>JADMNL010000029.1:49377500-51841250 GCA_016271365.2 Neoceratodus forsteri | reverse complement strand
CTCCCCCTGTTACCCCCATCACACTGTCCCTGTTTGTGAGCACAAGGTCCAGTATTGCCTTCTGCCGAGTTGATTCCATGACCAGTTGCTTGAGGAAGGCACCTGAAGGAGTCAGGATAAATCTGCTCTAGTTGATGCTGCTGCTGGGATGCTCCAGTCCACATCTGGTATATTGAAGTCTCCAACCAGTACTACCTCACCCTTGTCAGCCATCCTTTGGATGGCTAGCATCAACTCCTTTCTGTTTCTTCCTCCTGGGCTGGTGGTCTATAGACCACACCTGTGGGATAGCTGGCCCATTTTCCTTTCAAGCAACCACAGTATCTCTCCCATTTTGTTCCTCCTGGATCTGTGTGGCCCTTATGTCATTTTCACATACAGTGCCACTCCTCCTCCTTTCTGCCTGCTCTGTCTCTTCTGAATATGTTGTAGCCAGGTATGGCCATCTCCCAGTCATGGTTATCATTACACAAGGTTTCAGTGATGGCCACAATGTCCAAGTCTGACTGTACCATGACAGCCTCCAGATCTTCCATCTTGTTGCTAGGCTCCTGGCATTTTCCACATGGCTTTCCATGATTTGACCTCCTAGACTGCTTCATGTTCTCTCCAGCCCCTTCCTTGGTTGTCATTTATCCCTGGTTCTCCTTGCTGTCTGCCCTTCTGCTGAATTTTGCCTTTCTGCTTATCCACCTTTTGGACACTAATCTCCAACTTTTGCACACTGCTTTGCAGAGATAGCCACTCCTCTGGTTCACTGGTTCCATTACTAGCTGTGGGGGTGAGCAAGTAGGTACCATCCTTGCTGCCTGCCACCCCTTTGCTAGTTTAAATGCTTGTCAATGTAGCATTTAAACTTATCATTGAGTCTTGGATTCCCTCAGGATGGATGCAGGCCGTCAGGCTTGAACAAACCTCCATCCCTCCAGATGGGTCCCCAGTCACCAATGAATCAAACCCTTCCTCACAGCACCAGTTCTTCAACCATGAGTTAAAGTTCCTGGTGCATGCACTCCTATGCTCTCCTTGCCTCTCACAGGTAGTACTTCTGAGAAAGTGACAGAGTAGCTACTTGCTTGAGACCCCTCCCCAGTTTCCTAAACTCTTCCTGAACTTCCTTTGGCTCCCCATTTGCCAGTCATTTGTACCTAGGTGGATAATGACATCCAGCTCACCCTCCTGTCTTGCCTTCCCAGTGATCCCCAGTATCTTCCTTCCATCCCTCCATGCCGTGGCACCTGTGCACCCTCACCTCCTGTCCTCCCTCCTGTGTTCCTAGCTGGATCCCTCTTATGATGGAGTCCCCACCAGGATTCCTTCCTCCTCCTCTGGGGTCCACTGCTTTCCCCACTGAGGTCACCTCCTTGCCTAACCTCCACATCCTTTCCTTCCACTTCCCTAGGTACCTCTATTTGGTTGTCCTCATTTGCCAGTGTGGCATATGAGTTCTGAGAGGAATAGGATCTGGGATGTGCCTCTGCCTGACTGCTCTAACCCTCCTGAGCCCACTGTCATCCAAGTGCTCCTCGTTCTCGGCATCCTTTGAGGCAGCTGCATTGGACTGGGTGATTTCTGGACAGGGTGATGGTACTCTGACCCAGTTTACTTCCGCTCTGAGTCTGGCTACCTCATCCCTCAGTCCCGGAGATGCATGCAGATAGGGCAGCACCTCAGTGTCCAGAGGTCTGCCTGAATATGGCTGCCCCACAGCCACTACATTGCACCACTCCCATTATACTGCAATTCCACTACTTATCTGCTACTGAAGCTCTCTTTGTTCTCTTTTATTTATTTACAGTATTAAAATCCTGTAACTGATCCTCAGATATATATTTTTAAGGAAAAGAAACCAATAAATAAATAAATGAGTCAAAACACTTGTCGTGCTGAGGGTGGTCTTCTTCCCTTATGCCCTCCTACTTCACACCTCTTACTATACCCTGTGTTTAGCTCCTGTCAATCAGATTTATCAGGGCATATAATTAAGAGTTCCTTCACCTTCTGGCTTCTTCTGAGAAGATGAACTTCTGTTGCTGCTTTAACTGTGACTAAGCCCACCTTCAGTTATCACATTAGCTGAGGGTCAGAGCCAGACAATTAACACCCTTCACCAGCTACAGGACAGTCAGACAAGCCAAGATAAAATTTGCAGCAATTAAAGACAGCAAATTACACCACCACTATTTTTAAATTTTCAACAGCCCAAAACAATTATAAGTAAAGACAACACAGAAAGAAAGTATAGTGTCACTACAAGCCTACAATCTAAGTTTAAAAGAAAATACCAGTTACCAGTTACTCTGAAGCACTGAATTGAATATGTTTCCTTCCTTCACCTTCTGGCTTCTTCTGAAAGATGAACTTCTGTTTGCTGCTTTAACTGTGACTAAGCCCCACCTTCAGTTATCACGTAGCTGAGGTCAGAGGCCAGACAATTAACACCCTTCACCCAGCTACAGGACAGTCAGACAAGCCAAGATAAAATTTGCAGCAATTAAAGACAGCACAGAATTACACCACCACTATTTTTAAATTTTCAACAGCCCAAAAACAATTATAAGTAAAGACAACACAGAAAGAAAGTATAGTGTCACTACAAGCCTACAATCTAAGTTTAAAGAAAATACCAGTTACCAGTTACTCTGAAGCACTGAATTGAATATGTTTCCTTCCTTCACCTTCACTGGCTTCTTGAAATGACTACAAAAAATATTAAAGGCAGCTCTGAATGTCAGTACATATTTTATTTTACAGCAAGTGAGAAATGCCTCAGAATAAAAATATTTTGGACTCACTTTGCAAGATATCCTGATCTCGTATATTTGGGGGAGGGTTGCAATTGATATCTAACAAAGCAGGGTACATCAAGGAATTCTGAGCAAATCAGAGAGCAGATTTCTGAATGCTGATGATATCACAATAGTCATATGCAGCATTGAAGTCAGTGGTTAACATTAATGAGAAACAGCTAAATCTTCATACAAACAGAAGATTTAAGAACTACCCTGACACCTCAGGTCAGGTAACTCATGGCAAGGATTTGCCTGCCTGAGGACTTAAACCACCCCTATTTTGAAGTTTTTATTCAGGCATTAATGAGATATTTAATTTGCTTTACCCACAATCTCACTTCCAAATCATTTAAAGCCACTCAGTGCCCACAGCGCCCACACCTAAAAACAGCATTTTGATGATGCTAAGTAGGAAGGGGCTGTAGGGTTACTAATAGCTATAGCAGTAAAGGTGGGGTGGAGTCCTGTAAATGCATGTAGTTTGCTTTGTAGGTACTCATACATGTTAAAGAGCAACTGACCGTCTCGGCAGCGATGTGCCTTGATGCTGTTTACTGTACCTCCTGTACAGGAAAGTACCACAAACAGAGGTGCTGTAAGGCATAAATATATACTAAAGTAGTGGTGAAGTGCAATGCATCCCCTGCTGCTGCTTCAGGTACCCATTCCCATCCAAGCCTAAAGATGGCGTCAGGGTCAGGATGGAGACCTGGTAAAATACCCTTTATGGGCATAAGTGCCGCATAATTGCCATTTCACAGTAATTTCACTGGTGAAATGCCACTTTCAACAGTGAAATGCCAGTTCCAAGGGTAAACATTTTTTAAATAAAGTTTTCAATTGCTTGCACTGTTCTAAGATTTACTGGGCATTTCAAGTGATTAAAGCCTGGTACAGCAGCCAGCTGGAGTGCACCTTTGCCTTGTGTATAATTTAATTAGACTTAAAATTATGATTATTTTAAGGGCTAATGTTGTATAGTAATCTATACATCTTCATATTTTTAAAGTGTAATAGAAAGCATTGGATGTAAAAACTAGCAGTTCATTACCTAATGTATGGAAAATCACTGAACTTCATGCTTAAATTCATTAGTGCTCTGAAGAATTTTTAAATTCTGGTGAAAGGAAATTCTGTGGAATATTCCAAATTCTGCTGAAATTCTGCAATTCCACCAGAAACAGAATGTCAGAATTCCACACCATAAAATAGTTGTGGAATGGTTTTCCACAGAAACATCACTGTTCCAGATCTCAATATTTTCTGTGAAATTGTTGTGTAATAATTTTCAGTGGAAAAATTACTGTTCATGGATTTTTTTCTCGGATTATAGTAGGCAGAATTCGCGAGGTGAACAAGTGAAATTTCGGCAGAAATTCGCTTGTGGAATGGTCATTCTGCACTAATCGGCCAGCAGAATTCAGCATTCCACACAACACTAAAATTCATTGCTATTGAATGGAGACAATAGATTATCAGTTTAATAACAATGAAGTTGCTTTGATAATTAATGTTGACTGTACTGCATCTTTACTTTTTCATGTTTCTTTACTCTGACATCATCCACAGAAAGTAATGGGATTCTGTGTACCTAGCATTTAACCAGACATTCCCATCACTATTCTCGGTTTAACACCGAGGCATGCTCAATGTATTGATCCTGACTGGTTTTGAACTTACATATGCAGCTGATAACATTAATCTTTCAGTCTATTTTACCAATATGAGTAGCTGCTTGAGTTACCTTGTTTAATTTTTTCCCCTAATTTATTTTTCCACCTGCCGACTATCCTTCCACCAACCCAACCCCATCACCACCACCAGGTGGCATGACGGCCATCACCTCTTTCCAGTTTGAGGTGCCAGCTGGCCCAGTGCAGCAGGGAGACCAGCTTCATCCTGCTGGTCAGCTTGTTTTTCTCCTCCATTTTGTCCTACCCTGAGTGTGGAGCCAAGGCATGTAATGACACTAATGGTCGAGCCATGCACACTTCTGTACATAACACACTGGGCATCTTGTTCAGCCCTGCCCCTTGTGGGTCCCTGCACTAGCCCCCAGCAACCGCTAGGGGCTAGTCAAGCAGGGACTCTGTCTCACTCCCTCCCCGCAGAGGAGAGCTGCCTCCGGATGCTCAATCCTCTCCCTCCCCGCTGGACCCGGTGACCCGCCACACCATGAACATAGGCCGCCAGCATGGCAGGACATAAGGCATGATGCCTCAGCCTCCACGCCACTGGGTCAGCTACCTTGTTTAATTTAATTTTGTTTTATACTTATTTTACAGTTTACAGGATAGTCCAGATGAGATGTAATATCTAACTTCTAGTTGGATTCTGCTTTTCCCAATATCCACAGCTGTGTGAATTGGAGCACTGGGAGCTTAAGTGACTTTGACAAAGGTCATACAGTGAGTACTTAGTTCTAGTGGGGTTGAACCTGTGATATTCTGGTTCCCATGTTGGTTCTCTAACCACTAGGCCACTGCCTCTAATATCTTCATCAAAAGTGTTATTGCTTGCTCTGTTGTGCATTCAGAGGAAGGCACACTATAAGGCAGTGTAGATTAGTGGTTAGAGCACAGAACTTTGAACTTTGTGACATGGGGTTAAATACCACCACTGCTACAGTGGTAGCCATTGCCATCCATAATGATTTGGTAAGTTACAGCAAGCCAGATGAGGCAATATCATTTTCATTAGTGCTATGCTACCTAATGCACAGCAAGCAATATCAGTAAAATGATAAGAGCCACCATGTTTTAATATCACCATGGAGGGCACTGGTTCCCATTACTTACTCTATGATCTTAAGTTACATGTAATCATAACAAACTCTGGTCAGAGCCACAAGAGCTGCTAATGCATTAATATGGTAAGAGATTTATTTATTTATGTCTTTATGTATGTATGAATTTCAAAGGTTTTACCAGGAAAGACATGCTGAGCTGGTAGCTGCTCATTTTCACTTCCAGAGGTGGAATGCAAATCCTCAGGGCAGAGATGGTGCAGGTAAGGGCAGCCAGCCCAAAACACACAAAAGTCAGAAAACCTGCACTCAAAGACAACCAAGGCACCAACTTTTTATCAGTTTCAAATACTTTTATTGCAGAACTATAACAAATGAAGGTGCACAGATGTATCCACTGACCACTAGTTTCCGGCACTTTGTGTATGAAACCTTTCATTGGTGGTGTGGTTAGCAGGAGAGAAGTGATGTCAGATTATACAAGCATCTCATGACAAAACATGACATTAATTAGAAAACAAATTTAAATATGTACATGAATACAAAAAGTGAAAACATGAGAAAATACAGAAATCCTATGCCTCACAAAATGTCATCCAGACCATACAATTATAACATTTCCAAGATCATTTTAAATAAAATCCATGATCAAGAAAAATTTTGTTTGCTTATTGCAACCCGAAACATATATATATTTATATATACATACATATATATATATATATATATAACACACATGTACATATATATAACACACATCTATAATGTAGAAATGTTAGCCTAAATAATTTGTATCTATTCTCTTTAGTTGATCATCTTCTATCTGATCTTGTCCATTGCAGAGATTGGCATTTGTTGATTGTGCTTGCCTTACCAGATCACAACAGCCTCCCCTTTTCTGTCTAGCCACAGCCAGCATGTCTCAGTTTCAGGTTGCAATGAGCAACCAAAATTATTGATGTTATTAAAATGATATTGAAATGTTATGATTATATGATCTGGATGATATTTTGACTGGCATAGAATTTCTATATTTTCTCATGTTTTTCACTTTTATTGCATTTGTGTGCACATGTAAATTTATTTTCTAATTAATGTTATGTTTATTCATGAGATGCTTGTATAAATACATTGAAAAAATGGATAAATGCAGGACCACACCAGAAATGAGATGTTGTAGGTAAATGGGTTAAAGCAAGATCCCACTGGACATGAGATGTTGTAGGCAAAAACATTAGGAAAAATGGGTAAACAAAAACACCACTAGAAATGAGACATTGTAGATAAATACATTGGAAAAATTGGTAAAAGCAGGACCTCACTGGAAAGAAGATGCTGTAGGTAAATACATTGAAAACAATGGATAAAAGCACGACCCACTGGAAGTGAGATGTTGTAGGTAAATGCACTGAAAAATAAGTAAATGCAGGACCCCACTGGAAATTAGATGTAGGTAAATACATTGGAAAAATGGGTAAAAGCAGGACACCACTGGAAACAAGATGTTGTAGGTAAATACACTGGAAACCAGAACTGAAGAACAATAGCACCAAAAAATAAGCACACCTCTATAAATAAAAGTCTTCGTGTAGTTAAATAACTGAAAGTGTTTTGCACTATTGCTGTTTTGGGGGTGTACCTCCTTTCCACTCAGTTATGCTCAGCTTATGCTACACAACTCAAGCCTGTACCATCTGTGAAGAAATGCACCAAGAAATAAGAAATTTAGAACACAGTGTCCATACACTCAATTAGTAGGGATAAGCAGGGCTCAAAAATAAAGCATGGGTATGAAAAGTAATTGTGAGCTGGGGGATATACCTCCGTCATTGCATGAGTATATAAAGTTACATGCAGCTACAAACCAGCTTCACAGACATTATTTATAGAACATACAGGCTTAAGTAAAATAAAATGCTATCTATTTTTCAGGGTTGCTCAGTTTCATTATTCCAGTATTCCAGTCACATCAGAGTGAAAATCTTCAGGATTGCTCTTACTGGGACTCTGTGTCCCTCACCAGTGGTACTCAAATGTTCAGTTAGGGGCTCTGTATATATTATTTCTTTCAGCTTCAGTAATGTGGATTAAAATTATAAACTGAGAAAAAAAATCTTCTAGCAAATGGGGACTGCAAACAATACAAATGCAGTTTGACATTGTTTCTTCAGTTCTCCATCTTGTAACTAGAAATCAAACTAATAGATAGGGTGATTAAAAGGAGACCAGGTAACTGTGAATTGAATTTAACACTGAGCATATCCACTGATAGTAATTTGAGCTGGCATCAGCATGTTGCATGAAGGAAAGGAACCCCCACTCCCCATCATAATGATTTCAGATAGCGGAGGAATCATAATGCAACTCAAAATTGTGCTTTGGTGGGAGTCTGACGTGCCCTTTTTCCAAGTGATAGTAAGACATCTGCAGGGCTCTGCCACCTACAGCCATAAACATGATCCCAGTGTACTGTCTCTCTCTACAGCCTCCCTCTCCTGTCCCACTGTGTTTAGCTTTTCTGAATATTCCTTGACATCCTGCTATCTCATTTCCTCTTGTTGCTTTGATTGACCTGCCTAAACTATTCATGTCTTGTAATGTGCTTTAAGAATCAGTATGTATGAAAAGTGCTATATAAAGATTCATCTTTCTTTCAATAACAGTGCACACTCAGAACATGTAATTTTTCATGTCAATACATTGAACCTTATTATCTGATAAGCGTTAACACATATGGTCCAGCTGATATTTCAGGTTACATGTAATGCTGACAGGAATGGACAAACGGTTCCAGAAGAATTTTGAACTTGCACTAGACTTGATTGGTTTGAAAATTCAGAACAGAACTAAACCTTTTTGTCAATGTAAGTGTTTGACTTCAAATGAAAATGAGGCAGTGAGCATAATTTGTATATTGTTCGTTTGTACACTGTATGTATTTTAGTGAGTCTGAAAATATAAAACAATTTACACAATTAAAATCCTTGTTAGGGTCCATACTAAATCAATCTGACCACAAACCTTTGCAGGTCGGTCCATCCCTAAATGCTAGTTGAATGTCATTAAAAATGGAATGAAATGTTTGAACTTGCAGAAAATTAAATGAGAAGACTTCCCCTATTACATGTAACTCTAAGAGTTTGTAGTAAGGCCTGCAATAAAAATTAAATTTAAAAGTCAGAAAAGTCAGAATTCAAACATACATTCAATTTGGTAGTGCAGTTTGTCCTTGCAACATCCAATCTAGGTCAGACAACTATTGTACTAATGATTCTGGAACCTAGTAATATTGCTATAGTATTTGACTAACCAGTTTGTAGCTAGAATGGGGTCTGTGTAATATTTTGAAACAATACCATAAAGATGTAGAAACAAGTTATATAATATTTCAGTTACAATGTAAAAGAAATACCTTTCACATGTTTTATTTTATTTGCACTACAGACCAGAACAGAAAAAGCAGTTCACATTATCTTCCTTATTTATCATTTTAGTATCTACATTTTCTTGAATTTCAGACAAAGTAGAATAAATAAAATATTGTTATCCTGGTTGAAATGGAATGCTTTTAGTCACAATGGGATCACAGCTTATTTATAAGTCAGATTTCAAGCTCAGTCAACAAAAAGTCACATTTGTACAAATGACTGCATTTACTCTGTTTTCCTCTTTGTGTTTAGTTGAACAATATTTATTTTTACAATTACTGCACTGCTAAATATGAGCCATAATTCCCAGCAGCGGTGAATTCCATTTAATAAACTATCAATATTTATCAGAAAAGACTTCAAAACATGTCATAGTGAAAATACTCAAGATTGAATTTTGAAATGCTTCAAGCTTTTATACAAATATAGTATTTTTTTACCCTGTAATTGTTAGAGTTTTCCAACAATGTACTGGGTAGACAAAATCTATCAAGTAGGGCATAAAAAATCCTACTTTTGAGATTAGTTGACAAACATCAGTTTATTCCAAACAGTTTGTTTGCATACATGAGGTAGAAAACTCTTTAATTCATCATGAAAACTGACTCGTGTTGAATATGTTGGCATTATGCGGTATAAGAGCCCGCCCCCAGTATAGAACGTGGGGCTTGTGCTGAGCAGTAGAAACATCCTTCTCAGCTCTGACAGACTTCTAAATGTTTTATTTAGTTTTCCATACTGGGATATTGCCCCAAGATATGACAGATCTTATTTACAAGGCAGTTTGAATGGGGAATCAAACTTTGTAAAAAAAACCATGTAAAATTGGAGCTATGAGTGTGAAGTAGAATGTACAGTCAATAAGCGTGCTCAAGTACACCATTTAATATCTGTTGCTGATGATCAACATTCAATGTTTGGAATAGGGCATGAACTAAGGTAAAGACAAAGAATCTCTAATAGAAACCTGGGAATATGCTACATATCTGGGGCTAGATGAGAGGTATAAGTAAACAGTAATGACATGAATCATTCTCAAATACCCAGACCAGGTATTTACAGCAGTAATATGAATGAATGTGTAATATTATTACGTATGTTATATAAACATAATTTTATCATTTTTCTTTGCCATCAGATTATAACATCAGATTATTCAGGTCCATCTTGTAAATGAGCCTTGCTCAATGATGATCGCCTGAATAAATAAAGATTTGATTGATTGATTGATAACAGTTTGTAAGGGAAAAGGACAACCGATGTTTGAGAGTGATACACTGTGAGAAAAGTTCAGCTGCAAAACTGTCTCTTCTTGCAGAGAAGCAAAACCAGCAGTCATGTTGGATGTCTTGTCATCTTCTTTTCCAAAACACCATAGCCGTGCTGCAGCAGAATACAGTCTAACAAACTAAGGAGACTGTACAATATGTGCAAGAGAACACTTCCCAGTCCCTTTGGGTAACCACTGTTCTGAAATTTATGGTGTTGGTGGAGGTTTTGGAGAAGGGCAGGAACCTTGACTATCAAAACTTGCTGTTCGTCCTTGCCACTGAAAACAAAAGAAAGTCATTTACTCAATTGTTAATAATATTGTCTTTCTACTGGTAAACTACAAACTCACCTTATAGTACAGAGAGGCTGTGTTGCACTTCCATTGCAAACTTAGTTGTATACCAGCATGCACTTGTAATGCTAATGTGACCCACTATGTATTAAATATACAAGTATACATTTGCAGTAATATGCCCTTATTAGTTGAGGGGCAAGCTAATAGAGGGACATTTATACTATGTAGTATGCCCCTACTAAGTTACCCAATCAACATAAAATGATGCCTTCAGTGGCTTTATTTTACACTGAGCCCATTACATAGCAATGCAAGATTATTGTATGTTTGCATAAATAATTATATATATTTTACAATGGCACAAGATCCCTCCTACTAGCCTCCTAAAACATAATGGCATTCCAACCTCACTCTCTTAGAATTGTTACAAGAATTGTACTAGGTATATATGCAATAAAGATGTAAAAATAAAAAGTAAAATTGCTAAAAGTACTAAGGCTTCAAGTTGCCATAAGAAGAATCAGAGTCCCACTGAAATGAACTGTGTCATCCAAGCTAGGCTAAACCATGTAAATAAACTGCATGTGAGCTGAGAGAAGACACATTTGAACTATTTTACTGTAATAGTGAATGAAAAGAGGTGAGGTAACTTCAATGCTAATCAGAAAGAAGAAGAATATGTATGATGCATAAATGATACAAATATATCGATATGTTAAAATTTGTGGGGTTTCTTTTTTCTTTTTTAAATTTACTGTACTTTATACATCCCAGCCTGGCAGTCATCATCGTGTCTCTTCCTCCAAGCCCATCACCTGCCATCCCGGACTTACTTCTGACCCATCAGTGCCCACAGATTATGCACCCCCCATGGTGCAGCCTTATGGGTTCCCAAGCCGGTCAGAGTTATAGCTGGGTTGTGGTTAGGAGCCCAGTGGGCGTGTGGGGCATGCCGAGGGAGAACACCTCACTCTGCTGCAGGTCCAGGAGGTATTTTGCAGCTTTGGTCCCTCACCATTGGTGCTTCACAGGCTAGAACCCAGTGGATGGTGGCATGCAAGTGTGCTGATGTCCAGGCTGGGAAGCGCCTGCCCTCCCTTTGCAGCTCTGCTGCACTGCCTCCTGTGATTACCCAGGTGGCTGTACTAATGTGGAGGAGGAATCTCACCCTCCTAGAGAAGGAGAACATCTTATGGGATGCTCGAATCTCCTCACCTGGTTGGCCCCGACACCCAGGCTCATTCCCAACCCAGGTTGCTAGTGTTGCAAGTAGTAGCTCTACTGCTCCGCCACCAGTTTGTGGGGTTTCTGTAAACACACGAATCAAAAGCCTCAAATCCAGTATAAAGCATCATGGGTGTTTAAATCTGTATCTGTGTTTGGTGGGTAAGCTAACAAGGAAATTTCTTAACTGGTACTGTATGACAGTACATTCAGCTTGCCATCTGACTACTTAGACCTCACCACAGCCAACTCAAACACACTAAAAATAACATTATTTTTAAAATCTGCACAAAAGAGTACACATCACCAAATTATGGGATGCAAGCATAGCTTTCCACCTAAAACTTGGCATGCATTAATGATGTTATCAATCCCCAAATAAACAAGGGTACATGCCCTGAACTACTGTATACATCACATACAGAACCAACATATAATAAATGCATTGTGCATGATCAAATGTGGAATACAGTATATACCTTTTTAATCTATTCTTTCCTGCCTACTCTGCACATCTCTGCTAGGCTACCTTGCAGCACCATTTGCTGACCATTTTGTCCTTACTTTGTCCCCCAGGTCCACAGATGGCATTTCTTCCTGATGAGTTCCTTACCCCTAAAGGCCTATCTAGTGTATGGGGGACCAGAGGACAGTTGGGATCGTTGAAGCCTGAGAATGCTGGCTTCATACTTCCTTCTTCTACCTTAGGAAGCAGCTGGCTAGGGTTCCATGGCATGCATGCTTGCACATGCCTTTATGTGGCCATGCACTGGACCCAGGCTGCATTCACCCCTGCTACACTCTCCATCTGTACCACCACCATAGTTACCCAGGTAATGGTGCTGCTGGGGAGTACTGCCATCACTCCTTCCTCCATCCCTGGAAGAGGCAGCATCATCGGAAAACTGTATCCTTTCTCTCTAGTCCCCAACATCTGTGGTTCATTTCTATATCGAGTCGCTGGTGTTGGGAGCAGTAACTAACACTATACTGACAGAATACAATAGCTTGAGAAAAGGAAGGTTTCAGGCTCTTTGCAACAGTGTACTCATGCAAACATGCAGTACCCTCAGCAGCCTTACAGAAAAAATAATCTGCACTACATTGTTACTTTATACCACATATACCCTGAGTATCCTTCTTTAATCAAACTGATTGTTCCCTGCTGCAGTTATGCTAGAACAGATCTGAATGTACCTAATAATATTTATAAGAAGTTACTAAAAGCTAATACTATATGAGCAGAAAGCTGCCTGCCCATCCCTGTCATGGTGACTACACAATACCTGAAAAGTGTAATTTAGATGTCCAAAGTAACCCCATTATTACTTGATTAAGTACAAATAGGAATTTTTTAAATACTTGCCACCACATACTTCAAACTAAGTTCCCTTTGCATTACAGAGGGTAACTCTGTCAGGGGACTACAATGATTCAAATATAATCCTTGAAAGGCTCTAATTGACATCTTATTTTATTACATTATTATTATATTATTGTAATTATTTAATATGTAATGTGCTTAGAACACCTTTTTAAACCAATTTTATATAAATGGAACACATCAGTAGTTTTAGCTGAATACATAAAGTAGTCTTCACATGTAATAATGTCATAAGACCAACCTAATATCCATTGTATGAGGCCTCCATCAATCACTTGGTGGCTAGTCAAACCTCCCCATCTCCATGTTCAGCATGAGGAAGTGGAATGGGATGGTTCAAGCAGACAGGAGTGGAAGGCAGCAGTAGATTCAAGTGATGACAGAACTGTAGCAGATGGCAACAATGAGAGACATTATACAGCAGGGAGCCAGGCTGAGTTTAATTTTAGCAATTGTGTTTAACCAATCATTACCTTACCTTAGAAAAGCAAAGCCAAAGCTGCACAAAATTAACTGCCAACTAGGACCTGCTTAGTCTAGATTTGATATGCTAGTACAGAATAATGACAGCGGGCTTTACTGAGAGAGGCATGGTTATAGTAAATTTAATTTCATGGAAGAGTATGGCACCTAAGCTCTCAAATAAAGTTTGATGGAAGGTTGGACAGACCCTTAAATAAGTTCCATGGAGAGGTGACCAATGCTCAGTGAAATTTAAAAATTTGTTTTATGCCAATTTCATGCAATTTCTAAACAAGAACAGTGAGTTTAACATGGCCAGTTTTGTTTGAAATTGAACATATTTTAAAACTCACATTTTTAAAAATAGGCAGATCTCAGAAACAATGGCACTATTTGCTGAAATTGCACATTAGTAGGAATTCACATTTTAAATATGCACAATTTAGGGGCAATGGCACTATTTAAATGAAGATGCATTGGCTTAAATTACCCTTGATTTTTTTTTGCAGGTGTTGTTTCTCCTAGGGCCTCCAGTCAGCCAATCAGTCTTCACATCCCTTTCTCTGGCAGCTGTCTGACCCGTACGGTCTCCCTGGAGGGGGACCACCCATGCCCTATGGCTTACCCTCCATGGCAGGAGGTAGGGGTGGCCAACTCCCCCAACTAGTATGGATCCACACTTGGTGATCCCTTCCTGGAGCTGGCACAGATGCTCACAGATGCCCATCAAGCCACTGCAAATGCATGTTCCCTTTTCCACTTTTCTCCCCTGTGGCTCACAGCATGCAATGATGCCAGTGACTGGGTGCCTGCACACTTCTGTGCATGCCCCAATCAGCGTCTGCCGTGTCCCGCCCCACCCATGGCGGCTCTGTGCCACCGAGCCCCAGCCTCTAGGGGTCAGGTGAGCACTGGCCAAAGGAAACCTCCCTCCCAGAGATGGAGAGCAGTCCATTGGACATTCAATACATCTCCTCCTTACTGACCCACAGCAACCCATGCTCATTCCTGAACATGGGTCACTGGCGTGGTGTGAGGTGTGGCGTTCAGTGCCTCAACCCTCAGCACCACGGGCGGCTTACCTTGCTTTTTATGCAATTTCATGAAAATTGCACAATGTGAAATCAGCAATCTTGTACAGTTTCACAAATGTAATACCAATTTTGCTCAGCACTAGCCCTAACTAAGTTCTAAAATCAAAGTTTAACAGAGGAGTTCCCAGACCCAAAGGTAAAAGGTTTGTCAAAGGGTACTGAGGCTCTAAAATAAGTTTGATGCAGGCAAACAAAACTGGTGTGCCATTTATACAGAGAAAAACAGAAGATTAGACTTTTACAAAGACCAGCTGTAGTAGTGTCTGACAGAGGGTGTACAGAAGGTTTCAGATATATAAAGAAATACAGTATGGATGCAGTACCCTTAAAGGAGAGTAGATGGGTAGAGATAAATGAAGTGTTCATGAGAGAGGCTTTATAGATGGGCAGAAGAGCACCCGTTAGCAAAATATCAGTTTCTATTGTGATGCTTGGGCCAGCAAATACAAGAAAGCAAGCATGAAGAAAGGAAGCCATGATCATTTATTCAGTTTAAGATAATGTGCAAACCAGAATATGAAAAATGAAATCATCATCTAGGGTCCTCACCTTATTTCCCTTTGGTCAAATATCATAAACTCTATCTCAGATTGCAGTGGAAAGACAGTTTGGGATCTGTGCCTCAAACTCTTGTGAGAGATTCTACACAATTTGAGCTTATCTGAAGAGCAAAAAGATTGGCCTGTTGAATGAACAATTTGGCAGTGCTGGGCAAGGCTACTGCTGGTTCTGTGATGGCAGCAGTGGAGAAAACTACTCAGTGGGCACTGTAGCAGAGGAGCAAGCCACAGAGAGACACGTGAAATGTGGTTAAACACTGTTGGCTTAGTGTATGTTTATTTACAGTGGAGAAAAGTAATACACATAAATACCAAACTGTCAATTTCAGAAGTGTAGGAATTGTATCAGGTAGACCAGACAGCAAGATATCAGGTGTCAAGCTTGTTGAAGAATTTCTTACTTCACCTGATCAGAGCTGATCACCTTGTACAAACAAACTATCACGTCTTTGGCTGTAGAAGTGATTTCACAAAATTACCAAGTGTACTCTTCTTATAAGGCACAGGAGGCGGTGGATGACTATAACCCCCAAAAATGCCTCTTTTATATCCTTTCCATTATTACATGATCCGTTAGTCACATGGTGTAGAAATATAATTATCTGTAAAATATTTCTTTATACAGGATAATGAAACATAAAATGAAGACCATACCATTCTGTAAAGGTAAGTAAATGGATGAGACATATGATGTATTGCAAAACATTTCTATAACAGTGAAATCATTCTTATCAACAAAATGTTTCCTTTTTATCTCAACCTCTGGCCTAGCCTCCTGGATTGCAGCATGATATTAGCAGGCACTCTGAAGCTGATTGTCCTTTGGAGCACATTGGTCAACAGGTAAGTACAGTATGTACAGGTAACATTTCTATGGGCATTGGTTTTAATTAACCCAGGTCCATTTGTATTAGCAATGCTTCTTTGCTCTGTTGTTGTTCTTTACAGGTTCTTCTGCAGTTACACCTTTTAACGGTAGGACAAAATTGGTTTCCACACCAAACAATTTGTGTGTTTGCAGGTGCTTAGTGCCATATACAGTATAAGTACCAATAAAGTTAGTGGCAGTCTGACTTCACAAGAAGTTTTTTTTTTTTTTGTAAGACAGGTCAGAATGCTGATCCAATGTGTCTGCTAATGGAAATTTATTCATGTGGTAAAGTTGATTGTGGGAACATATCTATGGCAATCCCTAAATCTATACCTCATGGGATATGTCCTCGTGATAAGCTGAAGAAGCACATGTGACAAAGTCAAAATCTGACCCTCAAATCCCTGGTAATCTCAGGTATCCTCAGTTTGATGTCTTCCATTGCTGTGAATGAATGATGTTAGATACAATGCTAATAAAAGAGTAATGCTGCAAGGAACGTTACAAAGAAAAGTATAAAATCTATTCTACTTTATTTACTGAAAACATACAAGAGTAGTTATGAGCAGATGGGCAGTAATAGACTGCAATATTGCATATTCCTGACTCTGGGAGTGATCAGTTTGCTATTAAGGTGAGCCCTATAGTACCATAGGGATATGCTCCCACAGTCATTTTACCAGGTGAGTACACTTTCACTGTGGATTGCAGTCTCTATGGCACTCTTAGAGCCATTACCTCATGGGTTTTCTCAAGCAGTACATCAACATTAGGATGGGAAAAGTGGCCAATTATGAAGTCAGGAGTTTTAGTCACAAGCAACACTGCCTGGTTGAAGTTGGTTCACAGAGAGGGTTGTGGATGCATGGAACAGCCTCCTGAGGCGGTCATGGAGTCAAGAATGGTGGGGAATTCAAGAATGCATGGGACAGGCATAAGGCAGTCCTAGTGGGGAGTAGAAGGAAGTAAGCTGTTGGTTAACTAGGATCTGCAGCTTATCTGTTAGGTAGGAAAATGAGCAGACTAGGTGGGCAAGGGTCCTTATCTGCCATCAAATTCTATGTTTCTATGTTTCTATGAAGCGCAAGTGTCCAGTCTGCAATGTCTAGTGAACATATGGGGGCTAATAACTATCGGCAATGGCACAAATGTCCTCCATTGATACAACATTCCTTTTAGTGCCCCAAAAATGGTGATTGCTCACGTGGCGTGTGCCCTGAGGTCCTAGGTAGAGTGATATTTTCCACCCTGCAAGCCTCTGATATTGTTCTCTTTATCCATACCACTATGGTAGATTTTGATGCTGCCATTCCTGTCTTGTGGCCCTTGGTGATAATAAGCAGTTTGTCAGAGCTCCTCATGTTCTTTATCCTGTGTTGGAAAGTATTTACCACTCTTGGGTATGTCCAGGGTGAGCAGATTTGAGTCCCTGGGGAACTGAGGCTGGGACTATCACTGGAGCTGCATGATCTAGTTCTGGTGGAAGGATGATGACATCTTGGGTGTGAATGATGGAATACTTCAGCATGACTGTCATGGAGGACTAGCAGAAATGGCTGTTTGTGGAACAGTACACTGAGTCTGCCAGTCTTTCTTGCTGAGTATATGGCCACCAGGAATACTGTTTTGAGGTATACCCACCAGAGCTCCACAATGTCAAGTGGCTCAAAGGTTGCCTAGTGATGGTGTTCAGAATTAGGCTGAGGTCCCATAGTACCATGATCTGATGGTACGGTGGTCTGATTAGGGTTTTTGGTTTCAGAAGTCTGATGATGTCAGGGTGTTCCCCTGGTGGGGTATTCTTTACTTGGCCTCTTGTGGTGCTAATGGCTGATAACTGTACCCACAAGGAAGATGAATATAGCCTGTTTTCCAGACTGTTTTGCAGAAACAGTAGGATCTGTGGTATAGAGGCTTGTTCCAGAACAATATCATTGAGAGAACAACATTTTGCAAATACCCCCGTGTCTTTGTATGCTCCTGCAGTGGATGCTATTTTGGATTGCAAGATCATGTTGATGACTGACTAGTAGTAGCCTTCCCTTATAAGTCTTTCCTTTCAGGAGCCAGGCTGTTAATTTGAGATTGTGTGAGCTGGGATGACATACTGGACATGTGTTAAGATGTTGTGTCTGATGGGAAGGATTGCATGATCCATGGCCATCGAGATCACCATCGTAAATCGTGGACATCTTGGGCAGTTAGGAGTTATCAGGATGACTGTGGACCTTGTGTGCTGGATTTTCTGGTGTATCTGTGGTACCAGGGGAATGGAAGAAATGCATATGCTCTGTTTAATTTTATTGGAGACAGAGAGTTTTCCCTGCTGGTGTGTTTCTCTTTGAACTGTGAGAAGAATATTGGTACTTTTCTGCATTCTGTGAGGTGGCTATGATGTTCAGTTTGCTCGGGCCCCATCTTGGGTCCAAATTAGGAAATGTTTGATTTTGCAGGTGCCGTTCCCCACAATGGATTTGCTGATGGCTTAGCTCATCTGTCATGATATTTAGTTTACTTGGAAGGAGGATTGTTGAAAAGTGTTGTAGGTTCTTTTGTGCCCAGTTGAGAACTTTCATTGCTTTTATAAGCATTCTCTTGATCCTTGTGCCCTGCTTGGTGATGTAGGTCATTGTGGATGTGTTATCTGACCTGATAAGGACTGTGTTTAACTTGATCAAATCTCTGAAGTAGATCAGAGCATTGTAGACTGCCCTCATCTCCAGAAAATTGAAAGTCAGCTTGCTCTCCATACTTGATCATTTGCTCTGTGCTGACTTGTTGACTGTTGTTGCTCCCCAGCCTGTTAGGCTGATGTCCATGTTGATTATTATATCAAAGTCCTGGTCCAATGGAAAGCCCTTGGACAAGTCGCTCGAGGTGCACCATTTGAGAGATTACTTTACTGCCTTGGAATTATGACCTTCGTGGTCAGATTGTTCTCTGTTTCTGTTACTTTCTGGGTTGCTTGCAACTAGGTGGCTTCATTCTCCATCTCTTCCATGGAACCAGGTCTGTGCATGAAGCCTTTATTCCCATGAGTTAAAGAGCCTGGGCTAGCTTAGCAGTTGGAGACTTGGACAGCAAACAAGCCTTCATGATTATGTTGTTGATTCTTTTCATTGAGGGTCTGCCTAGGCCTGATAATGTGTGGATCAGAGTTCCCAGGTGCTATATTTGTTGGTTGAGTTGGAGTGCTCTTTTCAAAATTTACTAATGAACCATGATGTTGCAATGTGTTGAGTAGTGTGTGAGTGTCTCTCAAGGCTTTCTGCTGTGACATGGTCCTGATCAGCCAGTCATCTGAGTACAGAACGATGTGGATTCCTTGTTCCCAAAGTTGTTATGCTAGTCTTATAGAGGCTTTGATGAAGACTCTGGGTGCAAATTCTAATCCAAATAAGAGTCCTTGTTATTGAAAGTGTTGTCCTGGTATGGAGAATCTGAAGAATCTGTAGAGAGATTGGTAGCTTGGGATATGGAGATGCATCCTTCATATATGTTAATGTTAAGAAGTCCTCTTGGCATATCACTTTGAGTGTGGTTCTGATGGTTTCCATTGTGAGCTACTTTTGTGCTTTAAACTTGTTTAAGTACTGTAAGTCTAGAATGGGGTGTAAGTTTCCTGTCATTTTGGGGACCATAAAGAATATGAAGTACAGTCCCTTTCCTTGTTGAGCCTTTAAACCTCTGCTATAGCCATGTTTGCTCATAGTTGTCTTAATGTATTCTGTATTGAGTTTGCCTTTTTCTTTAATACTGAGAGAAAATGAGCCTGTCTAGCCATGGTTTCTGTGTGAATTCTGTGTTATATCTGGGAGTCACCACTTCTAGTACCTATTTCTTATGAGAAGTTATTTTCCAATGGTCCATGAATGCTTGTAGTTGGCCCCTACTGGAAGGGTATAGTAGTGGGGCTCTGTGTTGTTGTAGATTTTGAAAAGACTGTTAATTTCCTATGTATGAGTTGAATCTGCCAGGGTCTGAGCCACCTATGCCCCTGAATCTGTTGTTTTCTTGGCTGAAGAACAAATTAAAAATGTATCCTCTGTTGTGTTATGTGTAATTTTGCCTGCAGTCATGAAAATTACTTTTATTCCTTCAGAAATTCCTTTTCCTTTCCAAGGGTAGCTAGGTGGAATGATGCAGTTTCTCCTTGTTCAGGCCCCCTTCACTTTTAGAAACTTTTCCAGCCTTCAGCAAACAACTTTCCTCCCTTGAATTGTAACTTTTGAGTTAAAACCTTGGAGTTAGTGTCCACATCCCATTGTTTAAACCATTACACTGTGTGTGCCCTGTTAGCTGCTTCTGCTGTCCTAGCATTTATATTTATGGAGTCTACTGTCATATTGGATAGATACTTGATTGTTTGCAGGAACTGTTGTGCCAGTTTGGATTAGGATGACTTTGGCTCCAGGTCATCCAGACAAGTCATTTGTGCCCTGGATGTGTAAATCATAGTGGTTGCTGCTCAAGTGGCCAGCCCAATGAGCTCAAATACTTTCTTCAGCATGTTGTCCATCTTTCTATCTGTGGGGTCCTCAGTGGTGCTGAACCTACAGCTGGTAACACATTTTCCTGTTAAGTGTCACTGCTTCAGGTCAGCGGTGGGGGCAGTGCACCAGATTTTATTTATCTTCCTGAATGGGGTAAATTCTATCTCATGAGTTCCTTTCTAGGATTCTTTCTTGGTCTGTTGCCTATTATTCTTTTGTGACCTCCTCCTCTACAGCCTCACAACTAGGAACAGGTCCTTGGTTTATGGATTCAACTGTAGGATTGGGATGAGATTGTTCCCATTAGGTGGGGTAGGAGGTAGAAGCCCACTGTGGTCCTTATAAATGTCACTAATGGGGTCACTGCACTGTAGGAATACAATTTTGCTGGCATGGATTGAGGGTCTTCTTATGCTGACTCCTTATAGCCTGAGTCATTCCTCCTTCCTCTGACTCTGATTGCCATCATAAGGGTTGTCAGGGTTGGGAGGAACACAGGTGGGAGCAATGGGGGCCACTGGCTATTTGGAGTGGAGGGCAGGCATATCTGGTATGGCCAGAGCCTTGGTCATGGCTTCCATGCACTCCATCATTTGGAGCATGAAGACTTGCTTTACTTGTATGCTTTGTGCCATGACAGGAAGCGGTGTCCAGTGTCAGGTTTGCTAGGCATGTCTTCCATATGCTTCTCTTTAGCATTAGTGTCTAGGGAAGAGGGGTTCAAGCCATCTGTGTCACACATGAGGCATAGCAGCTCTTGCTGTCTGGGCAGGGTGGTATGTTACAGGTTTTGCACTTCCTAGTCTTGGCCACACTTGGAATCTGGGGCAACACAACAGCAAAGATATGAAGCTATTAATGTGAACCCTGGTTGTGCAAGTAGTAACACACATCACACAGTGGCATGACCCAGGATGTAGCACAGTAATGCAGCAGTATATCACAAAATGTTGCAGAATACTGCAAGAATAGTGTAATTCAAAAGCAATTAAGCCCCTTTGTTATGCAGTATTTTGTGACTTGTCACTTACTGCAAGATACTGCATTGCATCATGGCCAGATCTGCCATATAACAGCACATATCAGTGTAATGGCAGCTGTCTTGAGTATCGGGAGCCTCTCATATTAGGTCCCTAAATAAACCTATGTTTGCCTTTAGATGGCTGAAAATGTATGTGCAGCAGAGACAGCATCAATAAAACATAAGGAGGCAACATTCCCCCTATGCTGGTTGTGGTAACTGAACATGCAGCTGCCAGTAGGGTGTTCCACAAATGTGGTCTGTGGGCTCCTGTTAGAGATGTCAGTCATCTTGTTTTAATAAGAAAAGGGCCATAGGGAGTAGGAACAGCCATTGCCGTACTCAGGAGCAAGCAGAATGATGTATCTCATCACTTCCAATCCTTTGAGTTGTTTGTGATAAAATGGCATCTGAAAGTGATACATTGCCCACATGGCAGCTGGACATGACATGATGCATTATATCTGGCTGTGTGCATGCAGGTGTCATACATTCAAGAAACAAGGAGGAGGAGGAAGAGCTGAACTACAGTATCCCTTCTGAAAATGGCACGGCATACAGAGATCCTGAGATTCCCTTTCAAAATGGTCCTGGTAATGTGGTTAGTCAGTGAAGACAAGAAGGAGCCTTCCACCCTGAATGGAGTTTTGTGACCATGCCCTGTGTTAGAATGACTGAGTGCATTTGCTAAGAGCCAAATTGAGCTAACAGGCTGAATGGCTGGGGCACTGTGAAATTATTACCTGAATGGTCAGTGCAATGTGAGCATGTCTTGGGAGGGCTACACAAGAAATAGTGAGTTTGGACTTAATTTGCTAGTCCTATTTATCAAAAGTATTCATTAGAGACTGCCATGATAAACAATCACCACCTCTAGCAATCGTCTCCTCCTGCACTGTATAGAATTTACTGGTTGAGAGGAGGGGTTCCACATGTCTGACCCTAGAATGTCTGTAATAGAGGTTGTATAGGGCGGTGCTAGCCAAGACTGTGCTGTAAATCAGGGTGTTCCACTGGAAAGGAGATGCTCCTCTGAGGTATCAGCATGTTGTACTGCCACCACTGTGATAGAGGCAGCTCATGCAAGATGCCAGCTCTGCTCGGGAGGAAGCAGGCATGTGAGTCTGTGTGGTAGTGCATGAAATCTGAAAAATTCATTTGCATATGGACAGAAAACCAGGACTGAGCAACTACCAGTAACACTGTCTGTAGTGGAGTAGTAGCACTTATGAAAGAATACAGTTTGATGCCATGAGGGGGCTGGGACTCAGTGGGGAAGCAGAACATTCCAGGAAGGCAAGAGATGCAGTACATGCAAAAGTGTTAACATCTGGTAATATATGCCTGATTCAGAGCAGTCTAAAGTCATAATCACAACAGAGTTAGTCATTGAGGCTAGGGACATTTTCTTTCTTGAGATAACCTTTTAAAAATTATTTAACGCTGTTCTAAAGCAGGAGTTATGGGTAAGTACTGCAGCCTGGCCGATGCACATAAAGAACTAGGATACCTGAGATGACCAGAGGTAGTGGGTCAGATTTCAGCCTTGTCTGGATGCATCTTCAGCCTATTAGGTGGTCATAACCCATGAGGTAATGGTTTTCAAGTGCCATAAAAATTAGGACCCACAATAAGCAGAAAACTAGTCTCCCACACTCTCTCTCTATATATATCTCTTGCACTCTCTCTCTCTCTCTCTTTTGACTGCCTGACACACTGACTTTGAAGGAAATCTTTTGTTTTATTTTAAGCATATTCTTTAACATGTGGCTCTGTTTTCAAAATATGTCCCTTTATGGGGTTCATTGCAAAATGAGGGCATGGTAGCTGCAGAAACCAGGAAGCATCCTGGTGCAGCTTTCTCTTTAAGTGCTGAGCACCCCAGGACACATCATAAACCCACAGTGTGTAGCAAACAGTTCCAGACAGGAGCTTTACAAATGGCATGTTGGTTTCTATTGGTTTTGGGGGTCGCCATGAAAGAACAAGCAGAAGCAATAAAAGATAGTAAGGTGAAGGTGAAACACAGATGTAACAAAGAAGTTAGCAGGTAAGGTACAGAGGGTTTTATAGGGTGTGGGAGAAGGGTGTGGGTCTGTACAGTCTTTGAAATGATCAGTTCCCAGACTATAAAAGAACAATTGAAGTAAAAAAGCATTGGTTAATTCTCTCCACATGCTTTGTGGAAGACAGACTTGATGGGCCTTGCACATTCTTCTGCCTTTAAAACTGAGTAAACTGAGTAATGTTATTGTGCAGTAGGCTTTTACAGGTAAGGAAGTATAGGGCATAACAGGTAAAATAGAAAATGAGAAAAAAAAGAATGCACACTGGAACAAGGGCCTTGACCCTGTCAAAGGCATAGAATGCCACCCAATCTTACAAGGGCCTTGACCCTGTCAAAGGCACAGAATGTCACCAATCTTTAGTGTATGTACTGGTCCATATGTCGTTTATAAATATTTACCCACTCTCAGATTAAGAGCTCATCATTAACCCTTGAAAAGCTTTTTAATGTTCAGAATTTTTCCTATGATAAAGATTATATATAGGTTCAAAATCAGCTAACACAATTCTAATGTCTTCACTCCACACAGATGTATAAGTCAAAAGTGCTTTGACTATTATTTCTGCTGTATGCTTTGCCATTTCTACATTTCTTTCTTCAACAAGTTCTACTAATGTCCAGTGCTGTGATGACCATATTAATGAGTAGAAAGGAAATATTTGTGCTACATGTTCCTTTCGTTTGTTGAAGTATTTCCTATGATTACATCACTATTGGCTGAGATGGTGTGGCCAACAATAGTACTAGCAACTCTGTATTTATTAATGGCAGTTATTCCGAAGGAACTGAGAATAAATAAGGGTACTGTAGCATTAAATACTGTCTCTCTCATTAAACCAAGCTCAGAATAGCAGCCACATACCACTCCCTTTGCTGTATTTGTATTCTCCTCATTCACACTACTGGCTTCAAGTTCCTGGTTTCTTGTATTTTCCCTAACATATTGGATAGTTGTAAATGGTGTCACACAGTTGTGGTTCCTAGCTTGGTAAGTGTGAGGCATCTATTGATGTCCTTGAACAATCTAAAATGGGCACTACATTTTGATTTAAATGCAAATTATGCCCACATTACTGATGTGTTCTTTCTCAGATAAAGCATACATGGGCTATGTCTCAGACTGGACATCTGGCACAATGTCTGCGGGTGATGATATTCAACTTCAGAGGTGCTCCTAGAAATTTAAAGGAATCTTCTTGTCTCCATTTCAATTCCTGAGGTAATTTGGAGTGATATAAGAATTATGTTGTAAGAGACTGTATATCATTTTTCAAACAGAATTTAAATATTCAACTTTCAAATATCAAAATTCCCTCAAGCAATTTATGACTATGAAGAAACAAATGTAGATTCTCACAAAGGCAAATATGTTATGAACTTTTCCATAGAAATTTAATAATTATTTAAAACAAATGGCCAGGAGATTTCTGTCAGGACACTTGTAACATAAACCATCCAGTTAGTTTCTGCTAAAAGAATACAACACATGCCACTATTATTATGTAATAATAACAATTGATGAACATGTTACAATAAATTAGTAACTAATTTTATTTTAATCTTTTATAAAAATAATGCTGTATCATAATTAGGCATTGATAAACTTTTAGATACAGCCTACTATAATTGATTCCATCTACTAGCAAGTGTTGTATGAGTTTGTGTGGAATTAAATGTTGACTTGCATATTCTTTTGATTTTGTATAAAATAAAGTGTCTGCAGTAATGTAACTAATGCTGTCATCATGTGGGGACTATATAATGTTAGAATTGTCTCCAAAGAACCCTTCCCATGATGAAACCTTGTTCTGGAGGTGAAGTGCTGGGTACAGTGTTTGTTCAAATGCTGGCATTGGCAGTTAATGTTATTTACTTACTAAAACATAAGTTTATTTACTAATTCGGTTTGGCTGTGATTCTCTTGACTTGGAGTGCATTCCACTTGGGACAGTACTTGTGACATAAGTTTACTAACAGTAGATAAACTCAAAGGAGGTTCTATATTTGCTATACTGTATGCCTATGAATAGAATTTACATGGTACAACCGAATACATAAAAAATGTTCACTGCTTATTGGTCTAATGTTCAAGAGGAATTGAATATTGCACAGTTATATGAACATCCCTATTTTATGTTACATTTCAAGTAAGATAATGCTGCCAATGGTGTATGGAATGTAATGTGGTCTATTAGATGACTGAACTCTAAATCATAAGATCACTGTTTCAGATCTCACCATAGTCACTGACTTAGTGGGTGACCATGAGCAAGTCACTGTGCTAAAGCCCTTCTATATGTAAATTGAGAAGCAATCAACCCTTACTGCAAACATGCTATTGTCTACCAGTTGGGGTAAATAAATTTCAAAACAAAATCAACCAACCCTAAAACATCCTTGCACCACAGTGATATTGATGATAATCAATATTTGCCTAAGAAGAACTACTACATAGCAGACAGCCATTTTATTGAGTGATGTCATGACTTATACCACTGGCTTTACATGGCAGAATCATCACGTTGCTGTTCAAAGGCACCATGTTTTATTGGTTATATACATGGTTTGTAGAGTTTTAAGATACTGGGCTGGATTTTCAAAGGGTGATGCAGGGCTATGTCAAGCCCTATGTCGAATCCAGTTTGTGGCACAGCTGTGCCAGCACCTTACAGCTGTACCCAATTTTATATTCTGGGTACAGTTGTGACACTTCCTCACTTTACAGCAGTTTGCACCAAATATTTAGCACAAGCCTGGTAAAATAGCCTACAGAGAATGCCACAGGTTAGACCAGGGGAGCTGATCTAACTTGCAGCATTTGGTGCACGGGAGTAAACATTCTGATTGCAGGCCAGAAGACTGCCACAAGCACCGTGTACCATATGATCGTGTGCCAGGGGCTTCCTTCAGCCTTGAGGGCATTGAAAATATGGCCCAGAGTACTGAGTACTTGGTATAAGAAATTTTATTCATAGTTCTTACTCTGTTATTCACATGTGTGACATCATACTTGTAAATAACAGAGTGTAAACTGAAACAGACAGTGAACCGTGAAAAAAAAATGTTTCTTACTTCATTAATGTAATATACTGTTGTGGTCTGTGATGTTGGACAAACATGTAATTTTACACTACATGCCATTAGTGATTGCAAATCATTTTTTCAACTCTATTTTCCCCTATTATTATTACCCTGCTCCCTATCTGCTCACTCTGGCTTCACCATGGCACCATATTTCTGCTCCAAAGGGGAGGTGGTGTTTTGAAAGGCCAGTGCCTTGTCTTGCTCATAAACTAGCTGCAAGCAGTGCTGTTTAGTGTCAGCCATTAGGTCTCCCAGAGAGAGAGAGAGAGTATCATCTCCTTAACATACATGCTGCCACCAGTCCAAGTAAAACCACAAATCAGATATCCCATACAGTGCCACTAATTCACTGAAATTCCTTAACATGAGGAAAATATTGCTTTCAAATATTATAAAATTAAAACATACTTTGTTATCCAGTGCACAGGCCATTACCAAGAGTTAAACAATGACCAGAAAAGGCATCTAGGGACATCCATTGTCACTTTTTCAGTCCTGCATGGCTATTCTAAAATGCCCCAAAACATGGATACCATATGTCTATGAGGATACAAGTACACACTGTTTGATCTGTTTGAGTGTTGGTAATATGTGGTAACATGGACAAGTAATGGTGCCCATGTAAATTGTCAAGACATGTGACAAAAGTGCCAATTTCTGTTTGAAAATTGGACAGAGTTTATTAATCAAAATGCATTCTTTAGCACATGTTTCAAAAGTAACTGAGATATCACAAACCTCTTTGAATGATTTCTTTACCTCCACTAGTGGATGCCAGTGTGCTATTGGTTTACGTGGATAGGCCAACATTTCATTCCAGTGGTCTCTCCCAAGACCTTCAGCACTATTTCCAACCCGGCAAACTCAATAATTTCATTATGTCCAACTCTAAAAGGAAAATATTATTTAAAAAATCACTGATTGGATGAGCAAAGCAGACATTTGCAGACACTAGCGATTGCATTAGATAACAAGGCTATATCTAAATGTTTGTGAAAGTATTTGGGTCTAAAATCATTCCTCAATTAAATAAAACAGTTTCTGAAAGCATGATGAAAGAAGACTTTACAGGTTATAGTTTACAACTAGTTATGCATGCTTGATCAATGATTAAATTATTCTGTAGCTCAACACAAATATAAGATGTCTAGGGCAGGATTCACGAACTTCAGGAAGGTCCTACAGTTGTGGACAACTATGATGCTAGTGGGTTTCCCTTGTGAAGCTACAGGTCATCCGTAGCTGTGGATATTCACTAAGGTGAGCCGGAGTACCAGGCTCCACGAATTACAGCAGCTTCAGGGTGCTGTTGTCAGGGACAGCACCGCAGCTGTGGAGGCTGCTATGGGCAGTGGGACCCACTGTAGCACCCTCTGCAACTGCTGTAGCTGTGGATGGGCTGCACCCCAGCTGCGGCGAATCTAAGCACAACTGGGGTTGCGGAGTAGGACTTAGTCCCAAACGCTTCGTGAATCCTGCCCCTTGTCCCCAGATTTGGGTAGGCAACATTTTGGCTAAGAGATTTAAGATGTAAAACCTGGTATCATGAACCATCATATGGAATATTTTGGTGGAGAAACAAGTGAAAATATGTACTCAGTCAAAATACATAGCCCCCTTGGCAGTCTAACATGTACATATCTCTATTCTTTGCAAAAATAAAAATGTTAATGCACCATTTGGGTTCAACTCAATGCCACAAAAGTAGGGAAATGTAGCATTAGGGTTGCCAACCTCAACTCCTCACTCCCACCCCTAAACAGCAAAAGGAAAAATAACATTATGATTTTGGGTCTCTGGAGTCTTGGCAAATCAGTGTTGTGATCTTGTTCAGAGTTGTCACCCTCCCTAACCAAACAAGGTCAGACATGATACCATTTTGTTCATGCAAGTCCCACAGGACCCTGAGAAAGAAAGTTACAATGAATTCTATTGCCAACATGTGACGAGACATACTTCTCTACTTTTGAAGAGTGTATCACTATGAAGCACTGACTTGGAGCTGTTCCTTGTGCTTTGGACAGGAGGCTATGGGCTGGGGAAGGGGAGCATTAGGGTTGATAACTCCAAGGAAGACCGTATCACTAATTCATCAAGACTCCACAGACCCAAGACTCTAATTTTGTTTCCCTTTGCTGCTTGGGGTGGAGGTGGGGAGTTAGGGTTGAAAACCCTAATGCCACATTTTGCTACTTTTTGATGTTAAGTTGAACCCTAACTGGTCCATTAATGTAGCTTTTACAAATAATTTCCTTTCTTTTGAGATAGTGGATTTGTATCCTCATTGACACAGGTATCTTTGGAACCTATGTGAACAGACACGAGATGTGCAGGGCCCTCTGGGCCCTACACTAAACAAAGAATCTCTCTCCTGTGGAAGTGCTGGGCTTTGGGGACTGCTCTTCTCTGTGGCAACAGCTGTTAAGGATTTGTGGGTTGTCTGGCAGACTGCTGAAATGCAGGGTCCTCTGGGTCCTGTGCTTCCATGTAGCTACAGATGCAGACATGCAGGGTAGAGTCCATCTGTCCACAAAGAGCAGAACCCTATGGCAGCATGGTAGAGGGTGCAGGGCCTTTACCAATAGAAGATTTCTCTTCACTACATTGTACTGGGGCCCATGAAGCAACCCTGCACCTTCCTTCCCAAGCTGGGGGATGGTGCCACATCACAACACCATCATCCCAGCCTTGACCCATCAAGCTGGCTCACTGAGGTTGCCCTGCACTCAGTTCACCAGCACAGGATCACAAAACACTACCCACTGGGATAAAGGCTGGCACTACACACAGTTCTTCATATTTTCTTTTTCAAATGTTGACATCAAATTTAAAGAGAGTCATTTTATGACTCCCTTTTATAAGCATGACACGTGGCATTAATAAAATACTGGTTGAAATATCAATTTGCCCTACAAGTGTGAAAACATATATTGGTCAGGATATGAAAAATTACACTTGTCATGTTTATGAGGTGGTGTGAAAAAATAGCTATGTTGAAAGTCTGGAATCAAAATATTGAGAATGAGTGAAGTTATGAGTGATGGTTGAAATATTTCAATGTTCACCCATAACATAGTCATATTACCATATTTTTACACCACATTTTCAGTATGATCTTCTTACAATCCCACCTCATGAACCCAGTAGGTGAAACATTTGAAATTCCTGCCAAAATGACATCTTGTGCCACAAGTGCAAAACACATTGTGGCCAGGATTTGAAAAATGACAACTGCCACATTCACGAGGTGATGTGAAAAATAGCTATGTTGAAAATTTAAGGTCAAAGATGAAAATTACAAAAGTTATGAGTAAGCTTAAAAATGTCAACATGCGCTCATAACATTCTTCTTTTAATATTTTGACCACACATTTTAACATAGCTTTTTTATGGCACCACCTCATGAACCTAATAGGTGACATTTCTGAAATCCGACCCCAAAGGTGATTTCACACACTGACTTCAAAATCACCTTTCAGGCTGAATTTGATCAATTCCACCAGTGTTGTTTATGGGGTGGGTCACAAAAGGTCAAGTTGAATATTGATATAAAATATTCAAAAATAACAAAGTTATGCAGAAAGTTCAAACTCCATTGAAATACATTAAACCTGACATACTTATTTTCTCATATTGCAGTCAATGGTTCTAGCAGTAAGACATGTCTTCGATCACAGAGTGGATCTACATCATGGGACATATTCATAAGAGTGAAGGTGTGTGTGAGGGGTGTGGGGTGGTGGGTGGTGAGTGGGGGTTGTGGTGGTGGAGTGGGTAGGAGTTGGAGAGTCAGATTGACAAAGAACCATTTCTGTTTTACAGGGTGAAACAATAAAGATATTGAGGGACAATTTTACTTTTTTCCAGGTTTAACAAGCTACTGGATCCAATACTGGGATGGGGCACCCAAGTGTTTGCTGAACTTCACAGTCACACCAGGGTGGGCGCCGTGTCACCACTTATTCATGGGGAGTGACATGGAGGGAGGGGTAGCAAGTGATACTGGGATGAGCACCCTGATCCTCTTTTAGAAATAAAGACTTTAGGGCAATACAAAGGAGAGTTGACTGAACTGGGTGGAGTAGGGATGTGGATATGATAGATCAATACAGAGACAGTGAGAGACAGATGAACAGACAGACAGATTAAATATAGATATACATGTACAGAAAGAGAGAGAGAGAGAGACAGAGATAGCAGGGAATCTCTGGCTCTCTGCTCCAACTGAAGCAGGCAGCATGACTCCAGCTGTGGCTTCACAATTCAAGTCCCACTGTTCTCATATGGAGAACACAGGTGACTCACTCCTCTCACTAAGCTGGGCACCCAGGGTTTTCAGGTGCCCAGAGTTTAATTCAGATATATTTTCAAAAACTAACACATAATCTAGCCATATGGATCCCATTTACCTAGATTAAGACATTTGTTATTATAAAATACATAAGTTGTATGTATTCTCAGTGTTTTAGTTTAAAAAATAAACCAAGATGGTGGCTGTCATGATTGGTATTTTCTTCTTATGAAGAGTAAATAATTTCTCACAAGTAAATCATGAAAATAAATCCTCATGATTTAGTTTTTCTGCCACTGATAGAGTGTTATATAAAACCAAACTTTAAATCTGTTCCATCTAGAACAAAAGAAACTCATGTTAACCAAGGGAAAAAATCTTCACTTTTCCAAAAATCAGTACTCCAGGTCTTAGAAATTGCAAAAGATGGCTACACAAACATTTCATGTCTTAAGACTTTGCCACCCTGACCACGTATACATATTTTTAGGCTAGTCTGTCAAACAGCACCAAAGTTATTATGGTGGAAGGTTGGGTTAACATTAAACAACCAGAACTAATGAAAGCCGTCCCATGACTGGATGTGCAGATTAAATATGACCTAGAAAAACAAGACAAAAACCTAGCACCATCCACCAACACATACAAAGCAGGCTAACACCAAAATGGTACATAAATATATTTATTAAAGGTCTATAGGCAAAACACATCTCACAAGAAATGACACAAGCCCTGCATCAACCTTGTACACTTGGGTCCCAACACTGCAGAGGATCTGTTTGTTTTGTTTTTTTGTTTGTTTTTTGTTTTAGGTAGAGTGGTCAATATATTTCATATAAACATTTGGATAGGTAGCCTTCAGCTGCATTAATTACCTTTCTAACTTAGGTAGCTTACATAGCTCACTTCTCCTGGATAAATTGCAAATATACAGTACCATTAAAATAGCATGTCATACCTGAATAGGAATTTACATCACTGGTGCTTTGAACAGTACCTTGTTTCATTGCACTGATGTTATATGGATCTAGTGGTACTCCTTTAAGGAGAAGATATATATATATATATATATATATATATATATATATATATATATATATATATATATACACATATATATATATATATACACACATATTGTTTTACAATTTATTTATCAAGGAAAGCCCAGATGAAATACAATATCTCATTTCTACTGAGGTCCTGCTTCTACCCATTTCTGCAGCTGAGTGAGCTAGGGACTAAGAGGTTCAGTGACTTGCCACAAGCCACACAGTGTGTGTTGGCTCTAGCAGGGTTTGAACCTACAACCTGGGTCGTGCCTGAAAATAGTCTCTCTCTGGCTAGTGTACCTACCGGTAAGCAAAACTAAATAAATAAAACTTCCTGGTTTACAAGTTGGTGCTCTAAGTACTAGACTCAATGGTCTCCCAAATATGGAAACAAATGCTTGAGCTGATGTACAATTCATTCATTTATTGAGTTTTGTTAACTGGGTTGGTTCACTGAGATAGATGTCCCTTTTCAGGAGCAACCCAGAGTTATTTACATTCAACAGGAAAACTTGTGTAATTACCCTATGTTTGCACGTTGCACATTTTGCATTATCTGTATGCATGTTAGGCAGCCTCTGTTTAGCTACCACCTGTATAGGCAAGTATCCTATGTTTAGCAACCACTTGTACAGGCAATTACCCTATGTATGTTTAATTCACATACTTCTCCTACTTGCACATTCACACTTGTATGACTCTTCACCATTGTTAATTGAATTGTTATTATCTGTATCACCATATTTTGATGTGGAGCCTTTGAAACAAGTCTATGACTCAAATGGTTGTAATTCCTATGTTACAAAATAAATAAATAAAACAGTTCACTTATACATGGATAACAATGTTCAGTTCAACAGAAATAAATAAGAAGACAAGTGGTATAACAGTAACACTACAGTTAATTGAAAATACATAATGTTGTACATCACACTACATGAAATCCAAAGTGCCATAATGAACTAATACAACTCTAGATGTGTAAGACACAATTGGGCTAATCCAGGGGTGTCCAACCTTTTCAGTGTCATGAACCACATTTAAATTTCTGAGTAAAATGTGAGCCAGAACAATGTGCTACCATACCATACCCAATGTGCAGCCCTTACCATACCCATATTTACCAATATTTAGCCATATTTATGAGTTACAATAACTGCATAGTCCTGATAAATGGTCAATAAATGTATTTTATTAAGTTACAGCATTTTTTAAAATAGTAATTTTAAAATAGTTATTTACAGCAGCTTTGGAGCTTTAATTGTGCTTGCAGGCTTAGTAAAAGTAGCTTGTTAAGCACTCCAGGCACTTTTCAGCTGCTGTATTTGGACTTTTCTCAAATTTAAAAGACTGTGGCATGCACTTGACACATAATAGACAAACCCCTCAAGAGCCGCATCAAACTGCTTTGACAGCAACATGTGGCTCATGAGCTAGAGGTTGGCCACCCTGGCTAATCAGTTTGTTTGGGAGAGGAAAAAAGGTATAGCCACCACACCACATGCTCAGTGCATACAGGTGCACACTGTTATGGGGTTGCACTCTTTGATCAGATCTTTGAAGGACACTAAGAAAGTACTCTCCTGACTAGGGAGGGAGTTAGTTCAAAGCTGAGCAGCTTTGTGTGAGAAAGATCACTGGCCTGTCAAATTCTTGGCTCTGGGAGTTTCCAGGATAGGTTGGCAAGGGTGGTACAGCTTTCTCTTATGGTGTCTTTGCACCACTATGCCCTTGAGGAAGTAGTCACATAAGGTTTTGAATATGAGGCAAATCATGAGGTAATTCAGTCTCTCTTTGAGGGTGGGCCAATTGAGAGCGATAACAGCACAGTGCTGTTTCCTGCTATTAGTACCTGCTGCAGAGCTGCCTACCCTATGATAGAGTTGTTTGAGTTTACTTAGCTCAGCTTCCCTAAGTATGGAGAGAATAGGACCTCTGGAGAAGCACTGTAATTAGTAATGAGTAAGCAACTGAATGGCAGGTCTCATTTATACGATAGTCAATGAGCTGGTAGTGTAGGCCTAGTTTTGAGAGACTAAGCTGGTAGCATGTTCTACTTTGGGCCTGAAGGAAAGTTCCTGGTCTTTTAAAATGCCTAGGTACTTTATGTTGTCAACTACCTCGTCTAATGGTGATGTGTCTAAGGGACTCTGTCCTATCTGTACCCAGTTTTCATGATCCAAGGAGCATTGTCTTTGCTTTCTTGGTGTTTGGAACAAGGAGGGTTAATAGGCCACTTATCCAATAGTGCAGAGTCTGCATAGGCCAGATCCTATTGACTTAACATTAGAGTCAGTTCTATAAAGCACAGCATTGCCTGCATACAGTAGTGCTTTCACCTTGCTGTAGTCAGAGGGCAGTTCATTGATAAATAGGGAGAAGAGAAAGGGCCCTAGGAAGGAATTTTGTGGTACTCCATCAGATATTTCACATCTTCAGGAGAGGCTGGGTCCCTATTTTACAGACTGGCTGTGGCCCATAAGATAGCACCTGAACCAGGTGGTGGATATGACCAAGTTCCAATCTTGCCATTTTAGTTAGCAGGAGTTCATGGATAACCAAGTCAAATGCCTTGGTTAAATTGATGAGTATGGCTCCTGTATCTTTTCCTTCATCAGTGGCCATAAGACATCTGAGGTGAGGCAAGCGAGTACTGCATCACTTCTATGATGCTTTCAGAAATGATGCTGGACATCAACGAGCAAGGAATTGTACTCGATATAGGCTGTCAGTTGGGTATAAGTTAGACTCTTGGATTTTGAAAGGGTACTGAGCATTGATATAGTTCAATAATTTTCACCCAACACTTTGTTTCCTCCTCTGTGGACAGGGACAACATAGACCACCTTCCATTTTGGGGACCCTCCTTGGAAGGGATAGGTTGTGTAGTTTGTTTAGTGGGAGGCCAGTACCAGGGCAGCAAGTTGCAGGAGCTTGGGTTCAAGTCTATCATGGCCAGCTGACATCTTAGGTTTTATTTTTAGTAGCTGCTCCAGGACTTCCTTTTTAGCGATCAGTTTGAAGTGAAAACTAGTGTACTCAGCCAGAAGGCGGTAGAGTGATACATTTATATTTTTATTGCAAGGCAAAAATGTAGCATTCTCTTTTGGTCCTTAACATATACTGTACATGGATGGTATCATGATGACTAAAGTATTAGGAATGTGTTAGATCTCTTCTCATATCGCATCTTCAAACACCTCATCCACTGATAATATCTCAAAACAAGAGATGCAATGAATTTTTAATTTGTAGGCCAACTTCCAGTCAAGGTGAGACACCTTAGATTTGGGAAGTTTTTGGGAAGTATTTTTGATACCTACCTGATGTCCACTAGTTCCACCACTTCCATCACTTACTGTAGCCTCTCTCACCACCACCACCACCACCACCCCATGATTGTGCAATAGTAGTAAATCTTTTAGAGTTACTACCTGCATTTAACAGGACTTTCTGTAATTTGGGGTGAGTTAAATAACTAACAACAATGTTACATGGAAGGCCATACTGGCCAGTAGCATTAAGGCCCCTCCTTCAATCCTCAGGTGCCACAAATGACTTTACTGGCACCCAGGAGTGGTTGTGTGACCCCATGGAGCATAACACACCAGGGTTGCAAATCTAGCACTATGCAAAGTAGTCACTGGGAGAACGCTGTGCCACACAACAGCCTCAAATAAGGCCTTTGATTTGCAAGTTATGGGTCTGGAAGTCTAGAACTGTTTAAAGATAAACAGCTAATAAATGTTAAAGTGTGTAGTTATGAAAGTTAGGGATTAATCCTATACATGAACTTTGTACCCTCAACTCACCAAACCCGCATTAACCAGTAAATGATTCTTGCCCCAAAAGTAAAGAGGAACATGAACATTTAAAACTGGTTTGGTATTAATTATAATAATATTATAAGTGAATTATGTTTGTCTACCATTTGCAGTCACAAAAAAGGTAAGTTGAGTGCAGAACAGACTAATAAATAAGTTATTTCCCAGTGAAAAGAACAAATCTGAATCAACAGGATGCAAAGCACCAAGAACATTGGAAAACTGATTTTCAGCTACTACCCCCAAACTGTATGGGTGAACTTTAATATAAAATCCAGTCCCTCATGCCCACGACATGACTTAATTAAATGCGTTGGCACTGCTGCCACAGAAGCTATAAAGTAGGCCCTTCTAATCTCATAATAGCGTTTCTATTAATTTTAGAGATGGGACGGTATTGGTCAGTGTGGATGCACTATTGGTGTTAGGCATTTGTTAATAAGAGTGTTTGCTGGGTACGATTACACCTTCAATTTCTCAGTCAAAAAAAGAGAAAATTCACTATCCACAATGAGAGACAGCATATGCATTCTGATAACTGTAACTTACTTGAACAAGCCCTAAGTGACTGGCTGCAGCATGGCAGAACTGTCCATTATCCTTTAAAATATCTAGAAAAGAGTCCACTTATTTTGTTACAGAACAAGTATTAGAATCGTCTGATGACTATCAACAGTATTTTACATTTTATCATCTTGTTTTTATACATCAGTGTATGAAAGTTCTAGCAACAGATATATCCATATATCAACATTGCTAAATTCAAGCTTTCATTTTAAAATGCATATAGGTTACTAGCCCTATTTGTTTCAAATGTAGTTGTTTTAAAATTACCTTTCAAGTCCTAACTTTAGAACTGTTAGGGCTAGAAGCGAATTATTTTTAATAAAATGTGGAGTCAGTTTGACTTGAACAGGATAATATTAGGCGCAGTTTTCATGTGCTGATAGAGGTTACTGTATATTTATATAATATGCTGGGAGTAAACAAGTATATTGATGATTTTATTTATTTTTCAAAGGTAGTATTGATATATGTATTGTCACGATGATAGAGTGAAATTTGGGCAATAATGTTTTCATATTGATATACAGTGTTGCAACTTTTATATATGGGTTAAACAAAGGTTAGAAGGTTTTATGAAATTAGATTTTGTTTTAGTTTTCTGAATTTTCCTAATGCCACACCTTATTTTATTAGGAGCTATGTAGTTGCAACTTTCTGTGCATTTATCTTATGCTCTTAGTTGCACTGTAAACATTTACTCTCACTTCCTGCTAAGGCTTATGACCGATGGAAAATGCCTTGTCCATATCTCCAAACACAGTACCTCCAAAGGTGCAGAGTGCATTTGCCTGTCATGCCCCAGTACTGGAACTCCCTCCCCTAAAATTATACCATGCCTCTTCCCATGCCACTTTCAAAAGGAGCTATGTAACCATCTCACCACTTCAGCTTGTGCTCCTGTTTCAAACTGCCTTAGCCTATGTAACTCTTCTAACCTTCACCACCCAGGTCATTTCTGTTAGCCCGCTTAACACTCTGCACTTACTCCTACCTTCTCTTACTGCCCTACATCAACTAAGCTCTCCTCTTATCTTGTTCCTAGCTCTACCCTATCCCAGCCTCTACCCTTCCTGCCTTATATTTCCTCTGCTACACCTACCTGATATTGGCCATTTTATAGATTATAGCCAGCATTGTATTCTTCTCCACTATTTTCCACAATAGTTATGATTTAATGTATAACTACTAGTATTTTTGCTGCACCTTCACACTGTTATGTATTTTCCCTGCTTTGTTGTTTACACTGTCGACACTGCTCATATGATATGTTATTACGTCTGCAATAGTTATTATTTAATGTCTAGCTACTAGTATTTTTGCTGTACCTGCACTCTGTTATGTATTTACCCTGCCTTGTTGTTTCGCTTGCTGACACTGCTCATGTGATATGTTATTGTCTACTATGTATTACAATTTGTACAAACTGTAATTTGTTTCCTGTTGTTTGCTCTGTACCTCTCGGGTCATGCCTGAAAATAGTCATCTGCAATAGTTAGTGCACCTACCTGGTAAACAAAAACTAACTAAATAAATAAATACATTTCCAGTAACTCTCAATCTTTCTGCTTGTGCTGGATTGTCTTGTGAAAGTTTTAGAAAATAACCAGATCACATGGGTAAGCATCATAAGTTATTAAATAAGACTTGCACTTCTTGCCAAATGACACATGAGATTACCTGATCAGATCTAACATTCTTGTTGGTTATCAGGACTCAGTTCCACTCCAGGTATTGCTCAACACCCTTGTGTCCCTCTGAATCATCCCTACAGTACTGTAGGTGACTGGCTTTCAGTCAGCACTTCTTTCATAATCCTTGTCAGAGGTTGTCTTCTCTATGCCCCAGATATCTTAGCCTTCTTTCCCTGATTGTGTTGCAGACTGAAATGCTTTCAGATTGACAAAATACTGTGATGATTTTGACTTTATCTTACCAAATGATCTTCATTATCCTGCTTAAACACTGGGTTTGAAAACTATCTAACCTGCTTATGCTGCATTCTTCCTCTTGAGCTGCAAAATTTTAGAACACATTTGTAAACATGCACTGTACTCATTCCCTCACTGGAACTAGAATTATATTTTTCTTCTTTTCTTGCTGCTTCTGCTGCCAGGTTTGGGATTTACTTTCAGTATGAAAGGAAGCTTATACTATGAAAAATGACATACAGCAGCTGATTGATTAATTTGATGTCAGCTGTGCCAGTATTTTGCTTTTATTGAATGTATTTTCTTAAAGTGTTTTGGTACGGGTGAGTCATCTTCCCAGTGATATCATCAGACATTGATTTTGGATTTGTCTGCAGTTCTGTTCACTGTTGTATTTAATATAGAGGATTGTGTATGGTAGGCATGCACAACAAAGGTGTCTTGCATTGAGGAGATTTCCTTGGTGACAGTAGACTTCAAGAGCACAGCTCGAGAGGTCTCCTGTCACAAAAGCTATGAGATCAAGCATACCCTTGTTCAGGTGATGCCTCTCCTACACAATCTTTATAGTGTATGAGAAGGCACTCACATACAGCGGCATCGTGATTAGCGAGAATGCTTTTTTTCTTCAAATAAACAAGTAGCTAAGGAGAGAGACAAGTAAAATGGTCTTATCTGTCACTGTTTTCAGGGCATCCACTAGGAGGTCTGCTTACTTGGTGACAGCTCTGGCAATGATCAGCATGACTGAGGAGACTTTAGCGAGAGCACTGATTTGATGTTGTTGCGTGATAGTAGTGATGTCTTCAGTGAAGCACAACAGGAGTTTGCGTCACTACTAATGCACAACAGCCTGATTCCATCATTGATTTCTATACACAACAGCTCTCTCATACACTATAGTCATCTTCCGGTGATATCATTAGACTTTGATTTTGGATTTGTCTGCAGTTCTGTTCACTGTTGTATTTAATATGCCATTTTGTCAGCATTTAATGCTTTTTCAAAATGTCAGGGTAGTAAACAACTGCCTTCATTTGCTTATCTGTGTAGTGAAGCCAATAATTAGGCAATGAAAATGTGTGTGTTACAATTTACCTTATATATAAATTCAAGATCTTAAACTTAAGCAGATTTACATAGATGACTAATATAAAATGTATGAATTAATAAGGTGGTTGCTTTGTGTACCTGAAATGTTATTTTTCATTCAGATCAATATAATCTGTTTAAAGAGCCACCAATGTCTTGAGAAGAATTCTGAAATACATAATATTTGGACACAAACCTGCTTGCATTTCTCATTAGCTCTGTGTTTCCTATCCCCATTATTTATTATCAAAGTCATATGCATGAAAACAGGATAGTTGTTCTTTGAGAGTTCATCATCTCCTATTGCTTCTTCCCAACCTGATGACATAATACTCTGCTTGTGACATCACAGTTATTCTCATGGCAACAGATTGATGCCACGATATCATTATAATTTCAAGTAGGTAATAAACTTTAGAGGCAGATGAACTCTAAAGGCTAAAGATCTTGTTTCTAGAACATTTCTTCTGTAATTAATAACAGACAGTAGAAATCTATTGAAATATAAGTGGAATTGTGTCTAAATATTATGTTTTCCACAGCTAACATTTCTTTGACTGAGAATGCAATGAAAATTCAAAGCAGGTTTGCTTTATTTTTACATGACTGTATTCAGCTTTTGTATATTACAACATCCCTCATTTGAGTCTAGATACCAATCTTGACCATTTAGCATTCACTGACAAAGAATCCTGCAATTTAACCCCACACTAACAGTGTTGTACCCCATTCTGTGCATTCTAGAAGAATTGTGCTATGGTATGGAGTTCAGAGCTCACCCAGAGTCATCTGGGATATGTTATTCATGCTCCATCCACTTTCTTCTTTCATGGATTATCCTTCTTCATATGACCTGCAAAGAACTGTGGACTCACTACTGGCCAATGCCAGCATCAGTGCTACTTTAGATCTGCCTGTAGAGGTCACCTTATCATTAACACACCATCAGGAGGTCTGGCAGGATTGGAAGCCACCAAGCCTGGAAGGCAGCATCTCTGAATGCACAGACAAATAATGAAGCTTGTCATAGAGGAGGACACCAAAAATATACAGAGACCTGCAATGCCATTAAAGAAGTCAAAAAGAGCTGTGCAAATTTCAGACCCACCTGGACTTCCCTGGGCTTGACACGGTATTAAAACAAAATTGAACAAACATAAAACAAACCTACAGTAATTATGGCTAAACAGACAAAACTCTAGAGAGAAGCTGATTTTACAGAAGGTAAGATCTTGTCCCAAAGCCTTAATTATGCTTGCCCAACAGAGGGTGTTCAATATTATGAACCACTCAGAGAAAAGTAAACAAACTGACAAAGAAAGATATAGCAGCAGGAGAAACTCAGGAGAGTGGGCCAGAGAAGGCATCAGAATTGCCCACTTCCAAAATGGTCTCTTTCAAGACAGACAGCCTAAATACCTCAAAGAAAAATTAACAAAGTTGATACAACAAAAGAAATGGGTGGAAAACAAGGAGAGGAGGAAGAAGAAGAGGAGGAAGGAAAATCTTGCACCTCAAAGGTTGAATCAGGCAAAGTACAGAAGGTAATAAATATTGCTGACATTGAAATTGTTTTGCACAAATCTCTATCATCATGTAGCTAACGTTGCCCAACAGACAAATCAGGATCCATTTTATATTCAGGTGGACTTCAATGAATTCTTCCACAAGATCTATCTGAAATACTTTTTTTTCCAATAGAGCTATCACAGAGACAAACATGGTCAGTTTTCACTTTCCTCTTGATGATACCAATGAAGTTGAAACTGAAGTAGTAGTCATGATTCAACCAAATGTGGGTCCAGAAGACCTTGAATTAGGTAATATACCTTATGAGGGGAATAGTCCCACTACCTGAAGATGATTGGACTGAGCAAGACTTACAAAATCTGAAAATGTTTGAAGCATTATTTAATAATTAACCACCAGGTGATGCTAACAATATTGACAACAGTGTTCCAGACCAGTATTTTGATGTAACTGAGCAAAATACAAGTAGTATTCATAGGTCAGTATTGAAACTTAAATCTCAGTTTGCCTGGCGTGCTTAACCCAGTCATCAGAGCATTAAATGTAGTGATGAGAGAGACCAATAACAGTCTACTATGTATGGCAATCTGAGTAGGGAGAAACTTAATGCTCTTGATGAACAGAAAAATTGAAATCTGTGGTTATTAAGCCAGCAGACAAAGGAGGAAATGTAGTGTTATCAAAGTGGATTATCAAAATGCAGCACTAGATCTGCTGCATAATTAAATGAATTACAGGATATTGCTTGTGACCCTACTGATCTTTTCAGGAGAAAAAAACTGCTGATTTTACTAGGATGGGGCCAGACTAGTGGTCAGATATTAGATGATGAATTTCAGTACATGTGGGAAAAAACACCAGTGAGTCCAGCTTTCTACCTTTTGCCCAAATTTCATAAATTTTAAGTAATCCACAGGGTCAGTCTATTATATTGGGGATGGGGTTCCTGTCTGACAATCTATGTAAATTTCTGAACCTTTTCCAAAGAATTGTGTGATTCGGCTGAGCTCTCATCTCCGTGATACAATGGATGTATCAGACAATTTAAATTTCTTTAGGATGAATCATACATCTGGCTGGGTATTAACATCGAGTCTTTGTACACTAGTATACAGCATAATACTGGCATCAAGCTTCTAAATATTTTCTGGAATGTAACCCAATTTAAGACTCATTCCCCATTTCCTTTATTTTATGCTTTACAGCACAACTATCAAATTTAACATCTCATTCTGTCTGCAACGATGTGGTACAGCAAGGGGACAGCAATGACCACTTTCTTAAATCTCTTCCTAAGATACTGGGAAAATATCCTAGTCCTCAAGGCAGTGGAGAACCCATTTATACACAAAATAGTAACGTGGTTTTGATACACTGATGATGTCATAAGGAGGGGATCAGAGGAGGAATGGGCTATGTTTATGCAATGACTTAACATGAATACCTTTTACCTTAGGTTTGCCAGCAACATGAATAAAAACAGACTGGACTTCCTGGATGTCACATTCCAGGTTAGTGAGAGCATAAAAATGTTAACACCTTAGGCTATCACAAACCTACAACTGTGAAAAGCCTCCTAAGAGCTGACAGTGCCCACCCAGATCCCTGATCAACTCAATTCCTTACAGCCAGTACCTCCATATCTGAAAGACTGTACAGCTAATCAGGACTTTGAAAAAATCCAAAAGGTTTCTAGCCAGGAATATAGGCGAGTTACTTGACAGTGCACTTGATAAAGTTAGACAGAGAAAAGAAACTGTCTCTTGCACAAGAAAGATAAAACCAGAGTCTGGAACCAGTCTGCTTTATCACTCTGTATAGGACACTATCAGGACAAATTGGCCCATCCTGCTAAATGATTCTACACTGACTGAGGGCTGAGAACAGCCCGTACCACATTCTTTCAAGCACCGAATATAAAAGATACACAAGTGCACAGCCATTTCAGAACACAAAAGGACCCCCAGTTATAGAAACTGGCTCCCACCACAACTAAAGGCCATGTTCAGATGCAGACACTGTACGATGTAGACACTGTATGCAATCAGAAACATTTGAACTGGAGGATAGCGCGTAAAGTGGAAGTAAGGTATTTAATTTAACTGCAGCACTAAATTCACTGTGTACATTATGCTCTATGGTACACTTGCCCCATGTTGCATATAGAGTGCACTATCTGCCCATTGTTACAGTGGATACAGGAACAAGTCTAGAGTATTCACAAAGGAATGGCAATACATCAGTGGTATCAACTTTGCTGAACACCATGCTAAGGAACCCCGCCATTTACATTTTAAGGAGTTAAAGTAGGCAAAGCCTGGCACCAGAGGAAGAGAGAGATTGACCAAACTCCTCGGGAGAGAGAGAGTGTTATTGGATCTTCTCACTTGGTAGCCCAAAACCAAAAGGTCTGAACATGGACTGGGATCATAAACCTTCTTATGTGTCACTAACCTGTGATGGTATAATAAGGTAATTGTTTCATACTGTGATCAGATTTTGTTTAAAATGCATTAACTATAAACCAAAAACAAAAGTGTTGCACAGTGGCAACAGCAGAGCAAGCCACAATATATCCAAAAATGCCTCTTGAGATGAACAAGCCTTTTTTAATAGTTTGCAGAACTTTATTTACAAGGAAATATGTGAAAATGCATACCGAAGCAAACAAGCAGACCCATAGTATTCTTTAAATTGTAAATGCAGGTTTTCAGAGCTCTGACATACATTTTGCACAAAAGGAAAAGCCATCTCAGAAGTAATCACCTTGCTACACAGCTCCAGCTGTGAACATTCAATTTACTAGTGGACCAACCTTGCCGACCAGCTGCACATTGCTGTAAGCTATGCCCTTGACATTTGATATTACTACTGACACCTTCCTCGCTAACCTGTGATGGTACAATAAGATAATTGTTTCACACTGTGATCAGATTTTGTTTAAATGCATTAACTATAAATTTCTCAACATGTGTTTCTGTACTAACATGAATTTTATTTGCTTTCTGTCTTTTCAGCTCCCATTTGCGAAGTGAGCCTTGAAGTAGACTGAGCCCCAGATGTAGCTATCAGCAAAAAATTAAAAGTGGGGAGATTACAGCTTTATGGAGTCACTCCTATCAGCTGCTTCTGTCTTTCACCTCAGTTTGTTACCCTATGTGCTGTGAGGTTGCTCTATTGCATAACTGAATCCATAAGGTAACAGAACAGGACAAATCTTCTCTCATGTTTTTGTAAAGAATATAAAGTATATTAAATACTAAAATATATAAAATGAAAAGAATAGGGCATCATTTATATTCTTTTTGTTTTATGGACCAGGACTGTAAACCATTATTTGTATGAATTCTTTCAATAAAACACTTTGGTATTCAAAATAAAATGTGTACTTTAGTGTGTATTTGTGACTTATTCTGTATTATTAGTAGCAAGCAGCTTCTATGCCTCCAGAACCACATTAATTGGTCAAGAGGACATGGTCAGGGTATTTAAGGAGGAGGAGCACTATATGTATCAGCCCCTAACAAAGCTTTCATGTGTAATGCACTGGGGCACTGGGGTTGTTGGTAACAAACTACCCTGCTGCTGGACCTCACTGCTAATTTGGACTTGATCCAGTAAACTTTGTAACCAGCAGTTTTGCATCTGTGACTTATTTGATTGGTGTACAACTGTAAGTGGCATTCACTCCTAGTGTGCAACACTTCCCTGTTTATCATGTTTGTTTTCAAGGGTGACAATTCCTAGTGCTTGCACCCTGCCTTGCACTGCTGGGCATGCATCTTTCCTGACCGAATGATGCCTACAGGTAGTGACTGAACACTGGGTGGTCATCACCAGTGGCCCTTAAGAGACTGGATGTGCTGCCTCCACAGTGCACTGAAGACTTCATTGGCATGGTAATGAGACTCAAGGTCAATACATGTGCCCAAGTCTCCTGCATGGCAGCACAATGCAAAACAGCCATGCCACCAGGCTGGTCAAAATCCATTAAAAAACAAACACATACCTAAAATATTAAACATCAGTACAGTGTTTAACTTACAAACTATTATATTGCATTAGTACTTGTAGTAGCAGTAGCCATAATAGTAGTTACAATCTTTATTTCCCTTAGGATGCCAAACATTTGAAACTAAATTGAGGCTGCAGTGTTCAGACTTATTATATGTATTCCTGATTTCTAGATACTGTAGAATATGTTCCTGAGGATGCAGTGTTGTTTCATCTACAGGCACCTCTCTGGGCTGAGGAGGAGGTTGCTCATCTCTAGGCTGAATTGACCAGGATTTGTGAGAACTCCTCTCCCATTCAGGGACCACCAGGTCCCTGCCATTGCCTCAGAGGTTGCCAAGAAAGAAGAGTGGTTGGACAACAGTGGGCTCAGGGAGGGTGAGGGTAGTGGAACAGAGGTGCAACCCTCCAGTTGTACCTCTCCACAATTCATATGCCATTCTGGCAAAGTGTGGTTCCCCTATGGAGGCACCCGATGGAGACCAAGGAGGTTGCTGGGAACCTCCACAAAGGAGACCCACAGGAGGGTGGCATGGGACCCCACAGGAAGGAAACAACTCCTGGTGGGAGACTCAATTATAGGAAGGTAGAACTGGGGAGGAAGAGGAGAGAGGAAGTAAGGTGTCTGCCTGGCACCATGGCTTGGAGGGACAGGGGTGAATCCTCAGGATCGCCAGAACAGCTGCACAGGGGAGGGAGCTGGATGTCACTGTCCACCTAGGGACAAATGACCTGGCTAAGAAAGGGATCAGAGCAGTGCAGGAAGAGTTTGTGGAGTTGGAGGAGGCTTAGACAAGTAGTATGCATGGTAACCTTCTTGGAGATGCTGTCTGTCTATGGCATAGGTGAGGCTAGGTGCCCCACCCATGGGATTCAATCAGTGGTTGAAAAACTGGTGCAGAGCTCAGGATAAGGCTTCATTGGGGACTGGGGTCCACCTGGAGTGATGAAGGCCTATACTTGTGTGATTGTCTGCATCTGTCCAGGAGGGAACCAGGATCCTAGGTGAAAGGTTTAAATGCTTCATTGGCAAGCATTTAAACTAGTCAAGGGAGGCACTGGAAAGGAGCAGGAAATCCTAGCCCCAAAAATGTCAGGGTAGTAAGTGAGGTAAACACCAAGTTAGAGATGTCGATAGGGAGAAGGGCAGCAGTAAATGGAGAAAGTGACAAAGGCAATAAGGACAGGGATGGGGCAAAAAGGAGTAAGGCCATCAGTAAATGCAGGGTAATGAGTACCAATGCACATAGTCTAGGCAACAAGCTCCCTGAACTGGTAGCCTTGATGGAAGAGGATGCCTGGATATTGTAGCAGTCACAGAAACATGGTACACAGAGAACCATGACTGGGATATTAACATACCAGGGGTACACAACCTACAGGAGAGACAGGAGGAGTAGCTCTCTATGTAGGGAAGGGATGAAAGCAACTGAATAAAAGAGTAAACAGGGAGGAGAGGAGGCACTGTGGGTCACCTTAGAGACTGGAAATGGCACCACAATCTGCACAGGGTTGTATACAGACCCATGTCAGGGGTGAGGGAATGGACAAGGATATGATAGAAGCATTCTTAGGATGGCAGAGAAAGGGAGATACTGTTGATGGGGACCTTAACATGCCAGATGTTAACTGGAGCACCTTTGCTGCAGCCACATCCAAGAACAGGGCCACTCTCGTGCCCTACAGGTGGCATGCCTCAGACAGCTAGTTTTGGAACCCACTCATGAGGGAGTAATCTTAGACATCATACTCACAAATGGGGACAGTGAGAGGATCTCATATGTAGAAATGGGTAGCCATCTGGGAACAAGTGACCACCAAACAGTGTGGTTCATGATAAACTCAGCTACAGAGTCAAGTCATACAAAAGTGAAGGTATTGGACTTCAGGAGGGCTGACTCTGGCAAGATGGAAGAGTGCCTTAGAAAAGCATTAGCAAACAGGCTAGAAGGAGGATGGAGCAACAATAGGAAACATCAAAACTGCCATCACAGAAGCAACAAGCCTTTGTGTAAAGCAAATAAACAAATCAAAATGAAAGAAAAAGCCACTATGGTTCTCAAAAGAGGTGGCAGGAAAGGTCAGGGAGAAAAGATAGCATTCAGTAAGTATAAGGAACATAGAAGGAGCAAGACAGAGATCTGTACCAGTTAAGGCAGAAGGAAGTAGGTAGGGAAGTCAGAATAGCAAAGGCCCAAACTGAGGAAAAGATAGCCAACTCGGTTAAGAAGTGGGATAAAACCTTTTATAGGTACACCAGGAGCATAGAAAGACAAAGGGAGGGATAGTAAGGCTGAATAGAATGGACAGTGGGTGGGCAGAGAGGACAGTGAAAAGTAGGGATACTGAATGAATATTTCTGCTCAGTATTCACAAAAGAGAGAAGGGAGGTGCTAATCCAATTAACAGAAGCACTCTGGATGGGGGGTTGATCCCAGTCCTTTCACAGAAGAAAGGCTTCTGAAAGAACTCCTAAAACTGAAGGTGGACAAAGCAATAGGGCCTGACAGAATTCACCCAGAATTCTAAAACAATTAAGGGAGAACTGGTGAAACCACTGACTATCCTTTTTAACAAATGGGAGGATGGTGTGGTACCTGAGGACTGGAGGAAGGCAGATGTGATTCCCTTCACAAAAGTGGGACCAAGACAGAGGCAGAAACTACAGACCTGTCAGTTTGACCTCTGTGGTAGGAAAGTGATGGAATCACTTCTGAAGGAAACTGTTGAGTACCTAGAGGCCAGTGGGGCACAGGACCCAAAGCAGCATGGGTTCACAGTGGGAAGGTCATGTCAGATGAATCTAATTGATTTCTTTGACTGGGTGACAAAGTAGTAGACCAGGGAGGGGCTATGGACATGGCCTACCTAGACTTTAGCAAGACATTTGACACAGTCCCACACAAAAGATTAATAGACAAATTAACCAGCCTAAGAGTGGGTCCCAGGGTGGTAGCCTTAGTAAAACATTGGCTGAACAACAGGACACAGAAGGTAATGTAAATGGAGTCGACTCTGAAGAAAGAGAGGTTAGTGGGTCGGGTAGTACTGGACGGGTTTAGTACTGGATCCATGTTCTTTTAATGTCATTATAAGTGACATTGCAGAGGGACTGGAAGGAAAATATGCCTCTTTGCAGATGACACAAAGATCTGCAACAGGGTTGATACACAAGGAGGTGTGGAAAGGATGAGAGGGACTTGGCAAGTTTGAAGGAATGGTCAGAAGTATGGCAGCTTGGATTCAATGCAAAGAAGTGCAAAATAATGCACCTGGAAATAAAAACCAGGGAAGATTACACAATGGGGAGGTAGTAACAACAACAAAAATGGAAAGGGACCTGGATGTAATCATATCAGATGACCTTAAGGTTAGCAAGCAATGTGAGAAAGCAGTAGGGAGGGCTGGGGGATACTGGGATGTTTAGGGAGGCATCACCAGCAGAAAACAGGAAGCTGTTATCCCTCCGTACAGACAGTTGGAGTACTGCATCCAGTTCTGGAAACCCCATCTCCACAAGGCCATTGACTGGATAGAGCAGTCAGAGGAGTGCAACTAAAATGGTGCAGGGTCCACAAGAGAAGCCGTATGAGGAGAGACTAAAGGAACTTAATATGTATACCCTTGAGGAAAGAAGGAGAGGGGGACATGATAGAAACTTTTAAGTACCTCAGTGGAATCAACAAAGTCCAAGAGGATAGCATCTTTCAGAAAAGAGATGTGCAAGAACAAGGGGACACAATTTAAAGATGGGGGCAGTTCAGGGGCAATATGAGGAAGTATTTTTTTCACGGAGAGGGTGGTGGACACATGGAACAGCCTCCTGAGGAGGTTGTGGGGTCTAAAACTGTGGGAGAATTCAAGAATGCATGGGACAGACATAAGGCAATTTTGTGGGGGTAGGAAGAAATAGGCTGTTGGTTAACTAGGATCTGCAGCTTATCCTGTAGAGAAATGGGCAGACTAGGTGGGCCAAGGTCCTTATCTGCTGTCAAAGTCTATGTTTCTATATAGAATATGTAAAAATGTCACTGAAACATTTCTCTGCACTTAAACATTATTTGAAATCAATAAACTGTTAAACCTGTGAGGATAAAGTTTCATTTAAAAAGGCAGACTGAGATGCAACTGTATACATACCTACATATAAACAGCTTCAGGAAGGAAAATAACCACTGAACAATTGAGTTCCTTCCTCCCATCAACTCAGTGGGAACATCATCTCCCCTTTTTCATCAAAGTACCTGTTGAATCTGAACCTGAAGATCATTGCATTATCAGCTGATACAGCTTGCTCAGGAAATCAATTTCAAGTGCCATCCATTCATTCTGTGATGTAGGACCTTCTGAAATGTCTCTTGAATCTTCCTCCTTTCAATGACCTCATGGGCTCTCTTGTTCATGTTTCCTTGTGCACCCTAAAGAGAGCTACACTTGGTCTAATGTAGCACTGTGCATAATGTTCAAGTTCTGTTTCTGTGGAATTTTGGAAATTCCATGGAATTCTTTCAGAGTGAAATTCCAAAATTCTGGAAGTGGAATGTTAACTGCAGAATTATATTCTGCAGTTAATATAAACCAAAATTTATTTTCTACAAACCTGGAATAATATTTTATGGATTAGGTAATGTGCAGAATATTGTTCCACAGTTCACATAGAAACTCTTTCAGGAATTCACTGAAATTAAAAGGAAATTCTGAAAAGCATTTCAGTAGTGGAATCATCATTCAGCACACATTCTGCTGGTGGGATTCCGCATTCTGTTAGCTCTAGTCTAATGGTGTTATACCTTTAAGATATTTGAACAACATGATTATCTCCTTCTGACTACAAAGCAGAAAAGAGACATGGGGATAATCATATCTGAGGACATAAAGGTAGCCAGGCAGTGCAACAGGTCAGTCAGGAGGGCTAGTGGAATGTTAAGTTGCATAGGGAGGGTATTACCATAAGAAAAATGGAGATGGTGTTGCCTCTGTATGATTGCTGGTAAGACCTCACCTAGAGTACTGTGTCCAGTTCTGGAGACCACATCTCAGAAGGACATAGACAGAGTGGAGGCAGTCAGGGAGGGCAACTAAAAAGGTGCAGAGTCTGCATCAAAAGCCATATGAAGAGAGACTAAAGGACCTCAATATGTGCACCCTGGATGAGAGGAGGAAGAGAAGAGATAATAGAAACCTTTAAATACCTCACGGGGATAAATAAGATACATGAGAGGTATTTTCAGGAGAAAAAGGTGCTCGAGAACAAGGGACATGCTATGAAGCTGGAGGGGACAGATTCAGGAGAGATGTGAGGAAGTACTTCTTCACAGAAAGAGTGGTGGATTCTGGGAAAACCTTCCAGCAAGGTGATGGGGAACAACAGTGGTGGGGTTCAAGAATGCTTGGGATAGGCAGAAAGGAATTATAGTGGAGCGAAAGGGAGGAGAAGAACTGTAGATCAAGTACAGTCTGCGGTAATAATGTAGGTAGGGAAAAATGGGCAGTCTGGGGGCCAAGTGGTCATATCTGCCATCAAATTCCATGTTCTATGTTATCATTCATCTTTAATCCAGGAAAACAGTCTCATATTTGCCACTGCCAGACAGTCATCTTAGACTATGTTTCCCAAATCTTCAACCACATTGGTGATACTGCTCTGTACTTTCTCAGTTTTCTTTTGTTTCTTTATTGTTTATTTACAGGTTTACCAGGACTTACTGAGCCCAGGAGGTTCATTTTTAGAGGCATCCTGGGGAAGATTACAAGGAAAAAGTAAAACAGTATAATGAGACAATTAAATAATACAGTGATATACCAACTGCACACTAGTGTAGTAGCAATGTTACAGTTATCTTATACATATAGGGAAAACCAAAGATAGCAAAAAGTAACAACATAGGCAATTGATTCACTTCAATAGCTTTGGATTTAGATCTGATATTAATCAACTGGAGAACATGAAGTGACCCCATGGGAAAGTGTACATTTAACTCATATAATGGGTCATCCCTAATTGAGTTTTTCTTAAATGCAATTGGGAAAGTGTTAGATGTAGTAATAAAGAGTGGTCTGAATCTCCCATTTTCTCTTAAAGGAACAATTACACTATATTAAAAATGAGGAGATGTAAGTAAAAACTATAATGATAAATATTAAATATACAATGCTAAAAGGATAACTTACATAGCTTGTACTAGCTGCATTTGTCCCCCTCCATCCTGTTTGTAAATTCCCCATCACTTTGTGATTTGAAGTGGACAAGGAACCTTTGAAAAGTAGCTCTTAGCTCAAAGGTGTATTCGAATATTTAATAATTAAAAATAATAACATCAGCAGTGCAAAACATAGAAAGATTAGAACATTTGTTGTGTCTTTCATGTCCAGATTACATTAAGTCCCAAATATTATCACAGGACAAGTCACTCTAAATCATCCAGTTGTGGAAATCTCTCCCAAAATCTAGCACCACTGCTGTATGAAAATAATGTAATAAAAGGAGGAAAAGTAACTTGGTTTAACACTAGGTGTAAGAGGCAAAGAGCAAGTTAAATAACATAATTTTCCAGGTTAAACATAATAAATCAAGATAACATTATAGATTAAAAATATAATAATATCTAGAAGGAGGAAAAATGTAAATACCAGACTGAACATAGACAAAATTACATAAAACCATAATAGAAAAAATGAAGAAAAGATTTTTGCTTCTACTTTCCAAGGATAGTAACTCATATGCAACCTCACTAGATATATATATATATATATATATATATATATATATATATATATATATATATATATGTGTGTATATGTGTATATATATATATATATATATATATATATATATATATATATATATATATATATATATATACATATATATATATATATATATATAACACATATATATATATATATATATATATATATATATATATATATATATATATAAACTCTATATCTGAGACATAGAGGAGTCACTTTCCTAGGGTTTATTTTGATAAAGATGAAGAACAAAGACCAAACAATGCAATAGACTTGTCTTGAGAATTTAATAACATAAACAAGTCAATACCACTTATTGTCACCAGGTAGGACATACATGAAGCAATTTTATCAACAAAATTAAGAAAGTACTGGGATCAGACAGGATAATGGCAGATATTTATAAACATTTTCTTGACTGATGGACACCAGTATTATATCATGCAAATAATTATTTCATAAACAATCAAATACTACCTAGGTCTTGGCTTATAAGCATTATTTTTCAATAGACAAAAAGGCTCTTTGAGAGATCCCTTTATGTACTATATTATAAGCCTCATAGATACTTCTTAAAACATTTCTCATATTATTCTATCAAAACCAGAGTATTGGGATGAAAACAAAAACACAGAGGATTGTGTATGATCACTCATACACAACAAGGATATTTTCACTCAAAGGTTTACATGGTAACTGGAGACCTCAAGGCACAGCTCAAGAGGTCTCGTTACCATGAAACCCTCGAGGAATAAAAAAACTTGTTGTATATGAGCGATCATACACAGTCTTGTAAAGTGTATGGTCACTCATAAAAACATTGCCCTTACTTTCTTTTGGATTTAGGTGTAGTTCTCACTTCCTCTGGCCTGTTTCACCACGTGGCTGTTCTTATCGCATCACAGGTCTCCCTATTGCACATGCGCACTCAGCTTCCATGCATGCGTACACACCTACTAGGTGTTATGCTGCACTAGCTACATAGCTAGTGCAGCACAACAGCTACGATGACATAGCTAGTGCAGCATAACAACACTGTTGGGAGCATGGATTTCCATGCTCAACAGCATTCTACCATATACTATAACCTAATTGATGAAACACAGAATGGATTAAGAAGAAATTGTTCAACTATACAACACTACATGGTGTTATCAAACATAATCTATAAATATGTAGAGATAAAAAGGGAGGCTATTTTCTTGTTTTGTAGATTTGTGCATGACTTTTGATAGCATTCATAGAAAAGCGTTATGAACAATATTATATACCTAGGGCATACACATGCACCTGTTTGATATCTTGATTAGGATGCATGGAGGGACATGGTCAAAGTTCAATATAATCTTATGAAAAAATAAAATTAATAGTATAAAAACAAATATAGGTGTCAGTCAGAGGTCTTTTAGCACTAATACTTGTTAATCTTTGCATTAATGATATATTAACATACTTGTATGATGATGGCTTTCATTCCCCAAGATAGCCAGTCAAAATTGCATTTACTGGAATATGCAGATGAGGTGGTCTTTATTTTCACCTCATTACTGGGATTACAATGGGAAATAAATAAATTTGCACATTTGTGTAACTTACACAAATGTGCAAATGTATTCATTACACAGTGTAAGTCTCAAGTTTTACAAATTAACCTAACTGAAACTCAGTTACTGTATTTTGGGAAAAGAAAGATCTATATACTGTATACAGTCAGAGGACTACATTAGAAACAATATTTATTATGAATACATGGGTGTAGTATATGCAAGTAATACAAGGTGGAATATACACATAAATAATATCAAACATGAACTGCAGAAAATGATTAATACGGTTAGAAGACTAATGGGAACATACAGCAGTCAGTCACTGGATGGATGTCTCAAAGTTATCAATGCCAGAATTACAGCTGCAATCTTTTATGTGCCTCAGAAATTTGTGGTATTGGAAATACATCTCAACCAGAAATTATACTAAATAAATTATATAGATATTTTTGGTTTACCAAATTGTGTTCCAGAAGCCATTGTTAGACTGGAATTGAGTCAGATTTCCTTAACTGTCTCATTAAAAAAGAACATCAGTATTCCTACTTAAATTACAAATAACACAAGAAGGTAAATTGCCTAGAATAGCAATGGAGGAAAAATAACATACTCTAAAGGAGTTTTCAGTTTCCTTATCTAAAGTTTATAAAACTATGTATCCATATAGCTTAGGGACTATATTTATGGATATATACAGATTGACAGAATATATGATAATCAAACATATTAAATGCAGGTACAGAGATATAGCAATTCAGCAAGATTTAGAGAAAATACAGGCCTCTAAAATCCATATCATGTATAAAATTTGAAAACTGATGGCAAAAGAAAAAGTATTTGGTATTTAACAGTTGTTAGTTGCAAAACAAATGATTATTAACTACTCATTTTAGAGTGGAAATGCTAGGTCAAAACTTCCCTTGACAAGCAATCAAGAGATAATACGCCATCTCCTTTTTGTGAATGTGGTTCAAGACAGATGGATGACGTAATGCACATTCATTATATTGTCAAGGTTTAGAAAACAGTGTGAAAATGGCTCACCTAGGTTGTTGACAATTCTTATATGTCCCCTATGAATACTGTAACTTTAATATCTAATGCAACTGATACTGACAAATCAAAAACATTAGCATGCTTTCTTTAGTCTTTACATTATCATAATTTAAAACAATTAGTTGATTTCAGATAACAGATGTAGTCTGTATTGTGAATAAGGAGATTTATCTTGTAACAGGACAATCTAACAACTGTAAAGGTATTATTTCCCTTCCTGATTATTTAAGGCAAAAGGCATTGCAAAGGAAACTGGAGAAATGTAACCCTCTTTTATGAACTAACTACTCTTCATTCCATTAGGATTTTGGGATTACAGACTGTAACACACCTAATAGGGGTTATATAACCAGACTCAACCCATGGTGTCCGTTCACATTTGGAAAAGATTTTTCCTGAATTAGCTGAAGAGGACAACATTTTCAAGTTCATTAAGCCTTCCCATTAGAAGGTTTTAAATGCAATGTAAATTGTTTTTGACATGTGGTCTTGCTAAGTTGTCTTGCTACCAAGGACCCTTGTATATGTCCCATGTATGCTTGAATTCTGTCACCGTTTGGCTCCCAGAACCTCTGCTGGAAAGGCTGTTCCAGGCTTCCACCACCCTCTCCATGAAGAAGTATTTCCTCTGAGCCCCCTCCCAACTTCATAGTATGACTCCTTGTCTTTTGAGCTTCTTTTTCTATGAAACATACTACCTTCCTGTACCTTATTATTACCTGTTAGGTATTTGAATGTTTCTGTCATATCCCTCCCTTTTCCCTCCTTTCCTCTAGACAGCACAATAGTCCTGTATGTAAATATTTATTAAATGTGTATTCATTGCTGTGATTTTAAATTGTACTTGTAAAGCACACAGACCAAAACAGGATGCTTAGGATGTCTTACAACCAGATCGATAGCAAGCCAAAAAAGCTAAAGATTGCACTCACAATTTACAGAACATATACGTGGCAGGGAAAAAACAGCTAGGAAGAAAGAGTAGTAAGTAAGAAACAGAATGTAGTAAGTAAAAATAGGGTCAATGATAGAAAGAGGAGAAGAGCAGGAGATTGAGATTGGAAGGATAAAACAGTTGGGGTTTAAATGCATGAACAGGACTGATTGATTTGGCCATGGAGTAGGACTTTCAGAGCAGGTGGGAGGAAGAGTAACAGATACAGAAAGGACTCAAGTCCAAAGACAGTGGAGTCAGTAGAAGAAGGTTGACTGCCCTGTGAGTCCAACTAAGAAATTGACATCTTTTAACATCCGCTGCACAGAACTATGGTGGATACTAACTGAATAACAGCTCAACAGTTAGAAATATGCCATTGAATTTCTTGCATGTGATCTATCATTTGCACTTTTGGCTCTGTAGAAAAGTATTAATTATTCATTAACTGTTTATATAGTCTTATTTACATTTGCAGAGTCCTTGTGTATGAAGTAAACACTAATCATAATGTAACCACAAATGTCATAGATACCGAAAGAAACTTAATAAAATATACATGAAATTCATTTATATAGAGGTTAGCGCCTCCGGACATTGCATACAGACAATCGGTGCACTCCGCTGAGTGCTAGAAAGTACAAAGGTACACCAAGTGCTTTTTTACACAGAGCATTGATTAAATCTCTGGTAAGTGCATTACTCCCTTTATAACAGTTTGACCTTTTCGAATGTTATAAGTGGAATAAATCACTCTGGTCATGCAACAAAGCAACAATAACCACACTTCTTAAATAGTTGAGCGCCTCACCTATGCCTCGTGTCTCACAAGCCAACAAGGGTGTAAAGTTATTTCACTATTGCCACTCACCCAACTATGGATCATTTCATTTTTTCTCAACTCTATTTCTGTCTCTCCTAGCCAGGGCAGGGATTTACCCATGTCAACCCTCAGACCTCCTCCTAGCCCCTCGTCAGGTACTCCTGGCCGTTCCGTCTTGGAGGACCATGACTTCCCCTCACTGAGGGTTCCCCTCAAGGAGAGACTGAGGTCCTAGGCCCCAACCAAGACTTACATGTGGTCATTTTGGAGATGTGGCAGTTCGTGGATGCCATGCTTTATGTTACATCTTACCTGGAGGATTTCTTCTTAAGGTTTCCCCTGGAGCCATGGACATCCACTGAGGTCAGTGTGCAGACATGCGTACTTCCCGTACATGTCCAGCAGACATCCTCCATCATCTTTCCCCTCTTTACATTATCTCAGCCAGTGAAAGCCCAGTCTCCACTGGGTGTCACTCATAAACCGCAATCTCACAGCCTCCCACCTGGATGAGGAGAGCTGTCCATGGAATGCTCATCCTACCTCCCCAGCTGACCCTCTGATGCTCCTGGCTCAAACTAGTACAGAAAAAGTGCACTTTGTGCCCCATAAGTGCCCTTTTGATTCTCAGCCTCCTCAGCTTTTACCATCTTCTGGCACCCTTGAGTAAGGGTGCCACCACTGCCTAAAACAAGTCCCTGCCAACAAGGGCAACTGACATAGAAACATAAAATTTGATGGCAGATAAGGACAGCTTGGCTCACCTAGTCTGCCCATTTCCTACCTGATGGATAAGCTGCAGATTCTAATTAACCAACAGCTTACTTCCTCCTACCCCCACTAGAATTGCTTAAAGGGTACCTAAACAAGCAGTTTTTTAAACTACAAGCTCCAAAATCTGGCTTCATTACAAGGTAAAGTAGAGGCTGCTGTTTACATTTATGCTAAAACTGCATTTATGAAAATAATATAAATGCAGTTTCATAGCTTGAAAAACTTAAACATCAGCCTTTCACTTTCAAAAACAGCCTTGGTTTCTGCCTAAGATGTCTGCCAAGTCTTGTTAAGTGATGAGTCATGATGACATCATCTGAGCCAAAGACAGAGACCCACATATATTTCTATAGTGCTTACTAGTTCTTCTTTCCCTCTTTGTGTTGAATTGTTGTACCAGAATGATCAACACCATGTATTAACTTGTGGATTATTTTGATCAATACATGTTAGGCTATGATTTTGTTCATTTTGTTTACTTTAACTTGCGGAAAATGTTTTGCAATCCAGCTGACTTTTTCCTTGGCAAACTGCGTTACAGTACAACACTTCATTTACCTGATGATCTAGTGGTTATGTGATGCACTGAATTTTGTTTTTGTTAACCAGGAGACACACTAAGCTGAAAGCTTGTTTACAGGCATGGCCTGGGAGCACAAGGAAATGTAATGACTTGCTCAGGGTCTGGCCTAAAGTACTGGTCTGGTTCAGTTCCAAAGCCCATGCTCTCTTGTTAATCCACAAATAAGGCTTTCTTTTTCCATGTGAACCTCCTGCATCTAGTCTGCCTTCTGCTGAACACACACCCATCCATACCCTGTCCTTAGTACTGCCTGGTGCCGCATGTGCTTCTGGTCTCATGAAGAATTATCATACCTCAGATTGTAATCTTGTACCTCAGAGAGTTGTGCACTTATACCAATATCCATCATCAGCTGGCAATGTTAAAAATGCCTCCCAAATCACTCTCCAGTCCACATTCTCAATGTTTGACTTCTGCTCCCACAGTAAACATTGAGTGGATCACCACCCTTCTGCACAGTGATGGTAGTATGTATGTACAGTTCCCCTGTTGTGTTTTTTCCACCTCATTAACCAACAACTAGGTCTTCTGGGAGGCCAACCAATAAGCATCATGACTCACCAGAAAAACTGCTGTTCATGCACTCATAAGGGCTGCACTTACAGCGGATACGATATTATTATTAGCAGGAGAGGCATACCAATACCTTGAGCAAATCCACCCGACTTCCATTGTCAGTCTACTCCTTTACCTGTGATCTGCAGAACCCGCTGGACAGTTCCAGCAATTCTTCCCCAGTACTTTTCTGTGCTCTACTCCACAATTCAAGCTGGCTGGTTACCACCCTTCCAAATCTTGAATGAGCTATACAACTCCTCAATACTGTCCTAACAAGCGTCAACACCCCCCACCCAAAGGGTAATCTCCCTACACGAATTCAAGTAACAGTTTAGGTGCAGCCCTGCCACTCTAGTATTTGTCATCGCTGGCTGCTCTCATCCAAGTCAAGTAGTGATCATGATCTTGGCAGCCCACATTTCAGATCTCACAGTGATCTGCTCAATGTCCTCCTTCATGTCATCAACTAACCTGAATATAGCTATACCTTGCTGGAATGGCCTCTTCAGTCCCTCTTTGGCATTCATTCTTCTCACCTGCACCCCACACCAAAACTGGTGGGTTCACTACCCTTCTGCATCATGAATGTGGTTAGCACAGTCTCCCATGTTATTTTACATATTAATAATAAACATGATCTTCTGGTAAGCCAGGCTGATAGCTGCATTACACAAGTGGAAAATAGGCTTTCCTACCCATATAAGATCTAAGCCACCTATGATTAGGCACCATTAAATGGCGTGCATAATGATGTGCACACCATCATTTTAGCGGTGCCTAATCAAAGGTAACAAGATTTTTAAGGATAGGAAAGTCCATCATCCCTTGTTCCCTGTTGCTATCAGCCTGACTTCTGGAAAGATATGTTTATATTTGATATGTCAAAATAAAACTGAGACTCTACTACTTGCATTCATGATGCGGAAGAGACAACGCACCAGTTTCGATAACGAGGAATAGTGAAGAATGAATGCCAGAAGGGACTGAGAAAACTCACTCTTGCAGTACTGCTATAGTCAGGAAGAAAGACAGAGGAGGAAAGGCATAGACAGATTACTGTAATCAAATCGCTGCCAGCACCTTGATCACTACCTGACCCCATTGTCCTGGCCAACATTCTCTTCCCATACAACCAGTTCATGCAATTGTCCAGCTGTGTGTAACATTAATGTATGAAATGGCTGCCACTACATGTTCAGTCATTTCATTACCAGTCTAGTATTGCTTGTAAAGCACTTTGGGATACAATGTGTATGAAAACCACTATATAAATGCTGATTCTTCTTCTTATTTCCCATGGAAAAGAAGACAAGACAAGACAAGCATAAATTTGAGTTTAGAAAGTATGAACTCTATCATTGGAATGAACAAGAACTTTGCTACAAAAAGTGGTGGCTCTAGGGGGTGGTGAAGGGTGTGGCTGCACCCCCCACACCATAGTAATGTACTTGTGTGCTGCTGCTGCTCATTTCACTGTGTTGAGGAAGTCTGATTTATTGATTGTACAAATGTTTACATTCAAACTATGGATTACATTTGTAGGTTCTGTCAAAGCATACTACAAAGAATAGCAGAAAATATAAAGGTTTAATAAAATGTTAAAAGTGCATATTAAGCATACACACTACCCCAACACCCCACTGTAGCATCTTGGATCCACCATAACCACTAGACCACCAGGTTATTCAAGATGTGCTGCACTACTGGTTTGCCACAGAGAAAGTGAGTTGGATTAAAACACAATTTCAGCATGTTAAAATAAACAAAATGAACAGAACCATAGCCTAACATGTGTATTATACAAAATAATGCACATGGTTTTGACTCATTGGGTGAAACAATTCTATACAAAGGAAAAAATAACTAGTTAGTACTATAGAGCCATATATCTTTCTGACTTTCGCTCCAATGATGTCATCACATAACACATTTGGTGGCCATTTTAGGAAGCAGGTAAGACAGTTTTTGAAATTAGAAGGCTGATTTTACAATATTCAATGCTCTGGAACCACATTTAGGTAAATTATATAAATGTAGTTTTAGCCTTAATGAATACAGCAGCCTTTCCTTTAATGCTCACTGAGTCAGATTTTGAATAGTTTGTTGTCAAAGCGTTGTTTAGGTATCCTTTAATGTCTGTCCCATGCATTCTTGAATTCTTCCACTGTTCTTGACTCCATAAGCTCCTCAGGAAGACTGTTCCATGCATCCACAACCCTCTCCATGAAAAATACTTTCTAACATTACCTCTGAGTCATCCCCCTCTATCTTTAAATTGTGCCCTTGTTCTTGCACATCTCTTTTCTGAAAGATGCTCCTAAACGTAGTTTTAAATTGATTTTCATTTGTGTTGTAAAATATATTTACTAGGTAGAGTGGTCTTGTGGTTACAGCACCAACTTGAGAACTAGGAGATTGGGGTTCAAACCCTGCTAGAGCTAAATACTCATTGTGTGACCTTGGACAAGTCCTTAGCCTCCCTGTTCTGCAGTGCTTCAAGCTGCAGAAATGGGTAGCAGTGGGACCTACAGGAAATGAGATGTTGCATCTTAGCTTGGCTATTCAGAATGAATTGTAAAAACAAAACAAAATTTGTCCAGTGCTGACAAGGCTGGTCTTTTTAGTTTATGTTGTTATGTATCTTAATCTTAACCCTCCACTCTAAAATCTGTTTCAACCCCTCACCCTTCCCTCCTAATTCTTCACCTCTGACAAGGCTTATCAAGCTGCATCTTACTCACACCTACCTTCCATTCTGCCTTAGACTTCCTCCCTATGTAGCACCCTTCCTGTCTAATACCCCATACCTAGGTTATTTTGAAATGATACCAGTGCTCGCTGTTTACTCATTACTCTTTTTGTTCTAGTTTTGTATAATGTCATGAACTCCATGTAATATGATACTAACTGTTTTCTGTTCACTGTAATTGTATTTTGTCTATTGCTGTCTCGATGTGGAACCTATGTAAATGAGCTTTTAGCTCATAAGTATTCAATCCTAGTATCAATAAATAAATAAATTATGTTGTTTAACATTGTGTGTAAATATGTTAGTATAGCAATTATTGTTATGTAACAGAGTATAATATAGTATGTTTTATATTTTTGTAGCAGGCCTGTCTTGCCAGTTTCAATTTTATATTTTTTGTGTATTTGAAAAGCACATCCATCCTCACTTTTACTGTTCAGTTTTATACAGTGCTCCCAGGGAGGACGTTCATACAACAGCACTGCTTTTGCTAACACTCTCTACACAGTGCACTGTGGTTCAACTTCTCAACATTAAACAGTTACAGTTTCACCTCCCCCAACAACAGACCCATATGGGCTCCAAGCACTGGACACAGAGATTCAGCCTACACCCCCTGCTTCATGCGACATGCTCCCAAGAGGTTCTCCACTTACTCTCTCAAGAAGCTCTCATGAACTGCCCTCCTCATAACCAATCCACTGGTCCCCAAACTGTTAAGGACAGCAAGCAACCACTAGTGGAGAAGGACACCGCTCACTCATTTTGCAAACATGTCTCTTCCCAAAATGCTTTTCAATAGCACAGGTCACAAACTACTTTCTTACTTTGATCACACTAGGAACTGATACAATGAAGTCCATGATTACTCCTAAATTCTGCAGTCTGAAGTCCATGATTAATCCTAAACTTTACAGTCAAAGGTGCCATTCTTCATGACCCGCCCCAAATCAGGTAGGCTGCTGCAAACTAACCCTCTAGACAGTGCAAGTGGAAAGCCTATTTCATTTGAGTTCAAATCCTCTGCAGCATAGTGGTGATCACTCAGAGTCACAGATTCACACTCACAAACAACTGCCTGCACATCAGTGAGTGAGCAGTCGTTTGGTGCCCACATCTCTGTAAAGCTCAGATCCAGGACATGGCAGACCAGCCACACCTCAAGACAAACACAAGTTGCAGCCTGGCAGATATTATTCCTCCCACAACCCAGCTATCAGTCTGGTATGGGACCAGGTTTGACTTCATATTCATCCCTGCAGTCTGTCCTCTTGGCTCGGCAAGCCCATTTCTGGCAGAAATCAGACAGGTGAGGATCATATCCTCTCTCAGTTCTATAGTTTTATCTTATACAGTGTCCACAGTGGAGGGCTATGATGTAGCAGCACTGCTTTTCAGTAATGCTTCCTATACCATACACAGTGGTTACATAGATACATAGATACATAGACACATAGACAGTGTCAGCAGATGAGAGCCTCAGCCCACCAGTCTGCCATTTGAGCTTGTAAGTTCAATTTATGTTTTCCTAGAAGTCTGTTGCCCCTTATCCCTGTCCTCCAGAATTTCTTTATATCTATCCATGCATTCTTAAATCCTGTGATTATTTCAGCCCCACTACTTCCTCTAGCTGGGTGTTCCACTTGTCCACCACCCGTTCTGTGAAGAAATTTATCCTCATGTTTCCTCTGAATTGTTCTCCCTCAACTTTATTCCATGCCTTCTAGTCCTGGAACATCTTTTCCACTTAAAAATAGTGTATTCATGCACCCTATTCCTTCCTGTATGATACTTGTATGTCTCTATCATATCCCTCTCTCCTCCTCTCCTCTCCTCCAGGAGTACATATTCAAGTCCTTCAACCTGTCCTCATAGGACTTGTGATGCAATCCATGTACCATCTTTGTTGCCCTCCTCTGAACCTTCTTTACCCTGTCTATGTCCTTACATAGGTAAGGTCTCAGAACTGTACACTGTACTCAGGTGGGGCCTCACTAGTGTCTTGTATAGTGGAATTATGACCTCCCTTTTCCTGCTGATGATGCCCTGCCTATGCATCCCAGCATCCTATTTGCTTTACCTGCTGCCTTGTTGCACTGTTTCCCTACATTGAGTTCATCAGAGATGATAACCCCAAGATCCTTTCCTGCTTGGTGCATGCTATATCCTCACCCCCAAGTGATATATTGTGCCAGGGTTTTGTGCCCCATATGCATTATCTTGCACTTCTTTGCATTGAATTTCAGCTGCCAAACCCTGACCATTCTTCAAGTTTCTGCAGGTTCCTTCTCATTCTGTCTACACCCTCTGGTGTGTCTACTCTGTTACAGAGCTTTGTGTCATCGGTGAGCAGGAAATTCTGCCTTCTAGGTCCTGTGCAATGTCACTGATGAAGATGTTGAATAGGACTGGTCCCAGCACTGATCCCTGTGGTACCCACTGGTCACTCTTCCCTCTGAGGGTGACAGCCATTTACCACCCTCTGTGTCCTGCCGCCCAGCCAGTTACCTACCCATCACACTACTGTCCTACCCACACCCATATTCCCCAGTTTGTGTAATAGTTTTCTATGTGGCATGTGTCACAGGCCTTGCTGAAGTCCAGATAGGCCATGTCCACTACCTTCCTGATCCACCTCCTAGTCACCCAGTCGAAAAATTCATGAGGTTGGTCTGACAGGACCTCCCCTGGTGAAACCATGCTGCCTTGGGTCCTGTAGTCCATTGACAACCAGATGTTCCACCAATCTCTCCTTCAGTAGTGCTTCACAATCTTCTCCACTACCGAGGTGAGGCTGACTGGACTGTAGTTCCTGCTTCCTCTTTGTTCCCACTTTTGTATAAGGGGACTACATCTGCTGTCCTCCAGTCTTTGGGTACCTCCCCTGTTTCCAGTGATTCAGCTTCTCCTACACCAGACAATTACAGTTTCAGCCCCCTACCCTAGCACCAGACCCCTTTTTATAGCTCCCCAAGCACTGAAAAGATGGCTTCAACATCCCCCAGCTTTGTGCCATAACACTTCTGAAAGCTTTGCTGCTCACTCTTGTGGCTCTTGTGAATTGTCCTCTTCACAGCCAATCCACAGTTTGCAAACTGTTATGGGCAGTGGCAACCACCAGTGGAGAAGGACACTATTCATTCATTTTGGCAAACATGTCCTACCCACAATGCTTTGTAATGGCAGAGGACACCAGCCACTAAAGCAAACCACCCCTCAGGCAGTGCAAGAGGCAGTCAGGTGGTAGATCTCAAGTAACCTCTCCTAAGATGCCCAAGAAATAAATTACAGCATGGTGCCACAGATGTATTGTACCTGACTCACTCTCAGAGTTGCAGACTCACACTTGAACACAATGGTGTCAGCAGGCCTGGGCAACAAGAAAACAATGAAATCCTGTGACTGTGAGGGACCCACCAGTCCATGTAATTCTGTGGCAGCAGCAGTGATAACTTCTCCAGGAACCTCTTCAGGCTGATAATGTCTGAGCTGAAAAGTTCCACCGTGGCCATGCACTACTGACTGGGCTAACCCTGGTCTGCTCTGTCCCAAATTAACACTTTTGTGGAGTCAGACTGGGATGCAATTGTCTCAGTCCTATTGTCTCCATCAGTCCTCCATTGCTCCCCAGCATTCTCACGCACTGCGTGCTGTGCTGCATGCCACTGCATCCTGGCTAGGGGATCAATTGGGAAATGGATGGGTTTTTCTGCAATGGGTGGGATATTTGTTTAGTGGGTTTGGCAGGGGATCTTATCTTTTTATTTATAATTTGGTAATTAGAAAAAGTACACCAAGCCAAAGCTAATTTCCAGGTGCATCTCAAGGAGGGAGAGAGAATGGAGAGTTACAAAAATATATATACATCTATAATAATAGCAAATGTATAATGTGCAACTGTGCATAATGCAATAGTGTGATGAATGAAAAACAGCACTGGTAAATAAGGAGAAAATAGTATGACTCAGCAATTAAGCTGTTTGGGAACAACCACCAAGGGGATCAGAATAGTGGTCACAGGCTGCACAGCACTCAGGAAAAATTTCGGGATCATGCCCCAAATTATTTAAGACCACAGGCAACATTTCTTTCCAATTAATGGTTGCTTTGTCCAGGTAAATAGTTAAATAATGGGTATGTCTTAAGCCAAAAGTAATTGAGTAGGTCCTCATCTTCTACTACTGTCTCCTCAGTTTGTCCAGAAGAGGTAATTCACTCGAGTACAATTTCATCTTGTGGATGCTTATGGTCTGAGAACCAGTGCCCATGAGTCATCTGCCACTTGTAACTGGAGATCTAGGGCTGGCGTAGCAGCAGAATTCCTCTAGTGATGTTCCTAGAAGCAGCCACTAAGCTCATAAACACCACCATGAGCAAGCGTCTGAGCCAGGGTGAGTACCCCTCCATCACACATGGCAATCACTACTTCAGTTACACAAAACAAAATACTGCATGCATTTCATCTCATGGTGCTTTGTTTAATTCCTTAGTACTGCCCCAGCAGTGAAAATAGACAGGGGACAATAAGTATACCCCACACATGCCTGCTCTTGGTTGGGATTCCCCACATTCCTGTGGTCTACCCTCATTTCTTAGTGACTGCTCTGTCTACTGAACCGAGTCAACATCCTCCCTCCCCAATTGCCAGTGGAGCACAATCACTGCCTTAGTTGCCCAAACAATAAATAGAAACATTCACAAGCTCAACCTAGGGAGGGAAGGGAGTATTGCCTGACAGCCCTTATAATGGTGTAACCCAACCACTATGATGTATAGACCTGCCCCTTTGCTTCCTCTTGTTTGCTCCCACTCAAAGTACACAGTCCCAAATACCATGCACAATGGAAAAGGTCACCACTTAGAAGTGTGCATTCTTGAGATATTCACTGCTCATTTAAGAGCTCCTTTTGCACTGTAGACAGCATGCTGAATAACATGCTTATAAATAGTGAGACAGCCATAGAAGCCAATAGTAAGCAATTTGATCGTTCATTTTTTATCAGAAATCACAGCCTTAATACGTTGTAACAGGAGAGCTGCAAAACACTTCTTTACTTTGATCACAATAGGAAGTGGTCTGCTATCAAACCAGCCCTGACAAATGTATTGATTATGTCATTTAGTTTGGGATACTTTCTTTAACGATGGTACATAAATTGTACAGTGAGTCAAGAAAAGCTATTATGTGAATCAATGCTAGAAGTTAATAAAACACAACAGCATGACAAGCATGTTGTGAAAACTGGTTGCAAGTACAGGCAGAGAAGATGTTAAGGAATTGAGACTACAGTTGAATGTCTGACTGAAATGTACCTTAGACTGTGAAAGTTCTTATCAGACAATAAAAACCAGGGATTGTCAAGTCAGCTATGACCAGGTTAGATTATGTCACTGATTGTGTTGGAATTACAGTGGTGCTTGTCAGAGCTTGCCCCCTAGCTCTGAAATGAGCCAGTTCACTCCACATCACTGCCATTGATTTATAATTGGAAAGGGGCTCAGTTTAAAGATGGGTCCCTTATGGCCCCCTAGCTCTAAAGGTTATAAATTGTAATTCCAACACTGGTCACTGATCTCCAAAGAGACATCCCCTCTAAGTTAGTTTGTCTTAGGGAGGGTGCAGGGTCTGTATCTGAATTGATCCAGGCCACATAATATGTTATAGTATAGGCAAAGGTAATCCATCAATCATTCAGTTCTGACTGAGATCCAGAGAAATTCAAATATCAAAACTGATTTGGATGATGTGGTCCAATCCAAGGCACCTCACATGAGGCCAAACTAATTCAAGCCCCATGTTGATAATAGAGCTATGCATAATTTTCAAATTCAGCTTTTGCTAGAATCCCACAGCATTCAAATGCTACCAAATTCTGCAACATTCCATCAGAAACAAAATTCCAAATGTGGAATTGTTCTTTTTAATTAAATAATAGTATTAAGCAATTTACATAAATTACAGATTCATTTTCTGCAAACAGCAGAACAATATTTCTTGGATGATATAATTCATGGAATATTATGGTTTACCATATATACTCACATATAAGTCATTCCGTGTATAAGTCAAGGGTATTATTTAAGTATGTGAGCAGACCATCTTGTCATTGACCTGCGTATAAGTCGGTACTGTAACTTCTGGATGACAAGGGCTGAAAAGGTGTCAATTAGGTGCAAAAGAATCAGGGATAAAAAAAACAGTTGAAGCAGTGTGGCCACAACTAGAGTGAGTTAGAGCTACAGAGGTGTGAGGTACTTTTATTGGGTACTGCCAAGAACAGATCTGGCTGCTGAGAGGCGGTCTGACAAGGGCTCAATTAGGTGCAAACAGTCAGAGATTAAAACAATTAAAGCAGTACAGCTGCAGTTAGCTCTACATAGATGTGAGTTACTTTTCTAAAGTATGTGTTAAGCATTGAATTGGCAGGCATGAATGGTAAAGTGTTCATTCTACTTCTGACTCCCGAGTGAGCGTTGATTTTATACTATGATCTATATGACTCACATATAAGTGGAACCCCATTTTTAGCACTGAAATCTGGTCCCAAAAATGACTTATATGCAAGTATATACAGTACATAGAAATGTTTTCAGAATTCTGTGGAATTAAAATAGAAGTTCCTAAAGGCATTGTGGAAGCAGAATTGCTGTTCTTCACGCATTCTATAGGAGGAATTTTACCTCTGCACAACTCTAGTTGATAAGAAATGTTGTAGTATAATATATGTTAATATCTTCCCCATAGTACTCGTTGTGGGATGAGTAGTTTAACACATGTTCTGGCTGAGAGAACAGCAAAGCAAACCTGAGCTGTTTTGGCTCTAACAGAATGCAAGTGAAACCACTCTTATCCTGCAATGTGTGTGATGGGGACATATCAATATATTATAGATCAACTGTATCAATGTTACTTTTTAAACTGTCCCAGAATGTGCCCATTTCCAGGACATCTCGTGTGAGACACTTTTCACAGAATAAAGTGTCTCACATACAGAGAAAGGAATGCTTCAGTTGGTCAAGTGAGCTCCCTTGATTGATAATGTTCATTATGGTGTTGATTGGAAATAGAAGGCAATCATGGGTAGACTACTAAAATAGGTGCCATTACATTCCTCTCTCCACCTGACATGATTGCCTTGCTGTTACAAATGTCAATGGTGAACAAAGTAATGTAAAAATATAATTACTGATAAGTCCCATCTGGTGGTTGTTCAGGTGGATGTTAATGATCCCATGGCACTTCTTGAAAAAGTAGCTGAATTTCCCTAGTGTCCTGGTCAAAATTTCCCCATTCACTAAACGAATACCACCAAAAGCTTAATCTGGTTTAATGTCAATTGGCATCCATCTGTATCCCACTTCCCCAGGATGAGGCTGAAAATAGGCAGAATTGCTTAGTCCTCCTTTCCGGTCAATAAAAACAAATAAATAAATAATGCCTTAAAGAGCTCCTGCTGATACTCGAGATGAGTTTAAAAACTGTATTACTTAGATATAGTTAATCTCATATTTATTTTCAGTGATTCTCACCAATATTTCTTTATTACTAAGGGCATTTGCAGAAAAAAGAATATCTGCCTTATCTGCTTAGGCTGTGTGTCTGCACCCGACTTCTCATTTCTCTGTAAGACATCACAATATATTGGTCTGGAGGTAATTATAATATCATAAACTGGGGATTATAATGTCAGGTGTAAATAAGCAGCTGGATCAGGTGAAGTCTAAGGGACGGTGATCTTGTTTTCATGCAACCATCTGCTGTGATAAAAATAAAGGGAAATAATTAGAAAATATATATACAGTCTAACATAAACTCATTTGTTTAAATCTTACATTTTCCAAAGTCTTCTAAATGGTGTCAAGGCAATTACAATTGAAATTATTGGGGAGGGTGACAGGTCATAGTGGAGTGCAAATTTTCCATTTCTCTGAATCCAAGGCAATTTGTCTCACTGAAATTGGGCATTAGGTGTTCTCTATACAGTATTTTATGGTAATGTGACACTTAAAATGTCTATGAAAAACATTAGAATGTTGCTATCAATGCTATTCATCATCTTGCAGTTTACATAAATAGCTTAAAGTATTACTAACAATGTTTTCAATCATGTGTTCTCTCTGTCTTTTAGATGCCTGCATTACTATTGTAATTAAGCAGAGCTTATGACACATTTGTGGCCTTTTTCACTTTGATGGCAAAATAAATTCTCTGAAATGATCATTTTCACTCACATTTATTTTTCATTAACCTCCGTAGTTATAGTATGGGATTTCATTCCACTAATTTGGATGGTTTAATATGTTTGAATTCTAACATTTGTAAACAGTTACAACAGAATGAATCAGACTCATTGCATTAGAACAGTTACTTTTTCTACATGATGTCTCATCACATGTATTTTGTATGTATTGTGTCCCATGTTGTTTCTGTAAATGGGTTTATGCCTAGTAGGCCTTACCTGGTGAAGGAAGGAAGGAAGGAAGGAAGGAAGGAAGGAAGGAAGAAGACTGTTTGATTTATTAAAGGTTTAACCTACCTGTCATAATCCATAACTGAGATAAGCAGGCTGACTTGGTCCATGTTCTCTGGAGGAATGTCAAAGATAATTGCTTCATTGTATGTAGGATTAAGAGTGTTCTTTTTGTTGTTTTCTTCTTTTTAACCTTAGCCATCACATAGAAGAGATACCTTGACATATGGATCTAAGAGGAGAAAATTGGATTATAAATAACATCATTTCTGGACTCCAAGTGCTGTTTTTGATGCTTGAGTAGAAATGATTGAGAATTTTATATGTTTGTCAACTTTTACAACCTGTTATTTCTAGCTTGTATAGCTTTTGGTAATTAATTTCTATTAGAAAAGATCAAATTTTCATGAGCAGTGCAAACCTGAACTGTTCCCAGCAAATATTAAATAAAGGACTCAGAAAATTATACAGTTTCAAAAGACACTTAAAGTAGTGAATTAAAAATCAAAAGTTAAAGTCAACCATGTCATCATGACCAACAAAACTAATGATGTACTGTAATCTGCTTTAATAACATTTCATTTGGTTACAGTTGGTGGGGTTCATGTAAAACCTTATCCTTTAGTTTCTTTTACATGCATATTTTTCTGTTAACTTAAATGTGTAAAAGTGTTAACTATTAAATAATTTCCATTTTAATACTTTTAATTTATTTAGGAAAGATAATTTTAAGTAACAGTCAATTTATTTAGAAATTGATTACCAGAAAAGGCAGACTGAGCCAAGGCTCATTTCAGGTTTGACCAGGAAAGATGGTCCCAGACAAGGTAACAAAACTAGAGCCATCAAATAAGGTTATTAAGTTGTTACATACTGGAATAGGTCAACTCAGAGTAGATATGATGGGGCAGTAACTGAACAAAGTGCAAATGGGAAGTTATTAAAAGAAAAGCAAATCTTAATAGAGCAGTAATGCGATAAGGCTGGATTAAATCAAGAACATATCAAGGAAGAGAAAAGAAATGCATCAAAGAAAGGAACAGTGTATTATATATAAAAACTGAAATTATGCACAATATGGTATTTTTCTGTATCCAATTCTAATCACATTATAATTTACTAAGTTAACAACTAATATATTACATCAAACTATAAGGGGCCACTTTTATACCACACTGAAACTCCAGTACCCACCCATTTAATACAAGAAGTAATAAGTAACTATAACTTAGATGTTATATGTTATTTATTTAGTTTATTTCTTTAAAATGCTTCACCAGACAAATGCACATGGATTGAACACCATTTAAGCATGGTCTACAGTAAAGTACACTAGGCAGGTTGTAGCAAGTTCCAGAATTACGTAAGTATTCATTTGAAACAGAAATTGCCTTTACATATATTGTTATCAAAATATGCTAACACAGACAGACAGACAGGCAGGCGGAGACAGACAGACTGGAAATAACCGGATCAGATTTATCTTCATGAGTACCTCCCAGCCTGTTTACCCATGAGTGACATAACAGCAAAAGCATAATCAGGCTTGGTGGTGCAAGTGAAAATTGACCAGATTATGCCATCAGGACAAGCGCAATAATTGGTTTATATAAAACAAAGATGTGTTTTAATATAATAAAACAGCTACTCACATTTATTAGTTAAACTGATGCATGACCTTTAAGTTGTTACAAAGAAAGATTTTGCTCTAGTAGACCATACTATAGTGATTGAAAAATTGTGTCATCAGTACATCTAGTTCTGGTTAGGTGGATCTGTTATTTTTTAGATCAGCAGTCTCAATGCACAAGCACTTTGAAGGTTTCTCAAATTAGGAACATGCAAGGGGTGGTGTTCCAGAGGGTAAACAATTGGACCCCTTCAGTTCCTAGCTACAGTATGATAAACAATTTGGAAACAATGGCCATCATCTGAAATATGTAGATAATTAAATTTTCCATAATTTCAGGAAAAGGGTGGAGTCAGTCTCCTACAGAATGATCTAAATGTGGACTGGGATGGTTTAAATCCAACAGCATGCAAATTAATGCAAAAAGATAAACCATAATGGCTAACAAAAGATGAAGAGCGATGATCCCCATTTTCATGTAAACAATGAATGGTGAAGGTAACATATAATTGCAAATGTCTGGGTTTCATGATTAATAATGGTCTTAAATGGAACCTATACATGAAACAATTAGTAAAAGAAGTGAATATTATAATTTACTTTGTACATTTTTGAAATGAGCAGGTTGAAATCAAAGGAACTTTCTATGGTATATACAATGTTTGTTAGGCAATGCCTGGAGTATGCAGTACCAGTCTGGCATTCCAGTCAGAAAGCTAATACCAACACTCTGGAGCCCCTCACGGAACACGACAACAAGGATAACTGACTCGGACACTGATTAAACACATTTAATGGAGAATTGAGGTCTTAAAGTATTGGATAAGCATAGGACAGGAATATGTTGTTCCTTTTTAATATTTTAAATTCTACGGACTGCAATATTAGGACTATAATTTGGCTTAGGAGGAAAACAAGTACCAGCTGAGAACTTGGCATATGTGGACGCTAAGATGGAGAAGACAAATAGATACAATACCAGTTTTGTACCTTGGGTGGTTAGACAATTTGGCTGATAATCTTAACCCTGGTTTCAAAGTAAGTATGATGTTGAGCTATGGTTTCTGCCCTAACCATATGGCTGATATTATAATCATGCTTTCCTGGAAAAATCCTTGCATACATAATATGGTGATGTTTTAGTAATATGTATTATGTTCCTTTTGTTTTGTCATGTGCTTTTAGTTAATTCTACTTTTTTTATTATCTTCAATTATTTTTATTGTGTATGAAATGTGAAATGCAAAAACTTCAACATATTGTACTCACAGCTGGTTGTAATTTTAGAACAAACTTGAACTGAACTTGAATTTAAACCTACAGTACTCATGGTTGGCTAAATGGTTGATGTTCACAGAACATACAGTTACTTGAGAACATGCTGTACATACTGTTCATACAGATCATGCTGTACATACTTGGGAATAAATATTTATTTTTATGTACATACATGAAAATAAATGTTTATTTCAGGTATATCTACTGAACCTGCAGGTCTTAGATAATATGATTAATTTGACTCTGTTTATACTCACCACAGTGGTGTGTTTATATGTATTTGTTCAATGGTTTAATAAATTAGTCCTAAAAGGGCAATGGTTTGAACCAGTCTCATATCAACATTAGAGTATTTCAATCATAAAGTTCTTTAATAAAAAGCCATGCTTATTAATTATCATTTCATGGTATTATATAGCTTTGTATTCAAATACACTGGAATACTGTCTTCTAACCAGCAAGAACCAAATATATGACTTTGTATTGTCTTCCAAATGAATATGCAGTCATCATAACTGACCATCATATAACATTACATCAGCAATACAGTGGCATGCCATACAAAGGGTGAAGGTGGCATGGTACTGTACAAAGAAAAAAGATGACATCATATTCTAAGATGCTATTGTATTTATAAAACACTGTAAAGAGCTACAAGAGGTCACTACTTCCCACTGATACTATTGTACAAAATGTATTCTAACATCTCATTTGTACATACTATTGGCCATACACATGGTATCTCATAGAACTTTACAAAGTAATGAGTTAAATGCTGGAGTGAAGTGATGGGATTTAAGAGCTTGAGATAGTAATGATCAACAGTACCCCTAACAGCCACACATTTTCCACCAGGACCTGCTTTACTGGGCAATAAGGTGTTAGCCAAGTCACTGAAGTAATATAGCATGGTTTGTTTTCTTTGTTTTTTTCTGAAAAGTGTCTTAGTATCTTTTATTCCATTTAGACAGCCACCAGGCAATGGAAGAAGGAACCTGAGGTTAGTTCAGTTAAATTTACTTGATATTTAGATAATTTATATTAGTACAATACAGTCCAATATAATGCAACACAATTTTATATAGTGTAAAATAAAACTGCCTTCAAATATTTTATACTGGGAAATAAAGTAACAATAGAAAAACAAATTGTGTAATATAAGGGCAATTAATAAAAGAAGAGCTTAGACAAAAATGGAAAAGCAATACTATTTTGTACTGCAAACTCTGATATACTGTAGGGTAACTAAGAAAACTGATACATCAAAAGCATTTGACATTGCTGTTGTCAGTAAATGGAGGGACATGTAAGGAACCATTGAACTGAAAACTCGGACAGAACTGATCAGATACGTAGGTTTATAGGCACTATAAATGAGGTGGATCTTGAGACAAGTTTGGAAGAGGAAAGGAGTATTAATGAGATGAGAGAGAAAGGTGTCTGTTCAAATAGTAGGAGTAGGGCTACAGATGACCACTCACCAGTGCCTGAAGGAGGTATGAGGAACAAAATGTCTAGAGATGGAGAATTTTTTCAATTTTATGTTTGTATTAACGGGCAAGGCACACTAGGCACAGGCGCCTGTTTTCAGGGCAACCCAGGAGCACTGGGGAGGTTAAGTGACTTGTTCAGAGTCAAACAATATGCAAGTGGAGGTTGTGGGACTCAACCCCAGATCTATCTGCTGGATGTACCAAGCTCATTCACAGCTCGTTACTCTAACCTCTAAGCTATACTGCCAGTCTCAAGTGTTTCATAGGCACTCTAAATGAGGCCCCAATGGCAAGTATATAGTTGAAGTTGGGAGTTATCAGGTCAGATGGCTATCAGAGGCCAAGGCCATGAAGAATTTTCAAAACAAGTATGTCAGTTTTATAATGGTTACAATATTGAATTGGGGCCAGTAGAGATGATGGAGGGAGGAAGGAGTGTCTTGGTTAGCTAAATGGTTGAAGTTCTGAATGTCAGTTCTGGGTATCACAGTATGCTGTAACAGTTACTTTACAATAATGAGACAGTGCATGATAAAAGAAAATATATATGATTAATAGATGAAAATTAACAGTACAGAGTGCAGTTCAGTAAAAGAAGTGAAAGCTGAAACATATATTAAACAGAACCATATCAGTACTAAGGAATAATGACAAGAGGTTAAGCAGAAGTTCTTCAACAGAAACTTGAACTGAAAATGGAGTCACCCAAACGATGTATGGTGGAGAGACCATTCCAGACAGTTGCACATAACTGAGAATGACTTGACTGACAGTTGGAGAATATTTCTTCAGGAGCTTCAGATATCACATGGGGAAGAAGGGAATATTAAGTCCAGCAAAAATGAATGGGCCAGTACAGAGAGGGGCTTGTAAATGAAAACCACCTTGTACTAACTTAACATATCTTCCACAAGATTACACCTCCCAAAAAGTTAACTTGAAACACTACCTAGACTATATTCCTTCTCAAAACAGCAGATGCCTATTTGATATTCTTTATGCATTGCATGTTATGCTTTTAGCTACATGCTATCCCTTTAAGAGGATGTATTTCTATGCAGTTAGAATTTACAATATGTTTAGTTCATAGAAACATAGAAGTTGATGGCAGATAAGGACCACAAGGCCCATCCAGTCTGCCCATTTTTCTACCTTATGAATGTGCCATAGGCCTTTACTCTCTCAATGGCCTATTTATTCATACTCATCTGTATTGCTCCCTTATGCCTATCCCATGCCCATTTGAAGCCCTGCACTGTATTCATATCCACCACTTCCTGAGGTATGCTGTTCCATTCATCCACCACCCTTTTGTGAAAAGAACTTCCTCCATCACCCCTTAATCGGCCTCCTCTAATCACATGCTGTGTCCTCTTTCCTGCTATTTTTCTTATATTGAAACATGTTAGACTCTTTCACCTTGTTAATGCCCTTAAGATGTTTGAATGTTTTGATCATATCACCCTCTCCTCCTTTGCTCTAGGTTTTATATTGAGCTCCGCTGATCTGTCCTCATATGTTTTCTGATGCAGTCCCTGCACCATTTTGATTGCCCTTCTCTGGACTGCCTCCATTTTGTTAATGTCCTTGTGCAGGTGCGGCCTCCAGTACTGCATGCAGTACACCAGATGGGGCCTAACCATTGTCTTGTAAAGAGGATTATTACTTCCCTCTTACAACATTGATACCCCTACTAATACACCCCAAAAACCCTCTAGCCTTACCTATAGCTTTAGTGGTCTGCTTGGATGATTTCAGGTCATCTGTGATGATGATGCCCAAGTCTCTTTCTTCCCTTGTGATTGCCAGCAACTCCCTTCAACCTATAGCCAACCTATAGCTGGCTTCAGGGTTTCTCTTCCCTATGTGCATGATCTTGCACTTCTTTGCGTTAAACCCCAGTTGCCACTCTTCCGACCATTTTGCCAGTTTTTCCAGATCTCTTCTCATTCTGCCTACCCCATCTGGATCATCTACTGTGTTGCAGATCTTGATGTCACCTGCAAACAGGCAAACCTTACCCTCCAGTCCATCTGCAATGTCACTGATAAAGATATTGAAGAGGACTAGCCCAAGACTGATCCCTGAGGTACCCCACTTGTGACTTGTATCTCTTCTGACTGTATACCATTTACCACCACTCTTGTTTCTGCCCACCAACCAGTTTGCCACCCAGTTGACCAATTCTGGCCCACCCCAAGCCTACCCAGCTTATTCATCAATCTTCTATGTGGAACAGTATTGAAAGCTTTGCTGAAGTCAAGGTAGGTGACATCAACTGCACTCCCTTGGTCCACCACTCTGGTTACCCAGTCAAAGAAATCTATGAGATTAGTTTGTCAGGGCCTTCCTGTTGTAAACCCATGCTGTCTTAGATCCTGTGCTCCTATGGATTCCAGGTGTTGCACTATCCTTTCCTTAAGGAGTGCCTCCATAATCTTGCCCACTACTGAGATGAGACTTACTGGTCTGTAGTTCCCTGCCTCCTCCCTGCTGCCACTCTTGTGGAACAGGATCACAAACCCTTCTCCAGTCTTCTGGGACCTCTCCTGTGCTCAGAGACTCACTAAACAGTTCTGATAATGGCTCTGTTAGTTCCACCCTTAGCTCCTTTAGTACCCTGGGATGTATGCCATCAGGTCCTATTGCCTTGTCCACCCTGAGCTTAGCGAGCTCTTGTAGGACCTTTTCTTTTTAAGTGATATCATATTGTTATTACTCCTATATTTTTGCTATTGCTGCTATCTGTATTACAATGTTGTACATGTTGAGGTTCTATAATATATTTTTAGGTGCTTTGCTTGGCGACTACTTTAAATGCAACGTACTTTCCAGCTGCATCACTTCTCAGCAAACATTTCCATTCCAAAGTCACTATTCTCTGCAAGCAGCATTTTCAAAAGCAGCCATTGCTCACAATTGCTTTTAAAATGATAAATAGACACATGAAGGGATACATGACTCTACTCAATCGTATTCGGTCAGTAAACAAAACTGCTCACTACTCTTTTAAAATGCATTTATAGTGCACATCTGGCACACACATTGGTAATTAATCCATTTTCCCATTGCATTCCATTTCAGCATTAGATGAAAAGCAAATATAGCCTATTAGTCAGCAATGCTTGCCTATCAGCCTGCCAATAACTAGACCAATCTGAGGAGCATACCAAGAAAAATGGGCAGGTTTGAGGACAGCTTCTCATCTGAGGCCAAGACCTAGTGGCACTCACAAAGACCTGATGGGGAAGAAAAGTACAGGGACCATGATAGAGGGTTGCAGGTATTTTTGAAGGATAGGCCTAACAGGAAAGGGGCAGGATTTCTTCAAAGGGAAGAGGTCACTGTGGAGGACAAGGAGGACATCAGGGGTGAAAGCTGTGCCACAGAGTCCATCTCGGCACGCATAGAGAGGGAAAGAGTCACCTTGGGGTGTCTTCCCCACAAAATAGAGAAATGGTGCATGATACCTAGCTGGCTGGGAAACTTATGAGTAGTCTTCCAGGCAAAGACTGGCATCTTGAACGGACTAATGAAAAGAGTGAGAGCAAGTTCCATTCTACTGAAGCTACCCTTGACCTTTTTCTTATTAGTGGGGTTGGGGTCATCTCCAGTGTAAATGTCCGTGAGAGGCAGTGACCACAACTAGATAAGCTTCTCTCAAGTAACAGGTAAGATTAGTCTGATGTCAGCCAAGAGGACCCTGAATTGAGAAAAGGCAGACTTTGCCAATATGATGGATCTGGTTCTCAAAGGTCAGAAGAAGCTGCATAAGGCTGATAATGAAGAACATATGTGGGGTTTGTTGACAAAGGTACTTGGAGAAGCAATGGAAGTCTGCATCCTGCAAGTAACAAGGAATAATGTGCCAAGAACTGGCATCCTGGCTCAACAGTGACCTAAAGCATTAATCCTGCAGAAAATAACTTCTATAACAGCTGGAAGGAGATCAGTTGCCTCCAGGCAAGAGAGGAGTACAGAGCAGCACCAAGGGACATAAAGACTAGAATTAAGGATGCCAAGGAGGGCTAGAAACAAGGATAGTAGCTGGAGCAGCGGAGAACACCAAAGCCTTCCTCTAAGACGTACATTTAAAGAGAAAGGAGAAGGTGGGGACTGGGACCCTGAAAATACAGAAAGGGCAGAAGAATCTTTCAGAGAGCCAGGGTGGCTGAGATACTGAAAAATAGTTCACTTAGGTGTCCTACAAATTGCTCCTTGATAAGGAGGTACACATGAGAAGGGTCCATGGCATCAAGGGTAGCCATGATGCAATCTGCAGGGCTCTTCATGAAGCAGAAGGTGTGTCCTAACTGGCTTTTCATAGAGGTTAATCATAACTTGATTTGTGCAGGACCCTTAAAGAGCCACTGACACCTCTAGAAGAACTTTGGCAAATGTATTATTTGGACCCAAAACAGCTTATATTGCTCATTTGCTGTGTATTTCTAATCTGCATTATTCATTACTGAGGTCATATGCATGGAAACAGGACAGTTGTTTCTTGAGGGTTCATCATATCCTATTGCTTCTTCCCAACATGGTCATAATACTCTGTTTGTCACATTATCTCTATTCCAATGGCAACAGAATGTGATGTCAAAACAGAGCATTATAATTTGAGACTAAACTAGAGCACCAGATGAACTCTAAGGGATGAAGATCTTGTTTTGTGGGAATTTCTTCAGTAATAAATGATGGACAGGAGAAATTCATAGAAGATAAATGAAATGCAACCTTAATTGTGTCTAAATCTTATGTTTTCAAAGTCTTCCAAATGGTGGCAGCTGTTTGTTGATGCCCTGCACAAAGCAGAATGCAGCAGGAAAGTAATCCTAACTTCTGTTGCACAGGAGGTGAAACCTAACTTGCCTTTGTCAGGGCTCAAAGAAGGAGGTGAGTTCCAATTTTCTTTGCACAGGGCCTTTTAGCTCTGTGGGAAGCAGGATGAGTCCTAACTCACTTTGTGCAAAGCAGGAGATGAGACACAACATTCTTACTATTTTGTTCGACATGACTTTAATTGTACAAACTGCAGACATTTTTTCAGTTATGTTCCCAGTTGTTTTCTGTGCTTTGTGACTTTAGTTTGTTTCCAAAGGATTTTCTGTAGTTCATTTTATGACAGTTTTACAATTCCCAAATAATTCACGAACCAAAGAAAAGCGGACACTTTCTGTTTCCAGTCATGTTCTCAACTATTTTCATCTTGGTGTTTTTTTTTTTTTTGTCATGTCTTACCAAGCATATATACTGTCTTTTATGAACTTAGTCTGTTAAGTCCATCTCAACAATTTTTGAGGCGGTCATGAACATTTACTTTTTCTGATTAAAATACTAAATATAATTATTGTTTTAACGTCAGCTCATGTCTCATCAGACTATCTACTGACAAACCACACAACTGGCTACCTTTAAGGTTATACGTTAACACCTGTGTAAAAAGAAAGGTAACAATAATGCTGCCAAGAGAAATCTATCCAAATATGCCACTGGGCAAATCTGCAGCTGTTTTAGGGCCATAAAAGTGTTATGTTCCTGTCACTAAAACAGTTGCTGGTTTGATCAATAGCTTATTTGGGAGTAGATTTCTTGGCAACAATATTGTCACCTTTATTTATACATGAATGTCTCTAATTAAGTATTACTTTTTTTACATTTTAAGTTTTTTGTTTGTAACCAGCCCTACCTTGGAAAGGGCTTCACATTTTATTTATTTTTCAAAACTGAAAAAGGGATTCATGGATGCACAAACTTTAAAACCTAATAGTTTTAGAGTTAAATAAATATTTGTTATAATCCATCCCCAAAGACACTTCCTTGGATCAAATGCTAATGAAACTGTAATTTTGATACTTTAACTCTGCCTAGTTTTTTGCTAGCTGTGAGCAAAACAAAATAACAAAACTTGGGTGTATTTATGCAAATTCACTAATTAATAACTTTTGAACTGCCAAACTAATTGTTATCAAAGGTGCCAAAACCTTAGACAGTTGGACTGAGACTGTGTATACAAATTTCACAGTCCTGGGGCTACTATCCCCAAGATACAAGTCACCAAAAATAACATTTTTGTAAACATACTATATATACAGTATATATCAGTCCACATATGTATAACTTGTTTAAAAATAACATTTTATACTACTACTTATACATATTCATAAAACATAAAAACAAACACAAAATGTTTTAAGCTATATACTTTATGTGACTTAAAGGGAAGGAGTGATAATCCTTAAGGAATAGTGCTACTTTGTTCAGGGTCAGTCCTTGGTTTAACTGTTTTGTTTTCTCTGTTGTCTTCTTTATTCCTCACTGCCTAACTCTCAGAGTCCCTAAATGTTAATACCATAAATCAAGGTGGTTAGTTGTTTTAGTGGGGATTTTATGTTTGACCAATGCCAGTAGAGAAAAATTGTATCATATAAGGAGACATGTTACAGATACTGTGTTTAGCTGAAGCTGTACATTAATGTAATTTCCTGTAAGCATAATTTGCCATGATGTATGAAGTTAATATAATGTGGAAAGAAGGATGATATAAGTTTCTCAACATAGTTTCTGAAGTGATTTAAGCACTAGATTCAATGAAAGAAAATTATGGAATGTGAAATGGGTATAACAATTACAGTATTGGAAAATGGGAAAAATGTAAGCACTGTACGGAAATAGGCTCACCCAATAGACCAGTTGTAAGAATCCCTTCCCCTTAGCTGATCTGTGTTTATATCATGGCTCTGGAATTTGAGTCTGGCTGGCAGAAGGCTTTATAGTTTGTTAGGATGTGTGTTTTGATGCCTCTAGGGAGGACCAAGATCACCTGATTCTATGTGGTTGCCCTCTGGTGGCCCTGTGGTGTGGAAGCCAAATCTGTAGTTAACATAGTCCCACACAAACATAATCCCACACAATTAAACACACACTTTTACAGAAATCAAGAATGGTTTATGATTGTTAATTCATGGCTTGATTCAATTTTAATAAACTTTAAAACAAGAAGCAGCTTATGGGTTGAGTGATGTGTCATATCAAATCTGAGTACAGTAATTAAAAAAACTTCTCTTAAACTCCCAATTAAAGCAGTAAAAGACTAAATATAAGAACTCTTTGATTTTACTAGCTCTTTAAAGTGAATAGAATTATTAACACATCCTTGCTTAGATTTTGCAGCAACCTTTGTGAATCACATATTAAGGTAGTAACTTTGTTTTAGTAGTAACTAATCCTTTGCATTGAAATGGCTAGAAACCCATTTTTAATATAAGCTTTTATTCTCAAAAATGCCAGTATCTTCATGAGATGGCCTAAATTTCCATATCTCTAGATTTCAGGGATGGATTGGAACTCTAGACCCCAAAACCACAACAGTATAAAGGTCCATCCCAAGACAAAATTTCAGTCTGAAGGTTATATTTCTTGCTTTACCTCAGATTTAGAAATTAGATTATGGGATCTCTTATGGAAAACTGCAGTTCCCAGAACTACAGATGTAGTCAGCGTTGCATTGCTTTTTGGTGCCTCCGGTGATGTGATGAGTCATGTCAGAAATCATCATGGAGCAATTACTACAATAAAAGGAACTTTTATTTTCCTTTTTCTAGTAACTGCTTGGTACATGGACAATGACACAGTCTGCTGAGTCACAGTGTGATGGAATCCAAGCCACTGCTGGCCTTAACTATAAATTGAGAATGTTTGAACTGACATCAGTACTCAAAGGGACACTGCACATTTTGATCCTTAAAATGTTGATGGTGTCAGAATACACCACCGAGACTGAAAGGTATTACAATGCTCAGAATTAAGTACTACAGTAAACCTAAAGTTCCTTTTATCACTAACTCATACACTGTAAAAACACCATTAAGAAAATGTATTTGCTACGCTATATAATTATCTACACATCATCAAAATAATATAAAACCACAACATTTGTGATCTGAACACTAGATATGCCTGTGAACACATTCAAATCCATCTTGAAACAAGATCAAAACCATGTATGCCTATGTTATGGATGGCTTCTCCTTTGTTACTATAAAGTCTTGTGGCTACACCATATATGTAAAGTTGTTGTAGGTCCCTAGTGTTCTTATCTATGTATAATTTGTTTTAACATGAAATCGTAATACTTTTGGAACTTCTATAGGAACACCTTGCAAACAGGGTATTTATAGCCCTAATGGTATATTTGGTTGCTCAAATTAAGCCTTTATAGATAAAATGTTTTACTACTACTACTACATTTAAAGGAAGGATACAAAACGTTTGTATTTACAGAAATAACTGCATAGTTCCCAGTGATGAAAATGGGTTACAGTAAGAAAGAACATTTGTTGCATGGGTGTAGAGGCATTTGCTATTAAAGTGTTGGCTGTTTACTGTTTATGTAGTATATTATATGCATTTAGGAGGTGAACTGTACCTAGTAGCAACAGTGTGTTACTTTTCTTGGAACTGAGCTAAACGTTTCATTTTGCTCTTAGAACCATGTGTCTTAAACTGGCCCAGCAGTGTGATGGCAGTGGATTGTGCTGCCAGGTGGGAGGCTGGGAGGAATCACCTTGAGCCAACAAACATACAATTCTACACCCAGTAACTGGCATGAAAGCATAAAAGACATCAATGTGTTAGAAACATGTGCAACTAAATTATTGAAGCATCAAAGTGGCAATGTTGCCAAACAGAAAAAAGCAAAAACAGTACAGTACCTCTCTCAACAAACTGCCTAACTCCTTTGCACCTGCATGTGGTGCTTTGTCAAGGCTATGTTATTGAGTCTATACTTCCTGTCTTGTATCAGTGTCCCTGGGTGCTGCTAGTCCTTACAGTAGACCTATCATATTGGAGCCCAGAATTCCACACTGGGGTGGTGATGGACTTAGTTTCACTACACTTGTGAAATCAGCAATCACACAAAATTGCAGATTGCATATTTGTGCAGTCTTTGTGCAACTGTGCTAAAATTAAGCAATAATGCCCAACAGGGTGTGTGTGTGCTGGGATAATGTCACGCTTAGGTGGTTGGGCACAAGGCCACAGGCCAAGCGCATCTAACAATGGAGGATGACGTTATCCCAAACGACACACACCCTGAGGGCATATTAATACTAATAATGGCTCATTGTTATATATAAAATTAAAAAATAATTTTAAAGAATGTTTTATTAGTGTGGAAAAATATTTTTGTTTCTTAAGATGAGATGCAAAAAAGAGGTAATCTAGCTCATTATCCAAAAGATCATCTGCAGGTTCACAGTGAGGCTGAGACTAGAGCCGTGATGTTGTACTAGGATAACATCACAGGTCCAGCCTAAGACTGACCAATCAGAGTCCAGGATTTTTCTTGCCATTGTATAATGTAACATAATTTCACCAGTCCTTTTTATTTACATAGTGTCATTTTTCCAAATTGCACATTTTAAAATGTAATTTTTTAAATGTGCAATTTCAACCAGAACTGCCCATTTAAAAACACGCTGTTTAAAAACACTGCATAAGATTTCACAAAATAGGTACAATGTCATGAAAAGTGCATGAATTGGCATTTCCTCATTTTGCACTATATCGATTTCTATTACTATTGCAGCACGTTTGTTGCATTTTAGGAAATGAGTGGATTTTCTGATTAACACATTGATAGAAATAACTAGTTTAACACTTTTAATTTAGCTTATGTCATTATCAAGCTCCTGCATTGTTGTCACAGTGTACCCACCTGTGTTCTAATTTAGAATTATGTAGCTAAATGGGACATTAACTACATCATACAGTTCTCAAATGGTGCTTACCACCAGTCTCTAAACCAGAAGCATCCACTAGTTTGCCAAGAAGACCAGTGAAGAGGGAAAATAAAAGATTTTAAACCAGTATTTAAAATATAGCTTCTAAAGGAAACAGTTACTATACTTAAATAGGTTCAGTGCAGTTCTCCTATAGCAGTATTTGTAAAACCGCCTTCTAGCTGTGATGGTAGTGTAAAACATAGTTTTTAAAACCACATTTCACTTTAAAGAGGCTACTACTTAGATTCAGTTTGGAAATAAGAAATGCAGGGAAAATATTCTATTTTTCCTTGAGTTTCACTATAAAAACTCTGTGAATGGTAGATCAAAGGACTTTAAAGTCAAGGAATAGCAACAGTATCGTATGCACTAGAAATCCACAATTTCAAAGCAACTATGCTGAGATATTTAAGGTAGCATCTCAAAGGTGTCTAATTCAATTACTTGGGTAGTGAGCAGGCATGCTCGATAAGAATACTGTATTTCCCTTTGGCAAAAATCACTTTGCAGTTGCTAAACAACCTATTTATATTTACTGTTAACTTAAAGAGATAATAGGAGCTTTTACCAATAGAGGTCTGCCTAATTTAACTTGATTTATTTGTACTTTATGATATAAGGTACCAACATACAAGACAATCAAGTGAGTCACACAGACATTTGCCTGGCAGTTGCAAAATGTCATGTTAATATATACTGTATATTAGGATTTGAACCACAGATCTCTGATTCACAGCCCAGCCCTAAGCACCACATTATTCTGTCTGTTGCATACCTATGCATTAAACTCTTATGCCAAATATAACTTTTCTTCTACAGTACAGTACTTTTGAACTGCGACTTTATCCCCAAAGTAAATACTATTAGCATATACAAAACAGTTATACAGCTCCTGTGATGACAAATGGCAAGATATAATGTGATATATGGTACACAACTTATAAGATATACACAATTATGGATAGGAAGAAGTACATTATGGTCTGATATCCTAAAATCCATAGCTGGATTGTTTGTTTGTACTAGGTAAAATATATATTATGTTTATCAAAGTCCTTGTCGCTATCAAACTGTGTTTTGAAAATATGAGTGATCAAAACGTTTAGAAGTTTTTTATGTGATTTTAGAAAAATATATTTATTTACTTATGCATCTGAAATTTTCCCAAGAAGTGTGCACTGTGATGAATACTGTAGTTTGTTTCCAAATCCATTCTGGGGAAGATTACATGGAGGTAAACACAGATTTACAATACTATAAGTTAAACAGTACAAAAATATTGCATTCAACACTGACAAAAATACAGTGGCTTTGATGCTCAGATAACATATACCAGAATAATAACAGCAGTTGGTAATTCTGCTCTAAAAAGAATAAGTGACATGCACTGGAGAGAAGATGCAACCACTTAGGGCTGGGACAATAGTGTGGAGGAGTAGGAACTGAGAGATAGGTGAATGGCAGAAACAGGATGCAAATTAGTGAAAAAGGAAAGTGGGGATTAGGTACAGGAGCAGGTATGGGTGGTGTATTTATGCAGGAAGGCTTTCAGGGTGAAAGGGGTTGAAGAAGAGTGAATGGAGTGGAGGAGGTTAGACCAGCGAATTGAAGTCTATATAAGAAAGCCACCTACCTGACTGTGGGCTTCAGATAAGAGAGGAAGAAGGAGTGACAGTATGAGTTTCTAAGGGTGTAAAAGAAGTTAGACTATAGAGAGTCATGGTGGGTACAGAGTGGGCTGTAAAGAGCAAATGAATAAAGAGTAGGGAGGTGATACAGCCTGGTCAGGATGCATGTTTTGACATCACTATAAGCCACACTCCCATAGTGAAAGATTGGGAGAATCATTTTGAAAACAGTCTCATGGCAGGCAGGAGAGGTATACAATCCTTTTTCACACCTGCCTGTATGAAGTTTCCAATGTATGATATTTATTGGACTTGAAATGTCAAAGTGCTAATCTAGCCAGATATCAAGGTATTCAAATGAGAAAATTCTAAGATGTGAGAGAGCTAGGATAGTATTTACTTGAGAGGAGTTAGCACCTTTGTGACAGGGAACAACTGCTGCACTCTTCCAAGCAGCAAGGAGTATTATGTTATAATGGATGTACATTTAAGGTTGTATTTAAATTAGTAAATATGTTGTTTGTTTGTATTAATTATGATATGTACAGGCGCCTTTGGTTGAAGAAAGGCGCCTTTATAAATAAATGACTTCACGTAATTTTTTACTGGTTTGAACTGAGAGGTTAAGGATAACAATGATAGAAAAGCTAAAGCAGGAGCTGAGAAGGGACTTGGGATTAAGTCCATCCAGACTGTTATACTTGGTGGTGTGGTTGAAGAAAACAGATGACAGGGTAGCAACAAGAAAGGTAGGCAAAAAAGAGAAGGTGGGAAAAGAAAGAAGAGTGGGAAGGCAAAAGATGGAGTCATGGAGGAGGAGGAGGAGATGGGATAGAGCAGTGATAGAGCACAGATGTAAAACAATCATTGAAAAGGAAGCAACCTTACTGGTTTGGAAATGCTAGTAGTATCAAGTGGAATGTTACTTATTAAACAATAAATGAACTGCAGGGATCTTTGGATAAAAACAGTTCTACCTGGCAAGTATTCTATATTAGTTATAGTGCAACATATGTTGCATTTAATATTGTCCAAATAGACACAGTGTTCTTTTGCTGTGCTGTATGTAGTGTTACTAATAACCAGGTCTTGTGGGCTATTTAGGAAAATGCATGCACTGAGCATTTATTTCCTTTGTTGCAACTATGATATTGGTATCAGACAATGGCAAGAAGTGAAGGTGACAGAAATTTTGTTTTAGCCACTGTCTGTGGGTTGGGTGCAGAGGATGTGGCAATACTTGGCACTATCACAGGGTGATTAATGGATTACAACTGGATGCTAGGGACCACTAGAGAAACAGAGAGGGTGCCACTAGATGTCTAGGATTGCTTGGCACATAGACAGGTTAGGCAGGCGGGTGTCACTGGCTGCCAGGGACTGCTTGGATGGGACAGGGTGGGGAGCACTGGAAGCTAGGAACTGCTTGATACAGGGTCAAGGAAGGAAGGGGCTTCCATTGCACAGAGGGGCTGCTTATCACAGCTGAAGTCTTATTTCATTCTCTTATGGTTACCATTTTGATACACTTTCAAATAATAAAATGAATTGCTGTAGAAAATAAAATTGCTTCTCAGTTTGGCATGTCAGCTGCAAAGAATGATCGAGGGGAATGTTCAAGAAAGTATGGATACTTTTTATTTTTATATTGTTATCCAGGTACACTAAATCCTGAGGGCACCAAATGCCCGCTTTTCATGGGGACCTGGAAGACATAATAAGTATATAACAAAAAATACAAACATGATCACAATGCAGTAATCAATTAAATCATTTAAAACATGAGCTATCTATGCAATGTTGTTTCATTCTGTTTTGCACAATTCATAAGTCCTAGACAGGTAAACGTCAGTAGGTAACACGCTTCAGTCTCTAATGGTTTTATAGAGACATGAACATTGTGCCAACACAGTTCTACAAAAAGGACATTTCAGTTGTGATGCTGTTCATGAATGTGCAACATGAGAAGTCCCACTAAACTGTACTGAATCCTTAAAAGAAAAGATACACAGCCATGGAAAATTGCCAAAAGGAAATCAAATGAAAATAAAAAAAACAGTGAGCATTAAATGAAAACAAATTCAACATAGAACACAAATTACAATAATGTGTATACCTGGAACAGTTCAGAACAAATCTGCAAGCATTATGATATGATATTTTGTGACAATTCAAAGCTGCTTCAGTAGCAGCCGAGTAACCAACAAACCATAATCAAAAGCTTTTCAGAATTAAAGGAAGACAGTTATGTAGTCTATATAGTTGGCTAAATCTACCATTTATGATATGTCATTAAAAACACTAAATAACAAAGGGCCAAGAATTGAGCCCTGCAGCACTATAATATCAATTATGTGTCATGGTGGAAAAAACATTAACTAAATATGTCTGTGTTCTATTAATCAAATAATACTCAAACCAATTTAAAATAATTTCAATACATCAACTCTCTGAGTTTGGCAACCAAATAGCCATGTGAACCAAACTGAAGGTCTTTGCTAAATCAAGAAAAACACAACTGCCATATGTCCAAGGCCTCATGAAGATAGATGGCCAATTTGACCACAACAGTGAGCATACTGTACACCTTACAAAACCATGTTGACAAGAAGATAGGATGTCATTTTGCTCCAAGTGCAGCATGGTCTGGTTGAAGACCACCATCTCAAGGATCTTGGACAGTGTTGAGGGAGTGACATTGGCCTACAGGTTTTAGTAAAATTCTTTGGCCAGATTTCAAGATTGGCAGCACCCTGTCAAGGGCCTTAGACAGTGGCGAGAGGAGCAAACTGGCTTATTGCTTTTTGCCAAAGTTCTTGGCCAGATTTCAAGATTGGCACCACAGATGCCTCCTTCCATATCTCAGGGACTGTACCAGTCTGCAAGGAAAAATTAAACAAAGAACATAAGGAAAAGCCATCGAATAACTTGGGAAAATAGTTTAAGGTCAATACCATCACCATCATTCCATGTCTTTAGTCCATTTTACTATTATTATTATTAATAATACTCTGACATTTTCTCGTCTAATATAGCTTTAAATGCACATTTATTATTCCAATCTTTCAATTATTTAATGTCCAAAGGTAAAGAATTTTCAATCTTGGGAATATATTAATAGCACTACAAAAACTCAGACTTAACTTAGTTACAATTCTGTTACCCAAAAAAGAAATCTCCTTTAGCAGTCCATACTGACATGATTTAGACTTTCCCAGTACCTTATTCAAGGTCTTCCAAGTATCATTACAATTACTATTTCCCTCAAACTGCTTATTTAAGTAAAATCTGATTTAACCTTCCACACCTGTTCTTTACAATTGAGATCTTGTGAATAGAGATATGTGGAATGCTGGATTCCACCAGCAGAATTTGTGGAAATAGCACTCTACTTCCATAATACTTTTGGAATGTCTTTTAATTCTGCTGACTTTAAAACAGCATTTCTATGTATACCAGAAGAATAATATTTCATAGATCATGTCATCTGCAGAATCATCTCCACGATTTGCTGAAAATGAATCTGTGGTTTATATAAACTGCAGAATATTATTCTGTAGTTAACCTTCTGCTTTCAGGATTTTGGAATTCAGTTTGCAATGGAATTGCATGGAATTAAGTGGAATTTCTGAAATTCCAGAAATCAAAATTCGCACAGCTCTACTTTGAGCTCTCTGCAATGCACATTATAAGCCTCTTCTTGTGACAACTTTCTGTGTTGTTTAGGCATCAGCTACAATGTGTGCATACTTTAGCTGTCCTGTATGTTATTGGCTCATTATCTAGTTACTAATAAATAGGGTTGGGCAAATGTGAGGAAGTTAGCATTTAGCCAGATTCATAAAATATTGAATTTTTTATTAACAAAAATCTTTAAAGTAGATTGCCTTTACCTAACAAGGAAGGAACCAGCATACTTGGGCAACAGCTAAATGTTGACTTAGATGGGCATTTAAACTAAATAAGAGGAAACTGTTGCTACAGAAACATTTGTGGGGAAGTGAAGCCTAGCAAGAACTGCCCTGGTGAGTGGGAAAGGGAGAATAGGGATGGTACTGACAGGGCTCTGATTGGTTCAGGGAGAGGTGCTACGAAAACAGTAAGGAATAGGGGCGGGAATGAGAAGCGGTAAGTGGCACAGTTAAGAAAAAGGCAATAAGGAGTAAAAGCTGGAAGATGGTCTACCTGAACACCAGGAGCATGGATATTACAATAAGCAAACAACAGGTGATAGTGGTAGATTCTGAGTTAGACTTGGGAGTCTGGGAATAATGACTGGACCTAGATGTTCCAGGGTATAACCTGCACAAGACAGATAGGGGTAAAGTAAGGGGAGGAGTAGACTTCACACCTGGATAGCATAGTGGCCATGTGGATGAATCCATCTCAGTGTAGCTGAAAATGGCTACAATGAAAAGATAAGCATAGGAGTGGCCTTTAGACCACGGGTTAGGAGGATCAGGAGATAAGGACTTGGGAAGAAATTAGGAGGGAAGCAAAGAGGATGTAATGGTTGTGGGATCTAAACCTACTGAACCAAGATCAGGCTACCCCAGCAGCAAAGAGAATCAGAAGTCAGGCTCTGATGGACACACAGGACTGCTTGATGATGCAGCAGATTAGGGAACCCATGAGACAAACTGCCATTCTTGATATGATGCTTGAACCAACTCATAGATGGTAGGTGCATAGTGATAGGAGAATCACTGGGGTGCAGCAACAATAATACTGTATGGTACAAACTGGCCATGGGTACTGGTGGACCCTCATCAAAGGCTGTGGTACTGAACTTCAGAAGGGCAGATTTTGACCAAATGAAAGACACAGTCGGAAAAGTGGTGAGTGTTTATAAGTTCAGGGGGTAGAGGAAAAGTGGGGTACAATCAAAGGGCCATTGGCAAAGCAACTAACTCATACATGACAGCCCTTAAATGCATAAGGGACTTATCTGTTTCTCAAACAAAGTAAGGGAGGTTATAAGTGCCAGAAAAGAGCCTTCACTAGGTACAAGAAGAATTAAAAATGACACATGAATCTTTTTTTTTTTTTTTTGCTGCAAATCATGGAAACTGTTTCAAAAACCCTGGGACCATTTGAAAATACAGCTCCAGCACTGTGGCAAAACTGAGTGGATGCAGGTACAATTAAAACATTCATTTTGTCTGCATCCACACCTTTCAAAAATCCAGCACATAGTCATAAAGATACTTAGGGTCAGATCCACAATATCTTTTGCACACATGGAGGGTACTTCCTCAGCTGTGTGGTGTGCAGAGGTCCCTCTCCACATGCAAAAACCACGGTGCTTCCATGATTCCTACTGTGTTCCCTTTTGCACTTTATTCCTTGCTGCCAGTGCTCCTGTGTGCACAGACAGAACATGAACAGGGACGGGTGGAACTATTCTCAAGCTGTTAATTGCATAGCAGAAGGTTGGTGCAGTTGGAGTAGGCTATGCAACTCCAAGGGCTACAGTAGTGGGTACCTGCCTCTTCTGCATGGCCACAGGACTTCTGTTATCTTCTGACTGGAGGCTGGAATACTGCCCCCAGCCCTCAGAGCCCGGGACTCTATCTGCATTGGCTAGTGGAACTTGACATTTTTCAGCTTGCTGGCAGGAATATGGCAGTCCACAGAGGACTGTCTTATCCTGCTGGACCCTACTTCATGTGGAAGCAGGGATCTTGTAGGGAGATGGCATGAGTGTTTGACTGCATGCCCAATTTCTGGCAAGGCATCTCCTCCTAGCCAGCCCAGGGCCCTCTGAAAACACTCCATGCATGGCTCATGGGGCCTGCGGTCATGAATACCAGCAAGTGTGCTGGCACCTTCTGGTGTGGATCAAGACAATCAATCTGTGTGGTTTATGCATATCTGAGCTGCCTTTTGGCTTTGGCCCTAAGGATACCCTTGTTACTGTAATGACTAAAAACTGATAATTACTATAATATTCAATCCAGAAGCAAATAGTTTGATATCTTTTTTTGGACCAACATAGATGTTACAAAAAGAAACAATATCTAAGCTTTCTGACCAACCAAGTCCTTCCTCGAGACTTATGACAGTTGTTCAGAGAGTCACACTCATAAGCCTCTGAGGATAGACTTGATTGGTCCAAAGCTTAGACATAGTTTTCTTTTGTAACATCTGTGATCCAATAAAAGGTATCAAACTATTTGCTTCTGGATCTGTTCTTACAAGGACCAATACAGCAACTAATTTATTTATGTATGTAATATTCAATGTGATGCTGTTTTGGCTTTGTTGGAAGAGAAAAGAGTTAATGATGATATACTGTAAAATTAAATTTATTTTCTTGTTTTGGGCAATGTGTCAATTCCCTCATGTACAAATCAAACAATTATGTTTGCCCTGGTCCCTGTTGTGACAACACATTGGGGGTGGGATGTTCAAGCAAGGGTGAAACTTATTTATTACAAATAGATGAGGTAGCCCTTTGGGATGGTGGAGTGGTGTCTTTGAGGTGACAGAGTAGTGACACCTATAATAATAACACATGACATTACCCTGATAGTTCCAGGGACAATCAGGTGTCAAGTCCGAGATCAAGAGATAAATGGCTCCTTAGCTATTTGCACTTGTATAGTCTGGCCCTATGTACTGTAAGTATTGTAGTGGCTCCCACTGATCCTGTGATCAAAGGCTAGCAAAGTTGAAAGCAACAGCAAATGCCTATTTATCATACTGGGGAAGAGGTGTGCTGCATGTTAATGGTGTGCTACAGTTCTCCAAAAAGTCCTGCATTACAGGATAGCACCTATATAAACTCAATATTTTACTATAATAGGGCCTCTGAGTGTGGCTCTTATGGTATGTGACTCCGAGCATGAGGTTTGGGTTGAGAGAACTGTGAAGCAAAGCTGAGTGGTTCAGTTTGCCCAAACCTCATGAGAAGAGTCTCTATACCATAAGAGACACCCTTACTAGCCATATTATCTTATTATAAACAATTCAAGTTTAGCCTGGGTGATTTATAATAAGTTTAGAGTCTGTTTTGTTAATTTTATAATGCTGTCCTCTCCCATATACTGACTTGGAGTGCTCCATCCTAACACACACATGGAGCACACTATACACAGGATAAGGCGTACAGTGGATCTGTGTGCTAATTGGTTGAAATCATGTTAGTAATTTATCATTGAAAATATATGGATGGCTTCTTTTCCCCATCGGGATGTAGTGACCTTCAAGTAAGGAATAAGGCATGCCAGAGGTGGAGTTATGCTATGTTAATGCATTGAGTGGTGGGTTGGGGTCCCGGGGCAAAGGGTGAGGGACTTCAACCAACATGAGGTACATTGACATAGCATAATCCCTCCCCCCATGGAACTGCCTTAATCCCACTTACAAAATGTTTAATAATGTTAGTATTTTATTTGTGTATTTATTTATTGGAAGATTCACACAATACCTTTGAACACAAATGCTCTTTTACAAAAGTTCCACATCAGATTACATTACTGCATTCAAAACAAGGACCAAACAATCAAGGCAAGTTCCAGAGGAAATGTTTGTCAAGCAGACAGAAAACACATATAATATTGAAAATCATTCAGATTAAAAGAGGACAAGTTCAAAGCAGCAAGCTGCATACAGAGACAGTAAGTATAAATGCAGAGTGATAAACTCGGCTCACTAATTGATGCGGCTGCAAAGGTTGCTAATAGAGCCCTCGGATCTTTGAATTAGTCAATCCTGGGAGGTTCAACATGGATTCAGGCAGTTCATTTAACCAACCTGCAGCCCTAACAGCAAAGGGCATTTGTCCAGTTGAGTTCTGTGAAGAGGTAGTGCAAGGCATTCCTGGACATACTCCTTGTATTATATTGATTTACAATAGGGAAAAAGTTTTTAGAACAGGAGAGTTATTAGCAGTGCTGTCTTGGCTAGTATACATACTGTAGCTTAATGCTGCTAGTTAAAGGTAGCCAATTTGTTTGTACATATAGAGTACAGTTATGGGTGTGCTTGTCAGCCCCTAACACAGAGCAATAAACTTTATTGCAAGCCATCTTAACCATGATTATTACTGAGTCATGTGCTGCTACTTTTTTGGTAGACCATAGTCAGTTAGGGACAAGATGGAGCTAACACTACAAGGTTGCTCTGATTTCTGAATAGGGCACACATCCTTCTGTTTACAGACAACACCAGGTTATCAACATGGGTGACAAAGGATAAAGTGTCATCCCGCACCACTGAGATATTTAAATGTTTCCACCTGTTCTAGCTTCTGACCTTTATTATTGAGGAGGGACCATAATCTCCAGCCACGGGCTAGTGGAAACCATGATTTAACAGTGCAGTAGCGTTGTAATTTGGTGCTGTATCTTTAAATGGTTGCCTTTAGGGCATTAGCACAATTAGATATGAGGTAGGTTAGAAACATAGAAACATAGAATTTGATGGCAGATAAGGGCCGCTTGGCCCACCTAGTCTGCCCATTTCCTACCTAATGGATAAGCTGCAGATTCTAGTTCACCAACAGCCTACTTCCTCCTAACCCCCCACTAGAATTGCCTTGTGTCTATCCCATGCATTCTTGAATTCCACTGTTTTTTGACTCCACAACTTCCTCAGGAAGGCTGTTCCCTGCATCTATAACCCTCTCCATGAAAAATGCTTCCTCAGATTACCTCTGAGCCTTCCCCCATCTTCAAATTGTGCCCCTTGTTCTTGCACATCTCTTTTTCTGAAAGATGCTACCTCTTGGACTTTGTTGATTCCCTGAGGTACTTGAAAGTTTCTATAATGTACCTCTCCCTCCTTTCCTCGAGGCTATACATATTAAGTTAGGTTGCAACTGGTAAGCTGCACTAGTTGGGTGCGGTTGTACTGGAAGGTAGTGGGTTATTTTGTTGCTTTAAATAGGTAATCCTAACTTTTAACTTCCTGTACTTCCCATATGATCCATGAGGCTAAGCTGGAAGACTCTCCATGTGATCCTAGTCAGACCTGGTATCCTTGGCTATTGATTAGATGCCATGAGACTTCATTCAGGTGCACATCTGGGCAGTTTAGATTGAAGTAAGACTTTGAGCTGTCCTTTGTTTGTGTCTAAGTAAATGGATATTATATTAGTTTTTAGAGCAATTCTTCTCGGAGATCCTGCTGGTCTGGGAGAGGGGGCAGATTGACAGAAGGTCAGAGAAGGGGAGATAGGTGAGCTAAACATGTGGCTCAAGGGCTGGTGCCAGGAAAAAGGACACAAATTTGTAGATAACTGGCAACATTTTTGGGAGTGAAGGTTCTTAATTTGATAGACTGCATCTGACTAAGGAGGGTCAGTGCATTGGGGCAGAAGTTTGACTTTTGCAGAATATTTAAACTAGCAAATGTGGAGGGGTACAGCACCCAATACATTGAATGGGAAAAGACCTCTACCATCAGCTAGTGATCAAACAGGAGTTCAGCATATTTGTAGTTCATTTGAACTAAGATTCACCCTCAAAATGCCTGCTAGGACCTATAATCTACATATTACTCCTGATGTGCCCATTGCCTTCTGTCTCACAGATTAAAAGTTTTAATGTGCCGTACATATGTATATTGTTATATATTAGCACTTATGTCATTGTATTACTGTTTATGTTACCCTGTCATTGTATTACTGTTTATGCTACCCTTGTCAATGTAATAACACTCTGCACTTCTTGACCACTCAGGTCCATCTTGTAAATGAGCTATGCTCAATGATGTTCGCTTGATTAAATAAAGATTTTGATTGATTGATTGATTTGCATCACAAGCAAGGAAAAATTTCAAATCTCACCATACGACCACATGGGAAATGCCGGACCATGCCAACAACTAACGCACTAAATCTGACCAATGGAAAATCATGTACATAACGCCCACAGTCTGGGAAACAAGATCCCAGACCTGCAAGCTACAATGACAGAGGCTAAACTGGACATAGTAGCCATTAGCGAGACATTGTTCACCAGTAACCACACTTGAGAGACTTCAGTACCCAGCTATGCATTGTTCAGAAGAAGCAAAAAGGGTGGAGGGAGTGGTCCTTATGTCAATGAGAATATCAAAGCTACAGAAATTTAAAATACACATAAAGAGCCAGAAGAACTGTGGGTCACCCTGAAACAGGAAATGGGACAGCCATATAAACTGGGGCTGTCTACAGGCCTCAAGACCATGGGGAGGACATAGACACATTACTGTTAGAAGATATACAAAACATGACTGCTAAAGAGGAGGTTCTGATAATGGGAGATTTCAACATGCCAGATACAGATTGGTCAATATCAGCAGGAGCATCCTCCAGAACTAGACACATGGTGGATTCCCTGCAGGAGGTCCTCAAACAACTGGTGCAAAACCCACAAGAGACAGGGCTATCCTAGCTCTAGTACTGACTAACGGGAAAGGATCACAGATCTCCAGGTAGAAGGTCATCTGGGCCAGTGACCATCATGTGGTATGGTTTAGTTGGGCTGCTAGAACTAAATCATCCCATTCCAAGGCAAAAATATTGGACTTCATAGGAGCTGACATTGATATGATGGCCAACAGAGTTAAACTACCCTGGCAAGAAGAAATACAGGTGAGGGGACAGGCAAAGTGGGCAAGCATTAAGGATGCAATACTTGAAGCAACATCCCATTGTGTTAGGGAGAAAAGCAGGAACAAAAGAAAGAGGAAACCACTTTGGTTCTCAAAACAGTAGAAGAAAAGGTCAGAGTCAAAAGGTTGGCCTTCAGGAAATATAAGGAAATGCAGCAGGACGAAGATAGAGAGGCATACCAAACTTCCCTAAGGGAAGCAGGGACGCAGTAAGGCAGGCAAAGGCCCAAACCAAGGAAACACTAGGACAAACTATTAAAGAATGGGACAAGACTTTCTATAGATGCATTAGTGAAAGGAGAAAGTCCAGAGGGGTATTGCTAAGATCAAAGGGGATAAGGGGAGTGTGTGGAGGAGGACCAAGGAAAGGCATCTATCCTAAATAGATACTTCTGCTCAGTATTTACTGAGAAGAAGGTAGGGCAGGGCCCGTAGCTCAGCACCATGGACACAGAGGGAAGGAGGTGCACAAACCCTTCAGAAAAGAAAGGGTCCTACAAGAACTCACTAAGCTCAGGGTGGAGAAGGCAACAGGACCTGATGGCATACATCCCAGGGTGCTAAAGAAGCTAAGGGTGGAACTAGCAGCCATTATCAGAAATGTTTAGTGTGTCTCTGAGCATAGGAGAGGTCCCAGAAGACTGGAGAAGGGCTCATGTGATCCCGCCCATAAGAGTGGTAGCAGGAGGAGGCAGGAACTACAGACCAATAAGTCTTACCTCAATAGTGGGCAAGATTATAGAGGCACCTTAAGGAAAGGATAGTACAACACCTGGAATCCATAGGAGCACAGGATCCAAGACAGCATGAGTTTACAAAGGAAGGTCCTGTCAAACTAGTCTTATAGATTTTTTGACTGGGTAGCCAGAGTGGCGGACAAGGGGTGCAGTTGATTTCCTTTCTTTGACTTCGCAAAGCTTTCAATACTGATCCACATAGAAGACTGATTAATAAGCTGGTAGGCCAGAAGTTGGTCAACTGGGTAGCAAACTGGTTAGTGGGCAAAAACAGAGAGTGGTAAATGGTATACAGTCAGAAGAGATGTAAGTCACAAGTGGGTACCTCAGGATCAGTCCTGGGGCCAGTCCTCTTCAATATCTTCATCAGTGACACTGCAGATGGACTGGAAGGTAGTTTGTCTGTTTGCAGATGACACCAAGATCTGCAACAGAGTAGATGATCCAGATGCGGTGGGCAGAATGAGAAGACATCTGATAAACTGTCAAAATGGTCGGAAGAGTGGTAACTGGTACTTAGCGCTAAAGAAGTCCAAGATCATGCACATAGGGAAGAGAAACCCTGAAGTCACCTATAGGTTTAGAGGGAGTTGCTGCCAATCACAAGGGAAGAAAGAGACTTGGGCATCATCATCATCACAGATGACCTGAAATTATCCAAGCAGACCACTAAAGCAATAGGTAAGGCTAGAGGGATGTTGTGGTATTATTAGGGGTATCACAAGTTTGCAAGAGGGAGGTGATAATCCCTCTTTACAAGACACTGGTTAGGCCTCATCTGGGAGTACTGTGTGCAGTACTAGAGGCCACATCTGCACAAGCACATTAACAAAATGGAGGCAGTCCAGAGAAGGGCAACCAAAATGGTGCAGGACTGCATCAGTAAACATATGAGGACAGATTAACGGACCTCAATATGTATATCCTAGAGCAAAGGAGGAGAGAGGTGATATGATAGAAATATTCAAACATCTTAAGAGCATTAACACGGTGAAAGAGTCTAACATGTTTCAATATAAGAAAAATAGCAGGACAAGAGGACACAGCATGAGATTGGAGGGAGGCCGATTAAAGGGTCATATGTTGAAATTCTTTTACAGAAAGGGTGGTGATGCATGCAACGGCCTACCTCAGGAAGTATAGGATATGAATACAGTGCAGGGCTTCAAACAGGCATGGGATAGCCACAAGGGAGCAATACAGATGAGTATGAATAGATAGGCCATTGACAGAGCAAAGGCTCATGGCACATTCATAAGGTAGAAAAATGGGCACACTGATGGGCCTTGCGGTCCTTATCGTGCAACTTTTATGTTTCTATGTTTCGTAGCAGTTTTGCTAATGGGTTGGGATATATATATATATGCATGTTTCTGTTGTGTAGAATTATAGTTTGAAATATATTAAAATATTTTTCTTGTGTGAACTGCACTGAGGCTTTTTGGGTTTGATTTGAGGTAGGATGAACTGTTTTCAAATTTGTTGGATGGATTTCATTACAGTTTATGATTCTTGAACAAAGTTGCTGGGGAGAGTGTTGTGTGGTTTTTTGTTTGTTTGTTTGTCTTTTTAATTTGCATGATTTATTTTGATGTTGGGTTGTTTGATTTGCATTGTGACCTTTGTGACCCTGAGGATATGTAATTAGCATATTGACCTTTTTAACCCCGGCTGGTTGTAGTCTCAATTAATGCATCCCTACAATGTTATTATCATAGGTTATCGCAGTACCATGTGATGGAGTCCTGACCAATGAGTTAAATAGACCAGACACCATTTTATAAACATTGTTATACTATCAATGTAATGTCAGCACCCATTGTACTCTCAGTATGATATTACATAGCTAATATAAGAACATACTCCCTACACTCCCAGTCAGTTCTATGGCTCCACAAGGATGTTGTAAAAATACCCTAATCCTTCCTCTTGCCTTTTGACATCCTCACTGGCCCAGTCAAGAGTGCTTCCTGCATCTTGTGGACTTTAGATAGAACTAGTTTTTCAAAGACTTGTGTATTTCTTAGTAAGATTTTGTCAGATTTATGCATACTCTGGTAGATGTGTAGACTATTAGATCATTTCTAGCTTGATTTTGACCACATCTGTACACAAATTTTCACAAATGCACTGCAAAGTCACCAGCACTTAAACCTACCAAGCCGGACTTGCAGACCGGTGTGTTATGTTACTTAAGAAATTTAAGGATTTGTAAGGATTTTTCATTGCCAAATTCACAGTCGACAGACGACCTGCATTATCGAAACTCTACCTGTTTTGTGGATCCTTGGGAGTGTTTCACTTGTGTTGTTTAGCACCATTATATAAACCATTTCAACCACAATATTAACAACTCTAAGTCTCCAGCTCATTCATAACCTTTTCAAAACTCCTCCAGTCTTTGTCCCAGTCCTCAAACTAAAGAGTTTGACTATCACTGATCCTGCTGATATTGCCTCATCTTTTAATAATTATTTCACCCGTGCCAATTTGCTACTTCTTCCCATTCACTACCAACCCATTGTCACCACCCCAAGTCCCTCTTTATCATTCTTCATCATAAATCCAGTTGCCTCCTAAGGATCATCTATCTCTTAATCCTCACAAAGAGAACAACCCTGATGGGATAGATCCAAAGCTTCTGTATCTGTCTGCCCTGATATAGCCTCTCCTATCTCTGACATTCTAAATTCTCCATTCTCCTTAGTGCAGAGGGCTACCATTTTTCCCTAAAGACAATGATCTATCTAGCCTTGGAAATTATCAGTTTATCTCTAATGCCAGCCTTGGCCTAACTCCAGGAACACCTGGTTCTCTCCTAAGTTACCTCTTTCTGGATCCTCATCCTTCTTTACCTCGTTCTAGGCTTGATTTTGGAAGGCTCACTCCACTGTCTCCTCACTCCACTGACTCACTGATATCATCCTGAAAGGAATGGATCAGCATCTGATTACCACTATCGCTCTTTGATGACCAAGCCAAAGCCTTCAGCAGTGTAGTACATCTCATTCTCCTGGACAAGCTTAAATGCACAGGGCTCTTTAACCACTTGGTTGGGTGGTTCATCTCCTATCTTGATGATAGGTCTACAGCAATCTTCAAAGGTGACTCCTTTTCCCCTCCAATCTGTTCAAGTGTAACTCAAGACTCAGTCTTTAGTCTTGTCCTGTTCTCAGCCTTCCTCAATGATCTTCCAAAGTGAGTGTCTTCTCGAACAAACACATGTACACTGATGACACCATGCATTTTGCCTCTTGCCCTTTTACAGCTCAGCTCCAACAAAATGTTTAACAACTTCCATCTCTGCTTTTCCTCCAGTCAGCTCTCAATCAACCAAGAAAAAGTCTTCCTGACTTTTGGCATCAGGAAGTGATGGACCAGAACCCAGTCCACTACGGCCTTCAAGACCCTAGAAGGCAGTGAACTTGAGGAAGTAGCATCTTTCAAGTACCTCGGGGTTGGGGCTTGATCACCACCTCAACTTCTTCTGCATGTGGACATCCATCAAAACTCACCCTAAACTTGGTGTGCTCTACAGTAACAAAGCATGTAACCCACTCGTCACCTGTAGAAAGATTGCAATTATTTATTTATTTGTAATTTTGATCTGGAAAGGCACACTAAGCTGTGATAACTTGTTTTCAGATGCATCAGAGGGTGGGTTATATGGACCTGTTTTATTGATGAGGAAATGCTGGCTATGATACTGGAAACTCACATGTTCTTCAACAGTAACTGCCATGACATTTTTATTTTCCACCTGAACACTGACCAGAGATGAGCAGAAGAAGCTTCGGTTTAACATCTCATCTGAAGGACAGCACCTCAGAAGTGCAGTACCCACCTCATACTGCACTACAGTGTCAGTTATGGTATTACCTCAACTATCTGGTATGGGGCTAGAACCCAAGACCTTCTGATATTCTAGACCCAGAGATGAGCATTCTACTAACTGAATCACTGACACTAAGCTGATCTGCTTGGTTTTCGTTACATGCATGTTGTGGACAGTGCAGTACCTAAATCTGCTCTTTTCAGACTTGACACCCTTTTCCTTCCATCATTTAACCCTTGACTGTCCTGCCTGCACACTAACCACTGTCCCTCTATGCCTTGCTCTCACCCTTCTCTTGAAGGTAGGCAACACTGCAGTCCATCAACAATGATTTCAATGACTAGTACGTTAAGAAGTATTGTGACCAAAATATGGCAGCTAAACATTAACAACAGTCCTATAAAAGGTCAGGGAGGCCTGACACATCAGGAATTTTTGAAGTCTTATTTTGAATTGTCCGAATGAGGTGAAAAAGTGGATGTCCAATGGAAGAGTACTCCACAGGTCAGAGACTGCAACTGTGAATGCTCAACACCTACTTATTTAACACTTAAAAGAGGCTCATGGAGGAGCCACTGTCCTATGGATCTACCATAGGTACTCCCTTAGAGAGTGGGGGGTCCAGTGCTCAGAGAGGTAATGGAAGGCTGAGGTCTTGAGCATAAGTAAAAGCACTTTTCATTCAATGTGCCACTGACAGGCAGCCACAGAAGTGTAGCCAGGAAGTTAATTATTGTACGCACCTTATCACATGGTGTCCCCATCACATTTCTATGGTCATGAATTGTAATTAGTCACACATACTATAACAACAGGGCCTAGGCATAAACTAAATTAGCAGGAGAGTGAAAGACTACATGACTGCTATAATCACAGTATTCTGCACAGACTGTAGCAATAGAAGAACAACAGCAAATTTAATCTTACAACAGGTCATAAATATAATCAGGTCATGCTTACAATAACAGGCGTTATGTTGCAAGGTGCATTTTCACTGCCACATTGCACTGTAGTGACCAAATCAGATCGTTACTGTGGTGCAAATGTGGCAGTGCAGACACTTAACCAGTCATGGTAAGTCAATCCACACTCTGCTCCCAGAGTCCCAACACAGTTGGAGATGCAGAGCGGAGTGAGTGGAGTAAGGTGCCATGTAGACCGCAGCACCATATGCATTGACACATAATGCAACATCCCATGATCCTCCATTGCACTTCCATGATTTCCATTAGTAAACAAGAACTGTGAGGCATTCAATAGCATGGAACACCAGAAGTACAAAGCAGGAGTCAAAGATATAAAAATAAATGCTCCAAAGGTCAGTGTGCTTATTTCTTTGGGCAGAGACCTGCTGCAGCATTTGTTTTTGTGGTTGGGGGTTTGTAATCCTCTGCCTGCAAGGATCTTTTCAGGCATAGGATCCTGGCTGACAACAGTCATCCTTGTGTCATTTTACATCTAATTACCAATATCATGCAACAGCTGTGTCTACAGTAGGCATGTGCTCACTTTCTGTCACTCAGACATTGACTGTCTGAGGTGTGTTTAAGCGTCCATGCCCATTGCTGTCTCCAGAAAGGAGTTGCCAGCTGGGGTGAGTAGGGTGCCACTAGGGAAGGTGTGGCGAGATCTGAGTGGGCAGGATAGTGGGGGAGATTTTGACTGGTGATTGTGGAGGGTGGAGCCACTACACTAACAGGAATAGGTTAGATTACAGTCGGGGTTGGACTATTGATCAGGAGTGGGAGCCACTACAAAGAGAGGGACTGGTTGGATTATAGTCCACAGAAGACTGGACTGATGATCCGTGTAGGGGCATGAGACTACCAGGGATAATTGGATTTACTTCATATGGGGATCAAACTGATGATGATCGGGTGGGGGCCAGTAGACTGCCAGTAATAGGGATAGTGCAGTGCCCAATCAGATTAGTCCTGTGAGGGAGGGCAGCACAGATCTGCACAATGCCTCTGCACTGTCACATTTAGTGCAGTGTGCATAGCTGTTAATTAGCACTTACTGGAATGCAAATGGGCCCTTAGTGCCTTGCATGCCACAGGTACTTATTAGCATGACACTGCTAAAATGACTCACAGGGGCAAGGGCCTCTTCCACTTGGGTGGCTCTATCTTCCTTAGCTCCTGTGAGCCACTTTCTTGCAGGGATCTATGTTAGTGCAGCACATAGTCACTGTGCACTGTGCCCACAGCTCCCATATTCAGTCCGGCAGTAGACATGGGTTTGAGTGCACTGCCTGTCTGAATATCGCCCCCATGAACCATGTGCTAGCTCACACTCAATGCTAGGGGCTGTGCAGTACAAATGGCCAGCTCTGAAAACTGGGGCCACATTTGATTAAAAATGAAAAATGTTACAAGTGATGTACCCAAACAGCTGAAATGACAATGGTTGCACTTTTAAATTTCGCAATTTTAAAAGTGCACATTTTCATCCAAAAGTCTGACTTTTAGTATAGAGTCTTTCTTAATGTGTGCACAATTTGGCATAATTCAAGAAAACTTTGCAAAGTGGTTACATTTTGTTCAGTTTTTCTTGCAGCTGTACATTTTAATTGTTTATTAAAGCAGCAGTCTGTGTTAATCAGCAACAAATCTCATATTTTAGCAAAACAGTGTTTCTTATTTCTGACATCTTAGATTAATCACCAGTGCATTTTTAATTTTCTCAAATGTTTTAAAACAGTTTTTATTTTCAATTTTGCAATTAATTACTCAGGTCAATAAAGGTGGCTGTCGCTGTCAGTTTTTGAAAATCTCCTCTGAGATTACATTTTGACTATACTGTACAAACTAGATTCGTACTGTGAAAGTATTAGGATGGTACTAGTACACATTTATGTTGGTAAACATCACAGTAGCACTCCAAGATGTTTAATTTATATATGGCGGGTGTGCAAGTGAGCAGGAACTTTTTAAAAGTTCAGACCCACACATCTCAGTTCAGGAATGGGATAAAATGAAAAGAAAGGTGGATACCATATATTGATGTTGTTGACAGAAATACAATATTCCTAAAAACACATGTTAACATTTTGTACAGGTAACAAATACAGCTACTGTGACTTGCACCCAGGATTTTAGAACTCTGTGGGTCACCATAGGTTTGGCTTCAAAAGCTATGACTTGTCATATTTATCTATACATTTGGTAACAGATTTTCATGGTGCTTTGTCAAGGTATAGTATGTATGTCCATATTTTCCAACACAGATGCATTTCCATCTGCCTTGAAAACCATTTCCATCTCTCCAGCTGTATTTGCATAACAAATAAGGCACAAACTGAATTTGCATCAAATATTTTAGGTAATTTGTGGCTTGGTCACAAGAGATGCATGCTTTGAAATTTAGATGCAATTTCAAATGCAAATTTGGATACAGATGAAAGCAGACCATGCAATTTCATCAGAATCTGAACCTTCAGATCAGCTGCCCCATGCTCTCAGGTGTGGTTAAAATATTGTCATCCTGCCGCCCGGTGGAGCTGAGGGTTGAGGTGCTGGATGCCACACCTTGTGCCTGGCCAGCAACCTGGGTTCAGAAATGAGCTTGGGCCACTGGAGATTGGCAGGGGAGAGAGGATTGAGCATCTGGAGGACTACTGTCCTCTCCGGGAAGGGACTAGTCGTCCCACCCACTGACTGTCTTCTAGCAGTGGCTGGAGGGCAGTACAGGTTGGGAGGCTCAAAGCCAATGTGTTTACATTGGAGGGAGGGAGGGAAAACAGAAAAATACCAGCACTCCATGGACCCATGATGGCCCAACTGCTGCAGCGAAGTCTGCCCCCACCACCAGATTTGCCATACCCGGTAGGGGGTTGCTAGCACCCTCCACCTGGCCCTGCCGTGGAGGGGAATCCATGGAGGAACCTCAGAAAGCAGATGAGCTGGGGTTGGGCGAGGATGTCCCTCAGAGGGAGGGGTCATAGCCTTGGAGCCCACGGAAGGTGCTAAAAAAATATCATCATCCTCCATGTGCAAGAGGTTTTTGCTGATACTACTGCTTAGTGTCCTCCTGACTATATCTGCCCTCTTTTTCTATACTGATGCAATGTGTGACATGGTACACTACATACCTGAGTAGCCAGTGATATCCATAGCTTTGAGGTTTCTGCATTTAATAACTGTCAGGGTGAGACGACCAGCAGTGGGCAAGTAGCAGAGTGAAAACATGATCTCTCCCAGATCAACACTTTCCTGCAAATAAGAAATACCATGAGTTGGTGACAATTAAGACAGTAATTGTGTTCCACTAGATTCCAAGTATATACATTTGGTATTTGAATATAAAGTGTTGCTGTCAATATTGTTTATAGTATCACCCATGCATGTTTATTTATGAAAATCACTATTATGAGAGGGTTGCAACTAGGGTACTACATATAGCACAGTATTCAATCTATCCGGATATCTAAAAACTCCAATCATGTTCTATGAAGTGTTTCTAATCTGTTTAGTTCAGATAATGTATTTGGATCCTGGACTGTCTTCATGGAATCCATAAATATTTCACACACAATCCAACACATCTGAAATTGGATGTAGAGCTTCTGCATAACCAAACTGCAATAGTGGGATCTCCCAATGCATCATGTTCTTATTACACTGTTACATCAATTAGTTGCTTAAGCCTTTCTCAATGAGTTGCATACAGTGTTGCTGAAGCTGGCACTAAGCCTTGGAAAATTGTTACTTTAGTGTTGCAAATTAGTTTTGCCGTCAATAGTGACAGAACTGCAGTTCAGTTACAGACAGGTTTTATTAAGCTACCGTGACTCTGGTTAAGTGCTTCAAACAATGTAATTTAAATTGACAATGCATTTACAACTAAAAAATGCTAACCAACTCAATTACATGAAAGTTTAATGCAAATTGTACTGTCGGCTTAAAATACTGTTTCTGAATAATACATATTTTTTAATTTTTAAAAAGCTGTCCATGAAAGTTGACTTAAAAATCTGCTGTGGATTCCATTACCTTTTATCTATACAATAATGTCTTATCAGGCATTTGACATTAACCTACATTATACAATGGCAAGAAAAATGCTGGACTCTGATTGGTCAGTCTTGGGCTGGGCCCGTGATGTTATCCCAGCACAACATCATGGCTCTAGTCTCAGCCTCACTGTGAACCCATATGCATGATGACATGGACCAGCAGCACCTTTTTTTTTGCATCTCCTCTTAAGAAACAAAAATATTTTTCCACACTAATAAAAACATTCTTTAAAATTATTTTTTATTTTATGTATAACAACGAGTTATTGTATAATAGTAATAATGCCCTCCAGGGTGTGTGTCATATTGAGATATGTCACTCCTCAGGTGTTGGATGCACTCGCCCGCGCACCTCATGCCCAACCACCTGAGGCGTGACGTTATCCCAGCACAACACACACCCTGTTGGGCATTATTGCTTAATTACATCACACAAAAGATAAAACACTTCAACATATACAATGTACATTTTATACAAATTAAAATAAATAAATGAAAAGGCAATGTCGGTAGCCTAAAGAAATCTTGATACTGTCAAAATGTTTTAATAGTATACTGTGTTTATTTATGGATAATTGCATTATGTGTTTGACTTAATAAAGTTATGTTAAATGTATCCTAGTTACATGTGTTCTGAAAAGATTACAGTTACTTTCTTATTCTTGCTCTATCTTCTGCACTGTCTTTCTAGAAATAGAAAAATACTCATATACCAATGCTTGGAGAAGGTGCCAACATTATAGAAATCCCAATGCTGCACTGTACAATTAGAAGCCAGAAAAACACTATACCATAGCTTCACCAAATCTCAGGAATTTGTTTTCCCAGATGTTGCATTCTTACCTTTGTGCATTAAGAGGCAATCCTTTATTTATTATGCTTTTTCCGAGCCACCTGCCACCATCCTTCAGCCTTGGTCATGACCCCTCTGCTCCCACTCCCACATTAGCCATAACTCCCCGACACCCCTGGCTTACCCCAGGACAGGGTTGTGGCACCGCAGTTAGGATAGGTCAGGGAGCCAGCCTGGGAGCTCATTGAAGTAAAGGGCAGGCTTCATCTGGGCAGCAGTCAGCTGACTTTTCTCCCCTGTATGCAAGGGCAGGACGTGCAATGACAGCCAGTGTCTGCCCTGCCCTCAAACTACATTCTGGTGCTGGCTGATGCAGTGCCCCAGGCCTCCACCAGGGGTCCATCAATCACTGGTCACACACCCTTCCCCTCCGCCCCCAGAGAAGGAGAGCAGTCCTGGGATGCTTAATCCTTCTTCCCTGCTGTCCCTCTGATGTCCCAGGTCCATTCCCAAACCCGGTCGCCAGCATCACAAGTGGAAATCCAACCGCTGCACCAATGAGCTGGCATTAAGAGGCAATCCTAACTGATCTCCATACAGGAACTTTAATATCACATGCTCTACTCTGAATTGAAAATGCCAATGATACATTTAATGGCAAGCAGTAGCCAGTCACTGTCTCTCTCTCTCTGCTCTTACCCCAGCATGCGCTTCTCAGTCTCAGTAGTACATTGAAATGTCCACCTTCACATCATCACTGTACCAAGCAGTCCCTGGCATCCAATGTCATCCACTTCCACATTCTGCCCCTCTTCAAGTATCACTGGCATCCAGTGATACCTCACCAGTTCTCCCCATTCTAACACTGAGTATCCAGTCCCGTGTTAGAGTAATAAATTAACAAAAGTAATTTTCTTTCCCCACAAACAGCCATTCTTGCCCTCTTCCCTCTACCCATCCTACTGCAATATAACCCAGTTCCGTGGGCCCACTAGCACCCCATTCCAACTGTTCTCCCAATGTCACCCATAATTAAATTAAAAAAGAAATGGTGACTGAGCCAGCCCTTCTCTCACCTCCTTGATGGTCACAATCTGAATGAATGAAAGTGTAATTGAAGCTAATTGCACTTTCATTCACAGGGCAGATGGCTGTGGAGATGAAGGAAGTGCTACTATAATTACCATCCTTCTTTAGTTTGTGATAAGCATATGGTATGCGGGTTGGAACAGGTGCTGGGGTATGTGCCATGGTCACCAACACCAACTCAACGACCTCACATAACTGTTGACAAAATCAACAGTTCACTGACAGGTCGCTGTGTTGGTGCACTCTGACAGGGGCATACTGTCTCCCAGTCCTGAAGTCCTTCCCAAATCAACTCTGACTCAGAGTTGATAAGCTATAGTACAGGGTGGGGACAGAACCCTCCGCATGGGGGGTTCAGGGGTGAAGCCAACAATGAAAAAATGGACTGGAGATAATCAGATTTATGTCAACTACTACTTGCAGTTGACATAAATCCTGTCCCTGTGATGCTGGTCAACAAAGTGTTGTCAAACCGACATCGTGAGAGCCAGGTGCCAGTGTGCTGGGGAAGGAGGTTGTATTGCAGGGGTGGGGAAGGAACCAGACAGAGATGGTGGTAGTGGTTGGAGGTAAGGAAACAACTTTATCTGACACTTTGGTAGGATCCAGTGGCATGCATTTTTTTATTTTCCCACAAGCGGGGTTGGGTGCCCTGCATTGGAATGGGGGCTGTTTGCTGGCACTGGAGTTGGACTTCTGGTTACTGAAAAGTATTTGATTTTTGTTTCCCACACCAGTATTGGCCTCTGTGGTCAGAATGGGGTGGGGTTCTCGAGGTGCTAGGGTGGTCTTTCAGTGTTCGCATAATTATTTTTATAGATTAGCCCTATTGTTACAGGCTGCTGCAAAATGCATCTTTGAAATATGAGAGCCTGTGGCAATGAAGAATTGAGTGGTATGGCGACTGGACTTATTGCAACTGATTTTGTATTTTTTCATGTTTTGCCACTTTATTGCATGAAGACCACTGAGCTGAATTTCATTACATTAGCATATCCTGAAATCCTAGCCTATAATGAGTGCTTTGCAAGTTTCATGAATGCACATTAACGAAATGACTGAGACAAAAATAGTTGAAAATTAATGTTTTATTTAAAAAAAAATATTTTCTCAACCCTAACTACACTGGTGTTAAAATACCACTATAAAGCAAACTGCACGGTTAATGTTCCTTGAAAAATAAATACATTTTTTCTCCCAGTTTAACCTAGGACCAAGAATAGACACCTCAGCCCCTACTGACAAAGAGCTGCAATGACAAGAAAACAGCTTTGCATCTTTCAGGAATTAGAAACATAGACGTATAAAATTTGATGGTAGATGAGAAACGCTTGGCCCACCCAATCTGCCCATTTTTCCTTCCTACATTATCACTGTAAACCCATTCTTCCTTTCCACTGCAATTCTCTTGTGCCTAACCCATGCATTCTTGAACCCCATCACTGTGTTTGCTCCAACCACCTCCACTGGAAGGCTGTTCCAGAAACCCAGCAAAACCAAAATCACCTGCACTCCAGAGCCAGGAGGTTACTTAGACCACCAGTGAAGGTACTGCAAATAATACCATACTTCTGTTTTTGCAAATGCAAAATATAACTGGTTTTATTCTGAAAATACTGCAGGAAGTCTTAAGTACAAGCACAGCAATCACATTACAAACTCCCCGCGCTTCACCAGTTAAGGCTTCATCAGGGGTTCTAGAAACCCACCACTCTTTCCATGAAGAAACACTTCTCTTCTAAATCTACCACCCTCCAGCTTCATAGCATGTCCCTTGTTCTTGATGTAACCCCTAGGTGGCACTATCCCAAGGGCTACTACCCCTGCCTGCTTGGCTAGTTGCAGGTTAAGGGGCCTGGGTACTAAAACAGATGCCTCCACCCAGAGGTCAGGGTTGTTAGTGGTCAAGCTAACCAGGGCACAGCTCTCAGGACACTGTAACCCCCATCCCTTCTAGTGGTCAGAACAATATACAGTAATCCCTTTTGCAATGACCCTAGTCACCATGCAAGTACCCACACTGTTTGCACTTACCACCAGGGCTGGTTCCACCTGTTTGACCCTGGAGACCCCTGTAAAACAAGGTTAGGCACAGCAAACAACAACAGTACAGTGCTTTCAATACAAACTGAAACCACAGTCAGGTTAAATGCAAAAATAGTTAGATCTGATTTATTCAGGGGACTTGAACAAGGAGGGGCATAATCAGGTTGATTGACTTAAGGCTAAATCAATTAGACAGTTATGCATGCACTTCAAAGTCCCTACACAGTGACACACTGTGGGTACCCAGAGTAGGGAAACAGTGGGCTAGCCAGGGACGTTGCCCAGGTAGGCCAGCATCGCAGCTGGTTGGGGACCTGTGATGGAAGAAAGCAGCATGCACATCGCACAATATTTGTAATCCAGAGCTGGAGGGCTCAGTTCATAAAAGAAGAGACAACAAAGCAATCAGATGACAACACTTTAGATTTAGCTGTTGTTGCAGGAGTTACCTGATGTTTACTCCACGATACCCAATACAGGACACAGGCAGGACAAAATCGAGACTGCAGGTTGCTGAGCTGGAATTCCAGGAGAAGCAGGGCCCACACGAATCACTGAGGCGTTGTTCCTGTTCAAAGCATTAAACAGGGAGCTGATCCCCAGGCAGATCTCTCAGTCGATGACTTTCTCTGTGGCGGTAGTCTGGCCAGGCCAGTGTAGCAAGGCCCAGGCCAAATGGAGATGAATACTGGATTCAGTCTGTTGGAGTTGGATGCAGCCTCCAGCAAGCAGAACACAGTTCAGCACACAGTGGGAACCAATCACAACCCACTAACAGCACACAGCACATTTACATGTAAAGAAATTCCACTGTACCAGTCAAATGGCTCTCAGTACATATTTCAGGGTCTCTGCATAATCTGGAAGTTCAGAGGTGGCTGGTGGTCCTGACAGGCCGATCACATTTAGCAAATCTTCGGCCTTCTTCAGGTTGACAGCCTGGTCACAGTTCAGTGGCTTATCTGCTCTCACAATTCAGATTTTGTCCAAAAGATCACGGGTTCCCTCTCAGGGAAGGCAGGCAGGCATGCAGGCCAAAGCAAGCCTTTACACAGCTCTCCCATGCGAAACTATGCAGGACTGCTGCTCAACTATCTTGGGCTGTTCACCCACCCTTCACTTCCCAACTCAGAACTGACTCTAGCTGCAAGCAGCCTGGGACCTTCTCAGGATCCAAAAGTTCTGGTTGGCTGATCAGTCTATCAGTCACACAAGGCTCCTCTCCAGGTTCATTTGACACCGGTTCCAAAACACAATTCCTACAGAATTTTGCTCCCACAAGATCCCTGGGGACAGGCCCCATTTTAGTGTCCCCATAGGTACTGATTGGCCCATTCTGGCAGTCCAGGACCAAGATGGTGGTGATAAATGAAACTGTCCATGCTGCAAAGAAGGTAGGTTAGAAAAACTACAATATCATCACCATTCTAATAGATAATCCGAAATAAGTACATCTTTTCATAGAGCGCCTCTGTAGCAAATAATGATGGCAGAACAGAGTGATTATCTGGCAGCCTGGGTGGGACTCGAGCATAGAAACACTCTGCCCCTTCCAGATTAATTATAACTGCAATATAAGCAGTTCTTAGAGAGACAATACACAGAGGCTATACAGGCACTCTGGCAATGACGTTAAACTGTTAAACCACAGGACACCAGCCTGGCTGTGAGCATTTAGGCAAGCCCAAGGAAGACTCTTCAGGAACCCCATTTGTAGGGGGTTACATTGAACAACTTTTTTTGAAAATACTCCCTCCTGTATTCTTATTTGTCCCTGTGAGGCAGTTAAAGGTCTCTATCATAACCCCCTTCCAGGTGTACATATTAAGGTCCTTTAGTCTTTCCTTAGGGCTTTTGATGCAGACTCTGCACCTTTTAGTTGCTGTCCTCTGGACCACCTCCACTCTGTCTATGTCCTTCCAGATGTGGGGGCCAGATTTTCAGGTCCTTGAAAATCCCATAGCTGTGGAAAAAACCAGCACAAGTGGGTTGCCACTTGCAGAGCCAAAGGTTCTCCTGCAGCTGTGGCATTTTCAAAGGTGGATCTGGTTTACAACCAGCTCCACAATCTATGGCAGCTTGAGGCTGTTTTAGCAGCAGCTCCGGGGACATGTTACGCCCAGTGGGACCAGGCATAAAATCTCCCACAGCTGTGGTGGACTGAAAATACAAATCTTCACAGTTGTGGAGATTTTGGACCACAACTGCAGTTGCAGGTAAGACTTAGTCATATTTCATTTTGAAAATCCAGCCCATGGTCTCCAAAACTGGATACAGTACTGCAGCTGGGATCTTACCAGCAATCTATACAGAGGCAACACCACCTCCTCTTTCTGCTGGTTATACCCTTCCTATGCACCCCAGCATCCCAGTAGCCCTCCTGACTGCCTTGTCACACTGCCTGGCTACATTTAGGTCATCAGCTATGATTTCCTCGTCTCTTTCCTGCCTGGTAATCATCAGTACCACTCCACTCATTTTGTACTCCACCACATAGAGGTTTGTTGCCTTTGCTGTGTTCCCTTTTAGCTTCAGTGTTCCTTCACCTCACCCAGGCCATCTCCCTGCCAGGTCATCCCTGATGCATTCACCAATCTTTATAAAATCTGCCCTCCTTAAGTTCAGGATCCTCACCCTTGTGGTTCAGTTCTGCAACCATCCTTATATTGAACCACACCATACAATGATCATTGATCCTCAGGTAGCCTCCCACCTTGACATCTGCAACAGTGGCCCTCTTAGTGAGTACCAGGTCTAGTATTGCCCCATCATGAGTAGGTGTGAGCACCAGGTCCAGTACTGCCCCATCACGAGTGAGTTCATTGGCTGGTTCCCTGAGGAACGCCCTGCTGAGAGTCCAGGATGTCCCCATTTCTAGCTGAAGTCACTGCTGGATGGCTCCAATCACATCTGGCAGGTTGAGGTTCCCCACCAGCAACACCTCCCCTTTTCCAATGACTTCCACTAGTACCATATCTAATTCCTTCCCCTGTGCTAGGGTCTGTAACTGTGTGAAAAGTGACTCCATTCCCTGCCTCAAAGAGTGATCCACAGTACCTCTGCCTCCCTATTTCTCTATATCTCTGTCACTTTTATGTTTTCCTTCACATAAAGCACCACCCTTTTTTCCTTCCCACCCTGTCCTTTCTGAACAGAATATAGCCTGGTATTGCCATGTCACAGTCATGGTTGTCAGTGTACCATGACTCGGTAATGGCCATAATATCCAGGTTGGCCTCTGCCATTATGGCCTCTAGGTCCTGAATTTTATTCCTAGACTTCACACACATGGCCGTCTAGATTTTGTTTCCACTCTGCTTGTTATCCTCCTTTTTGCTTTTTGCTCTCCTCCTTCACTACCTCTTTTTAATCCTCCTGTTCCCTTTGCCCTTTGTCTCTACCACCCTGCTTCCTTTATTTATTTGTACTCTGAGAGTTTCTCTTCCCTCAAATTCTCCCTACTCTCTACTAGCCTGTGGGGGCATTTTTCTGCCCTCCCTGATTCCTTCCACACCCCTGGCTAGTTTAATGTTCATCAAAGTCACAGTTAAACCATCCACTAAGAACAGTGGTTTCCTTCCCAAATGGATGCAGGCAGTCACCCCTGTATAGCCCTTATCCTCCCAACTGGGTCCCCATTCCCCAATGTGGTGAACCCTCCTCTCTGCACCATTCCTCTAGCCATGAGTTGAAGCTCCTGGTGCGAAATCCATCCTCTTTTCTCCCTGTCATAGACAGGTATCTCCTCAGTGAAAGCCACTGAAGATGCTACCTGTTCAAGACTTCTCCCCAGTTCCCTAAACTCCCCTGCACTATCACAGCCCTGTCCCTATCCAGTTCTTAGTACCCAGGTGGACAATGACATCCAGCCATCCCTCCCATCCCACTGTCCTAGTGATCCACAGGATCTGTTTCCCATCCCTCCAGACCATAGCACCATATAGGCACCTAAACTACTGTGCCTCTCCACTTTCCTATTCCCAAATATATTCCCATTACCATTTAGTCTCCCACCAGAATTTGCTTCCTTCTCCTCTGAGGTCCTCTACCACCCTCCTTGGGGTCTCCATTAAGAAGGGTCCCCACACCCTCCTTGGTTGCTACCATGGGTGTCTCCTACTAGCAGTCCGCCCTGTTAGAGCAGTGTTGGAATTACCTAATGGTACCAGATGGGAAATGTGCCTCTGTCCCACCACACCCACTCTTCCAGAGCCCACCATAGTCCAGCCATTCCTCCTCCCTGGCATCCTCTGAGGTAACAGTGACAGACTTGTTGGCTCCTGGATTGGGAAAGATGTCCCCAAATCCAAGCCATCTCAGCCTGGAATCTAGCAAATTCCTTCCTCAGCCCCAAGAGGTATATGCAGACAGGACACCGCCATAGTCTTCAGAAGGTCTGTCTGAAAACTGCCACCCCAGCCACTGCTCTGCACCACTCCTAGAATCCTCAACTTGTTCTCTCTGTGTTACTTGAAAATACTTTGTACTCTTACCCATGATAGAGTGTTTCTAGTTTTCCTTTTTGTCTTTGTTTCTATTTGTGTGCCCCATACTTTGTTTAAATCTCTTTATATCCTCCCAAATAGGATGTAGATCCTCTTCCATGTTTTATCTTACCTTTTGTGTTCCATCCTTCCCAGCAGTGACTGTTACAGTTCCACCAAGCTGATTCGATAGAAAACCTGTCAGTCGGCTTTATAGTGATGGCACAAGATCGACCACAATGCCAGTCTGCATTGTGCCATCGAGAACACAAGTGTGTTTTCTGCAGTGGACTGCTTTGCCCCCTCCCCCAGATTTTATTATAATTACCTCACAGCAGAGGTGTTTCAGAGAGGGGGTGAAAGACCCAGAGAAGCTGTGTTGGGTCCTGCACCCATTACGGGGACCGGCAGCGACTGTTGTTTTGTCGCTGTAAATGACCAGTCACTGTAATATTTTCAACAAAGTTATGTGCTATGGACTGTTATACATTGTACAATGGTAAGAAAAACCTGGGCTCCAACTGGTCAGTCTAGGGCTAAACCCATGATGTTATCCCAGCACAACATGATGGATCTACTGGTCATGTACATGTTGCTCACACTTAACATGTCTGCCAGGGAATTTGCCAGCACTTCCTATTTAAAAAAATTTAAATCCTTCCCTCCCAAAGTGTCAAACAAATAAAACATCTATCTTTCTTTCCCACCCACCAATTCTAGCTAAGAATTTGGCATATTGCCCTCATGTGCACATAAATTCAAAAGTAAAAGTGAAGTTGTCAGCACAATTGGCTTCACTGTTCCCCATCAGCAGTTGACTTCAGTGACCCTGCATGGCAGTGCATTAGAAGTGATCCCACTCATTGGGACATTTACAGTGGCTTTTATAGAAAATACTGGCAAACTGATTTCTGACTTAAAAATGAAATGAAAGAAATGTCAATGAAAGTCAAACATTCTAACAAAGCCATCACTGTCATTGGCTTCAACTCTCCTGCCTGCACTGACAACCAGGCTGCCATACAGACAGTTTTCTTTATTTTGTTTCTTCTCCCAGTACAAAACAGATATAAACTGTATTGGGAGAACAGTTTTCTAAAGTATTTTGCACAAGAATGAGCCCTTGGTTTTGCTTTCAGATACCAAGACAGGTTTAGAATAACTAGGACTAAGAGAGTTTATGTTTTCTACAATGGCCATGTTAAAATATGCGACAGGACAGCACTACGGAGTGAGCGTGTGTTCTCGTGCGTTCTGACATTAATTCACTTCTGACTGCACAGCGACTTTCAGACGGGTCGACAGGACTACAAATAATACATATTTAGCCAAAATTGGTAGGCAGAATCATTTGTGCTTACTTAGATGCATTATACAGTAACCATGGAACAGTTATGTTCATAACAACCAGTGATGGTAAATTAGCAAAAACGAGGGTAAAGCTAACAGTGCCCTTTAAAGGTAAAGTTAGCTGCCTTCACTCTTCTCTGTCAGCAAAGTCTGTTCTTACAGCTCAGGACCCCAAGTAACGTAACCTTTAAATCTATTGCCTTTGTTAGAAGGCACTAAGCCTCTATCATTAAGGTATGGCAGAGGAATAAATGAAGGGCTCTTAAACATACTGTAAGTCAAGACATTAAAAGATTCAAGATGATAAGTGAAATGTCTTAAAACAAGAGAACCACAATGTCAGTTTAAATGCACAGACTTTCTCTGCCTGAAAAATACCTTGGCTTTTATTACCTGGAAAATTTGCTGTGGGCCTGCATTCTTCCAGCTACACATATGTCATGCCATTAGTCATCATATGTTTTCTCACTTTGCTGTCACAGTCTGATTGTGCAAGGAGGTCAAGCTATGTTAATTGCCTCCCTATCATGAAGGTCCATACCTGATACTCAGTTTTTTGGTACATTTCTGAATACGTTTACATGAACATTTTGTTATTAGACCATAAAGTCAGTAAACTGTCAGGAAATTGTTTTCTGAGAATGTAGCTTGATGGAGAGTTCTTATTTTAATAAACACAAAGTTGCTCCATATTTTTTGACTCCTTTCTATACTCTCTCACCAGTAGCAAAGTACAAATGATCTTAATAAAAGCTGATCTTGTTTCAGGCTAACTGGGTTTCAACAACCAGTAAAAACAAATAGTATAATTTTACAGTTCTTAGCACAATACCCTTCCCATACTGCCAGGTAGATATAATAGGTTATTTTTCACCAGGCATTCCAATTTAGCTTGCTGTTAACCATACTGAGTTGCTGCTGGGATGTACTCGATTTCTATAATTCTTGGTGCTACCATCCAAGAGCAGAATGCAAATGCTGCCAAAATATCTCCAGTAGCTGTGGCAGAGACAAGCAGGTTACAAGGTATGGTGCTGCCTTTCTCCAAAGTGGAAAACAGTTCAGAAAAAGGAGACAGTCACAGCACTCATCTCCTATATGGAGGAACTGGGAGGTAATAAATGCACTGTCTGACTTTTTCAAGTGTCCTACCAAGATATTTATTTTTTTTTGTGTAAATATGTGCAACCACAGCATACAACAAATAACATGGCAGATGGCAGCTGCAAAAGGCAGACAAGCCACCACTGACCTAGTGTTTCACCCCGCCCATGAAGCTTCATCAGAGTTTTCCTAGCTAATAATCTTAGAGTCTCTAACAGTGCAATCGTGACGCCATTAATGATGTAAAAAGAAGCATCAGGAAGTACCACATGATAACAAGAGTGTGCATAGTGCTAACATTTAAATAGTGTGCAAAGTGCTAAGGTTTAAAAACCTGGGGCAGGATTCTCAAAGCTTTCAGAAGGTGCAAAACCTTCCCTAAGTCCCCAAAACTTCCTCAGCTACAGAAAAAAAGGTGAGTTTGCTCCAAATGCTATTCACTAAACCCTCCACAGCTGCGGAAAAACACTATGGACTGTGGAAAAAGTGCAGCTGCAGAAGTTCCTCAGGACAAAAAGGTGTGAGATAAGTAAGGCACAGCCCCTGAAAGGCTATTCATAGCCAGGTTTTTCCCACAGCTGAGAAAAGAATGTTACACACAGAGGAATGAGGCATAACTCTCCCTCAGCACACTGCAGTAGTGCCCCAGCAATTGGAATCAATTAAGGTGGAGATGTACCACAGATAATAGCATGTCAGACAGTATAGCAGTGGTTGATATTACAGCACTGAAAGCACACATTGCCATGCTATGGCAACAGGCATCAACCACTAGACCCAGTGCAGTCCATGACAGAGCCCCAGAAGCAGTAGAGCCTGACCAGCCAGCAGCGGTGCTACCCCCGCAGACTACGGAACACCCCAGGGAGGGACGACCAGCAGGGACAGTCAGCCGCTGTGGTGCCAAGGTATCACAGGTACCTGTGGTGTTGCTGTTGTCCCAGTTGGGGACTGGGTGCTGGTCTGTGCGTGTGCTGTAAGCTTCATATTTATAGCAGCACTGTTACAGTCTGCAGCTTCAGCTACTGTGGTTCCCCTATTGTGCTTCACAGAGGCGCAGCTCGCGGATTCACAGCACTTGTGCAAGTCTTGCAGCAGCTAAATTACGCACCTGTGGCACTTTTTATGGAAATCCACAGCTGCACTGGTTTTCTTTGAGAATACAGCTGCGTTTCCACACTGCAGCAAGCCTTTTCCTGAAGGCGAGAATTTCGGCTTTCTTTGTGAATCCTTCCCTGGTCACCAGCAATGCATTACAAAACCCTATTAACATTATTAACTAATATTAACATTTTAAATCATGTATTTTCAAACAATAATCTTCTTTCATAATTGTATTATCATCCTGTTTAAGTACATCAGTTGTCCTCTCCTTGATTGATTATAGTAGTAAAATCCAATTTCCAAAAGAGTTTCTTTTACTCAAAGGGCTAATCTCAGTCCTCAAAAAACACCATGGGAGGGTTAGCGATGAACATACTAAAACAGTAGTTTACCTTCAAGAGTAGTGGGATTTTAAAAGTGAGCGTGATAGAGCTGCGCCCCTCCCTAAGATTCCTAGAGCAGCTAGGGACTCCTTTCCTATCTTCTCCTAGTTTCCTCCTTTTCATCCGCTGCAGCAGCAATCTTCCTATTCTACTGAACTCACATTTGCTGCCTTGGTAGGTTGGCCACCTTCCTAGGTATTCTCTCCTCTCACTATCCTTATCCTTAATCTTTTTATTCCTTTCTGCCCTCCATAGTGCTAAAGTGCACCGTGCTAAGAATAGATATATATGCATATCAGTCATGAAATAAAAGATTAATGCAGACATGCATTAAGAATCTCGGCTATTTGAATATAAAATCCCCAGAAATATCCCATTGCATAGGAGTGTTGTTAAAATTGTAAGGGAGTAGCTGGTTTTCTTTTTCCATTTAGAAGCTGCTCTACCCTTAGCACATGCTGATATCTATACAAAGATTTGCAAGAAAGTAAAAACAGAGGCTTAACATTTTAGCTTGTTTTAGCCTGATATGATCACACCAGTATATTGAAGAGTAACACGCTGTATTACATGAGGTGGCTTTCCTTACAATTTTTCTATGTTTAAAATAGCCGCCCATGAAAGAGAAATGTTGCCTAGCTGCATTTGTTGTGAGAGACTATATGAAAATAATAGCTAGCCTCCACTTTAATTCGCACGCTACAGTTAGCTTAAAATTATTGTTCATAAGCTGTTACAAGCCAGGAGTGGCTTCACTTTCACAGGGTTATTTACAGAAGCTACTCCAGTAATGTACAGGGCCAACTGTACAACGAATCTGTTGAAAACAGCAGAAGAAAAAGAAATGCTGTGAAGTTTCCTCCTGCATGCAAGCATCCCTCGCTTAGGGTGGCAGGAATGAAATCTTCTTGTGGGGCACTGTTTTCCCTCTTGTTTGATTTAATAAATCAAAAATAGAAGCCCAATTTCAGTGAAATAAGTGAGAATACAGGAATGCTTCTAGCTCTCTCTCTCTCTCTCTCTCTCTCTCTCTCCTCTGTGCTGCACACTGAACAGCTCTGGAGCACCAAGAGATGGAACGGCTTTGCTTTCAGCAGTAACAATAGAAGTCGCCTGCTTGATTAATGCTGCTGTTCAGTGCAGTAACTTGTCTGTGCAGCAGAAATAAAGTAAAACTATATTTCTGGTGCCAGTTTCCAGTTAAAAACATTACCACAAACAAGAAATAAATTTGTTAAAATACAGAGGCACATGACGGTTCCTGAGGTGCCTTCCTTAGTATCCAGCCCACAGTAATAATGCTGTTGAAGGGTTTCCTATGATAGAATGCAGTTTACCCAAAATAAAGTGGCTGGTTAAAATAAAGATAAATGAAAGTGTTCGACTCTTACATACATGAGGCACAGCCAGGGATACTATCCTCTTTTAGAAGCTAGCAGCCTCATTATGAGGCTTACTTCTATGAAAACATACTGTCAATCTCAGCAAAGTGGGAGGAGCGAGAGTCATTAACTGCCACCTATGTGCAAGACTTAAAATCAATGGGACAAACTACACCAGAAGTTATACACATGATGTTATGTTCCTGAATTACTGTGTTTCTGAATAATGTGTCACCCTGATCCATACTCCTTGTATTAAGGAGGAATTTCCCTGTTTTAGAATAGGGGCAGATCAAGCGACCTGTGCTCACAGTATAAGAACCCCTCCTGTGTTGTAGTTCTCAGATCAGCCTTGAAAGAGGAACCAGGAGGACCTGTATTGGTCTATGTATGGTCTAATACAACTCACAGATGTAGGTGGATCTCAGCATTAACAGCGAGCCGCTCTGTGGTCAGCACTGCAGGAGGTAGTACTGAAGCTCTGGATGAGCTTTTTTTGTTATAGTTTCTTACTTTCATTATTCTGAGTTAAATAAAATTCATACACCTGCGTGTTTTAAAGCATGTCTTGTTGTTTTTGTTATCAATTTCTCACACCTGTCCACAGTGAGCCCCATTTGTAATTTTTTATTTAAAAAAACTATATACAAATCATTAACTTAGTGTAATTTGAATAAAAAGGGACTAGACATTAATAACTCCAAGCATGAGACATTTTGAAAAATATGGAAATTAAAGTAGCTGATACTGCATCAGTCCAATCAACAAACACAGCAGCTCAGCTATTCATCAAAACTTGACATGATATTGATATTCTGTAAAAAGGAAACAAATAAATATCAGACAGAAGCCCAGACACATTACTTGAGAACTGATCATTTCAGCTTACTCAGGATTTGGCATCTGTGAGTTTCCTAGATCTATGGGTTACTAAGCAAAATGATAGGAGTTTGCTGACAGATCTGTTTGTAAAATCAACTGACAGAAACAGCTATTTGCAGCATGACCATTTCCACCGAGGCACACAATTAACAACTTGCCAAAGGAACAATTTAGCAAATGATAATGAATTGTGGTAATAATGAGCTGTACTAGAGAAGGGTCGTGGAACTGTCAGAGAAGTTTAGATTGAGAGGGTACACAGAGGAAGAGACTGTGTGAGCATGGGGAAGTGGATATAACAGAGAGGAACAGCCTACTGCAGGGTTCAGTTAAAATAAAAGTGAATGATATATGCCTCACTCTTACTACCCATTTTAGAGCGGCAGGGAGTTATTGCTATAGCACACAACAACAATCAATACTATAGGCATTGCCAGCTTTGTCTGATAAAATCAATCAACCCCGAGAGTCTCATATAAGCAAACTAGAAATATACAAGATCAACTCACACAACCACCCTAAGGCACAAGACAAAAGAAAGATTAAGATACAAGATGGCTGCAGACTTTGTAGACTATGTAAAATATGCCCCATGATTGAATGTACTATCACTTTCTCAAATGACGGAATAGGATAAGCAAGCAGTAACATAGGATGAGGTGTGGTTTATCACCGATAAGAGCACACCAAGGGTGTACTAAGGCACGGGTGCTTGCGCTGAGTGCCTTATGCCACTGAGCATGCACTTATCAGGTGATAAACCACACCTGAGTGTGTTATGGCTTATAAAATGGGTATTTCAGTAAGTATTAAAGAATTATAAAAGAAGAACAACAAAAAAAAGTAAAATGTTTAGAAAGGTGAGGTTTAATATTGAAACAGGAAAAATAGTCCCCTATTGGTAAGTTGTCATGGCCAGTACAGGGTGCCAAACACACACACAGATACACACACACAGAGACACACACACACACACACCAGATTGTTCCTCCTTGTAACTTCACACTGCATTTGTGACTGGCAGAAACCCTGGGAGTGGTATGTATAACTGGTAGTGAGGGTAATGAGGTATTCATTCAAGCTTCATTTCTATCCCCACACACGTTTTGTAGTTGTTTTTTCATGCTGAGACTTTTTAAATTATTTTAGAATGCAGTGAAATTATCTTTACTTGCCGCCTGCTGCATCGGGACAGCGTGTCCCTGAGCAGTTCCCTAAAGAGCGATATTTGTTTAAAGCGCATTTTGAGTAAGACTCGCGGCCATAGTTTTCATAACTGTTTTAAAATCTGTAGTTTGGGAATACTGGAATAAATAAGTGGATCGCTACTGGTAGTGAGATTGTTGAAGGACTGGGAGTCAGTTTGAATTTAAAAGCTTATAAAGCTCATGGGGTGCTCTGTGATCACTGGTGGCTGTTCATGAACTGGAGATTGCTAGCCTGGGTTGCGAGCATCCTTTTGAATTTTGGGCAACAGAGTTCAGCATTTGAGTAACAGAGGTCAGACTTTCAACAATTAATTTTTTTCAACAATGTTTTAGTTTGTTTCTCTCTTTTGAGTAGATTTACAGAGCGCTGGGCTGGGGCAGGTCTGCAGGTCAAAAGTACAGACGGAGTTCTGGGAGTCTCCAGATGAAGAGGAGACTGCTTGGCACAGTGATTTCTGGGGTTACAAGTCCTGACTGGCTGAAGAGATGCCAGTTGGACAATATGGGCTGATAAGGACACAGCCAGAGGTGCTTCTCAGCCAATCAGGACTCAGAAAAATCTCAGCCCATTTTATAAACAGAAATAATGAAAGGAGCATGAAGTGTGACTCGGAAGGTTAGCATATATAATGAAATGCTCATGTAATGCATTCTATATCAGCTGAAGAAAAGAAAGCAGAAGGACAGGATAGCTGGAGCACCTATGGCCAGTCAGAACAATAAGTCAGACTATCCAGTGGCAGTACATGTTAATAGAAATGGGGTCTGAGACTGCATAAGATGTGTGCATTTGGACTAGAGCTGATACAAACAAATGTAAGAGGTAGGGACTGCATGAATTTACTGAATCAAACAGAGCAATTCTGAATTTTCAGGACAGGTGCCTTAAATCAACCTGGGTTGAATGATATATTTGAGGTTGCTCCGTTTCTAAAAGGACAAAAGTGTATCAGAATTTTTTTACCTTTTTTAAGTATCACTTTTATTGAAGTTGCACAGAACTCAAACAGTATGTAAAATAGCTACAGTTGTATGGTTTACAGACCACATAAAACCCTTTAAATATGTTTTAGATTACAATATGCAACATAAAACTTGGTTTTATTCATTTTTGGTAATCAAGTAAGGCCCATTAGGCACAAGTTCCTGTTTTCAGGCATAACCAGGGACAACTGGGAGGTTTAGTGACTTGCTCAAAGTCACACAGTATGCAAGGGAGTTAGTGGAATCAAACCCAGGTCTACCAGATATACCAAGCTCATTCACAGCTTGTTACTCTAACCTCTAGGCTATACTGCTTGGTGAGGTCCTCCTCTTTGGTACAGACTGAGGGGACACTCTTGGGCTGTTCATTCCCATACATACCATCAGCAGTTACATGGTTGTGCATTCAGATTAATTGGGCCCATGTTACTGGGCTGGGAGAGTGCATCAGGATGAGGGCAGACTAGGGCTGGCTAGGAGCAAAGCTGTTACAATTATCCTTGTATAATAGATTAAGGTGCAACTAGTTGTGCTAGGTATGGGGTACTTACAGTATATACAGTGTCTTTGTCACCAACCTGTTGCTGAATTTAGGGCACAAAGATAAAATCTCACTCATGGAGTGACAGAGCCAGCTTTTCCAGTGCAAGGAGAAACATCTGTCCGATCATTAAGTGAGTGACTTTCCATTGTAAAAATACGGTTTATGGTTTGCCTCCAGGAAGTCACATCATGGATCTATAGGGTAAGCCAATGTCTGGTAATGGCTTTTTGGTTGCTGTTACTAGGATTCTCAATAGATAGTAGGTATTAGGAGTCTTTAAAGCCCGGGAGTACTGCAGAAAGAGGTATCATTCTACAGTCAGTGGGACTGGGCCAAATAATTCTTCCAGTTCTGTTTTGATGGACTGAAAGAAAGGTCTTAGTAATGGGAAACTCCAAAATATGTGTGTGATGAGAGGACTGGGTTTCCATACAACCTCACCAGCAAATTGGGGTACGTGTAGGAGGTAGTGGGACATGACCACTGAGGTGTGGAAATAGTAAATCAGGTGTTTCCATATGAACTGTCTCCAGTGATGTGAGCTGGTCAGTTTTGAAGTCTCTGTTCAGGCACACATCCAGGAGGCAGAGTCCAAGGGACCTCAGACTGTTCCTCTCATGTAAGGGCCACAGTCCTACAATTTTGACCTGTTGAAATCTGCAAGGCTTCATAGAAATGAGAAATCATATGAGATGAACCATTGATCTGAGGAATGTTATGCAGTAGATAATAATGTTGGGGTGCATCTGCAGAGTGCAGGCCCCTAAGGATAGTGAAAGAATGGATGCTGTATGTGGAGGTAGTGGTAGAACTCAGACTGATGCAATCAAATTACATTTGTAGGTCTAGAAAAGATAGTACAGTGCTGCCCAACATGAACTGATATGCTGCAGACAGTATCTGTCCAAGTTTCAATACCCAGTGGTCTAATCATAGTGGTGAAAATCCTACAGTAATGCCATTGGGCAAAGGAGAGGAAGGAAAGGAATCAACTGGAGAGTTCACCTTTATGTGGTGGCAGGTTTTAACCTGACTTTGTAGCTAGTGGCTGAGTGCCTGGGTCATCTCAGTATGGGTGGTTTGGTGATATAACACCTATACAAAATGTGCATTATGAAAGAGCTCCCACTCCACATTCAGCCAGGTGCTACAGAGTACCACCCATATGTCTAAACAACACAAAATGTATTTCAGCTGCCTGTAACAAAGCTGAAGGTTGGGAAGCACAAGGCCTCCTGTTTTTGGGGCAGAAATAATATCTGTAGTCAGATACAGGGCCTGTATCCTGCCTAGATAAATCTGAAGATTCTTCTTTCCAAGTTCTCCAGATATTGTCCTGCAGCAACAAAGGGATGTTTTGGAAAAAGTAGAGTGCCCTGGGAGGGTGACCACCTGAACCACCGCTATCCCACGTGACAGGGTAAGTGGTATCAAGCTCCATTTACTGAAGTCCTGTGTTATTTGCTGAGAAAAGTATGCATAATTATCTTGGAAAGTTGAGTCTGGGGTGGGCTACATTAATACCCAGGTATTTTAATTTTACAGGTCCTAGCAAAATGGGAAGGCTCTCTCTGTGCTTGTGTTGGAGTGAAGTGAAGCTACAGTGTTTCTGTTTTGGAGGTGTTCAGGCAGCAGCTCTGCACCTCTCCAAAGTTCTGCAGCAGGGAAAATAGTTTCAGGATTGCTGTTGCTGGGTCAGAAAGATAAGTAGGACATTGTCCACATATGGGACAATGCAGTGTTCCTGACCCTCCACTGTGATTCCCCTGAAAGCAACTGGCTCTTGTATGGCCTGTGAAAGGGCTCTATATAAACTGCAAATAGCAGGGTGGCAAAGGGCACCCATGTTTTTTCCTGTAGGAGGAGAAATCAGGTGAATTGTGTCCATTTGCCTTGGCACAAGCTCTGTGAGAGGTGTAAATCTGTTGAAGTAATCAGATAAATGGGTCTGTGAACCCTATTTGCTCCAACAACAAGTACAAAGAATGGCCAGGACACCATTCAAAAGCTTCTCTGCATTAAGGCTAAGTTGGAGAGGGGATGCAGACTGATGCATGTGATATAGCACATGTAGCATACAGTGAATATTATCTGTTATTGTACAGGACTAGGCAAACCCAGCTTGGTCATGATTAATAAGTGCCACTACTGACATAAAATACTTACAGTTGGTGTTTAGCACTGACATGGGGCAGTATGAGGGCAGAATAGTGAGTTTTTCCTGGTTTAGGGATGACCATATGGCCCTGTGGGTGGGGGTCATCACCTGTTAGAACCTCATTGCAAATGGCCAACAGGGTTACAGACTTGTCTCTTTTGTGAGTTTATAAAACAGCACCACAGCCATCTGGGCCAGGAGTCTTCTTCATTTTAGAGCATCATATGATGGCTTCTAATTCTTCTATCAGGATCAGTAACAACAGTGTTTTCCAGTTTCCTGTTAGATATTAGGAGATGTAATGGTAGAATTCAGTAATGTGAATTTGGTTGGATTTTAGTCAGCTGGGTTTTAGTTCTAGGGGTGTAGAGTGCCTTGTAGTACTGCCAGAATGATTGGGCTATGTTCTCAAAATGTGTAAGGCAAGTCCTAGTGGTGGAGTGAGATAGTACAGTCAGAGTGGTTAGTTGCCTCTGCTTCTGCAGCTGGTAAGCTAGTAAATTGGTGAAACGTGCTCCACTTAATAGAGATGCTGCCAGAGAAAGGTGAGCACTATGTCTGATTGCTCAAGACACAATTTGTCAAGATTTGTTTTACCTTCTGGATCTGGGGTAACCGAGAGGAACCTCTGTTGGTGGGCCATTTGTAAAAATGGAGCGAGTCTTCCAGGGTTTGACTGTGCTCTTGTCCCTGTGGAAATTAACATGGTGGTGGCCTGACTCTAAGGGACACAAGGAAGTATTATTTTACAGAAATGGTGGTGGAGCCATGAAACAGTCTGCCTCCGTGTGGTGGGTGCTAAAACTGTTGGTGAATTCAAGCGTGGCTGGGATAGAATGAACGGTATAGTGGTTGCTCAAGGCAACAGAAGCTGGGAGGAGAATGGGGGAAGGATGGGGAGGACTAAGACCCTGGAGGAACAGTAGGTCACAGGGCTAAATAAGGAACTTGAGCAGACTGGATGGACCATTGGTCTTTTTCTGCCATCGCTGTTTATGTTTCTATGGTTCTATGTATAAGGTTCTAAACTCTGGCCTACCCATGGGTGGCAGGCCTCCCTCTCTCTGTCTGGCCTGACACCAGCATTTTTCTGATCAGTAGATAATCCTCGGTAAAACATACATTAAAAACATGGGGAGTGTGGGACAACACTTAGGGATGCTAATGCTGTTAGCCCCTGCTTGGCCTTACAAATACTCCAGAAGGATCCTGTCCCTTTTAAGACACAAAGAATTCAGGTAAGGCAAAGTGAAGGGAATAACATCCCTAAAACATCTGTTCAGCTGGGATATGACTATGCTTAAACCTTTTACACAGCTTCAGGTGGAGTTTAGTTTAGTTAGAGGTGAACACTTCCAGTATTTACAAATGCAGCACTTTCTTCTGCAACTGGGGATTAAGGACAAGATTCTGCATCCTTTTACAACTTTAGAAGAGTTTATAGATTCCACTAGCCATTTAGAAATACTCCTGACATATAGATAACTGGACTGACAGCCTTGTTCTGTAATTTTCAGAAGCTTGGCACTCATGGGAGTGTTGGCTGCCTGGAAGAGAGAAAGTGGTGAAATAATTGAGGACCAGATGTGGGAGAGAGCAATCAGGGTGAACCAGAAAACAACAACTTCCTGGTACATGGAATTTAAATGGAAAATCCTGATCCACTTTTCTTACACCCTCACATACTAAACATTATACCCTTAATGAGTCACATAGGTGCTGGGAGGGCTGTGACCACAAGGGCACATCATACCATATTTTTGGGCTTGTGCCAACCTGGTTTTGGACAGAGCTGCATGCCTTGCTGATTCAAATTTTACCAGATAATATTCTAAAGACTTTTCAGCTTTATTTTTAGGCATCTACGTATACACACAGAGATATACCGAAACTGGAAGCATACCTTTACAGAGTTATTACTGTAGTATCCCTTAAGTCAATCACATCTAAAGGACATAACCCTATGTCACCCACTATAAGAGCTGTGATTAACAGAGGAAGGATGTTAGCATATGGAATTGTTAATGGCTACTCTTAACTTTCAGGAAGATATATTTAAAAACAATGGATGCCTTTGGAAAGAATCCTAGGACATGTGGACTCAACCATCCAATGGACCATTGTAATATGTATAAATGTATAGTCAAAGGTGCACAGATAGATTTGTTTACTGTACATGTATCCTTGTTTTTGACTGCCTGTATGAGTACTCAACATTGATATTTTCTGTTTATGTTAGTGGAAAAACTGAATGAAAAGAAAGTAAAAAAAAGATTCCAAACTCTGGCTTGGCTAGTATGAAAGAGGCATGGAATTGGTGTCTTTCACTATGATGGTACAGTGATGGCTGGCCAACTGACAGTGGCAGTACAGTGCTCTGTCACCTAGCTTACAGAATTTTGGAATCCCACATGGATGCTACAGTTGGTGCTGAACTCATTCAGCTCACAGAGGAGGAAGATGTAGGACACCCAGCATTCCTACAGTACACCCACTGACATTCAACCAAGATTACATTGTTGTTGGCCATTAAGGCAGCTGCTAACCTGCCCTTCTACTTAGAATTACAGGCACCTTGATCATCAAAGTGGCAGACCGAGGGGAGGGAACAGGAGTAAACACAATACAAAAGGAAGTGCAGTATAAAGGCATTCAATACAAACTGGAACCTCTCCCAAGATCCTTTCGGTAGATTCTTCATGTGGGTGCACTGCTTTATAGAAAAGTAATTTGACATACCGTAGAGACTTGCAGAAAAATATCAAAATATGTAAGGTCAAAGAAACAACAAGGTATGAGTGATTTTTGCAGATATATACAATAATGCTCTTTGTTGATCCAGAACTTCAAAGAAATGCCTTCTTTATTCTGTAATCTCTGAGACTATTACTGTATGGATATGTAAGACATGAATGCTTAATTCTAGTAAATACTGTGCATTGAGGACTGTCAGTCATAAATAAACTGCACAATGGAACTATGAATCTCTCTGAACTGTCCATTAATTCACTGTGCTTCCATGTCTAGTTCATTACATCAAATGAGTAAGAGCATGAAAGAAGTTTGATAATATGCAAGGTCAAAGGGGACACTGAAGGCAAGTTATAGTACATGACTATATTTACTGTATAAAAAGATGGTTCATTGTGAGTTAAATTAAATGCTGGTAAACAGAGGAATCAAAATGTGCGAACGCAATTGGAATGCCTAGTTAGGCCAGAAAAGTGACCTTTCTTCAGTTCTCTAATGCTTTACAGAACAGAGTCAACCTCAGTTCCATGGGGTTGAGTGCCAGATGAAAAAAACAAAATAGTGTTGGGTCCAGGGTTTCACTTAGAATCCTAAGCTCTTAACCTTTTTACGTAGAGTGTTTTTATAGGTATGGCTAGGACCATCCGAACTATCTTCATATACCAATTCACTAAAAGCAAAATTGGACACCCCATCCAATTGTCTACAGTCTAGTCATCTTCTCCAATAAAATACCCATGTACCCATGTTCTAATACAAACACCTTTTAAACCTTCTTCACAGTACAGAAGTACTAAAACCTGTCTACTCAAGTTTCATTCACAAAATGAACAATCAATTGCCCTCCCATCTTCAGATGCCACCAATCCCTGCTCCCAATATAGTAATAACCACAAGACCACACCCGTCTGTCTAATCTTTCACAATTCTATTAACAGCACACCTCCTTAACTAAATGCATTTTTGCCCTTGCATTAAAAATGATGGCCATCCTACCCAACCTCCTCAAATATGATGTGAATAGAAGCCTTCTATATTCAAGTCACTGGATACCTCCACAACCACAACTTTACTATACTGCTGCCAATGAAATTAAATACTTAAAAGGATCAGTGGTTGTTTTTGAGAGAGGAGTGATTGGGTGGGACAATCATAGTTTTTGCTGGAAACATTTGAGAGGTGTCTGTATGAACTGTATTATTTGAAATGGAGGAGAAGATCAGGCAGCTGGTAGAGGGATTATATTCATTGGGATAATCAACAGCTTGGTAGTGGGACTGAGATCCCAACCTAGAATAGAGAAGAGCAAGAGATCTTTTATACAAACATCACACCTGGAATGTCAATTGGTACCAGCTTGGAGAAATTCAAGATTCGAATACATGGTAACATTATCAGTTATACAGCAACATGAAAACAAAGCCTGGGAGTGGACAATATCTTTGATGCCACACTTAATACAAAGATTTGTAAAAAAAAAAAAAGAAGGGCTAAATCTTCCACCAAGCAAGCCTGCATTGTAAAACTGAAATATAATGCTAATGTCCTCCTAAACAGGCATGTCATGATCACGTTGGTAGAATAAAGCACAGGTGTTTGAGGGGAAAGAAATGCAGTGGAGTGTTAGTTTGCAACCTCACAAGAGTGGGACGAATTCTACATCTGTGCTATCAGAGATGGACAGAACACACTTCAAAGCTTTCAGCCATGGAAACATTTTACTTCCCTCTTTATGTATCAGAGGTCACTGGAACATTCAGAAATGAATGGATAATATTTAGCTGATATTCCTCTTCAAAACTCCAGCCTCAAGAGGCTGAGCCCCTAACTCCAGTATTCTCTCTCTCTCTCTCTCTCCCTAAGACAATGGTCCTTTTATTAATCAAGGATCTCAGCTCTCCAAATTTGGTTTCAGTATCATCTTCTCATATTTGATGCCTGAGGTGGTAACATCTCCCCCCATGTACACATGCACACATACACACTTTACAGATTTTCACAAAATGTGCAAACAATGTGTATTACCCTATTTTCTAAGATGAGTAAAAATTTCAATCCTCACCAAAAATAGGCAAGGATCCCCAAGACTGTGTCAGCTGCCACCCAGTGTCTTTCATAAATACCATCAATATGTTTTTTGTTTGTTTATTTACTAATGTTCTTCCATTTATAGTGGAAAATATTTTGCCCAATATGATCTTAGACTTAAGTAGAACACTCCTTTTTACAATGATGCACAGGACAAACATTTTATGCAGGAGAAGAGACCCTGCAGTTCTATGTGCTGATTGGCTAAAATCACTTCAATAATTTATAATGGTTCCCAAGTAGGAAAACATCACTACACAGCTATGGATATTATGGCTGGGTTTAAATGAGTTGATATGTGTTCTTATTAGGCTGACTGAATTTCACAGATACTGTTTGTTGCTGTGATAGTATAGAACAAAGCTTTAAGTGATGGACAGTTGATTATGATAGACCTATGTAAGAGAAAAGCATTTTAATTGGTTGAGATTTTCCCATGTAGGTTATGTTTTTCACACCAGAAAAAAATCAATACAGAATTAACCATTATTGAAGTTCCTTTTCTATTGTTACTTCTTTCTACTTTCTACTCTTTCTCTTCTCCTTTTCCTTATAACTTCATTTGTTTCTATGTCTTAAATAACCATGAGAACTGACATGAAAATCATAACGTAGGGGAGAGACCACTTAGAAAAATATATAAAATCCTTAGAAAACATCTTAAGTAAGGTAAGAAGTTTAAAACTTTTCTTAGTAATTTATGCCTCCTCCAATAAGATCTTGTTTATTTACAGATTACTTCTTCATAATAGAACAAGTATACTTAAGATCACAATTTATATTTGGTCTTGCATATTGTACTTTGCTATATAATATAAAACAAAATATTTTTGTCAATATGTTAAGTTAGTATCAAATGTCATTGTTTATTTGTCATTTACAATACTATGTATGATGTATTTTTATCTAAAATTAATAAACTTTGATTGAGAAAAAAGGGGGAACAAAAGAATTAACCATAGTGGGAACAGTAGCATTCTTGCAGCTAAACACATAGAACCAGAAAATATTTTACACTGAGCAGTGAGACTTGTTTGAATGACATAGCTCCAATCCACCTTTGTTAAATCCAGCTGTAATTAATTCTGAAAATAAGATAATGTCAGAGAACCATCAGCTTATCTGCAAACCCAAGTGCCCTGTGGACTAAGAGAACTTCAATTATGACCAAAACATCTAGTTATTTAGAATTAGGAGTGAATAGCTTCTCAACAGAGAACTGACAGGCTATTTTCTCTGTTGGTTCACACATTTAAGCCATAATGCCTTAACAGCATTGCTGCATGGTGCCAATTAAGTAAAATAAAAGCTGAGGATTTAGACTGAAAAATAGTATCATTACAAACCTAAAATCTATTTAAATAAATAGGAATTTGGGTCTTTATGAAACACAACACTATTTCATAAAAATCGTGACTCATTTTTGTCATATGTCAAGTGAACCCACTAGTCTGCTGCACTTGGCATGTCATAATAGATGCATGGGCTTGCGTTTCAAAATTATTTCAGACTAAGGGCTGGAGTTTTAAAGAGTTGTGGCATGTTTTGGTCCAAATGCACTATGTTGACATAACTGTTCAACCACAAAAGCGATGATCTAACTTCATGTCACATGTCCCACAAGCTGCACAATGTAAATGATGCATACATCACAAAATTATACACGCAGTACCAACACAATAGTGTGCAGGGCTAAGGTGTTCAGCCCCTTACCTCTTGCCATGCCAGTGACCCATTTGTGGGAACAGACATGGGTTGCTGGGGGTCGACGGGGGGCGGGGAGATGATTAAGCATTGCAGGACTACTCTCCTCTCTCATGAAGGGGTGGCCAGCCATATCAGCCTTTGACTGCCACCAAGTGGAGGTCTAATGGTAGTGCAGGCAATGAGCAGCCAAAAGGCAGGTCATAGATCTTGGGATGTGAGCACCTCACGGCATGTCCCATCATGACGCCACAGTAGGTGCATAGGAGAAAATGAAAATTGAGATCTGAGGGCAGAGTGAAGCCCTATGCACCTCCCTGCACCTGCATTACCACCAAGACACCTGGAGCCATCTGAATAAGTGCACTAAGGAAGGAGGACGGCCTTCCTCCTCCAGACCCACCACAGAGAGCATTGAGGAGTACAATTCTGTATGAAAAAACAGATGCATGCATCTTTTTTCTCAAAGTGTGACAAGAGTCACACATGTGTCAACATGCTTGAAAATCATCAAACATTTTGAAGCATTTGCATGATATAAGTTGTGCCCCAAAATTGGGAACTGCACCCACAGCATGTCTTTCAAAGATCCAGCCACGTAGGCTTCTTTTCAATAAGTGTGTCATGGTTTTAAAAGACTGTGTCACAGTTTCAATTCAGTTTTTCCATATTGGTTATTTTGTGGTTTAGGTATAACATTAATCACAATAAACTCTGAATCCATTTAACTATATTTTTCTGACCTAACAACTAACCCCATGTCCCAGCAAGAGGTAGACAGAAAGGTTTTTTGCATGTCTTTTCACAGATGTTTCCATTTCACACATCTGTGTTAGTTCTAATGGAACAATTGCATAATGCACATCTACGGTTGAAATATGCTTTGACACTGTACTTTTACACTACTTGTCGGAATTTTCCATTTTATGCAAAATGCCATGCCATGTTGGGGAAACTCTTCATGTAACAGGATACTTTGGTACTCTTTGGGGTTTGCCCTGGATTTTGTAGATTAAATCCTTACACTTAAAACACAAAATTATGAATTTTGCAGGGCATTTTCACACTAAATAACACTGGTGGATGTGGAGAAATAGAATTTGCACAGCTCTAATCCTCTATAGTTTAACATTGTTTGCTGTGTATATCCTGCATTATAGTTACCCATGACAATGTAACTTAAAATGCTAGTTTCATTTAAAACCAGGTAACTAGGGTGGTGAGATCAGCCAAGGCAAGGATGAAGCAGAGGTTGGCACTGGGGATCAGAAGTGGGGAAAAGGGTTCTTAGGTATATCAGAGAAAGAAGGAAAGTAAAGGGCAGACTAGCAGACTGAGGTCAGGGTGGGTGGGCGAGAAGGCCAGGGAGCAGGCAGAGGTACTTAACTGTACACGTTGCCTCAGCCTTCACTAGAGACAATGGAGGGTCAACACCTTACGGGGAAGGTGGGCTAGAATGAGGAAAGGTGGAGGTTACAGATGTGAAATTCTTGTTGGTAGGGTGAGGAAGCCCTTAAGTCCCTGAAAACAGATAAGGCACTGGGTCCAGATGGCTTTCATCCTATGGTGCTCAGGAGATGGCAGATGTCCTTGCTGCACCTCTGGCAGACATTTTCAACTCCTCCTTCAGATGGGGTGGGTGCCTCAGGATTGGAGGATGGCTCATGTCATGCTGATCCACAAAAATGGCTCATGGGTGGAGTCACAGAACTACAGGCCTGTCAGCCTGATGTCGGTGGTAGGCAAAATGATGGAGACCATATTGAAAGCGAGGCTGGAGGTGTTTCTGGAGACACAGGGCCATCTGGATGATCACCAACATGGCTTTGTTCAGGACAGATTGTGTCAGACTAACCTTGCAGAGTTCTACAATTGGGTGACAAGGTGCTGGACCAGAGCAGGCCAGTGGATGTCCTCTTTCTAGATTTCAGCAAGGCATTTGATTTGGTTCCACACCCTGGGCTGCTGGACAAGCTGGGGGTGGGGGAAGGATGGTTAGGTGGATGGGAAACTGGTTAACTGGGCAGTTTCAGAAGGTAGTGCTCTCGGGGAGGTATCATCTCCTAGGAGGGTCATTAGCAGGGTCCCACAAGGGTCAGTGCCGGGTCCACTCCTGTTTAATGCTTACATCTTGGACATCAGGGATGATATCAGGAGTGAGATGAACCTCTTTGCTAATGACTCGAAGCTGGCAGTGGTGATGGATGGGAGGAGGTGAAGAGCACTTCAGGGGACCTGGAGACTCTGGAGAGGTGGTCACGCACCTGGAAACTAAGGTTTAATGGCAAGAAATGCAGTGTTCTCCTATTGGGGCATAGGAACCCAGCTCATGAGTACTTTTTGGGTGGGGAGAAACTGCAGGCTTTGGGAGGAAAAGGATCTTGTGGTGGTTGTGGATGCTAAAACAAATAACTCTGAGCAGTGTAGGAGGGCTGCAACTAAAGCAAATAAAATGCTCGGGTGCATCACCAGGAGATAACCTCGAGGAGATGGGAGGTGATTCTCCCACTGTATAACTGCCTGATTAGACCACACCTAGAGTACTGCATGCAGTTTGGGCACCTGTACTTGAGAAAGGACATTGCACTTCTCAAGGAGGGTCCAGAGGTGGGTGACCAGGATGATACAGGGTCTGGGGAAAGATCCTATGAGGAGAGACTTGAGAGCTCAACTTGTACTCCCTGGAGGAGAGGAGGGACAGAAGAGAAATGTTTGAGGTCTTTAAATATCTAAAGGAGTAAATAGGGTCAGCCTAAATAGGGTGTTTCTACTAAATGAGGAGGAGGCCACCAGGGGCACTCCATGAGGCTGGTTGGCGGGAGGCTTGGGGAAGACTGGGAGATGCTACTTCATCGAGAGGGTGGTGGACTCCTGGAATGTACTGCCTGTGGAAATAGTGGCTGTTAATACAGTAGAGGGATTCAAGAGGGGTGGGACAGTTATAAGTGGAAGGTAAAACTGAGTAATGCCAGACCTGGAGGTGTAACTCTGATGGGAGAAGGGGTCAGTGGGATTTACAGGGAGGTGGGAGGGCAGCAATGGTGTCCTGATCAGGTGCTGATTTTCAAGCAGACTTGATAGACCATTAGGCCTACTATGCTGGCACCATAGCATGTTAGTATGTATGTTAGTATGTAAAACAGTTTATAAAATAGGATCCAGACAAATCTGCCTCTTGATTTGTCAAATCCTGGTCACATGATGTTATGTTTTTATTTATTTATTACAGTATCAGAAATTACAACCCTTTGAGCCAAAGACTCATTTACAAAGGCTCATCTCATAACACCGAGTAGGACAGGGTAGGAGAAACATACAGTGAGTGGTGAACAGACCAAACCGACAATAGTGCAGGCATGGCAGACTATATACAATTTACAGTTTGTACAAACTGAATACAGGTGGAGAGGTCCATATCAGCAGGAGGGAGGCCCCTTTTGCGGAGACAGGCCTATACATGATGGTAGCTAGGCAAGAAGGAGTGAATCATTGGCATATAAACTTAGAGGACAGTGGTAATATATGGTGGGGGTGTGTGGTGCCGAGCACAACACTGCAGGTTTAGGCTTGTACATGATTGTACCTCAGCAATTGAGAGATATGTACACTGCAAAAGTATATGAGCAGAGTGGGTGGTGAGGATTAGTGGGTTGGATGCGGACAAGTGGTGGAGCAGTTATTTACAATTGCAGAGACAGGAGCTTAAAGGTGACTACGTAGGGATGACTTGAAAGGACCAATTCTGAGCTCAGAGGAGGTATCAGGAGGAGGGTGTTGAACCAGGATGGTGCTCTGTGGAAAAAGATCTCTGCACGGGGTCGTCCTAACCTGGGGACTACTAGCAGGGTCTTAGTGGAGCTACGGTGTGGACAGGAGGGGTGACCATGTTGATTAGTGTAGACAGACCGGGGTGTAGCCCACCATGGATTTTTGGGTAAGCAGGCAGGTCTGGTAGAGGTGCTGTTCTTCAAGGGAGAGGATGTTGGACAAGGCATATAGTGTACATCTGTGTGTTATCCTATCAGTCCAATGAGTAGTCAGACAGGCCTTGTTGATTGAGAGTTTGATATTGCCCAGGTTTACTTTAATCTATTACACTTATGTTAAAAAATAGATAACTTCTTTTGGTTAGTATACCAATCAGGTGAAAAAGGTCACTATGCAAAAGAAACCCAACTACATGACAAATCCTATGTGACCTGTTCCCCAGCAGCTGAGCCAAAACTGTGATTTGAATTTCATGGAAATTTCACAAACTGTCATGAGATTTTCTGAAATTCTAACTTTCACAAAAGCTTAATCCTTCAAAATCGTTCCGCAAATTTAAGAACCACTCCATGGTATTTTCTGGCTGGAATGTGAATGATACACATAAACCATGGAACTTTAGCTGTGCAGAATTCCAGTCTGCAGGTTAGTACATTGATCTGCCACACATGCAGTCATTACACAGTTCTTTAGAAAACAGAGTAGTCCATTCTGTGGAATTTCAATCTGCAACACACACAGGCATTCCACAGTTATAAGTTGCCAAACAGCATTGTAAAATTTCACAGAAGCAAAACGCCAACTACTGCGATAATTTTTGATGTTGGAATTAAGTTTTTGCACAGTACTACCCAACAGCACAGCAGACAATGAAAATATAATATGCACAATAGATGCAAAACAATTCCGCATCAATAACCTACATTACTACCCTAGTGAGCTGCAGCCATCATAGACAAAGTCAGAACATCCTGAAATTTAAGCTTTTCTGAAAGCCCCTTGAAAACAAAGAAGTTACCACACCCTCTTAGTGAGTCCCCTTCCCTGGAAAGATAAAAATTGCAAACGCACACATATACACAAACACCAAGGAATTCAATGCAAATAATAAAGAAAATAACAAAAGTCACAGAATAAATATTAACAGGCAGCAACTAAAACACTGTTATCAAACCATTAAAATGGGTTCCTACAACTCCTCTTACTCCTGCTTAAGTACACTGACATCCACTATATGTAGAAAGCACTGAACAACCAAGGATGAGAGAAATTAAGGTTTTAAACCAGTGGACAAACTAACAGAAAATGCCACCTGCTACTCTGTTTTAAGACTAGACTAGCTTCAAACAGGAAGAGACAATCACATCACTTACTGAGTAAGCGTGTTGTAGTACCACTACAAAATTTAAGAAAAAGCATAAGAAATCTGATTAAATCTCAGTGGATGAGCCAGGGCAAATTTGTGTTGTCCTTAATTACTAAATGATCAGGAAAGGTGTTGCTATCCCATATTTAGTACGCTCCCCACTAGCAACCTGTAAGCAACCTTATGGGCCAGAACTCTGTTTAAAATCTGAAGCCAGAGGGTGGTCTCCACGTAAGGCAGATAGAGAGACCAATGGTATCACAGCCCATGTTGGCATGTTAAAGAGTAGGTGCATGACCCAGAGTGGTCACCTTGTTGTCGGTGGTCAGGCTTATCACAATTCATCTGAATTACTACAAAAGAACTCATTTTAAAATCATGAAATAAGGAAAGTGATAAGAAAACAGAATACATTTAAAATAATTTGCTGGCTTCTTTGAGCAGCATTTTAGAAGGATACACTGGGTCCTGTTTGTTTCGTGTACTGCAACAGTGCCTTATTAATGGGAATCTGTACCATATACCATCAATGTAGATAATTAAGACCCCTACCACCCAATCTAGCCCTATAACAGTTGAGGCTATAGCAGCTAGTACTGCTAATTACATTATTTTAATGTTGTACAAGCTCTGCCGTACCCCAAAGCACGACACTGTCTTGTGCTGTTGTGTTCATATTCACCACAAATGCCATACATCTTGATGATGTCCATTCCTCACTACCTGGTAAGAGCATGAACAGTTTAGCAGCCAGCAGGAACCACATGGCTGTAGCACACACAGCACACCTATAAAACAATTGCCAGCTCCCACCCCACATACCTTCCATATACTGTTCTACTTCTAATGTCCATGCCTGGTAGACATCCTGACAGTAACAACTTTCTGTGGTTCTGACACTCAGTAAAAGTATGCAGTGGGCTTGCCCACTGGCTCAGCAGTAGCACTGCCACTACCACTTGTGACACCAGTCAACTGGGTTTAGGAATGAGCCCAGGAGTCAGAGGGCTGACTGGGGAGGCTTGTGCATCTGGGGACTGCTCACCTCTTTTGGGGGTCAGGCTCAGCATGGCTGACCTCAGTTGGAGGTCTATGGTACACGCAAGCATCCAGCCGTGGAGAAGGGGAAGCATGACAGGCATCGGGAACCTGCCTTGATGTCAGGACACACATCATGCTCAGAACAGCAGAAAATTAACTCCTTGTGCTCTGGCAAGATGGAGCACCAGCACAGATCCCCAAACATCCCCTGCCTATTCAGGTCTGGTGCCCCAGATGAGACTTGAATGTTTGGGATATGGGCTCCACCTCATCCCACCTAGGGGAAAACCACAGCTACATGGGGGACTGCTACAGGCAGGAAGGAATGGGGCAGATGCTAAGTGTCTCCCAATGGTGTAGACTGCAGGAAGTGGAGGAGGAGCAGAAACAGAAAGTAAAAAACAAAAGACTATGCAGTGTTGGCTGAGAAACCGCACCACTGGTTCTCAATCATGCTGTGCACTATGGTGCCAATACGTTAACATGGGTGGGGGTACGTGAAAGGCATGTATCCCTCCCATGCAGTTCACCATGCTTGGGAGATCCATGCATCAACCATACCCTGATTGCTGACCAATGTGTGGCTCCCATCTGTGCCCCGCATGAGATTCATGGGGGTCAGTGTGAGCTCAGTCAAAGGAAGGTGGACAATCAGCTGCCCGACCCAAGTCCTCAGTGGATCTCCCTGCACCTGTGGGGCATCATGATGGTGGCTGATGCATATTGTACTGACAGCACAAGGTGGGGTATCCTCCAGAAGTACACTCCAGCCCAACCAGTGTGCCCCAATGGCTGGTGTGGCTTCAGTGGGGATCCGTGACCCCGCCATCCTCACCACAATATGCGGCAGCATCCTGGTGGAGTGCATAACAGTTACAGCTGCCTTCAGAAGGCATAGCCATTGCCCCCTACACAATGTCCTCTGAGGCTTCCTGAATGGTGCGGAGTGCAGAACCGCCCCCTAAACCGGCCCCAGCCCACCCCATGCAGAGCTGTGTGTTCAGCTGGGGTTTGGGGTGCATACAGGGGCATAGTGGCACTCATAAATGCTGTGCAAGGGGCCCAGTGGGTGCTGGCTAGTGCAGACAGGTGCAGGATGAGCTATGTGCTGGGGTTTGTGGCACATATCCACTATGCAGCATTTGTGAATAGAGCCCATTGAGCATGTCTGCCCCTTACAATACAGGCAGCCTGGGAGCTCAGATATTATACAATCATTTAGGGCAAAAGATAAACATGGTGTTTATAATTTAATACAAAAGGTGTAAACCCAAATGAGTTAATAAACAAATATAAAAAAAAAAAAGACATAGATGGCATTTAGAAAGCATAAGAGAAAGTATAAGAGGACCAAAGCCAGAACAGCTGAAATAAGTATAAACAACTGGTAAAGAAATGCAAAAATATTATAAGAAGGGAGAAGTGCAAGCAAGAGTTGAAATCAGCAAGATCAGCATCCAAAACAAATGAAAAACTTTCTATAATTATATAAACTCACTAAGCAAAAACTCAACAGGTATAGGACTCAGGTGAAACCAGTATCTCCCAAAGGAAATGACAGAAATCTTTAATAAACATTTTACATCCGTTTATGGCCAGAAAGACAGCCACTTATCAAGACTAAAGGAAACAAACCATAGCGACACAAATAACACGCTGGATTACAAGGAACATACACACGAAAAATAAAAAAAACAATTCTGTTCCAGGAATAATATCCTATCACGAGTAACGGGTAAAATAATGAAGTTATATTACGGACACATTACAAATATTGTTTAGAAGATCTGTAGAGGAGGGATATGTTCCAAGAGACAGGAGACTGGGGCATGTGGTTCCAAATTTATAAGTGGGGGTCTAAGGCTGAAACCACAAACTATAGACTGATCAGCCACTGATTAGCCTCACTTAAGTGCCAGGTAAACTGTTGGAAGCACTCATTAAGAATGAGATCCAAATTACAGGGAAAACTGTGATGGACTAAACCCTAAACAGCATGGTTTCCACAGAGGTAAATCCTGCCTTACTAATTTACTAACTTTCCATGGGAGATAAGTAAGGAACTAGATAGCGGTAACCCATTTAATGTCCTTTATCTAGATTTTAGAAAAGCTTTGACTTGGTTCCCCATCATGCAGTAATTTTGAAGTTAGTAAGTATAAGGTTAGATACATCATTAATAAATTGATTACAACACGGTTGAGTGAACAAACTGAGAAAGTTTAAATAAGTGGGCAATTTTTGTCAGGAGGAAAGGTGACAAGTGGTGTGCCACAAGGCTCAATCTTGGGGCTGGTCTTGTTTGATATTTTTAGATCAGACCTAGATAAGAATATCGCAAATCAGTATATCGATGACATCAAAATAGGTTGGGTCTGTGCTACAAAAGAGCAGGTGGATACCATATGGCAAGATCCAAACCATACAAACAACTGGGCAGAATCCTGGGACACGAGTTTTAATACAGGAAAATATGCTGTGTTACATCTGGGGAACCGCAGAAGGGGCATCAGCCATGTGCTGGATGGTAACTTATTAACAACAGTAGACTTAGAAAAGTATCTTGGCATCTTAATTAGCAATAAACTAGATAGGAAAGTTATCACTAAAACCAATAGGGTGTTGTGGAATATAAAAAATCCTTCAGAAGTAAGGACAAGAGAATAATCTGTTCACTATATTGGTCGTATATCCATCCACTAATGGACTATAGGTTGCTGTAAGAAAAAGGATTTTAATTCCGTGGAAAGTGTATGAAGAAGGGTGGCAAAATCCATCAAATGTCTGAAAAACTCAATCTACATATGTTAGAAACCCCTTTTTATGGGGATTTATTATTTATAGTCACGGTCATGAACAGTCCAGAACTAATTGTTGATTTGGACCTTGACTTTAAACAAAATAACTAAACTACTAGGGATAACCCTACAGGTCCAGAACAAACACTTTAGGAGCAAAACAGAAGGATATTTTTAACACAAAGGTTTGTTGATATTTGAATTGCCTCCCATCAGAGGTGGAAATTAATAAAACAAAGATATTTTTAAGAAATATTAGATTCCTATATGGAAACAATCAATATAACTTACTATCACTGAAATTAGTGGGGAGTGGTTAATATAGGTCAAAAGGCCTTTATCTATGCCTACAAATGATAGTAGTAGCATGAACTACATGTTTTATGAATGACACCTTCATGAACTAACAGAGTGGTGTCTTACTGTAAATGAGTATGGGATAAGCTAATATCTATGTTTGAAAGAGATGACTGTGATTGCCCATCAGTTATGAGCACAGACCTTTGACAAAGTACTAGTGATTCTATGCGAAACATTAGGGTACTACCTGGCATGGGTCTGCATGCATATTTTGCATTGTTAAACTGCATGTGTTTTAAATAATGGCTGTTTTTTTGCTTCAATCCACAAGAGTGCTGTCTGTATGATGTTATGAGGAAGCAGAGTGCTTGTTAATCTCGGGAGTGACAGCAACTATTGAAGAGCAGCAACATTTGGGAGTGGTGAGTGCAAGATTTCTTTGTTTTTGACCATCGAGTTCATACTGAACAAGTACTGATGAAAGAGGGATGACAGAAATTTCCACTAAACTGGTGGAAAGGAGGAACTCAAAGAGCCAAGTGTCTTTTTTATGCTCAGAAGCTGTATGCATATATGTTTATCCATCCATATGGGTTTATCTGTGTGTGTGTATATATATATATGTATGTTCAAAACTGCAAAACTACCAGTGGTTTCTTTATGCTCGGAAGTTGTAGGCGTGTATGTTTATCCCTCCATCTTGATGTAGTATGTGTATGTACAAAACTGCACAATTCCTGAAATTCTACCTGGACATTAGCCAGACCAACGTAAGTGACAGTCAAGGACTAACAGGCAATTACTAAGGTCAAACTAATGGAGCACTTGGTTGAAGCCCAGATTGTTCCTCTCTCAGCATGGCTTATGTGGGGCAGATCATGCCAATCCACTTGATCACCTTCTTCAGAGGGTGATCATGACACATAGGCACATAAATACTGTGCAAAGACAATGATGGCAGAAAAGGCCCAGATTCCAGATCAGGAGATTGACAGAGGCAGAGCAGTGGCCATAACTCATCTTTACTTTAGTAAGGCCTTTGATACTATGGCACATGACAAACAAAAAATGAATATTAGGCAGGTAAAAGGCAACATTAACAAGGGGCCCTCAATGAAGAAGCAATAAGACTATTTCAAAACAAATATAGAAACAAACACACTGGGTATATTGAACAGAATTCACATGACCACATTTCTAATTATATTACAAAAATGTAAGTAAAGGGTTTATGTTCCCTTTAAGAGAATCATTCAGTTTCCCTTAGGTAATTGACAGCATTGTGAACCATTTTGTGATCCTTTACCATGCATTATGTATAGCTCAATTCAATGCAGGAATAGATGGTATGCAATGCGGTTCATGAGTGTTAGCATGTTTGGTTGGAGAGGGCTTCTTAACATTATATAACAATGTAAAAGAAGTGACAACGATATTATGTAAGAATCAACTATTTGACATTATCAGCTCGGTTCAGAAGAGCTCCCAAACCTACTTTACTTGCTGTAAGGGATGGCTTTGTGTATAAGAGGCAACACATTTTAATACAGCTAGACCGACAACAATGTCCATTTAGCTACATTTCCACAAGCTATGAGTATGTAAACCAGGCTGATTAGGAATGGCTAGAACAAAATATCAAATGTTCACTGAGGTCATGTAAATTTGCATTTGACATTTGCAGCCTGAATACCCGAGCCAAAAGCCACATAGCAAGTCAGTACAGCGGAAGTGGTTCCAGTGAAGATGAAAATGTAGCAATGGTAAACATCATTATTAATTAAGGTATTCGAAGCACAGTACTGTCAGCATTAAACTTTTAGGGAACTTTATTGCTGATGAGTTGATAATCCATTTTCTAAACCTCTATCACAATGGGTTTGAAGAATAAGTTCTGGTGATGTTATAACTTGGTTAACAATTTATTAATTTATTTACAGGGTTGCACAACAGGATATTTCCATTTAGGTGTATATTACCTATTTTGCAAGTGGGTCCTGGCAAACTGAGTACAGCAGTAGAGTTTACATACTGAAGTAATAGTTTAGTCACTAGCAATAGTTTGTCTATCAAGAGTCACACAGAGTCACAGAATTACATAATTCTGATTCAAAATACAAAAGTGTGCACTTAGTCACCCAAGAGGTGTAGCCACCCACTCGCACTACAAGTAATCCATCACAACAAAGCACAAAAGTAGTTCACTCTCCAGTTTGCAGGTGCAAATACTTTTATTTAAATACTTGCATCTACAAAAGTTGAAGAAACGCTGAGAGTATTTTCAAAAGAAAAGGTACCCCACATATTGCCTTGTAAGACACACTTCATCAGGGGACAAAGCCTTGCCTAGAGGTGATACTTAGGGTACTTTTCCTCTGCAGGACTACTTTCAGCATTATTTTTAACTTTTGCACATGCAATATGAAAGAAGTGTTTCCTGTATAAAGGAGTGTCTGCCATATTATGCTTTAATATAGCATACTGCTAGCTGCATGGTTCATATGCAATTGGGCAGTGCAGCCCAAATATCTCCCTCCCTATACCTTGGATCCCTATGGGGTAGTTGATATAGAATTTTCTCGCCTCATGGCCATCACCCTGGCAATCCAGTGCCCCCACCACAATACTTTTGAATGTTTGACACCCAGTGAGACCCCAGCCTCAACTAGACTTTATAGTGACTCATCCATCATGGTCTACAGGAAAATCCTTCCCCATACAATAGAGTGCTATCACAGCAATGGAACCTCCTCACTGCTTGCCTGTTTAACAGGTGAAAAAGGGAGTTACTAGAGGTTTGTTTGTTCCACCATGCTGTATGAAAGTCCTGCCCCTTCACTGCAAGGTCACAAATGCCTTTGTGAGCATACATGGAAGACATGCCCCTCCCCCAAGTATAGCTCAATGGCATAGTAAAGTCCCGACAGGGGTTAAGTGGTCACATTAAAACAGAAGGTTGAATTTTTTTAAACTTTGTAAAAGTAGTCCTTTATTATTTTTTTATTTGAAGTGTTTTGTTTTACGTGCTCATTAGCTGGTTTTCTACCTATAGTATTAGGTGTGATGTGAAAAGCAGTGCTTTACTGGAAGTACACACATCTAGCTTTATTCCTTCAATTACATCATCTTATCAGCTTGAGACCTCACTCACTGTTACATTACAAACCCTGGTGCCTAATTGGTAGCATGGGTCATAATGTATCACTCCAGCAAGAGATTGGCTCTTCTTGGTTACTAGTGTTGTCACAGTCAGTGATGTCACAATGCTGATGAAGTATAGCAAGGAATGGAACTGACTGTGTCAATTTCCAGGTAGTGTGCTATTCCACAAATCACTCCTAGTACTGTCAGGTAGAAAATTTTCTAATTAGCAAAATGAAAAGGAAATAAAATACTTCAGATATAAGACATGATATCAGACTACTGAAAATTACTATTAATTCCAGGCAATACACTAGCTATTTAATCACTTTGCACCAGTCAGTTCAACTCTGTGTAGGGTATTTCATTTTCAAAATAGCTGTACAGAGGGTTATTTTGCATACTATGATACTAAATAAAGTAGTTGAACCAACTTTCTCAATAGCACCAATCTTCTTTTGAACCTACTTAACAAACAAGCATCTGGGACATACACTATTTGAGTCTTAAAGGTACAATATTTGCTAAACAATTATTAGTTAGTACTGATAATACTTATCACAGAATCTCCAAAAGTTTCCTACATACAATCAGTTCTGATCTCATGGTCTCCTACTTACAGTACATGATACATGATACTGAGCACAACTCCTAGAACATTCTGACAGATTAAGTACTTAATAATGAGCACACAATGTTCTATAATTAGTGTCATAAAATGAAAGCCCCATGAACAACCCCATTCTCTGAGTTTGCTGAACTACTGTTTGAAGCTGTATACGCTTATGGAGCAATATAAAGAGTACATTTATGCATTATTTTCTTTAAAATGACCTCTTACTCTGCTTTCACTGAAGACAATTTTAAAATCTATACAAATAACACAAACTATGAAGGACCATGAAAATCATGATTAATGAGGCAACTAACAACAAACGCAGAGCCCAGACTCAGTGTTGGCTCTTTACTGGAGATGAGTTATTTTTCCATTCTGTCACAAAGACTAGAAATATGAATATATACATGTACAAGTATAATTTATGTTGTTTGATTTTCTACCTCCTCTAACTATACATTATTCTTCAAGCACATGAACTTATGACTTCAGTGGGCTTTTACAATTAAGGTCAAAGAGCAGGAGAGTAGAAATCATATCAACAAATTAGACCAGTATAAATTCAACACAAGTAAATGTAGACATTTCTACACACAGAGAGTAACAGGCCTGTGGAACAGCTTACCAAAATATATCACTGACTCCACCAATAAGATACAGAAATGGGGACGTGGTGTAATGAGGATTTTATGCAAATCCCAGGTGTGGTATGCTTCATAAACCCTGAGAGCTAAGTTTAATCAAGGTATCACACACGAGGGCATACATAACATCCAAGCACACACTTCCTATATTTTATTTTTATAATAATTGGTTCCTTTCATTTCTTTTGTTTAACAGGTGTCTGTTGAACAGCCTAGCATCAGTCTTGGATTTTCTTAGTGTTTCTTTTTCTTGTTGTTCTATGAATTTTTGTCTTTCTAGGTTACTAAGTTGCTAAAATGGTGATGAATGTGCCATTTTCTAGGTGGGTAGACAGATGTTAGTATACCAATGATTAGCTTTTGTTTTGTGAGGAATGTGCCTTTCTTCATCCGCAACATAAGTTAGATTATTGTTCAGTGGTTTTAGTGAGGTTAGTGCAATCATGTTGACAGCACAAGGAGCCAGTAGCACTAGCATGAGAGTGATTTTAGAATATTTGCTGAAGGTGCTTAATCAAATTATGTTAGACACGAGTGATTATACACATATGTGTATAATCAAACTTCATATACACTGCCATGTATAGTCATCCATGTATGATGGAGTTTGACAGCTTCTGCCCACAGTTGATGATCATCACTAACCAGTTATTATAGTATATTTAAAGCCAGGCTAGATTAACTAATTTCATCATGGTAACGATTTGATTGAAAACCACTGAGAAATGGGGAGGCAGCCTTGATGGGCCTCATGGTCTGCTCCTGTCTTACATATCATAGTAAACCCTGGGAAATCCTAGTAAACATGTGAAAACATATTAATGCATATTTCAGTTTTCAGGAAGAGTGCAGCCAAGGTGGCCATGGACATTGGGACAGGATGATCCATGGAAAAAACTAAGACAAAGGATATACAGTTGTATATAGTAGTTTAGGGAAGCACTGTAGCATAGTGGTTAAGAGTACTGAGCTGCAAACCTGAAGAACTGGGTTTGAATCCCACAGCCACCACTTGCATACTGTGTGACAAATGAGCAAGTCACTTAACTTCCTGTGCTCCCAGGACATCCCAGAAAATAAGCATTGGTTTAATGCAACTTTCCTGGCCAAAATTGTGAAAATAAAAACATGGTTCAGTTACATTTCCAGTGCTGTTGTACCACAGCAGTGATATCTGAATGTTGTGTACCACATTAGCTATGTCGCTAATGTGATATAATAGCAAACGATAGAATTCCATGTCTGTTGAGATTTCATGCTTACCTATATTGCAGATTCCATAATGAAGATATTGGCAGGACTGAAAACATCCCAGGAGAACTGTTTGTTAAAAGCTGAAGTACTTAAAATGTTGCAAATTCATGTAGCTATTACTTAAATCACATTAAATGTTTTAATTTAATCCTGTGATTCATTGTTTTCTATTTGAATGACCACAGTTCAGAGTGTAAAATTGTTGTGTATACACGTACTGTATTCCTTGCTTTTTTAACTCTTACAGCAAGTGTAACAGTTCAAATTTAGCAGATGCTGGTAAATGTTAACTTTTCTTAGTAATGTTTCTGAAAAGAAGTTAGACCAAATGGCTGTGTTGTAAATGTATGGTAGCTAACTCAAACATTCATGGTAGGGGCTCGTCTTTGGAGAGGATGGTCCAAGCTGGTTTTCCCAAGCCCAGCTCCACACAAAGGATTTTAATCTGTGAAGTCAAAGTCACATACTGGATGACATGTCATGGGATGGGGGACTGGAGGGCTTTACAGCTGGGAGGGCCTGGCAGAGTCAGTCAGGCTTGGGACTGCAAACAAACTGCCATCTAAGAGTTTGGGTCTGCCCTGATTCATCAGAGTGTCTTGTGTAAGCTAATCTACCTTGAGAGAGAGTGAGAGCAAGACAGAGAGAGAGAGAGAGAGAGAAAGAGAGAGAGAGGTTTATTCTGTGTGTAACCTATTGCTCAAAACAATGTTCTTTCCATTTCTGTAGAATTATTGTTTCCTATAGTCTTGCTTTAATATATTGTATTATTTGTATAAATATCTAGAAGTATTAAACCATTATATATTTTCATATACTTCATGTCTGTGTTGTTGAATCCTTTATGTACAGGTAGCCAGTTTATAATTGACAAAACTGTTTTTCTGCCTCTAAAGAAAAGGCTACCATTTCCATATCCTACCTCAAAGTAAGGTATTCTCAGCAGTGGCAGAGAAGGGTGGGTCATGTGACCTTAAGCAAGGAGCACTGTACTGTGTGAGCAGTGGTTCTGGAGGGAGCATGGCCTGGACAGACCATGAAAGATTTTCTAAGTTGAGTGGTGGCAACTACTGAAGTATTGAGAAAGCTGGTAACAGTGATGAAGGTTGAGTCTGGGATGGACCATTTTGCTACACAGAGTTAGAAAGAAGGTAAACGAAGTACAGCAAGCATATAATATGGAAAAAATAATGTAGGTAACTATACACAACAAGGCTGTTTCCATCTCGAGATGAAATGGTATCAGAGAGGCCCATTGAGCATCATCACCAAGGTCTATCATGTAATCTCACCCCTGATGAAACACATCCTTGTTGTACATGGTTGCTCATGCATTATTCACTATATTTAGTATAGAAAAAATACAAACAGAAATAGACCTTTAAATGCTGTGTAGCCTACATCACTGAGCAGTGAACCTGGAGAAAGGCTTAGCCCCACCACAACTAAGTATTCTCACTGTGTGACTTTGAGCATGTCACTTAACTGTATTCTTACAGAGCTCTCAGAAGTGTATGTACCAAGGCAACCCACTCTGCCAAGGCTGCTTATTTTAAATCCCAACTCTGTTCTAAGCAAAATGAACCATCCAAATTCTGGCATGTTATTCATTCCCTTCTGATCCCCTCCCAGTCTGCCCCCAACCCTTTCCATAGATGGTACCCACATCTGTGATCCATCCACAGTTGCCAATATATTTAATAAATTCTTTACTACCCGTACTTTCAGATCCCACTTCTCCCACTCCTCAAGACCCACCAACACCTCCAGCAGTTTCAGTTTCCTGCCTGTCTCTCCAAGTAAGTGTTTCAGCCTACTTTTGCCAAACCCCTAAGTCCAGCCCCAATGGTCTTCACCTGAGGCTCCTCCTACTATCAGCCCCGCTATTGTTTCCTCCACACATTTGTTAAGCCTCTCGTTCTTCTCCTGACTGTCCCTGCTGCTTGAAAACCACTAGGTTCTTTCCCCTGCACAAGGGTGGTGATCCTTCCACCACGGGCAATTATCACCCCATTTCTCTCTTCCCTCCCTTGCAAAACAACTTGAGTCCCTAGTCTTAACCAGATTTACAGATTTGTTGTCATCCATGAATTTTTCTTTCTCCTTACCAATCCAGTTTCCACAAACATCATTCCACTGCCTCCATTCTTGCTCTTCTCCACCCTCCCATTGCTCCTACTCAGCTCCCCTGGCTCCTAAATCTCTTTCTCTGCTTTCATCCCTGAAGTTTTTCCCATTTTCTCCTCCCCTCTTAGCACCCTACCTTCCTGAACTTACTGGTCCCTCTGCTCTTGCCAGTTGGAGCTCCATTGACATTACACTGTTTCTATTGTCTTGTGATTTTGTATTTTTAATAAACTGCCTCTATTGTTTATTCCTTCTTATTTTTACTTCTTGCACTTCAATACTTCCTCTGTTTTGTAATGTTTTCCCCTGCTTCCTGGTTTGCACCTGAAAATGAGCAATGGCTCAGTGTGCCTTTCCGTTACCAAAGTTTAAATAAATAAATAACTGCTCTGTGCTTAGCTTTTCTCTCTCTGCTCATAAGTTTCAGAACCAATGGCTGGGAGCTACCTCTCATCCCCACTTTTCCTTTGAGCATTCATGGTCCCCTTTAATGCATGCAGGTTTAGAATGGAGGCACTCATGATTTCTTTTGTCAGTTTGTATCATTTTTTTTTCTGTGGACTTGTCTCCAACTGAAATGGAATCCCTTTGCAGGCTTGAAGACACTCCCCATTAAGCAATTAATATATTCTCATTAGTCAATCACCATGCTCCAAGAAAATAATTTCAGGAGTACAGGCTCCTCACCTCCTTGGTTACCATACAGTTGCACTGGACTATGAATGCATTGTATTATATATAATACAAGGCCTACATGAGCAACTTACCACCAACTCATATCATGCATTGCCTTAGCTACCAATTGTATAGGTCTTAACTGCTCATTAGGTAAATATGTTAATAGCTCTGCCCTGTTTCAGCTACCAGATGTATAGGCATTAACCCATGCTCACTATATTTATACTCTGTATGATTGCTCACCCACATTTATTCTATGTATGTGCTGTATGAATGTCTATGTTTTATTCTGATGTGAAGCCTTTGGGAATCAGTTTATGACTCAAAGGGTTGTAATTCGATTTCATAAATAAATAAAATAAATAAATAAATGTGGCACACCCTCTGACCTGCCTGACCTGGGTGCCAAATACTAAGCAAATCTTTCTCCTCCAGTAGTATTCGGAGCCACTTATGTATTGCTTTTGACAGCTAGGTGTGCTGCCTTCAATAGCCTGCAGTGTATGTTAAGAGTTTTATAATCTCTGATCTTTGTTTGTTGGTCCTGCTTGTCTCCTTGGCATAAGTACATTCACCAAGAACTGTACATAGCCCTGGAGAACAGTAGGATTGGCAGACATCTGATTAGAGCTTATAAATGCTTTAACTTGCATTGCAGGCTACTGAATTCCTACTGCTGCAGCCCTCCCTATATCAGCTGCAGGATTCTGGGATTTGTAGTTACAGAAGATGTCAGCATGCAAGTCAACAGAATCATTCTAATACAGTATAATAAATTGCAGTGAATAGTAAATAAAAATATTTATGAACAGCCTGAAAATGCAGGCTAGCCCTACACTTAGGTGTGGGTCTTTTAGTGCTGACTGTCACACTTTAATCTACATAGTTCAGGAGGAAACTCTTAAAGTGGAGGGTGGACCCCTCAATGACTGAGAGATTTGCATTATTAGCAGGCAAGATAGACCTTTTTCTGTGGGCATTGTTTACATTTTTGTATAGTAGGATTGTACTTTGGGGTTTCAGCCCCCATGCAGATCTACAGTATTTTTCTCAGTATCCATACAATTACAACTCAGAACCAGGCCCTACAATTCATGCTAATTGATGTGTGTATTAGATTTTCATTTTGTGCATTAAATTTTCATTTTGTGCATTAGATTTCCATTTTGACTTAAGGCTAAGCAAATTTGATTCTGGTAAACATCCATAGTAGTTCCACACTATTAGAAACTTAAGAGCAGCTGACACCTTCAGGAGAACTTTAACAAAACATAAATATTTAGACACTGTCAGCTTGTATTTCACATTAGCTCTGTGTTTCTCCTGCGATTATGTATTACTAAGGTCATTTGCATGAAAACAGGATATCTGCTCCTGAAGAGTTTATCTATTCTTTCTGCTTTCTCCCTACTTTAGTTCACAATGCGCTGCTTGTGACATCACAGAGTACTCCCATGGCAACAGATTGTGATGTCACAACATGGATTATGACTTGAAGGAGTAAGCTGCTGAGGTTGATGAACTGTAAGGGACAAAGATCATGTATTTATGCAAATTTCCTCAGTAATAAATAATCAGGAAGAGAAATCTATAGACTATATACAGAATGCAAGCTGAATTGTATCTCATTATTGTATTTTCAAAGTTTTCTTTGAGGCATCAGCAGCTCTTTAAATCAAAGATATACATGAGTTTTGAAACCTCAAAGAATACACAAGCCCCAGTGTTGCCAAACACTATGGCACACGGGCTTGTACATTTCGGCCAGTGATCGAGTTTCCATCCCTTGTGCCACATGCCACACATTAGACCAAATATTTGTGGTCTTGCTTGCACCACCAGGGCCTTGTTACAAAGCTTGCACCAGATATTTGGCTAAGCTGCCATAAAGCATGGAAACTGTCATAACTGTGCCTGGATTGGAAAATCGGGCGAGTTGCAGCAAAGGGGTTTGGTACACTGCCAAAACCTAAGTCCCATGGCACAGAGCTTGATGTAAGCCCTCTGCCACCCTTTCCACCTTTGAAAATCCAGCCCATAATACATTGAATTTAAAATTATAGGGACTCAGTAAAGGAAACAGCAAACAAGGCTGAGCACTCTCCCTACAAAATGCCACCATACAGTATCACCTGTGAATTTTTATTTTGTGGCATATTACCCTTTTGTAATATGGCACCATAATAAAGTTTTTCTTCCACAGTTAATACTGTCTGGCTGTGCTTTATGAGTGGGAGTGCTCAACCTTGTTTGCTGCTTCCTGTCTGTTACTGTAGGCCTAGAACAGCGTGTATCCAAGTTTTTCCTCTTTCTGCATTGCACCACAGTAAGGACTCACACTGCTGTACAAACATCATCCCTGAGAGCTTCCAGATATGCAGCTGCTATACTGTATGTGGTTTAGAGACCCCAATGGTGTACGTAATGATGCTGGTAAGAAAAACTAGATGTGGGCATTTCTTAGCTAAACTGTAGCATTCTTCATCTAACTAATACAGTGTATTATCTGATGAATAGATATGATATGTTCTAGGCTCAACTTATTAGAACACATTCATTCATCATTTAATATTTTCTAACTTATTAAATACATGTTCTAAACTCTGCAAAGCCACTATTCCTCATATCTTTAATAATGAACAGCATGAGCTTATTGTTTGCATTTTTTTATTTTTTAATAAAGCTCTACAATGAATTTTGATGAAAAAGATGATCAAGGTTCTGCTCTCACCATAAAAATCTATAAAACCTGATTTGCTTTTACAAGCATCACTTTATAAGGGAGTTCTTAGGAGCTCAGTGAGCTTGGAGAACAATCTGCTAGTCATCCATAGAGCAGTCCCTCTGAAATTATTTTACAAACATCTCTTCATAAAAGAATGTTCAGAAGCTTAGAGAGCTGGCAGAACAATCTGCTAGCCATCATAAAGGAATAATGCCTGACAAGCGTGGGTGTTGTGCTGGGATAACATCCACCTCGGGTGGTTGGGCCAAGGCCACCAGCTGCAGGCATCCAACACCCAAGAAGGGATGTTATCCCAGCAAGACACCCACCCTAGAGGCATTATTCTTATTATACAATGGCTCATTGTTTTATACAGAAAAAAAAGAATTTGAAATAATTTTATTTAGTGTTAAAAATATTTTCTTAAGAAAAGATGCAAGGAATACTCAATGGGCTCAACATATCATCAGCAGTGATGTTATGCCAGAATAACATCCCTGCTGTGATGGCCAACTGACCAATCAGGAGCCATGATTCTTTCTTGCTATTGTATAATAGAAAATAACGCCTCTGAAATTCTGTTAAAATTACATTTTATTCAAAAGTTAAAATTGTTAATGACATGAAATATGTAAACTGCAAAATTTCAGGACTGCAAATGCCTTGCCAAAGATCATTGTTAGCTACTCCCTGGTAGCCTAATTTTGGATCTCTATACAGTATTGCAGAACAAATTTATATGTCAGTGTTTGAACTTGCAGTATAATAGCTGTAAATCTGATTCAAGGCAATATTGGGTCAAACCCTGAAAGTGTGATTGTTGCAAATAATTTGAGGACAAAGTTCAGCTATTATGAATTTGTTATTATTTTGACATTAGGTTCCATCATTTCAGTCTACAAACTGCCAATAAACAGGGCTTTGTATTTTCCAAAGAAGATTTTTTCAAGTTTTAGGTGCTTAAGTACTGTATTTGTCTTTCTGTCCATGCTAGAAACAAAGTGCATATATTAAAATAATCAGAAAATAGACACTTCTAGGTCCACTTAGGCATGGTAGAAGTAATTTTCTACTTATTGCACATGTAAGTGAATATACAAGCAATGTCAATCACTATTTGAAAAGAGATTTCAATGCATTAATATATAAATAGTTGACCAAAAATTGGGCAATCTCGGTGTCCAGTTAGGAGGCAGAAAATCAAATCCGGGTTTCTTAAAACATTTACAAATTATATATGAAGTAAAACAGTTTAAAGGCAAGGATCAACATACTTTTAAAATCTTGTAAAGGCAGTGTACATAGAATATTGGGAAAACCTGTCAAAAACAACATTTAGACTGGAAACAGGTGTACCATAGATACTGTTATCTCCAGATAAGAGAGTAGTTGTTGAAATATCAGCATTGGAGAGCATGGCTGGCTGCTAACAAGATGGTCACATGCTTAATCAGCTTCTCACGGCTGTTATCATATCTGATTAAAATAGTTCAATGCCTTGTAAGGCAGTGGGAAATAAAAACAAACAAAAACATATAAAAAAAATGAATGTGAAAGCAATAGAGACAAGAAGACATTGGGTGCCTTTCATGAGAATAATAATGCAATCCGGGACAGCACAAAGGCAATGGCATATTCAAGAAAGACTCAAACTCTTTCTCCAATTATTTTCTCCCACTCCTACCCCCACATGCCACTTATATAATGGTTCAAAGTAATGCATGGGCAGGAACTGCCAATTCCAAATTCATAGAAATTTCATTAAATGCTGCAATTACATGAAGCTTTCCAAAATTCTGACTTTGTTGAATACTAGGGAAAAAGAGCCTTACTAGGACCAATATGGTCCCTTACTGTCCATTAATACTCACTTGTATAATAACTGAAACACAGTAACTCAACCAGTTGTCTTCAACTGAGAACAGTCACACTAAGAAATATAGACCAGTCTTACTTTTATTTCAAATAAAACCCCAAGTTAATCTAATTTTAAAGCCTTCTATACTATCTGCAGAGTGCTTTGGAAACCTGTTTTAACCACATACAAACTGAGATCAGCAAACAGTGCCACTCGCTCAGGACCATTGTTCCAAAAGTACATTATGCCCAAGTCCCCACATGCACCCCAAAGTAATAGTCCAAATGTCTACCAGTGGGGCTTCCACTCACTGTAGGTGAACAAATTAGCCTGACAAATCAAGTCCAATTTAGAAGTCCATCAGAGGTACAAAGCCAAAAGAAAGGCAAAATTCTGACATCATTCCCCTGGCTCAACAGGTTGCTATTCCTCCTCTCAAGCCGTAAACTCCTTCTCAGTTTTTCTACCCAGTGCCCAACCTCTTTATGATCCCTAAACTGAAATGTTTTGCCTCCATATGTCAAACAGAGGTGGGCAGGAGGAGAAAAGAAATAAATGATCCCAGGGTCCAGAGAGGATGGTCTGCATTTTCTTCCACATGCCCTGGTTTGAAAGGAGAGGTCTGCACAAACATTTGACAACCCTCCCATCAATTCCTAAAGAGTAGGATGCCCACTCCTTCAGGGTAATGTCTCCTACATCACACCCTGAGTTTGAGTATCAACCCCAGTTACTTGATGTAGGGCACTTCAGTATTGGTTGGGGATTGAGGAACCTGATTGGGGATTCACTTGGGAGGCTTTTTACAAACTAAAAGGCAAAGTCACTTGGAAAGAAAAGGTGGTCACCCATCCACAAATTCTGGTACCCCAGGAAGTCAGATCCCTCCACACCTTCTGGCACCCCTATTAGATGACCAGCTGGAGGTTACCAGCTTATATATTTTCAGAGGGTCTTCAAATTACCCCACAGCTGCATACTTTCTTGTGACAGAGTCAAAACTGTATCCATCATTGTAGTGGATTTATTTTCATTTCAGTTACAGTATAGCCAGATCTTTTGTGTGTGTGTGTCTTGTGACCCAATCATGCCAAGGTCTGCTCTGTTTTGAAGTCCATAGTGTATATAGATTCTAGCATTACCTTTCAGGTTGGGGAGTCCATGGTCACTCCATCCATGCTTCTGATTGAGGCTTCATGGACCACTGACTACTGTTCTGATTGCTGCTTGGAGCCACCTCCCTGGTGCTGTTTAGAGCATACCATATCAAAATGTTATGTCCACATGCCTCATATAGCTTTAGGAACACAACAATGCTGATTTTAAGGGAAAAAGGCTGATGCTTTTAAGATGTTATAGCTGATTTCCTGTGTTTCGGACCAAAGCCCATGTAATATGCACTGCTGAGGCCTGGCTATATACTGATCCTTATATAGTGGGATAACCCTTGCCTCAGTGCCTGATCACTAGGGTTCTTTGTGTTTTAGCTTTTTTTTATTGGGCTCACCTCAACCCAACCCAGATAGACCAACTTAGGGTAGCTGGTTCATTCCACTGGGGTGTCATACAGACAAGGCACACTAATGAGTCCTGGTAGGACAAAACACATGTCTATGTCTTCTGTTGGCACCCTTTGTAGATCATGTGAGAGGTCTTTTGGCACCATGCATTTCTTCTAAAGTTGAACCAGCATAATATTTTGTGGTGATTTGCATATACAGCCCATGATGTTTTGCATTATGGGGTATGTCTGATTTTGTATGGCTATATAGTGCTCGTATATATCTTAGTTTGATTATTTAGTTTAAATGTATGAACCATTTATATGTCCTTGTTTTAATATAGTTTCCATACTACAAAAGAGGCAATTTTCAACTGTTCTAATGATATGAAGCATGTTTGGCAGTATATGTTTAATAAAAGTTATATATTTTTGTTGACAGAGGTTAGAAGTATATATAAAAAATAACATAATTAGTAAACTATATATTTAGCCTATGGGTTTGTTTTTATATTTATATATGTGCTGCTTTTATGTATGGTAAAACGTGTACTATCTGCCTAACTAATCTATAATCTATCCCCAGGCAGAATCTACAAATGAAGGACTGCATTCCAAGGCATGCTGTTTTCTCTGGACAGTATAAATTAATGAACCAGTGGAATAATATAATTGATTGTTTGCAACATGAGCAATTGTTCTTCATGCATAACATTCAAATAGGGATATCAGAAATAATGGTCTAGAAAGGAGCTCATTAGAAATGAGGGAAAGAATAACTAGAACTATAAGACCATTTGCAAAAGATGCTTTGTAAATGTATAAATTGACAACTTAGGTTCAGCTTTGATTTGGAGCTCCATATTTGGTTTGGATTCAACACTTCGGTCAAAGTCACTTCCGGTCCCTGGTATTTGGGTTTAAGAACCCATACATGGGGAAAGTGCCCCTCACCCACCCCAGTCAATCCCAACCTCTTCCACCCTTCCTTGGTCCTCCAGTCATATTAAAAAAATTCATTCAGTGCCTAGCAGAGTGCCAAGAGTTGGATTTTATGTCTGGAGAGAGAGAGAGAGAGAGAGAGAGAGGAGGGTGGGAAACAACTAGGTTTGGTGAAGAAGTGGTCAATGGACTAACCCTTAGCTACCTGGCAGGGCACACATTTCCTTTAATTAACTGGCTGAAGGCTGACACAATCACAAAGTGGCCTAACACTTCAAATAGACCAAATCAAAGTTAAAAGTGCTGAATTGCAGCACATTCACTGAATACAAATGCTGCATCAGCTTATCCTTACTTCCAACTAGTCATGCCCATGAGGATATACTTATTCTTGTTTGGCTACATCTAAGGCTAAGTGAGAAAACAATCAGCTCATCGGGGTAGAAGGAGTAAACAGATAACCACAGTCCATCCACAGTATAAAGCAGTAATATACTATTTCACTGAGTTTGCCAGCAGCTACTGTTTGGGCTAACAAAATTACTTTATTTAAAACAAATGCAATTTTATTTAATTTTGTTTTAGTAGTTTGCATGTATTTTCCTTTGTGTGATTTCTACCTACTGTGCATCATGTCCAGTCAGTCAGTCAGAATGCAAATAGCCTGATTTATTATTAGCGAGTCTTCTGTATAGCTATGGGGAATTTTCATATAATCACTCTGCATTATGATTCACAAAGAAGATTCTATTTTAGAGTGTTGGTTCATACAGCTCTGTCTAGTTCTGATAATTTATATTATACTGTATTTATTTACTTGAACATAAGAACATACTTGCACAGAGGAATTAATCCAGTCAATTCATAAAATCTCCATAACTTTACCATATTGATTCATTGTACAGTATTAAAAACATATTGTAAATGCTTTATATTAAGCCCCTAGTCTGAAAATAATAGTCCTATACTGCTAATGACATACTACTTCTATCAGTACTTCATCAGGCATATTACATCCCAGTTTCGAGTAATAACTCAATACAGTTTAACATACACATTTGAAAAAGAATCACAGGCAACTGCAAGTGTGTCAAAAAGTCTTCTTAGAGAAAGATCACAAAGCTAGAGATTTTTATTCATAGCCTACAGACAGCTAGGTTACAGACAAGGAAATGTATGCCACTTTAAGGAGAAATTAAAAGGCCTCCTAGATGAGATAATTGACAGCAGCACATTGTGCCACTGCTTTCCCAGGCCTCACAACTGTGGATCAATAACTGGTCCTCCAGGCATCAATTATTTTTATTCATAGTTCCTGAAAAAGTGGCATAGCTATTGCAACTACTTTAGATAAGAAACCTATTTTTCTGATAGGTTGGCTTGCAAGAGTACAATTTTCTAATTTTATATAAATTTAATTATTTTTATTTATTTATTCCAAATTGTATAGCTATGATACATCATTTAATTTTTAAGTAAGGTTTTGTTGCTACCTAATTTGTTAAGAGAAGAGCGGACTGAAACACAAGGAAGTCATGGGGCATGCTGTATGAAAATCTGTGCACTGAGGCAAAGGCAGTGAAGGAATTAAAGCAGTAACATGTGTTTTAGAATAGTGCTCTAATCAATATGATACAGTGCCTTCCTAAAATAGAAATAATTGTATTCTGATGATAGAAAATTACAGAAAAATAGGAGGACTGGTAAAAAGGAAGCATTTGGAAACATTTTTTTTTCATGACTGGCCCTAATTTTGTAAAGCCATGAGCAGCATGCATGCTCACTTAACAGCAGGAAACTCTCAATGCAAAGGCCAAGGAGGGAATTCAGGCTTTTAGCACTTACAGCTAAAAGGTGCTAAAATCAGTTTTGCTGCATTTTTTCATCAGAATCATTTGTTTCTAGGCAGGATGGGTTTCCTAAAGTGAATAATGTTCATTATTTTATCATAGTGCTGTTTATACATCACGCTGTGCTATGCAGTTGAAGACAAACTTGCCACTCATTCACCCATCTACTAGCTCCAAAGAGGACACTACTGTAATTCCTGAAGCATGCATTTTGCCATGTTTAGCAAACCATTATTGCCTCAACATTAATAAAAAAACTGAATTTCCACTCTAAAAGTCTTTGCAAACGTGCTTGCTTTCTTATAACTTTGCATTCCAGCAGTTAGGGCCTGAGCTCATGTGATTCACTGACTGATTTGTAAAACCTTTCTCTCTTAATCCAGAGTGCTGTTCATGTGTACCTATAGCACCTAGTTGCCTAATCACTGAAGCTCAGAGTGCCCTCACTTGTAGGACAATTACATTACTGCAAGACCATTTTGCAGTCATGAATGCAGAGTTATTGCCAAACATGTTCTCTCAACTTGAGTTGCACCTCCTTTGCCCCATCACATTTGGTAACAAGTTCTGGGTCTGGCTTAATTCAAGGACCATAATGGGGCACACAGGGCATCCATACTTTATGTGTATAATACATAGTGTACATCACTGATGATTAAAGCTCAGTCTTTAGAAAAGTCTTGTACAAGAGGTGGCTATTCGTTGCCTAACAGACATGAAACGGAGCATGTGATAGTAACTATTTAAAGTGGAATGACATTCTCAATGGACCGCCTAGTGTTAGGGTTAAGCTTATTTCTGCTGACCATATTTATTAAAGATCTAGAAAAGGTCTCAGCACAGGCTGCTGAAGGTTGCTGAAGACACTGGATTGCAAAGAAGAATGAACATACGGGTTGGAGATACCCTGTAGGATGGGCATGTATACATTAAGGGTGTGGGCAGAGAAATGGGGAGGTAGAGTTAATTTGAGAAGTGCAGGGTATTAAACCATGGGAGTACAGTCTGGATCACACATGCACCCTGTGTGGTTGTAGTGGACAGTACAACCAAGAAAGGGATCTAGGGGTACTTGGGCAGTACAGAGCTGTGTGGAATTTTCAAATCACATGTATGATAGAATTCTGTGGAATCTCAGAAATTCCACCTACTTCCACAGAATTCCATCAAGTAAAATTCAAAAGTCTGGAAGTGATATGTAAAATGTGGGTTGATAATTCATGGTTCACATAAACCATGAACAAGTGTTAAGCTGTGGAAAAGTAATCTGCAGTTTTTGTAAACTGTGGAAAAGCGAATCTGTGGTTTACATTAGAAGGCACCGAATTAGCAGAAAAATTTCTAAAGGAAATCCAGAAGCAGAATTGTCTTCCATCACAACTCTACCAGACAGCCAATGCTATGCTGCATTTAAGAAAGCAAATGTAATGTGTGGATGGGGAGGTAAGGAGAAGCTCCATGGGAACAATCCTTTGGTTTGATAACACCTAAACAACTGCATCCAGCTGTGATAACCCAGTATAGAACGTTCATGAAAGAGACTGAAAGGATCCAGTATCCGAGTCACCAAGCTGGTTAGGCTTATGGGGAAAGAGCTGGAAACTGGACACACTAAAATTATTTAGCCAGGTGATGAAATGGGAAGGCTCAGAGGAACATAGAACACAGCATTTAAAATGGTTAAGTTGATGGACAGGGTGGAGTATGTACAGACATTTGAGCTAGTAAGAGCAAGCTGAACTAAAGGACATTGACTGAAATGGAGCAGGACAGGATAAGGGAAGACATTAGAAAGCATTACTTTATATAGACATGATAAACAACTGGAACAGCTTACCAAGTGAGGTTATGAAAGCTGGCATTGGTCCTGGCTTTTAAAGCAGGACTAGAAAGATTCAAAAGGATAATGTACTGAAGGTTACACGTAGCATGTGTAGAGGTACCATTCTGGCTGATATGTTTTAATGTGTGTTCAGTCAAATAAGGTATGATCACTTTTGTGCAGTAGGTGAGATGGACATGATTGACCCTAAGTCCCTCTATCACCCACACTCTTATTTTACTATGTTACTAGGTGCAAATTACGTTTGCTGGAAAGGGTAATTGTCTGTGCAAAATCAGTGGAAGGACTCAAACATGGGTGATGCAGACCGTGGGACTGGTAAGGACGTTAGGCAAAAGGAAGGAGGAATAAGGAATGAATGGCTACTAATGCCCTAACATCCAATCACAGGTAGGGCTAGGCATACTGGATGCACCACAGGGCCTTTTCTGCATTCAGCTTATCCATCCATCCATCCATCCATCCATCCATCTATCCACCCACCCACCTACCCACCCACCTGTCTATTTACCTACCTACCTACCTATCTATCTATCTATCTGTCTATCTATTTACAGTATGCCAAATGTTTTACTAGGAAAGACATACTGAACTGGTTACTGCTCATTTCCAGATGTGTTCTGGACAAAGGGGATAGGGGAGGACATACAAACAATCGAAATTGCCAGCAAAATCAGGCCATAGTGGCCTATCTAGCCTGCTCAAGTGTGAAGCTCAGTTTAAATCTCTGGAGCTGCTGCCTGCTCCCACAACTCCTCCTGGAGTCATCCAGCACCCCACCAACCCTCTCCCTCCCCTTCCCAGAGCTGCTTCCTCCCATTCTGATTTTCTTCTTCACCGTGTCCCATCCCTTTTGAAGCTGTCTACTGTATTCACCATGACCACCTCCTCCAGCAGCTCATTCCACCCTAACAACCATGGAAAAAGGCAAATACAAAATTCAGAGAATCACTGAAGAGCAAAGTGAAATGCTCTGAAGTATGATCTAAATGTACAAAATGATCATCAGAGTTTATTATATGACACAAATGATGGGAAATATGGTATACTATTTATGTGTTTCCATGTAAAATGTTTGCATGGTTACTGGAGGAACATTTTAATTCTGCTGTCCTTACATTCATGGGTAGACTAAGGTGCAAGCCTGCACACCCTTTCTTCAGTATTTTGGGACCATTATGAGTCTACTCCACTTATTGCTATGCTGTATAAATACCTCCAGACCTGAAATGGCTGTAGAACACTAAAGCTTCATAGTGCCACTTTTTTCACAGATCTGGTGAAGTGAATACAACTCTCAAAAGCTAGACTCATAAATATTTTTTTACTTCAGTTAAATATATTTTTTACTTCAATTAAAGATATCACCTGCAACATATAGGCTATCCCCCCACCCGAACACAATAGGAAATAGCTAGCTTAGCATACTGTGGATGCTCCCCATGATCTACAGCATTTGTTATGAAATTCTGAAAGTAGGAAATGAAGAACACTCTTTAAACCTGCTGGCTGTGGTGCATCTCAGTAGAGTGTGCTGTGGCAAGTGTCAAAGTACCATACAGTGCAAATGATTGGTGCAAACTTCCCTTGTAGTCAAAACAGTTTACAATTCAAGGTAATTGTCCTGCCAATGAGTCTAAAAGGTCCTCCAACTTTATTTTTACTTTTCATTTTTTAAGAAAGAAATGCAACATTTAATAATTTTCTGCAATCATGGCAGCTCTTTTGTTCATACTAAGGTTCACACAAAGGAGTAAGGAGCAGATAAAAGGTGGTTAGCCTATGTTGGCTCCTCTCTCATTACCCATAATAGGTCAGTATGTTTGCTTCTGCAATATACGTGTCTAGTCTACTCTTGAACTGATGTTTATATTTACTTACTATGATTTCTATTGGTAATTTGTTTCAGGAGTCAACACCCTTTGGGTGTAGAAGGCTTTTTCCTTGTTTGTATTGTCTACTTTGTCACTTTTGAATTCCATATCTAGCCCATTGAATAAATAGCGCCTTGCATTATACCATAGCATAGCAGTAAGTCTCCCTTAGTCTTCTAGTCTCAAGCAACATAGATTTAGTGCTTGTAGGCGATTGTGATATAGTACTGCCTTTAGGTTATATATCATTTTGGTGGTATGCTCTTGAATACGTTCAACTCTATTTATACAACCATTTTAATAGGTTCCCAAACAGGCTTCCATAGTCCAGAACTGGTCGGACATATGTACTATAAAGTGGCATTATAACATGTTCGTTTCTACTTCTAAAATTATGTTTTATGCCCATATTACTTTTTTAGCCTTTGTTATTTGCTTATTACAGTGTGTATCATATGTGAGACTGTCACTCATTATTATACCCAACCCTTTCTTCTTTGGATTCCCTAAGTGGTTGTCCATTTAGAAAATAGGTTCCTTTTAAGTTCTGTCTTCCTAGGTGTATAACACAGCATTTATCAGAATTAAAGTCATTCCTCTCTGGGTAACCCATTTTTAATGTTATCAGATCCTCTTGTCTAGCAGCTGTATTGTCTCCATTGACCACTATTCCTGCTAGTTTTGAATCACGCATATTTAATTAACCATTTAGTCATTTGATGCCCCATAGTAGACATGAATATTTGGAATAACACAGGCCCCAAGACCAATCACTGCAGTACCCCACTTGTCACCGGTACCATGGTGGAATAGTAGCCATTTATACACACCCTCTGGTTCTCCCTCAGCCACCTTGCAATCCACCCTATGATTCTATGATCTATTTCTTTATCACATAGACTTTGCACAATGGCTCCATGGTGACTTAGTCAAAGGTCTTAGCAAAATCCAGGTATATACAGTCCACTAGCATTCCCCATCTAGTGCAGTGGATATTTTTGTAGAAACATAGCACGTTAGTTACACAAGACCTACCAGACACAATCCCATGCTGGTCTGCATCTCTTTGCCCTTTAGAATCCATGTGAACATTAATTATATCTTTAAGTAATGATTCCATCAACTTCCCTGGCACAGATGTCAGGCTAATAGGTCTATAGTTGGTGTGATCAGCCCTACTTCCCTTTTTATGAATAGATGCCATGCTTGCTGATAACCAGTCTGGTGGTATTTCTTGATCAGCTAAAGATTTTTGGAAAAGTATTTTCAGTTGGGTGGCTATATGGTGTTATCAGTTTCAGCATTTTGGGAGAAATGTTACTTGGTCCAGCTGAGTATGAATTTTTAGACTATTTATTTTGTCACTAATGTTTTCCTCTGTAAAGATTATATCACTTTGTGTGTTTTGGGGGATATCCCCTGAGTAAACAGTACTTTTTGAGAACACAGATCCAAAGTAGTAATTTAATTTGTTTGCCGTAGCTTCTGGTTCAGTAATAAGCTGGTTGTTTACCACGATGGAGCACAATCCAGAATTTGATTTTCGCAGTGAATTCATATACCCATAAAATTGCTTCCTGTTGTCCTTGTTAGCAGCAGTAGCAATCATAGTCTCCATTCACTGTTTATTTTTTAATCTTATTTTACATTGCTTTTGAACCATTTTATATTTTTCCCATATGACATCCGAGCCTGTTTTTTGAACTTGATATATACTTTATGTATTTTTTAATTAGTTTCTTTAAGAATTTGGTGAGACAGTTTGGTTTAATGCCTCTGCTATTATATGTTTTCACCTTCCTTATATGTTTGTCACATATGAGTATATTCCATTTAATGGAGCCCTACATTTTGGAGCAGTTTTGTTTTAGTATTTCATCCCAGTTGATTTTGTCCAGGCCTTCTCTAATTTGGGTTTTGTTAGCTGTGTTAAAAGCATAACTCTCCGACATCCCTTCATTACTGGAACATTGTCTTGCAAGGTGAATGTTACACTATTGTTATCACTATTTCCTAATGGTTCTTTAATGTCTCAATTTGTGATATTAATCCCGTTTGAGACTAGGACTATGTTTAGTATTTTATCCCCTCTTATAAGTTCTTTTACATATTGTATGAGTCCTAGTTGTTTTACTGTCCTCGAAATTTTAACTCTGTTGTTTGCGTTGCTTGCAGGTTGTTCCAATTAATATACCCAAAATTTAGATCTCTCACTAATATTACTCTGCCTAGTTCATATGCATTTTCAAGCTCTTCATTTATCTCTTTAGTGATTTCATTACTTGTTCCAGGTGGTCTATAGCTCACTCCAACTAGTATATTTGTTTTGTTCTCTGTGTCTATTTTAATCCATATCGGCTCTAGGGTGTTACCTTTTATTTGTATTTTCTCTGAAACATTTGTAGTTCTTAGTTTGGTTGATATATATGCTGCTACTCAACCTCCCTCCTTTTCTTTCCTGTCTAGATGATATTGAAAGTATGACTTACACAGAAGCTGAACGGGATATAGAATATGGGTTTTATAACTCCAGTAACTCAACACTGAAATTACAGTGAGATGATGCAGCACTTCAAAATACAATTTGTGTGACCACAGCTCACAAACTAGATACCTGTAAAATGCAGCCCTTAGCACATCACTGCAGTCACTTTTATTATGGGTTGTAGGATTGTGTGGCATTACCTGTTGATGAACATTTCAAAAGCAGAACACATATGGTCATAAAGTGTTACAGTGTACCGCTTATGAGCTAGGAGTTTAACACAAGGGAGCTACAGGTCTGTTCATACAAGACACTGCAATACTGTTCCTCAGATAGATTTCACCCTGCACTCATTACATATGATGCTATCTAGTCCTTTAGGAAAAGTATAATGAGAAAATCTATAAACTGCAATCAGCACACAAACTGTGAAGTTAAAGTCTCAGCCATTTGTTTTATCAGGTCAAAGAGCTATGTGTTACATGTAGACATTTTGGCAGACATTTTGTTTCTCCTGTCATGAAAGAAGAAAACAGCAATCAAAGAGGTGAAAATGGAATGGCAGAATGATTTATTCCCTGGAGGTTTTCAATTTAGTTACAATGAAAGGAGCTTTGACCAAGAAATATGTAGCATTACTGCACAGTAATGTTGATACATATATAGCAGTACATCCAGCCAAAAGGACAGTGTATTGTTACAGCTAATCCTCCTTGATGGGGTTAGTTAATTTGATTTTAGCCCTTTTTCTTAAATTCTAATGTATGACAACAAAAATTAGATTATATAAAGGAAACTAGAGCAAAATGGATACATTTTGAAAAAACATACTAAACAATTAATTAAATGAGAGCTTCAGTTTCAGATGATAAAATTCTAAAATGTGAAATTACATCATGGGATTTAATACAAGAATTATAACTTTAATAAAGAAAGCATGCTATAATGCTGGTAACTATATTGCCCCACATATGTTACTGTCACAGACTGGTTCTTCCCAGAAATGAGCCTGTGACTGTTACCAGATTTCTCAACTTTGCAAATGCTTGCAGTGGTACCTGGCTATGCTGCCACCATTCGGTGACTCCCACTTAGGGTATCTCCAGGTCTGAATCTTACCAGAGCCACTGCTCACACAGTACAGTATTCCTTACCAAAGGACAAATGACCCACTCCTTCGGTCACAACTGAGAACACTCCACTTTAAAATATATAACTGTAGCTTTCCTTTAAAGATGGATCACAGCATTTGTCCATGTACCCCAGTTATCTGTCCTAGAAATGATACAGTCACAGAAGGCATGAAGTGTATAAACATAATATTTACTTCAAGATATTTACATATGTTACAGGATAATATACACTAAAGACTATGGGGAATACAGTATGTCTACAGATATAACAAGATTTTAGAAAAACATAGAAAACACACAGAATAACCTAACTCACATTTATCTAAATACTAAGCAGACCCCAACTGGGAATTTGGTGAGTTAAGGCAGAATTGAACCCTTGATGTTGCTCATTCAGAGTTTCAAATCCTAACTGCCTTCTCAGGCCCAAATACAGACCCCAAGTGCCTTTAGATGGAAGGCCCACCACACTGCATCACCATGCATGTTTCTCTGACATCATAGGTTTGGCCATCGCTTTGTTCCTTGGGAACCCACTATCTGGAGAATAGGCCCAAATTAAATTTGCTGTCCACAGCTCAGTAATGCAGATTCCAGTTCCAGCTTCCCCTGCCCCTGGTCTGGCTTATTCCATGGTAGTTGTGTCTCCTGCCTGGCCTTGTTTACACTCACAACATGTCCTTCTGGTTACGAAAGTAAAACAGCCCTTCAAAGTTCAACCCAACAACAAAAGACATTTATATGACAGGGATTTGTGCTGCCCATACCCAACAGGTTTCTTCCAGCCAGCCAAATCTGAAAAACTGAATTCAATTTTCCATATCAGCTAAAGTATTTACCAAATAAACATAGATAGTAAGATAAAACATTGCAAGTTGCCACATCTTCATCCTCTGGGAAAATGAAAACACACCTTTAGTGATTCTAAATTATGTTATTTCATGTTAGCATGCTTGCTTCACCTGCTATGTCCCAGTTTTCTGTCTCTAAGAAGACATCAGTTCTTTGAAGCACCTCTCTTTCTTTTCTGGGTTCGGAGTTATTGCCTAGACAAGCCATCAGCATTGTCATGGCTATGACCCACTGTAGTGCCTGATGTCTATATTATAGGACTACAGCACCAGGCTCACCGTAATAATTTGGTGTTTTACCCACTGGTCCTATACAGCCATGCATAGGGTTGTGGTCATGACTGTTGTGAACTCCTACCACAAAAATATGGTTGCAACTTCTGCAGAGCCCACATGACACCAAGGAACACCTTGATTGTGGTATAGCTTAACAGCTTAATCTGGTTCAAGGTCAGTTGGCATTCATCTGTATCCCCCCACCGGTCATGCCTGAAAATAGGCAGGATTTGTCTAGTGCACTTACCCGGTCAGCAAAAACTAAATAAAAAATAGACTTCTCTCTGGACAGCAACATCCTGCTCAGATACATGTCTGGGTGTTACTCTCCTGTATGCATGACCCGACTCAAAACTGTGCAAATCCATGATCAGATACATCTGTTTGTGCAATGAACCTCTGAGAATAGTCAGGGTTCACAAGCAAAGGTGCTGGAACACTGTCACAGTGATCCATACACTGAATTTTTATGGCATTTTCTTCCTCGTGAGATTGTACAGGATTTGACCATGCTGCTGAAGTTTGGCACAAACTTACGATAGTACCTCACCATCTCTATGAAGGCTCATACTTTTCTCTTAGTTGTGGGTGTGGCCCATTCCTTTAAGGACTCAATCTGTACTGACTCTGGTTGGATGCACCCATGTATCACCCTGTGCCATAGGTACGACATATTTACCATCCCTATTTGGCATTTCTCTGCCTTGACAGACAGCAAAGCAGCCTTCAGTCAGTGAAGCACGTTAGTCACATGTCTGATGTGATCCTCCCATGTTTGGCTGTATATGGTGATGTCACCCATGTATTCCAGAACAAAGTCACCTGCCTCAGACTGAATGCAGCCCACAAGCCATTGAAAGGTGGCTGGTGCCTTCTTCATCCTGAATGGCATTACTTGGAACTCAAATAGTCAAAACCGAGTGATGAACACTGACTTCTCTCTGGCTTAAAGGGTTGGGATACCTGCTAATAGCCCTTTGTAAGGTCTATGGGGACAGGTACAGGGCTTCCCAAACTGTTAAGACCTTATCTGTCCTGGGTATGGTGCATGTGTCCAACTCCATGCAGCTGTTGAGCTTTTGCAGTCAATGTAGAATCTCATAGTCCCATTCTTCTTCAGGATCAGTATCACTGGGGATACTCAGGACTACTAGACTCCTGGATTAATCTAAGAGCCAGCATTTCTTTGATCTCCCCTCAGTGGCATGTTTTCTTCCACAGGGACGCCACAGGGTGGCTGCCTCAGTGGGGCTTGGGACCCTGTATCTTCATGGTGCTCTGTCAGCATGGTATACCCCAGCTTTCCCATGAACATTTCACCAAATGTGTGGAGCATTCCATGTATTTCAGCAGCTTGGGCCAGTATCAGCTGCTCTGAGAGGGTGATAGCATCCACTGAAGATTCTCCTTAATCTCATCCAGGAGATTCACAGTGTGTCTGCCTTCTGCATTCTCCTCAGGATAGCTCCAAACAGTGAGGACCATCTTGTCCCAATCATGGTAAGGCTTCATCATGTTTACATAGTAGATTCACTGCTTGTGCCTCCTGTCTGATAGCTCCACAATGTACTTAACATCACCACCCTACTGACCACCAAGTGAGGACCTTCCCAAGCCACCTATAATTCATTCTGTTGGACAGGGATGAGTTCCATCATCCTTTGCCTGACTTTGCACCCTGGACTCTGGCCTCATGGTCATATCACATCTTATCTCTGTTGGGCAGAGGCTAGAGTTCCTGGGTGAACCCCATGAGTTCCTTGAGCCATGATCAGACATTCAGGATGAACTCCACAATGGATTCCCACTGGGGAGCAAGCTTATCCTCCCATTCATCCTTTATCAAATCAAGGGCCCCTTATCTTATGGCCAAACAGGAGCTCAAATGTGGCAGGAATCCTGTGGAGTCCTGGTGGGGACTTCTATATGTGAATAAAAGGCGGGCTGGTACTTGTCCCACTCTCACTCATGAATAACCTTATCATGGTCTTAAGAGATGCATTAAATCACTCAACCAGATTGTTAGTCGGGGTATGGAGAGGCCCTGAATTGACTCTCCCACCCACATCTGCCAAAGACTAATCATCAGTGCAGACATGAAATTGGTGCCCTGGTCCAACAGAATCTTCTGGAGAAACCTATCTGGCTAAATATCCCAAGCAGCTCATCAACTGCTTTTTCCACCTCAATGAAGGACAGGCCTGCCTCTAGGTACTTTGTGGCATAATCCACAACCACCAAAATGTACCTCTTGCCTGTGCAACCTGGGGTTCCTGGTGGCTCCATAATGTCCACAGCAACTCACCAAATGGCTCTTAAATCAAAGGCAGAGAATCAAGGACACCTTCACCTTGTCCCCAAACTTTCCCACCCTTTGACACTGTGGACTAGTCTGGAAGTGGTTTACTACATCTTTAAAACTACTTGGCCAATTAAAATTGTTAGTTAGTCACCTTTTGTATAGCTGACTCCTGTGTCTGGAAAGGCAATGTGTTGGGCTAAGGCCAGAAGCCACTTTCTATATTCCCTAGAAACTACTATCTGCTACAGTACCCCTGCCTCTGGTCCTCCTTTGGAGGTTCCACCCATTCAGAGCACCAGCAGCAGTGCACCTGGTAATTAGGTCATCAAGTCCCAAAGTCACAGACCCTCTGTTTGTGGGTGGGTCTGCACCCACCATTTCTAAATATACCAACTTGGGGGTGGACCCAAGGAAGAGGGTAAATACTCACTATTTGGCACCCTAGAGATAGTTGTACTGCTACTGGCACCCTGAGCAGGTGCAGTGTCTTTTGAACCCACTCATTATATTGGAGCCCATTCACCCTGTAAACCTCCTTTTCTCTGAACTCTGAGAGTCACCTTCTACCTTGATGGATAACTCCTTTAAGTTCTGTAGGAATGAGTAAGCATGCTGAGCTCTTCCAAGATCTGCATGCCTGATCTTCCTAAAAGACACTGTCCTGTGGGAGAGCCACCCAAGGCTGGGCTCTCTGCAGTCTACAGCTGTGGCTCAGAGCTGCTGCTGCCACTCCTTCATCAGTTGCAACTTCCACTACTGCTGATAGAAGAGTTTCTTCCAGTTGTATTGCTCCCTCTATGTCCTCTGGAGGTGGTTCCTTGCCTTATTATGGGTAGTGACACATACTATGTTGGCCGACTATCAAAGTCATTACTCATAATTACATCAACGGGCAAGTTTGGTACAACACCTGCTTCCTATATGCACTAGCCACCCTCCCAGCTCAGAAGGATCCAGGCTATTGGCATTGAGACAGCAGGGCCTGTCACTCCTCTAATTCTAGAATCCTGTCCTGGCAGGATCTGTCCCTTGTGAATCAAGTACTGTTTTCCCATTGAAATGGAGGCCCCATGTTCCTCAGTTTCTGGGCTACCATCCAATTTACCAACACAGTGCATGTGCGTAGTGGAGTTAGTGGAACTGCACTTTGGGTACAGGCTGCTAGCTCCTGGAGCTTCCAAAGCTATTGTCTCCACCTGCACTTGCATCTTTTGCCATATTTTCAGACAATCATATGACTGGTGCCTCAGTGGTTGGAGATATAGCACCTGCATTTCCATGACTACTTACTTTGAAACCATTTGATTTCCTTTCTGTTCAGGCAGCAGCCCTCAGGGTTCACTAAAACCACCTGATGTTCCTCTGTCATTGATTTTGCACTAAGTGGATAGCTGGATGGATATGAACTGATCAGATGTCTTGCCTGCCACATTTGTGGAGCTCAAAGTCCTATCCAGGAATTGTATTCTCAACTGCTCTAATACAGTCTTTAATAACTGTTCCGGAGGAACAAATCTTGTATCTGTTCTACAGAGCTAGTATTTTCCCTCTAATCATTGCTATAACAATTGTCTAGTTGTTCACAAATTTCAGAAAAGCGATCTGGTGCCTTCCTTAAACCTCAACATTTTTGTCTATAGGCCTCTAGATTCAATTTAAAATGTTTTAAGAAGACATTGTTCACTTTGTTATAGTCCATACACTCCTCAATGTCTGTTCTGGTTAAGGCTTGATGCCCTGCCCATTCAGAATGGCAAGGAAAGGTAAATTGTCCAAGAAACCCTGTCCAATTCAAATAGCCCACAAATGTTCTCAAAGATTTAAAAACAAATCAAGATTATCCCTTCCTGATACCTGGGAAACATTTTGAAATCCATTTTTAACTTCTTGGGTTGAACCCTCATGCTAGTGCTTATATTTGTACTGCTGTCTTGTGGCACAGAATCTCCATGTCCCTCTTGTGCTGGTGCTGCTTTTCCCAGTTTTCTCTCTCCTCACACTGTGTCTCACACTCCTCTCTCATCTATATCTTGAGTTCTTTCATCTGGATCTCATGCTCTCTCAGCTGAATCTCAAGCCAGTGGTGCCTTTCTCTCTTCTCGGTGTCAAGCTTCATCCTCTGCAGCTCTGCATCTGCCATTCACCTCTCAACTTCTGCTTTCACCTTAATAAGGGTGAGCTCCAGCTATATCATTTGTATCCAGTCTGCTTCCACAACTACTCCCAAGTATAGGCTCTGGTTCATCTGCACTCCCCTAGCCTCTGTCTCAGGACTTTGACTAGCAGTGACCACTCTTGCACCACTTCCTGGTCACTATTTCAAGGAGGTCTATGAGGTATGCTCATGGCTGGCTTTTTGTCAAAGACATGCCCTTCCATTTGCACAGCTCCTCAAGGTATGCCAGCTTCAGTTTTTCATATGATCCTGACATAGTGTATTCTAGCTATCTACTCTACTTACAACAAAATAAAACTGGTAGAATATACAGTTTCCCTCTTATAACCAGTTCTGTGACTGTGACAATCTGTTTCAGATTCTGGTTGCCATCTCAAGTTTGGTACTGAATGGTTTTCTTCCAGCACTCAGCTTGTGGCTATTATCAGTTTTTTCAACCCTTCAGATGCCTGCAGGGAACCTGAATATGCTGCCACCACTCAGCATGACTCCCATTCAGGGTATTTCTAAGTCTAAATCCCACCAGAGTCACTGCTCACACAGTACAGTCCTCCTTACAAAAGGACAAATGACCCACCCTTTTCAGTCTCAGCTGAGAACACTCCACTTTAAAATATGGTAACTGTAGCCTTATCCTTTGATGACAGAGCACAGTTTTTGTCATTATTACCATGGTAGTCTGTAACAGAAATGACTCAGTCACAGAAAGCATGAAGTATATAAAATAATATTTACTTCAAGATATTTAAAATGTTACAGGATAATACATACTAAGGACTATGCGGAATACAGTATGTCTAACGATGATAAAAATAAAGATTTTTGAAATGAATAGAAACACACAAAATAATCAAACTCACTTTATCTAAATACTAAGTAGACTTGCTTCAACTAGGAATGCAGTGAGTTAAAATAGATCTAAACCCTTGATGTTACTTCCTCAGAGTCTCAAATACTAACTGCCTTCTCAGGGCCAAACACAGACCCCAAATGCCTCCTGCTGTCTGGCCTACTATGCCACATCATCATGTCCATCTTTCTGATATCACAGATTTGGCTACCTCTTTGGACCCTTGAAACCACCCATCTAGGAACAGGTCCAAACTAGATTTGCTATCCCCAGCTTGATCTATGGATTCCAGTCCGGGCTTTTTTCTCCCACCCATGTCTGACTTACACTATGGAGGTTCTGTCTCCTGCTTTGGCTTTGTTTACACTCACAATATGTTCTTATGGCTATGAGAAGAAAGTAGTCTCTTTGAAGTTTAACCCACAACAAAAGACCTTCAGATGACAGGGATTTTTGCTTTCACACCCAACAGGCTTCTCCAGCCAGCCCAGTTTGAAAGACTGTAATGTAATTTCCTGTACAAGTTAAGATATTTTACCAAATACATAGATAAAAAACTGCAAATTGCCACAGTTACTACACAGAACATTATAACACAGGTGGTCTTGCAGTGATTAATTGGAAAGAGCAGTGCTGTACAAAGCTCAGACAACAAATGCCAATGAGTAACAGGGCTCTGATGCATAATTTGACTCTAAAAATCTTATGATGGATGGCAACATGTAAGACCGACTACAGAGGATGTTTTCCATGAAGGAAACTTGCCCAGAGAAACTGTTAGTGTTTGTTCAGTAAGAATGACACTGCATGGACAGCACATGATTAATGGTATGCTGTATCCAGCAAGCAAAAACAAAAGGCCATGAATTTCAAATGGGAATCCAGTACTTTTAAAAACTGACTGTCCAAGGGATTTTAGGACAGTTGTGTCCTATTCCGTTTCCAAACTGTATTATGTGTTGATCAAAAAAGAAAGCTGTGTACTGTAATTCAGTTTTGATTAAAAAGCCACTTGATTGACATGGAATTGCTAAACCTGGACAATGATGTAGCAGCTGCAAAGGGCAAAGGTTTACTTCTCAGCAGTGTTTTAAATCAAGCTAAGGCATTTGACACTTTAAATCATTAAGCAGATTGAAGACAGAGATTGGCGGTTCTCTAGCAGTTGTGTCTTGGTATAAAATATTTTTATCTGAAAGAGAGCAGCAGTGTAATATAACTGCACTGAGATTAGATACTAGTCAACAGGTATGTAAGTTTCTCAGTCCCCTGTTCACATTTCAAGTTCAAGTTTATTGCAGGAAAACTCTGTTGAGCAAGCTCATTCACAAGGAGGTCCTGAGTCATACATACATTCACAATGAAGTCCTCATGACTGACATACAAACAAATTGTTTAATGTTTACATCATAAAACACAGTATACATAATGATGAGAGCTACATCATAAGATGCAGTGAATATAATGATAAAGAGCTCCCAGGGTGCTCTCAGGTCATGGAGAGAAGTTTACACTATTTATAAAAGCAATACATTGCATACATTAGGAAATAACAGAAATTACATAACAATTCAATAAGATTCCACCAAGACACCAATAGTGGTGTGAAACAGAGTTGAGGAAGTGAAGGAATAGAACCTGGGATATCGTGGAGTCACTAGATTGTGGCTTGTGACAGTAATTTGTTAAAGACAGTTGCAGGTGTCTTTAGTTTAGCCTATTGCTATCCTTTTGAAAAAGTTAACAGGGACAATACTGGATAATTTCAAAATGATTGTAGTCGATTCCAAATAGTTGGTAGTGAACATGAAATAGCACTTTTCCCAAAGGAAGTGCGGGTCCTAGGTACATCAAGTAGGAGAAACTCTGACTTCCTAAGTGAGTAGACACTGAGCACTATGTGTATTAAAGAGGATAGGTATTATGCGGTAGTTTGTTCTGAAGAAGTTTTAAGTCCGTAGGTCAGGCGTGACTGTCCGTCTAACAGAGAGTGAGGGCCAGCCAACTAAGGCATATAGATCACAATGGTGAGTTAGTGGAGGGAGTTTGTTATGAATTAATTTACTTTTCTATGCAAATGACACAGTCTTGTATAGGTCAACAAAATTATAACTTATTCACTACAAATGAAATTTGACATTAATAAAATATAGGACTGTCTGATAAAATCTCACTATGAATCAGACAACAGTTAAGTTTTGCCAGTACTGGAACTCAATTATCACCTAGCTCTAGGGAAGCTTGAAAAGCACAGTTACATGTGTAAATGGGCAGACTAGGTGGGCCAAAGTCCTTTATCTGCCATCAACATCTATATCTATGTATATATACATTTTGTATGTATGTATGTATGTGGCACATATGTATGTAGTTAGTTAGTTAGTATTATTTGACATGCGATTAAAGCTGAGGATGGATCTCAGTCAGAATCGATTGCACCTTCAACTTTTCTTGCAGTATGGAATGGACAGGCCTTAATCTGATTATCATATCCCTGGTCTACCGAAAACATTTAATTGGCCAAATGGACAAATAAGAACTTGCTTAGTGTAGATTCAAGGCCTTGAATTGCCCAGCAGTTGTTTAGTCCTGTAATTGACTACATGTAAATATGCTGTAACATACATTGATATACGGTAGGTGTTGGAGTGTCTCATACAGTTGTACTGTAAGAGCGACACCTTGTTTGTCTCAGGGTGAGAGAACAGCAAACTGAAGATACGCAGTCCTGGACGTAAGGATATGTGAGGTGCTACTCACAGTCATAAGAGGCACTCCAGAATTCAAATAAATGCCTAATAAATCATCAAATTATGCTATAATAAAATGTTTTAAAATAACTTGTTAAAGAAATTAAAGCAGATGGACACCCCCATTTGAAAAGTGGAACATTCGGCATTTTCAGACATTGGGGTCTGTGCACAAACATTTTGAGTCCCTACATTCTGCATAGCTGCAGCATGTAGGCAACCCTAAGTTGGAATGCTCCTTACAGAGGGTTCAGTGGACCTCCAGTGGCATTCAAAGGGAAGGGCATGTGCCCCTTCACACTCGACCCCAGCTACGCTCATCTGGTCCAGGGATGTGCTCACACCTCACCATTCAAAAGGTATAGAGTACTTGGTGAGGGAGGCATGATACTGCAGCAGGGATCTTACTGTATCATTTGTGTGCCCCCCACAGGCTACATCCACTGACTGCGGGATGACAAAGACCCCACCTATCATTCTGCCCCAGCACTCTGGATATACAGGAAGAGCTGGTGGCAGCCTTTCATGCATTTACCTGTAAACATTTAAATTCACCATCCCATGCTTTCAGACTTCCCTGTCCATGTGGAGCAGGGATCCACTTCTGGACCTAGGACCGGCATCCAATTGTAAGCCCACCTGTGTCCTCTGATCTGCCCCACACAGCTGTGTGTGCCGATGGTGGTGGTGCTGTGGGCAGGTGCCCTGCAGAGTCAAGCAGTAGTGCATACCACACAACATGCACTTGGCTACAGGTGTAGAGCTATGCAGGCCAGGTATGCCCAAATTTCATACCCAGCCCCTCCATAGTGCATAGCCCCAGTGTGCATGAGACTTTATTATGTTTCAAAAACATCTTAACATGCAGGCAACAACTTAGCACTGTTACATAAACATTAGTATGACGTTCTATTTTGCTACAGCATTTTCACATTAAAATGCATCTTTTTACTTCTTTATGCTTCCTTGTCTCAGCTGGCACTTTCATCTCCTCTCAGGCACCGCCTGCATTCCAACCTCATCACTTCACCTCACCTTCTCCCTGGACTGACCTTATCCTCTTGCACTGCCCTTGTGGTTTTCCTCCAAGATGGAGCCCTTTGGCTGAGTGAGGTCCTTGAGAGCATCAGTCCAGTCACCAGGTGAGAGCCCAGGTTGGCAGCTGCAGGTCTTCTGCCACAGCAGGGCTGTCATTCTGCATGGCTGAGGGTTTTCCTTCAGTTTTCATCCCAGTACCCTGAACATGTCTCTCTCTCTCTCTCTAGTATCATGCCACACATGAAGCACATGCCTGGCAATGCGGAGATGTCCTTCCTCCCTATCAGTTCCTACCGTCACGGAGATTTGCTGTGCTGTTGCCTTTTATATCCACTTTGGACTTTGTTTGTATAACATATGAATTTTGTATGTGAGTATTACTTTCAGTAAAGTTTCTGCAGGTGAGCCTCTTGCTGTCCAGTGCTGCATTTTAACTGAAGCTTAGGAGTGCTGCATGTTTTACTTTGGTCCCACCACTCTTTCAACAGTCGTCACCCGAGGAGGGGGGTAGAAGCAACCTGGACACCCATCCTCCTGAACAAAGGAAGCATCCATTGCAATGCTTGACTTTCCTCTCCAGGCTGGCCCCTGACAACCCATGCTTGACCCCAGTGTGACTAGCACTAAAGGTAGTAGTGTTACTACCACACTAACAGGTATGCAAAAACAGCACCTTTTATTGTATTGTCCCCACAACAAATGATATAGTCATACTTGAAAGGTGTCATAGAGGACCGCATGGGCAAGTTAATTGCACTCAAAGTGTATACAAAAAGGTTAAATCTGGTGACAATCTTTGTACCAGACAGACTACTGTAGTTTTGGTTTGTTTGATCATATCATCCTCCCTGATTTCTATTTGTATGCAAAGTGTGTTTTATCCATGTGATTTATGACTAGAAATGGCAGACAGTGATAGTCTCTGCAGCCGAACAATGACATTGCTTCTAACATGCAAAATTAAATAATAGCACTGGAATTAGATACTCCTCCCACATTTGTATTTATTAATTTACACAATTATTAATTATTAGGCAGGATAGCTCATTGGAACCATTTTTCAGTGTGAGCCATTACTTTCTGCAGAATGAAAAGATCATTTCAATTTTACATTCATTCCTTATCAACTTTTAATCATAGAAGATTGTCAGCAGATAGGGACACTAAGGCCCATCGTGTCTGTCCTAATACTCCACCCTCACCCCCCGTCCAGATACACCTCTCACCACCCTCTGGCCTATCCTTTCTATCTTATCCATGCCCGCTTGAATCCCTCTAAAGTTTCCACTCCTAAACCTCCTCCGTAAACTGTTTCAGGGGTCTACCACCCTTTCAGTGAAAAAATGTGCCCTTGCACTGCCCCCAAATCTTCCCCAACCTCAGACTATGACCTCTAGTTCTATCACTTCTTCTTAGTGAATAAGTTCCCTCTCCCCACCTTATTTATCCTTTCACATACTTAAATGTTTCTGTAATGTTCCCTCCCTCCTAGTCTCCAGCAAGTACAGGTCCAGCTCCTTCAGCTCTCTTCATAGAGCATCCGATGCATGCCCTGCACCATCTTTGTTGCCCTTCTCTGGACCCTTTCCATCCCATCAGTATCCTTTTTCAGGTAGGGCCCCCAGAACTGTACTCCATACTCTAGGAGCAGCCTCTCCATGGATCTATAGAGAGGTATCAGTACCTCCTTCTTCCTGCTTGTTATATCCTCCCAGTGCATGCCAGCATTCCATTTGCCCTGCCCACCTCTTTGCTGTACTGATTCTTCACCTTGAGGTTATCTGAAATTATTACTCCCAGATCCCTCTCCTGCCTGGTCACCTTCATTTCCTCCTCTCCCAGAATGTAACTGGCTTGCAGGTTATTTTGTCACATATGCATTACAGTGCATTTTGCATTAAACTTCAGCTGCCATACTTCTGACCACCCTTCCAGCCTCTTTAGGTCCCTCTTCATTGCCTCCACCCCGGCTGTGGTGTTCACCCTGTTGCAGATCTTGGTGTCATTTGCAAATGGGCATGCCTTCCTTTCAGACCATCCCTGTATCACTGATACATATATTAAAAAGTATGGGCCCTAGCACTGACTCTTGGGACACCCGCATGTCACCCTTTCCTCCCTGGAATGCACACCTATTCACCATCACTACCCTCTGGCTCCTGTCCCACAGCCAGTTTTCTACCCACTGCATTATTTTTGGTCCCACTCTCAAGTTTTCCAACTTATTGACCAGCCTTCTGTGTGGGATGGAGTCAAAGGCCTTCCTGAAGTCCAGTTAGCCATGTTCACTGCTTCTTTGATCAACCGCCCTTGTCACCCAGTCGAAAAACTCAATGAGGATCGCCTGGCATGACCTCTCTGCCATGAAGCTACGTTGCATGTCATCCTGCAATCCATTATCAGCAAGGGTATCTGACTATCCTTTCCTTCAAGAGTGCTTCCATCACCTTACCCACAATCGAGGTGAGGCTGAACAGATGATAGTTTTCTGTCTGCTGCCACTCTTGTGAAGTAGTATCACACCTACCCTCCTCCAGTCCGTTGGCACCCATCCTGAGTCCATGGACAAGTTAAACAGCCTCATCAAAGGGAGCTGCCAGCTCCTCCTTTAATTCCTGGAATACCCTAGGGTATCCAGTGATAACCATGTGGTAAAATGGCTTGATGAGAAAACGCAGTGCTATCAGTGTTTTCTAATAGCACTTACAGCAACACAGTTCTTCCTCAATAATTTACACCAAAATAGCACATCAATATTAGCTGCCTCAACCTAAGCAGCTTGTGACATGCATGTTATTCTTCATCAGTGCTAGGCAACTGAGGCCACAGCAGCCAAGGAAGATAGTGGCCACAGCAGTGAGTGACATTCACCTGTTCTCTTGGGAGGGGCCAGACAAGAAGCGGACACGGTAACCTTCTCGGAGGTGCTGTCTGTCTATGGCAAAGGTGTGATTGTGAAATCACAAGGTAATTCAATGAATGGTTGAAAACTGTGTGGAGCTCAGGGTTTGGCTTTATTGGGGACAGGGAGCCACCTGAGAGATGCAGACCATACTGGCACGATGGTCTGCATCTGTCCAGAGGGGGAACCAGGATCCTAGATGAGAGGTTTAAATGCTTCATTGGCGTGCATTTAAACCAGCCAAGGAGGGAGGCACTGAAAAGGAGCAGGAAATCCCAGCCTCCCCCACAAAACAAGGTAATTAGTGAGGTAAACACCAAGGTAGAGAAGTCATTAGGAGCAGGACAGAGGTAAATGTAAAAGAAGGCAAAGACAGTAAGGACAGGAATGGGGCTAAAAAGATTAAGGCCATCAAAAGTGGAGGGTGATAAGTACCAATGCCCATAGTCTTTGTAACAAGCTCCTGAATTAGTGGCCTTGATGAAAGAGGGTTGCCTGGATATTGTGGCAGTCACAGAAACATGGTACACAGAGAACCATGACTGGGATGTCAACATACCAGGATACACACCTACAGGAGTGACAGGGAGGGTAAAAGAGGAGGAGGAGGAGGAGGAGGAGGAGGAGGAGTAGCTCTCTATGTAAAGGAAGGGATCAAAGCAACAGAACTAAAGAGTAAATAGGGAGCATATGAGGCATTCTGAGTCACCCTGGAGACAGGAAATGGCACCACAATCCGCATGGGGTTGTATGCAGACCCCATCTCAGGGGGAGGGAATGGACAAGGAAATGATAGAAGGCATCCTAGAAATGGCAGAAAAAGAGGAGATATTGTTGATGGGGGGACCTGAATATGCCAGATGTTAACTGGAGCACATTTGCTGCAGGCACATCCAAGAGTAGGGTCATTCTTGATGCCCCACAAGGGCATGCCTCAAACAGCTAGTATTGGAACCCACTGGAGGGAGAAATCTTAGATTTGGTACTCAAATGGGGACGGAGAAAGAATCTCAGATTTAGAAGTGGGTAGCCATCTGGGAACAAGTGACCACCAAACAGTGTGGTTCACGATAAACACAGCCATACAATCAAGCCATACCAAAGCAAGAGTATTGGACTTTAGGAGGGCTGACTTTGGGAAATGAGAGAGTTCCTCAGAAAAGCACTAGCAAACAGGCAAGAAGGAGGGTGAAGAAACAATGGGTAGTAATTAAAACAACCATCACAGGGGAAACAAGCCTTTGTGTAAAGCAAATCAACAAAACATAACGAAGGAAAACTGCTATGGTTCTCAAAAGAAGTGGCAGGGAAGGTTAAGGAGAAAAGGACAGCATTCAGGAAATATAAGGAAATACAGAAGAAGCAGGGCAGAGAACTTTATCAGTTAAAGCAGACAGAGGCTGGGAAGGCATTCAGAATAGCAAAGGCCCAAACCAAGGAAAGGATAGCCAACTCTGTTAAGAAGGGGATAAGACCTTTATAGGTACATTAGGGAGTGAAGAAAGACCAAAGGAGGGATACTGAGGTTAATAAAGGGAGGGAATGTGTAGAGGGTGACAGTGAAACAGCAGGGATACTGAATGAATATTTCTGCTCAGTATTCACAAAGAAAGAGGAGGGGAGGTACCTAAACCAAATGAGAGAAACACTTTGAAGATGAGGGTTGATACCAGTCCATTTACAGAAGAAAGGGTTCTGAAAGAACTAATAAAATTGAAGGTGGACAAAGCAATGGGGCCTGATGGGGTTCACCCAAGAATTCTAAAAGAACTAAGGGTAGAACTAGTGACACCGCTGGCTACTCTTTAACAAATCATGGTGGATGGGTGGTACCTGAGGACTGGAGGAGGGTGGATGTGATTACTCTTCATAAAAGTGGGAGCAGGACAGAGGCAGGAAACTATAGACCAGTTAGTTTGACCTCAGTGGTAGGGAAAATGATGGAATCACTCTGAATGAAAGAATTGTTGAGTACCTAGAGGCCAGTGGTACAGGACCCAAGGCAGCATGGATTCATGATGGGAAGGTCATGTCAGATGAATTTAATAGATTTCTTTGACTGGGTGACCAAAGTAGTAGACCAGGAGGGCTGTGGACATGGTTACCTAGATTTTAGCAAGGCATTTGGTACAGTCCACACAAAAGATTAATACACAAGTTAGCCAGCCTTTGAGTGGGTCCCAAGGTGGTCCTGGATAAAAATTGGCTACACCACAGACACAAAGGGTACTAGTAAATGGAGTTGACAGTGAAGAAAGGAGGGTTACTAGCGGGTACCGCAGGGTTCAGTACTGGGACCGTCCTTTTAATGTCTTTATAAGTGACATTGCAGAGGAACTGAAGGAAAAGTATGTCTGTTTGCAGACTACACAAAGATCTGCAACAGGGTTGATGCACAAGATGGAGTGGAAAGGATGAGAAGAGACTTGGCAAGGTTGGAGGATGGTAAATGTATGGCAGCTCAGATTCAATGCAAAGAAGTGCAAGGTATTGCACCTGGGGAAAAAAACAGTGAAAGAGTACACAATGGGGGGTGAGATACTGACAACAGTAAAATGGAAAGGGACCTGGGTAATTATATCAGATGACCTAAAGGTGGGCAATGTGAGAAGGCAGTAAGGAAGGATGGGATATTGGGATGCATAGGGAGAGGCATCAGTAGTAGAAAACAGGAAGTTGTTATATCTCTGTACAGACAGTTGGTGAGACCCCATCTTGAGTACTGTGTGCAGTTCTGGAGACCCCATCTCCAAAGACATAGACAGAGTGGAGGCTGTCCAGAGGAGGGTAACAAAATGGTGCAGGGTCTGCACCAGAAGACATATGAAGAAAGACTAAAGGAGCTTAACATGTATACCCTTGAGGAAAGAAGGGAGAGGGGACATGATAGAAACTTTCAAGTACCTCAAGGGAATCAACAAAGTCTAAGAGGGTAGCATCTTTCAGAAAAGAGATGTGCAAGAAACAAGGGCACAATTTGAAGATAGAGGGGACAGCTCAGAGGTAAAGTGAGGAAGTATGTTTTCATGGAGAGGGTTGTGGATGCATGGAACAGCCTCCTAGTGAGGTCATGGAGTCAAGAACAGTGGGGGACTTAAGAATGCATGGGACAGGCATAAGGCAGTCCTAGTGGGGTGGGAGGAAGTAAGCTGTTGGTTAACTGGGATCTACAGCTTATCTGTTAGGTAGGAAATTGGGCAGACTAGGTGGGCCAAGTGGTCCTTATCTGCCATCAAATTCTATGTTTCTATATTTCTCCCCACCCACAATGCAAGGAACAGCATTGCAATCCAAGCTTCTAGTGGAACAATACATTAATTGCCATTGCAGTCATGAATGACACAGAGACAGACCGCATGTCATATGGTTGGTCCTTGTCCTCAATCCTACTTCATTGTCCTGATGATGTCTTGTCACAGTGCCGATCACTGCTTGAAACACTGAGAGAATCCCTTCCCCTTCAGTGTCCATACATGTTGTTTTACTTCAAAGAGAAATTAACAACAGTCTCATCCTGTCAGATCCTGGGCCTCAACTCTTCCCGATCCTGACTGCCATACTGGCAGGAGAGAGAGAGAGAGAGCGAGACAGAGAGCCAGAAAGAGAGCATGCTGGAATGTTAGGTTGGAGACATTGGAAGAGCAGCAGAGGCAGTTTTCATTGCCAGTACTGTGCAGTCTCATAAATCACAAATCAAAACAGCTGCTAAATAACCTAACCACCTGCGGTTATGGCTTGCGTATGCGCAGTCAGAATTATATGCTGCGCTATTAAACAAGTGCTGCTTTTATTACGCTTATATGGGATGCACAGTTTTTGCAAGGATTTCCTTGGCACCCATACCATGTCCATGGACAAGTTAAACAGTCTCCTCAAGGGAGCTGACAGCTCCTCCTTTAATTCCCAGAGTACCCTAGGATGCAGGGTGTCCAGACCCATAACTTCATCCTCTGTCAACCTACCTAGCTCCTCTCTTATCCTATCTTCGTGAACAGGCATTGATCTACCCCAGCACCTTCTTCCCCTTAACTCTGGTCCCTTCTCCTCTCCTCTACCATGAAGACTGATCAGAAATACCTATTAAGATCTTCCGCCTCTCGATGTCCTCTTCTCTCCTGTGCTCCCCTTCAGTCTAACTATCCCTTGCTTTGCCTTCTTTCTCTCCCTAACATACCTAAAATAAGCTTTGTGACCCTTTGGCCTGTCTGGAGATTCTCTCCTCTGTGTCTGCTTTAGCCCTCCTAATCCTCTGCCCTGCCGCCCTCAGTTTTTCCTTGTAGATCTTCCTGTCTGTGTCCCTCTGTTGCCTCTTACATGTTTTGAACACCATTCTTTTCTCCCCAGTTGCTCCCTCACCTCCTGGGTTCAATGGCCACTTCTGCCTTTTGCTTTTCTTAACCCTCCTGGTGCAGATGTCTGTGGCCTTCAGCAACCTCCCTAACTGATTCTCATAATTCCTCCATGTCGCCTATCTGCCCCTTACTCCTTATTTCCTCCACAAATATTACCCTCATTCTGGTGAAATCTGCCCGGCTGAAATACAGAACCTTGGTGATCGACTGTGCCAGCTTCCCTCCCCATCCTTACCCTGAACTTCAGCATGTTGTGGTCATTTTGCCTAGGCTGTCCCCAACTACCACCTCTTCCACACTTTCTCCATTAGTGAGAACCACGTCCAATATGTTGCCGCCTGGTTGGCTCTCTTACCAGCTGTTGCAGGAATGCTTTTTTTTATTTAATTTTCATTGCAAACAAGAAATGAAAAAATCAAGGGCACAAATAAGTACCATGACATATAAAGTATGGACAGACCAATAGAATACATATAATACTAATTCTGTATCACATTTTAAATAAATAGTGTAACTGCTTACTTACCATTTTAAGACCGTACAGTATCAGCCTCCTAATGGGGAATTGTTCCCAACTTTCAGTGAAATAGCAGCCTATGCAAGTAGCAGCATCAGCACCAGGTACTGTATGCACTGACTCCTTGCATCTGATGATGGCATGGTAGGAGCACCTAAAATGGTCCAGCTGAAGCTTCATATAGAACTGTTGTTAAAGATCCAGCAATACTGTGAGAAGAACTTTGAAAATCATAAGATTTCAACACAAAGTAACTTACATTTCTCATTAGCTCTGTATTGTTATCCTCATTATGCATGACTGAGGTCATATACATAAAAAGGATAGTTGTTCTTCTAAGTGTTTATCTCAGCACCTTTCGCTTCTTCCTAACTGATGTCATAATACACTGCTCATGACATAGCAGTTATTCCTATGGCAAAAGACTGTGATGTCACAATGGAGCATTATCATTTCAAGTAGGGAATACACTAGAAAGGCAGATGAACTCTAAGGGACACAGATCTTGTTGTTGTGGTAATGTCTTCAGTAATAAAAATGGAGAGGAGAAACCTCTAGAAGATATACGAAATACAAGCTGAACTGTGTCTAAATATTATGTTTTCTAAATATTTTCCAAATGTGTCAGCTGCTCTTTAGAGGTCTGGGAGAATGAAAACAAAAAGTGAGCACATAGAAAGTAAAATTGGGTAGGCAGATAGGAATAGGACAGCTACAAAGCATTCATTTTAACTTGAAGTGCTGTGGCATCACTGTATTTTGAGCTAATAATGTATCATTTACTTTAATCAAAATGACAACATTTAATTTTTACTGTATGGTTATAAAATAAATAACCAAAACTAAGACGTGTGATTAGACAAATATGATCTCATAGCTGAGTGTTTTAGTACAGCATAGATTAGAAATACTTAATATTCAGAACCTCATTACTTAGTTTGAGGCCACAAATTGGCCAATCCCTTTAGAATTGTTAAGAGGCATTCCAAGGTGTGCATGATTATGTGATAATGGCACTAATAGTATGGGCATCAGAATCTTAGAAACTTCATTGGACTAAACACATCACCTGACTGTTCATTAATTCCCATTCAATACACAGTTCATAACAAACCTAATATGATACACTTAGCAACAGCCTAATCACACAAAAAATAAAATCTTTTTCCACTGTGTAGCACAGTAATCCTTTACAGGACATATGTTTCTTGAGGAATTAATGCACTTATTGTGTAATAGAAACTAGGATATGTGGTTACCAACATGCTGTTCACCTTGTGCTTTGGCATTGTACCAAAATGGGTTATAAAGTTCCTGCTTCCTGATTATCTAAAAAAGTCTGAGTTCCATATGTTAATTCTCCAAAATGCACAGGCTGGAACAAGTTCAGGCAAATGGATTGAAATATGAGGAAACCACAAACAGAATTATGACCCACTTCACGATACCTGATTGCTGTTACAAATATGGTTTGCCACCTTGTCTCACTAAAAACTTTAAGAATGCCTAACCCACCCTCTGGAACTCTCTGCCTTGCCGGCTTAGAGAATGCATGACCATGGAAGCCTTTAAGTGGGATTTTGAGACTCATTTGTGAACAAGGCTTTGTGGACTGATGCTGTTATCAACTGTTGTTTTTATATGTATATTCTGATTTTGTGATTCATTTGTACAGCCTTGGTATTTGAAAGGCACTAAATAAATAAAGTTCCATTATTATTTATTTATTTATTATTTTATTATTACTAAAAAGTAATAATCCTTTCAAATTAATATATGAATAAATAATTAGCACTCTTTCGTCCTATGATGCCCACCTTATACATATAGACTAATTTTAAAAACTAAAGAATTTATTTCTGTTGTTTCTTTGGTGACCATGAAAAATCCCCTTCTATTTTAGCAGCTTGCCAGGCAACATCTTGTGCTTACTCTGCCACAGATTAACTTGAAACCAAGGCTCCAGTTAAGGTCTTTTGTTTTCTGTGAGGTAAACATCCTGCCAGAAGAATTCTGCAGCAGTCTGAATTCCTATATTCCATGATAAACAAACATTATATATATTCAACGTGTGGAAAGACAGATGATTGACATCTGGGAGGAACTGCTTTTTATTAGTTACTGTTAGCAAAGGAAACACCAGTTTTTATTTAAAGACAAAGAACCTCTGTGTAAGCACTGAGGCAATAGATTACCCAAAGGGCATTTGGCTGGGAAGCCAAGTTTCAAGAAATACAAAATCACACATGAACCCACAATGCCAGATCATGCATAGATACTATTATATATGCTGGTTCAACTTGTTGAACCAGCATAATATTCTGTGGTGATTTGCATATGCAGCCCATGATGCTTTGCATTGTGGGATCATCTGTGATTTTGTACCAATTTTATTAAAATATACTCTTGAATGTTTTCAGTTGACCAATTCTATAAGTGCAAAATACTCTCCAGGTAATTGGTTGCCTGGGGTTAACGCAACTTCTCGGTGCTAAAGGCACTTGGCACAAGTTCCTCATGCCTCCTATGCACCTGGGCATGTATTAGCCACAAACTACCAGCACCCTAACATTTCTTATTGTTTAAAAAGCCCATGCCTTGCTTTGGCTTATTCCATACTGCTCCAGTGCTTAAGGTATTTATATTTGTTTTATGCCTCACCAGCCAGTGCCATTATTCCTAAGTATACACACTATGTGTGTCTACATTTCAATTTTAATTTAACAGAGCTCACCTCCAGATGGGTTGGCAGTGATCCTGTAACAACACCAAATCCATTTTTCCTGTGCAAACTAAATGTCCTTCAGATTCCAGTCAATGTATGCAACTATTAATCAAATGGTGGATCAAGAGGCTGTCATGATGGCTGAGAAGCAGTAGATCAGACTGTTGTTCATGGTGACCTGGGTTTGGAAATGGACTTGGATCACTAGTGTTCAGAGGTAGGCTGTTTCCATCGGGTTATGCCCCAGGTCGAAGGACTGAGCAGTTGGAATTAGAAAAGATATATAACAAAATGATGAATCCAGAGAGCCCAACTGGTCGTTATACCTTTTGCTAGATGAGATAAACAGTGTTAAACATATGCATGTGGTTTTACCCTCATTCAGTTGCTTTTCAGAGCCAAGAACAGAACGGTAGAGCATCTAACTACTCCATTATTAGTCTGTCCTATGCTTTTACATTATTTAGGATCTCTAGCTAGCAGTCTGTTCTTGAAAAGGAAAGGTTTAGTCTCTGTCTCATGCAGCATTCCTGGCAGTAAATTATACTGTACATTTACATTGCATTTAGAAAACTGATATTACCTTTCTAAATGTTATTTGTGTTTCTGGTGGAAGAGCTAGTATGGTATTTTGCTGAAATAATTTGTACCTGTCATTCATCTATCATATGATACTAGGACAGCAAAGGTTCATTATTTATGAAACACTGAGGTATGCAGAAAGATCAACTTTGCTGGCAGAATTCCAATGGAACTGCCTTCCCACTTACAGAATATTCTATGGAATGGTTAAAAGAATTCTGCAAAATTCCATCAGTGAAATATTCCTATACAACAGTGATGCAGAGTTTGAATAGAGCAGTACTTTTAACCATTTTGTATGTATACATTACAGATTTGCTGCTTTGTACTGTTTGCATTTAGCTGTATCTATTCTATTTATATTTTAGGTATCTACTGAGCACGTTTGCACTCACTGCACCTAATGTGTAATGGAGGACTGTGTCTTTAAATGTCCCTTTTCATTGAACTGCAATTTTGTCATCCACCAGCTTTTGAGAAAGCACTGTTATATGAAATGTATCACATGGTTGATGGGGGTCTTGGCATCCTTTGTCCAGCAAGGATGCATCTCTGAACTGTATTTTGCACTGTGCATACACCTAATAAGGAAAGAAAGTTGCACACAGTAACCTACTTCTGCCTAATATTCATAGCCTAATGTGTCTTACTTAGGTGCCGCTCACCTGATGACCTTTTTGATTGTGCTTTATTTTGTCCATGCCAAATGGCTCACAGTGCAGCTCTCACCCTCTGCATTCCTGAGTTATCTATTAAGGGAGACCAGCATGGGTTGTATAGAAAAAGCTGAGGTTAAGTCTGTTGTAAACAGTATATGTGACCTTGCTACTTGGTATACAGTGTTTGTAAATGGCAAACGAACAACTGAGTGGTTTGCTGGAAACTAATTCTGCAGATACCCCCGATTGAGTTTATGCTCAATACCACTATGAGAACCAACGATAACATTATGTAGTTACTTAATGAGGAAACACTGACTGCACAAATACGTTTCAATATAAGACAAGCCTTCAGCCAGTCTGAGAAACTAGCCTTCAAGTTGAACTGCTTTCACTGGGAAAAGTTTCCTTAAAGCATACCTTGAGGTGGATCATGTCCCGAGGGGCATATGGATTAAAACAAATAAGTAAACAGCAGTGAGAGGGCTTTCTTGAAAAGTGGAGAACTATCACCCATGAAGCAAGCAAAAATATATAGAACTGATATTGCAAGAAAATGAGACTATAAAGAAAGAAACTGAGGAGGAATTCAATAAATGAGAATTAGCACTCAAAGAATGAGGAACTGAGAGTCTCTTTCAAAAGCAATCTTCCAAAATATAACAAGATTAAGCAAATCAAAAAGAGTAAATTTAAACATGATGCAGGTGATTTCTGGGACGGTAAGATTTTTGATTGGGGCACCAAGACAGCAAAGGAGTAGACACCCAAACCAATATTAAAATGAACCCCCAGCCATTTGACTATGGCACAGAAAACAGTGAAGATGACAGTGTAACCTTTGATGTAGATATTTTTCAGGAGAGGAACATGAGAGGGATGTTCCACCGATCCAACCCCAGTGCCATACATATCGTGGAAGAGCCAGGTCCCAAACAAATTTCAAGGCACTACAAGAGAACAAGAAGGGGGACAGGAAGAGGGAGTGGAAGAGGGCAAGCTGCAAGCGGCAGAGGATGGTGCCTGAGGTGAACTCCACCCAGCAGCAAGCTACAATAAACATAATTAACCTATCAGGTTATGTACTGAACGAAAGTTAAATTAATGTTTTAAACTGTGGATCATCATTCACACCCACCAGAAGATTTAATCTTTTGAGAGAGTTAAGCATATAAGCAAGTTTGCACTGACTTTAAGTTTCAAATCCTTCAGCAGCAGGGTAGCTTTTGAAAACAATACAAACACAGAGGGTAAGTCAGGAATCTGGATATATGTTGGACAACACTCTCTCTCTATCTCTCTCTCTCTCTCTCTGTGTCTAAACGTAGGTCACAATTCTGTTCTCGCCTTACCCTAGCCTTGCAGACATTTTTAAAATGTCATGAGGAAGATTTATTTATGCTGGTTGAGACATCTAGCAACCATTGTTTCATAATCTTAGTAACACAGAAATGGTGACACTTAAAAATTTAGAAGAAAATAAATAAAAAAATCACAAGCCAACACATGGGGGGTCCATAGTGGTACTGGACAGTGAGAAGTATGATCTGGAAGTATACTGACAGTTGAGTAATACAAATTACTATGAGAAACTTCATGGTGACTCCACAGCTAGGTTTAAATCAGCAAATTAACAGTTGGCTACCCACACAGGTCATTGATTACCTAACAGTCCAAAACCAATTAGAGCATCATTATACTGCATGCCCAAGATACATCAGAATCTTGTTGACCCCACTGGTGGCTAGTAGTATCTGATAATGAATCTTTAACAGAGTCCTTGCCAGAATTCATTGATTTCTATTTAAACTCTCTTGCCAAAGCATTACCCTCTTACATCAAGTATACTGGTGATATCTTATATGTGTTGAATGACTTAGCCAATGATGATGAAAGTTGGCTAGGTCACACTGGGATGCAGAAGTTGTATTCAAACATGCCAACACCAGGAGGGGTTGAGAGCCATGAAATGATACCTAGACAACAGAGATGATGATGATTCACCCACAGATGTCCTGGTAAGGTTGGCACAATTTGTACTGGAATGTAATACCTTCATTTATAAATAAGATTTCTTTACAGAAAAAGGGTACTGCCAAAGGGGCTAGTTTGACTCAAACTTTGCCAACCTTTTACTTTGGGCAACTGGGAGAATGATGTGGTTCAAAATCCAATGTGAATCCATTTGTAGAACAAGATAGACCTCTGGTTGAGGTTTATTGATGAAGTCATCATTATGCGACACTAGAATGGAGGACATTCTTTTATTTTGTATAATTCCTGTAAGCAGTAACTTAAGATTCAGTGTTTCACTGAATTATACACAGATCAGGTTCCTCTACCATATTATCAAAAAGAATGGCAAGAGTGGCCATAACCTCTTTAGAAAAAGTACCAATAGAATTATTATTTTATAGTAGTTGTCATCCACATCATACAGTAACTGGAATCTCTAAAGGGCAGTTTATCAGACCAAAAGGAACTATGAGGATGAGTCAGAGTATAACTTCCGAGTCGAGAACTGTCAGATTACAGGAAAGAGGCTATGCTCCAAGTTTAGTAGCCACAGCAAGGAAGAAGTTGCCAATATCCCTGGAGTGAATCTCTGAAAGACAAAGAAAGAGAGCACTGGCTGGTGATGTACACATTAATTGTGTTGCCACATATAATGCACAATCCAAGGAAATAGGGACAATTAGAGAAAATATTGGAACACGCTAATAAGGACCCTGGCTTGAAAGGATTTACCAGTCACCAATCCTAGAATGGTACATAGAAGAGGTAAAACATAAGGGATGTAGTAGTACATTTGGTACAACCATTGCCAAATAGACTACACATGTGGTTACCAAACAGGAAAGACAGGTGCCACAAATGCATAAATTGTAATACTACCAGGTTGTTAAGAGTACCACCAGATCTTTTAACAACCTCAAAACTAATTTATGTCAAGTTAGAGATTTCATTACATGCACCATGGAAGGCCTGTGTACTTTGTAGATGCAGCTGTCGGAGCATCTATATAGAAAACTAAAAGAGCTTTCAAATTCAGGATTGGTGAGCATATGAGGGCTATCGAGAATGGAGACCTGAATAATGCTTTGGCTAACCATATTTGTAGAAATGCACAGAACACAGGACACCAATTCATGCTCACAGGAGTTGAGAAACCTATGAAAAATAGAAAGGAGAAGCTTATGACAAAATTCTGTTGAAACATGAATAATATTGGATTTTCTTGTGGGTGCCATTACAGCTCCAGGATTTAATGACAGAGTAGAGGTGAACCCATTACAGTGAGCCTGTTTATTCTGCATGTAATGAGTTAATGGACTTCTCAAATTTAAAAGGTTCAGTATAAAGATATAAGAAGGCTTACGTGCTGGATAGTATTTGAAGTACCTGTATTATAAATGTTAGTATAGTATTATATACTTATGAAATCATTCAGTGCTGCCTCATAGTAACTAATGTGTTCTATTTGTTTTCTCTTATAGAACTTTTCAGTGGTGCTGGCCCAGTGCATAGAGGACTGAGGCATTGTGCTTTACCTTCTACCACACTGGCAACCCATGTTTGCATGCAGACACAGGTCACTGGGGTCGTAGCTGGGGAGGGAGAGGATCAAGCATCCAGAGGACAGCCCGCCTCTCCTGATGAAGGTGGGTTTGGCAGTCCCACCCCATGACTGCCCCCAGGTGGAGACCTGAGGTGGGATTGGTTGGGGATGCCAAAAGAAGGAAGGGTGCTGCAGACTGTGTAGTGTGTGCATTCCTCCACTTATGCACGCTGGCATGTCCCACCCCAGCAACAGGGAGGAAAGGAAGAAAAATGGAAGAAAAGAATCCTAGGTGGCAAGATGATGGAATGACCTCTGCAGGCCCTGCACCGTGGCTGGGCACAACAATGGTCCTCGGCTGAGGTCGAAGATACAGGTAAGCCCTGGAGGAGGTGGGAGACAGGCTGGAGGGTTCAATCAAGAAGGGGCCACCAGGGAGAGTAGGGGCTAAAATACAATCTAAAAAAGAACTGTTCAGTGGCTGCCCATCTTTTCTGGGAGTCTTACAAGCTTATTCTCATTGGCCCTAAAGAAACTACAATTGTTGTGTTTCATGATTAGTTTAATTGACTAGCAGTATTTGTGGACACATTTGAATTGAATTCCTGGGTAATGTGTAAAAGAGTTGTGTTTTTTTTCAAATAAAGTATGCCTTCAGCCATAGTGGTGCCTCTCTGTAGCATAGGGATAGACTAATTTACTGTATGCTCTATTCTATAAGCTCATTTAGCTAAGAAGCAGGAATATGAAATGAAATGTTTGTAAACATCAATGATGCAGAGTTTGAATACAGCAGTTGTTTTTAACCATTTGTATGTCTAAATTATGGATTTGCTGTTTTGTGCTGTTTGTATTTAGCTGTATTTATTCTATTTGGGTTTTAGGTATCTACTGAGCACGTTTGCACTCACTGCACCTAATGTAATGGAGGACTGTGTCTTTAAATGTCCCCTTTATTGACCTACAATTTGAAATCCACCAGCTTTTGAGACAGCACTGTTGCATGAAACATGTCAGATGGTTGGCACTGGAGTTGGGGTCTTGGTGTCCTTTTGTCCAGCAAGGATGTATCTCTGAACTGTATTTTTGCACCACGGGTTCGCCAGCAGAAAAACAATGAAGTGGAGCACCTAGGCAATTTACTGTGGTGCTCTATTGATTCACTCTGATGATGCCTGACAGTGGTCAGGGAAACGTTAGTGTTGGTACAGTTGTTACCGCCATTTTTGGGACTTGTGCACATGTAACATTGAGTTTTGTATTTAAATAAAAGGATTTCATTTTTTCAACAAAGTCCTGTGCTTTCTGATTTTGTGGGTGCTCTACTGCTTCTTTCTGTTACCAGGAGTGCAGCCCGAGGTCCCAGGTCCAGGGCAGAAAATGAGAACAGTTGACTGCAATGTGAACAAAGCAAGGGCTGTGCAGGAAACGGCAAATAGGGAGTGCGCGGGGCCAATTCACTGGGTAGGGGAGGGGATGGTGTGGAGGATGGTCCTGATCAATGCCAGGAGCATGGGCAACAAATGCCTGAGCTCCAGGTGATGCTGGCAGAGGGATCAGTGGATGTGGCAGCAGTTACGGAAACTTGGGCCACCCAGAAAAATTATTGGGACCTCAATTTGGAGGGCTACTAATATTCAGGAGGGTTAGAGAAGAGGGTTGAGGAGGGGTGTAGTGCTGATAGTCAAGAATGGCATAATGGTTAGTGGAGTGGATGAGGAGATGGGGAGTGGAAGCAATTTGGGTAACCCTACAATCGAGGGGAGGCAAAAGACTGAAAGTAGGGGTGGTATACAGACCCCTGCAATGGATGAGGACCTGAGGGAAAATTGGTGAGAATATCAGGGGCACTGTGACCGTGGAAAGGGTAGGTGGTGGTCATGGAGACCTAAATATGCCAGGGGCAGACTGGGACACAATGACATCAGCGTGGCCAGAGCAGAGACTGATGGATTTGTTTCAGGATGCCTTTCTGGTCCAACAGGTGGGGAACCCACTTGGGGAGGATACTGGACATTGTCCTGGCAGACAGTGACCAGATAAGGGGTCTGGAGGTGTGTAGCCCACTGGCAAGAGGAGACCATGCACGGTCTGGTCTCTACTGTGTCTAGGGGAGAACAACTGCTCAAACACATTAGTAGTGGACTTCAGGGGGTAGACTTAGTGGGCATGGGCAGGATTCTGAGGGGAGCTTGAACAAAATTAGGTCAGACATGGATGTTGGTAGCTTGTAGGAGACCATTAAAAATGGGGTGCAGGAGGCTACTAGCTCATGTACAAGGGTAAGGCATAAAAATGGTAGGGCCAACAATCCATGCTGGTGGACCAGGGAGGTGCAGGAGGCGGTGAGGATAAAAAGCTGCTTACGATGTTTTAAGCACCCAGGAGGACAGGAGAGAGGAGTATGAGTTGACAGCCAGAAGGGTCACAAGAGTGGTGGGCGGAGCCAAGGCGAGCATGGAGCAAACCTGACTAGGGCTATCCAGAGTGGTGGAAAGGGATTTTATAGATACATAGGGGAAAGAGGAAAGGAGAGCACAGATCTCCAGGATTAGGACTGGGGAGGATGGCCCAGGAGGTGGGGTAACAGGCAGAGGTACTAACAAGTACTTTGCCTCAGTATGGAAGGTGACAGGGATCCATTCAGCTGGAAGGGAGGGGGACAGCTGAGGGAGAGGACAGATGGAGAGAAGAAGATCAGAAGAAGCTGGGGACGGGTGGGCCAGGCCTAGAAGGGATGGGTGCTTTGTTGACGGAGGGGTTAGACAGGGGAAATCACAGAGGACAGCATGAGGGAGGCCCTATGGGTACTGAAACTGACAAGGCACCAGGACCAGATGGGCTGCATCCAAGAGTCCTGAAGGAACTGGCGGATGAACTAGCAGCTCCACTAGCTGCACTTTTCAACACATCGCTGCAGACAGGATGGGTGCCTCAGGATTGGAGGGTGCTCACGTGGTGCCTCTCCACAAAGTGGGGTCGGGGGGAGGAGATGGGAAATTACAGGCCTGTCAGCCTAACCACGTGGTAGGCAAACCAATGGAGGACTTCATCAAGGAGAAGCTCGAGGCAACTGAAAAGGCTGAAGCGATGGATGACAAACAGTATGGTTTTGTCCTGGGAGATCGTGCCAGACCAACCTCAAAGATTTTTACAACTGGGTGACGGGACCCTGGACCGACAAGGACCTGTGGATGTCCTATATCTGGATTTCAGTAAGACATTTGACTCAGTACCCACATCGGATTGTTGACAAAGTTGGGGGGGTGGGAAGACAGTTGCTTAGATGAGTAGAAAACTGGCTCAAGGATAGATCACAGAGGGTAGTGGTTGGTGGATAGTCTTCTCCTAGGAAGGTCTTCAGTGGGGTCCCAAGGTTCGGTACTGGGGTCACTCCTGCTCTATGCCTATGTCTCTGATATAGGGAGCGGTGTTAGAGTAGAATGAGCCTCTTCCCGGATGACTCAAAACTGGGAGTACTGGCTGACGGGAAGTGAGAGAGACAGTCCAGAGGGATCTGAATACCCTGGAAGGTTGGTCAAGGAGGTGGAGACTGAGGTTTAATCCAGAGAAGTGTAGGTGCTGCACCTGGGGGTCAGAAACCCAGGTCATGTATACACCCTGGGAGGGGTCTCGCTGCAAGCCACAATGAGTGAAAGGGACCTGGGGAGGTGGTAGACACCAGAATGCACAACACTGAAAACTGCAGAAGATCTGTGGCAAAGGCAAACAGGATTCTGGGCTGCATAGCCCGGGAAATAATGTCCAGGAAGAGGGAGGATCCTTCCTCTGTATAATGCCTTGGTCAGCTGCATCTTGAGTACTGCGTGCAGTTCTGAGACCTCACCTTAAGAAGGACATAGCATTGTTGGAGAGGGTTCAGAAGAGGGCAACCAGGATGATCTGGGGCATGGGGTGAAAGGACCTATGAGGAAAGGCTGGAAGTCCTTGGCTGGACTCCGTGGAGGAGAGGAGAGACGGGGTGACATGATTGAGGTGGTCAAATATGTGAAAGGGATTAATGGGCAGAGCCAAAGAAATGTTCAGGCTAAGGAAAGGGGCACAACCAGGGGCATGGAGGAAAGTTGGAGGGGAACCTACAGGGGAGAATGTAAAAGGCATTACTTCACTGAGAGAGTGGTGGAGTCATGGAATGCATTGCCCAGGAATCTAGTTGAACTGGGCACAGTGGAGGGCTTTAAGAGGGGGCGGACAGATGCATGGTTATACTGAAGCCGAGTTGATGCTCTTCAGCCGGGGGAAGGAGGAGCAGGCACCCAATAGGGCTGGCTAACGAAAGCAGACACGTAAAGACCGCGTTTCATTCTGCTGGCTTATAGTATGTTAGCATGTTAATATGAGTTCACCTAATAAAGAAAGAAAGCCACACAAGGTAACCTGCTTCTGCCAGATATTCATAGACTACTTTGTGTTATGTAGGTGCTGGTCACTTACTGAACTTTTGACTGTGCTTTATTTTGTCCATGGCACTATGGCACCAAGCTGTGGCTCTCACTCTTTGTGGTCCTGGGTATTTTTATCTTAACTACAGACTGTTTTATTAAAGTTAATGAAAACAGCACATTTCAATCTACAGTCTTTTTGTCCATATAAAACAGACAATAAACTCAGATAAAGTGGGTCCCATTTTAACAGATTATTCCTGGGCAGACTGCTGTGGAATTCTATGAAAATCCTAGAATTCCATGGAATTCCTGCAAAAGTTTGCAAATCTATCCATCATGATGGAACACAATGACCAAATATATAATTATAGTTTTGTCTGTATCTATATCAATATGATATGTTAGGCATGAAAATAAATAATTTACTTTGAATGGCTGTTTATGACCTCTAATGACCTCTCGAATGGTATAGCAACAAGTGAGGTCTATACAAGGTAATACCTAGCCATTCAAAATGAATAATTTATTTTCATGCAGCCCATGGCATGGCCATTCATACAATGACAAGTGCTGGTAAGTTTGATTGTTTTGTGCCTTTTGTACTAGCAGGCCTATACAGAATGTTAAGTATAAAGGAAGAGTCTGATAAAATACTGTAGCGCTTGAATGGAAATATCCTCGTTCTTTGAGCTGGAGTGAAATAAATTATTTCTTTGCACTCCAGATCCCCTGCCTATCAAAATAAATGCATTTACTGTATTTGGTTTTTTTATACCCACTGGCATCAAATAAATATGAATATATATTCATTTAAGAAACTACATTATGCAGACATTAGAGTTGAAGAACACAAAGTGCACAAAGTAGGCAAATGGAAAAAAAATATTAGGGTTTTGGATCTCCAGAGTCATACAAATCAGTGGTGAGGTCTTTCTTGGGTTGTCAACCTAATGCTAACCCTGCCCCGAGCCAGTAGTTCCCTGTCCAAAGCACAAGGTACAGCTACAAGCCAGTGCCTCATAGTGATGTACTCTTCAGAGGCAGAGAAGTGTGACATGCCACATTTTGACATACAGTCAGTCATAGCATTCTTCACACAGGGCCCTGTAGGTCCTGTGTGAAGAAAAAATCATGCTTGATCTTGTTTGCTATGGGGGGTGGTAAGCATCACAGTTGATCACCATATGGAAGACCCCACCACTGATTCACCATAACTCCAGAGACCCAGAACTCTAATATTTTTCATTTACCTATTTTATGCACTTTGTGTTCTTCAACCCAAATGTCTGCATTAACGAGATTTCTGCAATGAATTTCCTTCTTTTGTGATTACAGAATCATATCCTAAATTACGGAGGTCCTGAATGGAATAAACAGAATACTGGAGATATTTCAAAGCCCAATATATCAACCCCTTCTTCTGACACAGTACATGGCCCTACTCGAGCCTTGACATGCATGTCAATCCCTTGTGAGGGAAGGCTCCCAGCCCACCACAATATGTTATCTGTATGGCAGAACACTGTACAATCCCTTTCCAGGCTAAGAGCCAGGCACACAACAGTGCTGGCCCCCCATCCTCAGGCTGCCAAATCAACTCTCCAAGCTTGTTCCTGAATTTGAGTCACCAGCACAGGAACACAACATGCTACCCACTGGGCTAATGACTGACCTAAGTTTCTTCATAACTTTTCTTTTTTTTTTTTTTTTTTGATATTTTGACTAAAACTTTCAATGTAGTTTTTCTATTATCGTACCCCCAACAACATAACAGGTGTCATTTAAAAATACTGGCTGAAACTTCATTTCATGCCACAAGTGTGAAAACACATTTAGGGCAAGATCAGAAAAATGACAGCTGTCACGTCCATGAGGTGTTTGAGAATTATTATGCTGAAATGTGAGGTCAAAATATTGAAAATTACCAAGGTTATGAGTGAGAGTTGAACATTTTCAATGTACCTTCACAACTTTGTTATTTTTTGATACATTAGCCCCAAATTTTCAGCATAGTCTTTTTATAACCTAACATTATGAACTTGGTAGGTGAAATTGTTTAAAGCTGCCAAAATGTGATTTCACTTTTTTCAACCAAGAAATCTCTTCAGGGCAGATTCTGAACATTACACCCACCGTGTTCATGAGGTATGGTCCCAAATAGGCCATGTGGAAACTTTGGGAAAGATATAAAACATTAACAAGTTATGAGTAAAAGTTCAAAATGCATTAGAAATACATACTAAACTGACTTTATTTCCTCAGTTCATAGTCACAGTTGCAGGAGGAGGAGATCTTTTGGGTTGGAGATTGGATCTATGACAGTGGACCATTTTAGGTAAGTGAGGTGTGGGGGTGACAGTAGTAGGTGATGAGTAGGTGGTCAGGGTCGGGTGGGTGAGGGTGTGGAGAGGTCAGGACCACAGAAGTCATCAACAGACAGTTTTCTTTGTTTCATAGAAAAGAAAGAACACAATTATGTGGGTCTGTTTCGTTATTACAAGTACATCGGCTGGCTGTTTGTAGACACGGAGGTAGGCACCAGGTCTTGCTGCATTTCTTTTGGGAGGACACACAAAGGTGTCAGAATAAAATGTATGAATATGGCAAGTGACTGGGCACCTGCCATCATAAACAATGTCAGAAGGGAGGATGGCTGCCAGCCAATGGAATGGGCACCCACCAGCCATTTTTAAAGACATGGGCTGGGAGGGAGGGGTTACCAGGTGTAAGGAATGGGTACCTGCCAGCCATTTTAAAAGACATGGGCTGGGAGGAGGGTTACCAGCTGTTAGGATTGGGCACCTGCCAGCCACATTTTGTAAGAGGTCAGGAGGATGGGAACAATATATAGATAGTTGAGGGTGATGTTGGCAGTGTGATCAAAGTGATTTCTTTCACACTGCTTTCCTCAGCCATGGCTGTGAAGTGAAGGAAATCACTACCAGTCACTTTACTAACTCAGAAATCCAGCTTTCTATAATCTTAATATTTTAACAGAGCATGCTCAGAAAATGGCACATATTTTAACTAATAATTTAAAACAAAAATGTGTGCCGTGGCCAGATTCTATCAAACCTCTAAGTTTCAGGTTTAAAAAATAAACATTTTAGTTACAGATGAGCAAAAAGCCTCCTAATTTTGGTGAATTTCAGCATTTTTGTACTTATGCAACTTTGCCCCTCAATTGATTGACTCAAAATGTTCAGGATCAAGTGTTCTGGCTAAACTCCATTCTTACCAAATTTTGGGCATGTCAGTTGAAAGGGAGCAGAGTTGTTAAAGTGCAAAAATAGGGTTTAACATCAAAATGCTTACAGTACTTAACTATAATATACAGGCATCACCACACCTGTATAATGTATGTTACATTATTGAAATATTGAAATGGATGTTCAGTGTGAGCAACAACAATTTTGCTTGTATAACCCATGTCATAAGTTCAATAACCACTACAGGGTATGGTGTTATTGAAGTTTAATCAACACCGGGTGCATTGTGAGGACACCTCAGGCTGTGGCCTCATGCTTCCAATGCACCCAAGGTGTTGATTAATCTCAACAACACCATACCCTGTTATGGGTCATTGCTTACTTAGCATAAATAGTTACAAGTATTAATCAAGATTTCTTCTTATGATGAATATGCAGCAGCAAAACTGCAATCTTACATATTTCTTGAATATAATAGTTGTTGTGCAATCTCACTCATCAAATATACTAGTCAGAATAGCGTATATATAAGCCCTATCATTAATCAAAATAATTATCTCCAAATTTCAAAGAATGATAGATGTTCTGTTCAATGAAGTTGAAGAAAAATTATTTTCTAATACAGAATAATGAGCCGTTTGACTTAAGCACAAGGGACAAAATTTGTTTTGTCAAATCTGGTGCTGAAATTAATATTTCACAGAGCTTTATCTGGTCCATTGACATGATGCATTCTGTCAAGTGTTTAAATGCATCCTCTCACTTAAATGAATTTCATCAGGCACCTTAATTTATTCTGTGCACAAAGCACAATTTGTCAGAAAGCTGAAACAAAAACATCAATCATATTATCAATCAGACACATTTATTTTTCTTTCTTGCATTTTGTCAACACATTTTGCACCTTTCACTGGCCTAAATGAAATAAAAAAGAAATGCTGAACAAGTTACAAAACAAAAATATATTGCCAAAGGAATAGAATAGCACAAAGGAAAATCATTAATGGACAAAATAAAATTAGCAGCTATTCATTAGACATAATGCAATGCAGAACAATTGCCTTTTAAAGTTAGACTATGAATGAAACCTCTTGTTGTTGATACTATGAGCACTATAAATATTCATCTGTGTTTTATTGTCAAAGCGTAAATGCAACACTTGTCATCTACCTTCATAATCAGTGCTGTCTCTTTAAGACCACATGGACCTACCTTTCTAATGATGATTAAGAAATCACTGTATGACCACTGAGTTTAAATTGAAATGTTTCATTTACTTTACTTTTCACCTAGAAATAGAGCATTCTTATGCTTTGTGAATGAAAGTGCTGCATGAAGTTCTTCACTGATCTACATGTCACTGTTCATGAAAGAAATAATAAATTATTAAACAGTTTAGCTGGAGCTGTTATGAACAGTTGCAAAACGTCAAATTATAGTGAATGTCAGTGTTTTCCAGAGTTAAAACTTTACAAAGTTTCTCATAGCAATACGAGTCCAGATTCACTTTCAGCTTTCTAAACTTAACCAACATCAATCCATCGAACAGTTTTATCTTTATATAGCACCAAAAAAATAGTAGCATCTCTAAGCGCTGTTCATGAATAACAAAACATGGGTCCAGGCAATACAATAGATTACAAAACTAAATCAAGCTCCAGCACACAGGCCAGTTACACCTGGTCAGAAAAAGCACAGACCACTAAAATAAAGTCAATCACCTAACACATAATCCATTTAGCAGATGAGTATGCATCCTGAATATTACATTTCCCAGGGTTTCAAGAGCAAGGAAAATAATACACTAAAATCCCAGAATAAGTATAAATGCAGATTGTGACATGAGAATACATGAATGAGATCAATAAACCTAAGTGTAATTATTCAATGGTGTGAAAATCCTGTAACATCATTGGTCAAAACATGTCACATGACCGTTGGTAAATCCTGATTAACCCACAGCTGAGGAATAGCATTTATAAAAAAACATAATTAAACACATTTTAAATTTATTTTACACATGGGCCCATTATAATAATCACAATAAGAGTACTCTAGGGTGTGAGAGGCGTTGGTGATTTACCACTTCTTGTGTGGTTAAGTCCTTTCGGCTAGCCGTGACACACCACTCAAGACGTGGGTAAATTCCCAATAACTCACACCCTGTTGTGCTTATTACTTAAATATACTGTGGAGCAGCAGTGAATGGTATTGCCATGTGCCAGGTTCAGTCATGACTAAACATATCCAGATACTGCTATCAATGTCCTCAGTCACAACTAGTTGTAATGCTGATGTCACTTGGTGTCACTACTTTAAATGCTAAAATAATCTTTATTGTCTGCAGGGTTGTTAACAGTCAGCAGGTGTCATTGTATTGAAACAGTGCTGTGCATGTGTGTGTTCCTCCCAAGGCCTTCAGGGGTGGGCTATAGTAAGCAGCTGGCAAATTGAAAGAAATCAGACAAGTCCACAGTGATGGCCTAGACTATTCTTCACTCAAGGTACTGACTTGACATGAGGGAACCTGATAATGAGCACCACTGTAGCAGGGTTAGTAAACACTGGGACAGTAGAGAACAATTACCACCACCCCAAACTGAGTGCCAGATTGAAGGCATACAGAACAAATAAGACTTTCATTTGGTCAGTACTCAAAATAAGAGCCCTTTATCGCCTGGTATAACTCTAATACTGCAGTGTTGGGTACTAAGAAAATGGCAGCTAAGCCAGTTGAGAAGTCCAGCAGATTTTGAACATAGATACATAGACAGTGTCGGCAGATAAGGGCCTACGGCCCACCCAGTCTGCCCATTTGAGCTTTTAAGTTTACTTTATGTTTTCCTAGAAGTCTGTTGTCCCTTAACCCTGACCTCCAGAATTCCTTTATGTCTATCCCATGCATTCTTAAATCCTGTGATTGTTTCAGCCCCACCACTTCCTCTGGCAGGGTGTTCCACTTGTCCACCACCCGCTCTGTGAAGAAATTCTTCCTCACGTTTCCTCTGACTCGTCCCTCCCTCTAACTTCATCCCATGCCTCTAGTCCTGGAACATCTTTTTCGCTTAAAAATGGTGTATTCCTGCACCTTGTTCCTCCCTGTAAGATACTTGTATGTCTCTATCATATCTCCTCTCTCCTCCTCTCCTCCAGGGAGTACATATTCAATTCCTTCAACCTGTCCTCATAGGACATGTGATGCAATCCATGTACCATCTGTGTTGCCCTCCTCTGAACCTTCTCTACCATGTCTATGTCCTTACGTAGGTAAGGTCTCCTGAACTGTACGCTGTACTCCAGGTGAAGCCTCACTAGTGTCTTGTATAGTGGAATTATGACCTCCTTTTCCTGCTGGTGATGCCCTGCCTATGCATCCCAGCATCCTATTTGCTGTACCTGCTGCCTTGTCACACTGTTTCCTACCTTGAGGTCATCAGAGATAATAAACCCAAGATCCCTTTCCTGCTTGGTGCATGCTATATCCTCACCTCCCAACTGATATATTGTGCCAGAGTTTTTGTGCCCCATATGCATTATCTTGCACTCTTTGCATTGAATTTCAACTGCCAAACCCCTGACCATTCTTCAAGTTTCTGCAGGTCCCTCTCATTCTGTCTACACCCTCTGGTGTGTCTACTCTGTTACAGAGTTTTGTGTCATCAGCAAACAGGGAAATTCTGCCTCTAGGTCCTGCGCAATGTCACTGATGAAGATGTTGAATAGGACCGGTCCCAGCACTGATCCCTATGGTACCCCACTGGTCACTCTTCCCTCTATGGAGTGACAGCCATTTACCACCACCCTCTGTGTCCTGCCGCCCAGCCAGTTACCTACCCACTGCACTACTGTCCTGCCCACACCCATATTCCCAGTTTGTGTAATAGTCTTCTATGTGGCACAGTATCAAAGGCCTTGCTGAAGTCCAGATAGGCCATGTCCACTGCCCTTCCCTGATCCACCTCCCTAGTCACCCAGTCAAAAATTCAATGAGGTTGGTCTGACATGACTCCCCTGGTGAAACCATGCTGCTTGGGTCCTGTAGTCCATTGACAACCAGATGTTCCACCAATCTCTCCTTCAGTAGTGCTTCCATGATCTTCCCCACTACCAAGTTGAGGCTGACTGGTCTGTAGTTCCCACTTCCTCTTTGTTCCCACTTTTGTATAAGGGGACTACATCTGCTGTCCTCCAGTCTTTGGGTACCTCCCCTGTTTCCAGTGATTGGCTAAACAGGATTGCCAGAGTTCACCCACCACCTCTCTTAGTTCTTAAGGACCCTGGGGTACACCCTATCTTGCCCCTATTGCTTTATCAACTCATTACTTCCAGTTCCTTCAGGACCCTTCTCATGTCCATTTCTGCACCATTCTCACCTCTTGTACTCCCTTCAGACCCATTACCCTCCTCTTCCTCAGTATAGACAGAGCAGAAATACCTGTTCAATATGTCAGCTTTCATTGTTGTCATCCTCCACGCGCCCCATCCTCCCCTTCAGTCTCACTATCCTCCCTTTGCCTTTCTTTTTCACTATGTACCTGTAAAAGGTTTTGTCCCCACCCACTGATTTTGCAATGCTCTTCTGTCTGAGCTTTGTCTTCCCTTACTGATCTCCTGCCTCCCTTTGCTTCTCCTGGTACTTCTTCCTATCCCTTCTGCCTGTGTCTTTTGTATTGCCTGAATGCAATCTTTTGCTTTCACTTTCTGCTACCTCCTTGGAAACCATAATGGCCTCCTCTTCCTTTTCCTCTTGTTAACCTGCTTAATGCATATTCTGTTGTTCTTGTAATCCCCATTTTAAATACTGCCCACTGTTCCTCAACCCTGATTCCTGCCCCATTCCCTTAATGCCTCTTTCAAGCATCTCCCCATTTTCCCAAAGTCTGTCCCCTAAAATCCAGGATACATGTTTTTGTGTGGTTTGTTCTGCTCCTTCTGTGATTTCAAACCACAATGACTGGTGGTCACTGCTCCCCAGGTGCTCCCCACTGTTACCCCTTATCACACTGTCCCTGTTTGTGAGCACAAGGTCCAGTATTGTCTTCTGCCGAATTGGTTCCATGACCAGTTGCTTGAGAAAGGCACCTTGAAGGGAGTCCAGGATAAATCTGTTCCTAGTTGATGCTGCTGCTGGGGATGCTCCAGTCCACGTCTGGAATATTGAGGTCTCCAACCAGTACTACCTCACTTTGTCTGCCATCCTTGGATGGCTAGCATCAGCTCCCTATCTATTTCTTCTTCCTGGGCTGCTGGTCTATAGACCACACCTGTGCGGATAGCTGGCCCCATTTTCCTTTCCAGCTTAACCCACAGTATCTCTCCCCATTTTGTTCCTCCTGGATCTCTGTGGCCTTTATGTCATTTTTCACATACAATGCCACTCCTCCTCCTTCCTACCTGCCCTGTCTCTTCTGAATATGTTGTAGCCAGGTATGGCCATCTCCCAGTCATGGTTATCATTACACCAGGTTTCTGTGATGGCCACAATGTCCAGATCTGACTGCACCATGACAGCCTCCAGATCCTCCATCTTGTTGCTAAGGCTCCTGGCATTGGCACACATGGCTTTCCATGATTTGACCCCTAGACTGTTTAGCTGTTCTACTCCAGCCCTTCCCTGGTTGTCCTTTATCCCTGGTTCTCCTTGCTGTCTGCCTTCTGTTGAATTTTGCCCTTTTCTGTCTATCCACATCTTGGGCACTTATCTCCATCTTTGCACACTGCTTTGTAGAGATATCCACCTCTGGTTCACTGGTTCCACTGCTAGCTGTGGGGTGGGCAATTAGATACCCTCCTTGCTGGCCTGCCACACCCTTTGGCTAGTTTAAATGCTTGTCAATGTAGCATTTAAACTTATCATTGAATGCTTGATCTCCTCCAGGATGGATGCAGGCCGTCAGGCTTGAACAAGCTCCATCCTCCCAGGTGGGTCCCCAGTCACCAATGAATCCAAAACTTTTCCTCACAGCACCAGTTCTTCAACCATGAGTTAAAGTTCGTGCATGCACCCCATGCTCTCCCATGCCTCTCGAGGTAGTACTTGGAGAAGGTGACAGAAGTAGCTACTTGCTTGATACCCTCCCAATTTCCTAAACTCTTCCTGAACTTCTTTGGCTCCCATTTGCCAGGTCATTAGTACCTAGGTGAATAATGACATCCAGCTCACCCTCCTGTCTTGTCTCCTCAGTAATACCCAGGGTCTTTCTTCCATCCCTCCATGACATGGCACCTGGTAGGCACCTCACCTCCTGTCTTCCCCTCCTATGTTCCTAGTTTGATCCTCTTATGATGAAGTCCCCACCAGGATTTACTTCATCCTCCTCCTCTGGGGTCCACTGTTTCCCACTGAGGTCACCTCCTTGGCTAACCTCCACATCCTTTCCTTCCACTTCTCTGGGTACCTCTGTTTGGTTGTCCCCATTTGCCAGTGTGGCATGAGTTCTTCAGTGGAATAGGATCTGGGATGTGCCTCTGCCTGACCACCCTAACCCTCCCTGAGCCCACTGTTATCCAAGTGCTCCTTGTTCTCGGCATCCTTGCAGCAGCAGCATTGGACTGGGTGGTCTCTGGATAGGGTGATGGTACTCCTGACTCAGTTTACTTCCACTCTGAGTCTGGCTACCTCATCCTATAGTCCGGAGGATGCATGCAGATAGGGCAGCACCTCATCGTCCGGAAGATCTGCCTGAATATGGCTGCCCCTCAGCCACTGCATTGCACCACTCCCCACATTATATTACACTTACACTGCTATTCCAGTACTTGCCTGTTACTGAAGCTCTCCTAGTTCCCTTTATTAATTTACTGTCCTAAAAATCCTGCCACTGTTCCTCAGATACTTTTCTTTAAAAGAAAAAATAAATAAAAATTAGTCAAAACACTTGTCGTATGAGGGCAGGCTTCTTCCCCTTATGTCCCTCCTACACAACCCCTACTATATCCTGTGCTTAGCTCCTGTCAATCAGATTTAACAGGCATATAATTAAGAGTTAGCGGGGTGAAAATTTGCAGCAATTAAAGACAGCAAGGAAATACATCATCACTACAAGCACAACAAACTAGGTTTTAAATTTTCAACATCCCAAAACAATTCTAAGTAAAGACAACAAAGAAATTACAGTTTTTAGCAATTCACTTTGGATGACTATATCTGATCAACTATATGTCTAGTTCTCTATAGATTGCATTTTTCACCCCAAACCTGAACATGATATATGTGGATTTATAATTCTGGTGTTGAAAGTTACATTTCTTGGAGTGTGTCTTAGAATGAATCAGAGCACACCTTGGGGTCTTTGTTGCCATATTTAGGAAAACAAATATTCCAGCAGAGGTATATTTATGAAAGCTAAATTGGAGCACCAATCACAGATGTGATTTTGACCAGTTCTGGGCATGTTAATACCACATGGGGTAAAACTACAAATGGGAACTGTATAGCATTGCTAAGATAACTGCTATGAATACAGATACTGCATATAGTATATTTGCATTTAGAAAAATGAAAACAAGGGATATATGAGGTCAATTAAAACAGAAAGGTAATGGATGATAAAATGGCAGATGCACAATATCCATATTAAAGATGGTAGATGTGGACAAATAAGGCTAAATTGATGAAGTCGGCACATACCGTCAGTGCTATCATACTACTACCACCTCTGCTGGCCTGACCAAATCTGGGTTTTATTTATTTATTGAAAATTTCATAGAATACCTTTGAGCACAAGTGCTCTTTTACATAGAGTACCACATCAGTGACAGAGATTACAAAGCAACATAACAAATACAATAAGTGAGTTCCAGTGGAATGAAGTCAGACAAGTACAATATAGTCAAACAAGTACAAATAAATAGGTGAGATCAGTTGCATATAATTTTAGGCAGGTAACCAGAAACAGTGCAAAACAAGCATAGTAATAGTATATGGCCTCAGAGCGAGTCTGAACACAGTTCAAAGGTGTATACCAGAAGGGTCTTAGGATGATTATCAGTTACTGCTGTGTGGAACTGTTAGGGTTGCCCATAGTGCTCTCTTAAACTGGTCAAACTTAGGTGAGAGCCCGAGCAAGGTATCAGGCAACTCATTTAACCAGCCAGTGGCCCCTAACAGAGAAGAACACTTGCCCAGCTGAGTATGATGAAAAGACATTTAAAGGGCATTCTGAGTCATGCTTCTGGTGTTGTAGAGATTGGCAACAGGGTGGCCACAGTGAGTTACTGGCTGGAAGGGTTTGGCCCAGTAACACCTTCTTGGCTAGCAGACAGGGTGGAACTCAATTCTGCTAGGTAGGGGTAATCAACTTGTTTTGGCTGTAGAGGTGCAGCTATGGATTTACTTGTCTGCCCCATGAATAAAGGGTCAAGCCTTATTACAGATCAGATTTTTGTCTGCTGAGAAATGAGTCGGGCAGCTGCATAGACAGGGAGGCCATAGTCAACTAGTGATAGTACTGAGCTTGCCACTATGAGGCATCTAGCATCAGCCATGAGGTTTACCTATACAGTACAAGGCTCCCAATCTTCTGTTTACCACATACACAAGGTGGTCATGTCAGAAGCAAAGATAAGGTATCATCCAGGATCACCTGAAGGTATTTAAAGATTCCCACCTGTTCAAGTATATGTCCCAGGTCCTTGCAGGTGACAAGGGTGGGTTACCTTTTCTTTTACTTACAGGCTTGTGAAGAGCATTGCCTTAGTTGTTTTTTTTTTTTTTGTAATTTAGAATTAGTTTGTTTTGGGAGACCCATTTTCAAGAGCCCCAGAATGACCCTGGAGGATGGAGGTAGGGCTGCCAAGATTAGGTTATTGGAATAGATAACAGCATCATCTGCATAGAGAAGTACATTTGCAAAACAGACAGGCATTGGACAGCCAGTTTAGGAATAAGCCAAATAATAGGGGTCCAGAATGGAGCCCTGGAGAAAGTCAATGGATACATTCCCTGACATTTGACACGGTGCTATCAAGCTTAACGCATTGAGTGCAATTAGTGAGATAACTCTGGAACCAGGTAACAGTGTCCAGTGACAGGCCTAGGGCCACAGAGTTTGTGGAGAAGGAACTCTACAGCATGTCCATAATGTGAACTGTGGAGTTCCTGACTTGTGGACACATGTCATGGTGGCCTTACGCATATGCATGAGCTGTTTTGCAGATGCTCTCAGACCTGGGTGATGATGTCACTTGGTCATCTCCATGAAGCTAGGGACAAGTATCTGCAACATAGACTGGTATCCCTCAAACATGCACACAAAATGTCTATCTTTGCTGGGTAACAGTGATACATGCGCCTTGGGAAGTCAGGTTGTGGGGTTGGAGGTGAGGAAGAGCCAAACAGGGAAGAGTCCTGCACCACTGTACATGGGAGAGTCTCTTCAGTGCAACTCAGGCTGTGGTCATGTGCTGAGCACCAAGTCTGGGTATTGCATTCCAATTTAAGTGTAGCAAAATGCCATATATTATGTATAACACAGAATATCAGTTTGTGGTTGTATGGCCAGTTAAAATGACTATTGATTTACAGTTCTGATACCCAGGTACTATATGGGCTACAGGAATCAGAGCAATATGAATTCTGAACTCAGGGTCAGTTTTATAAGTCCCACTCCCAGGCCCATGCTCATGGTGGCTACAAAGTAAACTGTCTATACTCAGTGGTACTTCATGCTGATGTTAGATGACATCTCATAAAACATGCTCCCTGTCAATAGTTAATTATCATGTTCCTATGATCCAATAAGGCAACTGGGTCTTGTCTTAATGTTACAGATATGAGCCTTCAAGTGCGTCCTAAACAAATGGTTTCCAACCATTTAAGTGTTTATTACTTTGCTTTTATTACTGTACCCCGTTTAGACTTTTAGGTTAATCTCAGTGATGACACATTCAACTATTATATTTTATTCATCTCCACCTGAGCACCACTTTGTGAAACTTATTTTTCTGGGTTTGAATCTATAATGCTCATTTAGAATCCCTGATTCATTACTAAATACTTTTGTAAAATTTATTTTGTCCCAAATAAATTTTTGATTTGTAGTTTCTTTTTTTTATTCAATATAGACAATGTTCTGATCAATCACCAAGTACATGTGAGGAACAAAAAGAACATATGTCATGAAGAAGAGGCTGACCAGCTCACTCCCATACAGTTTAAAATGTAACAGCCATGGCTTCTTTCTATCATATAGAGTATGCATTGACTGACAGGCCTAGAGGAGGATGAAGCAATATAATGCCTATTATTACATGGGTCTCCTGAGGGTCTTATTTGATTGGATGCTGTGTGTTACTCCACATTATCAGCACACCTTGTTGTGCATTAATGCTTACTTATTTTATTGTGACTGTCAGAGAAAACTAAGGTGTATAAGAGGTCAGTGACCTTCCCGGAGGTGCTCATAGAACATGGGGAGAGGGAGGAAGCTCAAAATCACCATATTTAATGAATGGTTAAAGGGCTGGTATGCAGTAGAATGGTTTTATTATATGGGGGATGGGATCATTTCTGGGAGGACAAGAGGCAGTCTAATGCAGATAGATGTCCTGCATCCCAACAGGGATGGAACAAGAGCCTTAAGGTGCAATTTGATGAATTTATGGTGCACCATTTAAACTGGTAGTGGGGAGGCTTGTGGTAAGGAGAACCTAGTGCTGGTTATGACTGGGTGAACTGCTAAGTACTCCCAGTCCCCAGAGAAGGGAGGAGGGAGGGACATGGGAATGGTTTGTGTAGGTTCGCTCAAAGGAAGAGAAGCACAAAAACACACTGTAAAATCAGTGGTGGCCCACGCCAGGTTCCTCTTGTCTAGTCATGCCAGTCAGTGTCTTGAGTGAAGTATCATTGAGAATAGTCAAGGCCATCTCTTTGCACTTGCTTGTCTTCTTGCAATTTGTCAACTGTCTGAACACTAAAACCCACAGATTAAAGGGCTTGTGGAGTCATGCACTTGTTCAGCATCCTTTCTGTACAGTGCCACTGTAGGGATCCTTGGTAAGACCCCACCTGTAGTATGGTGCGAGACCTGCAAACACCTGAAAGATATCACAGATTTGGACATCAGTGACCTTTTTGTCTCAGTGAAACAAAACAACCAGGGGCACTATTATAAGCTTGAGGTGGAAGGTCCTAGAAGAAGTTAGGAGACACTTCTTTACAGAGAGTGGTGTCATGATGGAACAAACTCCCAGCTGAGGTCATCACTCAGAAGGCAGTGGAGGTTCAAGAGCAGGTGGGACAGGGTAAAGAGGGTATCAGGACTGAAGGGAGAGGGCAGGCTCACTGTAATCACTGGATTAGGGCTCTGCAATCAAGCAGACTCAATAGACCATAAGGCCTTCTTCAGCTGGCTGTTTTCATATGTTTGTATGTTCTCTACAGTTCCACCCGGTGATTATTTAACAACCCTGCATACAACAATGTTTACTTAAAGCATTTAAAAATGACACCAAGCATTACAAATAGTTGTGACTGAGGACACTGTCACAGTAGTATCAGGATATCATTAGTGTGGGGCACCATTATAACTGGGATGGCTGAAGAACATGGAGGTTTTGACTTGTGCAGGTCACACTTTTAATGAGTGACTGTTGTGGGATTCCTGATGGATAGTATATTGTTCTCACCTCTAGGTTCTTTTACCTTTGTATTGTACTAAATATAGGAAAACAAATATTGCATGTTTAACCTTGGATTTTTCTGGGCATTTTACTGATGTTTTCATTATTAAATGAATGTACATCAGATTACTCATTCTGGCAAGAAACTGACTTTCAAAGTTCCAGTGCTGAGCCACTTTATCCATGACAAAATAAAAGTATTAAACTTCCACAGAGGCTCTCCACTATCCTCTAAGTTTTCTTAGAGTGGTGCACTTTGAAACAATAAAATATCCAAACAACACTAAATGCACCTAACATAGTTCATCCCAGTTGTAAGAAATGAGACTAATGCCTTATACTTATTGTACCAAAGATGGGAAAAAATGCTTTGATTATGGAATAATATTTCTTTTAACCTTTGAATCTCTTTAAAATTCCTTCGTAATAAAGTACAAAAATAGACAACCAGCACTAGAACAGACATAATACATGCAGCAGTGTAAAAAAGGTTTTTAATGCTTCACCACATCTCAATGTGGTTTTATCAGAGGCATACTAAACACAGTGAATTCTAAGTCTATATATACAGTTCTTAATTACAAAATTAAATTGCAATCACACCAATTTATCTAAGTGCACAAACACATGTGCTTAATAAAGGTAGCCATCAATAGTAAATACCACAATACACTGATTCCATTCCTCCATCAATCATTAATTAATTGCAACAATTACAAAATAAAGCAATTACGTGTAGTTGAGTCCCAGAACTTTGTTTCTTTAAACTTGAGTTCTTTTCTTTATGTCCTGGACTTCATTTTGACTCTTTCTCCTTAATGTTCGAGGCTATGTTCTCTATAAATCAAAAGGAAAAATGTTAAGTTCCCAAACCCTATTCTAAGTATTCATTTTATTCATTTGCAGTTGATGTTTTTAACCCACTAATAACCATTCAGTTGATATTTCTGCTTTTTATTTTCATTAATGAATACTGCTGTCCCAAATGCTAGCACTACATATCAAAAACTAACTGCACAACCATAGCATGCTCCAAACATTCCATACTTAATTATACATTTTATGGAAATACCAGATATTTAGAACAGGATAAGGTAAATCTACAGATCAGAATCAAAAAGCACACAATAAGCTGGGGGATCAACCCATAGGAGGAGACCAGAAAGATCAGGACAGCTGCCAAAATATATCCTTGCAACCAGCAACATAGTTTTATTATTTAAACAGAAATCCAAGGCTTTATCAGAGGCTTTTAACTACTGTAATTTATTACAATCACTTCACTTCTATAATTTTAACCCTTTCTGGGAAAGTACAATCAGCCAGAAAGAATCCATTAGGATTTACAGAACTTGGACTTGTTTTCCACTGGGTTTTAATAACTCAGTGGAAGTTAAACATTTGCTAAAGAAGCAGCATTAATGTATAAGAGAAGTCAGAAAGGTTAAACGTATAGGACAGGAAGTGATTTTAATCAATTACAGTAAGTTAAAACCTCTGATAAAGCCTTGATTTCTGTTTAAATAATAAAACTATGTTGCAGGTTGAAAGAATATATTTTGGCAGCTATCCTGGTCTTCCTGGTTCTCCTATGGGTTGCCCTCCCAGCTTATTGTGTGCTTTTTTTCTGATCTGTAGATTTACCTTATCCTGTTCTAAAATCTGTTATTTCCATAAAATGCATAATTAAGTATGGAATGTTTGAATGTGCTATGGTTGTGCAGTTAGTTTTTGATATGTAGTGCTAGTATTTGGGACATCAGCGAATTCATTAATGAAAATAACAAAAGCAGAAATTTAAGCTGAATGGTTGTTATTAGTGGGTTAAAATATCAACTGCAAATGAAGAACATCAATACAAGAATAGGGGTTTGGGAACTTAACATTTTTCCTTTTGATTTACAGGAACATACCTGAACATTAAGCAGAAAGAGTCAATAATGAAGTCCAGGGCACAAAGAGAACTCAAGTTTAAAAAAAACGAAAGTTCTGGGACTCAGACCACATAATTGTTTAATTTGTTATTTGTAATTGTTGTAATTAATTAATGATTGATGGAGGAGTGGAATCAGTGTATTGTGGTATTTATTAGTGATGGTTACCTTTTATTAAGCACATGTGTTTGTGCACTTAAATAAATTGATGTGATTGCACTTTAATGTTGTAATTAAGAACTGTATATATAGACGAGAATTCACTATGTTTAGTATGCCTCTAATGAAATCACATTGAGGTGTGGTGAAACGTAAGGTCTTTTTCACACTGCTCTTGCATGTATTGTGTCTGTCCTAGTGCTCATTGTCTATTTTCTGTACTTTATTACAATGGAATTTTTAAAGAGATTCAAAGATTAAAAGAAATATTATTATATAATCTGAAGCATTTTTTCCATCTGTGGTACAATTAGTACAAGGCATTAGTCTCACTTCTTACAACTGGGACAAACTATAAGGGAGAGTGCATTTAGTGTTGTTTGGATAAAATAAAAGTATTTTGATCAACTGCTTATCCTGTTGGCTTTCAAAACTTTGTGCTCTCAAGGAACTCATTCAGTTAATATTGTGCTGAAAAATTACCAGCCATGCAACGGATACTTTATATGATATGCAATATATTTATTTATTTATTTTATACTGGAACGTATGTGAGCAAAAATGCCTGTTTTCACAAACGTCGGTTAAATATATACTAAAGCCCTTTGTTTGATTGAGCAAGGCAAATGTACTGCATTACTAAGAAAGCATAGTAACATTGATGGCATTGACATTTAAGGTAATTAGTAGAGCTGTGCAAAATTTACATATTCTTCTTCCATCAGAATTCTGTGGAATTTGGAAATTCCACCTCATTCTGCATAATTCTGCTGGATGAAGAATTCTGAAAATCTGAAAGCAGAATGTTTACTCTGGAATCATATTCTGTAGTTTATGTGAACTATGGATTTATTTCCATAAACTCTGCATATTATTCTGCAGATTTCGGGATCCGTGGAATATTACACCACAGTTTATATGTAGAAATGCTTTTCAGAATTGTGGGAGTTAAAAAATACAAAAAGCATTTCTGAACACAAATGCCATTCCACACAAATTCTGTTGATAGAATTCTGCATTCCACACAGTTCTACTTGGAAAGACATCTTGATTCTTTATGTCTACCCACCTCCACCCCAACCCTGCTTCAGATCAGACTAGACCCTTCATTGACTTTCAGTCTGTAACTCTGTAAAATCTAAACTGGGCTTGGCTTGTATGGTTAGACATAACCTCTCCCATAGCATGCCCGCCATAGTTCAAGGGTGCTGCTGCAAGGTCTTACCTTTAAGTTGCTAGCCAGCCTTGGCAATAAAAGCAAATGTTTCAAAGTGGAATGTGACATACAACAGTATGTGTCACATTGTTCTGGCCACCTTCCAGTTTACCCACCACTACCTACTCTACTCTGGCCTGGGCTATCCCTGCAGTAAAGCATTCATTTTTCCTGCACTTTTATAGACAAATTGCTTCCATCAGGTTAACCAGGTGTGCTAGATGACCACTTGCAATATCCCATGACAACTAATGACTGAGATCCAAGGATCTTCTCTATTCAAAGAATTTAGATATGTCACAATCCTTAACAAATTCATGCTCCTCTCAATTTTTACTTCTGTACTTAACTGTTTACTACTGCTGCCATTATTGAAGTGAACTGTATCACACCCTACACTTTTGTACTGCTGCTGTCCTTAACTCCTGTAACTGAGGTGGCCACCACATTTGGGGCCAGGTGGTCCTGTCTGCCAACAACTTCTATGTTTCTATGTTTCCATTTGCTGTTGATGATATCTAGAGTGGTCTTAGTTATACTATAGTTTCTGTTATGTATATTGTGTTCTGCTTTTTGTTGTATTTGTTAATTTTATCAACAGTGATCATGTTGTCTTGTCTTGTCTTGCCCTGTCATATTACAATTTTTGTATTATAATGTTATCAGCTGTTTTTGTTTTGCATTGTATTTTGATCTTTCAGGATGTGCCTCAGAAAGGCAACTTTATGCCTGATGCACTTACCTGGTGAACAAAAATAAATAAATCAATAAATAAACAAGCAGATATGAATAAGTATGCTGTGCAAACATACAAAGTAGTCCTAATGTTGCAAAATGCTTACAGAAACATTGAAATTGGTGGCAGAAAAGGACAGCTTGGCCCTCCCAGTCTGCCCAGCTGGTCCCTACCCTAGTCTGTCTCCACAGACCCTAATTGGTCTCAGAACTCTTCCACTTCTGTGCCTGTTTACTAATATTCCCCTATGTCTGTTCTCATATGCTTGTAGCCTTCTACTTTTTGCCTCCAGCACTTCCGATGGCAGTCTGTTACAGGTGTCTGCAACTCTTTCAGTGATTCAGTACTTCACCACATCCTCTCTGCAGTCTGCCTTTCCAACTCCTCCCTGTGCTAGGAGGTCTGTATATCACCCCTGAACAGATAGCAGCCCCAGTGACTGTCTCCAGGATGATACACAACACCTCCAGTTGAAGTGACTATGTATGAGGGGCAATAAGGGGGACTGCACAGAGGGGCCACACAGATGGGCACCAGAAAAAGCAGACATCCTGAACAAGTACCTCTGCTTAATTTTCATAGTGGAAGTGGGGGGTGGATGACCAGGAAGAAGCAGAAACAAAGTGGGAGAGACGGACACAAGTTTCCTTTAAAAAAAAAAGTGTCCTAAAGGGACTTGCAGCTCTGAAAGTGGACAAGGCTGTGGGACCAGATGGGATACACCCAAGGGTGCTAATGGAACTCAGGGAGGTGCTAGCTGTCCCACTAATGGCCTTATTCAACAGCTGTCTGGAAACAGGCATGGTTCCAGAAAACTGGAGGTGACAGATATGGACCCTCTAAATAAAAAGCAGCAGTAGGGAGGAGGCTAGCAACAATAGGCCAGTCAGTCAGACCTCATTGGTGGGGAAATTTATGGAAATCCTGGTAAAGGAAAGCTTGGTGGAGTATCTTGAATCTGGGCTGCAGGATCACAGGCAGCAAGGACTAATGGGGGGCAAAGTCATGCCAGATAATCTGATTGATTTAATCAACTGGGTGGAAAGGGAAATAGATCTGGGAGGACAGTGGATGTGACCTATCTGGAATTTAGCAAGGCCTTTGACATTGTGCTACAGGAGATTGATAAAGAAACTGAGCAGCCCAGTGGGATCCAAAGTTGTGAACTGGGTTAAAACTGGTTACTGGATAGGAAACTGAGGATGATGGTTAATGGCACTCACTCTAATGATGGGAGAATGACCAGAAGGGTGCCACAGGGCTCCAGTCGGGACCAGTCCTTGCATAAGAACTGTAAGGAAAGGTATGTCTTTTTGTAGATGACACGAAAATCTGTAATAGGGTGAATACTCAGGAAGAGGTGGAGAAAATGCATAAGGATGTTAAGAAACTCAAAGAGTGGTCAAGAGCATGGTATAAAATCATGCACATGGGGCATAGGAACCCAGGAGCTGGTATAGGATTGGGGAAAGGGGCTGGCTGTCACTAAGTAGGAAAGAGGCCATGGGGTTATTTTTTTATTTATTTTATTTTAAATGTGTTAATTGGGTAAGGAAACTGAACAGATGCCCTTGTTTAGGACTGGCCTGGACAATAAACAAAACCATACAACAATAAATAACAAAAGGAGTCTCTGACAATATCAAGTAAAACATTTACATACATCCAAAGACAATAAATCAGGTTTAAGTTGAACTTCAAAACTAGACAGAGATGTAACTAAACATAGTGAGGGTGGAAAATCATTCCATAAAATTGGAGCAGCAGAAACAATAGAATGAGAACCATACTTACTTATGACTGAACTGGCTTCCAAAAACAATACCCTGTTAGACCGCAAGTTAATAGATGGCTCTCTGACTGCAATTAAATCTGACATTGGAAAGGAAAGCAAAGAATAAACTACTTGATGAACCAGACAACCCAGCGTATAGGTGAATTTTAGCTTCAGTGATAACCAACTTAAAGAAGAATACAGAGTACAGTGATGCATCTTCAATGGAGCAAAAAGTATAAAATGACACATGTTATTGTATGCAACACTCAGAACATGACTCTTCTTCACACCTAGACCATGATATTAAAAAGAAACATAGTCCAAGTGCGGTAGGAGAGTATCCAGGGCAATAGATCTACATGATTCAAATGACAAAACTGTTTAAATTTATAAAGTAAACCCAACTTCTGATTAATGGTTCTACTAACTGTCTTAACTTGGGCATGGAATGTCAGTACAGGATCTAGTAAGACCCCAAGTATTTAAATTCATTAACCTGTTCTATGACTAAACCAGAGCAGTCATGAATTTGCAAGCAGGGATTCTCCCTCAACCTGAACATATTTCCAAAACCATCAATTTATTTTTTTTCACTTTCAAGACCGTTAGTTTAGCAAATAATCAAGAACACAGTAACTGAAAATCCTTTACTATGACAGTACTAACATGATCGATAGATTGATCTTGGTAAAACAAAATAAGATTATCTGCATAAAGAAGACATCTACTAGAACTAAAATGGATGGCATATGATTTATAAATAGCGAAAACAACAGGGGTCCAAGTATGGACCCCTGTAGTACCACAAACAATGGGTCATGTACTAGAAGACACAGAGCCAGTTGAAACACTCTGGGATCTACCAGCCAAATAGTCCCTAGTCCAAACCGCAACATTACCAGAAATGCCCAGTTCAAGAAGTCTTTGACACAGTAAAGGGTGATTATCAAATGAAAAGCCCTGGTCAGGTCACAAACACTGCCCCGTTAACACATTCTTATGCATTATCCCTGCAGGACGGTGTTTGTGAACCTGTAACCAGAGAATATAATCCCATATGGCCATGTCTAAAGCCATGCTGTTCAGCAGTCATGACTTCATTCATTATCATATCTAATGACCTCAAAGTGACAGGGCAGTGTGACAATGCAGTGGGTAGGGCCAGTGGGATGCTGGGGTGTGAAGAGGTATCTACAGCAGGAGGAGAGGAGGTGGTGTTGCCACTAGTTTGCTTGCTGGTGAGACCCCACCTAGAGTATTGTGTCCTATCCTGGAAGCCGCACCTGAGACATGACATAAGTGAAGTGGAGGATGCCCAGAAGAGGACAGCTGAAATGGTGCAAAGGTTGAACCAAAATCCCTATGAGGAGAGACTGTGGGATCTCAACATGTACATTTTAGTAGAGAGGAGAGATAGAGGGACATGATACAGACCTATAAGTACCTCACAGGGTAAACAGGGTGCAGTAGAGGAGTCTCTTTCAAATGAGAAAAAGCACCAGGACCAGATGGCATACGATGAAGCTGCAGGGGGATGTTAAAGAGGGAAGTTAGGAAGTCCTGCTTCACTGAAAGAGTTCTAGATGCCTGGAACAGACTGTCAGCAGAAGTGGTGGTGACCAAACAGTAGGGGGCTTCAAGCATGCATGGGACAGACATAAGGAAATATTAATAAATAGGCAGGGAGGAGGGAGGGTCACCAGAGACTAGTTAGGGTCTGTGGAAACAGGCTAGGCATGGACCATAGGGCAGACTGGGTGAGTGAAGCAGACCTTTTCTGCAACAAATTCTACAGTATGTATCAATGTTTCTATGTTTTACTATTCCTCATCTTGCCTTTCTCTTCTCACATATGTACCGGAAGAAAGTCTTATTTCCTTTAGCTATCCTACTGGCTATCCTTTCTCAGTCTGCACTTTTGCTCCCCTAACTGTTTTTCCTGCTTCTCTTTGTTTTACTTGTTACACCTCCTCATCTTTCTCCCTCTGCATTTCTTTATACCTCCTGAATGCCTCCTTTTTTCTTCAGCACCTTGACCACTTCCCTAGAGAACCACAATGGGTTCTTTTTCCTTCTACTTTTACTCACCTCCTTGATACAGAAGCTGGTTGCCTTAGTTATGCCATCCCTTATTTTTCCTCACTGTATCTCTTCCCTCCCAGGCAATCCCACCTGCAAGGCAGTTTCTGAGACAGTCTCCCATTTCTTTAAAATCTTCCTTCTTAAAGTCCAGCACTCTTGTCCTCATTGTGGTTTGCCTGTATTCCTATCATAACGTTAAACTACACTGTATGGTGATCACTAGTACCTAGTGAACTGCTCATTGTGTCATGTGCAGTGCCATCCCTGATTATTTTATTAATTTATTTATTTAGGGATTCGGATCATACCTTTGAGCTCAGGCTCTTTTACAAAGGTTCCAGTCAAGCAGTGACAATGACAGCAATAACAAACAGTTTACATACAATACTAGAATAGTAGGTAGCTAGTATACAGTAAGGATACAATGTCATTCATAGTACCAATGGTGATAGTACAGCATCAAGAGCATTCAACTAGGGTAAAGGACAGTGTTTGTATGTAGAAGGAGATAAACAGGTGTGACACCTAGTGTGGAGTCTGAGGAGAGTCAAGGTGAGGGGAGGGGAGGGAGTGGGGAGTGGGCAGCCAGAAGAAGTGGCTTTGTCTCCGGAGGTTGGGGAGGTAGTGGTAGTATGTTGGTTTTAAGGTTGATCCAGTGGGAGAAAAGGCACAGGGGAGAGGAAGACAGAGGGATAGGGCAATAGGGAAGAGTGGGTGTAAAGGAAGGGAAGGAGAGTGTGGGTGAGTGGGCATTATGGGTGTTAGAGTCCTAGTGGCAGTCACAAACTGTCCTAGTAAGAAGGTGTTGCCTTAGGCCATTTTTAATTGCGAGATGCATTGGGAGTTTAGAATGTGCACTGGGATTTCATTGAGTCATTGGGGGCCCTAAAGCTGAAAGCACGCTGTCCCTGCGAGTTCGATGGAAGGTGCAGATAGGGCCCTCATCACTACCTCAGGTGGTACTAGCTGGTAGCACTTGGTGTTAGGATGCTGAAATGCATGGGGCGGTTTTCCCCATTAGTGCCTTTTTCCAAGGAGACATGTTTGGAATATAATCCTGTTCTTTAGTGGCAGCCAATTGGTCTCCTTGTATAAGGAGCAGGTGTGGGTATTTGATCTGCAGCCATTGTGAGCCTACATGCCTTGTTGAGGGCAATGTGAATCCTTTTTAGTGCAGTGTCTGTTGCTGCACCATAGACCACCAATCCATAGTCGATGGTAGAAAGGATGGAGCTGGAAACTGAGAGATGGAGGGCCTCTGAGTGAGATACTTTTATGCCTATATAGTACAATTCCCAGCTTGGTGTTCACTGCCTTTACCACTGTGTCGATGTGTTGGTGAAGGTGAGGCAGTCATCAACGGTGACCCCAGGTAGTTGAAGGTCTGAACTTGTTCCAGCAGCTCACTGACTTTATTGGAGATGGTGAGGGAGGGAGCTTCCTTTTGTGCTGTGGGCTGGCTGTGAGCATCACTTTGGTTTTGTAGTTTAATAGAAGTTTATGGCTACAGAACCAGTCTTCCAGCTTGTAGAAGGATGCCTGCAGCTGGGAGTGGAGGGCAACTATTGATGAACTGCTGGTGAGAAGCACAGCGTCATCTGCGTAAAGTATCAGTTTAGTGTCACAGGCTTCAGGAAGATTATTTAGGAAGAGTCTGAATAGTAAGGGCCCCAGTATTGACCCCCTGTGGAACCCCTAAAGATACCTCGTTGGAGCTAGATACTGTGTGCCCAATTTTTACCGTTGGCTTCTGTGTGTGAGGTAGTCCTTGAACCAGCAGACAGCATTGGTTGCAACCCCAGGTTCTGTAGTTGAGTCAGGAGGAGAGAGTGATTGACGGTGTCGAAGGCTTTGGTGAGGTCTATGAAGACTGACTCCCACCAGCTTTCCTTCATCCAGTGCCTTGTGCAAGTAGTCAGTGTAGTTCAGAAAAGCTGTGGAGGTACTATGATTCTGCCTGACCATGTTGGTTTGGACATAACAGGTTGTATTTGTTGAGGTAATCTGTGAGTTGGGTGGCCACAATCTTTTCCAGGGCTTTAGATAAGGGAGAGAGGATGGATATCGGCCTGTAATTGGCGGTGCATGTCTTATCACCATTCTTGTGCACCGCATCATGAGAGCCTGTTTTCAGATCCCGGGAACTGTGCAAGAGCCAGTGATTTGTTAAATAGTTTTGTAACTGGCACGATGATGACATCCAGTGTTAGGGATAGGAGTTTCATATCGATTCCATCACTCCCCATTCTGGTCTTGCCTAGTATTTTTATGTATTTGTAAGCCTCCTTCACTGACACTTTTAAGTGGAAGACAGGGATTGAGCCATCTTGAGGCGTGCAGTTGGTTTGTTCCCCAGCAGGGTGCAGGTAGTCAGGGGTAGCACTCCAGTCAGGTCAGTAAACGCTGTGTTGAGAGAATCCGCTGGCGTGCTGAGGGTCAGTAACGTGATGTTGTCAATGTTGAGCGAGTGGGGATCTTCTTCTCATCCTTCCCAAGAAGGTTTTGGATGGAAGCACTAAGTCCAGCACTGCTCCATCCCTGTGAGGGAATTGACTACCTGTCTGAGAAAAGCCCTTGTAGAGAGTCAAGGATGGCCCTGTTCCTTGCCAAAGCTGCAGTTTAGAGGCTCCAATCCACATCTGGCAGATTGAAGTCACCATCTAGAAGCAGGACAGGTGCAGGAGCCATGAAAAAGCAGGACTGCTGGTGCTCGTGGGGGTTGCCACCCGAACACAACAGTACTCATTCTCAGAACTATGGCACTCGGGGGGGGTGGGATGAGTACAAAGTGGTAAAAAATCTAATTTCAACTAATAAATTCAAACATTGCTGGTACTCCCATCAGTAAAATGATCTGTAGCCACTCAGCTCAGCTCATTTTACCAATGAGAGTGCCAGTAATGTTTGAATTTATTAGTTGAAAATAAAGTTTTTTCATGTAACTCTGTGCATCTTTTTTTTCTTCAAGTGCCGTAGTTCTGGAAAGGAGTAAAGTCACCATCTAGCAGCACCTCCTCTTACTTGGCATCCTGATGATGGCCTCCAAAGTGCTTATCCAGCTCCTCTGCTGGAGGTCTGTATGCCACTCCTGTTTGGATAGCAGTCTCAGTGCCTTTCTCCAGGATTACCCACAGTAACGTCAGTGCTGGGTACCCCTGCACATCCATGGCATTGATTCCCTCTTACATATGTACAACCCATCCTGTCCTCCTCCTCATCCCTTCCTGTCTTCTCTGAACAGAGACAGCTTGCTACACTGTACATGCTTTTTCAAGGTGGCAAAATTACTAAATCCACTGGCGTAATAAACATACAGTACTTTGCTTATTTTATTTTTGGTATAACAATAAAGAAAGAAGCTTTAAAACTTTTATTACAATAACAGACTGGCATCCCAGAGCTAGATCAGTAGTGTCCCTGCATATTTATGACAGCAATTATGAGTTCTATTTTCACTTGCACTGCAATAAGCCATGCTCAGTAAAATTAGTGATGTGTGCAAGGTCTAAAGAGCCCTGCCTTTTTAGCAATAGCTACAAGATTACTGAGCTGTTTGCAGCCCCCACTGACAGTTTATCATTAGGGTGATAAATCTGAAGCTTTATATAGAAATAATGAGATTATGCTTAGGTTAGAGTTGGTCATTATACGGGTAGATATAAGGATACATGTAGCATTGATCTGTACATTGGTTTAAAAGACAAAACTTACATTTTCTGACTAGGCAGTGAAACAATTGACATAATATAAAGTGTAGTTTTTTTTTTTTTTTAAGGTGACAATGTACTTTACACAGTGCTAGAAAATATTTACTTTTTTTCATAAATGTTATTTTGCTCCCTCCTCAACCTGGGCATCCTTCCAGGGTGCTTGCTCAATGAGACCTCTACTCCCTGCCTGAATCCTTCATCTTCAGATGGACCTCCCTGACCACCCAGTTAGGCCTACCTCCCAGATCACCAGCAGTGGCTCTAGCCACAAATGGTTACCAGGGCACAGCTGGGGAGCAGCAAATTGCAGCCAGGGTACTGATATATTGTTACAATGGGGAAGCTCTGCAGCACATGGGGCACAGCATTTTTTTACCAGGGCACATGCCCCATGGCCCTGTGTAGAGCCGCCACTGCAGATCACCCCCGGGATGGGTCCATCCTCCCGTGACAGCCTATCTGTAATTAGAGAGTCCTTACCTGGGCATCAGGTCAGCTGTGGAGTCCTCTGAAGTGATGAGCTGGCAGTGGGATGTGCGCCTGTCCCTGGAGCCCCCTTCATCTCCATGGTGCTGTGGTGGAGATTTTTCCATTAGGTTATCCTCCTGGAGTGTGGCTGTGCAATACATCAGCGTGTAAGTGCCACGGACGTCCACTGCACTCCTCTCCTCTACTTCTGCCTTGAGCTTGTGTGGTGCCTCAGCTTCACGGGGGGCTGTCACAGTGCCAGACAAACCCTAGATCCTCCCCAGAGAGAAGAGCAGTCCTCCAGATGCTCGATCCTCTCTCTCTCTCTCTCTCTCTCTCTCTCTCCCCTGCTGGCCCCTGTCACCTGAGCTCATTCCGAACTGGGTGCTGGCGTGGCATGAGGTAAGACTACCAGTGCCTCAGCCCTCAGTGCCACTGAGCTAGCTCAGAAAATACTTACCTTAACAACAACAAAAACTACCTCCAGTAAGAGATGTTTTGATCCTTGCAATTTAGAGCATCTTAAGCATTCTAGTAAAAAAACTAATGGCATGAAAACATGAGTATGTGATAATAATAATAATAATCTCTTTAATAAGATTTAATATATTGGGAGTTCTGATCTTTTTAGATGTGCATGGATGACCTCATTTAGACCTTAGAAACTGATTCTTTATTAGAATGATCACTCTGTAAAAAGGTGAGTCAGTTTGATTCTAAGCAGATAATATTTGTATCTATTTTTAGACAACATCAAACACTGAAGTTGTCATGAGATGAGGCGAGACCAGAGATGGTGATAATAGGAACAGGTGATGAAAAGCATGCATTAAATACTGTATTATAGGAGTATAAACACAGAGAATTAGAGTATAAGGTATTACACCATGGGTGGGATATTCAGACTGCGCCAGGCTGTGGCGCAAGCCTGGGCACAGCGCAACTGGGATGTGCTGGGCGCTGACAGGGTGATATTCAGTGGTGCTGTGCCATGGCTCAGCACCATTGAACTCAGTCTGTAACCACCCACATTGTGCATGGCGCAGTGGCACTGCACCAGCGCGAAGTGGCCAGAGGGGAGCAGGGGGATGCGCTGGCGCAAGTGCCCGTTGTGCTAGAGCGCATCAAGCGTGATATTCAAAAGTGCACATGCAAATGGGGCCATAATGCATGCAAGGCACAAATTGGGTCATTTGCATGTCATTATGGCCCCATTGCATGCAGATGCGCCCATCCCCAGCGACTTGTGCCTGGCGCCTGCCAGGCTGCAGCTGTCGGGGACCACGCCCCCCTGCCAGCAAAAGTGCCCCACTGCCCGATCGCGAGGCATGTGTATGAAAATAAAATGTCCTATATTCTGGTGGTCAGTGGACTGCTGGTAGCAGTGTGGGCATATGTATAATAATAAAATGTCCTATATCCTGTGGTGGTCAGTGGACCGCTGGCAGCCTAATCAGCGGGAATATGTATAATAATAGAAGCCCTATATCCTGGTGGCCAGTGGACTGCTTGCAGCCCAATCATGGGCAGAAGTCTAAAGAAAGATTAAATCCATCCCTGGTGGTCCAGCGGTACCCTCTCCCCACCCTCCCACTGAGCTCTGCCACCGCTCCCCGGTCAGTGGCAGGCAGCAGCCTCCCACCCAAGCTGCCCAGCTGCCCGCCCAACTGACTGCGTACAGTACAGTTGTACGCTCATTGGTCAAAGTGTGGGCCAATGGGCCTGCAGACCATACTGTGCTACACAGTCCAGATATGTGAATGGATTCATACATATCTGGACTGGTAGTACGGATATTGGGTATGCCCATTGGCCCACGCCTGTGGACCAATGGGCGCATACAGCTGTACTGTATGCAGTCAGTCATCAAGGCCGGGTGACTGCGGGTGGAGAGCTGCCGCCTGCCACTGACCAGGGGGGAGTAGGTGGCAGGGTCCAGTGGAGGGTGGGAGGTACCGCTGGACCACCAGGGATGGATTAATCTTTCTTAGATTTCTGCCAGTGATCGGCTGTGAGTGGTCCACTGACCACCAGGGATATAGAACTTCTATTATTATACACATGCTCGCGATCGGCTGCAGCAGTCCACCTGGACCAGGGACATAGGACCTTCTATTATTATGCGTTATATGCCCGCCATCAGGCTGCGTAGCAGTCCACTGGACCACCAGGGATATAGGACATTTAATTATTATACATATGCCCATGATTGGGCATGGAGGTACTACCCGACAGAGGGTGCTGCGGAGCTCGGGTGGCCACCCACACCTGGCAGCTGCCGTGTTGTGCCCTGCAATACAGTAGCTCACCTGTGGGTGGCGGCTGTTGCTCCTTCATTTTTGGAACAACTGCATGCAGCGCATGTAGGGGTTGCACTTACATGGGCTCCGCATCCGGGCTTGAATATCGGGATGTGCAGGGGTATGCATGGGCACACCCCCACTCTGCACCAAGATACATTACTGATGCACCGTGCATCGGGATTTGTGCCACACACTTTCCTTTTGAATATTGTGGGGATATCAGTGGGTTGCACATGGTAACTGTGTTGCGCCATGCACAACCCTTCTGAATATCCCATCCATACATTCTCCTAGCGGTATCCAAGAATTTTGTGAAGGAATCTTGGACAACTCTGCCATATGTATGGGGTATGACGATCTACTCTTTGGGAATACTCTAAGCTCCTGATCTTGTGGGATGCAGGTGCTACAGAATTAAAGTAGAGAGAATGTTAGATTGGGTCCCTATGGCATCATACAGTGAAACACTGTATCCTTGTGCATATGTGGGAGATACTCCTAAAAATATCAGAAGGAAATCAGATTGGTTTTAAATACAAAACTCACATTTTCTGCATGGACAGTAAAATAATTATTATAATGTAGAGTGTGGCATTTTCTGAGGAAACAATATACTCTACATAGTGCTAGAATATAATTATCTTAACAACTGCTGCCAAACTTTTGATCCTTGTTATTTAAAAGCCTTTAACATTTTAGGAAAACCATAGAATGACTTGAAAATTATAGTACGTGATAAAATTGTATTTGGTATATTGAGAATTATGTACTTTCTGGATATTAGTGTCAGATCTCATTTTAACCTTACAAAAGTAATTATATGTCTTTTAAATTAACTATACTATAAAATAGAGAACCAGTTTGATTCTAAGGGAGAATAATGGTATCTACTTCTAGGCAAACATTAAACACTCAAGATGTCATGGGAGAATGGGATCAAGTGATCAAAAGCATATACAAAATACTGAAAGAGTGTAAACAGAGAATTATATAGTATAATGTATTACACCATGCATACATTCTCCCAGTAAGTGTTAAAGAATTTTATTAAAGACTGTTGTATAGGAGCACACTGATTTACTTTTTCTGGGAATGCCCAATGCTCCCAATATTTTGGAGACAGTTGCTGCAGAACTGAATAGTGCATACAAAAGTCACAGAGTGATGTCCTATGGAGTTTTTGCTAGATCATAAATTGGAAAAAGCGCGAGATAGAAGGAATGGTTACTTGATCCATGATCTGATGCAATGAAACATTGCATTCTTGGGCAGTGCATATATAAGTACTCTCTGGAAATATCAGAACAGAAGAGCAGTTTGCTCAAATTATGTATCATTGGCTAGTGAATCCTTTGGTAATCATGAAGTTTAGCCACAACACAGTATCAAATAATAGTCCAAAATCAAGTTCTGCCATACTTTGTACTTATGTACAAATTGTATAGATGTTAATCTTTGCTTATGTACCAATTGTATAGATGTTAATCTTTGACAGTGTGTTCTAAACACATCCAGTAGATGGAAAAGTTCTACCTCGTGTCTCTCCACATTTTCTTTAAATGCAGTACAACCGAATGATAGATCATCCAACACTAGCATCTTGTCCTGGAGCATGAAAAATTGAGACTGAGGGTTCATCTACTGGCATACTGGAGAAAGCCCTTCCCTTGTTATGACTGGCAGTATAGCCTAGAGGTTAGAGTAATAAGCTGTGAATGAGCTTAGTACATCCAGCAGGCTTGAGTTTGATTCACAGCTTCACTGCATACTGTGAAACTCTGAGCAAGTCACTTAACGCCTTCGTGTTCCCGGTGCCTTTAAAACAGGCACTTGCGCCTTGTGAACCTTTTACCCACTTACCAAAGAATAACATAAAACAAATAAATTAAGTAATTCTGGTTAGGGTACAAATTAGATAAACTCAACATTTAGTGAGATTTTTAGATGACAAACTGTCCAGAGCTGAAGGATGTCAAACATTATTTTGGTGAGCTAAAAGGATTTCAGAACATTTCTCAAGCACTTTAGCCGGGAAGAAAAGAGTTCAAGTCTGCCATATGTACCCCATACATATGGCAGAGTTGTCAAGATTCCTTCATAGTCCGTGTGCATGCTTTTAGCTGTCTGCTACAAATTGTTATCCAAGTTAATTCCTTCTTTACTGTAGACTGTCAACTGTTATTATGTTATATGATAACCTGTGTGTTATCCTCCTTGTACCCTCCCCCAGGTCACACTGGGAGACGAGCATCGTTGTTTTGCTCAGTGTGCCTTTCCTGAGTGAATCAATTCAATAAATAAATTAAAAAATAAATAAATACTTGTGAAACATTAGTAATACTATTTGTGCTTCTGAAACACAGTACTCTGAATTGCATTTTCTCTTTGTATGTACATATTTCAGTCTTCTGGGTTAAGTTACATTTTTTGAAGAAGGGTTTGAACTTGTAGGTCAAAACCAACAGCTTAGAAAAAAGTTCGGAGGAGAATAATTGAGGTTGATGAGGCTTGGAGACCCTGGCAATAAGAATCTCTTGAAAGAACTAGGACAAGATAAGACTCAGAAGACATTGTGATGGTATTCAAATCTGTAAAAGGATATAACACCAGGAGATCAAATTTATTTCTGTTTTACAATTTGTAAACCCAGAATGGTGCAGCTGAGATGCAACATTTCATTTCCATTAGGATCCTGCTTCTACCCATTTCTGAAACTGGGTGGACTGGAGCACCGGAGGTTAAGTGACTTGCTAAAGGTCACACTGTGAGTGTTTGTTTCTACTAGGGTTTGAACATGACCAAGCCTATGCACAAACCACTAGATCACACCACCTTCTAATTAAATACAGCTCCTCAGAATATTCAAGACTGAGACAATAAATGAACACACAATGTCACTTAGAAGGAGAATTAAAAGGAAATATTAGAAAGAACAGCTTCATAAAATAGGTGGTGGATTGTGGATCAGCTTCTTAGAGCATGTGGTGCTAGTCAGCACCTGAGCTACCTTTATACTTCAACTTGACAGGTACTTTGAAAAAAGTGGTGATGAGTTTTCACACTGAGCAGGTAAAGGGCAAACATTTGAAAACCAATGGTCTTTCTTTCCTAAAACTATAGTCAAAGAAGCATCATCACTAAAACACATGTTTATTCTCGGAAATTCACAGCTAAGGGTAGAGTGATATAAAGAAGTATAAACTCTTATGGAATATGGCAAGAGGAAGTGACCACAACTGCCTGCCCATATCAAAATCAACTGATAGCTTTAGACAAGCAGACAGAGGTTGGGGCACTTAGTGTAGATGCCAGTACATGCACTGATGTCTGTGTTGGGCTTTCAGCCCAATCCTAGACCGAAGACTAGTGTAATAGCTAACTTGTATTATCTCTGTTCCCATTAGTATATTAATATTGCCATTACCACCACATGTACTACCACTGTAGTTTTTTAGTCTTTATTTATAGTCTCAAAGCAACACAGTATTACAGCATAAACTGTATATAGTATTAAGTGTAATGGACACAAAACAGTTAAACCTAACCTTATAGGTTCAAGAAAAGCAGAAGGATATCATCCCTGCTTAATGTTCATAAAGAATAACTTTCATTGAGCATATTGACTGCTCAAGGCTTGCCTCTTCTGACTCAGTTTTACAGTTCATTCGCTCTACCTATTTCTCCTTTTTGCTTGAAGCTTTGAGCTGTTGAAATGTATTATCCTAGTAATTGTCAGGCAGAAAGAGACACTGCCATCTGCAGGACCACATTCACTTAATGGGGAATGCAATTGTTTCATTTTGGGGTTATAGCCTCAGTTCAACTCATGGTTTACTCAGTGAGATCTTCCCATGCCTTTGGATTATGGTCTTTGAAATGAGGTACAACACTGAGTTACCCTCCACCATAGGATGGTCAACAGCACCCAGGTCCTTTGAAAACCTTAATACATGTCCCTTCCAAACATGGACAGTTCATTTGTATCCTGCTACTGTAATAAGGAGTGGGCATTGAGTCATTTCTTCACCATGGAAGAGGATACTATCTACAACTTCTAGATAATTTATTTGGCCACTAGTGCTAGCAGTAGAAACCATACACTTTCCAGATGAGCTGCTGTAGATAAACTAGAACAGTTCCCATGATCCAGAACTGGGTACTAATTTTCATTTATTCAGGAATTGGATACTACCTTCGAGCCGAGGCTCTTTACAAAGGTTCCATGTCATTTAACAGTACACAAACAGAAAAACCAAACAATGCAGGAATTTATCACAGAAAATGTAACAAGTTACAAAATAAAATTCTAATTGTTCTGGAGCCTTGCAGTGGAGGCATCAGAGGAGTGGTAATGACTACAGTTTGAGGTGCAAGGAGGTGACCTCCCTCATGGTGTGTCCCAGGCCTGAGCAGGAGATTGGAGGAGATAGCCCATGAGGTGGGTGGGTAGTGGGTGAGTGGATAATGGAGAGCAGCCAATGTTGTCATTGTCAAGAAGCACACAAGGGGATATGACATGGAGGCTGGAGGGGAGGGAAGGAGAGGAATAGGAGAGGGGCTGGTGCAGGAGAAGTCAGAGCAGGGTCAAGACAGAGTGGGAGGTAGGATTGAGGGGAATAGAAGAGGGCCTGATGATGGGGAGGCAGGGCGGGGGTGGAGAGAGTGGGAGGTAGCACTGAAGAAACGAGAATCAGGGTTGGAGATTGAGACTGTGCAGTGCCCAATGTGCCATGCATGAGTGATGGCACCAGGCGACAGGTAAAGAGGCTACCAGGGGTGGTTTATCAGGTGACCTGAGAACACTCGTATGCCCTGTAGGACGTGGGGTAGCACTTTGAGTTCAGACTTGAAAATGGAGAGACTTTCTATCTTATGGGTGGCCTCAGGAATCCCAAGAGGTATGCAGGTCCTTATGAGGAAGTCACACCATGTGACAAACTATGAACAATAGAATTAAATTACTAAATATTTGCCTTGCACCTCAGGCCAGCCCAGTGTACCCCAGCCTATACTTGGTGGTCAGTGCTATGAAACACATCAGTTCATTAGATTTCAATATAGTGAGGTATCTAATTAAATATTAGACCCTAAGATCTTGCAGGGCAAATCTGTCTTGAGAGAAAACGTTTTCTCCTGTTGCAAGGTCTTTGGAGAAATCCTGAAAAACAGGATTTGGTGCCAATTCAATATAAAGCTTTCTCTCACTTTCAGGCCTGTCATACAGCATGTTTTAACACAGTACCTAAGTACATATACAGTAATGGGCCAAGGCTTATCTCCTCCACTTTATTAGGAAGAGTCTGTGATATAGCCTATTTCAAGTGGCTGGTCCCCATAAAAGTCTAGAATTTTCATATTGCCATTTGTAGGACACCCATCATGTCCATCTCTTATATTCCTTCAGGAAATCTTGTAAGTCGTATGTTACTATAGAATAGAACATTTCCACATCTCTTATATTTAGAGGTCGGGCTCTCAATGTATAATAGTGCAATTTAAATTTTGAAATGTGAGAGATGACCAAATGCTGAGTTTTACTGTCAATGTGTTGTGCCATGCTTATTAGACTGCAGCTATGAGCACAGTTGCTGTCCTCAGGGTCTGAAAAACTGGAAGGAGGCAACAGGTCAGGCGGCTGACAACACATTGGAGGCAACAGTGGTTGGAGCAAGAGTCATGGTGCTGTCTGGCAGTGGACCCTTCCCTTGTCTCCTTGGCTCTCCAGTAACTGGATATGTGGCAGTGAAGTTGGTTGTGGTTGAAGGGATCTGTTAATTGAGGAGTTCTACTGAGGGATCATCGTGAGTGACATAATTTGGATGCTGACCACATGAAACTGGAAGTTGGTAGTCAGGGTCTCAGAGCTGCATTTCAAGTTTCCTTGCACTTTTAATTAAGGAAGCATTCATGGAAAGCATTGTAGAGAGGTCTAAGAGAAGATCTACATTATGTACAATACTTAGAGTGGTTGTGGTTGAGGGATCACAGTGAATAACATCACTCGGACACTGACTGCATGGAACCAGAAGCTAGTGGTTTGCATCTCAACATCTGGACCTGAATTTATACTTTTAAAATTCTTTAAAACTGTTATAATCAAGGCAGCATTCATGGAAGGAAGATAACTAAGAAATCTAGGAGACAATCTGGGGAGATGTAGGAGAGATGTAGAATTAAATATTAAGTATCAACTTGGCAGTCAGCTGTTAATGTATTCAGATAGCATAATACAAATTGCAAGTTTTCTGTAATTTTATTTTCACTGGAGGTTAGTGTTCCATAAATATAACAAGAGTAAAATAACTGCAAACATTTTCTAATCTACACCATTATGAAAAACTCAGTTCTTGAGGTTGTCCAGCTTCTCCCACAACTTGTTTTCCTACAACTTATTTTATCTGACACCTCTGCTCAGATGTAATTGAGTCCATGTTCATTGACTTTCTCTGTGACTCTTTAGAAAGCACCAGTGTGGTGCAGAACTGTCGAGTCTTTCGTTTGTTTGTCCCATGCTCTGCTATGCTGGGCTTTTTATCTAGCACATCAGAGATGTACAAAATAAAAGATGGTCACATCATTTAGCTATACAGTACCTGTTGTGCTGGTGGCTTTGTACTGGTGGTAGGTGTTGTGATTCTTTTGCATAGACTTCCTATGTTCCCTGCATGTATAGTTTACTTATCTATGATTAATTTACATGTGCAGTGTCAGATTGTCAGTCTGGGATTTATCCCTGTAATTGCAGTTTTAACACTTCCAAGCTCATGACTAAATGTGGTTAGCCATCATATTTACTGCTATAATATCCTCAGATGGCATTTTTGCAGTTCCTAATACAATGTGTCATACATAGAGTAATAAGAGCTAGCTGGGCCAAATGCCCTTATTGCTCCATTAAGGATAATAGTTAATGGTATTGTTCTGTGTCAAGAAGGTGTCAAGTCTTTTTAAAGTTTGCTTTATTTCAACTAATTAGCACTTCTGTAGGTAGGGCATTCTGAGGTTTACTACCATTTGGGTATTAAAAACTACCTGTTTTGGTATAAACTGCTTTCCTGAGATCTGAAGTAGGTGTCATTTGGTGCTGTCTTCATATTTGATATTGAAATCTATTTTGTTAAATAAATATTTGTCATTTATGACTTCATGCATCACTAACAAGTCACCCTCAGCCGTCACCTTTCTAGGGACATGAGGTTGAGTTCACTCAATCTGTCTGAGTACGAAAGGTTTATTAATGAGGTTATTGTTTTGTTGCTCTTCTTTGGACTTTCTCCACCTCATCATTTTCTTTTCTATTATTGAGCACCAGAGCAGGTGGCATAATCAAGGTGGGGGTGAACATAGACTTGATATAGGAAAAATTACTTTAGTGTCACTAGATGTGATGCTCCCTTAATGCCATTGTTAAACTCAACATTCAAGGAGGCCTGAACAGAACTGAGTTAGTTATGCAAAAGGGCCCTTTGCCTTGATATTGTTTAATATCTAGGTTCATTGCCCTTATCTTACCTGATCCTGTGGCTGAAATGCAGTGGTCTGAAGTCTAGTTTTAAAGCAGGACTAATGTAGATTTTGGGTTGGTATATCACAAGCTATGGAATGAAGCAGCCATCTCCATTGGTGAACAGCAGTGCCCCTACTATTGTGCATTTTAGAAACAAGCAACATTTGTGGTACATGGAACCTGTATGCAAATAGTATGATAGTGCATCCCTATACCTGGGTCTGCTACCTCAAATGTTCAGCCTCCTCCTATTTTCAATTCAGATCTTGGGACACTCCTGAAAAAGTATTAGGATCATGGTAGAATATAGGGGCACAGGAGGTGAAGAAGGTAAAGGGGCTTACATGTCCAAATCAAGATGATAAAGTTCACCTCCACCATACAGACAGCGTGTACTTAATGGAGCATTTATATTACATACATGGATATTGAGGTGGATTTTAGCGCTGTGTGTAATTATACATTCTGCTGGTGGATTCCCACAGAATTGCCATCACACTACTGACATTTTCCACAGACTTTTAAAAATTCCATAAAATTCTATAAATAAGCTCTTCTGTGATTTTTAATTTACAGCAATGTAAACTGCAGGCTTTTTCTTAATGTTAATATAAACTATGTCTGTTCCCCATGGTTTATGCAATGGGGAAGTGAATAAAATTGGGAAATAAGCCCGTTTATTTGCAGTGATGATGTTCCTGCAGTGTAAATAAATCATTTATTTACACTCCAGGCATGTCATCATCATTTGTTTCCACTGCAGCCTCATCAACAGCACCAAGACAGCACAAGCTTTCCTTTCACTGCTAATTCGAGTTGTCATTCAAACAGCACTTTTTCCTCTCAGAGTCAATCTGGACGGAACTATACTGTATATGCCCGTTCAGAGTTTTCCCATTGCATAAACAAAATATGCCACGGGCAGCATGAAAACAAACAATTTATTTTTGCCTCAGGGTTTGACCTCTATAGACCTCACTTGTAAGTCCTCCCTTGAGGTCAATAGAGGTCAAAACTGATGCAAAAATAAATATTTATTTTCACCATAGCCCGATATTTCACACAGCATAAAGTAAAAATCAATGTAAACTATGGAATATTTAATAACATTAATGTAAATTTCTCATTTCCTTTCAGCAGTTTTCTCACATACTGCACAGATATCAATGTAAACTGTGAAATGGGATCATTTCCATAGAACAATTTTAGAACATTGTGAATTCCATATAGGTAGGATTTCTAGAAAATCGGGATATTCTGTGACATTCTAAGAACATGAAACTAAAAATGTGTCTCCAGCTTTAGTTCTCAGCCTAGCTATTGTTTTTAGACCATTTTGGACTATTGATTTGCAAGGCCACTGATGTAAGGTATTTGAGTAATGAAATTCCATTTCCAAGATATGAAATGCTGGGATTACACCAGTGATTGCTGACCTAATTTGTGGATTTTACTGGGACTGTCCTGTCAAACTTCTAGTATATATCTAAATATTCAGAATAAAAGACTGTTTAAGCTGCCATCCACCAAACTGCATTTTGCTATTCATTTCTGGATCTCACTATATTTCCTGGTTCCAAATCACCACATTTTGATGCTGATGGCTGTTGTGTGTGTCTAACTAATGAAATATTGGGGTTTGCCTATAGATTTGAGGATTTTACTAAAAATTACAGTAGCAATTCACCAAAAACTACAAGTTTCGTTCCAGCTCATACCTTGTTGAAAAAGGGATACAGTGAATTAAATAAAGCAAAATGAAAATAGTACAGGAAAGAATTTATAGGACAACACAAGTTATGTAGATTCACTGCTCTGGTAAAAACAAAATAACAATTACATGAAATGCTTTGTTTATACCAGTGTGTAGAAAGCCTAAATTAAGAAAATTACTGTGTTTTCCAGCAAAAACTGAAATCTGTGACTTGTGGATTTGATCAACAGTGCAGTACTGATAAGCCTAGACAATTTTACATTACTCAGTGTAGTGCGTAATAAATGCATGAATTAAATAGGTCCATTCAGCACAGACACCAGAGGCCAGATATTTAATGCCACGAGAATGCTGCAAGTCAGTGTGTGTCAAACATATGGCATACTGGGCTGCGGCAAAATAAAAAAAAAGGATTTTCTATTACATGCAGTGAACTGATGACCACTAGACCATTTCTGTTGTCTAGCGTGCCTCAGTTCTGGGGTCTCAAAGCACATCTTGCAGCCATATGTAGCCATAAGTTGTTTTAAAAGCAAGTTGACTGTCATGACTGCATCCAAAATTATAAAACTGGGTGCAGTTGCTGCATTCAGCCTTGGAGCAGCCGTGACAATACAAGGGTTTGGCCATGGGGCTTAGAACATTATGAAGGATGCTTCAATGTTATACACCTTCTTCAAAAGACTACATCACTTGTGAAAATGGATATTTTTTGCTCATCAGCTAACCAGAATAAAAATAAAGGAAATGAAAAATGAAAATGTTATCTATCAATGAGAGGATGCCCCATTGCTAGGTGAATGTCCTTCATCTGATGACCATATCCAACTACAACATAGAAACATAAAATGTGGCATTTGTCAGCAGAAAAAGACCAGCTTGGCCCATCCAGTCTGCCCAGATGTTCCCTGCCTAATCTGTCTCACAGACCCTCAACCCCAGTCTCTGGTGACCTCGCTCCGTCATGCCTGTTTTCTAATACTCCCCTATATCTACCCTATGCATGTTTGAAGCCTCTCACTGCTTTCCTTTCCACCACTTCTCTGCTGACAGTCTGTTCCAGGTGCCTACTACCCATTTAGTGAAGAAATATTTCTTCACATCTCTCTCATCTTCTCCCCTCCAGCTTAGTCACATGCCCTGGTCCTGGTACTCTTTCTAATTTGAAAAGACTCTCTTCTGCACTCCTGTTCACCCCTGTAAGTGCATAAATCTCTGTCTTTTCACCTCTCACTCTCCTCTCTACCAGGGTGTACATGTTGAGATCCATCACTCTCTCCTTGTAGGCCTTGTCGTGCAAACCTAAGCTCCATTATAGTTGCCCTTCCTCTGCCTGCCTTCACCCTGTCTATGTCCCGTCTGAGTTGTAGCCTCCATAACTGGAAACAGTACTGCAGGTGGGTCTTACCAGCAAGTGATACAGTACAATGTTACCACCCTCCTCCTACTTGAGATACCCCCACCTTTTTCACCCTGCATCCCACTAGCCTTATACACCACTTGTTACATCTCTCTGTCACTTGGTGGTCATCAGATATGATAACCCCAAGCTCCCTTCCTGTTTAACAACTGTCAGTATCTCCTCTCCATCCTATGTGCCTGGGTTCCTTTGCCCTAGGTGCATGATTTATCACTTTTGACATTGAACCCCAACACTGAACCCCAACTGCGTGCTCTTGACCACTCTTTGAGTTTCCCAAGATCATTGTGCATTCTTTTCACCCCCTCTTGAGTGTCTACCCTATTGCAGATTTTGGTATCATCTGCAAAAGGTACTTTCCTTCAGTTCTTAAGCAATGTCACTTTTAGAAGACATTGAAGAGGACTAGTCTCAGTAGTGAACTCTGTGGCACCCAAATGGTCATTCTTCCATCATTTGAGTGTGCCATTTTACCCTCATCTCTGTCTTCTATCTGTTAACAGTTTCTAACCCAGTTCACCACTTTGGGCCCCCCCAGGATGATCAGTTTCTTTATCAGACTCCTGTGTGATGTTGAAAACCTTTTCTGAAGTTCAGGCAGGTACATCCACTGCCCTCCCTGAGCTTTTCCCTGGTTAAAGGTGATAGAGTTACTTTTTGTTTTGGACTAACTTTCAGTTGCTAGATCTTAGATCATCTTTCTAATTTTGCAGATCTCTTTTTCCTTTCACTTGTATCTTCAGACATGTCATCCACAGATAGTTGCATCATGCCCTGTAACCCATCTCTAGTGCTGCAAATGAACACACTGAAGCACACTGGGCACTCCTGTGGACTCTACTCATAACCCCCAGACCTTATATTAGGTACCATTTAGTAGCACTCTTCAGGTTCTTCCCTCTAGTGATTCCCCCCATCTAGAGACTTTTCCCAACATATAATTCCCCAGTTTTTTATTAGCCGTTTAAGGTGCAGAGTGAAAGGCCTTTTTGAAGTCCAGCTACAAGATGTCCAGTGCTTATTCTTTGTCAAATGCTTGGTGGAACAGGGCTGAAGAAATCCAATGGGTTCATCTGACAGGACATCCTTTTCACAAAACCATCCTGCTTGTTCTGCTGGTGTCCAGTCAACTAGTTGTTCACTGATTGCAGTCTCAGGGGTTTTCAAATGGAAGTCAGCTAACCAACAATAATTCCCCAGGTCTTCCTGTCCCTGCTCTGGTGCAGGGGAATAATATCTACTACCCTTCGTACCTGGGGGAACTATGTTATTTCAATCTAGCAACTGAAGAGGTAGTGTTAGGGTTGCTGCCAGAGCCTGCTCCAACTCCCTGACCACTCAAGGATGCAACCCATCTGATCCCCGGACATACTGACTTTAACCCATTCAGCCCTTTGGGCACATTTTCTTCTGTAATAAAATCCATTGCCATAGTTCCCCCCATCATCCTAAATGCTGCATTCTGTTTTTGTCCACTCCTAGCAAATGGAATACCAAACAGAAGTGTCCATTCAGAATATCAGCTTTCTGCCCATTCTCCTCCCTCATGCTTCACCCTTTCATAACCTCTCTGTATAACCCTTGTTCCTTCTCCTTTCCTGACATGCTTGAAGAAGATCTTACTGATCTCCTCACCCCTTTCAGTGAGGAGGGATTATATTATCAACTAATAATGGATGCTTAGATGTACAGTACTTGAGTCATACAGAATCTGAGTAATTTGCTAAAGTTTAATTAATATTATCAGGAATAAAAATGCTGCCATATACAGAATGTAACTAAATATAAGGTGACAGTTTATTTATTATAAAATTACCTAAATGTTTGGCCAGGAAAGATACACTAAGCAATAAATATATTATTTCCAGGTGCACCCTAGAGAGGAGTAGATGAGAGATACTAAAATAATAAATCATACTAAATAGGAACAAATGAGCAGCAGAAAACCAGCAGCTGATATGCAGTAATTCATAAAACAGATGTGGAAAACAGCAGTATGTAATAAATAATATCATTAGTTTTATAACCACAAATTCTACTCTTTTTCAAGACATGGGTGTATTTTGTTTGGTGCTGCTGTCGAGATGTGAGATGGATACTATACAGGATATAGTGAAGCTGGTAGTGCTTGTTATATAAACATCTGTTTGTTAGTGCCACAGTGAAGCTATCACATTGTTCTAGACCTGGTGCTCTATCAGCTGTGCTCTTTTTAAACTGTCTGGGTCAGACTATCAGAAAGGTCAGCTATGAAGACAAATGCACGCAGTGCCTGCATCTATCTGATTGTATCCAAGCAGTCCAGGTGCGATGTTCAAAAGATGCATCTGTTTGTTACACAAAGCAATAATTTGCTGTAAAACTTGACACAAATACAATTTGTGTCATTTCTGGCTACCATTGCATTTTTTTCCTGGATGCAGCATTTTATGGTCTAATAGTTTGGAAGGATTTCCATTCTAAAAAAAGAGCTAAGGCGACACTGAGAGATTCTTTTGAAAATCTACCCTTAGACTTTTAAACCAATGCTACTTAATACTTCCAATACAGCAGTAAATGGACAAATAATATATTTGTGAAGTCAAAAATTACAAGTACAGTGCAACTTTCAAAACTGATGATCCACACTTTAGAATGCTCAAGTGTGAGAATTCTAAGCAAACATCCTAAACTATTAAGTTTTTTTCCTTCAGTCAGTACAAACATCTGTTTTTCCTCCCCGACTCCTCACAGTTTTTCAGTCATGCTCATTTATAGTAAAAAAAATTAATATATTAAAAATGTCATTTTGCTTTATCATTCACTTAACAATAAGGTAGACTTGAGAAGTAGTAAGTCATTAGAAAATACCAGACCAGACAGACGTTCTCACACAACACTGCAGGGTTTCTTTCCTGTTTTTGTGATGATGCAGTACAGCAAGATCATACTGGAACGGACATGACAGCTCATAATGGCTGACCAGTATACATTATTACCACCTAAACTCATGATCTCATAACACGTGACCACTATTATACAATGGCATGAACATTTTGTATCCTGATTGGTCAGTGTGTGCCTGCATGATGATGTTATTGAATAACAACATCATTGTATAAATACAGGCGCATACAGGACCACATTATACAGCATGAAATCATGCTCTGGTACATAAGCAACCGCCGATCTGGTCAGCCTCTGAAGTACCTCTAGTCCCCCAATGTCACAAACATAAACACCAATTCCATGGAGAAGATACAAACACAAACAAAATGTACTACTGCAGAACTTAACCCTTGCAGGGCCATGGACTGATATATCAGTCCAAAATTCCTATACGTTCTAATTCTGTCGCAGCCTAAGGGTTAAAACTAGTGTATTGTTCATGGCCATTTCTTTTCTTTATTTTAATTTTTTCCAAAGCAAGCAGCTTCACTGAACCATGGAGACCATAATTTCCGGTCACACGGCTCACTGAAACGCTCAGTTCAAATAGCCATAGTGCCTCGCCCTCTTCACCAACAGTGTGGAAATGACAGAAAACAGTTACAAAAAACATGACATTCATTTACTGTGCTGCCAAGAGAGGAGCAGGAGGAGCAACAATGCTGCCATTCACAGATCATTGCTCCGTCAGTGCATCCACTTGTTCCTCAGCATTTGTTCATTCCTCCACACTCGCCATTAAAACCCAGTCCAAAGCAAGAAAACCTCCTCAAAGTACATGCCCACAAATATCCTCTCTGTATGTGTATGTTGTGTGTTCTGGGGGCCCTCAGCTGCACCTCGTGCTTCAACTCACCCCAGGAGGACGTTATTACACAATAGCACACACCCTGTCATGCCGTATTGCTTAAGTAAGCACCTGAATGATGACACTAAATAACTCGACTGCTTGCTTGTAAGATCCACCATTATGCCTCCCATTTGAAATTTATTAAATATGACCCAATAACTGGCTGAACACAGATGGCAGAAAAAAACCCTGAACTTACAGCTGGAAACAGGTGCACCACAACAATTCTTATTAAGTGGATTACCCATATATTATGAAAAATGAAAAATAGCTACACTACAGACCACTCATGCTCTGCTGTCTTGGTTTATCCTGTCACATAAACCCATCAAATGAATTATAGCCTTATAATTCACAGTTGACTATCTAATATTCTATATTTAAAGCTTTATCTTATGTTTGTCCTAGACAAATCTCTTCCATTCCAGACTCAAATGTAATACAGGAAACACATTTAAAATAGGAGACAGTGTGGTCTGGTGGACACAGAACTCTTTTAGAAACCATAAAATAAAGGGTTCAAACCCTCCAAAGGCAAATACTCACTGTGTGAGCTTCAGCAAATCCTTTTGTGTCTCAGTGCAGCAGAAATGGTAAAAGCAGAACCCACTGGAAATTAGACATTTTATCTCAGCTCAGCAATTCTGAATAAGACGTAAATATACAAACTAAAAGGCTCTAATTACCAAACTTGTATCAGATCTTTTTGCATTGTGTGTTATTATTTTGATGTACTGACTTAAATGAGAACATAAATATAGCAATTAGTAATGGAATTCTGCTGCTTAAGAAGGGCCAGTATAAACGTTTAGGACTGGCTGACTTCAACTGGTTTTATAATTAGCAATGACAACCTGAGAACCCAGTCATTTCCAATGGATTAATGACCAGTTGGGGATAGGTGGCCTGAAGCACAGCCAGGCCACCCTCCAGCTGGTCATTAATCCAAGGCAACTGACCAACTTCAAGATTGTTATTGTGATTTTAAGTCTAATCGCAATAACAATTTTCTTTTACCATTTATTTTTATGGGCACGAGCATTCAGTTGAGGGTCTCTGCCATGTCGGGCATTTCTAAGAGATTTCAGCTCAGCATTAGTAGCAACAATGAATGAGCTACTAAGCTCATGAGTAATTAATTGGACTTACAATCATCTTTAATGGGCTCACTTATCCATACTCCTAAGGGGTTAGTGTCTTTATGGGAGCCCTGGCCAGCCAGCCAAAGAGCAATACCAGTGTCACCATGGAGCAACCAGTCACTCGCCTCCTGCTTGACATAGTGTGAGTCTTCTGGGCCCTCTTGTCAAGGCTGTTGACAATTGGGAAAATCACAAAAATATAAACTAGAAAAACATTTTTTTTTCTTTTCAATGTTCCTTTTCAAGATTTACAGTAAATCTTGGTAGTCCATCTAACACATCTGTACAGAAAACATTTGAAAACATTTGCATCTCCCTGTTAACCTCACAATGCCTTTATTTATGACAACATAGTGCTCACCATAACAACGAACAAATTGACTTCACAGACAGAAATTGTGTGGTTAGTCAAAGGAGAGTCAGATACATTTTGAAAGACTCAGTGAACTAATTGCTGCATTATCTACAATAATTAGTAGACCAACAGGGGAAAGTATAAAAAACAGAGAGCAATAAATGTAAAACATTATTGGTTTAAATCTAGTGTTTGTAAGCTTTCTATTATAATAGAGATTTGTTTTTGTTGGCCAGTAAGGCACCCTAAACTATATGACTGATGTTCAGGTGCATTCTGAGGAAGAGAACACTGAAATAATAATCAAACAAAAGCTAATACAGCCAACTACAATTGCAGTACAACAGTAAAACTACAAGGTGTGGAAAATAAAGGAAGTTAAACAATTGATCAAAATAAAATGAATGGAGCATCCACAAACCAAACAGCCACCATAAACAGGACCATTGCAGGTAAAGAAACAAACACCCTGAAGGGGACCACTGCAGCAAATACTGGGTGCAGAAGCCAAGCAAGTGCATAGCAGCTGCTAGTAAGTGAACACTAGCCTAGGGACCATGGAGGACCAGATGCAGGACATAAAGCACAGCTGCTTTTAATGCCTCTTTGCTGACCAATATGAGGTGGAAGAGGGAGTCTACAAGAGAAAGCTCCTTTTCAACTGACCTACAGCACAAGGAGGTAATTGTAATGCTAAACATAAGACAGAGACCAGCCTCAAGACTTACTTGACATTTGGGGTGTGGCAGTGGATAAGGGGCACATGCTGGTAGGCAACCAAACATTAAATGATACAATTTATTTAGAAGTAAAATGTTCCTCAGTTCTGAATCACCTACCCTACCTCTCATCTTAAGAATGAGTTTGTGAGGGCATTAAAGGTAAGGGTACACAACGGGTGTTGTTAAAGATCAGGGAACTTGATTTTAGTTGAGGCACTTGGCTGGGAAATGGGTGGGAGACTACAGTCATGTCTTGTGTCTTAATAGTAAGAGTGGTGAAGCTGCCACAAATAGCACACATTTTTATCAAGAGGAAAAACTGATTTTGTCACAGTTTCAACAGGCAAGTTTTACAGAACTCAGGAGTCCATTTTTGATGTGACTCATCTGGTTTGCAGGGTACTAATGTTGCAGCACTATCATGCAAACAGCATTATATTTTCAAGACTTATCCTCCTATTTAGAAAAATATTTAATGTTCAGCAATGAAATGTACAATGTACAGGTCTAAGGTACAGTACAGGGTATCTTTTCATCCATTCTGTGCAGAATTGTTCATTTCCACCCAGTTGGTTAGGATTTATTGAATCTGTCAGATTCTATCAGTATCAGACACCACAGCAATGGACTTGAGCTAGGAACATTCATTCATGGGAGGCAACAAAGGGATCCTTGCAAGTGATAAATCTATATTGCATAGTTTGTACCGTGTGCTAAAGAAGCATATAATTTTGATGTGGTACAATTGGACAGTGTCTAGCACTTAAAGAAAATTTATAAAGGATGCTGAAAGGAAACTAGGCATGTGTTGTTTTATATTATTAATAATGGAAAACCTGTGAACTTATCAGGCCAGATATATAAAAAAATATGACTGCCTGTCACTTTTGCTTATTTTAGCACCACTCGCTTTGTGTTCCCAACACATTAGATAATCAAGGACAACTGTGCCATTTCTAAAATGGGGAAAGATTTCTCAAGTCTTCTTGGCCTTAACTGCTAGTTAATTTAGCAATATAGTACCATTTTCTCCCTCCTGTCTTCCATATTTTAGTACATAGCATGTGTACAGGAGCTCCATATGAATGATGCAACTTTGTTTTTGTATTTTTGTAAATAAGCATGTCCTGTTTTATATTATATTATATTGTGTTTAAATAATAATACAAATTCAAGTAAACACCATAACTGCTCAGTCAACATTAACAAACTGACCTCTTGCCTTTGTCATCAGTAGGGAAGCATTCTGTTGTGTTAAAGAACACCACTCTTCAGGAAGAAGGAGCTGTGCTGTTGAGCATATGATCCATCCACCCTTAGCTATAGGGATTTTGTTTATGGTACTACAGCCAAAACCCAGCTAATCAAACTGCACATGCTTTCCAACACTCTTTGCTGTTTTGCACTAGGTGGTCCTCCTGGACCTGCCACTACTCCATGTACAGTATATGCAGTTAGGTTGGTCCTCCCTGGACAGAAAGTGCACCTTTCATGCAGAGCTTCTGGTTCTATAAGTATTGGTTCAGTAAACTCCAACACTACCTATGCAGCATCATGACCTCTGCCTCCCACTCTCCCTACCAGCTAAGATATTGCAAGGCACACAGACTTCAAGTCCTAAGATACAGAGAGAAAGCTGGTCAAGAGGCTTTCACTTTCAGGCTATACCATATTTGGAATACAAACAGAGGGAGAAAGAAATAAGTGCCTCAACTGGGACTTGAACCCATGCCACCCAGAATATTCCAGTCGTGCTAACCAGCTGTGCCACCAAGGCAACTGGAACCTGGGCTGTCCTGAGAACACATTACTCTTTCTATAATGCACAACCTGGTGCTGCACAAATAATTACTACATTTTCAATCACATGGTGTGGTGTGCATATTTATGGAACACATACGGAGGAGAGAAAGAAGAAAAGTGCCTCAGCTGAGACTTGAACCCAGGACACCCACAATACCTTTCACTCCTCCATTTGTATGTGTCCCACAAATATAAGGCAATTTACTTATTTACTTCTTAGGCACTTACTTCTTTTCTCTCTCTATTTGCGATGTTCCATAAATATGCACACTGCACCCATGTGATTGAAAATGTACCATATTTGGAATAGCCTTCTAACCAATATCAGTGGCACCTGTACTATTGAAAGCTATGAACAGATGTTGAGGATGTACATTACCCTCCTGACCATGTGGCCAGTAGCACTAACTTATTCTATTTCAATCTCTGTGGTGTTTGTAACAACTTATTTGTATTTTTTCAATGTTTCTGTGTTTAATTTTCATCATCAGCTAGACCTTGTGTAAGTATTTCAGCTGAAACAGAAATGCTCTGATTAGGTTATATGCCAGAGGCATGCCATATGGCTCTGGAGTGATTATGATGCCTGGGAGAGCTGAATGCAGAAACATCACTTTCATGTTTCATGAAGGGCCCTAGCTAATGTGTGGAGGAGTCACTTCTGCTGTGTGAGACTGGAGGAAAGCACAGGAGGGACCTTGTAATACATGAAACCCAACATTCCAGATTGGTCCAGTCTTTCCAGATGGGAAGTCTTCCAGGACACAAAAGAAAGTAAAATCTATGATATCAAAGTGACATACTGGATGATGTCTCTTGGGGGCAGCTGGAGGGTCTTGATGTCTGGCAGAGCCTAGAAGAGTTGGTCAGGCATGGGACTATGAACAGCTACCAGCTATGATTTGAGTATGCCCTGATTCACCAAGGTGTCTTGTGTGTTAAGGTACTCTACCTTGCTAAATACAGAAAAAGGGAGAGAGAAATAGACAGTTTTTTCTGTGTGCAATCTACTGTTCAAAACACCTTCTTTTATTTCTGTAGAATTGCTGTTCCCCAGTCTTTGAATAGTATCCTGTACTATATGTGAAAATATCTTGAAATATTAAAATATTATGTGTTTATGTACTTCCTGTTTCTGTTGCTGAGTCTGTTAAGGTACAGCTAGCTGATTTATAATGGACAAAAACCATTTCTGCCTCTGAGCAGAAAGCTACCATTACCATATTATGTTTCTAAAGTAAGGAGTTCTCAGCTGTGGCAGAGAGGGTGGGTCTGTTGCCTTTAGCAATGAGCACTGTACTGTGTGAGCAACTGAGCAGTGGCTTTAGAGGGATTCAAATCAAGAAATACCTGAGACAGTGTCTATGCTGAGTGGTGGGAGCTACTGAGTGCCCTATGAAGGCATCTGAAGGGTTTGAGAAAGCTGGTAACAGTCAAAGGCCAGTCTGGGAGAGACTTGTTGCCTACAATGTATCACTACCCCACACTCAGCACCCCTTTGGGGTGCTAAATGTGGTATTGCATATTGTTGACATTTGACCTGCTGTTTTGTTTTATTGTTTCTTCCCATCCCCTAGTCTCCAGGACACATCTGTAAATGGGATCCCTGCTTATCTCTGTATATTTTTCCTGGAGTAAATAATTTTCAATAAATACAAGATTCAACTTCTACCTAAGGGAAAACGGTACTGGAGTACAAATCATGCAGGATACAAATCCTAAAAATGTTACCAGGATCATTGAATATCCCCCAGTTAGAGGAAAGTCATTTGGGGAAATGAAATATGAAAAGGAAAAAGCACTATAGACAGTAGCTTATAGTAATAGCTTGGTATGGATGAAAAGCCATACAAGATCAAACATTGTATACCATAGTAGTGATGTTAGAAGTTGCTCTACTACATTAGTGTTGTCACTGCTATAGTAGAACAACTTTGCTGTTTGCTGTGAGCCTCCATCTGCCCCTAAACCTGCCCAATTTTGAGTGATGTTTTAAAACAATAATCCACCCGCACCCAGCCAGACAATAACCCACTTTTCTGTTGTACTGACTAAGCCTCTTCATTAAAATCACTGTGTCCATGCTTTTAGACAACTCTGAGTTGTTGGTTTACACTACTTGTAATGCTCAGTCACCCTCACCATTGACAGAGTGAGGAGCCAGCCCTCAACACTGGAATGCATTTTCAAAGCAGCATCCAGGGCAAACAACACATTAAATTTCCCTCAAGTATCCCTGCCAAACAACTATCCACAAGCCACCAAAGTTACAATGTAACAGTTCTAATTCAAGGTAATAATTTTAACACATAAAACTAATTTCACTTACAAACTATTCAAATATTTCAGTTAAAACAGAATATAACTCCAGCCCTCTTTCCTACCTGGCTGCTGTTAAGCTCCCAAGTGAACAATGAAAGCCAAGTTAATTCCTGTTTAGAGACAAGGTAACTGCAGCTAATGTCCCATCCCCAAACACCAGGCAAACAACACATTTAAATTTCCTCAAGTATCCCTGCCAAACAACTATCCACAAGCCACCAAAGTTACAATGTAACAGTTCTAATTCAAGGTAATAATTTTTAACACATAAAACTAATTTCACTTACAAACTATTCAAATATTTCAGTTAAAACAGAATATAACTCCAGCCCTCTTTCCTACCTGGCTGCTGCTTAAGCTCCCAAGTGAACAATGAAAGCCAAGTTAATTCCTGTTTAGAGACAAGGTAACTGCAGCTAATGTCCCATCCCCAAACACCAGGCAAACAACACATTTAAATTTCCCTCTAAGTATCCCTGCCAAACAACTATCCACAAGCCACCAAAGTTACAATGTAACAGTTCTAATTCAAGGTAATAATTTTAACACATAAAACTAATTTCACTTACAAACTATTCAAATATTTCAGTTAAAACAGAATATAACTCCAGCCCTTTTCCTACCTGGCTGCTGAAGCTTTCAAGTGAACAATGAAAGCCAAGTTAATTCCTGTTTGAGACAAAGTAACTGCAGCTAATGTCCCATCCCCAAACACCAGGCAAACAACACATTTAAATTTCCTCTAAGTATCCCTGCCAAACTACTATCCACAAGCCACCAAAGTTACAATGTAACAGTTCTAATTCAAGGTAATAATTTTTAACACACAAAACTAATTTCACTTACAAACTATTCAAATATTTCAGTTAAAACAGAATATAACTCCAGCCCTCTTTCCTACCTGGCTGCTTAAGCTCCCAAGTGAACAAATTGACAGATTGTAATCCCTATACATTCCATGCACCTCATCTAAGTGCCATGAAACTTGAAATCCCTTTAGGGCTCCTTACAAAGAACTTGCATGTCAATTTAATTCTTTGTTAACCAGGCAAAGCCGCTAGACACAACTGCCTGTTTTCTGAGGCGACCCAGGAGCTTTAGGCTGGTTAAGTGACTTGCTCAGAGTCACACAGTATGCAAGTGGAGGTTGGGGAATCAAACCCAGGTCTGTTGAACCAAGCTCATTCACAGATCATTACTCTACCCTCCAGGCTATAGTGCCAGCCAATTTACAGGTCTTTAACTATAAGAATGCCTGAATTAACTTATACCCAATGGAATAAATTAAAAGAAATTCACAAAATTCACTGAATTCCATGAAAATTCTGTGAGTATGGAATTTGCTAATTTTGACCAACTCCACATTACCAAAAAACTTAGATCTTCTGAAATGTTAAAGGGAAAAACTTACAGCAAGTTTCTTCAGCCCAAGTATCTCAACTGAATTTCCATCCCACTCCCAATGATGAGAAACTGCAACATGCTAATTTACCCACTCCCCATGTCAGAGGGTGATTGAATACATACATTTTGCCATCAAATACAATGTGAAAAGAGGTAGTACTAACATACTAACATACTATTTGCTAACAGATTAGGCCTTATGGTCTATCCAGTCTCTCGAACCTTAGATCCTTAGTTGGGTGCCAGGCCCTCCCATCCCTTGTGCTAGTAAAAGAAAGAAATAGCAGATCTCTGCTTGCTTGCGTACAAGACATTCACCATCATAACTCTTCCTCTTTTGACAGGTACCATAATTGATGGAAAAAAAAATAAAAATGATCTGCCCATCAAAGTGCTTGCCAGCTGGAGAATTTGGTCTTGAGATTCATTCCTCCTGTCACTATAAGTAAAGTATGTGGCAGGAAGTCATCCATTGGTTTTGGTTGTGAGGTTAGCCTGAACAACATTTGAATCTAAAAAGGTTCTGCAAGCCTCCATTTAAGGGCAAATATTTATTTAACTCAGTCCAGTGCAAATAAAACCATACAGTACTCTTATATTGCTTGGGAGACCACAAATACAAACTACTATTGGCCCCAAACTTCCAGGGGCTCTAGGAGGAAACATGTTACAATCCTTTTAGTTTTTGGCTGAAAGCCTGCATGGCCACAAACAAACTATTTTGCCCACCCATGATTATCTCCTAAACTGAAATCAGCATTAAGCATCCACTATGTCAGACTAGCAACTCTTCATCTCCAGTAGTTACTGACCTGAGAATCTAATTCATTTTTGCCTTAAAAGTCTGTAAAGGTTTTTCAGTGACTTATGGGGCTGCCACAGCCTGCTGCATTGACCAGGTCAACTGCCTAAACTACTCTTCTCTTGAGCCTTGCCTTGGGCTATTTGGGCTCTTGGTAATTTGTATATCACATGTAGTATTAATTATGGCTGCAATATATCATAACAATGGGAGATGAAAAATAAAAAAAGCGACATTTTGTCATACCTGTTGGTAGCTAATGCATCAGGCATCTGACATGATCGAGGCTCCATAGCAGACCACTCCTATGTCAGTGTGTCCTTCTGAACATATAAAATGAATAATAATGCATGCCTTGACTGCATGGCATCTACTGTTTGAAGGAAAGGTTCTTTTGGAACCATGAGTCCCCACTTCCATCCATCTTTATAATGACAGCTACAGTACATTACCAGCTATACTGATTTTACTTAACCACTGTAGTCAGGGCAGTAGCACACTCATCAGCGCTGTATTTTGGTAACGACATACACCCCTGTTATGCTATGGTCTTTGGCTAGAATGATTTAAAGAGCTAGTGCACTACATAGAATTAAGATTAACTTTCAAGAAGTATCACTTCTTATATCGAAAGTGTTTTGTTTTCTTTTTGTTTTGTTAAATTGAAGGTTTTCTACCTGACAGTACAAAGTGTGATCTGTGGAACAGTACTCTACATGGTTGCTGACATACTTGGTTATATTCCTTCCATTACATCATCAGCATTGTGACTCACCGACTCCAACATCACTAGTAACCAAGAACAGCCAGTTATCTGCTGCTTGATTAGTAACTTGTGATACATGTTGCCAATAAGGTAGCAGGCTTGTGCTGTAATAATGAAGGAGCTCACAAGTCAAAGTTCATGTTTAGTATTCAATCTAAAACAGATCATTACAACTATTACAAAAATTCCATCAACATTTTAAAAACAGAGGCCTAAAGTGCCCCTATGATTATAATTCTTAATACATGGTTAATTAAATAGCACCAGAACAGATCCTGGGAAAAATATAATATACTGACATTTAGCATCAACTTTTTATTTTAATTTTCTTAGTTGCCTGGAGGAAATTTGCAGTGATGTACATGATATTATATCAGGGACTTTAACTTTCATTAGTAAATTCACCATATTTTTTATCTAACGACAATGATGCTAAAATTGGCCTTAGCTAGCAGGCATGAATACAATTAAACTATGGACAGGTCAAGATGATATCATAATGGTTCTTTATATATTCATAGTTGCAATTACAATATCTGGTTCTAAGGTTATTTTCTTTATATATCTAGCTATCAGACATTACTTAAAAATCTCAGTTCTATTATTTGTAAATACATATCCAATTTCTGGAATCTTACGAGACTCTTAAAATAATCTACAATGATGTGTATTATCATTCTCCACTAACCATGGTAAATAAGCTTCATCAGTCTAAGATCATCTCCTTTTGCTATATGCACTGATTTTCTCTCTTAAATGATTTTATATTGTATACTAAGCATTATTTTATTTTTACATATTCTCAGATATGTTTAAATGCTTCATGATTGCAGTCTGTTCTCTACTCTCTTCTCATCCTAGGAGGAGGTCCATGTCCAGGCACTTGACCCATCAAGGAACTACACTGGGAGGTGGCTTTGCTCTGCTGCAGTCACTGCATCTTCATTCCACCCTCCAGCTCTGCAGAGGATGCCCCTGAGTAGGGCACTTTGGCCTGCCAAGGAACTACACCAGAGGCAGCTTTACTCTGCCACAGTCCCTGCATCTTCATTCAGCCCTCAAGCTGTGCAGGAGGATGCCCCTGACCAGGGTACTTCATCCTGCCAAGGAACTACACAAGGAGGTGGCTTTGCTCTGCCACAGTCCCTGCATCTTCATTCTTCCCTCCAGCTGTGCAGGTACAGTCTTCCTGGTGGCTTTGCCTTGCTCTCTCCCCGGTGCTTATTCTGGCCCCTGATTGGTTGGTGCTGGCTAACTGGGCTCCTGATTGGCTCTCTCCTATTCCACTGCTGATCTTTTTGTTGTATGCCTCCCAGCTCGGGTCTTAACTTCTGGGTGCAGAATTTCAAATTATAACAGTTTCACCCCTCTGCCCAATTGGTATTGTGTAATTTGCTGTAACTGTTGTTACCATTTGAATACTTTATATTGCAAGTGTTTGACTGTATAATGCAAGAACATTACAGCTCAGTTTAGAATAATTTTGTTTAAGTTAACCTGAAAATAATATTTTGTTTTCCTTCTACCTTTTCTATCTCTTTCTCCTTACTTTCTCTTGCAGGCTGGCTCTTAGTAATTACTAAGTCCAGACTGAGTAAGCTAGAAATTACAGCTCAGTTTGTTATAAGCTGTTTAAGCTAAACTTGAAATAATATTTTATTTTTCCCTCTTCCATTACTTTCTCTCCTGCCTTCCTCTCTCCCCCAGGGCCAACTCATACCCCCGCCTTGCCTCTCTGGGCCATCCTTTGCTATTTTATTACTCCCTTTGTCACCAATTTGCTGCTGCTGTCTTCCTGTCTACACTTACTGTCTGCACTCACCCTCCAATTGCCTATAAAAGTTCACCTCTGTTTCTCCCTCTCTTTTCATCCTAGGAGGAGGCCCTGACCAGCAATTTGGCCTGCAGAAGGACTACCACCAGGAGGTGGCTTTGCCTGCTGTAGTCCCTGCATCTTCATTCCGCCTCCAGCAACTAGCAACTATCGCCCATTTCTCTCCTCCCTACCCTTGCCAAGCTTCAAGAACACATTGTCCTCTCCCAACTCACATCTTTTCTATCTGACACCTCCTTTTCACCCCTTTCCAGTCTGGTTTCAGGAAAACACCCAACTACCTCTCTCCTATGGCTCACAGACTCCATCCTAACCGGATGGACATTAGCCAATTACCTCTGCAATTTTTGTCGACCTGGTCAAGGCCTTTGACACCATCTCTCACTCCCTGCTCCTTGACTCACTCCTGGCAGCTGACCTGTCTCCTTCTGCCACAAACTGGTTCAAGCCTACCTTATTGGCAGATCATGGGCCTTCTTCCCTCCTCTCCAGATTAGCACTGGAGTCCCCAGGGATCTGTATTAGGCCCCTCCTATTCTCCATCTTCTTAAATGACATTCCTTCTGTTTGCTCCCATCCTCTGCTATACATATGTACGCCAATGATGCAGTCCTTTATGCATCTGGCTCCTGTCCTAATGAGGTTACAACCAGCTTACAGCAAGACTTCAACAAGGTTTGGCTCTGGTTTGTTAACCATCAACTTTTCCTCAACACCAAGAAGACTGTCTCCATGACTTTTGGCACAAGGCAGAGACTCTCTAGGCTTCCTCCCTACCCACTTACCACACCCTTGATGGGACTTTACTTGAGGACGATCCTCCTTCAGGTACTTAGGTGTTTGGTTGGACCAACACCTAAACTTCTCTGGACATATTGACGCCTATCCAGAAAAACTGCACCCCAAGTTTGGTGCCCTGTTCAGGAACTATAGTTGTATCCCTCCCACGGCAGGCATGAACTTGTTCAGAAGATGATACTGCCCATTTTGACTACTGTGATGTAGTCTATGGTGCTGCCCTAAGCTCTCCCTGGCCAGCCTGGACAGCTTCTTCAATTCCTTCTGCCACTTTACCCTGGATGCCCCCCACACCCATCACTCACGATCTTTATCATGCTCTATCCTTCCCTCGCTTACAAATAGGTGACTCTCCCATTGTGCTAATTCACCTCCAAGCACTGGTTGGGTGAGCTCCCTTCCTACCTCACCTCCTCCTTTTAATACCCCCACCCTCCCATTCCTTAGATCAACCGACTTACTACCCTGGTTGTCCCTGCAGATCCACCCAAATTGGCCAATCCGTTACTCTCACTGCCTCCCAAAGATTTGGAATTCCTACCCCTCCTCAAACCGGCACCCATCCTCCACCTACTCCATCAGCTCTGCCCTCAATAATTACCTTGCATCTATCTGCTCCTGCCATGTCCCTCCTTAATTCCCTCCCCTAAGACCTGGAAAAACCCTACCCCTCTGCTGTCACCTTCATTCTACCATGTACACCCACACCCCAAATTTCGAGCTCTGTGTACCTTCCTCAAAATTGCTCCCCTTACTGGCTTCCCTTGATCTCTCACAGAATGTAAAGGACTCTGAATGTTCTCCATGGTCTCTCTCCTACCCCCCCAAGGGGCTTGTATCTATCATCTTCTCCCTTTCCCCACCATCCTAAAGGGGTCTCTCCAGGACACTGCCTTATTCCTTCTCTCTGGTCCTCTCAGTCCCATTGCAGGGTTCCTCACATCCTGAGGGGTCCCCAGGGACACGACTCTTCCCAACCCCCACCTCACCCCTCCCTCCCTTTCTTCCTTTTCTTTCACGTAGGCACTTGTTTACTTATTAATCTGGCACTTATTATTGTCCACTCTTTCTACATATTATTGGCAACACTGTTGTAACACTGTTTGTGATACCTGCCTTACAACTGTATGTTAATCTTGTAACTTGAATGTTTAATGTCTCATTCCTATTGTACCCTTCCCCACGTCACACTGGGAGATGAGCAAATTGTTGCTCAGTGTGCCTTCCAGGTGAAACATTTAAATAAATAAATAAACATGCTTGAGCCACAATGATAGTTTACACTTTATTCACACCACTTGGTTTTAAAATATATGACATGGGTATTGGCCAGAGCAAATAACTATACCTTTCCCAATTCTGCCCTTACATTAACTGCTGGGGGTAGACTTTGGAACATTCAATATTATCCGATAGAGCTGACTGAAAACTTTCAGGTCCCTCCAAGTGCTGAGAACTCCACACATCAGACATACACTGGTCTTTTGCATTATACTTAGCCATTGTAGCTTTCAGAATTAGTATCAAGGTATTTCCAACACATTTAAAATGAAATCTTCTTAGCCCCTGCACTGTTTTGTTCTGTCTAGAGGTCATAGAAGCAGCATGTTATACCCAATGTGCATTGGCAGTAGATCATGCAACACAATGGCAGTATCGTTAATGGTTTTCAGACTTGAATTTACAATCCTCTGAGCTTTGAGAAAATGTAGATTCTCCAAAGACCAGAACATGTGGTTATATTATCATTTTGATTTCATTTTTGACATTGAGTTGATAGATATATCCAGTTTTCTTTGGAGTCCTTTTCTGCTCAAGGACATCACCACCAAGAGAAAGAAAGGAAGGAAGGAAGGAAGGAAGGAAGCAAGAAAGAAAGAAAGAAAGAAAGAAAGAAAGAAAGAAAGAAAGAAAGAAAGATAGATGCCAGCACTGGGCATGGTAACATTCCAACCTTCAGAAATGAGATTGCTCATCATCTAGTTTTGTAATCACCTAATTAACATATATGCAAAACAATGTAGGGTAGAACACACATCCTGCTGGACATCCTTATTTAAGTAATAAGTTACAACAGGTGTGGGTTATTGGGGATTTATGTGGTGTATCAGGAGGCGCAGCTGAGTGACTTAACCACACAAGAAGGGAATCACACAATAATTCACACCCTGGAGTGCCTTATTGCGATTATACAGTGGGCCCATGTGTAAAATAAATTTAAAATGTGTTTAATTATGTTTTTATAAATGCCATTCCTTGGCCATGGGTTATGCAGGATTTACCCACAGTCACGTGACATGTTTTGACCTATGATGCTACAGGATTTTCACATCATTGTATAATTGTCAATAAGTTGTCTGTGTGTTGACCATTTCTACAATATCTAACATAGGCCCATGTGTAGGAGTAGAGATTGCTGATTATATTTATTGCTTTCCCTCAATTCCAAAAGGTCCCATCACTTTCCACAATATAGGCCGTTATGGGGAATCAGATGCAAAGTTCTGATCTCTAAAAACAGATATAATCTTTGTCCCTTAGGTACGCATATTTTCAATGAGATGATGCAACACAAAACAATTATCATCAGTACTATAATGGTCTATGTACAGCCTGGAATTCTGCCAAGCTACCCAGAGCATCCATCTGTAGTTTTAGTCTAGCCCGAGAGAGAGAGAGAGAGAAAGACAGAGATAATGCCAATGGGGATTTTTCCCTTAGGAACTATTATGATGTATTTCCTGTATACTGTACCTCATTAATGCATACCTTAACCAATGAAAGCTGTTTACCTCCCAAGTAAAGCTGTATACTCCACAATGCAAGTTGTGTATTATTGGGAAAAACACAGATACAAAAACAGTGAACACAGAAAAAACATAAATCACAAATTAAACTACTAATAGCCAACTAATTAAAACCTAATTAATAAAGCTAATGACCAATTAACATATACCAAACCTACCAAACCAACTACAAAGTTCCCATGCTAAATACCATACCCTACCAACAGCTAAAACCACACTTTAAACAAGCTCACAAAACTATCATACACATAAACAAAAATCTCTTTCATGTGCATTATTTGGCCCACTGGAGCAGTGTTAGTACTACTGTTACTGCCCACCACCAATGACCCAGGATCATGAACTATCTTGGGTTGCTGAAGGACAGCTAGCGTGTTAGAGTAGAGAGTGTACACTGGACTGCTTTCCTGTCCCAGGAGGAAGGGTTCTGGCTCTGCCACATGACTACTACCAAGTGGAGACCAAATGGCATGATGGATCTGGGAGCAGCAAAGAAAGGAGGGAGCTCCAGGACTTCTGCAGAGTGTGCATGCCTCCACTTGCTCATGCTAATGTGTGTCGCAGCTATAGGAAAGGAGGGACCAGCGATTGCCCTGCTATGGGGAGGTAGAGGCAGATATGGAAAAGGGCAGGGCTGGGCTTCATGAAGCTGGGCTCACTACTTTCCAGTTGCTATTGCCACCCAGTTGCTGAATTTGGATTTACTTTTACCAGGGTAAGGACTGACCTCCCCTTCTGGCCCCCCCATGGTGGCAATCTGGGGGTTCCCCAGTGATTGGGGAGGAAGGTGATGGTCAGAGAGAGCAGGGACCCAGCTGAGGTGATCATCCACCATACAGCTGAAAACCTTTATGGCAGAAAAAAAATCTTTCATAAAAAAGACAATTATGTCAGCAAACCAGAACTCCCACTCCCATTTCTTTCTCTAAACAGCAGTGTCCTCGATGACCCAGTGCTCATCTCAGCTACCAGGCCCACCATTCTCCTGCTGACATGTGCCTCGGTGTTCCAACTGTCTTCCTCAGATGCCACAGCCTCCATGCATGCCAGTAGTCCATGCTGCTTACAACTTCTCCTGACCACAGAATCCAAAACTTTAATAACGTATGTCACTTGCAACTGCAGAAAGCAAACCCTGAAGTCACATGCTGCTCCTGACTTCAAACCTTGTTAATGACAAATATACCACTCCTGGCCACCAATTATGACTGCAAAGCCACTGGTGAACTACAGGATGATCAGCCACATACATACCTCTTATATAGGAAATTCTGCACTACAGAAACATACTAGAGTCAAAAGAGTTTAAAAACAAAAAGCCACTAAGATCACTAACAATGTGACTGGGGAGGGGCTTTCACACAGTCAGGAGGAGGGTGGTATGTTTAATGAAGTGGCATGGATGGGGAAGGAACTTCAAGGGATATATATTTAAAAGTTTTTTCATTGTAACACTTTGACAGGACTGTGGGAGGAAGCGGGTGCTATAGGGTGGTGGAGTGTGGGTTTCAAAATGTCTGGGTGGTTGGGGTGGGAATTGTATGCTCGATGGAGCGGCAGATTAAATGGTTTTAAAAATGGTATAGGGCTTTAAAATACAAACTTGCACCAACCTGGTGGTGGTGCTGAGGCTGAGGCACTGCTACAGCACCTTACCTTGCTACACTGGTGACCCAGGTTCCATCGAGCCTGGCTGCTGGGGCTGGCCAGGGGAGAGAAGCAGGATTGAGCAAGCCACAAGGCAGCTCTCCTTTCCCAGGAGGGTTCCCATGTCATCCCCATCTTGGCTGACATCTACTGGAGGCTAGGTGTCAGAGCACAGATGGTTAGAAGCTGACATAACATCAGAGAGGGTGGAGGAGGAAGTGGGCCATGAGCACATGCATGTCTTTATGCACATGTGACCTCCATTGCCATGACTTTGGGCCAGGGAAAAAACAGAGGAAAATGGATGGCATGGAAGGGGCATTGATGCCCACTCACCACACCTCTATGCACCCCATCACTGGCAGCTGCAGTGACTACTGGATTGTGCTCAAGGGGAGGATGCCCTCCTCTCCTGACCCCACCACAGAGGAAGATTTGTGGGGTATCATGCAGACAGGTAAGCCAGGAAGATGGTGGATGATAGAGGGGTGGTGGAGCCAGCTGAAGGGAGCATCCCTGCCATAGTACAGAGATAAACATCTATACGAAAAAGCCCACAAACACTTTGTGTGGTTCTAGTTTTTTTACTTACTATGCATTATCTTCTGGTGGTGAACTGCTTCAGCCCCCTGCTTCTGCAGCGAACCTGGGTCCCTGTACACAGTGCCCCTGAATTACCCCTAGATTGGAGCCTCCGGAGGCCCTTCTGCAACTCTGCCAGATCTAGGTATTGGATGATGGAGACCCTGATCCGCTATGGGGCAGGGGTGTCATTAGGCACACTGAGAGCTTTGTTATGTTTCTTGTGGGCATGTCAAGCAGATGGCCTTGCATCTGACATGCCTCCTCCTTAGAGCAACACTCACTGGTGCTTTGGTAACAGTGCATCCCGTGGGTCACCCAGGAGCACCAGACTGGAGTCATTCTGTCCCTCCCCTCAGAGGTTCGGTGTGCTATGGCCACTCAATCTACCCCCACCCCTGGCTGTCCTCAGGCATCCCGAGTTTGTTTCCCAAACCCAGGTCTCCCACATCACAGCAGTAATTTTTCCACTGTGTCAAGAGGCCAGCCACCAAAAACTTTCACCTGAAAGTGTCACTATTCGTAGGGCTTTTACTGGGCAGAGTTGGACATGTCACCTGGCCAAAATTATGTGAAGTCCACCCTGGCTTGAAAAGTCAGGAACTTTAAGTAGTGAAATTTTCTGACTTTCTGCACCTCTAACCACTACGCCATAGGAAGACAGGGACAAAATACTTCAGAAAGCATTCTCAAAAATTATCCTAACCACAGCAGACCTGGAAATAAACCCAACCACAATATTAGGCCCTGTTACACTGGGACCTTTAAACCATTTAATTATATTAAAATGATGGATTAGATATTGGTCACAAATCTGGATAAAGTGGAATTGTTGGGGTTTTACCCAATTCTGTAAGTGGCCACTGTCTAATCTTGTTTAAAATGATCAGCTATGGGGATGACAAGCACCCAATATACATCTTTCCTAGAAATGTAGGTTACACTTTGTTTGAGTGTTGCTTAACTACACTGTATTACAGTGTAACTACAGTATAACTGCATTGCAGTTGCAATGTAGTTGTATGCAACAAACATGTAACTACAGTGCAATTACCCTGTTGCATACAATTACTAGAAATGCTATTAAATCAGTAGACTGGTCCTTTCTAGAAATGATCACTAATATCAATGAGGCTTTGGAAAAATGTCAAAAGACAGGTAGCTACAGAAATGGCTAGGGCTGGAGCCAGAAGCACAATTCAACAAGTAGAAGGCAGTCAGCTTGGCTACATGTTACTTGAAACATTATTACCTGTGTTGAAGGTTAAACATTTTGTTTTATTTGAAAATCAAGTAAAGAGCCTTGACAAAGCCCAAGAGCCAGGCTAAAATGTTTGGCTGAGCTGCATCTATGCATCCAGTATCTTCCTGCTGCTGGTTTTACTTGTTTTTTCAAATGAAACATTGTTTATCCTTCAACACATCAGTGTTTCTTCAAGTGCTGATTATGTAGCCAAGCTGACTGCCTTCTACTTTGGAAAATGAGCAACATTTTTGTGCTATTTGTTATAAAATAGCACAGAATAAAATGAGGATTAGGGCTCAGAAAAGGATGGGTTACCCCAGATCTTCTAAAGCAAAGAAGATCAGGGATAAAGTCTGGAGGAGCTTTAGATCTTCAGGCCCTAGTGGACCTCCAAGAGTACAAACAACTGCAATAGGAGCAAAATTGTTGTCAGATTGGCTAAGTCAAATTGTTTACAGATAAACAATTCAGTGATCTCGGAGATCCAAGAAGGACCTGGCAGACTCTAAATTCTTTATTGGTAGTAACTCAACCTCTAGTTGTATTTCTCTCAAGGATAGGAGTGGATTTTAGAAGATCCAAAAAGGCTGTGAGGGTTTTTAATGAATATTTTGCAGATTTGGGAAAATATAGGAAAGTAGCACATATTCACTTGCTGCTGATACCGAGAAACAAATTTGTTTTTGGATAACTGTTTGGAATTCTATTTTCGTGTCTGTCTCTGAATTTGTACAGGATTATGTGCTGATAGATGATCCCCATCGTAAGCATTGGACCGGATAATATTGACTTTCATATTTTGAAATTGGTTAAGAACTAGACAAGTCCCTTATTTTGATTTTTCATTTTCCTTATGCCAGTCAGTTTTTCCTAGTACATGGAAACTGGGCACCTTAATGCCCATACCCAAATCTATTAGCAAGCAGGTGGTTTCAAATCACCATTCGATCTTTCAGAAATTCTGAAAAGAGAAGCCGCCCAGTGGTGTGGGAGGGCTGAGGCACTGGGCGCCACTCCTGCCATGCTGGCGACCAGTGCTCAGTAGTGGACTCTGGTCATCAGAGGTCAGCAGGGAGGGAGAAGATTGAGCATCCCAGAGGACCTCTCCTTTTCCAGTGAGGGAGGTTGCCATATCTGCTGCAGCACTGCCATCTGCAGATGTGCTGGCAGTGCAAGTGAGATATGGTGAGAGGGATACACCACATGGTATCACATAAGTATGCTCATGCAGGGGACATAGTCCCACATGCCAGTGTCCACATGGGAAGGGGTAGAGCAGCAGCAAGATGAAGGAAACAAAGAGGAGGAAAACACCCTGGTTGGCAGGATGATCACCGACCTCTGTAGGCCCTGGTCCCAGCAACCTCAGGCTCCTCCTCTTGTCCATGCCTCCCGCCACAGAGAGTGGCCATGGGGGATTTGGAAGAAGGTAAATCCTGGGAGAAGTTGGAGGATGGGGCTTGGAGGATCAACAGGATGGAGTGCCAGACTGGGCAAGGGAGAGAAACAGTGAATTAAAAAAGCAAATTCTGGAAACAATGGCATTTGTTGAAAATCCTATTTCTACAACAATATATATAGAATAATACATGGAGTGGTATGTATTTGTGGATTTACACACCTGAGGTGTTGGATGCTACATAAACCTCGATGAGCGTAAGCTCAAGTGGTTCATTTAAGCATCAAACACCGAGAGTCTGTGTAAATCATCTTGAGTTAAAAACACCACCCCATCTTTTTTTTTATATATAATTGGGCAGCATTTTCGCACTAGCAATTATATAAAATAAACAACTGTGATCCGGTCTGTATGAAGCAGGATCTGCAGTCGAGCAGCTGCTAAACCTTTTTTTGTGTTTATTTGTTCTTTAAACAGATTTAATAATAATAATCTGATGAGGTAGAGGATTCCATAGGGATGGTGCCACAAACATAAAAGCCTGGGCACCAGATGTCTTCAACCGCACTCTGGAACCTCTAACAACCTCTCGTCAGTTGAGCAGAGAGGCCAATCAGGGCTATAGGGAACCAGGAGCTCTGATGTGTCATTACATCTTCATGCACTCCTTCCATTCACTGGTGTAACATAAAATCAGTTCTGCATTTTTTTTATTGTTTTTGTTGTTGTTATTCTTATTGTCGAATCTCCTGGCCTTGGTCACCTTTTTAAGAAAACAGAACCCACACCTACACTGTACAGTCCCCATCACTGCTTGCCTTCACCTTCCAAAATGCACTACTCCTGTAACCCACCACCCCTTCCTGTACAGTGACCGCACATTCTTCCACTCATCTACTCAGCTGGCTGTTGTCTGAATGGCAGCACACAATCTGGTAGCATGAACAGCTAATTTTTCCTTTGGAATCGCATACTGCAATTGATAGAGTTTTATGCTGTCTGATCGGATCGCATACTGTTATTGATGGAAGTTTTATGCTGTCTGATTGGGATCGCATGCTGTTATTGATGGGAGTTTTATGCTGTCTGATCGGGATCGCACGCTGCTATTGATGGGAGTTTTATGCTGTCTGATCGGGATCGCACGCTGCTATTGATGGGAGTTTTATGCTGTCTGATCAGGACCGCACGCTGTTATTGATGGAGTTTTAAGCTGTCTGATTGGGATCGTATGCTGTTATTGATGGGAGTTTTGCTCGTCTGATCGGGATCACACGCTGTTATTGATGGGAGTTTTAAGCTGTCTGATCAGATCGCACGCTGTTATTGATGGGAGTTTTATGCTGTCTGATCGATCGCACGCTGTTATTGATGGGAGTTTTATTCTGTCTGATCGGGATCGCACGCTACTATTGAAGGGAGTTTTATTCTGTCTGATCGGGATCGCTCACTGTTATTGATGGAGTTTTATGCTGTCTGATCGGACCGCCACTGTTATTGATGGAGTTTTATGCTGTCTGTTCGGATCGCACGCTGTTATTGATGGGAGTTTTATGTTGTCTGATCGACTCACCTCTATTGATGGAGTTTTGCGTTGTCTGATCAGGATCGCTCACTGTTATTGATGTGAGTTTTATGCTGTCTGATCGGGATCGCACACTGTTATTGATGGAGTTTTATGCTGTCTGATCGGGATCGCATACTGCTATTGATGGAGTTTTATACTGTCTGATCAGGATCGCATACTGTTATTGATGGGAGTTTTATGCTGTCTGATCGGATCGCACACTGTTATTGATGGGAGTTTATGCTGTCTGATCGGGATCGCACACTGTTATTGATGGAGTTTTATGCTGTCTGATCGGGATCGTACACTGTTATTGATGGAGTGCCAGAAAAAAATAGAGCAATGCTTTCCAGTGATTTGATTAAATGGGGGTTACAGTGGTCACCTGAGAAGTTATCCACAATAATTGATGCGCAATTGGGGAAGATTATATGGAATGGACCACTAGACAACAGGGACAGATATAAACATCCAGAACTTTTCCTCTCATTTGGAGCAAGGCGGAGGGAGAAACCACTCATTTCTACTGTAACTTTGTTTTACTAACATACTAATTGTTAGCAGATTAGGCATTATGGTCTATCAAGTCTGCTTGAACCTCAGATCCCTAGTTGAGTGCTGAGGACCTCCCCTTGTGTTCCAGAAACCCTATCATCCATCCCCACCCTGGACCAGGCCATCATCTGATACATCCACTTTCTGTGTCTGTCCCACCCTCTCTGAAGCCCTCCACAGTGGATCTCTGAACCTGCTCACCAGGCAGCGATTCCAAGGGTCCACCACCCTCCTCAGTGAAAAACCTCTTCCTCTTTCCCCTCACCCTTCCAGCTTCCAACTTCAAACCATGCCCTCTGGTGATACCTCCCTGCTTTAGTCTAAAGATCCCTCAGTGTTTAGCCTATTTATTCCCTTGAGGTACTTGAAGACTTCAATCATGTCCCCTCGTCTCCTCTCCTCCAATGAAAACAGGCAGAGCTCCTCAAGTCTGTTCTCATCACGCCAAATCCCCTAGTCCTCGTATCATCTTAGTTGCCCTCCTCTGTACCCTCTCCAGGAGTTGTATGTTCCTCTTCAAGTGTGGTCTCCAGTACTGTACACAGTACTCAAGGTGTGGTCTAACCAGTCCATTGTACAGTGGCAGAATTACTTATCTGCTCCTAGAGGTGATCCCCTTATGGTGCATCCCAATATCCTGTTTGCCTTGCTAGCTGCTCTCCTGCACTACTCAGAGTTATTCATACATGCATCCACCATGACCCCAGGTCTTTTCCCCTGTTGAGGCTTCCAGCCCTCCCCTACCAGAGTGTACCTGTGTTTAGGGCTTCCTGCCCAAGATGTAACACCTTGCACTTGGTGATATTGAAATTTAATATCCATGTGTGAGCCCAGCTTTCCAGGGTGTCCAGATCCCTTGCAGGGCCAACCTCCCTCTTCCCCTCAACTACTGCTTCCATCTTGGAGTCATCAGCGAAGAGACTCATTTTACACCCTATACCCTCCCTGATGTCCAATATGTATGCATTAAACAGGATCAGACCCAGAACTGAGCTCCTGCGGTACCCTACTACCGACCTCTCTAGGGTTCAAGAGCTCCTCACTGAACACTACTCTCTGATTGTGTCCAGCTAGCCAGTTTTCAATCCATCTGACCATCAAAGGGCCTACTCCCAACCCCTTCAGTTTCTCCACCAGACCATTGTGGGGACAGAGTCAACGCCTTGCTGAAGTCCAAGAATAATGCATCCACAGGCTTTCCCTGTCCAGTTCTGATGTTACCCATTTGTAGAACTCCACAAGATTGGTTTGACATGATCTACCTGGCACAAACCCATGTTGCCAACTATCCAGACCTCCCACCTCCTCCAAGTACACCCCAATCGTTCCTTTAGTATACTCTCCATTAATTTTCCCACCACCGAGGTCAAACTGATGGGTCTATAGTTACCTGGTACTTCCTCGACCCCCTTTATGGATTGGCACCACATGTGCCTCTCGCAATCCCTAGGTACCCTCCCTGTCTCAAGTGACCTGTTCAACAGCCCGCTTAGGTGCAGCTAGTATGTCCGCCAATTCCCACAGTACTCCTCGGATGAATGCCATCCGGTTTTCTGTCTCTCTCTCTCTTCATTTTGCATGGTAATTGTAAATACTTTAACGGGACAAGGATTAGTAATTGTGGGTGATCTCTGCTGCTGCATCACACAAATAGGTACATTATTTACTGAAATTTTTTTTTGTCAATTTTTGTTACAGTTTGGATGGACAGTTCCTGTCAGCCACAGCCTTCTTTCAACAGCTGATGACTTCCCATTATGTTAATGCCTTCTCATCTGTCTCCATGTGCACAATGCTCAGACAAACGTGGAAAGGAACCAAATGCACTGCTGAAAACTAACTTTAGAAACACCGTAAAATCAGGAAAAGCTAAATCAATAGTTATAAAACACAAGCATTAAGAACATTTTAGCACACCAGTCAGCACAGTATGGATATTTTAGCTCTGTGCACTAGATCTTAAAGAGAATGTTTGATCCCTGAACCTCAGGTATTACCAGCAAGCAGCCTATCAGTTTCTGTCCTTGATTATGGGCTTGCAATTTATGTGGGTACCAGTGAGAGGGTATTATCATAACACATATGATACCACTTATCATAACACCTGCCACTTTCTTACTAAAGTTACCTAGGTTGACACATCATTATAACCTGTACCAGGTCACTGGGTGTCCCTTGAAAATAGGATTATATCCATATGGGATTTTAATTCATAAGGCACTTTGGGGAAACTTCCTACCTCATTTGCTGCTCTTTTTCCTAGGCTTGTGGATCATAAGGCACCAGATAAAATTCCCTGTTTTGTATGTCTCAAGGTCAGAGACACGTATTATATGGGGCCCCTACATTTTATAATTCATCACCATCTGATGTTGTTAACAGTTTATGATTAGGCACTTTTAAAATCCATTTAAAACTTGGTTCCTCAAAAGAACATTTGTGACTGCTTTTGAATTATATTGTCTGTTAACTTATCTGTCAAAATATTTTATGTATACTGCTCGGTTTATATATGTACTTATCACAAGTGTAAAAGGACAAATAGCTCATCTGCTTACTAGTACAAAAAAGAAAACAAACAAATATTGAAATAGCTTAAAAGGTTTGTGTCTACATTAGAGCATGGTTAAAACCATGCTACAACCCATGTTCCAAACTGTATTAAAACCCTGCTCGGGCAAGGATTTAGCATGGTATTAGCCCAACATGGTTGCCCTAAACCGTGTTAACAACAAAGTATGGTTGCAATCCATGCTGAAACATGGTTATAGAACCATGTTAGCACTTCATTTTTTTGGGTTGCAAAACCAAAATAAAGTTACTCATTGGCATTCTGGAATTGGAATGAGCTTAAGATACAAATGTTGTCTTTTTCCCTTGAATTGGTCACTGCACCTTTGTAGTGAGTGCCCCAGCCTACTTTGTGGTACCTGCAGACCTTTGTGATACTGCAGTAATCATGCCTGGGAGCTCACTTGGGCAACATGGTGTTGGAGCACAGTCTCAATGCTTGAACAACTGTGCTCAAACATGGAAATGAAAATGTTTTTGGAAACATTTAAAAACTGATGCCAGTGTGGACAGGACTCAAGGGTAAATCACATTCATCCTAATGTGGCTGGCAGTATAGCCTAGTGGTTAGAGTAATGAGCGTGTGAATGAGCTTGGTACATCCAGCAGACCTGGGTTTGATTCTCACAACCTCCACTTGCATAATGTGTATCTCTGAGCAAGTCACTTAACAAGACTAGAGCTCCCGGTCACCCTGAAAAGGTATTTGTGCTTAGTGGGTCTTACCGTTAACAAAGAATAAACAAAAATAATGTATTAAATAACACAAATGATAGGTATATCCGCTCATGTATACTGAAATATACTCCTCTCAGAATGCTAACTGTTCAGGCTCCTGGCCTTATTTTTTTGATGTGGGTGTGCAAAGGATGGTAAGAGATTTAAAATGGCTGGAGGAGTGGTCGAAGTTTGGCAGCTGAGGCTTAATGCAAAAGTGCAAAATAATGCACTTGGTCACAGAAACCTGAGGGTGGAGTACAAAACAGAGTGAGAGGTACTTGCTATGACCAAGCAGCAAAGGGACCTGGGGTAATCATAGTAGATGACCGAAAGGTGGCCAGACAATGTGATAAAGTAATCAGAAGAGCTTAGTTGGATTCTGTGATGTATAAGTAGGGGTATCACCAGCAGGAAGATGGAAGTGGCATTGCCCCATGTAGATCATTGGTAAGATCCCACCTGGAGTACTGTGTCCAGTTTTGGAGACCACATCTCAGGAAAAAGACATAGACAAAGTAGAGGTAGTCCAGAAGAGGGCTACCAAGATGGTACAGGCTCTGCATCAAAAGCTCTATGAGGAAAGGCTAAAGGAACTGAACATGTGCACCTTGGAGAGAGAAGGAGTGGGATATGATCGACACCTTTAAATACCTCACAGGGTGAATAAGGTACAGGTGAAAGGTATGTTATGGAGTAAATGGTGTTCTAGAACAAGGGGTCATGATATGAAGCTGGAGGAGGGTAGGCTTCGAAAGACATGAGAAAATACTTTTTCAGCAAGGGGTGGTGGATGCCTTGAACAGTCTTTCAGTGGATGTAGTCGGGCAAAACAGAGGTGGGATTTCAAAATGCCTGGGATAGGCACAAGGAATCATAAGGAAAGGAAAGGGTAGAAAAGAAAGTGCTGTAGATCTAAAAGGGTCTGCAGTGAAAGCAATCACAATGAGAAAGGGAAGACTGGATGGTCAGAACGGCCCTTAACTGCCATCATTTTCTTTGTTTCTATGTAAGAATCAGACTTTTACTGTAACTTAATGTATTGTACTGTATATTAGTCCCTGTATCTTGTCCTGTGTGTGATATAATTTTTTCCACTGTTTTATGTAACCAAATGCAGGTCTACTGTTTTAAATAGGACATTCATATCCTAATTGCACTGTATGTACCTAGGTAAAAATAAAGTTTGACTAAGATTATCCCACTAGATGGATATTGGTCCTTGTGTACAGAACCACACTTTCTCATCATTTATTTTCTCTTTCTATATATACGGATGTTCCATAGGCTGCATAAAAATAAATGATTTAGTTTTAGCTTCAAGTTTGACCTGTTGATCTCAAGAATGGCAGAACCATAATGGTCTGTAGAAATCAAACTCTGAGTTGAAATATCCATTGTTATATAAGCTGGAGTGAAATACATTATTTATTTCCACTCAGCTCTGTATGCTATGGAAATAAATGCATGTATTACACAATTTTTATTTCACAGTCATAGTATAAATCAATAAATTATTGTTTATTTTTCATTTTATGCTCATACCATATTCTGGCTTCCTTGTCTCTCATTTATTTTGTAGGACCTCAAATCACATCAGCAAGGTACAGTAAACAGAAATGAATATGGAATAGTGGAGGACCTGACCCAGTGGGGTTACCATGAAGTGATATCAGGCTTTCACAAACCTCAGGTGACTTTGTTAACTAAGTACCCTTGTTTAAAGAATTGCAAGAAAAAGAAATAAGGTAAATTCAGTAAACATACAAAATCTCAACAACAGGCCAGTTTGGTGGGGGAGTACTCAACTAGCCTTACAACATTATTGTAAGTCCCTTGCAAGGTCATGCAGAGTGATGTGATGGGAAGAACACTTGTAACAGGCCAATTTGTACCTATCTGCTTGTAAATAAATTGTAATCCCAAATACCAGATAGTTGTAATTAATTATAAAATGGGTAGGAAAAAATCAGTAAAATTGGGCTCCTGACTGGATAAAACACACCACATGACTGCGTGCACATTATCCCACAATGACCACAAGCCTCCCACTATGACCACACGCAACCAATACTTCCATCCCTCAGAAGCTTCACATCAACAGTGAGATCACACCACACCTGACACAAACAGGCTACTCACACACACACACACACACACACACACACACACACACCTGGCACACACAAGCTGCCACAACCATAAGTAAATCTATATACCTGCCCCACACTGCAAACAATTATATAGTTGATCCTACCATGCTTTTTATAGATAAAACTAATAAAAAAGTATCTGGTTGATCCTGCCATTTTAGACTGTTAAGTAAAATTACTTTCACTTTTTATGTTGATTGTGTGCATGCCCAAGAAACATGTTGCAGCAGGTTTCTCCACAAGCAGGTTGTAGAGGCGGCACTGTTGTAGCCATGCCCCACAGCCTGTAAAAGCTTATCCCACTTCCCCAATGCCGGCAAGCTGCTGCTGATGCTAGTTCAGCAGCGTGTCACCAACTTGTAAAAGATTAGTCAGCTGCAATCAGGGGCCACCTGTCATTGCAGCCAGCCAGCCATTCACTGCACAGGGAGCAACCCGTCATTGCTGGGCGGACCCCTGAAACAGTGATACTGTTTATGAACATGGCGGTGGCTTGCTGCTGTGTTCACAAACAATATTAACCCCAACCGAGGGGGTACCCAATCCCCCTTGGCGGCATGTGCCCCACTTTATGTTGCCGACGGGGAGCCCCTCCCATCAGCATTATATAAACCCCACTTTGGTTGTTTGCCAATGGGGTGCCCAATCCTCTTCGGCATGATATCACCCCCCACTCTTTTGTTGTCTGCCGGCAGAGTTTCCAATCCCGTTGGCACAGTGTAACAGCCCCCATTTGTTGTGTGCCAACAGGGGTTCCAACCTCTGTCGGCTTCAGCTCCACCCCAAAAAAACAAGACACTGTTGGCATGTTGGGAGCCCACCCCAGTGTGCCACATGCCCTGTGAATGAAGAAACGGTCCCAAGATGTCTTTTTAACCCTGTAAAACAGGAAACGCCCTCAGCATTCTCCCTGCCCCTTTCCACAACCCGCACCCACCCACTGTGCACCCTGCCTCCCCATACACCCCACACCATACTTACCTCCAGAGCTGGGTGCGACTATCTTCAGTGGACCAGGAACATGTCTGCACTCTTCAAAGTCAACCACAACTGTGAAAATGCCAGTAGGATGTATAATATTAGCGTTTTTCCAACTTTAATGCATATCAGCTTTTTTTAATTTTAACCAATATGGGGTTTGGACCCTCTCCTGAATTCGCATTGTTATGGCGCAGTCTGAAAGGTGATTTGTCGCTGGGCCATCGCCTTTTGGGGCCATTAAAAATGACAGTGCCAGTGTGCATGAGGTGGGCTGTCAAAAGTCTATGTTGTAAATTTGGTGGAAAAAATCGTAAAAATGACTGTTTTATGAGTGTGCTTTGCTCGGTTGCTACGCATGCTCATAACTTTGCAAATCTGCAATATGTTCACGCCAGATTTTCAACATTGGCGTGTTTTGAGACCTCCTTGTGAACAGTATAGCTGTCATTTTCCACATCCTGGCCGAATGTGTTTTCGCACTTCCGGCATAGAGAGTAGCGTGGTTGGTGGGAAATCAGTGTTCCAAACAGATTAAGAAACTGACAGTGGCACTGCTCATGAGCAGAGGTCCAAAATGCCTATGTTGAAAATTTGATGACGATACTCATAAAATGACTGTGTACAAGCGTGCATTGGCGCAGTTTGACCGATGCTCGTAATTTCACAAATTAATAATATTTTCCTCCAGATTTTCAACATTGCCATTCTCTGCACCTCTTTATGAACAGTATAGCTGCATTTTTCACATCCTGAGCGAAATGTGTTTTTGCAGTTCTGGTGCAAAATAGCATGGTTGCTGTGGGAAATCCGTGTTCAGGGCACATTATGAAAACGACAGTGACACTGTTCATTAGCAGAGGTCCTAAAATGCCTACATTGAAAATTTGGTGATGAAAGTCCATAAAATGAGGTGTTACTTAACGTATCGCTATGCAGTTTCCACACACGTCATACCTTCCAACTTTGCAATATTTTCACTCCAAATTTTCAGCATTGCCATTTTGCCACACCTCCTTATGAACAGTGCAGCTGTCATTTTCATATCCTGGCTGAAATGTGTTTTGCTCTTCCGTGCACAATAGCATGGTTGCTGTAGGAAATCGGTGTTCAGGACATATTAAGAAAATCACACTGACACTGTTAGTGACAGAGGTCCTAAAATGCATGTGTTAAACATTTTGTGATGAAACTCCATAAAATGGCTGTGTTACAAGTGTGGTTGTGCAGGTGCCATGCACCCTTGTAGTTTGCAAATTAGTAACATTTTCACACCAGATTTTCAACACTAGCATTTGTTCACACCTCCTTATGAACAGTACAGCTGTTATTTTTCACATCCTGGCAAATGTGTTTCAGCTTCTGGTGCAGAATACCACAGTTGCTGTTGGAAATCAGTGTTTGGGACAGATTAGGATCGAGTGACTGTGGGAGGACTCCAGCTCAACTGAGCTCTGTCAGGACTGCTGCAGATGTCTTTGTGAGCAGGAAAAGGTGACATTAAAGGCAAGATGCATGGAGGGCCCAGTACAAAAGCGGCAGCCTGCAGCGGTGGGAGAAACAGAATGAACAAGTGAGAGAGGGGAGTGGGCCAAGCGCTCAATGGAGCTCTATCATGACTGCTGCAGATTTCTTTGTGTCCAGAAGAAGGCGGCAATGCAGGCAGGAGCCCAGTAGAAAGGGCAGCCTGCAGCGCCGACAGAAACGGCATGAGAGAGTGAGAGAGGGAGACTGAGTGAGCTCAATGAAGCTCTGTCGGGACTGCTGCAGATTTGTTTGTGGGCAGAAAAAGGTGCCAACAGAGGCAGGAGACCACTACAAAACAGCAGCCTGCAGCACCAGGAGAAACAGCATGAGTGAGTGAGACAGGCAGAGTAAGCAACCTCAACAGAGCTCTGTCGGGACAGTTGCAGATTTCTTTGTGGGCAGAAAAAGGTACCAATGCAGGTAGAAGCCCAGTACAAAGGGCAGCCTGCAGCGCTGGGAGAAATACAATGAATGAGTGAAAGAGGGGCAGTGAGCAAGCTCAATGGAGCTCTATCATGACTGCTGTGGATTTCTTTGTGGGCAGAAAAAGGTAGCAACACGGGCAGGAGCCAGTGAAAGGCCAGCCTGCGCATGGCAGAAATGGAGCACGGCAGTGAGGAGTGAGCTACCTCAATGGACCTGTAACAGAACTGCTGCAGATTCCTTTGTGGCAGAAAAAGCCATCAACAGAGGCAGAAGCCCAGTGCAAAGGGCAGTCTGCAGCGCCGGCAGAAATAGAATAAGCGAGTGACAGAGGGGATTGACCCACTTCAACGGAGCTGTGTCGGGACAGCTGCAGATTTCTTTGTAGGCAGCAAAACCTGCCAATGCAGGCAGAAGCCAGCAGTACAAAGGGCAACTAGCAGCACCAGGAGAAACACAATGAGTGAGTGAGAGAGGGGCGAGCAAGCTCAACAGACCTCTATTGTGACTGCTGCAGATTGCTTGTGTGCAGAAAAAGCGGCAATGCAGGCAGGAGCCCTGTAAAAAGGCCAGCCTGCAGCGCCGCAGAAATGGAACGAAAGAAGAGAGGGAGTGAGGTAGCTCAATGGACCTGTGTCAGGACTGCTGCATGATTTTCTTGTGGGCAGAAAAGCTGCCAGCAGAGTGGTGGAGCTCAGTACAAAGGGCAGCTTGCAGCACCAGCAGAAACAGAATGAGCGACTGAGAGAGAGCGAGTGACCTACCTCAACACAGCTCTGTCAGGACAGCTGCAGATTTCTTTGTGGCAGAAAAACATGCCAATGCAGCCAGGAGCCCGTACAAAGGTGCAGCCTGCAGCACTGGGAGAAACAGAGCAGTGAGTGACACAGGGCCACTGAGCAAGCTCAACAGACCAAGCGCAATCAAGATTCGGCATTGACAAATACTTGCTGTTTCACGGTGCGTGACCAAAACAGTGTTCATTGGGCTAAAAGACATGCTGAGAAAGGATTTAAAAGGGAAGATTTTGCTCAAAAACATGTAACGTCTGCTTTCAAAGAGTATGTTTAGAGAGCTTTATCTAAAGAATGCACTGACTGTAAAGCGAGGCGAGAGTCAGCAGCTTCAAGTATACACAAGCCCGAGCAAGTACTGCTATTGCAACACTCACTCACACTTGCATCTACTCTTCTGAAGCCACCAACTTGCACACTCTCCTTGCCCTACTGTCAGCAGCTTCTTTTAGAAAAAGCTGTCTCAAACATTCTTTTAAGACCAGACTTTGCATTTTTTTAGCAAATGTTCTCATTTTAACTTCCTAGCCTGTCGTTTAGTCTGACAAACACCTCTCAGTCACACTACCATAAAACAAGAAAGTGAAAGTGATACATTTATAACAGTCTAGAAAATAGCAAGATCAACTAGATAACTTTTATCAGTTTTATACCTATAAGCATCATGCCAGGATAATAATAATAATAATAATAATAATACATTTTATTTGTATAGCGCCTTTCAAAAACCAAGGCGCCTTAACAATAATTAAAATCACAATACACATACAAAATTCGATTGTTTCCAATAAATAAAAAAAAAAAAGACTCAGCATAGGACAAAATAATAATACTGATAACACCTTTACTCAATCACCAAAGGCTTGGTTCCACAAGTAAATTTTAATGCTTGTTTAAAGCCTCTATGGTCAGCACTCACATAACCTAATGGGGTAGAGAATTCAGGAGGTAAGGGCAACATACTATAAATGTTCTCACTCCAGAAGATTTCAAACATACCTCAGAATCTCTAGCAACCCCTTATCGGCTGAGTGGAGCAATCACCCCCGGCAGTAGGAACCAGGGGCTCTTTTCAGGTAATCTGGGCCCTGTCCATGTAGGGCTTTAAAAGTCAGAAGACCAACTTTAAAAAGAGATCCACCACTAAACTGCAGCCAGAGCAGTCAGCACAGCACAAGTGTAATATAACAGGACCTAGAGGATCCCATCAAAAGCTGCACTGCAGCATTCTGCACTAGCTGCAAGTGCGGATTTCCAGCCCAGGTAGCCCTAGGTACAGGGAGTTGCAGTAGTTCAAACGCCGGGTCACAAAGAGATGGATCAAAGTAGGAAGATCGCCAGATGGAACTAGCTGCTTAGTCCTGGAGATATTCCTCAGATGGTAAAATGAGGATTTAACAACAGCTGACACCTGCAAATGCAGGGTCAGCTCTCGTCAAAGATTACCCCAGGTTCCGACTCAATCAGAGATCAAGAGTTGCACACCCCTGCTGTAAGACCAGAGGGTGAGCCCCCACTCAACCCCCCTGTCCGTGACCCAGATCCACAATCAATACCTCAGTCTTATCAGAGTTCAACTTTAACCAACTGGCATCCATCCACTCCTGGATTTCGTGAGGCAGCTATTAAAGACTGAGACAACTCTATCCTGGTCGAGAGTGCAAAAGAAAGGTAGAGCTGGGTATCATCTGCATAACAGTGAAACTTCATCCCATACCTTCTTACAATGTCTCCAGGTAGCATGTACACTGCGTGAGCAACATGGGACAGCACTGAGCCCTGAGGAACCCCACATAACAGAGGACTGGGTCAACCACATAACTCTATTCTATCAATTTAAACCAATCAGAATCATAGCAGGATCAACCAGATCACCTAAATAAAACACCAATTTGTGCCAGACATGAACTACTTTTGCCCCCAGTATTTGTGGCCATCTATAAGATAGATAATCCACTGCAGGGCATGCGTTGGGCTCTAATATATGCATGCCTTGGGTGATTGAATGCTCACCGGAGGCATTTGTATATCAGAGCACAATTACACACCCTGTGGTGGATTATCTATTACATTGCAAAGGACAGTCAAGGGTCTTTACCTGTGGGTAAATCCTGCAGCAACCAACAGTTAAGGAAAGACATTTATAAAAAAATAAACACACACACATCAGTCCATTGTATGGGTCCATTGCATAACAGCAATAAGGCACTCCAGGATATAAATAATTTGGTGACTATCCACTTCTTGTGTGGTTAAGTCACTCAGCTGCACCCTCATGACATACCACATGAGGTGTGGGTTAATTCCTCAATATCCCGCACCCTCTCATGCCTTATTGCTTAATTTCACTTTGCCTAATGCTTGATAGTTGAGAGTTGTACTGCATTACCAGACATTCACATACATCAGGTTCTCTTTAATGAAAGAAGTTAAGCTCTCACCTGGCATGACCATCATATAGAAATGAGCTACATTCATATGCCTTGTTGATTTCAAAAGTCAAAGCTGACATTAGAACCAGGGTGCTAATGGATGGGGATGCAGAATGTTAACACAAATGTTTATATGCTGATCAATCACTATTCCTGCCTGTTAATATTTGCAGTGTTGCGATACCAGTTTCATAAAGCATTCATTAAGTATTTATTGCAAGCACTTAAATAAAGAGTTGCAATTAATTTTAGTTGCAGTAGTCTTGCAACTACAGTGACCTTAGGGAATAAGCACTACACATCTTTATTGAAGGCACTAGAATGTGTAGCAGCTACAATGATTCATTGTTAGAAGGAGGAAAAATCAATACAATGAAGAGACTACAATGTTCTCTTCAAGGTTGAAAGATGCTGATTACAGAAAAATGTTGCAGTTCAAAGGTCATCTTTGCAAGTTCCAGTTACATAATATAATTTATGCTTTCCTTGCAAGGTGTTTTAGTAAAGTGGCATTCGTTATTCATGAGCAGGTATGTTTAGGTGGAAATGCATTGCAGCATGAAAGGACATGATACAATGGTTTGCTTGAAAGCAGAATTTATTTATTTAAAATTTCTTAATTGGGCAAGACACACTGAGCTGAAACTCATTTCCTTGTACAATCTGGGGAAGGGAGGCTACAGAGGAAGAGACAAAGATAATTCTGGACAGCATCCAAAATATCATGTGTAAAAGAGAGCAAAATTAAGCAGTGATCCAAAACAGGTTAGGATGCTTCTTGCAAGGTAACAGTATTACAAGACAACTAACTAAAGGTGAAATAAGACACAAACAAAAAGTGCAGATATCAATCAACCCAAAATGATAGTATTGGCTAAAAACGGAATAGGGAGATGTGAGCAGGAGAAGGAAGAATTAGTTAGCTGCAAAAGTAGGAGGGAGAAATTAACCTCAAGATGCAGTTTCTGAGAGAGGAGAGCGGGTGTGGGGTTAAACAAGGAAAAGAGGTTGTTCCACAGACTAGGGAGGCAGGTAGACAAGGCATAGAAACATAGAAACATAGAATTTGGTGGCAGATAGGACCACTTGGCCCACCTAGTCTGCCCATTTCCTACCTAACGGATAAGTTGCAGATCCTAGTTATCCAACAGCAGATTGCCCAGTTGAGGATTTGTAGTGGGCGGATGAAGAACGTGTATATTAGAGGAGCAAGAGAGTAAAGGGATGAAATAGAGGGGGTAAAATAATAGGTAGGAAGAGAGGAAGAGAACCAGAATTTTGCCAGAAAACAAGGACAGTGCAAGTGGCAATGATCTAAGAGAGGAGCGAGAGACTGAGGTAAAGATGGCAAATGATGAGTGAGGGGATATCAGGAGCAAATGGGCAGGAGTTGAAGGAGAAGTCCCGGTCTGGCAAGGGAGGACTTGGTGGCAACACTGTAGGAGACAGCTGCATAGTCAAACACTGGCAAGATCATCTTGAGGGTGATCTCACAGCAGGCTTGGATTTGTTGTAGCACAGTGTGACAAGTGTGGGGTGGAGATTTTATGGATGGCAATGATGTGGGTTGAGAAGTTGAGATAGTAGTCCAGCCAAGATCATTGAAGTGGGAACCTTTTCAAATTGGGCGCATCAAGAGTCCTTAAGACTGGGGTGGAGTATAGCCTTGCAACCCTCTACCTAGTGCTGATGGTCATGTAAACAGTCTTTGACATCAAGAGAGATCTGGTTTTAGTGAAAACCAACAATGTATGTTGTCAAAGTCACACTGAAGAGATGATTCCAGCTCAGGGACTGAGGTCTTGAGGCAAAAGTCATTTGTGTACATGTGGATAAGAAAGAATACACCTACTTGTGGGAGGTGGTTTAAAAAGATGAAAAGAGGATTGAGCAGATTATAGAGTTCTGGAGGAGCCCAAGGTGGATGTGAAATTTGGGGATAGGGCATCATGGAACATCTACTAACAATTGCTAGTCTGAAAGGTAGGAGCAAAACTGACCAATCACAAGATCAGACAGTCCTTCTTCTCTTGCTTGTCCAGGAGAAGGTGGTCATCCAAAGCACAAAGGCTTTTGAAATTTTGATAATATAGCTGCCCTAACTTGGCCATGGTCTATTGTTTTCATAATGGAGTCAGTGACCAAAGAAAGGGGAGACAGTGGAGTGTGACTTGAAAGCTAGAATGGAAAGGGGAGAAGGGTCAAAGAAGGAGGAGGTCTGTGAAAGAATTAGCATTTCCTGTACCTTGACCAGCACAGGGAGAAGAGCTAGAACAGTAATACTTGGGAAATAGGATTCAATCCCATTTGTGGAGGGAAAACCTTAGCCTGCTTGAGCTGAAAGAAAAGGTACAGGATGGTAGAACAAGGTGCAGCAATGACTACGGCAGAACTCTGAAGAAGACTGTGTTCTAGATAATGAGTGCTGTGCTCTTTAGAAGGGTTAAGGGAGCATACAGCAGTTAAGGTAGAGACAGAAGATATAGAAGGAAAAAGAAGATTGAGGAGGAAGGCAAAGGGGTATATTGGTGGTACAAAACCAACATTATATATATGATGTATTTGACAAACAATATACAGAAAAGGTAGCACCACACAATGCAAATGACATATTCTGCATTTCATTTCAACCTGTAAATCTGCTTCCACAGGGCCACCGTAGCACTTGTTGCATACTTAACAGATTTAGTTCCACCCTGAAAGGAGGCTGAAATATATTTTAATTCTACTGTGAAATCTTTCTTAGCAGCTGTTTCAATCTTAATAATGAAAGCTTAAAATAGCAGATATGCTAGCATAAAAGATACCATTCATCTTTTTAGCTATTTAAAGAGCTAGTGTACCACTCTGAAAAGTAAGGCGATAGGCAATTAATATGTACTTATTAGCCTAATTAAGAGAAACACCAGAATTAGATCTTAAAATAGACATTATATACAGAAAGCATTTGAAAACATACTGTATACCCCTACCACCACTAGCAGCCCCTGACACTGCAAGCACCAAAATGGAAGCAGAGACACTAGTTTTGTCCCACCTATTGACATGTCAGGGGATGAGAAAGTTTGCCCACTATGGAGTAAGTAGGGACCAATTAAAAGGGTCCAGCTAACTTTTTTTGGCAACTAACATAACATAATACATATACCATGGAGATGGAAGTATTTTAATATTTGAATTTACTTTTAAATTCTGACTCCTGACAGAGGCACTGCTCCAGGTGCTGATGGACAATTTCTTAAACTAAACTGGGAGGATGGAAGAGGTTGGGACTGACAGGCCTGTGCAAGGAAGATAAAGGGTGCTTCTTGTCCCTATTTGTAGCCTTCTAGACACCCCTATACCAAGGACACAAAGTGTCTTAGAGGGATTGTTTAACCGGAAGGGTACACTAAGCCAGAGTTTGTTTCCAGGTGTGACCTGCTTCAGCTGAAGTAATGAAGCCGCACCAAAGACAGTGACTCCTAATCAGTGCCATGCCCACTCCTTGTCCCTCCATGCCTTTTGAGAAAATATCTTGCCAGCACCTGCTGACTTTACACAGTCATAGGAAAAGTAGTAGTCTCCCTATCCAGATCCACCTTAACTAACTAGGGCAACTGGCTCCAGTAATTATAATCACATCATTTCAGTTAATGTAGGAAGCTAAAATTACCTGAAACTGACTTTTGGAGACAGATGATGCCAGTATTACTGCTTGGAATTTTTGGCTCAAAGAGACCTTCCTTTAAAGAGGTATTGAGCCCCACCCCCACATACACACAAGAGCCATTTGTGGGCCGTTTAAATGAATGTGAGAGTCAATAATTTGATTCCGGTCTGTATTTTCAGAGTTGTGATGGACGAGAAGCAAGTTGCATCAATTTATCAGAAACCGTAATTGTGTTTGCATTAGAAGGTTGCACTACCATCAGAAGATGGTTGCACCACATTCTGCTGTGCCTGCTCTTGTGTGTGCATCCAAATTAGTTATGTAAAGGTGACACAATCATGATGTAGCCTACATTTGCACTGCAAATATCACAACTGAGGTGTAGCTATAGGTGTCATTTTTGATACAGATATGAAAATGTGGAGTAATTATATGTTTCATCTTCCGGATGCAGCTTCACATGTTTTGACACAACTGCATCATTTTTTAAACATTTGAAAATACCACCCTCTGTGTTTAAAAACCTCTGTACGAGGTCAACCTTTAATACAATGCATTTTTAGTGCAATTATGCCACAGCAGATAACCTGCATTATTTGCATGCTGGGAACTGGCTCAGCTGAAGTGAATAAGGGGTCTGTGTTTAGTTATTACCACATCTCTATGACATCCTACAAAAATATTATAATTTGTTTAAAAAATGGACCTGAATCTCATTAAGACACTATACACCACCACAGTAGTTTAAAAGAGCAAACATTGCATTATGGTGGTGGCGGTGGTGATGGTGGTGGTGGGTGACAGTCTCAATTTAAAGTAGTCTTTAAAATACACTTTTACATATAGAGGAAACCAGAGATTAGCCTGATAGTATATGGATGGTTAAAGTCACCTGCTAGGCTGAACACAGTGTTGGAATCTGCGAGTGGGGTTAAAATTTTTCTATTTATTTATTTGGTAGAAAAAGGAAAAAAAGTTCAACATGAAAAAAATACAATTCAAAACAACAGAACAACAGCTTTTATTTCTAACACTGTCTAGCCAAAATAGTCTCATCCTCAGGTAGATTTACATTATGTAGTTCCAACTATTGCTGAACAGATTATTTCCCTTTGGAAAGCTTTCCTAAGTCAATTTATTTATAGCTACAGTATCTAAAGGCAGTCACAAAATACAATACTGTATCTGTTTGACAATAACCTGCACCACAGAGAGAGTAATTTTATGTTCTTTGTTTTACAAGCTAAATTAATGGTCAGTGAAAGAATATCTGGGAAGCAACAGTCTTAAATCAAGACAAAACCTTATATTAAGAAGGGCAATAACATAACACTAGACAGATGCTAGATACCTTATCTTCAAGCAAGAATCTTCCACAAAAATTCAGTTGAAAGACTTTTTATTGCTCCCAACAGAAAGCAGCACACAGATGTAAATGGCCACATTTCATGGTATGTTCTTCCACAAGGAGCAGAATCAAAATTTAACTCTGTCAAAAAAATCAGATTTTGACTAAGTGAGTTTCTAGACTTCACCACACCAGTAGGGTGTTTTTTGTGTATCACCCCTTTTAAATCTACACCCGATGGCAAGGAAAAGGACCATTATGGCGACATTCGCTGTAATGGTCCATTTTCCTTGCTTCGCTTTCCCCTGTGTTACACCCTCTCCCAGGACCAGCTCTGACCTGGAGTTGTAATCTTAAAGTCCAGGGGTGTGGGGCACAGCCTCCCACAGAAAACAATGAGTGAAGAGGCGGCACAATACCTGTGTCGGTATTGTGCCATCGTTGGGGGAGGTCGGCATTTTCACTGATGGGAAAACTTGGTGCTTCCGTTTTTTGTATGTTAGCCCTTTCCTAGAGGGTGGATGCAATTGTGAGAAACCCATGTACTCCTGGGCTGTGCTGGCAAAGGAAGCTTTGAAGTACTGTAACTTACTGTGTTGTCATGGTCCTACTGCTACCAGCAGATGCTGGATTAATTATCGATAGAAGCACCTTTTAGAATACTAAGCATGAAACAGATGAAAATAAAAACATGGAACTGTAGAGAGTGCCTGCAGAAAAAGACCTTCAGCCCATTCTGTCTGCTCTATTGTACCCTATGTTGCTTCAGAACCTAATAGCTAGGTGGGGTTCATGCCCTCCTTTCTGCCCTATACTCTGCCTTACTGCAATCCCTCAAAACAAATTTGGCAATCTCAACTTCTTATGTAATAGCTCAGACATGGACCCCTTATACCTCAGAAAACTGAATGTGAATTAATAATGAAGTAGTATGTCCTAGTGTTACAAGTGAGTGCACCAAAGCTGCTATTGCTCAGGGCAAAAACTTTATGAGCTGATGAAAAAGTCTTCTAACCCAGTTTATTTATTTGTAATTGTGCATTAAAGTTGTAACATTTTCAAAGGACAATAACAGAATCCAGTGTGGTTGACTCAAGACAAAGTCACATGCACATATTCAGCTCTACTACACTGGTTCGACATCTTTGATGTCAACCGGCATTACAGCGACAGGAATCATGTGACCACAAACCGTGGTTGGCATGATTCCTTGACAACTCTTGGTCCTGTTTCATTGGGGGCTTTGCCTCCCAAACCCCCACATGAGGGCTGTGCCCCCGCCCCTGACTAAAGGATTCTTAACTCCAGTCGGAGTTAAGTCGGAGTGGGAGTGCATGACTGGGAGACAGCATGCCCCTGTCTCAGGCACACCAACACAGCAACCTGTCAGCAAAGAGTCAATTTTGCCAACAGGATCGTAGTTCACTGTGTTGGTGTCACTGTAGGGGGCATACCTACATGGACACACACACACACACACATACAAATGCAAAGCTCACTGACAGCAATGAGTTTCTTAGGCCATGAGAAAGTGCAAACTATTCAGAATCAATGCATTGGCTCATATCAGTTGCTTCAGGGCCCCAAGTAATAACTCAACCCAGAACTAGTTTCTCATCTCATAGTGTACAAATATTGACTCCGTGGAGGTTTGTAGTGTAAAACCAAAACCCTAATATTGCCTGAAGCCAAGGCTGGGCTAACATGACTACTGTCAGTCAATAGAACATCCTCAAGGGGGTAACAGTTTCACACTACTGACTAAAACAATCCAGTCAATATCTGTTTTATTACACTGTACTGGAAAATTGGATTGGACTGGACACAGCAGATCACTTTTAATCACTGAAGCCTCTTTCACCATAAAGTCCCCTGCAGTTCTTCTGCAAAACTGCTCCTCCTCCTCCCAGCATACACTGCACCCCTCACATCACACAGGGAAAAAGGAGCAACCTGGCCGAGTACTCATGCCTGTCTTGTATCCTGGAGCCATGCCATTAATTACTAAGGGTTCAGAGGCACACACTCTGTGGAACAGCATAGTGCCGGGGTGCTGTGTACTGGATGTTTTCAGATCAGGCAAACAGAATAGGGATGGCTCTACAGAGGTAGACAGCAAGCGAGCATACAGGTCAGGTTTTAAAAAATACAGCGAGTCAGCCAGGGAAAAGTGCAGGAGACAGCGGCAAGTAATGATAATGATGCCAAATTAACCTGGGAGTACTGTTGTGAGTGGTCACCATCTTCAAGTGGGAGCAGGAAGGTCATTATCATGATCAGGGGTAGATCGCAAGACTGCCAAGAGGGAAAAAGATAAAACAAATAAAAGTAGATAGCGTTTGGTGTTAGAGACCTAAAACAACAATAGGCATGTACCAATTTAGCAGACAATAGTTTATAAACTATTATCCATTGCTAGGACTATTGCCCATTGCCAAGACAAGACAGGGCAATAGCACTAGCTATATGTAGTCATGTGACAATGTTTTGTCAAATCAGAGGTCACCATTTTGATCCAAATTATAATTAGTGCTGAATAACCCAATGAGTATAAGTCACTAGAAAATATGTCTGCACTTAATTGGGGAACAGTGAGCACAGGTATATAAAACCATGTTGTATTTTGTGATGGTAAACTGTGCAGCATAAAATAGAGCAGAAATTGACAAAGGCACAACCATGTCAATTTCTGCAGCATTAACATAAAATTTGACAGCAGAAGGAGACAAAAGGTACATGGAATCTGCCCTTCCTGTACTACGTCACCCCACTGACCTACATTTGTCAGGGAGATCCCAGAACTGTACATGTGGGGCCTGACAATCATCTTGTAAAGTGGCAGGAATATCACCCTGCTTTGCTTGTCACCCACATTTTGATGTACCCTAGCATTTTTCCAGCTTTCTTCTCAGCAGCTGCACCAATTGTCATTCTTCATCTAACTGTCAGGTCCATTTCCTCTTCCACTGCAGTAAAAAAGCCTCATACTATTTGTAGATTCTACTGCTGCTTATACTTTTCAGGTGTATCATCTTCAAGGCCACTGATTTATGATGATTAGAGTAATGAAATTCCATTTTCAAGACTTCAAATTCCAGGAATTGCATCGGTGACTGTTAGTCAAATTTCTGGATTTTAATGGGATTCTACTGTTATTCTTTTAGTATGTGTATATCTAATCAGAATAAAGAGGGCTTAATACACAGAGCATTAAATGAAGCAAACTGAAAATTATACAAGAGCCAATTGTGAGAAAAACACAAGTTCGGTAGATTAACTAATCTGGTATAAAATGCCAAATTCCATGAAATTCTTTCTTTTTACTATTGTGCAGGCAGTCCAAATTCTGGAATTGAACTAGGGTTTGAGTACAAAAATGAAAACCAGTGACCTTGATCATCTTGCATGCCCCATTTCCCTACTGTAAGACTGTGTGATTTTCTTATGCTGCAGCTACAGTACAATAACTGGAGGCAAACATTCACTAAGCTGGGTTTGTCACAGCCCAAACAGCAAGTGGTGTTGGATGAAAACTCCAAGCCTTACTGTTATCATTAATATATGAAATGGCATGGATCAGTTGTTCTACTTGTAGAGTGGTCTTCATTCTATCTTGAAAAGATTAAAGGTCACTCAGAAAATTTCAGTGATTAAACAATATAATATGTTATCATAATATTACAATAACAGGTGACACTATTTATTCACATTTGTGCCTTCTAGAAGCAGATTGCATGAAATAGAAAGAAGCAAGGTTATATATGTCCAAAAGAAAAAATGCTCATTTGTTCAAGATAGTGGAACCTTCTTGAGGATAAAGAATGAATGATGGGAGGGGTTATCCCATAAAATATGGTAAGAATCTCATGCAGTCCAGTTGACCATAAAACCATTTAACGTAGGAAAAACTATTATTAGTAGACATAGTACCAAACATATCTTGTTATCCCGTGTGTTTGTTCTTGGCTAGTAAAGGTACAGTAAATATGTTTATTTGGTCTTCTGCCTCAATAGATTTATATCTAGCATGTTCTTGGTATTTGCAGTACTGCACAATTTTGTATATAGATACTAAATATGAGATTACTAGTTGTTTGAAATTAAGGAACCACTACTCTACGTAGGTGAAGCTGTTATCCATGGGATGTTAACAAATATGGTGGCCTATTTTTATACAGAAAAAGGAGGAAGGTGCTTTTAAATAGACTGGTGAGTGAATGGTAAGTTTTCTTTTTTGGTCAATATTTATCCCATGGAGAAAATTGATTAAGCCCCAGTCAAAAAAGACCTCAGTGAACTACTATTATTTCTGGCTGTGTTAAATTATTAACAGTTTGTACCAAACTAAATCAACTGGCAAAAATCCATGCTAATTGTTATAAAAGTACCAAAATGGGTTTATTCAAGAAGAGCATAGCAGCACCTGAGATGGCAAAAGTAGATGTCTACATTTCTGTGTTAGTGTATTTGGATGGTACTTTGCTAGCAATTTGGGCCTGTGATACCTTACCAGTAAGTGTGGATAATGTAACATCTCATAAAATGCCATATGGTAGTGAGAAACAAATAGAATTAAGCAATAATGACTGAAGAGCCAGTCATTTCTAGAGATTAATGACCAACTGGGGGAAGCATGGCCCAAAGCACAGCTGAGGGCCACCCTCACCAGCCAGTCATTAATCTCAAGGAATAACTCACTCTGAGGTCATTATTGGGATTATAAGTCTAATTGCAATAATTATTTTTTTGTTTTGCTTTTTACTTACTTTTTTGTGGTGGTGGTAAGCGTTTCAGTGGGAGCACATGGTAGGTAGGCATTTCTGAGGCACCATGTTGTGGCTGATGAATATTCATGAAGGGAGCAGTTTCCATGGAAGCAGGAGACGGGTTTATGAATATTGGTAGAGAGGAGACCATTTCTATGGCAGCGCAAGTTTCTTATTAATATTCATTGAGTGGGACTGGTTTCTATGGCAACACGCAATCATTTTATGGTAGCGTGCAGTGGTGTAGACATGTATGTAATGGACCACAGTATATCTTACCAACTGCAGTAGTTTTAAAAGTTAACAATCTGTTTTATTTTGTAAAGTAGCTGAGATCAGATACATCATTTACTTTTAGTGAAGAAAAAGTAAGGAAAGTGCTGTGGTTCCTCTTATAACTGTAAATGGCAGTTCTATTTCAGAAACAGGAAATACAGTGAAATATGGTACAGGTACTGCCATTGTTTTTTCGTTATTGCAGTTGGACATTTACACTCGCTAGTTAAAAGTTTCTGTTAGGTCTTGTGAGCTGCTTCTGTACAGTGCTGTAGTAAACAGATGCAGTAGTGGGAAGCTGTGAGCGGGTGCTGCACTGCTCACTTCTAAGAGAATTCAGACCAGCACAGCAGCCAATCAGAAACAGCACTAACCTTATGAATGATTAATTAGACTTATAACATTCATTCCATGCCTGAATCAATACAGAATGAGGGCACAGTGTGCCTAAATTGAATAAGGGACCAAAAATATTTGGAGTTATAAAAGGTATACTGTTAAATGGGTGACTGCAAATGAGTGACTCAAATTTGAGTGACTATTTTTGCACCCTACGGTAGAGTGATTGGTGTATATGATGATTGCATGGATAGCGAGTGCTAGAGGATTTAATGGTGACAGCAAACACAAGGGAGCTGTGCTTCTGCTGATGAAGTACAGCAATGAGGCCTGCAACTGCTGAGCTGTCCACCAGGCATGGCAGGTAGGTCATGGACTGCTGCAGCAATGGCCCCAGGTTCGGAACTGCCAGTAGGTCATTTTTTTTTCTCAACAGTGTTGGCTGTTAGAATTGTTATATATCCTCGCTGTGTTCCCCGGACCGATGGTGCCCCAGCCGCAGTACTTCTCCTGTGTGTTCCTCTTTTTCCCAGTGTCCACTCCCCTGAGTTGATCATATTAATTAATGTCCATGTGGTCACCTTATTGACATTCAATTATGTGGGTCAGGGGCCAATTTTCTTCGGCAAAATGTACTCACTATTGTGCAACTCACGTAGTAAAATCACCCTCATGATATGGAACCATTATAAAATTACAAATAATTTTACTGTAGAAACTTCACCAATTTCAGACCACAAATCAATATTTCAAAATCATAGCAGCCTAGCCAGAGACACCTTCATTTACAGCAGTAAGGCTGCACATATTTATTTTTATTTCAAAGGTTTACCAGGAAAGACATACTGAGCTGGTAACAGCTCATTTTCAGATGCATCCCGTTATTGGATTTGGCCTGCATATTAGTACAATACAGTTTCCACAAAAGGCTTCAAACCAGTATGATAGTGAAGTTTGCAGAAATGTTTTGAAGACAATAGTGAATATTGGTGATGACAAATGTAATCCTACTTTCATAGTATAATTTTTGAAAGACTTACTAATTACTTCAGCTGACAGAGCATGTGAAACTGAGGGAGATCCAGGGTTACAAAACTTAAAGGAGAACACTTGTAAACTTTAACTGTCAATAGAATGTTACCTTTGCCAATATCTATCCCTGTGTTCCTTGTCTTATTTTACTGGTTTGGCATTTTGTTGTAATTTGTCTTTGTATCCCTGTGGCTTCTTCCATTGTTGGTCGCCATCCTGTGTGGCATTAGCTGGAAGTGCCATGCCAAAAAGTAAATACTGAGAGTATGCATTCAGCCTCTGCGTGCGGTCCAACAAGGACTGCTTTGCACATGCCTGGTAGACAGCGACCATCTGTGAACTGCGCACCTGGGGTTTATATATACATGTGCATTGGATCGCGTGCCTTCATGATCATGCTCTGCAGAACTTGCCTTTTGCATGGTACAGTCATAGCTTGATAGTCAATCAATCAATCAGTCAATCAAAATCTTTATTTTGCCAGGTGGAACATCATTGAGACAAGCTAATTTACAAGATGGACCTGGGCCAAAACAATTGCCAACATGGTTAAGACATAACAGGTTGAGTAACGTACATAACAATTTCACAGTAATAATAACAACATAATAACATATAACCATCACATGAAACAAGATACTTTGACCAGAACATAGCAATAGGTTCAACAGGAGGTAGTGCTATTTAAATACAATTGTCATAGATACAGATATATGGATGTAAAGTAATGAGCTAAAGTTAATACAATGTCCCTATACCAGTGGCAGATGGAGCACAAGAAAAATGAAAGGATGTATAAACCAGATAGTTCAAGAAACCCAGCACTTTCCAGCTACACAGTACAATAAAGAAACATAGAGAGCCTGCATTAGTAAAATAGCATTTTGTTATTCATCCATTAACATACAAGTGTGAGTGTCAATGCCATGGTGTTTGTATCACAGCATTTTACACTGCACACTTGGATGTTATCGGATGAATAAAAAAATGCTATTATACTAATGAAGCCGCTATATGTTTGTTCATTCCTGTGTTCAGCTTGCAAGTGCTGGGTTTCTCAAGGAACTGAGTTAGAGACTGTTTTATTTTCCCAGGAGCTCGCTGTCTAATCCACCACTGAAAGCCAGTTTTACCAACAAGCTGTGCCGCAGACCAGTTCATGTTAAGAACTGATGAATGACGTTGTCCGATTTGAGGGAGATCTAACGTTATAGACAGTAGGTGGAGGATAGGACCATATCATAACACTAATTAAGCTAATACCGACTTTTCCCTGGAACTGTATGGCTTTGTCGCAGCTGCAGGGCTAGCAACCTCTTTCCAGCACCGAGCATCTCCAGCCATGCACACAGCTGTTGGAGCAATTTGAGTTGGACTCGATGCAAGCGAGTATGGGGCGTTGCTTGTTAGTAAACTCAACTTGCAGTATCAGATGTGACAGGGAGCTCCTGGTAAGAAAAAGGAACGTCTGTTGCAACTAGTCTGCTTGAGTGTGTAATCAGCATGCAAGTGTCATTCAGTTTACAAGACTTCGCAAGCAGAACTTGTCTGCAGGGCTGCCAGCACAGTACTGTGCTTGAAAGGCTTTTCTGCAACAAGTTGCCAACTAATCCCAGTGTACGAGTTATGCTGTTTCCGTCAGGGTCAGCTGCAGTAGGGAGTTGATAGTGTGGGGGAGGCACGACAGCTAGACACGGAGAGATGAACATACACCTTTACTGCTGAGATCAGGACTGCAATTGGCTGAGCCAGAACACTGGCCAAAAGTGTACCATCTAGTGACAGACATTGGGTGGAGGGTGCACCGTACCTAAGCCTACCCCATACTCATCAGCTTAAGTATCTAGTGAGGCACTGCGTGAGTATACTAAATACAAGATGTAAAGCCGGCACCCTGATGTGGTGTGCATGTGCACAAGACCTCTCAGGAGTGTGCCCAATGCAGAAGGTGCGTGCTCGTGCACAGCAAGAAGATCTGGTGCACAAAGGGCAGAAAGTGAACATGGCAGGCAGCACCGGGACTGAGGGCAGAGTAGTCACACTAAGATGGACAATGCATAACACAACAGCTCTGTAAGTAAGTTGATTTACATACATGAAACTGCAGTACTCTGGGGCATTTTTGAATGGTTTGGAACTACATTCACTGGAGTTTCCTTTAAAACTCTACAGTATATATTCACAGGGTTCTCTGCATACATGCAAGTGTGGATGTAATATTTCCTGCAACTGTAAAATCCAAATTAACTATGGAAAAGGATTTTATTTTATGGGGCTTAGAGTGATAATTCTATCAACTTTATAAAATCATCTACATGCAAGATGCCTGAAGAATAGGTTCCATGCAAAAATAAAATACCACTGGTGGAATTTCTGCAAAGTCAGAATTTCATTTCCATGAAATTTCAGAATACACTTTGGCAACTTTGCAGAAATTCCAACTTAGAATGGTGGAATGAATGTATGAAATGTGGATTAATGTATTAAAACATGTATTAAATGCAGACAGAGATTCTGCAGAACTGATCACTGTCAGTGATCAGTTCTGTGGAATTTCTATTGGTAGTTTAACACGGCCAGGTATGAAACCTCAACTGTTTGTTTCTGTCATGAAGTTGACCATCATTAACTTCCTGAAATTATTATCCGACTGGTACCCTATACCGATTGTTGCTATCCTGACTATTCTAGTGTTGGGTAACTTGCGGTAACACAATTTATCATGCTGCGATGCTGCACTTCATAAAATACAGAACCCAGTCATATAATACACCCCCATAGTAGAACAGCCTTGATGCATAATAAAAATACTGAACCACAATTCGATAACAGCTTGACTGCATTGACATTAACACAGACTACAACATTAGGAAAACTTAAATGGAACTGTACTGTGTATGTAGTCTTGTTGTTGTGTCTCTGCTGAGTTCAGTCATACAGTCACACTCAATGCATCATCAGTGTGTCTGTGCAGTTCAGTAGTTTATTATTCCAGGTGCATAGGTGTACGTTGTCTGTGGCAGTTCTTTCTCCAGCTCCTAAGGTAATGAATCCATGCACAAAGTTTAAAATCATTCTTTATTTATGAAACAAATACTAAAAATCATCAAATTGTTTTCCCATGCTATGGTCAAGGATGGAATGTTTCACAGGTTTTGGTTGTGGACAATTCCCGTAAATACTCAGTCATAGATCTAGTATTTCTGTCCTTCACTATGTTGGCAATTTTCCTCTCTTGCCACATATTGCTTTTCTGAGGTGTGATTTGGAAGGCCTCTGTTAATCTTCTCAATTGTGCTAATTATGATTAGTTGCTCCTTTCGCAGTTCTGCAACAAATCGGTATATGCCAACATGAGGTGATCCTATTAGTGCAGCCAGACGTTGATGCCATGCTTCAACATTATTTTGGGTACGTGAGAACCCCATTGACATTTGTTCATGTATAGACCAAAAGGATGGCTGAAATGGGGGTGAGTGAACCGTTGTATTATTTCACATCCTCCGCTCTAACACAGCCAAGAACATAATTGTCCTCAAACCATTCCACAAGCTCTGCACTTGATGGTTGCATGTCATTCTTCAGTTCTAAAATGCTCCCTCTATTTCATCTGGGAAGGAAGTACAATGCCACTAGTTGTCTCAGTTTAAGACTAAAGTCTGCATCAGTCCCATATTCTGTAGCAAGAACTAAGCTTTGTATCTTCGCCATATAATCTGTCCAGTGGAATAGACACCTTATTTAAACTGTCAGGAAACGCAGGCTTGGATGCATTAATAGCTTCCTGCTCAAGTCAGTAATAATTACTTTAGGTGAAGTGTGAGGCCATATTTGTCTGCTATATCATGCATGTCTTGAAACAGATGAATATAACAATCTTGAGATTTAGAGGACATCAAAGCGAATAACAATGGCACAATACAGGCAGTTTCTTGTGTCCAACTGTAGCATGTATGGAATACAGTTGTTTAAATAAAGTAGGAACCATTTTAAAGGTTCCGTCCTTGTAGAATTCTGCCACTACAAGCTTTCACATGTTCTGCTTAGTTGTGAAAATTATTATCTTGTCCACCCCAAATGATGACTCCTTTGCAAGGAAACTCTGGCCATTCACACTACATAGATGGTCTGGGAAGACCAAATCTTCAAGGTTCTTGGTTCTGGTGTACTAAAATTACATCTGGCACACTTCACTATCTGTTGTAATGTTTGTCAAGAAGGCATGCATTGCATGACCCTCTTGTGAAACCTGTGACAGCTCATGCTGTATCAATTGTGTTGGTGTGTCATGCATGCCTACAGCTCTATCTTTCAGAGAAGCAAGTGCAGTAGCTATGGGAAATCTGTGGCATCAGGAGCATGATTATGCTCTTTCTGCTTTCACAGGTGATGTTGACCCCCAACCAAAATAGTTGATGCCCTACCTATGCAGTTCTTCCCTTTCTGTTCTGGCAGCACCAGTAAAAAGGTCTCCAAGGTTACTCTCTTTGACGTACAGGTAGCCATTAATGCAGAGCTTAATATTGCTTTGCTTTGAGGACACCGTCTGACATATTACCTCAACCTCAGCAATCTCAGCCATCCTGACAAAAAGAGAAAATGCAAGAAGGAAGTCTTAGGAGACTTTTATTGAACATCACCTACAGCTGAGGCACAGCTGCATATCATTCAGTTATTCAATGACAGTGCTGAGTACATGCACTACACCTTACAGTTACTAAAGGTGGGCCTGAATCCCTAAACAGACAGTCAGAACATGAGCATGCAGTACGTGAAACCTTACTTTTAGTTCAAAATTGTCTGTATTTTTGAAATAGAGAAAAATTCATTTAGTTTAGAGCGTGGTGAATGCATTTAATGATGGCATCTCTGGCATTTGTGTGTCGGTAATAGGAACATTGTTTAACCAGGAGTACACTCTGTGAACTTGTTTCCAGATGCGACCTGGAACACAAGGAAGTTAAGTGACTTGCTCAGGATAACACAGTATGCTCTGCAATTCATACCTATATTTTGATCTTCTTGCAGTTTGTACTTTAACCTTTCAAGGTTGTTACAATTGTCTTTATTATGAAAATGACTTTTATTCTTTGAATTTAATAATTTCCTTTTCTAGTTGGTATAGCTGGTATTTTGGCAAGTAGTAGTAACAAGTTAATTGTTCGATCATATAAGATCATTACAATACAAATAAAAACATTTTAAAACAGATAAATACTCATACATCATGATACAGTATACTAAAACATTTCTAAATAGACTATAAAAACAAATACGATACGTGTCATTAATAAAGTGCTGAGGTATCAGTCTACTACAATCATTATATCACAATTGTTTTTGTTATTCTCTTTCTTATCTTCTGTGCAATCAGTGCAAAGTTAGCCCGTCTTCCAATTATATATTCATCCTCTGTTGTTAATAAAATATTTAACATAGTAGACTCATCACAGTTTTGAATTGATGACACAGTGGGACCTAACCATTTCCTCCTTTGTTTCTCATGCAAGGGGTACCTTAGTACCACATGGGCTACATCTTCTTTCTCACTCCCTGAACAAAAGCACATTAGCATTAGCTTTCTTTAAACAAGGCTCATAGATACATAGATACATAGACAGTGTCGGCAGATAAGGGCCTATGGCCCACCTAGTCTGCCCATTTGAGCTTGTAAGTTCAGTTTGTTTTCTCTAGAAGTCTGTTTCTCACTCCCTGACCTCTAGAATTCCTTTATGTCTATCCCATGCATTCTAAATCCCGTGATTGTTTCTGCCCCCACCACTTCCTCTGGCAAGGTGTTCCATGTGTCCACCACCCGTTCTGTGAAGAAATTCTTTCTCGTGTTTCCTCTGAATCGTCCTCCCTCCAACTTCATCCTGCCCTCTAGTCCTGGAACATCTTTTTCGCTTAAAATTAGTGTTTTCCTGCACCTGTTCCTCCCTGTAAGATACTTGTATGTCTCTATCATATCCCTCTCTCCCTCCTCTCCTCCAGGAGTACATGTTCAGTTCCTTCAACCTGTCTTCATAGGACTTGTGATGCAATCCATGCACCATCTTTGTTGCCCTCCTCTGAACCTTCTCTACCCTGTCTATGTCCTTACGTAGGTATGGTCTCCAGAATTGTACACTGTACTCCAGGTGGGGCCTCACTAGTGTCTTGTATAGTGGAATTATGACCTCCCTTTCCTGCTGGTGATGCCCTGCCTATACATCCCAGCATCCTATTTGCTTTACCTGCTGCCTTGTCACACTGTTTCTCTACCTTGAGGTCATCAGAGATGACAACCCCAAGATCCTTTCCTGCTTGGTGCATGCTATATCCTCACCCCCAACTGATATATTGTGCCAGGGTTTTGTGCCCCATATGCATTATCTTGCACTTCTTTGCATTGAATTTCAACTGACAAACCCTGACCATTCTTCAAGTTTCTGCAGGTCGCTTCTCATTCTGTCTACACCTCTGGTGTGTCTACTCTGTTACAGAGCTTTGTGTCATCAGCGAACAGTGAAATTCTGCCTTCTAGATCCCGCGTAATGTCACTGATGAAGATGTTGAATAGACCGGTCCCAACACTGATCCCTGTAGAATTTCACTGGTCACTCTTCCTCTGTGAGGTGACAGCCATTTACCACCACCCTCTGTGTCCTGCCACCCAGTCAGTTACCTACCCACCACTACTGTCCTGCCCACACCCATATTCCCCAGTTTGTGTAATAGTCTTCTATGTGGCACAGTGTCAAAGGCCTTGCTGAAGTCCAGATAGGCCATGTCCACTGCCTCCCCTGATCCACTCCCTAGTCACCCAGTCAAAAATTCAATGAGGTTAGTCTGACACTGACCTCCCCTGGTGAAATCATGCTGCCTTTGGGTCCCTGTAGTCTATTGACAACCAGATGTTCCACTAATCTCTCTCCTTCAGTAGTGCTTCCATGATCTTCCCCACTCGAGGTGAGGCTGACTGGTCTGTAGTTCTCTGCTTCCTCTCTTTGTTCCCACTTTTCCAGATATGTCAAGATAATGTCTAAATCTATGTTACAAATCATTTTGACTATACCATATTGAGATCTTGAGATCTTTATACTTTGTATATCTAATTTGTTATACTTTTCCATGAGTACATTTTTGATATACTTCTTGTATTGATCTGCTATCACAATGTATTTGACAAGCTAATATTATTCCCCTTGCCTTTGTTCATATTCATTACTATCCCTCCATTATCTGTCCCCCCTCCTTGCACTAGAACACCACCTTTTTAATTTAGGTTATTGGCTGTTTATTGTCCAAGGGGTTTACATAAGTGGCAATACAGTCTTTTAAATAACTATTTCTGTACTAGCAAGTCTAGGTTAATATTGTTTTGAGTTCTCTTGTATTTGTTGAATAAATAAACAAAATAATCCAAATAATTTAGTGCCTCTTCCAGTCATTAAGCTTTTAGATGCACTTTATTTATTTTGTATTATTTTACCACACTGTTTAGCACTTTTCACTTGTTGTGAGGGTCAAGTATGCTCATGGTTGTATCATAATGAATTATATTATGTTAAGGTTTTATCTCAGGATACTGTGTCCAGCTTATTAAACATGAATTTAGAACTCCTTATATGATCTACTGTTTGAATCCTGTCAGGACCATTGCTTTCCTTGGGTGCTTGTATCCCACCTGGATTACTCCTGGTTTTTTTTCTGTAAATTTCTATAACTCCAATTTATCTCTAGTTGCTTTACTAAAGAGTTACTAAAATGAACTTTTAACTATCAGGACGCTTATTCAGTAATTTTATGTTGAGAGTTTTGATTGTTTTATGTCCCTTACTATGCATAGCTAGTATCCTTTGTTAGAGGACTTATACTATTATATATAAAAGATAAAGGCTTTAATTTTGGATTTTGCCACAACTTATGCTCCTCTACTTACTTATCCAAATCCCACTAGGGTCATGGTTCTAGTGTGGATTTCTTCTAAGCTAATGTTGTATATAACATATCTGTCATTAAAGTTCTAATCCTAGCAATGGAGCATTCACTACACAGTTTTGTTCTGCAGTCTGCTAATTATGTTATCAAACTGTATTTTGCTATCATAATCACACAGTACCCCTTGCAATATGGTCTTTTACTGTTAATCCTTCATGTGCTTGACTCCAATGGTTGGACACTGTTAAGGCTCTCACCTTCTAAAATTATCTATTTCTTTCTTTAAAAATAATTCAAATCCTGCCAGGGCCACTGCTTTCTGAATCTTGAAACTGAGTTATAATCTCTAAACAACATATTACTGTTGAGTTCATACTGTTATCATTTTACATTGCTTTTGTAATTGAGCAAGCAGGTTATAGAGAATAACGAATGGGTGCTCATCAGTAACAAGCTGGTTAGATCATTGAGAGGTTCCCATGGCGACGCTTTCACCTTGAGAGCATAGATCAAGCAGTTCGGTCACCATGGGAGCCACGAGATGATCTAACAAAAGCTTGTTACTGATGGGCACCGATCCATTGTTTTTATAGTGTATGCCAAAGGCAAACACTGGTTTTCTTGTTCCTGAATAAATTTCTCATGGTCCATTAAAACTTTGAAAAGACTGCTGCTGCAATATTTAGTAAGATTTTGCTGTAGTAATTGCAGGTCACTCTGAAAAGACGGCTAACTGTCACTGCTGTGTGAATCATGAATGTGCAAGGTGACCAAGCGTGAGTAGGACTGTTCTATGCTGTTATGCTGCAGTGACTACATAGCTACTGCAGCATCACAGTATAAATGATGCTGCTAGTGCAGCATAACGAGGTTTGTGAGCGATTGCTTTCTATCACTAATAACGTTCCTTCATACACTATAAATGAATACATTTCTATGTCTAATTGCAATACTGATTTGTCTGTTTTGTATTTTACTTACATTTTGTTGTGGTGGCTCATGCCGAGTCAGAATATGTAGACATTTCTGTTGCAGCATCGTGGTGGTGGTGGCTCATGAATATTCATACATTCTGAACCATTGTCATAGTGAGGGACTGATTACTATTGCTTGCTTGAGATGGGGTCATGAATATTCATTAACAGGAGTCCGTTTCTATGGTAGTTCTAGTGTGTTTATTAATATCCATAGGTGGGAGCTATTTTGGAGTCTGACTTTAAATGATTGGCATTTGTCTTAGCCGGTCTTCCACTTCAGCTCTAAAAACATTTTGAAATATGATGAAGGTACTGCCATTCTTTGTGTTATACTGCCTGTAGTTTGTATTTTTAAGTGCGGTAGTAAACTTTTCTGTCAGCTTTTGTGTCACTAAAGTGTTTTCGATAGCACTACACAGAACAGCTGCATTAGTGGGAAAATGTGAGTGGGTGCAACAACGGTCATTTCTAAGAGATTTCAGACCAGTGCAGCAGCCAATCGGAGATGTCAGTAAGGTTATGAATAAATAATTAATTAGACTTACAATGGGTTATATTTACCTATGATGATTTTCAGTCTTTTTGCAAATACATTTTGTCAAACACAGTAAAATACCCATGCACAATGTTACATCTGATGGTGCTGCTAAAGAATTGCTACAAATGTCTAAAGAACTTTAGAGAAGAAAGATAATAAAGAACACCACATTTTGTTTTTCAAAATCTCTAACAAAATTGTTAAAAAGACAAATTCATGGGCACTTGTCTTTGGTTAAACCTGGTCATGTTACAGAATGTGAAAGTGAGTAGGTATAACAAGAATTGTTCTAGCTGTACCGTAAGGAGGCTTCTTCTGACAAAATACCAAGGAGGAGACCATGGTTAGAACTGGATCCCAGGAACTGTATAAAGAAATGAAACAACTACTGTGACATTCTTTGTTAAATAACAGTGTGAATGGAGACAGTGTAGTATAATCTAAGGCCTGAGGCACTCTGCCAGTTTGTGTCCAATGTAAAATAAAATATCTGGTTATTAGAAAATGCCAGATGGTTTAGATAGTAGAAATGTTCAGGTAGATGTCACACAGACACTGAAAATACCCAAGAAACAAATAAATGAGAAGGTTGGAGAATACAAGGGGCCCTGACTGCGCCTTTGGGGACTTGGATGGGAGGTGGTGGTGGGCCCTCCCTTGAGAACAGATTTGACCCTGTTAGACATGTAGGAGTTGAATCACATGGTTACCCACTGCCACAGACTATCATTTTGCCAACATGTTCAGTTGGAGAGGACAGCAGATCATATTAAATGACTGGTTAATGAACATGGCAGATGTAAAGAGCCCCAGATTCATACTATGAGGATGGAGTCACTGATCTTTGACATTGCAGTAACCACTTAATAACTGAATCTGAATCCAGGCTGGAATGAGGTGCAGAAAGAACAGAAGGAGGACAGGAAACTATGCTTTTAGAGGCCCTCCTAGGATGACATTGTGCTTTGCCCTGCAACTATCCTCATTTTGACTTAGGAGAAAGACTCTCAAATGTAGAACAGCATTATCTCAGAATGTATGTTTCAGCTGAAATCCTACCCTTCATAGTGTAGTATCAGGATTTGAACTGATGGTCACTAAGCATTGTGGATTGCTAGACTTATTGAGTACCAGTGTATTATGAAACATGCCTGGACACCAGGTAGAAATGTTTACATTTGGCCCTGTCTCTTCAAATCTCAGACTGTAGTGTCAGAACAGGCAGCAAATTCAACAGCAAATCGGTTTGATCGATTTGCTAGCAAACTGTCTCAGCTGACTTAAAAACCACAACTACAGTATTACAGAAATAAAATAAAATATTTATACAGCAGTCCGGAACATAATAATTTCTACACACACACACACACACACACACACACACACACACACACACACACACACTGTCATGTACCTTGGTTACATTCCTGCTGCAGTATTCTCTGACTCTAAGTAGCTGTGAATTATGATTACAAATAATGACAGCATATTTTTGGATCATTGGGAAAAGAAAATGTTCCACTTGGTTACCTGCAGCTTTGTACTGTACATTGTTGCTTCTTTTATTTGCTGTGGCAGTTCAAAGAACATTATAAGCCCTACTGTACAGGTGGACAAAATAACTCTGCAATAATCATAAAGCCAAAAGCTTAAAACACTGACATACTTTCTTCTTAAGCAATTTTGAAACATATTACCCTAACTTGAAAAGCATAACGTCACCATGTAAAGGAAAATTGGTAGATCAGAAATTGCTTCAATAGGATGAAACATGTTCTACTCAGTTTTGTACAACACCAAGAACATTGATCTAGACTTAGGCATTGCATAGTTTAAGTGGAATATTATTCTTACTGTGCTCCTACTTGAACAAATATACAGTAGTGACCATATACAATTTATGCAGCACTCCCCAGCAAATCAAAGCAAAACACATCTGGCATAGGAAAACAAGGAAACTAGTGTATTACTAGGACTTCATTTCACATCACCTCCTCTCCCAATGATCTTTGTAGGTAGAGAAAGGTGAGGACTGTAAGTTGGCAATGTGGACACTTATTAGATATTTATGGCTTCGATCCTAAATGTTTTATACATCTATCGCAACTGATCAAGAGACAGCAGGGCAGGACAGAGGCATCCTAGTTCAGATCCATGAAAATTAAGGGTAAAGTAAACCATTTTACCTAATCAAATTTTTAGTTACAGTTGTCCAATTCAGTAGATGCTACCTCACTGAATCAAACCAGCAGTTTTATTTATTACGGCCAACATCAGCTGCTGCTTTAAAATATCTATTAAAAGTGACCGTAGAAAATATACCCAAGTACATGTTGATAATTTGTTTTCAATCCTAGGGTCTTATTCACTGGTAAATACATAGATGTTCTCCATAGGCAATCACTTTCACATCTGATTTTTCTGCAGCCTCCTGGTGAAAGCTTCCAGAACAGTTTAGAAAATATGTTTTTCCTTGATACATTTTTGAAAGAATTCCAGATGCTTTCCATGTGTGAGAATGGAGTAAAGATGTTGTTACTGAAGCCTACTAGCCATGCCACTGGCATAAGACAGACAGTGGACCACTGGTGAAAATGAACTGTTAGTCAGGGGCCCAGAGTAAGACATGTATTAATTCTATGAATTTGTGGTGGCACTAGGGGTAAATAATGTAGGCCCTCCTTGAGCAAGTTGAAATTTCTGTGTTCCATTCACAAAATGGCATATATACACTATGTAAATTTTGCCTGGCCCTTTGAATAGTACATGGCTCATTAATATTTAAAGGAGAACTACTGCCACAGATAAAGCAGTGACCACTGCACAGATTGGGGCATCAGTACCTAATCCCTCCTGCAACAGCCTTCATTCTGATATGGTCATACCTATACCAGCCTGGTGGTGCTGAGGTTGAGTTGCTGGATGCCTTACCTTATGCTACACTGGTGACCTGGGTTCTGGAATGACCTCAGGTCATCAGAGAGCTGGCACGGGGAGCAGGATGGAGCAGCCAAAAGGCAGCTCTCCTCTCCCTGGCGTTGTTGCCCTCCCCATAGTTCCGCTCCAACTGGGTGGAGGTTTGGTGGGTAGTGTAGATGGGAGGGGCAGCTGTGTAGTGGGTGGGCAACTCGAGGCATGGCATGGGCATGCCTCCACATGCATGCATGTGCCTGGTGCACATGGATAGGAGGAAAAGTGGAAAAATGCTGTAAAATCTATATAGAAAAAAAAGATATGGTCACACCTGAATCCTCATAAAATCTGAGAATGCTGTCATAGCAGGCAGCATTTTGTAACATACTGCACTCACCCTCCAAGGTCATGCTGCTAACAACACAAGATCATGCTGCGCCACTACCGTTCCTTTATTGTGCACTTATGTGTGGATTTTTCTTATTTAGTATGCTTTATTAGGTTCCAATAATAGAACAATACAAACAACATTCACCAACAATCCATAAATAAAACAAAACAAAGTATCATTACAGTCAAAACCAATGACAGTAATGACAAAACACTCAACCCCAAAGGTGCTAACTTGAATAAGATAGAAATGAAGGAAAATTAGATATGTGGAATCTAATAGTCTCCGTGTCTTCCATCACCTGCTCTATTTTCACAGACTTTTCTGAATGTTATGTGTATGCTATGTATGCATATGTGGTATTAAGGCAAAATCTGAGAAAATAGAGCTTAGTATATGGAGAGATACAAAGATTATTAACTCTCCATACATATGGGCACAATACATGAAGAGGCTGTGGCATGTCATGATATCGCATTGTCAGCAGCGTGATTTCAGGAGGTTAATACCGCACGTTATAAAATGCTGTTCACAGAGAGCCTTCTTAGATTTTACAAGGATTCAGGTATGAACATGTCTGAATGCAGATTGTGCCTGCAGGGGATCGGGGTACTGAAGCCCTGGTCTGTACAGTGGTATCTGTGACAGAAGTTCTCCTTTAATATTTAAATTGATCATCAAACCTTAAAACACTTTGACAGGTATTGACACACCTTAAATGTATTTATCATTGTCAATAATTACAGACTAAATGTACAGATACCACAGTCTTTAAAGTTTTAATACAATACTTAAAGGAGACTTGAAGACCCATCTTTTAACATAGCTTTTATTGATTTATAATAGTTTTAGATTCGTTTATTTATTGTTCTATTGAATTGTACAGGCGCTTTGGTTTTAAGAAAAGCCTTTCTTAAAAATAAAGTTTGATTGATTGATTGATTGATTAAATACTTGTATGTTGCAAGGCTGTTTCAAATTACGACACTTTTCTGAAATGTTTCCTTCATGATGCATTAGTACCAATTAAATATATATTACTACAAAATTCATTGTCTATTGTTAAAAACTGATTTTGCAATTATAGAAATTGAATATGAATCCATTTTGATTATCTCACCTCAGTTTTGTAAAAAAATGTTCATTTTAACTGGTGCTACTTTTTTAAATTTATATTCCAGTTCATGTTTTTATCAGTTTTCTGCAACATCACTGAACCTATATGCTAATATATTTTAATCATCTCAGAAACATTTCTGAGTCTTTTCTCATAATCTTTACTGACTGGTAATGAAATATGAAACTGATTATGTCTATGTTTTAATTTATCCATTTGAAAGTCTTTGATCTTGTTTTATACAGTTTAAATGTTATTAATTCAATATTTTCTACATATAATAAAACTACAGCAAAAAGCAGAGTTGGCTAAAGTTTCAGATGTGTGTAGAGAGGATTAAAGTGTTAGGACCAACTATAAAACAGATCAAATTACACTCGATAAACAAAGAACCCTTCTGTGTTCTCTTCATATAGACCCCAACAAGCAAATTGGCTTGTGGCATAACCCTAGATAATCCCTAAAGGCTCACAGAAGAGGTAAATCAGTGACTAATTGTTCATGTAAGTACTGTACTCCATTTCATCCCACTTTCAGTACTGTACCCAATTTATCTCATCCATTAGTTGATGCAACAGGCCTTTACTGCGTGTCATTTGACAGTGAGGTGAGGAAACCAACAAAGAATTACTGGATGCCAATCCTTTTTTTGTTTGCACCCCAAGTCAAATTTTAATTGGCTTGGACTAAGTATATGCTAAATCAAGCGCATGCCCCAGAACTTTAAAATGTAATGCAAACTTTGAAAATGTATTTTCGCTGCTGGCACTACCACCAAATATTGCACACGGATGATCTCTGCTTACAGCCAATGTTCCAACTAACTACAATACCGTAGGGTACATGGGATATGTACTTGCCATGCCTGCAGTCAGACTTTGCTGGATCTTGTAATGCAGCCAGGCAAACACAACATACAAAATCTATAATAGCTTGTCACTGACCTAAAAAGGACAGCCTATGGCAAAATTCTATTTTTCACCCTAAAGTATAACAGAGGTAGTTTACTTGAAGAACATGAGCAGCTATCCCTTTAGTTCCTTTAAGAAATGTACTGCATGTTCTATTATAAGACATCCCTTGGTTTAATACTGTAAAATTTTACTACAGTGATTCTGATAGAATTTCAGTAACCTACATCACATGAAAATTCATTTTTTATTTTGCTCCACAACACCTATGAATAGTTCCATGTGTAATACTCACTGTTGTGGCATACTGTATGTCCTTCAGATAGAGGTCTCGGGAAAGATCAGATGCCTCAAAGAGGTTTTCCAAAATAACTTCCCCAATCATATCATGCCTGGAAAACCTGTCAAGTCTTATACACTGAGATGAGAGATTTCCTATTGGTCAGTTCCTCATAGGGCACAGGAAATTGAAAGTTTCATCAAATGTGGGATTTAGTGTCTTTCTGTGAACTCGAGTCTGGAACTTCCTTTTCCTATCAGGTAGGAGATATATCTTAACATAAGGGTCTGAGCTGCCACAGAAATCTTTGGCAGGGAGGTCAAAGGCTTTAAGAATTCTGACAATAAGCATTTCATTCTCATAGTCATATTTTAGTGTAAAGTTAATTTTCCACATGTCTTCACATCATCTTTTCTTGTTTCTTCAGAGTCTACAGATTTCTGTTTGTAGAGTTCAGGTTTAATCCACTATGCAGGTTGGCTGCTCTCTCTCATGAAGTGTCTCAGTGCCATAATCCACACTTGACACGTGCATCTGCCGATTAAGGTGCCTCTTAAATGAGATGTGCCTTGGGGAATGGAGAAAAACATTATGAAATGGATAAGGGACCAAGGCAAAGATTGGTCAAATGTGATCACATGACCATACATTATACCAGCACAACAGCACAGGTTACCACTCAGCTTTAAAACATACCTTCTTTATGATTTATGCTGTTCATTTGTTTACTTTGAATGCCATTCCTTCAGCCAATGTTTTTTTCATTGATCCCTTATTGCTTTCTGTGTACTATTCCTTTGTGATATTGTTATATGCTACTGTATGTACGCAACCATTTTAACCATGCTTTGAACTGTCACCAGATTGTCATTAAGTAGTGATCCTCGTGTGTGTTATTGTAACCTCCTATGTTATTCCTGAAAACAGGCGGTTTCACCAAGTGCACTCACCTGGTAAACGATACCGAAATCAATAAAATCAGAGGAACCATTTCAAAATCACAATAAGGAACTGTAGGGGTATTTGTGTAACTGTGTGATAACTGTAATTATCAGATGCACCAGGTACTCAGTTCTGACTCATGCCATACTCCACTAGTAGTGTGATTATACCACTTCATGAGATGGATAGGTTAAATACTGGATCTTGACTGGCTCAGAGCCATACATTGTGGGAACACAATGCACAGGTAACATGAGTACCAGCACCCAGGAACACTGCATCTAGAATATCAATGAGCAGTTTCAGAACTTTGATGTTTCAAACATCAGCCATTGTTTCACACTTACTAACTGCAGTTAGAGACAATGGCAGACCAACCAACTTAGTATTGCCCCTCCTTCCTAGTTTGGGTCTACTTTACCACATTAGGTTAAATAAATATTTGTTATTGTTTACAAATCACATCTGTGTCACTGTCATATTTGTAGGAGGTGAAGTACATTTTTTGGCCATTTTATAATTTTATAAGCCCAATAAGACACTCCAGGGTTTGTGCATTGCACAAATGCATACCCAGGGGTGAAAGGTTGCCTGTCTGCAGTGTTGTGCCTACCAAAGCCCTGGGTGTGCATTATGACAGCACAAGCACACCCAGTCAAGTCTTATTGCTAACATAATGCACATCCAGGAATGCCTTATTGCTTAATTTTAAAATACATTCAGAACCATGCTGTGCTAAAGAAAATATATAGTCCCAACATGTCAGTGTTCATATACTTTCTTTAATGTATAGACCAAATATTTTCTAGTGATACATCAGTTCACAGTACAATAAGTTTCTGATGGAAGCTGTCTTCTAGCTATAAAAGCAAACTTCAGAATGGCCTACAAATAAATGAAAATGTCATGCTGCTTCAAAGTTGCATTTCACAAATGTCTTTATCTTTCCATCCTTGATTTAAAAACTATATACCTTGCAGGGTTAAACTGCACTGAGAGTACTGGTATTTCTAAATTTGTTTATTCCTTAATTTGCTTGGTTGCTGCTCTTGTCTGTTCATGGTTAACATCGACAGAGATATTCATGAATTGTTGCCTTTGCCAACAGCTTTCTTGAGGTTAATCAAGTTACGTAATGGATTTGCATATGGATTGCAACATTTATCACTTTGGTATGCATCATCAAAATAAATGAGAAATATTACAATTTAAGGAAGAGCAATGCATTTAAAATATAGGAAGTAACTGTTTTGGCACAAAAAACTAAAATATGAATTCATAAGATCTGAAAGAGCCACTCCCAATCCTATAAGGCACTTTTTGAGGTGTCTTATACTAATATGGTGTGTGTGTGTGTGTGTGTGTGTTTGTGTGCTGCGCGTGTGTGTAGTGGGAGGGCAGGTTTAAAACACCAAAATGATAATTTTAAGGCAACATTACATAACAGGACTGTTACGCAAACTCTGCCTTCATTGTTTTTATGTAAACAGTAAGTTTAATTGCCTTAGTGTTACTATACGACAAATGGTCCTGCTCTGTTTATTTGTTTGTTTATTTATTCATTATACCTTAATGTCCACTTGCCATCAGTATTATTCCCTTCAGCCATTGCTTCCAGCCCTGTCCCATCCCATCCCATCTCATCCCATCTTTGGTACTCAGTGCACTTCTACAGTGCATCAGGCACGCTTCTGCTCTGTGGTGGTTCCTGGGGAGGGTTACTCAGTTGCCCTCCTTATCATGTGGTGTGGGGAGATGAGCAGCCAGGCAAGAGGCTGGGCCCAAAGACACATGGCATCATCCTGCTTGTGTATGGGGTTCTTCTTTTCTGCTTCTCCTTACCCTTAGGATGCCAGCGCAAGGATGGGAGGTCTATGTGTGCACATAATTTTATGGCTGAACACAGAACCAGCCAGCATCCTCCTACCCCATGCCACGACTGCACTGCCACCTGTGGTCACCCAAGTGGCAGTAATGTAGCAGAACATGCTGTTCTTCCCTCAGTACAGGGACAGCCCGCGCTGTCCCAGGCACATTCCTGAACACAGGTTGCTGGCATCATATTCAGCAGCCTGCTGCTCAGCCATTGGGTAGTGTTCTATTTATTTATTAATGAAAATCAAAACTTGTAAAAACAGCACTATTTAATATGCAAATATATGTTACCATTATCATCCTCACACAAGCTTGAAACAGCAAACTATGGCCTGTAGGTCTTGTCAATGTCCCTTATTTTATCTTCTGATGTATACATTGCATAGCAACTAGACCATTCTATAATATATGAAGTAAAGCTGAGACATGACTGCATTAAAACAATTTTTTCAACTAGAGTTGGAAAGGTAAGTACTATATTAGTGAAAGCTATTACAATTACAGTATAGTGTGTAAAACAGATGTTGAAAAAAGGCTGTTATGAAAAATGTAATTGCTTAAAGAGCAATTCTAAACTGCAGCATGTACTTTCATAACTATGATGTTTTAGCTATTGCAATTTACTACAGAATACATTTTTTCAGTGTCAATGCTCCTTTCAAAGGCTTACCACACATCTTGGTAGTTTATCCAAAATGGTGGGTATAAAGACATCTGCTTGTCTCCTACTTAACCTCACAGTGCCATTGTTCATGACATCATAGTGCTCATCACAACAACAGGCTGCAATGTTATAAACAGCAGTTCTGAGGTCAGCTAGGAAAGTCAGATACATTTTGAAAGACTCTGAAAATTATTGTTTTATCTGCAATATTTAGTAGAAAAACAACAAGAAAAGTAAAACAAAACCTAGAAAACATTTGAAGTTAACACGTAAGGAGGTAAATATAATGGTTTTAAGCTTTTTGTTATAGTAGCTCTGCTGTTTAAGAAAAATACTGTATTTGAATGATGTACTGACATTTCATTAAGGGACTGTCTAAGGCTGACCTTCAGTTTCACCAATTACAGGATAAAGTGTAAAAGTGGCTAATAAGCCCTTAATAGTTCACTAAAATTCAACATAGCTCCAACATGTTAAATGTGTCATGGCTGCAAAGGACAGTAACATTTTACATTAAGAGGACATATTATACATTAACTGAACATATACTGTATTTGACTTTAAACTGAACTACAGTGCCACACACACCGAGATAAAACATTTTTATCACAGTTCCTGCCAGTGATGTCTTACAGGAGCCTGCAGGAACACAATACAATCCAGTGACAGTTACTCCAAATGTCACACAGGAAACTACTACATTTTTGCATAGACTGGTTCATCCTAATGGGTGTCACACGTGCTTAAGTTATTTCACATGTAGTTTTCGTAATTTTGTATGAATCATATCAGTACTCATACTACAGAATGTGAAATCAGTACAAATATTTCTAGTTCATACACATGCATGGCCCAGCATGTGAAGACATGACTATATCATTGTGATTTACTATTACTAATTCCACATCAGCTACATTTTCCACAAATAAACATGAACGAGACAACACAATATAAAGTCAGCTTGATATTTCTTGGGAAATTCCAATAGGCTTCCTGTGAATAATCAATGTAATCTAATATTAACATGTAAAATTATTGTATAAATAATGTCTACATATTATAACAGACTCTAGGTGATTATCTGAGAACTTTCCAAAATTAATACATACTGCATAGTGTACTGTACACTCATGTAAAACTAATATGGAAATCATGTACCTGCTGCCTCTTCATATAAAGTGTTAAGTGACCCAGAAAACATAATGAAGAATGGAGGAGGTACTCACAGTTATCACGCTAGAGAGGGACCATGGTGTAATCATATCTCATGATTGTAAGGTGGCAGAAGTAGTGTAGCAAGGCAGTGGGTAAGGCTAGTAGGATGACGAGGTGCATAGGGAGGATTTCTAGCAAGAGAAGGAGGTGGTTTTGCCACAGTATCACTCACTAGTGAGACCTCAGTAGATTACTGTGTCCAGTTTTGGAGGCTGCACCTCTGCAAGGACATTAGCAGAGTAGAAGCAGTCCAGAGGAGGGCTTCAAAATGGTGCAGGGTTGCACAAGAATCTATATGAGGAAAGGCTTCAGAAGCACAACATATCCTCCCTGGAGGAGAGGAGAGTGAGAGGGGACATGATTCAAACCTATTAAGTACCTCATGGGGATGAACAAGGTGCAGGAGTGGAACCTGTTTAAAGGAAGAGGAGCACCAAGACATGGGGCATGCACAAAGCTTAAGGGGGAGTTTAATAGGGATCTGAGAAAATATTCACAGAAAGGGTGATGGATGCCTGAATAGCCTGCCAGAAGAGGTGATGAGATAAAGACAGTGGGGAGCTTCAGATATGTGTGGGATAGGCACGTTGGCATAAAAAGTGAAGGAAAGGGAGGAGAAGGACACCAGTGGTCACATAGGGTACATGGTGTAGTAATGGGCAGGGAACAAATAGGACAGACTAGGTGGGCCTACCAGTCCTCTTTCTGCAGACTGTTTCTGTGTTTCTATGATGAAATTGTTGTGTGTTCCTGGTTATTACAGACCTATTCATCATACACACCATCTGTTTACTGTTCAGTTATTCATGTTAATTATTTGCATAAACTAGAAACAGTCCAAGAGAATTTATAAATAACTCCTGAAACAAGAAATAGAGGATAATTTATGGTCATCTATCAGTAACCAGCTTGTTAACCATCAAGAGGTTGCCATGGCAACCTCAAAGATGGTAACACAAGTTGGTTGCCAATAGTGAACCATATATTATCTTTATAGGTATGGTCCATTATTTTATGGGTGTATAGGGAGTAGAGAGCACTCACACTCAATTCACCCTAGTCTCTGTGGTGCTTCTCGATCACCTCCGCAGCCATTTGGTGTTCTGTTCACTGTTCATGCATGTGCAAATAACTTGCAGCATACAGAACACGCATATCTTGTTATACCATTAATGTGACATACTCATGATGGCATAACAACATCGTGACATCACGTTGATAGTATAACAACAATATAAATTAGTTGATTTCCATAGATAATAATGTTTGACCATACATTATTAGATATTTGTGGATTATTCATATATAAATAAGCAGGGCACATGTGGCATCTGAATACAGTGATGAAGCATATTGTGAGCCACCTGAGTAGAACAGGTTAAAGAAAGCCTATAATAAATGCTGAAAAAATAAGATATTCTAGACTCACTTCCATTGTCTGAGTTATCATGTCTATTTGTAGCCCTTCTATCTTCTAATGAGTTTTCTACTTAGATGTTCTTTAATATAAAGAACAGAATGAGGTCACTAACCAGGCCATAACAGCACGAAAGATTACTGAGGCAGTAGCCTAGAAACTTTAGTCTTGTGCTTCACCTCCTTCAGTTGCACTTTGGATGTCTTGGTTTGTCCGTCTGCTACAAGATGTGCAATGAGAGGAGGCATAATGCTGAAGATGTTGAGCACATGGAGTCCCAAAAAAATAAAGGTGGGCACAGTATGCAACTGCAAGGAGAAATGTTCGGTTGGGACAGGTACATACTATTTTGCACAGAGAGTGGTTAGTATATGGAATATACATCTAAATAATGTAGTAAATTGAGACAAAAGGAAAAACACTGAAGAAGTATTGATATATATTTATGCAAGGCAAGGTGTCAACAGATACTACCACTGAGAAGTGAGGGGGTGTGTAGCTAGGTGACAAGCCTTCTTCCATCCTACCACTCTTATGTCCCATTCTCAGTTGCTATAGTTAGTGGCTTAAAATGGGTGGCAACTGGATGCACAATTCTGCCGCTATCTGATCGCTCCTTACACAAAGCAGGGTGCATGTTGTGGGGTGGGTTACCCATTACAGAAGTTGAATATAAATCACTGAGACAGATAATAAAGGTTTCAAAGGGATGTGGCACCCATTAACATGCAGGATTGGATTGGCAACTGCATTGCAGAATAGCACTGTGCCAGGCACAAGCACGGTGTCATGCATGCTGTGAGCTGCTCACCCTAATTTGCAACAGGGCATCCTACTCATAAAAGTCCTCCTCTGTAATGCCTTGCCTTTTGTTTGGCCCAGCTGAACTGTTGGTTCCCATCTCTATGACTATATGGTGATTGCTTGGTGGTCAAGTGGACCCCTGCCTACTCCCATATGAACTGCATTCATTATTTTCTGGCTTTCAGGAGAATCCCTTCACTAGCCCTACTAAGTACCTTCACCTTAGCTGTTGTGGTCTGCCTCTGTACCCTGCCCCTTCCAGCTGGCTGCTATTCCCAGTTGCTGCACTATGTTTCCTGTAACTGGCTGATTTTAACAGATTGTAACATATGGAAGGTGCAGGATACCGCAATCAAGTTTGCAAGGACACTGCAATTCATGTTCATGGCATCTCCACCACCATTCTCAAACTGTCACACAGAGTTCCATAACCCCTAAGAGTGGGATTACAACCACTGTTGTACAAAGCTTGATGGTGTTGCAAGGTTGTTGGTGGTACTTCGTGACTGCAATGACCATTCACTGCCACTACTAATCACAGATATTGATTCCCTTGGTACAGTAGGCTGCTATATACCTGGCTTATAAATTTAACCCAATACATTAATTACGTAAAAGGCTGCAGAAGAAACAACCGGGTCACATATTGAAAATATCTGCACATGTCATTTAGTTTTCTGTGTAAATTCTAAAGACAGTTGCCCATAAGTTTTGGGTGCATTACTAGTATTGATCACTTTTCTAAATTTTGCTTATTTCACTAGGATTTCAGAGCAAGCATTTTTCTGAGCCTCAGATTATTTGAAACTGCACATATGCAAAAAAAATGCATGAAAAAGATTTTGGCTTCTGGCCCAGTTCCTACTGACATATACTGTGCAAAACTGTCTTTTTACATTTATTTATTTTGCTTTTGTTTACCAGATGGGTGCACTAAGCAATCAAATGCCTATTTTCAGGCATGACCTGGATACCACACTTGACAAAAGAAAAACATGAAATTCTTGTCTTATCAGGCCATAGTGAAATCATTTATCTACAGAATCCTAATTTATCTGAGGTAGGAGTGATCCTTAGCACATTGCTCTATTGTCATACGGGACTCACTGAGATGCTTTTCATACAATGCAGAATAAGATTTTCATGGGAGTTAAAGTTGAGTCAAGAAGAAATCATAAAATGAAATTTAATAGCAATGGCCAGGTAACTGACATATCATTTGTTTTTCAAACTTTAGCACAAGTATCCATTATTTTATGAATCAGTCAGAACTTCAACAGTACTGAAAATAAGAACAGTTTGTCTTTTTGAGTCCTTTTATTGAATTTCTCTTCGTTTAAGCTTTGCTTTTCCAAGCAAGAAATTGAGAGTTGGGCCCCTGGGGTTGATCCTACAGCATGAGGAAGCTGTGGCTCAGAAGTCTGATTCCAAATGTAAGAAGAACATTCTATGTACCCAGCCAGAACATTACACTTTAGCATGGTTGCCTTCCACAAAGAGGAAACCAAAAAGTGGAGGAGCATTTAAGTGCCATGGAAGTAACTCCCACCACTGCATGGCAGGCTGTGGAAGTAAGCAGAAAAATGTTGTCCCCTTAAAGAGCTAGTATACTACCTAAAATAAATAGCAACTTTCATAAGTACTCTGCAATCATTTCATATATATGAAATATCTTTTGGTTACTTATTAGGTTTTCTACCTGACAGTACTAGCTGTGATGTGTAAAATAGCAGTCTACCTGAGGCTAACACAGTCAGTTCTATTCCTCCTATACATCATCATCAGCATTGTGACCTCACTGATTGCAACATCACTAATAACCACGAAGAGCTTTTCCTACTGCTTGATTGCTAATTTGACACATTACCAACCAAGCTGTAGGGTTCCTGATGTAACAGTGAGTGAGATCACATGTTGATGATGTAGTGGGAGGAATATAACTAGATATGTCTGCTTCCGCATAAAGCACTACTTTCACATCTCACCCAAAACTATTAGGAAGAAAGCTATCTAATTAGCAAATAGAAAAGGAATATACATCAGAAATAAAAGTAATAAGGAATTACATTTAAAATTGCTAGCATTTTCTGCCAGCTATTTTTTTTTTTGTTCTACTAGTGCTTTAATATCTACGGGATTACATTTTAAAGTAGCAGAGATGCTGAGCTGGGTGTTCTGTTTAGGAATCATCTTTTCATCTACTTTTTATGTACGTTTGAGTGTTGGTTTTAAACTCAAAGCAACCACTCAACAACAAGATTCATAGCAAGAATCAATATCACAGCAGCATCCGAAGCCATGGTCAGATATTTCCTGAAATGTCTGTGGTATCTCTAGAGAATGTTTTGCCTGCTTGAATGCAGTACCACTGTAGAGCCATCAGAGAGAATCTGACCAACCCCATCCCAGAGGTAACCTGGAATCATTTGTGGAGGAATGCTTATAAATCCAGTATGGACCTACAAGGTCACTTGATACAGTTTAAGGTATTACACAGTTGATATTACACACCTGATAAAATGCATAAATGGGGACTTTCCACTGATAGCAACTGTTGGAGATGCGGTGGCAGCAATGCCAATCTTCTTCATATGCTGTGGAGTTTATTTATTAGCTTTTGATGACTGGATAAGTGCATTAGGCAAAATACCTGCCTATTTTCAAGCCGCGACCCAGGAAGTACAAGATACAGTTATAGGAAACATTCACTGGAACATACAGGCATTTTGAACAATTACAACAGATATTCTCACAGGGCTAGACATAGCATTTTACGACAACAGGTCCATCACGCAGGGATGTTTTATAATGTCAGGCACAATTAGAAGACATACAAGTATGAGGCAAAACAAATAACAAGTCAGCTTGGATGAGGCAGGAAGGGGTAATTGTCCCACATTAACCCCGGGTGGGTAGTGATTTGGGAGGCTTGTAAAGATATTCTGCAGACCAATTCATTTTGACCCGGATCTTTATTTTAGGAACACTGACGATCTCTGCTCCTTATCAGCCCTAAAAAGAGATGGCTTATGGTAGCTTCTTTATGTTTTAAACGGCTAATAATGTGTCACTGGAAGGACACACACCTCCTATCTTAAATGATTGGATTAAATCCATAGCTAAAGTAGTTATTAATGAGAACATCAGCCACCTTGATAATAAGACCCTGCATAAATATGATGTAGTGTAGGCGTCCTTTTTCAATGGTTGGGGACGTCTGAGATGTCTCCTTTTAACTTGTACTGCAATGTTTATGCTTACTTTCCTTTTAATTTCTGTTGTATTCATAGGCTAATTGTTAATTTGTGTTTTGTCCTGTTGCTACCTGAAACTTTTAATATCCACTAGACTATAACTAAAGTATGTTATAATTTTGTCTTGCTATGTACAGTACACACTTATGATTTTGAAATTTGATACAATTCCGTGTATGTATTTATTATAACACAATAAAAATTGTTTGAAAAAGAGAGAATCTCTTAAAATATTGCATTATACTTGACAATATCTGACCATGTATTTTGCCACAACCGTGTATCAACGATTAGTACTCTACACAAACTTAATCCAATGCATTCTTTTACTTATATTTTAATAAATGTTTCATGTTTAACATGTAAATTAAATGTTGCATTTTAACACTCAGAACATGTAAATCAAATCTTTACATATCGGATAGTAGCCAGTCCATATCATTGGAGAAACTTTGCAGCATAGGCAAACATACATTTTATTTTGCTAATCTTATGCAGCAGCACTCATTTAATTGAATCTGACTTATTTTTAAACACACCAAGATAAACTAAATTCCCTTAAGCTGGATCTGGAGCTATTGCATAGAATCTAAGTGATAAAACATTATTGGGGCCCAATTCATAAAGCAGTTTGGATCAGTGTAAGGGACTTGCCACAGAGGTTTGACCCAAGGAGTGACTTATGTCAAACTTTGCCTCAAGTGCAATTCAGCAAGGATGCTTGCTTCAAACCCCAACTGCATGAGTACTTTTCACACACAGAGGGACATGGGCCCTTGCAGCAGCCTGCCACATAAGGTGGTGGTGGCTAGACTGTCAGAAAATTTAAACAGGCATGGGACAGTCAATGTAGTCACTTCAACAAGAGCAGTAGATGGGGGGTAGACATCTCGGACAGACTAGATGGACCAACGGTCTCCTTCTGCCAGCAGATTCTTATGTTCTTATGTTCCTAACACAACAAGGTAGACCAGCTCCCCTGGTCTAACATTGCACCATTGGGGACTCATAGTATGGGGCTTGCAACAAAGCTTTGGCATAAGCTGACATAAAGTGGGAAACTGTTGCAGCTGCACAATCCCTTCATGAATCCAGCTGCATTGTGCAAAGGGCTTTGGTGCAGCTGTTCCAAACAATTCTGATGATGCAGGGCTTGTCAAAAGCCCTGCATCATCCTCGAGAATCAGGCCATTAGTTTCTCATCTTGGCCACTCCATGGCAAAGGGTTAGTGGGTGTTACTAACAAAAAAACACAAGACAAACAAATATATTTGGACATTCCATCTTATTAATTCTTCAAAACATTTAAAAACTTTGGTGACTAAAAATCAATAGAAATCATATTTTTAGCTCATTCTGTCTTCATATCATCTGCTGTGGCTGAGAGTTCTTTATCTGAGTTGGAGGGAGTCCTCTCTGAAGGAGTCATGTTCATATTGATATTGTAAAAAGTAACCAGCTGGTCAATTTCAAAGAAAATGCAGGTTTTGCTTTAAGAGAAACACCCACTTTAGCAGGTGCCAGCAACTGAAATGAATCACTAAGCTCTAGTACCAGGATAGATATACAAGCTATAATTTTTTAAATGAGTATGCCCTTAACTTGAGACAATTTCATAAGCAGATCATGATCAAAGCAGAAAAGCAAAGCTGATCAAAACTGTACTTTTCACATTTGGCTCTGGTCTTGATGATACACTATTGTTTTCTTGAGAATTTTCTGGGGACTTCTCCTGGCCCTTTGTGTAATCTAAAGGCGTTGGTAATAAAGGGCAGGCTCTCACAGGGCAGGTCAAATACTTCAACAAAGATATCTTTTATTAGATCTCTAAGAGAGTCAAAGGAAGAATCCAAATGGTTTGGGAGGCCAGCAATTCTGAGGTTCTTATACTTTATCTTATTTTCCAGATTCTCAGTTTTTATGTAAACTATAGTTTTCTTTTACAACAGCAACATTAGTGGCCTCCAGTGCTACAATTTTACTGTCCATAGATGTAATCTTTTCAATATTCTTAAATTGTTTGAATTGTTCTCAGGTTTTTCCTTTCTATCTTTAATTTCTTTTTGTAAAAATCAATTATTGCACTCAGAATATCGTGCTTCCTTTCCTGCCTCTCAAGCATGGCTAACACCCATTCAATTGATTTTCCTAATTACTCAAGAGGATATTCCTGAGACTGAGAACTGGGAAATGCACCTGAGTTTTGAGTTATGACTCTTGTAGCTGTAGAACAAGTTAATCACAGAGAAGTCACCCAATACATTTAAAAGATTATGCCTTTGGAATGGTGGGCCAGTGGGCTCTACTGTGCCCCAATGAACACTATTTAGTGAGCATTCTGTGGAAATACTTAGATGTTCAGTTTCCTTGTTCTGCCAGTCTCCAACCTCATTCTTCACATTTGTTGGTGTCATCTCTCTCTCTCTCTTTATGGAATTTCACAGACACACACACACACACCTTCCTAAAGTACCCTTAGTCTAAGGAACCCTCATTTCTGCAGCACCTCTTGGTGGAATGGTCCTCAAGAGGGTTTTGTTGCTCACATAACCAAACTCAACCAAAGTCTGGGCTACCTCAAAAGTGTGGTAGTCCTCTAAGGAATAAAGAAGGTATAGAGCAAAATCTGTATCACAGTAGCACTCCATTCTATGTTCCAAGCAGTTTATCTATGTTGCAAAATCATCATAAACATACATACTTGCCCACTGAACTAATGAACTATGTATACATCTTGGTCTGCCTGTTGTTAATAAAACCTTGTTGAATGTGTTAGAGTACTACTTAAACTATTTTCAGTAATTCCTGTTGATATTTGTTCTTCCAGATTTAATAAGCTTTATTGAGTTTTCTATATATTACATAGGCAGAGGACCAAAAGAAAATACAGTCATAATGTGGAAGTATAATACACAATTATGTAGAAGTCACATAGAAAGAAAATAGTAGAAGATTACATAGATCTCCTAAAGAGAGAAAATTAAACATATTATGATAAACTCAGTTACAATTCAAGTAGATAACTGTTGATATTTGTTCATCCTCATGACTCTGCTTGACTAAACAACATTCAAGTTTAGCACTCATTTAAAAGCTAAATCATGGTAGGAAGAGTTCTGTATTCAGGCTGCCATCTTAATGATGTCACTAAATGGTTGAATTAAGATTCTCTTACATTACTTGAAATAATGTGGCTTATTTGCAGTCTTCAGCCTGATAATAAACACTAAGATACTTCCTAAACTTTTTAACAGCCTCTAACTTTAACATTGTTTTATCATTTTAATACCATGCTTCACATCTGACTAGGGTTGCCTCCTGTCTTGTTTTACCCTAGATTCTCTGAATTATACTGTATATGATGGTCTTCAACCAGTACTTTTGTTTTCCACATAAGAGCTTTGGGTATGAAACTAAATGCTCAGTGTTCAACAGACCACATGCTCTTAAAATAGATATTGCCAAATCATTCATTGCTTCACCATACTGTTGGACAGCACCTTAATGTCCAGTGTTATGCAGACATGTGCTTTTTGAATTAGCTAAATGCGTAGGTATAAAGTAAAACTCTTAAGACCCATTTCCACTCTAAATATTAAATAATGACCTTTGCTGGTCAGTGAATGTCTTCAGAAACATATCAATTGACACTGGTGGAGGTGCATGTACTGATCACTTGTGACCAGTGGTGGGGATAGGTACAGAGTTTTGGAGCAGTTCATTAGCCTTATTTAAAGCTGACAATACTACAACTCAATGAGCAGTTTCTATTTTTTAACAAGACTAGTTGACAAAGCCCCACTGCTCCCAGGGAGGAAGACCACAGCACACTCAGCATTCATGTACCTTTGGCCAGCCAAACAGATATGATTTGGCATTTGCTGCCAATCCAGTTGGATGAGAAAATATGGCCATGGTGATCCAAGTATTGGAGTAGGATACAAGGAAGAGGATAGAGGGGAAGGGTGGTCAGCCCCAAACCTTCAGAAGGCACCCCAATGTTTCCTTTTACACTCTTTCATTGTAGCACTGTGTTCCATGGTAGTGAGGTAGTGAATTTGTACCATTCCCTAAGCTCAATAAGTATTTTCTAATGAGCTCAAACAAATCTTAATCTACACAACTTATAAATCTTCAGCATTAGAAAATTTTAAATGGTGGCTATTAATTTAAATATTTCTGTAACCTGGAAGACATGATGAGCTGACAAATAATTAGTTTCTAGTTGATCCCTGGGTGAAAGGGATCCACAATGGGTGTCTGCGACAAAATGTTTGTCGACACCCCAACAACAAACAAGCAGGCTGACTGCATTTTGTCATTGGCTGCTGGTTTCTATTTACCTAAGTGTTTCTTTGGGGGCTTCACCCCCAACCCCCACATGGGGTGCAATCTCTTACCCCCACTTAGGATTATCAACTCTGAATTGGAGCTGATTTGGGGGCAGGACCCTGACAGACAGTGCCCAGTTCCAGCAGGTCCCCTACAGCAGCATGGCACTGTAGTCACTGTAGGAGACCTTGCTGTCAAACTGTCGCTGTCGGGTGGGTAAACCGATGAAGGAGTACAGGGAGATAACAGAGCAACTAATAGCCTATGGCAGCCATACAGATGCTTATATACGGCACAACAAAATTTTAAGATGGAATTTGAGAAAAAAACATGCACAGCACAGTTGCAAAAATAATTATGGCTGGGAAACTTGTATTTTGTGCAAATAATTGTGCAAAAATCCCATTTCACAATTTTCATTTCTACTAAAGGCATTGTTATTTGGTCTTATTTGTAGGCATGGCAAAATCATATGCAAATCAAACAAAGATTGGAGGCCTAAATCTCTACTCATTAAATTATAAAAGATTAAGAGGGACTTGTGTATGATGTATAAAATTATCCATGATAAACCATTAAGGAATGAATTAGGAATAAAACTTAGAATTGGATGGACCAGTGACAGGAGACATAAGTTGCAACTTGAATTACCTAAATGGAATACAAACCTAAGGTAAAACTGGTCATGATCAGGGTAATTACAGCCTGGAACAGACTTCCTGCATCAGTGGTTGAAAGCCCTAGCATGGATACCTTTAAAAGAAATCTTGATATTGCCCTTTCTGATAGAACCACTGTTTTTTAATTGGCAAGCATTATGGACATTGTCCCATGGCTTGAAAACACTTATGAAACTTATGAATTGTTATTTGCGTATGAAACTTGCACTTATGTGTGACAAATTACTGCAAAACACAATTTTGGCATGGAAAAGGCAGTTATTCGCATATTATTTTTTCCTGTGGTAATTCACCCAACTCTAAAAAGTACATCACATCAAAATCTGATCACAAACTGCAAAATATGACAATATTGCCAGATTAATAATAAGAAAATATATACAATTTATTAAAACTGCAGCATCTAGATGGGTTTGTGCTTTGAGATCCATACTCAAGGCAATATAAGAGTTAAAACTGTACACTGTGTTAGGGAAACTGTTCTGCAGATGATGAAATCAAAATGGAAGCCAGCTTTACTTGCAGACTTAGAAGACCTAAGAGTGGCAAAGGAATAGATATGGTCTCATTGTATGGTGTCCACAAAAAGTGATAGCAATACTTAAAAGGAGAAGAGGAAGCAAGGGTGATTTTAAACCAGAATTTTAAAAGGTATGTTGCACCATGCCTGAATAATTTTCCTCAATCAACAGCTAGCCAAGATTGCTGTTTAAGGTATGGTAGAGAATGGGGACTGAAGGGCACGTGCCCAATCTAGCAAGACAGGATTTAGGCATCAAACAAACAAAAGAGAGAAAGAACTCCTTCTCTAATGCACAATCTTCCTTTCTCTTTTGTTTGTTTGGTTCCATAATGTGCACACTGCACCCTTATGATTGAAAATGTAATTATCTGTGTGGCACCAACTTGTGCATTAAGAAAGGTAAGGTGCCTTGGGATGTCCCAGTTTCTAATTGCCTTGGTGGTGCAAACACACAAAGCCACACATTAAGTGCCGAGAGGGTGCCAGCCTTGGTGGTGCAGCTGGTAGTGCAACTGGAATGGTATTCTGGGCAGCATGGGTCAAGTCACAGCTAAAGCACATATTTCTTTATCTGTTCTGTTTGGTTCCATAAATGTGCACACTGCACCCTTGTGATTCAGGATTTAGGGCAGCCCTAAAACAATTTCCTTGTAGTCCAAAACTGGGATGATCATTTTTAAAATGATGTCCCATTTAGCAGAAAGAGAGGCAGGCCATGTTCTGGAACACAGTACATAGTTTAGGGTGAAGCTTATTAGAGAGGGTGTCAATGTGGTATAGGTGTAATTATAGTGTGAAAATGCAGCTACTGGTTAACCCAGATTCCCAAATGATATATCTGTCTATCTTTGTCATTGTTTACAGTTCATCAAAATTGGGGTTGAAAATAGCATCGGAACAAAATAAGACACCCTTGTAATTAAAAAAATTTATTTTCACTGATAAAATAAGGATGCATTTTTCTTACCAAGGAATAGGTACTCTGCATTACGGGTATGAAAGTCCATTTGGGCCTTGTAGAATATGTTGCATGCATTACATTGACAGCTTGCAAAAGAGGTGTCTGACTGCACCTCCATAATGGTTTTGTACTTTCTGTAATGACTGTATCTATGTTACCTTTGCACTTTGTCTATTATCACACATTTTATAAAAATAAATAAATGCTTGAAATAACTATGGTAAATCATAAGTTCAAATATCACTTTTCAGTTACACAAAGAAAATACACAATACTGTAGCAACTGACTCTTTCAAAACACTCCTAACACCAAATGGAAAGAAACATCTAGATGTAAACACTCTAGCGGTTCTTTATTGGAACTGGTAGTCTTTGAATTGTAACAATAAATAAATCATTCATAGCAACACATTACATAGTATTGTGCCAACAACAACTTAGAGACCATCTTGTCTGACTTTCATGCTTCATGTTATTAGTAGTGGTGTGCCTAAGCTTAACTGCTGGAATGCTATCCCTGCTCATTCTGTGCAATGCTAATTTCATTCTCCCTCATGAACATATCTAGTCTGCTATGAAAGATGAACTGAGCCAGCTTTCATTACCCACAGATATGCCATTCCATATGCTGAGCACCTTAGGTGAAGTTTCTGATATTTCTTTTATCTGTTCCTTCTCAGTAATGTTGCTCAGATAGTTACTTAATAGTTCCATGCATGCTTCCACATAAATCTTGGTTATTTTTTTTAATTAATCTTATTTAGAGTATGTTCCATATCAAATGTTCATGATTTATTTTTCATATTTGCTATTAATTTAAATGTGGTCATTATTTATCACAGTATTCCCAGATACCTGGATAATTGCAATGTTACATGCAGATCATTATCTCGATAAATTATACAGAGGTTCCAAAACTATCCATCTTAAATTATTCATTCTCAGAGTCACTTCTGTTGGATGGATAATAATATTGACTCTGGAAAAACTATATATTTTTACTTATTTATTTATTTATTTAAAAATGTGATGACCAAGAAATGCATACTGAGTTAAAGAACATTTAGAGGTATGTACTAGGAGAGTGGTAACAGGAGAGTTGCACAAATAACAATCAATAATAATTGTGTATCAGCAAACATTACACAAGGTGCAGTTGTGCAAAATGAGATAGTGTGACAAACAAAATATTGCTACAAGGAACCACTAGTCTGGGTATGCCAGTGCATAGCTCCCATTACCCATATTAGCCCTTGCTATGCTGCCGCATGTATATACATCCTAAAACCCTATGCGTTCTAAATCTCTGGCAGCCTAAGGGTTAACTGTTTTAGGAGACAATTCTGAAATTTGGAGGCATCCAGACAAGTCAATGGGTTCTTTGAACAGCACTACTCCTCAATTTGAATTAATGCTCATATGTTCTATTTGCACACGCATTTGATCAATGCACTAAAATCTGAAACCATAAAACACTTTAAATAATATCACTATTATGGTTTAAAATGGCATTAAACATTCAATCCCTACAAAACACAGTCCTGATATGACTTAGCTGTTTTAATAACTACTGTATGACATCAGAGCTACTCTATAATTTTATTGCAGTAATGTAAATTAGAGTAATCCAGCATTCCAACTGCCAAATATGGTCTATCCAGAGTAGTATTAAGGTAAAAGGAATACATTTCTGCACAATTATGAACCAGCGTAATATCGATGGAGATAGTGAAGCCATCTACAGTAGCTCATGGTTTGGCACTGATTTGAAGTTTGCTACTCATATTAGAAATGTATAGACAGCACCCAAGGTCCCCAGTACCTCTGGATAGTGCCTATTTAGCCATGCAAAATTTAGTAGAATGCAGATATTTTAGCCAATACAGATTTGCCCATCTGCCAGTAATCATCAACTAAATTACATAATTTGTTATTCTAAAATTTGAAGAGATAGACACTGTACAGAACAGAATAGGAAACTAACAAGATGGCTACTGTCAATCTTGAATAATAGCTCACTGGTTCAAAATGTTTCAAAAGAGAAGATACTGATATGGATAGTGATAGTGACACAATCATGTGGATATTGATCTATCTACTATCCACCCATCTCTAATACTGGGCAACATTTCACAAACTGTAAGATTAAATGATCCTTTTATGTGGAAACTGACCATATTTTCTCATGAAAGGGCAATGAGAGGATTTCAGTTACTCTTTATTCTTGGACTGTGCAGGCATTGTCCATATGATTTCTTTTGCATCACTTTAAAAATTCATAGACATAACAGACAAGATTTGGGAAAAAGTCACCACCTACACCAAAGAAATGGACCTTTTACAGTATGTGGCCAAATAATATTCAATTTGGGGAAAAAAAACGGCATTAGTTAAGAGATGACTTGTACAGTTCAGCACTCGTGGAGTCCAAAAGAAGTCAGCACAACTTTTGTAAATTAAGTTATTTTATTCCAGCATAAGGAAAATCCAGGATAGAACCCTCTGCTCCAGTGCTTCAACCCACACAGGCCTTCATTGGGTGGGTGGGGAGTTCTAGTGGGGAACAGAGCATACACCAGTTTATAATAATCTACTTAAAGCTATACACCTCAGTTAATCCACAGTATAAAATACATATAAAATGTTTGTAAACATAAAATCTGGTGTGCAGAACATATCAGAATAGAAACACCATTGCAAATACATCAAGGACTGCCCTACAAAATGGTCCCTATCCTTTAAATCTTTGCAGATTTATATTTATGAAATATGTGATTTATATGTGCCAAATAATATTCAGTTTGGGTAAAAGGCACCAGTTAAGGGATGATAGCCCTATGTGTTAACATTTAGGTAAATGAATACATCCTAATCATGTGTGTTGTTTCAAAAATAAACAGCAAAAAAAAAACCTTTTCCGATGTTGACAGAAATATAGCAGTCCATAAAATGCTTTAAATACCATCATAATGGCTGAAGTAGAGCATTTCAAGGACTACCAGAAAGTTTCGGAAACAGAGCCCATATGTTCCCTTGTAATATGGTCTGAAAAGTATCAGTATCACTGTATCAGTGAAACAGAACTGCTATGCCAGATCCCAAATTGAGATCCCATTTGCCTTGATCTGCCATGGTTGATCGTGTACCAAATAGAATTTCAACATTACAAAATAAAATGGTCCATAGTTAATTAGTAGCATTCATACAGCTAGGGAATATTTTCTGAGCTTGTCTTATGTCAGGCTTAGAGCTGTTTTTAGAGTAGGGCTAGAACCAATACAGTAGTGCCTTGAATATTAACTTTGACCCTAGTGTGGTGGGGAAATATTTCTTCTGATGGTGGACTCATGCTGAACAGTATTGTTTGCTAAAAGCACAGATTTCATTGAATCCCTGGAAACAAAGAAACATAGAATTTGTCAGTTGAAAAGAATCACTTGACCCACCCAGCCTGCCTAGATAGTCCCTGCCTAGTCTGTCTCCGCAAACCCTAACTGGTCTCTGGCAACACTCCCTCCTCCCTGTCTATTTACTAATATTCCTTATGTCTGTTCCATGCATGCTTGAAGCCCCCTACAGTTTTAGCCTCTACCTCTTCTGCTACCATTCTGTTCTAGGTGTCCACCACTCTTTCATTGCAGTAATACTTCCTTACATCCTCTCAGACTTCTTCCTTCCAGCTTCATCATGTGCTGCCTGGTCCTGGTGCTCTTATTCATTTGAAAGTGACTCCCCTCCTGCACCCTGTTGGCACCCATGAGGTACCTGTAGGTCTCTATCATGTCCTTTCTTGCTCTCCTCTCTTCAAAGGTGTATATGTTGAGATCCATCAGTCTCTCCACATAGGGATTTGTTGCAACCCCTCCACCATTTTAGTTGCCTTCCTCTGGACAACCTCCACCTGTCTATGTCCTTTCGGAGGTGTGGCCTCCAGAACTGGACACACTACTCCTCGGTGGTGCCTTGCAAGTGAGCAATACAGTGGCAACAACTCCTCCCTCCTTCTGCTGGACATACCTCTCCATTTGCATCCCAGCATCCCACTGGCCCAACCCACTGCTTTGTGTCACTGCCTGCTACTTTGCGATTATCAGATATGATAACCCCTAAAGTCCATTTCCTGCTTAGCAGGATTCTGCCTGGTAACTCCGTTATAGCACTGTAGGTGAAATACAAATGGAATATCTAATTTCACCAGTGGAATTTTGATTCAGGCTGTCTTGCACAGTAGCAATCAGGCAGAATTAGAATTGCAGTAGGGCAAGTTCCTTTTTAGAAAAAAAAATCCAGTTCTATAGACTTCAAAAGAAATGTACTCTCCCAGAAGTGCTAGGGGTCCCTGTTTGTACCATAGGTCTGAAAAGGCGGCAGCTTTGTTCTCTGTGGATTCTTGGGTGGATTGCAGGACAGCATTGTTATTAAATGAGAACTGTGCTGAACCTAAAGGTAACTTTTCGCAGTATTTTTTAATAAATGGTTCAAATTCTGGTATGGTTCCACCTATATGTGCTTATTAGCACCTCAGTGGTTGTTTCTGATTTACACTCTGGTGTTAAGTGTCATTTAGAATTGTATGATATACAGTAGTTTATATTCCTGTCCAACCACAAAGTTGATTTTTTCAACAATCAAATAGCTGCACAAGACATAACTACATTATACAGTCCTAAAATGGTACTTACTAACTAACTGTATGTAAATCAGAAACACCGACTGGATAAGAAAACAGCATGTGGAGACAGATCAGTAACAGAATTCAAGGTAGTATCTAAAATCAACTTTTACAGGGAAAATGACATACAGTTTCAGTGCACTTCTCCTGTAAGTAATGACTGCATATGTTTCACCACTGCAGTGCAAGTTGAATCATCACTGACCTCTAATTGTTGATGCATATTGCACAATGCCTGCCTCAGCATGAACAGAAATACTACTTCATAGCTTATCATTGCCATGTAGCCACAGCTGCCTGGTGACATTTTCAAAAGGCAGTAAAATGAGAATCAGGTGCTTCCATGGGATGGAGTTGCTCTGTTGTTCAGCTCATAGATGCTCCTGAGGTATCACAAGTTGTGTGAAAGAGCATATAGTCAAACAGCACCTTGTACTGTCAAAACATATACTCCATTAAGGGGTGGAATTGCGCTTGTGACCACCTCTTACTTTATGTGATGCCGATGCAGGTTTTGTTCTTATTTACTGCTCCCAAAACTGTTGCCTTGCTTTGGATGAGCTGGTAAATGGCCACATATGTGGTGACACACACAGAAACTCTTTGATGTCTGATTGCTTGATTAGGTCCTGCTCTACTACAGGTTAATACAATGTGTTATGCATAGACCTATGTAGAAATCACAAATCTTATTAATTTTAACAACATTTTGTTAATTATCCCTAGCCAATAAGTTACCTTTTAGGGATGATAGGTGCAGTCAAATGTCAGTTTTGTCCAGCAGCTCAACCAATATATTAGCCACAATGTGTGATTCTGGCACGGATATCACAGATAAAAGTTGCTTGCTGGTGGACTTCAGCGGTGAGAGAGAAGCAGATGCAATACTCACACATGGTGAATGGGGCCACAGACAAATTCAGCATGTGTGCTCAATAGACTGTTATGCACATAGAAGACACAGCCAAAAATAATCATATGCTTCACATATCAGAGGACCAAGTATATTGTATCAACTCTTAAGTGAGACAAAGGACATTACAGCAAGTGTGAAATATGTATGCAAATGCACTATCCAGTTGGGACAAGATTTTGCCATCATCTTCCCAAAGCCTGCATTCTCCATGAAAAGTTTGGCAAGAAATCAGCTACAAGCATTTCTGCTGCAGTGGTACTATGGTTCTTGGGCACTGCATGATTGTGGGGTTACTTCATGAGATGTGTCAATGACTGCGCTATTTTTGGCTGAATAAATAACTTTTCTGACCAGAACTTTTTTTTATTACCATGTTTCCATTGGAAGTATACCTGTTGTGGTGACAAAAATAGGAGGAGATTTTTTCCATCCATTTCTCTGAAGTGCCAGTAGCATTACTGGTTCCTCCTTTGCCATGTTCCTCCACTTCCTGGTCCTCTTCTGCCTCCCTCCCATGTGCAATGAATAACAGGTGATCCCAGTACCTTGACCTGCTTTGATGTTTTTGTATGTCAGCATTTGACTGTGTTTAATGTGGTTGTGCCTCCATTGCTGAGATGTTCTCCTGACTTATCCAAAAGATCAATAATAAAATAATCCACACAAGAATTTGGATTGTCAGTAATAACTGGTTGTGGTGGTGGGGGAGGGGCCTCAACTACTTTTCTGGTTGTGTATCTTGTGGCTCTTTTGGCTTTTGGATATCTTGGACTGTATGAGGCTTCCCACCATATAAATCTCTGTGTCACCTTTCAAATGTTTGAGAATAGCACCCATATACTGAGTAGAGAATTGAATACTTGTTATTGGGGTCACAGGTCACACTTGCTGACCTGTTTTGGATTGAGATATCCAGGGACAATATGTTGCATTATCATAGTCTCCTTGAATCACCTATACAGTACTTCATTGGTTTCATCAGACTTGCTCTCCCACTTTATCCATCATCATCAAGAACACTAATTTACAGTGATTAAAGTAATGAAATCCCATTTTCAAGACTTGAAATTCGGAATTGAGCTAGTGACTGTTAGTCTAATTTCCAGATTTTACTGGGATTCTACTATCATTCTGTTAGTATGTATATAAATAATCAGAATAAAAGAAGGCTTAATATACAGAGCATTGAATGAAGCAAACTGAAAATAGTACAAGAAGCAATTATAAGAAAATTCAAGTTCTGCAGATTTACTCGTGGTATAAAATGCTGAGTTTCATGAAAATCTTGGTTTTATCAGTGTGCAGGCAGACAAAATTCCAGAATTTTACAGGGTTTTCAGTAAAAATGAAACCAGTGGCCTTGATGATAATCTATTTCTACCTGCCCCTCCACCTTTAATGTTGGAACTATTGTGAGGTTTGGCTGAGGCTCACTCTTCCTGCCTTTCTCATCTGGAATCATAGAATCCAAGTCAGCTGTTGTCCTCCTGCTTCTGCTTTGTGATGCTGAATTGAGATTGCTGCTACCTGCCACATCTGGTGATGACTTCTGCTTGTTTCTCCTCATCATGATGTCAAGCCCATTAGCCCAAACATGTTCTATCTCTGTCTTTTCCTCCAACCCCCATTATCATATACCACCATCCTCACTAAATAAGTAATGTAGTCACTAAGATGCACAACAGGACTGTTGCTTCACAGTCTTACATTAATAACTAACTGTTGTCTTGCACAGCCAATACTATTTATTTTCGGCAATATGTCTGACATTCTAGTTGGGAAAAATGTGTGCTGCCTAATCGCTCAGCTGTACAACAAGACTGTTGCTTCATGGTCCTACTGAAATAGATTACCAAGATATTGTCTAGCACTGTTAAGAACAATTATTTCCATAACATTCAATTTCTATTTGAAAACAGTCAGCTTGCTTCCAAAATCATAGCTATGACCACACACAATCAGTGGTCAGCACAGAAAACACTAAAAGATTTATCTGCATTAGTAAGAAAAAATAATATTTAAACCACTGATGTAAATTACACTAAAATTGGGATCTGTCTCCCTCTCCTAGTAGGTTCACCTCAGTTGCACTGTCACACTCTGAGAATGAGCACACTAAACTATCTGGTTATATGTTCTCTTCAAATATGTTTTCAAATGCTTTTTTATGAAAAGGGTGAGGGTCCTAGACTTTAGGAAGGCTGATTTTATAAAGATAGGTGAATGCCTCAAGTATGACCTGGTGGGAGGGATGGCATGGGTGGGGGTGGAGGACCAGTGGGCAAAACTAAAGGAAGCATAGTAAGGCAAACAAACATTTGCATCAAACAAGTGAGCAAATGCAAGAGGAAAAAGAGACTGCTATAGTTCTCAAAAGAGGTGTCTGAAAGGAAAAGGCTAAAAGGGTAACATTCAAAAGATATAAAAAGATGCAGATGGAGGAGGGTAGGGAGATATGTCAGGAGAAACAGAGAGAAGCAGGGAAAATAGTACAGATTGTAAAGATACAAACTGAAGATAGAATAGCCCAGGAGGTAACAAAAGGGGACAAGGTATTTTCAGGTATGTAAGTGAAAAGAGGAAGACCAGGGTAGGATTGTAAGGTTGAAAAGGGAAGGAGGGACTGTGCAGAGGGGACCAGGAGAAGGCAGACATTCTGAACAAATACTTTTGTTCAGTATTCACAGAGAAAGGAGGGGCCACAAAAAGTAACAGAAGCCTTGAGGGCAGGAGGGGACACTTGTCCCTTATGGAAGGGACAGTCCTGAAGGGACTTACTAATCTAAAGGTGGAAAAAGCAAGGGACCGGATGGGGTGAATCCAAGGGTATTGACGAACTCAGGGAGGTACTGGCTGCACCTCTCACAGTCCAATTTAACAGCACACTGGAACATAAAAGTGGTAGCAGGGAGGAGGCTGGCTATTATAAGCCAGTCAGCCTGATATCAGTGGTGGGAAAGTTAATAGAATCACTACTGAAGGAAAATATTGTGAAATATCTTGAATCGAGTGGGTTACAAAACACAAGGCAGCATGAGTTCACAAGTGGGAGGTCACGTCAAACATATCTGATGTTTGGGTAACATAGTAATTAGATCAGGGTGGAGTGGTGAATGTGGCCTTCAGAGATTTCAGTAAGGCTTTGACACTGTACCACATAGGAGAAATGTTATGAAAGCTGGGTATCTTAGGAGTCGGTCCAAAGGTGGCTAACTGGATAAGAAATCGGTTAGGGGACAGGTGATGGAGGGAGGTGGTAAACAGAGTTCACTATGAGGAATGGAGGAGGGTGACCAGCAGGGTGAAACATGGATCAGTTCTTTATATGTAACATTACAGAGGAGATGGAAGGACGGTCTGCCTCTTTGTGAATGACACTAGAATCTGCAGTAAAGTGGACACTCCAGCTAGAGGTGGAAAGGAGTAGTGGAGACCTGAGAAAAACTGAGGTGTGGTTAAGGATTTCACAGCTAGGTTTCAATACAAAAGTGCAGAACAATGCACATAGTTCACAGAAACCCAGGGCGAAGAGTACAAAATGGGTGGAGTGGTATTGATGACTACCAATCAGGAAAGAGACCTGTAAGTAATCATATCTGATGACATAAGGCAGCCAGGTAGTGCCACAAGACAGTCAGGAGGGCTAGTGGGATGCTGTGTTACATAGTGAGGGTTTTTCCCAACAAAGAGAGAGGTGGTGTTGCCTCTATATAGATTGCTGTTAAGACCCCACCTTGAATACTATGTCCACTTCTGGAGACCACATCTCCAGAATGACATAGACAGCATGGAGGTGGTACAGAGGAGGGCAACTAAAACCATGCAGGGTCTGCATCAAAAGCACTATGAGGACAGAATAAAGGAGCTCAATATGTACCTATACACCCTGAAGAGAGAGGAGGGAGGGGGTATGATAGAAATCTTTAAATACCTCACGGGGTAAACAAGTTACAAGAAGGAAATATTTTTCAAAACAAAGGTGTTCAAAAATTGGGGACATGCTACTAAGCTGAAGGTGTAGATTCAGGAGACATGTGAGGAAGTACTTCTTCACAGAAGAGTGGTGTATTCCTGGAAAAGCCTTCCAGTGGAGGTGGTGAGGGTGAAAACAGTAATGGAGTTCAAGAATGCATAGGATAGGCACAAGGGAACCAAAGTGGAAAGGAAGGAGGATGGTGAAAGAGCAGTAGATAAAGTACAGGCTGTGGTAATAAGGTAGGTAGGGAAAATGGGCAAACTAGGGGACCAAGTGGTTCTTACCTGCAATTAAATTTTATGTTTCTATGTTATGGAATTTCAGCAAACTACAGTATGTAATGATTTCTGCTCTAGCTATAATTTGTGTAACCTAAATAAGACTTTCTCTGTCCATCTCATTATCTGTCTATCTGTCTGTGTATCTAGTTATCTCTTTGTCTCTCTATCCATCCATCCTTATCCATTCCTCTATTCTATCCTGGGCCCAGTAGTTAAGTTGCTTTATTCCTAGCATGTTATTGGAACTTTAGGCATGTTTCTCTGAAAACTTAATCAAATGATGTTATAACGTCTATTAAAAGTCAAGGTAGTTACTTTGGCAAGGTTATCTCCTTGTGACCATCCTTTAGTACCATAGGCCATTGACACTTCCCATGTGTGCAGTACAATTTAGATGCCATATTAATAAGCCTGTACACTTTGTTAGACCAGTTTTGTGTCAGTACGTATATACTAGTACTGTGCTTTTGTGCCTCCCTTAAATCATATGATGTCCTCATCACACTTAGTGAGCATTAAACGAAATCATTCTCTATCTACATTAACATTCTAGGATGACTCTAATCAAGCACAGACAGTTGGTTTTGAGTTCTTATACAGTATACATCGTTATATGATTAGTGCTAAATCAGGCTTCTACTAGTTAGGTACTGCGTAAAATAACACACTTCTGTATGGCAGTACCAAATATAAGACTGGTAGTAAAGTCTAAACAACAAAAACTTAAAAATCTCCTTAAAATATGTCTGGCCTTTCAGTCATAATATATCGAATAAAACATGGGGTTGTGTGCTAATGGAATTTTACACCGCCGAGGTGTTGGATGCCGATAGACCCAAGAGCAAAGCTTGAGGGTTTATTTAAGCATCCAACAGCAAGGTGTGTGTGAAATTCGAGTTACACATACACTCATGTTTTATTTTATATAATTACTGGTATCGCTTTATTACCACAGTGATTATATAAAATAAAAGATGTCCATGGGCAGCCTCAATCTGGTTGGGTCAGTGTGGTCCGAGGTCAGAAGTGGGTACCAAAAATTGTAACACTTTTTTTCTTTTTAAAAGCAGCACGTTTATTGTAACCCAGTGATTTTTAACTTACCTTCCAGAGTCCGGAGGTGGTGATGAAGTCTCCACCGCTAAGGAAGGTGACCAGCACCGAGGAAGTGAAGAGTTGCTGCTGTTGCATGTGCTCAGACAAAGGAAACCCAAGCATGTTCACCATTATAACCTGCGGGTTATAGCGGTGATTATAACTGGGTTTCCTAATAAATAAAAGATTCCCAGTTATTATAGTATAATAACACAACATTCCATTTATACAAGCTTGTTTATCGATGGTAGATCTGGGGAGTCAGAGTTAGAATACCCCATTCTAATTATTTCCTTTTATGGAAATGACTGTTTCATTATACCAAATTAGAGGGTTTCCTCAATGCATAGAACCCCTCATGGCATGCAAAGATCCACTCTGATTATTGTGAATTTTAACTTCTATTTTAATAGCTAGATCTTTGTTCCACCACTGTTGTACATATTTCCTAATTGGAAACCATCAGAAAATGTCCTGTTTAAGCAGGGAACTCACATTTTTAGTTTCTTTTTATTGTCATAACAAAATGTAATACATCATGGCTCATGTGTGATCATGCCATGTGGGAAATTAATCAAGTCTGTTGTTTCCCACAAGAGGATTGTGCATTAATTTCTACAATATAGGGTGTTATAAAACCTCAAAAGGGGATTACAGAGGATGGGAACAGAATCCATATTGCCTCAAGGTGTAGTATGGAAAGCATGCAATATACCATAAGATTGGCTGTATGATTTGTATTTTAAAGACTTTCAATAAAGGTTGCCAGTTTCATTTATCTAATAAGCTGAAGAATATAACCTATGAGGAATATGAGAATCTAATTTCCTCTAACTGTATATAGTGCTACTGCTATAACTCACTTCAGTTTCCTGGAGTAAAATTAAATTATGATGGTCAAATGTATATTGACAGCTTAACAGAAAAGTGCAAGCAAAACAATGTGTTCCAAAAAGTGCTGTGTGTGACTAAAATCTCTTTCTGAGTAAAGTAAATGTTATATTTGTTGTCAATTTATAGGAAAACACAAATACTTTAGCACTAACCGTCCTGACTGACAAAAAGAAACAAAACAAAAAAGAAACCAAATAAAAAGAGTCCATCTTATTAATCTCTTGCCATCCAGGAAGCTAGCACACATCATTAGGAAAATGGAAATAAAAGACACTCTACACTTGGACTTCTTTCTTTGTGAGCTTGTTTCATAGGTATACAACTCTCTGGGTGAATTGCATGCCTTTCTTATTACCCCTAACTTTATCCCCCTCAAGCATCAGGTATACCCTCTAATTCTATTGCACTGAACAAGACATGTGTGGGAAGCAGAATTCTGCTGGTGGAATGCATGTGAAAGAGCAATTCTACTTTCGAAATGCTTTGCAGAATTTCTTTTTAATTCCACAGAATTCTGAAAGCGTTTCTATGTAAGCAACAGAATAATATTCCCCAGGTTGCGTCATCTGCAGAATATCATTCCACAATCTGTGGAAATGAACTGCAGTTCACATAAAGTTCAAAATATGATTCTGCACTTACCATTTCACTTTCAAAATTTCAGAACTACATTTCTGGTGGAATTAGGCAAAATTTCTGAAATGCTGCAGAATTCAGTGGAAGCAAATTTGAAAATTCTCCACAGCTCTACCCTGAACAAGCTGAAAATGTTTCTCTTAAGCTCTTAAAATGTGAAAAATTAAAATAATATTTTCTCTTAGCCTTCTTCTTTCTGAAACATACTTAGCCTCTCAAACTGTTCCCTATAGCGGAGCCTCTTAGTTCCCTTAATTATTGTCATAGCTCTGCAGCATCCTCTCAACAGTGGAAATATCCCTTTAATACTGTAGCAACCAGAATTGCACACGTACTCAAAGTGTGGTCGTGACATTGCCCCACAAAGGGTAGAATCACATCACTTTCATGGTATGTTGTGCCTCAAGTAATGCAGCCCAGTATTTTATGTGCCCTACATACTGTTCCTACACATTGCTATGACAGATTCAGCAACAAGGGAAGGCTCGCACTCACTAACCAAAGCAGACAAAATATATGTCACAAGGCAAAATGCAAGTAAAAGAATTATCTTTATTCTACTTACTTATCTATGATAAAACAAGCTGTGCATATAGCAAAAGTGTACCCACAGTCTACTACCGTGCACCCCAATGTGCTTTGTGCCCCTCAATGGCAATGTGTTTGACAAAGTGCCATTGGCTGCTTTTGTAGCAGACTGTGAGCACACTTTGCTATATGCACAGCTTGTGAGTAAGTATAATTTATTTATTTAAAATGTTGGTAACCGAAAGGCACACTGAGCCAGAGTTCATTTCAGGTGTGACCCGGGTGTGTGTGGAGAAAATACATTTAAGTAGACATAGGAGATTGCACAACACAGGTACAATAAGATACATGGTGATTATACTAACCATATACATTCAAGGTACAGAAACAGTGCCGGTATGTACCATATATTCAATAAATATAAGTGAGTTTGTACATAGGTGAATACCTAGCACTGTTACATAGGTGATTGCCTAGCACTAGTGGCAATGAAATAAATAGATTAACATCTATATACAATAAGGTACCAGAATACAGCAGATGTAAACCATGTATACAATAGTTGTAATGAAAGTACAGTGTATAAACTCTGGTAAAAGCAACTGGGGCTGAAGAGAATCACATATAGTGGTCATGGTAGAGGAGGGGTGGGAAGTCAGGGCCAGATGGGTGGAGAGGAGAAGTTCAAGGAGGCAGAGGGAACAAGCTCAGGGAGGTGAATGGCAGATCAAGGAGGGTGAGGAGTAAACAAGCACAGGGGGAGGGAGGGTTTTAGGTGTTTTTGAGGGATGCAGCAGTGGGCAAGAGGTGGACTGATTGGATGAGATGATTCCATAGGTCAAAGAGCCTAAAGGGAAGGATAATTTGCCCTATTGTGAACATGGTGAGGGAGGGAGAAGGAGCGAGGATCTCAAGAATGAAGAGAGTAGCCAGGGTCAGGCAGGGGACAGGAGACTGGAAAGGTAGGAGGGAGAGCTGTGAACCAAAACTTTGTGATGAAAGTGGCACAGTGGGCATGGCAGCGGTCAGCAAGAGAGGTGAGGGAGAGCTAAGTACAGGCACAGTGATGAGTTTGGTAGGAAGGTTTGTTATGAAGTGACAGAAGGCACTGTAAAGTGGGTCTAGTCTGGAAAGAGATGACTAGGAATGGTGCAATACACAACATCAGTGTAGTCTATGGAGGGTAGAATTAGTTTGGTAACCAACTTTTTCTGGGTTGGGAACAAGAGACAGTCCTTGTGTCTGTTCAAGGTAACATGTTTGGGCCAGAGCTTTGCATGGATAGAGACAATAGGCAGGAGAAGTCCAGCCTAGGATCAAGCCAGAGACCCATGTATTTAAAGGACTCCACTATTTCTAATTTAGAGCCATCTAAGGTATGGAAAGAGGGGAGAGGGAGCTTAGTAAGTTTTGTGCAGTACCAAAGACCATTACAACAGTTTTCTTTGTGTTGCATTTGAGAGACTTTGCTTCTAACCATTTTAGTGTGTTCTCAAAGTCGGCCTGGAGAGAGGCCTGTACATGTGAGAGAGAGGTACCGATGCAAAATAACCATATCACAATGTACATGTAGATGTGTGAGGTGGAGCAGGAAGAGGGAGATCCTTAACAAAAATGGAGAATAGAATTGGTCCCAGGATGGAACCCTGGGGATGCTAGTGTGGATGGGGAGAGGGATGAGACACCACCCATCTGTACATATTGGAATCTATCAGATAGGTAAGCCCTGAACCATTCCGTGGATGAGGAAGAGAGACCAATGGAAACAAGATCGCCCAGGAGAAGCCAATGTGAGACTGAGTCAAATGCCTTGGCTAGGGTCTATAAGATGGCCAGAGTCAGCTGACCATTGTCCATAGCTGAGTGAATGTGATTAGTGAGATGAAGTAGAGAGGATGAGGTGGAGAGTTGATGCCTAAAGCCAGACTGGTAAGGGCTGAGGACAGTGTTGGTTTCTAGAAAGGAATTTAGCCTGTTGGCAATGAGGGTCTCCTGTATTTTAGCAAGAGAAGAGTAGTAGAGATGGGCTTATAGTTGCCTGGTGGGGGAGGTGCCACCTTTATGAAGGGTGTGACCTTGGCGAGCTTCCAAGCCTTGGGGATTGAGCTTTGGGAGACAGGTTGATGATGTGCATGAGTGACAGTGCAATCACTGGGCGGAGATTTTGAGTAGGTTGGGACTGAGTCCATCTGAACTTTGCTTGGATTGGTTCAAGGATTTCAGATCACGCAGAACCTTTATGACAGTGATGGGAGGAAAGGAGTACCCAGTTAAGGAGGTGGGAGAGGAGTGATGGCAGTGGGTGGGGAGGAGGGCAGAGGGGTCCAGCTGGTAGGGCGAGGTGGTGAAAAAAGAAGTTTGTGAAAGATTCTTTTACTTGCATTTTACATTGTGACATCTATATTTTTCTGCTTTGGATTAGTGAGTGAGAGCCTTCCTTGTTGGTAACTGTGTACTTTTTAGGCTTACACACCACATCTTCCTGAGATGACCCTTTGGATTTTACAGATTCAGCATCCCATCAGTGAAGAGCCCCAGGTCTTTTCTTGGTTTCAAGAGATGAACAGGAAGAAACATTTACACAAAGACCAAAGCAGTGTTTCTAAATGTTTCTAAAACAGAAAATAAGAACTAGCTCACACAGAGCTGTACAGTTCATTACTGAGACCATTATTAATGGTAATTCCATGAAGAAAAGCCTGTGTAGCTCAGAAGAAACTTTGCAATGTTGCACCGTACACAACAGCTTCAGGAGGGCTTCAGGTTTATGGAATGGCATGATGAGCTTCTCCTTGTTCCATGATTTGTTTTTCCATGGACTTGGTAGTAACGTCAGTAAACAGCACATTAATTAACTGGACAACTACATATGCGCTGATTCTTGTTTTCTTTCTATCTGCCTTTTGTGGTTTGTTGCACTTATTTATCCTCCTTATCCACCTTCCCCTCCCTGCTCAGCTCCCTTCCTATCCTTCTTGCCTCGCTCGATAGTCAACCTACTAGCTACCCCAGTCCACCACCTTCCTGTAGCCCCTCTCTACATCTCCTCTCTCATGTCTTTATGCACTTCTGCTCAGCTCCTTACTGCACCCCTTCTTCCATGCATCCTGCCATATAGTGTTCATACTGCTTTTAGTCTACGCCAAAACCTTTAATGACTGATTATTGTGATGTATGAATTTCTTTGCAATGTATGTACACTACTTTATGCATGCCTGTTTTCTTTTTTCTTGTACGGCTACTATTGTTTTACCTTATACTGTGTATAACTATTGTTATACTGCCTTGTGTTTTAGGATCTCCTTGAAATGAGCTTGCTCAATGGAGCCTTCCTACAATAAACTTGATTGACTTGATTGATTTTCACTAATGCACCATGGATTTTACTCACCACTTGTTTGCTCACTCACCCACTGCAATTACATTTTGCCACCTGTTGGCTCACTCACCCTTGCAGTTAAATTTTACCTCCTGTTGGCTCACTAACCTATTTCAACTGCTTATGTCCCACTGAAGACCGTATTCTCTTTCTAGTAATCTACTACCACATTATCTTTGAGTCATTTGCAAATTTTATTATCTTGAGACCCTTGTTACCAAGGCCCATACTGTGGAGCTAGCCAAGATGCAATGTAGTATCTCAAGACACGGCATGACAAAAGAGATTAACTGCCATTGAAATTGCTTTGTTTACTGCAGTTACTCTACTGAAGCATTCTGCAGTATTTCTTTGCAACCTGCTCAGCTCCATAGCTACATTAGATAGATAGACAGGCAGATAGAGAGATAGACAGACAGACAATCAGACAGATTAGATAGCTACATAGATGCATACATACATAGATACATGACAAACAGAAATTGTACAGACAGAGTAGCTGTAATGTGGAGTTGAGTTATGTTTATGTCAAAACACAGGGTTTTGACAACTTTTAGCTCAGTGATCTTATCCACTAGGACTAATATTTGTTGTGCTCCTTTCCAGTCCCGAGCTTATTTTTTAGCAAGTTTGCTGAAACTTGGTTTAGCACTTCAAAATTATTAATTAGCAAAATGATGTACAATGACATGTTTTTGCCTTGTTTGCCTCTCAGCTATCAAATAATCTAGGCAGAGATAAATTAAGAAACATACTGGTTCATTACCATTAATTCCAGGAAGTGCCTTTGAGGGTTTTAAAAAGAAACATGATTTCATTTTAAGTTATTAACAATTGAAAGTTCTTCCATGCACACATGAAGAAAACTGCAGGAAAACAGTTGGCAAAATGTACCTTGTTTCTTTCATGAATGACAACAGTCACAAAGCCAAAAAAAAAAGCAACATGTTCCTCCTGCTCACCACTGAAAAAAGTAATGACCCTCCCCGCCCACTTCTGCTGCAGGTATCCATTCTCCTACATGACCCATATATTAAATAATATTACAAACTTTGAGTGCCTAATACTGCTGCCAGTATCCTCCTCCCACCAACCCAGCTGTTAAATGGCATTGCCAGTGGTGGGTGTCCAATGTTGCCACCACTATCACTCTTCCCATCCAACCCAGCTATTATATTTAATTACTAATGGTGGGTGCTCAGTTACACCAGTGGTATCCTCCCACCTGACCAGCTGTTAAGTTGCATTATCGCTGGCAGGTGTCCAGTCCTGCTGATGATATTTTGATATTCACCCTCCCATACAATCCAACTGCTACACTGCATTACCAGTAGTGAGTACTCAGTCTTGTCATCAACACCCCCACACGACCCAGTGATTCAAATGCATTACAAGCAGCAGGTGCCCAGCTGACAAAGGTTCACACTTCAACTTCAAAACCAGACTTTCATAAACAAAAAGAGTGTTTAACAGTTTGGATCCACATCCAACCCACACAAGCACATTTTTATTAATTTGCACTATACTAACTTCAGATTTACATTACATGAAAGTTTGCATCCAATGTGTGATACATTTCCTCCCACCACCATATTTCTTATGTACCATGGTGTGCCAATCCTAAACTGCTCCTGGGCTCATTTATTTGAGGCAGTCCCACAACTGGTGGGGCCCCAATGTCCAGGCCATGTGCTGCTTGTAGCTAAGGATATGCCTTAGTGCCCTAGAGTGGTGAGCACTTAACATTCAGGGACATCTTGATCAAGTGTCTCGGCAGTATCACCAGGAAAGCAGCCTGAGGCTTTACCTGTTTTCTTCCCATCTCTGTGGATGTCTGTACCCTAGGGCTCCAAGCATTCACTCATACCATGCCACTACAGACCCTGGGCTGGCAGTATAGCCTAGAGGTTAGAGGAACGAGGTGTGAATGAGCTTGATACATCCAGCAGACCAGACCTGAGTTTCAGTCGATTAATCAATCAATCAACATCTTTATTTTACCAGACGAAACACCATTAAGACAAGATCATTTACAAGATGGACCTGGGTACAATACAGTAGCCTGATAGGCTGTAACATATGACATATAGTAATCATAAAATGACAGTATAAATGTACAAGGCAGACAAGGGCAAGGTAGTACATGTGATAAGCAACAGGCTAATAATCACTAGCAAGCTATATACATAAGTACATAGGAAAGTCAATGATTCAATACATGTGTACACAGATTTACACAATAAGTGGAGATTACATGAGGTTTACATAGCTGTAGAATGACGAGGTCTATATGACCTGTGGGTAGCCTGCTGGAGAATACAGACTATTAGTGAATACAATGATGAGGTAAAGACAAGACAGAATAGAAGAGGAAAGAGAGAAGAGAAGGGAAGGGTAGATGGGGCAGGAGGGACAGTACAGAGGTAAGGACAAGAGAGGGATGTCAGGAATGTAATAGATAGGGGTCAGGAGTTGTCAGTTACATGGAATGCTATTCAGAGATAGAGTCTCCTGGGTTGATATCCCAGTAGACAAGCCTGATGGAGGATAAACAATTAGAAGGTGGGTTGGCCATTTGAATGCTTTGAGTTTGATTCTCACAACCTCCACTTGCATACTGTGTGACTCTGAGCAAGCCACTTTACCGCCCAGTGCTCCTAGGTCGCCCCGAAAACAGGCACTTGTTCCTAGTGGGCCTTACCTGGTTACCCAAGACGAAAATAAAACAAAAAAAAGATAACCACCTTTCCCTCTCAGAGACCACCACTTCCCTATTACCTGTGGTCTCAAACTGGCATTGTGTTAGCAGGGTCTGTTCAGCTTCCCCCCCTGAACAAAGAGAGCATCCTGGAATACTCAATCCCCCCAGCTGGCCCCCTGACATTTGGACTGTGTGTCCCAATATAGGTTTCTAGCATTGGGGGCGGCAGCTCTACTGCTGTACCAGTGGGTCAGCCTGCCACAAGCACATTTTAAGACCAAGAACTTTTCATAACAAATGGCTTTCCAAACCATGTGAGTTCACTCCAAAAGAAAAATATTTTAAAGCCACATTCTAAAATAATTATGACTCATGACACTGTTTTCAATCATTCAGGATTATTTATTTCAAAACATGCCAGGTCCTCTTATAACCGTAAGTCAGTGTCTCATGAAAACAGTTCTAAACTTCAAAAGTTTTAAGTCTAGTTGGCATAGTCCATTTTCCACAAAGGGATATTCAAAATATTTAAATTTAAATTTGTTTTTGTTTTTTATGATTGAGTTCGCTCACATGATGTATAATTCTATATGTTAATATTTACAGTTTGTGTGTCTCTAATGGTTTCTTCGTGAGTCTTTTGTGTGTCAGAATTGCTCAGCATTGTCTTGCAGTTCTCTTGCCTGAAGAACTCAAGAATGCACTCTGCTGGCCTGGTGGCGCTGAGGGTTGAGGCGCTGCATGCCACACCATGCCACACTGGCAACCCAAGTTCGGGAGTGAGCTTGGGTGCCAGGGGTCGGCAGGGATGGGGAGGATTGAGTGCTCGAGGGCTGCCTCCTCCCGGGAGGGTGGGGATAGCCTGGTGCACCAGTGACTCCCAGTGGAGAGCGGGAGCACTGTAGTGCATGGGCTGCACACTGTTCAGCATGGCTGATGCCACATCACCACCAGAACAGGGAAAACACTGGCTCTGTGGGGTAGGCGATGGCACCTGTCCCTCATGCCCTCTGCTGGGTCCACCTCACCTGGCCTTCCAGTTCCTCCACCTGGGCCCTCACCTGCAACCAGAGACTGACTTAGAGGAGCACCCAAAAGGAAGGCAACCCACTCTGGATAGGTTAAACCGGGGTGCTGGTTGTGGGAGGGGAGAGGAGGCACAGGTTGAGGCGGCCTCAGGCAGGCAGGATATGGGCAGGGTGTCCAAGAGGCTCCACAGTCGCGGACCGAGGGAAATAAAGTTGAAAAAAAATGCACTCATAATCAGGAGAGACATGGTAACTGCATATAAACATATGCATAAATATTAAATTTACCTTACATTTTAACCTCTTTCCAATGACAGAAAACAGCACATATGCTATGAAATTGAGCCAGAGCAGTCCCATGCAACAGAAGGTAACAGCAGCCATATTTAAATGCTTCCTAATCACATAACCTGTAATTCAGATAGCTAAGTGATGTTGTTGCCTTCACAGTTAGCTGGAAGAATTAGCAAGCTCATTAAGGATAATCAAGCTCATTACAGATGAATGCCTACACTCTTAGAAAGTGTTTCACATCTCTAAAAAAAATTAATATAAAGCAGTTTATTCACTAACCAAATGTATCATATAAAGAATCACTAAAAAGGGCAGTGTACCCCTAAAATAATGGTATTATGAGTCGAGGATGAAGAGTTTATATATCCACTTGCCCTTCAAGGTAATTCTTGAGAGCGAGTAGTCCCTTGATGGCATTATTTTCTTTTACACTACATTTTTGTATTTAATCTGGTGTATGCATAGTTTTTCTCCGTAGAAAAGTAAACATTACCGATCCATTTTCGCCAGCAAAATGAATCCATCATGACACCATCTGACTGTTACTGCAAATGGAACTGCATGTCAGTATATTTTATTAGAGGAAAAAATTATTTTATTAGAGGAAAAATCTGACTCAGACGTCCCCTCTGCCTGACCCCGCCACGCTCCCACTGGCAATGCTATTCCCTCCCATAATAGTCCCCAGTCACCCTGATGGCCCATGAATTTTACAGGAAAGGTATTTGGTACTCTGCCTCCTCTTCACAAAGCAAAGACTTGTACCGAGCTACTTCCTCTCCCCAGCCCCTCTTCACTCTGCCTCATTGTTGTCCTCCTGCTTATCGCTGGTGACATTCAGCCGAACCCTGGACCCCTCCTAACAACCTCCTGATTTCCTCCCACAGGACCCTCACTGTGTGTCCAGGAAGGGCATGAGTTACACAGGAACATATGTAGTTTCACGATCCAAGATGCAGGAAGTACAAGCCTGGCTGGACCTGTATAATCCAGATGTCCTTGCCGTATCGGAAACCTGGCTCAAACCTCAAGTATTCTCACATGAGGTCACAGCCTCGGGTATCACTCCTTTAGAAAAGACAGAGCAAACAAAAGAGGGGAGGGGTCCTAATCTATACTAAAGGCACCCTAAACTCTGTGTAGGTTAACCTGCAACACACTGTCAGCATTGACGGTGACTCCAGTCTTTAACTGCATCACCCTTGGTCTTTGCAAGCATCTCACCATTGGGTGTGTATACAACCCTCCTAAGAATGCTCTATCATCACTCGAGGCAGTCCTAAAGGACATTGCCGAGGAGGTCTCCTCTGTGCTACTCATCCTGGGGACTTCAACTAAATTGGACACAAATGCAAACCACTCCTTTAAAGGAATGGTACAAGAAGCAAACCTTGCGAGGTTATCTCTGGGCCAACAAAACTGAACCACAAAACAGGGAATCATTCCACCCTCAAATGGATGCAGGTGACCAAACCTGGTAACTTATAGGCTGCAGGCACCTTAGCTGACACCTTGAGTGACCACTCCTCAATATTCTGCATCTGGAAAAACAGGGCTCCCAGGTTCTGTCCGTGAATCCTGGCTGCAAGAGACTACACCCATCTATTACCCGAACAACTATCCAACTACCTAAGCAGCACTGACTGGAGCCCAATCAAACTCCTCCTCACTGGATGAGGCTGTTGCCTTCTTTCAGCGAACACTCCACAGAGCAGCTGACCTATTCACTCCCACGCAGAAATTCCGTACCAAGGGAAGCTGCTATAAGTGGATCACCCTCCTGAAAGCCCTATGATAAACCAGGACAAGGCCTGAAAATACAAGCTGTCCACCATACCTGCTGACCTGTTGAGCTACAAAACTCTCAGAAACAGGTGTAAGCTGGCCATCAAAACAGCCAAAAGGAGTATGTCACACAACTTCAGAAAAGAATCTAGGAAATCCTAGACTTTTCTGGGCACACATAAAGGGTTATTAAAGGGGAACAGCAAGACCTAACATGGCCCCATCAAGGTAAATGGTCAACTAATAAACCATTACCCTCGCATCACTCATGGCACTCAACCACCACTTCACTTAACCTTGACTCTTACAAGGCTGGACTACCCCCTCAACCGACCCCAACGGTGGTCACTTCCTAACCTTGACCGCCCAACCTTCCACCTCAGACTGGTAAAACCAAAACAAGTTCTGTCATTATTAATGACTCTTAAAACCTCTGGCTCTGGGGACCTGATGGGATTCACCCCAGGCTATTGAAGGAAGGGCCCAGTCCCTAGTCAGACCCTGATCTGGCTCTTTTAACCAATCCCTAAAAGAGGGTGCAGTCCCTGAACAATGGAAACAGGCCTACATGGTCCCAATCCACAAGGGAGGCCATCGGGAATCCACTAGCAATTACTGGCCTATCTCCCTGCTTTGCACACTGGCAAAGATACAAGAGAGGCTGATCTATGGGCAACTCCATGAATACCTAGAGTTCCATCAACTTCTGGCACCCTCCCAGTATGGCTTCAGAACCAGGCATGGGACAGACACTGCCCTCACCACATTCTCGACTGACGACTCATAGAACTGGATAAGAGGACCCCTACTGGTGTGATCTTTATGAACCTATCCAAGGCCTTTGACCTGGTCAATCACAATCTGCTATTGACTAAGCTGGACAATGTAGCTTGACAGCCATTCCTTATGTAGTTCGAAAGTTACTTAAATGGACGTTCACAGAGGGTAAAATGGAAAGACTCATATCAGAGCTCTTCCCATTAATAGAGGGAGGCCTCAAGGTTGATCCTTGGCCCCTCCTTCTCCCTTCACCAATGAACTCTGTGACCACTGTGGTGGGAGCTCTGTGGTCCAGCATGGATGACGCCATCATCAATCGACCCTCCACTAATCTGGGAGACCTCAGTCCCTTGCCAAGGAGACCTGAGTTCCCTCAAGCAATGGCTTGTTAACAACAGAATGGTCCTTAACACAAACAAGACCAAGGCCATGCTGTTTGGCCCAGGATCCCTTGGACATGATAGAAGCCAACACCTACAACTGACCTCTGCGTCGGGCAGTAGGCTAGAGGTTGTGGCATCACTAAAATACCTTGGCCTCACCCTGGACCAGGGCTTCACCCTCAAAGACCACGTGGATCAAGTTACTAAAAACTTACATGCTAAACTAGGCACCCTCTACCCGATTGAAAGACCAGCTGATACCTGAAGCAAGGGTCTCCATAGCCCTGGCGTCCTCCTCCAGACAATTACCTATGTGGCCTCAGTGATCCAAGGAGTAGCTAGATTTTGAGATGAATAGACTCAAGTTCTATACAATAAGGTGCTCGGTTCACCAGTCAAACCCCAGGAACTATCACTGTGACATGCTATCCCAACTAAATTGACCTCCCGGAAGCCTGCCTTCAGTACCCCTTGCTTTGCAAACCTTCAAATTAATCAGCCCAACCCCCCAGCCTCTTGGGACTTATTGCACTAAAGAATAACCTCAGCTCCTCGCACAACAGATTGCATGCCCCTATCTGTCCCTAGAGTCAGAACCAAGGTGGGGGAAAGTCTTTCGCTCACAGCACCCACCCTATGGAACTCCTCCCTCCTGGAGTGCAGGAAGCCCTCCATCAAAAGTTTCTCACAAGGCATAAGGATCATTATGGCTACCTCCAAATGCAGCTGCTAGAGATACGGGTCCACCACACGGACACCTAAGCCTCACAGTCCGTTACTACCTACTGTGCGCAATCTGTCTCTGCATTTGTGGTTCGCACCCCTCTTATTAGTATCAATACACATGCACTGCTGTAGTGCCGATCTCAGCACATGTAACGGTTGACTGTACACTTCTGTATAACTTGTATTATAATTGCATTTTCTACATTTACCTGGTGTGATGTATCCTGTGTTATGTAATCCCGGTTGCCCCTGAAAAAGGGACCTCCGGGCCCAGTGGGCTCACCCAGTCACCAAAATTTAATAAATAAATAAAATGTTATGAAAATTGATTGCCTTAAGAAATGTACATATTATGATAGCTTTTCCTGAAGAAAAAAATTAAAGTTACCTTGATTTTGATGCTGTTTGAATTTCTGTTGTTGTTTCAGATAAAAGACCCAGGACCTTAATTCTTACATTGTATAACTACATACATTTAATTAGACTAAAAAGATAACCTTCACTATTGTTTACCTGGCTTTGAAAAATACATTTCTATGCCAGGATGCATACACAATGAGGAAACAAACCCCTATTATCCATAGGCTCTAATATCTTAATATAATTTGTATCCTTTGTTTAGTTGTAGCGTGGCTTACAAAAGGTAGGCTCAGTTGAAATGGGACTGTTGGTTATAAAAGGTTTTTAAAGCAATATTTGAGAAACAAGTAGTTGTCTAAAAGCTGAAACAGCATTTTATTTGGAAGGGTGCCATGTGCATATATTGAAAAACAATTTGGAAGTGAGAAAGAAATAATTGCCCTAGCTGAGATTTGGACCCAGCTTTAAAAGGAATATAGATCCACTGCCCTAACCAGATGAGCTTTCAGAACAAACAGAAATGTAAAACTCATAGATTCTCATTGCTCTTAAACACAGCCTGGAGCTACATAAATGTGATTTACATTTTATTTAGAAGAGTACCATGTGCTTATATTTGAAATACAATTTAGAGTGAGAAAGAAATAAGAACCCCTACTGGGATTAGAACTCAGTCATGTTTAGTATACCATTCAGCTGTTCAAACCAAGTGAAACAATATTCCAAGCAGTCCATGGTTCAAATCCCAGTAAGAGTACTTATTTCTTTCTCACTTCTAAATAGAAGATGAAATAGTAGTAGTAGTAGTAGTAGTAGTAGTAAATAAATGTATTCATAAAATCTAGAAAAGGATTGCCCAATTTAACGAGACTCATTTCCAACAGGGTGAAAACATTCACACTCACAGTTACAATAAGTTATAAGAATTTTGGGATATAATGTCAGCCATACATACAACAAAACAGTTTGTTACTCAGTGATATATATATATATATATATATATATATATATATATATATATATATATACATATATATTTGCAAAAACTTCATTAATGCACCAGTTAGGTAACTTAACACCACAAAAGTAGGGAATGTGGCATTAGGATTTCCAACCCTAACTCCCCACCCATCCCCCAAGCAGCAAAAAGAAAAAGCATTAGGATTTTGGATCTCCAAAGTCTTCACGAATCAGTGGTGGGTCTTCTTTGAGGTTGTCAACCCTAAAGCTTACCTCTTTCCACAGCCCATAGCCTCCTGTCCAGCTACAAGGTACAGCTGAAAGCCAGTGCCTCATAGTGATAATGCTCTTAAAGGTAGAGAAGTATGTCTCACCACATGTTACCATGCATAGTTCGTTGTAGCTTTCTTCCTATGGGCCTGCAGGGGATCATGTGTTACATTGTTTGCTCAGGGAATGGGGTGGGAATTAGTCTTGACAACCACAAAGAAGACCCCCACTGATTTGCAAAGACTCCATCGACCCAAAACCCTAATGTTTTTCCTTTTGTTACTTTGGGGTGGGAGTGGGGGTGGAGAGTTAAGGTTGGAAACCCTTACATCACATTTCCCACTTTGTGGCATTAGTTACCCCAACTGGCACATTAATGACGTTTTGCAAAGACCACCACCACCACCCTGACCATTCCATTTCCATATCTCTCCCATACCACCTGGCTCTCTTCCCCAAGTCCCTTCACCCTCTCCTACCTCACTAAATAGATTTCTTCTCTTACCATCTACACCATTTACCCTCCCTTCCTCCCTCCCCTTACCCTTGCCTAAAGCTCAACAAAGGTAACTAGTTTCTGGCTTCTTGCATCATTCTTATACACTTGTTCCTTTTTTCTCTAATTGAATTCGTTGATTTTCACTTACACACATCTCTAGTTGATCAGTTTTGTGCATTTTTAGTGATTCTAAAACCTGCTTGTTTATTTTCCTGCATATCAATTGATTATAATATTATTTCTGCCATCTTAGTTGCCTATTACCTGTTAAATGTGTTTGCATTCTGTGCCTCTTGTTTTGACATGGAACCTCTGTAAATGAGCTCTTAACTCAAATGCTGTAATCTGAGATCAGGAAAGAAAGAAAGAAAGAAAGAAAGAAAGAAAGAAAGAAAGAAAGAAAAGAAAGAAAGAAAGAAAGAAAGAAAGAAAGAAAGAATTTTCTTTCTTTTGAGGTAGTGAAATTGTATACTCATTCACAAGGTGCAGATGTGCAGGGCCATGGGAAGATTACATCTACTCACAGAGGTGGAGGGCCTGGCACCTCCACCAGTAGGGAATGCAAGTTCAAATTACTGATGTTACGAGCGAGCATCTAAAATTTTAAATGGATGCTCATAACTTTATCATTTTTATATTTTGATCCCCACATTTTCAACATAGCATCTTATGACCCCACCTCATGAACAAGGGTGATGAAAATTTTCAAATCCCACCCTAAAGGTAATTTTGCTGTGTGACTTGGAAATCACCTCTCAGGGCTGATTTTCATAATTCAACCACTGCTGCTCATGGGGGGTCCAAAAGGCATGTTAAAAATCTGAGGTCAAAATTTGCATGAATGAAAAGCTATAAATCAAGATTCAACCCCCTTAAATTACATTGAACTGCACTTACCTTAGTTTACATAAAATACATGTTGCAATAGTTTTTTTTGCAGCTCGCATTTTCAGTTAATTCAAAAATCCCTATGACACTAAAGCCGTAAAATATTTTTTCATGAAACCTTCAAAGGTACACCCTTAGCACAGGCCCCTTCGACCCTGGAAAATGTCAGTAGCCTATCCAAACAGTGACTGCAGAATGGTGACTCAAACAACTGTGACAGAATCACAGTGCTGACACTTTGGTGACCCATGGTTGCCCCCATCCCTGAATGGTGCCCCCAGAGTTGGAATATAAAATAAGGGGATGTGGGGGCAAAGCCAAAGGGTGGTGTGGTGGTCCAAGCCCCCTGCAATAAAGTCCTTCCCAACATGTTCACATTATGGGTTTGGTGCCCTTGTCAAGGGTCATTGTTTCGCTGGTGTTGTTTTGACATGGAACCAAAATTTCATGAAAAAATTCCACACCATCTAGGCTGTAGGTGAGAGCAAACAATACATAAGGTTAAGTATAGGCTACCTTTTTCTGTTTTTGGTGCTCTGTATCTCAGAAAGCAAGCAACATACTGTCACAAAACTTCCCATGTCTTCAGACTCTGACAGCCTCACCACACATGTACAATTTGGGGCTATTTTCTCAAAGCACATCAAAGTTATTAAGGTGCCAAAATTGGGGTTTAAATATTAAACAACTTACTCAGCCCTAATTTGTGGGCATTATTGTGCCCTATAATACATGATAAGTTTAACATAATGACACAAAGGAACTGACTGAACTGTATTTCATCCTTTATCAAGAAATCTGCAGCATACTTTGGGCATCATGGCCTTTGCATTTAACAGTCTCATGGATTTCTAAGGTACATATGAGATGACTGGTACTCTCAAGGACTTTCGTAACTGTTTCATGCATTGAGTTCCATGTATAAGAAGGAAACATATTTCTTAGAGGTTTTAAAACTGGAATATGGAATTCAATGTTATTTACAGATTTCAATTTCTCTTTCATTGTTCTAACTTTTAGAAATCCAATATACAAGGGGATCTTCTTTAAGTAACAATTAAATAGAGGATAATGTATGGGAAGGATTAGTAACCATGCTGTAATCACTTCAAGAGGTTACCATGGCAACAGTAATCCTCGAGAGCAAAGCTGGAGAGGTTTACCATTGACATGGTAACCTCAAGAAGTGATTGCAGTGAGGTTACTAATCCAACCCCATACATTATCTTTATAGTGTATGGGGTCTCTCCCCCACCAATGATTAAATGTAAGTGGCGACAGTAAAACATTCTAAAAACACTTAAAATGCTGCTGCTTTAAAATAAGACATGGATGAGAAACGGTTGGTGATGATGACACATGGTGTCAGGTTGGTTGCTGGATAATGTCAGTGCATCTACGTTGCTTGCTATCAGCGGGACTGTGGCAACATCAGGCCTACTTTTCTGAAGAATCTACAGGTAACTGTAATGGGGCAGCCAAAAACATTTTGAAATGTCAAAGTACTCTCACAACAAGAAATTGGGTACTGTATGTGGAGGGTGGGTGGAGGCATCTCGATCGTAGTTCCTGCAAGCATAAACTGCCAGAGTGGAATGCCAATTTGAAACACATGCAGGAACTAGCAACCACCATTCCAGTAAAAGAATCCTGTTTAGTGCTGGTGTTCCATCTTGTAAACTCATGGCTATGATGTACTTAAGAGAGGTTTATCACTGACGTCATAGAGAGGTTTAGGATTGACGTCATAGCTATGAGATTACAAGAAAATAATCTGATTGTTTTCTACACATAAGAAGCATTCCCCATAGTGCAACACCTGGAATCCATAGGAGCACAGGATCCAAGACAGCATGGGTTTACAAAAGGAAGGTCCTGTCAAACTAATCCATGGATTTCTTTGACTGGGTAACCAGAGTGGTGGACCAAGGGGGAGCAGTTGATGTCGCCTACCTTGACTTCAGCAAAGCATTCGATACTGTTCCACATAGAAGATTGATTAATAAGCTGGGTAGGCTCAAGGTGGGTCAGACGTTGGTCAACTGGGTGGCAAACTGGTTGACGGGCAGAAAACAGAGGGTGGTAAACGGTATACAGTCAGAAGAGATGCAAGTCACAAGTGGTACCTCAGGGATCAGTCCTGGGGCCAGTACTCTTCAATATCTTCATCAGTGACATTGCAGATGGACTGGAGGGTAAGGTTTGTCTGTTTGCAGATGACACCAAGATCTGCAACAGAGTAGATGAATCCAGATGGGGTGGGCAGAATGAGAAGAGATCTGGATCAATTAGCAAAATGGTCGGAAGAGTGGCAACTGGGGTTTAATGCCAGAAGTGCAAGATCATGCACATAATAGGGAAGAGAAACCCTGAAGCCACCTATATATAACTCTCCTCAGTCAACCCTGTACTTTTTTAGGAGCTGCTCTGTTGTAATGCCTTCTTTAGCCACTCACTTTTCTTTCTATTCAAACTGATTTTGCCCCTCCCACCCCAAGCTATTTTGCGTCTTCTTTCCTATATACTGTGTTTTCATTCCATTTCATGGTACCACTGCTGTTTTGTTCACTTTTTATAACCATACTGTTTTCTACCACACTAATTTGTATTCATTTGTGCTGTATTGATACTATTAGTTTGTTTTGCCTATCTGATGTATTTCCCAATGTACCCCTCTCTGAGGTTGCACCTGGACAAAAGCCTTGGCTTAGTGTGCCTTTCCCAATCACCAATTTATCAATCAATAAATAAATACTTGAACAATATCAGTACTATTTTGAAGTTACTTTTGAATGTATTATCAGTACTTTTTGCTGTGAAAAGGATAAATGCCAAACACATTGTAGCCATACTACAATCGTTTTGTATCAGCGGTTGTATTATTTATGTTTCGATACATAAAGTTGCATGATAGATTTTTACATTTTGTAGAATCACAGTTATTAAATTTGACTGATTCTGGTTCTATTGTAGCCATGTTTATGATGTGATGGTTTTACCCTTCTAACCCTTAATTGTAAACCCTTTATGGCATCGTAAACATATTACTCTTCTCTGTAGCAAATCCTAATCTTCCCATGTTTTGAATCAGAAAATAATAATGACAGTGGCAAATGAGACAAAAATCTACCTTTTCTAAGCAGTTAGTTCTGTTTTCAAATATTAGGTCTGGCTCAACTGATTCCCTAGTTCTTGAAGCAGCATATACTGTAGGTAATAACCTCAGTGCTGATCCATGTATCAGATCCAGGTCTGCATGATTCACCAACCCTCTGCTATGGGTTTTGGATTTGTGGGAATAATGTGAAGACAATGCTCACAGACATCAAAGAAAGTAGAGGACTTAGTTGTTGATGCTTTATCAGGGCTCTGATGGTTCTGTTGGACGTAGCACTGGCGTCATTAATGACTGGAAGCAGTACTGGAATCATCAATGACTAGATGATGCTGGCTGCTTAACGCCACAGAATGACATAGGAGTCATGACCTAATCTACTGTACTTGATAATCTCTGCTAGTTTCTGACCTGAGCTGACCTGGACCCACTGTACTGTAGTTATGTGTCTGACCTGTGTCTGATCTGTATATATATGCTTTGAAATACACCACTGTTATTTGTACTTTGAACTACACATTAAAGATGACAGGAAATCATTTCTAACTGGCAGCTGTTTATAAAGTTCTTATTTTCAGGAATTATATTAGTTGCCTTAACGTAGTCACATGTAATTGTACCTGGATAAAAAGTGATGTAAAAACTGTACTTTGCATTGTTTGTTTTTTATGGGCAGCATTCTGTTGCAGTTCTCTTAATGCAACTTGTGATCTAGAGTTTTAACTATGTCAGGGTTTGTGCACAGAGCTCTGAACAAGGTTCCGATAAGTCAACAGCTCATAATTAGCATTCTTTTCACAAACCATAACACAGTAAAATCTCCAAACTACCATTTTATGACTAGAACTGTGCAGCATGTTGTCTGTAAAAGAAAACAATAGAAAACACACTTTTCACATCGGTGTTTATGTATGTACAGTTAAATATGCAGTATCAGTGGCTCAGCAGGTAGCACACTCGCCTCTGAGGCCAGGAGATCAGAAGGCAGAGTTCTATCCCACACCAGGCACTTGGGTTAAACTCAATACTGACACTGTAGTGCAGCGTGACTGGCGTGCTGCACTCCTGAAGTGCCGTCTTTCAGATGAAATGTTAAACCAAGGTCCCATCTGCCTGTTCTGGTGGTAGCTCAAGTGGGTGTTAAAGATCCCATGGCACTTCTCGAAAAGAGTAGGGAATTTCTCGGTGCCCTATCCAAATTTCCTCCATTCGTTAAAAATATCACTAACAGCTTAATCTGGTTCAAGGTCAGTTGGCATTCACCTGTATCCTCCTCCCTGAAAATAGGCAGAATCTGTCTAGTACACTTACCTGGTCAACAAAACTAAATAAATAAAATATGGGTCATTTGGAGATATAAATTTCATTGCTGTAAATGGGAGCATTACTAACTGCTGCCAGTTAGCACACATTTCCCATCCCCTTAATATTTTCTATAAGTACCTACCCAATTCATAGTCTTGAGTGCTTTTTATATGGCTTCCTATGGTGCTAGATAATCTTGTATATATGATATGACTTGTATATACTGTGTAATTATTGTTCTGTTACACCTCCCCTACTGTTCCCCACCCCCCAGCACACCCCTGGAAATGACTCCTCAGCTCAGTGTGCCTTTCTGCCAACAAATTTGAATGAATAAATGACATGCATTTACAGTAGATGGAAGGAAGACTTATTGGGCCCTATGCTTGAAGGCACGGAGCGCCTCAGTGCCATGTATGTGAGGCGAGAGACACTCCACACCCATTGCACCCCACATGGGATGACTAAGGCGGCTATGCAGCCCTGATGCACCTGATCCCCACCTGTGCAGACCACAATGCGCAGGGGACAGGCAGAGGGCATGGCAGCACTATGCGGCATGCATAAAGCTGCATAGTGCTGCGATGAGTGGCATGTAGGAGCAGCTAGTATGCCAGGGAAACCCTGCCCTAAGTCCCCTATGCACTCCATGCATCCATCCCACACCAAGGGGACCACCGCCTCTGCATCCAGTGGCCACCCAGGGCCACCAACCCCAGCACCCAGCCAAGTCCCCACCATCCTGGTGTATGCAGCACACACACACACACACTCATGGGGGCTCCAGCCCCGGGCCACATGAGCCCCGCCTTCCTCTGTGGCTCCCTGTGCTCTGTTGAAGCCCCCACACCCTAAGACACACACACTCATGGCACTGCCCCCACCCCAGTACCTCTCTGTCTGATCGAGGGCACCACACAGCCAGTGGCACCACCCACCTCTCGCCTCCACAGCTGCCAGCCATGCGGGCATCCATGGGGAGCACAGCCAATGCACCTCCCTACCATTCAAGGGATCTACTGTTGGTCCCAGGATGGGCATCCAATTGGATGCCCACCTAGGTCTGTGACTCTGCCCCCAGCCACCTCGCAGAGTGCTGTGCACTGGGGCATGGCATGGACAGGTCATGGCCATTGGGAATACCAGAGTGTGTACCTGTCCCAGGTGTGGAGCTCCATGAGAGGGATACGAACTCAGGCAAATAATTCACCCATTGGAGCATAGGCCCTACTGTGAGCAAAGCACACCCTCTACCTGGTAATGACCTTTGCATGCACTGCCCACATCATCAGACATGCATGTGCCTCAACTCCCCAGCAGTTATCTGGATTAATTATTTTTAGTCAAGGGCCCAACTGGCTGGGATCCTTCTACTAAAGGAGATATTAATATGGATACTTATGAGAAATAGTCTTGATCTGGAAAGCCCAGCCCCTGATCACCTCTATTACCTTTAAGAGAGTTGGGCTCAACAGAGATGCCCTTAATGAAGTTTGAAGCTGAGGGAGAAAATGATAAATTAGAGAAAGGAAAATTCTCCAATGTCATTTGTGAATGTTAAGAGGTAGCTTCACTGTAAGAAGGCTTATGTAGTACTGTTCCTGGTCACATAGATTTATAAATCACATACTTTCAAAATTAAAATTTATTTTCACAGATTATCAGCATTCTTAAGGAACAAATAACATTGTTTCATTTGTTTACAATTTATTTTTAATCCTCTGACACCAGAACTTCCCCAGTTAGTCAGCCACCTATCAGCCCTATCAACAGCCATTTCTAGTACTCAGACCCTTTTCTCCATGACATATCCCCATGGTTGGACCCTTGGATGTGGAGGGAGCTCCCCTAGGTGCAGTATGAATTGGGTGACCAATGACCTGCATTTGGGCCTCAAGAAAGTGTCTTTACCCTGAGTGCTCTGGGAATTTTATGTTTTATTTTTTCAGCTAGCCTCCATTGGCATGCTGTTGTTGGGCATGAACACTTGCACCTTGTGTGCTGTATCAGCCTGTCAATATTCTTTCTACCTGAGCAGGCCATGGTGCACCACTGCCTGGGGTCACCTAACTTGTGGCATTGCAATGGACCACAGCCACCCACCACCATGCAGGAGGAGAACATCCTATAGGGATGCTTAATCCTCTGTCTCCCTCCAGCTCTCTGGTGCTCTTAGCTAGGGTCATGAACCAAGGTTGTTAACTCCTGCTATCGCAGTAGGCAAGCCAAACTTTTAGGAGTTGTGAGTTGTTTTATCCAGTGGTTTGGCACTTGAAAATTCACTGAAAGTTGAAAGGCAATATGGTACTCACCTAGTGGAGGATGCAGGTTCTGTGGTTTGTCTCTGTATTCGTGTGTGGTGCAGAACATGGTCTTTCATTGACATTTGGACCTCAGCAGGGATGTCTGGTGATGTGTGGCTTATTTTCACAGCTGCCTCAAGAAAGCCTATGGAGCCCTGCTCTCTGCGTTTTTCCGCCATTAGATCTTTGTTGTACTCCACTCCAGTAAAGTTGACAGTGTTCTGGGGATGGTGGTGTTAGATGAGAGCCTTGTTTCTCCAGGGCACCCAACACAGCTTCCAAAAGAAAGAAAAACTGCCACCAAGCGAGGCCACACACAATAACTATCACTGCAAGAAGGCTGACGGAGAGGTCTAGACAGCAGACAGAAGGAGGAGGATTGAACCATGACAGACAGAGGGAAAAAAAGGGCAAACATGAGGGGCAGAAAGGGAGAAAGAAAGAAGAAATGGTAGTGAGAAAGCTTTAAGGTAAAATGAAAAGATGGTAAAAAAGATTCAGCTTTTGTCTTTTAGTCATTCAATATTTATGATAACTGGGTGATAGAAATTGGCAGATAGTGAATTATGTACTCTGATATCCAAAAGGTAGCACTACCACATTTATTGGTACCTTTATCCACTCAGTTTTAAAATCTTCAGGCCAAAAACAATCTGTGTTTAATAATATATAAACAGCAGTTTATCCTCTCTGTCTAAATTAGACAATATTGGGAAAATGATTATCTGGCCTACTCAACTATTCTCCTAAATGAATGGTTGATGGTAAACAAGAAAACAGATTTAGGCTGTAGTATTTGAAGTTTTCATATCTGCCTGATAAGACATCTGAAGGTAACCCATGGACCTTGGATGCTATCTGCCCATTTCTACACAATAACACCATGAAGTACAGCAATTGTCACAAGAGTTCACAAACATTTAAATAACCAAGTCAGGATTACACAGGTAGGTCTATTGTTCAGAAGAGCATTCCATATACTGTAGGAAAACTAAACTCCTGCAAAATAGGGAGCGGAGTGAACAGAAAAAATCCACTGAGCTTTAACCTTCTCATGACATCCTGGATCTGTCACCATAAAATTAAATTGAATCCCTCAAAACATTCTGAATTCTATTCACCATGTTTTCTAAAATGATGTTACTGATCTGTTACAACTCATAATACATTTAGTGCTGACATTGTTTAATTTTATAGGATGCCCTTGAACAATATTTATTCAATTTTGCTTTGTTTGCAAAGTTCAGGAAAAACTAAACTAGATCCTGCACTTGATTTATTTCTTAAGTCCAAGTTACGCCACTTGAAACAAGGTTTTCTTGTCCCAGTACAACTGTTCTTATTAGTGTTCTTCATGCGCTGCATTTCAATGAGCCACGTGATAAAGCTGCTAAATTAAACCTGTGTGATGGAATATATTTCTTGTGAAGACCAAAAGAATTGCTGTGATTGGAAACGGAAGCTCCATGTTTTATTTATAGGCCAGGTAGACCACGGGTTGGTGCAGTATACTTAGGGCTGGATATTCAAACTGTGCCATTCATAGGTGCAACCCCTTGAGCTGCGCAAAATAGTTGCACTGGGGTGTGTCTGGGCGATATTCAAAGGAGTTGCGTTGAGAAACTCTTGAATATCACCAACCACAGCCACTGTGCATGAGTGTAGTGGAACTTGCACACCACCGCCAAAGGATTGACAAGTGGAGCATTCAACTTGCGGGTGGCACAAGTACCATTGTGCCATGTGCAAAATCACTAAAGGTGACATGCAAATGGGGCTATAATTCATGCCAAGGCGCAGGAGGGCCATTTGCATGTAATTATATCTCCATTTGCATGCCATTGGCATGTAGAGTGCGCCCGATCCCGAGGACTTACTGGCGCTGCCAGGCAGCAGCCGTGGGGACCGATGCTCCTACAGCCTGATCGCGGGCATAGTGTACTCCTCCCCACCAGCCCGATCGTGGCATCAATGTGGCTCCCACCCTCCTCCAGTACATACCCTGATGGTCAGTGGACCAAAATGCCCGATCGTGGGCGGTATGTATAATAATTCCACCCCTCCCGTTCACATCCCTGGTGGTCAGTGGACCAAATACCCGATCGCGGGTGGTATGATAATAATTCCACCTCCGTTCCCGCATCCTGGTGGTCCAGTGGACCGAAATGCCAGGTCCAGCGGGTGGTATGTGATAAAACCACCCCCAAACATAGCTAGTGGCTAATGTCCCCCACCCTACCCCACCCACGAAGCCCACCACCCGCTCCCCCCTGGCGGCGGTGGGCGGGCATCCACCCGCCTGCCGCCCGCCGCCCGCGACTGACGCCGGTAGAGACTCTGCGCCAGTGGTGCAGAGCAAGAGCCAATGGGCGTGCATCTCATGACAGTCAGGTTGCACAAATCTGGACTGTCATGTCTGACTGTCAGGCTGCGCCCGTGGCTCTTGCTCTGCGCAATGACGTGGCTCCCGGGCAGTCGGCGGCAGGCGCGTGGTGCTGCCGCCCAGCACGAGGCCGGGTGGTGGAGGCTCATGAGTGGGGAGGTGGGGACATTAGCCACCAGGCCTGTTCGGAGTGGTTTTATCATATACCACCCCAGATGGGGCATTTCGGTCCACTGGATACCAGGGATATTGGCCGGGAGGGTGGAATTATTATACATACCACCCGCGATCGGGCATTTCGGTCCACTGGACCACCAGGGATATGAACAGGAGGAGGGAGCCTCATTGATGCCCGTGATTGGGCTGGTGGGGGAGTACACTATGCCCCACGATCGGGCTCCAGAGGGCACAGGGACTGGGTTGGGGCCAGCCACAGGTGGCAGCTGCTGTGTTGTGCTCTGCAATACAGCAGCTCACCTGTGGGTGGCCCTCGACTTAAGCCTTTTTGGCTCAAAGTCCTGCAGGCGAGGTTGGGGTTGCGCCTGCACAACTCTGCACAGCCCAGCTGAATATCGGGCTGTGCAGTTTATGCATGGTTCCTCCCCTCCAGTTCAGCATGCATTCATTTGCATTGCGCTGTTGCTCAGCATGTTTTCTGTGGTGCAACTGCCTCCTGCTGAATATCACCAGAATGGAGCACGTTTGGACTTGTGCAGGCGCAACCCTATTAGCAGCGCGCAACTTTTGAATATCTGGCCTATATGTTTCCTCACAGGGTTTCTTGAAAGACATCCTTCCTTAATTAATTACAGTGCTTACAAGCATAACCAGGAGCTCCTTTCCTGAATGGGAGCTCCTCTGTGTTAACTTTTTACTGCATTCCTCAAAGAAAGAGGGATCGTAATTTGCCCTTGAAAGGCAGGCCTCCTAAACCCTTACATTCCTCATAGCCAGCTCCACCTCCAAGCTCAGACATTTTGTGACATATGTATAGGAGGAGCATAGAGTACACTTCATTCATTTATATGAAGTATTTGAAGTTGATTTCCCAATTTTAAATTGGATTTTGATACTGACTGATATCAGGGTTCAGTTAACAAGGCTCTTGTTAGTTCAGCCCTGTCATCAATCTGTACCAAAATACAATTTAAAATCTGGAAATCAGCTTTAATAAGGATGCTCCATATAAGTGATCAGAGTGTGCTGCCATGCTCTTCATATACAGACATCACTAAGTGCCCCAGCACAGAGGCAGAACTGGCTATAAGAAGTGGAAGCTATTGTGCTGCCAGCTGCTTGGGGCAAATAATCCCTTCCCTTTCTTCTGGTAGTGTAAGAAAGTATGAAACTACATGGAGAAGCTTCCATTCAGGAAAGGCAATTCTCTGTTTATCCTTTTAAGAACCAAGAAAAGTGACTTTAATGCACCAAGAATGAGTTAGAAAATGTCACCTAAATAAAGGTAAATTCAGCCATTTTATTTTATTCAGTTTGGTACCACAGTTCAGTAAAGAGTGACACTTGTTCTCAACTGGGCACGTAATAGTAGTTTTGTGATGTGCAGTACTGATGTCTGGAAACAGAACTGGCAACAATGAAGGTTCTCTAGATACCAGAGTCTGGGTTTCGATACAAGTCTCCCATGGTAAGGGCTAAGCCAGAGGACCATTAACATTTCTTTGTATTTCTTTGTTGCTTGAAATCATTATTTACTTTAAAAATCCATGTGAAAACTCAGTATCAAGTGTATGGTTCATGAACATAACAGATCACCGTGCCTGGCAAATAGTAAATATAGTTTCTCCATCAGAAATCCTTGGCATTTATAAGTCAGTTTGAGAATTAAGTATACATAATCTTCTTTCTCTTTTTAATATAATTAGAAATGTGAGCATGTAGTCTGTATAGTCCATAGTTTCCTGCTGTTGTGCTTCTGTTAAAGTAATTCTTTTTTTCACTTTAGAACCTTGAGTCTATGCATTTTTACCCACCTGGTAGACTTTTTTGGGTTATACCGATCAGTCCCAGAACTTGGTGATACCAAATGAGTTGGCGTCTGCACAGCATTTCCTTGCAGGCCTTACACTTTACTGACAGCACCTCGTGAGGCAATGCAGTCTACTGGTTAGAACACTGGTTTAGGAACCAGAAGATCACAGCTTCATACCCTACTATGGCTAAAAGTACTCACTGTGTGACCTTGAGCAAGTCGTGGTCATGCCACCTAGCAATGGAAATGGATACAAGTAGGACGCCAGCAGTAAAACAAGGTAGTAGAAGAGCTTAATTTACATTTTGCTTCTGCAGGTTTGACCTTTGGAAAACATCAACAAACTCTGGCAGTCCTTCTGCCATGAAACCAGACACCACACACTAGGCACTTTTACACTACCTCTTCTGTAACAGAATAACATTGCAGAAGCAGTTTACAGTTACCTCTGTTGGTGTGTAAACTGCATGTGTTTTGATTCCACAGCGAACGCTCGCCTGAACTGCGTTCCCTGGTTGGCATGGTTTGTGGTGATGTGTTCCGTTCACTACATTGTGTGCAATGGCCATTCCGGTACCAGTCATTACCTAGAATGAAATTCTGGGAAGCAGAAGGCACTTTTAGAGAATGGAAGACGAGTTTTCCAACAGAGTGCAGTGTGTGTAAAGTCAGCACGAAATGGAACAGACTACAACGGCGCCACACAGGTACTGAATATTTCGTAAAGAAACCTGTGTGTAAAGCGCCTACTGTGGCAGAGACAGTTTTAAGTTAAAACTAGCTTTTACTCCAAATAAGCCCTTCAATCCCTTAGAGAACTTGATATAAAAAGAAACTGCTGCCACAGTTCATTTGGATCCTTATTTCCTAAAATCAGGTAGATTATTCTGGCAGCTCTCTGTCTCATTTTGTTCAATGTGTCCCTGCTCAACAATGAGCTTTCTTTCAGTTGGAAAACCACATGCTTTACCCCACTCTTCACATCAAGTAACCAGTCCATTATTAAATAGCTACAGCCCCATCACTAATCAATCAGTGGTACCTAAGTTACGTATACAAATTGTTAATGAACAGCTTCACTCTTATCTGGATCTAAATGATATTATTATGCCCACACAATCTGGGTTCATAGCTAAACATGTACTACTTCAGCCTTGGGAAAGGTCATAAATGACTGGCTGAGTTTCATCTATCAGAAGTCCATCTGTGGTGTTCTATTCTTAGATCTCTGTAAAGCATTCAGTTCAGTTGACTATATTCTTAGACACATAAAGCAAAATAGGGCTTAGACCCAGAGTTGTTGGTTTCTCCAGGTACCTTATTAGCCATCAATGGCAATTGAAAGCTGAGGGTATTAATTGCTCCTTTTTCCTGCTAAGGAAATCCATGGGATGGGCTTCTGATGTTGGAATCAAGCAGGAGGGAGTTCCAAGGCAGTGCCAGCTACAGAGGATGGGCTCCTGGTGTCGGAATCAGGATGAGAATACAACAGTGGCCACAGAAACATACAAAGAGATGTTGTCATCAGAAAAAATGCCCTGCAGCAGATCACGTCTACACAGCCCTACCTACCAATCTACTGTTGCTTTTATCACGCCCTAGTGGCCCTTCAATCCCTTTCCTCCCTACCCCTTTTGATACTGTCTTCAACAGCCCCATACTGAATTGTATCTGTAACTGGGTGAATTGGTCTTTAACTGTTTCTTTTGGATTGTAAATACCTATATATCTTTCACCAATTATCTATTTCATTATTATTCTATTGTTTGTACACATCTGCATCTATCTGTATATTCTCCTCCCCTTCCTCGGTCACACCTGGAAATGAGCCTCTGCTCAGTGTGCCTTTCCCAGTTACCAGCTTTTAAACAAATAAATAAAATATGTCAATTCCACCCATGTTTGAATCACCCCATTGATTTAGCACAGATTACCTCCTTTGGTAGCCTTTTCTATTCTTCCACCACCTTGTCCATGAAGATATGTTTTCAGATGTCCCTACTAAATTCCCCTGCCAGCCTCACTGAGTTCCCATGTGCCTGTGTTTCCACTCAGGGTAAATAACGTGTCACTGTCTACTTTGTTAATCTGCGGAGGAATTGTTCTGTATCGTAATGCCCCTTCCCCTGTCTTGCCTTCTGTTTATACATGTTGAGTTGACAGCCACTCCACATATGTGCACCTGAACTATCCCAGAAAGGACAGGAGTCAGTGACCTGAAGCAGGGTGCAGATAGTGGAGTGGTAATTACTAAACTAGACTGAAAGGGGAAAGGAAGTTAAAGGAGAAGAGGAAGTCTGCAAGCCATGAGTAGAGTTTCTCTTGCAGCTTTGCAAGAGAAGGGAGGAGGGATAGATGGCAGAAGATTCCAGGAGTGGAGGGATCATCCCTTTGTGGAGGAGAGAACCTGGCAATCTTCCAAGACTGAAGTACAGCACAAAGGGTGAAGAAGAGATTAGGGGGTGACTAAGTGGGAGGTGATGGCAGGAGCTAACAGATGGAGAAGTGGGGTCCAAACCATCTGGACAAGATTTGGATAGGTTGAGTGAGGAAAGGGCAAGAAAGGTTTCCTGGGTAGTGACAGGTGGAAAATCACCAGGGTCAGACTGGGGTACAGAGGGCCCACCTGGAAAGAGGATACAAGGGCCCACCTGGGAAATCAATGCAGGAGGGCCCAGGGTGACACTCATATCAATATTCCACTTCAGTTTGATATATTAGTTCTGTGATTACATGCTACATTTATCTACAGTGCCCCAGATGCCTCATTTAATTAGAAAAGATGATAAATACAAACATTTTCAGAGTTCAGAAGGTGACCAGGTACCCAACTGAGGGGGCCCACCTGGACATTTCAGGTGTCCTGGTGGGCCAGTCCCACCCTGAAAATCACACCCTATGGTAGAGTGAGGTAAGGATGAGGGAGGAGATGGGGAGAGGAGAGAAACCTGGAGGTGGGGGAGGAGACCATAAGTGGTGAAAAACACATTGAAGTGAGCAGCAACAGAGAGAGGGTCAGAAACTGGTGAGCCATTACCCATGAGGACTGGGGAAGGATTGGGCTGGGGTGTCAAAGGGGTGAATCACCTTCCAGAATTTGGCAGGGGAGTTAAGATTATTCTGAAGGTTACCATTAAAATAGAGGTACTTGGTGGTACAAACAGCCATAATGCAAGAGTTCCTAAACACACTACAAGAGAGGAGGTCAGACAAGGAACAGGATAATTTATTCCTGGCCTAGGCATGACCACAGAACTTGCACATCTCTATAAGATCATAGTGAATATGGGGTGGTGAGAGGATTTAACCCTGAATTTCCTAATGGGGCATGCTTGTCCCAGACATAGTTGAATGTAGAGTGAAAAGGAGAGAGCCATATCAATGTCTGGGGTAGAGAGCATGGGGACCAATCACTGCAGCCAGGCTGCTCAGTAGAACTTCTTTGTTCAGCAACCAGAGCAACCTGGACCAGATGTACTTGGGGAGGAGAGATAGAGCCAGACATTCCTGACCCAAAATGTTATGCTGTGGTTGCTGAAACCCACTCCAGGAGGGTATGGTTTGATGAATGAGGAGTGAGAAGAGCTGGTTCAGGGATGAGTTATGAGAGGTTGAGGGATCAATCCTGTGGGAGGTTGGCCTGGAAGCTGGGAAAGCCAATTAATATTACAGTCTCCTAGAGCATGAGCTCACCAGCAGAGGAGTGTGAGTGAGGGTACAGAGTGAGTCCGCCAGACAGGAGGAAATTTTGGAGAGGCACAGAAAACACCAATAAAATGGGTAAGGAGGAGGTAAATTAACAAGTAAGCATTTCTGATGTAACAACCTGGACACAATGAGCTTGATCTCCTACTGCAATGTATTCTGTAAAGTACTTTCTGAATGCTCTTGTATTGTGGATCAGTTTTATAAGTCTGAGAATCTGTCTGTCAGCAGATAATGTACCATATGGCCCACCTAGTCTGCCCATTTCCCTACTTACTGCTGCAACCCCAGATCCTATTTGATCTGCAGCTCTCCTGCTCTACATATCTCCAGGGCACCCTTATGTCTATCCCATGCACCTCTCGAACCCCTGTATTGTTTTCACACCCACCACTTCTGCTGGAAGGCTGTTCCACTGTTCCACCACTCTCTCAGTGAAGAAGTTCTTTCTAACATTACCCCTGTGCCTTCCACCCTTGTCGCCTCATATCATGCCCTCTTGTTCTTGTGCAGAGTTTTTCTGAAATATGCTTTCCACCTGTACCCTTTTATTCCTCTAAGGTACTTGAAAGTCTATTATATCCCCTCTCCTTCTTTCCTCCAGTGAATAGATATTATGGTTCTTAAGCCTTTCCTCATAGGGCTTCTATATACAGTCTATGTACAATCTCCACTGCCCTTCTCTGGATTGCCTCTATTTTGTCAATGTCCTTCCAGAGATGTGGTTTCCAGAAATGGACATAGTACTCCAGCTGAGGCCTCACCGTGATCTGAACAGTGGCATCACCACCTCTTTCCTCCTGTCTGTTATGTCCTCCTATACACCCCAACATTCTGTTTGCTCTCCCACTGCTTTTTACACTGTTTGGTCACCTTCAGTTCATCAGCTATGATAACCCTCAAGTCTCTGTTCTGACTTGTAGTGGCCAAAATTTCCCCACCCATCCTGTACTCCTCCTTGGATTCCTGTGACCCAGGTGCATGATCTTGCACTCTTTAGCATTGAAACTCAACTGCCAGACACCCAACTACTCCTTTAATAGGCTTAGGTCCTTTTCTCATTTTTGCACCCCTCAGTGTGTCCACTCTGTTGCAGATCTTGGTGTCCTCTGAGAGGAGGCACACCTTTCCTCCAGATGTTCTGCAATGTCACTAATCAACACATTGAATAGGACTGGCCCAGCACCAACCCCTGTGGCACCCTGCTGGTCACCTCTCTCCTAAGAGTCTTAAAAGTCTTGCTTATAAAATCTAATAAACATAAAGCTAAAAAATAAGTAAGCAATTGGACACCATGAGGAATGCATTATGCTAATCTAACCACATACCTAGAAGTATAGTGAGTAGAGATGGTGAAGTTGCCTAAATTCACTTCAAAGGAAAAAATACATAACTTTTGGCCACTTCCTTCATTAGCTACTGCAATTCACATAATTGTTCACCCAGCAAATTGCTCAATTCATGCAGCAGGACTACATGAATTGCCAATTCATGGGTGAATTGACAATATTAGTAGTTCTGCTACACTTTATTTGTGCAGTTAACCAGTAAAACATACATAAATTGCAATCCTTATGTGTATAAAATACCTCTCCCCACCCACTGTGCTGTAATTTCACACACACACACACACACACACACACACACACACACACACACACAGCCACCTCCCAAACCCTTTATGTATCATAAACCTGCTTCCATCCCCATGCTGGCACCCTCTTACCTCTTCATCCTCCTGCCTTGGTAAATTTCACTATTAGTCTCATTCATCAGTCTTTTGTATGTTAACAACCCCCCTCCCACTTGTGCACCAAACACACTCCACCACCTCCCTGCACCAACCAGTCACCAGACCCAGTTGATATGAAGACCTGCACCCAATCCCCTCTGGCCTGCACCACCCCAGGAAAATTAGTTCTCATTGACCTGTAACAAAAAAAACAGTTCCCCAGAGCTGAGTATCTGCTCTGTTTCATGTTTATCTCAGTAATAGCATTGAGGCATGAATGAATGATGACAATTTGCTCCTAGTCAAACCTTATTGGCTGAATGTCATCCAGTGAAGTTTTACTAGAGCAAAGACAACACCATTCACATATGCCAGCCCAGCACCAATTACCAAGATAGATACTGAACAGAGCAAATGCTTTGCAGTGGGGTACTGTTTTATTTATTTACAGGTCAATAAGAATTGATTTATTGTAAGTGTTGACAGGGAGAGGAGGGTGGTAGAGGCCGAGGGGAGGGTTGGGTGAGGGTCTTCATGTCAATTGGTTCTGGTGACCATTCAGAGTGGGGAGTGTGTTTAGAGCAGGTGGGGAAGGGTATATTAAAAATGAACTGACAATTGAGAATAATAGCAAAATTCACCAGGGCAGGGGGCTAAGTAGAGAGGAGGGTGCTGGAGGAGGAAGGAAGGGGTTATGATGTAAAAAGGGTTTGGGAGGTGGGAAGGGGAGGAATTATAACACTGTGAGTTGGGGAGGTATTGTATGTATTTTGTAATTAAAAAATAATAATGTCAGTGCACCTGCCAGAAATTTGCACCAACTTCATTGGTGAATTAAACTTTACAACATCTCTAATAGTCAGGAACAATGCCACAAGTGGAGTGCCTTTAACCCTGGAAGAGCAGTTGCATCAGCATAATGTACACACCTGAAGTGTCTTATTGCGTGTTATAAAATGCATAAACTGAGCAAATGTAAAAATGCAAAAAGCCAACTTTTATGAAAAACAGGTACAGTATTTTGTTACAACTAACTAGTAAAGAGTAGCATCTTCTCAACATTCAAGCATCTCTCTATCCACACATTCAATAGATGGATTGTTTGTTTATCATCAAATGTAGAATTTAAACTTCAGCAGAATTCTACTGGTTGAATGTTCAACTTGCCTAACAAAAATGAAAAACATAAAAGAACAACTCAGTAAAGCTAGGATTCTATTTTGTCTGTGGTAGGGCAAACAGCAAAGATATCTCTGTAGGCAGGCAAGAATGGGGTTCCATGATCAGAAAAGAAGCTCCAAAAGATAAAACTGTAAGAGTACTTCATTTTTAATATGTCCATATGTGTAAGGAGGGAACAAAAGAAAATAACATTTAATCAATTTTTCTTTTTATTTTGAGGAGTTTTGCTTTTAGGCCTAGATGATTGTTTTACATTGCTGAGTGGCAGCCATGTCTGAGATAGCAATCGTGAATTTTTGAAAATGCATCAATATTGTTAGTATGCTGTGTCCTGATTGCCAGCACTATTTTTTACCTGTGCATCAAACAGATCTAAGGCATAAGTAAACCAATCAGGATGCAGGATTTTCCCATTTATTTTATAACAGTTGGATATTTTACTGTGTTTGTACCTATTCTACTGACAAGTGACTTTAGATTAATTTAGAAGTAGCAGTTTGAGCTTTATTTCAATACGATAGTATACCTTGAGACTGACATCACATGTATAAAGGGGTCCAAGGATGGCAGCAACATTGTTACAACAAGCTATTGTAAGCACTGTAGTAATAATAAAGTGTATATTAATAAATGATGACCTAGCATGGCCAAATCCAGATACTGCCATCCCATACTGATCATCTCTACAACTGTTAAGACAATTGCTACAGTGCTTGCTGCTACCAATATATCATCAGTTTTACTGTACTCAAATTAAAATTTAGAAATATGAGGCTGGGATTAAAAATCATTAACTCATTAGTTTTCCCAGTTGAGCAATAGGGTTAGGGTCTACCAGGTCAGTTAATGTACCAGTTTCATATACTCCACTTAAAGAGCATTTTCTCACCTGGTTTATTACATCCAACAGCAAAGATCAATACATTCTACCAATTTGACTCAGAGTGAATGTATACAAAATGCCACTTTGTGCTGCAAGTCTGAGCCAAGAGAGCATTTTCTGAAGCAAAACCACTGCATCCCCATACCTTCATGATCTCCATGATATAACTGTAGTAACTGTGGCTAATGATACCTTTATAAACAGATGTTTTAGTATAATCTTTGTTACAGAAGAAAAGTGTTATCATGCATTTAATTATTTGAATGAGAAATGCCATGCTTGACTCAGTATAACCGGATTTGTGCCCCAGACGAATACTGTAGTTTTCCTCTTTGAATATATTTCATACATTATTGCTTTTGCCCTTTGCAGACAATACTAATACACCAACCAATAAATCAAAGCAGACTTCTCATAAACATGATCTGATTTTTTCTCTGTAAATAAATTATGAAAAGAATAAAAGTGAAGATTAAAACCATCAGAGAGAATGGCTTGTGCATTAAGTATTTATTGATAATCCCTAGATTCTTGCCTATTTCTGACATAAATTCAGAATGTTTTAAACTATCAACTGGAGCATTAGAACTTTATCAGCTATTGTATATGAAAATTAATCATTGGTGTCACGTGAAAATATAAGTCTGGTGAAATATATATATGCTAACATGGAAGTGTGTGGTATTCAGTTGGCATAATAATACATACCATGTGTTGGGGGTGCTTGAAAGTGCACTATTAACACTATTTGCTAGACTGTACTAGTTACAGCCTCTGCATTTATAAAGAGACAATAACTGTCTAGTCATATTGTAGTATTTGGGAGGGTTTTGATCAGAAAATCATTGCCAGAATAAAAAAAAATGTATGTCTAGTCAATCTATCTGTTCTGTTTTAGAAAATCATTTTGGTGGTTTGTTTAGCACAATTTAGATAGGTAGCACTATAGCCAGATTATCCTACATTTACAAAGGGGATTATCTGGTTTATGCAGTACCCAACATACTGTATATTACTTGAGAATCTCCAAGGCTGGTAAGATTAAATATGTACTTGTGATAAGTTAAAATGATATTGATATAGGTTCATCTGTTTTATACAGTGAGGCTACAAATTTGATGGTAGTGCAAACTGATGCGTGAGGGTAAACATGTATTGGTTCTAATAAACATAACATTGGTTCTGAAATGTACTGATTTAGAAAATGGTATTTATTCCTAAAAACATATTTCAGTTGCAGTTAATATTCGTTGCTTTGAAGATAAATGATGGTCTGAGAAATGTTTGTAGGTATCCACAAAATTACATCAAAATCTGACAGTGTCATTGGTTTTAATTAGTGGAATAATTTTCCATTAGCAAGATTTTTCAAAGTATAATATTCAGACACAGCTCCACTTCTGTTTAATTAATTTTTGAACTTACATCCCATCATTCATTACTACTGAGGACAGTTTCATGAAAATAGGATCTTTCTGTCTCAGGTTTAATTTCATCTTTCTGCTTTCCCTGCTGAAGTCATAATCCTGCACTTTATGAGACCATACTTATTTCCATAGCAACAGATGATTACAATGCCACAAGCAGAGCAATGTGAATCCAGCGGAGAAGAGTAGGGGATGAAATGAAGACCCTAGATAAAGATAATGTGTTCATACAAATGTCCAAAGTGACAAAGAATGAGAGGATATAAATGAAGTAACTGTCACATTTGAGAAAAAAATGAGAAAACATATTATTCAGACACAGCTTGCTATAGATAATATTTTATTGATTTCAGAAGCAATTGTCATATCTTTAAACAAGTAGCGTGCCCAAATGAGTAAGACTTTGGAAAATTAAAAACATGTATATCAGAGCAAACAGAAGAAACAATACAGAAGCTAGATTAAGGAGCTACACAGGTGCACATTTGCAAGTACAGTATATTGACAAGGTTAAAGCAAGGGCTGTGTTCCTTTGACAAATACTATATGTTTGAATCACTATAGGGCACTAGGTTTTGAATGTCTATCTTTACAAGAAAAGGCCATAGTCTTGGAAGCACTGGCCCTCAAAATGTTGCTTGAAACATAGAAATGTAGAATTTGCAGGTAAATAAAGACCTTTAGTCCTTTGAGTCTGTGTGATCTCTACCTTGTCAACTTGGTCACAACCATTTAATACAAATTATGTACCTGGTTATTTCCAAACCAATCAGTAGTGTAGTAAATAACAATGGACACTTTATAATGTCACTATCCTGTGAATGAAATGTGGAGCAGAGATTCCACTATCCACCCTTCTCAGATAAGGGTTTCAAACCAAATGACTGCAAACACAAAGATGGGGTGTGCACACACACACCAGGATTAAAGTGAGAATAAACACTTGTATGAGGTTACAAAGGAAGCAATTAATTGCCAGGACACCATGGAGTGATAGTATTTCCAGACACCAAACACACTGGCACGTCACCTCACTCTGAGGCATTAACAGGTGGTAAGTAAATCATTGCCTTTTGAAACTTTGTACAAGTTTATTGTAAGAGTTCTTCTTGCCTTAATCCTGGTGTATGCACCATCTTTGTGGTTGTGGTGATGGTGTATGGGGTGTCTTACCCTACTGTAGCACCTGCCTCTGAAGCCCATGCGGCAGCATGTCTCCACATGTGTTTTTCCTTACAAGCCAAACAAAGCTGAGCAAAGCCAACCAAGCTAATTTTATTTGTAACCTGAACCAGACCACACAACCCAATCTTCAGCAGTGAAATACTAATAAATGAATATGTCACTGAAGCACTGCCACCTAGAGTACAAATATTGAAAACTGTAATATATTTGAAGTGTTATATAAGATATTAAAACTAATACTTGGAAGATATGGATATTGTCTTTAACCTGGTGTAAATTGCTTGCAAAAAATGTATAGCAAGCCTCTTAGGAACCACAGACATCATCCAGCATAAGCTGCAGTTCAGTGTCATTTGTCTGAGATCAAAGCTGCTCAATCTGTGCTCAGAGTGGTTGTAGGTAATACAATACTTTGTATGTTGAAGCAATCTACTACATACATATGATTCAAACATTTTCATTTTTCTAAATGCATATCAATATCATCAATACATATAACACAAGACCTAGTAGGAGTCTTACCAAAAGTGCTACATTGCAGAATTAGAATCAACATGTCCCCAGTAGGCCTAATACCAAAAATTAGGGCCAGATTTTTCAAAACATACTGGGACTAAGTCCCCTCCACAACTCCAGTTGTGTAACAAAATCTCCACAGTTGCAGAGATTTATATTTTCAGTACCTGCAGCTGAGGGAGATGTTACACCTGATCCCATTGGCCATAACATTTTCCGCAGCTGCAGGCAACAACACCACAAGCTGCCAAAATCATAGAGCCAGTTGCAAAGCAGCTCCACATTTGAGAATACTGTAGCTGCAGAGAAAACTGCAGCTCCACAAGTGAAGACCTGCTTGCAGCATTTTTTCCTGCAGTTGCAGCAGTTCGAAGGGTTCTGAACATTCAGCCCTAAATCTTTTTATATATATATATATTTTAGTGTTTTTCCTGTTTGCTCCCTATAACCTGTCCTCATCCCTCAGCCACGATGCATGTGTGGAGGCACACGCACACCGCATCTTGAGGTGCCCTCTCACTCACGTGCTGCCTCCGCCTATGCTGACCACCAGACCTCCACCCAATGGCAGCGGAACCACGGGGTGGGGCAGCAAACACCCAGGAGAGGAGAGCTACCTTCCAGCTGCTCAATCCTGCTCCTACCCCACCCCATGCCAGCTTCCCAATGACTCAAGTCCATTCCCAAACCTAGGTCACTGGCGTGGCGCAAGAGTAAGGCATCGAGGCTCAGCTCTCCTGCGCCACGGGCAAGCTGAACCCTAGATCTCTAAGTTACTTTGTTAAAAGTTGCAAGCCATTTTTAACCCTGATATCACTCCTGTTCAAAAGGCCAGATTCAGGGAAGAGCTACTACTGATGTCATGACCAGACCTCACAGCTTAGTCCTCCCTGTTAGCAAGCTTATGAGACTTATTTTTCCAAAGTTTAAGAAACTGTAGCTGTAGTAATTATTTGAACTAAAAACTGACCCAAGCTTGGGCACAGTTAGTGTGTTTCTAGGATGTTCACATCGTGGTACTGTACTTTAGAATGTGGCAAGAAGTGGTTTTAGAATGCAGGTTTGGAAAAAGCCAAGGAATGTCAAGGTGGTGCACGATTTCAAAATGTTGGGGACATACATTCTTTATGCTTGGCAGAGACGCAATCTCAAAATGTAATGCAGACATTCAGTCTCAGAATGTGACTGGGACACATATCTAGGACTTTAGCAGGAATAACAATTTCAGACTATACTGGGGATGGACTATTTGAATGTGATAGGGTACATCATTTTATTCAGAAATTGCTTGTCCCTGCCACATTTCAGAACCATCAAAATTGTCAAAGTTGGACATTGCATCTCCACCACATTCCAACACTGTGCAGTACTTCCACATTCAGACACTGTGCATTGCTGCCACATTCCAAAAGTGCATGTCCCACCACGTTATAAAATGGGCATCTCAACCACATTCTAAAGTTGAGTGGCAGTGCACGTTTGAAATTCTGTCACCACCACATTCCAAAATTGTGTCAACATCATATTCTGAAATTGTGCATCCCTGCCATTCTAAAATTGTGTGTCTCAGATCTGAACTTGTGTACCCTGTGTATTCCTGCTGCATTCTGAAATTCTGTCACCACTACATTCCAAAACTGTGCATCCAATCACATTCAGAAAATAGAAACATAGAAATTGTCAGCAGATAAGGACCGTTAGGCCCATCCAGTCTGTCCATAAGTCCTGTACTTGATTACTGCTTTTGACCCTCCCGGCTTAACCTCTATGGTTCCCCTATGCCTGTCCCATGCATATTTAAATCCAACCACAGTGCTCACTCCCCACCTCCAGAGGCAGACCATTCCATGCATCCACCACTCTCCATGAAGAAACACTTCCTCACATTCCCTCTTAACCTACCACCTTCCAGTTTCATGTCATGCCCCTAGTTCTTGTACCTCCTGTATTGGAATCCCTCCCTTGCACTTTGTTTATGCCCCTGAGGCACTTGAATGTTTCTATCATGTGCCCTCTCTCCCACCCTCTCCTCCAGTGAGTACATATTGAGGTCCCTTAGTCTCTCCTCATAAGTCTTGTGGTGCAAGCCCTGTACCATCTTAATTGCCCTTCTCTGGACTGCCTCCAGCCTGTTAATGTCCTTTCGAAGGTGCAGCCTTCAGAACTGCACACAGTACTCCATGTGAGGCCTGACCAGGGTTTTGTATAATGACATCACGACCTCATGCCTTCTGCTGGTGATACCCCTTACTATGCACCCTGCATGCCACTGGCTCTCCCTGCTGCCTTTGTACTCTGCTTTGACATTTCAGGTCATCTGAAATAGTAACCCCAGGTCTCTTTCCCTTTGGTGACTATCAGCAACCCCTCAATCCTGTAGCTCTCCCCAGGGTTACTATGTCCCCGGTGGATAATTTTTCACTTTTGAATTAAACCTCACTTGCCACTCTGCAGACCATTTCTCAAGCTTCCCAGGTCCCTCCTTATTTTTCTCCACCCCTTCAGGAGTATCCACCCTGTTACAGATCTTTGTGTCATCTGCAAACAGGCAACCCTTTCCTTCCACCCCTCTGCAATGCTCACTAATGAAGACATTGAACAGAACTGGTCCAAGGACTGATCCCTGAGGTACTCCACTGGTCATCCTCCTCCTCTCCCAGATTGCACTCCATTTATTACCACCCTCTGTCTCCTGTCTGTTAGCCAGTTTCCAACCCTGTTTATCACCATGTCTCCCATGCCCAGACTACCCCACCAGCCTCCTATGTGGGACAGCATTGAGGCTTGCTGAAATCAGGTGAGCGATGTCACGCCCCACTCCGTTACTTCCAGCTAATCACCCAGTCGAAAGAAGTCTGTGAAATTTGTCTGACACAACCTACCGGCTGTGAACCCATGTTGCCCAGGGTCCTGGGCACCAATGGCTTTAGATGTCCTACTTTCCTTTCCTTAAGCAGTGCCTGATCTTCCCCACTACCGAGGGGAGGCTGATGACCTATCGTTGCCCACCTCCTCCCTACTGCCTGATTTGTGTAGAGAGATGACATGTGCCCTTCTCAATCCTCTGGCATCACTCCTGTGTTAAGTGACTCAGTGAACAATGCTGCCAAAGGTTCGCCTAGCTCTCTTTGCAGCTCCTGTAGTATCCTTGGGTGTATGCTGTCTGGTTCCATTGTTTTGTCCACCTTCAGTTTAGTGAATTCTGCAGACACCTCTCCCTGTGGATGGACTGTGTCCACCCCCCTTGGCATCTGATGCTTGGCTGTGGTCCCTGTGCCTGCCCCTCTTCTGTGAATACTGAACAGAAGTATTTATTCAGTATTTCTGCCATATCCATGTCTGCCTCTACACTCCCCTCCTCCCTTTAAGTCTTACAATCCCCCTTCCCGGTTTTCTTCCTTTTTGTCGATGCACCTGTAGAATGTCTTGTCCCTTTCGTATACCTATATATATATATATATATATTGCACCACTAAGTCTTGATCCACTACTCATCTCACAGTGATTGTTTTTCACATCACAGTCTGTTGTCATAGAAAGTACTGTGACATCATAAAATAAGGTCAGAAAAATTCTCATTAAGCTTTCTATGTAGACTCAGATATATGTTTGCAACAATATATTGCAAATACTAGGAATGACTATTTAATATTTTAAAATGGATAATCTAGTTAATGTGACTTACTGAGTAAATTATATATTTCATGGAAGTAGATATGTGTTTTCAGTACTGTACAAATGTTGGACTGTATACATTATAAGAACTCAAAGCACACTACAGTAGGTTATAAGGACATTGCTCCATATGTTCACCTTGGACATCATAGGACTGGAAAAGTACATTTTCTAAATGTGTCTGTTGCATTTGTCTCAGTCTGGCCCTGCACATGCAAAGGACTCAGGCGCTACAAGCTCTCCTGAATGGAGCACCAGGAAATCCTCAGCCTGGCCCTGCACACGCAAGAGGTTCAGGTGCTACAAGCTCCTGAATGGAGCACCAGGAAGTCCTCAGCCTGGCCCTGCACATGCAAGGTGACCACATCCTGCTTCCACAGCAGGTCCTTGACTGGGTTACAAAGGTTAATGAAGTGCAGTTCGCTGTGGGAACCTCCTGCTCTGCCTGGATACTTTAATATATTTTTATCAGCTAAGCACAAGTGATTGTTTTTTACCTGCTTGTTATGGCTTTCTGCCAGTCTATTTGCATGCTTTCAGTGCTCAGACAGCTTGTTTTATGTAGATACGGATTGTGTTACCTGCGAAGTTTAGTGAACCTGTGTTGCTCTGTTTCATACTATTTGAGCTGGATTGCACTGTTGCTGTTTTTAGTTCGGTTTACCTGGATTGCACTGTTACTGTGTTAGTTGTACCTTGGGAGCTGGAGTCAGTGCCTGGACAATGGTCGGAACCATCTGGGCAGTGCATATGCAGTGTGTCCAGCCATCCCCCTCCTTCCCTCACGGCTCCCACTGCATGTTAATGTATCCCTTTGTTTAAACCTAAAGATATCCTGCTGTTCTTCATACCCTGCAGGGACTCAGGTGCTAAGTTCTCTGAATGGAGCACCAGGAGGTCCTCAGCCTGGCCCTGCACATGCAAGATGAGCACATCCTGCTTCCACAGCAGGTCTCTTGACTAGGGTTAGCCCATCACTTCCTGCTGTGGCGACTGCCCCACCCACCTGGCTGCGTCGCTCTTAAATAGATCATGTCCTGTCACGTGACCCTCCTGCCAGATTCTAACCCTACTCTTCCACTAGTAGGTTATACCAGGCAACCACTAGGAGTCACTGTTGAGCACTCCTTACACTGCCTGCTCTTCCCTGGTCCCAGTCCTCTCCTACTCTTCCACCCTTGACTCCACCTTTGCTGACCTCATCTCCTGCTCTGTCCCCTTACTGCTCAGCCTGGCCCACCTGGGTTTGAACCCTCAACCCTCTGCTCAGAGGCATCAACACTTCCACTGCACCACTACCGCAGTCTCAATTTTGTTCTATTCTTTGGGTCCTTATTCCAGTCTCTACACCCCCATCAACAACTGAATTACTAGCCACCTCCTCCTTCTTCCACCTATCCCCCACCTGCCACTTATTGGTCTCCATCCTCCCATTTCTCTCCACTCACACCATCTAAATGAGGACCTTTCATGTCCTCCCTCCCTCTCCTAGTCCTCTTTCTCCTCCCTCCCTCCCTCCCTCACTCAACCCCTCCCGGCCTTCCCGTCCAAATGCATGTCCTCCCTCATCCTCTGCTCACTCCACAATCACTCCACTCCCACCACAGCATCTCCACACACCCCTACCACTGCTGCCCTTCAACCCCTTGTCCCCATCTACTCAAGGCTTCTCAGTTCCCTCTCCTTAATCTACAGCCATCGTCGCTCCTTCTCCTCTACCTCCTTTATACACACCCAGCTGGTTACCGCACTAAGTGCAGAAGCCATGCCTCACTCACTTCACATCTTGGTCCTTTTGCTTCTCTTGCTGGTGATATTGAATGTAATCCTGACCCCATAAGCCCCTACCCACCTTCAATGCAAGCTCTCCCAAAAGGACTGAAGATCTTTCACACCAATGTTCATAGCCTTCTCCCTAAATTAGATGACCTGAAAGTGTGGGTTATTCAACACTCACCTGACAGTCTCTGCATTTCAGAAACCTAGCTATCCTCCTGAGTCCCCGATTCACAGTTAGCCTTACCAAATTTCTGCCTTCTTAGGCAAGACCTGGGCAACATGAGTGGAGGTTGCTATCTACTGCACACAGCCCTTAAACTGCACCATTTTCCACCATGAAGCAATTCCCAGTTCCCATTAAATTCTTCTTCTCAATCTCACCCTTCCCTCTTCCTCTCCTCTCCTAGTGGGCATCCTCTATGCCTCCCCAAAACTTCCCTAGCTTCCCTTGTCTCCTGCATTTCTTCCATCTCTACATTAGTGGATCACTTGAATTAATCCTTCTTGGCGACTTCAATTTAGATTCCTGTCCCCTCTTCTCTAAACCCCGTCAGCATATTGAAGTGCTAAATCTGTCTCAGTTGATTGAAGAACCAACATGCTCCAACCCAAGAAGTCAAATATGCTCTCTTCTTGACTGGTGCTCTCATCCCATCACCACCATATTTGCTCTGCTGGCACCTCACCTGATGTATTAAGTGACCACTGCCCCACCTTTTGTGTCAGGAAGTGCAATCCCTCTTCTATCCCTCCTAAATACATGAGCATTGCTCCTTAAATCCCTTGATGTAAATAAACGACTCCTTGACTTGGCACAAGCTAACTGGTTCCCTGTCCTCAGCTCCCCTCTATTGATACAGCCCTCGCTCGCTTCTTCTCTATCTTCCTAAGTATATGGGATGCCCATGCCTCTAAAACATCCAGAGTTAAACGTGCCCATCACCCCTGGATCACCCCTGACATCCAGGAAAAGTGCAAAGCTTGTGACCATGCGTGGCTCCACTCCAAATCTTCTGGCAGCCAAGCCTCCCTTCAAACCTTTCATACCCTTCACAATAGCTGTGCCCAAAGCATATGTTGTGCCAAATCTGATTTCTTTAAATCCTGTCTACACCCCTCAACAGTACTACCTCCTCTTTCAGTGGGATCTCCACTCCTTCTGCCCCAATCTGTCTTCCCCTTCCCTCTATCCATGAGGATGGCTCACTTACCTCTAACCCCTCCTTGTTGCAGCTGCCCTTAATAAGCATTTCACCTCCAGTGCTGTTCTACTTGGGACCTCCTCCTCCCCCCTTCCCCCCATCACCACCACAGCTCTCCGGGTTTACATTACCTCCAATCTTACCTTCTGAAGTCCTGAGGCTCTTACCTCCCTGAACCCTACTAAGACCAGCCCTGATGAGACTGCACCCAAGGCTCCTCAAACTCTCTGCTCCTTCAATACGTTACCCCTTTAACTTATATCCTAAACTTCTCCCTCTCCACTGGCACAGTTCCTACAGTTTGGAAGCATACCAAAGTTCTCCCCTTTTCAAGGGTGACCCCACTCAGCCCTGGCAACTTCCGCCCTATCTCCCTTTTACCAGCCCTTGGCAAAGTCCAAGAATCCTCATCCTCCACCAGTTCAATAGTTTCCTCTCCACTTCAAATATCTCTCTCCTTATCAATCTGGCTTTAGATTTCAGAAATACACCTTTGAGCCATGGCTCAATAACAAAGGATTCTGTGTCAGAGGCATAATGAAAATTAGGAGCATAAATTCAACAATAGTGGTTTACAGAACACATTAATATATACCATATAAGCCGCAAGAGTTTTGTCATATAAAGTAGTACAAATAACTTAATAAAAGTAGCACTCAGGAGTAGTATACATAAGTGTACAATTACAAAGTGAACCTGGGAGATAGGAATTGCAGAATTAAGGCTGAGAAAGGAAATGTTGCAGGGAGAAGGGATGGGTCTACAGGAAGGGGAGTAAAAACTACTCAAAGGCCTTGTCAAGGAGAAAGGGAGATTTCCAGTGGGCATGATAAGGCTGTTATAGGTGAGAGAGGTGTGAGGATTGGAGGGAGGGAGGAAGGCTATGATTGATGGGAGGAGATGTGTCAGAGTGGACGAGGAGGAGGAGGAAGAGGAGGAAAAGATCGAGGATGGTGATGGGAGGTGGAGGGAGTTGTGGGGCTGATAGGTAGGGCAGGTTGTGAGAGGGCATCGAATTGACTGGGGAGTGGGACACGGGCACAATGGGAGGAGGGGAAGGAGGAGTGGGAAGGGGGGGCAGCAGTAGAGCTAAATTATCCAAACAGTCACAGGAGGCACTCGCCACAAGATGCGGATGAAGGTGTTAGAGAAGTCCATTCAACCACCTCCTCCCAACCGTGCTTCACCAATGCCATCCACACTGCCATAGATCTTGACCACATCACCTCCAGCCATATTCACTGACCTAGCCAAGGCTTTTGACTCTGTCTCCCACCCACTCTTACTTTCTAAATTGCTCTCCATTCCATAGACCTATCCCCTGCTACAGTGTCCTGGTTCTGTTCCTACCTATCTGGCTGCTCCGATCAGTCTTTCTAAAACAACATCTCTTCTCACACCCTCCCCATCCTCACTGGCATACCTCAGGGCTCTAATCTTGGGCCAGTTCTCTTTTCCCTTTCATAAATGACCTTCCCTCCATATGCACCCACTCCAACATTCAAATGTCACATGAGCAATACCGTCCCTTTTTCTGTCTGGCCCATCCCTACTTGCCGTCTAATCCCCCTTCAACATGATCTCTCAGCAGTCACAGCCTGGTTTGACTCCAACTGTCTTAAACTAAACACCAAAGAAAACCATTGCTATGACCTTTGGCTCCAAACAAAAACATGCCAAACTTCCCTCAATGCCTGTTTTCTCTTGACTGCGAATACCTGTCTGCACTTACAAATACCTTGGTGTCCAGCTCTACCCTTCTCTTGATTTCTTCTTCCATTTCAGTGCACTCCACCAAGCTGTGCCCTAAACTTGGGTTACTCTATCGGCATAAAAGCCAGCCTGTCCCTCCTTGTTAGGCATGACCTACTAGTTAAATGGATCCTCCCTGTCTTTGACTATGCCGACATAGTCTTCAGTGCTGCCCTGCCCTACTGTCTTGCTAAACTGGATGTCCTGTTCCATGCTTTTGTCAGTTCTTCAACTCCCCGCTAACTCACCACTCGACCTCTACTCTCTCTCTCTCTCACTCTCCTCCAGTTGCTTGTGCAGAGGTGTGCCTCTCACTGCTCCACCTTCATAGCCAAGTATTGGTTTGGGTCTCTTCCTACATATCTCACCTCCATAGAAACATAGAAACATAGATTTTGATGGCAGATAAGGACTGCTTGGCCCATTTAGTCTACCCATTTCCCCCCACACAGTCCAATGGATCCATTCACATATCTGGACAGTGTAATGCGATGCATGGCTGCACGCCCATTAGCTCATGCTGTGGACCAATGGGCATCCAGCCTTCACTCACGGTATCAGTCAGTGGGTGGCAGGGTGGCAGAGTGGGTGGGAGCTGCCGCCACGCCACTGACTGGGGCCGGGGAGGCGGTGGGGCTCAGTGGGGGTGGGGAGGGGTACAGGTGGACCACCATGGATTTGGTTGGTATGGCATTTTTTGCTGACACCCATGATCGGGCTGCGAAGCAGTCCACTGGACCACCAGGATATTGGACTTTTAAATTACAACATATGCCTCGCGATCAGGCTGCAGGCAGTCCACTGGACCACCAGGGATACGGGACGTTTATAAGCTTTCACATGCCCGCGATCAGGCATCGGTGCATGTTGCCGCTTGTGCAGGGGATGTCGGTCTAGCGGCTGCATGGCAGGCGCCAGGCGCAGAAATCGCCCGAGATCGGCACACCTGCATGAATAGACCGTAATGACATGCAAATGGCCCCAATTGTGCCTTGCATACTTTATGGCCCCATTTGCATGTGCACATTTGAATATCATGGTTGTTGCACCTAGCGTGATGGAACTTGGCTAGCTGCATCCCTGCTCCCACTCTGGCCACTTGCGCTGGCACAGTGCCACTGCACCATGCACACTGTGGGTGGCCAAGGTGTGATATTCAAATGCTGTGCCATGGTGCAGCTCTGTTGAATATCACTCTCTCAATGCCCCTCGGCAGTTAAGGCACTTCGCTCCAGGCTTGCACCACAGCCTGGCGCAGTCTGAATATCCGGCCACTGTATATAGTTACTAATTTATATCTACTCTGTACATTGGTTCTAAGTTCACAAATGACTGTACATAGTTCCTAGATTTCTTTTACTGTACTTTTGTCACTGCCTGTATTTGTGTTATTTTTGCTGTTGTATCTGTCTCCTCATGTTATCCCTTCCCCAGGTCACACTTGGAAACAAGCCTTGACTCATGGGCCTTTCCGGTTATAAACTTTTAAATAAATAAATTTAGCCCAGATAACTGGAGTCGACAGTGCTGTATATGTTCTAATTCCACACCTATACTAGTTCACACTATCTGAAATACCCAACACAGTACAGATATTTTAAAACTGGACTTAGTAATCTTTCTCTGTGATTGCATGGGACTCATGTAAATACCACATGGCTTTTTACATGGGTTCATGCACCATGCCTTGATAGTTGGCGTGTTATATACACAGGTGTCAAACAAAGTCTTCTTTCTTTTAAAATAAAAACTCTATGGGGTGTGGTGTGCAGGGGAGAGTTTCCACCCATAAGCCCAGACCACAGCAAATTCACCACATTTTTGGCTCTTGTGGTTATGTGCATTGCGGGGGTTAATCATTAGAACCTCTTCGAGTTGCCATAACACTTAAGGTTTCACACAGTACTATAATATGTGTTTGCATATTTCACAGTATTGAGTTATGAGCGTTCGTTTCATACTGCCCACACAGAAAGTCCTGCAGAAACTAAAGAATTGACCTTTGATGTAAGATAGATGTTTATCTTTAGCTATGATACTGGAGAACCAAGCTCATGTATTCCTATTGGTTTTGGAGTATGGCTGGTCCATATGTTGCTCGTTCTTGAATCTGGGGTATACAGCTTTTCTAATTATTAGTAGCACCATGGCTTCATGCAGATAGAGAGGGACATCTGTCATAATAATGAAAGCTACATTCCACCTAAGGAATATTTAAGCAATAAACCATGACATGGGGCAGGTGATGTGGGGTTTACCCATGCCTGGCATGGTTCAGTCATGAGGCCACAGGCCGAGTGACAAACCTCACCAGGCATTGGTAAATCCCCGCATCACCATACCCTGTCATGGTTTATTACGATTATACAATGTCCCTTTACTTTTTTAAGAAAGAAATTAAGATAAATACATTTTTGTTAATTTAAATGATTTTTAAGACTGTACTCTTACGCGAAAAATATAGTCCAATGTTTCTATAGTGTGTGAATGCAGAGTGCTCCCGAATGATCATCTGCATATCTACATTTGAAATTATTATTGTTGTAGGTTAACTTTTACCTTTTCAGTTTATGTTGTTCGTGGATCAGTGCTGACAGTTAAAAACTGTTAAGAAGTGAGCCAGATTTAAACTGTGGAGCTGGAGTGAGCGGGTTTGTGATGGATGCAGAGGCTAGAGGTAGCAAGTATAACAGCACCTGACATCCCAGTTCAGCTAAACAAGTATGGAATAGTTTAAAGAATGCTGAACTGGGAGAAGTGTTTTGAATTAAAATGAGAGTTAGAATTTAAGAAAATCACGGCCGAAAAATCAAGCCGTGATACTTGGCGTACACCTAAGTATATACAAAGACATGCCCAGCCTCCACGGCTATGGTTTTCGGCCATGATTTCCATAACTTCCAGCGCTTGTTTTTAATTCAAAACACTTCTCCCACTTGACCATTGTTTAAACTATTTAAATATTTGTTTATTGCAGGATGTTGAATGTGTGCGTGTTTTCTGGTGGACGAACTGTGGTGGCAGGCACGATCAGTTTGAGCAGTTGTACGCTTTAGTTGGCAGAGTTTTTGGTGCAGTTCTAACACACAGGTATGCATTTAAATGCACTTACTGATGTAATAGGCAGGGTTTGCCACTTGTGGAGTGGTGAGATTTGCATTGTGCCGTTGGAGATTACCAGGGACTCTGTTACCCATTTAAAAAATATTTATTTACCGCTTTACTGGTGAGCCAATATAGCGGTTTCTTGTTCTGGTTTTGGTGGTTGGGTGATTTTAAAATGCGACACGGCACCTCTTCCGTGGTAATGTCAAAATTTACCACGGCTGGGAGATCCTAGTCAGCCAATCAGATGAAAGAATTTTTAAAGCCATTGTACAATTAAAGATTTAGCAACATTGGCCATAGTTATGTAAGAGAGGGAACACCACTGACAGGATTCCAGTATGTCATTTCAGTTGAATTAGCCATTATATTTCCCAGTTTGACAAAGAATTGGGTTTTAATATTCTTGATGTTATCTGTGATTATTTGTGATAAAAATATCTAATGTTATTAGTTTTCAATCAAAGCCAAGTGTATGTTACGAAAATTATGACACTTAGATTATATTGTTCTCTTGACTCATACTGTACTTCACAAAATATAAATTATTTGTGTAACAAACAATTGCTGCTAAGGATATTTGGCAGATTTGTCACATGTCATAGACAGTATATAGAACTATGTTCAAGTTCCATCACAAGGTGCTAAATGCTGGGGATGGAAATATTTTATTCATTGTGAGCTTTAAATGGGGTATCGTCAAACTGGTAGAAGATGTTTGATAAGTTAACAGCAAATGACTTAGTACTGATTGTATTACGATGTTAAGTTTATAAAATTGAAGAGAAGGTCTTTTATTACTATCGGCAATCTGTCATAAACTGCAGTATTTCTTCCATTTAGTTCAAAGGACCCATATGTTTAGCATTTGTTGGCAAACTGTCTTAACCAGAATAAAACATTTACTCAAAAACCAAACAAAATGCTGGCATGAATAAATGCAAACATAAATTAACTAGTAATACTCTTTCCTTATTGGAAACTTGTTTCAGTGAGAAAACTAAGCTGCACTAAGTGGAGAACTGAAGTCAAGCCTAGTAAACATTTATCTCATGGGAGACTTTGGGACCTTAATATATTTTAATATCTCCCGCTGCCCTCCCAGTCATTACTGATGATCCAGCACTGTACTATAATATTGATTATTAAATGGCTAGGAGCAATCCTGAAGCTGACTGGCTCAAGCAGCCTTTGACCCATGACAATAGGGCAGTATATCATCATAATTCAAAATCAAAACTAATTACCAGGATTAGCCATTTCCTAATATGTTGGGGTCACTTAATAATCACAGTAATACACTCCAGGCTGTGGTATATCTGGGATATCATTACTTCTTGGGTGGTGGAAAGCACTTTCGATGTTGCACCGTGCCTCACGGTGCACCAAAGGCATGACAATATCTCAGTATATCACACCCTGTTGTATATTATTGTTTAGTTAGAAATGCATAGGGGACCCAAGAACTTCAGTTCACATCGCTATACTGTATAAGACCTGAGATACACAGCATGAACGTAACTCAGGCAGGAAAGAAAGAATACAGGACAGAAAGAGAGAGACAAGGAAAAGAAAGAGTTACAGAGAGCTCATGGTAGTAAAAGAAGCATAAGAGACTCTTGCTCTGAGCTGTCAGTGGAAAAAAATGTGGTTTAACACAAATCACTAAGGCCCTATCTACAGTAGCAACTCTAAGTGTAATGTATGTGTTTCTTTCCAACAGAGAACAATGGAGAAACAAGATCGTAAATCACATATAGGTGTTACTGTAGAGAGCTCTAAATATTTCCAAAATGGGACCTAATGAAAGAACAAAAGAGAAGAGAGAGGAGAGAAATCAATGAAACAATTAAGGACACAAAAGCTCAGTGAGGAGCAGTGAAGCACAGGATGAAAAAGAGATGAGACAGGGTTAGAAGAAAATACTCTAGACACTTAAAGAGGTAAGTACGATCTCCAGATCCTTTTAAAGATTCTCTACAAATGGAGACATTTGTAACATGTCATCCTGCATCATGTATTTTATAGTAGCTATAGGAGTTAGATCTTTACATAAAGTATCAGAATTAAGCTCCAGATAAAGCATGGTTTTATGTTAAAATGTGCAACAGAAAATATCTAGGGGCCAACCAATGGGCTGATGCTGAAAACCTGAATTTGAGAGTGGATTCAGTAGTTAGGATTGCCACAGCCAGGGCTTGGGAGTGCAGTGTGAGCCAGTCCAGGGGATGCCAGGTACTGGTGGCACACCAGTAGCTTACAGCAGGCTAGCGAGCCTGCTCTGTCATGAAGGGTGGCACTTGCAATAAACCATGCAATGAGTTATATCAACCAGGCCAAAAGACACTTTAGCCTGACATTGAGGTTGTGAGATGGATTTGGAAATGTGTGAGAATTTCCCTGTGGTACCATCAGAATGGCCCACTTTAGCCACATGCCATTGCTCCACTTGTCATAAGCTGTACTGCTGATGGGCTGCTGGTTCTTGGGCTGGTTAGTGCCCTACACTCAAGAAAGGTGGCTGACACCAGGGCTGGGGTGAAAATATTTATGAATGAGGGGTTTAAAGCCCTGACACAAACAACAAGATCCACCCACTTCTGCATCAAGAGAGTGTGTGCACACTGCCCACAGCTATTTTCAGAGGCTTCAAGTGGTTTGTGTGTAATGTGTTTTGCTGCCTTTTGTATCAATAAATGAGGGAAATCAGGCTGCACGGTGCCTTGCACCATCTCTTGATGGAAGTGCAAGAAAAACATGTCCAATGATCAGACACACATTGCATGTAGACGCAGGCATGAACAGGAGTAGCTTCACAGGAGCAGTCTTCATGGACCTGACCAAGGCTTTTGACCTTGTTGACCACTCTACTCTGTGACAAACTCATCTGTTTAGGTATGTCTCCCACTGCATTCCTCTGGTTCAGAATTATCTTTCAGATAAATCACAGCGAGGTACATTTGGATCTTCTCTATCTGAACCTGTCCCCACAAGGGTGGGGTACCTCAAGGCTTTATTCTGGGTTACTTCTATTTGCCCTTCACATAAACTTAATCAACCAATGCTTGTCCCATTGTTCTACTTTCCTATATGCAGAAGAATTGGTCCTTACACCAGCTCTATAGAAATTACCACTCTCAATCAGCACCTCACCTCTGACCTACAGACATGCGATAGCTGGCTGTCTTAAAATAAACTATTCCTCAGTGTGTCAAAAATGCAGTCAGTGCTATTCAGGACACCCTCTAGATTGAGGTCCACCCAGGTTTATTATCTGTTGCATATGTTGCATACCACAAAGGCTCTCCAGTCCCCATAGTCTCTTCCTTCTCCTGTCCTTGTGTCATCCTTGTTCCTTACCTAGACTACTCACTATATCTCACTACATGTGAAGAGCACCTGTAAAACTGCCAACTCCATGCTGGGGTTTCTCCTATAAAATTGGCCACAATCTCCCCAAGCTTGAATGGCTATTGCCCAAGGAATGTTCCTTCGAAACCTCTCTATGGAGCTCCTATCTTTACAGCAGCCTTGAAAACCACTATCTTTAGATGTGATGTGGCCTATAATAATATTTGTCACTTTGCATTTGCATCCCATAAACTTACACATCACTGTTCTTCTTATGACAAACTCTGCTGGCTTCCTCCATCGATCTCGTGACCTCTCCTTTGGAGGTTTCATCTACAGTATCCTACACAACTGAATGCCACTGTCCCTTGCCACCCTCCTAAATCTAGTACATAATGAATACCCTCTAGGTCTGGCCTTAATACCCCACTGATTATCCCCAAACTTAAAACCAGGTCTGGGGAATCCTCCGTTGCCTGTGCCACCCTCCTTTCTGGCCATTATAGCACCGCATCAGGGCACCAGTTTTGGGATCTGTGCCCCTCCCAGAGGTCCACCCTCCTCAGAGTTAGAACAATAATAAAGGAGGGCTGTGGGGGTGTGGCAGCAGAGCGTCCAACAAAACAGGGTTCAGCAAAATCCCAGCTTGGCACCCTGATGACTAGGTGCACTAACGCCGCACTCTGAATGGGTGGAAACTGCTCCTCACATTATGGAACTCCATTCCACCTGATATTAGACCATTTCCCATGACTGCATCATTCCATAGCAGGTGCCACGAGCTGGCATAGTGCTTCTGTCCATGAACTTGTTATACCTGGTCATGTATTGCTACCTATTGTGTTATCAAGTTATCATGCATTTATACAAAGTTCATTGTGTATCTAGCCATGCATCTGTGTGCGTATTGCTATTTTACAAAGTTCCACATTGTAGTTTAGTCCCACTCTTGTCCACTTATGTGATAACTCCCCACTTCGGATTCACACTGCTCTCTTCTCTCCTCCTTAAACCTTCCCTCCCCCTCACACAGGAGACTCATCCACTCCTTAACCTACATTGCCAAGTAGTGGTTCAATCTCCTCCCCACTTACCTCTCCTCCACCCTCATCCCTATCCCCATATCATACTACTCCCTGTGCTCCTACCACCCTTGTACCTTCTCCATCCCTCATAACCAGTCCTCCTCAGGCCTCTCTGCCTTCTCATCCCACCTCCCCACCTCGGGAACCAGCTACCTCCGATCCTTTGAGACTCTTCCTCATTCCCAGCCCTCAAGTGTCTATTAAATCTCATCCCTCCTCCACCTTGCACCTGTCTCCCTTTTCTCCTTGCCCCTCCTCCACTTCTTCCTCTGCTTAACCCCTCCCCTCCCTCCTCATCTCAAGCTGATCCTTCTTCCAGTTCCTCTCCCTCCAGCATTGCCCCCATTCAGCTAACTCCCTTTCTGCCCTAACCTCATATCCATATTCATTCCTCAGCTTTCTTCCTGCTACTATAGTAATTCCATATAGTTCTGAGCTGTTTGTGTACGTTGTATATATTGTAACATTTGTATAGCTTTATCTATACCTCTTTCATTATTGTATACATGGTAATTTTTTATGTTGCTTGGTAAAATTATCTGTAGTAGTGTTACCTCTATTGTTTCAACGTGCCTGTATAATTGTTTATATTCTATTCTCCACTCCTGCTTCCTGGGTCGCACTTGGGAATGATCTCCAGCTCAGTGTGCCTTTCTCGGTTATCAATTTTAAATAAATAAATGACTATTGTCATGTTTGTACGAAATTCTGTTACGCTGCTTGCATTTTATATGCTCTGTATTTTTGTATGTAATTTCCCAGGTTGTACCTGAAAATAGGTATTTGTTTGCCTAGTGCACTTACCTGGTCAACAAAAACTAACTTAATTAATTAATTGCTGGTCTACCAATGTACCAATAAGCCCACTGTCAAAATAGGGTGGGCAGATCTTTGACAGAACCGCTATGAAAATCCTGCCCATCATCTTTAAATCATCCCCTTAACAAAGGTACAAATAACTCTTCCATTCTAGCACTGGAAATATCAAACACCTATTCTCAGAACTCACAGCTTAAATTATTCTGTATAACGGAATGAAAAGTCACATAAAGATGCAGCGTGTGCCCAGGGGGTTGCTGTTTCAGAGCTTCATCAAAGTCTTGTTAGCTCCTTCTAGGAGATTTTGATAAAACTGACTAAATCATAGTGATTCAAACTACTTTAGTGTCCTTCAAAAGACTGAAAAGTGGTGCAGATGATAGATAGAAGATAAAGGAATATTTTAGGGCATGATTTTCTAAAGAATCTGCAACAGAAGTGACCATAACTATTTTTTAAATGGACATTTGTCCAGGTGAACAAACTGTGTCTGAATATATGTATTTAATGAAACTGTTTTACCAGCTAAAGATACAGAGATACAGAAATCTAATTTACAGATGCATCTTCAAGGGAGGGATTACAGGGAGAAAACACAAAATACATCAGCCAAGAAGGTTAAAAACAATGGTCTGGATATTCAAACTGCGCCATTCTGAGGCGCAAGCCCTTCGCGCTGCTCAAAATAGTTGCACGGGGGTGTGGCGGAGGTGATATTCAAAAGGGTGCGCTGATAGCATCACTTTGAATATCCTCCCAACTTTCACAACGCCTGCGCGTAGGCGCCCAGTGGAACTGCGCCACGCCAAGTTGCCAGAGATGAGCATTAAATTTGCAGTGGCGCAAGTACCACCATTCGCCATGCCAATATCCGATATTAAAAGGTGGCATGCAAATGTGCCATAATTTATGCAAGGCGCAGGGGGCCATTTGCATCTATTTATGGCCCCATTTGCATGCCATTTGCATGTAGGTGCGCCCGATCCCGAGGACTTAGCGCTGGCCACCTGCCAGGCAGCAGCCGTCGAGGACCAACTTGTGACCTCCTCTGTGTTCAGGCGTACTGGTAGTTCTGCCGATACTGACTGACCTGAGGGGGAATCCAGAAATTTGGATCATTCTGCCCAGAAGTCCTGTGCGGCCTCGTCTTTTGGCCTCTGTCAGGCATGTTCCACCATCATCATGGCACACTTCTCCCATGCCCTCTTGGGGTCTTTGGACAAAGTCCTCCCACATCTTCCCACGGACGTGCAAAGCACGGTCAAGCAGGTCCGGGACCAAGACTGGGCTGTTGCCGAACAGCTTCAGACGACCCTGGATATCAGGGGCTCTTGTGTCCACTTATTGGAGCCGCAGTTGCCTCTTGCTGCAGAGCTTGGCTGAGGCCCTCCTCCTTTCCGGTGGATACTCAGCACAAACTAGCTGATGTGCCTTTCCTGGGCACCAAACTTTTCGGCCCAGGTGTGGCTGGTCACCTTCAGCGTATTGAGCAGTCCAATGCCACCTTGGACGTTATTTCTGCTAAGGGTTCTTCTGTTGCTAAGAAGCAGCAGCAGAAGAAGCCTTTTGGCACTCTTCCACTGCGCCCAGGAGCCCTTCTTTCAAGAGGGGGCAGCAGCAGGCTCAAGCTCGGGCGCCTCCGACCAAAGCCCGGCTCTCCCAGGTTCATAAGGGAGGCCGAGGTTCAGGCCCTGGATACTCTGCCTCAAGCCTGCTCAGTGACGGAGCGGGGGCTGCCACCCCCACTCCCATCACGCCAGCTTTGGGTCCTCCTGTGGGGGCCAGCTCTGCCTCTTCCTTTCCGCCTGGTCCGCTGTTACCACAGACAGGTGGGTCTTAGAAGTGGTCGGCCAGGTACTGCCTCTGGAATTCTAGCAGTACCCTCCAAGCCGAGCCCGCACCCAATGGGAGGAGAAGGTATCCACCCATACTTAGCTTTTCGAGACGACATTGCTTAGCTCCTCCTCAAGGAGGCAGTAGCTCCATTGGCGGATCGTCCAACAGACCCAGGCTTCGTTTCCAGGTACTTCCTGGTTCCTAAGCTGATGGGGGGGCTAGCGCCCCATTCTGTATCTGAACGATCTGAATCAGTATCTCAGATCATGCCCCTATTGGTTGGTCACTCTGTCCCAGATCATACCATCCTTGGAGCAAAACATGTGGTTCTGTTCACTGGATCTCCAGGATGCATTCTTTCATGTCACAATCTGTCCATCTCACCAGCGGTTCCTCCAGTTCCGAGCTGAGGGGACCCTGTACGAGTTCGAGCCATGCCATTCGCCTGTCATTGCGCCACTCGGTCTTCCCCAATGCATTGCAGTGGTGGCAGCCCATCTCAGGCGCTGGGGGTGGACAGAATTTACCCTACCTCTTAGCAGGTTCCACCAGTCCAGGGACCTGGCCCTCAAGACCTGCTTCGAGCTCGGCCTCTTGCTCAACGAGGCCAGGTCGGAACTCGTGCCTTCTCAGTTAATTAACTTCATCGGGACAGAGCTCGAGACTCGTCAAGCCAGAGCACGGCTCCCGGCGAACAGGGTGGAGATTCTCGCCTCCTTTGCCCAGTCATTTCTGGTTGGGCAATTGCGCCCTGCCCGGGACTTTCTGCACCTTCTGGGTTACATGGCGGTGTGCACCTCAGTTGTCTGTTGGGCCTGGTGGCACATGCACCCCCTCCAATGAGAGGTGGCTGCTCAGTGGGCTCAGCGCCACGGTCATTTCCACCAGCTGATCACTTACCCAGAAGATGTGGAACGCTGTCCAGTGGTGGACCATTCCAGGGCAGTTGCAGGAAGGGATCCCTTTTGTCGGCCCCGAGCCGACGGCTGTCCTTATGACTGATGCTTCTTTTGTGGGCTGGGGGGCCCACATGGCGGACAACAGGGCCCGCGCGTTGTGGACTCCCAGGGAGTCCCGTTAATCACATCAACCTGTTGGAGCTCAGAGCAGTCAGACTGGCACTGTCAGCTTTCGCTCCTCCGTTCTGGGGTCTAGTGGTTCAAGTCCAGACGGACAATACCACAACCATGTACTACCTCAGCAAACAGGGCAGCACGCATTCCCATCTGCTCTGCAGGGAAGCGCTCCACATCTGGACACTCGTGAGCCATCTGGAGGCAGATCTCCTAGCCATCCATGTGGCAGGAGCCTCAAACCATCTGGCAGATGCTGTCAGCCGCTTTGGTCTCTCCATCCAGAGGTAACTTACAGTCTGTTCTCCCACTGGGGCAAAACGATGGTGGACCTGTTTGCCTCCAGGGAAAACACCAAGCTGAGGCTGTTTAATGCCTGCCCCCTAAGCAGGGCTTGCTGCATGGGGATGCCTTTTCGAGGCCGTGGACTCCAGGCCTCATCTACACCTTCTCTCCATTTCTGTTGATCCACAGGGTGCTTATCAAGGTGAGGAGGGACTAGGCGAAGGTGATTCTGGTAGCACCTGACTGGCCATGCCAGTTCTGGTACCCAGATCTCCTCAGCAGCAGGCCCCCAGAGCGATTTCAAACATGAAATCTTGCTGTATTCTTTTTACTTTGTTTATTGTTATGACAAAAACGTACAGTTTGAATCACTTACAGTGGATATTACATTTGTATATTCTAAAACCAGGAGGGTGCCACTCCTCTTAACACATTTAATATATCCATCCACAGTAATACGATACATCATTGGAGGGGGTTCCTTGTAATATCCAAAGACATGAGCTTAAACATTGTAGACTGTGTAGTGAACCCATGAGCTGCATAGTATTATATAATAAAACAAAGTCTTAAGTCCCGGAGTCCCTTCCCTTCAAAGAGGAACAGGGAAAGTTCACTATGCCTTTTCTAAGTATATGCACTAAAGTGCCATCTAAAAGAAGATAATGGTAGCTCCTTCTCCCCAAAGCTCACATTAAACATAGGTGTGGCTATACTTAACACATATAACATAATTCAATAGATTGGTCACTTTAAGCCATCACAGAAATTCCCTCTTTCATATAGTAAAGCGCTTTAAATCCATATTCCTTAAACTGAGCCTATGAGTAACTCATTACAGGCAACTAAGTAAACTTTCAGACAGGTATTTTACTAACATACTAAAATGCCAGTAGAATAGGCCTAGTGTCTTCGAGTCTGCTCGATTATTCACCCACCCGGTGCTGACCTTGCTGCCCCCCTCGCCTCTCTCTGGCTCTCCCTTCCCAGTTCTGGATATTCTTGCTGCATTGGATTTTGCTTCCAGAACCCTTCCCCTGTACCTGTCCCAGCCCCTCTTGAACCCCTCCACCGTGTCTGCCTCCACCAGCCCCCTAGGCAGTGCATTCCATGGCTCCACCACCCTCTCAGTGAAGTAGCACCTCCTGCTTTCTCCCCTGAATCTTCCCCTCCAGGGGACGAAACCTTTACAGGTACATAAGTGAAAAAAGAAAGACAAAGGGAGGGATAGTGAGACTGAAGGGGGAGGATGGGGGCCACGTGGAGGATGACAACAGTAAAGCTGACATATTGAACAGGTATTTCTGCTCAGTCTTTACTGAAGAAGAGGAGGGTAATGGGTCTGAAGGGAGTACAAGGGGTGAGAATGGTGCAGAAATGGACACAAATCCCTTTACATGAGAAAGGGTCCTGAAGGAACTGGAAGTAATAAGAGTTGATAAAGCAATGGGGCCAGATGGGGTGCACCCCAGGGTCCTTAAAGAACTAAGAGAGGTGGTGGCTGAACCTCTGGCTATCCTGTTTAGCCGATCACTGGAAACAGGGGAGGTACCCAAAGACTGGAGGACAGCAGATGTAGTCCCCTTATACAAAAGTGGGAACAAAGAGGAAGCAGGGAACTACAGACCAGTCAGCCTCACCTCGGTAGTGGGGAAGATCATGGAAGCACTACTGAAGGAGAGATTGGTGGAATATCTGGTTGTCAATGGACTACAGGACCCAAGGCAGCATGGTTTCACCAGGGGAGTTCATGTCAGACCAACCTCATTGAATTTTTGACTTGGTGACTAGGGAGGTGGATCAGGGGGGCAGTGGACATGGCCTATCTGGACTTCAGCAAGGCCTTTGACACTGTGCCACATAGAAGACTATTACACAAACTGGGAATATGGGTGTGGGCAGGACAGTAGTGTGGTGGGTAGGTAACTGGCTGGGTGGCAGGACACAGAGGGTGGTGGTAAATGGCTGTCACTCCACAGAGGGAAGAGTGACCAGTAGGGTACCACAGGGATCAGTGCTGGGACCGGTCCTATTCAACATCTTCATTGGTGACATTGCACAGGACCTAGAAGGCAGAATTTCACTGTTCGCTGATGACACAAAGCTCTGTAACACAGTAGACACACCAGAGGTGTAGACAGAATGAGAAGGACCTGCAGAAACTTGAAGAATGGTCAGGGTTTGGCAGTTGAAATTCAATGCAAAGAAGTGCAAGATAATGCATATGGGCACAAAACCCTGGCACAATATATCAGTTGGGGGTGAGGATATAGCATGCACCAAGCAGGAAAGGGATCTTGGGGTTATCATCTCTGATGACCTCAAGGTAGGGAAACAGTGTGACAAGGCAGCAGGTAAAGCAAATAGGATGCTGGGATGTATAGGAAGGGGCATCACCAGCAGGAAAAGGGAGGTCATAATTCCCGCTATACAAGACACTAGTGAGGCCCCACCTGGAGTACAGTGTACAGTTCTGGAGACCATACCTACGTAAGGACATAGACAGGGTAGAGAAGGTTCAGAGGAGGGCAACAAAGATGGTGCATGGATTGCATCACAAATCCTATGAAGACAGGTTGAAGGAACTGAACATGTACTCCCTGGAGAGAGGAGGGAGAGGGATATGATAGAGACATACAAGTATCTCACAGGGAGGAACAGGGTGCAGGAATACACTATTTTTAAGCGAAAAAGATGTTCCAGGACTAGAGGGCATGGGATGAAGTTGGAGGAAGGCGATTCAGAGGAAACATGAGGAAGAATTTCTTCAAGAACGGGTGGTGGACAAGTGAACACCCTGCCAGAGGAAGTGGTGGGGGCTGAAACAATCAGGATTTAAGAATGCATGGGATAGACATAAAGGAATTCTGGAGGTCAGGGTAAGGGCAGCAGACTTCTGAGGAAAACATAAGCCTTGAACTTAAAAGCTCAAATGGGCAGACTAGGTGGGGCCATAGGCCCTTATCTCGCCACACTGTCTATGTATCTATGCCCTCAGTGGCCCCTCCTCCTTCCTTCTCAAGCACCTGACTGTTCCTCCCTGTTTACCCTCTTCATGTACCTGAAGACCTCCTATCATGTCCCCCCGGTCCCTTCTCTCTTCCAGTGTGTACATATTTAGCTCTTGAGCCTCTCCTCATAGGTCCTGTCCCCCAAGCCCCAAATCATTTTGGTTGCCCTCCTCTGGACCCTTTAATGTCCCTCTTTAAGTGTGGCCTCCAAAACTGCATGCAGTATTCAAGGTGTGGCCTCACCAAGCGGTTATACAGAGGGAGTATCACTTCCCTCCTTCTGGAGGTGATCCCCCTAGTGATGCATCCCAGCATCCTGTTGGCCTTGGCTGCTGCCCTCCTACAAGTCTCCGAGTTGTTCATCTTGACATCCACCACCACCCCCAGGTCCCTCTGTCATCGAGACTTGTAGCATTCTCTCTCTCCCCCCCCACTCCCCAGGGTGTACACTTGGCCTGGGTTTCTGGCCCCCAGGTGGAGTACCTTGCATTTCCCTGCATTGAACCTCAGCTTCCACTTTCTAGACCATCTTTCCAAAGCCTACAGGTCCCCCTGTAGGGCCACCCTCCCCTCCTCCCCATCCACCACCGCCCCCAGTTTTGAGTGATCCATAGAAACTCATCTCACTCCTGATTCCTGTCCTTATGTCAGAGACGTAGGCATTGAACAGAGGGCCCAGGACTGATCCCTGGGGACCCCACCATGACCCTCCTTGGGGATGAGACTATCCCACTAACTACGACCCTCTGGGTCCGGGTCCTGGAGCCAATTGCCTATCCATCTGATCATCTGGTTCCCACCCCATTTCTCCCAGCTTATCCAACAGGCCCAGTGAGGAACAGAGTCAAATGCCTTGCTGGAAGTCCAGAAGAGAGACGTCCACTGGTCTACCCAGGTCCAAGGCACTCGTCCACCCAGTCATAGAACTCCACAAGGTTTGTCTGACATGATTTCCCGTGGCAATCCATGCTGTCTATCGTCCAGGCACCCTGACTTTTCCAGGTCCCCTAGCCTCTCCTTGACAATGCCCTCCATCACCTTGCCCACCACCATGTCAGGCTGACAGGTCTGTAGTTCCCTGCCACCTCCCTTGATCCCCCTTGTGGATAGGCACTATATGCGCCACCTTCCAGTCCTGGGGCCCACCCTGTCCTCAGAGAGATGCTGAAAAGCTCAGCCAGAGTTCGCCAGGACATCCGCAGTTCCTTCAGCACTCTGGGATGTAATTTATCCGGCCCGGTGCTTTCTCCGTTTAAGGGAGCTGAGGGCCTTCACCCTCTCTCTGTGATTTCACCTCGTAGCTCTTCTCCCTGTAGCCCTCCCCCTCCTGCCAGTGAGGCCTCCCTTCTCCCCAGACCTGCCAATCGGTGGGGTCTCCCCTCCTCAGTATCTCTGTCTCCTCCAGTGTGTGATGCAGCACCCCCATTGGTGAAAACTGAGGTGAAGTACTCATTTAGTACCTCAGCTTGCTCCCCCGGGTCTTGTGCCCATCTCTCCCCTGATTTAATCCTGCTAATCTGCCCCTTCGCCCTTCGTTTTTCCCCAGTGTATCTATAGAACCCCTTGTTCCTTCTCCTAATTTCCCTGGCCAGGTTCTGCTCCTTCCTTGCCTTAGCCGCCCTCACGACCCTAGTGACCCTTCTAGCCATCAGCTCATACTCCCCTCGATCCCTTTCACTCCCTTGGGCACTTGGATTGCCTATGGGCTGCCTTCTTTCCCTCAAGACCACCTTCCCTGGACCTCCCTGGTCCACCAGCAGGGTTTTCGGCCCTGCCATTTTCGCTCTTACTTGCACAGGTGCTGGTGTAGCATCTTGCACCCTCTCTGATGATTTCCCACCTACTACCAGCGCCCATGTCTGACCCAATCACATCCAAATGCTCCTTAAGGATCCTTCCCATTTCTAAAATCCGTTTCTGAAGTCAGTTACTCCGCCTTTGTGCAGCCTTTAGCCTCCTCCTAGGTCCAGGCAGAACCAGACTGTGGCATGGTCACTCCCTAGCGGGTCCTTTACCTCCGACCCTAATCTGGTCACTGTCTGCCAGGACCACATCCAGTACCCAGGCCTCCCTGGTCGGTTCCCCACCTGCTGAGTTAGGGAACGTCTTGAAAGACATCAACAACCTGTTCCTGATCACAGAAGATGTCATAGTCTCCCAGTCTGTTCCTGGCATGTTTAAGTCCCCCAACACCACCACCGTTTCTCTGCCCAGTCTGCAGTGTCTCTCAACATCTGCCACCAGACTCTCCTCCAGCTCCTTCGCCAGGGCAGGGGGTCTATACACCACTCCTATTTTTACTCTCTTGCCCCCCTCCCCAATCAAGGTGACCCAACTCGCTTCCACAGTTACCTCCGCCTCTTCCACTCCCCCATGCCAATGCAGTTTTTGACTATCATTGCTACCCCTCCTCCCCTCCCTCCCCCCTGTCCTTCCTGAACATAGTGTAACCCTTCAGGTTCAGGTCCCAGTCATGTCCTGCAGTGGCCCAGTTCTCAGTGACCGCTGCCACATCCACTGCTCCCTCAGTTAGGCATTGCCTGGAGCTCAGGCATTTTATTTCCCAAGCTCCTGGCATTTAGCAGGACTACCTTCCACCCTTTCCCTATACTTCCATTTCCCTGCTCGTGTTCCCATAGGGATTCTGTTTTCCTTGGTCTGCACTTCACCAGTCGGCCTTTTCCGCAATCCTCCAGCTCCCCAGGGGTAGACAGAGTATCTCTTTATCGGCACCCCTCGACAGCCTTTTCCTGGCCCCTCCCTTCACAAGTTTAAACCTCACTTTTCACCAATGAACCTCTGTTTTCAACTTAAGGATTCCTCCTCCAAATTGAGATGGAGTCTATCTCAGCATACAGTCCTTATCCTCCCAGGTCTCCCCAATCCCCCATCAACCCATACCCTCTGGCCTCACACCACTCCCTGAGCCACTGGTTTATCTCCCTAATCTTCCTTTGTGCTCCCTACTAGCCCTTGGCACCGCAGGATTTCTGAGAAGGAAACTGTGCATCCTATGTCATGACAGACCCTGGCAAGCTCCCTGAATCTTGCCTGTATCTCTAGCTCGCTATTTCCCTCAATGTCATTTGTACCCAGGTGGACCAGTATGTCCGGGAACCCCACAATCCTTTGCCAGCTGATATACCTCGTGCTAGCCCTGTGCACTCTAGTCCAGGGAAGCATTTTGTTCTAACTGGCCAGGCTTCCCTCCTATCCCATTTGATACCCTGATCATAGAATCCCCCAACAGGAGCACTCTGACCGCCTCCTTTTCTCCATTTCCCCCCTTCCATGTCCCTCATCCTTTCTACCGCCCTCCACCCAGCCGGCTCCTTGTTCCTCCTCATCTGGGTGCCACATGCCACCCCTCCTTATTTACTCCCGGCCACCTCCCCTCCAATCCTATGCCTCTCCTCCTCCTGAGTATCCTTCTGTACCTTGCTAACTCCTCCCTCACTGCTCGCAACTGGTCCTTCAAACAACATGAAGTCTTGCTATATTATGACACATGCAGTGAGTCCCAACCTTCGAACTGCTCCGGAGGTGAGAGTTAACTTTCCATGCCAGGCATGGAACCTTGATCGCGAGCTTGGTTGAGAAAACTGTCTGTTGTTCTTCAAACTCAAACTGTCAGATTCTTTACTCCGCCTCACTGAACAGTCGCTCCGGAGATTTCTCCTTCTGCTCGGTTCGTTTGTTGGTTAAAAGGTATTATTTTATCGGTTTTTTGACCGAAATTAAACCGCAAACGGTCGGTTCAAGCTCTGTCTGTGGTATTGTAAGTAATAGATAGGCTTACATTTATTTTATTCTGTGTGGAACTTGTAACGCTTTTCGGTTCGGTTTGAACCGATCAGGTTATTCTCAAACTTTACTAGTCCTATTTAGAGTGCGTTCCCGTTCTATCGAGTTCTAAAAAAAACGGATTTCATTACGGTTTTTTCCACAACCCGTGACACAGTTGGGAACTGATAAGAGAGTCTTGCTTAGCGGATTGCCATAAACGGACAAGTTTGGTTAGGCTGGCACTATGTCTGAGAAACCCAAAGAAAACCGGGCCCACTGGGTTTCAGCACTGTAGTGTTTGTGGGGAAGCCTTTGCTAAGGCTGACCCACACACCACCTGTGTGTATTGTCTGGGGTTTGACTACCTCAGTGCAGACTGCCAGATTTGTAAGATTTTTCCTGCTGCCACCATAGAAGAGAGTTGGTAGGTTCAGGGAAAGGGAGGCCAAAAAGTCTGCTGACCCGGATGGCCAGCCCGGTTCGGTTCCAACCGAACCGGAGGGAGTGCCCTCTGACCAGGGCGATACTTCCTCGGCCAAACGAAGAGCCAGCTCTGAGGAGCCAGTTCCAACTAAAAGGACTAGAAAGTAAGCTAGTGTGGAGCCATAAGTTCTTTCTCCAACCACTGAGGAAATAGCTAAAGCAATTCAAATTGTCCAGTCACTTTCCTGGTTCCGAATCTAACCGACACCATCAGGGAAGCGCCAGTTTGGGCGGTTCCACCTGCTTTCAAGATTATGATTTTGAGGATTTTATGAACTGGAGGAGGGGAAGAGGAGTATGAGGAGAGTGAATGTGGTTTTGAAGGTCTGATGTGCCCATTGAACCGACATCTCTCCAGACAGACCAGCAGGGTTTCTCCTCCCAGGCTATCTGAGTCCCCTCTCATTTTATGTTCTATAAGAAAGTTGTTGAAACTCTCCAGCTCCCTGTTGAGGAAGCTGTTGATGACCAAGAGGAGCCTGATTATGTAGAAATGATGGATATTCCAGAGTCTAGGAGACTGTCTATTCCTTTGCATAAATCTTTTCGAAACAGACAGCAACAATTTAAACTCTCACACTATACCTCCTGTTGATAAAAGGATGGACAAGAGGTATACATTATCAGGCTCTGATACGGAGTTCCTCACACAGCAGTGCAGCCATGTGGGGGTAGTGCAGGCTGCAGCCTGTGACAAGGCAAATATTCCTCTAGCTTCGCACCCCCCTGAAAAGGACTCCAGGAGGATTGATGCCATGACAAAGAAACAGTACATGGCAGCATCTTTGGGACTCAGACAGGCAAATTATATGGCTTATGCTGCTGGGTACCAGAAATTCAGATGGGATACTGTGCTGGCCCTGGCAAAACAGGTCCCTGACCAGCCTGCCAGGGAGCTGGAACAGGTGGCTGCGGATGGTATTGAGGCATCCAAGGTGCAATTTCATGCTGCAGTAGACTCTAATGATGTGTCATCAAGGGTCATGGCTACATCTGTGGCACTTCGCAGAATGGCTTGGCTCAGATGTACTACCCTGTCACAGGATACCCAGTCTAGGCCATGGATTTTCCTGTTCAGGGCAATTCTCTGTTTGGGGAGCAGACAGAGAATTACATGAAGAAATGGATGAATATAGGACCACCTATAGGAGTGCACAGGCCAAGGAAAGGCAGACGACTCCTCAAAGGCAGCATCCCAGGGCAGGGGCAGGCCTTTTCATAGGCCTTTTACCAAGTCCAGGCCTCCTCTTCTGCTTATGCCCAGAGGGGGTTCTTTAGAGGGAGAGGCAGACGGGCTACAAGCAAGCCTGCTTCCACCCCTCAGCCCAAAGCCCCTGCCAAGCGGGCACCCTGATGGGGTGGCCAGGGCCGATTCTGTACTACCTGTAGGGGGCAGGCTGGCTTACTTTGTCCAGGACTGGAAGTCTTTAACATCAGACTCAAATCTCTCAATCTCAAGGCCTGGCTCTTGAAGAGTTAGAGTTTGCTGACCTACGCTTCTCCCAAGGTGTATTGGATATCTTGAAGGCTTCTAGGAAGCCTTCCACCAGGGCTACTTATAATTACAAATGGAAGAGATTTTCCATATGGTGCTCTGGCAGGCATATTTCCCCAGAATCTGCTGACTTACCCACAGTCCTGGATTATATGGTGCATTTGAATACTTTGGGGCTGAGACCAGCTACCCCAAAAGTGCACCTGGCAGCCGTGTCTGCTTTCTTATCAGCAGGTAAACCTCTTCCCTTTCAGCTCATCCGGCATTCTCTGTTTTTCAAGGTTGCTTCACACTAACCCCCATTCAGGACCCTGCGTCTGCCTGGGATCTTAATATTTGCATTGCTCAGCTTATGCAACCCCTTTGAGCCCTTGTCTTCAGCAGAGCTTAAGTACTTGACTTGGAAAACTGTGTTTTTAGGTGCCATCACTTCTGCCAGGCGCATAAGTGAATTACAAGCATTGTCAGTGGAACCTGGTTTTATTTCCTTTCATAGAGATAAGGTGGTCCTCAGGACTAACAGAAAGTTCTTGCCTAAGGTGGTTTCACACTTCCACCTTAATCAATCTGTCTCTTCCTGTGTACTTCACTGACCATTCCTCCTCTGGCGAGAGGAGACTGCACAGTTTAGATGTCAAAAGAGCCCTTAGTTACTACATAGAACGTACCAAGGGTCACAGGTTTGACTCCTTCCAACTGTTCCTCACTTATGGTGAGGTTGGTAAAGGGAAACCTGCCACTAAAAGATCCATTGCCAGGTGGATTGTCTCTTGTATCCAATTTTGCTATGAGAAACTGGGTAGAAACACAGAAACTTTCTAGTTCCTCAAGGGAATCAACAAAGTCCAAGAGGGTAGCATCTTTCAAAAAAAGAGGTGTGCAAGAACAAGGGGGCACAATTTGAAGATAGAAGGGGGGCGGCTCAGAGGTAATTTAAGGAAGTATTTTTTCACAGAGAAGGTTGTGGATGTATGGAACGGCCTTCCAGAGGAGGTTGTGGAGTCAAAAACTGGTGGAATTCAAGCATGCATGGGACAGTCATAAGGCAATTCTAGGGGGTGGGGGTAGGAAGAAGTAGGCTGCCGGTTAACTAGGATCTGCAGCTTATCCATCAGGTAGGGAAATGGGCAGACTGGGTGGGCCAAGCGGTCCTTATCTGCCGTCAGATTCTATGTTTCTATGGGTAAGGTTCCTCCCTCAGGCCTGAGGGCTCACTCTACCAAAGGTACAGCTGCGTCTCTGGCTGCTGCCAGGGACATCCCTATCCTAGAGATATATCAAGCAGCTACCTGGAAAACAGTTCACACTTTTACCAAGCATTACTCCCTGGACATCCAGGCTAGGAGTGATGCTCTGTTTGGCACAGCTGTGCTTCAGAGCCTATTTCCTAAGTAGGTTCTGCTCCTCCATGGAGGTACTGCTGTGTAGTCTGCATATGTCATAATATAGCAAGACTTCATGTTGTTTGAAGAAAAATTACTCACCTTAGTAATGTTGTTTCTTCTAATGGAGTCTTGCTATATTATGACCTCCCCTTCCTGCCCCTCTCAGAACCTCTACTTTTGGGATGTGGATGGGCAGTGTAGTGTTGCACTTAGTAGATGCCCACCTTATTTTTCACCCTCCTTTTGGGGTGTTTGGGTGTTATTTTTAATTTTGGATCCCTGACTTGAGTCTTTGTTTTGGGACCAAGAAAATGTGTTCTTATATTTAGTAGCCAGTTGGCTAGTGTAGGTTTATGGCTTCCACACAGAACCTTAGTGAGTTTTGCTCATAAAGATCTGACAGTTTGAAGAACAACAGACAGAGTTTTCAACCGAGCTCGCGCTCAAGGTTCCATGCCTGGCGTGGAAAGTTAACTCTTTCACCTCCAGAGCAGTTCGAAGGTTGGGACTCACTGCATATGTCATAATATATCAAGACTCCATTAGAAGAAACAACATTACTAAGGTGAGTAATTTTTTCTTCTCCCCCATCTGGTAAACTAGCCTGGCTTGTCCTCCCTTCCTTGCTGTCTCCATTTAGTCCCTCCTTGCTTGTTGTGTTCCCCTGGCCTAAACCCTCTGCTCCCTTTACTGAATCCTCCTTGTATCTTGGTCCTTCTCCTTTACCTTTCCTCCCACCTGTCCTTCTCCCTGCACTTTCCTCCCTCTTCCCTGCCCTCCTGCTCTGATTCACTGCTCCCCCATTTTCCTGCATTCCAGGTTCCCCCTGTTCTTCCTGCTATTTGGCCCCTGCCTCCTGACCCCCACTCCCTTTCCGTCTCTAACCACTCCTGTCATGGCTACATCACCCCCCTCATCCTCGAGCAGAAGAAGAGAATTGAAGCGGTTACTGAGTGTAAGGTCTGATCCACCTCCCCGCCTTGCTTCCTTCTGTCCAGCCCTGGCCATCTGCCTACTTCCCTGAGAATGTTGTCCCTCTGTCCCTCCTTTGTGAGGGTCCCCAGTTACCTGCCTGCTTCCTTGGTATTGTCCTTTTGGACCCCCTCTGCCAGGGTCCCTATGTGATCCCTGAGTATTCTCCTGCACTCCTTTCCCTATGCCACCGCCCCCAGTGCTTGGTGCAACCCTGTGGGAGATCCCCTGCCCCCTTCCCCAACCATACCTCCCCCCCTTCCCCCAGCTGTCTCCTAATCCCCGCAACCTCCTCCCTAAGCTGTGCCAGCTGGTAGCACACTGGGCAACCACCAAACTTCCAAGCCCAGTCCAGTATCATGGCTGCTTCACACTCTGTGCACCCCACCACCCTCCCAAAGTATGCCGGCCCTAAGGCTGTGTGGTTCCATCCCCATCCAAGTAGGTTTCCTTGGGTGAGCCACTAGGTTCCCCCGCAGTCCAAGATACACCCCTACTGCCTAATCAGGTCACCCACTAATCTTAGATACAGTCCCGCAGTACACCGGTAACCCTGTTACTAGGTGCAGTACAACACAGTAAACTTATAAGGGAAATGAACAACTCCTTAAGCTCCTCTCCCAGCCTTTAAATCCACCCCCAGTGGCTAGAACTACATGATCTGCACCTGCAGCCTTTTCCTCCAATTGCAGGGCAGGTGTTCCCCATAAATTAGCAGAACACTGGGAGGGAGGGGTGGGGAGGGTGGGTCTTGGGCAGACACCCGACTCGAGAGAGAATGTATCAGCCCTGTGTTTTCCCTCCAAGCCCAGTAGCCAAAGAACCAGGCCCAAGCAAATCCCACCAAATAGGTTTTAAATCAGAAGAAATAGGCCTCCACTAGCGCAGCCTGTTGCGCAGTGAAACATCCAACAAATGAGCCCACTTACAGCCACCAAACCAGTTGTCAAACTTCCAACAGCCCCCCAAAACAATACCCTGCTAGCCTCTTAGAAGGTTATTTCTTTTCTTTCTTACTTCTACCAAGTAAAATCCACAAGAACCCTGTGAAAACAACAAGAAGCAGCTACTGTCCTGGAACACAACTGATCCGTCCCCTTCCAGTTCCTTCTGAGAAGACAAAGCAGCCAACACCACAAACCTGATTCAGCTCTGCCTCCAGTCTTAGCTGAGTGAGACCTGGCCAGACCATTAACACCCTTCCCCCACTATGCAGTAGTCTTTGCAGCTACTGAAGTCAGCAACAAGGAATCAACATTCAACTCAAAGCCCCCAAAATATGTTTACTGCCAAAGGAAACAGGTCTCCAGTTTAATCAGCTTCACTAACAACACATCAAAATAGGCTTGAAATTAACAGATGTAGGTCTCCAATTCAAATACCCAGGCCCAAGTAAATCCCACCGAATAGGTTTTAAATCAGAAGAAATAGGCCTCCACCAGCGCAGCCTGTGACACAGTGAAACATCCAACAAATGAGCCCACTTACAGCCACCAAACCAGTTTTCAAACTTCCAACAGCCCCCAAACAATACTCCTGCTAGCCTCTTAGAAGTAAGAAAGAAAAGAAATAACCTTCTACCAAGTAAAATCCACAAGAACCCTGTGAAAACAACAAGAAGCAGCTACTGTCCTGGAACACAACTGATCCGTCCCCTTCTAGTTCCTTCTGAGAAGACAAAGCAGCCAACACCACAAACCTGATTCAGCTCTGCCTCCAGTCAGTTAGCTGAGTGAGACCTGGCCAGACCATTAACACCCTTCACCCACTATGCAGTAGTCTTTGCAGCTACTGAAGTCAGCAACAAGGAATCAACATTCAACTCAAAGCCCCCAAAATATGTTTACTGCCAAAGGAAACAGGTCTCCAGTTTAATCAGCTTCACTAACAACACATCAAAATAGGCTTGAAATTAACAGATGTAGGTCTCCCAATTCAAATACCCAGGCCCAAGTAAATCCCACTGAATAGGTTTTAAATCAGAAGAAATAGGCCTCCACCAGCGCAGCCTGTGACACAGTGAAACATCCAACAAATGAGCCCACTTACAGCCACCAAACCAGTTTTCAAACTTCCAACAGCCCCCAAAACAATACGCTGCTAGCCCCTTAGAAGTAAGAAAGAAAAGAAATAACCTTCTACCAAGTAAAATCCACAAGAACCCTGTGAAAACAAGAAGCAGCAGCTACCGTCTTGGAACACAACTGATCCTGTCCCCTTCCAGTTCCTTCTCAGGAACTCATTTTAACTCAGGGTTTTATTTAACTCTAAAACTTGATTAGCATTTTGCTCATAAAAGTTCTAAAACATTGTGAAAATAGAACTTGCCTCAGTGTGTTTAACAAATATAACAGTTCTAGAAAACCTATATAAATGCTTTCTGTACAGTTAGTATCGTCCCAAGGAAAAAACTGCTAATCAATTATTTAAAACCCTGTAACTAACCATACCCTCGTAATAATAAAGCAGGAGAAAGTGCAGTAAACAGCATTTTTAGCATTTCAACTGTGGTCTCCAATTTCCCTTACTGTAACTTTTGATAAAAAAGGAAAAGGAACAAGCTAGCTTTAGCTAGAAAATTTCTTGGTGAGCTGTTCGTCTCACTCCCCAGCCATATATACTATACCATTTAATATAGTAATTTACAGTTCTTTTCAGGTATGTTCTTCCTCTGAGGAGGACTCTTCAGCTGAGGCAGTATGTGATCTTCTAGCAATATTTCTCCAACACCACTTCATGGCTTCAGCAGGGTCTGAAAAAAATGTAGACTCTGCCTCTGTGGACTATCCAGGGTCAGGCTGGGAAGACGAGGCCATGTGGGATCCCAGACTCTCTCAATAGCGCTCTGGCACCATTGTATTTCTTGTGCTTTTGGCGCGTCTCACAACCCAAGTCGGGGAACATCCTTATCTGCTGTCCTTCGTGGAGTAATGTTTTCTTTTGCCTGGCCATTGTAAGGAGATGATCTCTGGATCCCACTCCATCTGTAACCACCACCACAGTTCTTGGGGCTTCAGGATCGTTGGGTCGGCCTCTCGCCATAACTCGGTAGGCTTAATGAAAACACTTCACCGTGGGGGCTATTTCTTCGCCTAGTTCCTGCGTCAGCCATTCTTGGACATAGACCAGCAAATGATCGCCTTCGCTTTCCTCTGCCAATCCTAGAATCCGCAGGTTCTGTGCGCAAGCTTGATTCTCCAAAGTCTTTGGTCTACTTCTAAGGTGCGTATTTCCTTTGATAATCTGCTGCATCTGCCCTTTTTAGTGGCTTCATGGGAGGCTAGAGTAATCGATTCCACCGACGACTCAATAGTAGCTACTCTGTTTGTAGGGGTATCAAATTTATTTGACAATCCGGAAATTGAAGCTTTCAGTCTATTATCTTGCTGTATTCTGACTATATGAAGTTAGCCCCAGCACTTGAACTGCTCTGGAGAGGAAAGGGTTAACCGTATGCCAAGGCATAAGACGTTGAGCTCGAGCTCAGTTTTCAAACCTCTGTCCCAGGTACTTCTCAGTGTAACCATCAGATTCTTTACTTCGCCTAACTGAGAAGTCGCTCCAGAGATTCTGTCCTTCACTTCGGTTCGGTTTAATTAAAAAATCAGTCGGTTTGTCAACCGTTTACTTATTTTTTCGGTGTTCGCATCTCTGTCCAGTAAGTGTTTAGTAGATAGTTTAATGTTTTGTGGTAGAAATTGTTTTTTGTTCGGTTTCTTCCCGGTCGGTCCAGTTAGGAACCGAAGCAATTCTGTGTTGTTTTTATCTTTGATTTGTAGTGTGGTTTCCGGTACCTATCTGATCCCCAAAAAATATTTTCCTCTTTTTTTTTAACCGACCCGTGACACGGTTGGAACCGATATAAACGCTGGTAAGGGTAACTTTTTTTCCTTTAGGCATGTCTGAGAAACCCAAAGAGAAAACCGGTCCCACTGGGTTTCAGCACTGCACTGAGTGTGGGGAGACCTTTGCTAAGGCTGAACCCCACCTCATCTGTGTTTACTGTCTGGGATTTGACCACCTCAAAGCGGACTGCCAAATCTGCAAAAACTTTCCTAAAGCCACTTTAGATAAATTTTTTTTTTTATATTCTTTATTTTTCAGGTCAGTATTACTGCAGGAATACATATGTACAGCAATTTCATTGTTCATAATATACACATACAGTGGAAATTCATTTATTACAGGACATTTTTCCAGTTTAAGCCATTTGTACAAATCACTTTAGTCATAATGTCCGTCGGTATCATTGAGTTGATAATGAACTACATGTGGGAAGAGAGAAGCAGGTACCAAGGGGTTTATCTCATTAAGGGATAAATGAGTCATCTAACGGGGAGATATAGAGGACCCATGACCTCCAATAGATTTCAAACTGGGGAATACGATCAGCTTTTAGCAGAGAGTTGTTCCAGGTAATACATTTCTGACACTATAGAGTGCCAGTGGGAAAAAGTTGGGGCTGTGGACTTCCGCCATAAGCGGGTGATTACCTTCTTAGCTGCCGCCAAATATAAGTAAAGCTTACTATTTTTTGGAGGTACTGATCCTTCTTCCCTAATGTTTAGCAGAATCATTTGATTTGTTAAAAGCAAGTCTGTATCGATTAATATTTGAAGACTCCTGGCAATATCTTTCCAGTACTGGGAAATTTTCGGACATCTACAGAAAATATGGGAGGTATTAGCCTCCACCTGCCCACAATCTCTCCAACACTTCCCCAAGTTTCCAGGTAGGAATTTAGCTAGTTTATCTGTTGACATAAAAAATGCATGCGGCATTTCCAAAGATATTCGAGCCAATAGGGCGCTGAAGAAGCCTTCATGGACGGAATAATTGGCTCTAGCCATTTGTCATATGTAATCTGTGTATTTAATTCTTTATTTGATTTGGTCAGAACATTCTCTGTGATCTGCTTCCAACTTCCCCTCAAGGCTCTGTAAAGCTAACCAATTGTGTTGGAAATTTACCCTCAATTATCAGATTCATGAAGTTCGGCTTTGAGGAGGGAAGGGTCAATTGAGTGGAACCTAGAACCATCCGGTATGAACGTATCTGCAAAAATCTGAAGTGATGTGTGACAGGGAGTCCAAATTTAGACTCTAGGGAGGCAAAGGGCATGTCTAGAAATTGTAAAACATCGAACGGCCTAATTCTAGGGACATGGATATGTTGTTCATCCACACTGTCTGGCAGGTTCCTTGCCGCTTTAAATCTTGCCAGAAGGTCTTCAAGCTGGCTCCTCCCACCCACCTGGGTGGAAAAACTCTCAGCTCGCCCATGACGCCAGATCTTCCTTACCGCTTGGAAGCTCAGGTTCCCTCCTTAACGCTCTGCGTATAGACTGGATCCTAACTCTTCAGTTCACCCAAAAATAGTGTTAAAATTCTAAAGACTTCGGTCAAATTCTTCCCTCGCGGCTGCGATGGACAAATTAACGCCTGGTTTTCGTCGGTGCCCATGCGGGCAGATGATGTCCAGGATGGATCCGCACTCCACGTGCATCTACTGTCCCGGCCTTGACCACGACCCACAGACCTGTGAGTTGTGTAGATCTTTCTCGGCCAACGTCCTTGAAGACTGCACTGCCCGGCTACACTTTGGGCACCCCAAGAAGCGTTATCCGCCGGTGAAGTCCAAGGAGACCCGTTTGTCGGTGTCCGCGGCAGCTGGCTCGGCTGAGCAACTCAAGCAGATGATCGCCCTCAAGGTGGAGGCAGCCCAGGCCGCATCCTCATCTTCCTCGGTCACGGCATTTATCCTGCTCTCTCTGGGATCCTCCTACATAGCTTCATTTAGGGAGCTTTGCCAGTCCCTTTCCACGAAGGGAGAGGGGCCATTGGGACTCTCTTCTCGGTCAAAAAAGGAGGACTTGAAGGGTAAGTCCCCGCGTCGACGTTCGTGGGAGTGGGAGAGGTTCCATTCCCCGGACAGTCGACACTCAACCTCGGTCGAGGTTGCGGCTAAGGCTGCTGGCTTCATGGTGTCCCCGTCGGGTCAGCCGGCCAAGACACTCGTAGACGAAGTCGAGATTTTTTTTGACCCGTCAGACGGGCTGTCGACTGGTGAAACCGACAACCCTTCATCACCGGTTCCCCCATTGGAAACCAAGGACTTGCCTGTGCCTCCTATGCTGGAGTCCCCAGTCAAGGTTCCCAAGCCGAGGGAGGAGCGGGTGTCACCGCTCCTCCCAGATACACCCTCGAAACACAGAGGATCTCGGTCTCGGACCTCGTCTCGGTCCAGCCGATCCCGCCGACATCAGCGGTCTCAGCACCGAGGCAAGCGGTAGTACTCGTCTCATCTTTCCTCGGAAGAGGAGAGACTTCGGCGCAAATTGCGTTGACGCTATGAGGACTTAATGTGGCAGCAGCTCCTTTTGTCTGGGAACAAGCCAACGTCGGCGCCTTCCCTGGCCATTAAGTTGCTGTCACCCGAAAGTCCGAAACAACCCCTCACGATAGTAGAGGTGCCCAAGCCTGGGCCGGTTGTTCGGTTGAAACCAGCTGCCCCATCGATTGTGGTGGAACCTCCGCCTCCACAACCGAAATCGGGGGGTGCTGACCAAGGACTCTGTCGGGTCAGGGTCTGCCCCACCAGTTGTCTGTCATCCTCACTGCTGACCATCCTCTGCAGGAGGAGGGTGGCTCAGGCCCCAGGCAGCTCTTCGCAGACTCCCTGAAGTCTAACGACGGCTCCTCCCTGTTCTCCAGGCCCCTTGACCTGGAGTCCTCTGGGGGCAGTCGATGGACGAGAGCCCATCATCGTTCATGGGTCTTCTTCGGCTCATCTCGGAGTCCACCAGGATGCTGCTCGAGCCCGTATCCAAGCGGGCCAAGTATCCCCTGACGGAGATACTGGACCGAGGGGATTCTCCCACGGAGGCCTTTCCGGTGGCTGAAGCCATTGTTGGCCCAGCTTTAGAGCTTTGGCAGCAGCCGGCTTCCTGTCCTTGGCCTTCAGCCAGGATGGCCAGGAAGTATGCGGTAGCTACGGGCTCTTTGTACGGTTTTTCGGAACACCCCTCTGCGGAGGGGTTGGTCACCGATAGCGTTTTCCGGTGCTCTTGGAACACTAGGGATGTGGATAAGCCCCCCGACAAGGAGTCCAAAAAGCTGGACTATGCCGGGCACAAGGTGTGCGCTTCGTCCTCCCTCGGCCTCCGTCAGGCCAGCTTGGCAGTACTGATGGCGCACTTCTCCCACGCCCTCATGGGCTCCCTGGATGAGGTGATCCCTCATCTCCCGGCCAACCTGCAGACTACGGTCAGGCAGGTGCGGGTGCAGGGAAGGGCAGTGGCGAAACAGCAGCTCCAAACGGCTCTAGACATTGGAGACTCCTGTGCCTGATCAGTAGCGGCCGCAATGGCCATATGCCACAGAGCCTGGCTGAGGACATCCACCTTTACTGCGGATACCCAGCACAAATTGGCGGATGTCCTCTTCTTGGGGACTGACCTGTTTGGCCCTGGAGTGGAAGGCCACCTCCAGAGGATCGAAAAGTCCAACGCTACTCTGGACTCTGTCACCTCCGTCCAGAAGGACAAGGGCCGTCGGCAACATAAGTCCTTTCGACCTTCTGCTCCTGCGGCACATCCAGCCCAGCAACACCAGCATCAGGGCCAGCAGGCTTGCGCTTGGCACCCCAAAGCCAAGCCTGCGGCTTCTTCCAACAGGAAGCAGGGAGGAAAAGGCCCAGGAGGTCTCTCAGCCGGTCCTTCCTCCAAGTCTGCCCAGTGACTGGTTGAGGTGTGTCGCCCCAACCTCGTCGCTCCCCCTGGGTTCCCCAGTGGGAGGTTGGCTCCACCACTTCCTTTCCGCCTGGTCATATCACCACGGACCGCTGGGTGTGGAGGTGGTAGGAAAGGGCCTGCCCTGGAGTTTGAGCAGGCCCCACCCACGAGCCGCCTCCCCCACGTAAGCACGGGTCCGCAGCCTCCCTATCGCTTGTTGAGCTGATTCTTGCCCTGCTCTAAAAAGGAGGTGATCAGGAAGGTGACTGGATCCTCCACCAAGGCCGGGTTTGTGTCCAGGTATTTCCTGGTCCCGAAACGGACGGTTGGCTGGCGCCCCATTCTAGACCTGCACGACCTGAACAGGTTCCTAAGGTCTCGAACCTTCAGGATGGTCACTCTGACTCGGATCATTCCATCCTTGGAACGAGGCGTGTGGTTCTGTTCTCTGGACCTCCAGGACACGTTTTTACCCGTCCCAATCTGTCCGTCCAACCAGAGATTCCTCTGCTTCAGGGCAGAGGGGTCCCTCAATGAGTTCCGGGGCATGCCCTTCAGCCTTTCTGTAGCTCCCAGGGTCTTCACCAAATGCATGGCAGTGATGACAGCATTCCTGTGGCGCCGAAGGGTCCGGGTGTACTGCTACCTGGATGACTGTCTGATTGCGGCCTCCTCCAGAATGGAGGTGGAGCGGTCCAGTGATCTGGCCCTCCAGGTTTGCTCTCAAGTTGGCCTCCTCATCAAGCGAGCCAAGTCGGAGGGGTGTGCGCTTGCCTCTCTCCCTCCCAGAGGACTGCTAGAGTCTGCCAAGAAGTGTGGATGAACAACGTATCCACGCTCTTAGAAGAACAGGTTACTCACCTGTAACAGTAGTTCTAGGAGTGGTATATGTTGCTCATCTACACGCACCACCGACCTCCCCGGCTTTAAGGTGCACAACCTTGCTTCCAGTGGGCTATGATCTGGTGTCATGGGGCGGAGCCAAGAGTTATACCACCCGGGTGGGTGGAAGGAACCAACTTGAAGACTTACGGCAAGATTTAAAGGGAAAGGGACATGCCGAAGAGTGTGGATGAACTACATATACCACTCCTACAACTAATGTTACAGGTGAGTAACCTGTTCTTTCAGCCTAGCTGTCCTGCAGGGCCTTTTGTCCTAAGGCATGTTCCTTCCTGTGTTCTGTTGTTTCTCTCAGTTTCTCTTTCGAGGGACTGCTTGGGATTCTGTTCTACATGTTATGACCTACTGAAGGAACCCTCTCGGTAAGATAGTACAGTTACGTAAGGCTTACCATAACAGTAGATCTTGAGAGATTTCCTTCAGTAGGTCATTTTCCTGCTCTCCTTCCCCTCAGAAATTTTTGTTTTGGTCTCCAGATCTGCTTCCTTTCCTTCCGGGCTCAGTGGGAGAGAACTGGAGGGTGGGCCTGAGGACCGCCCACTATATAGGCTCACGCTGACATCGGTCACGTGACGTCGGTAGGCAGTATCCCGTCAGGTACTGCTGGAAAAGTCTGCTGTTGGGTCCTGATGCTAGATTGTGCAAGTCCTACATGTTATGACCTACTGAATGAACCTCTCCCGAAGATCTTTCGTTACGGTAAGTTCTTACGTAACTGTGCTTCTGCATCCCCTGCCTTAAGGTTTTGTATGTAGGCCAGGTTAGAGAGACACCCTTTAAACCAGTTGGTTTCCTTGTGGTCTCAAGTTTTTAGGCTTGACTCTTAAGGATGTCTTGACCCCAGGGAACAATTTCTTTTGTAATATGTTATATTTAGTTAGCAGGTCCTATACCCAGTAATCTCCATAAGAATCTGAAGCACTCAGAGTGCACCAGTTGCTAGGGCAGCAGTTTGAAATTGTACGAGCCAATTAGAGTTCCATCATTTGCATAGCATTCCATCTCTCCGGGCAGTTCAACTCAGGAGGCTGACTGCATCAGTTTAATCATAATGAGTGATCCCTTTGAAGAAACGAGATTACTATGGTAAGAATTTTTTTCTTGGGGCACAGAAACTGGGGATGAAGTACAAATTGGGTGGTGTGGTATTGACTACTGTCAAGCAGGAAAGATAGCTGGGGTAATCATATTGGATGACTTAAATGTGGCCAGGCAGTGTGACAGGGCAGTTGGAAGAGCTTATGGGATGTTGGGGTGCATAGGAAGGCGTCACCAGCAGAAAGAGGAGTTGGTGAGGCTCCTGTATATAGATCACTGGTAAGATCCCTCCTTGAGTACTGTGTCAGTTTCAGAGACTACATCTCTGGAAGGACGTTGGTGGAGACAGTCCAGAGGAGAGCAACTAAAATGGTGCAGGGTCTGCATCAAAAGTCCTATGTTAAGAGACTAAAGTACCCCAGTATGTACACTGTGGAGGAGAGAAGGGGGGAGATATGCTAGAGACCTTTAAATACCTCACGGGGTTAATAATGTACAGGAGAGAAGTATTTTTCAGAAAAAAAGGAGCTCAAGAAGAAGGGGACATGCTCTGAAGCTGGAGGGGGTAGATTCAGGAGAGATGTCAGAGAGTATTTCACAGAAGGAGTGGTTGATACCTGGAACAGCGTTCCACTGGAGGTGGTGGAGGTTGGAGACAGTGGTGGAGTTCAAGAATTAATGTGATAAGCATAAGAGTATCTTATTGGAAAGAAGGGAGGATAAAGAGCCAGAGACTGATAAGGGTCTATAATAACTGGTGATCCTTGTTATCAACCCATTTTGAGTACTGAAAAAGTCGTATCAACCCGGGTTGATACAACTTTACAACCTTCCCCAAGAAGCCTGTAGCACTTTCGCATTCCAGAGTAAACAGATTCAAAATAATATAGTAACTTACAGATCCAAATGAGGCGTAATAATTTTAAGTGAACAGAGAGGTTTGCATAACACATCCCTCCCTTGCCGATTCTGTAGCTTACCCTCCAGTTTAGATCTGTATTTGTGCAGCATTTATTTAAGGTATTTTAAGATCACTCGTAAAAATCACCATGGAGACCTGTGCCCAAACGCTTCTACTTACTTACTGGCAGGCACACCCCTACGCTAGCACGTTATGTGATGTCAGCGTGGGGGCGTGCCTACTAGTAAGAAAGTAGGAGCATTTTGGCCTCGCGTCTCCTCGTAGTGGTAATTCTAAGAATTTTTTTAATACCAGTTATTATATAAAATAAAACATATGTAGGGGTAGAAATGGAGTTTTTTTTACACCCTCGTTGTGTGATAATAGTAAAACCTCTCGAGCTTCGCTCTCGAGGTTTACATATTATCACACAACTTGGGTGTGTAAAAAAACTCCTTATCAACTCCCTACATATGCATTATCCTCTCTGTAGTGATACTTCTGGTAGGAATGAATTAGGAAGACTGGATGGGTGGTCAAGCTGTCCTTATCTGCCATCAGATTCTGTGTTTCTGTGACATGCATAAGGATTTGCGTCTTAAAAAAAATGCACATTTTGATGCAAGGTCCATATCTGAACCAAGCAGCATTTTTGTACTGTTGCTCCGGGGGGGGGGTCATCTAGCGATACAGATAATGGTCCAGCCACTTTCTCCGTAGTTTTACCATATGTAGGACAACATTGAACATGAATTGTATCTTCTGGACAGTGCAGTCTGCATCCACGAAATGTGGCCTCATACATATGTGAGTTACCCTGATAACATGTTTTAAAATTTGATTCATGTGTCTGAAACCTAAATTTAGTAATATGGGATTTTAGCTGAGGGTCAACTATATCCAAAAGATATGCTTAAAGATTTTCACTTTGATGCCAAAGAGGCAGCCAGGGACTACATTTCAACTTGCTTGAGTTAAATATGTTTTTCCCCATGTATCTTCTAACTTTGCAAAACCCTTTTTATTGCTTTTAGTTATGACTGTACCATTTTCTGTATATGGGAAAAAATTACTTGCGTATCTCAACCTCACCGAATAGACCTAACGAACATGAGAGCCATCTGTAGACCCCTATTGTTAGTATCGAGCATCTCTCTATAAGCTTTATTTGGGAGTCTATTCTCATCCATCATTCGTAACCCAGGTTGCTGGTTTAATCCTTTCTAGGTCAATCTCTCTCTTAACTGCCTGCGTTCATTCATAAATTGTGTTAGCAGCAGTCTATATGTTTATCCAGAGAGAATGTTGACCCAGTGGTCATTTGCTATAATTAGCTTGTGCTGTTGCAAGTCTTACGGTTGTTGCTGATATCCCAGTTCCTTCTCGTTATCACCATTATGTGCTCCCTGCCAATCAATCCTGGGACTTTCAGTTCTCCTAGCTCTTTGCCACAGCTATATATCCATTTCTGAAGTGGTGCCTAAGACCCCAGCATTTACTATTAATACTTTAGCGCCTTGCTAAGTATGAACTTTATTACTTTTTGATCCCTTAACTGCTGACCTGTTTCACCTGTGGCACCTAGCTCTCTCCACAACTCTGGCTGGTGACATTGAAATCAGCCCCAGTCCACAGTGTAATCATGGTCCCAAAAGCTCCTCCACTTGGTTTAACAGTAGGGGTATCAAGGTGACTCATCTCAGTATTAGGAGTCTTATGAACAACCTTCCTGAACTTTATGCCTGGGTTTCTCACTACGGTCCAGATAACCTTGGTAATACTGAATCATGTCTAAAACCCTTGGTTCCTGATTCAGTGTGTTCTCTAGCAGGATATAAGCTGCTTAGAATTGCTCGTCCCTCCACTAAAAGGGATGGGGCCACTGTCCTTTATCATAAGGCTCAGCTGCACCTAATGGCACTGCCTAGTGTCACTCTATCCTCCTGTGAATTTTTTCTCTCGCTACTGGTCCTAGGGGATAGCAAGAAAATGCATACTGTATGTGTATACAGTCCTTCTAGCGGAGATAATGCTGGCCTGAGTTAATTACCTGCCCTCCACTAGCGGGAAGATGAAATGATTCTAATGAGTGATTTTATTCTTGACTGGCATAGTAGTAACTAAACCTTTTGAGTCACTTCTAAGTAAAATCCACCTATCTCAGCTGATCGATGATCCAACCAGACTTTCCTCCAAAGGAGGTAACCACTCACTCGCAGACTGGGTTCTGATAGAAAGTATATGATTATTGCTGCTGGCACCTTTGCTGATTCTGTCAGTCACCACTCCCTAGTCTTTCGTGTATGGAATGCCCGCTTTCTGTGCTGTCCTCTTAAGGAGCTACTCCTGCAGGACTTCTCTACATTTGATCTGGATGACTTCTTTGTTGAGTTTGCTTCATAGATTGATCTCTGCTGTATTACTGCAGTGATGTGGATGAAGCCTTTGCATACCTTACCTCCACCATTCATTCCCTTCAGGAGAAACATATTGCACTTATCAGGTGAAGGGTAAGAGGAAAATCCACTAGATGGTTACATACTGGCCTGCCCTCAAGTTTAAGGCCAGGAACAAATGTTACATTGAATTTAAAATGATGTCACTACACCCTGATTAGCTAGAATATCACGCCTTGAGGAATGCTGTTTGTATTAATTAAAAAAAAAAAAAAAAAGAATACTGCAGGGAACTCTTATATGCTTCTGCTAGAGACTCCAGGAGCTTCTGGACTCTTAGCGGGCTCATGGGGAACAGTAAAAGTCAAGCGAGTCAAACCCAGCTGATCTGACAGTAACACCAGTTGCAATAATCCTGACATTATTGCCAGTGCTTAACTCCTACTTCTCTGACCTAACCAGGTTTGAGAATTTAATGTTATGCTCCCCTGTATCCTTCCCTCCAGTGATCCTTCCATTCTGCCTTTGTACCTCCATGCTGTTTCTCAGTGAAGTCCTGTGACTACTAAAATTCATCCCAGCCTGTGGAACACTGGCCCTGATGGGCTACAGTCTAAACTTCACAGAATTGCTGCCATTGTTTGCTTCTCCGACTACCAGACTGTTCAACCTGTCCCTCACCACTGCCACTGTTCCTAAAAGCTGGAGGTGACCAAGATTATCCCAGGGTTTAAAAGTGTCAATTCAAAAAGCATTGAGTACTACTAGCCTTCCTGCCTGTTCTCAGCAAGCTGCTGGAAAATCTTGTAGTCTCCCAGGTCATGGACTACCTTCACAAATATAACCTGCTGTCCGCAGCCCAGCAGGGATTTAGGCAGGCTCATAGCACTACCACTGCACTTGTCCAACTTACCAGTGATGTTAAACTGCTGTGGACTAGGGGATGTTAACTGGAGCCATAGTAATAGATCTTACAAAAGTGTTCAACCTTGTTAATCACACCCTACTAGAACTCGAATTATCCCTTTGGGATTCCCCCATTGCCATCAGCTGGTCCTCCAGTTATCTTGGTGACAGTCAACAATTTGTTCAGTTAAGCAAGGCCAACCCTGCCCTAACTAATAATAATAATGTTGGAGTTCCCAGGGCTCCATCTTGGGCCCATTGCTTTCCATTTATATTAATGACATCCCTAATGCCTCTTCTCACTGTAACACCCTACTTTATGCTCATGACGTGGTGCTTTACTCTAGCTCCAGTAGTTTGTTGGACATGAGTGCAGTTGCTGACTTTGACAAAGTTCAGACCTGGCTTGTCAAAAATCGCCTTGTCTCAAATTCTGGCAAGACCCAGACCATGCTGTTTGGGTCCTCATATAAATTATGGGCATACACCACTGGTTTAGACATCCGCTGCTTAGATGGCTCCCCCATCTCGTGGCTGACTTCTTCAGATGTCTGAGCCTCACCCATGATCCCACCCTGGGTTTACAGTGCATATCTCGAGCAACTGCAAGTCTGTAAATTCCAGTCTTTGCCTGTAGAATTGGGTATGCCCCGACTCCTGCTAGGGTAGTTGTCAAGGATTCCTGTTCCCTAGCTTTTCATGTGGGTCAACCTCATTTTACCAGGCCAGTGCTTCCAGCCTATCTAAATGGAACCTCGACTACAAAAACAGAGGTTTCATTATCTGCTCCGGATGACCCACCACTGCACGTTATACTCCAGCCCTTGTTTGCTCTTTGTAACTCTGTTATATGGCACATATCTTTGCTGTTTTCTGCTCTTTTGTAATGCCCATGACTCTGCTGCTTTTGGTAATTTGGTTGTCTTTGTAACCTCCCAGGTCATGCCTGAAAATAGGCATTTTCTTGCCTGTACCTACCTGGTCAATAAAACTAACTAAATAACCTTACCCAATATGAGAACATTCTTGATCTAGCATGAACTTCTAGAGGGTTGCCTTAATTCAGCCCTCACTGCACTTGTTGTGATCCCCTTGGAAGACACAATAACATTTTCCAAAATGTTCATTTTCTATTCTGACAAGAGTTTGATGTTTGCATCCCAAATTGTGGCATCTATAATGTGACCCCAATACCTTTATTAAATCTGAGGAGGGCAAATAAAATGTTTTGGTAATAACTGTGAAGTGATCTGTCCATTTTAAATTATTACATGAAAGTAAGTCCAAGAATTGTAAATTTTTATGTTTTCATTAGTTTTACCTTGTATTTTTCAAGACTTAGGAAGATTTTTAAGTGGCAGAATTAAACAACTTTGGTTTTCATGAGATTTACCTTTAAGCTTGCTATATTGCAAAACTCAACAAGTTTATTTGTGATTGTAATCCATTCTTTGGTGGCTGATAGTAGTACAGCATTAGTTAATTGTGAGAGTAATATACCATCCTGCAGTAAATTGTAATAGGAGGATGAGTAACTAATAGTTGCAGTGGTCAAATTAAAAGTTAACATCAAATTTCAGTAATAATTATAATGGGAGATTGACAAACTGCTTGTTGAGTCATTAAAACAAAATTATGCCTCGGATGCCATTAAGTGTATCAAGGTTACACAGCGGAAAACTGGCTTCAAAAAGCGTCTCCAGGTAATAATGAATTGGGTAATCACATGAGCCAACAGTCAGTGAGTGTCCAAACAAGGTGAGCCATTCTGGATTTGTTCTTACAGACTCAGGAGAATGGTGTTAGGTGCTCTAGATATTAAGTCTAATAAGTTAGTCAAATCATAATGTGGCAGTAGCTAACTTCTTGTCTTCCTTTAAATTACATAGAAGAGAAGTTGCTAACCAAGAAGTTAGATTAATTCCAAAGAAATTTAAAGCAGTTGAGCTATTAAGGACAATAACATTTTGAAAATGTTACTTTTTGCTAGCATCAGCAGATCAAATAGGAGAAAAGATATAATGGGAGAGCTATAGAATATCTAAATAGAGATTCAGTGACTAAGCATATAACTGTGTACAAAGTGATAAACCTTGGATCACCCCAATTTAAGAGGTGGGTTACAGCACAGTAGATGGCAAAAAAAAGGTGGGCGGGATGTGAGATTGTACAGGTCCTGTTGTAACAAAGTTAACAGAGCTAATAGGAATTTCTGAAGGAAATTTTATAAGAAAAAGGTACAAAATCTTTTAGCAACAGATAGTAGAAAAGAGTAGAGTGGGGTTAAAATGTCTTTGGATGAAAAAGTGAATAGTGGAGTAGAGTTTTTTGTTAAAAATGCTAATGATAAACATAAAATTCGAAGGATATATACAAAAATGTGAGGGTTTTTGTGGGTTTAACTGGGTCTGTGGAGAAACTGTTATTTTTCAAGGAGAATATTTCCCCATATCTTATTAATTGTAAAACATAAAAGAAGCCCCCTTGCCTCCATGGAGCTCTTCTGTGACAATTGCTGATTTTTAAGCATGCTCCCCAAAGAAGGGAAGGTATCAGATAATTTATTCCTAGATAGCTGCTCGACCCTTCCACTTCCTCATCAATGGTTCTGCCTCTCGCTTAAACATTTTATGAAATCTGTATAGGAGAGCAAAGGGTGCATGCTATTCAAGTATGTGAGTGCCATTTTCAAACTTTTTTTTTTTTTTTTTTCAGCCACTTATGGGATGCTTGGTGTGGTCTGAAATCAGGATTCAACTCACAAAGCTCTTGTTAGTTGAACCCTGGCTCCAGTTTTGTCAAATGTCAACTTAAATGGGCAAAAAGCCTGTAGCATATGCTGTACAGCAGTACGTGTTTGGGTATGGAAGAGTTGCAAGAGGAAATAAATCCCATTAATTTTGGCAACATAAAAAACTCCTACTGTGCATGTAGTTGATGCAATTCTTCACGACTTACATAACACAGCAGAAAATGTCCAAGTTTCTGAAGTGGTCTTGGTAGGTTTTAGTAGAACGTTTGACCTTATAAACCAAAACATTGTAATAAGAAGCTGTTTGACTTCAAATGCATATTCAACCTTAAGTAGGTGGATTTGTTTCTTTTACACAACAGAAAGAGGAAAAAATATAGGGAATCTGAGTGGCTTCAGGTGAATTGGGGAGTACCACAGGTACCAAACTGACCCCATTATTGTTTTAGTTATGACCAATGATCTGAATGCAGTAGGCCAACATGTCATCTACATAAATATTACTACTTTGTATACCCATCACAGTAAGGATGTTTTGGGTAATCTTCAGCAGGATTTGGATTATATGGAAGATTGAGAGAATTCACTAAAGCCTGCAGGGGAGATTAAAAACGGATGTCCATAAGCCCTTCTACACATAGATGGTGGTGGATAAGTAGACCAGGCTGCCAGAGGAAGTGATAAAGGCCAAATCAGTCAGCAGCTTCAAGCAGAGGTGGGACAGTCATATGGGTTTAGTTAAAAAAAAAAAAGGTGAACAGTAGTAAAGAGGAGGATTGCCAGTGGGGCAAGGCAGTATAGTAAGGTAGGGTGGGAAGACTGCATGGACCAAAAGCCCTTTTTTCTGCCATCAGTGTTTATGTATCTGTGTATGTATTAAGAATAAAAAAACGTATGACATGTCTATGTGAACAGTAATAATGTGGATAAAACTTCAGATGCTAAGCTGCTGGGTGTAATTATTTCAGGTAACCTAAAATAGAGTTCACATGTTGGGGAGATGTGTAAGAGGATTAAATACATTTATCTCTCGTCAGTCCATAAGAGTAGGGCTGTCCCAGTAGAAATCCTGTTGGTCTAAAAAAAAAAACATTAGACCTAGTACAGAGTATGCATGCTAGAGTCCCTTTAGAGGAGATCAGGTAAGGGTTAGAAGTGCTGGAAGAAAGAAAAGTTATGTAGACATTTTTTTTTTTTAATTGGATCCAAAAACCAGATAGTAAATTACAGGGACTTTTCTTGCACCAGCGAGGATGGAAGTCATAGAATCTGAAACAAAATACATTTAAACACACAGGGAAAAACAAGGGTACCTGACTAGCTACATACTGTGGGCCGATGGCAGATTTAGCTGATTTTGTGGCAGTCAAGATGGATATAGAAATAATCAAAAGTTTCATAATCTTGGGTATATTACCGATAGCTAAGGCATATCTTATCTAATTCAGAAGCTGTCGACCAGTATGTAAAATGTATATGTTGATATAGCAGTAAGAATAATTTTTGCTAATCATTGTATATTCTTCCTGTTGAATTTAGGAATAGCCAGTCTGACATAAGAGCAATATGAATGATGTGGGAAATTGCGTAAGGACAATATGAACTATAATGCAATCTGCTAGCTGAGTTTGTAATGTGTGAACTTGTGATCTTGTTGACATACCAAGGTTATGTGTAGCTTTGAGGTGTATCACCCAGATTCTAGAAACTTCCTGATACAGGTGTAATTAGAACATGATGCACAATTTGAATAGAACATGCAATTTGCTAGTGAGTCTGTGCATTAACTGTTTTTGGTTATAACTGTTGCATATTGTTAGATGACTATACCGTCAGAATTTGTGTTTTAGAATTTTGTGTATGTCAGAGAAATTCTGTGCATAAAATGATCCTTTTATATGTAAATGTTAATAATTCAGCCATTCATGGTGCAACAATAAAATTCCCCTACCACTGCAACTACAACCACGAATTGTGCGTGTGTTGCTTGGCCCTTGACCACAACGTATAAACCTATAACACTGCCAAGATTTCAATTCAGGCTACGTAGAGACACAGGTGTAAAGCTTTAGAGAATTTTGGGGAAAAATTGAACAAAGCTACTGTGGTGGCCACCATATTTCCAATGTCAGTTAACTGAAAGTATGTGTTGAATACAGGGGTGCACTGAAGATGTGTTTGCTGACCAAGTTTACTTGGTCGAGGTCTTCCCCGTCATCATTGGAGAGCTGCTGGAGCTGACAGGAGTTGCGCAGCTCATCAGTGGTTCATCACTGCTCCACTGAATGTCAGCAATCCAGATCACTGCTCTCAAGAAGGGATGATGCATCTAAGATTTGTTTGATGCGCTGATGAAATGGCGGGTTCAGCCCCTGCAGAACAGAACCCTATTCTGCTAAAGTTTGGGAACCAAATTTAAAGGTATCACAGCCTCCCACTTGCACTTTGGAGGCTGTGCCCACAAGTACTGTCTCAGTGTTGACGATGTCAATATCCCAGGGACTGTTCTTGCAGAATTCTCTGACTTACTAAAGAAATTACTTCCCTGCTTGCCTCCAGTTGTTCCTCATTTACCTCCTCCACCACCTCCTCCAGTGCTGGAGGCTGGATCTGCTGTGCCCCCTATTCCCGGGATTTGTGACTCCCCAACCCCCTGCTTTGGAGGATGAGGATGAGTACAGCCCTGATGATCTTGAAGATAAAGAAGCAAAGGGGTGAGGAGGAGCCTGATCCTCTCCACTCTGTAGGGCTGTTGGGTTCTGCTAAATCCACTGTGTCCTCCAGTAGTGAAGATGCAGTCCTGTTCAAGTCCTGTTCGCCTGAGGATGCTACCTTTCAGATCTTAATGAAATAGAGACTTTGAATTTCTCCCTGGCAGCCAATGTATAACCACTAAGTCCTTGAGAAGGTGTTTTTTGGGGCAAGAGAAATCTTTCTTTTAAAAACAAAAGGGGACAGAAAATGTGCTGCCACTTATGGGGAACAGTTCAGGACAAAGAGCCACACAGGCGTGGCCCCTAGTGTGTGCTTGTCAAAGCATTTTATGAAATGGCTGGCAGCAAATCGAGCATTCTGATTGATGCCTAAGAATGTGCTACTATGTCTAACATCAAGAAAAAAGATCAGTTTATACCAGGCGGGCACTGATCTTCCCATTTTCAGTTTTCCAAATTAGAATGTTAAAAAATAAAAGCTGCCATCTTGTTTTCACTTGCTCTCCTCACAAGCGAGACCCGGCTTGATCACTGTAGTGCTGCCAGACCTAGTCATGCAGACTGTACAGCTGAAAACTACTGATTTCCAGACCTCCTGCCGCTGAATGTACGGCACAATTCTCATCCAGCAGCCTGCCCAAGACTTTGGCCTGATGCAAAGGGATGGAACCCTGTTGCATGCGCTTTGTCACAGAGTCCTTGCAGGAAGCCCTAGTCAACAGCACTCGGTGTAATTCCAGTAGCCCTGAGCGTGGGACTGATGGTGCTTGAGCACCCCAAATCCCAGCTGAGGTGGCAGCCACAGGACCTGTTGCAGCTGTGAGAGACCAGTGCGAGACCCCTCCTCCCCATTCCCGGCTGGGTGATGCCGAACAGCAGCCAGTTGTCCTGAGCATGATACAGACAGCGATCAACCTCTGCTGAAACTGCTGACTAGCCTGCCAGGAGCCCTTGTCACACTGGAGAAAAAGGTTTGTTCTGCAAACACAAATCGTAATTTATTTTTCCAAACTTAGGAGTGCTACTAGTTTGGTGGTGTGTGGAGGGGTGGTACAATGGCAACTACATAATCAAAAAAAATACAAATAAAGAACCCTAAACTGCTCAAAAGTCTAAGTAGAAAAGAAAAACTATAGGCGGAGGAACTATTCTATTAAAAGAAGACACTTTTAAGTTTTCACTGCTTATAAAAGCATTTTCTACTTTCACGTGCATCTATAATTTAGATGCCCATTTCATAAGTGCAATAAGCCACTCCAGGGTTTGCGTGTTAGACACTTTAACACACGGCTAGGAGGCTGGACGCACTCTGCCAGTGGCCTCGTGCCTCACTATGCCTCCTAGCCATGTGTTAGTGTCTAACCCACACCCTATTGTGTCTTACTGCTTACTTGGTTTACTTACTGCATACCGTAGTACAGTAGATTTTATCAGATTTTGTTTACTTCTAGGTTGACATTTTGTGTTAATACAAATCCCAGAATCCCTTGTAGCTGACATCAAAGCAGTAGGCAGCAATGGGAGATTCAGTAGCCTGCAGTGAATGTTAGAGCTTTTATAATCTACGATCACTTGTTTCTAGGGATGTGGATATGATGTTCAATCCACACTTCTGGCAGTGTCCTTCCCCTTAAAAGGCTCGCCGGAAGGTCTTCATGCTGGCTCCTCCCACCCACCTGGGTGGTAACTCCCTCGGCACTGCCCCATGACGTCAGATCTTCCTTTCCGCTGGAAGAAGGTGGTTCCCTCCTTACCGCTCGCGTGCTGAAGAGGCCCTTAGCTTTAGTTTGCTATTTTCAGTGAAAGCGTTAGTCTTCCAACTTTACTTCGCTGCCGACATGGACAACGCGTTCACTTGGGGTTACGGAATGTAGTTACGGCATTGTCCCAATCAGACCCGCACTCGTGGCAAGATACTACCAGGGCCACGAGCACCTTATCCAGGCTTGTGGACTATGCTACTCCTTTCTTTCCTCCACCTTGGAGGATCACCCCGCCCATTTACTCCTTGGGCATCCAGGCGATCAGGATCCACCCATTTGGTCTAAAGGCGTTGGGTAGTCTCTCTGCGGCCTGAGGTCCGGCTGAACAACTTGTGGCGTTTTTGAGGAGGCAGCGTCTCAGGCCGCTATGCAGTCCTCCTCAGCTTCGGCTTTTTTTTTTCTCTTGGTGATTCATTTACTGGAGCATTTAAAGAATTGCGCCAAACCCTTCCCACCCATGGACAGGGTCCCTTGGGCACGAAACCCAAAAAATCCAAGGAGGACAAGGAGAAAGAGACCAGTGAACTGTCTCGTCGTCGGTTGTGTGATCGAGAGCGCTCTCGGACCTCTGATTCCCGCACTTTGCCAGAGTTGCTGACTGTAGTCATTGCTTCGGCTCTGGCCACTGACCCTATGGTCTCCCTGTCAGGCTAGTTGGCCGAGATGCAGGTCGATAACCCTGAGATCTTTCTCGAACACGTTGTGTGCCGAGGAGGATGGTACCTCTCTCTCTCTCTCTCTCTCTCTCTCTCAAGATTCCAGTCCTGCCACTTTCTTTTTTGGGGGAGGGGACCAATCTGCTGTTCCACCTCTCCCCGACCAAGAACATCTGGACCAAGAGGTCTGTACTTTACGTAGGTCCCTCTTGAGACCTGCTGTCAGTCCATCCAGCTTTGAGGTAAAGGTTCCACTCTAGAAGGCCTTATTCGGGCAGCCTGTGCCGATCTCGACACTCGTGCGCCAGGTGCTGGGGCAGCAGGGCCGCTATTCCTCATCCTCCTTGGGTGAGGAGAAGCACTGGCGCCAGTTGCATCAGCGCTATGAGGAACTCATGGCAACAGCTTTGGCTTACCCGAGTGAAACCAGTTCCGACGCCCAACACAGCCATTACCTGGCCTTCGCCACAAGAGCTGCAGCCGACTCCACCTCAGTAAGAGTCGATAAATTCGGTCCCGATGCGGCCCCTCTGGCCTCTCCGATACTAGTGGAGTTGCCACCCAAGTAGCCAGCGACTGGCGCTCTGACCAAGGTCGCTCAGCCAGCCAAGGGTTTACCCATTGCCTTTCGGTCCACTGTCACCCCTAAAACTCTTTGGCGGAGAGAGGATGTGGGCGGTAGTTCACATTTTCATGATTCCTCAGAATCAGAAGGGTCCTTCCTTCACTCACGACCATTGGAAGTGGAGTTGGTGGTGAGGACCTGTTGACAGATCAAGGGGCCACATCTTTCATGGGCATGCTCCATGAATTTCAGAATCTATGGGTCTCCAGCTGGAGCCCGTTCAGGAACAGTACTCACTGGCTGAGATCCTCGACCAGGGTGACTCTCCCATAGAAGCCATCCCAAATCAGGATGCCATTCTTGGTCCTGCCTGAAACTGTGGCAGCACCCTGCCTCCTGCCCTGCACCATTTTGGCCCACAAGTATGCGATCCCTACCGGCTCCCTGTCTGGATTTACAGAGCAGCCCTTGACCGAGGGACTTGTGGCTAACTCTTGTTTTCTGGCGCACTGGCAACATTAGAGATGTTGATAACCCCCGATTAAGAACAAAAGTTGCCAGTCCAGTGGTGCTGAGGGTTGGCGCTGGACGCAACACCTCGCGCCATGCTGGCGACCGGGTTCAGGAATGACCTTAGGTCGCCGGGGAGCCTGCCGGGGGGGTATGGTTGGAGAGGTATTTCACCTCTAGGGGTGGATGCGCGCTCTTCCATAGTCCTGCACCCATCGGATGGAGGCCCAATGGGTGCGCAGGTGGTAGGAGTGGCGACACAAGTCTGGGGTGGGGTGGAAGGGGGTCACTGGATCCTGGCATGCACGCATGCCTGCATGTGTACGCCATTCTCCTGGGAAGGGGAAGAAAAAATGGAAAAAGGAAAAAGTATATATGGAAAGGAAAAAAAGTACAAAAAGTTGGACCATATGGCTAAGAAGGTGTATGCTGCCTCCTCACTTGGCCTTTGGCAAGCGAGCTCAGCCCTCCTCATGGCCCACTTATCGCATGCCCTCCTAGGTTCCCTTGACAAGGTGCTTCCTCACCTGCTCGCAGATCTGCAGACTACGGTCAAGCAGGTCAGGGACCAGGGCGGCTGTTGCCAAACAGCAGTTCCAAACAGCCATGGACACTTGAGCGATTTTGCGTCCGGTCCAAGACTGCAGTAGTTGCCATGCTCCACAGGGCTTGGCTAGAGTATCTCCACCTTCACAGCTGATACACAGCACAGGTTGGCAGATGTTCCCTTTTTGGGGACCAACTTGTTCGGGCCTGGAGTGGAAGGGGACGTCACCAGAATGGAAAAGTCCAGCGCCACCTTGGACTCTGTGACTTCTGCCCAGACGGACCCTAAGAGCTCGAAACCTCAAAAGTAGAAGCTCTTCAGCCTGCTTTGGTCCCTGCAGCAAAACGTGCCCAGCCACAGGTTGGACAATAGCAGGCTTGGTGCCCCTGCCTAAATCGATGGCCTTGGTCATCAGGAAGCCAGGAAGTCAAGGTCCTGGAGGCCCCTCTGCGGATCTTCTGCTTCCAAGCTTGCCCAGTGACTGGATGGGGCATCTCCCCAAGCCTATCCTGGTCCTCCGTGGGTGGCTGGCTCTGCCACTTCCTTTCCTGGTCTGCTGTTACCATGGACAGGTGGGTCCTCAAAGTCATTGGCCAGGGTCTGCCTCCAGAGTTCAAAGCATACCTACCCTGCCAAGCCTGCACTCCACAGGAGGACATGGTGTCTGTCAACGTTCAGTTGGCCCTTGGGACAACATTGCCAACTCCTCCAGAGGAATGGTAGCTCCATTCTGGACCCTCCACCTCATCCAGGGTTTGTCTCCAGGTACTTCCTGGTGCCAAAATGGACAGGGACTGTCACTCCATTTTAGATCTGCACGACCTGAACAAATTCCTCTGGTTGCGCACTTTAAGGATGGCTACTCTGTCTCAGACCATACCATCTCTCAAGCAAAACATGTGGTTCTAGGATCGTGGGTCTGGCCTGGGAGCCCTGGGATGGCATCCCTGGATATGCAGGACTCCTACCAGAACATTTTGGTACACTCAGGTCACCTCAAGTACCTACATTTTGTGGCCTTGGATCAACATTACCAATTCAGAGTCCTGCCCTTTGGTTCCTTTGACACCTCATGTCTTTTTTTTTTATTTTAATATACTTCATTAATTTTCCTGTTTTGCAGCATGAACAAAAACAAGAAAAAAGGAACAAAAGCCATCATATGCATTGGTAGATACTCCCTGACATGCTTGGAGGTGAGAGCAAATACAACCATAATGATCACTTTATAACTTGCTATTACTCGGTATTATAAAGATGGAAGAAGACAAATAGTCAGAGACCATCTTCCCACACACATGGGGCCTATGTTACACTCTGTTCAATAGTAGTGTATCTAATTTATTTTGGAATCATCAAAGTTTTGTCTAGGAAGATATTTATGGACAACTGTCGGGACTGTAAGGAACTACTAAGGACCATTATGACAGTGCAAGGCCCAGTTAAACAACAAATGAAACCTATCTAACCAAAATAAAGAAATAGAATTACTTCCTCCCATCCCCAGCGACCCCCATCCCCTGGAGCATGTGCTAAAGCGGTGGAAGTATAGGTAAATAGAAACCATGCTACAAAGCGAATGGAGGCCGTGGACAGCTCCTCTACTGTGAGGCTGTGTTGGACTAATAGATGAATTCTCTCTCCTTGAAAAGTTAGGAGCTCCCCAAACTATCGGGAGCTACCCAACCAGTATGTGTGACCGGGACTAGTGCAAGTAGTGGACTCCAACGAGCTCTGCAAGCCGCCTCTCGATTATTCCACTAGGCTATGTGTTTCTCCAGTTCTAATGCCTGGAATAGTTCCACGTGCCATTCCTGAAGAGGTAGGCTATGCTGATACATCCAGTGACTGGCGATGACCAGTTTTGCTGCAGCAGAGATGAGCGCCATATGTGCCTTGTGGACTCCCAGCATATCCTTTGGGAAGAGCCCTAGGAGGCAAATTTGTGGGGTAGAGTAAGACTCTAGCCCCAGTATGGGATCGAGGGATGTTTTGATTCTCTGCCAGAAAGAGAGAACCTGATTGAATTCCCAGAAAAAGTGCTTGGTGGTCCCATCCACCTTCCCTCAAACTGGGCCAGAGAGGTGAGTCTAGTTTCCACAGGCAGGCAGGAGAATAGTACATGTTGTGCAGGATATGGAATTGAAGGTGCCTTAATCAGTCCTGCTTGATATATTTTATAGTCTCTGACAGACTTTCCATTCTTTGTCTTCGACTGATTGGTTAAGTTCTTGCTGCCAACAGAAGCAGGTTCCTCTAGGTAAATGAGGGTCTTGTGCCTGCAGGATCTTGTCAAAAAGGGAGATGGGGGGGGGGCTGCGTGGCAGCGTCTAGGAGAGATTGCTTCACTGGGTTAACAGATTGGTGCCAAGAAGGTGAACCCAGAAAGGCTGCGAGTGCCCCTTTCAGCTGAAGAAATCTGAAGAAATGCAAGGCGGGAGGTGGGACTGTCAACTGGAGCTCAGGTGCTGAGCAAATCCTACCATTTGCTAGGGAGGTAGAGACTGGTACCCCCCAGAGATTAGGGCTGAAGGCAGCCGGGATGGTGCAGCCTGCAATTTTAAAATGGGGGTTAACCCAAGAGCGGCTGGTCTAAATCTTTATGAAAAGAGATGGAGAGAAGAGAGCAGACTTGACACAGTGCCTTAACAGACCACCACAAAGGGAGAATCCATAAGGAGGAGGAATGTTCCGCTGGATTAGAGTGAAGAAGGGATTGAAGGTCGAGGCCTTGGATCTTGAGTTGCTGTTCCAGAGTTAGCCAATGGGGGATGTAGTTTTGTGTGGTGACGTAAGTTTGGCTTGAACTCCACTTGAAGATCTTACTACAGTGAATTGCACAGTAGTCTAAGAGGAGGTTAGGAAGACATAGGCCATCCACCTCTTTTGGGTGTGTTAATTGTTTAATTAGTGTTTCGGAAAGACCTTTGAGCATGAGCTCTTTTACAAAAGTTCCACGTCAGATGTTAGTTTAGAATACACGCGGCGTACCACTTTATCTTGCCATAAGAAGTCAGAAAGGAGAGAATGCAGTTGGGAGAAACATCTCTTGGTGAGATAGGGACCCAACATATTAAGGGGGTATAATAAATGCGGTAGGGCACTTATTTTGATCACATTTATGCGACCCAATAAGGAAAGAGGGAGATGTTTCCACCTTTGTAGATCTGCTTTAATGGTAAGAATTGGCAAGAGGTTAATCTTAACCGTATGTGATAGAGTGCAAGGTAATTTGACTCCAAGATAAGAGCTGAGGGCTTCCAGGTCTGTAATCCAGTGTTTCTGAACAAGATGATTAAGGGGCATAACACAGGATTTTCCTAGGTTAAGTTTGTATCCCCAAATCGGTGAGAAGCGACCTATAATGTTAAGTGCAGCAGGAATGGAAGATTGAGGGTACTCTAGGTGTAAGAGGAGATCGGCATAAGCAGATAAGGGGAAGGAAAGCTGTCCCACGTAGATGCCTTGGACCTCTTTACAGAGTTACAAAGAACGGATGAGGGGTTCCAAATAGAGATTGAAGAGGAAAGGGGATGGGGGCAACCCTGTTTGGTGCCTTGGGCAAGAGGGAAAGGATCAGAAAGAACCCCATTGCAACAAATTCTAGCAGTAGGATTAAAGTTTAGAAAATGGGTAAAGTAAAAGTGGCCTCCTGATTGGTTGAAACAGCCTGGCACCCGGGCTGTTATTTCTTTACAATGCTCGTTAAAAAAAAACAAGTTCCAATTCGGGGTACTCTATTACTAAAACTGTCCTTGGGCACCCCGAATTCCGAAACTCGCCAGCTGCCATTTTTGCCCCGCTCACTTAGCGAGACCAACTTCTGTGGACAGAGTCACCAGACAGTGTAAAAAAAAAAAAAAAACCTGCAACACTCATTTTTTCCTTTTCAGAAGTTAAAACTTTCCTCACTGACCGTGGTTGCGCTCCATGTCAACATTTAGCCGACTGTTTCAGTGAGCTGCAAACTCCCATGGCATCACATATCACAGCACAGGGGGAAGAAATCTACCTGCCTTGCAGTATAGATAATTAAGCAACATTTCCCCTGTTCTGACGAACGAGCCTTCTTTCAAGTTCTGTGCATGTCTGACTGACCGAAGAACGAGACAGAAACCAAAACAACCTGAAAAAGCAGCACTCATGTCTGTGAGCCAGTGTGTGAAGAAACAAAGCAAGTGTATGAGCTCAAGTAACACACACAAACATGGTAGCGCCCTCCTGTGGTGATTCCAGCAGCACAGGGATTATTTGACTATAAAATGTACCTTTTATTTTTTGTATAACTTTTATTTTTTTCAATTACACCTATAGCCCATTTTCTAAGTGTAATAATAACCTCCAGGGTGGGCATTATGGGATATAACAGACCTTCCAGGGCTATAAGGCCCTCCGCCTGTGGCGTCGGGCCTCATTACACCCTGGCGTCCGTTATATCCCAATAACACTCACCCTGTTGGGTAGTTACTTACATAACACCTGGAGCCAGTCACAGAAAGAGGAGGAAGCCGAACCATTTCAAGACAGCGAATAGGAAAACCAGGAGACACAGTTGAATGCTTTTCAGCATCTAAGGATACCAAGACCAAAGGAGTAGGACTGACATCTGCTAAAGCTGTAAGGTGAAATATTTTGTGCATATGGTTAGATGAGACCCTACCTGTTGCAAAGCCCACCTGCGAGTGACTAAATAGGCCTTGCCAGACCTGGTGCATTCGGTTTGCTAAGATTTTTGCCATGATTTTTATGTCTGAGTTCAATAAGGATATGGGACAATAATTATCGGGCAAAAGGGGAGATTTGCTAGGTTTCTGAAGTACTGAGATCCAAGCCTGAGTGAATGAGGGGTTGGAAAGTCCAGAGGAACGCAAGGCACCGAAAAGTTGGGAGAGAAAAGGGGCTAGGTCGTCCAGAAAAGCCATGTAGAAAGAAACATTGAAGCCGTCCCGACCCAGAGCTTTATCCTTCGGAAGTTGTGCTGTCACTTACTTAACCTTGGAAACTGAGATCGGGGCCTTTAAGAGAGCTTGCTGCACTTGGTGGACGGTAGGCAGAGGCACGAATCCAGGAATTGATCCACAAGGGAAGTGTCATGTGGGTGTTCTGCCTTGAGTATGTCGAATTTTCATAATACTGTTTAAGATTGCTTCTGTCTCTCTTGGCTTGGTGAGGGTCAGTCCGGGGGGTACAGGCTGTAGGCCTTGAATCATACTTCTGGCCTCCAACTGATGAAGCCGTAAAGCCAGAAGTTTCCCAGCTTTCTCCTCTGATTCCAGGTACCGGAATTTGACCCGTTGAAGTGCCAGGTTGGCCTTCTCATCCAGCAGGCCGAAGTATTGAGCCCTTAGGGTGTTTAACTTGGCCTAGATGTTTGCGTTGGATGAGTATGAGAGATCTTGTTCCAGTGCCCTAATTTGTTGGAGTAATTGCTTAGCGGATTCTTCCCTTCGTTTTTTTAGCTTTAGCAACCAATCTTATGCATTCACCCCGATGGCGCATTTCACTGCACCCCAGAGCATGTCGAGATGTTGTCGAACCGAGGTTGTCCCTAAAAATATTCTGGATGTAGAGTGTGAGAGATTGAACTACACATTTATCCTGTAAAATTTCTGGGTTAAGCCGCCAAGATCTATCCCGAGCATCCATCCCCCGTGTATGCTCCATGTAAATCGGTGCATGGTCAGAAGAACCGTGGGAAGGATGTCATAAGTTACCAACTCAGGAAAGATAGATGTAGATGTCAGAAAGTAATCTATGCGGGAAAAGGAATTGTGGGAAAGGAGTGAAAAGTATATTGTTTGTCCTCTGGTTGCAAAATTTGTCAAGGCTCCCCCAAACCCAGAGTGTCTATCCGTTCCTGTAGTCCCCTTTGAGTCAGTGAGAGACCTTTCTGGAACCCTTTCGACCTATCACAATCATTATGAAAGACCAGTTTCCAGTCTCCTCCTAAGATAATTAATGGGGAACCTGGGAAAGCAGAGATACGAGATAAAAGTGTAGAGAAGAAACAAGGGGAGTCCACATTCAGGCCATGAGTACCCCCCAGTACCACCTCTGAATGTCCAAGACAGCCATGCAAAAAGAGAAACCAATCATCCGGGTCTCAAATTGTAATAACAACTGAAAAGGAATACCCCTATTGATTAAGATGCCCACGCCTCCCTTTTTACTACTGGCTCCGGCTCCATAGGCTTGACTGACCCACTCTGTGAAAAAGTAGAATGTCTTCATACTTGAGGTGCGTTTCTTGCAGAAAAACCACGTTGGGGTGGTATTTTTTAAGGTGGCAGAATATCACATAGTGTTTGCGTTTAACATTTGCCCCTTTTGTATTCCAAGACAAGAATTTATATGTTGTCCCCATGTTAGCCTGTACTAAGAGCAAGTGCCCAGAGCTCCAGTCACTGAAAAGGTACGCTTCGACATGCTCCAGCCCCATCAGCCCCCAATACCCCCACTATGCCTCACAAACACCACCACCCTGGGAAATGGATGAGATAGAAACAAGAACAGTGAGCTTAGCCATCCCCCCACCACCACCCCTGCAGTGACCATGTGATCCATTTCCTAGCTCTATGATCCCCCTTCCAAACCATGTACAGATTCCGATCCCCCAGCTATAACAGCCACACTACCACTATATTTGTGTACGTGATGTCCCCCCATCCTCCCCGGCTCCCACAAAATGACGAAATATAATGGTGAAATTAAGCCTAAACAGTACTAGGCAAAGAAAAGTGCAAACAGTTCAAGAACGCCCCAATTAGTCCATCTTCTCCTCAGATACTGGTTTTGCAATGTCCACAAGAAAAGTCTGCTTCCGTTTATAGTAGCAGGGATACATTCAGCAGGATCCACAGCAGCGGATCAGTTGGCCTGCCCCCGGAACCGGGGAACAGAGGCCACCTGCCATCGGGGCACCCGAAGCCCAGCTAAAGCGAGCGTGCCGGGGCCCCGTGAGGTGACCACTGAGGACCGAGCACCTCTGAGCCATGCCAGCCTCTCCCCATGTCCGGACGCAGCACAGTCCCCCCTGAAGGTATAGCCAGACTCTGAGCCCTGCTGGTTGTAGCAACATAGCTACCCGCTAACCCCACTATATGTAGCAGGCTATGGTGAGAACTCCTTGGGGCTGCCGCAGCATGTGTTTTTAAAGAGTGGAAAGCCTTCGCTCGCAGCAAATTGCCCCGCTGGGCTTGAGCCCCAAATTAGGTCGTTTGTAGCAATGCAGAACCCGTGGGAGGGGAAGCATCCACAACCCCTCCCCTGAGATCGGCCATGCGCAACTGGATTTTGTTTGCTTCGGGGAGAGGCTAGGGTGACTGACACAATCTGCTGCAAAAACAAAGTTTGCCCTGAAACCCTCGCCATGCTTCGAGTCACCATCTAGTGTTGGTGGCTGGAAATCCAAAGGAGGGGTATGCCCTCCCAGAGCACCTAGGGACCCGAAGGTGGGTATAATGCAGGGCGTGCACCTGGTGTGTGGCAACAGTAGGAAGAGAGCCTACCCACCAGGCCAGTCCCAAGAAGTCAACAGACTGGGATCTTACCGCATCTTCCGCTAGGTCTCCGGTGCACCACGGCAGAGAAGCCCTGGACGGAGGTCTCAGGAACAGGAGTGGTCGCTGCTTAAGTATGCTACATGGCAAGTCTTTGGTGTGAGAGATGCAAATCTAGCAGAAATACCCGGAGTACATTTGTTCCCTGGCACATTCCGGTAGCTCCTTTCCGATGCAAGCCTTAGAGGTTTGCGGTGGCCATTAGGGAAAGAGACAGGAGAATGAAGGGCAGAAAATTGGCCAGTTCCAGCAAATGTGCGCTTTATCCCAACTTTGCAGAAACACCCGCTGACGGTAGTTACTAGCCATGTGATTTGAAGTTTCTGACCTGGAAGACCGCCTTCCTTGTGGCCATCACTTTCCGCTCGCAGGGTCTCCGAAATACATGCTTGTTCACGGACCCTCCATATACTGTCTTTCATAAAGACAAGGTGGTTCTCTGTACTCACCCTAAATTCCTACCCAAAGTTGTTTCAGGATTCCACCTCAACCAGTCGTTGGTTCTCCTCCTTATTTGTCTAATTGTCAAAATGAAGGGAACACCTTTCATTCCCTGGATATTAAGAGAGCCTTACAATTCTGCATTGATAAGACTGTGGACATCCGTCAAGTGAAGCAGCTCTCTGTGTTGGCCTGGCTAGGTCAGCTGGTATCCATCAGATGCATCTCTGCTTGGATAGTTGCTTGCCTTCGCCATTGCTACTCTATGGCGCTGGTCAAGTTGGAAGGCCAGGTATGCGCCCACTCTATTAGAGCGGTTGCTGCTTCCCTGGTGGGGGAGAGGCTCTGTTTCCATCGCAGATATTTGCAAAGTGGCTACTTGGAGCTCAGTGCACACTTTCATGAAGCCCTACACTTTGGATGTCCATGCCAGACAGCATGCTTCCTTTGGCAGGACAATCCTTAATGGAATTCTGTCCTGATTGATCTGTCTCCTGCCACCTTGCTCAGGGTTGGTTTAATTTGGTACTCTAACTTCGAAGTATGAATAAATGGTGAAGACTTGAAAATTACATACCTTTTGTAATTCTTAATCCTCTTGGACCAGTCTTCAGTGTTTATTCATATGCCCTACCATCCCAGGCTCACTCATTTCTGTTCCTGGTCTTCACTCCCTCATTTGGTTGGGCTGTGAAGACATTGTTTAAACTGACCCTTCTTATACGGGTCAAAAGGCTATCTTATGCCCTTGTTAGGTGTTTATCTAGTTTTATTTACGCTGCACCTCCTTGGTTAAAAGGTACTGAGGCGATTGGAGGGTCAACGCTGAGGTAGCCTACACGCGCCGAGCTGATCTCAGAGGCGTGCATGTTGGGTTCTAGCACAGCACTGGCCCTCCTGAAGATTTTTGGCTCCCACAGCATCCTAGCTCCTCCGGCTTGAACCCAGAAGTAGGAATAAACTGTGAAGATTTGTCCAAGAAGATCAAGAATTACGGTAGGTATGTAATTTTCATTTTCTCATATTGAAACCCAGCTGCCATGCCCTCAACCACTCTTTGAGTTCTCTTGCGTCTTGATTCACTTTCTCCACCACCACCCTAAGTAGCTACCCTATTGCAGATTTTAGTATCATCCACAAAGAAGCATACCTTCCCTTCTAGCTTCTCTGCTTATAAAAATATTGAAAAGGACTGGTTCCAGTACAGAGTCCTGAGGTACCGTGCCGTCGCTCTTCTCACTAGTGTGCATGGTGTTTACCACCACCCTCTTTCGCCTATCCATCATAACGGATTCTTCAGTGGTGGTGTCGAACAGACCTTCGGCTCCTTGTGGGTGACTGAGTGAGAACCCACCGTACCCATTCAGTCTTGGTTATTGTCCAGCCCAGAGTCAGGATCAGCACTTATGGTCTTGGTCTCTTATTTGGCGATGTCGACACTAACTATTGTGTTGCTTCTGCTGTTTTCATAATTTGTGGCTCTGACTCTTACATTAGTGCCAACTCTAGTGCCGGTACCACTTGTGGCGATGTTGGTGTCACCCAATGTCAGTGCCAGGGTCAGGGGTGATTCTGGCATTGGTGCTGCTGCTGCCCTCAGTGTCAACACTATTTGAGGTATCAGCCCTGGGAGCAGTGATGGTGCCAGTGTTGGGTCTGCTGCTAGTGCAGGCGGAGGCATCACCGTCAGACTGGGAGTAGGCCATGCAGTGGGGCCTGCACAGTCATGGATGATGGTTGTTCACTCTGGGGCTCCCCCCATTGACCATTATTCTGCAGTATGCTCCAAGGTAGAAATTTCAGATATAGGCAGTTGTTTTCTCCTCCCCTAGGACGAGGAGGACATCAGAGTCTCAGGGTTGCAGACTGAGGAATGGGTGTGGTGACTTCTGAAGTTGCTCCATCCCCTGCTAGGTTTTTGCCTCAGGGGCCTGGTTTGATAGGGTGGCTGTGACCATTAGGCCTCCAAGCCCCATTTCACACGAACAGTACCGCCTCTGGATGGAGACAGTAAAGGTACGGTACAGGGAGACAGACATGGTTCAGTTTTGGGCACCCTCCTCTATTCCCCATCCAAGTTGTTTTCTACAGGACATCTTACTATTATCAGATGTATGCAGCCTTTTTCCACTGGGACTAAGTCCTAGACCTGACACAGCATACACTGATGCCACTTTTACACTGTTGTTTAGAGTTTCTTCATCCTGTACTTGTCAGCAAGGTTTCTCTCTTTTTGGTGGGGGGTTCCCTTCGTATTAAATTGGTAGTCTGTATATATTCAGATTTTACTTGAGAGTCCGCTCTTGCAGCAGGTAACACAGGTAGAACTGAAGCCAGCAGGTGCCAGCAACCCATGGAACATTTCTAGCTAGCAGTCTACAGTGTTCACCATCCCCATCGGCCCACCCTGGCGTCACGCACACTATAAAGGGAGAGTGGTCCCTCGTCCCTTAGTTGTTTTCCACCATCGACTCACGTTCATTGGCTTCATGGATGCCTCATGTTCAACCGCCATTTTGCTATTACTTCCACTTTTCTTATTTTTCTTTTAGATGAAAAGTTCACTTTTCAGGGCTCCTTAGTTCTGTATGTCATCTTTTCCGATGTCCTCCATTGAATGGCACCATTCCAAGTGTGCCTGCAGTAAACAAATCCACCCAAGGTCGGGCACTCTGCCTGCTTCCTGTGCCTAGGCTCTGATCATGATACTCAAGCCTATCCGCACTGCTAACATTTTAACATAAGGACAAGAATGAGCCACCAAAAGGCCCTTCAAGCTTTCCTCACAGAACAAAAACGTGTTGCTGTGCAAAAAGATTCCTCTTCTCAGGGGAGTTCTTCCTACAAGAAGTCTTCCGGAAAGCATCATCATAAGGAGAAAAGGAAGGTGAGGGAAAAGGAGAGATCTCCCTTGAAGTCCAGGTTTTCAGGCTCCCGCTCTGCCTCCTGGGGTAGCTCGGACTCTGCCTCCCAGGTGATCCGTTCTCCTACCTGGCTACCAGTGGTAAACCACCCACCCTGATCTGGGCATCTGGTGGTAAGGACCTCTGCTCTGGCCTAGCCGTGCAGCCGCTCAAGAGTCAGCCACATGATCAGGCCATGGGCCAGCACTCTGACTTTGACAGGTCCACCTCAGCCTCAGGACCGGCGTCTGCTCACTCCGTCAGCTTCTGTTTCTGGTGCTGACTCCTGGGATAAACACAAGGCCTCGGGAGATCAGCCTCACAGACCCTCGCCACATAAGCTGCCATCAGACAAACTTCGGATAATCAATCATCAGCGGGCAACACCCACGAAGGCACTCTACCGTCGTCACCACTTTGATGGTCCCGCCATCGGTGCTGCGGTCCAGTCCCGCCGTCACCAGCCTCTTCCCTGCTGCTGGCCGATGATCGCCTGGGCACAGTCCTTTCGGGACAACGGTTGTCAGCCTTAGGCATCTGCTACCAACGTCTGACTTAAAGCTACAGTCGATGTCACCCCAGGGCGTGTGCTGCTGCTGAACCACAAAACTAGGCTGGTGTTGGGTCTGACGACTGATATGGAGCCCAAGCTCCACTTGTTGAGTGAAAGACCTGTTTGGCTATTGGTGGAGACCATGATGACGGACCTCCTGCCACCAAAACTCCCTCAGGCAGAGGCCTCCCCCACCCCCTTATATTGGGGCTCGACCCCTTTGGAGCCCACTTCCGTATCAGGCATGGGCAGAACAGGCCGTAAGCATTGCTCCAGGACCAGGCGCCGCAGTTCCTCTGGCTCCTCTGAGCATCACAAATGCTGGAACACAAGGTCTCTGTCCTCCTCCCCAGTGGACTCTGACCATTCCTTGGTCTCTTCCTTCTCAGTATCTTCGTCTGCTGGAGGTCTTTCCCCGTAGACCCAAGGAATACTCCCAAGTCACTGCTGGATGATCCTTCCTTTATGGAGATCATCGTCACATACAAGAGAATATGGGCTGGGAGACTGAGGATCTTGACCTGAGAGACTCCATTTGGTCAAGTACCCGCGCCAAAAAGTAGCCAAAGCCTGTTGGGAATCCCACCCTTGGTTGACACATTTGCAGATGTCACCTAAGCGGCCTGGAAGTGCCCTCACACCTCCTCCACAGTGCCCAAAAAGGCAGATCACCTATACAGAGCCCCGAAGGAGGAATCCTTCCTGTGCAAGCAGCCTATGGTAGACTCTGTCATCATCTCAGCTGCCCATGGCAGATCCTAGAGGCCACAGCACCTTAACACACAGCCTCTGGATCAGGAGTCTAAACAGCTGGATACTGTGGGGTGCAAGGTATACTCCTCAGTGACATGCACCATACAAAGTAAATTTTTACACATATGGGGCAATTCCAAAACGCTCTTTTGCAAAAAGCAGCCAGGGAAGCAGCTGTACCTCTGGTAGAGTGAGCCCACAGGCCTGAGGGTGGAGTCCTACCTAGTTTTTCATAGCAAAATTGAATGCAAGAGACAATCCACCTGGCAATAGATCTCTTAGTGGCAGGTTTTCCTTCAAAACCAGGGAATCCAGGGACCATTCGTGATGGCCCTGAGATATCCTCCTGACAGCATCTGCCAGGGCATTGTCCTTGCCTGGGAGGTGTACTGCTGTAAGAGAGGTGTTCAGGGAATAGGCCAGAGACCATAACTTCACTGCCTCTGTGCACAAGGCCGTAGACCGAGTGCCCCCTTGCTTGTTGATATACCACATTATGGTGGTATTGTCTGTCCTGATCTGAACTACTTTGTTCTGAACAGACTTGGAAAAAGCTTGAAGTGCTAGAAACACTGCTCTGAGTTCTAATAGATTGATGCGAAGCAGAGATTCCTGAGGAGACCACAACCCTAGGGTGGTCAGGTCTCCCAAGTGTGCTTCCCACCCCAAAGAGGGAGGCATCTGTAGTAAGGATTAGAGAATGAGACCGAGTGACAAAAGGAACTCCCTGTCTTAGATTGTCCTGATCCAGCCACCACTGTAACGCCTGGATCAGGGTTCGAGTCACAAATTAGTTTGGTCAGAGGGTCCCTTTTCTGAGACCAAAAGGCTCTCAAATGGAACTGAATATCCCTCATTTGAAATCTTGCTCCCTGCACCACTGCTGTAGAGGCAGCCATGTGTCCCAGAAGCTGCAGAAAATGCCTTGCTGGTCGAGATACCTGTGGGGTGAATGAAGAGGCCAGTGAGAGAAGGGTCCTTGCCCTGTCCAGGGGAAGGAAGGCTCTTCTTTTACTGTATCCAGCTCTGTCCCTATGAAGGTGAGGGCTGCACAGGCTCTAGAACTGACTTTGAAGATTCAGAAGGAAACCTAGAGAAGTGAGCAGTTGCTGAGTTATCTGTAGGTGTGACTTGACTTGGTCTGGAGACTGGCCTACTATGAGCCAGTCGTCCAGGTATGGAAAGATGGAGATCCTTTTTCTCCTTAGGAAGGCAACTACTAGTGCCAGGCATTTTGTGAACACCCTTGGAGCAGAAGTTAGGCCAAAGGGCATTGCTCTGAATTGGTAGTGGCCTGAGGGCAGCTCGAACCTGGAAAATAGTACACACTTTTACCAAGCATTACTCTCTGGATATCCAGGCTAGGAGTGATGCTCGGTTTGTCACAGCAGTGCTTCAGAGCCTATTTCCTAGATAGGGTCTGTCCCTCCTCCACGGAGGTACTGCTTGGTAGTCTGCAATTTGTCAGAATACAGCAAAACTTCATGTTGTTTGAAGAAAAAATTACTCACCTTATTAATGTTGTTTCTTCTAATGGAGTCTTGCTGTATTCTGACTTCCCCCTGCCTCCTCTCTCAGAACCTTTGTTTTGGGATGTGGGTGGGCAGTAGCAGTGTTGGCACTCGAGAGGTGCCCCATCCATATTTTCTCACCCCTTTGGTTTGGGTGGGTGGGTGTTGTTTGTTTTATTTTTGGTTTTCCTGACTTGAGTCTTTGTTTTGGACCAAAAAAAAAATCTGTTTATTATATTTAGTAGCCAGTCTGGTGTAAGTTTATAGTTTCCACAGGACACCCAGTGAGTATAGCTCGTAAAGATCTGAGCGGTTTGAGTTCAAACAGCAACAGACAGAGTCTCAACTGAGCTCGAGCTCAGCGTTCCATGCCTGGCATGGAAAGTTAACTCTTTCATCTCCGGGCAGTTCAAAGGTTGGACATCACTGCAATTTGTCAGAATCGGCAAGACTCCATTAGAAGAAACAACATTACTAAGGTGAGTAATTTTCTTACGCCCTAGGCGGTCCAGTATATCAATATCACCCATCCATCGGTATTATTGCTCACTTAGATAGCTTGAGCTTTTAATGATTGCTGCTGTTGCTTGTTCTATGTTAAGAATCCATTGTTGAGCTTAAATTTAAATTTATTTTTCAGTTTGGTCTCGAGTCTCCTGGCCTCTTCAGCTGAAAGATCTATCATTGGAACTCTGGAAGGCTTGAGACCAGCAGAGACATCTTTAAAAAGCATTCTAAGTTCTGTGGCAACTTACTTATTTATTGAAGTTTGTTGACCGGGTAGGCCCACTGAGACTAAAGTCCCTTTTCAGGGTTGACTGGGGCGGGTTTGATACAGAAGGTATCCAACTGAAACCGAACCAGATTAAGCTGTTGGTAGTATTTTTAGTGAATGGGAGACATTTGGCCAGGGCACCGGGGTATTCCCTGCTCTGTTTGAGAAAGGCCATGGGATCTTTAACATTCACCTGAGCAACAGGCAGGCGGAGCCTCGGTTTAACGTCTCATCAAAAGACAGTAAAGTCCTCTAAGATGGTGCACAAATGTTACTGGTTGTTATAATGCATTAAAGAGTACCTTTCCGGATTTTCTCCTAGCCAACCAAATCATCAGGAGGCTCCCTTACCTGACAGGAGTTCCTCCATAGTAATCGTCAGTTTTCTCTTCAGCCCCAAGGAAGGAAGGGATCGTATTTTGCCCCCAAAGGGCTAGCCGCTCGATCCTTTCCACTTCCTGATCGCTGATACATGCCCCAGCTTTATTGTTTTGTGATGTAATTATATGCCTGGCTCGGGGGTGCTCCATGCAAGCCTATGGAGTGTAGTTATTTTACTGTTTTAACTGACTTTTAGTACAAATCAGAGTCAGTAATCAGTAACAAGGCTCTTGCTACTGGATTACAGACTCCAATTTGTACTATAATTCTGGTTAAAATAGTAAAAATAATGCTCCATAGGCTTGCATGGAGCATGTACCCCTAGACATAATTACATTACATTACAAGCATGGGGACGGTGTTGACGATAAGGAAGTCGAAGGGATTGAGTGGCTAGCCCCCTCGAGCAAAATATGATCCCTTCCTTTGGGGACTGAAGTGAAAACTGTACAACTAGTATGGAGGAGCTCCCAGTCAGGTAAGGTGAGCCTCCTGATGATTTGGCACTGCACTGAGAAAGGTGCTCTTTAAAAGAAAAGCTGTTAATACAGTGAGTAACTTTTCATTGTGTCATTCCACGTTGTCACTGGGAATTGATTTACTGCTGGGGTTACACATGCTCACCTGCCAGGCCCCAACACACTCCAAAGCTGTGCCACTTTTTGAACCAAGTGTTCAAGAGGGAGAGCTCCTTGCTATGCTGCCTGTCCATATGACCAACTCACAAAGATAGATTCAAAGCCAGCTGTCTCAGAATTGGGAGGAACCACGGTTCTATTATAATGTCACCGCTTTGTAGTCTGTGAGGTACCTGAGTGAGTGAGCATGTGTAATCCATCAGTAAAGGGATGTGCAGTGACATCATCGAACGAACAGAAAATAAATTACAATAAGTCTGATAAAAAAATTATTTTGCTTTGCACCAGCAAGCTCAACTTTGGTGTTGGTAGAGACAAGTCCATGCATTGCAAAACTGACTATTGCCTTTATGTTCTCACTCTTAAGTTACTTCTAATATCATTATATTTAATATTCCTTTTTAATATTTACTAGTGGAAGTGGATCTGCACATTCTGTCGAGATGTAAGCAAGCCTGAAGTAGAATACGATTGTGATAACATGCAGCACAGTAAGAAGGGAAAAACAGTACAGGGTTTGAGCCCAGCGGACCAAAGGGTGAGTCTGAACCCCATGCTTAGAATTTGGGCGGAAGGGAAATGCATTTTAATATCTGTATGCACTTTACTACTTTATTTTCTCAGAATTTAGAAATACAGTCCTAAAACTCTGTTGATGAATATATGGAACTTGAGTGACTGGTGTCAAAGATTTAGATTTCCAAAGTAATGGTAATAAGTTTATTCATAAGACTAGAATGCAACTATTAAGTTGATATTTATATTGATATACTACACAGGTCAAAGTAACAGATTACAAGTAAAGTAAAAGCCAAAATTTCACACACACACACACCATGAATAATTAATGAAAAGACAGAGCTACTAGGATACTTTACCAGGTATAAAACATAAACAGACCACACGTGGACACTATAAAAAGCTAGTCGTTAACTGATTATAAAAAAATTCCGCATGATTTTGTGTCACATCTGAGGTAGTGTGTTTGGATGTAAAACCAGCTAACCAAAAGTGTGAAAGATGGGCGAGAACAGTAGTTTTCTCTAGGTGAGTATATTTTTATTTGGTTATTTACCATCTCTGATTAATACCTTTGAGCTAAAAGCTCGTTTACAGAGACTCCACGTCATCAGGGTCTGGTTCTGCCTGGACCTAGGAGGGGTAGAAGGCTGCACAAAGACGGAAGTAACAGACTTCAGGGGGGTGGATTTTAAGGAAATGGGAAGGATCCTTAAGGAGCATTTGGATGGGATTGGGTCAGACATGGACGCTGATAGTAGGTGGGAAATCATCAGGAGAGGGGTGCAGGATGCTACCAGCACCTGTGCAAGAGTAAGACGAAAATGCGGTAGGGCCCAAAAACCCTGTTGGTGGACCAGGGAGGTCCAGGAGGTGGTGGGGAAAGAAAGCAGCCTATAAGAAATTCAAGTGCTCAAGGAGTGAAAGGGATCGAGGGGAGTACGAGCTGTTGGCTAGAAGGGCCACTAGAGTGGTGAGGGTGGCTAAGGCAAGGAAGGAGTAGAACCTGGCCAGAAATTGGAGAGGAACAAGGGGTTCTTTAGATACATTGGGGAAAGGCGAAGGGTGAAGGGCAGATTAGCAGGATTAAATCAGGGAGAGATGGGCACAAGACCCAGAGGAGCAGGCTGAGGTACTAAATGAGTACTTCCTCAGTTTTCACCAGGGAAAATGGGATGCTGCATCATACATGGGAGGAGGCAGAGATAATGAGGAGGGCCCCTGCAATCGGCAGGTCTGGGGAGGGCATCACTGGCAGGTGGGGAGGGCTAAGCAGGAGAAGAGGCACTGGAAGTGGAAATCACAGCAGAGAGAGAGGAAGCCCTCAGCCCCTTAAGACGGAGAAAGCACCGGCGCGGATAAATTACATCCTAGAGTGCTGAAGGAACTTGCAGATGTCCTGGCGAAACCCTGGCAGAGCTTTTCACCATCTCTCTGAGGACAGGGTGGGTGCCCCAAGACTGGAAGGTGGCGCATGTAGTGCCCATCCACAAGGGGGATCAAGGAGCTGGCAGGGAACTACAGGCGTGTCAGCCTGACATCAGTGGTGGGCAAGGTGATGGAGGGCATTGTCAAGGAGAGGCTAGGGGGCCCTGGATAAGTCAGGGTGCCTGGGCGATGAGACAGCATGGATTCATCCGGGAAATCGTGTCAGACAAACCTGGTGGAGTTCTATGACTGGGTGACAAGTGCCTTGGACCTGGGTAGACCAGTGGATGTCCTCTTTCTGGACTTCAGCAAGGCATTTGACTCTGTTCCTCACGTGGCCTGTTGGATAAACTAGGAGAAATGGGGTGGGAAACCAGATGATCCGATGGATAGGTAATTGGCTCCAGGACCGGACCCAGAAGGTGCGTGGTTGGTGGGATAAGCTCTTCCCAAGGAGGGTCATTAGTGGGGTCCCACAGGATCAGTCCTTGGGCCCCTTCTGTTCAGTGCCCACGTATCTGACATAAGGACAGGAATCAGGAGTGAGATGAGTCTCTTTGCAGATGACTCGAAACTGGGGGCAGTGGTGGATGGGGGAGGGAGGTGGCCCTACAGGGGACCTGGAGGCTGGAAGATGGTCTAGAAGTGGAAGCTGAGGTTTAATGCAGGGAAATGCAAGGTACTCCACCTGGGGCAGAAACCCAGGCCAAGTGTACACCTGGGGGAAATACTACAAGTCTCAATGGCTGAGAGGGACCTGGGGTGGTGGTGGATGTCGAGATGAACAACTCTGAGACTTGTAGGAGGGCAGCAGCCAAGGCCAACAGGATGCTGGGATGCATCGATAGGGGGATCACCTCCAGAAGGAGGGAAGTGATACTCCCTCTGTATAACTGCTTGGTGAGGCCGCACCTGGAGTACTGCGTGCAGTTTTGGAGGCCACACTTAAAGAGGGACATTAACCTCCTGGAGAGGGTCCAGAGGAGGGCAACCAAAATGATTTGGGGCTTGGGGACAGGACCTATGAGGAGAGCTCAAGAGCTAAATATGTACACTTTGGAAGAGAGAAGGGACCTGGGGACATGATAGAGGTCTCAGGTACATGAAGAGGGTAAATAGGGAGGAACAGTGAGGGTGCTTGAAGGAAGGAGGAAGGGGCCACTAGAGGGCATGGGTGGAAGCTGGAGGGAAGATTCAGGGAGAAAGGAGGAGGTGCTTCACTGAGAGGGGTGGTAGAGCCATGGAATGCACTACCTAGGGGGCTGGTGGAGGCAGAGACAGTGGAGGGGTTCAAGAGGGGTGGGACAGGTACAGGGAAGGGTTCAGGAAGCAAAATCAATGCAGCAAGAATATCCGAACTGGAAAGGAGAAGCCAGAGAAGGGGGGGGGATAGCAAGGTCAGCACCAGGGTGGGGCTGACCAAACGAAAGCAGACACGAAAGACCATTAGGCCTATTCTGCTGGCATTTTAGTATGTTAGAGTACAATATGTAAATAATGAAGTTAAACATTACAAAATTACAACACAGAAGGATAATTTAAAATCATAAAGTTTACAGAATAGGTATGTATAACTAAGTTAAATTGTAAGTGTTGCAGGGGTAAAGGAGGTAGGGAAGTGTGGAGTATAAGGTGAGCAGTATGAAAGGGTGGAATAGGCAGGTATTGGGTAGTAAGATAGCTGCGAAAGATCAGAGATGTTTTGAGGCAGAAGAGGAGGGACAGGGGAGCTGCCCATGGTGGGGGGGGCCTTGTCAGTATATAGGAGAAAATTGAGGGTAGCCCAAGAGGTAGGCAAGGAAAGGTAAAAGGGGGATGGAGATTGGACAAGAGGTAGTTGGCTAAAGCCAGAAAGGGAGTGGGGAGGGGAGACAGTAGGGAGATAGGAATGGGAGGCCTGTGACTAGAGTCACTGCTGTTGGTTAGCCTCAGGAAAGGGACTATAGGCGCTAGGTGTTAGTCGCATGTGCTGGTAGCAGCCTTCCATGAGCATGAAGTTGAGATTTGAACAGGTCACGTTTGGTACAGATTGCAGGTCAGCATTAAGAAAGTTAAGCCATTTAGGGGCCCTGGAAGGCAAACGACCGCTGACTCAGGTGATACCGCAGAAGGGACTAGAAGTGTTACCACCAGCTGCCCTAGTTTGCCTGTGACGAGAGGATAAGCAAAGGAGGTTCTGTATCCCAGGCAGTGTAAGGCCAAGGGTGGTCTTCTTTCCAAGTAGGTAGACCTGGTACTGAATCCTGTTTTGCAGATTAACAATCTGAGCGGGTGTAGAGCTACATGGGTGTGGGTTAGTCAGTGGGCACCTAGTACAAGCCTACAAGCTTTTGTTAAAGCCAATTTGATCCTCTTTAGGGCGAGTTTGTACCTGCTCCATAGACTACTAGCCCATAGTCAGTATGTGGGATATTTCAAACACCAAAGGGTAGATTAAACATGTTGCTCTAAGAAATATCATTTAACTTCCCAAGTACTTTACAAAAGTAAATGTTTTCATTCAGAAGGTTGGATTGAATGTCAGTGTATATTCAGCTTATTAAAAGTGACTGAGTATATGAAATGGCATCAGTAAAAAAGATCCTTAGGTGGTGTTCACAGTTGTCTTTCAGTTAAAAGATTCTGGTTTTGTTTGAAAAATCGGCTGGTACTGCTGCAGGGTCAAAGATGTCCTAAATGTCCCAAGTTTGCTTTTAAGCCAGTGGCATGCCATATAATTAGGTATATAGACCTGCAGAGTGACAGTTAAATTCCCCCCCCCCCCCAAAAAAAAGTCTGCTGCTTCACTATTGAGGAAAGCCTCTGTCTCATAGATTGATAGAGAACCCACTGGTTGCAAAGAATGATTACATTAAAGAGAGAGTGAGAGATGCTGTAAAGTGAAATATGCATCACTGAGCACACAATTAGCACTTTCTGTGGTTAAACAATTTTGCTCACTTCTTAAAATACTATTGTTGATACTGCCTCCCCCATACCCAGTGTTAACGAAAGCCGTGAGATGGTGTCCCACAATGCCCCTAGGCTGACATCATGGCCAGGGGGCAGCTGCAAAGGACTTAACAGGCTTGAATAGATTTTAGGTTTGAAAAGCTCTATTCTGGCATTCACCAGTCCTGCTCTTCTCCCAAAGTGAAGTATAGGTCAGGCGACCTGTGCTTAGCCTGGGAAGGGCAATGCTGAATCGTTAAACTGGAGCATTTGAAAGCTAAAATGTGTTTATCTAATTGAATCCTATGGCAGCTCCTGGCTTGCCATCAGCTGCAGGGATTATGGGATGCTGCCTGCATGGCTTTGGTTTAATTGATCAAGGCAGGATTAACTAGATTATGTTAAAAAGGAGTGAGGCAAAAGAACTAATAGGGTAGCTGTACAGTGTTTGGGCCTTCAAGGATGCACTTTCCCTTTAATGGGCCTGTGTTGTATAGTAGAGATGCCCAGTCCATATTTTCTGAAGAGAATTTAATGTTCTCTAGTACCTTCCTCAAAGCATTTCAGAATTATAGTCCTTCATTAATCCTTAGCAGTTCTGCCAGTTATAAGAACAGTAAATGCAGTTTCTATGCGATTTAGTGAAAATTGAATTTCTTGCCAGTAACTAGAGTGAAAGACCAATATGCCAGTCCAGTAAGGATGCAAAATCTTCATGTAGATCTTCCAAGAATCAATCTTCATCATTGGTACCTACTAGTAGGTCTGAGCCGGAGGCATTAGGACCCAGCAGGGGCTGGAACCTTGCATAGGACTAGGCCGGTGTAAGGAGCTTGCATATGCAAAGTCACAAGTCAGCACACGCAACCACTAGTACCTCAGCATCAGTCTTCAGCTGCCTGAGTTCCATTTTTCCTGCCATCAAGTGTGCATCTGCGACAGTCGCTCATCCTCTGGGAGTCAAAATGCCACATCTCTACAAAAGCATTCAATTCTTCAGTGTTTTAGTGTTCAAAACTAGAGTTTATTTTTTTGCCAGTTTAGTTTTAGTTCATTAAAATAACTTGGTTTCTTTTAGTCCTACTGAGTGTCGGTCGCCAACCAATGAGGACTGTAGGGAACCTGAAGAGGCGGGCTCCTCTGGTAGCGAGGCCGTGTCTGTCTTGTCCACTTTTTCCTCCAGAGATGGCTTGTGACAGTGGGTAGTGCAGTAATCGAGAGGAAAGGCAGTCTTCTTGTAAGCACAAAAAGAAGTGGTACCAATCCTGCGCACGCTTGTTGTCTGGGTCGAGACACCGCGCAACCTTGGCATCATCCTCAAGCCGCAAGAAGGGGAAGAACAGCACTGGTCGAGGTCGCTGTATGTGAGATCTGCCACGAAACATTTGATTTCCTGGAGTTGGAAGTCTCCACCGGTGACTTTTAGACTTGGGAGGTCAGTGTCTCTGGCCCAGAGCCCTCCCCACCTCTGTCTTAAACTGAAGGCTCCTGTGGGCAGTTCCACAATTGGGCAGCTTTTGAGGAACAGTGGGTGCAGCGTCTGGCCCAGGTGGCACAACTAGTGGTGCATGCCCCTTGGGGTGGGCTTGGTTAGCGTGTCAGGTGGTACCACTGGGCCTGGAAGAGTGTTGCTTTGTGGCAGCAGCCTTCAGGTCCTTACCGGGAGCAAGGCCATCAATGTCTGCTCCACTGGTAGTGTGACCTCAGACCTGTAAAGGGATGAGGAGAGTCATGGTGCCACTGCCGGTCACTCCGTACGGTTGTCCAGTGCCAGGTCTGGATCTGGAGTTGCAGGGGCCCACTGTGCTAGGAACCCTGTGGCTGGGACTGATGTTGCCTTGCCCTGTGACCACATTCCTATCCTCCTTGGGAGGAGGGTGTAAAGTGAGATGTGTCAGGTCTCAGACTCATTATCTCTGAAGGTGGGATGATGACTGTTATGGTTAGGAGGTCCTAGACCCAGTTTCTGTCTGTACTTCCAGAAGAACTGTCTTTCCAGACTCTGCTCAGAAATATGCACTCAGCCTTTGATTTTTGAGCCAGCATCCATTGATCAGGCTTGGCACCTCCAGCTGGAGTTCCTGAACGTACCTATTACGCCAGGCGGTTTAGTTCCTCCTGTCCAAATTGCACTGGAGACCTTGTCTGATGCAGTTTGGCAGAGACCTGCTTCAGTTGCAGCTGTCCCCACACAGGCAGACAGGAAATGTGCTGCTTCTAAAAATAAGCCTGTGTATTTCACTCGGCCTATAGCTGCGCTGTTATTCTGTGAGAATGACAAGTCTTTGGTGCCCAAAGAGGTCACTACACAACCCACTCATCGTGGGCAAACAAGCCTATGCTTCCAGCCACCCTGGGCATGGGGATAGCTAGCTACCAAAGGCATTTTCCCAAATGAGTATACCCTCGGGAGCAAGCTCAAGTCTCTGGCAGAGGCTCTGCCAGATTCAGAGGCCAAACAGGATATTCTGCGGATTGTTAAACAAGGTATCAAATCTAACAGTCACCAGCCGAAAGCCTCTGTGGATGCCTTTGATGCAGCATCTTGCTCTGCCGCTGCTGGTAGTTGCATCAGACTGCATTCCTGGCTGCAGACCGCTGGCTTCACACAGGACATGTAGGAAAAGGTAATGAATGTTCCCTTCGATGGCACTTGCCTGTTTGGACAACAGGTGGAACAGTCCCTTAAGACATCTAATGAAACTGAATGACTCTAGACCAGCTTGCTTTAACTCCCAGAAAGGCAAGGGATGTGGGTCCTTTAACAAGTAGTCCTTTCATGGCAGAAACAGGTGAGCCCAAAACAGAAATCAAACCTCCCAGCTGGTTGCGGTTGATTCAGGAACCAATCAGGAAACCGATTGAACCAGGAACAGAGAACGAATCAAGGTGATCGGTTCAGTAACCGTATTAGCGTGTTAGTAAAACAAGTTTATTTAAACAAAAATAAATTAAAACAATGGAGCTTTTAGTCACAAAACTTAGAAACTAAACTAAAAGTTTCCAGTTTCTCTCTGGTTATCCTGAACTGAGAGAAACTGAGAAAAACAAATTTTACTGAAACTATTGATTAAGTTAAATACAAAAGATAAAGGCAGCAAATGAAAAAACACAATACTTATATTTTTTTTTATAAGTTTTCATGTCAGAACGAGATGTTGAGGGGAGGATCTCAGAGTGTCTGGTCTTGACAGGCGGAGAGTGAAATCTAAGAGGTTAGAATGTAGGCAGTTGATAGGGGCAGCATTTGAAAAGTGGCATGTGCCAATGGTGTTCCATCATTAGCATAACATTGCATCTCTGGGCAGATCTGACTTAAAGGCATACTGCACAGAGTTAGGAATATTGGAGTATTCCTAGGGTAAGAAGTGCTATGGCTTCAAATGGAAAAAGTTTTCCATTTGATGTCAGGGCAAGGGGTTGAACCCTTTGTCTTGTCCAGTGGCTAGCATTCTTGACTGCCTGTGGTCCCTCTGTCAGGCCTTGTCGTTGACAACCCTCATGGTGCATGTAACAGCCATCTTTGCTTACTGGAATGCGGGCTGGTCAGCATTAGCGGTGAGGAGAAGGTGGTCTTGTGCTATTTTTAAGGGCCTTGATCACATTTTCCCTCCGTGTGTGAACCACCACCTTGACATCTGTTGCTGGTCTTGGCAAAGCTCATGGGCAAGTCATTCAAACCAGTGCACAGATGTGACATGTCTCACCTGTCATAGAAGACTGCCTTACTGGTGGCTATCACATTAACCAGAAGGATCAGTGAGCTCCAGACACTTTTTAGTAGATTCTCCTTACCTGGTCTTCCACAGGGACAAGGGTGTCCTGTGCCCCAACCAAGTTCCTCGGCGGTTGTGTCGGATTTTCACCTTATTCAGATAATTAATCTTCCAGTGTATTTTACCAGTCACACTTCTGAGGCAGAGCACAGGCTCCATACTCTGACCTTAGAAGAGCCACCACTCATTACAAAGAGTGCACGCCTGGAGTTCGGGGAGAGGTTCGCCAGCTACTGTATTTGTCACCTATGTGGAAGCCGCACTCTGGCAAACTGGCAGCAAAGTGGGACGATTGGCAAGTGGATTGTATCCTGCATTAATCTCTGCTATAGGTTGGTGGGTAGTGAGCCTCATAGGGCTTAGTGCTCATTCCACTGCTTTGGTGGCTGCTTCCAGGATGTCCCTATCCAGGAAATCTGCAGGCTGCTACCTGGAGGTCAACACACCCCTTCATTTCCCACTACCACACTGACCTTGAGTCACGCCAGGATGCTGTGGTTTTGGGGCCTCATTTCTTCAATCCTTATTTCCCAATTTGGAGGGTGCACCTTGCCTCCCTCATCCCAGATAACTGCTAGGAGTCTGCCAGAAAGTGTAAATAGAACATCATATTCACATCCCTAGAAAAATAGGTTACTCACCTGTAGCAGTAGATCTTCCACGGTGTGGTTTCTTGCAGTAGGTAATACTTTTGGGTATCCAACAGAGGTCGCTGTGTCGCACGGCAGCTCTTGTAACAGTCTTTTCCAGGGACCACCCACACATGACATCAGCTTCCTGTTTCCTATATAAGTGTGGGCGGTCCCTGGTATCCTTAGTTCCTGGTTTTGCTGTCTTCAGCGCCATGCAACAGCTAGAACCACTTGTGAAAACAGTCAAGCGGAGAAGCATGAGTCCGGTTTAGTTAATCTTCCATCAAAGTCCACTTGGCGCCATCTCGGCCTTCCATGAATCTCTGGATGGCAGGTTACTGTACCAACATCATCTAGCTAAGATGTTTTTGAAAGGAATATTACATATTAAATCTCCTATTAGAAGACCCGCTCTTCTGTGGGATCTCAAGTTTATGATAGAAAAATTGCCCCTTGAGCCTTTTGAGCTAGCAGTCACTTGTGACCTTCCTTTTCTTTCATGGAAAACCCTGTTCTGGTGGCTGTCACTTCCACTCGCCATGTTTCCGAGCTTCATGCCCTCATTTGTAGGGAACCTTACTTGATTTTCCACAAAGACAGGGTGGTCCTTCGTACTAACCCTTCCTTCCTTCCTAAAGTAGTCTCCGAACATACTTTAAATCAGTCCTTGGACCTTCCAGTCTACTATCCTGACTATTCCAATCAGGGTGAACATCTACTACATACTTTAGATGTCCATCGTAAATTACACTACTATACTAATCAGACAAAATCAATTTAAAATCGTCTCAACTGTTCGTTCTTTTGCTCCGGTCGCAACCGTCCCTGCTAAGCGACTTTCATCCTGGTTGTCAAAATGTATTACATTTGTTTGAAAAATACAACAAGCCTTTACCTGGAACTGTCCCACTCCACTAGAGCTATGACCACCACTGTGGCTTGCTTTAAATGAGTTTCCATTTCAGATATATCTTGGCATTGCAGCCATCTGGTTCCATGATTCATACATTCACAAGGCACTACAATCTGATATTGCTTCATGACGAAGGCCGCCTTGGCCTTGCAATCCTTACAAGGTCTCCTATCATAACTGCCTTCTCACATGGCCATTACTGGGGATTCATCCCAACGATTGCTTACTGCAGAGACCACTCCATGGAAGATAGTACAGTTACGTAAAGACTTACCATAACAGTAGATCTTTGAGGAGTGTCTCTTGCAGTAGGTTTGTTCCGGCCCTCCATCCCCCCTCCTTCTCTGAGAGCAAGTTCTGGTCCAGTGACTAAGGATTGGGACTCCTTTGGTACCTCTGTTTTCCCTCAGTCCTCGCTTTGCAAGCTGAATCCGGCGGGGGAACTGAGGATACCAGGAACCACCCACACTTATTTAGGAAACAGGAAGCTGATGTCATGTGTAGACGGTCCCTGGAAAAGACTGCTAGAAGAGCTGCCGTGCGTCACAGCGACCTCTGGTGGATACCCAAAAGTAGTACCTACTGCAAGAGACACTCCTCAGAGATCTACTGTTATGGTAAGTCTTTACGTAGCTGTACTTTCTAGAAGTGGTACATGATGTTCATCCACACTGACCCACCCGACCTCCCCTGGCTTTGGTGCACAGAAGTGCTTCCAGCGGGCAAGATCTGGCATCATGGGGTGGAGTCGAGGGAGTTACCACCCGGGTGGGAGGAGCCAGCTTAAAGACGTTCCAGACAGTCTTAAAGGGAAAGGCAGCTGCCAGAAAGTGTGGATGAACAGCATATACCACTGCTAGAACTACTGATCTTACTTGGAGAAACGGCTCTTGCAGCAAGTTACACCATTAGGACTGAAGCGGCAGGCACCAGGACCCCATGAAATTTCTAGCTAGCAGTATTCAGCAGGGACTGCCCCGGCGTCAGGCATTGTATAAAGGGGCGGTCCCCAATCCCAGTTCTTTTCCTGCCGTCGACTCGCCAGCATCGGCCTCCGGTTCACTCCAGGAATGCGACGACTAGAACTTTCAGTTTACCACTAAATGTCGACATCTCCAACTCCTTCAGAAGGCGTCCTTCCAAGTGTGCCTGCAGCAAACAGATCCCTTTCAAGGATCTTCATTCAGTCCTGTCTGCAGTGCTTAGGCCTGAACATGACACCAAGGCCTGCTCCTTTTGTTAGGGGTTCAATCTTCGCACCAGGATCCGCCACCAGAAGGCTTAGGGTTCCTCTTGGAAGAAAAGTTTAAAACCATGGACAAAGACCCTGCCTCCAGAGGTGAATCTACCTCTTAAGTCCCACAAACACCGAGATGAGCATTGGGAGAAGGCCAGGTCCAGATCCCTAACTGGGCCTCGGACTCACCACCAGCTTGCTCCACACACTCAGACTGCTGTCCCTCCAGGGCTCGCTTGCTGCCCCTCCAGTAAAGGTCAAGTCTTCAGGCAGCACTTGGCTTCTCTGCATCCCATCAAGACTTCCAGGCCTTCACTTCCTCAACACCTTCCTCTCTCATCGTCTTCAGACTGTCACCAATCCAAGTCTCCTTCCAAATCATCTTCAGACAGACGCCGGGACCCCGACAACAGATTGATCTCCCAGCCTCCCAGGGGTCTGGATCCCCCTCTCAGGAAGACTTAAGGACCTGATGTCCCTAAAACGGACGACTGACCCGAAGCGGGCTTCCGACCCTCCATCAGGCAAACGCCTGTCGGACCAGATGTTGGTCAAGCACCCGCCTGCCAAGCACCCGACACTGGCTAAGCACCCGATGCCGGTGAGATGTTTGGAGCCGAAGACTGCTCCCCCGTCACCGGTGGACACCGGTCGCCGGGACTCTACAGAGGAGGACCTGACGTTGCCTGATGACCAGGCAGGTAACAGTGAGGATGTCGGACTTCCACAGGAGCCTTCGCCAATCCTGGAGACACCCTCGGACCGGACGCCGGCGACAGACCACCGGCGCCAGGTCCGTCTTCCGGTATGAATATGCAAGAGGTCAAAGATCTTTTTACCTTTTGGTGGGACACAAAGAAGGATGTGATCCCAGTCAAACCTCCTCCTCTTCTTCCTACTCCTTTACCTCCTACTCCCCCCTCCTCCACCGCAGGGGCCAGCAGGAAGGCCACCGACCCCGAAGGAGCGCACTCCACCTCCTAGGGGAAGATCCAAAGAACGGAGAAGGCCCCCCTTCAAGATCTCCTTCAGGGTCTCCCAGTCCTAAGCGACCCAGACATCGCCGGTCCACTCCGCCAGGGGAGGATTCTAGACCTGACACTTCAGATACCTCCAGGTCTCCTCCTCCAATCAGCATCCCATCACCTGACCCACAAGACCTGCCCAGGTCACCTCCGGATGATCCCTCCTTTTCCGAGATCATGAGGCACATCCAGGAGAGCATGGGATGGGATTCGGAAGATCTCTACCCTGAGAGAGACAGCCGAGCTCGTTACCTTCGGCAGAAGAACCCTAAGCCTGTGGTAGTGCCACTCTTGGTGGACACCTTCGCGGACATCATCACCAAGGCTGCGTGGAAGCATCCGCACTTCACCCCCGCAGTGCTGAAGAAAGATGGCCGCCTGTACAGGGCCCCGACAGAGAACCAGTATTTGGCGCAACAACCTCTGGCTGATTCCCTGGTCATTCGGCCTCTCATGACAGGTCCCAATGACCTCAGCATCTGAGCACTCCTCAAGGCACCCTCTTGAGAAGCTCTGATATTCTCCATTCACTGTACTAAATCCCTGTTCGGACGTTGGGCATCATTATCAATCAGGAGAAAGTCACGCTTGGTTCCGTCACAGAATCTGTAGTTCATGAAACGATTCTGGACACCCGTCCAGGAGAGCTTTTCTGCCCAGGACCGAGCAGAACACATCAGATCCCTCATCAGGGACATCTTGGCAAGAAGACTGTCCCAGCCAGACTGGTCCTTTGCTCTTCGGACACATGGCTGAAGCATTGCAACAGTCCCGCTAGCCCATCTCCACATGCGGGTGACCCAGTGGATATTACGGGTTCAGTGGGATCAGAAGCAAGACCATTTGCAGCTTCAATTCAGATCCACGCATGCCGTCATCCGGGATTGGCAATGGTGGCTAGATTCAAAAGAACATGTCGGCGGGGTCCTCTTTGCACTGTCTCCAATTGTAGCTCTCACCACGGACGCCTCAGGGTTCGGTTGGGGAGCACACTCGATAGGGTCAGGGCTCAGGACGCCTTAGGAAGCTCATCTCCACATAAATATTTTGGAAATGAGAGTAGTTCTTTATACCCTGCAGGCCTTCCAGTCGGAGATCCCACGGGTACTCTATTGTTACAGACAATACCGGTGATGTATTATCTCAACAAACAAGGAGGCACCCATTCCTACTCGCTTTGCAGGGAGGCCATCGGGTGGGATTGGGTTCTACAACACACCGAAACCTCATTACTATTCATGTCCCAGGAGGACAATGTCATTACAGACAACCTGAGCCTCTCCCAGGGCCAGATTCCACGAATGGGAACTACTCCAGGAGGTAGTAGAGGATCTGTTTCACAGATGGGGCACACCAGACTTAGACCTTTTCGCGTCCCCATCCAACGCAAAACTGCTCAATTTTTGCTCGCTAGATCCAGGACCTGGTGTTTTCTGGCGAGACACGTTGTCCCTTTCCTGGACGGGCAGATTCCACTACGCATTTCCTCCCTTCCTGTTGATCTAGAGGGTCCTATTGAAACTCCGCAGAGAGCAGGCGACGCTGATATTTATCTTGCCATTTTGGGCCAGACAGATTTGGTTCCCTCTGCTGCACCAGCTGTCCCTGGAACCTCCAGTGCCTCTGCCAATCAGCTCTCACGTATTGTCCCAGGAGGCAGGTTCTTTGGTCCATCCGGACCTTCGCTCTCTGAACCTGCACGCCTGGCTCCTAGAGACATAATTATCATGCGGTACGGGGTCTCGCAAGAGGTAGCAGATGTTCTAGCGGCTCACTCCACATACGCCATGAAATGGCTCAGATTTTGCCTCTGGGCTCAAGCACGAGGCTTTTTCCCAATGGATTGTTCGGAAAGGTCGGTCCTGGACTACCTCCTGTCTCTCTTCCAGGCAGGCTTGGCCTACTCCTCTATTAAAGTACACCTTTGTGCCATCTCGGCCTATCATACTCCTATAGGCCAACGTCCCATAACTCAGTTGGACACAGCATGTGCTTTCCTGAGAGGTGTTCTCCACCTTAGACCTCCGATTAAGGATCCTATTCCTCCATGGGATTTACCCTTTGTCCTGGAGCAGCTCACGCTTCTGCCTTTTGAACCAGCTATGGATTGCAAGCTCGTCTCCTAACCTGGAAGATGTTATTTTCGTTGTTATGTGCTTACTGACTCGAGGATTTCTGAACTTCACGCACTGTGCAAAAGAGCCTTATTTGGTTTTCACCAGGACAGGGTCTCCCTAAGAACAAATCCAAAGTTTCTACCTAAGGTGGTTTCGGCTCTCACTCAATTAGGACATTGACTTTCCAGTGTACTTTCCTAAATACTCTTAATAGGGAGAGGCCCTGTTGCACACTGTAGATGTGCATAGGTGTCTGAATACTACCTGAACAGAACCAGGCACCACCGTAAATCTGATCAGCTTTTCATCTCCTTCGCTCATAGGATGATGGGAGCTCTGGTTTCTAAACGATCGCTGTCCAGGTGGCTCATCCATTGCATCACGTTCTGTTACCAGAAACGCAACAAACCTTTACCGGGCGCGGTTACGGGTCATTCCACAATGGGGGTGGCTACTTCCTTTGCAGCCATGAAGAACGTGTCCACTACAGCCATCTGTGCAGCAACTACTTGGAGCACTGTGCACACCTTTATCAGGCATTATAGACTGGATGTGGCATCACGGCGAAGAGCATGAATATGTTGTTCATCCACCCTCTTTGGCATGTCCCTTTCCCCCTTAAATCTTGCCGTAAGTCTTCAAGCTGGTTCCTTCCACTCACCGGGGTGGCATATACCTCGGCTCCGACCCATGACGTCAGATCTTCCTTTCTGCTGGAAGATTCAGGTTCCCTCGTGCTACTTCTGCAGTACTGTAGGCCCTGGATTCTAATCGACGGTTTTCGCCACATTTGCTATCTTTGAAACTCATAAGAGTTTACGATTCCGAGCATATTGAGCATGGAGGACAAGTCGTCCCCCGGTTTCGCCGGTGTCCTTGCGGACAGAAAATGTCACGCACCGATCACCACCTTTCGTGCGTTTATTGCTTGGGTGTCGTGCATGACACCACCTCTTGCACCCTTTGTCTGGCCTTCCATCCCAATGTCCTGACGACCTGCAAGGCACGCCTAAAGCTAGGGAGACCGAGCTGTATCCACCAGTGAAATTGAAGGCGGCCAGGTGGGCAGTTTCCATGGCCGCAGGATCCGTCAAACAGCTCGAACAGATGGCGGCTTTCGAACAGGAAGCTGCTCAAGCCTCGGCCAGCCAAAGTTTTTTCGTGCCGCTTAACCTGGGCTCCACTTACACTGGGTCCTCTCGGGAGCTGTGCCAGTCTCTCCCTACCAAGGGTGAGGTGCCCTCGGGCTTGCACTCCTCCTGCCTTAAGAAAAGGGACAAGTACCCTAAATCATCTTCTGCCCGAAGACGTTCCTGGGAACGAGAGCGGTCCAATTCTCAGGACCTGCCGGCTTCTCGGACCTTCTGTCAGGCCAAGGCAGCAAGGCTGAGGATACGGCAGAACCGGACGAGATTTCTCTGGACCCAGTCGAGCCATTGTCACTGACCCCGGTCGGCGACTCCTTGGAGGACACCCATCCTTTCCTTCCCGATGAGGAGACCTGTCGCCGGGGTATCCCGATCGAAGGGACAGGAGCTGGAACCTCGGTTTTCACCAAATCTGGCCTCTCCCGATCGACAGAGCCGACACCGTCGGTCTCGATCGAGGAATAGGACCCCATTGGTCGAAAAACCGAAAAAGGGTCTCAAACACTCCCGGAAGAGGCGCCGCCACTGATCCTCATCCTCCTAAGACGAGGGGAGACTTCGACGGAAGCTCCGTCGACGTTATGAGGACCTCATGTGGCAACAGCTAATTTTGACCTGTCAAAAGCCGGCTACACCTGCCATTACGTGGCCCCAGCCTCTTAGGCCCGATGCCGACTCCTCCGGAACGACCCAGTTCTTCCTCTGGTAGGGCTAGTACGCATTCCTGTTCGGACTGTCCTGGTCTCCCACCATTTTGGTGGTGCCACTGCTTATGCAGCCTCAAAGAAGGGCCTCGAAGGAGGATCGGACTGATACGGGCCTGCCCGTCTTCTGTCCATCACTGTTGTCCCTGATCACCCTCGGCGATTGAAGGGGACATAGGCGGAGACCCTGTATCCACTCCTCGGACTCTGATACCACTGGTCTTCACTCACCCTGATGATGAGTTGTCAGTGACAGGCCTGGAGGAAGGTCCTTCCTCTTTCAGGGCATCCTTCGACTTATTTCAGAGTCCACCGGTATGCCCTTGGAGCCTATCCAGAAGAAGGCAGAATATCCTCTCATGGATCTCCTTAAGAGGGGGGATACCCTGACGGAGGCCTTCCCAGTGGCCGAAGCCATTGTTGGCCCGGCCCTTGAGCTATGGCAGCGCCCTGCCTCTTGCCCGGTTCTGTCTGCCCGCATGGCTCGCAAGTGCACTGTACCCTTGGGGTCCTTGGCGGGCTTCACTGAGCATCCCTCAGCCGAGAGCCTAGTGACTGCTTCAGTGTTTAGACGCACAGGTAGCTCAGCAGATACTGACCACCCTCCGGACAAGGAGTCCAAAAATATAGACCATTCTGCCTGGAAGCTATATGCGGCCTCATCCTTGGGCCTTCGTCAGGCCAGCTCGGCAGTGATCATGGCACACTTCTCTCATGCCCTCTTGGGGTTGCTAGATGAAGTCCTCCCTCATCTCCCAGCGGACATGCAGACCACGGTTAAGCAAGTCCGTGACCAGGGCCGTGCTGTTGCAAAACAGCAGCTCCAGACGGCTTTGGACATTGGAGATTCCTGTGCCCGTTCACTGGCAGCAGCAGTGGCCACTCACTGCAGGGCCTGGCTGAGATTATCCTCTTTTCCGGCGGATATTCCGCACAAGTTAGCGGACGTGCCCTTCCTTTGCACTGGGAGTGGCACGTCACCACCAGTGCATAGAGCAGTCCAGTGCCACCTTGGATGCCACTTCTGCAAAGATTTCTTCGGGCAAGAACCAGCAGAAGCACAAGAAGCCTCTTCGGCATTCTTCTCCTGCGTTAGCCCCACTTCTAGGGAGGTCAGCAGCATCAGCAGGCTCAAGCTTGGCGCTCTAGGCCCAAGCAGGGTTCCCAACAGCCCAGCAAAGGAGGCCGAGGTGCCGGACCAGTAGCCTCCTCCTCCTCTAAGCCTGCGGAGTGACGGGTCGGGGGTGGCTACCCCTATTCCCATCATGCCAGTTCTGGGTCCTCCGTGGGGGCGGCTCCGCCCTTTCTTTCCTCCTGGTCGGTATCACTTTGGACAGGTGGGTCCTGGAAGTGGTCAGTGAGACTGCCTCTAGGTTCAGGCAGTACCCTCCTTGCCAAATCCGTGCCCCATGGGAGGAAAATATCTCAGTTGGCACTCTGTCAGCCCTTCGGGACGACATTGCTCAGCTCCTCCACAAGGAGGCGGTAGCTCCAGTGATGGATCCTCCTACAGACCCAGGCTTCGTGTCCATGTACTTCCTGGTGCCCAAGCGGATGGGGGGTTGGCGTCCCATCCTAGATCTCCATGACCTGAATCAATATCTCAGGTCTCGCACCTTCCGGATGGTAACTTTGAACCAGATCATACCAGCTCTGGAGCAAAACATGTGGTTCTGTTCACTGGATCTACAGGACGTGTTTTTTCACGTCCCAATCCATCAGTCCCATCAGCGGTTCCTCCGCTTCAGGGTCGAAGGGACCCTGTACGAGTTCCAAGCCATGCCGTTCGGCCTGTCATCGGCCCCTCAGGTCTTCACCAAATGCATTTTAGTGGTGGCAGCCCATTTACGGCATCAGGGGGTTCGGATATACCCCTACCTCAACGATTGGCTCCTGGCGGGTTCCTCCCTGCAGGAGGTGTAGAGGTTCAGGGACCTGGCCCTCCGAACCTGTTCCCAGTTAGGCCTCCTGATCAGCGAGGCCAAGTCAGAACTCGTGCCCTCTCAGGTGTTGGGCTTTATCGGGACAGAGCTCGACTTTCGTCAGGCCAGAGCTTGGCTTCCGGCGGACAGGGTGGAGGTTCATTCCTCCTTTGCCCAATCATTTATGGTTGGGCACTTGCACCCTGCCAGAGACTTCCTGCGCCTTCTGATTTATGTGGCAGCGTGCACCTCAGTGGTCCGTTAGGCCAGATTGCACATATGCCCCCTCCAGTGGGAACTGGCTGCTCAGTGGACTCAGCATCAGGGTCTTTTCGACCAGTTGGTCACTGTCACCCAGATGATGTGGGACGCTCTCCAGTGGTGGACTGTCTCAAGTCGTCTGCAGGAAGGGATCCATTTGTCTGCCCCGTGCCGACGGTCGTCCTCACAACTGATGCCTCTCTCATGGGCTGGGGAGCCCACATGGGGGACCACAGAGCCCACGGGTTCTAGACCCCGAGGAGTCCCGTTGCCACATCAACCAGCTAGAGCTCAGAGCAGTCAGATTGCCACTGCCAGCTTGCGCTCCTCAGCTTCGGGGTCAAGTGGTTCAAGTCCAGATGGACAATACCACGACCATGTACTACCTCAACAAACGGGGTGGCACGCACTCCCGTCTGCTATGCAAGGAGGCGCTCCAGATCTGGAACTTCGTCAGCCGATTGGAGGTGGATTTCCTTGCCATCCATGTGGCAGGAGTCTCAAACCAACTGGTGGATGCTCTCAGCCACATAGGCCAGACATCCCACGAGTGGTCTCTCCATCCAGAGGTAGCTTACAGTCTGTTCTCCCATTGGGGCAAACCGTTGGTGGACCTGTTTGCCTCCAGGGAGAACACCAAGCTGAGGCTGTACCATGCACTCCCCCTCAGCAGGGTTTGCTGCGGGGGTGCCTTCTCGAGGCCGTGGACCCCAGGCCTCCTTTCGCCTTCTCTCCATTTCCCTCGATCACAGGTGTTACTCAAGGTGAGGGCGGGACAAGGAAGGTGATCCTGGTAGCCCCAGATTGGCCCCGCCAGTTCTGGTATCCAGATCTCCTCAGCCTCAGCTGCAGGGCCCCGGAGCGGCTTTGTACACACCCGGACCTGATGTCATTGAACCAGGGGAAAGTATTACACCGGACCTCCATTCACTGCACCTCCAGCCTGGTACGGGAGCGGTTAGAGTTCCAGGCTCTGTCTTTCCGAGGATGTCTGCATGTCGTGGAGGCATCTCGTAGAATCGACCAGGAAATGTTATGCCTTCAAATGGAAAAGGTTTTAAATTTAGTGTCAGGGTAAGAGTCTGGACCCCCATCCTGCTCTGTGGCTCACATTTTAGACTACCTTTGGTGTCTCTCCAAGGAGGAGTCTTGGTCATCGACCCTTAGGGTGCATCTTGCAGCCATCTCTGCTTACGGCGTGGGACGGTCAGTCGACATTGTCACAGGAGACAGTGGTGGGCGCTTTTTCAAAGGCCTGGATCACATATCCCTCCGGTGTGAACCTCCACCTCAGGGGATCTTCTGCTGGTTTTGGCAAAGCTCATGGGCAAGCCATTAGAACCCATGCACAAGTGTGAGCTCTTACACTTGTCGTGGAAGACTGCCTTCCTGGTGGCTATCATGTCAGCCAGAAGGACAAGGGAGCTCCAGGCGCTCTCGGTGGACTTCCCTTATCTGGTCTTTCACAGGGACAAAGTTGTCCTGCGCCCCCACGTGAAATTCCTTCCAAAGGTGGTGTCAGAGTTTCACCTTAACCAGGTTTTGACTCTGCTGGTATATTACCCTAACTACACCTCGGACGCTGAGTACAGGCTCCATACCCTGGACCTTAGACTTGCTCTCTCCTACTACAAGGAGAGGACGGCGGGAATTCGGGGAGAGGTTCGCCAGCTGTTTGTCATCTACGCTGAAGCCGCTTCTGGCAGACCTGCAGCCAAACGGACCATTGCAAGATGGATTACATCATGCATAGATCTGTGCTATGAGTTGGTGGGCAAGGAACCTCCCAGAGGATAAGAGCTCATTCTACCCACCATACTGCCATCGGTGGCTGCTTCCAGGGACATCCCTATCCAGGAAATCTGTCGGGCTGCTACCTGGAGTCAGCAAACACCTTCATTACCCTTTACCACATCGACCTTGAGTCTCATTGGGATGCTGGTTTGGGCCTCGATTCTCTAATCTCTGTTTCCTAAGTTGGGATGCTTGCCTCCCTCCTCCCAGAGAACTGCTAGGAGTCTGCCAAAGAGTGTGGATGAACAACATATCCACGCTCCTAGAAAAACAGGTTACTTACCTGTAACAGTAGTTCTAGGAGTGGTGTGTGTTGTTCATCCACACACCCACCCGACCTCCTGGCTTTAGGCACATCACCTTGGCTCCAGCGGGCTAAGATCTGGCATCATGGGGCGGAGCTGATGTATACCACCGGGTGGATGGGAGGAGCCAGCTTGAAGACTACTGGCAAGATTTAAAGGGGAAAGGGACATGCCAAAGAGTTTGGATGAACAATATATACCACTCCTAGAACTACTGTTACAGGTGTGTAACCTGTTTTTTGGTCTAGCAGTCCTTCAGGGACTCCTGTCCATCTTGCGATCTCTACCTAGCCTGCTCCCACCTGCGAGGGATTTCCAGTATTGCTTGGGAATCGGTCCTAATGGTGTAACCTGCTGCAAGAGCTGTTTCTCAAAGTAAGATAGTACAGTTACGTAAGAACTTACCGTAACAGTAGATCTTTGAGAACAGCTCTTGCAGCAGGTAGTTTACCTCCCACCATCCCCTCTGGAGGTAGAGTTGTTCCGATATCTCTTTTCTAAGATTAGGTGTTTCTAACACCGTTCTGAATACCTTTTGATGGCGGATCCTCAGTCTCCACTTCTGATGTCATTGAACGGCTGGGAGACTCTGGTGGGAGAACTGGGGATTCTGGGGGACCGCCTCCTTTTATACAATGCCTGACATCGGGGGCGGGACCGACGTTGGGGGCGGTCCCCGCTGAATACGGCTAGCTAGAAAATTTGCATGGGGTCCTGGCGCCTGTTGGCTTCAGTCCTAATGGTGTAACCTGCTGCAAGAGCTGTTCTTGAAGATCTGCTGTTACTGTAAGTTCTTACGTAACTGTACTTTACAGGTGAGTAACCTGTTTTTTTTGCCCAAGCTAGTTACGTGTACAGTATCTAGGTGAGATATTCAGTTTGTGCAGTGTAGCAGATTATTTTCTGTGTGGTTAATGCTGCTGCTGTGTTTCTCAAGGCCCTGTCATAAAATATGAGCTTCATCTAAATGAGCTTATCCTGGGTGCAAAATTGTACAATAGAAAAGATACAGGATGCTGTGCCTTGGATACAGGACTTCATGCTCACAATGTAGATTTGCTTCAGGATACAGAATTTCATGTTAATTTTGTCATTACTTTTTGTTTAAAAAATGTTTCTAGAAAGGACATGTTGAGCTGGTAACTGCTCGCTTCGGATGCATCCAGGGAAGGGGACCCTACATGTTTAGTGGGTAGAAGCACAGGCATGGGATCTGGGAGAGTCTGGTTTAAATATCACGATAGCCACTTACACACTATGACTTTTTATCAGAAAACATGCTGAGTTGGCAGTGGCTTCTTTCCAGTTGTGTCGGGGCGTGTACAGGCATGAGATCTAGGAAACCCAGGTTCAAATTCCACGATATTCACAATAGCTGCTACACACTGTGTGACTTCATTTTGCACCATCACCCCTTGAGGCTAAGTGTGGGGCTCGTAATATTCATGTAGAGGTCTGTAATGCAGAAAAGATAAAGGAATGAATAGAAGAATAACTCAAAATTTAAATATGTTTGATATATATTGTAATTAGTTCTAATGCTAGTTACGTTATTTTTGCTTTGCTGGTAGCTGAAGATTGTTTCAGTCCTGGATTTTAAATTAATTGTACTTGGATATTCATAAGAACTGTCATAGCAAATTTCTTTTTCTCTTTTTTATAATCTTCAGAAATGTGACGTCTTTTACTTCACCTCTACTGCCATGAACTGGGCATGAATTTCAGGAGCCTGTTCCAGCCTCGGTAAGTTTTATTACACAGGGAAGGGGTTGCAAGTTAAGCACTTGGGAGTTGAAGCTTTCTGGGTTTACTTTAGTAGCCTTCATGTGGCGGATCTAAGAGCTACTTAATGCCTTGCCATTGAGAGCTCATCTTATTTCCTTAGAAAGTGGATGCTTTACAGGTATCAGTAAGTGTTTTATAGTGTACTGCCTTACAAAGAATGCATAAACTGTCTGCTCTTGTCATGGTCTGTAGATTTAGCCCAAGAGCGGTGAGCTGTCTGTAGCAAACATCTCTAGCTTTGAGCCTCATATGCTGTAACAGTACAGATCATAACTCTCAGCTTTCCCTGATTTCAGGGACATCCCTCATTTTACCCCTGAAAATTGTGCTGTCCCTCATCCATCCTTAATGGAAAAGGTGCTATCCATACAGAGACTGGTGTATATTCAGAGTTTAAAGCAAAACTTGATATTCTAAGATGCCAAATCAAAAATAAACTTTATACAAGTAAACTGTGTTTTCCACAGTGTTTTATGATTGTATATCCCTGTTTTAAGGCGTGTTTCTCATTATGAGGGTCGGTGTCCATCGCCGTCCCTTATTTTGAGTGCCCATGTCCTTCATTTCAGTGACAAAAGGTTGAGAGGTGTATGGTAGAGATGCTAAGAAGAACACACATTGAGGTAAGGCTGCTTCGCTTAGTGTTATTCCTGTAATGGGAACTAGTTCTTTTTAAAGGGAACATAAATAAGATGAACTTTCAGAAGTAATGAACTCTAAGGTGTAGCTTGCACCCCAGTTAAGCAGACTGATTTCTTGTGAGCTTCTGCTACCAACTCATACATTGAGATTTTTAAAGCCTTTTATTGTGAAGTAAACAACTTTATAACGTGTTGGAGAAATGAAGAAACCCAACTGGTGAAACAGCATCAGCCGACCGTGGATTGTGTGCTACTTAATCCACAGTTGCTGTAAATCACCCTCAAGCAGAATCCCTGTGCAGCGTTGGCACTCATTAGCTGCCCATTAAATTACAGCAGAAAGGCAGCCATATGCAATTTCGAATTTGAGCACTAGCAAGACCAGTAGGCGGTCGATCGCAGGAATACCAAGACCAGGATCAGCTACATGGGTGAGTGGTTCCATGGGGCAAGGGCTGGTCAATGTACATAACGTGCTTCTCACTGAGTTCTGTCTCCTCTTAGCTGTGCTGTGTGAGCTCCCTGGGAGAAAGGCTTAGTGAGTGCCAGTAGTGGAAAGGAAGGTGACAACCTGGTTGGAGATTTGCAGGAACTATGAAATGTGGGAGAGCTGTGACCCGCTGTCAGTGTCGCAGCCAGCACTGGAGAAAGAGAAGGCTGTTTAGAACTCACTGTGCCCCCAAAAAACCACCACCACCACCACCACAAACAGCTGACATTTAGCCTGTGGTGCATTTGTCCCCATTTCTACATTTCAGCCTGTAGGACATTGCTCCTCGATCATTTGTTCCAGTGTTGCACCCCTTCAGGCACCGGATGGAGTGGAGCTTCGACATTGAAGAGAGACAGAGAGAGAGCAACACTGATAGCGGAACATTTCATTCACAATTCCTGTAGTCTCCTCTTTCTGTCTCTCACTTCACTATTGAGCCAAGCAGTCAGTAATGAGGTTTACCTGCTATCGCATCCGATTTCTCCTCTTTGTAGCTGGCAGCCAAGAGCAGATTAGTGAAGCCACACTACCAGAAACAACACAGAGCAGCATACTGCACTGCAGAAAAACAGAGTGAGGCTGCACTGCCTTTTTTTTTTTTTTGTGTCCCGGACCACCCTCTTAGGAATTGGCCCCAGCACACCACTCCTTCCCCATGCCCAGGCTTACCACGCATACCTCAAGGACAACAGTCTCAAGCCTGGCTTTACTCCCCAGGGTGTGGCCACGGAGTGACAGATTTTTTTTTATGGCTGCTGTGGAAATCCTGGGGACAGGGATGTGCAATGATAGCCAGCATCTGCCCGCCCCCTTTTCCTCTGCTAGAGGTCTGCAGAGTGCGGACACCCTCCCCGGGAAGAGGCAGTCCTAGGACGCTCAGTCATTCTCCCCAGCTGGCCAGTGACTTCTGAAACCATCTCCGAACCCGGGATGTCGGGTGCTACTGCACGTGGACACCGTGCTGCCGCAATGGTGGTCCGGCATTAGTCTGTACTGCTTTTGAAGACGGAAACATCAGTAACATTTTCCTATTTGAAGTACAAAAAAACACCTTTCTGGAATTGTTCATCTTTTTTTAAACATCCATGTTATAAGTGCAGTACCATGACAGGGTATGGGGCTATTGGCAGTCAAACACCTCAGGTGCTGTGAGGATCTGGGACCCGACCGCTACATTCTGTGGCCTGACAGGAAACTGTATTGCCTTCTTTAATTCAAATGACTTTGGTTGGGACCGAACTTAAGTTCTTATTTTCTTATATTTTAGAGTGGTTATGTCCGATAAGCTGAAAAGAAAACAGGGCCTACCAATTTTAAAAATTGTGTTGCGTGTGAAGCTGTTTGTGGCGGACAGGCACAACTTAGTACTTATTTTGTTTAGGCTCCTCACACTTTCAAGCTAATTTTGAGATTTGCAAGACTTTTCCTGGCTAAAACTGTATAAAAACATGTAGAACATTTCAAAAGATGGCGACCACTCCTTGGGTTCAGAGTGATCAAACAACGGATCATCCGATCTCTTCTTCTAATAAATAAAGAAGCTTAAAGGAAGGCTGTGATAACCTCTTGTGCCAATCACTAGGGCTGCAGAAGCGTATTCTTAACCTTTATTTTTTTTTTTTTCATTTGCAGCTTGCATATGGTATGCAATTGTAGTCCTTTGTTGTCTTGATGGAGGTTGCTAATGCTGTCCTGGGCGCCATTCTGACAGTGCTGCCGCCCCGGAAGGCCGAGCTTGACCTTGTGGGCTATTTGGTGAGCTTGGTTATCTTCCTGTTGTGTGCGGATCACAGCTTCATGACCATCAGGGCATGTTTTCACAAAGTAAAAAGAAACGTTGTGCCTGGTAGTATTGGTTGAGCTCTACCTCTAGAAACAAATCCCATCGAAAACAGAGCAGTCTAACCTATTTAATTCTGTTAATGAAATTTGCAGCTGTGCATTCGGGCATGCGTGGTATGTCTGGCAGCTACGCGCTGCCGAACTCAGGGCTGCAAAACGAAATAGGTTAGACTGCTCCAATTCGACGAACTGTTTCTGAAAATGAAACTCGACAATCACCAGGCACAACGTTCTTACTTAACGTCTTTATGATCATCCGCGAGCAGTTCGCGCACACAACAGAACAAAATCAAATTTGCATGCAGGTTGCGGCTCTTGCCGCTACAATCCAGGACATGGCGCCTCTCACTCCAGGACATAAAATGCACATTTTAAGTGAAAGACATGTACTACAACAGACTTGAACCTCTCTCACTGCAAGTTGGCAGGTGAGTAGTAGTTGGCAGGAAAATAGGGTTTGACAGCCTTCCTTTAAAGATCCAGAACTGCTCGCCTCTGACAAAGGCGAGTCTTCTAAGCCTAAGTGATATGGGGAACCAGCTAGAGACACTGTTCTGGCTAAGAAAAAACACAAACAAAAACACACCGAACCACCTGCCGAAAAAATAAAGGAGCTCCCAGTGACCAAATTGGCCATGTCTATGGCTAAAGCAGTGACTCAGGCGTTACAGGTGTTACAAACCTTGCAGACTGCAACTTCCCAAAGTCTGTTACCGGTTCCAGCGCACCAGTACTGGCAAATCCACCTGTTCCAGTGTCTGTTCAGACCATGTTTCCTTCAGTGGTTCCATTAGCCCAGGACCCCTTGTATGGAGAATATGAGGAGGAAGAGGACAAGGACGAACCAATAGAACTGGAGGTCTCTCCGGATCAGGAGTTTGATTCCCCCCCTAGACTACCAGTGGATTATTCCTCCCATTACATCTTCATTAAGCACATGGTGGAAACCCTCGACCTTTCTGCAAATGAGACTGTGGCGGCAAGTAGGAGGCAGAATTCCTAGACATGATTGGTCTGGCACCCACAAAGAGGCTATTGCTCCCTATCAACAAATCTGTAAGGAAGCAAGTTGTAAAAGTATTGGAAACACCTAATTCTGTGCCTCCCATAGATAAAAAAAAAAAAAAAAGGTTGACAAGAAATATCAGGTGGAGAAATCTGGGGCAGTTTCTTTTTTCTCACCCTGATTATGAAGGGGGTAATAACAAAGCTGCAGCTTGTGACAAGGCTCAAGTACCCATGGCATCACATCCACCTGGGTAAGATTCAAGAAAAATTGACAGCATTAGCTGCTTGTTTGGCCATTAGACAGGTAAATTATATGGCCTTTGCTGCTCAATATCAAAAAACTGTGTGGAACTCTGTGCTGGCCATGGTGGATAAGGCACCCGCAGGATTGCCTGCTGATCTGACAGAAACAGCCAGATATGGGCTGGAGGCCACAAAATACCAGTTTCACATGGCAGTAGGTGGCAGTGACACTGCTGCCAGATGGATGGCTACGTGGCTCTTTGGATTTTGCTTGGCTGAGAACTACAAACCTACCTCTCTCAGGTTACCCAAAACAAAGCCATGGTTTTCCCATGTGAAAATAATTCCCTGTTTGGGGAGAAATCAGAGGCATACATGAAGAAGGTGGATGAATACAAAACCAAACCACCTACAAGAGCAGTGCTTCAAATGAGAAAGTTCCTATCTCCTAAAGGACACAGGGAAGGGGAGGTAGAGGTAGGTCAGGCTATAGATTACCTTTTTTCCAGGCCTAAGCCACCCCTGTCCATCAGCAACAGAGAGGATACTTCAGGGGCAGAAGGGACTCTAAGCATGGGGATCCGACCCCACAGGCAATAGCTCAACTGAAACGGACTCCCTGATATGTTAGTCAGGGTCGCCTCCTCACCACCAGTAGGGGGCAGACTGGCTCACTACTTTCAGGCTTGGAAGACCATTACTACAGAGAAGTGGATCCTGGAAGTAGTGAGTCAGGGCCTAGCCCTTAGCTTCAAATCTTTCTCTAAGCTAAGGTTGAAGCTTTTCAGACCAGCATCCCTCACAGAAGGTGCACTCCTGGAAACAGAAGTGTCCAACCTGCTGGTAGCAATAGCAGTGGAACCAGTTCCCCCTCTCCTAAAGGTGGAAGGGGTTCTCAAGATACTACCTATTCTTAAAGAAAAATGAGGCATGGTGACCCACTTTAGACCGAAGAGCACTGAATAAGCACTTAGCAAAGCCAAAGTTCAAAATGGTCACCATGGATCCTTCCACTCTTCAGCAAGGAAACTGGCTGGCATCACTAGATCTGAAAGATGCCTACTTTCACATTCCCATCAGAGAATCTCATATAAAATAGCTCAGGTTCAGACTACCTTCAGGACATTATCAGTTCACAGCCCTGCCATTAAACCTAACCTCCACTCCCAGAGCATTCACAAAGGGCTTGGCAGTGGTGGTGGCATACTTAAGATGATGGGGCATCACTGTGTTCCCCTACTTGGAAGACTGGCTAGTTGTGGGGCAGTCACTACATCAAGTAAAAATGCTCTCGGGTTCACCCCGAATAGCTTAGAATCATTCGGGTTCCTTATCAGTGTTCAAGAATCTGTACTTCAAGGAGTTCAGGTACTAAATTTTATAGGGGCCGAGTTCAATATCCTGCAAAGGAGGACTTTCTTCCCTCAGGACAGAGTAAACGATATCCTACAGATTGCAGGATCAATCAGTCTATACAAGCCAAGATCAGCAAGGCATTTCCTGCAGTTGCTGGGACACATGGCTGCAGCAACAGGAACAGTCCTGGGTTGCAGATTTCAGATGAGACATTCAATTCCACCTCAGGGCACACTGGTGCCAAAGGAGGGATTATCTCACAAAGCTGGTGCCAGTGTCAAGGACCCTGTTGCTTGTTCTGCAGTGGTGGCAAGACAGAAGCAACCTCAGAGGTGGAGGTCCCATTCAAGAAGGAATCCCCCATGTTGGTACTCACAACAGATGTCTCCCTCCTAGGATGGGGGGGACACATCTGGAAGAGCATACAGTGCGACACTTGGTCCCCTGCAGAGTCACTCTTGCACATAAACCTGTTAGAGCTAGGGTAGTGTTTCTGACTCTGCAGTCTTTCACATCCCTGGTAAGGGACAAGGTGGTAGAGGTCAGGACGGACAGTACCACCACAATGTACTACATGAACAAGCAAGGGGGGGACAAGTTCCAGCCTGCTGTGCACAGAGGCAATGAAAATAAGTGTGCTCTTTACAGGTGTCCCTGTTAGCCATCGACCTCCCAAGGAAGGACAATACCCTGGCAGATGCATTCAGCAGAATCATCCAAAACCACCACGAGTGGTCTCTCAATAGGTACTGGAGGTGGTGTTTTGCAGGTGGGGCACTTCAGAGATGGACTTCTTCGCCTCAGAATAAAACCATCAGTTGCCACATTTCTGCTGCAGACCACCAGCAAAGGGCACAGTGCCCATGGATGCATTGGTGCTAGACTGGCCAGGGAGGAGCCTGTATGCATTTCCTCCATTCCCATTGTTGCTCAGGGTCCTGATCAAACTCTCGTCCTAGCCGGCTATGATGATTCTGATAGCTGCAGATTGGGTCAGGCAGCCATGTTACTCACTACTGCTCTCCCTGTCAGTAGCCCAACCCATACATCTCCCTCAGAGGCAGTCTCCTGACCTAACGGGAGGATCCTGTACCCGAACCTCGCATCTCTCACACTCAGAGCATGGCTCTTGAATGCCTAGAATATGCGGACTTACACCTCTCTGAAGGTGTCCTTAGAGTTCTCAGGGGCTCCAGGAAGCCCTCAACCAAGAAAACCTATGCTTCCAAATGGAAGAGATTTTCTATATGGTGTAACACTAACAGCATAGTACCTTCCCATACAGGGCTGCCAGTCCTATTGGACTATCTCACCCACCTACATTCAATAGGCCTACAGCCCACTACCCTTAAATTCCACCTGGCATCAGTCTCATCCTGTCTCTTGGCGGCAAGGGTGGCTCTCTGGCTGCTAACCTATTTTCAAAAAATTCTTCAAGGGGTTAGTTCACTTGCATCCTCCCGATAGGAAACCAGTTGCCATCTTGGGATCTCAATGTCTGTATTGCCAAGCTCATAGAGCCCCATTTGAGCACTTGGCTACAGCACATCTGAAGTTTGTAACTTGGAAAGCTATCTTCCTGGTGGCTGTTACCTCAGCCAGATAGATTAATGAGTTACAAGCCCTATGTACAAAGCAAAACTACATCTCCTTCCACAGGGATAAAGTGGTCTTCAGGACTAATAGAAAGTTCCTTCCAAAAGTAGTCTCTGATTTCCACCCGAACCAGTCAGTCACTTTGCCAGGCTTCTTCACTGAACACTCTAGTTCAGGGGAAGGCAGGCTGCATAGCCTGGATGTCAAGAGAGCTCTCTGTTACTATCTTGACCGCACCAAGACCCACAAGCAGCAGCTGTTCCTGACCTGTGGGGATGTGGGAAAAGGAAAACCAGCTTCTAAACTAACCCTTTCATGCTGGATAGGAGCATGTATCCAGTTCTGCTACAGTAAAGCTGGTAAGGAGCCCCCCAGTAGGCCTCAGGGCACATTCCACAAGGGTACAGCTGCTACAGTAGCAGCTGCCATGGATATCCCCTGCTGGAAATCTTAAAGCAGCTACATGGAGGACAGTACACACCTTTACAAAGCACTACAGTCTGGACACTCAGTCCAGAAGTGATGCCAGATTTGGCACAGCAGTGCTGCAGAGATTGTTTCCTAAATAAGGTTCTGCGCCCTCCTCCAAAGGTACTGCTTCTTAATCTGCTGTAGTTAATCATATCGAAGAATTCTTGGGTTTAGAAGAAAAAATTACTCACCATAGCAATCTTGTTACTTCCAAGGTATTCTTCAGTATGATTAACTCTCCCACCCTACCTCCCCTTCCAGAATCAGTTGGCCTCTGTGCCATAGCTGTATTCTCTGATTGTTAGGTGTCATATTCTGGGTGTGTTTGTTTTTAAAACCAGGTGGCTTCCTATTTCCTTTTGTTGGTCCTATCTGACATTAACGGGACAAGTTAAAAAGGGATTTGTTGTATAATTATTATCATTATTATTAAGTTTTAGAGACTAGCTTAGTTAGGGGGTCTTACCCTGCAGGCTGCAATAAATCTGAGTGTTATAGAACATAGCAGTTGGTAAGGGCAGCAGTTAGAATGGTGGCACGAGCCAATGGACATTCCATCATCTGCATAAGTTCCATTTCTCTCCGAGGCAGTTCAGCACAGGAGGCTGATTGCTATAGTTAATCATATTGAAGAATACCTTGAAACAAGATTACTATGGTGAGTAATTTTTATGTTGGTGCGCTTTCGGAGCCAACATCTTGGGTTAGTACAGATTTAGGGAAAAGGGAAATTGTTTAACCAGGAAAGGCACACTAAGCCAAAGCTTGTTTCCAGGTGCGACCTGGGAACACAAGGAAGTTGTGACTTGCTCAGGGTCACACAGTATGCAAGTGGGGGCTATGGGATTCAAACCCAGGTCTCCAGGTTGCAGCTCAGAGCCCTAAACCTCTGCGCTATACTGCCTCCTTTGGAGCCGCTGTTGGGCGAATGCAGGGCATGCACCAGTAGGTGCGTCCCTCATTCCCCAGTTAGTCTGCATGCCTGCACCACACCACACCACACCACCCGGGCGAGCACATCTAAGCAAAGGTCCGCTGCAATACGAGCAAAACTTGTCACATGCAGCAGACCCTTCCTACATGCTTGCCCTGCATCAAACATGGCGGCACAGTGGCCGCTAAACTGCTGACTTCAGGGGTGCGCAATCCCCTGGTCAGCTTACTCTGCCCCACTTGTATGTGCTGATGGGGGAACCCACTCCCCGTTGGCATAATGTGTCCCCTCACTCTCCTTTTTTGGTTGCCTAGGGGTGCCCAATCCCCCTCGGCTCATCCATCCCGGCACCGTTATTTGGCGGGGTGCTCAATCCCGATCGGCATCTGTCCCCCTCCTATGTGCCGACAGTGGTTCCCAATCCCCGTCTGCTGTTGTGCCCCCCAAAAACACCTATAAAACAGAAAACCGTCCGCGATGTTTTTTTTTACACACCTGTAAACTGAAAGCGGACCTAGTAGTCTCCCTACCACCCGCACCACCCTCTGTACCCGCCTCCCCACCCCATACTTACCTCCAGAGCTCTGCGCGACGATCTTCAGTGGACCGGGAACACGTCTGCACTCTTCAAAGCCGACCGCGAACTGAGGAAATGCCGGTAAGCTGTATAATGGAATAAATGGGGGTTTTGTCAACTTTGATGCATATCTCGGGCATTGTTTGGAATTTTTGCACCAAATTTTCAACGTGGGGTTTTGTGACCCCTCCTCATGAATTCTGTCACTGTTATGACGTTAACCGGTCCCGAAAGGTGATTTTGCAGTCACTGCGCGGAACCGCCTTTCGGGACCGATTAACGTAAGGACAGTGGCAGCGTTCATGAGGTGGGCTCTCAAAAAGCCTATGTTGTAAATCTGGTGGAAGAAATCAAAATATGGCTGTTTTACAAGTGTGCATTGCACAGTTACTCGCATGTCTCATAACCGCCAATTTGCAATATTTTCGCCCAGATTTTCAATATTGTCATTTTGTAACCTCCTTGTGAATAGTACTGGCTGTCATTTTCATCCTAGCGAAATATTGCTTCCACACTTCCGGTAGCATAATAAGTTGCTGTGGAAAATCTGTGTTAGGGCAGATTACAAAAATGACAGTGACACTGCTCATGAGCAGAGTTCCTAAAATGCCTATGTTGAAAATTTGGTGATGATACTCCATAAAATGACTGTATTCTGGCGTGCATTACGCAGTTACATGCACACTGTAACGTGCATTTGTAATATTTCACTCTGGATTTTCACCATTGACATTTTTCCACACCTCTTGATGAACAGTACAGCTGTCATGTTATATATCCTGCCCGAAATGTGTTTTTGCATGTCTGACACAGAATAGCATGGTCGCTGTGCAAAATCACTTTTTTGGGACAGTTTGAGGAAATGACAGTGACACTGTACATGAGCAGAGGTACTAAAATGCCTATGTTGAAAATTTGGTGTTGAAAGTCCATAAAATGTCTGTGTTACAAGCGTGTGTTGCGCATTTCCCACGCACCCTTGTAACTTCGCAAATCTGCAATATTTACATGCCACATTTTCAACACTGCCATTTTTTTTAGACCTCCTTATGAACAGTACAGCTGTTATTTTTCACATCCTGCCCAAAATGTGTTTCTGCACTGCACTACCAAAGCCAATGCCAAAGCGACAACATTCGCCATTGACAAATGCTTGTTTCTTTTAGAACAAGAGGTCATGACATGAGGCTGGAAGTGGGTAGACTAAGGGAGGAAGGATTTCTTCACAGAAAGTGTGGTGGATGCATGGAATGGCCTCCCTGCTAAGGTGGTGAGGGCAAATTTGGTAGGGGACTTCAAAAATGCATTGAGTGAGCAAAGGGATAGGTAAGAAAACAAAGCCGGAAGCCAAGTAGGGTCTGTGTCTTCTGCAACAGGTATAGAAAATGGGCAGACTGGGTGGGCCATGTAGTCCTTATCTGCTATCAGTTTCTATAATTTTGTGTGTTGGGGCCTCCTAAGACTGGTGAGCAGCAGCAGCTCTCGAGTGGTGTAGAGCTAGAGACAGAGGGAGTGCAGTCTATGTCCCTGGATTCCCAAACCCACATCCCTGACTCTGCATGTGCCCTACAACCTTGTTAGGCAAGACAGAGTATGGAATAAGAGAGGGGGTGGGGTGCTTCTATACTATAAGATACACTTAAACGTATCTGTCATAAATTATACCCCACACCTGTGAGTTCTTGCATGCTCTCCTGCTAGGCAACACCAAAAAGGTGCACCTCATCTGTGCCTACAAATCCTCCTAAGGGTGGTATGCTAGGGCTGTCCTCCCTCCTCAACAGTCTCAGTCCCATGGTTGGCTCGAATGAGCTATTAGTCCTAGGTGACTTCAACCTTAACTGGGTGGGCCTCAACGTCCAGCAATACGAGCCGTTGCTGGCAGGCCTCGTCCTCAGCTAACTCATTACTGAACCAACAAGGCTCTTCTCACGTGGAGACAAGGGCTCCCTCATTGATTGGGTGCTGAGCAACCAACCGGATAGAATTGTCTCCTGTGGTATTCTCCCAGATGTTATCTCGGATCACTCTCCCACCTACTGTATATGGGGCATCTCCTCTCCCAAAACTCCCTGCAAAGTGATCCAGATGAGGGACTACTCCAAACGTAACGTTGGAGTCTACCTCGCAGACCTGCGACAAACACTGTTCCCAGGTCACTGCCGCAAATAACCCCTCTGGGGCCCTTGACAACTTTCTTGCTGTCTTTACTCACTGCAAAACAAGCATGCTCCCCTCACTAAAAAGAGGGTGAGGGGCACCGTCACAAAGTGGCTTCATGGCTGCTTTTTCTCCCTCATGAAACAAAGGGACAAGTGCTTGGTGAGATACAAGGCCTCCCTCTCTAGCACAGTCCTCCTTGAGTATAGACAGCTGAGGAACTCCTGCAAAAGAGCCATCCGCTCTGCCAAGAGTGAGTTCTGTCAATCTGCCCTACGTTCCTCAGCCAGAAACTTGAGGAACTTCTGGCAGAACATCAAAAACTCGGTTGGAGTGTCCGCCAGAGCTCAGGTCACTGATATGCGCGGTGGCGGGGTTAACTGCAACAATTCCCTCACAATTGCCAATGCCTTTAGCTTCCTGTTCACTGACCTGCCAGCTCTCCCCTACCAGGACCCCCAAATGGGGTAACCTCCCTTGTACCTCAGGGTTGTCTCTGTCATGGAGACCCAGATGCTCCTTGCTGGTTCCCCCCACACACACACACACACACACACTGGGGCCGGGCACAACTGCTTTGAGCCCAAACTGCTCAGTCTAGGGGCTTCCATCCTAGCCCGGCCAATCACCCACATCTTTAATAAATCGCTAATGTCTGATACCATCCCGGACATCTGGAAAGTGGCCAAAGTCCGTCTCTGTTGACAAACAAGGCGACCCTAAAGATCTCAAGAACTACTTCCCTATAGCGATCCTGTCTGTGATCAGCAAGCTTCTTGAAAAGGTGGTTGCCTCGCAGCTCACCCACTACCTGCAGATCCATGATCTACTCTCCCCTGCACAAAACTGCTTCAGAAAAGGGCGCGGTACCTCCACTGCTCTATCCGTTGTCACCTCAAGATGAGATCATCTGCTGATCGAGGGCAAACTGACTGGAGCCATCTTAGTGGATCTCTCGAAAGCCTTTGAATGGGTTGACCACTCCTCCTGTTCCTCTCTCTGGTCCCGTGGCTTCTCTTCCCCTGCCCTTGCCTGGATCACTAACTACCTCACGGGCAGACAGCAGTACACCAATTTCAGCAAGGCTGTCTGAGCACTCTATGGTTAACTGGGGAGTCCCCAGGGCTCTGTGCCTGGGGCTCTCCTGTTTCCCTATTCATAAGCGAGCTGCCCTCGGCCCTGGCTCATGGGTGATCTACTCTGTACACAGATGACCTAGTCATCTTGACCAGCTCCCAGAACATCCGTCATCGCGCCAAGCTAAACTCCGATTTGAGCCATATCAAACCTGACTAAAAGGTCCACAAGCTCACTATCAACCTGCAGAAGACTCTGACCGTGCTCTTTGCCTCTGCAGCCAAGACAAATCTGTCCCTGCCCCTCTAAAGATCTCATGTGCGATGGGTCCCTCCCACAAGTTGCAGATACTATCAAGTATCTGAGGGTGACCTTGACCCTCAACTGGATCTCCTCTGCACATTTGCAACACATGCAAGGCCTCAGACTATAAGTTGAGCCTTGCATACAAAAAAGCTGCCTCACCCGGCTGCCCTTCTGCGCCCTAGCCAGGGGTCCTCCTACCACGCTCTGCTATGTACTTGTCACCTTTGCCCACGTCACTAAAACTAGTCTTTCAAAATGGGACACGGCGTACAACAGTGTGTGTCGCTTTGCACTCTCAGCTCCCCACCTCACCCACCACTGTGAGCTCTACTCCTGGCTTGAGTGGCTCCCACCGGAAAAGCACTGCACCTTTGTCTTTCTTGGGCAACTTCATCGGCAATGTGGTCAGAACTGCCACCCCTTCTGCCCTCGCTGCATCCCTCTTACCTGCTACCTCCTCTTGCCATCTAAGATCCAGTGACTCTCATGTCCTCCTGGTTCCAAAAACCTGCACTCAAATGGGCGACTGGGCCTTTGTTGCGTACGGCCCCAGGTTATGGAACTCCCTTCCAGCAAGCACTCGCTCCTCCTCCTCCTCCCACCACCCCTGCTTTAAAGCCTTCCTCTGGGGCTTCCTCAAATTGACCTCCTCCTTCCACTGCACTTAATGAATCTCCTCAACCACTCCACTCTGACTGTCTGAGTCGTTACCTAACTCATCTGCTTAAGGTGGCGGGTCCCTGCTGCTTATCCACTAGTGAAGCGTGCAGTTACTAGCTGAATTGATTGTGATGGGTCCACTCTGGCCTTATTGCTCTCTAATCGTGTATATGCTACTGTGCTATCTCTATATTTTACCCTTGGGCTCTCCAATCCCCACTTGTAACTTTTCATTATATCTGCTACCCTTCTCCCTCTAGGGCGTTGTTGCTCTAGTATGTTGATTATTGCCTTTACCATGCTGTTGTCGTCCTCCCGCTTGCAGTGTAAACCCTTGATGCTCTTGTGTTGTCCTTGCTTTGTTTGTTGCTCTTGATTATACCTTGTACCTGTCTCTGCCTGATGTTCTTGAATGTACCTTTGTAATCTCCCGGGTCACACCTGAAAATCGGCACTTGGTTGTCTAGTGTGCTTACCTGGTAAACAAAAGCAAATAAATAAATAAAACTGCCACAAATGTACTTACTCAAACGTTTCTGAAAATGGATAAAACACTGAGTTGAAAGCGAAGTGGATAATACGGGAGCTGCACTTAGAATCTACATCAGGGAAGGCATTGGCCACTGCTATGACTACAGTTAAAGAGCAGGGGTTGCTGAAAGCTCAACTTACGCATCTGGAAAATGCTGTCCAAGCCTCAAATATTTGAATGCGGGGACTCCATGAGGGGGCAGAAGAGCACACGCTGCTGTTTTTAGCAGAGTGGTTCATGGAGGCTCTGAGGATTGATGTCTGCAGTGGTCTAATTAAAGCTTACTGAAAAAATGCTTCTGAGGGGCTACAGATGTGTGGGATGACTCCCTACACCTTGTTGGCGGTAGGGAACATTAGTGGTGCGAAGATACAATTCTTAGAGCTGCCAGAGAGAAGAATTATTGCAATATGAAGGCTGTCAAAATGTTGTTGTTCCATCTTTCATATGCCACCAGGCAAAATGCAAGGGCTTTGAGGCCATCAAACGACACTACACAATCTGGAACTCCTCCATAGCTTATTATACCTGGCCTGATTCCATGTGACTTTGGGCAGAAAATACTGTGTTTACTGACCCTCTTGAAGTAGGCAAATTAATTGGCAAGATCGAAGCAGACTGAGGCACTGTGGACCAGGAGGGCTCTTCTGTGGAGGATGAAGGAGAGGCAGCTGACTAGTAATTAAGAAACTGGGAACCTCAGTGAGAGCAAAAGGTTTCTGTGAAAGACAGTGACTATGGTCCCAGGTTTGATGGACTGTGTTTTACTTTGGACATAAGTTCTGATCTGACAGAGTGTAACTGTAGTGATTCATCATACGTACCCTCCATTGTGCTCACTGTTATCATTTTTCTGACATCAGAGACTTTCTACAGAAAGTTTGTAAAATGCCTTTCTGAAATTACTATCAGACTGGGGTGTAAGTGTACTCCGCTGTCTCTGGAGGTATGTGGTATTTGTGCATAGAAGGGTTTAGTGGGTGGGAACTTCCAATTATGCACCCTCTTGGTATTGGGGTACACTGGTGCAGAAATATGTTGTGCCCTTCCCTTCTGCGTGGCAGTTAGTTTGTGATGCTTCATATTTCTAAAGATACCATGCTAAGGGGTAAATGTGGTACAAACATTTGACAAAGTAGCCTTCTAGGGCAGCACAAAATCTTACTTCGAGGGGGCTCTTGTAGCAAGTAACACCTTTTGGACTGAAGCTGGCAGGCGCCAGGACCCCATAGAACACTTCTAACTAGCAGTATACAGTGGGGGACCGCCCCTGATGTCGGCCCGATGTCACGTATGATATAAAAGGGGCATTCCCCTGTCCTGTCTCCAGTTCTTTTCCTGCCATCGACCGTGCAACTTGGACCTCCGTGGATGCCTTCAGCTAGTCGACCGCCATTTTGAATAACGCTTACCCACGTTTTATTTTTTCCTAAAATGAATCTTCTTCAAAGTTCTACTTGCATGTCATCTTCTCCATCCTCAGTTGACAGGTGGCGATCGAAGTGTGAGTGCAGCAAGCGGATCCCTCATGAGGACGGCCATTCGTCTTGCCTATTCTGCCTAGGCCCAGACCATGAAATAGAGGCCTGCCAGCATTGCCAAGATTTCAATCGACTCACTCTGCTCCACCGCCAGAAAACCCTCTAAGTCTTGCTTACCAAAAAGCTTACCAAGATGGAGAAGGAACTTCACTGAAAGAGTTAATCTTCTTCCCTGGCCTCCGCCTCCTCTTCTTTTCAAAGAGAGAAATTGGCGCTTAAACACAAGCACTGGGAGAAGCATAGGTGAAACCCAGATCAGTTTCCTGCTTGTGTTCTCCGACCAAGTCGGTGACCACTTATGGGTCTTCTCCTCATGTGTTGGGTCGGCTCATTCCACTGCGGCAGTCCTTTCACCCTCCGCCTCCTGGTGACCAAATCTCCCTCCCATATTACTGTTGTGGGAGAAGTTTCTTTAGGGAGTGGGACCTCGTCCCCCGCCTCTCAAGCTTAGAGACCATAGTCCCCACGGGCTCTAAGCAGAGAGGCTCGGCCAGTGGTTCTTCGATGCGGCAGGCCCTTGCCTGTCACTCTTCCCGACCAGGGTGTCTGCCAAGTTCTCTCCAAGCGTCATTGGCTGACTCCACCAGGTGGCCTTTGGGACCGTCGCCCTCCTCCGAAAGAGGCCTCCGTCCCGCTCGAGAGCCAGTTCTCCGATTCTGGCGGCGGCTCTGAGCAACCACCAGCTAATCGCCAGTCCAGCCCCAGCCTACTCTGGTACCTTCCAGCTTCCCTGACATCCCTCGCATGACCCCATTGCCACCTACCCTCCTAAGTCGCCGACTGGTCCTCACACCACCTCAGCCAGCGCCTGAGGGGCCCAGGTAACAGGCGTTGGGTCCAGACCGTCTGACGCCAGATGGCTCTGTTCCTCTGGGTCTTATGCCTGGTAACCCGGATCGGCTTACTCCAATACCAGAGTTACCCCAGCCTGGCGACCAGCCACTCGGGCCCTTTAAGCCTAATCCCCAGATGCCGGACGCACCAGTCTTGCCACCCAATACTCCACAAGCTCTGAATGTGCTTTTTGCAGCCTAGTGGGCTTATTTTAAGGACAAAGAGGTGCCCAAGGAACCCTCTAGCCTACTCTTCAGGGGCCCCCTCTGGACGAGCCTCTGGTTTGCCCATCTACTCCTCCATCTAGGGGGACCATTCCGACACCAGATAAGTCGATACCCCCCTTCCTAAGGGACGTCTGTGCATGCAACCCCGTTCACCTTCCCCCTCCCCAGATTCAGGGGATTTGGATGGTTATTCCTCCTCCTCTTCAGGCTGCAAGGACTCTGACCTTCTTTCGTACCCCATGGACAGTAAGGACACCCCTCGTTCCCCACCTGACTCCTTTATGGGTGTAATGCGGCACATCCAGCAGTTGAATGGCTGGGATACAGAGGAGCTGGATCTGGTGCAATGTCAGTTGACTACCTTTCTCAGGAGGAAGGACACCAACTCATGGTGGTCCCCCCTCCCCCCAACTTGTATAGTCCTATAAGAATGTCATCAGAGTGGCCTGGAGGCACCCTTTTCCATGCCAGCAGTCTCCAAGAAGTCAGACCAGCTTTATTGTGCTCCCAGGAGAGAATCCCTTTACGGGGAGCACCCAGAGGCACTCTTGTAATTAGTGCCACCCATGATCGCTCTAGGTGCCCAGACACAGAGTACACAACCTCAGACAAAGACTCAAAGCAGTTTGACCAGTTGGCCAGAAAGGTTTATTCCTTGGCCACTTGTGCTATAAGGTCTCAAATTTCCTTGCCCACGTGGTTAAATACCAGAACGCCCTGTGGGACAAGGCGGTGGAGGTGGCTCAAGCCATTCCAGATTGCCAGAGTACGGCAGAATTGATGGCCATCTTAAAATCCGGTTCAGACATAGCCAAAATATTATACTATGTGTGTTTATGCTGTTTTAGTTGTTAATGTGAGCGCTCAAAGTCTCTGGACAGGCGGTATGTAAATGGTTTCCATCAGCCACGTCCTCAGAGCCTTTTATGATACGGTGGACTCCATGGGCAGGGCCTTGGCCTCCGTAGTCTGTATCCGTCAATATTCGTGGTTGAGAGTTTCGGTTTCGCTCCGGATGTGCAGTCTAAAATCATGGATGCACCTTTCGTAGGGCCCAGGTCTGGTGAGGACTGTAAACATCACTCGCCTGCAGGAGTCTGGAAGGCTTATCAGATCTGTACACACTATGTATAAATCCCAGCTCAAACAGCATCCTAAGCAGTCCTTTCGGTGGAATGCCAGACAGCAACCCAGAGGGCAGCAGCAAAGCTGAATTTAAGCGCAAGGCTTCCACTCCTGCTTCCAGAGGTTCCACCCCTCAGGCCCCAAGAACCTCTCAGGCCACGCTGCCCCTCCCCAGCCTGACTCGTTGCCCAACCCCCCTCCCCCGGCCAAGACCTTAGGGGAGGTGGTGGGGGGAGTTGATTTTCCTTGTACTTTTTTAATAAAAATTTTTATTAGGCACAGAGGTTTTTTTTTTTACATAATTTGACTGTCTATACATGTTTATATTAATACACACATCATCATAAGTTAAAATCATTCACAGTTCATTTCCATGCTAACAGCAAGTCCTAGTACATGGGGTTATCAGTTAGCACCAATCATTATTGCACTCATTTTCTGTAAATCTTTTCAAGGAAGATGATCAGGGTATGTATTTGACTAATAGAGGGTCCATTTCCTCCATTTATTATCGAAGGTCTCCACCCTGTCCCTTAGTCTAGCTGTCATTCTTTCCAACCTATATATCTTTCTCACCAAGTCAGCAAGCTTCCTTGGTGGGGGATCTATCCGTGCCCATAGTCTAGTTATTAAATTTTTGCTGCCAGGATCAGTAAGGTGGTTTGGAGATGGGTAGTTCTGTCCACCTTTATACAAAAGGAATTGTGGCTGTTAATATATATCCAGGTGTGAACAGATCATGGGTCTTATATGGCTATCAACTCATGCTGTATGTATCTCCAGTAAGGGCCCAGCAACCCACACTCCAACAAAATGTGAGCCTGGTCAGCCTGGGTAGCTCCACAGTGCCTCCAACATTTACCCTCAAGGTTTCCTGTAAACCTGGCTACCACTAAAGGAGTACGGAAGAACCTACATCTTAACTTCCTGGCGTATTCCCTCTAATAGGGTGATCCGGATGCTTTCAGCATTAATGCAGAGGCTGTGTGCCAGTTTGTTTCAGGTATTTCCATAGACCACCTAGCCCAGATAGCTTCTGTGGAATCCCTTGGCCTTTCACCTAGGGCTTCATATGTACTGCTGATGCAATGTTCTATCATACCTCCTCTCATGTGGGAATGAATTATTGTTATAATTAACAAGGGATTCTCAGCTAGTACAGCTAAGGCCTCCTCTGAGGGTTGCAAATGTGCTTTTAATTGTAGATATTTATGAAACAAGCTAGTAGGCAGTGTAGATTGTAATTGGAGTTGTGCAAATGAATGTCTGCCATTTGGTCCTATTAATTGGTAAATAAATTTAGTATTACATCTCTGCCACTGGGACATGGACTTATCTATGGCATTTGGGGGGAAGGCACTTTTGGAAACCAAGGATCTAAGAAACCGTGCCTTCATGGGAGAGAGTTTTTTTATTTAGTACATGTAGCCACTGCTTGAAGACTTCTGCAGTACATTGGGGGGATTTTGAAAGAGGCAGGCATCGAGGAGGGTGGCCAAATAGATAATCAGTTAGATCTGGGATATCACCCCAGGTCACTTCAGATTGCTTCCAGGGCTTATCATAGTTAGGACTGAGCCATGAAAAGAGTACTTGTAGTTGGGAAGCCCTGACATATTCCGTGAGATTAGGTACATTTAAACCTGCTCACTCCTTAGCAATTGTAATAAGGCATACCGGATCCTGGGAGGCTTTCCCTGCCAGATAAAGCGGGAGATAATCCTGCTACAAGATTGGAAGTGAACATGGGTTGGCATTATGGGCAGTGTTTGCAGGAAAAATAAAATCCTCAGCAAAATATTTTGTTTAATGGTTTCTATTTGGGCCAAGAAACTTAAGGGGACATGGGACCATCTAGCTAAGTCATCTGCCAAGTTTTGAGTTAAAGGTTTGAAATTTATTATGTCTGTATGTTTAAAGTTTTTAGTTGAGCGGATCCCCATGTACCGCATTGTCTGTTTATACCATTTAAAGGGATAGTTTCTTTTTAGGGAGGGTGGAGGGGTTTAATCGCATAGAAGGCATATGTTTTTTGTTTAATGTTATAGTCAAACACTTCTCCAGAGCTTTCTAATTGTTCCCATACCCTGGGTATGGATATTTCAGGGGAGGTCAGGGAAAGAAGGATGTTATCAACAAATAATGAAATTTTATATGTTTTACCTCCCATTGGTATCCTCCCAGTGTCTGGGTGTGATCTAATTGCTTGGGCCAAGAGTTCAAGATATAATGATTTTCCTTGTACTTAAAAGGATGGCATCGGATAACCACAGATCAGCGGGTCCTGCAAGTCACTGAAAACTGACATACTCTGGAGTTCACAGGGATACTCCCAGACAACCCACCGGTCCCCTCCATTATTCTCAGGTGCCCAGCACTCTCGTCGTAGAGGAGATACAGGTCATCCTGTAAAAGTGGGCCACAGAGCCAGTCCCTATGGCATAACAGGGGAAACGGGTTTATTCCCACTTCTTCTTGGTGCCTAAGAAAACCAGGGATCTTCGTCCTATCCTGGACCTCAGCCACCTGAATCCGTACATCGAGAACAAATGATTCTGGATGGTAACTCTGCTCAGTCTCCTCCCTCTCCTTCATCGAGGGGATTGGTTGTGCTCCCTGGACATGCAAGTCACATACCTCCACATTCTGATTTTCCAACCGCACTGGAGGTTCCTTGCTTCCTTCCAGGAAAATCACTACCAGTTTCGGGCTCTGCCCTTGGCCTGTCCTCGGTCCCAGGGTTTCACCAAATGCCTCACAGTGGTGGCTGCAGCTCTGCAGAGACAGGGACATTGTCTTCCCTTACCTGGATGACAGACTGCTGACCGTGCCCACCAAGGATCGGCTACTCCACACCATACAGGCCACATTTTCCCTGTTTCAGGACCTAGGGGTTACCTTAAACCTACCCAAGTCCTCCCCTTGGCCAAGCCAACGGCTGCAGTACATAGGGGCCATTCTGGACATAGCATAGGGCAAAGCTTTTCTCTGGCAAGACAAAGCAGAGCGCCTTCAGATGCATGCCTGACAGATCTTCTCCCCTTGCCAGGTCTGTCCTAAAGGATACATGGCAGCAGCCATTGCCACAATACCCCTGGCCAGACTGTACATGGAGGTGATTCAGTGGAACCTGAGAGTTCAATGGGATCAGTGTTCAAACAACGTAGAGCAACCCGTCTTAGTGTTGAACCCTGTATGTATGACAGGCATTAGCATGATGTTTGAATTCATCCAACCTTTCCAGAGGGGTTTGCTTAAGGAAGGAATCCCCCAGTCAGATCCCAACTACAGACTCATCGGGCCAGGGATGGGGAGCGCACTTGGGAGGCTGTCGGACTAAAGGGACATGGTCCCAACATGAGCTCCATCTCCATCACATCAACATCCTGGAGAAGAGGGCGATTCTTTATGCCCTTCAAGCCTTCTACAGAGTCTTGCTATCGTCCCCATTAGTCCAAACAGACATGTCAGTGATCTTTTACATAAACAAGAGGGGGACTCATTTTCATCCCCTCTGTAGGAGGCCATGCAAGTGTGGGCATGGCAGTGGACCATCACCTGGACATGACAGCTGTCCATGTTCCAGGCGTGCAAACTACGCTGGCTGACAGTCTAAGCCAGTCTCGGTCCATGAAGGAACTTCATCCCTCAGTGGCCGACAAACTCTTGGACAGATGGTGACTTCCAGAACTGGATCTGTTTGCCTTCCTATTCAGCGCAAAACTGCCCAGTTTTTGCTCGCTAGATCCAGAGCCTGATGTTTTCTAGCAAAACCGTAGTCCCTCTCCTGGACAGTGAGGTTCCTTTATCGTTCCCTCTATTGCAGAGTTTTGTTCTCAAGCTGCAGTCGGAAGGAGCAGAGATGATTCTGGTGGCACCTTTCTGACCACACCAGATTTTGTTTCCACTTCTCCAGCAACTTGCAGTGGAACCTCCCATTTCCCTGCCACTGCGATCAGACTTGCTCTCCCAAGAGCAGGAAACCCTAGTCCATCCAGATCTCAGATCTCTGCATCTCCATGTGTGGCTCCTGCAGACCTAGCAATGATCCAGGGTATCCCCCAGGGTAGCAGATGTCCTGGTGGCCGCTAGGAAACCTTCCACTAGGGCCACTTGCTCTATGAAATGGAAGCGGTTGTACATCTGGGCCACTGCTTGGCATTTAGACCCCTTCACCCGCCTGGTGAATTCAGTTCTGGAGTACCTTCTTTCCCTGTCTGACTCTGGACTAAGCTACTCCTCACTCAAGGTGCATCTGTCTGCCATTTCAGCCTACCATGCACCTGTTGAGGACAAAACAATTGCCCAGATGGATCTTCCCCATACCTTTTTATGTATCATTGTGCATTTGAAGCCTCCTGTCTCACCATGGGATCTTTTGTTTGTTTTAGAAAAGCTTACCTTGCCCCGCCGTGAACCTGTCATGAGTTGGGAGCTACGCTTTCTGCCATGGAAAACATTATTTTTAGTTGCCATTACTTCTGCTCAAAGGATTTCCAAGCTTCAGGCCCTGATGTGCAAGGATCCTTATTTGGTTTTCTACAAGGACAGGGTGTCCTTGCAGACTAATCCCTAAGTTTCTTCCAAAGGTGATGTCAGAGTTTACTTTGAATCAAGACATCCACCTTCCGGTCTACTGCCCAAAGTGCTCGAACTGAGGGGAGGCAGTACTTCATACTCTGGATGTTCATAGGGTGCTTCGTTATTACTTGGAACGCACCCATGCCACTAGGAAGTCTGACCAGTTGTTTGCGTCTCTCGTCCCCAGAACAGAAGAGTCTCCTGTTTCTAAGCAGTGTTTATCCAAATGGTTGGTTAATTGCATTGTTTTATGCTACAAGAAGTATGGTAAACCCTTACCGGGCTTTGTCAAGGGTCACTCTAGCAGGGGCATGGCTGCTTCCTTTGCCTCCTTGAGGAATGTGCCAGCTGCCGATATTTGTACAGCTGCTACTTAGAGTTCTGTCCACACCTTTATCAAGCACTACAGTTTGGACATTGCATATAAACGCAGAGCAGGCTTTGGACTGGCAATCCTTCAGGGCCTCCTCTCCTAATCCTCCTTGGGAGACTTCTACCTCCACTCGGCTGACTGGGGTCTCTCCTTACTGCTTGGGACTCTGTCCTAAAGGTGTAACCTGCTGCAAAGCCCTGTCGAGTAAGATAGTACTGTTTCCCAGAATTTACTGTAACAGTAGATCTTTGAGAGGAGCTCTTGCAGCAGATATATTTTCCTCCCACCTTCCCCGTAGCTGCTTCTCCATCACGGGTACCTTTGGTTTTCCTCATCCAGAGGAACCTCCTCAGTTCTCCATCTTTACTCACTTTGCTTACGTAACTGTACTTTGTTTCACTGCACTACTTACTCAGGAGCATTATAAAGTACCAGATATTGTTTGCCATTTTTATATCAAGATATGTGATAAGATTTGTCTCAGACACTGTCGTAACATAAGTTCAGAAAGTCTTCGGTTTACATTGTTAAATAGGTCACGGTGTGATCTAACTGTTGGTATAGCGCTGTTAGTCAAGGTTATTCCCATCAGCGGACTGTATGTTGCTAGCCAGAAGGGTTTCTGATTATTCTGTGATATGGAGGGGTTTCTTCTCCCTAATCCCTTGTAGTTGAAAGGACATACCAATGATGGCACACTCTGTGCTAGTATGGTTAGCACTCTCATTCTTCTGTCTGAAGGTTTCGTATATTTACAACAAAATATTAATATGGTTTGAAGAAGCTTGAAAGTTAAGAATGTATTTTGCCAGTTTGTATTAAAACAATTGCTTTGATAGCTAGCAATACTAGTGTTACAATCATATTTGCTAGATCAGTAAGTAGGGCTGTCTGCATACAGTCTTTGTGTTATTATTCTTAGTGTATTCTATTTTAAAGGTCTTGTACTGCAAAGATAACTGACTTGTAACCAGTGGTAGTTATGTGAATACTTTTGTGTACTGCTTTTATCTGCAAATAATTGATTTAATCCTTGGCATAAAATAGGAAAATTACCTACCTACTGTAATTCTTGGTCTTCCTGTTTATCTTCACCATACATCACTGGTGGGTGCCTGCTGGAGACAGCACCCCATGGGAGACTTTTTTTTTTAAGGAGGGGCCAACTCAGTCGGTGCCACCCACAAGGCCGACGTAATACGTGGCACTCGCGGGTTGGCCAGTAACAGCCGTTGGGTCCTCCTCCGCCTCAGTTTTGCGCGAAGGAGACCGTAGAAGAAAGTAAAGAGAAAGAAGGCCGGGGCAAGGTAGCCCAAAAGACGTGAAAGGAATGAACTGAAAGAGTATGCCGAGAGGACAGGAAAGAGAAGGTGCCTGCGGGTTGTGGACCAGGAGGCCCCAGTCCCTGAGCAACCAAGGAGGAAAAGGGAGAAAGAGAGAGAGAAGAAGATATTAGATGAGGGAGGTGGCCTTTGGTCCCTAAACAGGGGCAGATGAGGGACACCAGGGTAGAACCTTCGTGAGAGCTGTGACCTGAAGCCTAAGTGCTCTGAAGCAGGAATGCAGCAGAGCTGCAGGACTTTACCGTCGAGCCCCCCAGATTCAGGCAGAGCCAGCATTACTCAGAGGTTGAAAGGGAGCACAAGATGAAAGGAGGTTGTGCCAAAGAGATGGGGGAGAGGCCACCCCACCAGGCTCAATCTCAGTAGATCGAGGACTGTCGCAGTTCTCGCTCCCCCTACCCCCAGGACACCAAAGGGTTCAAGGAGAGCGGGGGAGGAGAAAAATGACTTATGGAAGGTAAGGGCGTCCCAGGAGGCCAGAGGCACCTCCCCTAAACCGGCAGACCCAGAGTGTGAGTCAAGCAAGGAGTCCAGAAGAGGAGACTTGCTTGAACCTAGGCCCTGCCCCACAGACCCCCCCCCCCAAAAAAAAATCATCATCAGGAGAACTCAAGGAGGAAGGGGGTGAGGGCTCTGGGTAGAAGGGAGGCGGACATCTCAGGGACCGAGGCCTCAAGGGGGAAGTTGGGTTGGATTCAGTGATGAATGTTGAAGATACACGGAAGATCAAGAATTATAATAGGTATGTAATTTTCATATCTTATCTGTGTCAGTCTTCACCATTTATCACTGGTGGGTGAATACCGAGCACCCCCGAAGGGGGCCCAATAACCCTGAGGGAAAACATCCCTCAGTGGACCCTCCACTAGCCAGTTCAAGGCTGGGACTTATCAGAGTGAGATGGGGTCCTCTGAAGCTTAGGGGAAGGAAAGCGCCCCTGAAGCTCCCATCTTGCTGTCCGGGAAAACGGATGGGGCCCCTGGAAGGGGGAGGCTAATAACCTGCGTGGGGCCAAAGGTGACAACCTTGACAGGCGAAGCCACGCTGTCCACCTAATGCAGATCACTGTCCCTGCAAGCTGTGAAGTTACTTCATTGGTATCATACGATGCCCTTGATTATTGCCTCGCCAATTGCAGACCTATAGCGGCGAGGGCAATGGCTTGCCGGGTAGCTTCCTAATCAGGCAGCAATGTTAGGGCCTGTCCCGGCATCGCCCACAAATGCCTGTTGTATGCAGCGTGGTAAGCCTGATGTGAGATGTTTGCCAACAGGCTCTGCGCTGAAGAGAGGACTCTTCGACCCAGCCAATCCAACTCTCGAGAATCGGTCTTTGTGGGGTTGGGGGGTCCTATTGTGGACCAGGCGTCGAAGCCTAAAAGGGGTGTCCAGCCACATCGGTCCAGAAGGTGGATGAGGCGAGGCGCCTGGACACCTGGGGGTTGCACAATACCTCCTGCAGCAGTCCATAGGGGATGGTTCCTGGGAAAATGGATGCTGCCAGGCACTGTAAGACGCTTTCCAGAAGGGAACCAGCCAGGATGGGACTACCAAATGGTGCACCCCGTATTCGCCTCTGAAGGCCTGCGTCGCACGTTCGGTATTGTCCCTAGCATATCGGGAGATATGCAAGTCCCTAACCAACCTCAACAGGAAGTGCTGATACTGGGCTTGATCAGCGTCTGAGGACAGGTGGACGAAGATGCCTCTTCCATTGTGGAGGGAAAGGCGAGGAGGTCGGGGAGCTTGATGAATCAGAATCTGGCCGCTGCGGGGAACTGGTCGAAAGACCTGCTCGCCCATGGCCCTAACGCATTAAGGAACGCTGCCTGAGACCTGAACTGATCCCAGATCAAAGGTCCCAAAGGCCCAACGTGGCCTGGGTAAAGGGGAGCTGGGCGCAGAGGTACAGGTGAGCCTGTCACCTGATGTGACGTGCCTCTGCCAGGGCTAGCAGAATCCACAGGAGAGCCTGGCATCAGACAAAAACCGCAAGTCTGTAGATTCACCATCCTGTCCTGGAAATCAAAACAGTGAGGGCTTAACTCTGTAGGGTGAGCTACCCTATAAGGGGACCTGGGCTGCATGGATCCAGAAGGGTGGACCCCACCCAGACGGACCTCCATGGGAGACCCAGAAGGGAGAACAAAAGGGCTTGGCACTGCGACTCTCCCCTGACCCCAAGGGTCACGGAAGTGTGCCACGGTCCCTTGCCCCTCATCCTTAACCCTTCCTCAACCACTTTACCAAGGGCTCCTCGACTCCACAGGTCCCCAGAGAGGACCTCAGGAGGAGGGCTCAATCTTGATTCTGAGAGGAGAATGGTACTGGAGATGGCAGCCACTCCCTCACTCGGGAACCTGACTGCCACCCCAGCAGCAGAGGGACCAGAAGGTCGCAGCTGGTCTCCCGAGCCAGGGGTGGCAGGGAGATCCACATGAACCCCAGTCACCTGAGCCGCCGGATGGGGCACCTGGAGAGACGCAAGGGTGCTGGGTCATGGGGAACCTTCTGACTCCGAAGAGTCAGGCAGCCAATCCAGATCCGGCTCAGAATCATGTTCCACCAAAGAGATGATAATGAAGGTCTCTGTATCGGCGACCCTGAGGGATCCCCCAGTCACAGTGCCGTGACTTGGCACCGCACCCCTCGCGGTTCCCTGATCTGAGACGGCGCCAAGGAATGCCCCAGGCTGGGACCTGCAGCCATCGGCCCCGACAGCGGGGGAGTCGGCACCTCTGAGGAGGTGACTGCCAAAGCAGCGCCCCTGGCCTGTCCATGAATGGGGCCAGACCGGCCCTCCGGCACCGTGGTAGGGACCTCCTCCACGGCAAGGATGGAAGAGGAGGAGGCCCCCTCTTCAGTGGACCATATTGGCCGAGGAAGGGACCTGGAGGTAGGGCAGAGAGTCCTGTGCTTGGACCGGTGCGAGCGACAACGCCCCCCCAAAAAGCGGGGCCCTGACGGTCTTTAATGTACGGTGCTCCAAAACTAGACAGTCCATCAAGAAGCAGGTGTCTCAAGCATCCATATTGTGCTGGGGACCAAGACAGGCGAGACACGCGTCATGTCGTTGGGTAACGGAAATCTGCAGGCCACAGGGACAACTGACACATAGGGGGCCGACCCGTTTTCTTGGATCGCTTCTTGTCCCGACGACCAGACATAACGGAATGGTAACAAAATTGAAACTTAAAGACTCGACGCCGCACACAAAATAAAAAGGAAAGATCTTACTGGACTTAAAGGGCGTCGAGTAGCAGAACCGAAGCTGAGTCAAGGATAACGGTGTCGAACTAGGCCGCAGCAGTCTCTAGTTGGCTGGGGTGCTGTCTTGACAGCAGGAGTAGCAGAACTGAGGTGGAGGAGAACCCAACGACCATTACTGGCCAACCCGTGAACACCCTGTATACGTCAGCCTCGTGGGCAATGGCGTCAGCCCTCCTCAAAAAGACTCCGGGCTGCCTGTCTCCGGCAGGCGCACCAATGATGAATGGTGAAGACTGACACAGGTGAGATCATATAAATAGTTAAAAAGCACCAAAGCTGGTTGGAGGCTGGTGGTAGTTGTGGGTGGTCCATATGCTCGTGGGCGGTCGGTGGAGAACCTACTACACAGTTCAGTCGTCCTGAACAATGGACTTCCCGGCAGTCTGGGTCAAGGCCTCTAAGCTTCTCCACTACTTTCAGAGACGTTGACTCTGTCGTCCAGCCTGTTTTCAGCATTCGCAATGATGACACCGAAGGCTACACAGACACTGGTGCCCACTCTAGCGTTGACATTGCTTGCAGTGTCTGTGTTTGGACAGTGTAGGCTCTGATTTTGGCCTAGACTGTGCACCAAGGAAGAGATGGACATTGCGCATAGTGCCTGACGTCTGTACTGCTGTCGGTGCCAGGATCCACTGTCAGGGCCCCTTGATGCCGGTGCAAACAGCAGAGAATGTTTTGGTGCTTAGTTCTCCCTCTGTTCTGGCACTGGTGTCGGTGCTGAGCTGGGAGCAGGCCATTCTGTGATGGCTGCTCAGCCATGGGCTCTCTCCGCTAACAGCAGGAGTCTCCTTGCTTATGTGGCCTGTTGAGTGCTGCCTGGCACTGTGAGGTGAGTGAGTGAGGTGGGGGAGAAAACCCATGCACTTCAGACGCCATTTATGATGGCACCGGTACTGTTCCCATCCCAGCTGGCGTGACTCTGGGAGAAGTGGCACATGGAACTAGGGGTCCTGGATTGCCTGATGTATCCGTGAAGTGGCCACAAAGCTGGATATAAATATTTTTCCTCAGTTTTTTTTTTTTTTTTGAGTGAAAATTTTACTTTTGCACGTCAAAATGAAGAGATAATTTAGTATTAGTAAAAATATACACTGCTATACAAGTGTTGGAATTATTTTTGGTATATGTTGATTTTAGCTAAGAATTCAAAATTATAGATAGAATTATCTAAGATTATCAATATATGTATAAATTTGTGTTTGGAAGATAGTAATGATTCTATTGAGGAACAGACGCACCCTCCTCTAGTTTACTGTGTTGGTGTGCCAGGTAGTTTAAAGCAGTGTCATTTTTGGGGGGGGGGACTGCAGCTTTCATGAAAATTAGTCATTTTCTGAACTATGAATTACTGCCTGTTATGTAAATAAGCAGATGATACTGTACAGTAAAGGAGATTTATAAGGCCCATAATATCCATTGCAGCTGGATTTTCAGACTGCAAAATGTGTCTTTACATTTCAAAAAAAAAAAAAAACATGAACAAGAAACCTCTGCAGGTCACTGCTCTTATAATAAGCATATATATGGTGCCTTTTCAGTATAGTAAACTAACATAGCTATGTTAGCTAACTTTTGTTGTGGGGATAATTCTTAAGCTAACTGAAGAAAGATCCTGCTGTAGGCCTAAGACGTGACTGCCCTGTAACATATATATACACACACAGTTGTAACGTTTTGTCACTTGTTATATATTGTTATTGTTGTATATCTGTTTTTCCTCTTCCTTGACAGATACCCAATTACTATAAAATCATTAAGAAACCGATGGATATGTCCACAGTGAAAAAGAAACTCCAAAAGAAACATTCTCAACACTACCAGACACCAGAGGACTTTGTTGCTGATGTCCGGCTTATTTTTAAGAACTGTGAAAAATTTAATGAAGTAAGTTGTAGCCTTCAGTTTTGTATAGACATTATTTCACCATTAAACCTAGCTAGGAGATTTGACTCTCATTTGCCACACGAGTGATCTCTGTAGTTTTGATGCAGGTTGGGTCCAGTGGTTCAGTGATTTAAAAAAATGGATTTTTTGTAGGAGGCAATAGCAGTTATATTTCTTTCTGCTCTTAATAGCATTATTTGATCTTATATTAATATCTACAAGATCAAGGAGATCTTTCATCGGGCCACGCCTGTAGGGCTATACTCTGTCAGGCACTAGGACCACATGGAAACTTTTTGTAACTGTCTCCTAGGGGCTGCCCATGACGTCAGATACCAATGTCCCTGAGTATATAAACATGGGTGACCCCGCTCCCTCCTCAGTTCTTTTCGCGACGTTGACCAAACTCGCATGGACTCCATGGAGACTGTCGTTCAGTCGACCCAAACTTTCTACAAATTCTTCATCCTTTTTGTTTTCTTTCCCTATTTGAAAGTGATTACCGTCATCCTGTATGTTGAGACGGAAGGACCTGCTAAACTTTCATTACTGCGGTTGCAGTAGAAAAATCTATTCCAGCAACAAGCATAACATCTGGATTTGCTCTCTCGGCATGGGTCATGACATCAAGGCCTGCAAGATCTGCCAGAAGTTCAACCAAGCCTCCCGGCGATATCATGGAAGTCCTCACGCTCTCTTCTGCTTGAGCAACAGGTCACCAGAATGGAGAGACCTCCAGAGACAGAGCTCTGCACTATTGCGGAAGTCTTCTCAGGCTCCCACTCTTTCAAGGCCCAGGAGAAATCTTCAGGAAAACATACCCACCAGGAGAAGGAACACAGCAGTACCACTTCCCCAGGTGCTCTCCGGTCTTCGCTTTCCCCAGCATTGACTGTGGCAGCACCGTCGACTGCTTCCCTGCCCAGGCCTCGGCTTCCTCCAGGCTGGCTCTGGCAGCGAGTTCCACCAGACCTCCCCTGGCCTGTGAAGGCCCATCAACATCGGGGTCACTGTTGTTGACGTTGCAATCCCTGCTGCTCTGACCACCTGTACTGCAAGGTAAGCAGACCGCAAGCTCTGCTCAACCCTCTACAGGCAGCGATGGACCTTCAATGTCAGGAGGTTTCCAGCCACCCCTATTGACTCTGCAAGGCGCTCCTGCGATGCAGGCCACCGTCGACGTCCAGATGGTGCTTGCCACCTTGGTGGCCATCAACACCTTCTCCCCACTCTGGGGTCATCGATGGGGCTGTCTGTACCAACCCTGCGCCACCGCCCACTAGGCCGATACTCCCTCTGTTTCCCTGGATGTTGAAGTCCTTACTCCCTCCTTCAGAGCCCATCGACGTGGAGCAGGAATACAGTCCTAACCTCATCCTATCTGAGGAGGAGGAGGAGTGGTGGACAGCCCCTCTGTCAGGTCTGGCTCCTCTGCTTCTACCAGGAGTGAGGACTCCACAGTGTATACCCCGAGATCTCCTCCTGAGAGACCCCTTTCTCTTTTCCATGATGAAGCAGCTTCAAGCTGCCTTGGGATTTGAGGCTAAAGAGAAAGATCTCACCAGGAGGAATCCGGTGGAGTATCTAGAGATTCCAGACTCCCCACCTCGGGTTTCATCCCGTCTTTTGGCTGCTCTAGAAGATGCCACCTAGCATATGTCAAACCTAGTTCCTGCCATTTCTAGAAAGGCAGACAAACTATACCAGCCCCCTCAGGAAAGCCCTTTTATATCATTCACAAATCTGGACTGTCATGTACGGTATGGCTGCACGCCCATTGGCTGCAGCTCTGCACCATCGGGCGTGCAGCCCCACCGACAGTCAGTCGGGCGGGCGGCAGGCGGGAGGTATGGTGGATGTTGTCGCCACCGCCGCGGGGGAGCGGGTGGGAGGGGGCTTCGGTGGGTGGGGGACACTAGACATTAGGAGATGTTTGGGGGTTTGTGATGTGACATTCTGCCCGGTCATCGGTTTTACGGTCCACTGGACCACCAGGGAGATATTCAGGTTGGGGGAGATTCTGCCCGCATCGGGCACTGGGGTTTATACACATTATGCCTGCCATTGGGCTTCGGGGCACGTGTGTGTGTGTGGGGGTATGCCTGTACCTGTACTGCCCAAGTATCTGGCTTCAGGATATGTGGGGGTCTATGTACTTTGTACTGCTCACATCGGGCTGTGGGAGATGTGGGCTGGGAGTCACACTATGCCCACGATCGGGCTGGTGGGGGGGCACAGGGACCGAGTTGGGGGCCAGCCAGGGGTGGCAGCTGCTGTGTTGCGCCCTGCAATGCAGCAGCTCACCTGTGGGTGGCCCTCAACTTAAGCCTTTTTTTTTGGCTCAAGGTTGTGCAGGCGCAGGTTGGGGGTTGTGCATGCACAACTCTGCACAACCCGACTTAATATCGGGTTGCGCAGGTTATGCATGGATCCTCCCCCTCCTGTTGAGCATGCATTCATTTGCATTGCTCTCTAAGCGTAACCTGGTGCCAGTGGGCGTGAACTGCCTCCTGCTGAATATCAGAATGGCGATGGACTTGCGCGATGCGCAACACTGTTGCGCATTGCGCAGCCCTTTTGAATATCCAGGCCAATGTATATAAAGTGCATGGGATGATAAACAAAATGCACATTAATTACACTAGTATGTTCATAAAACCCATAGACACAAGTACAACAGTAGCAAATGCAGGTCAATTCTAACAGTGAGTAGATTCAGGTACAGTCACATGGGACATGAGCAGTAACTTGATTGGGACAGTGTTTGAGGACCTGACCAAGGCATTCAACCTTATAGAGCAAGATTTGACATGCTCAAAGTTGAATAGCCTGGGGTTTAGTGAGGCAGCTGTTTCTTGGATAGGGAACTATTTATTTCAGTGTTCTCAGTTTGTTAATGTAGGCCCTGCACTGTCTGATACTTCCTTGATTAGCTGTGGCATTCCCCAGGGGTCCATTTTGGGCCCCTTATTATTTTCTCTATTTGTTAATAAACTTCCTTCTTTTTGCAGGACTTGTGAAATAATATTTTACGTGAATGACTTGATTCTTTATCAGTCTAGTTCCCTCTCCAAGTTAACAGCTGCCCTGAGTCATGATGCTGCCTAATTCTACTATTTGGGTCTCCTTTCTGACCTATTTTTCTCCCACCCCCGCCACCCCCTTCCAGGCCTCCTTTAAATACATTGATGCCCCTCCCACCTGGGCTGCTTCACCTATCACAAGCAGCACTCTCCAACTCACCCATCCTACTGGTCTCTGCCAATTCCCTAACATCCTGCAATTCTCTATTTTCTTCCCAAACAGTGCCCTCTCTCAGTCAAACTGTGTCTCCCACATTCCCCTTGATATGGCTGCTTTTAACCTGCATCCAACACTGCTATTTTTTGTGATGACTGTGCTGCACTGCCCCACCCATCAAGTGACTACCACTCCCCCATTCCCAAGGCCAGCTCGTACCAACCCCAGCTCTGCACTACACATTAGGTATGACCACTGGGATCCAGTTTAATAACTTTGTGCTGTTCAGTTCCCCAATCTGGCACACTAGCTTCATTCTGAAGCACCAAGGGTATAGCCCCCAGGGGAACATATATGTACTAGCAGCTCTCTGTATTAAGCTAGGCTCACACCACTGCCTCAACACACAGGCGAGCAGAAGGATTTCCAACAAACAAGCCTTCAAAATACTTTAAACCTCCCTTCTGAGATTTCTGCTACTGCTACTGCTCCTCTCTGGAAACATTCACCCTAACCCAGGCCCACCAGGACCATCTGCCTACCGCCAGAACCGGAAGTTGGGGTCTCTTACCTTGGCGTCCATCAATATCTGGAGCCTCCTCAGTAAACTAGATAACCTCCAAACCTGGATTCGGCAATACAATCCTGACATCCTCTCTGTCATTGAAACATGGCTAAATCCAAAGATCCCTGATAGTGCAGTTGCTCTTCCCGGATACACGATTTTCAGGCAGGACAGGAGCTCTAAGCAGGGTGGTGGCTGTGCCGTCTACCCGAGGGATACTCTCATGGGACATGCCGTCCCTCTTTCTAAACTGGGATCAACATCTCAGGTCCTCGCTATCAAAGTTCTCCTCGCGGCCCACAACAAAAACCTCACTATAGTCTCTGTTTATATCCCCCCAAAGAACCTGGCTAATGGCTTCTGTAATGTCATGGAATGTCTTAAGGGTCTACGCCATAACTCAGAGTCCATCATCATGGGAGATTTTAACATCAACTGGCTTACACCTGAGGCCTTCACCTACAAGGATGCAGTTACAGCACAACATCTCACACAGCTAGTCTCCTCTCCTACCAGGTGTAACTACAGGACAGGGACCTACACCCTTATTGACTGGATGCTGTCCAACTGCCCTGAAAGAATCTCTATGGGGTCTATTCTCCCTGACTCCTTAAGTGACCACTCACCCGTTATCTGCACCGGGGCTAATAACTACATCAAGCCCCCCCCCAAAATAATACACACCAGGGTACTCAAGAAGGGACACCTACAACTACTAAAATCTCATCTAAGCAGTCTAGATTGGTCAAAAATAGACTCATTCAAGGATGTAAACAAAGCACTAGATCTGTTTATCAGCCGATTCTCTGAGGCTTGTGATATCCATGCACCGCTAAAAAAAATTAAGGTTAAAGGTAGATTGAACCCATGGATAAACACTGAGTTTATCATGCGGCTCAAACAAAGGGACCACCTCTGGCACCGTGCTCGAGCCACAGCTACCCAAGTGGACATTCCAAAATACAAACAAGCAAGAAATAGATGCACCTGTGCTATGCGGATGGCTAAAAGCAAATACTTTATAGAAGCGCTCTCCAACTAGTGGGGGGATGGGACAAAATTCTGGAACAACCTTAAGGACCTCTCTGGCAAAGACATGAAGTCTCCATCCTCCATGCTCAACATTGATGGCACTCCTAAGTTGGACCTAGATACCATCTCCAATACATTTATCAATGCATTCTCCAACCTGAGTAGTGTCCTCCCACCTGACTTCTTTGACACTACCACCACCAACCCCACCACTGCCACAGCATCCCAAGCACACTCAGCTCCGCAGTTCTTCTTCAAAAGGATCCCAATGCACTCAGCCAGAACCTACATTTGTAAGGCTATCAGCAAAACTGGCAATAGTGGTGACTTACTCGACTTGAAGCTGCTCACACTAGTCCTAGATGAGATCCTTGAACCCCTGACAATGATCTTCAACCTCTCCCTAAGGTATGGCCAATTCCCATCACTCTGGAAAAAGGCTACTATCACACCAGTGCATAAGAGTGGAGACAAGTCACTGCACACCAATTATAGGCCCATCTCCATCCTCCCCCCACTATCCAAAGCACTTGAACATTTAGTCTCTGACCAGCTTGTAGAGTTCCTGTAAAAACATAATATTCAGTGCACCGAGCAGCAAGGCTTCCATAAAGGGCACAGAACCACCACGGCATTGTTGGAATTCACCGGTAGCATCCATTGGACCTTGGACCAAGGACTTTGTGGGGGGGGCCACATTCATTGACCTGACAAAGGCCTTTGATACAGTTAACCACCCCCTCCTACTCAGACAACTGACTGCTCTTGGGCTTTCCAAGGATGCACTGCTCTGGTTTGCTAGCTACCTTGGTGAGAGAGTTCAAAGTGTTAGAATTGCTGGAGTCTCCTCAGTTGAAAAGCCAGTCCTCTCGGGTGTCCCTCAGGGGTCAGTACTGGGCCCATTACTCTTTTCTCTCTTCCTTAACAACCTCCCTGGCATCTGCCAACAGAGGATACTACTCTACGCAGATGATGCGGTCCTCTTCTCTAGCAACCAGGACTTTAACCTACTTGAGAGTCAACTGCAACATGATTTCAGCCTGGTGGAAAAATGGTTTGACTCTTACAAACTTGTCATGAATTATAGTAAAACTAAGGTCATGTCTTTCTGCAATGCACATAGCAAGTATAAACCTCTACCCCTCACCATCAAGAATCAAGATGAGACCTCACTTGATCAGGTTCACAAGTTCAAATACCTCGGAATCACCATGGACAGCTCACTGTCTTACTCCCAGCACATTGGGAAGGTTGCAAAGTCTGCCAACAAACGACTTGGCCTGCTCCACAAGTACGAACACTGTATGACTTCTGAAGCCCTTAGACTGGCTATCCACAGCTCTGTTACCTCCATTGTCTACTATGGTCTAGTCATCTATGGCTCTGCCTTCGCTACTGCCCTTAGGAGGATATCTGTGACACTTAACAAGGCCTGTAGACTTCTTACAGGGGCTGAATGCTTAACGCACACCTCTGACCTTTACGCCAAGGCTGGATAGCTACCTCTGATTAGTAGAATACAATACCAGACCTGTCTGATTGCCAAAAAAGTTATTCTCAGACTCATGCCTCCAGGTGTGGCGAGACTCCTTACTACCAACAGCAGCACCCAGCCAACACGCAGTTCTCAATTCCAGACGTTCCAGGTCCCCAGGCGCCGGACCTCACTGGGTCAGAGATCCTTCATGCACAGGGCACCTCAGTGGTTCAATACCCTTAACAAAGAAACTCTTGCTGCTGCAATGCTAAGCCCCTTTAAAAGGCAACTGAGTCTATTCCTCCCATCTACCTCACATTGTGACTGCCTCCCCTAAGCCATGGTCATCACCCTCTACCCTAGTTGGAACTTTTATCAGCCATCCCAGCCTTGCATTTGTGGCACCAGCCCCCCTCTCCCGTTGCCCCCCGTCACCCACCCCTTCCCTCTATGGACTCACTCATACCTTTGGCCACTGGCCCCTGTCCCCTTGCTCTTTTCATCCCTGTCTGACAATGACACCTTCCAGCCAGCTTTGTCCTGACTTCTTCCTACCAAGTATACTGTTTCACCATGAATTCTGATAGAAGCTAGTTGGTGTTGTTCTACTTCAACATATTGACCGAACTATTTATGTACAAGTAATCTGTATGTTATGACTGTTACCATTGTTTACCATTGTTGTATGTTACCCCCCCCCCCATCCTCCGATGTGGAACCTTTGTAAACGAGCAGTTCCTGCTCAAAGGTACTTGTAATCCTAGAGTTTAATAAATAAATAAAATAAAATAAATAAATAAATGATTTTTGTGGGAGTTTGTCAATGGTTTCGCGACAATCCTTTAGTCTTAAATTCCAACAAAACCAACTCCATGATTTTTGGTACTCCCCTTATGCTTAGGGATAATCCTGTTTTATCCTTAAAGGATTTAAATGGTTTGATTATTGAACAAGTGTACCAATTTAAGTACCTGGGGGTCCTTTTGGACCCTGGGTTGACACTTTCTCCACAGGTTCATACATTTGTACACACTATAAATCAAAAGTTAGGTTTGTTGTATAAATTCAAGAATTACTTTTCTTTGCCTTGAAGGAAGAAAATCTATTGCAGTAGAGTTACTGTTACCTCATTTTGATTATGTTTCAAGTATGTATTTTAACCTTGGAAGCAAGGAGCTGCATGCATTGTCGGTTGCTTACAATATTTGTCATTTTGTTTTACAGGCACCACTGTGAACTCATCATTGTGTTTTGTATTCTAATTTGGGTTGGCTGGCTCCTATCCCTAGAGTGGAATATTTTTACAGTTGTCTTATTTTAAAATGTGTTTTTCTTAAATCCCTGTTTTCATTGTTGGATCTTGTCAAACTCTGGGCTGTTCTTCCAAGTCTACACTCCTCTAGTGGTATTTTGTTAGACTCAGTATTACCCAAACTTAAAATAGGGTCCCAAACTTTCTCCATAGCTGCCCCTTGATACTGGAATGCATTGCTCTTAGCTATACACCAGGCTACATCTATACATGATTTTAAAGTAAAATTGAAGCAACATTTATTAATGAAATCTTTATGTAACTGTTTTTTGTAATAATTGTTAGCTCTGTACTTTCTTGTTTATTTGTCTGTTTGTAATTTTGTATTCATTGTTCCCAGGTCAGGCCAGAACAAGGGCCTTTGGTCCAGTGCTCTTATCAGGTTAACAAATAAACGAATGAAACTTAAGGGAATGTTTAGCAACAGGAACAATGGTCAGGTGAGCATCATTTTCACATCTAACAAATGAAAACAGAGGCACAAAATTATGCAAACTGCATTTGCATCAATTTTTTGCTACAAATTCATGACTTTTTGTTGCAAACAGATGCATCATTTGAAAACAACAGCAGGGCTACTTGGATGCAGTTGGTCAAATGCAGATGCAGGTCTTGCATGCCTTTATGTCTGCATGCAATTCTTTTCAAAACCCCCCACTTAGGGTCTCCATTTTGCAAAGTAGTACCAACCAACGTTTGTTTAAGGTGTCCATAAATGATGAAGTTACACTTTAATAAGAAAGTACTATAAACAAATCAGGTCTAACACGTGTATTAATTGAAGGTTGTCACCTCGTAATGGTGCTGCATACGTGGCACAAGTAGCACACGTGCACGCATATAAATGAATGCCACCTACAGTACAGTCAGTATTACAAGCTGGTAATCATGGTAACAATGTCCATAAATGGCCAGTTAGGACAATATCTCTTATCTAATTACATCAATATGATCAGGAATTGTTTGAAAGTACAATAGGAATCTCCCAGGAGGAGCATATTTTGAATCCTGTCTAAGCTTTATTATTTTATCTGGAGGAAAAAAAAGGAATTTTAAGGTGATAACGCTGCTTTGATGCTATTCCTCCAAATTCTCTTGGACACCAAATGATGTGTCCTCTTTCTTGCATTGAAGTGGTAGTTATGTAACACCTGCAGAGAATCTAGACGCTGTCCCATGGTTTGCTGAAAGTAAACCCCAGAAACCAATTACCCCTGCCACTTATTTTCTGCAGCTACCTTGTCATATTATTGATTGAAGCTCCTCTCTTGGAGTTTGTTACAATGAATACTGTACCTAACACAGCTCCCTGCTATAGGAATCAGCTGAAAATGAGGGACAAATCAAACTCCCTACAGAGTTAGAAAATAGCACCATGGCCATATTAACTTGGCCAAACAAGTTCTTTTTAGGAGATGATGGTCTGTGTATCGACTGTGACCTTGTGGTAGTGGTTAAAACCCTAAAAACAGAGATATATTCAAACAAAAAAATAGAAAATACAGATGTTTGTATTAGTAGTACAAAAAGGAAGTCAGAATGAGACAGAAACATAAGCACAGATAATGTAGGCAGGAAAAGGTATGTGGCCCACCCAGTCTGCCCTTCCCCGCCTCTCTAATGGACTGTGTGCTTGTCAGTCCCCATGCTCTCCCCTGCCCCCACTATTGTGTCCCACTGCGCTTTTCCCATATCTCTGTCCCATCCATTCTTAAATCATCCCACTGCCTCAAAATGTATGTTTTCAACTGGAAGTTTGTTCCTTCTGCCCAGAGTCAGGCTGGCCCACCAGGATACCTGAAAATTATCAGGTGCCCCCCCCGCTGGGTTCCTGGCCAGCTTCTAAACTTTGAAAATCTTTGCATCTGTCATCTATTTTCTAAGAGTCTCTTTGGCACCGACGTAAATGTAAAAGGAAAATGCAGAGCTAGTGTATCAAATCTGAGTGGAATACTGACATACGTGTGTCGCCCTGGGCCCTCCCCCTATTGATCTTCCAGGTTGGCCTCTGTATCGACCAAGGCTTGTCCCATTCTTTTCTTCTATACTCCAGAGTATGCATATTTGGATCCTGCTGAAAGTCTGTATAAACACAGGGGGCCGGCACCTGTCCGGGCTGAAAACATGTACTTGCCAGAGTACTGTCCATAATAAGGAAATGTAAATGGACTCACCAATAGCTGACAACACTCATGTTGTGCAAAACAGTTCCTTTATTAAGTATTTTCAAACCTTTGAAAAAGCAAGTGATTGCAAAATGTGTCAGGTGACCAACATCAGGTGACACTGTGGGAGTGGGTAGGAGGAAGGACGTTTGTAACCACCGTTGTTTTTACTGCTGCTCTTCATGGCATTTGTTTGCACAGGATTCCTGGATTTACTTGAAAATACTTATTGAAGGAACTGTTTTGCACCATGCAAGTGTTGTCAGCTATTGGTGAGTCTATTTACATTTCCTCATTATGGACAGTACACTGGTAAATATGTCTTTTTAGCCTAGACAGGTGCCAGTCCCCCTGTGTTAATACAGACTTTCTGGATTTGCTATTTTTGACCATGGCACTGTCGCTCCTTGGTGCTTCCTCAGACTTTCTAACATGTTCAGATCCTCCAGGTGTTCCTCCTATGTCCGCCCCTGTTGCCTCTGGATCATCTTGACAGTCTTCCTGTGTACCGTCTCCACTCTGTCCTTATCCTTCTTTATATGCAGATTTCAAAATTATACACAGTAGTCCAAATGAGCTCAGACCAGTGATCTATACGGGCATGTGATCATCTTCCTCCTTCTGCTAGGGATCCCCTACACCTATACTTCACAGCATCTGATTTGCCTTTCCCACCACTTAATTGCAGTATGGCACTGCCTTCAAAAGTGCAGAATTATTACCCCTGGATCTTTTTCCTTCACAGTTCTGTCCACACACCCTACCCCCATTCTGTATTCTGATTTCAGGGTTTGGACATAACTTTTCACTCACAGTTGCAGCCAAAGACATGACAAGATCATTCCTGAAATTTCTGTGATATCGTTAGAGAAATTCCCTGCCTGCCTGCAGCATCACTGCGGGTCACCGGAGAGAATCTCTTTAGATGTACAGTATTGTGAAATGTCTGGTGTGTATCATAGCTGCAACTCTATCAGTATTAAATTTCAATTTTTGCACTTTAGAACACCCCTCTAGCTTCTTCAGATACCTCTGCATGACCCTTATGCCCTCCTTGTACTCCCCTCTACCACAGATCTTGGTGTCATCTGCGAAGAGCCATATCTAGCCCTGGACACCCTCCCCTATGTCACAAATGAACATATTGAAGAGAACCGCTCCCAAGACTGATCACTGGAGCACCCCACTTGTGATTTCCCAGACTGGAGACTGGAGATGAACATTCATGGCATATGAGACTCCCACAGCAGAGCAGGTCTCCAGGACAAAATTGTTGTCCATTAGTTACCATGAGTTACTGATCCAGATCCCTGTTAAAATTTTGTGAACTCACTTGCCATTGCTGTGGCTAAAGTGAAAAATAATGACCCTCTGCATTAGATATTTTTTTTTACCTCAACATGGTACTCGAAACCTGCCTATGATGCAACTACACTAGCAGTCATCTGCCCACCTCATTTCCATTTCATAGTATCTTTGCATCAAAAAGTAACTTTTTGCAGTGATATTGATATTCAGTAATTTTCCATTTAATGTGTCATGTTCTGTCAGGACCTTGGGATCCCTAATAACATGGGCTCAGTAGGTTGCACACTCACTTCTGAGTCTGAAAGAACAGAAGGTTGTGGGTTCTGTCCCCACAAAAGGCACTTGGGTTAAATCCTAATACTGACACTGTAGTGCAGCATGGGGGGGGGGTGCTGCACTCCTAAGGTGCTGTCTTTCGGATGAGATGTTAAACTACGGTCCCATCTGCCTGTTCTGGTGGTAGCTCAGGTGGATGTTAAAGATCCCATGGCACTTCTCGAAAAGAATAAGGGGAATTTTTTATTAGGAAAACATCAATAAATGAAACAATACAAACTGTGTTAAATCACACAAAAAATAATATACAGAACATACTCCACATATAAAATAAAGGAAAGAAAAGGAAGATGTATTTTCTGCATACTCCTCTATAATTTAAATTCCCCCCACCCCGCAACCAATTACTACAACATAAATTCATCACTGTGTTAATATATACAGACATCTATAAAACAGACTTACAACATTTCGAAATCAATTAAACAGCTACTGAAATAACACAGCAATTCCTATCCTGATGCTAAAGCCTCCTTCGCAGTGAATACCCCCTTAAACTCAGGTTGTCCTGTAATCCTGAACATTAGTAATACTCCTCACCCTAATGCCCTCTTGTACCCTCCGAGAAGGCCCAGCACCTAGGACCCTGGTGTCTCTCTCTTCTTAAGGATTCTACTTAAATTTGATAAAACCTTTCAAACTCTTCCACCATTTAAACACAGCCTGTTTAGTTGAAGAAGCCACATCTCTCTTATACACTTTATTCATTGCTGTTTCCACCATAATTTTAAACGTGGCTGGAGGCATCCTTTTCTGCTGTAACACCCATTGGCATCTGGCTTGCCACAAATAGTATTTTAAAAAGCAAAACAGGACTAAGGTATTCGGATCACATGTCTTCAAGAGCCGGGGACAATAACCCAATACTAACTCTTCATAAGATAGTGATGACAGCCAAAGCAATCTCCACTCTCTAGCCAAGAAGATCCAGAGCTGTTTCACAAAGGAGCAACTAAAAAAAAATGATCCATGGTCTCCTCCAGGTTCCGACAATCAGCCTACGGACAGTTCCTTTGCTCCAGGATTTGATGTTTAGCGTTGCCTCTAACCTGTAGTCTGCCATACACCCCTAACCACAAAATCTCCCACATGTGGATCAGGATTCTTTTTTTTTAAAATTCAAGTTTATTGACAACAAGCAGGTACATCATATTTATACATTCTGTTAATATCCATACATTGCTCAAATTATGAGTTGATTTTTAAAATATTCTATTTAATTTATCTCAATTATCTCAACACTTTGATAAATACTGTGTAATTGTTTCCTATAGCAGCAAGAACTCTTTTTTTTTTTTTTTTTTGGTTCTAGGAAATTAGTCACCGTCTCTCTTTAACCTAGGTCAGATCAAAGCCCGTCCCCTGCCTTCGGTGTCATTCCCTCCATCCCCCTAATTTTTTCTTTTAGTAGTGGATCTCTCCTCCCCATCAGGATTCTTTTGTTGTTAAGTTGGTTCACCACCCTTTTATTTAATACTTGTGGACAGTTTTTAAAGACCAGCTCCTTTGGGTGATTAACCCCTAATATAGGATGATATAATTGCTTCCCTGTTTTTTCCCTAATGATAGTCTTAGTCAAACCCCAGACCTGCAATTTCCTCACTACTGGTTTAATGTATTCTGGGATCGACCAACCAGAGTTGTATTTGGGGGAGCCTCTTCTATCCAAATCTCAAAGAACTTTTCCATAGTCCCATAGAACCATCTATAGTGTTGAGTTCTAGCAGGGTTAAACCCCATTTTAAAATTCTGTGAGATGAATAATCCAAGAAAGAATGGCACTGGGTCTACCATCCCCAGGCCTCCTTGGGCCTGCGGCAAGTATGTGTAGCATCGTTTAATGAGGTTCGATCTGCTGCCCCATACCATTTGAAAGAAACAGGAATATATTCTTGTTTCCATAGCTAAGGGTAATAGGAAAATCATGGCAACATACAGCAAAGCGGGGACCAGAAATATTTTAACAATCTGGATTCTTTTAATGTTAGAAAGCCTCCAGGGTTTCCGTCGAACCACTTTTAGTTCCACCCATTTTAAGGCACTATCCCAATTGACCACTGGGAGATTTTGGGGCCCAAAAAGAATCCCAAGATCTTCAGTGGATCTGAAGACAGTTGAATTTGTCCACTCACTTTCACTCCATGACCCCCCCCCCAAGAAGAAGCCCTTTACACTTCCAAGCATTTAGTTTTGCATTAGCCACTTTAGTGTACTCTTCAAACTGGGCTAATGGTCCCTTAATTTGTTTTGGGTTTGTCATGAACAGATAGATATCATTTGCAAAAGCTTGAACTTTAATTCCTTCCGTAACTGTGGGCCCTTGTAGTCCAACCAAATATTTGTGTATTATTCAAATTTCTAATGAAGGGGTCCAAGGAAAAGCTATAGAGTAAAGGGCTAAGGGCACACCCTTATCTAACCCCAGTACATACGGTTATACTTTCTAACACTTTCCATTTTATCACCGGCTGAATTGCTGCCCCTTTATAAAGTAGTTTAATTTTGTTAATGAAATCATTTAGGATGCCATACTGTTGCAAAATCTGAAACAGGAAGGGAAGATGTACTCTATCAAAAGCTTTGGAGAGATCCAATGATAATATACAGCCTGGTTTCTCTGGCCCATTGTGTCCTTCAATCACATCTCTCAGGGCTTGCTGAATTTTCTTGTCTGGCACCCCGCTAAACTGAGCCTGATGAATCAAATCTTTTGCACATTTCTGCAGTCTAGTATTCAACAGCTGTGATAATATTTTAAAATCAGACTTCAGTAGGATGATCAGTCTCCAATTACCTATCTCCTCCCTTTTACCCCCTTTGTGTAGAAAAATCAGTAATCCTGAAGTAAAAGGGCTAGGTGCCCTCCCTGCCTCAAGGAAGAAAGAGAAATCAGCTAATAGGCAGTTAGCTAATATTGCTGAAAACGTTTTATAGAATTCGAATGGGATGCCATCCGGCCCAGGTGAAGCCCCAGTTTTCAGTGTCTTTATAATCCCTTCGATTTCTGATATTGTTACTGGTTCCATTAACCCCCTTCCTGCCCTCTGATGACAACTGGACTTTTAACCCCTGTAGATATTCATGCATGGCCCCCTCAGATGGTGGGCTGTGCATATTATGGGACTCTAAGAAGCTTTTCACCTCTGCGTACAATTTGTCTTCTGTATCTACCCTCTTACCCTGGTTCGTTATTAAATAGTCCATGGGCATTGTGTCAATTCTTTTCTTACGCACCTCAGATGGGTCTCCCGGGGGTATTTTTGTGTGCCATATTGCAATTCTGCTTCTAATGTTCTTGCTCTATCATATTGGCATAACTTCATGGCCTCCTTTACCTGCTCAATTTCCTGGTGGTTATTTGATTGTAAACCAGCCTCTGTAGAATATAAGGCTTGTAGCTTTGCCCTTAGTTTCAAGTAGTTGAAAAATTTGGTCCTCTCTTTATTTTTTCCAAAAGCCTGAAACTACTCTCATATATCTTGCTTCGTGTCTAGCCACCATTCCCCCAGGTCGTCATACAGGTCACTGACAGAAACTCGTGCCCACAATACGTTCTGAATCTTCTCCTGCACCTCTGAATCCTCCACTGTTGAGATATTCATTATCCACCATTTATGTTGTCCCACACTCAGCACTGGCTGAAAGGTAATTTGTAACAGTAGGTGGTCCTAGAACTCCACTGGGCTTATTTGAAGGTTTGGGGAGCTGAGGTCCTTAGATACAAATATATGATCGATCCTAGAAGTTAGCCTGCTTTTCCTGAATGTGTACAGGGGACTGGACATCTGGAATTGAGCACAATCCACCAAGTTACCTTTCTCAGTACAATTCTTTAGGGCCATTGCATAACAATAGATTTTACCCTCACCTTTTTTACTGGGATTGGGCAAGCCACAATTAAAGTCTCCCTCCAAAATGATACTCAAGGCAGTATATAGATAAGGCTGCAATGGTGCCAGAAGGGCTACTCTGTCTGCCTTTGTCTGAGGTCTGTAAACATTTATTTTTCCAAAAGGATAGTGCTCCCAATACCCATCAGCAATAAGAAGCCTCCCTGGTATTAGATCCCTAATTCTAGACATCCAAAAAGCAAAGGAACCAAAGATTATGCCCACCCCATCCACCCTATCAAGACCAAAGGACCAGAAGGAGGGGGGACCCTCCTCTATTCTGCTTTGAATCTCCTAAGCTGGTCTGCTGTACTCATCCATGTCTCCTGAAGAAACCCAAACTCAATGCTTAAAGTCTCCAAGTGCCGAAAAACTAACTGGATCTTTAGGGGGTTCATTAAGCTGTAGCAATTACAGGAGCCAACTGTGAGATTATTTAGTTCTGGAGGTGTTTAATGGCCTTTTTTTCTCTTCCTTTTTCCTTTGTACTCTTTTAACCCAGCTCTTCCTCCCTGATCTACAGCCATAGAGTGATCTGAGTCCACCACCTCTATATCCAATTCATGCTCCGGGGGGGGGGGGACAGGACAGTGAAGGGGTTCTGGGCCTCAATCATTTTTCTTCTACTAGAGGTTGTGGTTTTGAGTATCTTGTTACTCAACTTTGTGGCAGAGCCTGGCTCTGAATGGCCACAGACTCCATTACCTAAGGTGCTGGTGCCGGGTCCTCATTATAACATACTGGGGAGAGGTCTGCCCCACTGCAGTGCCCCAGTGGTGGCAAGGGTTTCTAGGACTAACCCAGTTCATCCTTCAGGCTCTTCCTTTTCACATACCACAATATCAGATACCTTTTGAACAACAGTTTGTTCCTTTGACCTAAGGGTTGTGGGTACCAGGGCCTGGGGAACCTGGGCTGAATCTTGGCCTCATTCTTCCCAGCCCCCTGCTGGTCCATTCATGGCTACCTCCTGTGCCTTCTGAATTAATAACTCTGGGCTGATCACAGATGCTTTATTTTTTGCTGCCCCAGGACACTCCAGGAAGGTATGGCCAGTCTTCTCACAAAGGTCACATTTGGTAAAATTCATACATTGCATAGTACCATGACCCACCTCTCTACAATTATCACATTTGGATCTATCACAAACATTAGAGAGGTAAGTTCAGGAACCCACATCTATAACATGCTTGAGGCTGACCCGAATAAAATCATACCCCCTGTGTCGTCCCAGTGAAAAAGAGTTTGGAATATGCTCTATGTTCCCCTCCTCCTGCTGGAGTTTTACCTTGAATTTCCACCCCCTTCCCTGTCCAAAACAACTCTGAGTCCAGCACGGCCTCTGGCTCACTCAAGACATCACATTTCAAGGCCAACCAGTATGAGATGTCTTCTACATGTACACTCTAGTTACGAAACATTACTGTCACTTATTTAATCAGGGGCTTGGTTAGAGGGTTAACTAAGAAAGGGGACCATAAAGGGGAAAACTTAACTGCATTATATCTAGACCAAAACATTTCTAAAGCATAAGCAGTTCTGAAGCTTATATCATAGTTATCCTCTCCAGAAATATTAATAAATGCAAAAACATCTTTAGGTGAAAATTTTAAAGAGTCTTTGATCAAAGTTCGCCCCACATACTGGCTATCAGGCCTTATTTCCATCCCTCCTTTCTAGTGGATCCGAACTGCATTCCTTCTTGTGGCTGCTTCCTTCCTAGATTTGGAAAAAGATCTGACAGTAGAGGTTTCTGGGGGTTCAAGTCCGAAAGGCTTTCCTTCCACTCTGGTGAGACTGGAATACCTTTTTTAATAATATCCATATCAGTTCTTTTGACCATAAACTTGGCCGCTGGGGGGTGGGGTGATATGTTTATTTCCCCAGCACAGTTCTTCTCCACCTCTGTGCTACTTTGCACTGCACTGGTGGTTTGCTGGACCATTTCCTTAGGTTCCAGAGTTCTTTCCAAAAGAGCTTGTTCCTGTCCCCTTGGGTGCCATTCAGGGGAGGTGGTCACTAAGGGGGGCTTGCCAGTCCGGGACAGGCATCCATTGTCAAGAGGGCATTTTTTTCCAACCTGCCTCTGAAAGGACAGTTTCAGGTGACCATTGTAAGAATGGGTCAAAAGGCTTAATTGAGTGTTTTTGTAATGTAAAAGCTTGCTGAATCGCCTCTGATGTAGTGAGGTTGAAGGGGGCTCCTCCTACCTGGGAGCTGTCCACACAGCTGACGTTTGACACTACAGCAGATAGTTTTCTGTTCGCCAAAGTTACTGCTTCTCATTTTAATTTACTTTCCAATTTATGCCCAGATTATTTTCCCCTTGCTGTGAAGGAAAAAACTGTCACATCATTTTGCATATCTTTAGCAGTTTGGAAAATAATGTTCCCTTCTCCCTGTTGCTCTTCACTTAAGGCTTGAAGCTTTTTCTGAACCTCTAAAACATCTGTCTCTCAACCCTCAGTCTGTGTTTGCAGCTTTCCACCCTCCCGGTGACCCTCCTTACTTTGGCTCTCTGCAAGCAGGTCTTGCTGTGACTTGACAGCCAGTCTTGTCTGTGACTTATTTGCTACATTAGAAGACAACACCAAGTCCTGACCCAGACCTTTCTTCAGCTCTAATCCCTGCGGCACTTGGCACACACCCAAGGCATTGCGACTGCCTACTGCATTTTCTGTCTGATTTAATAAACAATTTAAAGGGGTTACAAGCACTTGTTGGCTCTGGGAAAGCAAGTCATCGGACTTCTCATTTAAAGTTGGTGCATCATACTTCTCACTGTCACTCCGGCCATGCCCGTTGTCCAAAAGGGGCTCTGTTGCAAGTGCATCCTATTCTATACACAATTGCTTTTCATACTGCTCAAAGGCTTCCTCTGCCTCAAGAAGCTGCTCTTGAATTTTAGCTTTTTGCTCCCCTAGATTTTTTTCCACTGTCACACTAGGTCCTCAAAAGACACATAGATAGCCTCCTTCAGCTCTGTATTTTCTTGAGATCCATCCATCCATATTGTTTCTTTTATGATTATGGCCTCTTCAAGACAAAGCCAGGGAAGGGTGCCATCTCCCCTGTCCCATCAGCACTTCCTCCTCCTCGGTCCTGCTCCAAACTGGGCTCCTCTATTCCTGCTCACAGGAAGAAGGGCCCCCTGGTGCATGAGTAGGGGAATTTCTCCGGTGTCCTGGCTAAATTTCCCCCATTCACCAAAAATACCACCAACAGCTTAAAATTTGGTTCAATTTCAGTTGGCATCTCATCTGTATCCCCCTCCCCGGGACAAGGATAAAAACAGATAAAATTATTGTCTAGTCCTCCTTCCTGTCAACAAAAACTAAATAAACAAAACATTATATTTCTCCTGATGGACAGTCTTCTTTTCTAAATCCAGCTGTTGCAGAATTCTTAGCGTTTTAGCCGCGGATGCTTAGCTTATCAAACACCATTTAATTACAGCTTTTAATAAATGCACTTCACCATTGACTAAGTATCCTCTAAAGTATTCCTCTCCAAATCATTTAACATTTGAGTTCTTATTACTTCTTTTAGCCTTTCATCAGCCAACATGGAGACATTTAATCTGCATAAATTAGCTAGGGATTGTTTCTCAAAAGTTAAACGGAGCATAATTGGTGGATGGCCTGTGCTGGTTACAAGATTTGGCTTCACTGTCAAAAGCTTGGAGGTACAGAAAAATACAACAAACTAGAAAGATATGTACTGTACGAACCAAAATGGAACAAAAAGTGTATGGTATGTATTAGAATAAAGTGCAATTATATAGAAAACTGTATAAACAAATTAAAAGTGTAAAAACTGTAAAATGATGCTAACAATATAGTACTGAAGGTAATAAAATGACTTAGGGTTCAGACTTATTTCTGACTATGTGTCCAGAACTTAATATGATGCTTATTTGCCCTGTACATATGTTTATTGTTCAAGATAATGTTCCTCATACCTTGGCTTTCTGTGTGCATATACCCTCCACTGTAATGTTGTTCTATGTATTAGTCTCTAAATAACATGTGTTTGACATGTCTTTGCTTGCCTTGAAAACTCCATTGTAATGTATATTCCCCAATGTAATAGCTGTAATGTCCTTGCTCGCCTGGCAAATACCATTGTACTGTGTATTTCCTGATGTGGTATCTATAATTAATCCCAGGTCGCCTCTGAAGAATGGACTTCTAGTCTCAGTGGGCTTACCTGGTTACCAAAATGAAATAAATAAATAATTACATAATAAAATCGTATCCACCCCTTCTAACACACAGCAGTGACTTTACCACAATTTGTCTATTGACACATAGCCACATCCAGCTGAGGAATGTGATCTATACTCTGCGTTGGACTCACACTTGGTCACACGAGATTTACCTGACTACATACTTTGGAACTAATCTGTTTCTGAGGATCTGCTAATGTTCTCACGTTCATTCCTAATGTTCTCATGCACACTATGGCAAACGTCTGTGCCATTGAATGATCTAGACTATTTATTGTTGTACATATGTATCTTTAACTAATACTGCTTACAGTAGACTATTCTATGTTAGACTGTTTCTCGTGACTCAATGTACTCAGCTCTACTCACTGTTATGTACTCTGATGTATCTGTATCCTTGTTGTACTCTCCCAGGTCATTCCTGAAAATAGGCATATAACTTGTCTAGTGTATCTACCCGGTCAACAAAAGCTAAATAACTAATATACTGCATGCAGCGTAAGCCCTGATGCTGTTCTCTTTCAGGACATGGTCTAATTCTGAAAGCCTGAATAAAACCAGTTTCCATTACCTCAGAGGGGAAACTATTGTGAATCTGGGTCACCCCGTGTGCAAAATAATGCTTTCTGATGTTTTTTCTTTTCCTCTGCACCCCTCCCCCCCAAGTTTCAGTACATGCAGTCACAGTTTGCATGGATTCAAGAACTCAAACAGCTATGTATGCTTCACCTTGTCTATCCCATTAAGTATTTCAAACTTTTTATTCTCTAGGTTAAATATTTTGAGAGCATTCAGTTCTTCCTTATGCAGTAACTTTTGCCCTTAACCTAATAGCCTGCGTGGTGACCCTGTGCTGAATACTCTTTACCTCACCTATTTTCTTTCTGTACTCTGGGGGCAGTGCTGGACCCAGTAGTCCAGGTGTGGTCTAACCAGGATCACCTCAACTGACCAGCTCATTATGTCCCTTCTAATGCATCCTAACACTGTGGCAGCACACTGCCTGCCTGGCCTCAGCATTGTCCAGAATTTAACCCTTATATTTTACCTTTGTTGTACTCACGCAGCGGCGTCCCGCTCAGGAATGTGATCCATTGTGTGCCGGATGTACGGTGCATTTATATGTGACCTGCATTCCATGCACCCATCTACACATTAAAACCTATCTCATGCCCCCAGTGGGTCCAGGTCCCATGTAGTACAATCTCTTCCTCTGCTGGGCCCACTGTTTTGGCCATTTTAGTGTAACTGACAAACCTTAGCAGAAAGCTATGGACTATCTCTTTTAGGTCACTGATGAAATGGTAACAAATTGGCTGACCCAGCACCAAATCTATGGCACTCCACTCAGTGCATCCTTCCACTCTGAATGGTGACTATCCACCACCACCATTCTCTGCTTCCTAAGAGTTGATTTGCAATCCACCTCCAGTGCACTTCATGAAACCCATATTGTGCTACTTTCTCCATGAATTTTCCATGCAGTAAGATATTTAAAGCCTTGCTAAAGTCATGATAGACTGCCTCCATCAGTGCTTGACATATACTGTATATCTGATACATCTTAACCATTTCTACCCACTGATGATTTATAGAATAATATCTAATTCAGGCAAACAGATCAAGTAAAAAAGTTCAGGAAGAGAGTGCAGGCAGCGTTGAGGGCTGGTGCTCATTCAGAACAGACTATGCTCTATACTTTGTATCTAACAAAAAACAGCAGACATTGAACCACATACTATGGTAGGCTATTCCTGACCTGTTGTAATATGAAAAGCATTAATCCTGGTTACTCTGGGCAGATCAGTTGCAAATGATCCTGATAAATCAGTACCATTTGCCTTCAAGAACAGCTCAGTATTTTATTGGCAAACACATACATTCTTTTCTGTTTAGGTGGCTTCTCATTCTCTCCTACAATGTATCCATGAGTTGAAATGTTCTATGCTTAGCCCTATTCAAAATGGCTGCCATGAGATGAATGAGCTTTTATTTTTGTCTGCAGAGCTGCCTGAATCCAAGTTTGAAAGCCCTTATTCTAGGTCTGACTTTTAGAGACAATCTACAGAAGAAGCCTAAAGACAACTAGACAATTATCTTTGTTGTTGAGTGTGTTTTCAGTCTCCTAGATGTTTGCCTTTGGAAACTGAAAATGACTCTTGTAACTGATACTGGGACTATTTTGTGTTTCTTATCTATCCAGGGGCCAAGTTTCATGATTTTGTAAATATTTGTAATCTAAAACAATAATAAACAAGTCCAGAACTGACATGGTGGAATTATTTTATATCCCTTTCAATGATAAGATTTGGCACAAGCATTTCTTCCCCCAAAAAACTGTTGCTATGCCAGATCTGGACATCTGAAATTACCGAATGTCTGGTGAGGAGAAAAAAGCAGTCTGAAGCCCCAGCTGTAGCAGTCTGAATAGCACTCATGAAAGCTAATAATCACCCATATGTGACCCAGAGTTGTATGCAGTTTCATAACACTGTACAAAGATGGCCAAATTGGGTTGCTTTTAATGGCCTTGTTTGATTTGAGAGGTATAATGCCTCAATTTTAAAATATATTTTTGTCACTGGCTCATAAAGGGAGAAAGTCTTTTGACAATATGTCTCATGGTGTTTAGAAACATGGAAAACATGACTACAGATAAAGACCCACGGTCCATCCTGTCTGCACTATTTCTTCTGTTGTGTGTGAGTTCAGTCTCCAAGACATTTGCCTTGGGAAACTGAAAATGGCTCGTAATTGACACTGGTTGCACAGGGTTTCAGTTTCTCCCTGACCTAACTTGTCCCTAGTGTACTGCGTTGCTCATTTGGTGAACATATTTCAGGGCATATCTTGCCCTTGAATTTTGGATGACTCTTGTCCATAAAGTTGCACTTTAGTTTGTTCCAGGTATGTACCTGCAAAGTATCCGTACACTGTAATTGTGCCTGCACTTTATCGCTGTATCATGTAATGCACTGTATTATGTTTCGCTGTTTCTCCTGTTTCCCTTCCCCCGGCTCACACCTAGAAATGAGTCTTAGCTCAGTGTGCCTTCCCAGTCACCAACTTTCAAATAAATAAATATGAAGGCAGATATACTGTACCACTGTATAGCAAATGCCACAAATAAAATTGATGCTTAGGATTATTTATTTTATAAAATCAGTGGGGAAAAAAAGCACAAGTTTAGTGCTCCACCAAGTATCCTACACAAGCAGAATACAATAAACTGGCAAGTGGCAGATGCAAAAGCAAATAATGTCTTCAACATAGCAAAGCTAGACTGCCTATTATTTGAAGAACTGCTGTCCAATGCCTCAGTGCTTCACTCCTTCTCAGTCTTCATCAGGGGTCTAACACAACTTACAAATACAGTTTATGCAGATGGGAGTAAAATGCACAGTCCTTGAAAAAGATAAGTGAGATGGCAGTAGCCCAAATCTTTAACACTTTAGCACCCCTTACCCAAACATTTCAATGCTAGCCATTACAATCACTGACAGACAACACCACCTCCAAGCTGGAGCTAATTCCTTGACTGCTGTTTTCCATACTTGCCCAGAAATAGAGCTGAGCATAATTTATACTTTGCTTCATGTCGTTTTCAAAACATGGGCAAAATAGTAGAAGAAACTTCACAACATAGGCTGCATATTAAAGGGGGTGCCTTTTAGCTAAATAATGTGAACTTCTGAAACTGCGCTGTATAAAAATGCAAGTACTGTATTATGTGCTTGGTCTGTTTTTGTGTATCTTTTGTGAAACTGCACATTTTTACTGTAATGCGGTATGCAAAAAAAATGGGCAATTTTGAAATTGTGAAAGGCAAATACTGTGTGCTTTGACAGACTTTTATGCATCACTCTTAGAAATGCGCATCTTAAACAAGATACAGTACGTCTCCACAGTGGCTGTAGTCATCCAATGAGAGTGGGGACTGGCCAGCAGTTGCAGTAATTCCTTATGAGTGGTGACTTGCCAATATGGTGACTTTATATTTATTTCGGCAACCGATAAGTATTAAGAGCTGCAAGAGTGGCCCCCATCCAGCTATGCAGATTTCTTCCTGCCAGTTATAAACTTTATGGTGGTCAAATTATTTTTGGCATGGGGAGAATTGTGAACTGGCATCCTCTCTTAGCCAACTTTGCCTGATTTTGTAAAGGGAATGTAATTTCCCAGTGGCTGTTGGGGCTATTAATGTATCTCCCATGACTGTGTAAGCCACTGAATAGAACAATCCATATTTTTTTTACTAGTATTGCGTGTTCAATTCTGGTATACCATGTGACTAGGAACAAAGCCAAATAGCAGGCCTTGATTAACAGGCTGTTTAAGACTTCATTATACGCAGTTAAATGTGCACTTAAGCAGGAGATGCTCATCATCTGGCAGCTCTGGCTGTACCCTTAAGTTAGATATGAACTTAAACCATGCTCACTTATTAAGACCTTTTAAACAGAAGAGCATTGGGGAAACATAAGAAAGTATGCATTTAAGCAGGATATGCACTTAGCCAGTGTGCACTTAGATGGGCCTCACTGCATCAGCTTCTGAACAGCCATTTTCAGGCTGGGGTAAATAAAGTGGATAGCACAGAATTGTTCAGACAGAATGGGAACACAAACATCAGGTGCAACTCCATGATGCTGATGGCGGGGTGGGGAAGGGGGTGGGATTTAAGAGAGATACCAGGAAGTACTTTTTCATGGAGAGGCATGCAGAGGGCTTGAATAAGCCCTTGGAGGAGGTGGTCTGTGAAAAATAAATTGGGGGGATTGAAACGATGGTGGGACAGATACCTGTGCTTTGTAAAGGCCACAGCAGGGATGGGGGGATGGGAAGAGTAAAGAGCCTCCAGGACTCTGTCATTCAAGGTTAGTTGAGGAGCAGTTGGCAGACATGATGAGCCAATGTGCTTTTCTGCTGACAGTTTCTAGCTCTCTGGTTCTATGTTTCTATGACTGCCTAGCTGTTGAACGACAATCAAAAAAGACTGCAACACGTCTGTCAAACATAGTTGATTTGTGTGGGGTGAAACGTTTAATGCATGTGATTATTAATCAGTGATTTAGATTACTAAGTAGTATCCTTCCTCCAGTGCCAAATAATTCTCTTATAGAACTTCATTTATGGCATGGAGAGAAATAACAGATAACCTCAGACACAAGTCAAATAAACAATTCATATGGAATAATAATTTAAAAGTAATAGATGGGCCACTGCATAACGTTACATGGGGTCAAAAGGGCATCTTACTCTTGTGCACCTCTGCAAAGAGATGGAATTCCAAGTACTAGGTACATACTATTATATCTGGACACCTGGTAATGGCTGCCAAGACCTAAGGGACAAAACCAACAAAACTTTATAAGTATTCTCTATTATTGTTAGCTTAAAAGGGTTGATGGAATAAATTAAGCAGTAGTAGGCTAGTATGTTCAGCCATGGAACTACATCTGCGATCGTGTGTAATTTGGTGGTTTGCAAGACCATTGTGTTTTTTTTTCAGTTCCCATAAACCCATGCAGTTCAATGTGTTTCAAACTCTTTATTGTAATTCCATCTGCTCTGGATGACAGGCATGATCTGAAACAATGGGGTTGATTCTCAAAAAGATATGCATGGTGCAAGGTGCCTGCATGTAACATGAATGGAGCAAGTAGCACCTTGCACCAACAATTGTGCCCAGAGCCATTCTCAAAGGAGCCTGTAGCAAACACAGGCTGCTTGCCCAAAAGGGGACGTGCGCCACCCTTGTGACCTACATCTGGCTGCACCAGGTAACATGGGGGGTATGCGCCAGGGCAGGGCTGCCACATCCCCTTAATCAGGATTTTAAAAGCCCCTCCAAGGCTACAGGACAGGGAACAATATAGGTCAGCCAGGAGGTGGTATAAGTGGCCTGCACCACTGGGACTGCATGGGAATGGGGCTGCCAGAGGCATTTCGGCGGGGGGGATGGCAGAGGATGTGTTGTGGGGTACAGACATGCCTGTACAAATGCATACTGGCACCCAGTGGGGTGCATGTACAGCACATTATGACATTTGCATGCCACTGTGTTCTCATACTGTTCTGGAACATACAGTACAGTATGTGTAGGGCATGTAAATGTCACAATGTGCTGTACACGTATCCTGCTTGGTGCAAGTTCCCATTTGTACAGGCAAATCTGACCCCCACAGCACATTTTCTGTCCCCTGCTTGTGTTGCTCTCTGCCCTCTCCTGGAGATCAATCCCCCCTCCCTCCATCTGGGCCCCAGTAGAGTTGTGCTGGGTGGGGGGGGCAGCCCAGATCTCTGCATCCAGTCCTCCATGTGCACCGATGTTTTGGCGCATTGGCAGATGCAATGCAGACCTGAGAACTTTGGTGCAGGGACTTTGTTTTTTGTAGAATTGGGGGCAGGGTCCCTGACCCAACCGGGGTCTGCCACATCCTTAGATCATCGCAACTTGCAGCATTCATAAGGGACGTTTGAGAATTGACCCCAATAGCTGTTACAGCTAGAACAGGTCAGGACTTACTGCATCTAATGTGCACATATTCTTGTATACAAACCATTTGGACTAACTAGAGCCACTCAGACAAGGAAACATGGCCTGGAATGGATATTACTACTTAATAGTTAGAAAATCTAGCAGAATGCTGTTCTCTATCCATGAATTAAACATCGAAAAGAGCTTTGAAACTGCTGAGTGAGGGAAGTATGCATACACATACAGTATCTGGGGCCTGATATTCAAATGTTTGCATGGGCACTAATGGGTCTTTGCCCATGCAAACTGGGGTTTGCCTTGGATCCCCATACTCAAAAGGGGCTGTCGCATGGACAAAAAGGGTTGGCGCCTGCACAAAACATAATGTCTGCATGCGGGCAAGGGGAGGGGCATAGCCATGAATAGTCATGCTACCCCATATTCAGCAGCTTTGTGCTGTGTCCTTTTGTGTAGTGTAAATAACACTGAGCAAAACCCCAATTTAACTCTGGGCAACACTAGCAGCTGCTGGAGGTAATGCAGTCACCTAGCCGGTCTGCCACTGGGGGAGCACAACCACTCCCTGTGGTCCCTGGCACCCCCCCCTACTGATCACCAGTCCATCCTGTAAAATAATATATCCTGGTGCTAGTGGTCTCCCTTCCCTCTGGTTGCCAGCCACAGTGTAAATAATATTATCCCGGGTGCAAGTGGCCCACCCTCTCTCTGATCACCAGTCCTGGCATAAATATTATCCCTGGTGCTAGTGGTCTCCCTTCCCTCTGATTGCCAGCCCCAGTGTAAATAATATTATCCCTGGTGCAAGTGGTCACCCCCTCTCTGATCACCAGACCTGGCATAAATAATATTATTCCTGGTGCTAGTGGTCTCCCCTTCCCTCTGACCTAAATCTAAAAAAGAGGTCACCCACTGGCTGCGGTTGCATTAGGCTAAAACTTCATACAATTATCAGCCAAATAAGCTTTGCAACCCTCTCAAGTGCAGACAAATTAAGTTCCAGACTTAAACAGTGTACAAAGAAAGCATAAAGCTCCAGGACAGGAAGTGAAATGTCATTGAGCTTTTTGTGGTGGTGGCACATAAATAAATATATTTCATGGACAATGTGGATTTTTTAAGCTGAAAATAAATTTGATATGCTTTCTTTGCACACTGTTTAACTCTGGAACTCAATTTGTTTGAACTTGGGAGGATTGTGAGGCTTTTTGACTGATAATAGTAAATAATGTTATCCCTGATGCTAGTGGTCCCCCCTCCCTCTGATCACCAGCCCTGGCATAAATAATATTATCCCTGGTGCCAGTGGTCCCTCCTTCCCTCTGATCACCAGCCCAGAAATGCAACCCCCCCCATGGCACTGGACATGCCCCCCCACTCACCTTAGCATTATCTGCAGTGCTGTGGAAGCAAACAGCAACCAGCACACCCTCCTCACACCTCCTCAGCTGCCCACTGTATGTACAGGCAATAATATTATTTACACTGGGGCTGGTGATCAGTGGGAGGACCACTAGCACCAGGGATATATTATTTTACAGAATGGGTCAGCAATCTGTGAGAAGGACCACTAGCACAAGGGATATATTGTTTTACAGGATGGGCCGGTGATCAGCAGGGGGACCACTAGCACCAGGGATATATTATTTTACAGAATGGGTCAGCAATCTGTGAGAAGGACCACTAGCACAAGGGATATATTGTTTTACAGGATGGGCCAGTGATCAGGAGGGGGACCACTAGAACCAGGGATATATTATTTTACAGAATGGGTCAACAATCTGTGAGAAGGACCACTAGCACCAGGGATATATTATTTTACAGAATGGGTCAGCAATCTGTGAGAAGGACCACTAGCACAAGGGATATATTGTTTTACAGAATGGGCCGGTGATCAGCGGGGGGACCACTAGCACCAGGGAATTATTATTTTACAGAATGGGTCCACAATCTGTGAGAAGGACCACTAGCACAAGGGATATATTGTTTTACAGGATGGGCCGGTGATCAGCGGGGGGACCACTAGCACCAGGGATATATTATTTTACAGAATGGGTCAGCAATCTGTGAGAAGGACCACTAGCACAAGGGATATATTGTTTTACAGAATGGGCCGGTGATCAGCGGGGGGACCACTAGCACCAGGGAATTATTATTTTACAGAATGGGTCCACAATCTGTGAGAAGGACCACTAGCACAAGGGATATATTGTTTTACAGGATGGGCCGGTGATCAGTGGGGGGACCACTAGCACCAGGGATATATTATTTTACAGAATGGGTCAGCAATCTGTGAGGAGGACCACTAGCACAAGGGATATAGTGTTTTACAGGATGGGCCGGTGATCAGCGGGGGGACCACTAGCACCAGGGATATATTATTTTACAGAATGGGTCAGCAATCTGTGAGGAGGACCACTAGCACAAGGGATATATTGTTTTACAGGATGGGCCGGTGATCAGCGGGGGGATCACTAGCACCAGGGATATATTATTTTACAGAATGGTCTGGCAATCCATGGGGGGGACCACTAGCACACTAGCACCAGGGGTATCTACATGACCGGGCAACCTGGGGGTATGGTGCTGTGCTAACCTACCTCACTAACTATGTAAATGAACCCAAAATAGACATGCAAATGGCCACTTAGTACATTGCATGCCCAATAGGATAATTTGCATGAGTCCCTTTGAATATTTCAAATAGCGCCCTGGTGCTATCCATTCTGGTGGTGTACTTCTGGATCCCTGTCAGGGCAGTGCATCGTGGCTTAGCACCAGGCTGACATGGCCATATATTCAGTGAAATAGTGCAGGTGCACTATTTGACTGAATATAGCATCTTTGGGCACAGCAATCGCAAATCATGACACAAATATTTGCCCTCTGCTTTGCACAAATTGCAATATCTGGCCCCTGGTTTCAGTTGAGTGATTGATGGGCAAACCTTTTCCATTTCTTAATTTCAACTACAAAAAGCTGATGGTATCCTCTGAAATCATTTCTTCTTTAGGAACTGAAAAATTATAATATACAAAAACGAGTTCTGATACATGAAGAAAATTGTCAGTTGTGATCAGTTACAAATAAATCGCAAGGGCTTTTGGGGATACACTGTACTTTAGATCCTAAAAGGGATCTTTTACAATGATTTTTCCCCTAAATTGTTTCGGATCCATCCGTGCTCATTTTAAAGGGGAATCAGAGTGTGCAGTAATGTTTAGGTGGATTCAAAAAACATATAAATTACTTTATCCATTTCCCAAATAAATGGGGTATAACTAGAGATGTTGAAAATTTTTAATCTGCCAGCGGAGTATGTGCAAATCAGTGGAAATTCGTGATTCACAAAATTCACAAATTCCATGGAAGATACACCAACTTTGTTGAAATTGTTTTTTTACTTTAACAAAACCTCTCTCCACACACTATGCCGTACAAACCACATCCTCCCCAGAACCAAAAGTGATTAAAATCATAACACCTTCCTCACACCCACCCTACACCCACCCCACCCCCACTGGCCTATTCCTCCTCCTCCCTGCCTCTGTGAAATGCTGCTCCATGACCATGAGTGACCATGCTTGGGAAAGAAATTCCTCCCCCACCCACATGCCAAACACACCCCACTGACCTCCTGCCATCCAAGTTTCACTGTCTTTATTACTAATCAGCATATATCCTGTCCCTCTGACCCCCAGCTAACCCCCCTCTGGTCCCCACCACCTCCTCCCCTACCAGCACACACAAAATCAAACTGAAATAAAGAAAATGGCCCCCACACCTGGTGCAGACTGTCCTGTTCAGTGCCCATCTTGTAATGGTTTGAATGAATGAGTAGTGATGGCTTTGCTCCTAGTAAAACCTGACCCGCTAAAATGTTAACCAATCAGGTTTTACTAGGAGCAAAGATGTCACCATTCATTCATTCCCATACACTGAAAGAAGTAGGGTTGGGTGTGAGTTGGGGGACTGGGTGTGCACTAAATTAATAGTTTGACTCAGGTCGTGGAAGGCAGTGGAATGTGTTTGGTGCACTGGTGGGGGGGAAGGGATCCTTTGCAAGCACAGTTCGTGCATGGAGCAGCATTTTACCAGGGCAGGGGAAGAGGGTGCCAATGGGAGGAGGGAGGGTAACATGGTTTATCCTTTTTGGGTAGGGAGAGGTGGTTTCTATTATTCATGGGTTGGGGAGGGTGTAGCGTGCAATTTGCATTGCCATGCGATGGGCAAATTGGCCATTTACCACATGAATTTGGCCAATTTACTTGGCAAATGGCAATGCAAACTGTGGTCCTTAACTTCACAAATTTGCTAAAATTCACAGATTTTTGAATTCTGGCAACTCCCCAAAGTATAACCTAAATTAGGTGGCATTTCATTTATGTGATATTATTTCTGGCAAATGTATTTCCAAGAGTTTTGAAACTGTGAGAATAAAAGGTGCAGAATGAAATGATTACAAGTTACACTGTCAGACAAAGGTCGATCACTAACAAATAGATCAAGTTATAGAAAATAACTAAGTTTACTGTCATAAGACAAAATCCAAACCAACATCAAATATTAAAAAATATGTATTTATACTTAACATCAAAAATTAAAACAAATCTATACTCATACTAAACATCAAAAATAAAAATAAATCTATACTCATGCTCATAACAAAAAAAAGCAGCATTTTGGTTACTCTGAGTAGCTAATTCATGTTAAGCATATTCTATAATTAACATATAATTTTGTCTCTCAAATTTATCAAATTAACTAGCCCAGCTCATTTTATCAATAGAGTTAATTGTATCCGTGCAAACAGAGAAGAATGATACCTGCCAGTACCAAATTAATGATTACAGGGGTCTTTCCACTTTTAGATAATACTGAGTTAATCATGACCAGACTAATGAGTTACATTATCTTTAAGAGGGCTTCAAAGTGATTAGAAAAATCTATTACAACAGTAATCATCTGTGTAATGTAGTGCCTTTAATTTTTTACCAAGAAAATAGTATCTTGTATTATGGTCATACTGTGTATAAAGAAGGGGGACTGACACTGTTCCTATTAAAAAGTATTACTACACATAAAGAGTGAGAGGAATGTGGTGAAGGCTGCTTAAGGAGGTAATAGAAGTAGGGACCATAGAAGATTCAAATTAAATTACAAGTACCTAAGTAGAGTAGTCATAATTGGGTATAACTGCTAAACCAGCATCAGACATTTCTGATGGGTCACTGGTATTATTTTGTCCCAGAACTACTATATAGTATATCCTAACCAGGCATACATCGACAGCAATATGAAAGATCTGGCACGTTGTTCTCAGTAGAGAAACAGAAGAGTCCTTACATGACTGGTCATCAAAAAGCAGATTCTCATAAGCTAATAGGATAAACAGGTGAGCAAAGATTTGAGTGGTTTCCATCCTGGAGCCTGACTGAAAGTCCAAAATGAGAACAGGGCTTTGATGCTCATCAATGACTCCCTGAATACTTTCTGATCATCGGTTTAAGAACTTAGTTTGATGATTTTACTTAAAAATGTTTTTCCTATTACCAAACTGAGTTATCTCATGCAGTTTATTAGCAGTTTGTAAACATAAACCAGTATCTACTAAAACTAGAAAAGTGTGTGGTCCTGTTTTATGGAATACCACCAGTATTTTCTGACTTCTGCTAAAAAATACAAAGAAATGTATCCAACATCGACACAAAATGTTTTCACATCTACATACAAAAACTCTAAAGTATTTCAGATGTGTAAATAAAATGTTCCTAATATTAGAGCTAATATACATACATACATACATACATACAAACATATGAAGAAACCAGCAGAAGAAGGCCATTTGGTCAATCAAGTCTGCTCATATTGCAGGGTCCATAGCTTGAGCTAATGTCCCTGCCCTCCCCTCTCCTCGCATCCTCCCTACCCATGATCCTTACCTTCCCCCATGCCTATCCCATCCTCTCTTACAGCTGCCCACTGTCTTTAATAAGATGACCTCTTTCAGCAGTGCATTCCAAGTTTCCACCACCCTATCTGTGAAGAAGTGCTTCCTGACCTCCCTCCTAAACCTACCACCCTCCAGCTTAAGACTGTGTGCCCACGTGTTATGGTTGCCACTCAGTTTAAAGAGACTCTCCTTATCAACCTTATTTATCCCTTTCAAGAACTTAAATGTCCCAATCATGTCCCCTCTCCCTTTCCTGTCTTCCAGGGAGTACATGTTCAATGTCCTCAACCTCTCCTCAATATGCCTTACTCTGCTGACTAGCTATCATCTTTGTAGCCCTCCTCTGGACCTTCTCCAGTGGGTTAATGTCCTTTTTGAGGTGTGGGCACCAGTACTAAACTCCATATACATTTTTGAACAAACAGTGTTACTATCTATATGCAATGAAGCCTTCAGTTTTATAGAAAAAATAAATAACAGCATTTGATATTCAAATGAAAGATTAATATAAACAAATAGTTCAGAAGACAACTCTTTATTCAATGATCCAAAGTGATATTTACAGGAAACATTAGTCCTCCCATATTTTCCATACTTTTCTGAGATTCTAAATGATGAGTCACTGGTATTTTAGTAATTATTACTGAAGTAACATTGTATATTCATAGACAAACCTGATTCCAGCTCAAAACTACATAACTTAGTACAAGTCCCTGTATAACTTTAGAAGGCTAAGCATAATATTTACCAAAGACAGTCTGGTCTACCTTTTGAAAAAAAAATGTTTTGACAGCAATGTTATGGATTTGTTGCCAATAGAAAATAAATAACTTTGTATCAACATAAATGTAAAATCATTTTGTTAGAGCGCAAATTCAGCTGTAATCTCATCAAATAAGTTTCATGTTAAAAAATGTTTTTTTCTAAACTCTGAGGATTTTTGACTAAATGTTAAACTACTCTGTTTGTATACATATACAGTATAGGGAATTTAACTCAGCAGATAGTAGGATAGTGGCAAGCGCAGTGGTGGTGTCGATATTTATGTTCACCAGTACCTACCCTGTTCTCCTTATGTGAATCTGTCCCCTCCAAATATGAACTCCTCCTTGTTAACCTACAGTTCCCCTCCTTTCTCCCTATCTTTGTAGCTGTCCTTTATGCTTCCCCCCAAATCTCTCCCTCCTCCCTTGTTGACACCATCTCCTCCCTTGTCTCACTCTGGTGAGTTAATTATACTTGGGGACTTCAATCCAAACTGGTGCTCCCAAGCCCAAAAGCCCAACATCAAAAAGATTTAGGCCCTGAACCTCTAGCAGCAAATTGATGAACCCATCAGGCCCAATGCTATCTCCCTTAATCACTCCCTCCTAGACTGGGTACTCTCCTCCCATCCAAACAATATTTCTGCTGCTGGCACACTCCCTGACTCTTTCAGTGACCATTATATGACCTACTGTATACATAAAAGCCATCTGCTCCATTCTCCCCCACCAACTACTGCTGGATTAGGTCTCTCGGGTCTCTTGACCCCATGGACATCCTCCATGACCTCTCCACTGCTGACTGGTCCCTTGTTTACTCTGCTCCTGATATTGACTCTGCTCTCGCCCTTTGCTATTTCCTGAATAAAGTCTGGAACACCTATGCCCCTCCCCATCACTGCAGAGTTAAATGTTTCCATCACCCCTGGATCTCTGCTGATGTTATCCAACTTTGCAAATCCCACAACCATGCCTGGGTATGTTACAAATCCTCCCTCTCCCCCACTGATCATTACCACTATCACTCTGTAAGAAATGCTTGTACCAAAGCCATAAGAGCTGCTAAAGCACAGTATTTTAATTCTACCCTGCAGGAGAACCTTGACTCCACCTCAAAATTCTGGTAGGATCTCAGCTCCCTCTTTAACCCCCCACCCAAGTCCTCCCCCCTTCCCTGCTTGTCAACAATACGCTTGTCTCTGACCCCTCTTCCGTTGCCTCAATCCTCAATTCTTTCTTCACTACCTTTGCCCTCCCCTGCAGTGATGCTATTCCCCTGCATCCCCTCTCCACCCCTTTCATCCCTGAAGGTTTTCATTTCTCTCCTGTCTTGACCCAGGAGGTTCTATGTGCCGTCCTATTCCTTAACCCATGCAAGTCGAGTCCAGATAGCCTTGACCCTCATCTTCTCCAGATCTCAGCCCCCACCATAGCCCTTCCTCTCTTCCACTTATTAAATCTCTCCTTCACTCTCAGCACTGTTGCCCAGGCTTGGAAAGCTGCCAAGGTAATCCCCCTTGATAAGGGTGGTGATCACTCCTCACCTTGTAACTACCATCCCATATCCCTTCTTCCCTCTCTGGCCAAGTTGCAGGGATCTCTCATCCTTTCTAGGCTCTCTAACTTCCTTTCCTCCTCTGATTTTCTTTCTCCCTTTCAGTCTGGGTTCATAAAAAAAAAACACTCTAACGTGACTTCCCTGCTTCTAGTCACAGATGCCATCCTTACGGGAATGGACCATTTGCACATCATTGCCATCACTGTTATAGATCTTGCAAAAGACTTCAACTCTGTCTCCCAACCCCTTATTACCAGTGAACTGGTTTAGGTCATATCTCACTGGACACTCTCAACATGTCCTTGCTGGTGATGCCCTCTCCCCCCATCCAAGCTGGTGTCTCTCAAGGCCCCATCCTTGGTCCAGTCCTGTTCTCTATCTTCTTAAATCACCTTTCTTCAACCTGCATCCCCTCCCAGATTCATCTGTATGCCAATAATACCACCCTCTATGCCTCTGGCCCCTCCTCTTCTGAGGTTGAATCCCAGCTGCAGTGTGACTTCGCGTGTGTGCTACTCTGATTCCAAGACAACCAGCTTAAGGTCAACACAAAGAAAACAGTATCTATGACCTTTGGTTCTTCACAAAAACTCTCCAGACTTTCTCCTCTCCCTTCCTTTTCCACCCTAGATGGTACCACCCTAGATTTAGCCCCCCTCTTATAAGTATCTGGGCATCTGGCATGACAGCCTTTTTGACTTCTCAACTCACATAGACTATATCCACTCCAAACTACACCCAAAACTAGGAGCAATGTACAGAAACAAGGATGCCCTCTTCCTACCTATCCACCGTGAACTACTCACCAGTATTATCCTCCCCATTTTTGACTATGCTGATGTTGTTTTAGGGTCTGCCCCCTCCTCATCCCTCTCTAGGTTAGACACCCTATTTAATTCTTTCTGCCATTTTACCTCCAATGTTTCTCCTCATACTTACCACCGTACTCTTTCCTCTTCCCTCTCCCTTCTTTCCCTTACATTATGCCACCAGTTCCACGCCACCACTCTTATCAACAAATGCTGACTTGGGACACTCCCTTCTTACCTCTTCTCTCACCTCTCACACTCTTCCTCTCCTCTTACCAGCTCCACTCCAGAGACACTCACTCCTTCTCTCTTCCCCGGCCTCACACCAGCTCAGGGCAGGCTGCCTTCTCTTACCATCTCCCCTTTATCTGGAACTCCCTACCCAGCTCCCTCTGACTATCTCCCTCACTACTAAATCAAAAGCATGCTCTTTCTCAATCATTTCCAGCCTCTTGCTCCTGTGCCCCTTCATCCTAACAACCGTTCATCCTGCTCACTCTCCCCTCTCTTTTTCCCCTCCTCTCCTTCCCTCTTTCTTCTTGTTCCCTCATCCCCTTCCCTCCTGCTGTCTATTCCTAACCTCCTCCCTCTGACCTTCCCCCTCCCTCTTTCATTTCCCTCCCACTAGTCCCCATGTTTTGCTTACCTTCACTAAGCTTCCCAATCAGGTTATCAGTCCCACCTCCATCCCACTTTCCCCAGATCATTTTCCTCTGTTTCACAGGGCACAATTCATAGCTCTTAGACCTTGCTCATTTTTCATTTTTACTCCTGTTTCTTGTATTTATTTTTATTGATCATTGTACTGCTACCTGTATTATTGACATGCTAATGTTATTTCTACTTCAATTTGTTTACCATATCCCCCCCCCCTTCCCCCAGGATGCACCTTGAAACAAGCCTTGGCTCAGCATGCCTCTCCCGGTTACCAAACTTTAAAAATAAAATAAATAAATAATAGTATCACACACACACACTCACTCACACAGTCACACACTCACACGCTCACAGTCACACACACACACACACTCACACAGTCTCACACACACACATACACACACACACACACACACACACTCACACACTCACATCACACACTAACACACTTCAGTAATTCTCTATGCAATCCTTTATGTTCTTTGCTCCTGTAGGCTTTGTCTGTAAAGGCAGTGGAAAGTAATAAAAATATTATATCATTTTATTCACAACAATTGTGCATAATGGTACCATGCACTGATGTTCTGACTTTGTTACGTTCTTGGCCTTAAAAATATTTCATACACATCAATATGTACTACATTGGGTTGTGCATTTAAAATATCTGGCTGGCAACTGATCTTATCTTCTACTTTTATAGAAAAGACTGTCATAAATAAGTATAGTATGATGTCAGAATGTCCACACACTTTTTTATACATACATAATGGTTAGGTGGGTTAAAGGTATTACATATTATAAATCCTTAGATTTGTAACTGAAATTTAAATGAAAACTATTTTGTGATGGACTGTTTTCTAGGTCAGCTATGCAAATAATATTTCCTATAATTAGAATGAATATAAGCAGTTAATAAACTAGAAAACATTTTTTGTAAGGAAAGGCAGGATGAGGCAAAGAAGCAAAAAGATCCACTCTGAGGTACCTTTTAGGATAAACTGCAATGCCTTTGAAAAGAAATTAAATTTTTCTGAAGCAGATTACCGTTACAGCTTCCAAACACTAAATTACAACATTATCCACCAGAGATTGCAAACTCAAACAAGGACATATTGCATTCTGAGCTGGATTTCCCCAGGTCTCAGTGAACTTTAATTGAAATCACAACTACCCCAAGTCAATTGAAACATGTGGTCATCAAAGCAGTTTCTTGATCTTCTCATAACTTCATTATATCTCCCACAGTTTTAGCCACCAGGGAGTATATATAGTACAGTATGTCAAAGCAAGCTCCCCAGACAGAGAAGCCTCCATGGACCTTCCTATTTTAGGATGTAAAAATGAAGATATGATCTCTGAAGGGAATTAAAAACTGGGCTTAAATTAAAGAACTGCCCCCAATCACGTTTATTAGCATACAGGCATGCCATTCACAGCTTCTTGTTTACATGCCATAAAGCTTTGCACCCCCATTGGAGGACTGAAAAGATGACATGCCACTATCCCCACCCCCCCATATGCTGAATACGTAGAAAAGGATATCTAGTTCAGTTTAATAATAAAAAAAAACTCTTTTGTAATTTTGAGTGAGAATGAGTCTCAAAATAGTCTTGAAAAGATTCATGTTTGCTGAAAAATATGAAAAGAAGGTTTTCGCTATTCCTTTTTCTTCCTATTCTAGATTCAGAGAAACAGGGACAACAGTGCATAATCATTTCATCCCCGCAGTGGCGGGCAGTGCTTTGTGGCAGGTAAACAAATTGCTATAAATGGCGTGCCCGTACATTAATAGCACAGGTGCATAAAAGGAGTTTTGAGACACAGCAAATGTACCTGCAGTTCACTAATATTAGTGATTATTAATATTAGTGATTTCAGTCAACTCTGCCTACTTTTTACATCAAGGTAAAGAGAAACATGTAGGTGGGAGGGGGGCATTCCTTTACTGTTACCTTAGATACCCTCAGACTAAATTCTGGCTGACACAATAAGCCCAATATATTTGATGAGATGTTCTAGCAATTTAGAAGCAGCAGATTTCACTTGCTTTACATTTACTTACAAATGCAATTTTCATCAATATTCTGTCTTACTCATTATGCTTCAGTGATCTTTTATTGACATACCTTCTACATATCCAAGTCTTTCTTCCCCATATGGACTGCTGTATCATGGATCAAATGTTATCAAAGAAATTGGTATAGGAAAGCATATGAAATCTGAATAGACCCATCTTATACTAAAATCATCACATTGCTGGTTAAGATGGAGGGCATTATCAAGTCGTGCAGTGATTTTGTAGGCTCTAAAACCTTCAAAAAGTATTCCCATCAAGCTCATTGAGGGCCCAGTTGTGCCACATCATGCTGCCTTGTCAGTAACCTAGGTTTTTCAGAGGACTAAAGGCATAAGTTTTCTTGCCCACTAATGCAGCAGTAGAACTACCACCTGCAACACTGATGACCTGGGTTTGGGAATGAGCTGGTGACAACAGAGGCTGGTCAGAGGGGGAGGCGGAGGGTCCAGCATCCCAACAGATGCTGTCCACCTCAAGGGAGGGAGGGCCATTGCTGCCGCTGCAATACTGCCACCTGGGTGACCACAAGTGGCAGCGCAGTTAAGTAGAAGAAGAAGAATCAGCATTTATATAGCACTTTTTCATGCACAGTGTATCCCAAAGCACTTTACAAGCAATGCTAGACTGGTAGTGAAGTGACTGAATGTGTAGTGGCGGCCATATCACATATCAGCACACACACACAGCCTGGACAGTTGCATAAACCAGTTTATTGTAGTGGGCATAGCAAAATAAGTAGCAAAGTGAGAGGGGGCACATTGGACAGAGCAAAATAGCATGCTTGCATGCAGTTGCTCAGGCTCCCCAGCATGCTGCTGTCCCATGCATAGGGCTGATGGGGGGAATAATCCTGAGCATCAGGATCACCTGGTGCACTTGGTCTCTGACCCTGGCCACTGTCTGCTGTGGGGATACCCAGGGAACTACCTCTTCCATGGCACTGGAGGAGTTGGAGGGTTGGTTCCAACCTGGCTGGGCCTCATCACAAGGGGATAAGCTCATTATGATGTATGTCCCCACAGGTAAGTGAAAAGGATGCCAGGGGATGGGCCTGGGTCAGACCAGGGGGAAAGATCATGCCGGGCAAAAATTGCAAATTAAAAAAAAAATAAAGTCATAGGTGTCAGGTGGTCAATACTGGAAGAACAATGCCCACAGCAGACTGTCTTAGCCTGTGGAAGGTTGGCACTGTGGTGCGCAGCTGCAGTGACCCCTGCAATCTGCTGGGGGAGCTTGTATGGGATCAATGATGCAATCTGCATTACACCAGGACAGTGGAATAGTTAAGGATGAAAAATATGGGCAGCCCTGGATACCATTGCAATGATGGTCACTGGTACATTTGGGCCCACACCATAGAAATATTTGCCATACACTGCCTGCTGAGACAGGGAAGTCACTGGAGGAATGACCCACAGACTGGGAGGATGGCATTGATGGAGAAAAAGTTAGATAAAACATAAAACTTTGCCCACCTAGCCAAGTTCTTGTATATGTAATTTAATGTAATAGAACAATAGACATGTTTCTGGATAATAGTGTTAACAGTGAGCATAAAGAAAAAAACATCTGCTGGCTCAGTGGCATGGATGCCTGAGGTGCTGGCGCCTTACCTTCTTCCATGCCAGCGACCCGTATTTGGTGGTGAGCATGGGTTTCTGGGGGTTGGCTGGGGAGGAGAAGGATTGAGCACCTGACAGCTGCTCTTCTTTCCTGGGGGTAGGACCTGCATGCTCTGCTGAATGACTACCACCTGGTGGAGGCCCGGTGATAATGTGGATCTAGGAGGGCAGTAGTAGGGAGCACTGCAGGACTCCAGGGTGTGCACAAGTGTCTATGTGCACATCCCCACATGGGGAACAGGAAGAAAACTGGGAAAAAGCCTATGTCCCCCCTTCACCATATGTGATGGCCCCCGAGGGACTCCCAGGCTCTGCTTCCATGTGGATCCTCACTGGTGTGGCAGCAAGTGGAGCAGTCAGTGGGACTGGAGGGACCCTTGATATATGGCCTGATGACAGGAGCAGGTGGCAGCAGAACAGTTTTTTCTTGTAACCCCAGCAATCTCTCACTCATGGTTTCACTCTATGCAGACTATTCAGCAGTACCTTAGGAGGCAGGGTCCAGAACCTACTTTGAAAAAAAAAAGTTCTGCAATGCAGCACCAAGGCTGGCATCCCTTCTGGACTGTATGTCCAGACAATAGTGCTTCATGAAGCTCTGTATTGTTTTCAAAGTAGCTGCTTTACAAACATATGAAGATATGCCCCTTGAGAAAACCACAGAGGCAGAGATTCTCCTTCTGGAGTGCACCCTTAAGCTTTGGTGATATTTTCCCTGCTTTTTCATAGCAGAACTGAATACAAGAGACTATCCAGCAAGAGACAGACCTCTTGGAAACTGGTTTACCTTTACCAACCTCCCAATAGGTAACAAAAAGCTGATTGTTTTGTATCTGACATCTTTTTTGTCTGGTCCACATAGCTGCTCAGAATTCATTTCAAGTCAAGGCTGTACAATTTTAGCTCACCTGGACTAAAGTGTTCTGGGGAAAGAGCTGGAAGTGTTACCGAAGGGTCCAGGTGAAATTCAGACACCACCTTAAGTAGACATTTCCTATTTGTCCTAAGAACTCACTTATCCCTGTGGAAGATTGTGTAATTTGGTTCTTTGCAGAAGGCTTACAACTTACTCACTCTCCAATCAGAGGTCATGGCAGTCAGAAATATGGTTTTCCATTGGACATACTTTAAGTCAGAAGTGAACATAGGCTTGAATGCAGCCTCCATAAGCTGGGCAAGGCAGACATTGAGATCCCATAGTAGGATTGGGTCCCTTACTGGTGGGTACAGGTGGCCAAGGCCTTTAAAAAAACTTTTAGAAATGGATTGAGAGGCCATTGACTTTCCCTTGCCTAAATATATGTAGGCTGACACTGCTGCCAAGTGAACCTTCAGTGTTGATGGACATAGGCCTAAGGACTTCAGGTGTACCAAGCATTCCAAGACTAGGCAAACCATGCCTCTCTTGGTATTATTTTTCTGGGTGTACACTAATATCAAAATCTTCCACTTCGAGGTCCATTTATGTTTTCCTGGTTGCTGGTTTCTTCGAAACTCGTAGCACCTTCAGAACTTCCTCTGAGAGATTCAAACCAGAATTTTCTAGCTCCTCAAGAATCATACCCTCAGATGAAGTGTTTTGTGGTTTGGAAATGCTATCCTTCCCTGTGATATGGTCAGTAGATTGTGACTCATTGGCAGGCTGATTGGAGGTGTGCTTGACAGTGTCAACAGAATTGAATACCAGGTCTGTCTGGAGCTACTAGGATCATCGTTGCAGATTCCCTCCTGAGTTTTAGGAAAACTTTCTGGATGAGTGGATATAGAGGGAAGGCATACAGGAACTTCCCTGTCTAGTCCAAGACAAAAACTGGGACTATCCCTCTGGCTAGTACTTTGCAACACGAAAGTAGGAGATGATTATTTCCCCACGAAGCAAACAGCTCTATTTTCAGGGTGCCCCACCTTCTGAACACTGTGGCCAGAACTTGTCTGTTCAAAGTCCATTCATGATCTTCCTGATAGATTCTGCTTAACGAATCTACAAGGACATGGTGTTTGCCTGGTAAATGCCCTGCATGAATGTCATCTTCTAAGGTGTATGCCAGGTCCCAGATTCTCATTGCTGCTGCACACAGTTTTGAAGATCTTGTCCCTTCCTGCTTGTTTAATGCAATGTATTGTTGTGGTGTTGTCTGTTTTGATTTGGACAGACTGATGCTGTAGCTGGGAGGAGAAAATTGCATTGCTAGCAGCACTACTCTGAGCTCCAGGAGACTGATGTGTTTCAGTAACTCCTGTAGACTCCATGTTCCACTCACTGTGAGGTCTTGTGTGCCCATCCCAGGAGTGAGGCATCTGTAGTAAAAATATTTATTGGTGATTGCTGAAGGAAGAGAATGCCCTGTCTGAGGTTACTTTATTCTTTCTGCCACTCTAGTGACCTTACCAGTGCTTCTGACACTGGTACCAGCTTTGAGAGTGGGTCCCACCTTTGAAAACAGTTGTTTCTTAAGTGACACTGGATATTTCTCATTTTGAACCTGGCCAATGGGACCACAGCTGTGGATGTGGCCTTGTGTCCTAGTAATTTCAGGAAGTCCCTTGCAGGTCTTGGTTGACTGGTCCTGAATGACTGCTGCTGCATTTAAAGCTGTAGCTCTGGTCTGCAGGAGGTAAGCTTTTCCTTGTAAGGTATTTAGCTCTGTTCTTATGAAGTCCAGTACTTGAACAGGTTCTAGTTCAGACTTCTCATAGTTTAACAGGAATCCTAGAGACTCCAATATGCATTTTATAGTTTGAAGAGATCACCTTGTTTCCTGTTCTGTTTTCACTGAAACTAGCCAGTCATCCAGGTAGGGAAAACTATGACACCTTGTCTTCTCAGGTATGATGCCACCGCAGCCAAGCACTTTAAGAATACTCTTAGTGCCAAGGTGAGACTGAAGGGAAGCGATATGAACTGGTATAGACAGTTTCCTAGCTAGAACCTGAGATGTTTTCTGTGTGATGGCCTCACTGGGATATAAAATTAGGCATCTTTCAGATCTGGTGGTCCCAGCCAGTGTCCTGACTGCAGAGATGGCATTACAGTTCTGTGTGACCATATTGAATTCCTCTTTCTTTATATGACTTGCTTGGATACCTAAGATATAAAATTGGTCAACACTTCCCATTTTGCTTGTGGGTGAGGAATTACCTTGAGAATATGGTCTTGTCCTACTGAGAGGCAAGGACCAATTCTGAAGCTCTTGCTGTCAGTATGTTTTTTACTTCCAGTTCCAGCAAAATTATTTCTGTGGGAGAGTGTGCTGGAAAATGTTTCTGTTTCTGCAGTCTTGGGAATTGTATGAACTGCAGAGACAGCCATCAACCCTCTACCAACAGAACCCATTTGTCTTAGGTAATATTTACCCATTCCTGAAGGTAATGAGCCTGCCTTCCCCCCACTGGCAATGGATGGGTGACCTGGATAGAATTGTGACGGGTTTTGCTTTGGCTCGGACTTGGGTGCTGGTGCTGGTGCTGCAGCAGCAGTATGATTTACACCCTTTCTGCCCTGTCCCTAAAGTACCCCATTTGTGGCTGATACTCATAGGAGGCATATGGGATGTAAACTCTTGGAAAGTAGCCTCTGCCTCCCCTTTCATACAGCCCATATATTTTTTTGTTTTTTAATTGTTTAACCAGGAGTGGCACACTAAGTTGAAAGCTTGTTTACAGGTGTGACCTGGGAGCACAGGGAAGTTAAGTGACTTGCTCAGGGTCACATAGTATGCAAGTGGAGGCCGTGGGATTCAAACCCAGATCTCTAGATTTGCAGCTCAGAGCCTTAAACCACTGTGCTATACTACCTCCCATTGGAGGTTGAAGGTTTTTCTGTTTGCTACTCTTGTAAGTGGTCTTGTATTCATCCACTTTTTTCATATACTGTATGCCTCTGTTTTGTCATCAAACTATGCATTTTTCTCAATAGGGAAATCCATGGCTTTGGTTTCGTTGTCTAGGGAAAGGATGGTAGTTCTTAACCAGGAGAATCTTCTTAAAGACACTGCGTGAACTAGAACTCTAGCTACCATATCATAAGTGTCCACAGTAGTATGAAATTGGTATTTGGTGGTGTCAGGCTGATCCTGCAGTAGCAACCAAGTCCTGCACCAGATCACTGTCTGTTTTATCAGCTAGTGCCATTGTGTCCCACAATGATTTCTAGAACTGTGCTATATATGCTGAATAAGCTGCCTGCCTAATGAGCAGGAAAGATGTAATATAAACTTTCTTGGCCATAGCATATAAATTTTTAGAGTCCTTTTCTGGAGGCTGTGCAGAGACAGTGACTTTTGGTCTCTCACATGCAGCAGTCTGGACTATATTTGGTGATCAGGGTGGGCATACAGACATTTCTACCTCCTGTCTGTCACAACTGATATTTTCTATCAGTCTTTTTGTCAATGGATGCAACTGAAGTAAGAGCAGTCATGACTTTTGATATGGCCTTCTTAAGGGACTTGTGCATGGAGGCTGACAACCTCCTTGAGGGAACCATACCTATCACATATATAAATTCAGCATCCTCTTCATCCTCCTCAGTTTCCTGAGGGTGAACATTTAGAGTGTCAAGCATATGTCTGACAAATAATGAAAATGAATTGTAGTCCTCATACTCTAGAGGTGAACCAAAATCTTACTCAGGTAGCCCCTCTGATTCCATGGGATCACCTTTCTCCTCTTGTAGATAGTATGCTTCTTTCTCTGCCTCTGCAGGCAGATAGGCTGGGACCCGATCCGGGGGGGGGATGTCATTCATATTATTAAAAGTTCCCATAGCCTGGATGGTTTGGAAAAATTGCAGTATTAATGATATATCCTCTGATGAGGGCATTTTTTCTTTATTATCTGCCTGCCCTTTCTATGTTCAGGAGGAACGCCAGTTACCTTTTCCTTTACATTTCTTTTTGGCAGACACCATTTCTAGTGTCTGCTCAGAGGCTCTTTCATTTATATTTTTTGCCATCAACAGATTCAGGGTTCCCCTTTTTGGACATCCTGATATGTGGTATATCTTTACCACACCTTCCAGATGGCTCAGCAGCTTTATCTTTTTTTCTTGTCACCCTTTACATTTTTTTGTTGCTGCCAATGAACACGAGGCAATGGAACCCACAGATACATGCTTTCCATCTTCATTAGGAACTCCCTCAGAGCCTTTTTTTATTATTTTGTGGTGACAAGGAGGCAGATCAGGAAGCCATAATGACTCCTAATTTATTAGTCCTTTACTTTGTGTTTTTTTTGGGGGGGGACAAAACAATGCAGATGTCATAAAAAATAATGTTGTGAGCTGAACAGATGCAGTTCATGGCAGTCTGCCTTTGCCAAGAACTGAAAAATGACTTGAATAAATCTTTTTAGCCTGTGAATGTACAAGGACTCTCTGTTATGCCAGTTTAGAAAGATCCTAATAACAACAACAACAAAAAAAAACAATTAAACAAACAGCAAAAATAACTTAAAAGTAAGAGCTCAATAGTGAAAAAAAATGCCTCTTACCTTGAAAAACTGTGCCAAACATCAAGTTGTGACTTCCTGTACAGGAAATAATTAATTAAGGTGAAAGGGCACAGACTGAAATGGAAAGTAAAAACACTTTCATTTCTGAGCAGCTCTTGCTTAACAAAATAAACCACTTACTAAAAAAAAAATAAGGTAAGTGTTAAAAATAGCCAGGAATAACTTAAAATAAATAAATAAATAAAAGAGATAGCCAAAAAGGTCTCAGGTTCCTGGGAATCAAAACAGGAGCGGGAGGTACCTGTGTCTTACACAAAACTACCCTAACTAATGCAGTGTAGTATTAAACCTGACAATAAACACTAAATTTTGCTGATTTAAACTAATTAAACTGATGGAAGATCCAGTTGTGCCAGAGCTATACTTGGGGCAATCTTTCTCTCCAAGCAGAGAAACAAATCTGACAACTGCCAGGGTAGATGGTGGCTGCACACATTTTCAATTACACATTCCAAATTCTACGTTTGATTCCTAGTATAGGGTTTGTCTCCTGGACATTGGTCTCCATGGAGAATGGTGCACAGAGTAAAACCATAAGTGAGGGATTCCTCAAATTAGAAACTGACAAATGCAATGTAAGTTATGAAATAAAGTAAAAGTATAATGTAATTTATAGAATATTAGATGGTGCAAGGTACAACATTTAAATACTTGAAAGAATTTACAATGCCAAAAAGTGACAATATTAGTGTACAATACTTTGTTGACTATATTAGGGGATTCTAGTCAACAAGGTTAAGTAAACGTTGATAGACATGCACTAGACTTGCTGTTGCTAGCCTTGCTTGTAGAGCAGAAAGCAGCTAACTAAAAGAAGCTACATTTTCTTATTAATTTAAAACTTATATCTCAGCAGGAGTCAGTGTCTGTTAAGATTAAGTAGGCAGATAACTTTATTAGAAGTAGAAGGGGTCTTATTTAGGGTTAAAAAAGAAAAGCAAGAAAGTCAGTGTGTGTTCTGTGCAGGGAAGGGTACTGTATCAGCTGACTTTGCTAAACCAGTAGGAGGAAAGAGAGCTTACCTGGGGTGTGGTTTAGACACTATAAAAGCAGGTGAGTCAAATTACAACTTCCTGTTGCTAGCCTTGCTTGCAGAACAGAAAGCAGCTAACTAAAGAAGCTACATTTTCTTATTAATTTAAAACTTATATCTCAGCAGGAGTCAGTGTCTGTTAAGATTAAGTAGGCAGATAACTTTATTAGAAGTAGAAGGGGTCTTATTTAGGGTTAAAAAAAGAAAAGCAAGAAAGTCAATGTGTGTTCTGTGCAGGGAAGGGTACTGTATCAGCTGACTTTGCTAAACCAGTAGGAGGAAAGAGAGCTTACCTGGGGGTGTGGTTTAGACACTATAAAAGCAGGTGAGTCAAATTACAACTTCCTGTTGCTAACCTTTTTTCTTACTAATTGCCCTCCACCCCACACACCCAAAGCCAGTTCTACTTTTATAGCCTCTGGATTTGACTGCCAACAGGAACTTCCTGTTTGGCAGTAGGAAGGAAAGAATCATAGAGAAACATTGGTTTTGTCAACCCTAAAGGAAAAAAGTAGCTCACTCTCCCCCCAGCTGCTGGTGGTCTGATATTGAGCAAGGAAGAAGGAGGCTACTGAAGAAGATAGGAAGTTGCTGTCCCAGAACAGGAAGGGTGAGAGTTGTAAGGAGAGGAGAGAATAAGCATCCAGAGAAACAGTACAGAGGACGCAAAATAAGACATGATAGGAGTGGTACAGTGCAATGGCTGTGGGGCGGCAGTGTTCCGGGAGACATTCTGGAGGCTGCAATGCTGCCCTATTTGCAGGCACCTCTCTGGTCTGAGAGAGGAGGTTGCCCGTCTCCAGGCTGACCTGGCTAGGATTCGTGAAACCTCTTCCCCACCCAGGGACCACCAGGGCCAATGCCACTACCTCAGAGGTTGCCAAGAAAGAGGAGAGGCTGGACCAGGGTGGGCTCAGGAGGGAGAGGGTGGTGGAACAGAGTTGCATCCCTCCAGCTGTACCTCTCCACAATTCATTTGCTCTTCTGGTGGATAATGGTTCCTCTATGGAGGCAACTGCAGTGGATACCAAGGAGGATGCTGGGAACCTTCACAAAGAAGACCCACAGGAGGGTGGCATGGGACCCCACAGGGGAAGGAAACAACTCCTGGTGAGGGACTCAATCATTGGGGGGTAGAAATGGGGGAGGAAGGGGAGAGGGAGGTAAGGTGCCTTCCTGGCACCACGGCTTGAAGGGACAGGAAGCGAATCCTCAGGATCGTGGGAGGAGCTGCACGAGGGAGGGAGCTGGATGTCATTGTCCACCTAGGGACAAATGACCTGGCTAGGAATGGGATCAGAGCAGTGCAAGAGGAGTTTGTAGAGTTGGGAAGGGGCCTTAGACTAGTAGCACATACGGTAACCTTCTCGGAGGTGCTGCCTGTCTATGGCAAGGGAGATGCTAGGGCACGCCTCACCAGGGAATTCAATGAGTGGTTGAAAACTGGTGTGGAGCTCAGGGTTTGGCTCATTGGGGACTGGGAGCCACCTGGAGGATGCAGACCTATACTGGTATGATGGTCTGCATCTGTCAGGAGGAACCAGGATCCTAGGTGAGAGGTTTAAATGCTTCATTGCAAGCATTAAACCAACCAAGGGGAGGCACTGAAAGGAGCAGGGAAATCCAAGCCTCCCCCCACAAAACATGGTGATTAGTGAGGTAAACACCAAGGTACAGAAGTTATTAGGGAGCAGAACAGATTTAAATGTAAAAAAAGGCAAAGGCAGTAAGGACAGAAATGGGGCTAAAAGGGGTAAGGCTATCAAAAAGTGGAGGGTGATGAGTACCAGTGCCCATAGTCTGTGTAACAAGCTCTCTGATCTAGTGGCCTTGATGGAAGAGGGTTGCCTGGATATTGTGGCAGTCACAGAAACATGGTACACAGAGAACCATGACTGGGATGTCAACATACCAGGATACACAATCTACAGGAGGGATAGGGAGGGTAAAGAGGAGGAGTAGCTCTCTATGTAAAGGAAGGGATCAAAGCAACAGAACTAAAGAGTAAACAGGGAGCAGATGAGGCACTTTGGGTCACCCTGGAGACAGGAAATGGCACCACAATCCACATGGGGGTTGTATACAGACCCCCAACTCAGGGGGAGGGAATGGACAAGGAAATGATAGAAGGCTTTCTTAGAATGGCAGAAAAAGGGGAGATATTGTTGATGGGGGACCTGAATATGCCAGATGTTAACTGGAGCACCTTTCCTGCAGGCACATCCAAGAGCAGGGTCATTCTTGATGCCCCACAGGGGGCATGCCTCAGACAGCTAGTATTGGAACCCACTCGGGAGGGAGCAATCTTAGACCTGGTACTCTCAAATGGGGATGGAGAAAGAATCTCAGATTTAGAAGTGGGTAGCCATCTGGGAACAAGAGACCACCACACAGTGTGGTTCACGATAAACACAGCCATACAAAAGCAAGAGTACTGGACTTTAGGAGGGCTGACTTTGGGAAAATGAGAGAGTGCCTCAGAAAAGCACTAGCAAACAGGCAAGAAGGAGGGGTGGAGGAACAATGGGGAGTGATCAAAACAGCCATCACAGAGGCAACAAGCCTTTGTGTAAAGCAAATCAATAAAACACAATGAAGGACAAAACCGCTATGGTTCTCAAAAGAGGTGGCAGGGAAGGTTAAGGAGAAAAGGACAGCATTCAGGAAATATAAGGAAGCACAGAAGGAGCAGGACAGAGAACTTAATCAGTTAAAGCAGAAAGAGGCTGGGAAGGCAGTCAGAATAGCAAAGGCCCAAACTAAGGAAAGGATAGCCAATTCTGTTAAGAAAGGGGATAAGACCTTTTATAGGTACATTAGGGAGCGAAGAAAGACCAAAGGAGGGATACTGAAGCTTAATAAAGGGGAGGGAATGTGGGTAGAGGGTGACAGTGAAAAAGCAGGGATACTGAATGAATATTTCTGCTCAGTATTCACAAAGGAAGAGGAGGGGGAGTTACCTAAACCAAACAAGAGAAACACTCTGAAGACGGGGGTCGATACCAGTCCATTTACAGAAGAAAGGGTTCTGAAAGAACTAATAAAATTGAAGGTGGACAAAGCAATGAGGCCTGATGGGATTCACCCAAGAATTCTAAAAGAACTAAGGGTAGAACTAGTGACACCGCTGACTACTCTCTTTAACAAATCATGGGAGGATGGGGTGGTACCAGAGGACTGGAGGAGGGCAGATGTGATTCCTCTTCACAAAAGTGGGAGCAGGACAGAGGCAGGAAACTACAGACCAGTTAGTTTGACCTCAGTGGTAGGGAAAATGATGGAATCACTTCTGAAGGAAAGAATTGTTGAGTACCTAGAGGCCAGTGGGGCACAGGACCCAAGGCAGCATGGATTCACGATGAGAAGGTCATGTCAGATGAATCTAATAGATTTCTTTGACTGGGTGACCAAAGTAGCAGACTAGGCAGGGGCTGTGGACATGGCCTACCTAGATTTTAGCAAGGCATTTGATACAGTCCCACACAAAAGATTAATTCACAAGATAGCCAGCCTTGGAGTGGGTCCCAAGGTGGTAGCCTGGATAAAAAATTGGCTAGACAACAGGACGCAAAGTGTAGTAGTAAATGGGGTACACAGTGAAGAAAGGAGGGTTACTAGTGGGGTAACGCAGGGTTCAGTACTGGGACCAGTCCTTTTTAATGTCTTTATAAGTGACATTGCAGAGGAACTGGAAGGAAAAGTATGTCTCTTTGCAGATGACACAAAGATCTGCAACAGGGTTGATACACAAGACGGAGTGGAAAGGATGAGAAGGGACTTGGCAAGGTTGGAGGAATGGTCAAATGTATGGCAGCTCAGATTCAATGCAAAGAAGTGCAAGGTAATGCACATGGGAAACAAAAAACTCAGGGAAGCGTACACAATGGGGTGAGATACCGGCAACACTAAAACTAGAAAGGGACCTGGGGGTAATTATATCAGATGACCTAAAGGTGGGCAAGCAATGTGAGAAGGCAGTAAGGAAGGCTGGGGGGACACTGGGATGCATAGGAAGAGGCATCAATAGTAGAAAACAGGAAGTTGTTATCCCTCTGTACAGACAGTAGGTGAGACCCCATCTGGAGTACTGTGTGCAGTTCTGGAGACCCCATCTCTGCAAAGACATAGACAGAGTGGAGGCTGTCCAGAGGAGGGCAACCAAAATGGTGCAGGGTCTGCACCAGAAGACATACAAAGAAAGACTAAAGGAGTTTAATATGTATACCCTTGAGGAAAGAAGGGAGAGAGGGGGCATGATAGAAACTTTCAAGTACCTCAAGGGAATTAACAAAGTCCAAGAGGGTATCATCTTCCAGAAAAAGAGATGTGCAAGAACAAGGGGGCACAATTTGAAGATAGAGGGGGGACGGCTCAGAGATAATGTGAGGAAGTATTTTTTCACTGAGAGAGTTGTGGATGCATGGAACAGCCTCCCTGAGGAGGTCGTGGAGTCAAGAACAGTGGGGGACTTCAAGAATGCATGGGACAGGCATAAGGCAGTCCTAGTGGGTGGTAGAAGGAAGTAAGCTGTTGGTTAACTAGGATCTGCAGCTTATCTGTTAGGTAGGAAAATGGGCAGACTAGGTGGGCCAAGCGGTCCTTATCTGCAGTCAAATTCTATGTTTCTGTGTTCTATGTTTCTATGTAAAGGCTGTTGAATCTCCCACTGATGCCTACTGCTCTGATATTAGCTGCAGGGGATTCTGACATTTGTAGTAATAGAAGATGTTAGCCTACAACTAAGCAAAACTAATCAACTACAGTAACCAGTAAATAAACCAAAATGTTTTTGCACACAGAGTGCACTGTGGTACCAGCCCCACATGTGAGTGTGGGAGCCCACTGTGCTGACTGCTCCCCTTTAAAAGGAAAGCTCTCCATCCAATGAGGTTTTGAAATTTACATTTTAATCTCTACTAATACTGTAAATCACTTTTTAATAAATCAAATCCTATTACATTCTAGGAAATATCCCAGATTTTCTTTTAAGAAGTCTTGCTTGAAGACTTTCAGATGTAGTGTGCATCATCAGGATCAGGCAAGCAGCAGTGCTCACGATGTATTAATGAAGACTACAGTACAAAGAAAAGATACGGCATGATGAGGGTTTTAGGTTTTTTTGCTTTTTTTACAGAAAGTCAAGCATTTAAAGAGACAGAATATTTTTTAGTTTTGTAGCTTCATCTTTTACCAGATTAAAGACTTCTGACCTGCAAGGTATCTAGTGTGTGTGTGTTTCTGTGTATATACACAAGATGTGCAGCGGACCATTACTGGCATAAAGAAACCTAAACATCAGCTGGGGGAGGAGTCTCCCAGTAAAGAAATGTAATTTAAATGAGCAAATCTAACTGTTCTCATGCAGATCTGTTGATTTTGCCTATTCAGAGTTTTTCATCATTAAACAAAATATGGTGGCTCATTTACTTCAAAAGGACCTTCACCAAATAGTAAATATTCAGATTTGACATGTGTGTTCTCTCAGAACTGAATTACCAACTGTAGTTCCTGTTCTGGTTACTGTTAACATTATACTAAAACCTACCATTTTATTGTTGCATGATTACTGGTTAACACTGTTACACTGATTTTCTTAACTTTAAAATCTGATAATACATGGCTGATAGTACACGTACTGTATGTGTATTATCACCCATGTGTTAGCGACATTGCAATGTGCATGTTCCAACTCAGCAATAAACTAAAAAGCCTGTATAGGTGGAACAGTAACAAAACTGAAACCAGTACTTTATTTTTTTTTTAACTGTCTTTTTATTAAAAATGTATACCAGTATTGTACTTTCGGTGCATAAAATATATATCTCAATATATATTCAATGAATTTCCACATCTGTCTTACATAATACATGTAAAAAACATTTGTATACTTAATTAGAACATAAATTGATGACATATATCCAGAGTATTAAAATGTCACATTTGTCCTTTTCTTTTCAGGACTGGGGACTGAGACATCCAATAACATTTCCCTAGCTTCCTCCCTCCTCTTCTCAACCTTTACAGGACAAATTGGGGGTCCCAAATTGACATGAAGAAAACCCATTTGTGCCATTGTATTTCAAAGTGTTCGTATCAATTGCTACATCTAGCTATAAGTATTTCCATTGAGTATAGTTCCCCCATTATTTTAAACCACTCTTGTAGGGTTGGAGGATTACTCTGTCTCCAGAGTCTTGTTATCACCTTTCGGCCACCAGAATATATGTTAGAAGAAGAGACCCTCTAGAGATTTGGAGACCCTCTGGAGGTACAGAGAGAAGCATTAACTCTGGGGTAAGAGCAGCCTCCTCTCTCACCAATTCCATCAAGGAATCTGCCACGTCTCACCAAAACTGTCTCAGGACTGGGTAGGACAAGAAAATTAGTACATGTCCAGCCTTAGTTTCACCACACAGTCTCCAGCAATGCCCTACTGGGCCTGCTAGGAATTTTGCCAATTTGGCGGGTGTATTAAAAAATCTATTGTGCACTTTCCAGGTAAATTCACATCAATATGGTGCAAGTGACACCCCTAAGGAAGGTCTAGCATACTTAGTCCAGTTCTCCTCTGAGTATGAAGCAGGCAGCTCCTTGTTCCATGCTGCCAAAATTCCATTAGTGGAGCCCGTTAGGAAGTCCCGTAACCCTTTATTCAGCAGTCCAATCACGTGTGGCCAGGTTTGTCCCCGTATGGTGGTCATAAAGATAGTCATTAGTAGAGGAGGAGGATTAGGAAGGCAGTTTCTCAAGGGGCCCTTGTGTATTAGAAAAGTTTGAACTTGCATATATCTAAAACATTCCCTGTTGGTTAGCCCAAGAGACTCCTGAATTTGAAGAAAGGGGATCACTCCCTGGGCATCCAGAAATTGAAATATAAAGGAAAGGCCTCCTGGTTGAAACCAGTTCTTTAAATCAGCTTCTAGAGGGGGAAACTAACTTATTGGCACAGTTCTCCTTTAAGAACTTTGCAGAGCTCTACCATTTACAAATTTCATTCAGTTTATTTGACTATGTTACATAAAAAGTTAATCTTTAGCAAGTTCAGATACTTGAGTCAACTGAACCTGGTGTATACTATGGCAATACAGACTTCTCTCAGTAAGCTGAATATCTCTGGTTTCACTTCTGTATTCACTTCTTTGACTCCCAGGCAAAAAGACTGCAAAAGCAATAATTATTAATATTAAAGCAGTATGAATTAATTTGTTTTTTTAAACACACAGGGCTTGACTTTCAAAGGGTGTCACAGGTCTTGTGTCACACCCCACACCACACCCATTTTTTGGTGCAGCTGCTCCAAACTCCTTTGATGCAACTGTTCCCAATTTTAGTACGTTGTGCACAGTTGTGACACATTTCACATTTTACGGCAGCTTGCGCCAAAGATTTGGAGCAAGCCCCATGCAAATGGTCCCCCAAATGGTGCAAGTTAGACCAGGGAAAAGCTGGACTAAAGTGTGGCATTTGGTGCTCGGGATTGAAAATTCTGATTGTCAGCTGCGAGTATGCTACAAGCCCCATGCACCAAACGATTGCACCAGAGGCTTGTGGCATTCTCAGGGCATTTTGAAAATCAAGCTCATGGTGTGTGCTGTCTACATTAACCTCTCAAGCATTACACTCATGATTTATGGACAGCACATACCTTGTATATGTAAAATAACACATCATTCCCAATATATTATTCTCCATGTATTGTAACTTTTGTTACCATTAATGTAACCTTTCTTCCAGGATCATCAGGAAATGAGCAATGAAAGCTCAATATACTCTTCCTGAAAAAATGTTTTACATTACATAATATGGTTTTCCATCTTGTCCAACAAGTCCCCATCAGTTCTAAGTCCTCTAACCAGCCCATCACCTACCTTCTCCTGGACTTATCCCTCTTCTTTACTCTCTGACTTGCCCTTAGGGCAGGGCTGTTTAGGGGGGCCCGAGCCCCAATGGAGACCTGGTTGGTGCACCAGGAAGAGGGAGTCATGGTCAGCAGTGTAGAGCTTGCAGTGAGGGGTGAATCTCATCCTGCACTGGTGGGTGATTTCCATTTTTTCTCCCAGCTCCTAGGACAAAAAGATGAGCTCCCATTGCACATTCATGCATGTCCATGCATTGTCCATCAAAGCACATTGGCGCCCAGCCCCTTCCTGATACTTGGCTTCAATTATACCACCCCCTGTGGCCACCCAGGTGGTGGTAGTACAGCAGAGGCTGTACTCCTTCTCTCCCCAAGGTGGAGGGCATCCTCTGGGACCCTTATCTCACCTCTCTCTTGCTGGCCCTCCTATGACTTGAGCTCATTCCCAAATCTGGGTTGTTACCACTGTGCTGGTGAACTGGCCTGAAAAAATATTTTAAATGATAAAATACTTGAAGTAGTACAGCTAGACCTGCAAATGTTATTTTGATGTGCAGATCTATATTGGGCAGTATTTTATATTTTGTTGGCATTTTTATGTTTGCTTGCATGCATGTACAAGAAACATAGTGCCACCATACAAGTTTTCGTAGGTGTGGCACCCCCACTTCCAATGCCCTGATCATTTTTGCAGACATGGCAGCAGGGCACCAATGAATGTCCATGTGAATCCTAGGCAAAACTAGATTGCACAGTATGCCAGCAGAGCAGGATGCTATGAACATATAGGAAAGGGGCATCTCTATAAAAAATATACATATTAGTTTAATGAGCTGGTATACAGGTGTTTAAGGTATCAGTTATACAGATATCTAAGAAATCAAAGAAAAAGACATTTTTTAGACACGGGGACAGGATATGTTAACTTGGGGTGTATTAACAGGTAAATACATCCCTTAGTCAGATACAGTCGTCTAGAAAAATGGACCAGCTTACTTTTAGTGTGTCTAGGGCTCTGTCAGATACAATATATACTACTAGAGATTCCAAGCTGCGGCTGGTACAAACAACGTTTCGCTCCTTGGTTGACTATGCTGACTTTCTTATAGTCACTGCCCTGTCTCTCATCTTGCTAAATTTGATATGTTGTATCACAGGGCTCTGAGATTTATTACCGGCCTACCTTTTTCCACTCACCATTGTGTCCTTTATGCTGCCGTGGGGTGGCTCTCCCTTCAGTATAGGAGAAACAGAAATGTTGTACTCTGGACGTTCAGAGGTATTATTAAAAAACTACCTCTCTATATCTCTGATTGTCTTCCACTATGCGAGTTAGCAAATTATGCACTGAGAAGCTACTCCCTTATTTCTTTAAAAGTACCTAACCTCAAAACATGCTTCGGGAGAACAGCTATAAGCTTTGTGCTGCCATCTCTATGGAATACAATACAAAAATCGCTAAAGCTTAGTATTTCGATCAGTCTATCCTCCTTCAAGACACTATATGCCCATTCAGTCAAGGAATTTTGTGACTGTTTCCCCTATCCTAAATTTCCCCTGCACCTATGTCTTCTTTGCTATGCCTGGCCTTGTGGCCTCTCCTTCACATTTCTAGTAGTATTTTTTCCACTCTGTTATCTAATTGTGCTCTCCATCCTCCTGTCCTGTGTCCACACTGTGGCATTTATCTCTCCCCTTTGTACCTTCAACCACCCTGCCTGTACTCCACTTCTCCCCTGCCTGCCACACACCCCTTTCTACACTGTTTATACTGACTATAAATGCACTGACTGTCTTGTTTCACAAGGCACTATATGTAATATACCATTACCTAACTGTTGTCCTCGCATAGTTCACCCAGCTACTGTTAGACACATTACTACACTATGAAGGAATTGAACCACTGTTCTCCAACTGTTCTCCATTTGTGTCTCCGTTAAACTATTGTGTCACTGTATTGCATAGTATTATTGTTATGTTATGTTGTGACTGTCTATAAATTGTATATCCTGTGTACCTGTGCTAACTAGGTCCATCTTGTAAATGAGCTATGCTCAATGGTGTTTGCCTGGATCAATAAAGATTTTGATTGATTGATACATCACAGCACTTGCTTTCTGATGCGAATTAATTAAATAACTTTGTAATATTATAAAATACCTGTGAATATTAAACACTACTACAGACATAACCCCTTGTGTGTTGTTGAGTCAGCAGTATAATCTGATCACTGAAGACTACACCAAATAATCCAAGCAAAAGGGTGTAATTTTACACTGTATATGTCGTTTTACAGTATGTACAGTATAAAATGAAAAATTAAAGTACCTCAGTTATATCTACTTGATATGCCACATGCTATATTAGCCTTGTGACAAACTTTAGTAACATTCTGCTGAACACCCACCTCTGTTAAAGAAGTTTTAAACAGAAATACACTAAGACAGTGTTATGTGTTACAAAAACTATTTTTGAGTTACATGCATGAGATGCACATAAAGTTTTGGTTTATGTCCTCTCAATATTCTTAGTATCATAGTATATTATGTTTTCTGATGGTTTTGTATAAAAAGTATTAACAGTCTCCTACCAAACAAAATTGCTTGATATTTAAAAAATCCAGCTGTTATCTTCATGTGAATGAATCATCAAAAGGAGCTTCGAAACTGCTATGTAAGGAAGCTAGCATACACAATCTGGTTCACAGTTTAGTGAGTGATGTGCAAACCTTTTCCAGTTCAAGATTGAAAAGGATCCAAATATCAACTACAAAGAGTCTATGGTTTCCCTCACAAACCTTTCTTCTTAAGGACGTGAACAATAATAATACATAGAAAAGCTGTGCTATGTTTATGTATTTCTTTATTTATTGGAAGAGTCAGACAATACCTTTGAGCACAAGTGTTATTTTACAAAGGTTCCACATTAGATTACATTATTACATTCAAAACAAGGATCAAACAAGCCAGGCAAATTCCAAAGGAAATGTTTGTCAAGCAGTCAGTAAACATACACAATACTGAAACTTATTCAAGTTAAAAAAGGACAAGTTCAAGGCAGCAAGCTGCATGCACAGATAGTAGATACAAATGCGAAGTGATAGCGCTAGTTCACTAACTGGTGCAGCGGCACCAAGTTTCTAAGGCAGCCCTCAGGGATCTTTTGAATTGGTTAATTCTGAGGAGGCTCAGCATGGATTCAGGCAGATCATTTAACCAACCTGCAGCCCTAACAGTCAGCAAAGGAGCACTTACCCAGCTAAGTTTGCGGAGAGGTAGTTCAAGGACATTCCTGGCCATACTTCTTTTATTGTATTGATTTACAATGGGGCGGAAACAGTTTTTGTAGAGCTGGGGATATTAGGTCTAGCAGCGCTTTCTTGGCTAGTATACATGTTTGTAGCTTAATTCTACTAGTTAAAGGTAGCCAAGTCATTTATGCAAATGGAGTACAGTTATGGGTTACCTTGGCAGCCCCTAACATAAAGTGACAGGCTTTATTGCAGTCCACCTTAACCCTGCTTAGTACAGAGTCATAGGTTGCTGCATATACGGGTAGGCCATAGTCAACTAGGGACAGGATGGAGCTGGACACTACCAGTTGCCAGGTGTCAGCCATAAGGCTGCTCCAATTTCTGAAATAGGCATCATCCTTTTATTTTCAGATGACACCAGACAAATGTCAAAAGTCATCAGTCACAAATAAACCACAACGGCTTTTGTTGCTACACTGCGCTTTTGATCCATAAAAGGATCTTTTCCAGTGTGTTTTCCTAAATTTTTCCCAACCCAGTCATGTTAATTTGAAAGGTGAAATCAAGCTTTTCAGTTATGTTAAGGGGAATTCAAATCTGTCAGTCACTTTAGCTATTCCCCAAATAAATGGGATACACCCTGTATCAGGTGGCATTAAAATTCTGTGATATCAGTTCTGAGAAACATGTACAACAGTTTGAAACTGTATGAATAAAAGATGTACACTAGAATGGAATGATTGCATGTTACATGTTGCTTTAATCCTCCTTAAGTGCCCTCATATGAGTCTGCTGCTCTGTGCCTCACCACCCCTTCTGAACCTCTCCCCCCGAGCCTCCTCCTCAGCATGCTCCCCTCCCCCTACACTTACCCCCCCGCTCCATCCCCAGCCCTTACTTCTACCCTCCCTTTATCCTCCATTACAAACTTGTTTGCTTTATTTTGCCCCCTGGCAAGGTTCTCAGCATCCTGGAGTGGCCCAGACTTAGGCAAGCTTCTACTTCCTCCTCTAGCCCTCATACCCAAATAATCCTTGCTTGATTTTGCCCCCTGGCAGGGTTCTCAGCACCCTGGAGGGGACTAGCTCTGGGCAAGCTTCCCCCTTCCCTCCCCCACCCACTCTATCCTTTCTTCCCAATTTATCCTCTCCTGATTCTGCCCTCTGGCAGGGTTCTCAGCATCCTGAAGAAGCCCAGACTTACGCAAGCTTCTTTCACCCCTTTTATCCTCAACTAATCCTTGCCTGTTTCTGCCCTCTGGTAGGGTTCTCAGCATCCTGGAGAGGCCCAGAATTGCGTAAACTTCTTCCTTCCCTCCCTCCTTCACCACTTTTATCCTCCATCCACTCTTTACCCACCTTCCTAACCTATCTTTCCCCCTCTCCCCCCACTCCCTCACCCTCCCTTTATTTCGGAGTCATCCCATCTATCTGCCCCTGGCAGTGTTCTTCACTTCCAGTAGGGCAAGCTTCTAGGCTTGACCTGTCCTTCCTACCCAATCCCTCATCACCACTTCTATCCTACCCCTCCTTGCTATCCAATTGCACTTACATAGTCATTAGTTCACTTGTGCTAATTACTTACGCTTTTGGTTTGCCTCGGCTGCTCCCTGCTTGCACCACCCTGTACTAACTTGCCCCTCATGACTGGTTTTAATTTTTACCCTGGCTATACTACCCCATCTTATTAGCTCCCCCAGCTGGCATCCCCTGCCCACCCCCTCCTGGATTCACTGCACCCAAATCACTGTTGCTGTACCATCCCCTTTGTAATTGCAATGCAATCCCACTAGGTCTACAGTGCTAATCAAAATTCTATTTGTTAATTCTTAGGTATGCCAAATGATTTGTAAATATACTCTGCAGATATGTTAAATAATAGCTGAATGGCAAATATTAACTGTTTGTCATCTCACAAATATAAATGTTTTGTTGCTTTTCTAAGCAATGTAACGTAAACTGTATGCTTTGTTCAATCGTCCTATTGTACCCCCTTCCCCCAGGTCACACCAGGAAATGAGCAACTTGCTGTTCAGTGTGCCTTCCTGGTGAAACATTTCAATAAATAAATTACATTGTCTGACAAAAGTCAAACACTAAAACAAAGAGATCAAGCTATACAAAAATAATTAAGTTTACTGTCATGAGACAAAATTCAAACGAACATTGAATATTAAAAAACAATCACATTCGTGCTCATAACCAATGAGCAACATTTTTGGTTACACTAAGTAGCAAAATCATTTAATGAAAATTTTGTAATTAAAATATAATTTTGTTTCCTGAATGTATCAATTTAGGCAGTATAGCTCATTTTATACAGATAACCTAATAATACAGAGAATAATACATTTCATACAAAGAACAGCATAATACATTTTATACAGAGAACAGAGAAGAATAATACATGCCACTACCAATGCAGTGATTAATGCAGTCTATCCATTTGGACATAATACTGAGTTAATCATGACCAGACTAAGGAGTTCCATTATCTTTGAGTGCTTTACAGTAATTAGAAATGTCTATTGCAAAAGCAATCATCTGTATAAAAAGCAGGTGTACGTTAAGTGCAGTGTCATTATTTTATATAAAGAAAATGGCAGTTTGTATCATGGTCATACATTACGTAAAGAAGCAGTGACTGTACTGAATAGATGCTATAAGGGGCAATAATCCATGTCCCACGCTAACTGAACATGAAGATGAAAAGAGAGTTTCTTTGAAATGTGGGACACAGCTTACTGCAGAATTTACATCCAGCCTGTTTAGTTATGATTATTGTTATTAGTAGCAGTAGTATTACTATGTTTTCAGGTAATATGCATCTACAGAAAAGACTGGATGTGCATCTGCAAAACATACTGAAGTGCTAAAACAATTTATATACTAACTTAATAGTGATGAATACAATTTGAAATGGATGTGATGCTATCAGAACAAGAGATCAGATCTGCACTTTTAAATTGGGATACAAGCACAGCTCAGACATCACTATGACATCAGTGATGCACATCCATTGTAGTATAAAATGAGAGCAACCCAGCACTCTTACTGTTTGGAGAGGATCAGTGTATCTAGGAAACAATGCTCAAAGCTGCAGGTGGTTCTTAGAGGATTAATGACCATCTGGTGGAGTTTGCATTGAGCCTTTAAAAACTCAACCACTCTGAGGTGGCCATTTTGCAGTAAGGTTAGTCAATGGACTCTTCAGATTTGCAAAAGATAAGTTTCAGGATTTTCAATTGTTTTGTTAGTGAAGACATTGCCAAGAAAAAATTATACTTTTTCCTTTGACTTCACCTGTTCATGCACCTAAGCTTACCCCTGATGTAAAGTCATAATCCTTTGCTAGTAATATTGCATGTTGCCATGCATACTGTTCTGATGCCAGTAGCAGAGAATAACTTCAGGGCAAGAGAAAAAGCAGAAACAAAAGAAGACGATGGAGAAGAGACCCTGTATTCATGTAAAATAATCAAGAATAGAATGTTCAAAATGTCATCGTTTTTAAGAATGGTATGTGATTTGAGTCTTGCTAATGGCAATTGTAATTTTTTTTTCTATTTATTCTTTTTTCCACCCCAAGCTGCCTGCCGCCTGATGTATTTTTCAGCCCGGTCACGGGCCATGGACTTCTACTCCCCAAATCGGCCTCGAGCCCTCCGATACCCATGGCTAGACCCCACGGTGAGGCTACGGCACTCCACTTACATGCTGCAGTCTTGAACTAGGTCGGGAGAAAGCTGGTCTGAGGAGCAAATCAACTGTGTAGCTTCATTCGGTGGCTGGCAGCTGACTTTTTTCCGTTTTTCTGGGAGGCGGGGTCGTGCAATGATGCCTGCGCCCACCCCGCCTCCTATATGTGCCAGTGCCGGTAGCTATGTGACTCCTGGCCTCTGCCAGGGGTCATCAATGCTCCGGGCACTTCCCCACCCTCCCCCAGAGAAGGAGAGCAGTCCCTAGGATGCTCCATCCTTCTCCCCCGGCTGGCCCTCCAGCGACCCTGGTCCGTTCCTGAACTCGGGTCGCCGTCGTCGCATGAGGAAATCCAACCACTGCGTCGACAGGCCAGTAGCAATTGTATTTTTATTTGCTGGAAAATACAAGAAAAATCCTTGTAACCCATCCAGCTGATAATCCTATTCAAAATATCCATAACAGTAGTCATTGTTGTATTATAAACTGACAGACAGATGTTTAAAAGAAAAAAATGCAATTTTTGATGGAGTTTTGCCTTACATTATGGTGCCAAAGGATAGTCAATGTTGAATGATAGTTATATTTTAAAACTCAGCATTGATCGTGCATTAAACTAAAAGGCTTAGTTTTCAGAAGGACTTGCATTTGTACAAATCCAATGTAGTGACATGCAGTCCTGTTAAGGAGGGATCACGTGATGCTGCTGTGAGATTAGCTGCTCCGGAGACCTGCTCCCGCTTCGTTCCTCCTACAAACATCTAAAATACATGATACTGAGTATTGGTGTTAATTTAAAAGGGGACTTCATCGCAACTCACCATGTGCAGCATATTTGGGGCCCCAGGTATCTCTTTTGCCTACCTGTAATAGCGCCGAGCTAAAAATTGAGCCTAGCTGAGGCATGGAAGGAAATGTACCAGGTGCCGCCGCGCCCACACCCCCGCAACCCGGAGAAAGGATCGAAAAGATCCAAAGGCCAGACCGGAGGCTCTGCTAAAGCCCTCATTCCCACGGCACCTCAATCTGCTGCGACCCCGCTATAGGAACAGAAATTCCTCGAGGAAATACAGCCCTTCAAGTCTGCTTTGCAGGACATAACTAGAGAAATCAAGTCACTCAGAAGTGATTTGGCTGATACGAATCGATCTATTTCAGATCTCTCAGCTCGTACAGCTTCACTGGAGAATTGGAAAAACAGGATGGACCCAGAGGTGGTTTCCTTAAGGCAAAGACTGCACAAGGCTGAATCCAAGTTAGAAGACTTGGAGGCCGTAGTGGAGGAACAACATTGTTATTTTGGTCTTGCTGAGGAGCAGAAGGAACAGCTCCATTTTATTTTGTCAGAGGCTGCTGGCTAAGGATTGCTGGTCCCTTCCCGAACAACCCCTCATACATAATAGAGAGGGCTCACCGGTCATTGCGACCTAAGCCTGCGAATGGAAAACCTCCGAGACCAGTTATCATCAAGCTACTAAATTACCTGGATAAATCTCATATTCTGGAACAGGTTAAGAAACTGCAGCAGATTACCTGGGAGGGCCAACAGCTTCGCTTGACCCAAGATATTCCTGTCACAGTGAGACAACGCCGAGTGGAGTACCACCCCATAGTGTCAAAATTAATCGCTGCAAGTATTAAATATAAGTTCAATACCCTTCCAGGCTGATGGTTATGCATGCAGATTCGTAGCACTCCTTTGACAATGACAGTTAGCACTTACCTTTTACATCAGATGTACCCTGATCTGTTCCCTTCACGCTGAAGGGCCATGAGGCTATTCACTAATTCACTCGCCTTCAAGTGATGATGTGCTTTAATAAGGCTGACCAATGTAGGGTCCTGTATTTTAAGCGGATGCCTGTGGAACTGTCACTTAATAAATCACTACAATTATAAATGACAAATTGATAAGAAACCTCTGACCTCCTGGTATTATTTAAAAGCGCCACACGAGGGCAGTAGAACTCCATGTGTAAGAATGAGAGTGTCTGCAGCTACTTCAATTGGACCCTTCTTCATTCCTGTCATGCTGGAAACTGAAGCCCCCCTTTTTTTTTTTTTTTATGTTGCTATTCTGGAAGTTCCTGTTGAACTGATGGAAGGCGCTTTACACATATGGCGTCGCGCTGAATACGGTGACTACTGTGTGATCTGAAGATGTCTTACATATGGACACGTGTTCAATTCTTGTGACTATGAGGGTGCAGAAGGGCTTGGTTCCCTTTCTCCCCCCCTTTTTTTTTTAATTTTAGAAGCTCTTGTTGAAATGGTTTGAGGACGTTTTACATATGGACTTGTATGAATACCTGCGACTAATGTGGTGTAGATGGGCTTAGATCCCTCTTTTTTTTTTTTTTTTTGATGTCTTTCAGATGGATGTAAATAGTACTATATTCATGTCTCTGATTTGGAGGGCCGAGGCGGGAAGCGGGAATCTCTGGATAGTCTGGCAGTCTACTCAGTGCATCACGATCTGGCACAGGGTGGGATGTTTACCCACTGGGTTGTTGGGAATAAGAAATTGTAGTTTATCACTGATAATACTTCTCATTTTCAAAGGGCGGATAATGTTGGCCCATAATCTTGTTTCTTGTATCTGGCATAATGCCTACCCCGATATGGGTAGAGGGGTTAAATGGGGGGAGGGACAATATAGGGGAAAGGAACATATTAGTTTATTAAGGACGGGCATGGGAATGGGTTGCAATTCTTTACTCCAACCTCCTACATTTACTAATCTTCATAGGATGGAGCACAGGCGTAAGGGTGGGGGGTTGAGAGTGAATAAATGGGGTAGGGTGGTTGGGAAGGGGGGATTTGTGAATAAATGGGGTGTTGTTGTAGGGAGGGGAAGGGTCTGGGGTTCACCACTAAGTCAGTATGGAATAGTGCACTGGAAACGACTCCTTCTTGAGGAAGAGTCAGATGATATTGGGCTCTTATTGATTACTGTTTAGTTATGACAAGTGTGTTAAAGTTTTGCTCTTGGAATGTTAAAGGTGCTCAATCCCCTACCAAAAGGGCCAAGATATTGTTGCATCTTCACAAACTTAACATAGATGTAGCCTTTATTCAGGAGACGCATCTACCCGGCTCACAAATCAATAATTTAAAGAGAACATGGGTGGGACATGTGCTTGGCACTGGGTTAGACTCTCGCAGAAATGGAGTTGCGGTATTAATTGCACGGCATATACCTTTTCGCCTGTTGCAATCGATAGGTGACTCACAAGGTAGATATATACTTTTGAGAGCAATATTAGGCCATACTGAAATGGTAACAGGATCTGTTTACAGACCACTTGGTGATGATCCCCAATTCTTTTCAAGTCTCATGTCCAATCTGGCATCATGGTCTAAGCTCCCCATCTTACTCGGTGGAGACTGGAACTTGGTTCTCAGTAACAGCCTTGATAGGTCAAAAACAAGGCATACCCCATACACCCCAGCTCAGTTGGCTCTCAAAGATCTTATGAATACTCTGGGTCTTGTGGATCCATGGAGGACTCTTTTTCCTTCCTCTCGAGACTACTCATTTCACTCCGTCCCCCATAACACATTCTCAAGAATTGACTTCTTTTTGTTGGGGATTGAGCACCTTGCGAGGGTTCAGAGTTGTGTTTATCTTTCCAAAGTGATCTCTGACCACCACCCAACCACCTTGCAATGGTCTATACCCTCCCCTTCCCTACTAACCAATTTAAGGTCTGGAGATTTAATCCCCAATTACTTAGATCCCAGAAGATAGTCGATCTTTTACAAAGATACATTACAAACTTCCAGGAGTCTAACACCGGGTCCATGCCGAAGTTAGATGTGCTCTGGGGTGCTATGAAATGCTCGTTAAGAGGCGAGATTATCCATGGCCTCCATTAGGAAAAAGAAAATTTCATCAGAATCTTCCTTACTCTTACAACAGATTAGAGTTCTGGAGCAAACCTTATCTCCCCAGTCATACCCCACGGAATTCGAAAGGTTGGAAAGCCTTCGATTCCAATACAATACTCTTCTCGGCGATAAAGTGGAATATCTCCATTTTAAAACAAAAGCCACTTATTTCGATCAAGGGGACAAGGCGGGGAAACTACTCTCCCTAAGGCTCAGATCGCAGGTGACGGATAGGATGGTAGTTACCATATAGGAACTGATGGGCAGGTACCATGCTACTCCTGAAGAGATAGTTTCATGCTTCAAAACATATTATCAATCTTTATATTCCTGCCCCCCTCAATCTTCCAAGAATACCACACTGGACTGTTTTCTAGAGGATATAGATCTTCCAAGTTTATCCCAGCACCAAATAGCCCTTTTACAAGCTCCCCTCAGTATAAGCGAAGTACATGAGGCTATTGAGGCTCTCCCTGCTGATAAAGCCCCGGGCCCGGATGGCTACACATCCAACTTTTATAAGGCATTCAAATCTCAGCTGAGTACTGTCCTGCTTGATACATATAACTATATGTTCCATCACGGTTTCTCAGATCTCAGCCTCACCGAGGCCACTATTGTTGTGCTTCCCAAGCCAGATAAAGATCCCACTTTAATATCGAGCTATCGTCCAATTTCATTAATAAATGTGGATATGAAGATTCTTGCCAAAATCCTGGCTAATAGGTTGGCCAAGGTCTGGCTTTCCTTAATAAGCCCCGAGCAGGTTGGTTTTGTGGCAGGGCGTCTCTCATCGGATCATTTACATAAAATCTCCCATCTTATCTCGGCAACAAGGGACTCTCATACTCCGGCAGCTCTAGTTTCCCTTGATGCGGAAAAAGCCTTTGACCGTTTCTCGTGGGACTACTTGTTCGAATTATTACCTAGATATAGAATTCCCTTACAGTTTATAAAGTGGATCAAAATCCTTTACTCCCATCCCACTGCTAAGGTACTATGTAATGGGGTAATATCACAATCCTTCCCTCTTCAGCAGGGAATGAGGCAAGACTGCCCCCTGTCTCCTTACTTGTTTAATTTATTTTTAGAGCCACTCATCAGGAGGATTAATCATTCCGCATCAGTATCTGGCATTCCGATCCAGCGATTTCAATATAAATTATCGGTATATACCGATGACATCATGCTTCATGTCACAGATCCAACTACGTCTATACCAGCTACCCTCAACATTATCAAAGAATTTGGGGAACTCTCCAACTATAAATTAAATGTAGCCAAAATGGAAGTAATGCCTCTAAACAGCCGGACTTTAAAGGCAGACTTGGAGCACCTCGGGTTCACTTGGATAAGGGATAAAATAAAATATCTGGGCATATTTCTGTCACAATCCGTAAGCAAAATGCAACAATATAACTTGGACCAGTTACTTCTATGCATTAAAAGCGGACCTTAATGGTTGAGTATAAACTTCATCTCTCTCTCTCTCTGGGGACGTATCAGTATTATAAAATGAGCGTCTTGCCTCGCTTATTGTACCCCCTTCAGATGCTGAATTTATTCCTTCCCCATTCATGGTTTCGTCAGGTGCATAGCATTATTTCTAAATTTATTTGGAGAAATAAATCACCTTGGAGAGCAATTACTAAATTGCAGAGGGCCAAAGAGCATGCTGGATTGCAAGTCCCTAATATTTACCTCTATTACTTGGCCATTAATTGTGCCATAGTCTCTTGATGGTTAAAACCCACAAAGGACCCCCCACTATGGTTACAAATAGAGCAGTCAATATGCAGTGCTGCAGGAATCGATATTAAGAGCCTCCCTTACATTACCGCTAATAAAGTTCCCAAATTGTGTGAACCCACACCAATCACGATCTCGGTACAGATACATGATCAGTTGAACAAAACCTTCGGGCTTTCACCATCGAAGGACGTGTCCCAACCTCTTTTCAAAAACCCCAATTTTAAAATAGTGGGTAAGTTTATCACTGCATCATTTTGGCCGTCGGAATGCGAAATCACAGTGGCTGACCTAACCGAAAATGGTAAATTACTTGCCTTCTCAGCTTTTAGCACAAAATATAAATTACCTGCTTCCTTTTGTTTTAAATACCTTCAAATATCCCACGTCTTAATACAGCATTTCGGTAGCGGCCTCTGGAGTTGGTCTATGACTGGTCCTATACTTAGCTCACTTACCAGGAGACCTTCGTCTCATCTTGTCACCTTCTACTATAAGGCACTTCAAATAAGTAGTAGTGAACAAGAAGGTGTACAACATTACACACGTGGGATAGGTCCCTCCCCTCTGCCTCCCAAGTACCTCATCAATGGCAACAAATCTGGAAAAGGCTGTATAAGGATATCAGGTGGGATCGATATAGGCTGCTTCAATTTTATGTGCTGCATGACCTATACTACACCCCTGTAAAACTTAGTAAGATGGGGCATCATACATCGGAACTTTGTACTAGATGTGGTTCACAAAGAGGTACACTCCTTCATATCCTCTGGGAATGTGTCAAAGTTACTCCATTTTGGGCTGCCATCAGATCTAAATTGGATCCTATACTTGGGCTCCAAAATGCTTTCAGTCCGGAAATCTGCATCTTGGGTGACTCAGGCGAAACTCTAGTAGGTAATCAAAGGAAACACATGACACTGATATCTCTCTGCGCTAAGAAAATCATATTGTGCCACTGGTTAGACCAGCAAACCCCCTTCGTATGTAGAATGGCATAAAGAAATACTATTTGCTTTGCAAGCGGAATATTTTATTGCCAATATGTCCAAGCGCAATAAAAAATATCAGAGAATATGGGCACCTCTACACGTCCTGTTATCCACTTAGGAGAGCCTTGTTTTGGATCTGGTCTTGATACAGCCCTGGAGATGGTTAATGACTTAGTCCCTCTAACTCTTCCTTACTGGGTAGTGTGACTATTCCTACATTGTCTAGGAAAGGAATCATTCCTTTTTATATATTGTAGTGGCAAGTGGGTGGGCGGGGGAGGGAACATAAGGTCTTACTAGTTCTGCGGTCATACTCTACCATGCTATTGGTGTCAGATACTCTTGATAGGTAAAATATAAGTTTATTGAAATTACTCGGTCTTGGTTACAAAAGTGAGCAAATGTTACAATCCACAGTCTGTGTACTAATGTAGATGTATAATCTTGACACATATCACTGGCTGTTTGTTTAACTATCTGAACAAGAGATCTGTATATTGTGCAAAAAATCTACAGTATTTTGGAATACTACAATAAAGCAAATTAATTTTAAAAATAAAAAAAAAATGCAGTCCTGTTAAAACTACTGTAGACTTGTACAAACTTCTGGAAGTTCATTGTTGCTAAGGTCTGGAGTCAGATCATCAGTAACATAGTTTAATATTTATTCAAAAAGAGAAAGGAAATATTGTATCATGCTACATGTAATATGATATTTCTCTTGTGCTTCTACTTTGTTTTTTATCCATATTTACTGCACAGAATACTAAGTCTGAATCAGTTTTACATTAAACACTCTTCTGAAAATATGGAGCACTGTTTGACTTAGTGCTGTGCTGACATGGGCCAATATTCAGCCAGATAGCACTAGTCTGCTAGCCACCTGTAAATATACTGTAGTAGCCTCTGGGTGGGCACAGGTGCAGCACAACCCTTTGTGTGCACTTGCACCTGTTTTTGAATATCTGGGCCCAGAACAAAAAACCTGAAAACAATTTTCTTACAACTTCAATGCATTCCACCCTTCAATAAAATTCAAAATAAGCTTTTCTTCCAAGTGTGTGTACATCCTAGATACCACAATCACATTAAAAAATTAACATCACAATCAACTTTGTACAGAAAACCTATAGGCAGATGCAGTTACCTTCAAGGCTCAAGCGTCTATCTTTTACTCACCAAAACATCCATAATGCACTGTCGGACCATTTGGTACCACGTCATTTGTTCAAACCATGAAGACATGAATAGATATTTTGGCACACTAAAAGAATCCTTCAAACAGGAGGGCTATAAATCCAACACAATTGACAGGCAAATCTAATCTACACTCTGCAAGTCCAGGGAAGAACAACTGAAATACAAACCAAAGAGAACATCTCAATGTACATGTCTGGTAGTAATATACCTTCCAGAACTGGAAAAAAATCTATGAAAAATATAGTAAAAGATTTACAGCCACTATTACCTGAGGATGAAATTCTCAAAACTATAAATCCAACATCATCAATACTTGTCTTCAATCATCCACTAAACACTTCGCTGAAACTAGTACCAGGCAAAATCCCTAAGGAACATATTCAAAATCCAAAGCTAAAACTCCTGTTCAGCCAGCACTGGGGTTTATAGGATACATAATAAAATGTGAGGATGGCTGCAGCCCTGAGTCACATTACTTTCTGTCTTAAGAAACCATGAATTGGCTGCTACTCTGGTCTAATTTACATATGATTTAGATATTCAAATATCAGGACTGCTGACACCTTCAGGTATGCCCAGTACAGGACAACTTTGTAAACAGGGCTTCTGGCACTAACAGTTACTGTATATCCTGTATAAAAATAGAGGTCTTTACAACTGATACCTCATTTGAAAAATCTTTTCATGGGTTTTCACACTTTGAGTGATCCTGGAATGTTTACTTTGCTATTAAGCTTAATTTTATTTTGTATGCCCTTAACATTAGAAGCATCCATTCCTATTTGTTTCATACGAACTACAAACATGCGAAGGAGCCAGCAGAATAAGGTCATTCAGTCTATCTAGTCTGCTCATTGTGCAGGGTCTTCAGCTTACACTACTGATCTTGCCCACCTCCCCGGTCTTCCCTTCCTTTCCATCTGCCCCCCCATGCCCCATACTTTCCCCTTATGCCTATCCCATCTCTTGAAGCTGCCCACTTGCTTCATCAAGACCACTTCCTACAGCACTGCATTCCAACTGGCCACTACCCTCTCCATGAAGAAGTGCTTCTTAACCTCCTTCCTAAACCTCCCCCCATCCCAGCTTTAGACTGTGTCCCTTTATGGTTTGGCTGCAACTTAGCTTGAAGAGACCATTCTTATCCAACCTTTTTATCCCTTTCAGGTATTTGAAGATCTCTATCATGTCCCCTCTCTCCCTCCTCCCCACCAGGGAGTACATATTCAGGGCCCCCAAGCTCTCTTCCTTTGTTTTACCTTGCTGAACTGCAATCATCTTAATTGCCCTTCTCGGGACCATTTCCAGCAGGTTGATGTCTTTCTTAGGAAAGGGCACCAGTATCTTACTCTATACTCTAGATATGGCCTCACCAGTGACCTGTACAAGGGCAGTATAACGTCTTTCTGCTTACTGCTGATTCTTCTGGCTATACACCCCATCATCCTGTTTGCCCTTGCTGCTGCTTTTTGGCACTGCATGGAGTGCTTCAGGTCACTAGTGATCATCACTCCTAGATCCTTCTCCTCCTCTGTAGCTGATACCCAAACTCCCCCAGGTAGTATTCCATCTTCAAATTCCTGGCTCCAATGTGCATAACTTTGTACTTCTTGACATTGAAGCCAGGCAGCCAAATCCCAGACTACCTTTCAAGTTTTTTCAGGTCTTTATGCAGGTCTTGTATCCCTTCTACTGTGTCCACCCTCTCACAGAGTTTGTTGTCATTCATAGATAGGCACATTTTGCTCTTAATGCCATCCCCAATGTCACTAATGAAGAGGCTGAATAACACTGGCCTCACCACTGAGCCCTGCAGGACCCTACAGGTGACTTCCCTGGTGCTAAATAACTCTCCCCCACCACCTCCCACTGGGTCCTGTCCCTCAGCCAGCTTTCTACACACCTGGTCATCTTCTCCTCAACAGCAAGATCCACCAGCTTCCTGATCAACCTCTTGTGGGGTACAGAGTCAAAGGCATTGTTAAAGTCCAGGAAAAGGATGTCCACCACCTGGCCCCTGTCCAGTGACTTAGTGACCCACTCAAAGAAATCCATCAGATCCATTTGGCATGCTCTCCCTCCCATAAAGCCATGCTTCCTCTCATTCTGGAGACCATTCTCCTCTAGATATCCTACCACCATTTCCTTAAACTACACACCATGCAGTTTAATGAATGGTTACAAAACTGGTGCAGAGCACAGGGCTTTGGCTTCATTGGGGGCTGGGGGTACACCTGAAGAGATGAAGGTTATACTGGCATGATGGTCTGCATCTGTCCATGAAGGGAACCAAGATCCTAAGGGACAGGTTTAAATGCTTCCTTGGCAAGTTTTTAAACTGGCAAAGGGGAGGCGGGGGTGCTAATAAGAGGCATGAAATTTCAAGCCTCCCCCCACAAAACATGATGGGTAGTAAGGTAAACACTGAGGTACAGTGCTCAACAGAGGGCAGAATGGGGTAAATGGAAAAATAGACAATGGCAAAAAGAGCAGGCATGGGGGAAAAAAGGATAAAGCCAAAATTAAATGGAGGGCAATGAGTACCAATGCCTGTAGTCTGGGAAACAAGCTTCCTGAGCCAGTAGCCTTGATGGAAGATGAAAAATTGGATATTGTGGCAGTCACAGAAACATGGTACATGGGGAACCATGACTGGGATGTCAACATACCAGGGTACACAGTCTACAGAAGGGACAGGGAGGGGAAAAGAGGAGGTGGAGTAGCTCTATACATAAGGGAAGGGATCAAAGCTACAGAACTAAAAAGTAAAGGGGGAGGACAAGAGACACTCTGGGTCACCTTGGAGACAGGGAATGGCATCAGAATCTGCACAGGGGTTGTATACAGACCCCCATCTCAAGGGGAGGAAATGGACAAGAAAATGATAGAGGACATTCTCAAAATGGCTGAAAAAGGGGAGATACTGTTGATGGAGGACCTGAATATGCCAGATATTAACTGGATGACATGTACTGCAGCCACATCCAAGAGCAGGGTCATTCTTGATGCCCTGCAGGGGGCAGACCTTAGACAGCTAGTGTTGGAACCCACTCGGGAGGGAGCAATACTAGACCTGGTAATCTCAAATGGAGACAGGATCACAAATTTAGAAGTCAGTAGACATCTGGAAACAAGCAACTACTGCACAGTGTGCTTCACAATAAGCACAACCATGGAGACAAGCCATACAAAAACAAGAATACTGGACTTTAGAAGGGCTGACTTTGGCAAAATGGGTGAATACCTGAGGAATACACTAGCAAATGGCCAAAAAGGAGGGGTGGAAGAACAATGGAGAAAAATCAGAACTGCCATCATAGAGGCAACAAGCCTTTATGTGAAACAGATAAAGAAAACAAAGTGGAGTAAAAAACCACTATGGTTCTCAAAAGAGGTGGCAGGGAAGGTTAAGGAGAAAAAGGCTGCATTCAAAAAGTATAAGGCATCACAGAAGGAGCACGACAGGGAACTGTATCAATTAAAGCAGAAAGAAGTGGGGAAGGCAGTCAGAATAGCAAAAGCCCAAACTGAGGAAAAAATAGCCAATTCAGTTAAGAAGGGGGATAAAACCTTTTATAGGTACATTAGGGAACAAAGAAAGGTTAAGGGAGGAATAGTGAAGATTAATAAGGGAGAGGGAGACAGTGAAAAGGCAGAGATACTGAATGAATACTTTTGCTCAGTATTCACAAAAGAAGATGAGGAGGAGTTACCTAAACCAGACAATAGAAGCATTCTGGGTAGGGGGGTTGACACCAGTCCATTTACAGAAGAAAGAGTCCTGAAAGAACTCCTAAAACTCAAGGTGGACAAAGCAATGGGGCCTGATGGGATTCACCCGAGAATACTAAAAGAACTAAGGGAGGACCTAGTGACACCACTGACCACACTTTTTAACAGATCATGGGAGGATGGGGTGGTACCTGAGGACTGGAGGAGGGCAGATATGATTCCCCTTCACAAAAGTGGGAGCAAGGCAGAAGCAGGAAACTACAGACCTGTAAGTTTGACCTCAGTGATAGGGAAAATGATAGAATCACTTCTGAAAGAAGGAATTGTTGAGTACCTAGAGGCCAGCAGGGCACAGGACCCAAAGCAGCATGGATTTACAGCAGGAAGGTCATGTCAGATGAATCTAATAGATTTCTTTGACTGGGTGACCAAAGTAATAGACCAGGGAGGGGTTGTGGCTATGGCTGACCTAGACTTTAACAAGGCATTTGACATGGTCCCGCACAAAAGATTAATAATCAAGTTAGCCAGCCTGGGAGTGGGTCCCCAGGTGGTAGCCTGGGTTGCAAACTGACTGCACAACAGGACACAGACGGTAATAGTGAGTGGAACACATTCCGAAGAAAGGGGGGTCACTGGTGGAGTACCTCAGGGCTCAGTACTGGGCCCAGTCCTCTTTAACATCTTTATAGGTGACATTGCAGAGGATCTGGAGGGAAAGGTATGCCTCTTTGCAGATGATACAAAGATGTGTAACAGAGTTGATACACAAGGGGGGGTAGAAAGGATGAAAAGGGGCTTGGCAAGGTTGGAGGAATGGTCAGACATATGGCAACTTAGATTCAATGCAAAGAAGTGCAAAGTAATGCACCTGGGAAACAAAAACCCAGGAGAAGAGTACACAATAGCAGAGGAGGTACTAACAACAACAAAAATGGAATGGGACTTGGGGGTAGTCATATCAGATGATCTAAAGGTTGGTAAGCAATGTGAGAAGTCAGTAAGGAGAGCCAGGGGGATACTGGGATGCATAGGAACGGGCATCACAAGTAGAAAAAGGGAAGTGGTTATCCCTCTGTACAGACAATTGGTGAGACCCCATCTGAAGTACTGTGTGCAGTTTTGGAGACCTCATCTATGCAAGGACATAGACAGGATGGAAGCAGTCCATAGGACGGCAACAAAAATGGTGCAGGATCTGCATCAAAAATCATATGAAGAGAGACTGAGAGAGCTTAATATGCATACCCTCGATGAAAGGAGGGACGAGGGGACATGATAGAAATGTTCAAGTACCTCAAGGGAATCAACAAATTCCAGGAGGGTAGCATCTTTCAGAAAAAGAGATGTGTAAGAACAAGGGGACACAATTTAAAGATAGAGGGAGGATGGCTCAAGGGTAATGTGAGGAAATCTTTTTTCATGGAGAGAGAGTGGTGGATGCGTGAAACTGCCTTCCTGGGGAGGTTGTTAGGGTTAAAACAGTGAGGGAATTCAAACATGCATAGGACAGACACAAGGCAATTGTAGTGGGGGGTGGCAGGAAGTAGGCTGTTGGTTAACTAGAATCTGCAGCTTATCCAGTAGGTAGGGAAATGGGCAGACTGGGTGGGCCAAGTAGTCCTTATCTGCCGTCAAAGTCTATGTTTCTATGTTTCTATGTTTAAGTATGGTCTCCATGAGCTTGCACATAATTGAGGTCAGACTGACCAGTATGTAATTCCTCAGGTCATCTGTGGGACTGCTCTTATGGAGGGGTACCACATGTGCCATTCTCCAAACCTGTGGTACCATGCCCAACTCCAGAGAACTATTGAACAGGCCTGCCAAATGCCCTGCAAGCTCCTTTACCAGCTCCCTCAGTACCCTTGGGCATATGCCATCCAGACCTGGTGATTTGTCCACCTTTAGTGCTAACAGTTTCACTTATAGCACCAACATCTACATAACAATTCCTAAACTTTCTTTAGTTGCATAGTTTTGTCTCAGAAGAGTAAGGAATTTTTAACCCTCTGTAATGGGTTATTGTGTGCAATTATTTATTAGACAGAATAATATATAGGTTTATGCTGTAATCCAAGTTTCTTCTGGCCCAAACTGCAGTACAGTTATTAACTACAAGAAGAACATCCCAGACAAAGGGCTAAGAAGATAAGACAATGAGTGGATATGTGTCTCAAAAACTATAATGCTCTACCAATCAGATAAGGAACAGATCTTCATTAGCTAGACAGCAGTAGCTTTGGTACTATAGGTACTGTAGACAGCTGTCTGCTGCACTTCTAAGAGGCACCCAGAATGTGCCTCCTCTCACTTTACCTACTTATGCACATGAGGAAGTGCATATATATATATACACACTCACACACATATGTGTACACACACATACATACATACACATATGGGCTGGGTAAAATGCCATTTTCACAGAATATTACAAAATGATTCATATTTCATTAACTTTTGCAGAATTTCATGACATTTTGTTAATACTTTGGTTATAAATTGGTCATATTTGCAATGAGAGCCCTCACAACTGGCATGCTTACAACTTGCAAGGAGTACTAAGACAATGCCAAGCTTCACGACATTTGAACGATTAGCTTTGAACTCATAGGCATAGGGGTCAAAATCTGGCAAAATGTTTTTTTTTGTTTTTTGTGAACTTTTTTGAAAATCTTTTTCCACTTACAACCCAGCCACCTCTAGAACTAGATACCTGAAATGTTTGCATGCATAACTTTTTTGAAAGTGTCATACATACTGATAAATGTGGAGAGATTTGGTTAAATGAATGTTTAGTTAGAGGGGTTCATAATTTCACAGTTTATTTGTGAAATGTTCTTAAAATGTTCTAATAACTGGATATTTGTAGCTCTATTGTCGTCACAGGTATATACCCTTAATGTGGCATACACACCCATTGCCAGTGGGTCCTAGAATTTACCAAAGCTGGAGAAATGGGATTCAGTAATTTAAAATCTATAGTGGAAATAATGCAGATTACTAATTTTTCAAAATTTGCTCAAAAATGCATGGTAGTGTATTAGTGGAATTTAACTTCTGAAAAGCAATTATCGCCATCGAATATATTTAGATGTGTTAAGTTGTTTGCAGTCCTGTAGTCCCTTTCTGGGTGACTATTTTGTCCCTATCCTACTTTATTTTTCCAGGCTTGACCAGGAGTACTCAGTGGACATGCTTGTCACACTGAATTCCTCATTGTTTTTCATGGACACTTTCCTTTAAACATAGAGCAACCCACTCCTTTTCCTTTCCATGTATGACCTTTCCCTTTGTTATAGCCACCATATCTCCTTGTTGGTGCTCCAGTCTTTTTTTCCCTACTAGATCTCTGTCACTGTCTTTATGTCCTGGATGTCCAAGTGCATTGGGCTCTCAGATCAGTCAATCTTGCTGGGTGTGATTCTCATATGACTAGCTTTTAAGCGAGAGAATTGTTCCTACATGCTTTCTTGCACCAGCTGGGAATCTATCATTCTTTTGCTATGCCACTCTACTGCCCTACACTTGGTGAATCTATATATTCAATACCTGCCACTGGTGACCCTTGTACTAGCTATCAGCCCATCCATTAGTTTAAATCTCCCTGACCTCCCTTTCCATTGACATGACCTTACTCCCTCCTTCTTGGTAGGACTGCGATCCATCTTGGCTTGGCTAGGGATCACATTTATTTGACTTGTACTACAGACAGGCAGGTCACCTTACTTGTACTAGCATCATGGTCCTGTAATGTCCCTCCTACACTCCTAATTATATTTGCCTTCTTTACATGCACACTGGAACCAGGTTCAAACTCCAATTTCAGTGGAATCAATGCTGCATTCCTCAATTGGAAGCTCATGTAAACTCATTCTGAGTTAGGTTCCTCTTTCAGTCTGAATCAGGTTCAACTGCAGTGGTTTAAAAGCATTGATTATTTTGAACCCAGTTACTTTGTATGTGTAAACCTGATTGTGAATTTATTCTGCTATACTTACTGTTGAAACTGCAGCAAAAGGAATACAACCAGAATCAAAATCCTCAATTGCTGTGTGTTTATATGCAATGGGAATCAGTCACCTTGTAATAAATTCAATTCATTCTCAACAATCCAACAGCATGTAAACCAAAAAGGATTACAGCCTGCATGAAGTGAGCTGATTACAAAGTAACTGATACCCAGTACATGTAAATATAGCAATACAGTGATGCCCAGCAGCACATTCCATCATAACTAAAGATATCTGGAAACTCCTGTCATAATGGCCTCAGTTCCAGCTAGTTGTAATGCTTGGTGTTCCTTGGTGTCACTGCTTTTAAACACTCAAACTAAATACTGTTGTCTGCAGGGTTGTTAAAAAGTCAACAGGTGGCATTTTACAGAAACAATGCTGCATAGTTACAGTGAAAGCAATTGTCAGACATTTCTTGAAATTTCTGTGATATCTCTAGAGGAATTCCCTGCCTGCTTGCAGTACCAAAGTGGGCCATCATGGAAAATCTCTTTAGATGGATCGTAAAGTACTGTAACTGGAAATATCTGGACTTAGCTATGGTTACAAAGGTATGCGTGTCCCTCCAGTCACAAACTAATTAGTCTGTGAGCTCTAGTACTTTGTTAGTAGATCACAAGAGTCTAGGTTAGAGCAGAGTGATGGGCTTACTCTTCTTAATGGTTCTTCACTCAAAATATTGGTTAACTCAAGGGGTACTTGATGCTGGGCACCACTGAACTTTTAATATGGAGCTCCCTGTGAAGGTTACCATATTATCACTCAGTGCAGCCTTTTTTTCCTCCTCCTCCTCTGTGGGAGGTTCATTATGTTGCCGGAAAAATTATGGATATGGCTTCGCCAAAATGATCAGAGAATTCCACAGTTTTCACAAAGGCTCATGGGATTCAGCTCTACTTATTGATATTATCTTGCAATTTACGGCTGCTTGTAACTTTGCAACCTTTAAGCAAGAGTTTACAAAAACTGACACATACACAGCTTCCTTTCTGAAGATCTATGAACCTATCAACATTGGTGGCTTTTGGTTCTCTAGTGTTAAAGCCATATGGACTTAAAATTATGCAGTTTGCACAACTGAGACTTTTTTTTCACTTTCTGAATAGTTTGCAACTTATAAAACAACCCCCTTTAAAGTGAGAGATTTTAAACTTGGTACGCATGTCTGTGCAGTAGACAATGTGGTACAGATATACCAAATAGGTTCCATGTAGACAAGCAGTCTTAACATTAGATGGTAGTCACTGAAATTTAAATTTTGGCAAAAGTTCACAAAATACTGACAAATATTTCATGTGATTGCATGGAAGCCAAACTTTAATTTTGCTTGAATTATGCTAGTGAAGTTACATTTCATGCAGCCATAATAGAATTAGTACACTCCGGCTTTATATGCCACCTTTCATACACACTATATCCAGATCACTTCACAATCCATGTACAGTAAATAGTGGCCATTTGAGGTGCACTAGGAGGTTCAGTGCAATTGATGAAAGTTAAGGACAGTTTTGTGGTTTTCGTGCAGAAATTACTCAAATTCTTTAACTGAGAATTTTGTCCAAATAGTCCATTAACAAAAATGTAACAAATGTGCATGTTGAAACATTTATGTGCAAAATATGCAAAATGGCACAATTTATCCAAACTGCACATTTTTAAAACATGTTTTATAAAAATGTGCAGTTTTATCTGTTTATATACAAAATAATGTAAAAGTACGTATTTGTGCAAACTGCTCATTTTTTTTTATTCTCCTCACCTGGATGGCCTCATTCAGAGGAGAGCCCCAGCCCTCTCACCCCAACTTTCTCTAGGACTTACCCACCACCATCTTCCCCCAGGACTTGCCCCCCTCTGGCGGGGTCCATGGGTTCCCCCAAGCCCCACCACACAATGGATCTAGTTCTGGTGGCATGCACAATGGGTCAGGTGCAGGGCCTGCAGTCATGCCTTATTATCCTGCAAGCAGCATCTTCCCTGGTGTTTTGGAACCCCAAGGATGTGACATGCAGTGATGTGATGGTGTTCTCCTGCACAATCACCAATGTCTGCCATGTGCCCCATCTGTCATGCAAGGATACATACAAGGAATTTAGGAGCAAAGAAGGCCTTCTGTGGCCCATTGCCAATCCCATACATTCACCCTTAATAGAGTATTATACTTCTTTCTAGTATATAGTTATCCAGCTGGTTTTTAAATTGGGTCTTATTTTTTGAACAGATGATTTCCTCTGACAACCTATTCCAGGGAGCCACCACTCTCTGAGTAAAGAAGGCTTTTTTCCTATTTGTGTTGTACTTTATGTGTCATAATTGAAGTGGGTGACCCCTGGTTCCCTTTCCCTGTCATGGCACCCAGCTGCCTTTCCCCTAGCTTCGCCCAGAGGCCAAGCAAGCTGCGGGTTCTGCCCACCTTCCCCCAGAGTAGGAGAGCAATCCTGCGGATGCTCAATGCTCCTCCCCCAGATGATCCTCCAACTCCAGAGGTCACTCCCAACCTCTGGTTGTCAACACCACAAGCAGCAGAGCTACGTCTGTGCCAGCAGGCCGGCTTTACACATTTTTAAATTTTTTTTAATGTGCTGTTAGGTACATGTGCAGTATGTTTACAATATTCAAAACTGCTACATTTGTCCAAATTCTTCCTTTTTCAAGGCACATTTTTTATAAATTCACAGTTTAGAATGTCTTCACACAGAATAAGAGAAGTGTACATTTTGTGCATGAAATATAGTACTTGCACAACTAAGAATTTTAAGAATGCAAATTATGCAGTTTAAAATCAAACAAAACTATTTGTGAAATGCATGATAACATGTACAAACCTGAGTTCATGTAAAATGCATAAAACAGATTTGTTTCTTATTTCTCCCAGCACTAGAACAGAAAAGTATAACTCAACGTGACTGCTTGCATAGAAAGGTGAATTGACTACATGCGTTTTTTGTTGCATTCCATCTGGTTATACCTAGGTACCTACAGTACAGTATGTACATACATAGAGAGTAAGTGTGAGAGACATGAGGCTTAAGCTGCAGTATTTGTTAATCGACAAAACACTTCATCATCTGAATTTGAAATAGCAATGTATTTCTGGCAAAGTCATCACTATACCTGTTTTTCTTTTCCTTGTATTTCGTTCCTGAATTGAAACAGGCGTTTCTGAAATTTATTTAAGTTCCTGCAGTGCTGGCTCATCCACCATAGAAAAATTAAACATTGTGATATGTGGATGTGCTCTTTGCTCTCAGAAATTTATGGAAGTACTGCTTTTTTATACATCCTCAGTTCAAATCTAGCATGTATAGTCAACACATAATTTCAGGAAATTAAAAAAATTGCTAGCAATGGGCATGTTTCTTGACTAATCATTAATTTAAAAAACCTAGCAATAAAAAAAAGTTGTTAAAATGTTTGAGGAAATAAACAATAATATACCAATAATGACTCCAATATTGTCAGAAATATATTATTGCTGAGAAGCCGTATGATGAAATGTTATGTTGACTTACAAATATGGCTGCTTTAATTAAGAACAGGGAGGTTAAGTCGCCTGTCCAGGGTCACCGAGTGAGTGGCTATAGTAGGATCTACACCTGGAACTCCAGATTCATAACACTGTACTAGAACCATTAGGCTATACTGTTCTTCTGGAACTAAGAACCATGATCAAGGTCACTGATTTATGGGGGTTAACATAATGAAATTCCATTTTCAAGATTTTAAATTCCTGAATTGCACTGGTGATCATTAGTCTAATTTCCATATTTTATCGGTAGCGTACTGTCATTCTTTTAGCATGTGTATAAATAATCAGGATAACAAAAAAGGCTTAATATGCAGAGCATTAAATGAAGCAAATTGAAAATAATAAGGAAAGCAATTATAAGAAACATACAGGTTTTGTAGGTTTACTGACCTGGTATAAATAGTCAAATTCCAAGAAATTCTTTGTTTTTAATGATATTCAGGCAGTCCAAATTTCAGAAATGTACCAGGTTTTCTGGTAAAAAATGAAAACTAATGGTCTTGCCCATGATTTAAGATAGGAAATTAAAGTTCTGCCAGTATTCTTCAGGTTGTGCCATACAGCTTTTAAAGAGTAGCTGACAACTTCAGGAGAACTTTAACAAAACATAATATTTAGATAAAGTTCAACATATATTTCTTGTTAGTTCTTTATTCCTCCTCCCCATTATTTATTGCTGAGGTCAACTGCATGAAAACAGGATTTTTGCTCCTGAAGAGTTTGTCTATTTCTGTTGCTGTTTCCCTGACATCATAATGCACTGCTTGTGTCATCACAGTTACTCTTGTGGCAACAGATTGTGATGTCACTACAGAGCATTATGATTTGAAGTAGGAAGTAAGCTATAGAGGCAGATTAACTTTAAAGTATCTAAGGGATAAAAATCATGTATTCATGCACATTTTCTCAGTAATAAATAATGGGAAGGAGAAATCTAGAATATATATGGAATGCAAGCAGGATTTTACCTACTTATTAAGTTTTCTTTCAGGCATCAGTAGCTCTTTAATATTGCAGATTCAGTAGCATGTGACTATGACATGTTAATGACACAATAAAAACTAAATAACTGTATGTTCCTCTCTGTCAGAAGACATCATAGAATTACTAATGAAATGTAACATGGACCCTGACATTTCTTAATTTTAAAGTGCTAAAGCTGTAAACTACTGGGAAAGCAGTGGGACTGGGCTAGCATGATTCCACAGCCAGCATCTGACCCTTATACTTGCTTACACACATGTGACATACAAAAACACAAATGAAAAGCAAACAGGCAATCATGTATACAGTCATGTTTATACAAAAATAGATCTCAAGCACACACTCTTAAGACTACTTTATGCCAACAAAATCTTTGTGACCCCATTGAGCCACTGGCAGCCAAGTTGGCAAAATCAGGGACCGCAAATGGTGCCACCTGTGCCATAAAGGAAACAAAAAGGTTCAAGGCAGACCATGTTCCCAATAGATCATTCTGGACTAATCAATGTTGAAACTGAACCCAGATTTGTTGTACTGCCACCACTGGGAACCTAAAAAGTAAGACCAGGGCCATCAAGTGGCGTTACCCTGGCCATCTGGCAAATGAAAAATGTTTGAGGTCTGACTGGACTGCCATTAGTCCTGTCTCAACCTACTGATCACAACACCAAGCCCTGGCTCCCATTATTGCTTTTACCAGGAACCTGCAAGGTGAGACCAAAGCTGTCAAAATGTGCCAACCTGCATGCCAAGTAATTGCAAAAGTCAAAATACTGACTCGCTACTTCAAAGACTTCAAAGGCTGGGCCTGCAAAACAGAACTCCAACAGCAATTCCAGGTATCCATGACATGCCTCTCAAGTGTGAACATTGGATGTAGCACTACAGGCTACACATCTTACTATACCAGTAAATGTTCTTCTATACTACAAATACTAATGTTCTATGCTGTTTTGGAACTATTTCTAGACATACCAAGAGTTTCCAAAATTAGGCTGGCCCATTTGCATGCATCAGTAGTGCTACCACTCATGATGCAGGAGACCTGGATCAGAAGCAATCTGGATTGTCAGGGGCCAGCCAGGGTGGAGGAGGATTAAGCATCCCAGAAGATGCTCTCCTCCTGCAAGTAGGGAGGGACATGCACTTCACTGCACTACTGCCACCTGAGTGACCACTAGTGGTAGTGTAAGGGGAGCCACAAAGGGAGGGCAGGCACCTTGTGACTGCAACATAAGCATGCAAGTGTGCTCATGTTACTGCAGTACACACCCAAGAGATGCACACTGGAAGGAAGAACATGGGAAAAAGACTGCTGGATGACACAGTATGATACTGTGACCTGCCACAGGCCCTGCATTGCCTACTGGACTTCCCTGCCTTCCACATCTGGGTTAAACATTCCCCAAGGCTTGGGGAAACCTGTGGTGCTCTGCCACAGGGGGAAAACTGTAGGGCACTATACCAAGCAGGGGTTAGTCCCAGAGATGGTGGGTGACAGGTTTTGGGGAGGACACTGCAGATGGGGGCCACCCAAGCAGAGATAGTAGTAAAAAAAAAAGAATTCTAGTATTAAACTAATGTCTAACCCAGCACCACTGGCAAAACAACCTTCACACAAGGTGTGTTGTGAATTTAAAATTTGCCTGCTAATTCCAGTGCATTTGGCCACTACGCACTACCTGTAGCATTTGTGTAGTGCTCACTACGCAATTCAATACATTTGAGTTGAATTTTATTACATGAATTGTTGCAATTTGCACTTTGCAGTAAATATTTGAAATGAAATGCATAAATCTGCATAGTAAAATTCACCATAAGGTGCATTGTGTGGCAATTCGCATAGTAAAATTTGTGCGATTGGGTGAATTTTACAGTGCATATTTTTGCACTACACTACATGCTACTTGAATTTCAGAGTTTTCAACTTTGCATGGAGCAACCCCACAGTCACACACCCACCTTGGGCCAGTGGAGCCATGGAAGCACTGCAGAGGCAGTAATCTCATACTAGTTGCAAAGGAAACATCTGACAGCTTCTTGAGTGCCTTCTGTTGGTTGTGAGAATGGCCTGACATCATCAATGACAATGCTACATCAGTCTACCCTACACATGGACAGCAGCTGGCATATGCATCATCATCCAGACAATCAATGATGGCAGCCCCCCACACCACAGCAGAGGCCCTGGCTCAACTCCAAGCCTCCCTCAAGTGCCAATACTCTACAAACTTATGTTTTCTGGCCTGGCCCTCCCACCACCACCACCATGCTTGGGTCCTTGCAGAGGGGATAAGCACTGGAGTATTGGAGCCATCAGCTTGTGATCTGTGTACATATAGTGTTGGAGGCAGTCACTGGACAGATGGGATCAGTGGCAGCAGGAGTTGCCAGATCAAGCTGCCATTAGAATGCTAGAGGGAGTGTGACCACAATGCAGAGTTTGAATGCTGCCATTCTTAATGTCTGTCTCTGTGACAACAACTCAGGGCTGAGATGAGGCAGTTTCATATGAATCCCTAATACATGCTATGGCCTGAGTTTGGTAGAGTACAAACAATACAGTAAAAAAACTTACTTCATAGAAACATTTCTTAACAAAAAAATACATAAGGGGAAGGATTTTCAACAGTGGCGGACACTAAAGTAAATGCTGTTTTCACATCTGTTAGTGTCCTCCTAATTGCACCAAAGCACAAGTGACCTATTTTTAAAAGTGCATGTGTTTTTGTGACAGTTTCTGTGATTTGCGACAGCTTGCATAACAAATGACACATCATTCTTTTAATACTAACACTGCCATTTGTGCTGAAATTTTGTGCAACTGCAGCAAAAGTTATAGACTAACAGCTTCAATTTGGGCTAAATGCACAAAAAGCATAATGGATTTTCTTGAAAACCCTGCCCTAGTGCTTATTATTTTTAAGCTTATTTTTCTTTAAATTGTCAACAAGCTTCACATTATATAGCCATTTGCTCCACATACTGTATTAAAAGTCAATGCAGCACATTTTAGTGCTGACAGACAGAGTTGTCTGATTATCAGTCTGGGGCACAAGCCAAAAATGAGACGCTAATCACAACAGTTGGCTCAAACTCTGCTGGAGCCAGAGGAATGTCAACAGCAGTCCAGAGTATTTAATGGTTAATTGACTGCTAGATTTGTTGACTTAAATAAGACTTGTTAGCTGGGTGAAAGCATGATGGACGTAAAGATTCTCCTTTTACAGGACTGATCCCAGTGTTAAGGGTGATGACAAACATAAAGTAGAAGCACATCTGTTGTATATGTTGGATTGTGTATTTTTATATCTGCTCATTGTATTGTTTTTAGTATTTGTCTATTGTATTATTCTTCCTTCATACATGGTAACACTTTTTGTACTGCATGTCTGTTCTCATCTCTAAATTATAATGTAACTTATACTGAAACTGTGTATTGCATTTGTCCCTGGACCTTTTTGAGAATGGAGTTTATCCTGGTGAAACAAATAAATACAAATACAGATACATCATGTAAGATGGTACATATCTTGCAGTACATAACTAATGCATAATTTCCAATTGGCAACAACACAGTTCAATATAAGTTACAGTGAGAGCTGGAAACAGGCTGGGTAAGTTTAGTTACCAGAACTAAAGAACAAAGGCAGGCATTGCTGCAATGTCAATCAGAACTTGAAAATCTAGGTCTAAAAGCTGAAACCTCAATTTTATCATTTATAAAAAGTAATGAACACATTAATAAACAAAAGGTCTTGGTTAAAGCGCAACCAACAACAAAAAATATACAAAAACAACAGAGTAGAATAACTAAGTACCTTGAGCCAGTAGAAACTGTTCATTCCCTAACGTCTAGCCATGAAGGATTTCATAATAAGGATTTGTACATAAGAGGGAGACAATGCCAAGAACCTAGAATAAACAATAGTATTACCTTAGCATAATCCTCCCTGGGGTATACAGAAATTGAATCCTCTCTATCAGTAGTTAACAAAAATGGGAAATCAAATACAAGCAAAAAATGTATCGATGTGCAAGTTGATAACAACTTAAGCCACTTGGGTGATGTGGATACTGATTGACTTTTCAGTTTAAGTAAAAAGGACAACAGTTTAAAATTATTAAGCTGGAACATATCTCGAATGTCAAAAGAATTAAAAGATACTGGTTGCATTGACTTCCTTAGAAACTTTCCAATCATCCTATTACAGAAGACTTGGAATATGGAACAGGATTCCTGTTTTTTGTAAGGTTATCAAACTTGGAACATTAATGCAACAAAAGTAACAAAGTATGGTCAGGCATCTGGTGGCATTTGTACATTAATTGATATCTCTTTGGACTTCAGGGTATGAATTATAATTAGTAATATTTCAAAGTCATTATTGTGTCTAGAACTAAGTACAGGACAGAAAATTTATGGTATGTTGATAAATGCGTATTTAAATCATGGAGCCAAAAAAAAATGGTAACTGGTTCACTAAAGAGCCTGAATAATTTGTTAATTAATATCAGAACACATTATGGAGATGTTTTAGTAATCTTGGGTAGTGATCTAAATCTGAGACTGGGGGAAACACCGGAAGACTCAATTACAACATGGTCTTTGGATGATGCTTTAGACATACCAATTAGAAGCTCAAAGGATAACTATATAAATAAAGATGGGCAGCAATTTTTAAAATGTCTCAAAGAATATAATCTTAGAATAGTGAAGGGGAGTTTTAAGGTTGATTCTCCTGGTGAATGGACTTTTCCAACAAAAAGAGGAGGGAGTGTTCCAGATTGTTTTGTTATTTATATTCATTTTGCAAAATGAATGATTTTCATGTGCACCAGATCTGGGATAGTGATCACTTCCACATCATTATGGAAATCAACTGGGAGCTCTCGCATATAAGTACTAATCTGGATCAAAAACTAGAGGCTGATATCTACATGCTAATAAAAATGGTAAAAAGATTAAATGAAACCCCTATACTGAACAGATTTTATTAAATACAATACACAATAAGACAGGGACTAAAAAGGTAATTATCAATCAATCGGAGAAGGCTATTCTTGTAAGTGACTCAGTTGACATTTCTTTTACTATTACAAAATGTATAAATACTGTCCCCAACCTGGAAAGAAAAATCATTAAAGGTCTGACATCATCACATAGGGTCAAGGGGGATAATGCTATAGTAGGAGTTAACTGGTATGACAATGAATGTCAAAGGGTAAGAAAAACACTATACAAACAAGTAAGAAGAATGTGTGAAACACTGAGCTTTTGTGATAGAATATCCTTCTTTAATCTAAGAGCGGAATATAGAAATCTTATGGATAAAAAGAAATCAAATTATAAAAAATACTTATGGGAAAACTTACAAAATGCCTTAATAGAGAAAGAAGATAAAATTTTTTGGACTCTTGTTGCAAAGGGAGAAAATAAAAATAGAACAAATATTGAAGCCATGATTACCCCGAATGCTTGGCTAGCACACCTTAAATATATTTTCAAAACTGATTTGAGCTGTGATTTAAAAATAGACTCCAAGTCCCATTTTCCAGTAGCTAACCTCCATGTCCTTGAAAATACTAATGAATGGATGGACTTTTCAGTACATGAGGTTGCAGCAGCAATAAAAATGCAAAAGAGAAATGAAGCCCCTGGATTGAATAAAATACCAGCTGAAGTCTATCAAGTTGACATTTAGTGGTGGGCTGAATTGTTATGCTCTTATTATAATTATTTGTGTAAAATAGAATACTACCCTGAACACTGGTTAACATCTATTATTGTTCCATTGTGCAGAAACAGTCCAGAAAATGATCCAGCACAACACAGGCCAATTTCCCTACTCTGTATTGGTCTAAAAATTCTGTCTCATCTCTTACTGACCAGACTAGAACTCTGGGTAGAGGAAAAGGAAATTTTATCTATGTTTCAGGCTGGTTTTATGCATGGGAGGTCAACATGTGACCTTATTTTTACTTTATACCACATTTTGGACAAATATGTAACACAAAAAGCTTAAGCAATATATATGGCTTTTATAGATATCCGTACTGCATTTTACAACATGAAGAGAAATATTCTATGGTCTATCATGGAAGCGAAAGGGATAAACATGAAAATACCCTCACTAATAAAAAAATTACACTTAAATATCATGTTTAAGATTAGATATGGAAAAGACGGTGCCCTTACTCCTCCAGCCCGCATTGACTTTGAGGTTAAACAGGGCTGTATCCTAGCCCCAACTTTATTCAACATATATATTGAGACACTAATTGAAGATATTTCCAAATGTCACACTTTTCCTCCATACATCAATAAAATACAAATAAAATTATTATTATAAGCAGATGATGCTGTGGTGTTAGCACAAACACCATTGAGTCTTCAGCGGGGCTTCAACTCAATCCGAAACTCCCTACTCAAATTAGAATTAAAAATGAATTTACAAAAAAACAAAATTATTACTTTTGGAAAAAAATAGAAAATGTAATAGAGGAAGTGTATGGACTGTTGAAGGACATAAGGTAGAAGTGGTTAATGAATACAAGTATCTGGTGTCATTTTCAACAAGAGTATTTCCTGGAAAAAGCACATTCAACCTATCACCTCTATGGCAAAAAAAAACAGTGTTAGCAATAAATAGATTTGCCAGGAAATTTTGGGGTCCCTCATATAAGGCACAAAAAAGATGTTACGAAGCCAAAGTTAATGCCCAGATGTTGTATGCTGCAAAGGTTTGGGGCATTATGTGTAATGTCCAAGAATTGGAAAAAATTCTAAAGCTTTACCTCAAAATATTGCTGGGACTCCCAACTTATACCCTTAGTACAATTATTCATGCAGAGACTGGTACTCTGGACATTAAGACAAAAATAATAAAACTGCATGTCATTTTTAATAACAGCATCCCACAAATCTCCTGACAACTTACTGTATCATTGTTGCAAGAAGTGTTAAATAAACTATGTAAATCATCTTGGGCTGATGAGCTTAACAGTATAATGAATAAAGCTGGGTTAGAAAGGGATTATGTATTTACATGTTTTGGGAATCTCACTAATTTTATTTCTGCTGCAAAACAAAGAATTGTTGACATTGCAAGCCAAAAGGATCTGGCACTTATTCATGAGTCTAGATATTATAATATACTTAAGTCAGTTAAAAAAGAATTAGGACAGGTTTATTATGGAATATATGGAAATCAATGCCTGACAGATTTAACTCACCATGTATTTGTGCAGAGAATATTAGACTTACTATAACTCACTTAATATTTTAATGCAATATAATGTTGGAGGAAAGAAATAGATGGATTCCCCCATTTGTATTCAGTGGCCCATTAAACCTAGAGAAGAGCTGCTTAACATTTTTATGTCCCTAAATGACCAGTTGTGCATATATACCTTGGGGAATTTTGCACAGAGTATTATTAGGAAAATTAATAAGCCAACACATGAAATTATATTATACGTATGTTGTAGCCATATGGTTTGCAATCTATTCGTCTTTGTAACATATGTATGTCTTTTCATATCTATGTATTTGAACTCTGATTTTAATATGTATGTTTTTTTAACAATTATGTTTGTATGTGAATGTTTGTGAATACATACTTGTAAATAAAGTTGAACCTTGAAACTTGAACCAGTGAGAACTGGACAGTAACATTATTCCAACTTGAATCTAAACAGGTCATGGGATTCAGTTTGTTTTAATTTGAGAGGCATGTAATTCCAGATCTTGGCCTCTATGTACTATATGAGACTTTTTTTTTGGCCTGTGTTTGTCATAATCAGGAGTCCTAGATACTCTAAAGGATTTTTTGATTAAGGTTGGAATGCTTTTGTTTGCTTCATAGGGTGCCACAATGCATGGGAGTTACTAGGGGGTGTTATTGACAAGAATCTCATGCAACGGAGTACACATGTTTTGTGCAAATTTGTTTTCAGATGCTAGCCAATTTATATCATCAAAGCATGTTCTGGTGACATTTTTTTGGTTACTCTATTGTCTCCAGCTAGACTCACCTCAGAAGCTGGGGTCCTGTGCATTGACATCTGCCCAGAGTCTCCTGTATGTATGTATGCATGTATATATGTATGTATTTCAAATGTATTGCTACTTATCAGTTTTCATCATGTTGTCTTGAGGAAGGCTGCCATATTTATAAGGGTCCTAATATAACTGTTTTTTTGGATTATAACCCCATGATGAAAACTGATAAGTAGTAAGTGAGGGTATTCAAATCTGAGAGCCCATGCTTCCCATTTTTGAATGAAATATACCTAAAAAGGGGTGATTATAAAATGACTTTTTTCCATTCACATTGGTACGTGTTCTTCAGAAGTGTACATGAAGCAAACAATAATGGATATGTTATCACATGTGCCGACAGACGAAAATAGGACTTTGTGCTGGCACTAAAAATGATGAGTATGCAAGTCAGTGTGCCTACAGGTGAAATTAGGATCCTGCAATTGCACTCATTCAAAAAGAAACAACAATAGGGCACTAACTATTTGTTATTGCTATCCAAAAAGCTACCATGTTAATAATTAATTTTTTGAATTTGGATCGCACTTTAACTTGATAAGTAGCAAGTGTGGAGATTCAAACCTGTGGCCCCAAATGTACGACTTACAATGTCTGAATGTTTCCCCATCTGCCTTATTAACATGTATGCTCCGCTCCACAGATGAAAGCTAGCAGGATTGCCAGAAATGAGGGATCTCTTTAACCATTGTATACTGTTATCAGTCTGTCGAATGTTTTTAAAAGGTGCAGTCACTGTTTGGTATGAACAATTTCTAGAGCCACTGCTGAAACCATGATACTCATATTGCAACAGTACTGCACTTCTGCAAAAAGACGTACTGTTACAATTTTGGTATCATAGATTTTGTAGCTCCTGCACCTCTGCAGTCAGAGGTCAGTGTGTATGTCTTATACATGCAGCTGCAGAAGTGCAGGCCTGTCAAGTGTGTGTATGTCTGACAGTGTGCATGAGTACCTGAGGTTACAGAAGTGTTGGCCCATTATGGGCCTCTATTTCTGCAGTCAAAAGATCTTTTGTAATTTGGGTATCATATATTTATACCTGTGGCTGCAGGGGCCTGTGCTTCTCCACACAGAAGCAGTGTTGTAATTTGAGTATCCTGGATTTCTATCTGCAGCAACAAGAGAGTGTGTATGTCTTGCTGTGTGTATGCCACAGATACACACCTACAAAGGTAGCATATTAATGCTACTGCATTTGTGTTATCAGGAAATAGTTGTATGTTGTTTGTCTTACCTGATGATGGTTGTCTGTGGTGGGGCTTGGCTTTTTGCTGCTTGGAGGGTAGGGAGTTTAGGGTTGGAAACCCTAATACCACATTTCCCTATTTTTGTTGCTTTAAGTTGAACCCTAACTGGTGCATTAACACAGGGTTTTTTTCAATGAATTTCCTTTATTTTTGAGACAGTGGAATCCTATCCTCATTCATGCAGGTCCATTTGGGACCTGTGTGAACAGATCTATCTGGCTACTGAACTGCAGGGCCCTCTGGACCTGTGCTTCTGTGTGGCTACTCATGCAGATGCGCATGACCCAATTGTGGAGTCCATCAGGCTGCAGAAGCACACAAAGAATGACAATGTTCACTCATACATTGGTCATTTTATCATATGTTTACACCAAATTTTCAGCATAGCCTTCTTATGACCCAACCTCATGACCTGGTGGGTAAAAATGTTCAGTCTCTGCTAAAACATTATTTTGTACCACAGGTGTGAAAGCACATTTTGGCCAGGATTTGAAAAATGACAGCTGTCGCTGTCAAGAGGTGGTGTGAAAAAATGGTTATGTTCAAAACTTGGGATCCCAATATTGAAAATTACCGAAATGTATGAGTGAGCATAGACAAATTTCAATGTATGCTCATAACATTGTTGTTTTTTAATATTTTGACCCAACATTTCTAACATAGCCTTCTTATCACCCCACCTCATGAACATGGTAGGTGAAAATGTTCAAATCCCAGCTGAAATGACATTTTGCACCACAAATGTGAAAACATGTTTTGGCCCAGATTTGAAAAAAATATAGCTATCATGTTCATGAGGTAGTGAGAAAAATTGGTTATGTTGAAAATTTGGGATCAACATATTGAAAATTACCAAAGTTATAAGCATGTGTTGAAAAATTTTAATGTATACTCATAACTTTGTTTTTTCAATAATTTTACCCCAAATTTTCAACATAGCTTTTTTATCACCACACCTCATGAACAAGGAGAGAACATTTTTAAATCCTGCTCAAAAGACGATTTCATGCAACAACCCCCAAAATCACCTTTTGGGATATATTTGAATACTTTCACATCCCTTGTTCATGAGGTGGGGTCCCAAATATGTCATGTTGAAAATTTGGTGTAAAAAATATTAAAACATGACAAAGTTATGGCTTAAAGTTCAAATCTAACTGAAATGCATTAAACCAGACTTACCTTATTATTTTCTCATAGCACAGTTGCTGGTCCCAGTAGCAAGACATGTCTTTAGTTAGAGATTGGATGTACATTATGGGACACGTTCAGTTGAGTGAGACTGTGTGTGTGTGTGTGTGTGTGTGTGTGTGTGTATGCATGTGTGTGTGTGTGTGTGTGGTGCAATGTGGGGGGCCAGGGTGGGGTCGATGGGTGTCTGGGGGGTCAGATCACCAATGGAACTTTTTTCAAGTTAAACTGAAAAAAAAAGATCAGTGAGGGATGGTTTTCTTTATTTTAGGGGCCTTAGCTGACGGTGAGGATTGGGCACCCCATTGTTGGGCTCCTTGTCGGTGGCACCAGGGGTGGACACCACAGTGCCACCACACATATAAAGAGAATGGGGTCGGTGACCTGGAGGGGAGTTGGTTGACAAAAGCAATACCAGAAGTGGGCGCCCTAGTCTGCTTTTAATATTCAGTAAGTGTGAGGGAAAAATGATGGAGAGCTGCCTGAGGTGGGAGGAGGATGGAATAAATATTAATTACAAAAAAAAAATAAAGATGGTAGACAGACAGATAGATAGATAGATAGATAGATAGATAGATAGATAGATAGATAGATAGATAGATAGATGGATTAGCTAGACAGAGTGAGAGAAAGGAAAATATATTGGGATTAATGGCTCACTGCTCCAGCTGAAGCTGGCAACATGACTCCAGCTGCAACTTCACAATTCAGGAAAGTCCTACTCACAGACAGTTCTTTCATGAGATCTCGTAAAACAACATTTTTTCTTTCATGTGACCTCACAAAAGAAAAGTGAAAAGAAACCAAAGTCCCACCCCACCCCCCTTTTCATGAGCCAAGATTCCTCTTTCTTTCATGACTCATGAAAGAAGAAGTTTGGCTCACGCAAGAAGTATTGTAAAAAATAGGTCCCACCTTCTTTTGTGAGCCAGCAGTCTTCTTTCATAACTCATGAAAGAAAAAGCTCAGCTCATGAAAGAACTATAAATATAAAATTAAGTCCCATCCTTTTCTTTTGTGAGCTGAGATTCTTCATTCGTAAAACTCAGAAAAAAGTTTGGCTCACAAAAGAAGCATCAGGGCCCATCACTAAGCCTTCCACCTAGGATTTTACGGATGTCTCAAAACCATATTTCGGAGTTTTTTGTTTTCAAAAAATGAACACTAGAATCTAGCAAATCATGGTACTGTTGCACTAGATTCATGTGTCTGTTCTTCTCCAGGGCATAATTTTTATGGGTTTTCAATTTTCTTTTTCCAAAAATAAAAATTAAGATGGCTGCCATACAAAAGAATATATTTTTTCATGAAAGAAGAAATTTGGATCACAACAGAGGAATCTTCTTTTGTGAGGAAAAAAACTAAGTTTGAATGTTTCTTTTGTATCAGACATATAAATGAAAGACCCTATTGAGCATGCTCAGAACTGAAATGTCAAATGCTTAGAACTTGGGAACAAGTTAATATTTTTTAAACAAACTAAAACAAGGCCCCTTTCTACGGCAAGCTCCTTCTACCCTAAAAATTTCAGAACAAAATACCAAACTGTCTGGGCTGCAGGTGAGAGCAAAAAAAAACCACAAAACCAGCCAAAACTCCAGATTTTTCCACTTTTTGCACTACCTGGTTCTTTGAATCCAGACATCTGACCATCAAAAAACTTATCAAATCAAGAGACCTATCACCCTGACCATGCAAGCAAAATTGTATGCAATTCCACTGAATGGTGGCAAAGCTAAAAAGATGCAAAGTTAGGGGTTTAATATCAAAAATCCTAGTCTACCCAAACTATAGAGGTGCTAGCGCACCACTATAATATATGTATATGTATAAAACCTGAAGAGAAAATCCTGGTCTCTGATTGAGCCAGAGCTAGTCACATGACCTTGAATGTTTTTAATTTATTGACCAGTTTCAAATGTAGCTCGTCAGTTGTTCCATTTGAAACTGGTCATTATTTCACTAGACTGGGCAATAGTTTTTGAACTAATGCCCAGTCAACCTGTCAATCTCTATTCACTAGACCCCCCACCCACCACTAGGTTCAAGCTGTAGCTTGATGTGAGTCATTGACTGTCTTCATTTTTTTAATAATAAAAACAATCCTTGGTTCATATCCCCCCCCAACATCTTCCAAGTTTCCATAGTAGTACAATGGCCCAAGCAGTCCCTCCTAACTGAAACCCTCCCGCTTCCCCTGCTTGATGACTGGTACTCTCACACAACAAAACAGTGTTTTACTTTCATTTCAAAGCCTTGAATAATATAAAGAATAATATATGGGGTAGTGCATGTAAAAAGGTTTTACACACACCTGAGTTGTGGGATGCTACATAAACCCCAAGAGCGAAGCCACATCTCCTGTAAGAGAGAACTTAGACGCTATCTCTTCTCCTCCCATACATGCTTCTGCTTTAAACCACCCTAGCCCTTACTCTCTTACTCCACCCACCCCTCTCTGTTGGCACCTGGGTGCCTGGGGGTCCACCCCATATAGAGCACTTCCTCTCAGTTTCACTTCCTTATTTGTAGCACTTTCATCCTCTATTTCCTTTTGTCTTTTCTGCTTCATCCTTGCTGATTCCTCCTCTCAAACTCTATAGCTCTTATCTTCCATTACTTGTGGTACCCTCTGGGTAGCCTGTATTCTTACTTAACCCATTCTACTACCTCCTCATACCTATTGCCTCTCTACTCCCTCCATCTTCTCCCTAGCTCTCCCTTCATCTATTTTCTGCCTGGCTGGTATTCACTCTCTCAGCACTTTATCCCTCATTTTCAAATCAATGTCTGGATGCTTTACATTTTACCTAATTTTATTGTCTTATGTAACCAAAATGTTGTATTTGGTGTATTTGGTCTTACTACCTCAATTCTTTATCAAAATTACTACTGTTTATATGTAACTTGCATTATGTATCATGATGTTCTTTTGAAGTTTGTCTCTGTACTCTCCGGGGTTGTGCCTGAAAATAGTCTTTCTGGCTAGTGTACCTACCCAGTTAACAAAAACTAAATAAATAAATAAAATCCCACAATTAGGGTGTGTGTAAAATCAATAAAACCACCCCATATTTTATTTTTTCTAATTGCTGGTGTGCACTTTTTCACCCCAGCAATTGTTAAAAATCAGGAAGTAGATTGGCATTCAGGCAGCCACGGACTAGTCAGGATTCTGTGCTGTCCTGGTCTGTGGTCTGCCAACTTACAGTGAACCACTTATTTGCCATGTCACAGATATCTACTTATGTGGAGCAAGTATGGTATTTTTCTTTTATTTTTTAAAACTTACCATCAAACAGCAGCAGTTGCAGAGTTGTGTAGTACTTCCAATAGGAAGAGATGGGCAGATCCGGTGGCTCTTGCGTGCTGGCAGGGAAACCGAAATGAGACATATGTTTAAATATTTTGTGTTTGGTTTTCCCTGCCAGTGACTACAGGAAGAGACTTTTTCTTATCAAAAAAACATTCAGTGCCAACTGTGACGGAGCGATATTACAACCCTCACGCACTGAAGGAAAACAGTACATGCGCGGTCCAAGGGAAACCCAGTTATAATTTGCCATTATAACCAGCTACTGTAGTTATAATGGCAAATTATAACTGGGGTTTCCTATGGGAAAAAGTGCTACCCAGTAATTATAATATAGTAAAAGTCTTCTTCCTACCCCCATATGAAACCCAACCCCCCCAGCTTCCCCCACCCAATCCAACCCTAACAGTTTATTGAATTGCAATGCAGGAGAGTCTTTTTTTTACATGATAAAATGAAGTTGTCGGGGTGTGGAGGGAAGGGGGTGGAGGGTGCCAGAGTGAGATTGGGAGGGGTAAGTCAATAAACTACCAGGGTCCGATCAGGTGGGGGAAGCAGGGGGAGTTGTGTTGCTTGTGGGGGTGTGGTAAATCTTTATTATTTATTATGCAGTGGTAAACTTCAGTGAGTGATACTTTTTTATAGACAAGATAGATGATGACAGCAGAAAAAGGCCCATCTCATCTGCCCACACTAACTACATTGTTTTTTTTTTCTTGTCTTTCTTTTTGTTACATCAGAGGGTAGTGTGTGAGAAAGAGGTATATTATTCCCTGTTCCCTGTCACCCTTGGAGTAGTTTGTGAGAGCCTGGATGAGCAGCATAAAGGTAGCTAGACTGCACAATGGGGAGGGGGAGGTTTGAACAACAAAAACTTGACCCAATTACTTAGCTGGCAAAGGCAGCAAGAAAAGCCTGCAAAGAACAAGACAAAGTGCTTTTACACTACCAGTTCTGTAATGGAATGACCGTTACAGAAACAGCTTACAGTTACCTCCCTTGGTGTGTCAACGGGCGTGGGAAGTGATAAGCCAGACACAGACATTCTTTATAATTGTGACATACAATGTTAGATGGAACAGTTCTTATTCTTTGTCCACTCCTCCCTCTTCTCTCCCACTCTTCCTTTTTAGGATAGGCATTCTGAACATTTCTTACCAGACCAGTCTGTGGTTTCATTGGGGATTCAGATTGTCTCTGTCCTCCTTTTCTGAAAGGTTGATGGACTGTCAGAAAGTCCTCAGCCAGTGTCACAGCTATTTCAGCGGACTCGGGATTATGTTCTTTGATCCAGATCTGGACCTCATTTGGCAAGATTTGTAAAAATTGTTCCAGTACAAAAAGTTCTATAATGTCAGTTCGAGACTTTCCTTCTGGCTGAATCCATTTATTACATAGTTCTCTGAGAGGATCATGGGGAGAATGTCTCAAGGCACGAAAACGCTGCAGATATGTCTCAGCATTAATGTCATATATTTTAAGAATTTCCTATTTCACCATGTCATAGTCCTCTGCAAGACAGGGATCCATATTCCCGTATGCTAACTGGGCCTTCCCGGAGAGGTTGGGGGCTAATCGCACTACCCATTGGGATTTAGGCCAGTCACATGCTTTAGCAACCCTCTCAAACGTGGTAAGGTATGACTCAATATCTTCATTGACAGTCATCTAGTTAGTTTAATGTCTCGGGGACTGTTGGGGTTAGTGTTATTATTTCCCCCATTTCCCTGTCCAGCCACCATGGTCTGAATTAGTTGTAAAGTTTATGCCCACCTCACATCTTGGTGCCGGCGCTCTCTCTCTCTCTTTTCTGTGCATCAATGTCCCTCTGGCATTCGATTTCCAACTGGTGAACTGCCAACCAGTGTAGCAGATCCGAAAGGCCCTCAGGAGGTCTGTCATCTACCTCTGGTCATCTCTGCTGTCGCTCTTCTTCTTCACCATCACTAGTGGACTGCTCCTTTGGTAACTTTTGCCTTACTGAAGTCTCCAAACCAGGATGTAGGGGTACACCGGTTCTCTCTGTCTGTGACCGAGTCACAGCTCCTATCATTTTGGTATCATCTGTGCCAGTTGCCATTGTCCTTTCTTATCACAGTACCAGGTCTGGTACTAAGCTGGTTTCCCCCAATATAGCTTGGACAACCAGTATATCCCACTTCTGACACCACTTTGTCAATGGGCATGGGAAGTGATAAGCCAGACACAGACGTTCTTTATAACACACAAGACTTTGTGTGAAATTTATTTACAAAAAAAACTCAAAATAAACTTTTCAGAAATTAACTGTAAGAAAATAAAGCCAACAACATGAAAAATGGCTTTCTCTCAACTTGAGACTATCAGTACTTTTAACAGCTTGAGTACTGCCACAGAGTAGATGAGCTAGCCCCAGCACATCTACTATCCTCTATCTTCTATACTATCTGCTCTCTTGCACAAATCTCCACCTTATATAGGTGAACACTCTGACATCATTGATCAGCTGATCCACCCTATTCTAATACATTTAATCTCTACCCTAATACATTAAGTAGGGGATCAGCCTGACCATAAAAAATACATTGATTGGGCTTGATTATACAGAATGAACCACCTCTTAATTAGTTTCACAAGACAGAAACAAAGCGTAATTAAAACTCAAGGGTTTAACCCCTCCTTCTGGTGCTGACTTGCCACACCTGTACCCTATAAATATATGTTAGGAGCTGCCACTAGCTCCTTAGAGTGCAGTACCTGCAGCAAGTGAGACAGCAAGTTGACCAGGTAAGGGCCTCTATTTCTTACATAAACAACATAAGGAAAATAACTATTTAACCTTATATTTCTTGTAAGGTACCTCATTTTATTATTTAACTACAGCATGACTATATGCTGAGATGCTTGCTTGTTTTTGAACCTAATTGGTGCTTATTTTATTACCATTCCTGTTTACAATGGTAACCTTACATTTCAAAACACAGGCACCACAGGGACAACAGAGAACATTAGAGGGGTAGAATAGAAGAGATACCATGATGGGAGGCCACCCCTTCATGGTAGAAATGTGAAATAAGACAAAGGACAGTGGAGAAATTACTACTGCAGTAGATTTGAGAGAATATAAGGGTAAAGAGGAGAGGAATGTCCCGTGGTGCTGGGGGGGAGGGTTACAACTATCACAACTTAGTAAAATACATTTGTTCTGATTCCATAGTGAACATTTGCACGGACCATGTCCCCTGATTGACGTGGTTTGTCCTGATTTGTTCCATTGCCTCCTGCCATGTGTAATGGCCATTCCAGAAACAGCATTGTCTCCCAGGGAAATCTCGGAGTAGTGGGAAAGCAGGAATGAAATGATAGAAAATGGAGGAGGGGCGTTGCCGAAAAAGTGCAGTCTAGCTACCTTTATGCTGCTCATCCAGGCTCTCACAAACTACTCCAAGGGTGACAGGGAACAGGGAATAATATACCTCTTTCTCACACACTACCCACACTAAAATCAAGAAACAGCAGAGCAGGTTACAATGGTGCCACACAGGTAATGATCATTTCAGAAAAGAAGCCTGTGTGTAAAAGTGGCTACAGAGACAGAAACAGGTTGATCAATCTTTTTGTTGTTGTTGGTTTTTTTTGCACATGTATTAGGTGTTCTGCAAGATGTGAAGTTTTATAAAACAGATATTAACCAGAGTTGTTTCGGGCTATAGCAGGAAAACCTTGACTCCTCAGGATGAACTATTGTTTTCCAATAGTCATATTGCCCCCAGCCTATGGTTCCAAATAATATAACAACTGTCAGGTAACATTTCATCCCTCATGGTCAATATTTTGTCTCTATAGCTTTCAACTCTAGTTGATATTTGTATATTATATGTGTGCGTGTGTGTGTTATGAGTTATTGTTATATATTGATAATATATGCATAACATACAGTATGTTTCAATTAACCAGTGAATGTAGAATATGTTTTGCATGTATTTCACATACAACTTTAAAATATACTGTACAGTATGTGGAACACATTCTATAACTCAATTAAAGTTGAATTCAAAATGCACCGGGAAAGATTCATTATATTATTGTTGTCTTTGTGACTTCTATTTTTTACAATGTGTACATTTGCAAAATATATGCTAGATACATTTCAATGATATTCTGTTTGTCAGAAATACAAAAACATATTTATTAAATATTCAAAATATTTTCAAGAGTTATGTAAATCATATGCAGTATTATAATATATATATAATTGGAATATATTCCTCATGCATCTTAAATAAATTAACCAATTACAACACACATCTTTTCTTCACATAAATCATACAAAGTTATAAAATATGCATACATTTCAGGCATATCATATGATGAAAATATATTTGAAAATATATTTGAAAAATGAATTTAAAATATATATGTTAATGTTTATTTGTTACATGATATGCCTTGCTAGTGTGGACAGGCATTAGTTTTTGCCAGAGTTTTAACTCTTACCTTTTGTTCTGGGCTGCAGATTTATGAAGTGTTGGAGTCTCCAAGAGCTCAGTGCAGCATCTCTGGAACTTGTTTCATACAGGCAGAAATCTGTCTACTACAACAATACAGTCATCAAATACAGGCACTACTATGTAGTGCAGGTTGTGACAGTACATACAAGTGCATGGTACATGTATTGACAATCACCCTTCATGTCATTTAAAACAAAACTAACCTCTCCAGATACAGCTAGAGAATGTCCGGCATCAATTTGAGAAGCCAAACATTAAAGTAGTCTTCCTATAATAATATTTTTATTTTTAAGGTGCTTTTCAAAAACCAAGGTGCCGTACAGATTAAAATCAAACAAATCAGAATAAAAACAGTCTTAAAATCAAAGAACACCATAAACACTATTACACAAACTAATCATTCACCATAAGCCTGGTGCCATAGATAGGTCTTTAAGGCTGATTTAATGCCCTCCACCGTCGAGCATTCCCATAACTGATGAGGTAGAGAATTCCGTAGTGTGGGAGCCATGAACATAAAAGATCTGGCCCCCAAAGATTTCAAATGTACCTTCAGACTCTGTAGCAACCCCTTGCCAGCTGAGCAGAGCGATCACCTAGGGCTGTAGGAAACCAGGAGCTCTTTCAGATAGTCTGGGCCCAGTCCATGTAGGGCTTTAAAAGTCAGCAAACCAACTTTAAAGTGATCCGCCTCTGAACTGGCAGCCAGTGCAGTTCATGCAGCACCAGCGTAATATGACAGGACCAAGAAGATCCTGTCTAAAGCTGGGCCACCGCATTCTGCACCAGCTGCAGGTGGTGGATTTCCACCCCAGAAAGCCCTAGGTATAGGGAGTTGCAGTAATCTAAGTGCAAGGACACAAAGGCGTGGACCAAAACAGGAAGGTCGCTGGATGGAACCAGATGTTTAATCCTGGAGATATTCCTTAGATGGTAAAAGGAAGATTTGATGATAGCCAACACCTGCAAATGCAGGGTCAACCCTTCATCAAAAATTACCCCCAGGTTTCGCACCTGGTTAGAAGTTGGGAGGGAGACCCCCTGAGAACAAGTCCAGAGGGTGACCCACCTCCCAAACCTCCTGTCCAGCGACCAGGTTCCACAACTGTCACCTCAGTCTTACCAGTGTTCAACTTCAGCCAACTCAAATCCATCCACTCCTGGATTTCTTTGAGACAGCTATTAAAGACTGAGAGAGCTCTATCCTGGGTGGGTGCAAAAGAAAGGTAGAGCTGGGTATCATCGGCATAACAATGAAACCTTAGCCCATACCTTCTTACAATGTCTCCGAGAGGTAGCATGTACACCGCGAACAACATTGACAATAAAACCAAACCCTGAGGAACCCCACAAGACAGAGAAACTGGATCTGATGAAAACATTCCAGATACCACTCTCCGAGTTCTTCCAGTGAGGGACGATGTAAACCATCTGAGGACAGTTTCCGTTATTCCAGAGATGTACCTCAGATGGCTAAGTAACAACCTATGGTCCATGGTATCAAACACTGATGATAGATCCAGAAGAACCAAGATGGAGTGGCTCTTCCGATCTCTAGCTATCAGGAGATCATTGAGCACCTGAACCAGTGCTGTCTTGGTACTATGCCTCTTTCAAAAACTGGACTGGAGGGGTTCATCGATGTCATGGATGATTAAATGGTCCTCCAGTTGTGCTGCCACTACTTTCTCAATAACCTTCCCTAAAAAAGGGAGGTTAGAGATTGGTCTGTAGTTAACGTGGCAGTTTGGGTCCAAAGTAGCTTTCTTCAAGAGTCGTATCACTACCGCCTCTTTCAGAGAGTTAGGAAACTCTCCAGATTCTGAGGAGCACCAAACAATCCATGCTAGGATTGGACCGATAACATCAAGACAACCCAAAATCAGGGAAGTTGGTCCAGGGTCCAAACTACAACATGTAGGGTGCACACCCTGGATGATCCACATGACATCCATGAAATCGGGATGGCTGAAGGTACTCCAGGAAAACCGGGGGATAGTGACCTCATGCTGATCACAAGCAACACCCAGAGACTACACTGGTTGGAGCCCTGCCCTGATGTCAGCCACCTTATCAGCAAAGAAATGAGCAAGGTCATCGCACTCTATTTGCAAAAATGCTTTCCAGACCTGGAGACAGGCTGGGTTGCACAGTCTGTCCACAGTTCAGAACAGCTGAGCTGATCAGTTCTGAGCTGCCACAATCTCTCTGGAGAGGAACTCTGCCTTCTTCTGGGTGACTGTGGCTTGATAGACTTGATAATGGTCCATCAATCTAAGGTGACTGACATCAAGGGCAGATTTTGCTGGTGATGCTCTAGCCTTCATCCTAGTCACCACATCTCCCTCAAAACCCCAATGAACTGTGGGGATTGATGGCAAAGGTAAAGAGGACGAACTTGGACTGGAGCAATAACATCCAGGGATCTCGAGACGGTCGTATTATAGGCCAACACAAAGGTCTCTGGATCTCTGCTTACCCCAGAGAAGGACGATAGATCAAGTACCGCAGATAGGCTCTGAGAACTTATATCTCATAAAGGGCAGTACCTGACCATCTCCCCGAGGGGAGGCCTACAAGGGGGGTGCTAAAACTAAACCCCATGATGTAGTGATCAGACCACGCAACTGGTTCCACCCCCAAGTTGGAGGCTTGGATCCCTAGGAGGAAGACCAGGTCACAAGAGTGTCCATGTTATGATTAGCAGTGGTAACCACCTTGTGTAAGGCCCAGAGATGTCATTAGTTAGAGGAAGTGTTGTCCAAATTGTGAGAGTTTGTCATCGATCCAGGCATTAAAGTCACCCAGAACCATCAGTCTGGGCACCTCAAATGTCATGTCGACGACGAAGTCTGCAACTTCCTGAAGGAATCACTTCTCATCGCCGGGTGGACGGTACATGAGGGCAATCCAACAACCTACACCTGCTACTACAGTACACTCAAATGACTCTGCTTCCTCAGCTAGTACACTGGTGAAGTTCAGTTCAGTCTTGAAACAGACCGCAAACCCCCCCAACCCCATGATCCAATCTCGGGCGGTGTATCACTGAGTACCCGGCTGGAGTTAAAGCCTCCAAAATGGGGCCAGAATTTTCATCTAGCCAGGTCTCAGTGATGCAAGCCAGGTCCACTGTTTCAACAAGATCTGCAATAATTGTAGTCTTGTTTTTAAGGGACCTGGCATTACATAACACCACCCGAGTTGGATGAACCTCTCGGGCCACCAGAACCATCTGCCTACTATAATCAGTAGTGCCCTTGGGTATGGAGACCAAGCACAGAGCCCCACGATCTGGGTTTCATTTTGCCCCAGGGCATCTCCTGGAACCTACTAGCCTAATGTGATGGCACCCCTCATTCGCCCTCCACTGTTCACCCCCCCAACTCCTACCCATGATACTGAAAGCCCTACACTGTTGGTAGATAGCGAACTGGAGAGGAGGGGGGGGAAAGGGGCGGAGGGCGTGAAGAGCAGAGGATGAATAGTGCACGGCTGCGGAGGCCAACATCCCAGGCATTTAATGACCAATAAACTCACAGTTAAATAAATATCACAAATGATCCAAACAGATAATTATCATACAAAAATCCCCAAATCAATTATCTAAATTATAAAATTAACAATAATTACAACCCCAAAACCCAACATATAACAATTTAAAATAAAAAACCTAAACTTTGAGTCATTGAATCCAAAAATAATCTAAATAACCACGTCTCACCAAGAAACAACAGTTCAAGCAAAAACCATTCAGCTCCCAAGGTTCTCTCACTACCCAGAGAGCTAAAGGAAAAATATATACTCAAAGTCGATTTATACAAAGTAGCCAGCAGTACTTTAGATAAAGATCAGGTGTAAAGTAGAAGTGTTGAAGATATCCAAGCCCTCTCACTGCTTGGAGAAATAAAATAAGCACTCTCACTGCTTATAGAGTCAATGACATAATCCAAGTTACCAGAAATAGAAAACATAAAAACGTCTGACCGTATTTCCAGTTTATAGGGCACAGGTAATCGTCCACTGAACCACTCCTTCCATGCCAAAATCCACACAGGAAGTCCCAGAAAATCCACTACAGACAGGCATGAAGAGAAGCCTATGTGCTGGGGCCCAAGTCAAATATATTCACTGTGACAAAAGGAACCATTAACTGGGATTCTCTTATCAGTAGACCCCCCCCCCCGGGAACCAAAGAGGACCCTGAGCCCACTGGCCAACTTCCTGGCCAGTTCACAACTCACATCCCCCAAGCCACAGCAAAATTTGACCCCCGACTCCGGATCACAAATTAAGGAAAATCCCTGTACCACAATAATTTGGCTTATGGTTCAGTACAGTTCCTTAGCTACAGCTCGATCTTCCAAGATGTTCAGAAATCCCCACAAAACAGGTCAGCATTCCAATTCCAGTTCCTTATCCAGATTTCTCCTCCAGAAGGGCAGAAAGTAACACATTCAACCAGAGAAAACAGCACAAAATCCTCCCCTCTACTCCCCGACTCCACAGTCTACCACACTGCGGTCAGGCAAGCAATGAGTTACATGCTGAAGCTCCCCTTAAAAAGGGCGGAAGGTAGCATTAACAAATCCAGGTGGAGTCCTCTCACACAACTTAGAGGTACTCCAACACAGCTACAGCTCCAGAACAAGCCAAGATCCTCCCCACAACTCCCCGGCTCCACAGCCTATCACACTGTGGTCGGAGAGGAGCCGCGCACACTACTGAGAAGCCAAAAGCTCCGGTACTCGGTACTCGAAAAATCGCAAACGTCTCTCACCCTAATCTAACTCACTTCTTCAGCCCTAACTAGTCTGTTAACACACAAAATAAAACAAGCAGAAAAATAAATGTAAAATAAATGCAAATAAATAAAATAAACAAACAAATAAAGCTAGTGCTTAGGCTAGCTCACCCGCTATCTTGCATCCCTTCGTGAGTCATTTTGCATTGAAATGTTAGTCTGACATGTGATAGCACAGCATCACTAACACTCAAGGTCTTCTAATAAATGTTTTATTGCTGAAAATGTGATTCTGCATAAGGTGACTTATGGAGAAGTGCCACTTATATTGCATTCTGAAACCAGTAATGTAGATACCAGGGTGCCATGTCATACTAAAACATCAAGTTTCTGTGAGGTGGCACTGGATCTCAGCTGTACAGACAATCTGCTATAAAACTGGAAAATATCAGCCACCAATTCAAGACTGGGGAGGCTGAACCCAGGCAGCTGCAGATCGTTGAGCCTTACCTCACTGTTTGGAAAACTGTTTGAGCGTATCATAAAAGAAATGGTGATTTAGTACTCTGAAGAGAATGAGCTATTATAATGTAACATGACTTTTCAAAAGGAAGATAATTTCAAACTCTTCTTGGCTGTTTTCTTCAAGTAGATAACTAAAGTGGTGAATACATGCCATGGATATAGTCTATGTAGAGATCAGCAAGGCCTTTGAGACAGTACCCCATGGAAAACGCATGAAGAATGTACTCAATACAGAGTGTACAAATTGTGTAGGATGTGGAGAGTCAATTGGCTGCCAGGTAGGAAGTTTGAGAGGTAGCAAACGGTCACCGCTCAGAGTGGGGAAATGTTTTGACAGGCGTGCCCCAGGAGTCATTGATGTATTCATTGCTGTTTAACATATTTATTAATAACCTAGAGGAGATGGATGTCAGCAGCAGGTCGCTGAAATGTGCTGAAGATGCCTGCTTAGTAAATAGAGAGGTCGTAGCTGAGGGGGAGATGCACTATAGAGAGTACTGCATATATAACAGTTATAAGCCAAGAAACGGGGATCTAGATTTACAACATGTAAAGGCAAGGTACTATATCTAAGGAGGACTCTAGTTAATGCATATACTCTGTGTGGAACAACAGTGGACTGCAGAACAGAGGAGAGGGCTCAGGGCTAATTGTGGACAGTAAGCTAAAGCCAAGGAAGATGTGTACTGCTTCAGTCCGGTGAGAAAACACAATGTTAGACTGCATTATAAGTGGGTAAGGAGTAGGGCAAAGAAGATGACCCCACCACTGTTAAAGGCCTTGTCTAGACTGCACCTATAGTACTGCATCCAACTGTAGTTGCCACAGTACAGTGAGAACATTAAAGAGACTGAGAGGGTCCAGCTCGAGGCCACCAAGTTGATTAAGGACTTAAGAGACAGCAGCTACAAGGTAAGATTGGACATACTCAAATGTTTTAGCCTACAGAAGAGAAGGCAGAAAGGGGTCAATATCCTTATGTTACAAATACTGAAATAGATAGACAAGGTATAGCATTCTTGGATGTTTGAGCTGCTGAGTAGTAGCAGATTTGGGGGGAGCAGGAATAGGTGAAGAATTAGAAAGCATACATATGCCCAGAAGGTGGTTTACATGTGGCACAGCCTACCTGGTTATGTTGTGGAAGCTAGTATTGTTTAGGTTATCAAATCAAGATTAGATGGATTCCTGGGGGGGAATGGCATTAAAGGTTACCAAGCATGAATAGGGGTACTGTAGAACTAAGGTTTATCTATATGGGTTTGTGTTCATAGTGAAATGGGGAATAGCCACTTTGATGCAAAACCCAAGTTTCTTCTAGCACCGCAATAGCACATTATGACCATATGACCGTGTAGCAGTGAAATAATGCACATACAACTGAAAAGGTCAATGCATAGTCTACCTTGATTTTCATTAAGGAACCTGTTTTCAAGGACATGGTCACTAAATAAAATGACAGGCTTTGCTGCATCTAGAGGTGTGCAAAGTTAAGACAACTTTGCTGTGCCAGAACTTCATAAAGTTGGCCAACTTTGTGAAGTTCAAAGTGTCACCTTTGCAACATTTTTTGCTAGGTGAAGTGGCACTTTTTTTCTGCGGAGTAAAAAAATGTTGCTTATGATGTTGCAACTTTATGGAAAAAAGTGCCACTTCACCTGACAATATGTTGCAAACTCAGCAGGGTCGAACTTGGTGATGCCAATAAGAACTTCAAAAGCTTTGCCAAGTTAAAGTTTCACAACATTGTAGCAACTTCGCAGATGAAGTTTAACTTTGCTGCATCTTCCACTGCATCACACTTTATACTGGTTGGATTTAGTCAGTTGTTAAATAGAATGGCACAAAGTAAAAATCACAATTTTTTCTTGCCAATGTCTTGGTAGCATAATTTCATTTTGTGCTAGTAATTGGAGTTTTAAAAGTTATGATGTCACTGGAGATGATAGAATGTGTTTAATATCTACCATTTGAATCACTATGTGTTTGCCTGCTTGCAAAATGTTTGTCCCACAAAGAGTTGCGAGGTGATCAGAACTGTCACAAGTATAGTTCCATCAAAACTGTCTGCATATGGCAGAATAAAGACTACAGCAAAGTATGTCACACATTTGTCTGCCTGAATCTGGCCACTTGGAGACAAGTCAAAAGTGATTAGAACAACACTTGCTCAAGACATCTAGTTATGTTACAGTAATAAAGGTTTCATCTGATTTACTGTCTGGAATTCTACAGTGTGACAGTGAACTATGCCTCAGTCAAAAGAATGTGACATTTTACAGGCAGTTAAAATGAGCTGCAATAAACTATGGCTGCAAATTGGAAATCAAGTAATCTGAAGCATCATGCAAGCAGGTCATCTGGCACAAAACATGCACATTATTTTAGAACATTCCTAAAACCAGTTATTTTAATTTTCAAAAAGAGTCACAAGAAGAAAAATGATAGTGCAAATATTTTTTTCTATTAGCAGTATAATTTGATATGTCAACCTTTTTGTCATCTGCCAGTTTTGACATTGCCTCAGTGTAAAGCCCCTAGAGTTCAAATTATTGCTCATGTTAATGCTGCCAGCCCCACTCATGTAGCAGACTATCATTCGATTTGTTATGACTGCAACTGGGCTATAAAATACACACAAATCAATGTTAGCCAATGAACCTTTTTAGAAGAGGTTGACAGTATGTATTTAAAGATCAACACTGAGAACATTTGGCATTTTTACATGCAGGTAATACAAAGATGAGGATGATGAAGCGTGTGTGTGGTGTGTGTGTGTGTGTGTGTGTGTGTGTGTGTGTGTGTACACTTACATCTGGATTTGAATGGCTGTTAAGTAGAACATCAACATACCTCAGAAGAGGACCATCTAGACAGCACATGATATAATCAGCTGGGAAACAAAATGTGGCAGATGTAAAGCAGTTGTCAGAATAGAAAGTTGCTATAGGCAGAAGACTCTGAAATAGCATTAGAAGAGCTCTCCACATGATCTAAGGTGTTGGTAACAATGTTGCAGTAATCTCCCTAAATGCAGAAAAATATTTGGAAGACAAAACATGACAGATGGAAAGCAACTGACAAACAGAAAGCTTGGGCAAGAGCCAAGTAGTTGATGTCCTGTATCTGGACTTCAATAAGGCCTTCGACTGTACCTCACAGGAGACTTTTCAGGAAGCTAGAAGACCTGGAAGTGGGGACTAAGTTTGTTGTATAGGTCAGGCACTGGCTGCTGGACAGACATCAAAAGGTGGTAGTCCGAGGGGAATTCTCAGAAGCTATGCCTGTAATCAGTGGGGTCCCACAGGGCTCTGTGTTCGATCCAATGTTAACATATTCATAAGTGACATTGCAGATGGGATCATAGGTAAGATATGCTTGTCTGCAGATGATACAAATTTCTGTGGGAGGTTGGACATGGAGGAAGTGAGACAAAAAAATCAGAGAAGACCTGGTTTGGCTAGAGAAGTGGTCTGGCATTTGGCAACTGGAGTTCAACAATAACACCAGTAAAGTTATGCACTTGGGAGTGAAAAACCCAGGGCCCAAATACTGTTTTGGTAGTGTCTAGCTAACCAGGTCAGAGGAAGAAAAGGACCTGGATGTAATTATCATGAGTGACCCGAAACACTCGGCACACTGCAGGAAAGCTGCAACCAAAGCAAATCAGATGTTGGGCTGTGTAGCCTGGGAAATTACCAGCAGGCAGGTGGCAGTCATTCTGCCATTGTACAGTTCTTTAGTGAGACTGAACCTAGAGTACAGTGTGCAATATTGGTGCCCTTATCTGAAGAAGGATATCAACTGCTGGAAATGGTCCAGAGAAGAGTAGCCAAGATAATTCAGGGCTAACAAGGCAACATCTACAATGAGAGGCTCAGGAGGCTCAACATACCCTCTTGAGGACAGAAGAGAAAGAGGGGACATGACTGAGACCTTCGAGAACCTTAAAGGTAAAAAAAAGGTGAGCACCATGGACCTCTTCATCCTTAGGGAAACAAGACCACTTTAGTAACAGCCTGCAGCTGGTGGGAGGAAGGTTCAGTAGGGAGACAAGGAGGCAGTTCTTCACTGAGAGTGTGGTAGCTAAATGGAATGAGTTGTCTGAGGAGGTGGTATCCCTTAAAATGGTGGACAACTTAAAGAGAGATTGGGCCATGGTGATGGAAAAAGTTGCATGTAGAGAGGGGTCAAGGGGGATATGGGGAGGAGTCAGTTCCCTCTGTAAACACAGCAGGAACTGCATACTTGAGCAGACTAGATAGACCTTAAGGGCTTTATTTGCTGGTGCATATATATGTTCATATGTTTTATAGCTAGAAGACTCTCTAATGTTAAAAAAGCCCTATGTATGATCTCAGGTCTTGGTAACATTATGGCAGAAATCTCCCTAGATGCAGAAAAAGCATTTGGCCAGATTGAATGGGGATATTGTAAAGTGGGCAAGATTAAAATAAGATTTGTAGCAAAATTTAATAAATGGAGAAATAAATTATATAAAAAAGGAAGCTCAAATTAGGACAAACTATGAGAGTTAACAGAGGGTTTTTACTTCTTAAGGACATGAGATGGGGGTCCTTCTGCTGTTTGCTCTATCAATGAAATCCCTTGCAAACTACAACTGACAGATCTAACAGGTAATAGAAATGAATATGCATGTGGGGCAACAGAATATATCCTTATATGCCAGTGATATCCTAATCTACTTAAATTAATTATCAACCTCAATACCAGATTTGAAGAACTTTAGATATTCATAAACATTCATGTTGCTGAGTAAATAAAACAAAGTCTGAAATTATGTATCTCAGCATCATAGATAATGGGATCTAGACTAGCTGTACCTTTCAGAATAGCTCAGAAAAATTAAAATATTTAGAAATTTATGTAACAAAAAATAATGCAGGTAACTATGCCTTAACCCCTGTATATCCGATTTCATGCCATACAACTTGTGTGTTGTTGAGCAGTAGCTAATTAAGTTTGGCATATCTCTACAAGTTTTTAATGTAGAAACACAGTGTCATATATATGTTACGATAAGCGTTGCTATTCCATAGTATGAACATGCTTCCTGAATTAGTCAGCAATTTCATGCTTAAGGTCACATTTACTTCTCTGTGTATGAAAAAACATATCTGTGACCAACATTTTCAACACACAAAGAAAAATAAAATGCTTGTATGATTGCATATGTATTATTGACTTGTTTTATTTAATTTATTTGCCAAGCTGCACGTTTAATTTTTTTGTACACCAATTTTGGGTAATGTAATCTAACTGAAAACATTTTTGGATTGTATATATCCTTTTGTATCATAATAGGTTAACAGCTGAATTATTAAATAACAAAATTAAACATTTGACATTTAAACATAAAAAAGTAGTAAAGCAGGCTCAAAGCAGGGAAAAAAGGGTATCTTTGAAGACAAGGAAATAAGAGTAAGCTAAAATAGATTAAAAGGATATAGGTTTTTTTGTGTAATGCACTGCTGCTTTAAATGGCATAGATATGTAGCACAAACTGATGCAACATGTAAATGGCACTGTATGGTGCAAGTCTCATATCACTGGCAAGAATGAAAGTGGACAAGGACTTCATTATCCTGAAATATAACTATATATAAACTATAGAAGAAATAAATCAAAGTAATGAAAACCCCAATAACTACAAGGTTCACAGAAATCTGGCAGCAAGTGCATTAGGCGACTAAAATGAAATCCAAGATTTTGTTGCATACCTCAGTTTATCAAAACAGAAACTTTCCAATTATATTCCAACAACACAGAAGTAAAAGTGTTCGATTGTGTTGAAGAGTTACAGTAATGCAAAGTTAAACTTTTCCATCATTTAAACAATTTCAGTTAAACCAAACATACTTGGAACAGAAATTGTTCAGACACCTACTGCGTCATAGCTACCTCATTAAATATTTAAGTCCAGATCTATAAAAGTCACAAGCATCCCAAGCAGAAAACAATTATTATTTTGGCTAGATAACATAAGGGATACAACTGTGAGCCTATATATAGTTTTTGGTAAAAAACGTAAACAGAAAGTCATGCGTCTAACAACAGATAAGAAAATTACTTAACAATGAGATTTGATGCAAATGGAAGGTATGTGATATTTTATGATGTGAATAAGATCTCCATGACTATCATTCTCAGACAGATTTATACTGTACACCAAATTTACTATACTATACTCCTAAATGGTTGCATCAGATGAATCTATAATCTTTTTTTCTATGCACAAGTTGTAAAAGGGGGAAACGACTGGTATTTGTAAATTATTAAAAACCTTCTGGAATTACGTACTGTAATTGGCATTATTATTTGAATGGAGTGGGTGCAGTTTATGCAGGATAAAATGGTGCACAAGATTTTCCGTGTGAAATCTTGGATGATGTTGAGATTTCACATGCAAAGTCATGAAACCAGTTGAACATGTCAGGGAGGTTGTGCCCCCCGCAACCCCCCCCCCACACACACACACGTCCATCGCCAGCATTTGGGCTACTTATTCATGAGCCAACTGTGGAGGGGTTGTGGGATAACAGATGGACCAGACACCAAACTTCAGGTTCAACACAAAATCTCTGTGTGACGTCTTTCAGATGAGACGTTAAACTGAAGTCCCATCTGCCTGGATTGGTGGTAGTTCAGGTGGATGTTAAAGATCCCATGGCACTTATCGAAAAGAGTAGGGGGAATTTTTATTAAGATAACATCAAGTAACAGAAAGGTCAAAAAACATAATTAAAGGGAACAAAAAATTGGAGAAACAGTGTTTGAATCACACTAAGAAGAAAAAAAAGTTTAGAAATTATTCAATTAGTTAAATCAACAGTATATGACAATCTAAATTTCATCCAATTGTTAGCAATCATTTATATTTAACATAGAAAACCCTTTCCACCAAGTTGAAACCTTTTTGGATGTATGAATAGCTACATCTAAAATGTGCACCGTTTCCACAGCTGTCTCTATCAGATTACCCACTGTTTCATGAGGCATCTTTTTTTGATATAACCCACTGACATCTAGACTGCCAGAGATAACAATTTTAAACAGCAACAAAAAAAACATTAATGTATCTTTAGAATAGACAGTTCCTGGATTATGGAATTGCCCTAGTACCAAATTATTATAATTAACATGTCTTAACCATCCCATATTCCATCTTGTGGCCAGGTAATTCCAAAGAGATTTTGCAAAACAGCAATGAAATAAAAAAAATGATCTATAGTTTCCTCTCTATTTATGCAGGCCTCATACGGGCAATTTCTTTCAGATTTAGCCTTATAGTTAGCAGTTCCTCTAATGTTAATCCTGCCATAAACTACTAACCATAAGAATTCCCACATCTGTATAGGAATCCTTGGATTGGTTAATTGAACCAATACCCCCTGAGTTTTGGGATGATGGACAGTTTTTAAAACAGGGTTCAGTCAGATGTACTGAAGATATGACTATCGTGTATAACTGGGGTCCTGTGTTATTAATAATTTGTTGCTTTGTTATATCCCATTTACACATTTTTTTTCAGCTGGGATAAACCACTGTGGGATTTGAATAGTACAGTTCAATTTCAGGGGGTTAGTCTGCCATTTGGCCATGTATCCTGATAAGTGTATCTTGGTCCAACAGGAATATATTGTTTCTTCAAACATTAGGCCATGTTTTAAGGAATGGAAAAAAAAACAAGTTATAGAAGAAAACTACCAGGTCTACCATTCCCAGACCTCCTTTTTCCTTTTTTTAAATATGTGTACTGTCACTTAATGGGGTTTAGTCTGTTTCCCCATAACATTTTCCATGATGGCCACAAGGTCCACCTTAGTGTCTGCTGTCAGTGCCTGGAACTTACTGAGTTTGTTGCCTGGACTCCTGGCATTAAGGTATACCTCCTTCCATCTGACTCCTGTTCTTACTTTGCCACTGTGCTTCTGTTTTCCATGTTTTCTCCCACCCTTTTTGGGATATACTGTATGTATGTATATATATATATATATATATATATATATATATATATATATATAGCAAAAAATCAGTTTAATGCATTAGCTAGGGTTGTTCCACAGTGACAAAGTGAGGAAATTCTGTGTTAGGGTTGAAAGTCCCCTTGGACCCCGCCCACACCTCCAACTGGTATCGGGGTGTGTGTTGGGATTGCTGGTCCTATCTCTCACCCCATCAGATGCGTGAAGAAGCAGAGGTATAGGAGAATGGGGTAAGAATTAGGACCGACAACCCCAACGTGCACCCTGATGCTGGTTGGGGGTGTGGGCGGTGGGGTCCAAGGGGGGGCTTTCAACCCCAACACCGAATTTCCTCACTTTTGTCGCTGTGGAACAACCCTAACCAATGCATTAAACAGAGTTTTTTGCCTCTAATTTCCCTTCTTTTTGAGAAGTATAATGAGAAATAGTGAATGTAATGTGGAGGCGGCACGTGATGTCTTGTCACATAGTAACACGGTGCCCACAAACACAAATGGTAATGCGCATGGTGACACAAAACGAAACAGAAAGATAAACAGTACTGTACAGAGAAATGGTTAAAATAACTCAAGCGCAAATGGAAACACGAAGGGTAACGCACATGGTGCCATAAACGGGAACAGTAAGTGAAACAGTTACGGAACTGCAAGCAGAAGCGGTTAGGCTGTTTCTAGTCCTAATTTTCAGTGTGGATTATAAATTTATTTTACTTCTCCTATCCAAACAAAGGAGCATACATTGTGTCTTCTCTAGGCTCATGAGTAGTGTCCCAGATTCGAACCACTGCTCCAGCCTATCAAAGTCCACCTGCAGTCTAGACTCCACTTCTTTGGAGTCACAACCCTCTGCAACTATTATGGTATCACCGGCATATAGTGTTATTTGGGAGCAGAGGATGAATCTGGGGAGACAATTCACATAGACCAAGAACATCAGGGGACCCAAGATAGACCATTGGGGTACACCCCAAGTTATAGGGGCTAGATTAGAATTTAAGTTTCCTATAGATACCAGTTGAGATGATTTTCTAAGTATGATCTAGCCCATACTAGGGGTTCATTATTTACTCCAATTGCTTTCAAGCAGACCAAAAGTCTGCTGTGTTTCACTAAGTCAAAAGCTTTGGACAGGTCCATGAAGACCATGCCCACAGACCACACCTCACCCAAGGGGGTGACCAGTTGGTCAAAAAAGTCCATGAGAGCAGACTCTGTGGACCTGCCCTTTCTAAACCCATATTGTGCATAAAATCACCTTTCAGGCAGGATTTGCAAACTTTCACCTACCAGGTTCATAAAGTGGAGTGAAAAGAGAACTAAGTTGAAAATATCGGAAAAAATATGTTAAAATAACCATGTTATGAAGGAATGTTGAACATTTTTAATGTTCACTTATAACTTTTCAATATTTTGACCCACATTTTTCAACATAGCCATTTTATCACACACCTCATGAACAGGACAGGTGTTGTTTTTAAGATCCTGCCAAAAATGTGTTTGCACATTTGTGGCATGAAATGATGCTTTGGTCTCTATTTTATAAATGATACTTGTCATGTTCAGAAGGTGGGGGGGGGGTCGTAAAATGACTGTGTTGAACATTTGGGGTCAAAACATCCCAAAAAAGCTGGCTCAATGGTGCAGAGGATTGAGGCCCTGTAATGGGCTTTACCTCTCCCACAATGGTGACCAGAGTTTGAGAATGAGCTTGGATTGCTGGGAATTGGCAGGAGGGGAGAGCTGGGGGAGGATCAAGTGGCCACCTGACAGGTCTCCTCTCTCAGGTGGTGGTGGGCCAGTCCGGTGGTGCTGAGCATTGAGGCGCTAGACACCACACCTCATGCCATGCTGGTGACCCTGGTTCAGGAGTAGGCCATCAGGGGTCAGTGAGGGAGGAGAAGATTGAGCATCCAGAGGACTGCTCTCCTCTCTAGGAGGGAGGGGTATTGTCCTGTGCTGCTAGTGGCACCTGGTGGAGACCTGGGGGGTGCATTGCAAACACAGGGACCACACTAGGAAGAGGGAATGCTGGGCAACTGACTTCTGGACATGTGCAGGATTGCTCATATAGCAGGCTGGGTGGCATTGCATGTCCCACACTGGGGAGGAGAGACACAAAGCAGAAAAAAACCACCAGCTGAGTCTCTGGAAGTCACTGTTTCCTCACTCAGCTGGCAGGGTTTTTTTCTGCCACATCTCCAACTCTACCCACTGAGGATCCTCAGCCTTTCCAAGGGGCCCAGGAGAGATTGCTGTCAGGGAGGTGGTTAGGGGCTGCAGGGTGAGTGAGTATAGCCTGAGAGATGCTCCGATTGGCAGGTGAGAAAAAAGTGTTAAAAAAAAAATGTGGGCATGAGGAGCTGTCCCAGATCTTGGCTGCCACCAAGTAGCAGCTTGGTGGTAGCATTGATACTTGGGTGGCTAATGGAAAGTCAAGTGGATGGAATAGGTCTGGCAGTTCTTGGGAACATGCACACTTCCACTTGCATGCATCCTCCATGTTTGCCATAGCCTCAGGGGAGGGAACACCTAGGCAGTAAATGGAAGGGATACCAGTCTTCTTGAGGCCCTGCCTGGCCTGAGGTGCCACAGTCTGTCCTGCCATTCCATTGGAGACATCTGAATGAGAGTCTACCTGTGGAGGATTGCCTTCCCTCCTCTGCCCCACCACAGGGGGATATTCATGGGGAATGTAACTCAGACTGAGAGAGGTAGCAGGCTGGCCAAGGTACCATGGGAAAGGGCTGAATAAGTCATCCAGTCAGCCTAGGATCATAAAAAACCTTTATAAGACATCTAAAATGGTTACAAAGAAATGTGTGTAGGACCAGCCACTGGCCCAAAAGGTAGTGCATTGCAAACCTATACCAGTTTGCCAAGTTTGTGGGTGTACTCAGTGAGTCAGCTGGATGGGCTGAGGCTGGTAGGATGGTGTTGCAATGTGGCACCACTCCCAGCCAGGGAAGGGATAGTTAAGTTTTGCCCACAAGGGCATCATGTAACAACAGTGAAGAGATCTCTTCTCTTGACATTAAGCCCAGATGGCCCTGCACCTCAGCATCCATAGCTGCACGTAAGCATAAGGCTCAAAGGCCCCTGCACTTCTGCAGCCAGATGGACTGTTGGCCCTGGGCATCTGTATCTGTTGCCACAAAGAAGAACCAGGCCCTGTGCTTCTTCAGCTTCCCAGATAGTCCAACTGATTCTTTTTATTTATAGTCACATGGAAGTACAAGGCCCGGAGGACCCTGCACTATTGCAGGCAGATGGACTCTTCCATTGGCTCAGAGTCCAGAGGGCCCTACATCTCTATATCTGTTTATGCAGGTTCTGAATAGACCTGCATAAATGAGGTTAGAATTTCATTATCACAAAAAGAAAGGAAATTAATTGCAAAAAACAATGATAGTGCAGACAATAGGTTTGAAGAAAGCAAAGCAGCCAAAGGCAAGAAATAAAAAACATTAGGGTTTGGAGTCTCATAAATCATGGCAAATTGGAGAAACATAGAAACATAGAATTTGATGGCAGATAAAGACCGCTTAGCCCACCTAGTCTGCCCATTTCCCTACCTAACAGATAAACTGCAGAGCCTAGTTAACCAACAGTCTACTTCCTCCTACCCCTCACTAGAATTGCCTTATGTCTGTCCCATGCATCCTTGAATTCCCCCACTGTTTTTGACTCTACGACCGCCTCAAGAAGGCTGTTCCATGCATCTACAACCCTTTCTGTGAAGAAATACTGCCTCACATTACCTCTGAGCCATCCCCCCTCTATCTTCAAATTGTGCCCCCTTGTTCTTGCACATCTCTTTTTCTGAAAGATGTTGATGTTGTTGATTCCTTTGAGGTATTTGAAACTTTCTATCATGTCCCCCCTCTCCCTCCTTTCCTTGAGGCTATACATTTTCAGCTCCTTTAGTCTTTCTTCATATGTCTTCTGGTGCAGACCCTGCACCATTTGGTTGCCCTCCTCTGGGCAGCCTCCACTCTGTCTATGTCTTTATGGAGATGGGGTCTCCAGAACTGCACACAGTACTCCAGATGTGGTCTTACCAACTGTCTGTATGGAAGGCCAACAACTTCCTGTTTTCTACTGGTGATGCCTCTCCCTGTGCATTCCAGTATCCTCCCAGCCCTCCTTACTGCCTTCTCACATTGCTGGCCCACCTTTAGGTCATCTGATATGACTATCCCCAGGTCCCTTTCCATTTTTGTTGTCAGTATCTCACCCCCCCACCATTGTGTACTCTTCCCCTGAGTTTTTGTTTCCCAGGTGCATTACTTTGCACTTCTTTGCATTGTTACATGAGGTCCCTGCACCCTAATTGATACCCTCAGGGGTACACCATAGACAGCTAATGTTTAGGCATAGGCTATACTAATACATGGGGCTAAGGGCATCTACCGTACAAGAGTAGATGTCAGGATATGAATACATATTATTGTAACCCACTTTGCTTGCTAATGCACACATATTATACCATGTATTTTCTGTCTATTTCTTACTTGTCAGATGCCAAGACACCTGTCCTTGAAGTAATTGTAATATGTAAGGCAACATTGCCATCCTTTGGTGATGTGCACCACTTCACCTTGTTATATAAGACTCTGGATAAGAATGTCTTTGTTCTAAAACTGATGACTTTACAAAATTATATAATGTTATCTTGGACCGTGGAGCCACCTCTAATTTAGCCAATAGGGCTCATCTCTGTAACTAGAAATGTTTCTATCTTTTAGTAACCATAGTAATTATCACAGGTATATAATGTTATGCACAGGCTTTACACCTCGGAGACCCAAGAGATCCCAAGAGACTACAGAGAAACCTCGAGGTGTAGGGAATGCTTAGCACTGGCTCCCAGTTCATATTGGTAAGAACTGCTTAGGGCAACTGTGATTTATCCCTTTTGTAGTAATAAACTTGTTTATTACTCGAATGCAACTTGTTTGTGATTATTTGCATTCCCAATATTGCCAAGAACCTGAAGGTGAGATTCAGACCTCTTACAAATTGGCGACCGTGTGCAGGCGATATTTGGTGTTTGCAAGTTTTCACTTGTTGCTATACATTTTCCTTTTTCCCATGGGGACTGCAGGTGTACACTCCCGTAACACCTCTCCCATCTTTTCTACCAGTTTGTAGATACTTGCAAAATCTGGCTGACTTTTTTGGGTGTGGTCAATGCTGTCTCGACCCACTCCATAGCAGCTTTGAATTGCAAGCCTACAACTTATACAGTAGCCTGGCTGTGTTTAAAGTACTCGTGTTGTGGATCGATACACAACACACGGTCTTTTTCACAGTTTGAATTTTTGTTCCCTCCCATACAATGGCCACAGTATCAGATATCTGCGCAGAACTGAGACTCAATGTCTCTAACTTTCTTACCTCCCATGGAGGATGGGCTGACTTCGCGAAGGATGCAAGTCAATCCGAAAACCCTGTACTGGGGATTTCAATCCAGTATGTGGAGACGCGACAATCAACCAATAAGTGTTGCGCTAAAGGGTTGATGGTCGCTGCTCTCTATGGTGCTTTGGAAGCCTCCGGAGCGAGGTTTCATACCCTTGACCTACAGATCGCATCTCTTAAGCAAGAGATGGGTTTACAGGAAACAGAATGTATTCGAATACAGCAGAACCTGGAGTCAGAACTCCAATCTCTACGTAATGAAAAGGATTCACTATTGCATCATTCCACACAGGCTGGTGAACAAGAAATGTGTACTCTGAAACAGGAGTGTGAAGGTTTGAGACAGGATAAGAGTCAGGTTGTGCAAATGAATGATTTGTTGAGTGCTGCGAATGCACAGTTGAGTGATGAAATGGGTGAACTTAAGGACGAGAGCAACCAGGTACGTAATGATTTAGAAATAGCCTATAGGGACAATCACGAATTGAGCACCGCGTACCGTGTTTTGCAGAAGCAGAAACAGGATCAGGTTGATATGGATGTTGCAAGTGTGAATCATGATGAATGTAAAACTAAGATGGATAAACTGCGCCATCAGTGAGAGGTTTTGGCTGGCCACATTAAGGCAATGGGAGGCGTAGCCCCTGCCTTTCACTCGTCATCAGAAGGGGAGCTATCTGATGATGACATCTCACAGTACAATGCCCAGTCATGCCCCTACTATGGCCCAGATTCCCCACCCAGCCATCCACAGCATGGTGGGTCCCCGCCACCACTCCCCAGGTCACACGTCAACGACGTCGTGACGCTCATCATGAGACATGCCATCATGGCGGTGCCCATGATGGGGGGGAGCAGGCCCAAGCCTGGTCAAGACAGTGCCTCCTGTAGCCATTATTAGTGTGGAAGACAGGCAAGAGATTGAAACCATGATTGATAGAGCATTAGGTAATGTTCCTCTTCCTGAAAGAAGTATGAAAGCCATTAAAAGTCAGATCCAACAAATTTTCCAAGAATCTAGCACTCAGGAAGGTGTTATTCGTACTGCGGCTGAAGCTGCAGCTCGCGCAGCATTAGATGGTGCGCAAGACGCATTACCTCTGCCTGATCAACCACCGACTAATCCCCTACAAATGGCCTACTCTGTTCAGCAAATTGCTGACAGCATTGGTCGGATGAGCCCATCCGACAATCTCAGCTGCCATTTGGAAAAGGTGCACTCTAAATGCGAGAAGCTTAGCCTCACCGCAGAATATCAGGTCCAAATACTACACCAGACCATCAATCCTGGTTTATGGGCCAAACTCCCCAAAGCAGTTCACCAGGATGGGAACACTACCTTTGACAAAGTCGCAACTGAGCTCCTCTCCACTCACAGCCCTGGTGTGGTTGGAGTAATGCTGGCATACCCCATGAAGCAAAATACTAAAGAAAGTCCAGCGACCTACCACCAGAGACTCTGGATGGCCTACCGAGCAGGGAAGCATCTGGCACAAGAAGCTGCAGATGTAGATCTTATTGAATATAAGACCTTGTTCCTTAGAAACATGAACCCAGCTGTAAGAGAGAAGGTAGAGCCAACCACATACCCAAATACGGATAGGTTTGCCGATATTCTTCATAGAACCGAGAGAGTATATCAACTGTACATCCGTGATTTGGGTTCCAGTTCCAAAAAGGTTGCCACCGTGGAACCCACTTCTGGGACCACGACACATTACACCGTGGAAGGGCAGGCCCAGCAACAACAGCCCAAACATCCATCGGCCCCTCCAGCTAGCACCCAACAAAACCACCAACAAGGCCAACAACAACAACAGTGGGGGTGGGAACCGGAATTGGCCTAAAAACAGAAGGCACAAGGGCAGAGGGAAACCATTACAAAGATCGGGTCCCTCATACAAGGAGATAGCTGAAGAAAATCGAAAATTTCGGGAGCTCCTGGGGCAAGTGCGCTCCGTAGCGGATGCTGTTCCTGCACAGACCCTTGCAGCAGTACAACCGGTGACCCATGCCACTACTGGTCATGGAGACACCGGAAGTACGAGCTCTCAGGCCCACCCAATCCTGAACCCGGAAGCTCCTCCCTACATTGCATCAGTGCAACACTGTGAAGTCATCCATGCAAGTCAGGCCCAACCTTTGCATGCCTCCAGCAATACGGATTGACAATTACAGGCCCCAGTCCGCATTGTAAACAAGCTGGTCTTGGATACAAATGGAAGGCCCTGCACCGAGGCCGAGGTCGGGGGGCCGCCAACTAATTGTCTTGTTAGATACAGGTGCAGCTGTATCTGTGTTACACGATGAACACCCTGACACGTTTCCTTGGTCTACCGGACGGAAGACCAATATGTCAGGAGTTGATGGTACTAGGCTACCTGCATACCGTTCTCTACCCTTACTGGTGGAATTAGGCCATTTGAAGGCCTCACATGCTTTCCAACTGATGGTGCTGCATGATCATCCTAGTATCATCGGGATTGACTTCCTTGCACCGCACGGCTGTGTGGTGGATCTAGCGAACATGCTGCTGATACAGATCCAGGGTCAATACCATACTGTCTTAATTCCTGACTCACATGCTGTGGCAACAATATCTATCAATAACAAAGAGTATGACGTCATAGATTTGTTCAAGAACCATGAACTTTTCCCGAAACTCCTACCTATTCTGCAATGACATTTGGAAGCGTTTGCAGCTAACAAGCACGATTGTGGCAGAATGCATACTACTATCGAGGTGCCAGGCCCGGCACATGAGAGACAAAGGCAATATCCGTTTCCCACTGAAGCCTTACCCTCTCTCCGAGAAACAATCAAGTCACTCCTTAAACAAGGAGTAATCAGAACCTGTGTCTCCACTGCCAACTCTTCTGTTTGGCCTGTGAAGAAACCCACAGGCACCTGGAGACTTACTATTGACTACAGGAAACTGAATCAGGTTACTCCTAGTTGTTCCCCAACTGTGGCGTCAGCACCAGATGTGCTTTGACTTTTAACACCAGATCAGAAATGGTTCAGTGCCCTGGATATCTCCGATGGTTTTTGGTCATTACCATTGGCCTTCAAGAGTCAATATAAGTTTGCCTTCACCTTTGAAGGATGACAGTACACGTGGACTTGCTTGCCACAGGGATTCCATAATAGCCCATCCCTCTTCCATCTTCACATGATGGATGCACTACAAAGTTTCTCAGCCCCTCAATGTCTCTTACAGTATGTAGATGACCTGTTGTTGGCCATTGCCACACAGGAACAACATCTGGATCTCTTGGACGAACTACTGACTCTCATTCATAAAGCAGGTTTGAAATGCAACCCAGCAAAAGCACAATTATGTCAGAAAGAAGTACTCTTTCTGGGTTTGAAAATAACTGACCAAGGCCGGAGCCCTACTTGGAAAAAGATTCAGGGGTTACAAGACTTGCCATTACCCACCAGTGTGGCAACTCTTCAAAGGTTTCTAGGTATGGTAAACTATTCCAGAGATTTTATTTGCGATTTTGCTCAGAAAGCTGCTCCTCTGTATGATCTACTCAAAAAGGACATTCTATGAAATTGGGGCCCTGTTCATACCCAGGCTGTGATATCACTGAAGCAGGATTTGGCCTCCACCCCAGCACTGGTTAACTCCAATCCAACACGACCATTCCATCTGGAGTGTGCCACCTCTGACATCACTATGTCAGCAGTGCTGGCCCAGAAGGTGCATGGCACCTTGAGACCTATTGCATATGCATCGCAGCTCTTGACCCCAGTGGAACAGAAGTATGGCCTTTGTGAAAGGAACCTTCTGGCCACCTACTGGGCTGCAAAGCACTTCTTGTACATCATTGGGTACTCACCACTGATTCTTAACACTAATCATACGCCCACTACTTTTCTGCTCTCAGATAGAGTGAAGGATGGGTCAGTCTCCAACACCGGCTGACACATTGGTCACTTCTCCTCCAGGATAGGGACATTCAGGTCCACCAGACCAAAGTTCCATCTCTATTAGCTCATGGTCTCCTTTTTCAGGGGGAACCCCATGACTGTACGCTGCAGTCACCTGACCTCCCAGATCCGCGTCCATTCCTCCCTACCACCTCTGAGATACTGGAAAGTACCTCTTTGTGCTGTGTTTTCACTGATGGTTCAGCATCGTACTATCAGGGAAAACAGATTGCAGGGATGGGTGTTTTGGTGGTGTATCCTTATGGGAACACTGTCAGGATATCTAAACGCTGTAGTGTAGCTTCATCACAGTATGCAGAGCTGGCAGCAGTGGCCTGTGCACTTGAGTTTATCCAACATGGAACTCAGGATACCATCATTTTCACAGACTCTAATTGGGTTTGCTGTTCCCTTACAGAATTTCTCCCTTTCTGGCAGGAGAACTCCTTTCTCTCCTCTGATGGAAGCCCAGTGAAATACAAAGAATTGGTAATCTACATACACGCATTGGCACAGAAACACCCACACAAACTTTATGTGCACAAGGTTAAAGCTCACTCCCTACATGATCCCTATCATGCATTCAATGACACAGCAGATGCCCTTGCTAAGGACGGGGCCCGAGGGGGGGGATGTCTGGACGATGGATCATCCAGAAGCCAATGCAGCTGTACATGTTGCAGCTCTCAAAAAGAAATCTAAATCTTTCTCCCCCTGGACCTCTCAGCAGCCCAGCATTTGGACATTGAACTCAAAGAAGTGCTCAGATTCCTTGACAAGGGTACTGAAGAAAGACTCCCTACACATAACCCATATCGCAGGCATGAGGGTAAGTTACACTTATCCCCTGACGATAAACTCATTTGGTTCCAACCAGAGGATACTACCACCAAATTGTGAGTTGTCCCCAGACATTTGAGGTCTGAATTTTTGCACCAGGTACATGACACTCCTACTGGTGGACACCAGGGGACAGAAAATACCCTCCAATGTCTCAAGACCACCGCCTGGTGGCCTGGGATTACCAAAGATGTTAAACAATACATTGATAATTGCCTTGTTTGTGCACAAAACAATCCCATACCTACAAAACGAAATGCCAAACTTTTACCACAAAGACACACTGGCCCTTGGCATGCCATTCAAATTGATTTCATTGGTCCTTTGACCAATACCAGCAGAAACAACAAGTATGCCCTTGTGGTAACCGACTTATTCTCTAAGTGGGTTGAAGCTTTCCCTACTAAGACATGCACCGCAAAAACAACTGCCAAAATCATGGTAGAACAAATTTTCTCCAGGTGGGGCCTGCCTCTCAAGGTAGACTCCAACAAAGGGACCAGTTTTACAGATGAGTTGATGAAAGAGTCCCTTGAACTCCTTGGGGTTCAGCAAAAGTTCCACATACCCTATCACCCTCAATCCTCAGGTCAAGTAGAAAAAGCCAACAGACAGATTAAGCAAATGCTTTCCAAATTCATTGAGGACAATCCCAAGACCTGGAATTCCCTATTGCCTTTACTCCTTATGGCAATTAGGGGTACACCCTCAGCCACCACCCAGCTTACACCTTTCGAGGTAATGACTGGAAGACAAATGAGATTGCCTGAACACTTGCTCTTTGACCTACACACCCCCACTGCAGACCGTGTGTCTGTAGATCAGTATGTGGAAAAGCTTAGAAAAGACCTCATACACACACACTTGTATGCTGCAAACTGCATGGGCAAAGCCCAGCAACAGTCCAAAATACAATTTGACAAACACGCACAAGAAGTGGATTGGCAGGTTGGAGATCAGGTAATGGTACTTCGATTTGCACATCCCACCCACTCCTTCTCCAATAAGTGGGAAGGCCCTTACCCCATTGTTAACAAGCTCAGTCTGGCAGTCTATCAAGTTAGACTCCTTCACAACAATAAATTGACTGACAAATGGTTGCATGCAAACCAGTTGAAACTGTACAAAGGAACTTAAACTTACTTTTCCTAACCCCACTGGGCGGAATTGTACTAATGTACTAATCTTTCATCTTCCTTTTCAGATGCATTGACAAGATGGCTATCTTGTTCCTATCTCTCCTCCTAGCAGGAGTGATCCCTTTCACCCAAGGCACGGTATCGGACCTCCTTCGACACCTGGATCCTCCAGCACCTCCTACAGAGGGAGTTTCCATCAAAATACCAGATACTATGATTACTGTCCAGGAAGGTTCCGATGCATACCTCATTGCCTCGGTCGTTGCTCCTGACAAATCTACCCTTCAAATTGAGTGGCAAACCACATCACAGGGACAAATTCTCCCTGTGGCCAAACTCTCCAAGGGAACTTTTCAGGGTTGGCCCAATTCTAAATTATCCCCAAATGGTTCACTGTCCTTGTTACAAACTGCATTAAGACACTCTGGTTTGTACAACATTACTGCTCTGATTGATCCTTCCTATTGTAACTCTCTCTCCCCCAGGATTCTGCCCGCAGATTCTGTGCTGTATACCACATGGCCTCTGCAGCCATGTATCTCTCTGTGTTGCCTCCTACTGAAAAACAGCTTTTGGAATGTCCAAAACATAACCCTGGTCCCCGTAGTGGTCTCACAGCCACTGCCCTCCCAGGTTCTTTAATTAATAATTTACAGTTTATGCATATACCGGTTTTGTTTAACCTTACTTACTGGAATATGAAAGAATTTGGTATGTGTCACAATACCGATACATCTGCATTCTATAGTACATTATTACTTGATAGTTTAGCTGCATTTCAGATTCGTACTAAGGATCCCTTTACTGGGGTTTATTCTACTGAACATACATACATTTGACCATTCCTCCAACCTTGCCAAGTCCCTTTTCATCCTTTCCACCCCACCCTGCGTATCAATCCTGTTGCAGACCTTTGTGTCATCTGCAAAAAGACATACTTTTGGAGGTGTGGTGTTTCTTGGGGTTGTCAACCCTAATGCCCATCTCCTCTCCTGAGCAAACAAAAAAATACATCTTGCTTCACACAGGATCCACAGCATGAAGAAAGGTACAACTGATTCTGTTATCCATATGTAGTGAGAAATACCTTTCTACCTCTAAAGAGTAAATGTCTGTATTGTACTGGCATTGAGCTACCTTGTGCTTTGGACAGGAGACTACAGGCTGGAAGGTAGGGGGTGGGCATTAGGGTTGACAGTCCCAAGGAAGACTATACCTCAGACTACCCAAGACTCCCAATACTCCAGTCCCCAATTTTGTTCATTTCTGGACCTTGATTCTTTGTGGCCATTGTGTTGTTCAAACCTAATATCTGCATTACCATAGCTTTTTGCAAGATAGAGAGATAGATAATTTTCCCTTCATTTCCAGTTATTTTACATAAAATGGACTATGGTCTTTATGAGGGGTATCACAAGTCATAAGAGGGAGGTAATAATCCCTCTTTACAAGACACTGGTTAGGCCCCATCTGGAGTACTGCATGCAGTATTGGAGGCCACACCTTCACAAGGACATTAACCAAATTGAGGCAGTCCAGAGAAGGGCAAACAAAATGGTGCAGGGACTGCATCAGAAGACATATGAGGACAGATTAACAGAGCTCAATATGTATACCCTTGAGCAAAGGAGGAGAGAGGATAATGATCGAGGCATTCAAACACCTTAAGGGCATTAACAAGGTGAAAGAGTCTAACATGTTTAAATATAAGAAAAATAGCAGGACAAGAGGACACAGCATGAGATTAGAGGGGGCGATTAAAGGGAATGAGGAAATTCTTTTTCACAGAAAGGGTGGTGGATGCATGGAATGGCTTACCACAAGAAGTGGTGGCTATGAATACAGTGCAGGGCTTCAAACAGGCATGGGAGAGGCATAAGGGAGCAATACAAATGACTATGAATAGATAGGCCACTGACAGAGCAAAGGCCGATGGCACATTTATAAGGTAGAAAAAGAAATGGGCAGACTGGATGGGCCTTGCAGTCCTTATCTGCTGTCAATTTCTATGTTTCTATGTTTCTATGATGGAGACCTCAGCATTAAAAATTTGTGAGAATATCCTTACAAATTGTGGTCTTGTTAAGGTTATCCTTCCAAACTGGCTTAAAGAGACACTGTCATTAGGCTTCAAATTGTCTCTAGTTCAAAAAACACATTTTATGATTGATCACATTCTGTAGATTATGATGATGATGATGGCCATTTAATTATGATTTTTTTTTTGTTTAAAAAGTAAAAATAAGCTGGCCCTAATGGCACAGAGGGCTGAGGCACTGGCGCACCTCAGCCCACGATGGCAACCCGGTTCGAACGGACTCGGCGCGTGGCTGGCAGGGGGAAGGAGAGATTGAGGTCCAGAGGACTGCTCTCTCCTGGGGAGGGGTGGGGGGATAGCTTTGCTCTGTAGTGGCCCCCAGTAGAGACTGGGGGTAACACAAGTAGTGGAAGCAGGAGGGACTAAAAATAGAGAAAGCCAGAAATCGGCTTCAGCGCCGCCGGATGATGGCCCCTGCTCTCCTTGTTCTCCAGAGCCTCCAGGAGCATCCTCTGCCACAACGGCATCCCAGACCATAAGTAAAAATAGTGTGATGGGGTTCCCTGCCACCCGGTGCCTTCCCCCTCGGAGGAGGGGGACCCGCCCGGCCATGGGATACGCCGGGACAACTTGGGATTGGATACTATCTGTGGGAAGTGCTCCAGAAGAGGACTGCTGGGGGGAATGGAACACTAGGATGCCTGAAGGAGTGGTGGGCATCAGGGTGTAGGAGAAGATAAAAAGAATAAACAAAAAAAAGTAAAAACAGACTGCTCACCACACTGGTGTTACCACGCAAAATGTTTGTTTATCTTTTTTTGATCATCTCCCACTGCATCTTTTCTGGACTTGGGAACACCTCCAACCATCTAAAAATTCAAGATGCAATGGAAGAAGAAGATCAGTGCAATGAGAAGAGACCATTACATTAAGAGTGGCTGCACTGTTTTAGTGTGTTCCTAATGGTCAGAAAGTACTCTAGAACTGTTAAACTTAGCAGTTTGTTAATTTTGCGGTTCTCATTGACACCAACATTGAGTGCCATTCAAACTTTGCGTGCTATGGATCAGCTGATCTGACACTGACAGCTGACAGTCTATTAATGCAGTCCTGTCAGCTGTCAGTCAGCTCTTGTTTCAGTTTTCAGCTTTCATAGCACTAGTGGAAGTACTCAAACAAATGTCACTGCACCAATGACTGGCTCATCCCAAAGCACAGAAGAAATAGAGGGGCAGAGACATGGCAAGGTAACATTGTACTTACCTTGCATTATTATTCATTGCCACTCTTCTGAAAACCTGTGTATACTGTAAATTTAATGTTTTGTCAATGTCTGAGGGGACTGACTGTTGGACTGTAACTAGTGTTTATATTGTAAATATTCATTTCTCTATATACTGTTCATTTCTTTGTATACTGTTTTGTGTATTGCTTGTACAAGGGACATCCTTGCAAATGAGCTCACTCAACAGATCTTATCCCTCCACAATAAACTTGAACTTGAAACCTGAACATGGCTGTAGTCTTAAACTTGACCCCCGAGATTCTCAGCCAAAGTGTCAGTGTGTCAATTCAGGTGGCAGTTTCTGTAGCAGCAGAACTTACCAAAATTCAGCTGTCAGCAAAGAAAAGGCAGTCTGAATACATGAAGTATCTGGTTGACATCAGGTTCGAGACTGGGAAGCAAGCTGCACAGTCAAGCGTGATGAGAGCAGCATGACTGCATGCTCACAAATATAGCCATCCAATTAATGAGTACAGTCTGAAAATTTAAGCTGGACTACCAGACATAGCTGTGTAACACACCAGAGCCTATTAAACTGGCACTCTGTCTTCCCACCAAGCTACGAGGATGTCCCACACTACTTGTTGATAATACTGAGCAGGAGCTCAAACAGGTAAAAACAAGCCTCGGTGATGAAGGAGCAGTCGTCAATGCTAGGGCTGTGCTGGCGGTGTTGTTAAGTACAGCAACCTTCTGCTTTTCATCCACGATCATAGCAGCATAAGTTTCACAAGACAGTAGACCCAGTTGTTCCTAAAGAGGATGGGGGTACTGCAAGAGGAAGAGAACTAAGGCTGGCAGGAAAATTCTTAATGATTTCCCTGCACTCAAGCAAAACATTATGTCGTGTGTCTTTAAAGCTCTGAGCCAGGAGCTTATACCTACAGTCCTTGTTATAAACACTGATAAGACTGGACTAAACCTAGTTCCATGCTCACAGTGGACAATGGCTGAGAGTGGGGCAAAACAAGTAGATGTCACAGGGCTAGGTGACAAGTGTCAGGTTTTTCTTGTATTGGGGTGCACACTATCAGGACAGTTCCTGCCACCACAAGTCCACCAAGTGGTCCATAATACATAGTGAAAACCATCAAGCCAACAGTGACACAATGTTACAATTCACTGAAACAATTCTTGTACCTTACATTGAGTTGGTGAGATTTAAAAATGATCTCCCCAGTGAGCAGTGTTCTTTCCTGATCATGGACCTTTTTCGAGCACATACAAGACAGCTAGTACTGAAAAAAACTTGAGAAGCTGCAGATTATCCCAAGTTTGATCCCAGCTGTGTGCATTGATTCCTTGTAGCCACTGGACCTCACAATAAACAAACTCATAAAAGACTTCATGAAAAACAAATTCATGGTGTGGTACACTGACCAAATCTGCAAACAGATCACTAAGTGAACGCCTACCGCTAACGTCACTGTGGAACTCAGAATGATGACCCTGAAAACTAAACATGCATTCTGACTGGAGACCTCCTTTAACCTGCTTAAACAGAGAAGTGAGGACTGTATTTCAGGATTTAGGCAAACTGGAATACTGGACACTCACACAAACTAATTGAAGAAGTCAGTAACTTGATTCGGTAAACTGAAAATGAAACAGTAACTAATACTGGAAGTATTTTGTGTTGTTCTTTGCTGAGGTTAGCACTCAGTGTTTAATGTAAACAGTAGCTTTGTTTTTTTTTTAACTAACTGCTTTTTTTTTTATTATGTGTGCTTTCAGTTTCTGTACTGCAGTATTCAAATAAAGTTTCTCAACTGTAACAGCAGTTTCCATGTCATTATCTTAGAATTTACCATTTTAGAAGCAAGCAAGCTGTTCCTAAACTGTATGGGTTTCCTAGCCAGTGCAAGTTAATTTCACTACAGTAGTATGTTTGCGGAACTAGCTCTTACCACAAATGTAGTGAAAACACTGTTATAGTGAAATTACCCAGTTCTACAGTATGTAATAAGGTAGGTCAAGGTCGTGAAACAGGTGGAGTAAAAATACACCATAAGCATACATTTTAGTTCTACTAAGAAAGGAAGCAGATAAAACAACCACCATCAATGAATTTTAGAGAAGACAAGAAATTATAAAATGTGAGTTTTCAACTAGAAATAGTATGATGCAAAAGGGTTGACAGTCACCCTTTAAACTGTACTGTTCTCAATGGTTTGCTCGGGAGGCACCATGTGAACAATCATTTCTGCACAGCCACATGCAGCTATTATGAAATTGCTGTGGAACACTTGCAAATACTTTTCTTACTGTGCACAGACTTTAAAAATCCTCCCCATAAGAAAGCCAGACAGAAATACCATTGAAAAAGGTTGAACATACAGAATGAAACATAAAAACAGGAAGCTTACAGAGGGATACATGATAGTACAAGCCCTGTGGGATTACACCACGATTTGTGTTCATTCTACATTCCAATAATCCCCAAGGGAAAAGCATCATTATTTCGTGCAGTGCATTGCTGTGCTAATCCAGCTATTGTGGTCTTCAAAATGAGATTTTTTTATGTTTGCGGATTAGTATAGCAGGTCATAACATCTTTGTAACTCTCAGAATGGGACTTCAGTTATGCAGGATTGCATAAAATATTTATTATCAAGAACTACATTAAAATAATAAAACTACAGTGTCATGGAAAATACACAGTTTTCAGTGACTGTAATGTTTAAAAGGCAGAATTAACTGGGTTCCTGGGGCCCTATTTACCAGGTAATTATACATCCTTTGTGCAATCATTTCTTCTAGGTTAATGAATAGGGCCTGACATTTTATATAGGCAGTATGCACCCTAAACTTTTAAAAGGAACTTTTGTACTTGAGTAATATACAGTAGAAAGAGACTGCTTAAAGAAAAAAACGTGCCTTTAATATGGATGTCTGTGTCTTTTTCTCCATTGATGTTAATTGTTTTAAACAGTTGCATAACAAAAGCATTCTCCCTTCCAGGCCATCTACAGCACTTTCAGTGTGTGCCAATACTGAACAATGATGCTACTGTTAAGCAAATTGGAAAATACTGCTTCAAGCAGTTTAATCAAACTGCACACAGCGTGTTCCCATTTTCAAGCATTTTGTGAATACTTAAGACCTTTCATAAAGTGAGCAATTTAGCACTCTTAAAATGAGCAATTTCATAAAGAGTATTTTTTAATGCAAACAATGAAAATTTTTTTTTTTTACCAGGAGAGACGCACTAAGCTGAAGCTTGTTTACAGGTGTGACCTGGGAGCACAAGGAAGTTAAGTGACTTGCTCAGGGTCACACAGTATGCAAGTGGGGGATATGAGATTCAAACCCAGGTCTCGATGTTTGCAGCTCAGAGCCTTAAACCTCTGCACTATATTGCCTCCTTCATACATGAAAGACCTAAAAATGTGCATTTTTTTTAAACTGTGGCCTCATGTACAGCCACAGGTTAGTGGTGAAGTGGCCACAACAATGCCTTTGTGCCACTGCTGTAACTTGCAACCCACTGTGATATGCACAGGATCAAAATCTTTTTCCTGCACTGTCGCAATGGGCATTATGACAACACAAAGAAAGGGATGGGACAGCCAGGATGCACTGAAATGCGACTTACTGAAACCCTCACCCCTGAATGCAAGCCACTCTGGCCCTGACAGAACTGTTCAAATCAATTCGGGGGGGGGGGTGGTCACAGGCCTGCAAACTGGAAAGAATACTTACCTACAGTAACAGTAGATCTTCATGAGTGTCTCCTCCATTGAGCCACATAATGGAACTGCAAGCTGTCAGCGTCAGACCACATGGAAATTTTTGCAGGCTGGTGTTGCCCACCTTGACACACTTCTTCAGCACCTATATAATGTGAGCATCCCCAACGTGGCTTAGTTCCCAGCTAGACAAGCTCAGAGGGTCATCAGACCAGCAAGGACCGAAGCAACCAGGACTACACCAAGCACACAGGAAAGGATAAGGAAACCTGAATATGGATACCATACTCTAGGGGGCATCAGATGAGAAACAACTTGCAATAGTAGGCATTGTGTAGCCACCCATCACCCAATAAGGTGGGAAGGCAGGAGGAAGAGCTGTGGCTCAATGGAGGAGATTCTCTCAGAGATCTACAGATACAGTAGGTAACTATTTTATCTTCTTTGAGGCTATCTCCCTCCATTGAAGCATAGAAACAAAGATTTTGATGGCAGATAAGGACCACTTGGCCCGCCTAGTCTTCCCATTACCTACCTATTGGATAAGCTACAGATCCTAGTTAACAAACAGCCTACTTCCTCCTACCCCCCACTAGAATTGCCTTATGTCCGTCCCATGCATTCTTGAATTTCCTCACTGTTTTTAACCTCACTAACTCCTCAGGAAGGCCATTCCTTGCATCCACCACCCTCTCCATGAAAAAAATATTTCCTCACATTGCCTCCAAGCTGTGCCCCCCATCTTCAAATTGTGCCCCTTTGTTCTTGTACATCTCTTCCCTTCTCTCCTCGAGGGTATACATATTAAGCTCCTTTAATCTCTCTTTGTATGTCTTCTGGCACAGACTCTGCACCATTTTAGTTGCCCTCCTCTGGACAGCCTCCATTCTGTCTATGTCCTTGCAGAGATGGGGTCTCCAGAATTGCACACAGTACTCCAGATGGGGTCTCACCAACTGTCTGTACAGAGGAATAACAACTTCCCCTGAGCCACCTCTTTGTATCTTAAAATTGTGCCCCCCTTGTTCTTGCACATCTCTTTTTCTGAAAGATGCTACTCACTTGGACTATCTTGATTCCTTTGAGGTACTTGAAAGTTTCTATCATGTACACATCATGGAATGATTCCCAAGCAGTACCAAGCACTGAGGGAGGATAACAGGACCTAATGATGCTGCGTAAGGAGGCCATGCAAAACACTGAGGCTGAAGTCAGCACATCTACAAGAGACAATGTCCAGGCTGTAGTGTTTAGCGAATGTATGAATAGTGCCCCAAGTGACAGCAGCACAGATATCAGCAGTGGATAGGGTTACCACCTTTTAAGAAGCTCAAAGTGGGACATTTCTTACTAAAGCATGATTTTTCGCAGGACAGTACGTAACCTCGACTAGTGCAACAGACCTGTTTTCTCTATATAATCAGAATTAAGGCTAAGTATTGTAGTTGTTTGGTTGCTTCTATGGTTTCATATCATTTTAACGTATTTTAGTTAAGGTGCTATAGTTTTCTACAAGATTTAGAGGAAAGTCTGAAAAGATTTTTTTCTACTAAAAAGTCAGGACATGTAGTATTTTTCATGTTTTTTTGCAGGACACAGCTGCCCAAATCAGGACTGTCCTGTGAAATGCAGGACAGGTGGTAGCCTAGCAGTGGACACATTTTGAAAACAAGCCACTGAGGTAGCCACCCCTTGGGTGGAATGAGCACGAATGGGGGGACAAAAGCAATAAACAGTTGAAAGGATTTTCTACAATCCTTTGTATGATCCAGGTACCAACACAGCAACCTATGGACATCCAGTGTATGTAAATGACACTCCCCACTAGCTTTGGGAAGCAAAAAGTAAATAGGAAGGTCCATAGACTGATTTAGTGCCTTTTAGACACAGCCTTTGGAAGAAAAAAGGATTGATACATAAGATAAACCTATCCTTGTGAAAAATAATGAACAGTGGATCTGCTACTAAAGCGTGCAATTCAGAGATGTGTCAAGCAAGGGTTATCGCTAACTAAAAACAGTGTCTTCCAAGAGAGGAAGCTCAACTCACAAGTAGCTTCAGGCTCAAAGGGAGGTGCAATCAGGGTCTCTAGGACTAAGTTAAAGTCCCATACCAGAACAGGATTTCAGATCAGGGGGTGCAAAAGGAGGCAACCCCTTATGAGTCTACAGGAAATCTCCAGCTGAGCAACAGTCTTGCCTTCTGTCAGGACATGAAAAGCTGACACAGCGGCCATGTAGACCTTTATTGAGGAATACACAAGTCCTGAGTACATAAGGGATGACAGGTAGCACAGTTTTTTAGGAACTGGACACATAATTGGATCCAGGGTAAGTCAGTACACCACACAGTAAAACGTTTAGATTTTTGTGAATAAGTGTACTGGGTAGACAGCTTTCTAGTCACCAGGAGAACATTAGCTACCACAGGGGAAATCCTGAAGCAGGAGAGCTCTATGTCTTCAGGAGCCATGCGTGGAGATGTAAGGAGCAAAGATCCAGGTGCATCAGGGCACCCCACTCCTACATCATGAGGACCTGCTGTTACAGAGAACATGGCAGAAGGCTCCACCACCCATTCTTGGAGAAGGGGAAACCAAATTTGTCTGGGCCAGTGAGGAGCCACCAGAATCAGGGTGGCATTTTTTTTTTTTTTTTTTTACTAGAACCCTCTGTATTAGAGGGAATGGATGAAAGAGAAGGACAACACATCTCACCAAAATCTCCCGGCCCCGGAGTGAGCAGGCAAGCAGAAATGAGGCAGTTTTGCATTATATGAAGGCCCAAACAAGTCTATGTCTGGATGACCCATTTTTCAAAGAGATTGTCCACAACAGAGGCCTTAAACAGTCAATGGTCTATGAAAGGGAAGACATACAGGTCCTCCCTGTGGGGGTGGCCACTGCCATTGCTGTGAATACTTTGGTAGAGGATCCATGCCTGGTCGTCGACAAAAATTTTGTTGAACGACCAGACAGTGAAACCGACAGGTCGACCGCATTTGCAGTAGGCTGACAGTTTCATACAAAAACGAGTGTTTTCTTCAGGGGGCTTTCTCCCCGAACCCCCGTACCCCCCCACTTAGGATTCTCAACTCCGAGTCAGAGCTGATTTGGGGGGGTGCAGGACCCCCGACAGGCAGTGCTGGGTTCCAGTGGTTTTCCTACAATGCATTGGCGCAGTAGTCGCTGATGGGGACCACGTTGTCGAAATGTCGCTGTACCTGTGGTATACTGAGACATGCAGAGCAGATCATAAACTAAACAGCAAAACATGAAATTTTCTGTGTGACTTTCATATCTTGACATGAAGTTACACATCCTTCATGCCCATTGCAGCCATCCAGTCCCTTTTAATAATAGTGATAGCTGGGACTGCAGAGTCAACATTTTAAAGCAAAAATCCATAGTAAATGATTAAAAAAATATATTATTCAATTAATAAGAGACTTTCTGAACATAAATGCAACATCATAACAGTGTGTTGAGCTTCTTAGGTAAATATTTGATGAAGTATTCCACATTTTGCACATTTGTTCCACATTTTGATAGGCAATGTTCCACATTTGGGGTACAAAAGGTTGAGAGGCATATGATGAACATTTTGTATTCTGTGAACAAGTTCAGACCCCTTAAGTCTAGTATTGACATTAAAGTAAATGTTGAAGGTTCCACACATGCCTTTGTCACATAGTATACCATTGCCAGCCATGCTTCAGATGTTGAAGCTGCAATTTGTTTTGTAAAGAAATCTGTCATAGCCATTTTCTTTATGTTTTATCAGAGCTTTGTCCTCCATTTTTTTGTGTTTGGCCACACCCCAGAATGAGGTCATACCAGGGGGGCTGTCAATGTTTTACATACAGCTACAAGGAATTCTGGGTAATTTATAACGTTGACATAAATGTGCCTTACTTAGAAGTGCAGTGTCATATGTTGCTGGTGGTGAGCACCTAATATCTCCTTCTCTCTGGTCAGTGCAGTGCAGGGTCCTCGCATCCTGAGGTGGTCTCCAGGGACACGACTCTTCCCCCTCCCCACCCACCTTTTTTTTTTCCATTTTTGCAGGCATAATTCAGATTTAATACAGTACTAATTTAAGTCACAATTCTGGTTTTGTAACCTCACAATAATGTGCATTAATGGGAAAGACAGCATATGAGCAAACTGGCTTTAATTGACAGTAAATGCAATTCACCTAATTTGCAAACACTGGGCCACTGCACTCAAAGGTGCTGAGTGTGTTCTCCTTCAGTGTGGTTGGAGGAATCCATCATCCATGTCAAAAGCATGCCAATGAGACAGACGCAGTTGCACGTGAACAGAGGAACTCAGTGTAAACAAATATTGCCTCAGCCCTTCATTTGGCAAGAATAATCATTTTATTTTTCCTGATTCTGGTCAGCAAAATTAGTATTACTTCTCGCAGTTATTGTTCCAAAACCAGAATAAGGCAAATACATCACTACTTGCTTCAGATGACAAGATCCACTGCTACGGTTATGTGATATTTTTCACCATTTAAATGAATGAACCAACATTTGTGACTTTGCTGCATTCTGAACCCAACCCTTCCACTTAATCATTTTTAATACAGTATACTTATAGAATGGGAACAACAACATTCTGCTTCCTGAGTGGTCAAAATATGGTCACATGGGAGTAGGATAACATAGCATAGCCCTTCAACACAAATAAATCAAGACTATAACGTGAAACATATCAGTAAAACTAAAACCATGTTATACCATGCAGCAGCAGCTATAGATCACTAGCAATATGTAAGCAATAATCCATGACAGGTTGTGCACTAAAGGATTTTATAAAATGGGTAAGGAAAGCGTTGCATTCTGATTGGTCAGGAGCCACTCCCAGGTGTTTATAGAGCAACAACCCTGTGGGTGGCACTTTTCTGGCAATCAAGATGCAACACCTTGCCTGGCAGAAACTTTGAAAACAAAATTCTGGCAGCAATGTTAGTGCTGTTAAAAAAAAAAAAAACACCAAACACCTGCTACTGCCCTACCATATACCAAACTTTTTTTTTTACAGTTTCATATCACTTTCAACCCCCAACCCCAGAACTGGCAATCAGTTAATTGCACTATTTAATATTTAAAGGAAAACTGAGCAAAACAGTGCCTGCAATCACCAGGGCTGCAGAAATGCCCTATTAACATACCCTGTAAAGTTTACAATCACTGCGGCTAACCTTTGCAAAGTTATTTTTTGTTTGTAATGTGGTCCTGGATGCACCATTTCTAAGGTGCCACCACACCGGAAGACAGAGTATGACCTTACTACCTCCCGGATCATCCTGTACTTTGCCGGAATGCTCGTTCACGATGAGTGAGGCACATTTACACCGAGTAAAACTAAACTATGTCCCATGTAGAGATATTTGAGCTGTACCTCTACAAGCAATCCCCACTGAAAACGGAGCTGTGTAAGGTGCTTAAATTTGTTTTTAAAAATTCCAGCTCCGAGTTCGGGCATGCGCTGCAGCGCTGGTGATTGCAGGCACTGTTTTGCTCAGTTTTCCTTTAAAAGCATAATTTTACCTTTTTTTGTTTTGTTTTATAATTTTTTAATGTAGGCCTGGGATCTGCAGTTCTTCATTCAGTGGGTTCCCACTGTCATCCTCACTCACCCCAGCAACAGCTGACCTGCTGGACCACCTGCCCACCAGCCTGATTTCCCACTGAGATGTCTTGCACGTCGCTTGCTCTCTCACTTAAAATTACTCTCCCCCCACAAGTACAACAATCATGCATTATCACTGGGCACAAGAAGTGGTGGTGTTTTTTTTTAAAAGAAACTTTACTACGAGTGAATGCTGTGCGTGTGTAACCCAAGCCAGCAGTTTTGAAGTAACAGACCCACCCCTCAGAAACCTAAGCTGCACATGCATAACCCAAGCTGTCGACTTTCAAACAACTGTCCGGTTCTTCTGTAATCTGTTCCTCTTGTGGTTTTTGCACTAGTAGACTTGCACTAGATATTGCCAAACACCCTCTAGTGGCATACCACAGTCTATACACTGTCTTCAATACACTGACATCCACAGAATGCAAACTACTTTATACTGCCACCCCACCCCAACTCTTTCTTACTCTTATTTCTGCATTTTTAACAAATGTCTACATTTCTTTTTAAATACTAGTTGGGACCCATTTTATAAGAGCAATAAGACACTCTGGGAATGTAGGTTGTTGTTTGATAAACTCGTTTCCCAGGTGCTGAAGGCACTTGGCACCAGCAACTCATGCCTGGTTATAAACCTGGGGCATGCGTTTATCAGACAACAACCCCCACTCTGTTGCTTCTTATTCCATTCTCAATGCATATCTCAAGGGAGTGAGGCATGAGGCTGAAGACTAAGTGTCCTATTGCCCCTGGGAAGTACAGCATATCCTTTTAATACATGCCCTGGAGCGGTTCACTGCACTTATAAAATGGCTCACTGTTCTTTTGTATTATATGTAAAGTAAAACATTTTTAGTTTTTTTTTCATAAATCATTTGTTTGGATACATTTTAAATAAAATATATACATAAAATAGTTCCCGATTTTATAGGTAATGAATCTGTTTTTGCCTTGGTCATGACGCCTTTCACACTGAATTCCAGTTGCCATATACTAGACCATTTCTCTAGTCTCCTTACATCCTGTCTCATAATGTTAATTCCTTCTTTACTATCAACCCTCTTGTGGAGCTTCGCATCATATAAGAACAGACTTGCATGGTCCTGAATACCTTCACTTATGTCACAATATACATATGGAACAGCATTCATTCCTGGAAAGACCCCCATGGTACTTCACTAGTCACTGCTCCCATACACAGAGAATGTATTGTTGATTGACTGAATGATTGATTGATTGATTGATTGATTGATTGATGTTAAAGGTTTTACCAGGAAAGACATACTGAGCTGGTAACAGCTCATTTCCAGATGCATCCTGGGGAACAGAAAGACAGGAGGAGAGAGCAGATACACTATACAGAGTAAAAACTACATAGAATAGAAGTAAGTATGTCAAAAAAAAGACAATAATGCTTAAGAATAAAAATTACCAATGATAAATTACATACAGTAAACATTTAAAACTGTCAAAAGAACAAATAAATATCAATCAACATCAAAATATTGAGCAGAGGGGAATTAAATGATGTATGGGAAAATGGGAAATGCTGAGAAACATAATAAGAGCTCAGGTAAAAGGGTTTAAAACAATATCAGAAACAACTGCAGGAATGGGAAAATAATTTATGGAGGAGAGCTTTAAGAGCTGGAAAGATGAGAGCAGAGTGAATAGAAAGGGAAAGAGGATGACATAGTTTAGGGGAAACAGAATGAGAAGGCAGCTTGGCCAGCAGAAGATTTCATATGAGGGACAGCAAAAGAGCGAAAGCAAGCATCCTATCTATCTAACCAGTTTTCAGACAAATCAGTTATCCCATCCTCTAGCTGCAGTTCACTCATCTTCCTAGCCAGTCTTCTATGCAGTACTGAGGCAAATCCCTTGCCAAAAACCCAGGTATAGAATATCCACTGCCTGACCTTGTCTGCCATTTGTGTTACTACATAAAAAAGTCTATTAAGCTGATCTGATATGACTGAACCCTAATGAATCCATGCAGGTTTTTGTACCTTAAACCCATTTAAATTAAATCCATTATGTTCTTTAAAAAGGCCTTCTCACCTGCTTTTACCCCCTGTGCTTGTTGGACTTCTCTTGTAGCTTTTTCCACCCATACCACTCCTCTCACCTCCTTTGATTTAGCAGAGTAATCCTCCGTATCCTCCTTCTTAGTACTTTTGTACTTTCTGAAGGCTGCCTCTTGTCTCTACCACTTTTGCCACCTCCTTGCTGAATCAGCAGCACCTTTCAGCTTTAGCTTTCTTACTTTTGATTTTGGCACACTCTCTAGTGGCCTCCATTAGTCCCATCTTTTATTATGGCCCATTTCTGTTCCACATCCATCCCCATTCTGATCCCAGCAAGGTGTCTTACCAGAACTTCTCCCATCCTATCAAGGTCAGTCCTTGTAAAGTCCAAGACCCTCATCTTGGTCCTGACCATCCTTCTGCCCATGTCCACCTGGAACCATGCCATGTAGTGGTCACTACCTGAAAGTGGTGCTTCCACCTTCAGATCTTGAACATATGCACAGTTGGATAGGACCAGGTCCAGTACAGCCCTCTCCCTAGTGGGCTCCATGACATCTTGTGTCCAAAAACTACTCTGGAATGCATCCAGCAGTACTTGCTCCCTAGTGCAGGAAGTAGCAGGGATTTTCCAGCCCACCCCAAATAGATTAAATTCCCACATTATTGCTACTTCCCCCTTGCTGCACATTTCCATGATCTGGGACCCCAGTACCCAGTCCAACTCCTCATCCTGGAAAGGTGGCCTGTTGACCGCCCTCTCCTTAGTTTCCTCCCTTTACTGGATTGCACCTGTACCCACAATGCTTCAATCTTACCCTTCACCTCTTTCTCTCTGGTACAAGTTATCCCATCTTCATGTACAGAGTCCCCCCCCCCACACACACACACACACATTTCTGTCCCTCTATCCTTTCTAAATATTTTATATGTGGGAAATATGAGGTCCCAGTTGTGGTTTTGGGTGTCCCGTCTCTCTGTGATGATCACTGTACCCACCCCTCCCTCAACCAACAGTGACTGTAATTCTGCCACCTTGTGTCCCAGATGTCTGGTGTTCAGAGACCCCACCTGTGACTCAGGGCCCCCCTTACTCCTGACCTGCTCCCTTCCACTCCCCTCCTCCTTCTGTCCATCCTTCTTCTTTCTTCCTCTGCCCCTCCCATCTATCTCCTCCTCCTGCTGTCCTGATTGGGGGCAGGCCCATCAGCTCACCAGAGCAGTATCTGCACGTCACCGCTGCGACATGTCAAACCAAGCAAGAACACAAACAGTGTGGCTGTGAAGAGTGAGAGGATGCAAAACCATGAAAGGGTTTATTCACAGTAGTGCACCCTCTCACTGTTCCCAGGCAGAGGATAAGACCTCTGCTGGGTGGAGGGGCTGGCCAGCAGCTGCCATGGCTCAACAGGATGAGCCACAGTCAGCAAGGAAGGCAGTGTGTCCCAGTCCCAAACACATGAAATTTTGTTTGATTTTTCGCACTTTGTGCAATTTTAAGCATTAACCTCTCTCCCCCTCCCAAAGAGCTGGTTATTTAAGTTGGGGGGGCTCAGGGGCAGAGCCCCCAGCAAGACATGAAGTAATCAAGTTGGCAATATACTGCGCTGTATTGGCAGCATGGTATATTGCTACACTGTAATGTCTTCCAACATTATAACCCCTTGCCCCTATCGGCCTCCTCTACCAGGTGACTAAGGACGTTGTACACCCTGCTGCCTCCCCCATATCAGGTTAAATTAAGATTGTTAACCATAAGGTCCTTTAGTTTACTCCTCAGTACCCTTGGCCATTTTTACTTAGGTGTAATCTGTCCAGGGCATATAGGTCTTTGTTATCTCAGGTCCCTCCCCAGACACAAATGAACCCATACCCTTCCATGTTGTGCCATCCTCTAAGCCATCATTTAAATTCCTCAGTCCTTACCTTCCTTGCCTTACTAGCCCTTGGGACCAGAACACAAATACTAAAATAAGAACAGCAAAGGAATCAGATCATACATTATTGGTTCAATTCCAGAGTAAATAAAAATTCACAAATATAAAGTGTATTTTTGTTTGTCAGGCACCCCCAAAGAGACTGTCATGATAATTTTTTTTTTTAGTCCTTTGGTAACTGGGTAAGTCCCACTAGGCACAAGTGCTTGTTTTCAGGGGCAACCTGGGAGCTTAAGTAACTTACTTAGAGTCACACAGTGTGCAAGTGGAGGTTGTGAGAATCAAACCCAAGTCTGCTGGATGTACCAAGCTCATTCATAGCTCACTATTCTAACCTCTAGGCTATACTGCCAGACCTCTAGAGGGATGATAAAGCAAATATTTTCACTGTAGGTCAGCAGAACAGCACATATCAGAGTTGACCCACCATGGGGAGGGGGCTTAATATAGTTTAACCTACACTCTGTACTGTTATTTTCAATTTATTTAAGACCCAAAGAATTCAGGTTAGAGGTACTGCTTAAATAGAAAACAGCTAGTAGCAATGCACCATGAAAACAAACCTGGGGCTGGATTTTCAAAGGTCAGAGAATAACACACAGTGCTTGCATCAAAAAGAAATTACTCAAGGAGCAAGCTACATCATAACTTTCATCAGTTCCAATCTGTGCGTGCATCAAAAACAGGCATGCATGCACCAGACTGGCTTGCACCATACTTGCATCAAAACAATGACTGCGGCATGCCCGAAAGGGGGCCTACATCCAATAAATGATGCGCCATCTCCATACTTGGGGTCTTCAAAGCACGGGGTCTTCAAAGCACGGTGTCCTGTCAGTGATTAGAGCAGCCAGAGCTGGTCTGACACTAGAGCATAGTAAGAGGCCCACCGCAGGTGGGCAGACCTGACCATGTTACTATGAATGATGCTTCATACCCTTCATACTCTTCAGCCTATGAGTATGGTAAAAGTAATTCAGCATCCCTGGAATTCTCTTCAGAGTATTGCTTAGATTCTAGTCCCTGTCCAGTGTGGAACAATGATTTCAAAGGCATTGTAACTGATTTACAAGAACCTATAGAGGGTCTGAAACAAATCTTAATGCCAAGCACAACTTGTGTAGAAACTCGGAGTACTGTGGTCCAGACGGGGCCTAGGATAGACTATACTAATCCTGTTGTGTTGTGTTGAATGTTAGTTCCCTTATTAGTTTAAGTGATGAAACAAAAAAAAACTGTCCAAGATCCTTATACTGCTAATCTTATGACCGAGTTTTTGGTCAATTTGCATCATGAAATTGACATGCTCAAGGGGAATATGGCCATTAATGGTTGCAGGCTGGATAATATTTTACTTAAATTGAATAAACTGGTTCCAGTCCCTGACTCCTCAATAGAAATTCCAGTCTACCACACCATTATGACCCGACTTTCCTATGATTGTGTTTCCATATTTTCCCGTGCTTAACAGGAGATCTAAAGTGGCTAATGGAAAAACAAAAAAAAAGGAAACAAAAAGTGAGTAAAAAGAACTCTAAGGTTAATAGATCTAATAACCACTTCTTAGCTGTATCCCAATTAGCTAATACAGTTAAGAAAAGTGATCCGCAGTTAGTCACAGAGGTTGAATCATATCTTCCTTCTGTTGACTTAGGTGATATAGTCAGCAGTTCCTTACCGATGTCTACCTCTGCCCATACATTGGACAAAACAGTATGTAAAACAAATAATTCTGAGAATGAGTCCTACAATACTTTAAAGGAGGGGAAAGAACAACTTTTATCAGGAATTAGTGATTTTAATTCCCCTAATACTTCTAATCCAGTAATAGTACTGGCGGAGGATGGCATTTCCCAAAAAGTCACTAAAAGTGGGATTTTTGACATCGCGGATTGTGCTATTCTCTGTCTGTATGGCCTAGTTCTCCCCCGGGACCTGTGCCTTAACTGTATTAAGGAGCAGATTGTGCAGCTGCTCAGAGTTACAGCTTTGTTCCATCTGACATTGTCCAGGTCTGGATGGACAAAGACTATTACGGCAAGGACTGCTTTTTTAATTTTTGCTCTGCTCCCCGCATAGCAAATCAGATATGGTTAAATAACACTGGGCTAAGAGAGATTGGCTACTGTATTGATTTTGTTAATAGGGAATTATTAAACCATATTGGATATAAGGAGTTGATTAAGCCCACTCAAATGAGTATTTTTGGATTGAAGTCAACCCCAAATGAAACTACGTTAAAGTTGGGACAAACAATATATACCATATTAGCTCACGCGCTAAAACTGTCAACAACTGACGTCAAAGTTTTGAATATTTTTAGACATGTATCATGGGGTTTATATGGTAGGGTGGATTTTGTGATTAATAGCCAGGGTCTGGTAAAAGAAATACTGTCTAGAGTTTCTACTTTGGACAATATTGGCATATATATATATATATATATATATATATATATATATATATAGTATATATATGTGTATATATATATATATATATATATATGAAAGTGAGATTCTATCCATGCAGAATTCGATTAAGTCCAGCAGTGTGCTGGTTGATAGATCCCCAGTCACTTTATGTTTGTATGGCCTTGGACATTCCAAAAAGGAGAACTCCAAGACTCTACAAAGTACAGTACAGAATTTAATGGCTCAGTTATTAAATATATGGATTGATGATCCCACTGCCCTTGAGGCTTTTAGGTAGAGTACGGACCCAAACTGTGATCTTGTCTTCATGGAAGTTGCTTATAAGAGCCTGTCCAACAAAATACTGGAGAATGTTGCTCTTTTGGATTCGATGGGCCTGTATCTTGTGCCCTCTGATAGTATTTCCGGGCCCTCGGTATGTATTGATATTTCTTTGGGTGTCATTTCCCATGTTAATTCAACTGATAATCTGATATATGGTATTCCAGTCAAAAATAGATTCCAGAGTTTTGCCAATGAGGGATGACTAGCTGATTGGGATATAATGAATTCACTAACTTTTTTTTTATGTTTCCTTTCTTAGACCTGAAATCCTAGAAAAATGCCTTGTATTAATTGTATACATATATATACTGCTTTGCCCATTCTTTAAATGGTTATATTTATTCTTTAGTACAAATTTTTTATTCAGATTTATGGTATAGTGTGTATTTCTGCTTTTGTATGTATTCTGGGAAATTAAGTGAGTGATGTCCTTAAGACTATTCCTGTAATCTATTTTATTACATGATGTTTTGTATCTGTTGAAACTGCATTCTAATATAGGACAACTTTGATAAACTGGGCCTCTTCTGGACCTAAAAGTTATTTTTCCTGTCCATAAATTAAAGTTTTTATCTATCTATCTAGCTTATCTGTTGACTTGACATCTTGGAACATAGCAAGCCTTAGTTCAAAATGGGTGGTTACTGAATGGATAGAATTAATCAGGAATTGCAACTTGATTTGCTTACAATAATCTTGGCATAAGCCAGACCAAGAGCTTTGTTTGAATGGTTATGTAACCTACCATGTTCCTGGCTATAGGTCTGCCAATTTTGGGAGACATGCCGGGGGTCTAGTTACCTGGATTAAGATCAGCCTTTCATTAAGGCTGAGATCATCTTGTCCAAGCCTAATTTTCAGGTTTTTTTCATTAAATTTTGTAAGAAGTCCTTTTGTCTGATTAATGCTTATATTCCACCGGTAAGAACTAGAAATTATAGTCCTGAAATCTGGAAGACCCTAGAGGATGCAATTCATTTGGTTTGGGCTGGTACTGGCTGTGAAGAATTGTTGTTACGTGGTGATTTTAATGCCAGGATTGGCAGTTATGATGGGTAAGGGGGTTGTAGCTTTCACCTGCTTACTCATCAACAATCCCACAATAAGATCAGACATTCTAAGAACCTGAAAGTTAATAGTTCTGGTCTTAGATTAATGGAGTTACTGTCATCCCATTTTTTAGCACCAATTAATGGTTGAATTAAGGGCAATTGTACTGGTGAATTTATGCATTACTCAACTAAGGGGCCTTCCACAATTGATTATCTGCTGTGGAATGGAGATATGGACATTTGGGAATCATGCAAGGTGATTGCAAGAGCTGAAAGTGATAATTTCCCATTGGGTCTCTCTCTACTATGTTTTCAGAGTGTACTGAGCAAAGTGTTCTACTGCCCATTCTTGAAATAAGAAATCAAATAAGAGTGAAATGGCAGATGTCCAAGCACTCTCAGATCTCACATATTATTCAAGACTTTACCACAAGCTTAGATATGTCCAAAATGGACTATCTTTCAATTAAGGGCACTTTGGAATTGTTACTTGAACAAATAAGAGACTTATTGACAACTAAGGACAGAGGTGTTGGTTTGGCACATCTGAGGAGTGGTTGGTTTGATGGAGATTATAAGGTTGCCAAGTCTCAGTTAAACCATTTAATCAGATGTTGCAGAGCCAAGTCTTCCTGTATAAACTATAAAAAATTAAATAGGGCAAGGGACAGTTACAAGAGTTTACTGAAAGTTAAAAGAAAACAATTTTAACAATCTCAGTGGGATAGGATGCTGGAAGTTATTAACCATAATGATACTCAATCCTACTGCATAATGGTGGGCAAAGGTACCAATAACCTTAAGTTTGGGAATGATTTGCATATCAGCCTTGATGCCTGGGTAAATTATTATAGTAGCAAATTCTTCCAACCTAAGACTGAACAAAGTAAATGACAGGCCATTATTATGACTGAGTTTAAGTTTTTAATGAGATCAGAGGTATATTTTATCATAGCCTCATTGAAAGGTAATAAGGCCTCTGACCCTGACCTTCTTCCTAATGATGTTTTTCTCGCAGCAGTTTCAGATTGGTCATCTATTTTGACATTTTTTTTAATTACTGCTGTTTACATTTATGTTTCCCTAATTCTTGGAAGGGGGCTATTATAATATCGATTTACAAAAGAAGGAGATAAAGCTGATCCTTCAATGTACCGGCCTATCTCCTTATTGGATAATCTAGGCAAAATCTGGTCTACTTCAGAAATCAAACATTTTGGCTGATTATGTGGAAGGATTCAAATTTAAGATTAATGCCATTAAACAGTCAAGTTATGGAGTTCGGCTCTAATCGTATGTATAATTCATGGAAGGTGGGTTCACAGGTCCTTAATACTGTTTCTCAGTATACATATTTGGGTCTGGTTCTTTCCTGGAATAGAAAATGGATAAACCAATCCAAGAATCTAAGAATTAGGTTAAAACAAACTGCGGGCTCACTTGGTTATTTTAATAGAAAGTATGGTGGCAATACAAATAGGCCACTTATAACAGTGATACAGTCAAAATATTATGCCCAAGCCTCACTTAGCAGTGAAATTTGGTCTGTCACTAGTGATAAGATTGAGATTGAGATTCGCTGCCTGCAGCTAGTGCAGAATGCGGCAGCCAGGCTGTTGACTGGTTCTTCTAGCTCCAGTCATATAATGCCTGTGCTCCGCGGACTGCACTGGCTGCCAGTTTGCTGGCGAATCACCTTCAAGGTCAGTCTGCTGACCTATGAGGCCCTACACGATCAGGGACCTGCTTACCTGAAAGATCTCCTTTGTCCCTACTGCCCTCCCCCCGCTCTCTCCGATCCACTAAAGAGGGATTGCTAGAGATTCCCAGGGTTCATTTAAAAACTTCAGGGGCCAGATCTTTTAGTTTCATGGCCTCAACCCTGTGGAATTCTCTACCTCGTCAGGTGTGAGACTGCCCAACTGTCCAAAGTTTTAAAGGAGCTTTAAAAACCTATCTTTTTAGTAAAGCATATAATGATTTTTAAATACTTTTAACGTCATTTTAATTATTTATTGTTTTATGTTATATTGTACAGGTGCCTTGGTTTAGGAAAGGCACCTCATATAAATAAAGAATGATTTGATTTGATTTGATAACCTATTGGAGATTCCCCTAAATAACTTACTGATATCCAGCTTGGGTCTTGGCAAATCAGTTCCTTCTTCCATTCTAAGAGAGGAATTGGGCCTGACAAAATTAAGTGCAGTCTATGCATCCAGAAAAGTAAACTACTGGATTAAGTTGCTACAATATAATTCTAATCGATTAGCCTATTCCACTTTGATTGAGAAATACTCATGGTTTTATTTAGGGCATTTACAATCTAAATGGCTTCGGGATATTTTTCAGATTCTCTGGGATAATGGCTTAGGTAACTTGAGACTTTATGAGGAGAAGAGCATTAAAATTAGTCTAAAATATTAAAAATATGTCTCAAACAAAATAGTGGCTAAGTACGACAATCATGATTTGAAGAATACCTTAGCGTTTCACATCTCGCCTTGGTTAAGACATTATTTACATCCTTATCTTGATATAATTTCAGATTCTAATAGTAGATCATTGTATAAAATACAGATTAGAAGTTTTTCCAAGTACAGTACTTATGGCCAGATTTCAGAAGAGTGCTAATATCTATGACAAATTTTGTCCTTGTAGTTTTCAACAAATAGAAAATTTGTCACATGTTATTTTTAATTATTTCTGGTATTCTATGTATAGAAACAAGTGGTTAAAGCCAATTTTTTATTCAGTTTTGACTAATGATCACTTGGATTTACTAAGGATACATTTTACCACATGTGATGAAAATATTGTATTGGCAGTATCCACATTTATTAATGCAATATATAGAGTATGGACAAGGTTTGTTAAGACTGGGGGTTCTTGAGTCCATTTTGTTACTTTCTGTTGATTCATTTTTATAATTGTATTGAAATGATTTTAGAATTTGCAAGACAATAATAGGGCCTCACTCACTCTGCTCTGAGGGGATTATATATTGTGATTTTTAAAAGTTTAGGACTTATGATATTTGATGTCACTGTAAAAGACTGTTATGCTACTTCCCTAATATGGAAATGTTTTAGTGTCGTTTTATATTTCTATTGATTGTGTGTTATGATATGATTGTATTTTGTATGTCATTTTGTAATGGTCAAATGACTGACCAATAAAAACACTACTACACTACACTATGAATATAATTCTGCTGCAAGAATCCTGCACTGTATGCATCGTGATGCTGTCTCATTTACCATAGCATGTAAAATACTGCTTCTAGAGACAAGCCCATAGGGTACCCATCAGTACTGTCACGTGAGTGCTATGATTGGAATGAAGAGGGGAAATTATGTAGAGGTTTGATTACAGAGCTAATATTCCCTTGCAGGACTGGTTTAGAGTATTTTGTGGGATTAAAATGCCATCATCTAGGCCATTTCTTTCACTGTATTTCTTGATGCAGCTTCTGCCCTTCTTGCCCCATGACTCTTATTTTTGATGCAGCTTCCGTCATTCTCTCCCTATGTGTTATACTTTTGATGCAGCAGGTCTCTTGGGTCATTTTAGGGGACTTTGACACAGTGAGCACTTTTCTTGCAAATTACTGAGCAGTGTTTTATGCACCTGGATTCGACACAAGCTGAATGTTTGCCTCACCTTGCATCAGTCTAAGGGCACGTTGAGAATCTGTCCTCTATTGTCTATACTGTAGAGAAGCTGAAGCTGTTACAATAACATGCTGGGACATTCTGCCCTTTTAGACATCACTGACGTCACTGACAAGGCTGTACTTTTGAGTACTGTATATCGCTCTGGTCATCACAGTATAAAAAGGATACTGCAGCAATTGAGCAGGTGCACCAGAGAATAACTAAAATGATTAGAGAGGAATGGAGAGGTTGAGCTTTAAGGAAGGTTTGTACAGGCTAGGTATATTGTCCCTGGAAGAAAACAAGCTAAAATGCAAGATGCTAGTGTTTAAAATTTGGAAAGGATAAGATAAGATGGCACAGGGGACTATTTCTCAGCCTTTTCAGGGCAGTAGAGCAGAAGTGCATACCATAACTTTAAGGGAGAATATCGCTCAGAGTAATGAGATCGTATTTTCACCCAGAGATTGGTAAACCTATGGAACAAGTTTCCAAAGAAAGCAGTGTAAGTGGGTATGACAAATCTTTTATACTCATGCTGGATCAGACCCTCATGGAGAATAACGTTCGTGGGTACTGCATTCAATTCATTGGAGATAGAGGTTTTTTTGTGATTCACATAATACTAATGCTGTAGCTGGCTAGATGCCAGAAGAGAAACAGATGGATCCTTGGGCTTTGTTTTATTATTATGCCGATTTTTGAGGGCCTTGTCTGTACAGCACTCGAGCTGTTTAATGTGTTTGTCTTTGTTTTGTTTTTTTTGTTTCAAATACCCATTTTATAAATGCAATAACAAACTCCTGGGTAGTGAGTTGTGCTCTATTATAGCAAGCTAAAACCATATCACCCAATCAGATTGCCTACTGTCATGACCCAGGGCCATAGTCAAAGACGCAGACTTCTCAGGCATTATCCCAGATCTATATCTTGCTATGTTGGGTCAAAGGAACAGACTTGCTGTGAATGGACCCAAACCTGGTGGCCCTGTTCAAAGCAGCATACCTTTGGGGTACAGCCCTAGATGTGTAACTTGTTTTGGATAAGGATCTATGGACCCTAAGCAAATCAGCAGGTGCAGGGTACAGAGCCCTGAACCTGTAGCTTGAACCAACTGACCCATTAGGCATGGCCCCAGACCTGTAGCTTATACCCAAGGCCCCTGGAATTCTGCAGTTCTGCAGTTGTGGAATTTTCTGCAGAATTTGCATCATGCCACAGAATATATACAGTATATTGCTGCAAAATTCATTGCTTTTGGTGAATTTTCATTTAAATATACTGTTTCTCCATTCTGTCAGGCTTGCTTTCCCATCTCGTTTATCCTGAAGCCCCTTCTCTATGCTCAGCATATTATGTCATTTATGACATCACATCATACTTAGCCAATGAAAGGACTATGTTCTGCCAGAGAAGTGAATAAATCATGCCACAGAAATCAAAAAATGCTGCTGCAGAAGCCAAGGAGCCCTGTCACAGAAATCAGAAAATTCTGCAGCAGAACACCAAGGGCCCTGCTTATACCCATGGTGCATGGCTCTGGAAATGTGTGACTCAGTCCCATCCCTGCAGTTTGAAGCAGCAGCCCATGGACATGGTTTCAGACCTGTAGCTCACACCAATGGTGCATCACTCTGGAGATGTGAGGCACAGCCCAGACCAGTAGCTTGAAGCAGAAGACCCAAGAGGCAAGGCACCAGACCTGTAGCTTACATCCATGATGCATGGTACTGGACACCTGGGGCATCACCCCAGACCAGTAGCATGAAGCAGCAGATCCAAGGGGCATGGTCCCAAACCTGTAGCTTACAACAGTGTCTCATGGCTCTGGACAATTAAGGAACAGCTCCAGACATGTAACGTGAAGCAGCTGACCCATCGGGCATGGCCTACATTCCCTCCTCTTATGACTTTGTAATTCTAAGGCATACTTACTTTTTTAGAAAGTATAGTGCCAGATTTATAAATTGCTATGCACAGATCTCCATAGTCTGGGGCCATACCCCATGTATCTGGAGCCATGCACCAAGTCTGTAAGCTATGGGTCTGCTGTTTTCCATAGGGACTGTAGGACCCTGTACAAAATGAGAAACAGGTCAGAGGTTATACCAAGTAGGTCCCAAACAGAAGCATGAGAGGCACTCCAGCCCAATCGGGGTGAAACATAAGATTCAGTCTCCGGGTTCTCTGGTGTAACTACTGCCACTCGTAGACTGCTGCTTTTACTTCTCCCACAAGTGTGTCATGCACCAGCTTTTAAATTTAATATGTATGTTTTCCTGTTTCATGCCATTATAAGCTTTGTAATTAAAAAAATTTTTGTGAACTGCATTTTTGTGGCAAGTGTACCAGTGTGTTTTTAACTATAGATACTGCACACAGTGCATATGGAGCTATTTGGTGGGTGGGGTGCACCATTTATTATGTATTTCCTATGCCTGCAGTAGGTCCCGAAGGGCCCTGTGTAAACCAAGCTACAGTAACACACTACAAGCTACAGTAACACAGTACGTAATATACAGGCTAGAATATAGAGGCCACAGTTACAGGTCTGGGACCATGACCCATGGGTCTGCTGCTTTCCACAGGGTCTTGCACAAAGCAAGATGTAGGTTTGGGGTTTATTTTTCTTATTTATTTATTGAAATCTTGGATTACAATACCTTCCAGCAAAACAGCTCATTTACAAAGGTTCCACTTCAGTGGAGACGGGTAACAAAACGTACAAAGGTAATACAAGTACAAAGGTTGTAAGTAATAACAGTTAACACTAAGCCTGTACAATGTCCTGAGTGTCATCCAACTTAAGAAACCAAGGAAAATTTTGGTAGAATAAAAAAGCAAATTGGTTGACCAAAAGTGAGGAGGCAGCCTAGGAGGCCTTGTCATTGCAGGAGAGTTGGGTAAGTGCTAAGGGGGTTAGGGGTGGGGAAAACAAAGAGAGCATAGGAGAGCAAGGGGGTTGGAGGAAGTGAAGAGGGAGGGAAGAATTGAGGAGGGAAGGGAAGAAAGGGGGGGTCTAACATAGGGGGTAGGGAGTTAGAGAAGTGCTCCAGTGGGGTGAATGAACGAGGAAAGAGAACAGAGGAGAACAAGTGGTAGATGAGTGAGGTGGGGAGGTATAGGGGTAAGGAAAAAGGTAGGAGAGAAAGGGAATCATGGCAGGGGTGGGAACAGGCTAGAAGGAGGGAAGCTAATATCACCATAGGACAACAAGAGAGGGGCGGCCCTAGCTAGGAGAAGCAGTCACAGTCACTGTTAGTTGTGAGATACTGCCAGAGCAATAGTTTGAAAAGTCCCAGTTTTGGGGCAGACAAGATTTCATTTTTAAGGCGTTAAACCACAGAGGGGCTTTATAAGTGAAGGAACTTTGTCCCTGGGTGGTCCAATATATTGGAACAAGGAAGATTTGATTCAATGAACTTCGGGTGCACTGAGAGCTGCTATGGGCACTGAGAAGCAGTTCAACCCCAGAGGGTGTGAGACCAAGAAGAGCTTTTTTAGTTAGCAGGCAGGTCTGATATTAAATCCTACTGTTTAGCGGCAGCCATCCAGATTGAGTGTACAGATCACAGGAGTGCATTAGACGGGCTGTACCAGTGAGGAGTCTACATGCTTTATTGAGCACCACAGATATCCTATGAAGGGCCAAGGTGGCTGAGCCATAGAAGACCAGGCCATAATCTATGATAGAGATGATGGAACTGTGAATTGCTAGTCTTAGAGTGTCATGCATCAGGCTGTCTTTGTGTCTGTGTGGTAGGTCAATCCTAACAGTGACAGCTCTGGCAACATTATCAATATGCTGCACATAGGATAGGGAGCTGTCCACAGTAACCCCAAGATATTTAAATTGCTGGATCAGTTCAAGTGGGACTCTGGTGCAGTTCCTGATAGTGAGAGACTGGGACTCTTGTTTGCTGTGGGCACCACTAAAAAGCATAACTTTAGTTTTTTTGTAGTTCAGGACCAGCTTGTGTATGCTGATCCACACTTCCACTCTCTCAAAATCAAGTTGCAGGTGTTGTTCCAAATTTTTAGGGTCATGGTGACTAGAGAACATGACAGCATCATCTGCATACAGGAGCATCTGTTGGTGGCAGGAATGGGGAAGGTTGTTTAAGAAAAGACTAAATAGGAGGGGTCCCAATATAGAGCCCTGGAGAACACCAGAGCGTATGGATTGTGGTCCAGAGATGACACTGACAGTCTTCACCTGTTGGTATCAGTCTTCTAACTAATGTTTGAACCAGTGTAATGTGTCCTTAGAAAGCCCAATGGAGGATAGTTGCTTCAGCAATAGAGGATGGTTATGCCCCACAGGTCTGCTACTTTACTTAGGGCCACAAGTGTGGTGCCATACATGATGGGTCTGCTTCTTTTTCCCTACAAAGCAAGGTATAGGTGTAGGGACATGCCTAGTGAGTCTGCTTCCTTGCATATGCCTCTATATTAAAAAATACATCTATGGGGTACCCATGAGGCATAGTCCCAGACCTGTAGCTTGGCCTTGAGCCACAAGGGAAGAAGATGGGGAAGGGGTTGGGCATTAGGTTGGAAAACCCTAACAACACATTTCCAGCTTTATATGCCTAGCATATCCATTAACATACTTTTTCGCAATTAATGAATATTTGCATTTTATTTTTATTTATTTTACAACTGTTGGCCAGGAATGACATACTAAGCAGAGGCTTGTTTGCAGGTGCATCCTGGGAGAACAGGGAGGTTAAGTGACTTGCTCATGGTCACACAGTATGCAAATGGAGGCTGTGGAATTCAAATCCTGTTCTCCAGGTTTGCAGCTCAGTGCTGTGAACCACTGCGTTATACTGTCTCCATATCTCTCTCTAGAGATAGATAGATAGATAGATAGATAGATAGATAGATAGATAGATAGATAGATAGGTAGATGGCTAGATAGAGAGAGAGAGACTTAGTATAGTCTGTTGATCTTAAACTGTGCTTGTAGGCAGGACTCAGGTTGTTGAGAATCAAAAAAGAAAGTCTGGCATTGAGGACAGGGTAATATAATTTTAAAAGTTATCAATTGATGATACAATAATTGATTATTTGCATTCATTTGTTTTTCCAGGATAAAAATGCAATAAAGAAACACTTATTTCCAAGGAGGCACTAGATTGATCAATCAGAATTACAAACATGAATTACAGTACAAAGAACTGAAGATGTTACAACTGATTTATTAGCAAGCTTTATGGATTTAACTAGCAGTTGTTATGGGAAAATATGCGTACTGTGTTCCAGTGGGGAAAAAGGCCTAACACACAACCAGATTGGTAGCAGGCCGTACACACCAAAAAGAGAAATGAGACTGACAAGGAAGCCCAGGTAGGCATCACTGCAGCACTGAATCTCAAACCACCACACATTAAAAGGCAAGCTCAAGCACAACCTAAGACTCACAGCTACAGTGGGAGCCAGTGACATGACACACTCGATATCTGGATATACTGGGAAACATCACAGGAAGTCTGACTGAAATAAATGGGAATTCCTGAGATGCTATATATCACAATATATCTGCATAATCTGTATCATTTCATTGGTTTCCACTATAACAAAACAAAACATCATGGTCAAAAAGGCTAGTGGCATCACCTTGTTGGACAGTGGTGGTCTAGTTATAATGTAAAAAATAGTGGTGGGTTGAGTCAAGATTAGGAAGTTGGCATGCAAGGATTATGTAGCAGGGCCAAAGACTTATAAGCACTCACAGGGTGCCCAGCACAGTAATTGGGCTGACAAGGCTATGATTAGAGGTATCACTTTATCCCAGGTCTTGCCTGAAAATAGGCAAACATTATGCCTAGTGTACTTACCCAGTAAACAAAAGCTAATAAATTAAATAAATAAATAAGGGAATGAAAAAGGAAAGATAGAAGATTCTAATTTTTTACAATGCATTTGCAATGTCTACCTGGTTTGGGCTGGTTTTGGTGGTGGGGGGGTTAGTATGAGATGCTAGAGAAAATATTGAACTAGATCAGGAGGGATTGAGATTTGGAAAGTGAGAAATGGTGAGATAGCAACACACTCACATTTTTGAGTCTCAGACAAATAGAGGACTTAAACATGTGGCCAGGAATAGGAAGACCCTTTGGTTTCTGTGTGTCTCACATCTAGATTTCTGGATACTGTCTGCATCTCAGTCAATACAAATTCTTATAATCACCACTGTCCATATCAACAAATTGTGTCATGTCACAGATAGGGTTGTGATGCAACTGCATGTACAAGCAGGACAAATTGGGTAGTAAGAAAAATCGCTTACTGTATATTATATATTAATACATCCCCCAGAGCCACTTATTGCAGGATAAGAGTGGTTTCACTCTTGTTCTGCTCAACAGAGAACAGTGAAGCAAAGCTGAATTGTTCTGACTTGAGCAAAACGTAAGTGAAACCACTCTTACTAGCAATAAGTGGCAACGGGGGACGTATAAATATATTATAGTTCAAGAGAGCGCTCAATATTATTTATTTTTCTAAATTGTCCTAGAATGTGCCAGTTTCCAGGGCATCTGCATGTGAGACACTCTTTATAGAATAAGTATATCTCACGCGTGGGGAAAGGAGGGCTCCAATTAGGTAAAAGTGCTCCCTCGATCTATAATTAGGAAAGAAGAACAAAGAACTGTTTTTATAATGCCTTTCATTCATACACCCTGTATCTCAAAGCAATTTATAAAGCGTGAAGGGCGGTAGCAGTTATTAGCAAGGTCACTGATTTTAGGGTGACTGAAATAATGAAATTGCCTTTTCAAGATTTGAAATTCCAGGATTGTACTAGTGATTGCTTGTCTAATTTCTGGATTTAACCAGGATTCTACAGCCAGTCTTTTAGTGTGTGTATTAATTATTTAAAAAAGGATTAATATCCAGCAAATTTAACAAAACAAAATGAAAATAGTACAGGTAGCAATTTAAAGAAAAAAAAAGTTCTGTAGCTTAATTGATCTGATATAAATGCCAAATTCCATGTATCTCTGGGTATCAGGTCAAAATAGCGCAAGGAAAACAGCGCTGCAATAACCGTGCTGTAAAAACCACTGAAGGGTTTAGAGCAACAAGGGTATAATAGCGGTAGTGAATTACCGCTACCCCTGTCACTCAGTGCTGTAAGTGGAAAAGGACCAGTAGCCATGTGGTCTGGTGCCTTGCTGAGCTGCTCCCATGGTGGAGTGGCTAAGGCACCAGCATATGGTGAGAGTAGAGACCTTGGACTGTGGTTCGGTTCCCCCAAGTCTCCTCATGTTCCTGCTTTTTGTGCCATTTTTTTTTTTATCATCAAGTTTTTCCTCCTCCCGAGTTTCTCTCCCCATCTCCAAGTCCCCCGGAGTTAGTTATATTAAGTCCATATGGTATGGTGGGCAAAGCCCCACACATCGGTGGGTGTGGAGGGCAGAGACCCCACAAAAAATAAAGTCCCATTGCAGTCTATGGTGTACTCTTTTTTTTGTGAGGTCAGTGTTTTCCCCCGATCTTATTTGTGTGGACAATATTGTTTATTTTTTTTTTTTTTATTTATTTCAGTCTTTGGTAACCAGATAAGGCCCACTAGGCACAAGCGCTTGTTTTCAGGGGTGACCTGGCAGCACTGGGCAGTTAAGTGACTTGCTCAAAGTCACACAGTATGCAAGTGGAGGTTGTGAGAATCAAGCCAAGGTCTAGTCTGCTGGATGTACCAAGCTCATTACTCTAACCTCTAGGCTATACTGCTAGCCCTTTGCATGCAGCATTGATTGCTGAGCTATTTTAGTTCCACTGTTTTAACCCCATGCCAAATTCTGTGTTTTTATAAGTGTGCAGATAGCCCAATTTCCAGAATTTTACTTGATTTTCCAATAAAAACTGAAAACCAGTGGCCTTGATCATTAGTCATGTACATGGGGAAGTGAGATTAAAGGATGTTATGAAAAGTTCCAATTACAGGGCTACACTGCCTCTAAACTGTTTTTATTGCAGATATTTCACTAACTAGCAATATTGTACTGGAAGATGAAAACAAAGCAAATGTAAATAGATTTTGGTTTAAATATTATATTTTTTTATGTCTGTCATACTGTGAAGGTTCTTCTATAAAAATAATTGGAATGGATGATAGAGAATCCAAAGTCCTCCATGTAAAAAATGGCAAGACTCAATAAAGACTGCTGCCTTAGTTACTCATAGATACATAGACAGTGTCGGCAGATAAGGGCCTATGGCCCACCTAGTCCGCCCATTTGAGTTTGTAACTTCAGTTTAAGTTTTCCTAGAACTCTGTTGCCCCTTACCCCTGACCTCCAGAATTCCTTTATGTCTGTTCCATGCATTCTTAAATCCCATGATTGTTTCAGCCCCCACCACTTCCTCAGGCAGGGTGTCCCACTTGTCCACCACTTGTTCTGTGAAGAAATTCTTCCTCACATTTCCTCTGAATCATCCTCCCTCCAACTTCATCCCATGCCCTCTAGTCCTGGAACATCTTTTTCGCTTAAAAATAGTGTATTCTTGCACCCTGTTCCTCCCTGAAAGATACTTGTATGTGTCTCTATCATGTCCCCTCTCTCCCTCCTCTCCTCCAGGGAGTACATATTCAATTCCTTCAACCTGTCCTCATAGGACTTGTGATGTAACTTGTGACTCAAAACATTTATGTACTATAAAAAGTATACTAGTGTCATATAAAAATTGGCAAGTATTAAATAGTATTGTCACTCACCAAAAAGGTAGAGCTGGCAGACAAGTCTGCTTTCATACAACTTCCTGTTTCTTTCTTGATGAAAAGAAAACCAATACTGTAGCAGCAGTTTGTTCAGCAATGCATACAATGAACTGATCTCTGTGGAACTTAGTTTATATGGATACAGATCTAATTCTTCATGCCAGCCAATTGCAATGTGCAAATCAGTTGCTAAGTAACAAACCACATCCCAATCACTAAAATGAGGAAAGAGATGGTCTATGGCATGGGATCATTTTTTAGATGCCTAAATTTGGGCAAATCAGTATAACATGATACAGTATAGATAGACAGACAGACAGACAGACAGACAGACAGACAGATAGATAGATAGATAGATAGATAGAGACAGACAGACATTAGTACCGAATTTAAACAAACTAGCCATGTAACAGAAATTATACAGTATAATGCCCAAACTACAGGTTTCTAGGCAGTGATACACCAAATCATGTACATTTTGAAACAAATGCTATTGGTCTAAGATCTTAAACTATTGTACACTGTGGGATATTTTAAAGAAGACCACCATCCTTTTAAATGTAGTGTTTTTTTAAGAATTTAAAAAAAAATTAAATCAGGGCTTGAGTCATCAAGTGAAAGAAAGTGCTGCACCTATTTTAGGTAGCAGTGGTCGCCCACTGTGTTTCTCTGAATACATTGCTGAGTTCTTTGGTTAAAGAGGTTAGGTTGTGCTTGAACATATTATTTAAAATTATATCTGATAATCCCAACAGGATTCTGCATGTTTCCAAAAGTATATAAATTAAGAGTGATACTGTTTGAGGATATACAGCATCAAGAAAATAAAGTAAGCATGTACTTAGTTAATAGCATTATTTGGTACATCACTGGCTGTATCTTGACTTATAAAGGTCCTGAACACATGGTGCCATTCCATAAAAGTGGGATGAAGGCTAAACCAGGGAACTATTGGCCAGATAGCCCAACTGCAGTAGTGGACAAGCTGATGGAGACCATCCTGAAAGAGGGTAGCCCGTGAGGAGGGCACATGGGGAAGGGCGCCATCCGTAATGGCGACTCGTTCTCAGCGAAATCCCTCACGGTGATGGGAGGGTAGGTTGACTGGATGGGGGTGGGTGATGGTCACTATATTCGCATGCTGGGGAGCAAGCATGGCAAGCGTGGCTGAGGTGGAGGAGCCAGGGGGGTGGTGTTGTGGGTGGACTGCTAAGCTGTATCATGGCATTGGGGTTGGCCTGTGGTTGGGGTGGGTGAGTCCAGGTTCAGGTCTGGGCGCTGGTGTGATTTTATTGTGCCTGGCCTGAACCTTTAATGTTACATGCTTTCACCCCCAACATGTACCCCCACTGGCGTGAGAACTTTAGTTGGGGGTGCGAGGGCAATGCCCCCACATGGGGGCTGGGGCACAGTCCCCCCACAGCAAGCATTGAAAGTTATGTCCACAGTGCCGTTGTCCTGTGTGCTGGGGTGTCAGTAGTGCTGAAAATGTTTTTGGCACTTAGACTGCCCGATAACGGCGATCGCCTTTAGGCTTTTGCCATTATCACATAGAATCTAAAAGAGAGATTTGTGAGCTTTCTGAAGGATAAAGGGCTCCAGGATGTGAGGCAGCATGGGTTTGTGTCTGGCAGGTCCTGCCAGACTAACCTAATTGACTTCTTGAACTGGATCACAAGGACAGTGGATCTTAACTTCAGCAAGGGCTGTGACTCTGGGGGTAGGGAATAAGCTTGTTGGGTGGGTCAGAATTTGGCTGCAGGACAGAAACCAAAAGGTGGTAGTCAGTGGGGAGGGAATTCTCAGAAGCTAGTCCTGTGACCAGTGGAGTCCCACAGGGCTCTGTGCTTGGTCCATGCATTGTTTAACATATTCATAAGTGACATCACGGATGGGATCAAGGGTAAGATATGCCTGTTTGTGGATGATACAAAGCTTTGTGGGAGTTTGGACATGGAGAAAGGAAAACAGTAACTCAGAGAAGACCTGGATAGGCTAGTGAGGTGGTCTGGTATTTGGTAACTGGGGTTTAACGCTAAAAAGTGTAAAGTTATGCACGTGGGGTGAAAACCCCAGGGACCAAATACTGACTAGGTCGTGTGCAGGTAACCAGGTCAGAGGAAGAAAAGAACCTGGGTAAAATTATCACAAGTGCCCTGAAACATTCAGCACACTTCAAGAAAGCTGCAGCCAAAGCAAATCAGATGGTGGGCTGCACAGCCTGGGGAGTTATCAGCAGGAAGGCGGAGGTCATTCTGGTACTGTACATGTCTCTAGTGAGACTGCACCTAGAGTACAGTGTGCAGTATTGGTGCCCTTATCTTAAGAAAGATATCAGCTTTCTGGAAACAATCCAGAGAAGGGCAATTAAGATGACCCACTGCCAACAAGGCATCACCTATGAGGAGAGGCTCAGGGAGTACAACGTGTACTCTTTTGAGGACAGAATGGAGAGTGGGGAGAACCTTCAAGTACCTTAAAGGTATAAACAAGGTGAGCACTGTGGGCCTCTTCAACCTTAGTGGAAACAAGATCATATGGGGTAATAGCCTAAAACTGGGGGGGAGGGAGAGGTTCAGGTGGAGATGAGGAGGCATCTTTTCACCAGGAGAGTGGTGGCAAAGTGGAATGCGTTGCCAGAGAAGGTGGTATCCCTAAAAATGGTGGACAACATCAAGAGAGGCTGGAACTGGGTGAGGGGGAAAGTTGCAGGTAGGGGGGGATGGGGTATTTGACAGGGGTCAAGGGGGATATGTGGAGGGGGAAAGTTCCCTCTGTAAACACAGTGGGAACTGCACACTCAAGCAGACTAGACAGACCATAAGGCCTTTAGCTGCCTACATATTCATATGTTCCCCTTCCATCTTCCTCTCACTTCTACCTCCTTGAGGATCCCCTCCTCTCATCTCACCTCACTGCCCCCGCCTGCCTCCCTCCTTCCTTCTATCTATGCAAGCCTTACCAGTACCTTTCCCAAACCGAACAATATCTCTATATAGCTATATGGTGATATTGTCATGGTTTTAAGTTGAAGGTATTTTTGCAAACAACTTGTTTGTTCTCTGTATGCACTATGATCCATTGTCAGACAACACAGAATTATGTATATGTTGTATACTCTGTCTATTGTATATTTCTTTCCTCCCCAATTTTTGTATTATTCCGCCATGTACGAGTGCGTATTTTTTTGCATTTTATTTCTATTTTTGTTTTTTCCTTGACACTGTATAACTATGTTTTGTTATGATCATCATTGTACTTTTGTCCAGGCCCACTTTGTAAGTGAGCTCGCCTCAGCAGTGTTCCACCTGGTTAAATAAAGATGATCCATTGATTGATTGATGTTTGTATGAGCAGACTGAGCCCATATACTGTATCCCCTCAACTCACCTGAGGCTGATCTATAATTAATGCCTACTTCTCAGCTGAAATCTGCTTGGAGACCAGACTTTTGATGCTGTAGCAGCTACTATGGCACAGAAACTTCCATCTCTATCTTTGGCCTTAGCTCAGTGGTTGAGCAATTTAAGAGCAGACTAAAGTGGACTGAAGACCCATCTATTCCAGCTGGCCTTACTGGATGAATGATACAAGCTTGATTTTATTTTATTCTGCTGAGCTTGACCCTTATTTTTTTTATCCACATTAATATTGTCTGGTGTATTGTATTGTTTCTGGTTTCTAAAATTTGGTGTGTCGCCTTATTTAGCCTGCCTCGTAAAACTTTCCAAGTCTCTAGGGAATAGGCACTATAACAGAATAAATTTGCCTTGCTTAAATTTAGTCAGAAGTCCCACAAAAATTGTCACCTTTTTCCGCATTCAGTTCCTCCTTGTTGTGCAGACTTTAATAAATAAAAGATTATTTTCTTTATTTTGGATTTTTTTTATCATCTTCTGACTCTTTCTTATCTCCTGTTCCATACGGCAGGTGTTCCTCCACACCTGGTCCAGCCAGCCTTTCAGGGCATCTTGCCACCCATGGTCCAGAGATGCTGGCTAGCAGACACTGCAGGAGGAATATTCCCCTGGTGGGCCCCAGAGGGCTCTTGAGACCCTCCACTGTTTCAGAAGGTTTTCCCACTGGGATGGGAGGAGGCAGGATGTCCCTGGAGTTGAAGTCCTGGAGCAAGCGGCACCGTTATATTTTCAAGTGGTGGCATCTTCTTTCCAGTTTTATTTCTGCCCAACCTCCACATGCATGAAGTGTCCTCACAGTGTCTGACCTGGGGGGAGGACAGTACATTGTATTTTCACTAAGGACATCCAATGTCACTCCTGAACCCCCTCGAAGTGGGTGCTATGGTAGCAAGAACACCAATACCCCAGCACTGGAGCCAGAGATGAATATCTCCACAGCATTCCCATGACTCCACCAGTCCAGAGCAAGCCAGTATGGGAATGTTATGTGCACTGCCATTGCTACTGGGCCAGGCTAAAGATCTTTTCCTTACTAGAATTTTAGACTAGTAGTGGTGTGGGGAGCTACATAATCATAGTGTGATGCTGTCAATATTTTCTTCCTAGCTAGTTTACATATTATATTGCTCAATTTGTTTACTTAGTGTAACTAAATAAAACATAGAAGCATAGAATTTGATGGCAGAAAAGGACTGCTTAGTCCATCTAGTCTGCAAAGATGTTCTCTACCTATTCTGTCTTTGCAGACTCTGTCCTGTCTAATATATCCCTATGTCTATCCCATGCATGCTTAAAGCCTCCTACTGTTCACTTCTGCTGGCAAGCTATTCCAGGCATCCAATACCCTATCAGTGAAGAAATATTTCCTCACATCATGCTTGAAATTCAGACTATCCACTTGTACACTATGCACCCCTTTGATGTACTTGTAGGTCTCTATCATCTCTCTCTCGCTCGCTCTCTCTCTCTCTCTCTCCCCTTTCTTACAGAGTGTATATGTCAAGATCCCGCAATCTCACTCTTCATAGGGCTTCTTGTGCAAACCATGTGCCATGTTAATTGTCCTCTTCTGGACTGCCTGTACTTGTCTATATCTTTTCTGAGGTGTGATCTCCATAGCTAAACACAGTACTCTAGGTGTGGCCATACTAGCAAGTGATATAAAGGCAACACCACCCTTCTCCTTCTGCTGGAGATATTCGTCCCTAAGCAACCCAGCATTCCACTAGCCATACCCATTACCTTGTTACTCTACCCTGTCACCTTGAGGTTCTCAGATATGGTAACCCTGAGGTTCCTTCCATGTCTAGTTATTGTTATTAACACCCCCATCATATACGCAACACCAGAGTATTTTATATCCTAGGTGTAGTATTTTGTAGTTATTCGCATTGAACCCCAGATGCCATGTTTTTGACCATTCCTTGAGTTTCCCCAAATCCTTCTACATTTTTTTCCAACCCCTACCTTTTCTTCCAGCTCTTCTGCAATGTCTCCTATAAAGATACTGAAGAGTACTGGTCCCAGTACCAAGCCCTATGGTACCCTACTTGTCACACTCACATCATTAGAATGAGTACTGTTCACCACCACTCTGTCTCCATACCAGGATAAAATAGAAAAGCTAGAATAGCGCTGGTGAAAACCATGCTGCCACAACAGTGAAAGGTAATACAGATACAGGGTTAGCATAGCGAAGAGCATTACCGCTACCACTGTAGCTGTTGTCAGAAGGGAGGAAGTGGAGAAATAAGTAAAAGCAGGATGTCTCACTGAGCTGCTCCCATTGTGGAGAAGGCTAGGGAATGAGCAGCAAGGCAGGAGTGAGCTGGAGACAAGGGTTTTGTTCCTGGTTTCCCAGTGTTACCTTTTTCATCCCCCCCAACCTTTAGATTTTTATAATTTGTCCTCTCAAGAGATGTAACCCCTCCCAAGTTTCTCCCCATCCTCTAGTTCTGCCCCCTCCCATGGAGTTCATGAATTAAATTTTGGGGGGTGCAAAGCGCCCCCGCATCGGGGGGGTGGGGGGGCTCCAACTAAATTTCTTGATGTTCCTTAGCCATGGTAGAGGTCGTCAGTGCATTTTTGGACTGCTACCGTTGGCGCTGTTGTTCCCACCAGCATTTTTGTTGGGCGCCATTTTTGGTAGCACAGTTTTTCCTACACAGTTTTTGACCGCACTGTCCTTGCTTTCATGGTGTTGACCTAGTGCCCTTTGTCTCCTATCTTTTAACCAGTTTCTAACCCAATTTATCACTGTGGATCCCACTCCTTTGTTGGTCAACTTTCTAATCAGCCCTCTACGCAGCACCATGTCAACAGCCTTGCTAAAAAGGTCACATCCACTGCTCTGCTTTGATTGATTCCCTGGTCACCTACTCAAAGAAATCTGTTAGATTAATTTGGCATGCCCCCCCCATGAATCCATGTTGTCTGTAGTCTTACAGCCCATTGGATTCAAGATACTCTGTCATCATTTCTTTTATTAGTGTTTCCATCAAATTCCCTACCACTGAAGTGAGACTGGCTGGTCTATTGTTCCTAGCTCCTCCCTGCTGCTGTTCTTACGTAGAGAGACAACATCAGCCCTTCTCCAGTCCTCTGGAACCACTCCTGTTTCTAGTGAGTTGTTAAACAAGGCCATATGTGGGGCAGCCAGAATCTCCCTAAGCTCTTTGAGTACCCTATTTATTAAATATATTTTAATAACTAGGTAAGACTCCTAGGACAATTCCCACCATTATGTGCTTACCTGCTGGAGTTGATTTGATGGGCTGCTAATTTCCACCATTTGATTCTGCCTGAATGTACTACATCAAAGACTCCTGAAACAACTTTCAGATTTGCTAAGTTGGGTACGTTGAATAAAGTATTTCTTTACAGTCAGGGAAGTTTATACGAGTGATCTAGGAGACAGGAATACTTTTCACATTAAACACATTTTTCAAGGCAAAGGTTTAAATACACCCCTTACATGCAGTATATTGAATTCTGCTCTACGACAGAAAATGGTAGAAGACATCAAATCAGGGTGCAACACCATTAGCAAAACATTATCCAGGCAATAAAAACTTTTGTTTGCTGCTTTTGCTAATGGGGTACCACAGTTGCAGTGACAAACAGTGCTGCACCACAGAATGACAGAACGGAACATAGCTCATGTTGGAACTGCAGGATAATAATAGATTATAAACTATGTCAAAATACTACTAAATAATACATTCAGCAACCTATTTCAAACAAGTGTATCTATAAGGTTTATTTAAATGTTGTGCTACAGTCTACAGTCCTAGAGTTGTCCATTCACTAAAAGTGTAAGAACAGCAAGGCACAGCAACTACACTGAAGAAACGTACCTCATCCACAGAACAATGTCCTTACTGTATATTATATGGAAATGGAATGTTTCTGGCCAGACATCAAGGAGAATGCATGTACCTCTTATTTCATGTACAGCCATCTCCTCGCACTGTGAGGCAGATATCCTAGTCCCTGGGCAAACCATTTCTACACGGTAGGGGAGCACAAAAAGTAATACACTGAAAATTTTGATCAAAAGCAAATTTCAACTGAAGCTATAATAATATTATGGAGATCTATTGCCATATAATATAATTATGGGTACAGTAAAGTGTGTTTCTTGTTTCACAAGTGCCTCATACTAGTTGGACAGACAGAACCGCTCAGCTTCAGTTCTCTCGCCCAACCAGCAGAAGACAGCTGTGAAATAGGAAGAAGCACACTTCATTGTACCCATAATCATATATCATAGGATTAGTGCTTATTCCATGTAAGGGTGATGCATACAGCAGATAATCATGACCTTTTCTCTGTTTCGTTCATGATTTCACTCTGTCCTCCACAGTGAGTCGGGACCTCAGGGTAAGGTCTGTATGGGTTGTTGAAGTATGGGCAGAGGTGCACCAGTTTCTTTCTGCACAAATACCTCTAGAATATGCTCCCCTTTTAAGATCTCACTGACCACACTATGGTAGGACCACCCACAACTTATCTTAATCAGTGGTAGTGTGACCAGCAGCAGGAGGTACTTCTGCAGTGAGTTAAGCTAAACCCTCCCCCAGAATTGGAGAACACTGCCTTCCCAGTGTTTACCATCATTTTGCATACTCAAGAGTATCAACAAGCGCAAACAAATACGGAATCATTCAGGCATCCAAGACGTGCCAGGCAATATTATATAAAATACTTTATAAATTGCTCAACATTGTATACATGCTTTCTTGTCCATGCAGCCAAAACTATATTGAACACACAGTGCTTGTGAGACTGGATGGGTGGAGAGGTGGAGCTGAGAAGTAAGTGGGGAGGGATTGGGAAGAGAGATGTAGGAATGGGAAGAAAGAGAGGAAGACGCAAGTATAGATGAAAAGCACTTTAGAAGACCAGTGGATGTAGTGACAGGTAAGGGTACTCAGAGCAGAAGTGAGAGAAGGCAAGATGGATAAATTGCTACTGCTGAGAGTACAGGGAACAGGAGAATCTGCAAGAGGGGTCAGCGGCAGGACAGAAATGGATGTAGGAACTAGTAAGTAGCTAATGACAGTAAGCAAGCTCAACAGGCAGTGACAGGAAGCAGGGATAGAATGACTGTGGAAAAAGCTGCAAGCTGGCTGCTAGGCTACCAAATGTCTCACTAGATATACATTCTTAGTGCAGATGTACAGCTATGCTAACAAGCTACAATAGAACAAGGTGCATAGCTGCACTTGCAGGCTATAGTAATGCAGTACTACTGGGATATGAGCATACCAGCAATTTTGCAGTAATACAGTGGTAAATGCACACTAGCAGGCTACAGTACTGCACTAATGCAGGGGTACAAGCATACTGGCAGGTCACAGTACTGCACTAATGCAGGGGTACAAGCATACTAGCAGGCTACAGTACTACACTAATACAGGGGTACACACTAGCAGGCTACCAATACTAAAATAGTACGGGGCAATATTTAACAGCAGCTGACCAGGCTAGTACAGTGGGCACTATAACAGGCTGTGGTTTTACTGCAATAGTTAGAGGTGAACTACCTCTGGCTGCCTAGATTCATGCCAACATGCAGAGGCTGCAACACTGCTGAATGTACCTGCATGCTTTAGGGAGGGAGATGGGTAGAGTCACTTTTTTTAAAGCTATGCATCTTCCTACTCTGACCCCCTCATTCTCATGTTATAGATGCGGCAAAAGCTCCTGTAATGCCCAATCCACACTGGCAAGTGTTTTGAAAAATGTTTCTTTTTTTTCCATGCTTGCCTGAGTGAGTTCCCAGGCATGATTGTAGCAGTATCGCTAAGCATTGTGGGTACTGACATGCATGCTGGGATACTCGAGATCAGATTTGAGAGAAAGTGACACTATTGAGATCAAGAGCATCTTACAAGCTTGAGAATTGAAGTATATATTTTTTCCTTTTGAAGGAACTCAAAGGGTGGCAGCTGCTGCCTTAAACTGTATTACAGCATGGCTTGCATCCACACTGCTGTTAACATTGTTTAAGAAGACCGTATTGAGCTAAAGCTGTGATAAAGGCTTGCTATGAGCAGGATTTTAGCATGGTTTTGGAACACAGCTTGTAGCAGTTTTTACAGTGCTACCATCTGAATGCAAATCTTTCTAACCATTTTTAACAGAGTTCTTTACTCTTGTTCCTGCCAACCCTCTTCCTGAACCCTTCCTTACCTCTCCTGGACCCACCTCTAAGCACAGATTTTAGCATCCCATTATCCAGCTTCCCTGCACATTTCACATTTACCATATTAGTACTGTTGCTTTTGATTTTGTACATTATTTATTTGGCACCCAGTTGCAATATTTGGCATTACCGTCAATACTGCACTTGTCTTATTCACTTTATGTTATTGTTCTTGTAATTTCATTATCAGTCTTGTTTGCATCTCTTTGTAACTGTACTATACTCTCCCCTCCCCCCCAGGGTCACACCTGGAAATGAGCCTTGGCTCAGTGGGCCTCTCCCAGTCACCAATTTTCAAACAAATAAATTAAATAAAAAGTCCCAGTGTGGACTGGTCCTTAATGTCTTCACCCCATTCCCAAATTAATGCTGGAGTGCAGGCAACAGATTTAATGCCCAGTGTGCACAGTTTAACATATTTAGCCACGTCTTCCCCCACTGCAGCTGATGGCATCTTATAATGACACCCCCATACGTTGACCCCTCAGGCCCTGTACCTTACATGGGCCAAAGGCCAATGACCTGAGATATTCAACCTCCCCACTGTCTCTGCCATCCTGATCTAGGAGGGAAACCATTCAAATTGTAGCTGTTCAGTTAAAATCCCCAGTCCCAGTAGCACCTTTGACAGACTCTGAGGTGTGTGTGTGTGTGTTTATGTGTGTGCGTGTGTGTGCATGTGCATGCATGTGCATGTGTGTGTGTGTGTGTGTGTGTGTGTGTGTGTTGTGCGCGCGCGCGCATATGTATGTAGAATGGAGGGGTGGTCAACTTAGTGTCAATAAGGGAGGTAGGAAGACTATAGTAGAGGACCAGTTGGAAGCTCGTCAATGTAATGGATTGATACAGTTCAAGTAGAGCCTGTGAGTGGTACTATAAGAAGGCAGTGTGGGGAATTTGACTGAGCTGTTAGTATTTGACTTGGTGCACCACTATTGTGAATTGGTGGTTGGTGTGAAAACCCCAAGGCAGTGACTGTATCCTCCCATGTAAGATACAGCATTGGGTGGTCAGGTCGGGGAGATTGGAATAGCAGATAGTATTGAGCAGAGGGTAGCAGGAGGGTAGGTATTCAAGCTGTGTGTGCTGGGCATCATAACACAGTGCCCCATAATGGATTAAAGATAGGACATAAGACATATACAGGGGCCTTTGTTCTATGAATATTATGGGAGTGGGGGAGGGGTCAGGTTAGGGAGTTTTTTTTTAAGAACAGTGTGGGTAACACAGGAGGAACAGTAAGATTTTTCATAAGCTGTGGGAGTACCTGGAAGACCCTGTCTTATCTGTTAGTTTCTTTATGCACAAATAATTAGAAACTAAAGTATGTTATATCCTTATGGAGGATAAACCCCTTTAAATATTCATTTATATGCTATTTGTGATATGAAGACTGGAAACGTTATTGTAAAGTACCAGTTGTATAGCATGTTAAATGTTTGTTATAATAATAACTAGGCCTTACTGATGGATGGATGTATCTATGTATTTATGTATGCACGTTTGTACATACGTACGTATGTATGTATGTATGCATATATGTATGTCTTGTTAAGGCAGGTGGAAAAGAAACAACCCCATCCATCAAGGGTTAGGGCAGAATGGAATTAAAACAAAAATTTAAAACAATGAAGATTTCAGAGCTCTGTCTCTCTTAAGACCAATGGAGGTGCAGATCAAGCCTGAATGTTCATGGAACCCTTGTGAATTATGGGGTTGGCTGGATGGTACATGAGAACCTTAAAGAAGTATGTTCTTACCAGTATAATAGATAATATATACCTGCAGTGTAACTTTGCTAATTAAAAGAGAATAAACTGCTGTTTTATCATTGAACTGCTACTTAGTCATGATATCAAGTTCTCCCTGCAATGACCACTCCTGGACAGGGGGAGGGGCCTCTAATGGTTTTGGTTCTCGTGGTCACTCTTAGAAACCATCCAGCCAGGGGAACTTCAAACAAACACTTAGGATGTGAAGTTAGGAATTCTGAGATTTAGGTGGGTGACAAGACTCGAACAACATACCTAGAAACAGAAGTCAACTTGAAGTTCTCCTGCTTATGGTAGCCAGGGAAAGAAAGAAGCTGAACCCTGTGGTGAAGCTAGCCTCTCAGCTATCAACCAGTAAAACTGAACTCACAAGCTGCTTTGAGGGCGGGGTGGTGGACAAGAATCTTATGTGTGGCTCCAAACCTGCAACTATAAAGATACACAAGGAACAGCAGTGCAAAGACTTGTAACTGTGTAATTGCCCAAAGGTCCTTTGATGTGCTGCCTGAACTGTGACCATAACTGCCAGACTGTGCTGTCAGCTGCAGGGAGAATTACAGTGGAACCAAACACTATGCTGATCTAGTTGAGTTAATGGACAGAAACATACCCAAGACTGGAGGTTTAGTTAATGGATGGAAATATGCCCGAGACTGAAGCTTTAGTTAATGGATGGAAACATATCCAAGACTGGATGTTTAGTTAATGGACAGAAACATGCACGAGACTGGAGGTTTAGTTAATGGACAGAAATATACCCAAGACTGGAGGTTTAGTTAATGGACAGAAACATGCCTGAGGCTGGAAGTTTAGTTAATGGACGGAAACATGCCCGAGACTGTAGGCTTAGTTAATGGACGGAAATATACCCGAGACTGGAGGTTTAGTTAATGGACAGAAACATACTCAAGAATGGAGGTTTAGTTAAAGGACAGAAACATACCCAAGACTGGAGGTTTAGTTGATGGACAGAAACATGCCCAAGACTGGAGGTTTAGTTAATGGACAGAAACATGCCCGAGACTGGAGGTTTAGTTAATGGACAGAAACATGCCTGAGACTAGAGGTTTAGTTAATGGATGAAAACATACCAGAGATTGAAACTACTTTCAAGCTTTGTAACTGTTGGAGTGACAGAGAGTCAGATAAATGATCTACATTTGCAAATGACCAGAACAGAAGGGAAAACACTCAGGAGTAAACCCAGTTCACCTTACCCTCAACACAGTAGGTTCTGGAATTGAGCTCCTTGGATTCTGTTTCCCTCCCCCCCTAAAACATGCAGCTGTATGGGAGGGCATAATCTCAGGACGTTTGTACATTGCAATGTCAGTGACTCTCTATCTCTCTCTGCTCTTATTCTGAGCATTTATTCTAAATAAGTCAGCTTTTACTGAGAGGTGCATGTCTCTGTTGTATTTGTATCCATTAAGTGCAATGAGTTACTCTATGTTTGTCACCAAAAATGTTCATGCTAATACAGAGTCCTTGTAAAACATAACTGCGTGTGTGTGGGGAGGTCATTATCGTTTTTCTACTGTTAACTGCACTAGCTAGCTGAACAGTCAATCATCAGTACAAATAACATCAATTATCCCTACTCTTATACACTTCATTGAAAACTAATTTGAACCATACAACTTGCATCAAGGTCAGATAGTAACCAGATGCCAACTATATGCTCAGCTTAGAGTCAGACATTCTCAGATAATAAGTTACTATTTAGGTCAGACAGCAACTATACAGTCAAACTATCTGCTCTGTTAGGCTGACAGTAGTGGGTAGGATAATCTTGAAAGGATAAGCATACAGATAATTCTATCTGACTTAACACAGGCTGCATTCAGAACTATCCAATGGTCCTGCACGAAATCCCACCGTCTCTAAACTCCTTACAAATAAACTAATACGTTATGCTCTCAACAGGGATAGAAACACACACACGCACACACACACAGTCATTTAGGCTAATAATTTACTCAGATGCAGTATGTTGTTTTTTCTTGGGGGGAGGCAAGGATTCTGCATACTGTACCAAGGCAATGTCAGTAGCATGCTCACCTCTGGGGCTGGAAGATCGGAAGATCATGGGGTGTAGCTCCACACCATGTGCTTGGTATAATGCCCATACCTGATCCCGTAGTGCAGTATGAGGTGAGTGCTGCACTGTTGAGGTGCCATCCTTCAGATGAGCGGTCACAACTTGATCCCTTCTGTCCACCTCTGGTCACTGCCCAGGTGGACATTAAAGAGCCTATGGCACTTACGGAAGAGTATGGGAGTTTCCACGCTGCCATGGGTAACATCAAACAGATCCATTTTGCCCACACCCATGGACGCACCCGGGAACAGGCTGTTGCAGCCTAGTCTGCCTTTCATGGTCAAAAATTACAAATACAAACATAGAAATATAGAATTTGATGGCAGAAGAAGGCCACTGGGCATATCATGCCTGCCCAGTCCCACCTGTCTAATGTAGATTGTAAGGACCCTGGTGATACTTCACACCTTCTCTCACCCCTCCTTTTTTTGACATAGTATTTTCAAAGCCCATGTATTTGTCCTATCCATGTATGAATCCCCCCACTGTTTTTGCACAGACCACTTCTTTCAGCAGCCTATTCCACACTTCCATCACACTTTCCATGAAACAAATACCTACTGGTGACCCTCTTAAATTTGCTCAATGTCCAGCTTCATGGAGTTTATCCTGGTGTTTGTTTTTTCCACTCAGTTTGAACAAATTCCCTGTTATAAAATGGGGAGAGAAAATCCTGCTTTTTGACTGGTTCTTACCTGTGCATCAAATCTGTTCGATGCACAGGTAAAAACAAGTCCTCAAAAGCAGGACCACATAGAAAAAAAAATTAATGAGTCATTAGAACTCTCTCTTTTTAATGGGTGCAGATGAACTGCAGATGGAGAATGGAGAGGATGCCTGGATGAAAGGAGCCAGCCAGAAGCCACAGGGAGCTAAAAAGTAAGTAAAAAAAAAAAAAGAACTCTCTTTTGAAATGCTGCCATTATTTTTTTTTAGTCTGCTAGCAACTGAAACAGACCCCAAACAGCCACCAATACACATTGTTTCATCAAATCACAATGAAATACATACATATTTCAAATAAATTCAAATTGCAAACATTTACTACTCCCAATCCTTGAGCTGCCTATAGCGGATTACATCACTGTATGCAGCACGTCACGTCTTACTGCTTACCTATCCACCTTGTTTACCTCGTGGAGTTATTTGCATATCTCAGTCATGTTTTCTCTTTTTCTCTCATCTCATCTCCAGCATATATATGTTTAGGTCTTTTAATCTCTTCCTTGTAAGTCCTTCCCTACTATCCCTGGATTCATTTTGGTTGCCCTCCTCTGCACTGCCTCCACTCTGTCCATGTCTTGAAATGTGCTCTCCAAAATTACACACAGTATTCCAGGAGAGGAGGAACTAATGATCTGCACACTGTTAGAATCTCCCTTCTCCGGCTACTGATCTCTCTCTCTCTCTCCCTATGCACACAATTCCCTCTGTTCAGCTGCACTTTGTTGCTGTTTTTAGATTGTGTAAAAATTATTCCAGAGGTACCTCTTTTCTATTGTGCTCTCCACTACTACCTAATCTCACCAATTCTGTACTCAGTTTTCAGATTTCTTACCCCAATGTGCATTACCTTGGACTTTTTGGCATTACATTTTAAACAGCCTTACTTTTTGCTACCTCTCCAATCTACCTAGATCCTCTTTCATAATTCTGACTCACTCCTCATTATGCACCTAGCCAAGATCTTAGTGAATTGAGCAAAGGCATATCTTGCCCTATATCACTACCTCAATGTTAAAGATGTAGAGGTTGAGGAGGACCAGTCATAGGCCTGATCCCTTGGTGCATAGCTAGTGACCACCCTGTCCCCTGAGAATTCTCCCATTACCACACTATGGGGTCTGCCACTCATTCTTGTGAACTTTTCCTCTACCCTGAAGTCCTGCATCTGTACCAACACTCCATACGGGACAGAGTTAGAAGCTTTACTGAAGTCAAGGCACAGTATGTCTACTGCCTGCCCCTTGTCTACTAATCTCATCACCCAATTGAAGAACTCAGTAAGGTTTGTCTGACATAACTGCCCTTCCCCATGAAACCATGTTGTATTTTGTCCTGAAGTCTGTTCCCTCCCCCCAGGAAGCTTATCACTTCCCTTATAATGATTTCTAGCAGGTTATGCACTGTAGACATTAATCTGACGGGTCTGTATGCCCAGGTTCATCAATGCCCCCACTATTCTGTGGAGGAGCCCCCACTTGCATACTGTGTGACCCTGAGCAAGTCACTTAACTTTCTTGTGCCCCCAGGTCACACCTGTAAACAAGCTTTCAGCTCAGTGTGGCTCTCCTGGTTAACAAAAATACAAAAAAATAAAAATACACCCATTGTTCTCCAGTTCCTGGGTACTGTCCTTGTTTCCAGTGAGCTGTTAAAGAGCTAAGTCAGTGGCTCCTTTAGAGCCTGCCCATCTCCCTTAGCACACGGGGCCGCAGCCTGCCTGGGCCCATAAACTTGTTCACTGTCAGTGCACTTAGGTCCCCTAGCACCTTGTTGGCACCTTCCTCTCCCTCCCTCTTTGCCCTAATGGCACAGTCATGCAATACCTGTTATCCGTTACTGTGAATACTGAACAGAAATATCTGTTAGGACATCTGTCATTTTTTTTATCATCCTTGCACTCATTTTTCTTGTTTAAACTAACAGTCTTCTCCTTAGATTTTTGTTTTTGCTTCTCTGGTATGTAACGAAAGAAGGTTTTGTCTCTCTTCTTTATTCTCTTCACTATTTCTAACTCGATGTCAGCTTTTGCCTTTCTCTTGGTCCTACTGGCTTCATTTATCCTGTTATGATGCCCAATATTATCCCCTCCTCTTGGCCTGATTTGTATTTTTTAACTGCCTTTTTCTTTGGTTTTACCGCTTCCTCACCTCTTGTGAAGCACAGTGATATTCTTCCTCCTCCTAAATCAAATTATAAAATGGGCAAGGGATTTCATGCAATCTGATTGGTTGTTAGCTCTATGTTAGAAGTGTCTAACACATAGCTAAAACTAGAAGCCCCACCTAGAATACACAGACCCATTTTATAAGCGCAATAAGTCACTCCAAGGATGTGTCTTAAACAGTTCTAATGCACAGCAGGGGACTGAATGCTCTGGGTCTGCGGCCTCATGCCTCACTACGCCCCCCTAGCTGTGCATTATAACTGCCTAACGCCCATCTCCATTGTGTCTTATTGCTTACATAAGTAATGGTATAAACCTAACAATTAGGGCCGGCCCATAGTGCAGCAGTAGAGTCGTCTGCTGTTGTGACAGTGACCCGGGTTTGAGCACAGACTCAAGTTGCCTGGGGGTTGGGGGCTGGGCAGGGGAGAGAGGATAGAGCACCTCATGGCCTGCTGTCCTCTCTCAGGGAAGGGGCCATGATGTACTACTGCTTGCCTGCCACCCCTGCAGATGTCAGGTGGTAGCACATCAGGTGTTTCCACACAGTGGATGGCCTGCACGCAGATGCTGATATGCACATGCATGCCCACACACACATATGCAGTGCTTCAATGCACATTCTGCAGCCCTGGGGAGAACCATAAGTGGAAAGCCCCGACCAAGCAAGAAGGAGCTCCAGTCCACTGTACTCACCATCCCCGACCAGGCTCTTCTTCTAGAACTATCTGGATTGTGACCTAGAGGGGCCTGTCCTGTCCTGACGCCCACGCCACAATGGGTAATCTGTGGGGGACTGTTAGAAGAGAAATAAGGCCTGGAGAAGGTGCGTGACAAGGCTGGGTAGACCAGAGCAGATAATGACCAGTAGAGAAAAAGGAAAACAACACTGATTAAATAAAAAAATGAAAAACTACCAATGACTTCTTAATGATTCATTTTGAGAATAGTATCCTGCATTATACAGTAAATATAAAAATAATTCACAAAAAAAGTTAGTGTCTAGATCTGTGTAACACCAAACTAGCATCGTTAGTTTTCCTATTGCTGAGGATGTGTCAACTCATCCCAAGCCATGACAATTACCTGAAACTTGGGGTTTAGACAGAGCAACAAAAAGCAAATAATTGGGATTTTTCTCCTATTTTAGCATGCTTTTTACTGATCCCATTTAATACTTTTCTGGAAAATTGCCTCATTGGTATGCTCAATCTGAGTGTTTCAAAATGAGACAATGTTGCCTAGCTCAATGGCTTTGTAACCAGAATAATGTTATGCTTGTGCAACTGAATAACAATATGTGTGGCTGTTCGCACTCTCTATTCCATTAGGAATTACCACCCTGTAGGGGTACTGAAGGCAAGGAACCCTGAAAGAGGGTTCCACCCCTAGAGGTGCCATGGGAAGGGTCCCTTGGCTAAAGGTAACTTAGGAAGGAACCCCCTGGGAATAAAGAGGTGAGCCAGTGGAGGAGGAGGGGAGGATGGTGGGGCAAAGAGAAAGTGCTTCAAATGGAGGCTGGGAGGAACTGCTTATATAGTTCAGGAAGTAGGCACGGCCAGTTGCTCACCCATCAAACTGTAGGCAGAGCCTTTCGCAACCAGAATAATGTTATGCTTGTACAACTGTATAACAAAGTTTGTGGCTGTTCGCACTCTATTCCATTAGGAATTACCACCCTGTAGGGGTGCTGAAGGCAAGGAACCTGTTCCACCCCTAGAGGTGCGGTGGGAAGGGTCCCTTGGCTAAAGATACCTTAGGAAAGAACCCCAAAAGAATTGTAGCAATGATCAATGACTCGAAGGTAGAGAAGCAGACTGGCAGCAACAGGTAGCTTGATGAAACATAAATGAGATGCGCGAGTTAGCAGGATAGCACCAATAAAATAGCTTGAGCTGATAACAGCAGGGCTTCCTAAGGAGAGAGGGAATGGCTAAAAGGGCCACCATTCATCTCCATCCAACTGCGGAACCTACCTAAGTGAGTTAGGGAATACAACTAAAACTAAACAGTATTATGACCCGCAGTATGGAGGAGAGGAAAAAAAAAACCTTTGAGAAGGAATTCTCTGGGGATCCAAGGCTGAGATTGTCTTCCCTCCAGGCTTGGGATGTGGTATTTAGTGACGTCTCTGCTACTGCCATTTAGAAATCCAAACAAGGGGAGTAGAAAATATTCCAATTTAGAGGAAGCTCTCACTTTCCCTCTAATGGGAACGCTGTGGAGAGTTGCGAGTCCTTGCCTCTGCAGCAAATATACCTCAAAGGTGGGAGGAGGAGAGAAAGATCACTGAGGCACTCACTTGACCTACCAACCTACTATTCAAATCAAGTGAACCAAGAGCGGTCATAGAGAGAATGCTTTAAAGGTGCCTCAGCAGTTGATATTACAGCTGAAGGATAGCAATATATCCTCCCTTCGCAGCTAGTCATAAATTCTACATCATGAGGCTTGCTGTGCACAAATGGCTAAAGCTCCACCTGGAGTAAGGAAATTTCCACTATGGACCAGAAAGGAAGGACCCCACTCCAGGCATCACACACTCAGGATGCGGACTAAGGTGCAGAGTGAGGCTGACAGCTGAGAGTGAGCTCAGAGCCAATAAATGGATGGGCACAGTTGGCTAATCTCTTCTAGCAATGGAGCAGGCTATACAAGGTAATGCAGAGAATATCAGGTACCATGCAGCAAAGTAAACACTTCAAGTACCAGTACAGGCCATACATAGTAAAGCAGAGAGTAACACGCAATGAGTAGCATGGTAAACACCTGTAGCAATGGGCCTGGTAAACAAATAGTACACAGAAGCATGACAGTATAGGAATTGCACATCCAGCTCAAGGTAACCTGGGCCTTTAGTCAGTGCGAGGCTAGCCAACCAGCCCATCAATGAGTGCCCATAAAAAGGTAACAAATACCCAGAGGATTTTAGCAGCAGAGGCAGTATATAAACATGAGGTAAACTGAACCACACAGGGCCATGACTCTCCACTATAACCCCCAGTCCTCCACCATAGGAGAAACAAGAAGCCACAGTAAAAAGCCATGACCCACATGCAGATTTTTTTTTAAACTAGTTTACATTGACAGCTGTAGCTGAGCTGACCTCCAGAGTATAATGGAAGCAGTGTACAAATACAGTAGTGAATAGCATCCAGCAGTAGCTGAGCTTAACAAGCATGAGACTTTGTAGGTATGGGCAGTAATGCACTGAAACAACAAGAATGATTGCCTGGTGCAAATGCATTTAAGCAGGTTTGAATCATATGGTGAAAGTAATATAGGAATTGCATTAGAATCTGGGTTAAGTTCCACAGAGTACCAGTAAACATGTGTGAGCAGATTTAAAACCCCAAAAGGGCTGTTCACATGAGGAAAGCAATATGGAAGGGTAAGAAACTCGAGTCTGATACTGTTGCATAGCTAGTAGCACTGAATAGCCAAGCAAACTGAAATAGGTATGTATGCACAAATAATAATGAAGTGTGATTGCATGCTGATTAAATGCATCAGCAGCTGATCAAATATATTGATAAAAGAAAGGGAACTGGTATGTTTGTACAGGCAGAATAAACTTTTAAACAGAAGGAAGGTTGTAGCGAGAAATCCCAAAAGAATTGAAGGATGGAGCAAAAGCAGCACAAAGTACCTGGATCTGCAACAGGAATGCAGTAGTAACTGCTGCCACTCCCTGCTGCTGCTAGCTGAGAGCAAGAGCTTAGACCAGGTGTAGGCCATTAAGTGGAAGCAGCAGCAGAAGGTTGGAATGGGAGCTGAAACATATAACAAATGCAGGAAAACTGAGGTTGCCAGTTAGCTGGGGAGGAAAGGGAACCAGAGCACAGCAAAGGAGCAGCACAGCACAGATAAAGGACAGATAAAGCCCCAAAAGGAAAATGAAAACACAAAACCAAAGCACAAATGCAATAGAACAGAAAAACTACACACAGGGAAGCACACAGCAGCCAGAAGCAAAACAAATACTACCCAAAGCAGAAGAGACACAGGAACACAACCAACATAAGCCAAGCAGAGTACAGGGCACAAACAAACCCAGGGCAAGGCCGCAGCAGGCCCAGAGTGAGGAGATGGACCAACAGAGCCTCCGGTTAACAAAGAAAAAGTGCTTCAGATGGAGGCTGAGAGGAACTGCTTATATAGTTCAGGAATTAGGCATGACTGGTTGCTCAACCATTAAACTGCAGGCAGAGCATTTCAATTGGAACATGGGGAACTGTGAATTTAAAAGCCCATATTTTCTCCCCACCACCACCACCACATACTCAGTGTATGTTCAGCTTCCTCTCTCCCATTGCATTGTTCTGCAGTTGAGAGTTCCTGCCCTCCCTGAATCTCAGCTGACCTCTCTGTGCATTTCTGATGGCTGCTGCCAACTACTCGGGTTGTAAAGTGATTTGGGATAAGAGTTGCTCTGGCATCACTGCAGATACCCAGAATAATGATAATGTTCTAGTCTTCCCTGTAATTTGAATTTTATGCCACCATGATTCTGTTACGAATATCTTGCCACATGCAGGCTGCACGCTCCATTAGCTCTCCTCCTGGCTACCCCCATAACCAATGTACAGTACTTTGCACACGTTCTGCATCATTTTTTTCTCTTTCTCGGAAATGTATTAATTGGACTGTGGTCTTATAGTTCATGTGCATGCACCCATTGTGGTCACCTTGGTATTGCTGTTTCACTTCCTGCTGTCCCCCCTCACCCAGGTTACACCCGGAAACAAGTTGCATCTCGCTGTGCCTACCCTGGTCAACAACTTTAAATAAAAAGAAAAAAACTGTTTTAGGAGGCAGATAATGGGGTACTGTATACAAGTCATTATCCTCCTAAATTACTGATATGAAGCAAGAAAGAGATCTGATTTCTGGCTCTGTTTGCCTCTATATGTATACTTAAGCTATATGTAGACAGTGATTCAAAGAAGTTAAAGCACACTTCAAGCATCTCTGTTTAGGATACAGTATGTATGAAAGCACTATATAAAACCATATTTCTCTCCTGTTTCTTTAACAGTGCTTGAAACGCTACAGAGTTGTAGCAATCAAGACTGATGTACAGTAAAATACTGAATGAAAATATTCCTTATATTGTGTTTGGGAATAACATCAGATAGTGTAAAGCTCATCCACAGATCAAGAAGAAGTAATGGGCCTGCTCAGGATGTAAGTCCACATCCCAAGCTTGGGGCAGCAGCAAAACTGCCAAGAGGCTTGAGGAGCATATCACGTCGGATGCTCATGGCCTCTGGGGATTGGAGGGATGAAGTTGACATTTGTAGGCTCATCCCCTGGTGGCCCATTGCATCTCACGTGTGTGTGTGTGTGTGTGTGCACGTGTGTGTGTGTGTGTGTGTATATGTGTGTGTGCATGTGTGCATGCATGTGTGCGTGTGTTCATGCGTGCATGCGTGTGTGCGCGTGTGTGTGTGTGAGAATTTGCAGGACAGGCTTGCATATCATGCTTTACATGAATGTACATACAGTAAGCCACATCCAAGAGGTGTAAGCCAATCTTAAAAATCCTGATGATGTGCAGAATAATATACAGACATCTGTTATTGACAGGCGATATTTGTCATTTTTTTACTTAATAAAAGTTTATAATTTACTTGAAGCGCCCCGGTGGTATTTGAAGATGGGTGAGAGTGCTCCAGTTTTTGGTTTGCATCTGTGATTTGTTTTAACTGTAGAGCACTACGTTTCCTTGTGCACACTTTTTGAGAAGAAATGTTTTTGACAGGCCCTGTCTCATGCTTGCTCCCACTTCTTGAGGGCAGAAGAAAAGGATCTCATTAGTCAGTTAATTTTACCAAGAAAACCCCTGAAACTGTGAGGGTCCTCTGTACCAAGGGACTCTGTAAGTCAGACCAGCACAGTTGGTACTAGAGGACTGAAACAACAAGAGCACAAATGCTGGCCAGTATTGTGAGCTCAAAATATTAAGGTAAGAAAAATTACAATACAAATCACAACCATGAAAAGTAGGTGCAATGTATAACTCGCACAAGTAATTTGCAAAAAAATTGTTTATAAAAAAGTAATTTAATATTGCCTTAACTGTTAGCATGTGAGCTCACAATTCAGTTCGTGGTTCTCGGGTCCAAATTAACTAGTTGGAGACTGAGTGCAGTCCTCAGGGAATGCACCAGGGGCTGGATTTTTCAGAAGTCCAGCCGCAGGCACAAGTCCCTGTTTTGGGGTGCAGTTGCTGCAAGGTAAAGTCAGCGCAATGTTTGGTTGCTATTTTTCAAATGTTTTGCCACATTTACAGCAGTTGGCTCCACTTTGTGGCAAAATAATGATGCATGCATCCAACACTACTACTAAGGGGCTCTATGCACAGAAGTGCAGGTTGCCCAAGTGCTGCGTATTCATGGTACATACGCAACATTAAGTGGGAATGCCATGCAGCAAGGTCCTGTGAACCCCTGCTGGCATTCACAGAAGGTGCATGAGCTACTTGTGCATCAGATCCTTCTGGCTGTCTGCACAGCTACATGCAATGGTCTGCAGGGAGTGTTGGGGGCATGTCCACACTCCATGCCATGCACAAAGGCATGGAGTACAGGGCATGAGGGGTCCAAGTTATGGCAGTGGGGACCCTGCCATAAAAGCTACATGCCATCCACTATGGACACTTGCCAGCTGCAGTGGCATGGGAACCTACTCCAGATCACTGCCACAGTAAACCAGGTAGATAGGGAGGGCTAGAGGCATCCATTAGAGCAGTCACCCATGGTGACCAGCGGCATACTGGTACACAGTGCTAGTGTCAGCTGACAGTGGGGCCTTGTTATGCCGCATAAATGGCGGATCATGGGGTACATGCCAGCAAAGACTGATGATCCCAGGCACTGCAGAAGCTGTACCCAGCTTCTTGTGTACAGGTACGTACCATAGCAACATTTGGATGCACTGATATGTATATAGGATTAAGCCCTGTGTTGCTCTGTGCCGCTACATATTGGGTTCTGTTGGACTGTGATACCGGAGTGCAGGTTCGTGACATACCCTGTACTATGTTGGCAGGCCACTTGTGACTGCACCCCCATAGCTCCATCCTGTGATGTGCTGCTGGATGCTGTCCTACCAATGAGATGTGCCATGATCGCTACTGACTTAGGCTGAACAACATATGCTACTAAGCATGTGTGTGGTGGGGAACAAGCGCAGCAGATACATAGATGCATAGAATGTGATGGCAGATAATGGCCACTGGCCCACCCAGTCTGACCAATTGTGTTTTTTTTAATATTTTTATTCCGTCTACCCTACCGCATGATTCCCTTGTGCCTGTCCCAGGCGTTTTTGAATCCATTTACTGTTTTTTGTCCCCATCACCTCCTGTGGAAGGCTTTTCCAAGTATCCACCACCATTTATATGGAAAAACACTTCCTCTTATCCCTCCTGAATTTAACCCCCTTCAGCTTCATATTATGCCCCTTGTTTAAGAACACCTTTTCCGTTAAAAGATACTCTCGTCCTGTACCTTATTAACCACTGTAAGGTATTTAAAGGTTTCTGTCATACCTACCCTCTCCCTGATTTCCTCCAGGGTCTACATATTTAGCTCCTTAAGTCTTTACTCATAGGGCTTTTGATGCAGACCTTGCATCATTTTGGTAGCCTTCCTCTGGATCACCTCCACTCTGTCTATGTCTTTTCTGAGATGTGGTCTCCAAAACTGCACACAGTACTCAAGTTGGGTTCTTACAAGTGATTTAAATAGGGGCAGAATCACCTCTGTCCTCCTGTTGGAGATGCCCCTACCTATGCACCCCAACATCTCACTAGTCCTCCCAACTGCCTTATCACATTGCCTGGCCACCTTCAGGTCATCTGACATGATGAACCCTAGGTCTCTTTCCTGCTTAGTCTTTGTCAGTATCACTCTACCCATCTTGTACTCTGCTTCTGGGTTCCTATGGCTTAGATGAATTATTTAGCACTTTTTTTGCATTAAAACCTAGCTGCCATATCCTTGACCACTCTTCCAGTCTATTTAGATCCCAGCACATTCTATCTACCCCCAGGTGTGTCCACTCTGTTACAGATCTTGGTGTCATTTGCAAAGAGGCAGTGGCGTGAAGGGCTGGGGAGTGTTGTGTTACAATTGTACATTAGTTGTACATCACATGTGTCTGTAGTTGGTATGTATCACTTAACTCAATATCGTATACATAACACCAGACAGCATGCATGTATTACATATGTTATGCACACTGTCTGTGCATGACACGACCTCAGGTTATAGCATGCAGGGACTACAATCACCTCAGTCATACCAGCTGCCTGCATGCTGTATTAGCTATACTGCAACTGCGGGGTGATGTGCACCAGGTAGGGGAGACATTCCGATGGATGGCTGGCATACAGGTACAGAACCAGAACCTGTGTTATCCCACAATCCCCTGCTCTGCATGGAGTAAGGGATCTACTGTAGGACAAGGTGGAGCATCCCACTGGATGTCCACCTGTGTTCTTCACTCCTCTACCATCCACCCCCCATGGTCAGGCGGCCAGCAGTGGTGAAATGCCAGCCAGTGTGTGCCTGTCCATGGGTGCAGAGCTCATGGGCAGTTTACACACATAGAAACATAGAAATTGTCAGCAGATAAGGACTGCTAGGCCCATCCAGTCTGCCTGCAAGCTCCGTACTTGATTAAGGCTTCTGATCCTCCCTCTGCTTTACCTCTATGGTTCCCCTATCCCTGTCCCATGCATGTTTAAATCCAACCACAGTGCTTGCTCTTGCCACCTCTTGTGGCAGACAATTCCATGCATTCACCACCCTTTCTGTGAAGAAAAACTTCCTCACATTCCTTCTTAAGCTGCAACCTTCCAATTTCATGTCATGTCGCCTCATTCTTGTACTCCTCCTGTATTGGAAGATGTCTCCCCCTGCACCTTGTTTATGCCCTTGAGGTACTTGAATGTTTCTATCATGTCCTGTCTCTCCCTCCTCTCCTCCAGCAAGTACATACTGAGGTCCCTTAGTCTCTCCTCATAAGTTTTGTAGTGCAAGCCCTGTGCCATCTTAGTCACCCTTCTCTGGACCATCTCCAGCCTGTCAATGTCCTTTTGAAGATGCAGCCTCCAGAACTACATGCAGTACTCTATGTGAGGCCTGACCAGGGTTTTATATAACAGCATCACTACCTCCCATCTTCTGCTGGCGATACCTCTGCCTATGCACCCCAGCATGCCACTGGCCTTCCCTGCTGCTCTTGTACTGAGCTTTGACATGTTCAGGTCATCTGAAATAATAACCCCCAGGTCCCTTTCTTCCTTGGTGATTGTCAGCAACCCTCCCCCCATTCATGTAGCCCTCTACAGGGTTTCTATGCCCCAGGTGCATAATTTTGCACTTCTTTGAATTAAACCTCAGTTGCCACTCCTCAGACCATTTCTCAAGCTTCCCCAGGTCCTTCCTCATTTGCTCCACCCCTTCTGGAGTATCCACCCTGTTACAGATCTCAGTGTCATCTGCAAACAGGCAGACCTTTCCTTCCAGCCCCTCTGCAATGTCACTGATGAACACAATTTGTGCATAACACCTACGCTTTCATGCTGCATCATTATCGGGTTCCCATACTGTCACAAGTCATGGTAGATGTGCACATAAGTTAGGCCATCTTTTCGGTGGTCTAACTTAATCTCACATACGTTGGCCATGTGTCACGATAAGTCTCTGATGCAGGGCTGAAAACACAGCCCAAGGTCTACAGGGTGGGATGAATGGTAGCTTGCTGTCCCTGTGTGTGTGCTTCATGGTGGTAAATGGGTACAGTACAGACACTCAGTGCCATCCCAATATCCTAAAGACTAGAGACTTGGGGGAAGGGCAGAAATTTATGGCAAGGATCCGCTGTTTGTAAAATGGACATCTCTTTATACTATTAGACCATCTATTAGCTGGTCTAACTGTGTCCAAATTGCGTGTCCAAAATTGTCACCTTTGTATCAAAACATTTTATAAATTGCATTTGTGTCATGTTTTGACTGCAAATCATGACATTTTGTCATAAACGGATGGATCTATTGAAAAAAGCAGCAGGGAGGTTTGAACATAATCAGATATAGATGTAGGCACAGCATGCATTTTTGTCTGAATCTGACCCTTTTGAAAAATCAGGCTCACTTTTAAAAAGCTAATCTCAAGCCTGCAGGCATATGATTTTAAATATTCAGTAAATGCTTATACATGATATTCCATGTAAAGCAACACAATCATTTTTATTTTTTCTTTATTTTTAGATAAACGTGAGAAATGGACCGACACTAATAGTCCTTTTTCAGCCATGCCATGAAGAAATGGTTACAGGTGAGGAGCAGCAGAGAACAATTACAGTTTCACACTTATTAATTAAAGCAAGTGCAAGAATAGTCAGCATTAATGAATTAATGAAATCCCTGTAGTGAGAACTAATGTCAGCTCATGCCTAAAACATAACTGGAAAATTAAACCAATTACTAATGTATGTAAAAACATGAGCTCAACTGCTGGAACAACTGTGCCTTGCATGGGGAAGCCGTGATGTGTATGAAGGGAATTGTAGAAATAAATAACATTTTCAAATTGAACTATAGCAGCAATATACTTTTCATAAAAAAATGTGGATCCGTCTTTACCCAAAAGAAAAGGCAACAGTTCTTAAAGAGGCCCTTTAAAAATAATAAAAAAAAAAAATATTATTTATCTCCCAGAAAATTTACAGTTTAATTTATGCTTATTTGCATGAAGATACTGACTGTTGCATCAGGCATACTGAACATTTCTTTTGACAGAAACAAAAGCAGCAGCACAAACTGAAAGACTTCACATTTATCACGTTTTAAAAGATTATCTCTGCAGGCATATGGGATGCTATATTGTACTTCCCTCTAACGTTAATCTAGAAGGAGATATACACTAGAACCAGTAAATCATTATATAACCTTAATAAGTGTTCTAGCAAGGTATTAGATTTTTAAAAGCAAAGCTTTGGATAAAAAAAGCACTGATCTGCAAGGGCTGGCTGCAATTACAACTGGTATTCTCTCACCAGAAAACTGGTCATATAACCAAACAGCAGTGTTTAGTACTGAATCACAGCAAAAGACAAAAGGATTCAGAGCTCATTTACAAAGAAAAGGGGCATGTTTCTTCTCAGCATTGGCCATCATTAAGAATACAGTTCTCAAGCCTTAAGGGCCTACTGTCAGAAGTATTTCTCTAATTTCTTCAGTGTCCATAGCAACATTTTTTTGAGAATAAGGGTTGTAAATATCCTAATTTCACTTATATGAAGTAAACAGTAATTACAATTCTCTGTGTTTAGATTTAGGTTGATACTGCTGGTTCACTGAAAAATGAATACTGATGTGAAGATTCAATATATGCAGGTACGTGTGACATATGTGAAATGAATACTGATGTGAAGATCCAATATATGCAGGTACGAGTGATATATGTATGTGATGTGTGTGCGCATGTGCGTGCATTTGTGTATGTGTGTGCGCGTGCACATGTGTATTTATAACCCAGGTGTAGTAAATAAAGAAGCAATTTATTTTTTAAGAAAATATTAATATAAAAACTTTTTATAACATTTTTAAAATATAACTTCAGTTCAGACTGACAATCTACTTTATATTCATCATATTTTCAAGTAATAAACCAATTAGCAGCTAGTCTCATGTTTTTAGTCATCCTCATCAGTCAATCAAAATATTAACTTTAGAGTACTGACTTTTTAAAGATAAGTAGCTTTTAAAAACTCCCCAGACTGTTAAAATAGTCAAATGTTAGTTTCATAAGAGTGTTCCTTATAAAGTTTCCTGGCCAACACATTGGTGCTTTAGTGTAATGGTACATTCAATGCAGATGTTCAAATTTTTTCAAAAAACACATACTTTACAGCAGTACTTCTTTTGAGAAATATAAAACATGTATGGATACTGTGAACATGTGTTCTTTTGTAACTTAAATGCATTAGATGTCAAAGTTTGGTTTGCCACACTCCAATCTCTCAAGAAATGTCTCCGCTTTAAACATGTATGACATTTTTTAACAAGTCTCTGGTGTTCATTTTCTGAGCTAAAACACACTAATTTGCTCAGTGTGCATCATTACTGGTCACAGGTAACATCATATCTTAACCAATATGCCTGCAGATGTAGCACATCATTATCTTACAGTGTTAACGTATGGAAGAAATCTGAAGCAGCAACAGCATTCTTTAATATCAAGTGCCAATATTTAAATATTGACTTGTTGTGTGTCCCAACATAAAATTTTGTACCAATAGTCAGTCTCTGATCTAACAAGTATAGAAACAAATTCACAGACTGAAATAGGCACAAAGTACCATTGTGTTTTATCTAATGTGTACTGTAGTGTAAATACTTTTATTGATGGCAGCACAGGAGAAACAATGGTCCTGCATTCAATATGCAGGACATGTCATACACCATTAATCTCTATCTGAAGTACTGTTATCTGCACTCCATGTGTCCATCGCAAAAGGACAAATACAAAAAGCAATTTCTCCATCCACATAAAAAAATGTTATCTCACACCTATCTATGCAAAAAGACATGAAACAGTTTATTTGCGTACATCAGACAGGCAATACAGAGAAGTGACAATATTCTATAAAACTCCTTCACCCACATCCAAAGACCAGCTCATACAACTCTTCAAGATTTGTTAAAAGTCATTTGATTAAGTTTTACAATTGAAGGATTCCTTTCTAATGGAAAAACACTCCTTGTTCATTAAGGTATTTTAAATCATAGTTGTTTAGCTTACCAAGTGCCATGTTTAGAATTCAGCTGATCAAGGCGACCTTTGTTTAATACAGTTGATACAATGGCAGCCTGCTTCGGCAATATTTTCCTTGTCTAATGACCTCTATCACTATGAACCGTGCACTATAAAATCCCATTAAAATGAACATCTTGACCAGAGAAAGGGTTTACTGCTATAGGTCAACCTATTATTAGACTGGCACTTTTATACAATGACAGATAAATACAAGGGCCTTTCCATGCATGACGTTGATTATAAGAACAGCTTTTTTATGTGACTACGATAATCCCTTGACCAGTACATTTTGCAGATGAGTGCTTAAAAACTGCAGGATATTAAACATGTGTTTAACATGTAGAGCACATCATGTAGTAGATACAGCACCAGGAACAAAAACAAGTGATAATCTACAGGACTTAGTGGCTACTACATTGATGCTGTAATGATACAACTTTGGACTTCTTTCAGACATACTAGTACAGGGCAAACTGCCGTTTGATCTAAAGCTGAAAACATCAGTCTATATAATAATTTCACTATGATAATAGTTGACAATATCATTAAGAGTCCAGTTTCTATTTCATTAATGGTCTAATTTCTATTTCACGTCAACACAAATTAATTAGGGTTTTGACTCTTACAAGTCTATCGACAAGTAAACTCATCATTTAGTAAATACAAAAAAACACTATCTCATATTTAACGCCATTACAATTTTTACTTGAACCTGAGTCTGTACATGTTCTGTTAGTGTTAAACTGGTAATTTCTTCATGCTTTGATTTCATTAAACTTTATTTAAAAATTTAAGGAAAATATTAAAAACTGACTGATAAGGGAAAAAACGACAAATGATAGATGATCTTATACAAACAGCAATATTAAACTAAGCTAAACTAATACTGTATGATAAGTAACCCTGCTTTTATTAGAACAATTTTAAGATGAATACTATATAATAAGGCTAACTATGTGAAGGCTTGTATATTCGACAATTGTAATGTTAATGTAGCATTCTGTATCTGGGACACATCAGATTATTCCAACATAGTACATTCTTTTTAATCCCAGGGTGGCATGTAATTAGTACCCATCTTCGTTTATATGCTGTAGCTCTCCTTTGGGGATGCTGCACACTCTTGTTGCAGTGAAGCGCTGGAATAATTTAATTCACAAGCATCCAGGTTCTTTCATTTTACTCATCTCACTGCAGAAGGCAGCATCTCGTGCTATCAATAAACACCCCACTAAAAATAAAGCACCATCTACTTTACTTAGATATGCATCTATATTGATATAATAGCCCCATGTATGCCCAGCTGATAACAGGCAGAGGTCCCCATGCAAAAGTATCCACTGTGTTTAAGAAAGTCAGTTTACAATAAAGGAACTAGAAACACAGTCAGAAAATGCTTTGAAATATGAAAGGAGTCTGAGAAATGCACAGAAAAAAAGAATGGCAAAAACCAGGTGCAGCTCAGAAATGACAGTATGCTTAAAATTCATGTGTCTATGCAGATACATGCATATATTTATGTAATATGGGCTGGTACTGGTTAATCTACAAATGTATTTCATGAAAGGAAAGCCAGTTATCAATGGGAAAAAGAAAAGGACAGGAAACATCTACACAAACTGAAAGTAAAAGGTCGTTTACAACTGAATAAAACACAAAGGAAAAGCAAAGATCAGAGGCAATAGATCTTTGATGTGGTATTCTTGAATGTGCATATGCTGCCACAAAACATCAATTGCATACTATATTTAGACATGAGAAACATACTATTTACATCCTAAAGGAAATCCATTTATAAACATAATTAAAGTAACAAATCTATTTTTTAAAATACCTAATTAATAGGGAAGAAAATGAGACTCACCATACCATTTTTTGTCTCTGTGTTCGATTCTCACCTTCTCCCTCAGTCTGCTCCACACACAATTAAAGCTGGGAGAGCTGTGTCTGTCCGTTTCTATGGTGTTTTACACTCTGATCCCTGACTATGTGTGATGCTGTGACTGCACTTTAATAAGCCCTGAATAGGTTCACAAAAAAAAACTGAATATCATCTGAACCAATACTCATCTAAATTAACCACAGACAGTGCTCCAGTCAGAGTTCCAGGCAATTTATAAGATTTCCTGTATAGGTAATTTGTGTAACAATAAAATGTTAATATGTGCTTGCATGGCATAATCACTTTATCACAAGTTTCATTCTTAATGCCCAACTGTTTTAGGATACATATGGAGCAGTCATAGTACATTTTGTAACTGATAATGCTCCAATTTTATTTCCTGTTTCCAAATACTTGGCAAACTATACGTGTGCTACATATGCTAAAGAGTAAACAGAACGTGATGTGTGCAGTGCTGCATGGATCAATTCCCCAGGGAAAACCTTACTGAAACACACATATCTGGTTCAGCTTATGCGTGGCTCACTCTCACAAGTGCTATGTAGTGTTTGGAAGTCAGTGGATACATAAATGGTGAGAATGCATTAAACTAGTATGCTTTTGAAATGTGCTATAAGAATGTTAGTATAACAAGTCTGTGGGAATCTTTGATGTCAAAGACAAAAAAAAGCAGTACATGGGAGGGAATGAACAATTTTACAGAAATCAAATTTACAGATGAAAGATGTAAATAACTAGTACAGTTAAACACAATCTGCAGGAGAGATGATTTTGCACCCAGATAACCTTTGCCATGTTAATAGCTCAGTAGGTTATATGCTGACCTCTGGGGTCAGAAGATCAGAAAGTCATGGGTTCTATTCTAGTACCACACCAGAACTTGGGATCATACCCAGTACTCAAGGCCCTTGGAATTCTGCGGTTGCGGAATTTGCCGCAGAATTTGCATCATGCCGCAGAATATATATAGTGCCACAGAATTCATTGTTTTTGGTGAATTTTCATATAAATATACTGTTTTTCCATAGTGTCAGGCTTTCTTTTCCACCTCGTTTATCCTGAAGCCCCTCCTCTATGCTCAGCATATGATGTCATTGATGACATCACATCATAGTTAACTAATAACAGGACTGCATTCTGCCAGAGAAATTAATAAATCATGCCGAAGAAATCAGAAAATTCTGCCGCAGAACACCAGGGGCCCTGCCAGTACTGACACAGTAATGCAGCAACAGGGATGGGGTGGGGTGGGGAAAGGTTACACTGCTGAAATGCCCTCCTTCAGATAAGGTGTTAAGCGAGGTCCCTTTTGCTCATTATTGGTGGCTGCCAAGGTGGTAGTCATAGATCCCATGGCACTTAATGTAGGAATGGGGATTTTCCCCAGGTCCTGGTAACCATTCCCACTGTCAATACAATAAGCCAATGTAACCCACCCCCACCATGCACTAGTAATGAGCTGTCATATCAGTGTGCCTTTCCTGTTTAACAAAATTACAAATAAATAAAACCCCAATGTGGCTCAAAACCCTAAAACAGATCTAGGGTATCATACAGCTTTTATCGAGAGTGACAAGCACACCTTTGGTCTGACACCATCCGTTAATACATTGTCACATCTAAAATGACAAAGTCATACTATATCCATAAAACCAAAACAAACATATTGTACATCTTATATAAAATAGGATTTGAATAGTAGCCTTTTCCAATTAAATCTGTACAAGCACTATCAGGCATAGCAGCTTTTCACAGAAAAACAATTTTCTCCACCATTTTCATCAATGATGCAGCTTTACTTGAGACCTTAATATTGACTTTGCTCTGCAATAAAAATGCATTAATTTTCAGATTGATTCTAGCTTCTAACTAAACTCCAGCTCTAGCTGTCAATAGCTGCCACAACATTTTTGAATCTACAGCACTGTAGCACATGATACTGTGGCCGCTAATTCAGCAGTTACCAGTGGGACAAAGGCACGGAATACAGATCAGCCAATAAAAATGATCTGCTAGCCAGCTGGGCCACTACAGTAACTCCTTTCTTAGTCCATTATAAAACATAGTTGACAATTAAGAGTCATCACAACAGGATTTTTACGCGTGATTGAACTCTTGTCCCGGGATCAAGTGAGGCGTGAAGCACAGCTGAATGCCTTCCCACCAAGAGGAAGTGAGTTAATCAAAAGTGGTGTGCATCCACGGCACATGTTATTCTTAGAAATGGCATGAAAAACCAGAACAAACCTCAAGCAAAAGACATTTTAACTGTTCGGCAGCTGTGGGTATGCTGTAATGATCCTACCAGTCACAGCACGGGATTTCTTATTCCCATTTACACTTCAGCATATGATTTCTCAAACATTCAGGCCTGGGTTTTTAAAGCTTTGGAGGCAGGACTTATGGCAGTTGTTCTGCCACAGCTGCATCCTTGCAAATGTGACCAAATGTCTATGCTTAATGTTCAAAATTTTGATGCATTTGCAACACTTTTCTCATTTCATGGCAGAAAAATGACGCAGGCATCCTTTTTTTTCTGTTATTTATGCTCTACGACAGACTGGCCCCCATCAGCCCTATCTCATGCCCAGCCCTGTTATCAACCGTCCCCGGGACTTACCCTATCCAGTGTTCCTTTCTAGCTTTCCACCCAGTACAGGCAGTGGTGCCGGAATGGTTTGAAAAGTGATAGGGCCAAGGATGTAAGGGGTAAATTTTCCCCTATTAAATATATTACCATGTTAGCAAAAAGTGATAGGGCCACTTATGAAAGTGGTAGGGCCATGGCCCTAGTGGCCCCCCCTGTTCCGGCACCTATGAGTACAGGGCCTTTGGGAGGGGGCCTTTCCTCCTGGCAGATGACAAAACTCAGTTTCCAGGCTGCCACGAGTCACTGGTTCAGGGCCTGTGGTATGAGGTGGGTGGCATCCTGCTCGGCCTGAGTTTTTTTCCACTTTTTGTTCCCTGGGAGGCAGGACATGCAATGACATCAGGGGTGCACATGCCAATGTCTGCCCCACCTCCAATCGATGCTAGTTCCAGCTGTTGGACCCTGGTTTCCACTGGGGGTTGGGTGAGAACTTGGAGCTGCCCCCACGCTTCCCCCCAGAGGAAAACAGCAGTTCATGGGATGGTCAATCCTTCTCCCTTCCCCAGCTGGCCCTCTGACATCCAGGCTTGCTTCTGAACCTGGTTTGTCGGTGTCGCAAGTGGTAGTGCTACCACTGCACCGGTGGGCCAGCTGACACAGGCATCATTTTGATGTGCAGCTTGCAGCACTTGCAACTTGAAGTATGACACATTTTATCTGGTCTAACAGTCATGCCACAAGCAGCACAGTTGTGTCAATCTTCTGCCAAAATTTTTTAAAAATCCAGCCTTCCATATTGAACTATTACAATTTACTAGGGACGTACAAATGCCGTCCATAGAATATTCAACCAAGTATTCTTAGCTGGGCCCCCAATTATTTGGGGTATTTGTTATCTGTGGTTGAAAGGTAAATGAAAAGCCTTTGAAAAGTCTTTCCCCCATCTCCAAGATTTCAAGGCTAGTCTCATGACCACCAGCCACCCCCTTTGATGATCAAACACTCCTTCCCTGTCACATCCTCCCATCTGCCTAAAATATGATGTCAAGATTGTTAATAAGTTACCTGGCACAGTGCCAGCTCACAGAAGCATGCTTTTATGATGCCTCCTCCCTTGCCCAACTCTCCCAGAAGACCCCACAGGGCCACATTTGTCATGAGTCCCCCAAAGATGCAGGCATTACCAAAAGATGCATTCTGGAGCAGGAACTGTGCCAGCTTCCTTAAAAAATCATTGACAGCTCATTTAAAGTGGATGGGAGGAAGGAGACGAGGTGGAAAGAAGGGGTCCACAATGGACGGGGGTTATTGGTGGTCATAGGACTAGCTGTAGTCATCTAGTGAGGACTGCAAGGCTTCTTTTACCCTAGTTACCTGGGGAGAATTTGAGAGTTTTTTTACCTTTATAAAGTTTAAGTTCCTGAATATAATAACAGGAATAGCGGAGAGTATTCTTTATTTGGTTCTGAATAACAAACAGCTCATAATTCAAGGTATTTGGAAAATTGTGTTTGTTACTTGCACACATTGATACATAGCTACAGAGATAAATAAGGGAAGCAAAAGATGATGGCTGGATTTTCGAAGCCCCTCTGGATGAGTGTTCTGCAGTGCATCATGCTCAGAGCGCAGTTACACTGCTTGTGACACAACAGTTAGACAATATTTATTTAGTTATTTTATTCATTTATTTAGCCAGATTGATGAATTCAGGCACCTTAATGTGCCCCTGATCCACCCAGGAGAAGACAGAATCAGTGACATGCAGCAGGGAGGAGATGGTGGAGTGCTGCTTCCAGAAACCAGGCTGAAATGGTGAGAGGAAGTTAGAGGATAAAAGGAAGTTGAGGAGTCTATAATGGACCAGATTCTCTTGCAGCTTAGAGTGGGAGGAGTAAAAAAAGATGGGACAGAAGTTGCCAGGGGAGGAAGGGTCACCCCCTTTATGAAGTGGAATAGTTTTGACCAACTTCCAGCATTGAGGAACAGCAGTGAGGGAGAAGGAAAAGTTAAGTAGGTGAGTAAGAGGAGCAGCAGTGGCAGTAGCTGAGGGGTAGAGGATCTTGGGGTCCAGACCATCATGACTGGACTTTGATAGGTTAAGGGAGGAAAGGGCAAGCAAGTTTTCATAGATGGTGATGGGGAAGTGGAAACCCAGTGGGGGAGCAGGAGTGGAAAGAGAGGAGCCTGGAGTAGGAGGAGAAGAAGGGAGGGCATAGGTTGTGAAGAACTCATCAAAGTGAGCAGCAGTACAGGTAGGGTCAGACATAGGTGAACCATTAACCACAAGGACTGGGGGAATGGAATGGAATTGGAAGGGTGGTTGAAAAGGAAATAGACAATTTTCCAGAATTTAGCTGGGGAGTTAAGGATTTTCTGGAGGATGGCCTTGAAACAGTGTGATTTTGCAGCCTAGATAGCTCTAATACAATTGTTCCTCAGATCCCTGTAAGAGATGAGGTAAGGAGAGGAGGGGTATAATTTGTAGCAGCCCCACACAAGGTCTTGGAATTTGCACAGATTGATGATTTCAGTGGTAATCCAGGAGTGGTGGGAAGTTTTTACTCTGGATTTCTTGAGTGGGCTGTGCTTGTCCCATACAGATGAGAATTTGGAGTGGAATAGTGCAAGGTCTACATCAATATCTGAGGCAGAGAGGAGGGCTGACCAGTCTGCTGTAGGGACGTCACTCAATAGAACATTGATGTTTAGTGATCAGAGAGACCTGGACCAGATATATTTTGGTGAGGGGGGGGCACTATATTTTTCTGATGCTGAACGTCATGCAGTGGTCGGTAAATGAATCTGACAAATACAGGCTGCAACAATGTAGTGCGGGTGGGAGGTTAGAACCCAGTCCAACAGGGTATGATTCACAGAGTGGTATTGAGCCAGGTGGGTTATGAAATAACCTGGGACAGATTTAGGGACTCAGTCCTGTGAATAGTATATTTGGATGATGGGGAGAGCGAATTTACATTGAAATCTCAAAGGAGGATGAGTTAGTTCATCTGAAGAGGAAGGAGAGGTGGTAAAGGAAAGAGAGTAAACTAGGTATGAGTATGAGATCTTAGGAGAGTCGTAGACAACCCTGATGAATATAGGTACAGAGGAGGGGAATGAGAGCCTGACTAGGAGAATACATGAGAGGAGGGTATGGCCTCCCTGAAGACCATAGTACATGAGAAGCTCTGGTGGAGACACATGGCAATCCCTCCTCTGTTTTCCCCTGTCCTGTCTGGCAACACGGTTATCAGGAAGGGACAGGCAAGAGTCAAGAGTCCTGGAAGAAAGCCAGGACTCAGATTCAGAGAACATCAGGAGAGTATCATTGAACCCAGATGGAGAGAAAGTTGAGTTTCTACTGGGAGTTATTAATGCTAAAGTTAAAGTCAGTTTAATATACTGTATGTAACTGAGGTTTGGGGATTTGCTAACACTAGCCCCTTAGAAACCATCCTCAATAAGTTGTATAGATATGTTCTCATGATGCCTCGTGGGACTCCAAACTGCATTCTTAAATTACAATTATGACAACAATCTATATAATATCTAATTAAGGAAAAACAGATTGTGTTTCTTCTAAAAACGTTCCTTTTATCTGATTTATGGTACCCAAGAATGTGCCTAGAGGAAGAGATTAAATTCTCTGCCTTGGGCTATCCCCACCCATTTATTCAGTTGATCAAAAAAACACTCATGCCCTCAGGTCTGGGACATCTATTATATACTATTTGAACTAGATTTTAGGAGGAAATAAACACCGATATTAAGATGAGGCTGAGAGATCTGGATGCAAATCTTTTTTTCTCAATTAACAGAGTTAAAACTCCACAGTTGGTATAAACAATTCAAACTTAGTTGGGGCTATGAAGCCTATTTGACCTACCCGACTCACCCTAAACTGCACAGAATGTACACTAAATGCAGAATGGAAGCGTATAATGCACAGTATATTCAATTCAGACAAAAAAGACCAAATGTTATGTCACCCTACTGCAAATGTGGCACTGATAATTTAAAACATGTGGTTCCTTTATGCCCACTTCATGAAACCAATAGAAGAAAATGGCTGGGTGGGTTGCTTGGAGGTCTCAGTCTCCTTCCTGACAAATTATTGCTACATTTATTATCATCACAAGATCTGAATACTCAAGAAATTGTAGCTAATTTTCTTAAGACTATCCATTTATAGGGTAGATCTCAAATGTATAAATATTCCTGATGATAGACCATAGAATTAGTATATGACACTGGTACCATTGTTTCACTGAAACTGTGTTATGATTTGAATATTGTAACCCTTGCTGTTCTTGCACATTGTAAATTGTACAGTGTTTTACTTGCATTTGTATGTCTTATTTTAATTTTTTAGTATATTGTAGTGGCTATGCTGATCAATAAAGAATTTGTATTGTACTGTATTGTATTATAGGTCAAGTTTAGGTATTAGGTTCCTAGCAATCATATTGAAGATGCTAAGACCATTGGCAATAGCAGAGGAAGAGAGTAAGGGAGGGGAGGGACCAGGGTCGGCCTCCACATCATGAAACAGGGGGAGGAGCAGGAGAATGAGGAGAAAGATGGAGTGGGGCTTCCTTCCCTTGGAGAAGGTAGGAGAGCAGGAAGAAGAGGGCCAGTGAGGGGACAGGATTGCATGGTGGAGAAACTGCAGTTTGAGAGAAGGGGATGGTAGGAGACCAGGGTGGATGGTAGGGGACAAGGTTAGTGAAAAGGGGAACAGGTCAAGAGGGGGAAGGAAGAGAAGATTGGAGAGTTGGATGGGGGAAGGGGGGAAGGGGGAACCTCTTAACACAAGTCGAGCTCAGAAATTCACAGGCTGCTGGCAGTATAGCCTAGAGGTTAGAGTAATGAGCTGTGAATGAGCTTGGTACAACCGGCACACCTGGGTTTGATTCCCACAACCACCACTTGCATATTGTGTGATTCTGAGCAGGTCACTTATTTATTTATTTATTTATTAATTTATTGAGAAAATCGGAATTACAACCCTTTGAGTCATAGACTGTTTTGCAAAGGCTCCTCATTGGAAAACGTGGTATACAGGCAATTACAGAGAGAAGTTAACAAGTTGCATAATACAGACAATAGGTGTAGTACAAGTAGTATAACAGAGGAAAGAGTAACCTGTTCATAAGGATTCTGTGGGTAGAGACAACCCAGTGTCGTGCAAGGCCAGTAAAAAATTTAGAGTACATAGGACAATGAGCCATACTAATAAACTACAAAACATAGTACAATGACATTGAACCGTAGTAGTAAATACATAAATACAGTTGTACCAAAAATAATTACATACAGTGTTTATACAGTAGGTTGACTTGTCCCAAAATTGTAAATACATACAAGGTAGGACAGAAGGTAGACTCACTGAGATACGGAGCAGATTACACAGTCCAATTATATCACACATAATGAGTTGGGGAGGAGGAAAGAAGCACAGACAGTGGGGGATCCTAGTTGCAGTCACAGGATGCGCTCTCGGATAGAAATTCCTTGAGGGTAGTTTTGAATGGCCAGTCTTAGTCAAGACAGAGACTGCAGCAGGTAGACCATTCAGCCAGTATGGAGCCCTATGAAAAAAAGATATTTGACCCAGGGATATCCTGCAGCGGGGAACCACGAGGGTGGCCTTGGAGGTGCTCCTGGAGGCCCTTGTTATGGGGGAGGGTTGGATGAGGTTATGTAATCCCAATGGAGAGAGTTTACATTGAATTTTCTTGGCCAGGAGACAGGTGTGGTATTTAAGTTGACATTCAGAGTTTAACCAGTTTGAACGAGTGTAGAGATCACATGTATGGGTGCATCTATCACAGCCTGTCACCAGTCGACAGGCTTTGTTTAATGCATGTCGTAAAAGACAATCCCATAGTCCAGAACTGAGAGGACAGAGGATGACACAGCCAGGCGAAGTGCCTCAGGAGGCAGACAATGTTTGCACCAGTGTAGAAGTCCAATTCTGATATTGATGGTGGTGCAGAGGAGGTGTGTATGTGCCCGACAGGAGAGGGAGGAGTCAAGGGTAATACCCAGGTATTTGAATGAGTTGACCTGCTCAAGAGGGGAGCCTTGGGAAGTGTGGACTAGGAGGGTATAGTCACTGAGTGGGTTCTGGCAGTGGTAGAAAACCATTGCCTTGGGTTTTTTATAGTTTAGAACTAGGCAGTACTCAGAAAACCAAGCTTCTGCTTCAGAGCAGAAGGACCTTTGGAGGGCATGTTGGAGGGATATAGGTTGGGATGGCTCCAGAAGAGGACTGCATCATCGGCATATAGACATACTCATCCAGAGCAGGCATCACGTAGTGAGTTTAGAAAAAGGCTGAAAAGGAGGTGGCCCAGGATAAAGCCCTGGGGGACCCAGGAGTAAACCGAGAGAGTGGTTGAGAGGGTGGATTCAATTTTGACTTGCTGGGCCCTATTACTTAGGTAGCTGTCAAATCGGGACATTGTTTCTGGAGTTATCCTTAAGGAGGCCATGGAGTTAAGGAAGAAGAAGAAGAAGAATCAGTATTTATATAGTGCTTTTCATACACAGTGTAGCCCAACGCACTTTACAAGCAATGCTAGACTGGTAGTGAAGTGACTGAATGTGTAGTGGTGGCCATATTGCACATCATCACCCACACACAGCCTGGATAATTGCATGAACCGGTTTATGGGAAAGGGAATATTGGCCAGGACACCGGGAATGTCCCCTACTCTTTGCGAAGAGTGCCCTTGGTTCTTTTACTTCCACCTGGACACCCACAAGGACAACACCAGGATGGGTAGAAGGGACCTCAGTTTAATGTCTCATCCGAAGGACGGCACACCCCAGCAGTACAGCGCCCCCCTAATACTGCACTTGGATGCCAGCGATTTTTAGGTGCAAGTCCAATCCCAGTGTGGGACAAAAACCCATGACCTTCTGATCCAGAGGCAGATGTGCTACCAACTAAGCCATGCTGACAAGGAGGAGGGTATGGTGAATAATATGCTGCTCCAAACACAGGACATTATTCTTTGAGAGGTGTTCGGTGAGTTATTATTTTTTTGAGAGCTTTTGGAAAGTGGTAGTTATTTGTGGAGGTACGATCTCCACCTTTGAGGATTGGGGTGATGACTGCCTTTTTCCAAGGTGAGGGGAACTCACCATGACAGAGGAAGAGGTTAAGAATTTTGGTGAGGGGGGGTAAGGACAGTGTCAAGACAGAGGTGGAGGAGTTTTAAATCCAGGGTATCCCCACTGTGGCAAGTCTTACCTAATGCTCTGGAGAGGTAGGATTTGGCCTCTCTGGGTGATACAACCCAAAGTCTGAAAGGCGGGGAGTTAGCAGGTGGGGGTGAGTTAGGTGGAAAACAGGAGGGGGATTGAAGAAATTGGGAAAGGACACTACTGAGGTCCGAGAAGGTGGAATTTAATACATTGGCAGTTAGTCTGGGTCATGGGTTAGTAAGCTTTTTTTGCCAAGAGTTGGGAGGGTGGGGGAGATTGTTTTACCATTGAGTTCCAGAATGTATGACCATTGTCCTGGGAGTCAGACAGGGCATTTTGATAGTAGTTAGCTTTAGCCTGGCACAGTGTCCAGGTGCACTTGTTTCTGGCTTCCCTGTATGTTTGTCTGTCCAGAGGTTGCCCAATGGCAATGGCTTTATGCCAGAGACTATCCCAGTACTGCATGAGGTCAAGAAGTGACTTGGTTAGCTAGGGTGTATCACAGCCTTTTAGTATTAGTTTGGAGACAAGGGCAAAGAGGTCACAAGCCACACTGAAGGTGTTGATGAAGCAGGCGAGGACACTATCAGTGTTCCTTGCAGTATCATGGGTCTCCACTCACAGCTTGAGACATGTTTTTTTAGGTAGCTAATGCACCCTTTTTTAAATGCCGGCAGTAGATGGTTTTAGGGGGAGGGTTGGAAACCTTGCAGGACCACCAGCACAGAACAGGTGAGTGATCACTGAGAGTATCAGGGAGCACCGTGACACTCAGAATTCCTTTGGGGCGGTTTGTAAAGATTAGATCCAGTAAAGTGGATGTCCAAGTATTGTGGTTGAGTCTCGTAGGTGATTTGATGACTTGAGTAAGGTCTAAGGCCATGGTAGCCTTAGACCTTAAATGCCCCAGTGCTCCTGGGTCACCGCTGAAAACAGGCACTTGTGCCAAGTTGACCTTAACTGGTTCACCCACTTTGCCCCCAAATTCTGGAACTCTCTACCTCCCACCCATAAGTGCTCACCATCTCACTCCTCCTTCAAGTTTGCAGTTTTCTTCTACCTTTATGCACTTGACTCCTGTGACTGCTCCTATCCTCCCCTAGCCCCAGTATCAGCACACACCTATCTGCTACTGTCTGGCCTCTGGAACATTGCATTGTATTTGATTGTCATTCCATGTGGTTGTTTACCTCCTGCTGGTTTATACCCCCTCTATCCCTGCAAGGATAGCTGTGCTGTTTAGCACTCATTATCTGCCTGTATCTTATTTGTCGTAAACAAGTATACTGTATTTCATGTGTATGTACTGCAAGGATATCTCCAGTATAACATCTCAAGTTGATTGTAGTCCTCCAATGTCTCGCTCGTTGATTGTACTGTTTTGCGTACCCTCCTGGGTTGTGCTTGCAAATAGGCAGGTTCTTGCCCAATGCACCCACCTGGTCAACAAAAACTAATAAATAAAATAAAATAAATTAAACAAAATTGTAACATATGACAAAACATAAACTGTCGTAAATGCAACAAAATGTTTGAAAATAACAGTCACATATATTGGCACATTACTGTGATAAAGGCATAGCACAAAATCAGGATTTGTGCCTTCATCAAGACCTTTGAAAATGCCACTCAATGAGTCTGTCAAGTCTGCTCTGATGCATTACATTGCATTCATGCCTACAGATGTTTAAATACTATATCTTCTTTAATTTCACTTGCCTTCTGCAGCTGATGTAGTATGTTATTGTCAGTATATGTATAAAAAGGCTTCATCAACATTTTCTGACTTCATTGTCTGCTTGTTATGGTGCCAGAGTGCTAACCATGAAAACAGACTGCAGTGTCACAGACAGCAAATGTGAGGTCATTTGGGGACAGCAAGATACTTCTGAAACAAGCAGTATGGTGTCTGAGGAAGACAAAGACCTGTTGATTGCAATCACAAGTACTCTGAAACCCTCTATGAAATGCAGCAAGGCAGCAACAAAGGCAAACAGGAGGCAGGGTTGCATAAGTAGGGGGATTCACCAACAGAAGGAAAGATGTCACTTTGGCACTGTACAGATCAATTGCATGGACACACGTGGAGTATTGTGTGCAGTACTGGAGCCCCTACCACAAGGGGGACATCATCCTGCTGGAGGTCATGCAGAGAAGGGCCACAAAATGATTCTGGACCAGCAGGGGCTCTCATACATGCAGGGGCTGGAGAACCTTAACATGTACTCATTCAAGAAGGAAAATGTGGGGACATGGTAGACACCTCCAAGTGCCTCAAAGGTATAAAAAATGTCAACCCTTGTGAACCTTTTAGGATTAGTGAAAACAGGAACATGAGAAGCGCAGCTGCAAACCGACTGGAGAAAAGTTCCAATAGGAGGCCAGGAGGCACTTCTTTACAGAGCGTGGTGGTCAGGTGGAACAGCCCACTCGAGGAGGTAGTGAACCACAAAATAGTTTGGGGGATTTATGAGTGGGTAGGATAAAGTCCATACCATAAGTACAATATTTAATGCTGCTATTTCATCCCTAATTTCAGTATTTTTTTTTAACCAGTCATTACTAAATCTACAAAAATATTTTTTGTGCTTGCTAAACTAAGGAGGCAGTATAGTCAGTGGTTTAAGGCTCTGAGTTGCAAACCTGCAGACCTGGGTTTGAATCCCATAGCCCCCACTTTCATACTTTGTGACCCTGACAAGTCACTTAACTTCCTTGTGCTCCCAGGTCACACCTGTAAACAAGCTTCCTATGTCTCTCCTGGTTAAAAAAAATAAATCAGTTACCCCAATCTCACTAAACTTTGGTGGAATATATACAGTCCCAATAATTAACTTTTTAATCCCTCCACCAGTTAATGCAATAGCTATAAATTCACATTCTGGTTTACTAGCTATGATGTTAACTTTCTCTACAATAAACAGTCTTTAACATATATAAATACAACTTCCAACCCCCTTTCTCAGCCTGTCCATTTGAATTACAGTACAAGCCACTTAATCAGGATGCGGTTAATGGGGATGTTTGCTTTATTGGGGTGTCCCACCAGGAACTAATTAAGCGGCCATGTGTTCCTATGGGCAGTGTTTCTGCTTAAAGGAGATGGGGGTGCCATTTAATTGGGACAATTCAGACCCATCCTGTCCCATGATAGCTGCTGCTAATCCCCACTGATCCCCATTTACACCTGCTTAATGTGTTCCAATGAAGTCCAATTTTTTGTCACCTACTTAACACTCTAATGCGAAGAGCCTGACCTCTCTCAGAGCTGGCCAAATGAAAACAAATTCAAAAGAGAGAGAAGAGAGCTGAAATAGAGAGAAGAGTTTTTTTTGTTTTTTTTTTAAGTAAACAAACTTACTGCGGCTCCCCAAACAGACCCTCTGCTTTGCAACATGGAGAGAGGTTAGAGATGTGAGCTGAAACAGACCCTCTGCTTTGTGGCGTGGAGAGAGAGGTTAGAGGTTACAGCTGCAGTATGGCTCAAGTGCAGTGCCAAAAGCACATTCTCCCCCACAGCTTTCCACGATCATGAGAGCTCTCTGCTTTGTGACATGGAGAGAGAGGTTAGAGCTGCAGCACAGCTCAAGTACAATACCCAAAACACATTCTCCCCCACAGCTTTCCACGATCATGAGAGCTCTCTGCTTTGTGACACAGAGAGAGAGGTTAGAGCTGCAGCACAGCTCAAGTACAATACCCAAAACACATTCTCCCACACAGCTTTCCACAATCATGACAGCTCCAATCTCCATGATGATCCTTCGCTTGGACTTCAGGTGTGGATATATCCTGCGCCCAAAGCACACTCTCCCCCACAGCTCGAGAACAGCTCCAGTCTCCACTTTGCTTGAAAGGGATTCTGTGTGAAAGTGAGAGGTAAAGCAACATAAAAATTCCTAAAAGAGCTGTAATCACAGCATAGTCTCAGTGTATGAGTGTGTGAGTGTATGAGTGTTTGTATGTGTGTTTTTGGCATTTTGGGTGCACCGGGGAAATCTGGGATAGCTGGCGACTTTTAAAAAAAATCCACTTCTTTTATTTGAGGCTTAGCAGCAGTACTCCTCCCTTTCACTCTAAAGCCATGCCTGCCATGTAAAAGAAAGTGGTTAGCCTGCAAACTGGAAAACAAAAAACAAACGCCTATTTGTACAATTGACTGTCGTTGCACTGGAGGAGGGTGAATGTTAGCCAGGGCACATTTTTTTTTTTGCAATGCAGCCCTTATGGAGACCAAAGCTGTAGCCTATATTCAAATGCCTGGATCCATCCTAATAACGAATTGCAAAGCACACGGCAGCAGGGAAGACACATTTTTAATATAGCCAGAGCCACTCAGAACAAGTACTCTTCTACTCAGCCACTCCACATTTTGACACAAATAGCACTCTTCCCAAGGTGCCACCCATTTCATCCCTACTGTCCCCAGCCCACCTGTCAGCCACTGCGAAGCATGAACTGCTTACTTAATTTGCTCCCCTGGCCTGGGCGGGCACAGTAGTGAGTATGACTCCTGACTTCGAGTCCTCGGGCATTGGTGGCAGCTGTCTCACTCAATTCCCAGTCCAGAACACATGGGTCTCCTGGTCTCCCACAGCCATCGTCCAGTGGTGCAGCAAACAAATGTTAGCTGCCTGAGGCTGAGCTCAACTGGAGCCTTGACAGTTCTTGCTGCTAGCTAGGAGTCCTGGGGTTCACCAAGAAAATCCCACAGTCGCTGCTGCTGTCGGAGCCTCATCTTGATGCTAAGACAGCCTGGGTGGAGGTGGTACATCCCCCCCCAAAAAAAAATACCACAGCCGCTGCAATAGTTTTTCAATCAATCAATCAATCAAAATCTTTATTTACCAAGGCGAGCACCATTGAGCAAGCTCATTTACAAGGTGGACCTGCAGTTTGCAAGGACGAGGGTACAGAATAGAATACAAGTAAAATATACATAAAACAACACTAACAAGACGTACACAACAAAATATATACAGTGTAGAAATAAAGGTAAATAATATATACAGAGATGCCTTTATAATCCTATCCATCAATAACATGTTCATAGCCTGTAAAGGAGTCCCTGGGATATGGAAAAACACATGCATAAGAGGCAGGGACACTGGCAGAAAGATTCTGGGATACTAAGCAGGTGGTATCAGGCATAAGAGTGGGCGATGGGAGGGGTTGCAGTGAGTATGTAGTACCGGTGGGACTGGAATGGACTGAGGTGAATCAGTAGTACCGGTGGGACTGGAATGGACTGAGGGAGAGGGGAGTAATCTTGGTAAGGGAATACTTAGTTTGAACGGGAAGGACTTAGATTGAACGGAAACGTCAGCTGGACACTAGGAATGGTGGAAACAGTTACAGAGCTCCACAAATGTTTTGGCATACAGGTCTTGAACATAGCAAGACTAACAGGAGCTAAGTCTCAGCAATTTCTGTATCCTATTCCAAAGCGTGGGCAGAACAAAGCATAGCTGCTCTTCAAGTGGGTACCGACCCTGGGGGTACTTTCAGGGAAACCAGCGAGTGACTTCTCAAGGCATAATTCCCAATCAGGCTTAGTGGGAGACAGTCAGCAATGTATTGGAGGAGTTTGTTGGTGATGGCTCAGAGCGTTCAGAGGGCTGCATTTCTATACCACCTGTGTTGAAGGAAGGGCTAACCCACAGCTGCATATAATGAACAGTGGTGGGTGGAGAAGGGGAAGCTTGTTATAAACCTCAGAGCTCTATGATACAGTACATCCAATTTAGCAAGGTGTGAGGCTGGGCACTGGCCATATATGAAGTCAGCATAGTCAATTAGTGAGAGGAACGTGGATTGGACGAGCTGTCTTTTGGCGTCTGTGGTCAGGAGGTGATTTATTCTGAAGAAGAGTCCAAGCCTCTGCCTCAGCTTTTTCAGCAGTTCTTCTATATGTTCCACAAAGGAGAGTTTATTGTCTATCCAGACACCCAAATACTTGAATTTCGGTATGTATTCAAGATGTTCACCTAGTAAGGTGGAGATAGAAGGTAATGGACCAGCAGCAGCAGAATATGCCCCTGGCCAGTTGGTGAGAATAGCATTGCCTTGGTTTTCTTTTTTCTTTTAGCTTTGTTGACCGGATAAGTGCACTAGACAAATCCTGCCTATTTTCAGGCACGACCCGGGGGAGGGGGATACAGATGAATGCCAACTGACCTTGAACCAGATTAGGCTGTTGGTGGTATTTTTAGTGAATGAGGGAAATTTGGCCAGGACACCGGGGAAAGTTCCCTACTCTTTGCAGTCTGTGCAGGAGCAGCGATGGAGGAGGACGTGCAGGCAGGAGCTCTGCCAGCAGTTTCGCAGGAGTTTGACACACAGTCCCAACTAATGCCGGAACGAGAAATCGATTTGTTTCAGGGAGCATTGCAGGCTTGTGAGCATGCAAACAGGAGGCTACAAACGGCAAGTGCTTTAATTCCTGAAGTAAATGTAATGGATGTTACCGTTTCTACGGAGCGGCTGAAAGATACTCCGGGAGTGGATGTGAATTTTCCGGAGCCAGAAGCTATGGAAGAAGCCCCGCAAGACGGTAATTCTGGCAATTTTGACACTCGGAATCGATCTTTTGGTACAGGAACCTTTGCCGCGGAAACTGCGGTTTTCCACACGGAAGATAGTGGGAATAGCACATTTCCGGATGCACCCGTGAACAGTCCGTCGTTGTTACAGGACACTGGGAGGCCTAACCCGACACCGACAGCTTCGCAAATGGTGAAAAGACAGTTTAAACTGCAGTCCCAAGTATCGGACGTTATAGACTGGTCAGAGGAGGATTCGCTTCTCAATGCAGGATGGATCCAGAGCGAGTCAGGAAGTTGGACACCTAATCCAGAATGGAAGCCGGTCGCCTATACCTCACCACAGCATGCCATCACCCTGAGCTCAGGTAGTAGCGCTACTAAAAATACTATTAAGGTGTATACACACAGTTATTGCAGGACAAGGCAGCTACTAGTAGCCCCAAGGTTCCTTTAGAAGGAGGAGGTGAAACTGCATACAAAAACAAGTGCCAATGGTACCTCAAACACAGAGAAAATGTGCCTCCTAAACGTGTTTCCATGGCAGATCTATTCAAGCAAAAGCTTGAGCAGGCTCCCAGGAGAAATGCTGTGAGGCTAAGATATAGAGGAGGCTTAGATATTCACCCTGATAGGTATTATATTGTGAATGCTTTATTGAAGAATACTATGTTTTTTTCTCCATCTGATTTTTTTGCTCTTATTCACGTGTCCGGAGAAGATTCTTTTGACATCAGTTTTAGAACAAATCATAGTTTGGAAAAGTTTTGGGAAAAATATTCAAATCTGAAAAACACGCCTTTATGGTTGCCCTTTTAGCCATCCTTTAACTAGACCACAGATTAGAGTGCGTCACTGTAATGTTTAGGAATGAAGGGGTGAATGTCAGTGACATCTATCCTGGATACAAAAAGATCGACATTTAGGCCCCCTGAGCCCTTACTAGACCTAGAGGGTATCTGGACAGGAGTTGGAAGTTTAAAGTAAAATTATTTCAAGTCAACTCAGAAATAATCCATCTCCTAACAGTTTTTTTGGGAAAGATAGGGGTGTATGTTTTACAACGCCAACCTAGGGCCTGTTACAAATGTGGATCACGGTCTCATATTAGCAGTTCCTGTGATATGATGAAATGTCCACTATCGGAGGTTTTGGTCATTCGGTAGATTTATGTCAGAATATATTCCAGTGCAACCTCTGCGATGAAAAAGGGCATGCCTTCCACCAATGCCCATGGGCCAAACGTAATAAAACAGAGGGTTGGAATCATGAGGACTTAGTAATTCAAGCACAGGACAAAACCCATAGGCCGGGGCCTTCTGCAGACACAGAGCCATTAATGATCCCACTGACAAAAGCTAACCAGGTTCCTAAATCATCACTGGCTCCTACAGATGAGTCTGGAATAGATAAAGTCAGCATGCCACCCCCCAAAAAAGATTTTGAAACCATGAAAGGGAAAAGGGTCACTAGATCAGCTTTAAAAATGTTGGTTCCTGACCCCTACCAACATCTAATATTTTTTTGCCACTGCAAGAAGATCTGGAAGACTCCGATTTAGAATCAAACACATCCCACAGATCTGAGATGATCACTGAGGATGAGGAAGGAAAGTTGATAGAGATACTGAAAGAAAAAAAAGGAAAAAGGAAAAAAAGGAAAGCAAGCAATAATTCAAAGGGGTAATTAGCTGAATTTGAAATATTTGATGTCAGCACTTCAACTTTTATCACTTAACGTTAAGTTTACAAGCATATAAGAAACAAATCTCTGTCCTATCACATTTATCAACTCTTCCTGTGGATGTCATTTTTGCAGGAGTGTCATATCTCATCACTTAAAGAGGTAGAGACATTAAAGAAACGATGGTACTGGGGCCCTTCTTTCTGGTCCTTCAGTACAGGACTTGCAGATGGGATTGGTATTTTATTTAAAATCACTAATGTCCATGTTTTCCGTTTGATAGATTTATGTCCTGGCAGAACTTTAATTCTAAATTGTTCAATTAGAGATTTTTCTTTTAGATTGATCAATATTTATGCTCCACAAATTAAATCTGCTAGGGTGGAACTCTTTGGTGAAATTAAACCCTTTCTTTTCACTAAACTCCATGTTATTTGGGGAGGGGATTTTAATTGTTCTTTAGACACCCCTGTATCTACAAGTAAACAAAAGAAAATATATTGTGATTCCAACGCTTTAAAACAATCTTTAGCAGTTTCAAATATGCAGGATGCTTTTCACAAACTACATCCTAATGATCCAGACTACATATCATAGATTCATTTATGCTACTAGAATAGATATGTTTCTTTTTCTACACATCTACACCCTACTGTGTGTTATTCACAACCTCACGGAATTTTCAGATCATAACATTTTATTTTGCTCATTTTCCTTGCAATTCATCCCACAAAACTTTATTCTAAATACTATCGCTGGAGACTTAATATATCTTTATTCGATAATTTATCTTTTCAAAACCAAACGGAACTTTTATTTGCATATAGGGATTCTGTATATTGTGTATATTCAAACCCGCTACAATGGTGGATAGACACAAAACAAAATTAAAAATTATTTGTCTCTTTTGGAAAATCTACAGCTAATTCTAAATACATTAACTATTTGCTCACCCGTAATCAATTATATAAACTGATGTCATTTGATTTAAAAACAATCAAGGATTACTTTCCAAATCAAAAATTTGAAGGAACGAATGAAAGAATATCAATATGACAGGGCTAAATCTCTAGAACTAGAGTTTAAATTTGGGTTAAAACTACCCCAGCCTCGGACCCTTTACAGCATGTAAATTCAGACTAGAAACCTCTTATGACTCAATTAAAAACAACTACTGGGGTTATATGCACAAATGACATGGAGATACTAGCTACAGTTCAGGAACATGTAGAAGCATCTTTTAAGAGTTCAGAGGAGTTCAGGCCTCTGGATTTTTCTTTCTTTATGGCTCCTGTGCCTGAATTGACTAAATCTGAACTGATTCCGTTGATACAACCTATCACACCACAAGAAGTTGAATTTGCTATTAAACAATTAAGCAAGGATACGGCACCAGGATGGGATGGACTACCCAATGAATTTTACAAACTCTTTCTATCATATATGATAAACTTTTTACCTAAAATATTTAATTTTTTGCTGTTTACTTCTAGTGACTTGTTAGGTTTCAATACCTCGCTGTTATTTTATTTATATAAATCAGGTGATAAAGCCTTAATAACAAACTGGAGGCCTTTAAGTTTATTAAACAGCGATTATAAAATATTGACTAAAATTTTGAATAACAGATTATTATTAGTAGCTGAAAACTTATTCACCCAGCCCAAACATGTGCCATCCCTAATAGGAAAATTCAACATAATTTATAACTTTTAAGAGAATTATTTGAGTTAAGTAATAAGAAACAGATTTCAGGGTACATTGTTGCCTAGATCAAACCAAAGCTTTCAACGAGTTAATCATCACTATCTATTTTCAGTACTAGTGAGATATGGAATTCCACCTCCTTTTGTACAATGGATATCAACCTTATATGGAATGGCTCACTGTATTCCCATGGTTAATACTTTATTTGGAAAAGAGTACCTATTTCAATTGAGTCCGCAGGGTTGCCTTTAAGTCCCCTTCTATATTCTTTTGCTCTGGATCCTGTTATTAGACAAATTGTTTGGGATACACATATTATAGGTTTAACCCTTCCCTGATTTACCAATGGAAAAGCTGACTGCATATGCAGGCGATATTACTTCTCTTAAGAGATATACCCTCATTGCAAAAAGCATTATATACCTTTTCATGTTTTGAGGCATTATCAGGGGCTCAAATAAATAGGGAAAGAGCTTCATTTTATTTTACAACCTACAAATTCAGACCCCACTAATATTGCTAATATCCCTGTAGAATCATCACACCGTAGAGATTTTAGGAATCTGGTTGGAAATGGTGATTTAGCTACATACAATTGGGAGAAACAGTTATACATTGGAGAATTTAAAATTCACAGGTGGAAAGGATGGAAATTGGGAAAAGAAGAGGTTATTATTATAAAGAAATTCATATTACCAATTTTTATATTTAAGTTATGTGTTTCCGCCCCTATTAGTTTAGAGACAAGGCTATTAAGTATTTTTTCCAAATGTTATGGGTAATAGATTAAACCCAATGCGTAGGGACATAACGTATCTTCCATTTAACAAAGGAGGCCTGGGAATGATTAACCCTATTGTTTTTACCATTCCATATTTTATTTGATTCTTTTTCTTACTTATGGTTTGATGTCACTAAGACTTGGCAAAATGGTCCAAATCTTTGTGGTCTGTCTATTTAGATAAATGGTCTATGTTTCCTAAAATATGTGGTAGCATTTTTACCAGTCATATGGAGTTTTACATTTAAAGTTACAACAATGGAAGATATCATTTCCAAACTTGCTTACTTTTCGAGGAAAACCTTTTATAATTTCGTGGTATTTGACGTGACAGAAATGTATTCCCCTGTTCCCAGAATGTATACCTACACAGATGATTTATGCCTTGGGAAATTGACTGACTTCAGAATACCTCCTTTCATTTGGGATATTGTATGGTTATCAATACAAGGAAATTAGGAGTTCGAGGCAATTTAAAATACAAACCCACTACTGAAAGATTTTGTTTAAAACACATGTATCAACTGTGAAGAATCCATGGTTCATTTTTGTTTCCTGTCCTTATAGTCAAAACTTTTGGCAAGCGCTGCCATTCATTGAATCTCCGTTTTGGGTAATATTTCATATCAAACTATAGTTTTAGGTAATTATACTGGATCTTGGAGACATTATAATAGGAGTACTTTAAATGTTTTTAGCTTTTGTTCAATATTACCTGCAAGCCAGATGTCAATTTATCTTTCAACAATTAAATGTGTTAATCGAACACTTTATTTATGCAAATTGAAACAGGTTTACTTTCTGTCAAACCAGAGATCTAAGTAAATTTTCCAAATCAAAAGTTGATTTACTTTGGAAAGACTTTATTTTCTATGATACATTAAGTAACTATTGTTTTGTCTTTGGTTTTTTTGCACTGTGTTTTATAAAAGGATACAAAGAGTACTAGTTATTATATAAGATATCTTTTATGTTTGTATGGATTCTTGTGATGTTATGTTTTCTATCAATAAAACTACCCCTACTCTTTTTGATAAGTGCCATGGGATCTTTAACATCCACCTGAACTACCACCAATCCAGGCAGATGGGACCTCGGTTTAACGTCTCATCTGAAAGACGGCACCTCAGAAATGCAGCACCCCTCTCATGCTGCATTACAGTGTCAGTACTGGGATATTAACCCAAGTGCCAGATTCTTGGCATTAAGTAGTTGTCTTTTACTGAGGAGCTGGTGCTGCAGGATGTTAAAGTCAGTTTTCAGGTCGCCACAGGCAGCTTCAGGAGATTCACGGCTTATGTACAGCACCGTGTCATCAGCAAACAAGTGAATGCTTGCTTCCTTAATGCCTACATCCAGGCTGTTGATATAGATAGCAAACAGTAATGGTCCCAATATGGACCCCTGAGGGACACCTCTTTTATCAGTTTAAGTGAAGAAAGCTCCCCTTCAGCCTTGATTTGTTGTTGCCTACCAGTGAGGTAGTCATGGAACCAACATAAGGAGGTTCGGGCTAGGCCTATTGTTTGTAAAGTGGATAGGAGCAAACAGTGGTTGACGGTGTCGAAGGCCTTACTGAGATCCAGGAAAACTGCACAGATGAATTTTTTGTTGTCTAAGTCCCGTAGCCAGTCGTTAGTTACTTTTGCCAGGGCCATAATGGTACTGTGCTTTGCTCTGAAGCCTGACTGCATAGGGTTTAGTAAGTTTGAGTTGTCTATGAAAGATCTCAGCTGGGTATCCACAATTTTTTCTAGGAGCTTGAGAGTATGGGGAGGGAGGAGATTGGCCTATAGTTATTTAGGTCACAGGGATCCCCTGATTTAAACAGGGGGATGACGTGAGCAACTTTCTATAACTGAGGGAGGGAACCTTGCGATAGGGACAGGTTGAATAAGTGAGAGATAGGTGCGGCAAGGATGTGATAAGCAATTTCCAGGTAATATGGGTCGAAGAAGTCAGCCCCAGCACTTTTTTTAGTGTCCAATTTTAGGAGAAGATCTTCAACTTCCTTTATGGAGGTGGGTAAAAATAAGAAGGTTACGATATTGTTACTCGGTTCTGGGAGCTTAGTGTTGATCTGTGGATGTAGTCTGCTTACCAGTGCATTATCAAATGCTAGGCCTGCAGTGGCAAAATGATTGTTGAAGGCCTGCAGGATCTTGTTTCTGTCATTGATTATAGCATTGACAGTGGTAATTTTGGAAGGAAGCACATTTCCTGGAGAATGACCAGTCAGTTCTTTTAGTGTGGACCAGAACTTGGTAGGACAGTTCGACGCAGAATCTAGCTCAGATCAGTAAAAATTGGACTTGGCCTCTCTGACCATCTTAGTGCAGGCGTTTCTACCTTTCCTGAAGATACACCAGTCTTTGTCTGTGTGTGATTTGCGAGCCTTTTTCCAGAGTTGATCTCTTTTTAGTAAGGTAGCCTTGAGGTCCGCTGAGAACTGATGACATGTTCTAACTTTTATACATGCTTTTACCGGAGGAGCATGGTTATTTAGGGCACTGGTTATAATTTCATGAAAGATGTCGTAGGCATTACTCACCAATTTAGCAAGGTAAAAACTCTGCCAGTGCAAAGAGTTTTTTAATTCATTGAAGTATGCGAGAGGATCGAAGTTCCATCTGGACCTTTTAGTGGAAAATTTAGATGTTGGTGAGGGTTTAGCATCAGTTCTTATACCAGCAATAAAGCAGTGGTCACTAACATCAGCTGAAAAAGTTCCGGCATTGGAAAAGGAATATGGTTTGCTTACGAGAAGGACATCCAATAGGGTGCTGTTCATTGGGTTTTTCTTGTTAATGCGAGTTGGCTCAGTAATAAGTTGTGTGAACCCATGGGAGTCACAGAATTGCTTTGGGGTAATGAGACCTTAGTCAACCAATCGTAATTAAGGTCTCCTAGAATAATTGTTTCAATGGGGACAGAGCCCATAATAGATGACAGATGGGGCAGGAGCTGAGGCCCCGAGGCTGGTGGCCTGTAACAGCCTATGACACAGAAAGCCATTGATGGGGAAAGTTCAACTTTAAGGGACAAACATTTGAATCCACCTGCAACAGAGGTATAGTCTAGGACGGACACTGAAAATTTGTTTTTGACATAGATGACTACTCCACCTCCCCTGGTCTGCCTATCGGCTCTAAATAGGAGGTAGTTAAGGATGTTAACCTCTCTATCTGGGGTGGATGCCCAAAGCCAGGATTCAGAGAGCACAAGTACGTCTGGTGCGGTATGAGTAATCCATGCCTGGACTGATGTAAATTTCTTTAAAAGACTGCAAACATTTGGTGCATAAAGCTGACTCCTTTCAGTCTTGTAAGGTCGGATGGAGATGAGATAGCTTTTGTGGGACCAGGGTTGAGTTCAACATTACCTGAACACAAAAGTAGTAGGAACACAATTTTCCTTAGGGCAGCGAGGAGTAGTTTGAAAGCACAAATCATTCTGCATCTAGTATAAGTTTGAGTGAGGTGGTTCGGAGTCCAAAGTTTCCCCTTGTGCTGACCTAGGGATGCATAGCCTATGGTCCATCCAGTATAGCACCAAGATGTGTAGGTTTTGGGTGGGTGAGGTGAGGGTCCACATATTGGTAACAAGGTGGCGGTCCCACCTCGAGGAGATTCCACAAAGTGAGAAGGGTGCGGAGTCATGTGGTGGCAGCATAAGTTATACGTAGTATTAATATAAAGGCAGTCTAGCAGTGGTAGGCATGACTCTATGTTAGGGTCAATTCTGCTCGAATGGTCTGTCACGTGGGGTACCATACATAAGCAGGTAAGTAATTGAAACCACACGAGGACTTATTATTTTTTAACTTCAAAGCAGTCAAGGCTCACCAAGTATGCAAATATGTTACCACAGCCCTTGGTAAATCAAGATTCAGTAATGACTCCCGCAATCTCAAAATCCTGTCTCTCGCACTTGATGAAGTGCTTAGTCCTCTGACCAGAATTTTCAACATCTCTCTTAGCCTTAGCCAGTTCCCGGACAGATGGAAATCTGCCACTGTCACCCCAGTCCATAAAAGTGGTGAAAAAACTGCCCACGATAACTACAGACCTATCTCCCTACTACCCCCACTCTCCAAGGCACTAGAACACATCGTTTCAGGCCAGCACACAGAATACCTGGATATGTACAACATCCTGTGCAAGCAACAACATGGGTTCCGCAAAGGTCACAGCACCTCCACAGCCCTACTTGAAGTCACCGGCGCAATCCACAACGCACTTGATTCCGGTGAACTACAAGGCTCAATCTACATTAACTTAACTAAAGCCTTTGACACCGTCAATCACCGCCTCCTACTTGTCCAGCTTCAGAACATTGGGCTGTCAACTGACACCATTGGCTGGTTTAAGAGCTACCTTGAAGAACGGTCCCAAACAGTAAGAATCGCTGATACACTCTCGGACCCTAGGCCGGTCCGCTTGGGAGTCCCCCAGGGCTCCATTCTGGGACCCTTCCTCTTCAGCCTATTCTTAAACTCACTACCGGACAGCTGCCCAGAACAAATAATTCTCTAACGCCGATGATACTGTGATCCTCACCTTGGACCCTGATCCAAACCAATTACAAAATAAACTTCAGCGGGTCTTCTCCTCCATCGAATCCTGGTTCCTAAATCATAAACTGCTTCTCAATCAGAAAAATACCAAGTCTATGGTCTTTTGCAGCCCCACAACAAAAACAAACAACTCCACCTCTCATTGCACGAACAAGGAGCCAACCTAGAAACAAACTATCGCTTAAGTACCTTGGCATCACCTTAGATCCCACCTCTCATACGCTGTCCATATTAGCAATGTGGCAAAGTCTGCCAATGCGAGGTTAGGCATATTATTCTGGCACAGGAAACATCTAACCCCAGAAGTACTGTCAGTGGCCGTCCAAAGCTCCATTGTCAGCATCATAGACTATGGTCTTATCATATATGGGTCTGCAACTACCACTGCTCTCAAACATATCACGACCTCCCTGAATAAGGCCTGTCATCTCATCACTGGCTCACTTCACCATACCCACACATGTGACCTTTATTCCCAATCTGGATGGCTTCAACTGGACAAACGCATAAAATACCAAACCTGCATCACGGCCAAGAAAATCATAATGAGACTTGCCCCACCTGGTGTCTGCACCCTCCTTAAGCCTAGACATAGGAATGTCAGTACAAGGAGATCCAATTCCCATCTACTACATATCCCACGATGTCGCATGACCCAAGGACAAAGATCATTTGCCTATCGGGCATCCAACTGGCTCAACTCTCTTGGCAGCGACATAGTGACCGCTCCAACACTCAGTCTTTTCAAGTCCAAGCTGTGCCTCTCACTGCTTGTATCCTGCGGTTGTCCATCTTAACATTTCCACCGTTCCAGCTGCACATGCCCCAGCACCCAGCACTTACAATCAGTCTTTGCACCCCAACACTTACCTGGCATATTCCTCGACAAGACCCTCCTGCTGCACTGTCTCCCCACCCTCGCCCACCTCCTCCTTATCTCCACCCCTGCCCCTGCCCCCACCCACCTCCTGCACTCCCCTTACCCCCACCTCCAACCACCCCTTGATCTCCTACCCTCACTTCTCCCCATCGACCCTCCTCACTTTGTCTTGCTCATAGCTCAAGTCTTTGTACTGGTTATTACATGTCTGTAAGTCAGTGACTTTATGTTTGTAACTAAAAATGATGACTGTTGCACACGCTGACATGGAACCTTTGTAAAAAGCCTCGACTCAAAGGTATTGTAATCCTAGATTGAAATAAATAAATAAATAAATAAATAAATAAATAAATAAATAAATAAATAATTCAATTCTCAGTCTGAACTGAGTCAAGGCAATCCCCTCTCCTTACTCTCTCCATTCTCCAGAGTCCTGACTCCTCCTGAAATAAGTCCGTTCTCTGTCATCCGATCGATGATGGTCTCTCCAGCTCCAACTAACTCTCCACATAGAACACTCCACTCTGATTGACTAGCTGGAAATGGCAGATGGTGCCAAAACTAAGTGCCAGGTACACTGCTGGGCATGCGCGCACATGCATAGTTATTCAGAAGGTTTTAGGAATAAGGGATGCATCATGCAAAGTGTGTTGCAAGCAAGGGAGTGTACACACTGCTCTGTGGCACTGGCTTTAGCCCGAAAAGACAAAAAGAATGTTTTTTTTTTCCCTCTACCATGCTAAGTTGACATTATACATGCCAGGTGATGAACGACCAGACCAACACCCCCCCACCAGTTACTCTCTCCGCACCACATCAGAAAATTAACAACAAAAGAGGTGCAAGCAAGTGGGAGGGCCCCCAACAAAGGACAGGGCCCCACACATGGGCATTTTTGGCATTATAGTAAATCTGGCCCTGGTCAAGACAATGTTAACTGTCTGGCAGTTGGGCTGGCAGCATAGTCTAGAGGTTAGAGTAATGAGCTGTGAACAAATGTGGTTCATCCAAATACCAGACCTGGGTTTGATTCTCATAACCTCCACTTGCATACTGTGTGACTCTGAGCAAGTCACTTAACCACCCAGTGCTCCAAGGTCACCCCTGAAAAACAGGCATTTGTGTCTAGTTTGCCTTATCCGGTTACCAAAGACTAACACTTTAGCAGTCAGTAGCTCACACAGAGACAAAATGGTCCAGTATTACTTTTCTCTGAAGTTTTCTAAAATATATACTGTAGCCTGTAAGGTCTCTACACACTGTAGGTGAGTATAAACTTACTATAATCCTGACTAGGTGGTGTTTATCAATAAAGGCAGGCAAGCTGCAGCCTACAGTATGTCAAAGAAAACAGCATTTAATAAGGCAGAGGGACACTCTATCTTACCGTATGTCTCTTTTGGCTAGGGGCATGACAGCCAGACTTTTAGTGAGTGTACAGCTTTATTTGCATACCCAAGATGCTTTGCTCTGTGAATGAGGCATGCAAGTATAAGTCTGGGTTTGACAGATACAAAAAAAATAATTGAGCTTGATTAGCTTACTGTTACTCACAAAAGCTCTAGAACAGCAAGATTTCTTTACCTTTACAAACCTTTAAAACTTTGGGGGAAGGGTTTTGACCCCTGACTCCACACAAGGGTGTTGCCCTGCAACCCTATTTGGGGACTTAGAGCCCCCCCAAAATCCCCTGGCAATATGAGGGCCCAAAATGGTAAATTGTCCCTTCTACATGTACTAGCTAATTCAGCCCTGTTTGTAGTTTAGATTTTTCATTCTGAATCTACAACCAGTATAGCGCAGTGGTTTAAGGCTCTGAGCTGCAAATCTGAAGACCGGGGTTTGAATCCCACAGCCCCCACTTGTATACTGTGTGACCCTGAGCAAGTCACTTAACTTCCCTGTGCTCCCAGATCACACCTGTAAACAAGCTTTCAGCTTAGTGTACCAGTCCTGGTTAAACAATTACATAAAAAAATAACAAGAGCTGCTGCGTGCAAGCAGAGGGCTGGTGCTATAAGAAGGGTAGCTACCCCAAAACTTCTACAGTTCCCCACAAAGAGCACTTACAGGCAAAAGTATCACTTCAAATTAGTTTGAATACTTAAATGGTGTCTCAGTCCCAAACCCCAGCGCTTTGGCGGATGCCTTCATCGGGGGTGTGGCTCACATGGGAACAGTCACATGTTTAAATACTACAGCCTATTACAAACACCTGGAGGTATTTATACAAAGAAAAATAATTCATTTTTGTATACATAAATCTCCATCTCAATATTCTGTAAGACTAGAGGCATTAATGAAACGTGTGCAAAAAACAATACAAAACCTAAATACTTTACATCAACATAATTTATCAGCATGTCAGCTCAGACCTCTAATATTAAACGTGTTTATTTTTAATTCCTTGCTTTAATTTTAATTCAAAAGCTTTATAATAATAGGTCAGAATAAGACAAACAGAGAACATCAACTAGCATTGAAAAAGAAAGAAAGAAAGACAATACCAGCAAGTTTAAAAGTGATCGCCCTTGTTTCACAGCTTATTTTTCAAGGAATTTTGCACCTCAAACGAAGTTGCTCAAATGAGAATACTTTTTTGTGGTGATAATTTTGCCTCTGAGTGCTCTTTGTCTGGAAGTGTAGATTTTTCATTCCACACTCCCCTCTCTTTGGAAGATCTTACTGGTTTTCATTAAGGGAGAACCACCCCGTTTTACTGCTCCTCTTAGTCAAGGAATACATGCTGCAGAGAATAGCATTAGGGTTTCTGTTGTAGTGACCTGGACTGATCAAAGGGCCCTGGAGTTAGGGTGCTCACGAGACTCCCAAACTGCAAAGTCATTAACTCATTGCCTCCTAGAAACGCCTGTAGGCGTCAGCAAATATAACTGCAGTGTGTCCCAGAATGCCTACAGAAGTCACCTACAGACTCTCTGTGTGCCCTAGAAACGTCTGGAGAAGTCACTCACATGTTTTAATATTACTTGCCAGCCAGAATAGATTAGAATTGACTGCATAGTACCATTAGAAAGGTGATGTTGTGCCGAACAACTTTGCCACTGACACTTTGTGTGTATCACATTCACTTTAGGAGTTATTCATATTTGTTTATGACATTTTGTCCATCTAGAACCACCTAAGCACTTTGAAAAAAAAAAACACACATTCTGGGTATCTCGACCAGTATAAAACAATAACCGAATTGAGTACAGTTGATTGCATAGAACCGTTGGAAAGGCAATTTTGTGTGTAACAACTTTGCCACTGATACATTGTGTGTATCGTGTATACTTTAGGAGTTATATGCATTTGTTTATGGTATGGTGTGTATGGTTCAGATTTGGCCCTCAAACCTCATCAACACACCTTAACTCAAATGGGGAAAAATGATGTTTAATACTACAGAAATAACTGTTTGTTTTACAAACAAAGTATTAAAATTATAACTAATGTCTGGATGCTTATTTTGGTGTTGATATGTTACATATTTCCCAACAAAAAAAGGTTTATGGTGCATTTTTTAGTGGAAAAAATATTTTGTTTTGCTGTTTCGACCAGCACAGAAATTAAACTAAATTACCTGCTATTCCTTGCATATGACCATTGGAAAGGTAATTTTATGCTGAACAGTTTTGCCACTCGTACTTTGTGTCTAGCACCTACGGTTTTTCTGCTATTAGCATTTGTTTGCGGCATGCCAATTATGGCTTGATTTTGCTTAGAAAGGCCCAGGATTAACTGTTAACAGTATACAGGAGACAAGTGCTGCAACTTCAGAAAGCTCCTGTGGAGGCAATGAGTTAATAGATTTGCAAGAATGCATCTGAATCTGAAACAGAACAGTCAACCTTTTGTACACTTCTAAATTAATACAACTGATTTGCCTCACAAATGCATGCTAATGAATCATGGCTTCATTATTTTATTGCTAGCGCATGCACACACACACACATATAAATGTACAGTGACAAGTACAAAAGTCAGTTCACAAGTCCTTTGTCCCAAGGATTCAAACCGAATCATATCACCAAACCAAGCTCACTAACAAGCAGCTCCAGTAGTGAAATCTAAAGGTTTGCATATGTTTACAGATGTGCACCTCTCTGTTTATTACTAAAGACATTTGCATGGAAACAGGAACTCTGCAGAAGTAGACAAGCAGACAGAGCAAATAGGACAGTCACAATTTGGTTTATGATCTCCCAGCCTGTTGCTGTGGAGATAATTATGATGTCATGTATAGACAGCAGCTAAAGCTATTAAAGTCCAAGGAACAGTAATCTTGTTGTTACAGTGTGTCACTTCCTTCAGTAATAAAGAACAAGGGGAAAGAACTGCACAACATATAGTCCTGGCTGAATGGTACAGAGAGTAAAAATATGAAACTACAAAGCAGTGGGTTGCAGGCACAGCCCCATTCAGGGCCACAGACAATACTGGCTAAGGAAATCTGTACTACAGTAAACGTGTAGCCAGGCCAGTAACACAGACGGCTGAGATGCTGGATGCCTAACCTCGCACCACACCGGCAACACAGATTCAGCAATGGACTAAGGTCGCTTGAGGTCTGGTGGGAGGAAGGAGGATTTAGCATCCATTAATGGATCTCCTCCTTCGAGGTGGGGGGGGGATGTGGTTTGGCTGCCACCTAACAGAGGACAGGTGGCACAGCAGCGGTCACCAGACTTGAAAGTCGGAGGCGGGCATTGGAAGCATGCACCATCTTCACAGTCTATGTGTGCACCATTTCATGCTGCCAGCTCTGACGCAAGGGGAGTAGTGGGCAGAAAAGAATCCCTGCCTGCTGGATAAAGCTGCAACTCTAATGGCACTGTACCACCATCCTCCATGGCACCCACTCACACAATGAGGTAAGTAGGTGGGGCGTGTCCTGGAAGTGGGGTGAAGGGACTGGGGTTTGACAGCAGAAGGGGGCCGATGGGGTGGCGCAGTGGGATAAAGTCCATATAAAAAAAAAATGGATTGCAAAAATATTTGAATAATGGACTCTCACATTTTTCTAAGATATCCAACTGGTATCAGGGGTTCTTTAAAAAGAAACGTAAAAAATATGTAATTTTAATCAACTACTACTGGCATTTTCTGTTCATTATTGACATGCTGTTAACATATTTGAAGCTATTGTATTTCCATTCTGCATGTTGTTTTTTCCCCAACTTCATTTGTTTAGTGCTTTCAAATAAGTGCATCCTGTCTAACTAGGGAAACACATACACACACACACACACACACACACACACACACACTGTGATCAGGGACACTGGTTTACCGGGATTGAGAAAGGGCATATTCCATTTTGCACATTGTAAAAAATGGTATCATCACTGGTGTCTGCTAAGTTAAAATCCAGTTTTACCGGTGTTTGGTTTTGTGTACTTTATTTAACAATTTTTAACTCTGCTAACATGCATTCTAGCAATTTTGACCTCCACTATTACATCCCTCTATCCTTGTACCAATTGAAAGTTATTTTAGGTACAAGATGTGATGGCAGCAGCAACATTACAGCCCCCATCCCTAATGTGTGATGGAAGCAGCACTACGGCCCCCATACCTCTGGTGTGTTGGTAGCAGCAACAGCACTACGACCTCCCTCCTTCAGGTGTGACAGAAGCAGCAGTACTACGTTCCCCATTCCTCATGTGTGATGGCACTATCAGCACTATGGACCCCATCCCTCAGGTGGGACGGCAGCAGTACTACATTCTCCATTCACCAGTAGTGATGGCAGAAGCACTACAGCCCCCACCCCTTTGGTGTGATGGCAGTGGCAGCAATGCAGTCCACATCCCTCAGGGGTGATCTCAGTAGTGACAGCACTATGATCCCCTTTCTTCAACACCCACATCCCACATGCACAAGTTATAAATGACTTGGTCTCTTTGCTTGTTAGAATTCAGAAGTGAATTAATCTGAACTATCACTGCTAAGGTGGACTGCCTTTGTTTTTTCCCATCTATAATTTAACTGCCTGAATTGGATTTCTGCCTGTGGCACCACTGACCAGGGTTAGGGAACAGACTTGGGTGTTGGAGAGCCAGCTGGTGGGTGAAGGCTTGAGTGCCCAACAACCACGCACCTTCTCCTAGGACGCAGGATGGGTTCATGGCTCAGCATTTGCTGGCCCCTGGTGGAGGCCAGAGGCATGACAACATGTCAGCCCTCACTGCAGGAGGGAGCATGATGCACGTCAGCTTGTGCCTTGACTTCATGTGGCCTGTCACGCTCCCAAGAAAATGGGAAAACACCCACTGACCAACTGAAGGATGGCTGTTGGTCCCTCCATAAGTCAGAAGCCCCAGACATGTGTCTGGTCTGATCCCTGCCATGCCCAGGATACACAGGAAGCTCTTTGGGGCAATTCTCTTCCCCTGGTAGCCTCCCACAGGGGTGGGGGCCCACTCAAGGAAGGGTTACTTTGGGTTACCTGGTAGCACAGCAGTAAGGGTCAGTGGATGGTGGTTGGGACTCAGCAGGTGGTAGGGGGCTTTGGCAGGCCTGAAGGAGTGGATGGCCGGAGGTAGGAGGAGCAAAAACCAAAACTGCTTTAATTTGCTTTTTTGAAATAAAGTGTCTTCACCTAAAAAATCCACAAGTGATTAGTGGAGGACCTTCAAATGGATTCATGCATCTCCCAGACATGTGGATGCTTTTTTTTTTTTTTACTTGGTGTCCATGAAAAGGGTGTCTCCCAGCTTTCGTGTCTTTGTTCAGATGTGAATTGAACACTGCTCTGTCCACTAGCACCACACAGCCCCTGGGGTCTTACCTTCTGTTTGTCATTGACTGTGCTTTCAAAATCCACTGGCCAAACATAAGTACTCTTAAATACTTAACATTTGCTTTTTGTTGAAGCAGTCTATCAGAAAACTTTTTATTGTCACAGAGACTGAAACAGCAGGTGGGGGGAAAAGGTATAAATGAACCAATTCACCTAAATGGGGTGCTAACTGTGAAGTCTTTTCATAAGTAGTAAGGCAGTTTCTTCTTCATGAACATACTTTCATTCAGACTAGTTTTCATTCAAACAACTGAGGATTTTGGATGGCCCTACTGATTATAAACTTGAATAAGTTAGTCAGTAACAGTGATCCTGCATTTAGCAATCTACAACCTAGATGCTTATATGCAAAGAATACAATAAAAACCTGACTAAACTCTAAAAACAAGCTTCTAAAACACATAAAATGTATCTGAACATTTATCTTTACCTATACAAAATCATTGCAGCCCAAGTAAAACTTGGGTAAAAAACATGGTACCCTGATTACTATTCTGTGATGTAGTAAACATATATTGGTATTTTTTTAAATATATCCTTTGTAAAGCAGGTAAGGTCCACTATGTAGAACTGTCTGTTTTTAGGAGTGACCTAAAAGCACTGGGGAGGTTAAGTGACTTGCTTGGAGTCGCACAGTATGCAAGCGGAGGTTGTGGGACTCAAACCAAAGTCTGTTGGATGTACCCAGTTCAATCACCATTTGTTACTCTAACCACTAGGCATGGGTGGTTAAACTGAATAACTGATTACAACAAAGCAGTGCGGGTGATTTCCTTACTGACTCTATATGCAGCAAAGCAGAAAGAATGCAAAGCACAGCAGCATTCATTTTAAGCTGCTGAAATCTGGGTCAGCCCACTGGTGCTGCAGTAGCACTATTGCTTGCCTTGCAATGCCAGCAACCCAGGGTCAGAAGCAAACTCGGGTTGCTGGAGGTCTGGCCAGAAGAGTAGGACTGAGCACCTGGGGACTGCTCTCCTCCTCCAGGGGAGGTGGGCTGCAGGTCCTGCTTCTTTCCCACCACCTGTGTGACCACAGGTGGTGGTGCAAAGGTGCTGTAGAGTGATCAGGAGGGGAGGACATTAGCCAGGATCTGGAGCAGTGGCATGTCTCTGTGACCTACCTCCTTTGATCTCTAGTGCTGGTGCCCTCAGTGACAGAGACCAGAAAACTAGGAACAATCACTCCACATCAGCCACAGGCAGAAGGGACCCAGGTGCCCCAGACTTCATAAACAGGCTCCATGAGGGACCCACTGAGCTGCCTGACATACTAAGTGAGTGTGGAGGGGTGACCTGGGGTCCCCTCCCTTCCCACCTGGGGGGTACAATCCAGGCAGGCTAGGGGCAGGCCCACAGGAGCTCCTGAGCATTACCTGGGGATGAAGCTAGGGTATACCCAGCCTAGAAATCTCTGAAAAGTGGAGACTGATGCTGTGAGAAGTGGACATAGAAAGAAAAAAATTAAAAAATACTGAAATCTTAGAGATTCTGTGAAGTGACATGCAATTTCCATGAGGCACTGGTACAAGAATTCAAAATCCGAAAACCAAGCAGGATTCCGTGATTGTTACCGGTGTTACCGGTAAAAATGGAAAAACAGGGTCCCTGACTGTGATGCATTAATGTTTAACTTTAAAATCTGATGTCTGCTAGCTCGCTAATGGGCAGAAGTCCAGTGTGACTGGTGGAGCTTATATTTTTGAACTACAAGAAGTTTACTCCCATCAGCCAGTTGAACACTGTCATCATCAGCCTTCTCAGCGTTGGCTTTTGAGAGGCAAGCCATCTTCATTTCTACATCCACTGGCTTATACAGTACACACTTATACAACATCTTACACTACAGTAACAATATGTTTGCTTGTGCATGTGCAAATGCAAACGTAAAAATGTATCTTGTCAAAGCATCTGGCTTCTCCCCTAATCCCCACTTGTTAGTTCAATAGCTTGAAATAGAAGCCATGTGGGTCAGGTATTTCACCTGTATACACTCTGGAGGAAATACGAGGAACCAGGAAGTGCTACTGTCAACATACAGCAGTGCAGTTCTGGATTCAAGCAAGCTGCACCAGATGCATAGGTACTATGGTCCCCCGTTCTGCACTCACATGATGCCAGCTCCCATTCCACTGACATTGCTGTAAAAACTACAGGACTAGTTTTGTGTGGACATGCCTGCAAATACCTAGGGTGGTGTATGCAACATGTTCAGTTGGACTACTGCACAATACAGTGTGAAGTATAAACAAGACTTAACTTGCCCTGCTCAGAACATGTTAACGCAAATGTACCAGTGAAAACATCACCAGAGTAGATCAGTTTCAGCTATGCTAAGATACTACAGTGCTAGGAAGCTGAAATGCTGCAGGCATTGTCTGTTTCTGTGCAGAAGCTCCCCACTCATGCAATGTTGCCCAGATTAGGATAAGGTAGTAAATGAAGCTTTTTTTTTTTTCATTAGAAGTGTAATCAGGGTAGAAGATTTTATTTTTTAAATAAAGCAGGAACAAAGTAGAGTGCAGGTAAGAAGCCAGCAGAAAGAATTGTTTTAAAAAAAAAAAACACTATTCAGAAACAGAGCCAGGCCACTTGCACTGCTATATAGCTATCTTGTATAATGTGTCCTAAACAGAGGCAGCACTGCACAAAACACAAGAGATTCCTTCCCCATACTGGTGGGAAGTGTGAGAAGGGAGGAAGTGGGGGGAAGAAGGCAGAGGAGAAGGGGTTACAAATCACTGAAGCAAGAAGAAGAAAGTAAAGGAGACAGGTAATGGAGAAGGTAACAAGGGAAGAGGTCTGACTGGGGAGCATCAGGGAACAGCACAGGCAGTAAGGGTGGAAGCAGGAAAGCAGGCAGGGAGGGGGTTAAGTATGGAGAGCCATGTGCCCCAATGTAACTGGTCAGGGGAATAAAATTCTGGACCTGGAGGCCATTATGGCAGAGACTAGCCTATATTTGGTGGCTATAACGGAGTCATGGTGCACTGAAAGACACAACTGGGACATGGTTATACCAAGCTACTCTCCTTTCAGAAAAGACAGGGAGGGAAGGGGAGAGAAAGGTTTGTTCTATATGTTAGGGTTGGAATCTTGGCCATGGATGTACAGGGGCACCTGGAGGAAAACGTAGGGCTGGAGGTATTGTGGGTCATCCTGTAGACAGGCTCTGAGACTGCGATCCATACAGGGGTGGTATGCAGGTCTCCAGCACAGGGAGAGGAGCTGGATTAGGTACTGGGGAAAACCTTCATCAAGATGGCAAACAAAGAGGGGGACTGCTAGTTTGTGACTTCAATCTGACAGATGTGGATTGGAGCCTTCCTACTGCAGCTTTAGCAGAGAGCAGGGCCATCCTTGACTCTCTGCAAGGAGCTTTTCTCAGGCAGCTAGTCAATGAACCCACTAGGGAGGGGGCGGCATTGGACCTGGTATTTACAACCAGGGACAGCATTGCAGACATTACAGTGAGCAGTCACCTACATACCAATGATCACCATACTGTGTGGTTTAACAGTAAGACAGAAGCATAGGCAAAGTACATGAGGATGAGCTTACTGGACTTTAGGAGGGCGGATTTGAAAGAAATGGGAGACTGCCTCAGAAACTGCTTCTTGGGGGATAGCCAGCAGTTGGTAAAGGAAAAGTGGGGAAAAATAAGGGAGGACATAATTAAGACTACCAGCCTCTGAGTGATAGAAGTGAGTAAAAGCAGAAGAAAAAAAAACAAACTGATATGGTTCTCTAGAGAAGTGGCAAAGGTGTTGAAGGAAAAAGGGTGACATTTAAGAGATACAGAGAAACAAAGAGGAAGGAAGACAGGGAGGTGTACCAAGTAAAACACTGGTAAGCAGGAAAGGTAGTGAGTGAGCAAAGGTATAGACAGATGAATGGGTAGCCAAGGGGGCAGCTAAGGGAATTAGTCTTTTTTCAGGTACATAAGTGAGAAGAGGGAAGCAAGGGGAGGGTAGAAATGGGGTTGGGGGGGACGGCGCAGAAGATGACTAAGAAAAAGAAGACATCCTGAGCAGGTACATCTGCCCAGTCTTCTCTGAGGAGGGGGGATTGACCACTAGGAAGCAGCAGAAACAAAGCAGGGGATGTAGACACAAGTCTATTGTCAGAGGAGAGAGTCCTAATGGGACTTGCAGCTCTGAAAGTGGACAAGGCTATGGGAACAGACAGGATACAGCCAAGGGTATTAAAGGAACTCAGAGGGGAGATAGCTTCCCCACTTATGTCTGAATTCAACAGCTCTCTTGAAACAGGCATGGCTCCGGAAACTAGAGGAGAACAGGCATGGTTCCACAGGACTGGATGGGAGCAGATGTGGTCCCTCTACATAGTGTAACAGCAGCAGCACGGAGGCAGTTGGCAGCTACAGCCCAGTCAGTATCAAATCAGTGGTGGAGAAATTAATGGAAACCCTGTTAAAGGAAAGAATAGTAGAGTATCTTGACTCCAATGGGCTGCAAGACCACAGGCAGCATGGATTCATTGGGGGGGGTGGTTATGCCATACTAGTTCAATTGGTTTCTTCAACTGGGTGACCAAGGAAATGGATCAGGGGAGGGCAGTGAATGTGGCCTATCTGGACTTTAGCAAGGCCTTCAACACTGTACCACACAGGAGTCTGATAAAGAAACTGAGCAGCCTGGGAGTGGGATCCAAAGTGGTGAATTGGGTTAGAAACTGGTTAACAGATATGAAACAAAGGGTGGTGTTTAATGGCACTCAGTATAATGATGGGACAGTGACCAGCAGGGTGCTGCAGTGATTAGTACTGGAACCAGTCCTCTTCAGTGTCTTCAAAAGTGACATTGCAAAAGAACCAGAAGGGAAGGTAATCTTTTTTAAAAGATCACAACAAAATCTGTAATAGAATGGACACACAGGAGGGGGTTGAGAGAATGCGTAGAGATCTTGGGAAACTTGAGGAGTGGTCCAGAAAATGGCAGTTGGGGTTCAATGCTAAAAAGTGCAAAATCATGCACCTAGGACATTGGAACCCAGGAGCTGAGTACAGAATGGGAGGGGTACTGATAGTCACTAAGCAAGAAAGGGACCTTTGGTTTATCATATCGGATGACCTAAAAGTGGCACGATTGTGTGACAGAGCATTGGGTAGAGCCAGTGGGATGCATGGGGAGAGTTATCTACAGCTGGAGGAGAGAGGTTATGTCGCCACTATATCTCATGCCGGTAAGACCCCTCCTGCAATATTGTGTCCAGTTCTGGAGGCCACACCTCAGAAAGGTCACTGATAGGGCAGAGGCAATCCAAAGGAAGACAACTAAAATGATGCAAGAGTTGCACTGAAAAGCCCTACAAGGAGGGACTGAGGATCTCAAGATGTACACCCTGGAATAGAGGATCGTGAGAAGAGAGATGATGGCGAGCTACAAGTACCTCACAGGTGCAAAACAGGGAGCAGGAAGGGAGTCTATTTGAAATGGGAAAGAGCACCAGGACCAGATAGCATGCAATGAAACTGGAAGGGGGGAGTTTAAGAGGGATGTGAGGAAGTACTACTTCACTGAAAGAGTGGAAGATGCCTGCAACAGTCAGAAGTTGTGGAGGCAAATACAGTAGGGGGTTTCAGGCATTCATGGGATACACATAAGGGAATATTAATAAATAGTGAGGGATAAGGGAGGGTCACCAGAAATGCATTAGAGTCTGTGGAGACAGACTAGGCAAGGCAAGGCAATTTTATTTATAAGGCGCCCAATCCCGGAGGCTCTGGGTGCCCAACATAAATAAGGATACACAGCGGTAAATTAAAACCTCACAGAAACCATAACAAGATTAAAATAGGAGGCAGTATAGCGCAGTGGTCTAAGGCTCTGAGCTGCAAATCTGGTGACATCCAGCAGACCAGACCTGGGTTTGAATCCCACAGCTTCCACTTGCATACTGTGTGACCCTGAGCAAGTCACTTAACCTCCTTGTGCTCTCAGGTCGCTCCTGTAAAAAAGCTTTCAGCTTAGTGTGCTATACCTGGTTAAACAACTAAATAAAAAATTCAGCAAGACAAAAGTTTTGAGAAGTCAATCTTCAGGGGACTGGCCAGAGCTAAAGACAGCATCAGCAGTCAAAGGCCAGGCTGTAGAGGTGGGCCATTAGCCTTTACTTAAACACCTCAATTGAGGGAGCCTCCTGGACTGCAGGTGGAAGTGAGTTCCACGGGGTAGGCCCAGAGACACTAAAAGCAAGATCTCCCGAGATCTTGAGCCAAACCCAGGGAACGTCTAGGAGGCTCCATGAGGAGGAGCGAGCAGAGAACACCGGTGTCAGGAGGGAGGGATCATCTGGGGAGACTCGGGCCAAGTGATACTTTTCTTCCAACCAATTATATGTTTCTAAATTTCTATGACGCAATGCTGGATGTGTATAAACATGTCTTTTGTAGCCATCTGGATGAGTTAAGAAAGCAGGAATAAAAGTCTCTGAGTTATAAAATGATAAGTGGCAAATATCTGTTCACTTTAAGTAAGTCAAGGTGGCCAAGCAACAATGATAACTCCTTAACCACAGAAGTGTATTGATAGAGTTTGGGGCGTGACCATTTCACTTAGCATGAATTCTTGGGGCTAGATTCTTGGAATGACCCTTGGATTCACCTTTATTGATATGTTTGATACCGAAATTGCCTTGTATCTCACATACACACACACACACACACACTCACTAAGCACTTTAAGCATGCACTAAGCAATTACTGTTTGTATGTAGTTTCTGCCTTGTCTGTATATAGGTATCAGGAACTCCTTGTGAATGAGCTTGCTCAATGGAGTTTTTCCTGCAATAAACTTGAAAACTTGAAACTTAACTTAAAACTTAACACACACACACACACACAGATACCAACATTATACCTAATCAAACAAGAACCTAAGGGCTCGATCCACAAATGGTTGGAGATCCTTTGTATAGCAAAAAGAGAGATTTTAGCTATATTGGTCCCTGGAAAACAGGAGTCACTAGAAGGTTTGACACCTTTTAATAGACGAACATATGTCTTGTACAAAGATGGCATAGTACACAAGCTATTGGGGCCTCACAGGTACCTTCTTCAGGTGAGGAATTAAAAGGTGAAGACTTTCACCTGAAGAGGGACCTGTGAGGCCCCAAAAGCTTGTATACTATGCCATCTTTGTACAAGACATATGTCATCAAATGAAAGGTATCAAACCTTCTAGCGACTCCTGAGATCCTTTGTACAAATGCATATGGTGAGAGAGAGGGAAGGATTCCACTGGATGACCAGGAACTACAAACAGGGATCAGATGAGTAAGGGAGGGTACCACTGGGCTGCCGGGCACTAGAAACAGTGACCGGTTGAAGGTGGGGGGGTACCACTGGATGACACCTGACTACAGATGAGGATCAGGTGAAGGAAGGGAGCCACTAGACTACCAGGAACTACAAACAGGGATCAGATGAGTAAGGGAGGGTACCACTAGGCTGCCGGGCACTAGAAACAGTGACCGGTTGAAGGTGGGGGGGTACCACTGGATGACACCTGACTACAGATGAGGATCAGGTGAAGGAAGGGAGCCACTAGACTACCAGGAACTACAAACAGGGATCAGATGAGTAAGGAAGGGTACCACTAGGCTGCTGGGCACTAGAAACAGTGACCGGTTGAAGGTGGGGGGGTACCACTGGATGACACCTGACTACAGATGAGGATCAGGTGAAGGAAGGGAGCCACTAGACTACCAGGAACTACAAACAGGGATCAGATGAGTAAGGAGGTACCACTGGGCTGCGGGCACTAGAAACAGTGACCGGTTGAAGGTTGGGGGTACCACTGGATGACACCTGACTACAGATGAGGATCAGGTGAAGGAAGAGCCACTAGACTACCAGGAACTACAAACAGGGATCAGATGAGTAAGGGAGGGTACCACTAGGCTGCGGGCACTAGAAACAGTGACCGGTTGAAGGTGGGGGGGTACCACTGGATGACACCTGACTACAGATGAGGATCAGGTGAAGGAAGGGAGCCACTAGACTACCAGGAACTACAAACAGGGATCAGATGAGTAAGGAAGGTACCACTAGGCTGCGGGCACTAGAAACAGTGACCGGTTGAAGGTGGGGTACCACTGGATACCTGACTACAGATGAGGATCAGGTGAAGGAAGGGCCACTAGACTACCAGGAACTACAAACAGGGATCAGATGAGTAGGGAGGGTGCCACTGGGGTGCGGGCACTAGAAACAGTGACCGGTTGAAGGTGGGGGGGTACCACTGGATGACACCTGACTACAGATGAGGATCAGGTGAAGGAAGGGAGCCACTAGACTACCAGGAACTACAAACAGGGATCAGATGAGTAAGGGAGGGTACCACTAGGCTGCCAGGCACTAGAAACAGTGACCGGTTGAAGGTGGGGGTACCACTGGATGACACCTGACTACAGATGAGGATCAGGTGAAGGAAGGGAGCCACTAGACTACCAGGAACTACAAACAGGGATCAGATGAGTAAGGGAGGTACCACTGGGCTGCGGGCACTAGAAACAGTGACCGGTTGAAGGTGGGAGGGTACCACTGGATGACACCTGACTACAGATGAGGATCAGGTGAAGGAAGGGAGCCACTAGACTACCAGGAACTACAAACAGGGATCAGATGAGTAAGGGAGGGTACCACTGGGCTGCGGGCACTAGAAACAGTGACCGGTTGAAGGTGGGGGGTACCACTGGATGACACCTGACTACAGATGAGGATCAGGTGAAGGAAGGGAGCCACTAGACTACCAGGAACTACAAACAGGGATCAGATGAGTAAGGGAGGGTACCACTAGGCCAGGGGTTCTCAAATGGTGAGGCCAGCCTCCCTTGGGAGGCCCCAACCTGTTCCAAGGGAGGCTCAAGCAAGTCTTGAAAAAGTATTATATTTCAATTTTGAACTTTATAGATTTTGTGTGAAAGGGATAAGGCAAACTGAAAGAGGATAATAATAGTAGGTGAATTTTATGTATTTATTCACAAGTCTGTGACATGGGAAGGTACTATACACTGAGCCATGGCTTATTTCAGGTGTACCCAGGGAAGGGTAGTAAGAGAATACAATTCAAAATGCAACACTGAAACACTCAGGCAATACAAAATGAATACAAGTGTAAACAAATTAAGAACAATAAACTAACAATGCGAGGAACAATTGGTCAATAAGACTGGCAGCAGAACTGTCCAAATACAAGAGTTAACCATACAGGTACTAGGAATAAGAGAAGAAGGGAGCAAAATGATCCCTGAGAAGTTGCTTAAGAGCAGGGTGAGAGGGGTGAGGCAGAGGTCGGCATGAAGGTTATTCCAGTTAGAGGGGAAACAGAAAAAGCAGTCTGACCCATGAAGGTATGACAGTAAGGGGTAACAATGGTTCAAGAGTCAAAATATTGGAGCAAGTAGGTTGTCCTGTTTTGGGGGGGGGGGATTACAATAAGCTTAATAACGTGAGAGCCACCTATGCAAAGAGGTTTCAATGTATTCTTCATGTACAGTGAAAAGTAGGCTATTTTTCTATGGGGAGGCCCAAAAATATTTCAGCATTTTCGGGGAGGCTCAAGATCTTTTCCATGGATTAGGGGAGGCTCACTATGACAAAGTTTGAGAACTGCTGCACTAGGCTGCCGGGCACTAGAAACAGTGACCGGTTGAAGGTGGGGGGGTACCACTGGATGACACCTGACTACAGATGAGGATCAGGTGAAGGAAGGGAGCCACTAGACTACCAGGAACTACAAACAGGGATCAGATGAGTAAGGAAGGGTACCACTAGGCTGCGGGCACTAGAAACAGTGACCGGTTGAAGGTGGGGGGGTACCACTGGATGACACCTGACTACAGATGAGGATCAGGTGAAGGAAGGGAGCCACTAGACTACCAGGAACTACAAACAGGGATCAGATGAGTAAGGGAGGGTACCACTGGGCTGCCGGGCACTAGAAACAGTGACCGGTTGAAGGTGGGGGGGTACCACTGGATGACACCTGACTACAGATGAGGATCAGGTGAAGGAAGGAAGCCACTAGACTACCAGGAACTACAAACAGGGATCAGATGAGTAAGGGAGGGTACCACTGGGCTGCCGGGCACTAGAAACAGTGACGGTTGAAGGTGAGGGGTACCACTGGATGACACCTGACTACAGATGAGGATCAGGTGAAGGAAGGGAGCCACTAGACTACCAGGAACTACAAACAGGGATCAGATGAGTAAGGGAGGGTACCACTGGGCTGCCGGGCACTAGAAACAGTGACCGGTTGAAGGTGGGGGGGTACCACTGGATGACCAGGAACTACAAACAGGGATCAGATGAGGGAGGAAAGGACTCACCGGACTACCAGGGATTGTCCTTCACAGTCACTATTTCTGGTACTGAGTTTGGGAGTAGGAGGGGGCACCGAACACCTTTCTGCACAGTGCATCTATGCACGCATAAGCACAGAGGCATTGTGCAGAACATCTAATGGCCCTCTAATGACATACAAATGGTCTCTTAGTGCCTTGCATGCCTTATGTGGTGACTAGTATGCTGTTGCTTGAATATGGCAGTATGGGGTCTGTTGCCAGTAGGTGGTTGTGGTATGCTGCACCTCTGCACTTTGCATGGCACTACCACACAACCCTATATTTGTACATGCAGTGCATGCTGGACAACGGTGCTATGCATACATGAACATAACTCCAGAACAGCAACATGCTATTAATGCACTGCACTATCCTCTGTACATTTACATGTCAGTCACATTTCACTATTAGGTTCCCAGATATGCTAAAATTAATCTCTAAATGGTGAAGCTTCTATTATACTTCATTTAATAACTGTACATGCTTCCGAAAGTCGGCTCAGATGATGCAAAGAGCTCTACGAGTTTCTGGTTAAGAATGTAAAGGCTTAGGCTGGCCCAGCAGCATAAAGGGCTGAGGTTCTGGTGCCTTACCTCCAGCCATGCTGGTGACCCATGTTTGGGAATGGACCAGGGTCACTCGGGTGCCAGCTGGGTGAGGGAGGACTGAGTGTCTCAGGACAGCTTTCCTCCATCAGAAAGGGGGGGACTCTGACCTCCACAGCTTGCCTGCCACCTAGCACTGGCTGAGTGACAGTACTGGCAGGACCAACAGATGTGGGGGGGGAGTACACTGAGTCAGCACGCATGTGTGTCCATACCCATGCGCATGCATCACTCGCAGGCATCCCAGGGGAGAAAACAGAGGAAAATGCCACAGCTCACTCAGCATCCCTCGCAGGTGCTGCATGACCCTATGTGGCTGGGCACCCACCGATACAGCTGTGTGTAAGTGGTGATTAACCTATAAATCCACAAGACAAGTTGGTGATGGAGTTGGGGGGATGCCGCTGGCACCAAGGACACAGGCGGAGGAAAAAATGAAGAAAAAAAAAAGAATTAAAAGGCTTTAAAATCACATCTTAAGACTCAATATAATATAAAACTCTGTAACAGTTTCTGGTTATAACTATAAACTCTCTGATACTGCAGTTTAAAGGGATACTGTCAACTCCCTTAGGCCTCAAAGTGTCCCTAGTTTAAAATACATATTTTATGATTGTTCACATTCTACAAAGACTGTTGATGCAGCATGTACTTTGATTCAGATCCCTTTTTTTTCTTTTAAAAAGTGAAAAACTGATTGTCCACCTTACTGGTGTTACCATACCAAAACATGTTTGTTTACATTTTTTTGACCAGCTCCTACTGCATCTTTCCTGGACTCAGGAACACCCTTAACACAATTTAGCCAATCATTATGCAGTGGGATTAGAGAAAACTATTGTATCATGAGTGGCTGCACTGTTTGAGGGTGTTTCTAATTGGAAAGGCTAGGCCTGTAGTTCCATGAACAAGCAGCCAGCCACTCCCACTTCCTGAGCTATATAAGCAGTTCCACTCAGCCTCGTTGTGAAGCACTTTTTCTTTGCCCTACCATCCTCCCTTCCTCCTCCAGCAGCAGCACTCTCTCCTTAGAGGGATTCCTAAGGTACCTTTAGCCACGGGAATCGTCCCGTGGCACCTCTAGGGGTGGAACCCTCTCCAAGGGTTCCTTGCCTTTTGTACCCCTACAGGGTGGTAATTCCTCTGGAATAGAGAGTGCGAATGGCCAAAACCAAACTAACACAGTTGCACAAGCATAACTATACTGGCTGTGCAGGACACTGAATGTTCAGGAAGTGTGTACTAAGACTAGTTCAGTGATTTGAAGCAAAACAAAGCTGGGCATAGCTATACATTACAATGCATTTTGGTTCTAATAAGCAAGGAGGCAGATAAAACAACCAGCAACATCAATGAATTTTAGAGACTGTAAGCAATCACAAAATGTGGGTTTTTACCTAAAAATAATATGATGAAAAAAAGGTTGACAGTGTCCCTTTAAGACTATAGTTTATAGAACTCTATAAGTTTCTGCTTAGAATTATAAATACTCTGATTGCAAATGAAGCTTTCGAACTCTAGAAGTTTCAGGTTATAACTGTAAACATTCTAGAATTGCAACTTAGGACTTCAAGGGATATAAATTCACTAAGTGCCTGGTTACTGAAATTCATCAGGAGAGCTAGGTACCAGACTCAGAATCAAGTCTCAGGTTAGAATAGCTAAAGATATACTCAGCGCCCCTGGTGTTCTGCAGCAGAATTTTCTGATTTCTGCGGCAGGGCTTCATGACTTCTGCTGCAGCATTTTCTGATTTCTGCAGCATTATTTATTCATTTCTCTGGCAGAATGCAGTCCTGTCATTGGTTAAATATGATGTGATGTCATCAATGACATCATATGCTGAGCATAGAGGAGGGGCTTTAGGATAAACGAGGTGGGAAAGAAAGCCTGACACTATGGAAAAACAGTATATTTATATGAAAATTCACCAAAAACAATGAATTCTGCAGCACTATATATATTCTGCAGCATGATGCAAATTCTGCGGCAAATTCCGCAACCGCAGAACCGCAGAATTCCAGGGCCTTGGATATACTGCAGTTGCAAGACTGTAGACTAATTGGTGACACATTCCTGAGCACCAGTCAGATTGGAGAAGCAAACAAAGACAGAATGCTCTGACACCAGTAAGCAGATCACCCTCAGATAACCAGTCAGGACTGGAGAAGTGAACAATAAGTATGGACATCCTCTGACGCCAGTATATAGGTCACCCTCAGATCACTGCATAAGAGTGGAGGTACAAACAGGAACAATGGGGTTCTCTGTTACTAGTATTAAAATCCCCCTTGGATCACCAATCAGGATTGAAGAAACAAACAAGGACAAGATCCTCTTCTGGAATGGAATGGACCTCCTCTGGAATGGAATAGTCCTCTTCTGAAATGGGATGGTCCTCCTTAGGAGTGGGATAGTCCTTTTCTATAACAGGATGAGAGAATCAAACCAGAACATTGGAATTAGATGTCCAAAGAACAAAATCTCTTCTGGAGCAGGATGGTCCTCTTCTGGAGCAAGATGCTCATCTTCTGTAACAGGATGGTCCTCTTCCTGAATGGCATGGTCCTCTTCTTAAATGGTAGGATCCTCTTCTGGAATGGTTTGGTACTCATTTGGGACAGAATTGAAATTTATAGACAGACCCTTAACCCTACTGGATATTGATATGCCGTAGCCTGTGTTCCACCGTGGCTCTTATCCTACCTCGCTCACTTTGGAGTACTGTAACGTGGCGGAATGAGATACCCCACCTTTATTATCTAGTGTTAATGCTTACTAAGCAACTGGTCCACATACCACTGAGGCAGATTACTAGTGACTCTGGGATGATTACAGCCAAATTAATTCAGACTTGAAACTGGAGCACACAAGGTTCAGATGGAGCTGAAGAAAAGCAGATGGCCAAAGCACACAGCTGGATGCAGTCAACATAAACAGTCTCACAGAAGAGCAACCTGGACCATCTCTTGTATTTTAACGCAAAATCCATCTGGAGTCATTTAAATATGAAGCACTTATGGGGCTCAGATTTATTTATCGATTTTATTTTTAATATGATTAATTCTAGATACCAATGCAAACCTTTGCATCTCAATAAATGGCAGTTAGTCCCAAGGTTTATAGGATGATAAACTATATAGCGACTATCAAATACTGTTGCTTTAAGTAGCATAATCAAGTTACAATGGGATTGTTGTTTGGTAAAATGTTGGAGAAACGTAACTAAGCACAGTTCAGCTTACATTTCATAGACTGTTTTGTGTTTTATCCTTTTTATTCTCTATGGACTACATCTATTTTTGAAAGGCTTCACTTAGTCCTATAGTTCAATGGGCTGGAGCAACCAGACACGCCCTCTGCCTTACTGTAGAAGGCAGGCCTTCCGGCTTCACCCAGCTTTTTCATTTTTGCAGCCAGAACATGTTTGGACTTCCGGTTGTTTGTGCCCCCTCCTACTCATTTGCTTCTAGCTGCTGCATGCTTCTCCCCTTTGCCCTCCCATCTTCCCACTTTCGTGTCTGTCCCTCATCTCCTGTGTTTTCTTCTCCTGCATCTGCTTTTGTTGCTCCGTGAGGCGGTTTGTGGATGACCCCTCTCATGCTTTGTTGTTTACATTTTTTCCCCTTTTGAGTTGGCTGTACCGCAAAGAGCTAAAACACCTACTGGACCAACAAACTAGCCACTGCGAAGCTCAAAGCCCCCCAAAGCCCCACGCTGCTGCTTTTCTTCCGGGTTGTGTCCATGTCTCTTCCTCTTTGCTTACTGCTCAATAAGGGGACGGCATTTCAAATGTTTATTTCTAAACTCATGAATCCATACTGGCAAAAACTGTGCTGGCGCCGTGCAGGCTGTATTCTTGCACTAACCTGCAGATCGGAATCCCACTTCCTCGTACAAATAATAGGAATGGAAACTGTCAAACGGGGAGTACGAGAGATGGAAAGCAAAGTTAATGGGATGTGAAATAACCCATAACTCTTAAACCAATGATGAAATGATGTGTACCAACTACTGCTTTTTTAAGTGTTTATATGTACAGTTTCTGAACTGAATCCTAAGAACTTCTCCTAAGACCTAGGGAAATCAGAGGACGAGGGGGCATGGCCTGCGGGGAGGGGTGCAGTTCAGGGGTAACATTAGGAAATATTATTTTACATAGAGAGTGGTGGAACAAACTCCCAGAGGCAGTCATTGGAGAGGAAACAGTGGAGGGATTCAAAAGGGCATGGGACAACCACAGGGGAGTGTTAAGGGGGGGCACAGGTCCAAGCAAATAGCTGGACAAATGGGCAGACTTGGTGGGCCTTGTTGGTCCTTTTCTGCCGTCACACTTCTATGAATCTATGAAAACTTCTGAATTAGAATGGTAAAGCAGTCTTATAACATTTATAGAACTCCATGGAAAGTTTTATAGCTCTCTCCGTACATAGCGAGTTTTGTAAATGAATTTAAAAGTTTAAATTGTGTGCCCACTACCTCCTGTTGCTATCATTATGGTCTGCTTGTAACTTCACGGTTATTCCTATGGCAGAGGACCGTGGTGTCACTGCGGGGCATTGTGGTTTCAGGCAGTGAATGGGCACTTTAAGTTTATTACCACTTAATGTATTGCATTTTGTTATGGCTTGTGCTATACCTACATGTACCCGGTGCACAAAAGGTGTAAAAGAATAATAATGTGTGCATAGGAATTCTTAATTCATTATGTTGCTTTTAATGAACACTGACATTCCTGATTTCACAGGTTACTTGAAAGAGCAAGCGTATTTGTACATTTTATGAATTTGAACTTGCTTATTAGCACTTTAAATCATTTGTACTGCATTGCTCATGAACATAGAAACATAGAATTTGACAGCAGATAAGGACCGCTTGGCCCACCCAGTCTGCCCATTTCCCTACCTGATGTTTAAGCTGCAGATCCTAGTTAACCAGCAGCCTACTTCTTCCTACCCCCACCCCCTAGAATTGCCTTATGACTGTCCCATGCATGCTTGAATTCCACCACTGTTTTTGACTCCACAACCTCCTCTGGAAGGCTGTTCCATGCATCCACAACCTCTCTGTGAAAAATACTTCCTTAAATTACCTCTGAGGTGCCCCTTCTATCTTCAAGTGTGCCCCTTGTTCTTGCACACCTCTTTTTGAAAGATGCTACCCTCTTGGACTTTGTTGATTCCTTGAGGTACTTGAAAGTTTCTATCATGTCCCCTCTCCTCCTTTCCTCGAGGCTATACATATTAAGCTCCTTAAGTCTCACTTCATATGTCTTCCGGTGCAGACCCTGCACTATTTTAGTTGCCCTCCTCTGGACAGCTTCCATCCTGTCTATGTCTTTGTGGAGATTGGGTCTCTAGAACTGCATGCAGTACTCCAGATGTGGTCTCACCAGCTGTCTGTACAGAGGGATAATAACTTCTTGTTTTCTGCTGGTGATGCCTCCCTATGCATCCCAGTATCCCCCAGCCCTCCTTGCTGCCCTCTCACATTGCTTGCCCACCTTTAGGTCATCTGATATGACTACCCCAGGTCCCTTTCCATTTTTTTTGTTGTTAGTATCTCACCCCCATTGTGTACCTCTTCCCTGGTTTTGTTTCCCAGGTGCATTACCTTGCACTTCTTAGCATTGAATCTAAGCTGCCATACATTTGACCATTCCTCTAACCTTGCAAGTCCTTCTCATCCTTTCCACCCACCTTGTGCATCAACTCTGTTGCAGATCTTTGTGTCATCTGCAAAGAGACATACTTTTCCTTCCAGTCCCTCTGCAATGTCGCTATAAAGACATTGAAGAGGACCGGTCCTAATACTGAACCCTGTGGTACCCCACGCTAACCCCTTTTTTCAGAGTGGACTCCATTTACTATTACTCTGTGTCCTATTCTCCAGCCAATTCTTTATCCAGGCTGTCATCTTGGGACCCACTCCCAGGCTGGCTAACTTGTATATTAATCTTTGTGTGGGACTGTGTCAAATGCCTTGCTAAAGTCTAGGTGAGGCCATGTCACACACCCCTCCCTGATCAACTACTTTGGTCACCCAGTCAAAGAAATCTATCAGATTTGTCTGGCATGACCTTCCGCTGTGAATCCATGCTGCCTTGGGTCCTGTGCCCTCTGGCCTCTAGATATGCAACAATTCTTTCCTTCAGAAGTGATTCCATCATTTTCCCTACCACTGAGGTTAAACTAACAGGTCTGTAGTTTCCTGCGTCTGCCTTGCTCCCACTTTTGTGAAGGGGAATCTCATCTGCCCTCCTCCAGTCCTCAGGTACCACCCCATCCTCCCATGATTTGTTAAAGAGGGTAGTCAGTGGTGTCACTAGTTCTATCCATAGTTCTTTTAGAATTCTGGGATGAATCCCATCAGGCCCCATTGCTTTGTCCACCTTCAGTTTTAAGAGCTCTTTCATAACTCTTTCTTCTGTAAATGGGCTGGTATCAACTTCTGTATCCAGAGTGTTTCTACTGTTTGTTTTAAGTACCTCCCCCTCTTCCTATGTAAATACTGAGCAAAAATATTTGTTTAGTATCTCTGCCTTTTCACAGTTACCCTCTGCCCACCCTCCCTCCCCTTTATTAAGCCTCACTATCCCTCCCTTGGTCTTCCTTTGCTCCCTGATGTACCTATAAATGGTTTTATCCCTTCTTAACTGAGTTGGCTATCTTTTCCTCGGTTTGGGCCTTTGCTGTTCTGACTGCCTTCCAGCTTCCTTTTGCTTTAACTGATACAGTTCTCTGTCCTGTTCCTTCTGTGGTTTCTTGTACTTCCTGAATGCTTTCTTTTTCTCTTGAACCTTCACTGCCACTTCCTTTGAGAACCATAGTGGTTTCTTACCTTGTTTCGTTTTGTTTATTTGCTTTACACAAAGGCTTGTTACCTCTGTGATGGCAGTTTTTATTATTCCCCATTGTTCTTCCACCCCTCCTTCCTGCCCATTTGCTAGTGCATTCCTTAGGCACTCACCCATTTTGCCAAAGTCAGCCCTCCTAAAATCCAGTACCTTTGTCTTTGTATGGCTTGACTCTATTGCTGTGTTTATTGTGAACCATACTGTTCGATGGTCGCTGTCTCAGATGACTACCCACTTCTACATCTGTGATCCTCTCTTCATCTCCATTTGAGAGAACCAGGTCTAAGATTTCTCCCTCTTGAGTGGGCTCCAATACTAGTTGTCTAAGGCATGCCCCCTGTAGGGCATCCAGAATAACCCCACTCTTAGAAGTGGCTGCTGCAACTGCACTCCAGTTAACATCTGGCATATTCAGATCACCCATCAGCAATATCTCCCCTTTATCTGCCATTCTAAGTATACTTTCTATCATTTCCTCTCAAGTGTTTCTGCTTACTACTTCTGACATCAATACAAAAGAGAACCCCCGGAAGAAAAGTCTGTTCCTACCACTGACCTCCCTCATTCTGTGTCGGCATTTCAAGTGTTTATCCATAAATTTGAACAGTTGTGAGAAATCTTTATTTCACAATAATTTGGCTTCCCTTATGGAACTGGTTGGCGTGCATTCCCATATACAATGGTTGTGACGTGCACGTTGTTCATACCTATGTGAAGGTATCATGTTCTAACTGTGAAAGTACATGCATCTAAGAAATAAATGAAAAGACTCTAAGAAAGTAAAAGCTGCAATATAAGGAAGTGATAATACGCATGACCTACATGAGGGTCTAAAATGCTTCACACCTGAATTTATGCTGTTCTTCACAAATCGGAGGCATGCAGACCACGACCATAAATTTTATAATATTGTTGTGTTATGCATGAATTGTGAAGGCTATTTTGCCATACAATAAACTTTTGATTGATTGATTGATTGACCATAAATTACTATGGCTCAGGGCTCCCTGCAGCCGATGGTCTCGCTCTGCACCCACAAAGTCTGCATCAGTCAGTCATAATGGTGGTCACTCCCTGGATTTGGTCTTCCTCCTGGGGACTGAGGCCTCCGATTTGGGGGTGGAACCTGTCGGTTGGTCCAATCACTACACCATGAGATTCAATTTTTATACCCCCCCCATCCTGGTCTACCTCTGTGGAGATGGTCAGTTTCTGCCCTTTGCGGGATGTGGTCCCTGAAGACCTGGCAGTGGTAATTGACCTCTTGGAGTTTGCTGATGCCTGCTCAGGTCCACAGCGGTTGGTTCTGGCATATAATAAGGCCATTTCCTCAGCTCTTGACCTGATTCCTCCAGTCTTTGTTCACCCCCTTCCACTTCGTCCTCGGGCCCCTTGGTTTGATGGGTCTTTGAGGGACTTGCGGAGACTGGGACGTAGGTTAGAACGACGCTGGTGGAAATCTACCTTGGATGCCAACCATCTTATTTTGTTGGAGCATTATCAGCTCTACCAATCAGTGATTTCCTGTAAGAAGGCAGAATTCCTGTCCAAGGAAATCACTGTCATTCAGAATCAACCAGCTCAACTCTTCCAAACTGTGGACAGGCTGTGCAACCCAGCCTGTCTGCAGCTCCATCGAGTTTTTTCACAAATGGAGTGTAATGAGATTGCTCGATTCTTTGCGAATAAGGTGACCGACATCAGGTTAGAGATCTGTCGGACCGTTCTATGGGGGATGCTGTTGGTCGGTGCTCAGTAACTATGCCTCTTGTTTCCTGGAGTACCTTTGACCTGCCAGAGTTTGTTGATATTATGAGGATTGTCCAGGGGATGCATCCTATGTGCTGTAGCTTAGATCCGGACCCTACCTCCCTGATCTTGGGTTGTAGTGATATCATTGGCCCGGTCTTGGCTGAGATTGTCCGATGCTCCTTGGAATCGGGTGAGTTTCCAAGCTCCCTGAAAGAGTAGGTGGTGACACCCCTTCTGAAGAAAGCTTCTTTGGACCCGGATACTCTAGCTAACTACAGACCTACCTCAAACCTTCCTTTTGTGGGAAAGGTTATCGAGAAAGTTGTGGCGACTCAACTGGAGAACCTTTTGACCATCCATAGTATATACAAACCTCTCCAATCTGGTTTTCATAAGAGGCACAGTACTGAGACTGCCCTGGTTTGGGTGCTCAATGACCTCCTGATGGCGAGAGATCAGAGAAACCGCTCCATCTTGGTACTCCTTGATCTCTCTTCAGCCTTTCACACTGTAGACCACGGGGTTCTGATCGAGCGCCTGAGGTCCATCTGTGGACTGACTGGTACAGTACTCAATTGTTTTTCATCTTTCCTCACCGGTAGAACTCGGAGAGTCGTCTCGGGAATTTTTTCTTCCGAGTCTTTCTCTCTGCTTTGTGGGGTTCCCCAGGGCTCGGTGCTGTCCCCCATGTTGTTTGCAGTGTATATGCTGCCCCTCGGAGACATTGTAAGATGGTATGGGCTGAGGTTTCACTGCTATGCTAATGATACCCAGCTCTATCTGTCTTTTGCCCCCGACCAGGTTAGTGCTCTCTTAGTATTTAACAGCTGCCTCACTGAAATCCAAGATTGGGTGAATTCCAGCAGGTTAAAGTTGAACGCAGGTAAAACTGAGGTTTTGGTGGTGGACCCAGGACGCAGGATGGGTTGAGAACTGATTTTCCCTCCGGTTTATTCTTGGCGGGGGTGCTCAGATCTTACCTCCGAACGGGTAAGTGACCTGGGAGTGATACTTGACGATGGGCTGACCCTTCATCATCAGGTGTTGGCAGTCATTAAATTAGCCTTTTATCATCTTAGGAACATTGCCAGGATCAAGCACCTTGTTACATCCAGTGATTTGCCCGTTTTGGTCCACGCCTTTGTGACCTCACGCCTTGACTATTGCAACTCCCTTTACTTAGAGCTCCCTGGGGTTGATATCCACTGCTTGCAGCTAGTACAGAATGCTGCTGCTCTTTTATTGACTGGGATATCTAGGAGATCTCATATTACCCCAGTGCTGCGCAATCTGCACTGGATGCCGATTCAGTGGCAGATCACCTTTAAGGTAGGTTTGTTAACCTACAAAGCCCTACACGGACTTGGTCCTGACTACCTGAAAGAGCTTCTGACTCCTTACATCCCTGTGCGACAGCTCCGCTCGGCTGACGAGGGGTTACTGGAGATTCCGAGGGTTAGTCTGAATTCATTTGGGGTTTGCGCTTTTATGTTTGCTGCCCCAACCTGCTGGAATTCTCTGCCCCATCAGCTTCGGGAGTGCAGGACTGTGGAGAACTTTAAGCAGGCACTGAAAACATTTTTATGGATTAAGGCATTTCCTGATCTGTTGCGATTTTAATTATGTTTTACTGAATTGTTTGTGATTGTGTTATGCGCCTTGATAATGTGAAAGGTGCTCAATAAATAAAGCTATTATTATTCTCTTCAGCATGCGAAACTCGGGGGTGGGGTCCTTCTTATCTGGTCCCTAGTGGGAATGTCCTCACTCTGGGCGGAACTTCAGCCATGCAGATATATTGGCATCACCTCTTGATGTAGAAATTGACTTCAGCTATGAGGGGGGAGCCCTTAAGTCCAAGGCAGCTCCTTTAGCTCATTGAGTGGGTTCAGGGATATCTTAACATCTATTGTCCCTATGACTGCCTCAGGTCTTTTAGGCTTGTTAAGGCCATCTGAATACCTTTGGTGGTGGTGTCACTCTCCTTTAGCCTACCTTGGGGATGGTCCTCCTGTGTGGGAGTACACCATTGCTGCAGAGTGCAGTCACAGGCCCTCACAGCGTTCCTGTTGGAGGGATAGAATGAGAGCTTTCCTCCAAATTGAATCTCCCCTGAATTGGGTTCCTAAATTACAGCAGTAGAGCTATCACTAACTCCTCTTATGGGCTTTTTCCTCACCTCCATGCCGGTCACAACACCTACTTAGTTTAGTAGTAGACTTTTAGGTTACCTAGGTAGGTTTCCGCTGTTAGATGGAGTTGGATGATAGCTCTCCTTTGTCATTCCCTCTCTCCTTAGGAAGTCATGCCCTGCTCAGTTTTCATACCCATCATACCTATGTCTGTTTCTGAAAACTTTGTCATTGGTGGCTGTTGACCCACCAGTTGTTGTGAATCATGCTCTTCAGCTGTTGTATTCAGTGTTCCCTGCTCAACACTCTTTACAGTTTCTTCCTAAGGTACATTTAGCCAAGGGAATCCTTCCTGCGGCACCTCTAGGGGGTGGAACCCTCCTTGAGTGTTCCTCACCTCCGGGTCCCCTACAAGGTGGGATTCCCTATGGACTAGAGAGATGAATGGTTACAAATGTTTATCACAAAGGTCTATCATCAAGTCGCACAAGCATAATACTACACTAAGTTGCATAACCCATTTAATTGAAAGGCTTTGCCTGTGGATCGATGGGCTGGAACAATCAGCCATACTCCCTGCCTGACTATATAAGGCAGGTCTTTCAGCTTCACCCAGAAGCATTTTTTTCTTTGTCCCACCATCCTCCCCTCCACCTCCGGCAGCTTCCCTCTCTCCATGGGGCTTCCTTCTAAGGTACTTTTAGCCAAGGGAATCCTTCTTGCAGCACCTCTAGAGGTGGAACCCTCCTTGAGGGTTTCTCACCTCCATGTCCCCTACAGGGTGGCATTTCTCATGGAATAGAGAGGTGAATGGCCACAAAGGTTTATCATCAAGTCATGCAAGCATAGCACTACACTAAGTTGCATAAGCCCATTGAAACATGGAAACAGGTTACTTGTCCCCTAAAGTTGATCTACTGTATGCCTCCTGTCTAATCTGTGTTTCACTTCTCAATCCTCTGTTTAGGACATCATAATCATTTCCACAGCATTAAACAGTGATGTCACAAATGGAGCATTATGACTTCAGCAAAGTATTAAGCAACACAAGCAGGTGAACTCCAGAAGACAAGGATCCTGTTTTCATGCAAAATAACAAGAACAAAAGGAAGAGGAAAAAAGGACAAAATATAAAATTTAGGTTGAACCATTGTTATTTTTTTAATTTTTCTCAAAGCAACAAACTCCTTTAAACATTTGAAAAGGAATAATCTGAGCACTATGCCTTTGAAAAACAAAAGCATGTTAACACCCACTGATGGATCATTATAGATAAATGGAAATATAACATGTTTTGTGTGCTATTTTCACTCACTGCTGAGATGCATTTATAACAAAAATATTCTTTATTTAAAATTAGCAATGCATAAGTGTTGCACTAAATTGGTGTTTCTGTTACTGTTGTCTTTGCTAGTTCTTAGAACAGCAACATTCAATTAAACAAGCATTTGTCAATGCCGAATGTTGCTTGCTTCTATGTGCAGTTTAGGTATCTGGAAGTCATTGGAGTGCAAATATTGAAAATTTGCGAACTTATGAGCATGCGTAGCAACTGCGCAACGCACGCTCGTAAAACAGTAATTTTTAGGAATTTTTTCACCAAATTTTCAACATAGCCATTTTAAGACCTCTGCTCATGAACAGTGTCACTGTGATTTTGTTAATGTGTCCCACATTGAGTTTGCACACCGACTGCGCCATTGTGCGCTACATGGGCGGAAACATGTTTTGGGCAGGATGTGAAAAATGACAGCTGTACTGCTCATAAGGAGGTGTGGTAAAATGGCAATGTTGAAAATCTGGTGAAAATATTGAAAATTCTTGAACTACGAGCCTGCGTAGGAACTGCGCTAAGTAAAACAGTCATTTTTGCAATTTGGCACCAAATTTTCAACATGGGTTTTGGACCCCTTCTCATGATTGATGTTACTGTCATGGTGGTATTCTGGCCTGAAGGGTGATTTCAGTCACTGCGCAGTCACTCGCAATAACACATGACAGTGACATCATTCATGAGAAGGGTCCCAAAACCCATATTGAAAATTTGGTGCAAAAATTCCCAAAATGCCTGAGATATGCAACAAAGTTGAAATCCCCCTATCTAGCCCATTATACAGCTTACCGGCATTTCCTCAGTTCGACGTCGGCTTTGAAGAGTGCAGACGTGTTCCCGGTCCACCAAGATCGTCGCACTGGAGTCCGGAGGTAAGTATGGGTGAGGGAGTGGGAAACTGGGTGCGCGGTAGCTGGGTCTCTGCGGGTTGTGGGGGGTCGGAGGCCTTGTTGTGAGACGTTTCGTTTTCAGGTAAAAAAAAAAAAGACATTGTGGGACCGTTCGCCATGCTGGGGTGGGCTCCCAGCATGGCACAAGGATGTTGGGGGATGTTCAGCCGATGGGGGATTGGGCACCCCCGTCGGCCAAAGGACTGATTGCCACACTGGGGTGGGCTCCCAGCGTGGCACCTGCAACTGGGGGAGACACAGCTCAGCCGGCGAGGATTTGGCACCCCCTCGGCTACACAGTAGATGTAGGGGAAGCGCGCGTCTGCGTGTGGGGAACTACGCTTCTTATCTCTGCTCACTGAAGCGTAGCTCCCCCTTTCAACTGTATGCCACTGCATTTTGGAGCGTGTCATAGACAGCTCCAAAATGCATTGGCTTACAGGGGCCTCACCTGCCAGCTCACTGACTGAATTGGAGGAGGAGGTGAATCATTCACAAATCTGGACTGACATGTACGGTATGGGCTGCATGCCCATTGGCTCTTTCTCTGCACCAATGGGCATGCAGCACCTACAGTCAATCGATGAAATGGCAGGCGGCAGGTGGGAGGATGCTGCCGCCCGCCAGCTGTGGGGGAGCGGGGTGGTGGGGGTCAGGGGTGGTGGGAGGTGGCCTAAGCCACCAGGGCTATGTTGGGGGGATTTGTTCAACATTTACATCCCGCGACCGGGATGTGCCACTAGACCATCACGCTGAATTTGGGAGGGGATTCTACACTACTGCCCGGGCGATCGGGCTTTTTCGTCCACTGGACCACCAGGGATACGCTCAAGTTGATGACATTGCTGCCCGTGATCGGGCTGTTGGGGGAATTAAACCATGCCCGCGACCGGGCCAGTGGGGAGGTGGGGATTCTACACTGTTTTGCCCGCGATCGGGCTGTAGAGCATCGGTCCCGATGGCTGCTGCCTGGCAGGGCGCCAGGCGCAAGTCCTCGGGATCGCGCATCTACATGCTAATGGCAAGCAAATGGGGCCATAATCAGATGCAAATGGCCCCCCTGCATCTGCATGAATTATAGCCCCATTGCATGTCACCTTTTTGAATATGGGGATTTTGCGCATCAAGCGCCCAATGGTATAACGCCCCGCAAATTGATGCTCACTCTGACAACTTGCAGTGGTAAGTTCCACTGTGCCATGCACAGTGGCTGTGGTTGGGTGATATTCAAGGAGCTGCTCAACAGCGCAACCCTTTGAATATCGCCCGCCACACCCCTGCGCAACTATTTTGCGCAGCGTAAGGGCTTGCGCCTATGAATGGCACAGTTTGAATATCCAGCCCGCAGTACATACCACCAGCAAAAATAAAACCACTTACAGTGTATTAAAATGTTTATTGATCTATTCTTCAAACTGCTTAGGCTGCATGCTGTATTTGCAGCACTGTACAGTTTTGCACATAGCATGAGATATAGAAAGCCCAGAAATACTATATACCACCAAAAAGGTTTAAGACTATAGCCGTAGGCATAATACAATCTACATACCATTTAAAGCTACATGATTACCATAAACATACATAATGCGTGTCAATCATCTATTTGCTTATTCTCCATTGCAATAATAAAATCACAGATCATGGATCATTGCTCATTTCACTGGTTGTTTTTGGTTTTTTATTTTATCTGTGTCTTGTTAGTTTAGCAAAAGAGAAAAAAATAGGTTATTAATGCAGTCTTACTAAAATTGTGTTTTACAGCCCTTGCTGTCTTCTCCCTTCACTCTTTCTGAGCTATAGAAATGTCCCCAAAGAGTCAAGTGACTTCACATCAGTCTTCTCCCAGCGCTTTGTGAGAATTAGGTGAAAGTTGCACAGCTCACTTGTGCAGTTTTGCAAAATGCACCAAATCTTTCGTGAAACATTGTACACTTTGTGAAAGAACACAATTTTATAAGTTAAACTTTTTTCAGGAATGGGGATATGATCAGCATCTTCAAATATCTCAAGGGAATGAATAGGGCAAGCCTTGAGAGGATGCTTCAGATGATGGAAGTAGGGTCCACCAGGGGACACTCAATGAGGCTGGACAGGGGGAGACTAAGGGAGGAAACAAGGAGGCGCTACTTCATTAAGAGGGTGGTGGAGCCCTGAAATGTGCTGCCCATGGAGTTGGTGGCTGCCACAACTGTGGAGGGGTTCAAGAAAGGCTGGGATAGGTATAGGGGGAAGGTGATCCCAGAGCCCCGCTGGGGGTTGGGGGACCTTGTATGGAGGGGGGGCTATAACGGCGCCCTGGGTAGGCACTGATCCCTAAGCAGACGTGATAGACCATAGGGCCTAATCTGCTGGCTTTTTAGTATGTTAGTATGAAAGGCACACTATAAAAATGAAAATATTGCACAGTTTGGTGAAATTGTGCATTTGAACAGGACATACTTTGTAAATAATGAACACTTTCAAAATTGTACAATATAAAAATGCAAATTTTGTGATCTTTGGCCAGTTTTAGTATGTTGTTCACTAAACTGGAATCTTTACATAGGATACTGTGTATGAATATACATACTTTCCAAACAATAAACAAAAGAGCCAAAATAGTATTTTGCTAAATTTTTGGGCACATTTCATGCAACTTCATGGGCATAATTATGGGAGAGCTGTGGTTTACCTATAGTTCAGTGTTCCTGTAAAGGTATTATTTAGATACTGATTCGAATTTGGTTTCAGTTCCACCTCTACTGGCCTGTTCATCAATTCAGTGAGTTTTTCTGATTTATACACTAGTGGTGAGGAGCAATTTAGAACTCTGTGATGTAGCTTACGTCCTTTGCAGACTTTTCAACTGTTGCCAAAACATCGGAGTTCTACTAAAGACGTCTCAGGTTGGAAGCGGCATAAATTACATTATATTGTTCTACAGTGATACTTGCCACAAGTGTGTAAGTCACAAACACACACTCAGTTTACAAAAAGGCCAGAAAAGATGTCATAATACCAGAATTATGACCATATTTTGGAAACAGCTTCTTGAGGGAAAAATACCAAACCGGTTTAACACAATTCTCCTTTAAAAAATTAAGCACAGCCCTAATTACTGTATGAGTGCCTACATTATAGCACTGCTTACACTGACCATTTCTACACCAGTGTAAATGGTTTGGAGAGTCACACCAGTGTACATTTGCGTCTGTAAATTGCATGGACATCAAACCTATGTGGCTCTTTTGCTCCTTTTCCAGAGGAGCTGAACTGGAGTAGGTGGTTTCAACGAATGTGTAAATGGTGGCCACTTTTCACCTCACTGCCTGAGGGTAATTTAGCATCACAACACACAGGAAACTCGTTGCAGGATGGATGGATCCCACAATGCAGTTCCCGAGACACCAGTGTGGCACTGGCGTGGAAGCTGATTAAGTGGTATACACCACTGGCTTCATAAACAAACATCTGCAGACTGACACCAGCATGAGCCAAACTGGTTTATGACAGATTGGTCAGTGTAATCAGGTCTGAAGTGTTCCAGCTGTACAGGAAGGATGTGCTGAGAGCAGATCCAAGACTTTAAACAATCAAGCCACACAATATTCCCACCAAAAAAACACAGGTCCACATAACTCACCACATAGGATGCACCTGGGAATGTGCTGTCACAGCTCATTGGGCCTTTCCTGGTAAACAGTAATTTTGAACCAAATTTTATAAAAGAAAGTACTACATACAGTATTGTGAATGTATGTATTGCATTTATATTTGGCCAATTAATTTGAATAACAGCAACAGAGTTTATGGTGTTTTATAAAATGGGTTATAAATTTCCTGCTTCCTGACCAGGTAAATACATTCTGATGCCCATATGTTAATCCCACAGACATGCATGTGTTCGGAAAAGTTCTGACAGAAGGATTTGGAATTTTGGTAGATCACATTATACAGAATTTTATTTATTTATTTATTTAAATTGTTTCACCAAGAAAAGCACACTGGGCAAGAGCTGCTCGGCTCCCGGTGTGACCTGGGGGGAAGGGCACAGTGGGGAAGAGGACAAGGGTAGTCCGGGTCCTGACATATATATATACAATTACAATACAGTTGAAAGCATTTGACAGAACTAGTTGGGCGTAGATGACAATTTACCCTTACTTATAGTATAGTAGCAATTACATGGAGAAGTCATGCTTTATACATTGAAAACATATAATTAGATAATACAGCTGCATATTTTTGACAGGAATAGGTGAGTGTGGATTAATACATATACCCTAATAGTTGAGAGTAACACTTACAATGAGGAAATCCTGCTAAGGTATTGGGTTGTGGTATATAATGAGATATGGGTAAATGTAAGTTAGCTAGCTCAAAAGTTGGGATCAAGTGCAGTAGTTGGGTGTGGTTAGCAAAGTAGCACCATTAGACCTACTGGGAGAAGAAATATAGGAGTGTCTGAGGCAGAAATATTGGAGAGTTAGCTGCAGGAGCAGTTTACTGTGCAGTGGTTGGCAAGGGCATAGGGTAGTGAGCGGATAGAGGAAGGGTGGTGAATTTCAGAGGGGAAAGAGTTCCAGAGTTGAGGGAAGTGGTGAGAGAAGGTGGCCTGGCCAGCTGGGTCTGACATCTGGGGACTAACAGGAGCCAAGAGTCTAGGGACCTCAGAGCATAGGTGGGTGCCAGAGGGGGTGATAGAACGGAGGTCAGATACACTGGGAGGGTACCAAACCAGTTCTTCAAGATAAACATGGCACAGTGTATTAGGCAGCAGTTCTCAAGGTAGGGGAGAACAAGGGAGCACTATAGCTCGCAGCGGTGGGTGCGAATAGGGGTGTCAAGAGCAAACTGGCAGAAAGCATTAAAAAGGGTATCCAGTTTGGATAAAACTGACTTGTGGGTGGCACTGTAAACAATATCACAATAATCAAAGGAGGGAAGTATCATCTTCTGGATAAGCTCACGATGGACAAGATAGGGGAGGCTAGAACAGTTCTGATATAAAGCTCCGAGCTTGGGGTGGAGTTTTGTTAGTATAGAGTCAGCATGGACTGCGAAGGTGAGGTGGCGGTCAAGCCAATCTCCAAGATACTGGAAGGAGGTGACATCCTCCAACTCTGACCCATCAAGGGTGTGGAAAAGTGGGAAGGAGGGGAGCCTGGCTAGTCATTGGGATGTGCCAAAAGTCATAGTTACAGTCTTTTTAGCATTTAGAGACAGCTGGTGAGAGTTGAACCAGAGCTGGACTTTGTTAAAATCCGCCTGGAGGGTAGAGGCAACTGAGACTGGGGAGGAGCCAGAAGAAAATAGGACAGTATCATCAGCATACATGTGGATCAAGGAGGCAGAACAAGTTTGGGGCAGGTTGTTTAGAAAAATAGAGAATAGGATAGGCCCAAGCACCGATCCTTGGGGGACACCGGTGGACATGGGGAGGGGAAGGGATATGGCATCCGCAATCCTGACAGATTGAGCATGGTCTGTAAGATAGGCACTGAACCAGGCAGTAGCAGATGTGGAGAGGCTAGAGTCAGAGAGGCTATATAGTAACAGAGTGTGGGAGACTGTTTCGAAGGCCTTGGCCAGATCGATGAAAATGGCAGAGGTGATGAGACCTCTATCCATTCCAGATTGGATGGTGTCAGTGAGCCTTAGTAAACAGGAGGCAGTGGAGTGATCTTTCCTGAGTGACTTGATTTATGACTTGATTCACTCATCCCTGATTGCCATTGCAAATATGGCCGCCACCTTTACTCATTAAAAACCTTCATAAAGTTTTTAAAAATGAAACTCATTTAACTTAAAAAAATATATATAAATATACATTCTTTCCTCTCCTGATCCCTTCTTTACACACATAAACAAATTAAATAAATGAAGTACTATTCACAGTTTTAATTCGTGACCATGTAAAATTCCCCTCCTAGCCTTATAAGCTTGACACCAAACAGTGTGGTTCATGATAAACACAGCCATACAATCAAGCCATACAAGCCATTCAAAAGCAAGAGTACTGGACTTTAGGAGGGCTGACTTTGGGAAATTGAGAGAGTGCCTCAGAAAAGCACTAGCAAACAGGCAAGAAGGAGGGGTGAGGAACGATGGGGAGTGATCAAAACAGCCATCACAGAGGCAACAAGCCTTTGTGTAAAGCAAATCAATAAAACACAACGAAGGAAAAACGCTATGGTTCTCAAAAGAGGTGGCAGGGAAGGTTAAGGAGAAAAGGACAGCATTCAGGAAATATAAGGAAACACAGAAGGAGCAGGACAGAGAACTTTATCAGTTAAAGCAGAAAGAGGCTGGGAAGGCAGTCAGAATAGCAAAGGCCCAAACCGAGGAAAGGATAGCCAATTCTGTTAAGAAGGGGGATAAGACCTTTTATAGGTACATTAGGGAGTGAAGAAAGACCAAAGGAGGGATACTGAAGCTTAATAAAGGGGAAGGAATGTGGGTAGAGGGTGACAGTGAAAAAGCTGGGATACTGAACGAATATTTCTGCTCAGTATTCACAAAGGAAGAGGAGGGGGAGTTACCTAAACCAAACAAGAGAAACACTCTGAAGACAGGGGTCGATACCAGTCCATTTACAGAAGAAAGGGTTCTGAAAGAACTAATAAAATTGAAGGTGGACAAAGCAATGGGGCCTGATGGGATTCACCCAAGAATTCTAAAAGAACTAAGGGTAGAACTAGTGACACCGCTGACTACTCTCTTTAACAAATCATGGGAGGATGGAGTGGTACCCGAGGACTGGAGGAGGGCAGATGTGATTCCTCTTCACAAAAGTGGGAGCAGGACAGAGGCAGGAAACTACAGACCAGCTAGTTTGACCTCAGTGGTAGGGAAAATGATGGAATCACTTCTGAAGGAAAGAATTGTTGAGTACCTAGAGGCCAGTGGGGCACAGGACCCAAGGCAGCATGGATTCACGATGGGAAGGTCATGTCAGACAAATCTAATAGATTTCTTTGACTGGGTGACCAAAGTAGTAGACCAGGGAGGGGCTGTGGACATGGCCTACCTAGATTTTAGCAAGGCATTTGCTACAGTCCCACACAAAAGATTAACTCACAAGATAGCCAGCCTTGGAGTGGGTCCCCAGGTGGTAGCCTGGATAAAAAATTGGCTAGACAACAGGACGCAAAGGGTAGTAGTAAATGGAGTACACAGTGAAGAAAGGAGGGTTACTAGTGGGGTACCGCAGGGTTCAGTACTGGGACCAGTCCTTTTTAATGTCTTTATAAGTGACATTGCAGAGGAACTGGAAGGAAAAGTATGTCTCTTTGCAGATGACACAAAGATCTGCAACAGGGTTGATACACAAGATGGAGTGGAAAGGATGAGAAGCGACTTGGCAAGGTTGGAGGAATGGTCAAATGTATGGCAGCTCAGATTCAATGCAAAGAAGTGCAAGGTAATGCACATGGGAAACAAAAACCCAGGGGAAGCATATGCAATGGGGGGTGAAATACTGACAACAGTAAAAATAGAAAGGGACCTGGGGGTAATTATATCAGATGACCTAAAGGTGGGCAAGCAATGTGAGAAGGCAGTAAGGAAGGCTGGGGGGATACTGGGATGCATAGGAAAAGGCATAAATAGTAGAAAACAGAAAGTTGTTATCCCTCTGTACAGACAGTTGGTGAGACCCCATCTGGAGTACTGTGTGCAGTTCTGGAGACCCCATCTCCGCAAAGACATAGACAGAGTGGAGGCTTTCCAGATGAGGGCAACCAAAATGGTGCAGGGTCTGCACCAGAAGACATACGAAGAAAGACTAAAAGAGCTTAATATGTATACCCTTGAGGAAAGAAGGGAGAGAGGGGACATGATAGAAACTTTCAAGTACCTCAAGGGAATTAACAAAGTCCAAGAGGGTAGCATCTTCCAGAAAAAGAGATGTGCAAGAACAAGGGGGCACAATTTGAAGATAGAGGGGGATGGCTCAGAGGTAATGTGAGGAAGTATTTTTTCACTGAGAGGGTTGTGGATGCATGGAACAGCCTCCCTGAGGAGGTTGTGGAGTCAAGAACAGTGAGGGACTTCAAGAATGCATGGAACAGGCATAAGGCAGTCCTAGTGGGGGGTAGGAGGAAGTAAGCTGTAGGTTAACTAGGATCTGCAGCTTATCTGTTAGGTAGGAAAATGGGCAGACTAGGTGGGCCAAGCGGTCCTTATCTGCCGTCAAATTCTATGTTTCTATGACAGCACAATCTCTGCTGCTTACCCTGCCAAAAATAAAATTCAGATTAGCTCCATAGAAGGCCTTCTGTTGTGTGTAATAGGGTGAACATTCTGCCAGAAGAATTCTATCGATGGGTGAATTCCTGTATGACATGATAAACATTCCTTTAATTGAATGTGTTGAAAGAAGGATGATTGACAGGTGAGGAAGAGCTACTTTTTCCAAGTTACTTTTAGTTGCAGAAAATACCTGTTTTTAAATTTAGAAGTTGGCATTTTTTTGTGTGTTTTTAAATTATCAGTTTACCCATTTTATAAGCAAAATAAGGCACTCCAGAGCATTGGTTAATGCACTTCTAGGTGCTAGACGTATCTCAATGCAAGGGCCTCGTGTCTCACTGTACACCTGGGTGTGTATTAACCTCAAACAATTGACGCCCTGTCATGTTTTATTGCTTATTCCTTTATACTCAGTCCCTTGACCCATTCTAAACAAGGTATGTGTGATGTCATACTTACTATTACAAGACCATCTTTGTTTGAAATCTTGGTTGCCAAATACTGCTATGAAAACAAACTCATTGGGCACCTTATTTTTAGACTGGAGGTTGGGCACTGTTCATCTAAATCTGCTGTAACCAGTGAATCTGTTACCTTGCACATCACCACGTTCTTCTCAATAGGGAAGTTTTGTTCCAAGTCCTGCAGTTCTTAAGAACCAGTTAATCATATATAGTGATGAAAAGCTACCTGCAGCACATTGTCTTCCAAATGGAGTGTTTTTTTCTACTCTGAGCCAGATAAAATACAGTATATAACTGTAAGATTTATACTGCACCTTTCATACACAATGCATCCGAAATGGTTAATTAGTGGTTGGTTCCATTTATTTTTACAGTTTTTGGCCACAGAAGGCACACTGAGTGAAAGCTTGTTTACAGATGCTTCCAGGGAGCACAGGGATGGTAATTAACTTGCTCAGGGCCACATAGTCTGCAAGTGGAGGCTGCGGGAATCAAACCCATGTCTGCTGGAAATATAAAACTCATTAGCAGCTCATTACTCTAACCTCTAGGCTACACTACCAACCCTGTTAGAACAGGGCTTGTCTTCTGCAGTCATTTTTAAATGACTGACAGTTCCACATAGACAGTTGCATTACAACATGCTTTATGAATGAGGAATAGACATTCGGTACAGTAACAGATACAGCTGCAGCAAAGACATGATCATATATTTCCAGATATTTTGCAATATTTCTAAAGAGATTCTCTCAGGTGGCCTTACTGTGGTACTGCAGGCAGACAGGGAATTCCTCTAAGATCACATAAATTTCCGGAAATATCTGACCATATATTTTGCTGCAACTACAGGGGTGGGCGAAAACCAAACTGGACTTCAGTGGAATGGCTGAATTATTGACTTTATGAGAGGTTTATGTAAATGGAAGGGGGCAGCAAAGCAGCCCATGTCTTTGATGAAGCTAGGCAGACTGACAAATCACTTCCCTGAGATCTTCAGTGGGACAGACCGCTCAGACCCCCTCGTCTAGTCATGTGCTCCCCTCCGGGATAAACTCACTCAAATAACTGACTGGATAATAGGAGCAGGTATGTTGTGGGGGATGATGATTCAACTAGCCAGGATCTTTCGAGTGGATCACATAACTAGAACCTCATGCCATTCATGTCATCAACTAATACTTCACAAAATTCAGTTTGGTGCCTTTTAGTAACATCGGTACCATAGCTAAACACTCTGGCATTAAGTACCATTTTAGAACCATAGGATGCCATTTATGTCCCTCTCAGCCACAGAGTTTTGTAGTAGAATACAGATGTATTATGACAATAATGTAAGAGCTTAGCAAAGACAGACACTTACATTCTAAAATTGCCATTGTCAGCTTTGTGTAAATCAGAATCGTTCACTGAATTTATCAAAAGGCCAGTAAAGATGGAACAATAACATAACTATAACTAGTATTTAAAACAAAGCTTCTACTGGGAAACATGACTCATGGATTCAGCGCAGTTCTCCCTGAGGCAGTCAGACAGGAAACCACCATCCATACCAACTGGCTAAAAAGAATTATCTTGCTAAATAATGGCCCATTTGCCACCCGTGGCCAATAGGGATGGTGAGCTTTTCAAATCTGCATCAGAGGCTTGGTAAATGGAACATGCAGATGTTTTTCTGTTTAAAGGTGGAGAAGCAATGATGTATGTTGAGGGCAGGCCTTAGGGTAAGGAATTTAATTGTGAAAAGATGTGCTATGATCTGATCACCTTAATTCTTCAGCCCAGTGCAACATGGCATAAGTGAGAGCAAGCAGAATGCTGCGGTGCATAGGTAGGGCATTCACCAGCAGAGGGAAAGAGGTGACACTGCCCCTCTACAGGTTCACTGTGAAACTGTACTTGGAGTACTGTGCCCAGCTCTGGAGTCCCCACCTCAGGAAGGAGAGGGACCACTTGAAGAGGGTTCAGAGTAGGGCAGCAAAAATAATACAGGAGCAGCAAGGGAGGTCATATGAGGAGAGGCTGGAGAACCTATTTATTTAGTTACTGAATTTTGTTGACCAGGAAGACTCACTGAGACTAGAAGTCCCTTTTTCAGGGGCAACCTAAAGGGAGGAGATACAGAAGGTAACCAACTGAAATTGAACCAGATTAAGCTGATGGTGGTATTTTTTTTTTTTTTTTATTTTTTTTTTCAGTGAATGGGGGAAATTTGGCCAGGACACCAAGGAAATTCCCCTGCTCTTTTCAAGAAGTGCCATGGGATCTTTAATGTCCACCTGAACAACCACCAAAACAGCCAGATGGGACCTCAGTTTAATGTCTTATCTAAAAGACGGCACCTCAGGAGTGCAGCACCCCCCCTCATGCTGCACTACAGTGTTAGTATTGGGATTTAACCCAAGTACCTGGTGTGGGGATAGAACCTACAGCCTTCTGATCTTCCGGCCTTAGAGGCAAATGTGCAACCTGCTGAGCCACTGATGTGAAGGCATGCTCTCTGGAGGCCAGAAGGGAGAGGGAGTACATAATTGAGTCCAACGTGGGCTTTTTTTTCCCCCCATATAGCTGGTGGCTTCAGTCCCTTCTTCAGAGGGACTCAGTCTCCGGCCACACCGTTTCCCCAACTTGACACCCCATAGATCCCCCACAGGTTCCTGCCCCCATGACAGGGCTGGGTGAAGGGGTGCCGGCCTTACCCCTACCCTGGGAGCAAAATCCAGACATCGGGGGACATGCCTTCCCAACTTGTACTGCCCTCCGGCCACCACCGGAGGGCAGTCAGCAAGCGGGAAGACCAAATTCCCTTCCCTTGAGAGAGGACAACAGTCCTCCGGGTGCTCAATCCTCCCTAACTCCTGCCAACCCCTGGCAGCCTGGGCTCATTCCCAAACCCAGGTTGCTGGTGTGGCATGAGGTGTAGCGACCAGTGCCTCAACCTCCAGCACTACTGTGCCAGTTAGACCTACTTGTTTTTGAGGAGTATCAACAGCGCTGACTGCTGGAAACTGTTCATGAGGAATAAAAACACAGCAATCAGGGAGCATGGGTGAATGTTGATGAGGGCATGAGATTCAAATTGGATGCTAGAAAATACTTTTTCACAAAGAGGGTGATGGACTCATGAAATAGTCTGCCAAAGCCTGTCACTCCTTATTGAATACTGTTGTGTGCCACAACGTGTCTTGCAGTTTGTTGTGTGAGGATATGATTTTTAATAGTTATATCTCCTTACCCCTCACCAAATGTGTTTTGCAATTTAAGCAACACGTTACCATGTCACTAAAAAGGAATCTGCAGAGTTAGATAAATGTATACTAAAAAAAACTGCTTTCAGAAGTGATGTAAACAGACTAACTGCACCAATTTTATTTATTTAGAAATTGTTGACTGGAAAACCACACTGAGGCCAAGGCTTGTTTCCAGGTAAGACCATATACAGTGGTTGTCTCGGCCACCTTCAATGGTAATCACAGGGTATGGTGTGCTACAGACCACTACTGTTGTTCAAAAAACGTTGTTCATTCATTCATCTAAATGCAGCATTTCTAATATTGGGACTTGGCATTTGTGCCATCATCTGCTATTTTTGAAAGTGCCAATGGCTACTAGCCACTGTAGTTAGTGTTCAAACTGATATATAATGCTTATTGCACAAAACTTTTCTTCACATTTTATTTTTCCTGAAAAACCCAGCTGAGAAGCAATATATTGGTTTTGGGGGGGGATTTACCTTCTATGTGTCTATATATTTTGGGCAGGGAGGCAGTATAGCATAGTGGCTAAGAGTATGAGCTGCAAACCTGTTTGAGTCCCACAGCCACCAGCACCTTTATACTGTATGATTGTGAGCAAGTGACTTAACTTCCCAGTGCTCCCAAGATGTATCTGGAAACAAGCCTCAGCTTAGTGTGTCTTTCCTAGCCAAGAATTGTAAAATTTAAAAAAAGTGTTTTTATTACAGCTGGGTGAACTAATGCACTGAGAGGTTTTGTGACTTACTGAGTCACACAGTGAGTCATTTGCTATGACATTTTATCTGGAGTCTCCTGGTTCCCAAATCTGTGTTTTAATGACTATATCTGTCTCTGTACCATGGTACCATCCAGGACAGTCTTGCAAACTGTCTTTCCTTGATAAAATAGACAAATGGGTCGAATGAATCAGCTGACTAGGAAACAGTGAGCATGCAAGGGTACAAATGCTCAATTTCAAGATAGCCACACGGCCCAGACATCCAGCACCTCCTGACAAACTTCTTTTGTTTCTCTATTATCTTGAAAGTTGGGGGAAGACCAGTGTGTAAAAGGGGACTGGGTTAAAAAAAGTTTCAGAGTATACACTGAATAGAATAATAAAAGATGGAATCTTCACCGTAGTGTCTCAATTCCCCATCCAAATGCTGGCAGGGATACTCACTTGTGGGGGGTGGAGGTATTCTGGCATAGGAGCTCACATTGGCGGCATTCCAGGTTTTGTCTTTCTGAATCTGTGTGCATTCCAGTTCTGGATATATTCTGTTTATTACCAAGTTCCTGGTCCCATGTAACAGTGTATTTGGCATGCCTGTAATCTTACATACAAGATCTGTCAGCCAGCACTTGATTCAACAATTTGCTTACCCAGGATCACCCGATTTACATGCAACATCTGGTTGTCAGTGGGGTACTACATCAACCTGGTGTTATAGCTGGGAGTGACTAAAGCAGGGGGAGGTATGGTGACATGCAAGGGTTAACAATGTGAATCAGTGTTTGTGGTAGGATTCAAACCTGGACTCTAGTGTTTCACAGACAAGCGTTCTAACCATGACTAGTATACACTGCCTTCCCAATAAATAATATATTGACACTTGACGTGTTCATGTTTGCTTACAGTATAGTGCAAGTAACTAATAACATACCCCAGGACATGGGCTATGCTGTGGTAATTATATACCTGAGGTGGTTTTATTGCCTTGTGCCTTTAACCCCCAAGGGGCATATAGTTATTGCAGCACATGGTCTGGAGTGTGTTATCGTGTTTATAAAGTGGGTGTAAGAAGTAAAAATAACAATTCTCCAGACGTCTCCTAACTATGATCTGTGTCGTAATACATGTCATGGAGTACTCATTAGTCAAGAGCTGAATTTCTAATGCCTATTTGATAATTAAGCAATAATGACTGAAACTGGTCATTTCTGAGGGACTAACAGCTGGTTGGGAGGATGGGTGGCCCGCACCACACCCTCACTCCAGCCAGTTGTCAATCCCAGTAAATGACCAGCTTCCGGGTTCTTATTGTGAACACAAGTCTAGTCACAATAACAACTATTGTTTTTACAGTTTTTGTTACTTACTGTTTCTGTATAAGTGGTGTGAGCACTGTAACAAGAGGGGATCTTATGTTTAAGATGTTGCATGCCACGCAGCACCAGTTGGCCACTGGATCAGTCATTTCTAAGGCATTAATGACCAGTCCAGTAGCAAGTCAGGAGCATTACTAGGCTCATGAATATTTAATTAGGTTTATAACAGACAATAAATGCCCCTTAACCCAGACACCTTTTCTTTTCTTCTTTTCTTTGTTTTCTTGTGACATGAAATTTTTCATTGAGATTTTTGACCTTAGAAGCTTACCGGTATAAGGTCATCACATTATGATAGAGGCAGTACAATCAACAGGTCACAGTAACCAAGGTAACACATCCCATTTCTAGGCAGTGCCAACATAATTGAAACAAAGCAGTTGGAATAATGAATTGATAATGAAGTGTGGCATAGAAACATAGACTTTGATGGCAGATAAGGACCGCTTGGCCCACCAAGTCTGCTCATTTCCCTACAGACTTGATAAGGTGCAAATCCTAGTTAACGAACAACCTACTTCTTCCTATGCTCCACCAGAATTGCCTTATGTCTGTTCCATGCATTATTGATTTCCCCCACTGCTTTGACCCCACAACCTCCTCAGGAAGGCCATTCTATGTGTCCACCACCCTCTCCGTGAAAAAATACTTCCTCATAAATTCCTGGCATAAATGGATGAATCTGACTAACACTGTGGTGGGTCGTCTGAGACCTCTGTAGCCTGGCCTTATGTAAAACAATCCAATTTCCCCACACACTGACTGAGTGTAAACAAGTACTATTAAATGTAGGGTTAGAGCTAGTCTTCCAGGTTGCTGGCCTGAGGGGGGTTGCAAGGCTGGGGAATGGGAACTGAGCAAAGGTGAGACTGCAGAAAGGGATCCCACTTTTTGTAGCACACTCCCAGTTTTCCCACCGCAGTGAAGGAAAGTCTTTCAAAGAGAGCCGACGTGGACAGTGGACAGTGCACAGTGCCAGGAGAGCACAGAGGGAATGGTTGTTTGTCTCTAACATATCAGTATGAGATCTTGTTTAGCTTCCATAAAGGCTGCCAGGAGCCAGCATTGTTGCAGTTTGGGCCATTCTGCTGCCAAGGAGGTGATCCCAAGGACAGTCAGCTCAGGAGAGTTCAGGATGGGTGCTTGGAGAATCTTGGAACAGTCAGCTAGAACTCCTTGCCACAAGGTACAAAGTCATGGACACCCCATAGGATATATAGGAGGCCTGTGTCTGGTTGAGAGCAGCACTGACATGCTGAGTGGGGGTAGCAGACTCATAGAATGCAGTGCTTTGGATGTCCTGTATAATCTGTGTGGCATTCTTATTTGAATCAAGTGGCTTTTTGTGTGCCTATAAGCATGGTGTACCATTAAGAGGCTAGCTTCCTAATGCGGAAGGGGTATAGGGCAGCCCAGTTCCTGCTCCCAGTTAGATTTGTTGGCATTTAGGGTCAGTTTCCAGCCATCTCTGATTGTAGCATATGTTCTGCCAGCCAGTCCTCTTGAAGTGGAGCGAAGGTCTGTCTTCTGCAGACAGAGCCAAAGGGGATTGTGGGAGTAGAGTCCTACCAAGGGCTTGTATGGCTGCTCGGAGTTGCAAGACTCTCCAAAAAATCTGGATGGAGAATACCTGCTTTGCCTGGATTTGCTGAAAGGAGAGTAAGTAAAGTGACAGCCACAGGAATTGAAATGGCTGAGATCAGCTTGATGCCTTTATCAGCCCACCCTTTCCACATGACGGGTTGTCCACCAACTAGAATACTCTGGTTCTGCTAGATGTAAGATCAGGGATTGGGAGGGCCTAGAGGCTTTGGGGACTGAACTGAGGGTCATGCATTTGTCCCAATGCTTGCAAGGTTGCAGCTATGATGGGATTGGAGAGGAGGGCACCTGTAGGTTTGCAGCCTAGCAGGTCACTAAGGCAGGGAATACCCCAGATCACCTTTCCTACAAGCAGATCACAGTTCTATCACCACATCATTCAATATTCACCTCCAGCAGTTAGCCTTCCATTCCTGCTGGGGCTCTCAGAACTGTATAAGTGATACTATGCTGCCACTTAGCCCTTGCTCAGCACATGTTAGGAATGCTATAGTGCCCTCTGTTAAAAAAAGAGACAACTTGCAGTATAAAAATACCTTCAGCCACTTGGATGGATATGGCTGGTCACTGCTGCACATGTAACCTAAATAAAATGCTAGGTGCCATTGTCTTCTCTGTGAGCATTTGACTACTAGTTACGTATGTTTTCTAGTAATCAAAGTGAGACAAGTCGAACTGCTGGAACATAACAGATCCTGTACACTTTATGCTGCTAATCTCCGGTGAGCAGAGCTTTGTCAATGAATGAAGGTCCAAGTCCTCCTCTCTCACTCTGATTGCATTGCTGCTAACACTGGAGGCTTTTTTCTGAGGGGCATTTGGTTCATTTTTCACCTTTTTAAACTTGAATGCCATAAATGATTCTGTGGATGACGGAACACAGTCGGAACATGCATCTGCAGCAGAGGTCTATCCATTATCCTGTTGTAGCAAAGCTGACACATTACTGGCTTTTGCTACTTTCCTAGCTGGCAAATGAAAATGCCACCAAGAAATATTATTAAGCTGCTAATTTGTTCTGGGGGAAGGTGAGGCTGCTAGAAATCCAGATGAGGATTAGGGGTCAAAATGACCGAGAACAGCATAAGAATGCCTGTAAATGGTGGGCACCTCAGGATACTGGTATGAGAGAGTGCCACTGCCCAGCTGCAAGAGAGAGAGATAATACAGACTGGAAGAATCCCAAATCTCGGGCTGCTATTAGACTTGGGGGATGGGGTAAGCAAAATGGGAGAAGCCAACATACTGCATGGATGAAGAAATAAAGAAAGAGACAAACATGAGTTGCTGCTCCTTACTGCAAGTGTCAGTTTCCATTAGTCTTTGAAAACAAACTGGGAGTGGAGGGGAATGGATGCCTAAATCAACTTGTTTAGTACTGTATTGGTGATCGGTAATGGAAGTTCTGTAACCGCTGCCCCAGCACCCGTGTTGCTCCATGAGTCTGCTGAAAACACTGACAATGAAGCAGCACCTTGATTGTGTATTTATTCAAAACAATGGGTAAAATGCTGGGCCCAGAATATACAACTGGGTGGTAGCAACAGTTCCAGCTACCTAAAGTATACACAAGAAATGCATACAAACCAGGCTGGCACTCATGTACTTGGCCATGGCAGATGAGCAGTCCTGCTCCCCATCCCCAAATGGTTCCATGTCAGAAGGAACCTAAGGAGCTGCTCCCTAATTTCTCTGAGGATTCCCAGGGTCCGCACGCATTTTGGGAGAGCGGCCATAGGCTTCTCACTGCCAGCTCTCTGGAATAAGCTACAGAAATTCTTGAAACTAAGATCCTCAGTTAGTCTTGCAGTGTTCAAGACTTCATATGCAAAAACAATCACAGAAGTATGTCACTGTTTCCACCGCCTATAAACTGCACCCTCTCTGTCTAATATCATCCTGTGCCTTGCACATGATAAAAACACTACCTCTCAGAAACATAATACCCTCCTCACCCTTGCCTTGCCATTCTTTCCATCTCCCAAGCCTCTCAACCCCTTTGCTCTGACTACACTCCCTGAGAGCCAATGACCCCACCGGGCTATCAGCTTAGTTGCCACAGAAAACTGTGGTCACCGGGCGGCTGGCACCCCTGAAGCTGCCATCCAAGACCACTCAATCAGGCTACACTCCCTGAGAGCTGAGAACCCTCCAGAGGCCCCAAGCTGGACGCCACAGGCAACCGCAGTCACCGGGCGGCCGGCGCTACCAAAGCTGCCGCCCATATCCATTTGATCATACTCCACTCCCTGAGTGCTGAGAACCCTTCAGGGCTCCCAACTCAGCCACCGCAGGAAACCAAGTCCACCGGGCGGTCAGCCACCCTGAAGCATATAACCCTAAACTATAAGCCCAAGCCATAAGTGAGTATTCCAGCACCACCGACCCTTGCTCCTGCACCCCTTGCCTTTGCTACCTACACCTTTCGAGGTTCCACTTAATTCCTGACCTTATGTCCCCCTCTCCATATATAGCCCCCTTACCTCTAACTCCTTTTTCTCATTTTCCTTAAACATGACATGTACATAGTTAGATATATTACAATGTGTGCCTAAATGGACTGTTTGTCTTACTGTTACTTAGCTTGCTTTATTATATATTCCCGTGCTTTGCCTAAATGCCTGTACATATGTGTATTGTACCTGACCTTGTGTGATGCAGGTCCACCTTGTAAATGAGCTTGCTCAATGGTGTCTGCCTGGATGAGTAAAGATTTGATTGATTGATTGAGAAGGCAAACAACGGTAAACCGTCACAATGGCACTGTACCCACAATTCAAACACTTTTTGGAAAGTGTTTTCTTACAGGGGGCTATGCCCCCTGCACACCCCCTTGTGAGGCGCTCCCCCCCACACACCCTTTAATTTAGATTCCTACTCTAGAAGGGCACAATGGGGATGGGGGCAGAACCATGGTCATGCAAAAGTGTTGGCACCGTGCCTTCGCCATTGTGACAGTTCACCGTTATTCATTTGATCTCTTCACTGGATACCTCTCCACCACTTTGTCTGCCAGTGGGATGCCTGTGGTCACCATATATAATATCATGGCTCTGCTCCAGCCTCTAATCCTGGTCCTGATCTACTTGTGAGTTAGAACCACCAGGAGGTGGGCAGGAGTCTCTGACACTCATCCATACCAAGGGATTTAATTTTTAGGTTTTAGCAGTTCTTTTAACACACTATCTACTTATATTACCCCAGCTTCCAGCCAGTGTTCCTTGTGACCCTTGAACTTAATTCCACTATTGGGTAAGGGGCCTGAGGCCTTGAGTGTAAACAAAGAACTGAAAATAAATCCACACAATCTGAACCAATACCACCCAAATATAAGGAAATTATACCTGTAGTTGATGCCTTTGTAAGTGTGAAGAAGGTATTCCTCTTGAAACTAAAGCATTTTCTGGTATATAGGAAAACTTTTTAAAAACACAAATTTTCTTATAGAGTTCTATTTATATTTAAATTAGTTTTCTGTATATATTCCACCCTATTCAATATTACTGAGGACGTTTGCATGAAAACATTATATTTGTCCCCAGACTTTATTTCCTCCCCGCCATTTAAGTCATAATTCATGGTTTGTGTCATCATAAGCTGTTGCTGTGGAAATGACTGTGAGCTCACAGAGGAATAAGACTTCAGCACAGAATAAAGCATGATGGTACAGAGATGAATGAGATGCAAAGATCCTGCTTTCATGGACAGTAAATGCGCACAATAATAAAAACTGAAAATGAATTAAATGCTATATTAGGTGTATTACATCTGACTATTATATTATACAAAGTTTTCTGTGATACTGGACCTGTGGGGCAGGGGAAGTGACAGAGACGCTGGAGATGGGTGAGGAGCTCACCCTAGTAGGCGAGGAGCAGTGCCGGGGAGGAGGAAGAGAAATCTGAGTGAATCAAGAAAACCTAATGACTTATTTTTACAACTGGAGTTCAAAACAAAGTCATTAGTCTTTATCTACTGTGGATATTAAGTCATAGTGTTAATGCATACAGTCTTTCATGTGGTCATTAGTCCACAGTACTGCCCCCCCATTTGCTATTTGTACACCCTTAAGTGAACCCCAGCCTCTCAAAAAAATAGACATAATTTGCCTCATAATTCATATACTGAACGTTATGTAATCATCTCCCATTCTACATGACTCGAGGCATTAGCATGAAGACAAAATCTTTCCATCTTGGATTTCATCGGCTCCTGCTCTCCATGTTTGTATTTGGAGTCACAGTCCTGTGTTTGTGATATCATGGACTGTTGTTGTGGAAATTATTACGAAAAGCTATTTTTTGTAGAAACTTTCTTAGCGATAGAGAGAGAATTACAAAACTTTACAAAATGTAAGCTGTATTATAAGTCATATTGAATATTCATGACACTTATTTGGTGTCTGATTGGTTACTACATTGGTCATCAATCTCGAAGAAATGGCTGATCAGCTGCCAACCACACATTTCATGGCACTTAATGTTTAAATTGTCAGACGTTCCGATGCCGCACTGCTCATTCCACTCACAAACACTGGAAACAGCTGGTAAAAAACAAACTTCAAAAGCAAGGTTGTTATTGTGATTATATTTGTAATTGTAATAATGAACTCAAAGTCATTTCCTGAGATTAACAATTGGCTGGTGCAAGGTGGCCCACAGCTGCAGCGTGGGCCACTCATTTCCACATCTGGTCATTCACCTCCGATATGACCAGCTCCTTAATCATTATTGCTTAATTCTTGGGGGGGGGGGGCTCCCTGATGACCCAGTGGTAGCATGTCATGTGACCATGGAGGCAACCCAAGTTGGACTCCACAGACATTTGACCTTAAAGTTCGGGGTGTTGCTGATGTCAGCACTTTTTGATGGTGGGAGTGAGGCAACCCCAATTCCATTCCTACAGTGATCTCTGTGAAGGGACAAGGAGGCAGCTGCCTGCTGCAGTTGTCTGCAGGAATAGCACATGGGTGGAAAGTGAAAAAAGAAACAACCAACTGAATTATAGAGAAAAATAGATATATCATTTTAAAACACCTTTCCATGGCTCATGCTGCTGTACAATATTTAAACAGCAACTCAAATACAGAGAATACGTGAAATGGAAACTAAACAGATGAATCAATGAGAAAGAAAATCATTTATAGTGTGACAGAGTCAGACTGCAAATTTTCCCATAGGTGCATTCTGAAAAATAAATTCAATTTGGATAAAATGGGCAATATTCAGATTCATAAAGTGCAGAAAGTTATACTAATTGAAGGCTTACCCATAAAGGTAGGTCTTTTGCCTACTTTTTAAAGTAGTTAACAGGGCAGAATGGACACTTAACCAAAGAACACTCCACGATCTGCAGGAAGAGCTGCAACAGCAAATGGGCAGTCCCCTCTGATGGTCCGTTCAAGCCCGATGCCTTGGATGGTGGCTGTGCAGCATTGATAATTGGTCCCTAAGCCACAAAGACCTGTGGAACCTGATGTGATTAATTGTATTACAGATTTTAATCAGATGTCTCCATAGATTGGGCAAATATTATGCAAATTTTGACTTGTTCTATCTACTGACCATAGTCACTCTACACTGGTCATGATAGCCCCTCAGATTTGTTTATAGTAGGGGAAACAGCATCCAAGCAAAGTCTTTTCTGAAGTAATTTTGCTGCCATGAGCTGAGCTTGTACAGTGATAGGATACTCAACCCATACATGATTCTTTAAGTGCACCAACTATGATGTGTGCAGGTTTGCAGAAAATTATAATATTTAAGCAATAAAGCATGACAGGGTATGTGTTATTGTGGGGTAACAGCACACCTTGAGAAGTGAAGCCCAAGGCGAAGCCGAGGGCTTTACACAACTGAAAAGTGCTATTATTCCTCAATTATGCACACTCTGGAATGCCTTACTGTGATCATAAAATGACTTTCTTGATTGTTTTTATTTTAGGACCAAGTAATGAGGTTTAGCAAGTTCAACATTTCTGACCTGTGCTGGGATATCAGCATAGTCATGTGACTGGGTTCTACAAACCACAGTACAGTATTTCTCTTACCCATTTTATAATTTAAATTATCCCTTGAGTCCTGGGCAACACCAAGAGATGGCTTATTAACTGCTGTACCTCCTTCATAACTTATACTATCCAGTGTGACTGTCCCACTTTGTACTTTGGCCACACTGTTTGCCCCTTGAAAGTCAGACTTCAGGAAAACATCAGGTCCAGCTCCAGTGGACAGTGTGATACCCCTCTTGGGGCACACTGGCAAGAACAATGCCCACACCGGATCTTTGCACTTTATGGGTCTGGGTTTTGCTAAACAAAACCCATGGGGATGGGATTGTGTAAAAGGTCCTTTTGCAGAAAGAGGCTAGGCTCATTTATGCAGTGTGTTCTTTGTAAATCAGCAGATCTAAACCATATTTAGAACCGCACCTAACTTCTTTAAATATTAATTTTTCTTTTCAGAATACTGTAGTGGCTAGATGAAAGGATATTCAGTCTGTTTCACTTTCTAGTGTGATTGAATTGTCTTTGAAATCCCTCTTTGGGCTACCTTTGATCCAATGCTATTAAGAGAACTTTATGTATGTTCTCCATCATGTAACCAGTGAATTTTCTGAATTGTGGTATATTTTAATCCTCGCACTTATATGGGTTTTATATTCTTGGATCTTGTGACACCTGTAGTTATGTGACTCACTGCATTGTAGAGTCTATCAGCACCTGCCCCAGTCTTTTACCTGCAATTCCCCCTTTTCTCCAACTGGAAAATGTTTGCTCTCCTCTGATTGATTTCTATAAGGTAATCACTCCATTATTTTGTGCCTCTAAAAAAAAACAGAAAGAAAAACAACTCCTGACTCCCACTGTTTGTGATTACTTCTGGGATAATTGGGAGGAGTTTTGACTTTTTCTCCAACTCTGATTGGGTTGTTATTTTTGGCATTTGTTAATTTCTGCTATATTTAGTGCCCGATTTCAAATACTCCCAGTTGGGTAGGTTACTGCAGTTTGTGTCACTATTGGCAGTTTCTTCAGGGAAGGACAGGTGCTTTGATGCACTTTTGCTTTTGTAGATATGGGTTTTCCCACTGACTAGGGGCACTTAGCCCTTTAAAAATAATTCAGAGTGCAGCTGCATTATAAGCACACCCCCTGACTCAAAGTACTAGGGTGAGTTCTGTTGCTGTACTTGTTCTTCACTGGCAAAAGAACACTGTACAGCTTGTTCTTCACTGGCAACAAAAATATATATTAAGCATTTTTGTTGCATTTGTTGTTACTTAGCTTTTTATTCTTGGATTTGAGTGCAGTCTTCTTGTGTGTCTCGCTGCAACCTGCCTTTTTTTATTATTCTTTGGTAACTAGGTAAGGCCCACTAGGTACAAGTGCCTGTTTTTCAGGGTGACCCAAGAGAACTGGGGAGGTTAAGTGACTTGTTCAGAATCACACAGTATGCAAGTGGAGGTTGTGGGACTCAACCTCAGGTCTTCTGGATGTACCAAGCTCATTTGCAGCTTGTTACTCTAACCTCTAGGCAATACTGACTACACCCAGCATGTGACTGGATGCATGGCTTGCTCTGTGTGTTCCAGTAATTGTTGGGCCTGGACGGTGACCAGCTGCAGACTAAAAGAGAACATGATGGTGTGAATGGGCTGCAAATCTATACAAAAATCAAAACATGGAGAGATATATATATTTCAAATTTTATCTAAATATTACATTTTTTGAATATTTTCTCAAATGGTGTTAGGGGTCCTTTAAGTATAGAAGATAATGTATGGGCAGCCATATACAACAAGCTTGTGTCTGCATTGAGATGATTCAGTGGCAGGCAGAAACCTTAACAGTGAAGCTCTAGAGGGTCCCTGGTTGGCATAGAAAATGCGAAATCAAGACACAGACTTGTCTTTGTATGGATGCCTATACATTATCTTTCATAGTGTATGGGCAGCCGTGGCAATTTCAGACACTCCACTTCCTTTCAGTGAACTGGCATTCAGGGGGAGGCACTTGGTGGCCAGCTCAAATTACTGATTCAATATGCAGCTTGCTACTGCAGCTTCAGTTGTTTCTGTAAGTTCAAGTTGTCAAACAAACAAAAAAAACACTTCCAGCTTGATTGGCTAGAGGGAAGCAGCTGTGTGGTCACATCCTTAGTTTGCAATAGTGACATCACTAGCAGCACTACAGCATATTGATGTCACTACAGTAGCACAACAACCCTATTCCAGGCATGGATTTCTATGCAAAATGGCATTCTGCCATACACTATGTAAGCAATAATACATGGCAGAACATGCCTTTATTAGGTAATTACTATACACATCCTACTCCATGGGCTGAAGTCATGAGGCGTCACTTAAGTGCCCTTTAACCACAGGGTGGGGGAGTGTGGTGATTGTCCAGTAACCACAAGCCCTGCAGTGTGTTATTGCATTTATAAAATAGCACCAAAATAATGAAAAAAACACAAGACTAAATAATATTTAAATTAAGAATAAATAAATCTTCATTGGTAAATCGGTCCTCACACCAAACAGCTGGGTTTGCCCCACAAAAGAAGTGAAATTGGGTGACAGCAAATCGATCATACTGTTGATCCCTCCCCCCAACTGTCAATGTTACTGAGACAACCTACAAAACAAGTTCCAAGACTTGCAAGGCACTTACAGACCTGTGCCATTACAGGTCAATTATCACACAAGTCGGGACAGCTATTGACCAATCAGATTACTGGATTTTTCTTGCCCATTTTATAAAAACTGTTTATCAATTCTATGAATATACAAGCAGCCCCTGAAACCTTTCATTAAACACTTATCTCACAGTTATGATGCAGTTGTACTAATTCCAACATGACTCTTAGACCATAAAAATAGTGGTCTAACTTTCTATAGTAAGTCCCTGGAGTTGCGAATCAAAATTATTGTGTGCATTATTTGTCTGCCGTAAAGAAAACAAAGAGTCACAAATGCATCACAATGTTTGAAAGTCACATGAAAACATTTGAACTAGTGATGCAGCTGCAGTCCTGCCTCAAGACCTTTGAACATCCAGGGATTTTTTTTTCCTGCTTCCTTTCTAGAGATGACTGCTCTCCTCATCATGCTGTTTAATTTAGCATGGACTACATCCAAGCAGCAGTTGAGGTTTGCATGTCAGCAGGAAAGGTATTTTGCCAATAATCCCTCACTGAAAAAAAAAAAGCTATTTTGACTCAGCACAGACTACACAGTGTAGAAATGCACTTAAAACAACTAATGCTTCCCTTCTAACTCATAGCAAACTGTTAATAACTTTGTTTCATATTAAACAATAGCAGAGCAAAATCATGGGTTTATTAAGTATTTAAGACTGTGTAGTCTATGTGTACAGTGCCGACTGCCAGCATTAAGCATTTGTATCAGAGATCCTGCCAATGATACCTTTCAGGATCCTGCAAGCACACAGTTTAATCCAACAGCAGTTACTCCAATTTATAAATCGCTAATGTGATTTCAGACAATCAGAGTGCAGAGCCACTGTACTTCATATCCTGTGTACAGTGTGCTATACTGTAAGAGCATTAGGAGAGAGCAGTCCTCTTGAGCCACAGGGGAGAACAACATCAAACAAAACAAAAAAAAAGACTCTAAGCTTATTGTAAGTCACTCAAGCTAAACTCTAGTGATTTTGAATAAGTTAATAGGGCCTCTGAAGGGTGTTTCTAATAGTATAAGAGACTCCTTCTATTAGGTTTGGGCAGACAGAACCACTCAGCTTCACTTCAAGGTCCTCTCACCCAAACCTCACACTCAGGGCTGACTTTAGAGTTTTGAGGGCCCCAGTCAGATAAGTCATATGGCCCTTGGACCCAACCCAACTTGACCACATTTTTTTACTCTGTCCCATATTCATACCATTTTATTTTCAATACACCTTTTTACATATTTTGGTTTTTCAGGGGGAAGGTAGCAATCTTAGTCCTTCAGGCCTCTCTACTTAGCACATCTATGTTTGGATATGGGCCTCTGCTTGGCTGGGCCATATCATGGTGAATAATTTCATAACCTTATGTCACCCCATCAGAAGGCTTCACAGTGCCTAGGGATGTCCTTTATTGCTGTTTTACTTCACTTGAAAATGTTTTTAAATTATTGTCACATTTAAAGTGGCCCTCTGGCTGGGGGCCCCCATGAGCAGGGGCCCCCAGCAACTTTAGGGTTCACTGGCACATAAAACCAGCTATGCTCACACTCACTCTCTTATACCATAAGAGTTGCCCTTCAGAGGTCCTGGCTGAAGACGTCTGGAGATTGATCATTTGAGGTGGTGGGACCAGCCCTGTGGAACTCGCTTCCAAGATCTTTGTGGGAGACACTATTGGTGGAGGTGTTCAAGTAGGGTCTGAAGGTACATCTTTTTAGAGAGGTGCTAACTGCTTATTTATTCTAGAAATAGTAGACTGCTGAATTGTTTATCTTAAATAAGGTTTTGATTTATATATTGTTTTTCATTTGTTGTCATTGTTATTGATATATGTTTTTGCATTTTGATGTGTTTTATTTATTTTAACTCATGCTTGCCTGTACAGCACCCAGAGCCTCTGAGTTTGGGTACTAGGTAAATAAAATCTTACTTACTTACTTCTACTTACTTACTTTACTTACTTCTACTCTCACCTTACCACCACCTTACCTCCACCCCACTCACCTCCACCCTACTCACCTCCTCACCCACCCCACCTCACTCACCTCACCCACTTCCCACCACCCCACTCCACCTACCCCACTCACCTCACCCCACCCCACTCACTCTACCTCACCACTCACCTACTCCTCCACCCACCCCACTCACCTCCTCACCTCACTCACCTCAACCCACCTCCCAGCACCACCCCACTCACTCAATTTTACCCACCTCCACCACCCCACCTCACTTTCCACCTTTACCTACCTCAATTCACCCCACTCACCTCTACTCCCACCTGTTCCTCACCACCACCTCACTCCACCTCCAATCTGCTCACCCCACTCACACTCACCCCACTCACCTCCTCACCTCACTCACTCACCTCACTCATCTTCCACCACCTCTACTAATTTCACTCTAATTTACTCACTTCACTTCTACTCACTTTAACCTTGCTCGAGCAGGAAACCGTGACACCTTTATCACAAAGCACATCACGCTGATGAGTGGCACAGTATACGTGAGCTCTAGCAGTCTGATAAATTTGGGATCTCAAGATTCTAGCAAAGTGTGCAATTTGTATACCTGATATATAGAATCCAAGCACCGCACACAACTCTCAGTAGTATACAGCAGACCCATTTTGGGATACTTTCATATTGTTATAAGAAAATAATGCCTTTATATTTGAAAATTTTGCCCCGTTCTTGCATGATTGCCTCTTAGGCTTCTCAAATAAGGGCAGTGTGTGTTCCACAATGAACCTTGCAAACCTTTCATATAATGCTAATCCCCTGGGTGATCTGGAAGACCTCAAAAATATTTTTATTGTTATGTGCTAGGAAATTCATCACAACAATTATTTAAAAAAATCCTTGTCATGCATGTCATCAAAGCTGTGTCCTGCCCTAGCCAGCTGCCAGTTTTTTATTTTAACAAAAGTACCTTTCCAATTCCTTGCTTTTATTCTGAGCCACTTTCATGTAAAATATTATTTAAACTTTTAGTGATGTTCACCATTTACACATTCTTAGCTGTTAAAAAGACAGAACTGTACATTGTGACTTATAGCATGTACCATTAAGTGATGTCCACACCTTTTGAAACAAACTGTTGATGAACTTTGTTACTGAATATGCATATTTTTTTTTCAGGTCTGTTACACATACAGTTGAGTCTAAAATGTAAATATCTACTACGCACTGTCAGTCAAATGCAGGTATGTTAAATTAAATCTTCCCAAAGAAATAAACAACTAATTCAAAAATAAACTGAAAAGAGCAAAGAAAATCATAAAGATATATGTTGTAAGAGAAGAGCATTATTCTATTAAAATTCCAAATCTGCCAAGTATGCAGTACTGTATGGCAAACCTTAACAAACCCCTTATAGTTGATTTATAACATGGGTTGGTGAAAACGAGCAATGCAATTGGTGGTGTCGCTCTGTGTGCCTGTGGATTAATCCCCAAAAACCCCATACCCTGTTGTGGGTTATTGCTCACTTAGTCAAAAAGTCATAACATTCAAAAAGGGTTCCAATCTATAGCATTGCATTTCAGTTTTTGAATTGGCAGTTTTAAGTGTGAACATGTCCAGCTCCAAAACTTCCAAGCAGACAAATATGTTGTTGGTGTTGAAAACAATAAACTGTGCAGTCTGAGCTCTCCATGTGAGTAAGTGCAGGCTTACAAATTTTCTAAGAAGAAATCATTCTTGGCAAATTGATCTTTTTTAAGCCTACTACAGTGACTTACCAATGAACTTCACAGTAACTACTGTGAAACCTTAAATTAAAAAGAAATCTCAGCTAGAGCTAGGCAATTCACACTAATAATTTCCCAGTTTGAGGAAAAGACTAATTACAGTTCAGTTCTCACCAGCAGGATCTGGGAATAACACTGCTTAAACAGAGCAAGTCTCAAACCAAAGCAAGCATTAATCCAATCAGCTGTGAAAGAATTTTGTTCAGCTCATGAACGGAATAAGCAAGCCAGCATTTCCCCCTAGTGTCAACAGGCTGCTAGAGAAATAATGTTCAGAAATGATATTTCTCAAGGTGAGATGCTAGTTCTGAATTCATTCTATGGTACTATATTTCTCTGTGCATGATTTCTGCCTATTTAAGGCACATACACTGTATTCCTGCAGCTTGTCGAGAATCACATGAAAACATATTTATTAAAACACGCTCAGCATTCTAGTCCCCCAGAAAACTTTTTGCAATGTTTTTGGCATCAAACACATAGGATTCTAACTTGTCTGCTAGAATAACCTTTTGAAAGTGTCTCTTAATCTAATACTAAATGCTTAATCTAGAGCATTCTTTTTAGGAACGGACTAGTGTGCTGATAGGCAAGATGCATTAGCATACTGCCGGTATTTCTGGGTTCATTTATTATACAGATAGCCAGTGCAACTTTAAGGTCACTGAGCAAAGTTTGCATTATTGTGAAAAAACAAACAAACAGCCCTTTTCTTAATTTGACATCAAAGAAGCTGAAACTGAACTTCACATCTGTTTCCACCTGTTTAAACTGAACACTGTGTTTTATTAAATAATACATGTATCTTCCTAATTCTGCAGAACTAGGCATACTTTACCTGGTTCTGTAATACTTGGGCTTTGATCAGAAGGCAAAAGAAGATACTCCCTACATGTTTCAAGGTCCAAGCCAGGGGTGTTCTTCCGGCAAAGCTCTGTGACAAGTCTGATTGCCTGGTGACACAGGTTGGCATTGTCCTCCCTGGTGGCACTCATCTCCCAAACAGCATCATTTACACACCTCTGGCTAGCTTTCTGTGGTGGTCAAATTTTTCCTTTTTAAATATCAAGGAAGAATTATTCCTTTGTAAACCAGCTTAGTTCTCTTCTGCAGCCACCCATGAAGACTTCAAGTATTCAGACTCTCATTAAAGCAACTACTCGACAGCCTGAGGCCAATTTGCACAAACCACTGCTTCCTGCAATCCAACCACTGCCTTTCTGATTGTCTTATTGCATCTGAGATCAGCTATCTATTTACAGCTAAGGCGTGGTTTCTGACAAAGAACCTCCTACTAAAATCAATTTGGTACCCCAATGCTAAATTTTAAAGCTGCAGTGCTAGTGAACTTTGCTAACCCCACATGAACAATCTGTTTTCTTCTATTGCAACTCTTGAAAAAAGTAATCTCTTATTGTAACAATAACATAGCTAAATAATATGAGACAATTACAAAGGAAAGAAAGAATTATTCTGAGCCTAAAATCATAATCAACATGACTGGAAATGTTCTATCTTTCATCCCTTGGGGAATTTTGCATAAAAAATCTATTAATTTTCATCGTAGTAGAAGCCCTTTTATCTAGTCCTAGGAGAAACAACCCCAATGCAATCATTGCAGTGTAGTATTAAGGGGTGCTGTGCTTCTGGAGGAACTGTCCTTCAGAAAATAAGTAAGGTCCTTTCTGTTGATTTCTGGTGGCTATCCAGGAAGAATTTAAAGGGACCATACTGGAAACAGCTTAAAAGAACAGGGGACACTCATACTTTTCAACTGAGTTTATAGTGCCAAGGAATCTCATTTTACCCTTTGCTATTCTTTTATAAACATATACACAAACATTCTCTGTGCAGTTTTGAAAGGGCCACTTCTATGTAAGGCTTAACTGTGGCTTTAGTTTGCCCCAGGCCCCCCAGGTATGTCGTACATAAAAAAAAATCTTTAACAAATGGTCTTAGAAGTTAGATATAGAAAATAATGTATGATCAACTATACACAACAAGGCTGTATTTCCATCAAGGGGTCAGATGACATCATACATCTTGTGAGCAAAGCTTGAGAGTTCTCTATGATGTCATCTCACCCCGAGATGAAAGCACAGCCTCGTTGTGTATTGTTGGCCATGCATTATTTTGCATAGTATAGTATGTTTGTTTTAATTAATTTACCTTCTTTCTGACTCCATCTTGAACTATGGTCAAATAAACAGAAAACAGGATACAATTAAAAACATTTAATGTTAGGGCTGGCCTATCAGTACAGCGGTAGAGCTGCCACTCATGACACCGTTGACCTGGGTTCAAGAATGAGCCTGGATTGTTGGGAGCTGGCCAAGGGGCAAGAGGTTGGAGCATCCCATAGAATGCAATCCTTCTCCCAGGGGGGAGTGTGCCATGTCCTGCTGCAGCACTGCCACCTACAGGTGTGTGGGTGGTAGGGCATGCAGGACATAGGGAGAGAAGGGACATGATGCACTGCTTATCGCATGAGCATGCCACTGCATGTTCATGTCAAGGACATAGTCCCAAATGCAGGTACCCCTGTGGTGTGGGATAGAACAGCAGACCATGGGGAACCAAAGACTGGAAAAACACTCTGGCTGGCAGGATAATCACTGACCTCTGCAGATCCCCCACCTGGTGATGCAGGCTCCTCCAGACTCCAGATCCAGACCTCAGAGGGTCAAGGGACTCCCCACCACCATGCTATGGAGGGCAAGCCATGGGGGACTCAGAGAGAGGTAAGTCCTGGGACAAGCCAGGGTGATGGGGCTACGTGTGCCATTGTTATACTAACGCCAGCAGAGTGAAACCAATACAGTGGCACAACCCATTTGACATCTGCAGTGTCAAATGATTGTCGGAGTGCTGTACAGATACAGTGAGTCCCAGTGTTGGCTGCTGTCCCCTGTAATCCACCTCCCCCCCAGAGTTGATAATCCATAAGTCCAGGAGTGCAGGAGCAGAGCACCCCATGTGGGAGGTGCAGGTGGCAAAGCCCCCCACAAACAGTAAAGGAGTCTCGTGCTGTTGCAGTCGGTCGACACTTTGCCAGGCAATGTAATCACTGTTGGCAAAGTCGTGTCGATGTAAAGTCCATCAACAAGACTTAGCGGAACCACAGGACTGGGAGGTTTGTTGGGAAGGAGGGCCAGCCAGGAAGCAAGGGGAGATAAAAACTGTAATTAATAATAATATGTGACTTAAGTAATAGGTACATGGGCTGGCAACATTACTAGTAGGTCATCTTTTATCAAAACAGTTTATTTGGGGTGTTTTCTGCATTGCTGGTAGCTTCATTACGATGAATCTACAGTGGTGATAAGCATGAGCAATCTTAACGGACATTGGATTCTATGCTTTTGTGCCACAGTAGTGACATACAGTAGCTTCAGTGGTACAACAGCATTCTGACATCACAACAATGATACAACAGCATCTGGCAATGTATGCATTTCCAAACACAACAACACTGTACCATATACTGTAGCTGTGTTGTTGTCCACCAGCTAGGCCAGGTACTGGCCTTTTGTGAAATGATTGTGTCATAAGAAGAAGCCCAAACTGGCTAGAGTTCTCCTGGTGTGTATGATTCATTTACACACTGGCCTGTGTTTTTCCCAAACAGCAAAAGCTATAAGGTTATTTTCGGAGGGATGAGAACCAGAACCCTTCTGTAACATTATGCCACAGGTTACATATTTCGTTCATATCTGCCTCATGTACATACTGAGCAAACGTGTTAAGACTGATTTCAACTTAAGCCACCATTAATGTAATAGTTGTAAAGTAAACATGATATGGCTAATCCAACACTGAAAGTGACAATTGTATAAGCAATCTTATTTTTAATAATGGCATCAGGTAAGGTTGCAACGTCAGCTGCACGGTGTGTGAAGGTGAACAGGCACAGCTCAGTGCCCAATGACTCAAGACATTAGATGTGCAGAACAGTAACCTGCTCTTACTTTTTATTTGCAAAGTTTTCACCAGCTCCTGTAACTTGATTGCTTGCACTTGCTTCAGGATGTTTAAGGATGTGGGCGGCTTTTATTAAAAAACAGTGGTAAATAATAACTGGTATTTATGTTTTTGAGACTGTCCATCCATTTTGGTGTACTACTCATCTGTCCATTATTTATTTATTTATTTCAAAAGTTTTACTGAAAAAGACATACTGAACTAATACAGCTCATTTCCAGATACGTCCGGGAGGGGAAGGGGTGTCGGGGTTAGGAGAAGTGGAGTACAGTAAAACTTAAAAACAATGTGCAATAAATAGGCATAATTTAAAATAATATAAAAATTGCCAGTTACACATGTCTTAGATTTTAGGAGGGTGGATTTTGCTAAAATGGGAAGTTGTATCAAAGAGGCATTGGCAAGAAGGGAGATAGTAGGGGAGTTGAGGAGCAGTGGAAACAACTGAAGGAAGCCATAGAGGAGGTGATGAGCCAATGCATCAGGTTGGTAGATAAGGACAAGAGGAGGAGGAAACCACCATGGTTCTCGAGAGAGGTGGCAGACAAGGTAAGGGCCAAAAGGGCAGGTTTCGGGAAATATAAGAAGACTCAAGGGAGGAGGACAGGGAGGTGTACATAAGGAATCTAAGGGAAGCAGGGAAGGCTGAAAGGAGAGAAAAGGTGCAGACTGAACAAAGATTAGCAAAGACAGTGAAGAAAGGGGACAAGACATTCTATAGGCACATTAGCAAAAGGAGGAAGACGAGGGGATTGTAAGACTCAAAAGGGATACAGGGAGTGTAAAGTGAGACATAGAGGATGGCAATACTGAACAAATACTTCTGTTCATATTCATCAAGAGGGGAGGGTCGGGACCACAGCTGGGTAACAGATATGGGGGGGGGGGGTAGAGGTAAACACAAGTCCATTCACAGTGGAGAGAGTCCTGAAGCAGCTCTCTAAACTGAAGGTGGACAAAGAAATGGAGCCAGATGGCATACACCTGAGGATATTAAGGGAGCTGTGAAGAGAGCTAGCGGCACCACTGGCAGCATTGTTCATCAAGTTACGCAATACAGGAGTGGTTCCAGAGGACTGGAGGAGGACACATGTAGTCTCTGTACACAAAAGTGGTAGCAGAGATGAGGCATGGAACTATAAGCCAGTCAGCCTCACCTCAGTAGTGGGTAAGATCATGGATGCACTGCTTAAAGAAAGAATAGTGGTACACTTGGAATCCAGCAATGGCCAGGATCTGAGGCAACATGGATTCACAGCAGGAAGGTCCTATCAGATGAATCTGATAGATTTTTTGACTGGGTGACTAGGGAGGTAAATTGGGGGGGGGGGCACTAGACATTAACTACCTTGATTTCAGAAAAGCCTTTGACACTGTCCCACATAAAAGGCTGGTTAACAAACTGAGTAGTCCGGGCATGGGAAACAAGGTGGTGAACTGGGTTAGGAACTGGCTAGCAGACAGGAAGCAGAGGGTGGTGGTAAATGGGACCCAATCAGGGGAGAGGGGGTGACCAGTGGGGTACCACAGGAATCAGTCCTTGAGCCAGTCGTGTTCAAAGTTTTCATTAGTGACATTGTGGTAGGACTGGAGGGAAAGGTCTGCCTGTTTGCATATGACACCAAGATCTGCAACAGGGTGGGTACTCCGGACAGAGTCGAGAGAATGAGGAGGGACCTGGGGAAGCTTGAAAAATGGTCTGAGGTGTGACAACTGAGGTAGGTTCATTTCTAAGAAGTACAAAATAATGCACCTGGGAAGGGGGAACCCTGGTGAGAGCTACAGGATGGGGGGAGTTGCTGACAATCACCAATGAAGAAAGGGACCTAAGAGTTTTCATTTCTGATGAGCTAAAGCTGTCAAAGCAGAGTACAAAGGCTGCAGGGAGGGCCAGTGGCATGCTGGGGTGCATAGGCAGCGGCATCACTAGCAGAAGGTGGGAGGTCATGATGCCATTGTACAAAATGCTAGTGAGGCCTCACCTAGAGTACTCTGTGCAATACTGGAGGCTGCACCTTCATAAGGACATTGACGGGGTGGAGGCGGTCCAGAGAAGTGAGACTAAGATGGTACAGGGCTTGCACCAGAAAACATATGAGAAGAGGCTAAATGACCTCAGTATGTACTCGCTGTTGGAGAGGTGGGATCGAGGGGGACATGATAGAAACATTCAAGACCTTAAGGGTATAAACAAGGAGCAGGGGAGAGACATCTTCCAATATAAGAGATGTACAAGAATGAGGGGGCATGATATGAAATTGGAAAGTGGCAGGCTGAGGGGAAATGTGAGGAAGTTTTTCTTCACAGAGAGGGTGGTGGACACATGGAATAGACTGTCTACAGGAGATGGTGGGGCAAGGACAGTGGAGGGATTTAAACATGCAAGGGACAGGCATAAGAGTATCTTAGAAGTGGGAAAGTGGAGTGAAAAGCTATTGACCAGTTAGGGTCAGAGGCTGCAAACCAGTGTAGGGCTTTCGGGCAGATGGATAGGCCTGGCGGTCCTTATCTGCTGACAATTTTTATGTTTCTATGTTTAATTTTAGGGACCTTGGCTATCCTGGACTCTGTGCACGAGGTGTTCTTCAGGCAACTCTTCAGCACCCCGCTTGTGATGGGCCAGTACTGGACCGGGTACTCACTAACAGGGACAGTGTTGCAGACATCAAGGTGAGAATTCACCTAGGAACTAGTAATCACTGTATGGTGTGGTTCAATATAAGGATGACTATGGGATCGAACCACACAAGTGTGAGGGACCTGGACTCCAGGAAGGCAGATTTTATAAAGATGGTTGAATGCCTCAGGGATGACCTGGCAGGGGGGGATGACCTGGGTGTGGTGGAGGAACAGTGGACAAAGCTAACATGGAGCATCATAAAGTAAAGGCAACAAACCTCTGCGTCAACCAAGTGAGAAAAATCAAGAGGAAAAAGAGACTGTATGGTTCTTGAAAGGGGTGGCTGGAAAGGGAAAGGCTAGATATTGAACCCAACAACTGTGGTCAAAAGAGGAATATTTTGAGTCTCTGAATTATTTGTGATTTCCTTGGCGCTTGCCCTGACACAGGAGTAGTTAGGTAGTGGATTCTGCTTCATCGGATGTTCATCTGCAGCCTTATTTTTATGTTGGCGCGCTTGCGCAGCCAACATCTTGCGGCAGTGGAGATTTGGAGGCACGGTCGCTGTTGGGTGAATGCAGAGTACGCACCAGTAGGTGCGTTCCTCATTCCCCAATTAGCCAGCATGCCGGCGCTACACCATGCATAGTTAATGAGGCAAGCACATCTAAGGAAAGGTCCGCTGCAATGTGAGCAAAGCTCATCACGCGCAGTGGACCTTCCTACGTACTTCGCCGCTACGAACATGGCGGCACACTGGCCAATTAAACTGCCAACTTCGGGGGTGCCTAATCCCCTAGTCGGCTTCCTGCCCATCATCTATGCCAACGGGGAGCCATTCCCCATTGGCATAATATGTGTCCCCTTTCTTGCTTGCCGAGGGTGCCCAATCTCTAGCTCATGCACCCTCGCTTTCGTTGTTTGCCGATGGGGTGCCCAATCCCAGTCGGCATCCGTCCCCTACTCCCTATTTGCCAATGGGGTGCCTCAGTCCCCATCAGCTACTGTATTCCCCACCAAACAAAACCACACCTGTAATAAAAAGAAACCATCCACAATGTTTTTTTTTTTTACACCTGTAAACAGAAACGGTCCCTTCCTACCACCGTACTCCACCCACCCACGAGCACCCTGCCTCCCACACCCCTCCATACTTACCTCTGGAGCTCATGGCGCGACGATCTTCAGTGGACCGGGAACACGTATGCACTCTTCAAAGCCAACCACGAACTGAGGAAATGCCAGTAAGCTGTATAGTGTAATAAATAGGGTTTTTTCAACTTTGATGCATATCTCGGGCATTTGTTGGAATGTTTGCACCAAATTTTCAACATGGGGTTTTTTGGGACCCCTCCTCATGAATTCTGTCACTGTTATGACATTAATCAGTCCTGAAAGATGATTTTGCAGTCACTGCGTGGAATCACCTTTTGGGACTGAGTAACGCAAGGACAGTGGCCGTGTTCATGAGGTGGGCTCTCCAAAAGCCTAAGTTACAAATTTGGTGGCAAAAATCCAAAACATGGCTGTTTTATGAGCGTACATTGTGCAGTTGCTACGCATGCTCGTAACTTTGTGAATTTGCAATATTTTCACACCAGATTTTCAACATTGTCATTTTCTTCACCTCCTGTGAACAGTACAGCTGACATTTTTCACATCCTGGCCAAAATGTGTTTCCCACTTCGGTAGCACATCAGCATTAATTAAGCTGTAGAGTATGAAATGACAGTGACATCGTTCATGAGCAGAGGTCCTCAAATGCCTATGTTGAAAATTTGGTGACGAAACTCCTTAAAATGACTGTGTTACGAGAGTGTGTTGTGCAGCTTGCATGCACACTCGTAACGTTGTGCATTTGTGAGAGTTTCTCTCTGGATTTTCACCATTGGCATTTTTCCACACCTCTTGATGAACAGTACAGCTGTCATTTTATTATCCTGCCCGAAATGTATTTTCGCACATCCGGTGCAGAATAGCGCGGTCGCTATGCGAAATCACTTTTTGGGACAGTGTGAGGAAATGACAGTGACACTGTACATGAGCAGAGGTGCTAAAATGCCTATGTTGAAACTTTGGTGCTGAAAGTCCATAAAATGACTGTGTTACAAGCCTGTGTTGCGCATTTCCCACGTACCCTTGTAACTTCACAAATTTGCAATATTTACATGCCACATTTTCAACACTGCCATTTCTTTACACCTCCTTATGAACAGTACAGCTGTCATTTTTCACATCCTGCCCAAAATACGTTTCCACACTGCACCACCAAGGCCAATGCCAGCGCAACAACATTCGACATTGACAAATGCTTGTTTTCTTATGGCTTCAACTGCAGCATTCTCAGTCTCTTACATGTTCTGCTACATAGTTTTCTTTCTCTTACAGGTTCAAGTGCAGCATTTCCATTCTCTTAAAGGTTCAGCTGCAGTCTTCCCTTTGTCTTCATCTTCAACTCAAGCTTTTCCTTTCTCCTACAGATTGAACTGCAGCCTTCTCTTTCTCTTCCAGTGTCAACTACAGCTTTCTCTTTTCATTACAGGTTCAGTTGCAGCTGACTCTTTCTCATGAGACTCAACTCCAGCTTTTCATTTCTCTTACAGATTAAACTGCAGCTTTCTCTTTCTCTTACAAGTTCAACTGCAGCTTTTGTATTCTCTTAAATGTTTAATTGCAGTTTCTGTTTCACAAGCTGAACTACAGCATTTACTTTGTCATACAGGTTAAACTGCAGTGTTCACTTTCTCTTGCAGCTTTACATGCAGCTTTTCCTTTCTCTTGCAGGTTCAATTGCACATTTTTATCTCTCTTAAAGGTTCAACTAGAGCCTCCCCTTTCTGTGTCAGGTTCAACTGCAGTGTGTCCTTTCACAGATTAAACTGTAGGTTTCCCCATCCTGTACAGATTTATATACAGCTTTTTTCCTTGTCTTATAGGCGTATATGCAGCTTTTTCTTTTTCTTGCAGTTTCACTGGTAGCTTTTCCTTTTTCTTGCAGGTTTAACTTATTAGCTGCAACTTTCTGTTTCAAATTTAAATTCAGCTTATGCTTTCTCTAACAAGTTCCACTGCAGCATTCTCTCTCACTTGTTACTTTAACTGTGGCTTACCTTTCTGCAACAGGTCCAACTCCAGCTTTACTTTTTTGTGCCTGCCTGTTGCTTAGAACCTTAGCCCTATGTGAATCAAAACTGAGCTCAGCTTCTCACATGGCTGAATTTTATATGGGTATTGGCCTAATTACCTAATTTATATCACTCAGGAATGTTATAGAGGAAACAAAATACAAAAAAATGGCAAAGTGAAGCTAGTTAGCTAGGTGTTGCTTGACACAGCTGGTAGCACATCCACCTCTGAGCCAGAAGGTGATGGGTTCTAGTCCAACACCAGGGCTGGAGTGGATACCATAAACACTGGCAGCCAAGTGCAGTATTAGGGGAGTGCTGTACTGTTGAGGTGTGCTGTCCTTCCAATAAGACATCAAACCAAAGTCCCTTCTGTCCCTCTCTGGTGCTGTCCAGGTGGAAGTAAAATAACCCAAGGCACTTTTTGCAAGAGCAGAGGATTCCTCCTCCATGCCCTGTTTCCCTTTCCATAAAACCAGCTCATACCGTTGTTAGAGGCTGTTTGTGGGTGCCAATGTGCAAAGTGGCTTCCACTATACATTTACAGTTACTTTACTACCAATCTCTCATTGCTTATAAAGCACTTTGGGATATAATGTATGAGAAGGGCTAAATACATGATAATTCTGTTTTTTCTGCTTCTTCTTCTTCTGCTAGTTTTATTAACACTTGCTGTAAGTAGCCTGTGCAGAAACTGACTAGTTAGAAGGAGCCACGTGTTTCCCTCAGTAATAAATAATTTATCATGTAACCTATTCAAACTCAGGCTCATTCTTTTTATTTCTGTTTGGAGACCCTTTAATTCTCATTGTTTTAACAAGGGTGCATCTAGTAAAAAATAGCCACATAGTACTGTGCTAGCACAAATCAGTACACTCCTCTAGTCACCGCCCTGCTTTCTCCCTCTAGGTTCCCTCCTTTAATTCTATGAATTGCAGCTGTGGTTAGGTAGCTGGCTCACACTTAGGATGACCTCACAGAGGAGCATGCACTGTGGCAGAAGGTGCAGTATCTGGTGCTCACTGATGGAGCAGCCACATCTGATTCAACATGCAGCATACACAAGAGCAACTGCACTCAAGAGGAAAGTAATCGATGTCCATACCTTGTTATAAGGTGAAAAACTGTGCTGGTCATTGTGGTACAGACACTTGATCCAGGACTGGAGACACAGTCTGAGGTCCCCAATGCTTTGCAGATCACATCCACTTCATCAGGGAGACAGACCTCCAACTTTATATTCCTTCATTTATACTTATAGGTTTTAACGATGCAGTGTATAATATGTACTTCTAACTCAAGTGTAAGGGTGAATATCAGACTGCATGTGTAATGTGAGCAGTTTTACAGAAACACAGTTTTTTTTTTCTCCTAAGTGGGTTTAAATGGATAAGCTGTTCTCTAGTGAAGAGTTTCCGCAGTGTTGATTTAAGTTTTTTTTTTAAATATATATTTCTTAGTTTACAAGGCTGCCTGTGGTTTTCATGTTTGATGGCCTAGTAGAGCTCTCTTTGCTATTGGCTGTTGTGGATTCCCTTTGATCAGTTCTGCCCTTTACCTGCTAATCAGAGGCCATCCACTAGTGGTTTGCCTTCCTCAGTATTCAGTTTGGATAAAGGCTGTAGGGGTCAGGTGTCCAGATACCTCAGCAACATGGGTGCCGTGGAAAAAAAATCAACTGTAACAGCAGTTTTTTGGTGCCTACCAAAGGGATTTCTTTATTTGAGAAGGGAAGGTTTTCATTCGATTTCAGGTGGCAGACAGATTACTGGCTCAGGTGGTCCAGCTGCTGGGGAAGAATGGTCTGGTAATGTCTTAAGGCCAAAACAGCTATTTATTTTTTTTCCTGACAAAGCACTCTGATATATGCTGTAAATAAAATTGCACCCAAGAGCATGTTTTGCCTCAGGTTTCCAGTTCCATCGAATCTTCTTCTTTTGAACCCTCTATCCACAGCATGGACATAGGTTTTTTCCTTCCCTCAGGTGTGGTTGATTTTATCCATACCAACTCTCCCTTAGAGTCTGTCAGTTGATTTGATTTTATCCCTTCAAGCTGAGAATCCAGGTAAGAGAATAAAAAGTTTGAAACATTTTGCCTTTTACTTGTTTTGTATACATACACATATACATAGCATGCGCATGCACGTACATGTGCACGTACACGTATGCATACACGTACATAGATACAAACACATACACATACACAGACACAGATACATACACATACATATAAATGGACACAGACACATATAAATAATCATACTGGCATCTTTTGCAAATCCTATATGGGCTTCTATGTGGGCTTCTCTCCACACCGAGGGTCAGGAGAAGGGTCAGGTATCCAAAGGAGTCACATATGGGTACTGCCATAATTCCTATGGTTCCAAGCAACATTAAGCATTTATATTTAAGAAAAGACATGATCAGCAAACAGCATACAGCACCAAAAGTAACATCAGAATGTTTAATTTGTCAGACAATGCAACTGTGAGAAGCAGCTGCACAAGGGTGGCTCAGGCATGCTGGGGCTGCCAGAGACTCAACAAGAGACCAAGATGGGTGCAGGACCTGTCTGATGAATGTTGCATGCTGGGAAATGGGGACAGGAGAGGGCTTCTACTGGACACCAATTATGGGATTATCAAAGAGGAATGGCCAAGGGAGGGGTCACTGGACAACAAGGAATGACTGTGAAGGGATGTAAACTTTCAGAATCATTAAGGCCTACAGGCAAGCCATATGGTATTTGGTTAGGGGTGAAGGGAAAATGTAGGTGGTAGTGCTTCATGCTGTGGCCTTGGTGCATTGTATTACACCATGTAACTAGTGCAAGGCTATGCCCAGATGTCCGTGGTAGTCACGGTCTGAAAGTTTGTGGTCAGAAATCCTGTCTGCAGTCATATGCATCTGGTGACCGTTGTTTGCATTCTGACTTAGCAACATAGGGACATCGTCCCTTGATGGCTAAGTCAGGCCTTTGAGTATAGCAGTTTTTTGGAAGCTGAAACAGAGAATGTCTGTACACTCCAGAGTCAATCACCATCCAATACAACAGTGTATTGGGCCCCTGGAGTTTAAAAATGTATGGTTTGGAAATATTTGGGAACTATGTAAAAGTGCTCATCTTCTCATTAACAGCCTGAACTGCTGGGGCCGAGGTTAAAGAACTTTATTAAACTAAAGAGCAGGTCATACAAGCAGGACACACACAGTGAACACGCCTACATATTGCCTTCAATAAGGCTTCATCAGGGGGTTGTGTTAGAGGCAAAAAGTGTGTGACTGACGGTAGGGTGGAGAATGGGGATAGTGTACAGGAACAGAGTCTAAGAATAATTTTAGCATAATCTCTCATGCACCCAAAATTCACGCCAGGAGATGGTATCCATGATAACCATCATAAACTAATGATGCACTTATTTATTTATTTATTTAGTTAGTTTTTGTTAACCGGGTTAGGTGCACTAGCCAGAGTTGACTATTTTCAGGCACGACCCGGGAGAATACATACATAAAATGAGATGACATTATACAATACATAGTATATAGTACAGGTACATGGTATATAGTACAGGTAGGTTAGAATACAGATCAAGTCAGACAGTACTCGAGATAATACATATAGCTATGCAGAGATGACAAAAGTGACATTAGTACATGCAAATAACTGAAAGTGGGCTAAGTGGCAGCTATAAAGACATTTTATAGCAAAGCTTGTTTAGAAATGCAGCAGTGTCTTGGGCGAAATAGGGTGGTTAGCTGTGAGGCATTAAGTGGGATCAAAGCATGTGCAGGAGTCCCGGGACAGGTGGTGATATAGTTCTTTTTTGAAGATTGGGTGGGAGTTAGCCTACCTCAGGGCAGGAGAGAGGGAGTCCCAGGTGGCTGGGGCGGTGCAGTGAAATGCTCTAGAGCCTTTTGAAGTAAGACATCTGGGTATGGTGAGTAGAAATTTGTTTGCCGAGCGTAGTCCGTGGGCAAGTGTCTGTGGTACAAGTAGAGCTGCAAGAGAGGTGGAGGTTTGGTTACGGATTACAGAGTCTGTGAGGGTCCCTAGGGAATATAGTCGGTAGGCAGTTGGGGAGAGCCAGCCTAGGTCACTATACAGTGTGCAGTGGTGCTTGAAGCGATGGGAAGAGGAGGCATACCGACATATGTTGTTATACGCGACATCCCATTTATGGAGAGCAGTCTTATGGGCATTAGCAAAAGTGGAGACATCATATGTCAGCGCTGGAAGCAGAATACCCTTGGCAATTGCCAATTTGGTGGATGGTGTTAGCAGGTGACAAGTCTTATAGGTGATTCCAAGTTTGGCATTTGTTGCTTTACAGGTTGACTGGATGTGCAGATTGAAATCAAGGGATTTATCAAGGAGGACTCCCAGGTATTTGAAGGATGTGACACAGTCGATGAGAGACCCCTCTGAGTCATGGACTAGGAGGGGTTCTTTACAGGCCCTGAGTTTGGGGGCAGTGCCAAATAGCATGGCTTGAGTCTTTTTTATGTTGAGGATGAGCTTATTAGCATTTAGCCATGTTTGCACATTCCTGAAATCCGAGGAGAGGTTTTTGTTAATGATGTTAACTTTGTCAGCACTGTAGTAGAGGACAAGATCATCAGCATATAAGATAGCTGAGCAGGAGAGTATGGCATAATCTATGTTGTTGATGTATAGCGAGAAAAGAAGGGTCCCAGGATGGAGCCCTGGGGTACTCGATGTCAGTGCTGGTCACATCCAAGAGAGCGGAGTTGAATTTGACAAGTTGTAATCTGTTTGATAGGTAGTTGTTAAACCAGTCAACTACTGAGGATGAGAAGTTAAGTCTATGCAGGGTTGAGAGAAGCAGGGGATGATCAACAAGATCAAAAGCTTTGGTAAGATCGATAAATACTGCTCCAGTGAGTAGGCCTTTGTCCATGTTGCAGAGTACATCGGTGGAGAATTTGAGAAGAGCAGTTGAGGTACTGTGCCCTTTTCTGAAACCATGCTGTGTCTGAGAGAAGGTTGTTCTTTGTGAGATAATCAATGGTTTGGGTTGCAACATGCTTCTCCAGTAGCTTGCTTAGCACAGAGAGGATGGCTATGAGCCTGTAGCTGTTGATATCCTTTGGGTCTCCTTTTAAGGATAGGCGTAACTTGGGCAATCTTCCAGAGATCTGGGACAATGCCAAGAGAGAGAGACAGAGTGAAAATCTTGGCCAGTGGCGAGGCAATCAATGGTGCCGCTAGCTTCAGGAGTCATGGCTCAAGTGAATCTGAGCCGGGGCTAGTGTTGTCGGATATGTTTTGCAATAGCCTTGCAGGGACACTGCATTTTTTTGAGTGGCAGGGACTCCTGCATCCAGAGATGATGAACCTTATATAAGGAAGGGCAGTTAAGCCTCTTTTTAGTGCTATAGTGGGTGGAGCCATGCAGTCCTCGTGCTAGGACTAGGAAAAAAGCACTCCTGCATTCCTTGCGAATGAGCCACCTCACGAGGTGACAAAAGTCTCCTCCACACCTGTGCACCATGGATCACGCCGCGTTTGCACTACTTTTTTTTTACCCAACCTGGAGGAAAACTGTTTCAGCGATTGGTGGGTCCGTGATCACTGAAATACATAACCCCCCACCTGACCCACTTTCTCTGCACCCACCCCCACCCCCCAGAAACATAACAGTGGCACTGGGGAATGTCCAATCCACCAGTGCAGAAATCCTCATCCCATTCCCACCCTCCGCTACCCGCGTATGTGGTTATTCTCCACTACCACACATGCACAGTCATTTATATATATATATATATATATATATATATGTATATATATATATTTTTACTTCATCCCCACCAACCCACACACCCGCAAAAGCATTTTTATTTATTATTTATTTATTAAATTTTGGTAACTGGGTAGGCCCTCTGAGACAAGACAGTCCCTTTTTCAGGGGTGACCCAGGAAGTGCAATACAGTGATAGTGCATTCACTGATATAAGAAATTAGACAAGGAGTAGTCATACAGTAAGAGAGTACATCAATTGCATTCAGTTATGCAAAATAAGCAGTGTGAAGCACAGTCAACAAAATCTTATGTACAGACATCATTTACAGTATTTTTTTTTCTCGGAGATCAGGAGATAGAGAGAGAGTGGAACGTTATGCTAGGAGAATCACGCAAAGAGTGAAAAGGGATTAGGAGTCAATGGAAGCAGGAGCAAGGTGGGCTGGTTAGAAGATAACAGCAAACTTTGAAATTGAGAGAGGAAGGTGCAGGCCAGTATAGAAGGAGGTAGAGAGTTCCAGCAGTACTCAGCAGAAAATGCAAACAATCTCTGAGCCATGGAGAGTCATAAGTTTGGCACTGAGAGAAGGGGCAAGGAGGTAGATCTGAGGACACATCGGGGGAGATGATGTTGAACAATATCAGCAAGGCAAGGAGGAGTGAAGCAATTAACAATCTTATATATAAAGTTTAGAGTGGCATAGCATAATTTTAATTCCTAGGGTAGCCATCCCAGGGCCAACAGGACATTGCAGTGATGGTGTCGAGCACTGGACCCAAGAGCAAACCTGCCAACTCTATGGTAGGCCTGTGATAGGTGAGATAGTACAGATTCAGTAGCAAAGAGTAGTACTGGTTCACCATACATGAGATGGGGCAGGAGTGTGGCATCTACAATTTTGCAGCAGGAGGTCATTGTAAGGAAGGAATGGATGTGGCAGAGGACACTGATTTTTGGTTTATAGTTTTGGTCATGGCTGTAACGTGTGCATCCAGGGTAAGTGAGGGATCTAAGGTGACTCCTAAGTATTTGAAGAACCTGACCGATTCAAATGCATCCCCAGTACATGAGAGTACAGCCAGAGGGGGGAGGGTTGGTGCGGATGAGTTGGAGAATAACATATTCTTTGTTTTTTTAGTATTAAGCAGGAGCTGCTTCTGAAGGAACCAGTCCTCAAAGGTGTGGAAGTCAGAGGCTAGCATTGAATTGAGCCACCTGATATCTGGAGAAGAACGGTACATGATAGCATCATCAGCATATAGGTGAACAAAGGCCTCACCACAATTATTAGGGAAGTCATTAGTATACAGAGAAAAAAATTAATGGGCCCAATATGGAGCCCTGGGGGACACCATTGGTAATGGGCCTCAGGTTAGATAGGGAGCCTGCCCATTTTACTTTTTAGGTATGGTCATAAAGGCAACTTTGGGTCCAGGTCAGGGCAGTGGCATCGAGGCCAAGGACATGCAGCTGTTGTAATAGAAGACCATGGTTGACCAAGTCAAAAGCCTTGATCAGGTCTACGAAAATTGCTCCAGTGGCACAGCCATGGTCCACTTCATGGAATATGTCAAAGGTGACTTTAGTCAGAGCTGTAAGTGTATTGTGGTTTTTCCTAAACCCATGCTGAGAGGTTGAGAGCAGATGGTGGAGGTCCAGGCAATCCTGCAGGTGGTCATAGATTATCCACTCTTGTATTTTTGTTAGGGGGAAAGCATTGAAATAGTCCAGAAATTTTCCACTGTTGAGTTGATACCTCCCTTGTGGATGGGGACAACCATAGCTACTTTCCATTTTTCAGTGATGATGCAAATAAGGAAGGATCGATTAAATAAATCTCGAACAGGGCAGTCTAGGGCATCAGCTCCCAACTTCAGGAATTTAGACTCTAGAGTGTCATGGCCAGGTGAGCTGTCAGCCTTTAGATTCATGAGGAGACAGCGAACCTCTGCGAGGGCTGCAAGCTTTAAGTGAAAGGCAGGATGGTTCATAGAGTCAACTGACGGCAGGGGGTCAGGTTGGGGGGGAGTGGATGAACTAGAAAATAGTGATGTGTACGTGAGAGAAATAAAAAACCTATCCATACTGGTGAACAACTCATTGAAGCCAGAGACAATGGAGGGGGAGTCAGTGAGAAACATAACAGTGACACTGGGGGTGCCCAGTCCCCCAGTGTCAATCAACATCTCTATCCTGTTTTTTTTGTATTTTCTTTAACCTGTAATCCTTGTCCCATCCCTCCATCACTACCATGCATGTGCAGTTATTTCTTATATATATATTTTGTAACTTTCCTCCCCCCAGCCTCCACTCCCCTCCCTCACAGCACCTCTCCTCCCCGAAACATAGCAGTGACACTGGGGGTGCCCAATCCCCCAGTGTCGAAAGGTATCTCCATCTTGGTTTTCCCCCCTTTAATCTGTAACAAGAAAACCATCCATCAATGTCTTTTTCACCATTACAGTCGCCCACCCAACCCTCCTACTCAGTGCCCACCCCCGCACATCCCCAAGCCCTTACTTACCCATTGGTAGTCCAATGCCATAATATTCTTTGGACCGCAGACATGTCTTCTCTCTTGAAAGCAGGACCATGAACTGAAGAAACAGGTATGCCATTCAATGTATTTCAATGGGGGGTTGATCCTAGAGGCATAACTTGGGCATTTTTGCATATTTTTGGCCCAGATTTTCAACATGCCTTCTTTGGGACCCCATCTCATGAAAAATGTCACTGTCATTAGGCAAATCTGTCCCAAAAAGTGATTTTGCAATCACTGGCAAAATCATCTTTTGTGCAGGAGTTGCACATTTTCTCATGCCTGTTCATGATGTGGGGTCATAAGAAGGGTATGATGAAAATTTGATGTAAAAATATTAAAACACAACAAAGTTATGAGCCTACATTGCATTTTGTGAATGCAGACTCATAAATTTGGTAATTGTCAATATTTTTAACCCATATTTACAGCATTGCCATATCTTTACAGTACCTCATGAATGTGAAAGCTGTCATTTTTCAGATCCTGGCCAAACATTTGTTTACACCATGAAAGGTTATTTCATGGTCCTTGCACAAAATCACCTCTTGGGCAGAAGTTGAACATTTTCTCTGCCCCTGTTCATGAGGTGGGGTCATAAGGGAACGTTGTTTAACCAGGAGTAGCACACTAAGCTGAAGCTTGTCTCCAGATGTGACCTGGGAGCACAAGGAAGTTAAATGATTTGCTCAGGTTCACACAGTATGCACCTAGCCAGCTGTGGTATTCAAACCCAGGTCTCCAGATCTGCAGCTCAGAGCCTTAACCCACTGAGCTATGCTGCCTTCATAAGAAGGGTTTGTTGAAAATTTGGTGTAAAAATATTAAAAAACAGCAAAGTTATAGCTTGTGTTTAACTTTGCAAATGCAGCCTCATAACTTTGATAATTGTCAATATTTACCCCAAATTTACAACTTAGCCATATCTTTACAGCATCTCATGAATGTGACAGCTGCCATTTTTCAAATCCTGGCCAAAGTGTTTTTTTTTTTTTTTTTTACATCCTGAAAGGTGACTTCGTGGTCCCTGCACGAAATCACATTTTGGGCAGGAGTTAGCAATTTTTTCTGCCCTTATTCATGAGGTGGGGTCATAGGAAGGCTATGTTGCAAATACGGTGTAAGAATATTTAAAAACAACAAAGTTATAAACCTACTATACGTTGAATTTTGCGAACACAGCCTCATAAATTTGGAAATTTTCAAAATGTTTTTTACATCCCGAAAGGTGATTTCATGGTCCCTGCACAAAATTACCTTTCAGGCAGGAGTTAAAAATGTTTTCTGCCCTTGTTCATGAGGTGCAGTCATAAGAAGGCTATGATGAAAATTTTGCCAAAAAATTTGAAAACTCAACAAAGTTTAGAGCCTACATTGAATTTTGTGAATGTAGGCTTGTACATTTGGTAATATTCAATATTTTATCCCCAAATTTTCAACATAGCCATTTCTTTACAGCACCTCATGAATGTGACAGCTGTCATTTTTCATCTCCTGCCCAAAATGTGTTTTAGCATCCTGAGATTTGATTTTGCAGTCCCTGCGCTAAATCACCTTTAAGCCAGGAATTGCACATTTTCTCTGCCCGTCTTCATGAGGCAGGTTAATAACAAGGCTATGCTGAAAATTTGGTGTATAAATATTAAGAAAATAATTTACAATATTATTACCCCCAAATTCCTTAGCTGCATCCCTTTTGGCTGTGACCAGAACTTGTTTCACTCAGAACACCTTTACATTTTCCAAAAATAAACAACTAAAGTACCTGGCAGATGGCAGATGGTAGTCCACAGGATGACAGACAGCATGGGTTCACAGAGGGAAGGTGATGCCAGACAAACCTTATAGAATTTTTTAACTGGGTGACGAGGGTGAGCGATCAGGGAAGGGCAGTGGATTTGGTCTATCTGGACTTCAGCAAGACCTCTCACACTGCCCCTCATAAGAGACTGGTGAGCAAGTTGGGCAGTTTAGGGGCAGGGAAGAAAATTACAAATTGAGTGGGAAAAACTGGCTTGGTGATGGGGATCAAAATGTAGTATCACTGGGGTTCGCTCTAGGAAGGACAAGGGAACACGTGTGGGGTATCTAGTGATATGGATGAAGCAAATGAGTGACTCAAAATTGAGCGACTCAGTTTGCATGCCCGAAGGATTAGCTAGTGTGAGGGGATAGCAAGGGCAGGGACCAGCGAGCATACAGTGATAGGATGGCAAGGGTGAATGACAGGAAAGTGTATAGTGATGTCATAGAAATAGCAGAAGGAAGTCTGCTGCTGCTGCTGAGCCAGTCACCTGGAGTGGTGGATATGGTGACCGGTTGGGATGGGCATGGTCCCGGGTTTGGGGCTGCCTCTCGGTAAATGTTTTTTAAGGTGTTGGAATTTTTTTTGTTGTGTTGTGCATCCTCTGGTTCCCAACTGTGTTGCCCCCAGCTGTGGTATCCCCCTGCATACTGTAGCCCCTCTCCCGTGTATTATCCTTACCCCCAGTGTCTGTCCCCCCAGAGTTGATTATATCAGTGTGGGGTACGAGGGGCATAGCCCTGACATTAAATGTTATCTTATTTTGTCAGCTTTTTGAATGTTGTGGTTGTGTGGCTGCTTAACTGGTTGCTCTGTTGCTTAGGTGCCGAATTTGTATTTGGCAAAATGGACTTGTTGTCATGTGAGTCGCTGTATAATAATCGCAGTTATGACATGAAATCCAAGTGGGGTACCCCAGGGGTCAATATTGAGGCCAATGCTGTTTAACATTTACATTGGAGACATAGCGGAGGGACTAAATGGGAAGGTGTGCCTATTTGCAGAAGATACAAAGATCTGCAATAGGGTGGACACACTTGGGGGGAGCAAGTGAGAGAGGACCTGTTAAAGCTGGAGGGGTGGTCGGAGAGTTGTCAATTGAGGTGTAATGCCAAGACAAGCAAAATAATGCACATAGGGCAAAAGAATCCAAAGGCTGCTTACACACTGGGAGGGGAGGAGGTTCTGGTAACAGAGCAAGAGAGGGATCTGGGGATTATCATATTGGATAACTTAAAGGAGACAAACCAGTGCAACAAGGTAGTGAGAAAGGCAAATGGAATGCTGGCATATATAGGGAGGGGTATTACAAGTAGGAGAAGAGAGGTGATAATGCCCCTGTTCGGGTCCATGATTTGTCCACATCTGGAGTATGGGGTACAGTTCTGAAGACCTCACCTACAAAGAGACATAGAGAGAGTGGAGACAGTCCAGAGGAGGGTAACCAAAATGGTGCAGGGTATGCACAAGAGGGTATATGAAGAGAGGATGGAGGAGCTAGACCTATATTCCCTGGAAACAAAGAAGGAGAGGGAGGATATGATTGAAACTTTTAAATACCTGAAAGGGATAAACAAGGTGAGGAATGGGAGCATCTTCGAGAGGAAAGAAACCCCCAAAACTAGGGGACAAAACTTAAAACTGGAGGTTGGAATATTCAAAGGAAATAGGAGGGGGCACTACTTTACAGAGAAGGTGGGGGTCCATGGAATAAGCTACTGAAGGGAGTGGTAGAGGCAAAATCAGTAGGGGAGTTCAAGAGGGCATGGAATAACTACATGGGATTAAACAAAAAATTGAAGGATAAATACCTTAAAGGGGAAAACCGGACTGGTAGCTACCTGGGGGAGGCACAGGGGTGGGGAGTAAGGTGGAAGGGTCAGAGGTACCTATGGGGAGGGGACAGGGACAGACTAGATGGGCTGATGGGATCCTTTTCTGCTGCAGATGTCTATGCTTCTAACATTGCTGACTACTGGGAACTTAACTATTAGTATGTTATTTCAGGGTTTAACCCAAGATGAATATAGGGAAGATGAGGGAGTTCTAAAAGTTATTATACCTTTTAAGCTATGATCTAAAAGTCTGTTAATGTGCCCATATAAAGCAATGCTAGCTTGTTATTCAGTTTTGCATGTTTGTTTGTATCAGTTGGAGAGCAGTAATTTAAATTCTGGTAGTGAGTTCTCTGTATCAGTATAAAAGCTGCAGTTTGATTCTGGCATTGAACTTTTATGTTAGAGAATTTATTGGGAGGTAACAATATTCCCAGTTACTAGATGTGTTCCACATTGTTCTGGCTATGATAATATGAAGTAGGCACATGTAAATATATTATGCAGCATTCAAAGCATCACAGCAAATGTATCTTGCTAAGCAACTCTAAAAGGATTTGTCCTAAGAATGTATCTAATATTATGCTTGCTTTGTTAGCATACAGAGTTGATTGATGACAGTACTAGGGCTGTGCAAAATTCAGAATTCTGTCATCAGAATTGGTGTGGAATGCCAATTCTGCTTCTGAAATGCTTTTTGAAATTTTTTTTTAATCTCAGCAGAATTCCAAGAAGCATTTCTGTGTAATTTCCACAGACCACATAAACTACAGAATATTCTTTCCATGGATTATGAAAAAAGAATCCACAGTTCATGTAAACTGTGGATTATTAATTTGCAAAAAAGCATTTTGCATGTGAAATATTGGAATTCTGCTACATATGGAATTCTTTGGAATTTACTGAAATTCTGCAGAATTCATTCTGTCAGAATTACAACACTTCGCACAGCCCTAAACAGCACTTACTATACTTTTTGTTTTGTTTTACATAGCTGGATATATATATATATATATATATATATATATATATATATATATATTATATATATATATATATATATATATACATACACATGTTCACCGCAACATAACCCAGACAGACCATCTTAGGGTAGCTGGTTGAAACTTGGCTTCCCAGCCAAATGCCCTTTGGGGTAACCCTTGCCTCAGTGTTTGCGCACAGAGGTTCTTTGTCTTTTAAATAGTTTTTTATTTTAATGGGTTCACCATAACATAACCCAGACAGACCGTCTTAGGGTAGCTGGTTCATTCCACTGGGGAGTCAAACAGACGAGGCATACTGATGAGCCCTGGTAGGACGAAACAAGTGTCTATGTCATCTGTCAGCACCCTTTGCAAAGTTGTGTGAGAGGCCTTTCGGCACCATGCAATTCTGCTTAAAGTTGAACCAGCATAACATTCTGTGGTGATTTGCATATGCATCCCAAGATGCTTTGCATTGTGTGGGCATGTGTGATTTTGTATTTTCTTGAAACTTGGCTTCCCAGCCAAATGCGCTTTGGGGTAACCTTTGCCTCAGTGTTTGTGCACAGAAGTTCTTTGTCTTTTATATATATATATATATATATATATACATACATACATACATATATATTCCTGGGGAGGTTGTTGGGGCTAAAACAGTGGGGGAGTTCAAACATGCATGGGACAGATACAAGGCAGTTGCACTGGGGGGTGGCAGGAAGTAGGCTGTTGGTTAACTAGAATCTGCAGCTTATCCAGTAGGTAGGGAAATGGGCAGACTGGGTGGGCCAAGTGGTCCGTATCTGCTGTCAAAGTCTATGTTTATATATATATATATATATATATATACACACACACACACACACACACACACACATATATACTTACAATACCTACATGGATGGATAACTAGCTTTGTTTATTTCCTTTTCTCTTTTATTTGAACAAGCTTGCCAATATTAATAGTGTACACAGCAAGTACCATATAAAATAGCTAATGCATTATTTAATTTGTTTTACAGTATTACAAGGGTTGGTGTATACAAAATATATAGCATGTGCAGGGGTCTGTAAAAATGCAATATGAGGTAGATATATAATTTGTAAGTATTAATCTTGTATAAAGTAATGCTGATATACATATCAACTGGTGCACATGTGTTGGGGGTTATGATTTTCCCACATGCAATATCTGAATGGCTATTTTTATTGATGCATAGACACATAGGCAATGACGGCCCATCCAGTCTGCCTACCCTACCTAATTACTCGGCACTGGCCCTATTGATTTTGTAATTATATTTTTATATTTGTTTTTCAATTGAAGATGGCTACTGCTGCCCTTGAATAAGTGGTATTACCACAAAATGTTGGAGGCTAGTTATTGGCTTCACATTTGACTTGAGACTAGTAAAAACGTATTCTGAAACATTCATTGAAACTCTATTATCTTTAGCGGCTGTGCACAAGATTCTCACGGGGTTTCTGATTTTGGCTATAATGAAAGCGGGGAAATATTAATGCATTTGTAAGCATGCATTAAATTTGCAGAAAAAGTGTTTCCTTTGTGCTAGCACTATTGCTGTGCTGCTTTCATGCAGTCAGGGTCTGCTTCCTGGGAGAGGCACAACAGTGTGCATTTTCACATGCACTACAGTAGCCAGGGGTGGGGCCACATAAGCATGGTAACATCAGAGATGATATCTCCAAAGCTGCTCCCTGTGGGGATCTGAGGGGCATCTTTGTCATGTAGCCATGACATGGGGGTGGGGTGGGAAATGTAGCCACTGGAGTAAGGCTACACAGTGTTCTGCAGGGTGCATTAAAAAAAAATACCAGCAGCAGTCAGCATGTGTTCCCTAGAGTCACCAAGAGACTGCCCAATCCCGCTCTGCTACTCTGTTGCTGAATCTTGTACTTTGCACTACATTCTCTATAAAAAGCCACACTACGCATGACTTGGTGGACCATCTCACAAAATTGTAACTGGGGAGCTGTTATGTCCAGGGGAGGAGAGAGGGGGAAGGATGCCTGTGGGGAATGGTAGAAACACATAAGCAGAGTGAAGTAGTAGGGGATCCTAACTGTGTGACCTAACTGGCAATCAAGCTCCTTGAATCCCAGCATGTTGTTGTCCCAGCCCAGAGGCAGACCAGCATGCAGCCATCTTAAAGATTAACAATCTAGTTCAAGCCTCAAAATCTAAAACTGGGACTGGCTTAGGTTTCAAAGCATCACAGAGGTGAGAAATGTGGCTCTCAGGAAGGGACATGATGGACCACCCACCATTTGCACACCCCCTGCCGATCAGCCCAGAGAGATACTGGCTATGTAAGATGCCACTCACCTGCCCTCCTAGTCTTGGCCAGAGGATGGGGGAAAGAAAATAAAACATAAATGCTAGGCCAGTGAGTTCAACAAATCCTGCCGCGATCTTGGGTCAGTGACTACGTTGATATAACAATGTAGAGGAAACAGAAATCTAAAAGGCTTTCTCTCTTATTAATATGCATCTGAATTATGGAGTGTGCCATTCAAATGAATACATAGGCGGATGTGGCTTTTCTGAAATAGGGTCCAATTAGTGGGCTGAGGCTCTGCAACTTGTTCTCGCCCTAATTAACAACCTTCTAAAAGCACTAAAAATAATTTTCATTGTGTACGATGTTGTTTGAAATTTGCCGACAGACTGCATCAGGGTTGTCAGTTAAGGTGCATAGAACTTGATCCTCTCTAATCCATCATGATATTAAGGAAACAGAAAACAGCTGCATAAATTGAAGGCTGAATACAAACACTGTTTGCTCCATCATGAAAGAAATGAAGCACGGAGAAGTCTCTTAGGATTATAAACACTATCCATATCAGGCAATATTCAGAGTCTTGCGAGTATTTCTGCATTCTTGTTTTTGTCAGTGTTTCTTTTCCATTTCAATTGTATGTTTCTCTTTATGGCTTTCTGTGATTCCTAGATTCCCTTACAGTAACCTCCCCAAACCTTTGCTGATAGACTACTGATGGACCTACACTCTCACAGATTTGAGGTTCATTGAGAAGCATGTACCACCCTCTATGGACCACCTAGATAGTTCTCAGTGTGACCTGGGTCCAGTTCTTTTTTCTCTGTTCTTCCCTAAAATGTAGTAACAGATGGCATGTGGAAATTTAAAACAGAAGAACTCGGGCCTGCCTGTTGGTGCAGCAGTAGGGCTACTGATCACAACACTGGTGTCCTGGGTTCAGGGATATTCCTAAATTGCAGGCCAGGGGAGGTAGATTGTGTATCTCAGAAGATGCTCTCCTCCTCCGAGGAAGGAGGGCAAATAGCTCTACTGTGATACTGCCAGCTGGGTGACCACAGGTGGCAGTACAGTCAGAGTCACAACATGGGTGGAAGGATGCTGGCTGATGCTCTGCTGGGCAAGCTTGCATGCACTCTTTCCCGTATGCACACTTGTCCAGCAATGTCCTGAAGGCAGAGATGAAAACAGGTAACTTATTACCTGTATGTTGGCTGTGAAACTAGACCTGGCTTCTGGGGGTGGGAGTGAAAACTGTGTATTACAATAGATTGGCTACAAAACACAGTTTGCACATACAGTAAATAACAGTTACTACATTTTTCCTTGATATTCAAGGAATTCAGGCTTTAGTATCTGTATTCACACATCCCCCTCATATGTTCATATTCATAAAACCTTAGCTTGCTCATGACCTTTATTTTCTGTGACTAAAAACATTATTATTTATTTATTTAGCCTAAATATAATGTCATCCTCATTAAAGTTGCATTCTTACCAGAGCTGAAGTTGCTACTGTAGTTTTAGATGTTACTAAATTTGGCCATAACCCTTTTAATCAAGAATGCAATCTATATGATGAAAGACTTGAAAAGGGCAGTGTGGCATAACTAATAAACATTTGTCAATGCCAAATGTTAGCTTGCATGTATGTGCTGTGCAGTTTTTTGGTACTGATAGTGCACAGATGCAGATGCCCTGCACGGAGTGAAGACTCTGTCCACGGGCCTTGCACTTTAGTGCAGCTATGGATGTGAAGAATTCATAGGGCTGTCTCGTGGGCTGCAGAGGTGCAGAGCCCTGTGGTCCCTGTGCTTCCATGTGGCCGTGGATACAGATGCACAGGGCAAATAGTGCATCTGTCAGCCAACGCACATGGCACTCTGCCACCCACATGTGGAGAGGAACAGGGCCCTATGCCAAAAGGACAGCTGTCTTCTCAATATGGTACCCAGGCCCATGTGGGCAACCCTGCACCTTTCATTCACTGGCTGAGGGTATGTCACATAACAGCGCCATTCCCCCACCCTCACCCCTTCCAGCTGGGACACTGAGCTCACCCCTGAACTCAGTTCACCAGGACAGGATCACAAAGCATGGTCACTGGGTGAAGAGTGGCACTATGCATAAAGGTTGTTAAAAAATTATATATTATTTTTAATTTTGACCCCAGCTTTTCAAGATACTCATTTTATGATTTGCCTTAGGAACATGACACGTACCATTTGTAGTATATTGCCCAAGATGTCATTTTGCACCAGAGGTGCAGAAACACATCTCATCCAGGATTTTAAAAATGACACGTCACATTCATGAAGTGATGTGGTAAAATGGCTATGTTGAAAGTTTGGAGTCAAAATATTGAAAATTAGTGAAGTTATGAGTGAACATTGAAGTAGTGTAATGTTCATTCGTGGTCTGGGCATTTTACCATATTTGTACATCAAAGTTTCAGCGTAGCCTTCCTTTTACTCCACCTCATGAACCCAGTAGGCGAACATTTTCATATTTCTGCCAAAATGTCATTCCGCGCCACCAAAGCATCATTCCATGCCACAGGTGTGAAAACACATTTTGGCCAGGATTTGAAAAATGACAGCTATCACGTTCACGAGGTGGTGTGAAAAACTGGCTACATTGAAAATCTGTGATCAAAATATGTAAAATACCAAAGTTACGAGCAAGTGCAGAAAAATTTCAATGTATGTGCATAACTTTGGGATTGTTACAATTCTTTATCCAAAATTTTCAACATAGCCTTCTTATGACCTCACCTCATGAACAAGGGTGGTGAACATTTTCAAATCCTTCATGAAAGGTGATTTCACAACTTGACTGTGAAATCACCTTTTGGGCCTGATTTGCATAATTTTAACACCATTGGTTATGAGGTGGGTTCCCAAAAAGGCCATGTTGACAATTTGGGACCAAAATATGCAAAAATGATAATGTTATGCATCAAAGTTCAAAACCTCATGGAACTGCACTTACCTTAGTTCCTCATATTGCGGTCGGCAGTTCCAGCAACAAGATGTGTCTTCATTTGGAGAGTGGATCTTTGTCCTGTGACCTGTTCAGGTGAGTGAGGGTGTGTGTGTAGGGTGTGGGAGGTCCGGGTGGGGGATGTGTGTGGGAGAGGCAGATCAGTAAGGAATGGTTTTCTGTTTTACAGGTTAAAAAACAACAACATTAAGTGACAGTTTTCTTTGTTTCAGGGCTATTTCAACACTGTGATTGGGCACCCCAGTCTTGGGTTCTTGTTTGGAAAGAAAGGAAGCCAGCATCCTGGAAGGGGGGTTAAGAGAACCAGTACCAGGGATGGGACACCAGTCCACTTGTATTTTGAAAATATTGATAAAAATTGGAAAGAGCAGACAGGTGTGAGCAACTTGTAGGGGACGGGAAGAAAGAAGCTGTACCGGGGGTGGGCACCTCAGTTTGCTTAGCAGACAGATAAATAGAGAGAGACAGACAGATAGATAGATAGATAGATAGATAGATAGATAGATAGATAGATAGATAGATAGATAGATAGACAGACAGGCAGACAGACAGATAGACAGACAGATAGACAGACAGACAGACAGACAGACAGGCAGAGAGATAGATAATTCAGTACAGCAAGCTATTGTGGAGCTAAAGGGGAGACTGAAACCCAAGACCTGGTGGCAGCAGCACTGTAAATGCTGCATGTCGATGAGCTGCTTGCTCACCGGCTTCATGCAAATGAAAGGACTGAAGCCCCTTTTGATAGGAGTGGCTTTGATACTTTCAGCTACACAAAGTTTCTGCCCTGAAAGCAGTGAGTGATGTCACAACCACAGTGTGTGGTCATTGGACTGGACTGCCAAGCCCCTTCCATTTTAAACTGTAATGGGCTCAGCAGTGACACACCTCTGAAATGCCATTAAGTATAACAAAACATTTCTTGCACATGCACAAGCAGATGTAAAAAGGTGTCACCTGGGTGTAAGTGGTCCTTATTTTCTGGCAAATTCTATGTTCGTATTTCTTCAGTGGGCCTCAGATACATCTGCCCATCTGTATCCCAAATGCAGTTTTTATAAAATAGTTCTATACTGTGTATGTTTGTATAAGTCCTATCAAGTATTGATAAGCCAGGAGAATGTTAATAATAGTTTGAAGTTACAACTGTAATGGCCATCAACAGTCAAATTATTGATTTTGTGTTGTTAGTCAGGACCTTGTTTGCACTTTGGCCTCCAGCATAAAATGTACGGTATATGGATATGGATGGTGGTCATATCTCTATATGTTTAAAATCACTAAAAGGTGGTTTATAACATATTGCCTTTTCAATGTTTCTTCTGGGTTTAAAGTGGCTTAAATCACTCTAAGCTTATGTAACAAAAAAGGGAATTGGTGCTGTAAAATTATATGCAGTTGGCATGCATTTTTCTGATCCATCACTGAGAGCCATCAGGATTGGATGTCCAGAGAATGAAAACATTTATAAGGTGTCAAAAGATTTGTTCTCACCATGAAATATTAAGATACGATTAAGGATAAGATAAATATATGTACAGTACATGTATATTTATATGTATATTATATGTATATGTACAGTATATTTATATGTAAATGCATATGGATAGATATATATATATATATTCTTTGCAAAAAAATACTGTGTTACTACACCAGTTAGGGTTCAACTGGTGCCACAAAAGTAGTGAAATGTGGTGTTAAGACTTCCAATCCTGACACTCCCTCCCCCAAGTAGCAAAAGGACAAGACGACACAAGCAACCACAGACAGCCATCACCAGGTAAGGGAAACAACATACAACTGTTTCCAGATGACACTAATGCAGTAGAACTAATGTACTATCTTCATGGATTTGTTTCTGTGGTATGCACACTGCAACACATACACATTCACATTTGGCTACAGATGGAAACCTACAGTACTCAAATCACAATGCTACTTCTCTGTGCAGAAGCACAGGCCACCACAGCCACAGATAAAAATCAATGATATCCAAATTACAAGAGCTCCTTTTCTGCAGAAATGTAGACCCCTATAGGCTAGCGCTTCTGCAGTCACAGGTACTCATCGACCCTGTAAGACATATATATACAGTTCTGTCTGCAGAAGTGCAGACCCCTGTGGGGCCTGCACTACTGTAGCCGCAGGTGTAAAACATACACAGCAACCTCTGGCTACAGAAGTGCAGGTGCCATGAAATCCATGATATTTAAATTGCAACAGTAATTCTGTCTGCAGAAGCTCGGGCCCCAGAGGTTCTTTGGCCACAGGTCTAAAAGACTCACACTGACTTCTGCCTACAGAAGCACAGGCCCAAGGCCTGTGCTTACGTAGTGCCATATAGAAAATTATGCAGTGGATCAAGCTATGTAGCGAGGTACTACCTGCTACCCTCATAGGCCAGAAAAAAGCTGTTTTGGCCTAATCTGAACTTTAAAAGGTAAAAGTTTACTTTTTTCAGGTAAAATGCCAACCCTAGACAAAACTACTACCCTGTTGAAAAAACATCTAGATCTGCTGTTGAAACCATGATACCCACATTGCAACAGTAGTTCTGTCTGCAGAAGTGCAGGCCCCCATGGGGCCAGCACTTCTGCAGCCAGAGGTACTCATGCACTCTGTAAGAGATACACACATACAGTAACTATGGCTACAGAAGTAAGGTGCCTTTGGGGTTACAAATCAACAAAGCAGACACAAATCCACAAAGGTAGTACAGCAGTGCCACTGCATTTGCATAATCTTAAAACAGTTGTATGTTGTTTGTCTTACCTGATGAGAATTGTCTGTGGTTGCTTGTGTGGTCTTGTCCATTTGCCACTTGGGGTTAGAGTTTAAAATCCTAATCCCACGTTTCCCTTCTTTTGTGGCAGTAAATTGAACCCTAACTGGTGCATTAACATATTTGTTTACAAAGAATTCAGTTTCTTTTTGAGACTGTGGAATTGTATTCTCATTCATGCAGGTCCCTTTTGCACAGGGCCCTTTGGACCCTGGTGCCAAGGGAAGAGTCTGTCTGCCTACAGGCCCTTGCACTTCCATGTGGCAATGGATGTCATGAATTTGTGGGTCTGTCTGGTAGGCTGCTGAAGTGCCGGCACTCCAGGCCCTGTGCTTCCATGTGGCGACAGATGCAGACATACAGGGCAAAGAGTTCATCTGTCAGTCAAAGCACAGGGCCCTCTGGCACCCATGGGTGCAGAGGTGCAGAGGTGCAGGGCCTTATGCTAACAGAATTCTCTTCACAATATGGTATTTAGGCCTTTGTAGGCAATCCTGAACTTCCCCTTCCCAGTCTAGGGTGTAGTGTTGCATGACAACGTCATATCCTCAGTCTCAGCCCATCCATCTAGATCACTGAGCACCCCCCCCCCGAACTCTGCTTATCGTCACAGGATGACAAAGTACTACCTGCTGAGTTAAAGGCTATCAGTACACACAACTCCTATTTTTTTTTTAATTTTGACCACAAATTTTCAGGATAGCCATTTTATGACATCCCCTTATAAACATGACATTTGACATTTATAGAATAGTGATAAAATGTCATTTCATGCCACACATTTAATCCAGGATTTGAAAAATGACACCAGTCACATTTATGAAGTGGTATGAAAAAAAGGCTGTGTTGAAAGTTCAGAGTCAATATATTGGTAATTACCAAAGTTATGAGCGAGCATGGGAAAATTTGAATTTAATATTTTGACCTCCAAATTTTGAACATAGGGTTCTTATGACCCAATGTCATGAACTCAGCAAATGGAAAGTTTAAAATCCCACCCAAAACATCATTTCACAGGGTGATTGTGAAATTATCTTTTTACTTGGATAAGAAAAAAATGTTCTTGCTTTGTTCATGAGATGGGGTCCTAAAAAGGCCATGTTGAAAGTTTTGTGGAAAAATAATTGAAAATTAGCAAAGTTATGAGTGAACATTGAAATATTTCAACATTCACTCATAACTTGGTCATTTTACCATAATATTCAGCCAGATATTCAACATAATCTTTTTATGACCCCACCTCATGAACCCAGTAGGTGAAAATGTTAAAATCCCACCCAAAAAGGTGATTTCATGGAGCGACTGCAAAATCGCCTTTCATAGAAGCATAGAATTTGACTGCAGATAAGGACCGCTTGGTCCACCTAGTCTGCCCATTTCCCTACCTAACGGATAAGCTGCTCATCCTAGTTAACCAACAGCCTACTTCCTCCTACCCCCCCACTAGAATTGCCTTATGTCTGTCCCATGCATTCTTGAATTCACCCACTGTTTTTGACTCCACAACCTCCTCAGGAAGGCAGTTCCATGCATCTACAACCCTCTCTGTGAAGAAATACTTCCTCACATTACCTCTGAGCCATCCCTCCCATCTTCAAATTGTGTCCCCTTGTTCTTGCACATCTCTTCCTCTGAAAGATGCTACCCTCTTGGACTTTGTTGATTCCCTTGAGGTATTTGAAAGCGTCTATCATATTCCCCCCTCCTTTCCTCGAGGCTATACATCTTAAGCTCCTTTAGTCTTTCTTCATATGTATTCTGGTGCAGACCCTGCACAATTTTGGTTGCCCTCCTCTAGACAGCCTCCAACCTGTCTATGTCTTTGCAGAGATGGGGTCTCCAGAACTGTACACAGTGCTCCAGATGTGGTCTTACCAACTGTCTGTACAGAGGGCCAACAACTTCTTGTTTTCTACTGCTCATGTCTCTCCCTATGCATCCCAATATCCCCCCAGCCCTCCTTACTGCCTTCTCACATTGTTGACCCACCTTCAGGTCATCTGATGTGACTACCCCCAGGTCCCTTTCCATTTTTGTTGTTGTCAGTATCTTACCCCCTATTGTGTACTCTTGCCCTGGGGTTTTGTTTCCCAGGTGCATTACTTTGCACTTCTTTGCATTGAATCTAAGCTGCCATACATGTGACCATTCCTCCAACCTTGCCAAGTCCCTTTTCATCCTTTCCACCCTGCCTTGCTTATCAACCCTGTTGTAGATCTTTGTGTCATCTGCAAAGAGACATACTTTCCCCTCCAGTCCCTCTGCAATGTCACCTATAAAGACATTAAAAAGGACCAGTGCCAGTACTGAACCCGGCAGTACCCCACTAGTAACCCTCCTTTCTTCACTGTGGACTCCATTTACTATTACCCACTGTGTCCTGTTGTCCAGCCAGTGTTTTACCCAGGCAACCACTCTGGGACCCCCTCCCAGGCTGGCTAATTTGTTTATTAATCTTTTGTGCAGAACTGTGTCAAAAGCCTTGCTAAAGTCTAGGTAGGCCATGTCCACAGCCCCTCCCTGGTATACTACTTTGAAATCAATTAGATTTGTTTGACATGACCTTCCTGCTGTGAATCCATGCTGCCTTGGGTTCTGTGCTCCACTGGCCTCTAGGTACTCAACAATACTTTCCTTCAGAAGTGATTCCATCATTTTCCCTACCACTGAGGTCAAACTAACAGGTCTGTAGTTTCCTGCCTCTGTCTTGCTTCCACTTTTGTGAAGGAGAATCACATCCACCCTTCTCCATTCCTCAGGTACCACACCATCCTCCCATGACTTATTAAAATGGGTAGTCAGTGGTGTTACTAGTTCTTCCCTTAGTTCTTTTAGAATTCTGGGGTGAATCCCATCAGGCCCCATTGCTTTATCCACCTTCAGTTTTAAGAGTTCTTTCAGAACCCTTTCTTCTGTGAAAGGACTATCAACCCCCATCCAGAGTGCTTCTATTGATTGGATTAGGTCTCTCCCTCTGCTTTTCCATTGTGAATACTGAGCAGAAATATTTGTTCAGTATCCCTGCTTTTTTACTGTCGCTCTCTGCCCAACCACCTTCCTCTTTATTCAGCCTCAGTATCCTTGCCTTCGTCTTTCTTTGTTCTCTAATGTACCTATAAAAGTTGTATCCCCCTTCTTAACCGAGTTGGCTATCTTTTCCTCAGTTTGGGCCTTTGCTATTCTGACTGCCTTCCCCGCTTCCTTCTGCTTTAACTGGTACAGTTCTCTGTCCTTCTCCTTCTATGTTTCCTTATACTTCCTGAATGCTATCTTTTTCTCCCTTACCTTCCCCGCCATGGGGGACAGATGTGAAAAATTTCACCCATCTCATTCATTAGGTGGGGTCTCAAAAAGGCCATGTTGAATATTTGGTGTAAAAATATGAAAAAAACAACAAAAGTATTAGTAAAGGTTCAAAATACATTGAAATACATTTACCGGACTTACCTTATTTTCTCATATCGCAGTCACAGTTCCAGCAGGAGGACATCTTTCTAACCAAAGAGGGAATCTATGCCATGGGACCATCATTAGGTGAGTGGGGGTGTGCACATTAGTATCGGGTGGTAAGTGCTTACTCGGGGGGGTCAGAATGGTGGGGGTTGTCGGGGGCTGAGATCGATGAGGGACTGTTTTCTTCTTTTTAGATTAAAGTAAGAAAAAGGAAAAAGTTCAACAAGGGATGTTTTTCTTTTTTTTCAGGGGCACCATAGCTGACACTGTGGATTAGTCACCCCAGTGTCAAAAGGTCTTTGATAGCACTGGGGGTGGGAACCCGGTGCTGCTGCATATGTATGGGGAGGGGGTGATCTGGAGTGGAGGGGGTTCTGATGAAGTGGTACCGGGGTGGGCACACTGGTCCACTTAAATTAATATGATATAAATTGTTAGGAGCAGAAACAGCTGACTGAGCTGGGAGTGGGAGTGGGAGAGGGACTACTAAAAAAACTTTAGAAAAAGAGCACTGCCAAAGATGAGGGAGGTCTGTAGTTCATGAAGGTGTCTGTCTTGACCTTTCCAATTACTCACAATTCATTGTGAGACTACCAGTCACAGAGTTGACGAAACTGTGATCTTAGTATGAGACCAGCGAGACTTTCTTCACTTCTGATCCTGAAGGAGGGAAACGTGTTGCTGGCTTGGAGCTCTGCAACAATTTGGAGGTCAGCCTGGTATAGTGTACGTAAACTACGGAGTACAACTGTCAGAAAAAGTACAATAACTGGAAAGATTATATAATGGCTAACTGCCCTCATGAAACAAGACAAATTTACACATTTGAATGCACTACTCATGAAGGGCAACATCACTTAATGTCACGCTAAACTGGGCACCCAGGATTTTGAGGTTCCAGAAAAGTTATTTCTGGCCCTAATGTTAAAAAAGACCTGAATCAAGTTAACACATCCAGATTACCTAGGTTCAGGAATTTGGTTTTTAAAAATACAGTCCGCTTCAGATAGTAGGATATGGTTACGCTACGTAATGCTAGGAAATAGATTTACACCTGTGAAGAACAATAAGTGTATTTTGCAGTTTAGCGAGACAGCGTGAGCAGTACATTTTGCTTTAGTGGAATGGTGTCTGAGTAATGCCTGATTACAGTCTGATCCAATGAGTCTGAAATATAAGTTAGCACCTAAGTTTGCATCCAATTAACTTGCAGCTGTTAAAACCCCATCTCCATCTCACTGTCTCTCATTCATACATTCTCACAGCAAGGTAATGGAGGAGCCTGCAAGGTATCACAGCAGGCGGTACTATGTCTGGGGGCATGGTCTGGGCCACCTGGACAGACAATAGAGACCCAGGTAGGACTGCCCAGAAGGAGCCAGTGGGGATAGAGTTCCTGGGGGGGGAGGGAGCTTGTGGCTAGGGACAGGGAGGAGCTAAGCCCTTAAGAGGTGCTGCACAGGAGGAATTTCTCCTTATTCCACCTTGTCCCAGGTCACAGGCAGAAGAAGGAAGCTCAATTAGCATGTCAGACACACCAACACACCAGAGGTAAGGGTTGGGCTGGGCCTGTAGGCCACATGGCCTGGGGTTTGTACAGGTTAGGAGGATGAGTACAGATACCTTGCAGGCTTCCTCAGCTTGCCTGTGCTCTCTGGTAGCACCTGAACTCAAGCCTTGCTGAGGGTGCTTCCCCTGTTTGGTTCAATATTGGGATTTAATTGATTGCTGGTGTTCCTGATGGAGGGCCTGGCTTGGTCCACTGGCCCCATGACTAAGGCAGTGAACTACCCCCGGGAGACGGTGAGCCACTGCTCACATGCGGAGTACCTGGGAGTGAATAAATTACTTTCAGGTGCTCCCAGGTTGCTTCTGTACATTTAAAAAATAAATAAATAAAGCAAGCTCCCTTCTCTGTGCTCCCAGGGTGCTCTGGTAAACAAATTTTCAGCTTACAGAGCGATCCCTGGGAGAAACAATCACTTGGTTTCCAACCCTCCCCAGGTAGTAGGGGTCCACGGCTTTCTTGCCTGCAAGCCAGCACCCCCCATACCAAGCAGTAGTGATGCTTGGTGGTGCACAGAAAAGGAGCCAGTTCTTAGTCCCCAATTAGGTGGAAGGCTTACCTGGGTGGCAGCAGCACTGTTTCCTCGGGGTGGCAGCCACGGAGCCAGGAAGCTCTTGGCAGGTCCTTCATCACCAGACAGGCCTCTCAGCAGCCCTTTCCTCTCATGATGGGGTAGCAGTGGATGCTGGGGCGGGCACTGGAGTGCCTGCAGCGGTCTTAGCAGTCAGCAACAAGCACAAAAGAGGCAGCTGGCTCAGTTTAAACAATAGTGCCGGAAAGCTTCCTTTGTCACCCCGCTCATAGTGGGGCTTACCCGTAGTAGCTTGGAAGTCCAGTTTGCTGGGTTGGCATCCCTGGGCTCCACTTTGAGAGGGGGCCTCCATGAGGTGTAGCATCCAGTGGGATATGGTACTTGGGCATTGCAACATGGTTCCCAAGCCCCCTGAGCCTGATGGCATGGTTGCAAAGCTTGTGTGGAACAGTGGCAGCCTCGATAGTACACTACTTCTTATGCATTGGGGCCTCGCCACACGAAGATTGCATGCACGCATGCGTGGGGCTGTTAGGGCCTCACGCATGCACAATGTATCGGCAGCCACCAGATTGGGGATGGCTCAGGGTGGCCATCGAGGGGGACCAGCAGTGTGAATGTGCAAATTAAAAGGCAGGAGATAGAGGGAAAGAGTGGGTTTAAATCCCACAGCTTCCATTTGCATACTGTGTGAACCTGAGCAAGTCAGTTTACTCCCTTGTGCTCCCAGGTTGTTCCGGTAAACAGGCTTTATATATATATATATGTATATGCATATTTATACAGATACTGAGTAAGTAATGCAGCAGATTAGAGCTCGTGGTTGGAGTTTTGAAGACCTGGGGTAGAATCCCTCAGCTGCCAAGATAGATAAGGGGTGGCTTCCTAAGGGATAGCACCACAGCTGGTGAAAGCAATAAATTGCCAGTGTCCTGGGGGCTTGAGGTCCCAGCCCAGGAAGTCCAGCCCGTGTAGCCTAGTGGTTACAACAATAAGCTACGAACCGAATGACTCTTTAGGCAAGGTACATTAAAAGATTTAAAAAAAAGGGGGGAGGAATGCAGCCAACAGCATGCTGGGCAGGTAGAGGTTCTGGCAGTATGAATGGAGGTTTAGAGGGGAAAGCGAGATGGAGCTCAGAGCGCACAGCAGGCAGACCAGGGGTGGCTCCCCTTATCCCTCTTCTGCGAAGCTTGGGACAATTAACCTTTTAAGGCTATTTAGGTGGTTAAGCCAGGTGGCAATGGCAGTGCTTTCAAGTTTTAAGCACAACTATAGTATGTTCCCAGAGTCTCCGCCGGAGAAAGAGGGGAGGCACAAAAAGCCATAAGGCCCAGGAAGGGCACAGAGAAAAGGGTCACTGCGTTTGGTATTAACAGTCTCCCACAGTCAATGACCCATGTTGCGTGTGGCAACATCAGCTTAAGTACCAGCAAGGAGGAGTGGTCGTGACTGTGTTTGATTTGCAGATTAACGAGCAGCATATTGAGAGGATGAGTGGAGACCTAGAGCAACAGCTGGCAGCCCTCATTCGGGGTAAAGGTAAGGCATAGGATGCACTTTTCAGGGATCAGGGCAATGAAGGGGGCTCAGGGCCTTCAGGGCTGCTAACCCCACCAGAACCCTGGAACCAAGAGGATGCCAATCCGGTGAAGAAGCCAGAAACTCCAGCACTGCTGACCATGCCACCTGAACCCATAACCCCGACGGTGGTGCCTGGCATGCTGGGGCAAGGCCCAGAGAGATTGACCCCCACCATGGATGAGAAACCAGTGCTGCCTCCACCTTTAAAAAAGCCACGCCGGAAAAGAACCAATCAGGGATCAGTGGCAGCAGATCAAGGAGCATGTATGATTGATTTAGACCAGCTGTCAGCTGATGAACTGGGGGCATTGCTGTGGAGTGGGGGTGCCCCAAAAAAGAGCAGGGGGTGACAGCAGAAACAGGGCAGAGAGGAGGAGTCTGTGGAAGAGCTGGTAAACCACAGGGCAGAAAGAGATGTGCCAGCATCCCTAAGCCTGGGCCTTCCAGGAGGCTTACCACAGGGTCAGAAGATACCACTGCAGGCAGGCCAGGGGACCTCTGTACCAGCGGGACACCAGCAGCCCACCCCACCACTTGAGAACTCCCCATCATGGGGTAGGGGCCATGGCTCCTGCAACAGCTAGCTCAGGCAAGTCAGGTTACCCAGCCAATGGCAGTTCTCAGAGGCCTATCCGGGGCAATACCATTAAGGGTGGGGGATACTAGCATACAGGTGCCGATCGGCAACCTGGGCCAATCCGGAGTAGAGCAAAAGCTAGACTGGTTGCTGGAACTCCTCACGTAGCAGAGTAGGGCTCGGCCAGGAGCAGCCCAGGTGGTCCCTGCTGCAGTGGATATCAGGGACGCTGGGACAGGAGCAGCAGCATTGTCACCACCAATACTGAGGTAGCAAGGGGTAGTGAGCTTTCTGTCTCTGGCAGAACCCATTGGAGCACACTTGCCTGACAAGGTGAGGCAGCAAATAATCAACAGAGAATACATTGAAAATTTTGTCTAGCTGAACTGACCTAAAGAGCCAGAAAAGGACAAAAAAGACAAGGATGGAGATGACGGGGTTGAGCAGAAGTGCAAAGCAACAGTGCGGTGGACGTGGGAGAATGGGGCAGCAGGTTTCACAGTCTATGCAGGGATCCTCACCCAGGGCAGTCCAGGGAAAGCTGAAGGGCTGTGGTTCTACTTCAATAAGATAATGACCTTGCATGCCAGTAAGCCAGGTGTGGGGTGGTTAGAATATAATGAGGAGTATCGAAGGAGAAAGCAGATGGACACAGTACAGTCTTGGGCAGTCTTGGACCTCCCACTGCTGTGGATGATAGACTTTGGGGGAGGGGTCCAACATACAGATAGTGGTTTTCCAGTGAGGCACCCCCCATTGTTGAAGAAAGGCTATCAAGGGGGCAATGGGGGAAAATGGGGAGGAGGGAAAGGGTGTTGTTTCAGCTACAACCAGGGATCATGCAAGACCGAGCACTGTAGATACAAGCACGAGTGCATGGCGTTTGGGAAACCACACTCATTTCAACAGTGTGGAAAAGCTACAGAGACGGGGACAGGGAAGGCCAACAATTTTTGCCCCTTTCGGAAAGGAGGGACAAAGGCTGCCAACACTGGTCAAGGCCGGAAATATTGAGGGGTGGCTGGTCAACTGCCCAGATAGGGCAACCACTCACTCTTTGGCAGCAGGATTCAGGGAGGGGTTTTGTATACCTTATCAAGGCCCAAGGAGGGCATACGAGGCTGACAACCTGCACTGTGCCAAGGAGCACCCAGAGGTCATGCGGGACAAACTATGGAAGGAGCTGGCCATGGGTTGGATCAGTGGCCCCTTCACCTCCTCCCCTTGCTCATGCTTCAGGGTGTTTCCCATTGGCTTAGTCCCCAAAAAGCACCGGGCGAGTTCCGGATGATGAACCACCTGTCGTACCCGGAAGGGGATTCAGTCAACGCCTACACTGACCCGGTCAACACCGCAGTGTATTACACGTCATTTGACAGGGCAGTGGAGGTGGTGCAACAGGTGGGATGGGGGGGCACTGCTGGGCAAGGCTGATATAGAATCAGCATTCCTCCTGTTGCTGGTGTACCTGGCAGATAGGGAACTACTGGGCATGAAATTTGACAGGTACTACTACACTGACAACTGCATGCCCATGGGGTGTGTGGTGGCGTGAGCGGATTTTGAGCAATTCAGCACATTCCTGCACTGGGCCACTGCCCAGAAAGCCAAAGTCAACCACATGGTACACTATTTGGATGACTTTCTGTTTGTGGAGAAGGCCAGTTCGGGGCAATGCGCAGATATCATGGCAGCATTCCACGAGGTGTGCACTGAGTTGGGTGTACCACTGGCCCAGGACAAGAAGGAGGGGCCATGCACAAGGCTTTCCTTCCTGGGGATTACAATTGACTTGAACGAGCAAGTGTTCCGGCTCCCCCAAGATAAGCTGGCAGCCTTGCACACCCAGCTGGGCTCTGTAATGAGGGCGCACAAAGTCATGTTATGGGAGCTCCAGCAACTGGTGGGCCACCTCAACTTCACCTGCCGGGTAGTGCCCATGGGCAGGACATTCATGAGGTGCCTGGTGGGTGCTGGGGCAGGTTGTATAAAACTGCACCATAGAATCTGCTTCACAGCGGCAATGTGGGAGGACCTAAGCATTTGTCAGGCATTTCTACAGTGCTTCAATGGGGTATCGATGTGGCCAGTTCCAGTGTCCAGCGAGGAATTGGAACTCTTCACAGATGCCTCGGGGGGGGCATGGGATCAGGGCTTACTTGCAAGGTAAGTGGTGTGCTGGGCGGTGACCTCCAGAGTGGCTAAGAGAACACATTATGAGGCAGATAACGGTGATGGAATTCTTCCCCATTGTAGTGGCATTGGTGATCTGGGGGGGATGTGCTGAGGGACAAGCACATCACATTCAGGTCTGACAACACCAGAGTGATGCCGCAATAAACAAACAATTAGGGGGCAAGGGCCTGATGGGCAACCTCATGCAGGTATTTGTCCTGAAGTGCTTGTTGCTGAATATCAACTTTAAGTCAGTGCACATACCAGATATTGAAAACGGCATCACTGATGCACTTTCTCATTTACAGTGGCAGAGGTTCAGAGAATCGGCACCAGTGACAGACCTACAGCCCAAGGAAGTCCCTCCATTCCTTTGGAAATTGATAACCCAGAAGCCTGGGAGTTGATTGAGAATGCTCTGGCACCTAGGATGTGAATAGCATACCAGAGGGGGGTCAACTGTTTTCTGGAAGTGCAATACACATGAGGGTAGGCAGGAATATGGCTGATCCCGGTGACACAGCTGTGCAAATACGTACTGATCAAAAAACATGCAGGGCCACCCGGGCAACAGTCGAGCAGCACATGGCTGGCATTGCCTGGTTTCAGAAAGCCAGGGGCTTCCCCAACTCCATGAGGGCATTTGCAGTCTGGAAGATGCTGAAAGGTTGGGCACAGGCGGCCCTGAGGGGCACGGACAACAGACTCCCTATCAGCCCTACCATATTCAAGCAGATCTGGGACGAGTTGCCAAAAGTATGCTCATCCCCAGAGGAGACAAGGCTCTTCTGGACAATGTACTTGGTGGTATTTTGCGTTGCATTCTGGGTGTCTGAGCTCATGCAGCCCAGCAAGGCCACTGGGAGACCATTAGCGCTGGCTGATGCTGACGTGGAAGTCCCAATGTCTGGGAGTCTTTGTCCACATACAGAAAAGCAAAACAGACCAACTGTCCCACATGCGGTGGGGCCGATTAGCGGCACCCCACGGGCTCCAGTGGAATGTGGGAGCATGGGTGAAGGATTATATAGTGAAGCGCCTGGCAATAGATGAGGCCTTCTTCCATCATGGGGATAGTGGCCCCCTAACAGTGTACCAATTTAGGCATGTGTTGCAGAAGACCTTTTGATTGCTGGGCATCTCAGCAGAACACTACAACATGCATTCCTTCAGGACCGGGCACAGCATCACATGCCAGAGCAGAGGACATATCGGATAGGACAATACAGACATTGAGTAGATGGAAGTCGCAGGCTTTTGAAAGATACAGAAGACCACACGTCATAATTCTCTCTTACTTTATTTTGGATAGGTGTTGTGGCCTGAGCAGAGCAGATCTGGATTTGTAGCCACTCATACATCTACTGGGTGGCCCTCAGGGCAAGGCAGTATCCCGGAGGAAAAAAAACCTGTTCCTGGCACCTGAGAGGGCAGAGGTGCATTGGTTGGGACGGCGCAGGATGCGCTGGAACGAGTTACTGTCAACACTGTTTGCAAAGGCTCAGAAGAGGTCACAGCCTAATGTTTTAGTCATTGATTTGGAGGGAAATGATATAGGGGTTATACCTGTGAGAGCGCTTAAAGAGAGGGTGAGACAGGATCTGACAAGGGTGAAGCAATGGCAGCCCCAGGAGCATATAATTTGGTCCAATATGGTGTAGCGGCAGCAGTGGCGGGCACACCCAGAACATTAGGACAATAGAGAAGGTGCGCCAGCTGCAGAAGGCATCCATGCGACCAATTATGGACTCAGTGGGGGGTGGTCCATAGCAAAGCACCTGGGAGTGTCTGTAAAAAAGCCAGGTCTGTATAGAGGGGATGGTGTACATTTATTGGAGGAAGGAGCAGATCTGTTTCTGGATGACATACTATGGGCAGTGGGTAGAGTATTAGGGTGAGGTGCTTGTGTGGGGTGAGCTAGTGAGATCTCACCTTGTGGTGGCTTGGTAGCCTTGGAACATTGTGGGAGGGGGTAACAGTGGATCATGTGCCTTGGCCATCCAGATCTTCCTGAGGCTGACAGGAGAGTGGAATTGATGGATGGCGTCCGGATGGCACCCTCTTCAGGCAGCGTCCCATGGCATGATGGATCCTCTGTCGGGGGAGGAGCTAGCCACAGCTAGTCACATAGCCATCCCTCATGCCCCAGAGGTTGTTGCCCTTGTGGGGTCCTGATTGATGGTAAGGCATCCCTTCCCTAGAAGGGAAGGTCAACCATCAATGATCTAGTTGCTCCATGGTGAGCTAGATTCCTTCCAAGGCTATCTAGCTGCACATATCACGCTGAAACAAATGTATATATGGATAATTGGTTTATTAATAAACACATAGCTGTGGCCATTTCTCCAAAGCTCGTTGTTGTGTCAGTTTGTTCAGGTGAATGTGGTAAATGCCTTCAAAAGACAACACACCCCAAGAATGAGCTGTCACTCACTGACAGAGTAAAAGTCCTGAAAGCATTTGATAACCCTACCAGCTCATTGGCTGCTCTAGTCACCCAATTTAAGATCAGTAAGAATCAGGTACTTCACATCAGCAAAAACAGAGATGCAATTTTTGGCAGAGTGGCACCTCAATGCTAATCCCGAGCACAAACGAAAAAGGGAGGATAAGGACTGTGCTGTGGAGAATGCATTGATGGTGTGGTTCCAGAATACACTAGCTAAGGGTGCACATCTCTCTGGACCAATGTGTAAACAAAAGGCCAGCAATTTAGCAATTTGGATGGGGCACTCAGGTTTTGAGGCTACAGATGGGTGGCTATCAAGATGGAAAATCTGTCACCAAACTGTCTTCAAGTATGTGGGGAGGGGGGAGCAGGATACAGACACATCAGCGACTGATCTCTGGCTCATAGCCATCCTCCTGGGTTGGCTGTCAGGATTCAGGAAAGAGGCTGTTTTTAATGCTGATGAGATGGGCCTCTTGCCAAGAGTACCCTGACCAAAGACATTCCACTACAGATCAGGATCTAACAGAAGGGGGGAAGCTAAAGACTGCATCGCAGTCCTTTCTTTTGTGAATCTCACTGGAACAAAAAAAAAACAGCTCTTAGTGATTGATAGAAGCAAAAGACCAAGATGTCTGCCTAAGTACTTAAAAATCCTCCATTTCATACACGGGGGGGTCACAAAACAATCTGAAGGTGCAAAACCTTCCCTAAGTCCCCAAAAGTTCAGTAGCTGCAGAAAAAAAAAGGGGAATTTGCTCAGAGTGCTATACACAAAACTTCTGCAGCTGCAGAAAAAATACACTGCGAACTGTGGAAAAAAGTTCAGCTGCAGAAGTTCCTGAGGGAAAAAGTCTTTGATAAATATGGCACATCCCCTTAAAGGCTATTCTCAGCCAGTGTTTTTCCTCAGTTGTGGAAAAAATGTTGCACACATGAGAGTGAGGTGTAACACTTCCTGAGCAAAATGCAGTGCCCCAACAATTGAAATACAACTATAGTGGAGGCCAGGCACAAGTAATAGCACACCAGTGGGTGTATAGCAGTGGCAGTTGTTACAGCAACACTAGCACACATTGTCATTGAAAAACAACAAACAACCACCACCAGACCCGGTGTAGCCCATGAAGGAGCCCCACAGGCAGTAGAGACTGAAAAGCCTGCAGTGAGAGCTGCTGCAGGCAACAGAAACACCCCAGGGAGAGACACGACCATCAGGCACAGACAGCCACTGTAGTGCATGGTTTTGCTGGTACCAGTGATGCTGCAGTGGTCCCAGTTGAGGGAATGGTTGCTGGACTCTCTATGGATACTTTCAGCTACATCTATGGCAAGACTGTCAAAGTCTGCTGCTCCAGCTAATATGGATCACCTGTTGTTGTGCCTCCTAAGCCTTTTCTGTAGCTGCGGATCGACAGTTGTGGATTTTCAGCACTTGTGGAATTTCCACAGCTGCTGAATTTCCGCAGTTGCTGGTTTTTTTTTTATGGATTTCCACACGTGCACAATTTTTCTTTCAGAATATCCAGCACCAGCATTTTCACAATGCTGCAGGCCCTTTTCCCACAGCTACAGGATTTTGGCTGTCTTTGCGAATCCAGCCCCACTTCCTCAAATGCCTGAATGACCTCAGCAATTCTTTTAGAGTGGTCATTGGCCTAGAAAGGTAAGACTTGCTGATCAGGTCTTGCTTTTTTGGGATAACTGCATTGCTTAGCCTACAATCTTACCTGCTGGCTATTTAACATCACCCTCACCTTCCCCCCCCGAACACCACCAGCATTCTACAAACTATGGATATGGGGTGATTAAAAATCTGAAGGGCCACTATAGATCCCTAATCACAGGAACAATTATTCAATCAATTGATGAGGCAACAAGTGCTCACATCGCCAAGATTGCCAGGAAGGTGAATTTACTGGAGGCTACATACAGCATGGACCAGCGTGAAACTGAGCACTATCCAGCACTGCTTTAATAAGGCTAGGTTCGCAGCTGAAATATCTGGACAGCCTACTGGCCCCACCTCAGTGATGGAAGATGTTCTTGTCCCTGCATTTATGGACACCACCACTTTTGATGCTTTTGTTGGGATGGACAATGATGAGCCCACCAATGGCGATTTAAGTGATGAACAAGTCATTGAAGTGACTTGCAGGGCTACCGAGGAAGAGAGAGAGAGAGAGATGGTGAGGACAACAGCGAAACCCATGAAGAAACTGCAGTCCCCACTATGGATGCCCTTGTTGGTCTTCACTATGCCATGAAATGGTGCCAGAAGTGATATGCTGATGTACCCTACAAGAAACTAAACAAAAGAAGATGACAGATTTCATTGGTTCCATGACAGAAGAGAAAGACAAGCTGACTGATGAACCCACTTTATGGTGATCTAAAAATAGTTTATGCATAAGCACCGCTAAAGCACAACCCCATACTGTACTGATTTTAATAAAGATTACAGTACTGAAATAAAGAAAACAAATAAAAATCAGAACTGCACTAATCAATGATACCCCCATGAATGAGCACTTCATTGCTGAATTGCAAAAGCCATGCTCAGTTTAATGAGATCTGCTTAAAAGTTTAAACGGGACACTGCACAGTCCACTGGATCATGCTGTTCAAATGGCTTGTACTATACATCATTTTTAGATATTTTCAATGTGTTTTTACTTTGGAAAAATAGGAGATAGTGGCTGTTGTGACCCATGAAGCTGTTTTTCGGGTCATGATAACTAAATGGTACAAATGCAAAATGATCTTGTGACCCCAAAATGTTCGAGTCATCAGAGGGTTATCCAAAAACCCTACTAAGCATGCTCAGAAAAACAACTTAAATCCTTATAACTCTGGAACTGGTTAATATTTTTTCATGAAACCTTCAAAAGACACTATTTTTGCACAGGCTGCTTCTACTCTAAATGTTTTGGAAATAATTCCATGCCATCTAGGTTGTAGATGAGGCAAACAAAAATGTATAGTAAGTATAGGAAAAAATGTTCCTTCCCATTAAAAATCAACATTCTGTATCTCGGAAACCACACAAGGTGCCATCACAAAGCTTGTCGTGTCTTGAGAATTTGCCTCCAACACAATGCATGCTAAATTTAGGGAACTTCATCGAACACTGCCAAAGATAATAAGGTGCAAACATTGGAGTTTAACATTAAACTCCTTACTCAACCCTAACTATTCATGTTATAAACATCTGAACACAGGTACTGTTTTCAAACATCCTGCTACAGGCATGGAATATAACAATGGACACTTTATTAATTGTTCCATGACACATGTGGTGTATTTAGCAAAATGCAAGTGCCAAGACTTTCATGCAGGCAAAATGAAAAGATCTTCGAAATATAGGATAGCGGAATATTTGCAAAGTATCAACAAACTGAATAAAACAAATGCACTTGCTGCACATAGGAAGCTTAAAGGCACTGGTCATGAATTTATATTCCAGAGTTTGGAAAAAATACATATGAATATTCGTGGTAGTGACATTGATAACAGGCTTTTATAAGCTGAGAGCAGGCGGCAGTTTGCGCTTAGGGCACATGGACACAAAGGTTAGAATGCCAGCTATAGCCTTAACCCTTTTCTAAAACATAAATAAAATATACATTGAGTTATAAGGTGAATCAATACTTGGAGCAGGGAAATGATCTGCATTGTTAGATAATTTGTATAGAAATAGAATATGATATCTGGGTATAATTCTTCATTGTTATGTCTCTTATTGTATAAACTATTTACAGGCTTTGTTTTTTCCAAAATTTATTTATGTCATCTGTTTCATTTATGATGAGTTCCTTTTTATATATTCAAAAAACTTAAAAGGTTATTTTGATTGTCTTTTCTTGAGATCGAATCAAATCAACTATTTCATATTAATTTATTCTATAAGTCACTTAGATAGGTACATTCTTAGTCACATTGTTTATGTTATGAGTAATTTATATGTAATTTATATATGATGTACACATACTGATTTATAGATGGTGTATATATTTAAGAAGTCTGTTTTGCACATATCTTTTGCACATTTGCACTTTGTAGAAATAGAATTGTTAGGCCACTTAGTTGGTGTGAAGTATTTTAAATGTAAAGTAACTGAATATTGTTTGATGTATTGGAGGTGTTAGTAGCCCTTTAAGAGGTTCCTTTTTAACTATGCACCTTTCTTGTTATGTGGCCCGCCTTGAAAAAGCGTACGCGCTACATGAAACGTTGGCGTGTGAGGGCTACTGCTGTGTCTTATCTGCTTTCAACAATAAAAGCAATTGTTTAACTTGACCTAGCACTGGAGGTCGTTTTTGTTGGTATGCCATGTTGCTCCACTTTTTGAGAGGTACAGAACATTGATATTCATGGAGGCACTGGCAGTCTCTCGGGAAGCCACCTTGTTGTTTACTTTAACCCTATCTAAAGCTGTGGGGCCTGTGCTTATGTGGCTACAGATACAAATCCACGGAAGTAGCACATCAGTGCTAATGCATTTGTGTCATCTGGAAACAGTTGTATGTTGTTTGTCTTACCTGCTGATGGCTGTCTGTGGTTCTTGTGTGGTTTTGTCCTTTTACTGCTTGTGGGGGAAGTGGGTTGGAAACCCTAACATCACATTTCCCTACTTTTGTGGTGTAAACTTGAACCCTAAATGCTACATCAATGCAGTTTTTTGCAAAGAATTTCCTTTCTTCTTGAGATAGTGGAATCATATCATTATTAATGCAGGACCCTTTGGGACCTGCAAGAACAAATGGAGACACACAGATCCCTCTGGGCCCTGTCCCAAGGGAAGATTCCTTCTACCTGTGGCCCTGCACATCCATGTAGCTACAGATACAGACATGTAGGGCAAAGAGTCCATCTCTCAGCCAAAGTGCATGGCTTTGTGGCACCCATGGGTGCAGATATACAGGGTCCTAGGCCAAGAGAAGATTTCTCTTCTCTATATGATACTTGAGCCCATGCAGACAACCCTTTGCATTCCCTTCAGAGACTGGGTGCCATATGGCAGTATGGTCCACCCAGTCTTAACCCATCCAGCTGGCTCACTGAGTTTGTCCCTGAATTTAGCTTATTGGCACAAGATCACAAAGCACTATCCACTGTGGTAAAGGTTGGTACTACTCACATTTCTTAATTTTTTTTTTATTTTGACCCCAGATTTTCAGTGCAGTTGTTTTATGACTTCCCCTTATAAACATGAAATATCGCATTTATAGAATATTGGCCTAAACATCATTTTGTACCACAGGTGCAAAAACTCATCTCATGCAGGATTTAAAAAAAAGACACCTGTCATGCTTTTGAGGTGGTATGAAAAAAATGGCTAAGTTGAAAGTTTGGAATCAAAATATTGAAAATTTGTGAAGTTATGAATAAACATTGAAATATTTCAAAGTTCACCCATAACTTGGTCATTTGATTATATGTTTACCCCTAATTTTGAATATAGTGTTCCTATGACCCCATGTTATGAACCCAGTAGGTGAAAAATGTTAAAACCCACTTGAAGAGTGATTTCACAGAGCATCTGTAAAATCACCTTTTGGCCCAGATTTGAAAAACTGCGCATGCCTTGTTAGTGAGGTGGGTTCCCAAGAAGGCCATGTTGAAATTTTGTTTGAAAAATATTGAAAACTAGTGAAGTTATGAGTGACTGTTGAAATATTTTCAATGTTTACTCATAACTTTGTCATTTTACCATATTTTTCCACCAAACTTTTAATGTAGTCTTTTCTAACCCCACCTCATGAACTCAGTAGCAGAAAATGTTCAAATCATGCAAAAAGGTGATTACATGGGGCATCCACAAATTCACCTTTTGGGATAGATTTTAAAAATTTCACCTAACTTTTTCACGGGGTGTGGTCTCAAAAAGGCCATGGTGAAAATTTAGAGGATAAATATTAAAAAATAACAAAGTTATGAGTAAAAGTTCAAAATGCATTGAAATACATTGATTGGACTTACCTTATTTTCTCTTATTGCAGTCGCCAGTTCCAGCAGCAACATGTCTTTTGTATCAGAGAGTGGATCAACATCATGGGACATCTTTACATGAATGAGGGTTTTACTTTTACTGTGCTGACTTCTAAATGAAGTGGAAGTCTATTTTGAATAGTTCCATGAGGCAGTGAGTAAGGGGAGACTGCAGGCTCACTGCTGGCACTCAGGCCAAAACCACACGAAAAAGGATCCCTTCATACAAAAAAAGAATATGGACTTAGTTCCCCTCCCCCCCAATTCTTTTTCATATGAAGGGATCCTTTTTTTGTCTTTTTTTAATTTATTTCATACAAAAAAGTATGCCTTCATTCAAAAAAAAGAATCAGAAAAAAAAATGAAGTACAACATTATTTTTTCATCTGAAGGGATCATTTTTCGGATAGCCGAATTCATTTTTCATATGGCCATATGAAAAAGAAAATCAAGTCACAAAAAAGGATTTTTAAAATGAAAACAAAAATACATTTCGGGGTCAATTTTCCAAGAACTAAGTGTAGAATCCACCTAACGGGGTCCCGATGAGCAAGATACAGGTGTTGGTGTATGTGTAGGATATCATTTTTGTGGGTTTTGAACATTTAAAAACAAAAGCAGAAACAAGATGGCAGCCATACTTAAAAGGATTTTTTCCTGATGCAAAAGGATTACCCCATACAAAAAAGGATCCTTTTTCATACGGACCGAATTACTTTTTGTTCTGTGCAGCTATCCAAAAGACCATGCTGAGCATGTTCAGCACCGAACTTTTAAAATTTTATAACTTTGAAATGGATTAATATTTTTCACCAAAGTAGCAAAATGGACCACTGTGGCCCAAGCCCTTTCTACCCTGAAAATTTCAGACTGAAATTCCAAACCATCTGGGTGCTAGGTGATGACAAAAAAAAACAGAAAAAAACAATGATTTTTTTCACGTTTTTTGCCATCCACGTCTCAGAATCTGCACATCCACTGGAATAAAACATGGCTCATCAAGAGATCTACACTCCAAGACTGTGCTTGCAAAATTTTGAGGAAATCCTTGGAATGGTTGTGAAGCTATCAAAGTGCAAAGTTTGATGTTTAACATAGTTTGATGTTTAACCCTGTTCAACCCTAACAGTAGTGGCACTACTGTGCCACTATAATATAGGTAGTATAACCTACTGAAAACAGGCATTGTGCCTAGTGGACTTTTCCTGGTTACCAAAAGAATTAAAGAAGTCAAGGGCTGTGCAATACAAATACTATTCAAAACAAATACACACAATTATAACTCTAATTAATTATTAATGAGCCTAACGTGGCTCCTGATTAGCTACTGGATCAGTCATTAATGTCTTAGAAATGACTGATCCAGCCATCGACTGATGCTGTATGGCATGTATGGCTTGCACCACTCTGGTTGAAAACTTAATTGAGGTAAAAATAAACGAGAAAAAAGGAAGTTGTTTTTGCGGTTAGACTTATAATCACAATAACAACCTCGACGCTGGTCATTTCCTTGGATTAACGACCAGCTGGAGGGAGGTGTCCCTCGGCTGTGCCTCCGGCTACCCATCCTTCCAACCGTTCATTAATCCTTTGGAAATGACCGGCATCTCGGTCACTATTGCTTAAGTATTGCACTTTTTATTGCTGACGTCTTGGAACAGAAGAAGAGGAGGAGACAAAAACAGCTAAGCCCACTACAACCAGCTTCCCTACACGGGTGGAGTTGAAGCACTAATTATATCCCTTTATCTCTCCGCTTCCTATGTTTGCCTCTATCTGTTTTTTCTCTCCACCTTCCCTGCCCTTGCTAGATTTACTTCTATCCCCCATCTAACAAAGTCCCTTCCCCTTGCTAGTCCTATCCCCCCCACACACTCACCACAAAATACAGAATCCTTGCCTAGAAGTAAATCAGGCATACCAGCCCAGCACCTCTCTTTGCTCCCCTGTGGTCATGATTCCTCATGCCGCAGCATCTCTCTTTGGCCTCCCCGCCCACTGGTCATGATCCTTCATGCCACAGCATCTCTCTTTGCCCTCCCCCACACAACGGTTATGATCCCTCATGCCACAGCATCTCTCTTTGCTCCCCTGCCCACTGGTCATGATCCTTCATGCCACAGCATCTCTCTTTGCCCTCCCCCACCCAGTGGTCATGAACCCTCATGCCACAGCATCCCTCTTTGCCCTCCCCCGCCCACTGGTCATGATCCCTCATGCCACAGCATCCCTCTTTGCCCTCCCCCATCCACTGGTCATGATTCCTCATGCCACAGCATCTCTCTTTGCTCCCCTGCCAGCGGTCATGATCCCTCATGCCACAGCATCTCTCTTTGCCCTCCCCTACCCACTGGTCATGATCCCTTATGCTACTCTGCCATTCCCCAGATGCTAGAAAGAAAATTGCATCCCAGCACAATGCTGAACCCATATATTCTCCACTCACAGTTTTTCCAAACACCCCTACCCTGCCGGCAGTGGCCATCTCTTACATCACCCTGCAATCACAACCAGTTGTGGTGCTCTGTTTCAGCCTCAGTGCCAGGGGGACCTGCACATGGTCCCTGACCACATGCCATTTCAGTGTCCAATAGACTCGATCAGGGTGCCAACACCCTTCATCCCTCTCTCAGTCATCCGCAACTATATAATGGGAGCCCCACCGGGGATGTGAGGACATGTGACCCACCTTCCCAGTGCCTACTGCCCTCACAACACACTCCTGAGACTGAGCCTCTGGCCCAGGAAATACCCTAACCATCCCTGCAACACTGCGGTGCGCAAAAGACCCTACTCCTGCCTAGCCGAAGGGTGAGATCAGCACTTCTCTCATTCTGATGAGCTGACCCAGCACATCCAGATCCACATATGCCACAAGTCATTCCAGCACTGAACCTACATGAGGAACTTCAACAGGAGCAACCACCTCACCACCCACATCCGCACCCACACCGGGGAGAAACCATTCACCTGCAACCAAGGTAGAAAGTTACCCAGAGTGAAGAGGGGAAGTGACACACTAAGATCCTGCAGCGGCAGTAGGAGAGGAAAACTCTGACCACCTCTGCCACCATTACATCAGCCCCAGTAGCCTCTAGGTAAAGAGTGCAGGTAGGCCAAGCATTGCCAGCACATCAGCAGCAGGGATTATAGGGACAATGTGCAAGCAGCAAGGCACCAGTCAGCAACAAGGTCAGGTGTGTGTGTGTGTGTGTGTGTGTGTGAGACACTGTGCTGTAAATCATTCTGTGTTCTTGGCACTTTGTGGGATATGTACAATGTTTAATATCTGCATGCAATATCCTGCCTTATTGATTAATAATTAAAACATTTTCACTTGTGATTTTAATAAAGCTATGCATTTCTCCCAGGTAATAGAGCTTATATTTTGTACCCACTGTTCTGTGACTTACATACATGCCAGTTTTCCAGTAAAACAGTAAGATCTGGTAGACAACAAAATGTAAACAGTCTTTTCATTGGGCCATGGAGATGCATATAGCTTGTATCTTCCAGCTGGAAATGTGCAAAACTCTGGACAAATTTGTAAATGCTCCATCAATGTGGTTTATTGTGCTAAACAAATAGTATCTCTGGGTGTTAAAGTCTAATGCCTCCAGTTCCCCCAAATGTCTGCTTGCATGTACAGTGGGTAAACTAACAATGTTTGCCTTGTTGTAGATTTGATGTGAACTGTTTGAATGCTCTAATTTGAACTATAATTGCCTGCCAGGTTACCTTCAAGGAACTGTGGTTGCAGTATTATTCACTGGTATCAACACAAATTGGTGTGAACACAAATCAACAAGGTAACATAGCATTGTGGTGGTGTAAAGTAATTATAGTCCATCTTGTCCACCCTCCTTCCACACAGCACCGATAAAATCTGAATTTTAGTGGCAACACATCCAGACAGAATGTTGCCTTTATTCAGGCTCTGGATTTCTTAATGCCATTCTTTCTCACTAATAAGTCTACTTGTGCTTTGAAAACCTGAACAGCACTAATTTTCACTGTTTCTCTGAATATGCTGTTGCACAAGCTAACCACCCTCTGTGTGATGCAATGCTGTCTGATGTTTTTCCTTATCCTGTCACCCCCCTTCCCCATTTGAGTGCATGCTATCTACTTTACGTGCACTCAAAGGTTCTAGCAGCTGTGTATGAGATCAGAGGAGTAGCCATTTTATGAAACCATCACACAGAAAGTAATGTCATGGTTAGATAAGTGTTGTTTAACAACATACACCTTCCCCATCTGTGATCTTACCTTTAGTAATAAGGTTCGATTTATGATAGGAAATACATAAACAGTGACATATCTGGACTGCTGATACTGGTAAACCTAACAGGAATGGTGGCCTGTTTGTAGCTAGGAAAGGAATTTTGCCTTATATACTACTAAAGTGCCTCATGCCCTGCTCACTGTAGTATGGTGGGTGGGTGGGTGGGGGCAGCACCCCCCTCTGGAAATCCACTTCCTTTCTATTATTGTGATGCAAATCTGGAATTTTAATGTTACAGTACTATGACAAATGGATTTGAATCCCTTCCCTTACATAGAGAGCTACTCCTTCTCCTCTTTTACCCTCCCTGTCCCTCCTGTAGCTTGTGTACCCTGGTATGTTGACATCCCAGTCATGGTTCTCAGTGTACCATGTTTCTGTGACTGCCACGATATCCAGGTGTCCCTCTTCCATCAAGGCCACTAGTTCAGGGAGCTTGTTACACAGACTATGGGCATTGGTACTCATCACCCTCCAGTTTTTGATGGCCTTACCCCTTTTAGCCCCATCCCTCTCCTTACTGACTTTTTCTGCATTTACCCCATCCTGCTCCTTATTGACTTCTCTACCGTGGTGTTTGCCTGTCTACCTACTGTGTTTTGTGTGGGGAGGCTGGGTTTTCCCTGCTCCTTTTCAGTGCCTCGCCCCTTGGCTAGTTTAAATGCTTGCCAATGCAGCTGTTCAGCTGTTGTCTGTTCTGTCAGCTGCAGGGTTGCTGGAGGGTCCCACCAGCTCTGTTTCAATACAAAAAACCCTCTTTGGGCATTCCTGTCTATGTCTGACATTTCGCTTTCAGTGAAGGTGCAATCATCTGTCAGCACTTACAATGGAGAGAAACCCGATTGCTCTCACTCTCACTCTCACTCTCACTCTGACTCCTCTGGCTCCTCTGGCTCTGCAGCATTCTGTTCATATATATATATATATACAGTACAAAATCACACGTGCCCACACAATGCAAAGCATCATGGGTTGCATATATAAATCACCACAGAATGTTATGCTGGTCCAACTTTAAGCAGAAATGCATGGTGCCGAAAGGCCTCTCACACAGTTTGCAAAGGGTGCTAACAGAAGACATAGACACGTGTTTCGTCCTGTCTATGTGTTGAGTACATGAATTAATCCACAAATTTTGTGCAATTTGCGGAGTGAGAATTGATTCGCAAAATGTGAATTTCCACCTGCAAAATGCATAATTTCACCCGTGAATGGCAGAATTTCACCCATGAATGGTGGAATTTTGCCCTGAACAGTGGAATTTAGCCACTCATAGGCAAAATTCCACCATTCAGAGAGGAAATTCTGCATTTTGCAGGTAAAATGCCACCATTCACGGGAGAAATTTCCACTGAAGTCACATAGGTGGATTTTCAGCCTAATAGAAAAATTTGCAGATTGCTCTGCGGAGATGAAGTGGATGACTTCACTGGAACTTCACCAGCGAATTCAAATTTTGCAACGTCTCTATAATACAATAATATTACAGCAGCAGTAGAGATGTTGCAAAGTTTTAATTTGCTGGTGAGGTTCTGGTGAAGTCACCCACTTTGCCTCCATGGAGCCATTCGTGAATTTTTGCTATTAGGCTGAAAATCCACCTATGTGACTTTGCCAGAACTGTTGCCCACAGACGTTGGAATTTTGCCTGTGAACAGTAGAATTTCACCTGTGAACAGTGTAATTTCACCTGCAAATGGTGAAATTCCACCTTTCAGGGTGAAATTCTGTCATTCACGGGTGAAATTCTGCATTTTGCAGGTGGAAATTCACACTTTGCGAATCAATTCTCACTCCGTAAATTGCACAAAATTTGTGGGTTAATTCATGGAGTGAATTTTGCCAACTTTGCCCATTTCTAAGTAGCAGAAGTAGTAGTACAGTAGCATTAGTAGTATTACACTAATGGTACGATAGTAGTACAGTAGTAGCAGTAGTACAGTAGTGATAGAACTAATTTCTATGGTGCCCTTCCACAGCTCAGAGTCCCTAACATATGCAAGTTTACAGAAGACATGAGGGAGTAGATTAGAAAATTTACATTATATAAATGCAACAAAATAAGAAGTTTAGTGTTTAAATTGTTTTGTACTTGTTACTTAGAACATGTTGATTAATATGGATGCTAAATAGCATTCTAGCACATGTAGAAAGTTATTTTTCATTTTCTATCACAGATGTCTTGTCACAGTCGTTCAAATCAGTGAAGAACTTTACCTTTGGTTCAATAAGTAAAAATGTTTTGAGATTATTTAAAGTTTTTGAGATTAGAGACTTTTTTATCTCCAAAAGCAGTTCATGTTAGGGGTAGATTTAGCTTTCTTTAATTACATATAGAAAGAAGCCCGTAAAAAGAAAGGAATAGCAAAATACTTTACATCACCTAGGAAATGTTTCCAGTTTTTACGTTTGCTTGTGCACATGCAAGAAACATCTTGTGACATTAAGTGGTATTTTGAAGGTGTTTCACTGCTGAGCCCATTACAGTTCTAACTGGAAGGGGCTCGGCAGTCCAGACCAATGACCAGGCACTGTGGTCATGATACCACTTGCAGCTTGCTGGACAGAAGCTTCATGTAGTTTAAAGGATCTAAGCCACTCCAAACAGAGTGGGCTTTGGTCCTTTCATTTGCATGAAGCCAATCAGCAAGCAGCTGATTGGCTTTCAGTATTTGGAATGTTGCTGCCACCATCTAGGGTTTCAGTCCCCCCCCCACTCCAGAATGGCTCCTTGTACCATGATCTATCTATCTATCTATCTATCTATCTATCCATCTATCTATCTGTCTATCTGTTAAGAAGTCCAGGGTGCCCACCCCAGTACCACCTCTTTTCCCCCCTACCCTCCTGATGGCTAGCCTGCTCACCTTCCCAGTCTTATATTTTTTTAATATATCTTGGCAGTCTGAGGTGCCCACCCCAGCACCACTTCTCTTGGTCATCCCCCCGATTGCCTGCCCCATTCCCCTACAAGCCCAACACCAGGGTGCCCAATCCCAATGTCACAATAGTCCTGAAATAAAGACTGAATCTGGATATCCTGGCTGCCGACTGACAAAAACTACAAGCAAGTAAGAGGGAGTGGAACAGGGGCTGCTCTTTCTTTCCCTGCCTGGGGGGGTAAACCAAGGGACACATGAAAGCAGGGCATCAGGGATTATCCAGTAGTAGGCCTAGTCACAGGTACCTAGGAGGACCCAGAGGGTGTGGCACAGCTGCAGCATTGGAAGGGGCATAAACAGATAATTTAAAAACAAATAAGTTCAAGCAGAAATGTCTTATAGAATTATACACTCTGTATCTAAAAGAAAAGAACCTCAATGCTCGGTGATAGGAGATCTGAGTTTATCTAATATGCAATTAAATCATTATTTATTAATTTTTTATTTGTAATTTTTGACCAAGAAAGGCACACTAAGATGGCATCACTTGTTTCTAGGTGCATGTTTTACTGAAAGGGGAATGCTGACCATAATGTGAGGTAAACTTCCTACTCCTCTTCTACTATAAGTCGAACCTAAATTCAAAGCTAAAACAAAAAAGAAGGGACATTTTTAAAGGGTGCCAGCACCAAGTGCAACATAGAACTTTTTATAACATAAAATCAAATAATTTTTCAAAATGTTCAGTACAATATATTATTGACAGTCCAGGCCCATGTGGGTGTAAAAACCAGCAAATGCCCAGTAAGAATCAAATATCAAGGGAAAGCGGGTGTCTAGGGAAAATATCTGGCCCCTTTAACTCTGCCCTGGGACATACAATCTCCAGAGTCACAAAGGACCCACTCAAGAGAATCCCAGATTATAATGTTCCAAAGGGGTAACAGACCATTTCAGATGCCACCAGGAGATGTCCTAAATCCCAGGTCCAAACAGAATATCCAGAAACTTAGCTACCGTCTCTCCCAGCTCTATCTCACTCAGTCAGAAAGGAGTCGGATCCCCTTTAATATTTATTCAGAGACTATAAAAGTTATCACACACAGCAACAAATATCAAGTAATCTTACTGGTTCAATTCCTGCATTCTTATCCCACAGTTCTCCAGGAAAGTCAACCACCACTGCCCTAACAGAGTGGCCTAAATCTCTGCCACTGCCTGGAAATAGCAGAAAGTGCCTCCTGCCACTAGGCATTTGACCACCCAGTTTGTCAAACCAGTAGGGAAAATCCACTCAGTCCAGAGGGTGCCCTTGGTGTGGACTCACCATGGACTCAAGTTTAAAGCACTGAATGTTCACCAGCTCCAGTGCCCATGGAGCCCAAATATGTAGCATACCACTCAAGGATGCTACACAGAGTAGAAGCATCCAAGATGACACAAAGCATGCCAACACTGGCACCATGCTTGTGGCACAACCACTAAAAAGGGATGCCCCAGGCAAAAGTATGATTTATTTCAGTACTGCCTGGTTTAACAAGAAGAATATAACTTATACTCCCCCAAGCTGAGTTCTCTGTCCACCACATTCACTATTAGCAGACCCCCAGAAAATATCTGAAATCCTACTCTTAAAACAATAAAAACGTATCTGAAGTGAACTCAATTAAACGACTCTAACTACTCTAAATACTGTAAACCCTACCCTAGCACTTAAATAAATTTAAAAAAATGACTGACTGACATAGGAAAACTACCAACAGAGCCTCTGTAGTAGCTCATTCTACAGAGCCTCAGGTGGCATGCCCAACCTAGTGGCTGTCTTCAGCCTTGTTGGAGTGCAACATACATTAAAGCTTGCAGCTGATTGGTTGCTAAGATTTAGATATATTACCACTTATCACTGGCTGCTAGTGTAAGACTAAAAGCAAACAAAAGAAGTTTGAGTGAGAGAACATGTCTACTTCAGTGACTGTATAAAACTGTACCACACCGTAGATTAACAAGGCATAATAAGGCATAAACAGTAAAAAATGTTTTCACCAGAAGATATAGCAAACAGAACCATTAGTATGCGTCAAGTAATCTGCCTGCTCAATGAAATGTATACATTAAACTGATTCATTAATAGCAGAGCTCATTACATATTGCAATAACTGAAGCACAGATTGCTGCCACATACTCTGCATTTCCAACAGCTTGATTATGAGCACTTGTGGACAAGGAATTAAGCAGCTGTTTTAAATGTTCCACCTACAAAACAGCAATGTTTTCCTGACTTAACAGCAATCTATGTTAAGTGATGTAAGAACTTTATTACAGTTTAACATTCCCTGTGATGATTCCCAGTTAAACTCAAGCTGTCAGCAAAATTAAATTTATTCACAGTTATGGCTCATTTTTCCTAAACTGAAGACAGAAGTCTATTACTAAGAAGCATATGCGTAATCTTCTACATCGTAAGGATGGTTAAGATGTTTACATTATTAAGGTCTACTTCCCACTATATTATTACTGTGGATAACTGTGCTTGTCCGCAAACTATTTTGCTGTCAGCCTTAATCTGTCAGTTTTCTTATTGGTCTTGGACTGCAGACAACTGCAAAAATATAAAGCAGGAATTTCTAGAGACGTGTATTAAGGTAGCCAAATATATTCAATAAAGTCCTCTCTGAGTCCCTTCCCAGTGACCTCCGGTGTCCCTCAGAGCTCGGTATTGGGCCCTCTCCTCTTTTCCCTCTTTATCAACCAGCTTCCCGCGGTGACCTCCACCTGCAGTGCCACCCTCTATGCTGATGACCTGGTGATCCTGGCTCACGCCCGAGATGTTGCAACTCTAAACAGGGCCTTGTCCGAAGGCTTCTGCAAAGTTCAAACCTGGATCACCGAGAACAAACTGGTCCTGAATCTAAAAAAAACTCAGGCCATGCTCTTTGGCTCTACAGCCAAGCTCAAAACCTCGTCGGCCTTGTTAAAGATTTCCTGTCCTGATGGATCCCTCCTCCCTGTAGTGAACTCTGCCAAATACCTTGGGGTCACCCTTGACCCCCAACTCGACATGGGGTAGTCACCTCCTAAACATCTCTAGGGCAGTTAACTGTAAGCTGGGCCTGGCCTACAGGGCCAAGTTCAACCTCACACCCGCGGCTAGACTAGCCCTTGCGAAAGGCGTGCTTCTTCCCTCCCTTAGCTATGGGCTGCACCTATTCGCTCGCTCCCCCCAGACTCACCTCGTACGGTGGTACACGACATACAACAACATCTGTCGCTTTGCCCTTGCTGTCCCCCGCCTCACCCATCGCTGTGAGTTATACGATAAACTCGGATGGCTCTCCCTGCAATTACCTGGACTTCAGGGTGGGCTGCCTCACGACAAAGTGGTCAGAACTGGCACCCCCGAGACTGGCCCTGCTCCTACCGCCATCAGACACCACTACCTACCTCCTTGGGTCCCAGGCCCTGGGGATGCTCAAGGTCCCCCACCCGCACCCTCATGGGAGGCCAGGATGTTACCGTGTATCGCCCAGGCTCTGGAACTCCCTTCCAGAGCCGACCAGGTTCATCGTCCTCCCACCTGTGCTTCTGAACTCCTCCGGGGGTTTCCTGAAACTTGCATCTGCGATGCGACTGTCCCAAGCCTCCTAGATATTTCTCTATCTGGATGCTCTTCGGCTTCAAAGCTTGCCTCCCTCTGACACTACCCGATAACTCCTGCTGCACTCCTTGACTCTTCCACTACACCAGGGCACCTGACCCAGGGCATATTGCCCATGCCATGGTTCCCTGGACATTGCCTTTCTTAATTGTCTCTTATGTGAAAAGTGTAAATGCTCTCTGTTGTAAATCTGCATGTGACCCACTCATCCCGGGGGTTCGTTAACCTCAGCGGTTATAAGTTGTATTATGTCCATCCATACCCCCTGGACTATGTTACTATCTCACACATGTTGTTAAGCTGTACTTACTTGCTACTGTATACAATGTCTGTATCTCTATGTTGTACTCTCCCGGGTCATTCCTGAAAATAGGCATATTACTTGTCTAGTGTACTTACCCGGTCAACAAAAGCTAAAATAAAAAAATAAAATAAAAAAATTCTGTTGTGATAGTCACATGCTATTCAAGTATGTCAGTGTTGTATGATGAAGAGCATTAGGAAAGGCTCCAGAAGTACCAGTAGTAAAACCTTTATTTTTATACAAGTAGAAAATCAGCACCATTAGGGGCAAAAGAAGTCCTATTTAGAATGTGATCCTGTCACATATTAAGTCATGCATGATATAAATTCATAAATATTTATCATTAGACGTGTACATCCTACATAGAATAAAATCACTAACATAAACAATTTCTGTACAATTTACACACGAGATTAAGCAGGGCTATTATGTTTTGAATGTTACACACAATTATCTAAAACGCATGCATTTGAAGCTTGGGTCCTGTTTCATTGCAGTCCCAAATTGCTTTGCGTTCCTCTGGGACTGTCTAATCATGAGATTTAAGTTATGCCAAATATTGGAAGCTATATATTCAAACATCAGTTCCCCATGTGCAGTTTTTATCTCGGAGACTTTCATTTCTTTTGCATGTGTTGTTCTTAATTGGTATTTGTACACAGGTTCCGATAATCTTGACACAAGTTGTACATATTTATTTTGCTGGATAATTTTGTAAACTTTTTTTTGTTTAATAATCTTTTTTCCTTCAAAGGGAGACATCCTAGATTACTTTACATATTAACAGTGGTGAGTATTAAAGGCACACTGTCAACTTTTTTAGCATCATATTATTTTTAAGTAAAACCCCACATTTTATGATTGTTTACCTTCTCTAAAATTGATTGATGTTGCTGGTTGTTTTATCTGTCTCCTTTCCTATTAGAACTGAAAAGCATGGTCATGTATAGTTACACCCAGCCTTGTTTTGCTTCAAATCATTGAACTACTGTTATTGCATACTTCCTGAACATTAGAAACACCCTAAAATAGTGCAGCCAGTTTTGATACAATAGTCTCTTCTACTCTCACTGCAAAATGAGTTGCTAGATTGTGTTGGGAGTATTGCTGAGTCCAAGAAAGATGCAATGGGAGTTGGTAAAGAAATATAAACAAACACGTTTTGGTGTGGTAACACCAGAATGGTGGGCATTCAGTTTTTCATTTTTTTAAAGAAAAAAGGGATCTGAATCAAACTACTAGCTGCATCAGCAGTCTCTATAGAATGTGAACAATCACAAAATGTGGGGTTTGTTTTGAAATTCAATAAACTTTGTTTGTTGTCAACCATGGCCACAAGGTGACCCTTTAACACATACACACTAGTTTAATACAAATACTAATACTGTACAACACAAGTTTGCAGTATAGCCTACAGGTTAGAGTAACGAGCTGTGAACAAGCTTGGTACATTCGGCAGACCAGACCTTGGTTTGAGTCTCACAACCTCCACTTGCATACTGTGTGACTCTGAGGAAGTCACTTAACCACCCAGTGCTCCCAGGTCACCCCAGAAAACAGGCACTTGTGCCTAGTGGGCCTTAACCGGTTACCAAAGACTAAAATGAAAAATAAAAAAAACAGGTTGAGACAAACAAACATCAAACATGTCCCTTCCTCTCCCCACCCACCCCATGGTATCAGCTTACTACACTAAGATTGGTGCACCAGGCTAAAATGGAAACACCCAGTTATATCGAGTATCTTGTCTGTAGTTTACTCCAAACCCTTTCAAACCTTGGCAGATGGTTATGAATACTGGCAACAGACTTTTCAATGGAGAGGTTAGAAAGAAGCTCTTGCAGCCATTCCGAGTAAGAGATAGTTTCATTATCCAGCCAAGGCCGGAGTGCTAATTTCTTGACCGACATGGCAATCAGGGTCAAATGGTATTTCCTCTCAGTCACATATATTTGAGAATAGTCTTCAACCAGGCAGGCTGCCAGTTCAATGTGATCAGCCACTCCAAGCAGTGGATCACCCTTTTGCTTGATGAGAGCCCACAATGGGGCTATTTTGGAGCAATCCCAGAAAATATGATATAAGGAGCTCTCATCTTGCTTACAGCATCTGCAGTTCAGAGAGAGGGATTTGTCCACCTTGGCCAGATGAACTGGAGTAAAATACATGTAGTTAATAATCTGAAATTGCATTAGCCTCAGTCTATCTTGAGATATGAACCTACGAACATCACCCCAGATCTTGGCCCAATTAAGAGCCTTAAGAGGAAACTGGGCATTCCAGTAGACTGAGGACCCATCCAGCTGTGGATATGCTCTTTCAAGAAGCTTTACATAAATATTGGAGACTGCATGAGGCTCAACAGCTGCTAATGTGAGTGGTTGTAAAAACTGGCCCCCCTCCTCTGCTTCTGGTATAATCTGGGAGGTGACCAGCATGTGTCTGAGTTGAAATACCTTATATCCCAAGTTAGCTCTTAGTTTGTACCATCTCATAACATCTTCTGAAGACAAAAACTACCCATTCTATAGTAGTTCACCCACTTGGACCCCTGCCAGTTGCGGGATCCATGATGATTTAATGTATTGGCCTCCAATTCTAAAGTTAGGATTGCCTATTATAGGCTGATTGGGGTCCCTAGTATGTTTATATTATGAGAATGCACACAATTGGGTATGGACCCTGGCTGAGGTCCCTGTTGGTGTGTTCCATAACCCCACCGGGAGCAATTTTAAGGAAATATGCAGAAGAACCCCAGGGGTCAGGCCATGAGCAGCCATCATCACCCATTCCATGGTGAGCCACAAGGGCTTATACTGGTCCATATTCCCAGGTTCTCCCATTGTCAGCCATCACAGATATTTCAGAGTGACTCGCCCAGTAATAAAGTTTGAAGTGTGGTAACCCTTAATCCCCCCCTCGAATTTTGGGAACTGCCAGTTTATAATATGCTTTACAGGCAGGTTTGTCCCTCCAGATAAACTTAGATATCAACGTATGTACTTTGGTGAACCAGTTATGTGGAAGCCAGAGATTAAGCATATTAAGGTGATAGAAAACTCATGGGAGGATGTTCATTTTGATTAGGCTTATCCTGCCCCAAAGCGACATTGGCATCATTTTACATCTCTCCAAGTCCTGCTGCATGACCTAAATAAGAGCTTCCAGGTTGCACTCTCTCATGAGTTTTGCCTCCCTGGTTAAGAAAACCCCCAAGTATTTTAGCTTTTTGGATTCCCATTTTAGCCCTAAGTCTCCTATGTCTTGCTTATTGGTAAACGGCTTGAGGGGAAAAACTATAAATTTCTCCAAGTTTAATTTATAATTTGAAAATTGGCTAAATTCCTTGATCAGGGCCAGAATTTTAATAATAGAAGCCCTGGGCTTGGAGAGATGGAGAATTGTGTCATCGGCATATGCTGAGAGTTTGAGTTCATGCATCCCTATATTGATCCTTTGTACCCTGGGTTCTGTCATAAGTTGAACCAATAGGGGCTCCAAATACAGGTTAAATTAGCGAGGGGATAAGGGACAGTCCTGTCTGGTGCCAGAAGAGAGAGGGAAGGATGAGAGGAGAGTCTTGTTACAATATATATGTGCACTGGGCTTGGTATATAGTGCCTTAACCCACTGCACAAAGAGGAGAGGGAACCCAAACCTATGCAGTGTTCTGTACAGAAGGTGCCAATCTACTCTATCAAATGCTTTCTCTGCATCCAGGGACAGCAACACTGCTGGGGACATTCTGTCCCTGGATGCAGAGAATATGTGATCTAATTTCCTCAGGTGATCCATGGATGACCTGCCCACCATGAACCCCACCTGTTCCATGCAAATCAGCGAAGGCATAACCTGGTTCAATCTGTCTGCAATGAGTTTAGCTAGGATTTTTATGTCATAGTTCAAAAGAGCTATCGGCCTATAGTTTGACACCTGCTCTGGGTCCCTCCCCTCCTAGTGCAGAAAAATGATTAGAGCCTCAAAAAGCCGAGATTCCTGACATTTTCCCTCCAAAATGGCTTTGAAAAGATGGTGTAGCCATGGAATCAGTTCGTCCACTATTCCCTTGTAAAAATTTGGGGAGAAGCCATCCAGCCCAGGAGCCTTATCCAATGGTAAACCATGTATTGCCATCCTTATTTCCTCCTCAATGAGGGGTGAAACCAGCACAGATTGTTGATTGGGAGAGAGAGTGGGCAGAGGCATCCCTGTCAGGTATGTATCTATCTGTTCTTCTGAGGGGGGATCAGGTCTGGCACTATAAAGTTCCCTGTAAAACCTTTCGAATTCTGATACAATGTCTTTCGCACCTGTCTTAAGGGAGCCATCCATAGATGACCGAACCACGTTGATAAGCCTGGATGCTTCCTGTTGCTTTACCCGTAGTGCTAGTAGCCTCAGTGCTTTTTACCCTTGGTCCACATACAATGATTTTGTTTTAAGAATTGCATATTCTGCTTTCTCCCCAATCATTTTGCTATATTTTGCTCTTAGTTTTATAAGTTCCTGACATTGTGTGTCAGGGGATGCAGGTGAGAGAATGTTTTCTAGATCCTTGATTTGGTCCAGTATCTCCGTAACCTGGCTCTCTCTTTTACGTTTTCTCATAGAGGCAATTCTTATAAGTTCCCCTCTTAGGAAGTACTTTAGGGCTCCCCACTCTATATGTATTTGGCCTGTGGTGTTGAGGTTCACCTTGATAAATTGATTGATACTCTGACTAAGTTTATCTAGTACCCATTTCTGTTTTAGTAGTCTGTTATTGATTTTCCATAACATATCCGCCTGATATGTGGGTGATAGTGAGAGTGTGCAATTCACTGAGGAATGATCTGATATGACCTCTGGGGAGATCTAACAGTCCATGAAGCCACACAAGAGTTGCTTGCTCATTAAAAAGTAGTCAATACAGGAGGATGTCCCGTGAACAAGTGATCGAAATGTGTATTCCTGCGAATTGGGGTGTAGTACCCTCCAAGGATCACACAACTCTAGCTTATTTGTCAAGTCCCTGATGGCCCGTTGGGCTGGGGACAGGCCTGCCCTCTTCTTACCTGTCTTGTCTACATCTGGCAAAAATGGCAGATTCCAGTCCTCCCCCTAGCAATATTGGAGCAGAGAGGAAAGGCGAAAGGAAATTAATTAGGTCCATGAAGAAGAAGGATGTGTCTGTGTTAGACCCATATATAGACCCAAGGACTGTGTCCGACCTCTCCAGAGTGCCAATAACGAAAACATACCATCCCAAGGGATCCCATATACATTGGCTGCATTTAAATCCCAGGGATCTAGGTATCAATATTGCAACCCCCCCACTCTGAGTGCTAGTACCCGCTGCATATACCTGCCCTATGTTAAGCCTTCTTAGCAGGGTTGCCTCAGCTTCAAGCAAATGTGTCTCCTGTAAGAAGGAGATTTGCCCTTTAATCATTTGCAAATGTTTAACAATTTTATATATTTTACTTTTATTGCGTGCACCTTTAACATTCCAGGAGTTCACCTGAATACTACTAGCCATATATCCTATTAACAGCTGTTATTGAAGAACCTGAAATGCAATAATAGTAAGACAGGTCCCCTGCTGATACCATGGGTCCCTCCCCTTTCCCCTTCCCACTTCCATACCCAGAAAACTGTCCAATACAATCTCCTACCTCCCTCCAGCCTCCCCCCATAATATAACATTGTGAGGCATAAAGTATATCAACCCCATGCCCCCCCAACCAGAAACTAACCAAGTGGCCACTGAAACTCTGATTGCCAGATAGGTGGTAAGACCCCCCCTTTTGACTTAGTGCATGACGCTGCCAAATGAAACAGTTAAGAACCCTGTCCTCCCCACCTCCCCACTTCTTCTTTAACTACAAACGGTAGTGACCTTATCATGTGCAACCATCAAGGCCCATTAATTCACTAGTAAAAGACTCTCTAGCTCATCACTGCAGCACACATTTAAAGTTCTCGTTTTCTTATCATGAGAACAAGGTGAGGAGACCGCCGACTTGGTCCCTAGTCTCACTATTTATCAGCATACCAATTGGTCATCTGCATATTACATTATCTAGCTCATCTTGTGTCTGGCTTTACCTTATTCCAGCAGTTACCCTCCCTCCCCAGTCACACAGGAGAATTCAACCAACATTAAATCTCACTACCCCCATGTCTTTCCCCCTTGTCTTATACAGTACAGTTTGTGTGGTTTACTAGTAGGAAAGAAGAGGATGTGATCTTCAGGGAGGGAGTAAAAAAGGAAAAAGTCAGATCTCGGCTGCTGTGTCTTTGCTAGGAGTGTCCTTGAGATGCTGCGCACTCCCGTATTGCATTGCTCTGCACCTCTCTTCATATTGCAATAGACTATCACAAAGGTGCACATGATCGTGGCACAGTTCAGGATGTGCAGCATACTAAACTTCATTACAGTCCAAACTGCCCCTTCAAGGCTCCAAAGACCACAGGCCCCCGGTCGTGCACAAGCCGGTTCCGACCCAGCCCCATTGCCCCAAGGAGTCCATCTAGTGCCCGGAACCCCAATCTGCAGGTAGGCAACAATTTAAACAGTTTAAACAATTCCAAACAGGTTTTCTGGTCCCGGGTTAAACATAACAGTGGTATGGAAAGTCCAAATGTAAGGGAAACTTGGAAACTTCACCTGAAGAGTTGAATGGCCAACAGGCCGGTTGGTCTACCCTCCAGTTACTCCAAATACTGGAAATTATAATTGAGCATCAGCAATAACTCCTAAATTAACATTCTTCCCCTTGTAAGGAAAACACTTTCACTTTTTAAACAGTTCATGGAGTAGTCGCTGAAGCTCTTGTGTTGCTTGTTCATTCGTATCGAAGGAATGCCATTTCTCTTGAATTTTAACTTGCAACTGTGCAGGGTGCATCATTCTGAACCTTATGCCGGCAGGAATTAGGCAATTTACGGTAGGATGGAATGAGCCCCCTTTTCTGCCTCACTGATGCTGGCAGATCTTGCGATATACAGAGTCTGTGGCCCTCCCACATAACTGCCTGGACTTCTCTTAGTTTTGTTAACACATGTTGTTTATCCAAGTAATTTAATGGCTTCATCAGGAACAGTCTTGGAGGGGAGCCTGATGCCAGTTTGGGCCATAGTGCCCGATGAGCTCGCTCTACTATATACGATGGCCCATTTTTTGAGGGCCCAGCCACCTTTTCTAGTAACTTTTGAGTGAACCTGATAGCAGCGGACCTCTCCTCTTCTTCGGAGAGCCCCAGCACCACCAAGTTGTTGCGGTGGCTGCGACCCTCGAGGTCCTCCCAATTTCAACTCCATTTTGTGCAGCTGCCACTTCAGTGATGTTATTTCTGAATCGGTGGCAGCCTTCCATTTTTCCAGTGAAATGGCCCTTGTTTCTGTGTCCCTCACTTGCTGAGAGATGTCCCCTAGGTCTTTTTTGATTGAAGAGACCTCAGATGTAAGCAATGTTAAGGCTTCTTGTAAAGGTTTCATTTTGGCCAAAAAATGCTCCTATGTGAGCGGTGTGGTGGTAGTTCTACTGGCGGTGACCGGAGCAGGTTTGGCAGTCTGTTGCCTAGATTTCTTCACGGCCTTGTCCAGAGAATGCAGCAGTGTGTGGTGTGGAAGCTCCGGCTTCATTGTTACCTCCATGGTTGATAATCAGACTCCTTACTACCAATCGAACTCCTGCTGGTATTCTAATAGTAAGTAGAGTAAGTAAAAGTAAAATTTATTTTTAAGCGCTTTTCAAAACCAAAGTGCTGTACAAATAAAAACAATTAAAATACATACATATAACATAAAACAACAGCAATAATAATATAATCACAATAAAATCACTCTCCATATGCCTGTTTAAATAAATAAGTTTTTAATTCTAACTTAAAACTCTCAACGGTCAGGCAGCTTCATATCCGACGAGGTAGAGAATTCCACAGGGTAGGGGCAGCATAAGAAAATGCCCAAGCTCCAGAATTTTTTAAGCAGACCCTGGGAACCTCTAGCAATCCCTTGTCAGTGGAGCGGAGTGAGCGAGAGGGACAGTAGGGAATAAGGAGATATTGAAGATACCACGGTCCCTGTTCGTGTAGGGCTTTATAGGTCAGTAACCCGACCTTAAAGTTGATCCGCCACTGAACCGGCAGCCAGTGCAGTTCGCGCAGCACAGGCATAATATGACTTCTCATAGATGTCCCAGTCAAAAGCCTGGCTGCTGCATTCTGCACCAGCTGCAAGCGGCGGATATCAACCCCTGGTAGTCCTAGGTACAGGGCATTGCAGTAATCAAGGCGAGAGGTAACAAAGGCATGGACCAATACCGGAAGGTCAGCCGGAGGAACTAGGTGTTTCACCCGAGTGATATTTCTAAGATGATAAAAGGAAGATTTGACAACGGATGACACCTGAAATTTCAAGGTCAAACCATCGTCAATAATAACGCCCAGGTTACGCACCCGGTCTGAGGTTGAGAGCTGGGCACCATCGATCCATATGCCCGAAGGAAGCCCAGCCTACAACCCACCTCAAGGTGACCTGGGTCCACCACCAACACGTCAGTCTTATCCGGGTTTAACCTTAGCCAGCTGGCACTCATCCAATCCTTGATCTCGGATAGACAGCTGTTAAGTGTAGAGACTGCATCTTCCTGTCCGGGACTAAAAGACAAATACAGCTGGGTATCATCTGCATAGCAGTGAAAACCCAAGCTGTGTTGCCTAATAATGTCTCCCAATGGCAGCATATATACAGTGAACAACATGGGTGCTAAAACGGAGCCTTGCGGAACCCCACAGGGCAAGAGGAAGGTATCAGAGAAATAAATTCTGGTGATAACCTTCTGTCTCTGCCCGGTGAGAAAAGATTGAAACCACTGCAGAACTGTTCCAGACAGTCCGCAGTAGAACTGCAGGCGTTCCAAAAGCACACCATGGTCCACAGTGTCGAATGCTGCAGAGAGATCAAGAAGGACTAGAATAATACAAGCCTTTCGATCTCTCGCTATCAGGAGATCATTTAGAACCCGGACAAGGGCAGTCTCAGTACTATGTCTTTTCCTAAATCCTGATTGGAGAGTATCATAGACATTGTGATTTGTAATATGGTCGTCCAGTTGCAGTGCAACCACCTTTTCAATAACCTTGCCCAAGAAGGGTAGGTTAGAGACAGGTCTGTAGTTAGCTGGGCAGTTTGGGTTCAATGAAGGTTTTTTTAGGAGTGGTTGAACGACCGCCTCCTTTAGGGGATCAGGAAAGATCCCCTGCTCCAGAGATTTCCAAACAATTTCAGCAGTGGTCGGACAGATAGTATCTACGCAACTTAATAATACAGGCGTAGGGCCCAGATCCAAACTGCAACTGGTTGGACGTACAGTCTGGACAATCCTCACAATATCCATGAATTCCGGCCTACCAAAGTCAAACCAGGCAACACAGGTGTTTGTTTCCCCCTGCCGATCACTGCAAACCCGTGAAGAGTGAGCCTGGCTGATATCCGACCTAATGCTGGCAATCTTATCAGCGAAAAACCGAGCAAGCTCATCACACTTTATTTGTGAAAAATCTCTTCCAGACTGTAGACAGAGTGGATTGCAAAGTCTGTCAACAGTCTGAAAGAGTTGAGCTGGTCGGTTCCGCACAGCAGCAATCTCCCTGGACAGGAATTCTGCCTTCTTACGGGTTATTGCTGATTGATAGATAACGTAATGATCCATCAATCTAAGTTTGTCAGCATCCAAGCCAGATTTCTGCCAGGCCTCTCTAGCCTGCCTACTCTCCTCAGTTCCTTCAAAGACTCATCAAACCATGGAGTCTTTGGGTGCTGAGAGTGGGCTAACACTGAACAGGAGCAATTTGGTCCAAGGTCCTGCTCACTGCCTTATTATAGGCAAGAACAAGGTCTCCTGGACTCATACTCTCACCCAAAACACCCGATAGGTCCAGTACCGCTGATAGAGCCTCTGGGTTTACTCCCCTTAAAGGGCGATACTGGACCATCTCCGTAGAGGCAGGCCTATTAGGGGGTGCCCCAAAACTGAATCTTATGGTGTGATGGTCTGTCCACACATTTGGTTCCACCCCCAGATGTGTAACATCCAAATCCAGTAGGAACACCAGGTCTAAAGGGTGTCCCCCTATATGGGTAGCAAAGGTAACTACCTGTGACAGGCCCAACATAGACATGAGTTGGAGGAAATTCATTCCAAAGTGCGAGAGTTCATCGTCGACCCAGGCATTGAAGTCACCCAGTATTAACCATCTGGGCGACTCCAATGCCATGTCAACGATGAAGTCCGCGAATTCCGTCAGGAATTCTCCACCATCGCCGGGTGGACGGTAGATGAGGAGAATCCTAAACTCTGCACCTGCTGCCAGGATACACTCAAAAGACCTGGTGTTACCCACCGGCACCTCCACAAGACTCAGACTGATCTAAAAAAGATGGCCACTCCCCCACCCCTACGATCCAATCTCGGACGGTGCCTCACCGAGAAATCAGCCGGAGCAGCAGAGTCTAAAATAGGACCTGCATTCTCATCCAGCCAGGTCTCAGTGATACATGCCAGGTCAGATGTTGCAACAAGATCTGCGATAATAGCAGTCTTGTTCCTAATAGTCCTGGCATTACATAGCACTGCCCGAGTTGGATGGGTTTTTGGAGAGGAACGCAGTACCTGCCCACAATCTGTGGAGCCCTTGGGTATGGGAATCAGGCAAGGAGGACCCCTCTTCTGATCCCATTTCACCCCAGGGCATCTCCTCGACCCAACTACCCCTATCTGCCCACCCCCTCCAATCTCCCACTCTGTCCGGCCCACCCATCCCTTAAGCACCTTCTCGCCATACCCGCTATGCGGCAGTTATTAAGGATGTCATTAGACAACCGGGGACAGTAAAAGGGACGGAGGTCCCGGAGCAGAGTGGGGGAATAGCGCCTGACCGTTGTAAACCCCATTAAACACATCTTTAACAACAATTATCTAATAAACTAACTCAAATAAACACACCTATCAAATAAGCTCTCCTTTTTCTCTCACAAAGAGGAGGCAAAAATATACATAAAACTAAAATAAATCCCAACTCAAAACTACCCTAAACAATAAAATACCTAAAACAATTTTGTATTTTTAAACACCGAAGCACCTCTCACGTGCAGCAGTGCAATAGATGTTATAAAATCTCCCAGAATTACCTCTCACATAGCAGGGGACCAAATTACTAAATCAAATTAATAATTATACACACCAAAATTAAAATAATAAAAAATATATATCCCTCTCACCACCCTCAAAAATTCATAAAAGAGCAAATAAATAAATTTTCAGAATGTTCAAAGCAAAATAAAAGTCAAATAAGTCCAAATAAATAATATTACACACAAAAGTCCAATAATAGAGATCCAAATCCAATCCCAACAAAGGAACCTGAAGGAGTCCACAAATCCAGCAGTGACTGTACTTCAAGAACCAAGCTCCAAACAGTCAGTTTTCCAGAAAACAGGTAGATCAGGGCAAAATGTGTTACCTCTCACGGGTGAAATAATTCAAAGATTAAACATATTGCAGTTTGCTCATTAAAAAATCAATCCAAAAGCTTGTCTCTCCAGATGCTGATGATAATATTCCAGTTCCCAAATGAGCTCTCACCTTCAAATGAAAACGGCAAGCCCAAAAATAAAAATCTCAGGCTAAGCAAACTGTAAAAACTCACGATCAGACCAAGTCGGAGACCAGGAGGCAAAGCAGAGTTAATCCAGAGCACCCAGGAACCAAATGTTCAGTTCCTTCACTCTATTAGATAGTTGACAGGCAGGCAGTAGTTCTTCAGCGTTCCGATTCCACCTAAAAGACGGCTTCAGGAGAGTCCTCGCCTAAATCCTGATACCTCTTTCCAACCCCGCTCCCTGCTACGGCAGCCTACCAGCTACCGAGCAGTGGAAAACGGAAGAGCTGCACATACAGCTGCCCTACGGCAGCAGCACAACAGCACACCGTTGGTTCGAGGTCAGGACCAGGAAAGTCTTTCTCCCAACAACCGCCTAAACTCTTCCGACCTCAACTTTAACTTCCAACTTCGTCGCTGGCCAACCACTCCTCTCTGCTCACCCCAAAGTACTCCACATTTCAGGTAGCACCACGCTTCACCTTAATCCACCTCTGGGGCTCCAAAATCTGCGTCAAACACTTCTCCCTCTGTATTTCAGAGCTGCGAGTCATACTTTGTAACATGTAAGGCGGGTTTATATTAACATACTTGTGGCATTCCAATCTGCACCATTAGCCTGCTGCTCCTCTTGAAATGCCGCCAACCAGTGTTTACACACGACTGCCTGTGGATCATTTCAGCATTGGTAGCATTTTCACAGGACTGACCCCTCTAAGCAGAGATACAGAACAGAATCAACAAAGGAGAAAGGAACCACCTTACCACTGCGTCAAGTTAGGTCAGACGCGTCTATACACCTCCGTCAGCAGAGTAGGAGCAGAAAGTAGTATAAGAAGAAAAAGAGGTCTCAGCAGTAGATCAAGCCTGACAGGTCTCTAATTCTCTGGTGGGCTTAAGTAGTGGAAAGTATAAATCAGAATCAGACTGCTGCTGCGTATTCTGTTTAGTCAGTGTAGGCTTTCTTTTCCTCAGCTTGCTCCAAGTTTTTCTTCTGTTTGCAGACCATTTCTTGTTGCTTGGTGTAAGAATGCTTTGAAGTCTGTCTGTAGTAGCTGGTTTTTCATCAATATGTTGCTTCACTAATTCATTTGTAGCTAACACTGGCTGTAGCTTAAAATTGATTAATTTGCAGAGCGGGAGAAAGACAAGTGAGCTGCTTTCACTTAGCCAGTCATCAAGTGACTCCACAAAATGTGTTTTTTAAACTAGGGACATTTTGAGGCTTAAGGGGGTTGACAGTGTTCCTTTAAACTCAAACCATAAGGCATAGCTAGCCAATCTATTATACAACATATGAAAGTCCTTACTGACAAAAACATAGATATAACTACCATAATCTATCATATGGATTATCATTTTATTTACAGTGGATATTCTCGTAGATCTAGGAATACACATCTCAAAGCCTCGATATGTGAACTTAATTTTGAAGACAGATTTTTTATGCTGTAATTGAATTTTAAGTGCTGATCCACCCATACTATTTATATTCACTCACTTGATGTAATGTTTCATCACCATTAGTCTTTACAATCATTTTAGATAGAATGACACACTTTGCAGTTGATGGTGGGGACAAAGTCATGACCCTTTTATTTGTTTGTCTGTTTGCTTGTTTTTTGTATTCATTACAAGTTTGGATTCCTGAAACCATGGCTGCATATTGATAGTCTTGTGATTTACTTCAAACTTCATTTTTATCTCTGCCAGAAGATACCAGCATGGTATCATCAACATAAAGCTGAATTGCTGAATTTATTATGTTATCTGGTAAGTTGTTTACATATATCAAAAATAATAGTGAACCAAATATTGATCCCTGTGGGACTCCACATGTTACAGCAAGGTGGTCAGATTTTACATCCCCAACACCAACTGATTGAGTTCTACCTTTTAAAGAGGGAAGCTAGCCAAAAGTGCTACATTGCAGAATTAAAATCAACATATCCCCAAGAAGCCTCATACCAAAAATTAGATTTCCAGGTTACTTCATTTAAAAGTTATAAGCCTTTTGTAACACTGATTTCACTCCCTGTTCAAAAAAGCCAGTTTTGGTGAAGAGCTACTGATGACATCATAACCAGAACTCACAACCTAGTGTTCCCTATCTGTAACCCTATAAGCCTTATTTTTCCAAAGTTTAAGAAACTGTAGTTATAGTAATCATTTGAGAAAAACTGGCACAGGGTTGGGTTCAATGCATGCACATCCAGAATATTTAGATGCAGAGTAGTGTTCTTCAGAATGCCGTAGGAGGGGTTTTTGGAATGCAGCATTGGACAAAGCTGTGGAATGTCAAGGTGGTGCACAATTTCAAAATGTTTGGGAGGGTGGCATGAAATCTGGGAATGTGGCAGGGATGCACAATCTTGAAATGTGGAGGGGACATTCAATTTCAGAATGGGACAGGGACACATGTTGAGGAATTGGTGGAGACTGGCAATTTTGGAATATTGTGGGGCTACATATGACAGGAAACACCATTGTATTCTGAAATTGCCTGTACCTGACACATTCCAGAATTGTACACCCCCACTGCATTTCAAAGTTGCACATCACATCCCCATCACATTTGGACATTGTGCATCTCTGCCACATTCTGACACTATGCATTCCTGCTGCATTGCAAGAGTGCACGTCCCCACCACATTCCAAAATTGCATGCCCTCCACCACATTCCAAAGTTGTGTGTCAACGCTGCTTTCTAAAATTGTGTCACAACCACATTCCAAAATTGTGTCACTGCCACATTCCAAATGTGTGCATCCCCACCACTTTTCAAAATTATGCATCACCGCCACATTCCAAAATACAGCGTCATGTCACATTTCAAAATTGCATGTCCCTGCCACATTCTGAAACTGTTTCCTGGTCACGTTCTGAAGTTGTGCACACCTGCTACATACTGAAATTCTGTCACCAATATATTCCAAAATTGTGCATCCCCATCATGTTCCAAAAATGCTCGTCTTCACTACATTCCAAAATGATGCGTTTCCACCACATTCTGAAATTGCGTTTCACAGCCACATTCCAAAGCTGGGGGTTTTCACCTGATTCTAAAAATTGTGTGTTCCAGGCATGTTCTGAAATTGTACCTTCCTACCACATTCTAAAATAGTGCTTCACTGCCACATTCCAAAATTTGCTTGTCTTTATCACATTCTGAAAATGCATCTCCCACTATATTCCAAAATTGCCCATCCCCACCAAATTCTAAACATGAGTGTCCACACCACTTTCCAAAATTGCTTGTCCAAGCCACATTCAAAAATAGAGCATCCCTGCCACATTCCAAAATTGCACATTTCCACCACATTCCAAAATTATGCATACCCGTCACATTCTAAAAAATGCATTTCTCTGCCATGCTCCAAAATTACATATCCCACCACATTTCAAAAATGTGCATCCCTGCCACATTCTGAAATTGCATGTGACCACCATATTATGAAATTGTGCATCCCAGCCACATTCTGAGATTCTGTGCCCATGACACATTCCAAAATTGCATGCTGCCACCATAATCTAAAATCAAGCATCTCTACCACATTCTGAAAGTGTGCACCACCACTACATGCTGATATTATACACCATGACACATTATGAAAATGCATATTCTGCCACATTCCACAACTGTGTGTCCCGCATTTCAAATTTGTGTATCTCTGCCACATTCTAAAAATTTATGACACTGCCACATTCTAAATATCAGCATCGCTGCCACATTCCAGAATTGTGCCTCCCAGCAACTTTCTGAGATTGTGTCATTGCTGCATTCCACAATTGCAACTTGGTGGTATTCTGAAATCTCATCCCTGCAGTACTTTAGAAATTATACACAACTTTGGCATTCTAAAGTTAAGTTTGCTGTGGCATTCCAACGCCCTGTCACAGTCTTAAGTACCTCACATCTGCACATTATGGAAATGCAAACCCTGTCCCAACCCAGTGTCAGCTTTCATTTTTTAAATGTTTATTACAACAGCAGTTTTAGGTAGCGTGGGAGAAATAAGTCCTATAAGGTAGTTTGCATGTAGGACTAGGCAGTGAGTTCTGGTTTTGACATAATCAATAGCTCTTCACTGAAACTGGCTTTTTTGAACAGACAGTAAACTTTGGGTTACAAAATGACTTATAACTTTTAAACAAAGTAACTTAGAGATCTAATTTTTGTCATGAGGCTGATTGGAGATATGCGGATTCTAATTCTGACTGACACTACAGATTTTTGCTGAACTCCTTCTTTAAGTAAGAGGCAAACCACTGGTCCACCTCCCCTGCCAATCCAATGTCCCTCAGCCTTTCAAGCAAAACTAAATTGTCTACCAGGTCAAAGGCTTTGTAAAGGTCCATGAACACCACACCAACTGCCTGCTCCCTTTCCAAAGATGAAGCTATTATAGTAATAAGGCCAGTGAGGGCAGTGTCTGTGGAAAAACCTTTCCTAAAGCCTGTCTAGTATTTTGTTATTAATGAATATTTATCTAAATATTCATAAAGCTGGCCATTATTAACTCTTTCTAATATTTTAGATAGAACAAACAATAACATTATGGACCAATTGTTTGAGAGGGGATACAGATGGTCCTACTGTAAAAATGGCACCACATTTGCTTTCTTCCATAGTGCAGGGAAGACACCCAAGGAACTTGGTCTGAGTTGGTGTTATTATGTTTTAAACATCTTTAATGAATCTTATTTCCGCATTATCAAAGCCATGTGATTTGTTTGCATTTAACTTCCTTATTATTTTATGAATCTCCTTTGTATGTATAATTCTAAATTTGGGAAAGTGTATTTATTTAAAAGTTGGTTAGCGGGAAATGCACACTGGGACAGAGCTCGTTTCCAGGTGTATGGGGGGAGTGGAACAGGGGAATATCAAAATATTTACAACCCAAAAGAATTACATTGAGTGAGTTATCCAAGTTACAACAACTGGCACAGAATACACCGATATTTAATTATTTATATTTTTAAATTCATAGCAGTAAACATATCAACCATGTACTTCTTTGTACAACTTTGCTTTCACTCTCTTGTCTTCCCTCCAAGCTGCCTTTTCATTCTGCATCGCTAAAATTTGGGGCTCTCTCCCTTTTCCATTTATTCTGCTCTTTCCCATTACACTCTAAAATCTCTCCTGTGATTTATGTTCTCACTCCTGCAGCTATTTCTGATACTGGGGTGGACTTCTATCACCAGCCTTCTTAAGAACATAAGAATGGTGGCAGCAGATGGGGACCACTTGATCCATCTAATCTGCCCAAGGTGGCTACCCCCTCCTGTTTAATTGTTCCAGCTAAGCTGTCCATATTGTCCCATGCTAGCCTAAATTCTCTTACTGTTTTAGCTGCTTCCACATGTGCTAGCAGGCTGTTCCATGGATCTATCACCCTCTCCATGAAGAAGTACTTTTTATAGTTGCTCCTAAACTTGCCTCCCACCAGACGCAAGTTGTGCCCCCCTTGTCTGAGTTCCCTTGTTTTCTTGGAAAAGGTTATTCCTTATATTGACACTAGCTTATCCCCTCTTCTCCAGTTAATCAGTCAGTACTTCATACTCCTCATATTGTTGTTTTGTTGCTCACAGTTTAATGTTCTTTTGTCGGTTTTGTAATTTACTGTATGGCAATTTTTATTCTGAAGTGTTTTCTTGTAATTTGTATATATTATTTTACTTATTTCCATATTGCTGTATTATTTTTATATGTTGTACCTTGGCTCTGTCCTACTCTCTTCTCCTCACCCTCCTCCCAGGACGCATCTGGAAACGAGCTGATACCAGCTCAATATGACTTTCCTGGCAAAACGTCTGCAATAAATAAACAAATAAATATACAAACAAACACATAAACTGATATTGTACACATCAGTTATACAATGGCCTCTCTCCCCTCACACTTGTAAATAAATTTGTATATTTTGAGTCTAGTTATTGTATAGCCTCATAATTTAGCTGTTGGCTAGGCCTTTGTGCATTAGCAAGCAAGAACATTTCCGATCCTTAGAACAGAAACAGCATGTGACAGTTGTGCATCATCAGCCTCTTGACCACTCTGTGAGATCTTCTAGTGTAGGTCTCTTACCGAATCCCTCCAGCTGTCTGAAGACAGAAGAAATTGCTGCTTTCACAGTAGTAACCTCAAGGCTCTGTAACTCACCTCCAGGAATTATCAAACAGGCTTTGCCTCTTATAACTGTATTAGACATCAGTTTGTACCTGTCATATATTGTTAGGATGTTTGCTGGTAAAGTTAGCCTTGCCTCTGTTTGCATGTACCACCATGTGGGTGGTATTTCCAGAAGGGCAGTTAATTAAGTAAAATTTAATTTACTTGCAATTGTTACCTTTATAAATCACTGTCTATTGGAGGAGATGCACTAGTGGCCATTGTTTTTCATGTTGTGGGTTGTCAAGCTGTTTTATTTAGCAGGACAATTTGTCAGCTGCAACTTTCTGAGAAAAAAACTGCTAAAAGAGACCCAGTAACACAGAGCAGAGCTGAAGCAGCAACCCAGCATCTCAACTGAACATTTCAACAAAAAAACAAAATGAGAACCGTAGACCTCACCCAACATGCATTCAGCTGATTTTTTTAAAGGTAATAGGAAACAATATTTACATCTCTAGATGCCCTCTAGTTGTTGTTTTTTTATTGGCTACCCACTATTTTATGTTTTTGACCTTTTTTTTCTAAATTGATGATCTAATTTTGTTGACTTTATAACTACCCTGAATCCCTCTGTGCTCAGCAGTTGCTGCTCTCTGTTTTTATACTGCCTGAACATTCTATGACATCAGAAACACCCATTCCAGGCTATTCAGATGAATAGCATGGAATGGGAGTTTCTGATGTCATAGAATTTCTTAGAAATATGAAAATCAAGAGCAGCAGCTAGTGAGGAGAGTGGAACTCTATGTAAATCTGAAGTCACCCTATACCTAGATTATTTATTTATCAAAAATTCCTCAAAGCATTTCAGCATACATTGTTAGCATGGAAAGGAAGACTGAAGGGCAGTTACAGTAACTATGTAGAAATGATTTCCTATCTCCTTTAAGTTTACTCACTTACAGCACTCAGACTTTTACTTTTTGAGTCACAGTCTATTCCTATGCTACAGTATAGTCTTGATTCCCTGCATTCTAAAACTAAGACATGTTAACTGAACATGTGGGTATATGGCATTGGTAAAAAAAACATAAGTGATATGACATAAGTAGTGGTGTGTGGAATGCAAAATTCCACCAGGAGAATTAGTCATTCTGAGGAATTCCACCTTCTGTGATCCACAGAATTATATTCCCCGGAACATTTTCCCACAGAATATCATTTTGCAACCATTTCCATGGAATATATTGAGAGTCACAGGATTTAATTCCATGGAAAAGGAGTGAAAAACCCATTCCATACTATTCCACTGCAGAATACTGTAAGTCCCCTTCCAATGACATTCAGTGGAATTTCAGCAGCATTTCCCAAAATTTCACAAAATTCCATTCTGCCAGAATTTTAAAATTCTGCACACCACTAGACATAAGTGTTCAGAAGACCTAGCTGAGGTTGAATTCAAATGTCCAAGCATCAAACATAAAGACTGAGAAGTCCAGCAGTTGTGACATTGTATCCTGGCCTATTAATCATCCTGTCTGTAAGTTGCTGAGACATGAAAATAAAGGTGATGAGGTATGCAAAGGTGATCCATCTTTTACTTATCCATGTGGCACAATATATGTTACCTGGGGGTAAGGGGACAGCAGACACAATATATATGTCTAATGACATCAATGTCAACAGCAACCATCCAGTATGAGCAATTCACAGCCACTTAATGTTTAAGCAGGGTTGTAGTTCATGCCGCTTCATTTCAGCACCACCTTCACCAGTGCAAATGATGGCACATATCCTGTACTAGCCACCATTAATCTTTTATTTGGCTAACTAGGTTGCTAACATCAGCTTTCCAGTGTTAAAAGACAAAGATGTCCTTAACACGTAAGGTCCCATTTTGTTATTGGTAGCCCAAAATGGAATAGATTAATCAACTGCACATAGTCTATGGCCAAGTGAAGAAATTCGACACTTCTGGGAACAACATACTGCATATAATAGTAGATAAGAAACATGCACAACAGGGCTGTATACCCATCGAGGGATGCTGCTGACATCACAAACTACAAGAGTGAAGCATGAGACTTTATGATAGTATCAGAATCTCAAGATGTACTGCTGTAGCCTATTTCTGGATATTTCTTGGTATTTCTAAAGGAAATCTCTGTGGCGGCCCTACAGCAGTACTGCAGGCAGGCAGGAAATTTCTCTACAGATATCAGAAATTTCAGGAAGTATCCAGAAGTGTCTATGATTGCAGCTGCACTCACAGTTAATTTTGTTCATCTTTTCCTCATCATTTGTTTTTTGAGTTCACGCATGCATGTCAAACTCCTTGGGAGAGTAGGCTTTGAGGGGTGTGACACTGTCTGTCCAATGTAGAGTGCTCTGCATGGGGCTCAACAGTATCACACCAATCCTCAGCCAGGTGGATTCTGATGCTGTTTTGCCTGCAGTGGTCTGCACTTGAAAAGAAAAAGCTGCACCCGTCAGGAGCTGGCTTTTTCTTTTCATCTGCAGGTCACTGCAGAGCAAACAGTTATTTGTGTCTTGACGTCCCACGTCCTGCTCTCTGCCATTCTAAAGTTTCTCCCACCCATGCGGAGCAGGCCACAGTCTAAGCTCTGTATGGGTTGGGAGTATTGCGTGCCTGAAGGCACTGTTACTGTAAGTGTGATTGATTGCACTGGCTGGGAGGAGGCACTTTCCTCACCTGCCTCCTCCATGTCAAGCTGTCTCTGCCATCACGCTGCTGAACCCCCTCCCCCCACCTGCCGACATCGGGGTGCTCAATCCCCATGTGGCCTGTACCCCCCATCCTTCAGTAAAGCTGCTGTGGTTCTGACACCGAGATGCCTACTCCCAGTGTCAGGTGCCCTCCCACACACATATCCTCCGACCTCGGGGTGCCCAATCCCCAGGTCGGCATTGATCTGGTATACTGGGAGCCCATCCCAGTGTGCCAACATCCATAGTTTCTCTGTAAAAAAAGAAAACAGACCCACAAAGTCTTTTTTTAAATTTTTAAACCTGTAAAGAAAGAAAATGGTACCTCGTCATTGTCACGGCCCCATCCTCCAACCCGCACCTTCCCTCTGCACACCCCACTTCCCCACACCCCCACCTCCCCCATACTTGCCTCCAGAGGTTGGGAGCAGTGATCTTCAGTGGACCAGGAACACATTTGCACTCTTCAAAAGCCAACTGCAAACTGAAGAAATGACAGTAAGTCCTATAATGGTAGTGAATGGGGGGGTTCAATTTAGGTTGATATCTCAGCCATTTGGGGGAGTTTTGGTCCAAAATTTTCAACATGGGGTTCTTGGGACCCCACCTCCTGAACACAGTCACTGTCATTTTGTTTCTCAGTCCCAGAAGGTGATTTCACGGTCACTGCATGGAATCACCTTTTGGGACCAATTAACGAAACGACAGTGCCACTGTTCACGAGGTGGGGTCCCAAAAAGCCCTTGTTGCAAATCTGGTAAAAAAAACTCCCCAAAATGACTGCATTACAACAATCCATTGTGCAGTTTCTATGCATGCTCGTAACATCATCAGTTTTTAAGATTTTCACTCCAAATTTCCAACATTGCCATTTTTTCACACCCCCTTATGAACAGTACAGCTGTCATTTTTTGTGTCCTTTCCAAAATGTGTTTTTGCACCTGTGGTGCAGAATGGCATGGTCACTTTGCGGAATCAACTTTCAGGACAGATTAATGAAATTCCAGTGCCACTGTTCATGAGGGAGGTCCCAAAAGGCCATGTTGAAAATTTGGTGAAAAACATTCCAAAAAATGACTGTGTTACGAGCGTGCGTTGCGCAGTTTCTATGCACACTTGTAACTTTGTCACTTTTTCATATTTTGACTCCAGATTTTCAACATTGTCATTTATTCACACCTCTTCATGAACAGTACAGCTGTCATTTGTCACATCCTACCCGAAATGAGTTTTCACACCTGTGGCACCGAATGGCACACTCGCTGTATAAAATCACCTTTTGGGATTGAGTAACAAAATGATACTGGCACTGTTCATGAGGTGGTGTCCCAAAAAGCCCATGTTGAAAATTTAGAGCAAAAATACCAATAAATGCCCGGGGTATTAGGGTTTCGAACCGTAATGCCCACCCTTAAAATGCAAGACAGAGGAATACACGGAGAAAAATATGGGAGGCATATGAACAATACCAACAGTGAACTCTCGGCATTGGCAAATGCTTGCTATAGTGTAGGGTTTCACAGTTTACCTTTAAAGACCATGTTTGTTCAAAGGGAGCCCTCTACTGAGGAGTTACAGAAACACGGAGCTTGGCAGAGCTTGGCAGCTGAAGCAGGGCTCCAAACAAAGCCAATCAGAATCAAAGCCATGCCCCCTGCCCCCTTCGCAGCCAGTCCTGGGCATCTATCCCCCTTACTGCTGCTGCACAAAGGGAAGCCAGTGATTTAGAACCCTCGCTACAAGCGGATCATGCAGAGAAGGATAGGAGCAGTGATCAGGAAGGGAGGATCTAATGTTTGAGCAAAAGAAGCCCTCCCACCCTGCACTGAGGAGTCTCAGAAACACACAGCTTGGCTGCTGAAGCAGAGCTCCAAGTGGAGCCAATCAGAATTGAAGCCACACCACTTGCCCTCTCAACAGACAATCCCAGGTGTCTAGCCCACTTTCTGCTGCTTCAAAAGGAGGAGGCCACCAAGCATCTCCCACTTGTAGCCCTCATACTAAGGACCTGCTCCAAGGACAGTGGCAAGTGGAGTCTTCCCTTGAGTCAGCCCAGGAGCCAGCCATCAGCTTGGGACCCTGTCCATCAGACCTTAGGTAAGGACTATATTGCTGTGGGGTGATCACGGGACTAGAGGCCCAGCTGGATAGATGTGTTGGGTAATTGAGAGTGTGAAGGAGTGCAGGTACCAAATCCTAACAAAAAAAAAATAAAAAATTAAGGAGTAGGGAGAGAGACTTGCTGTAATTTCTGTTGGGAAGCTGTAAGTGCGGGGATGGGATAATAGTGTGTGTGGAGTAGTGGGGCTTGCTGGACAGTGTTGTTTAAGAAGGAGGTTCAGATTGGTTGATAAATAATTTTGGAGAGCTGTGTGAGTGTGAGTTGGTATGTGCTGAACATTTGTTGTTGTATAACTGGGGGTGACAAGATGAGCTTGAAATTCTCTTTGGGAAAACAGGGAGAGGGGCAAGGGGTCTCACTGGAAAGAGTTGTTGAGGAAGGGAGAGTGTGGGTGTGTACTAGATATTCTTTTTAGGTAACAGGTGGGCGGCCTGCAGGCAACTGTATGGTGTGGTTTGGAGTGAGGGGACATAGAAACCTAGGAATAGGTGAAACTCCCTCTATAGGATAAGGGAATAAAAGGAATTCAAAGGGCTAAAATTACAGAGAGAGTATGAAGTATAGAATGATGGGAGTGGTGCAGTGCAGTTGTTGTGGGGTGGCAACTTCAGGGAGACCTTCTGGAGGTTTCACTGCTGCTCCATCTGTTTGCACCTCTCTGGGCTGAGGGAGGAGGCTGCCAGACTCAAGGCTGAGTTGGCTTGGGTTTGGAGGACTTATTCCCCCACCAAGGGACCACCTAGTTCACCACTGCTACCTCAAAGGTCGCCAAGTAGGAGAAGTTCCTGGACAATGATAGGCTGAGGGAGCATGGTGGAGCACAGGCACATCCCCAATCCAGTATCACTACCAAACTCCTACACTGCACTGGTCTGGTGGGACTGTCCTTCAGAGGTACCAGAAGTAGTGACTGGGGTGCATGTAGGGGTCTTCCATAGTGGAGACCCCAAGGGGTGTGGCAGAGGACCCCAGAAGAGGAGGAAATGAATCCTGGTGGGGGACTCCATAGTGAGGGGTATACAGCAGGGGAAGTTAGGGATGAGGAGAGTGAGGTCAGGTGTCTTCCCAGTGCCACATCTCTAAGGGGTGGAAAGAGGATCCAGAGGATTGCTGGGAAAGCAGGAGGGGAGGGAAAGCTAGACATTATTGTCCATCTTGGGGCTAACTACTTGGCTATGGATGAGCCAACAATAGTTCAGGAGGAGTTCAGGGAACTGGGGAGGGGTCTTGGGCAATTAGCACAATCTGTGACCTTCTTGGTGGTACTGCCTGTCTACAACAGGGGGGAACAAGAGTCTCTGCTCTAGAAACTTCAATGCATGATTGAGCAAATGGTGCAGAAAGGAGGGATACAGATTCATTGGGGATTGGACCCCATCTTGAGGTATAAAGGCCTGCATGGAGGCAATGGCCTGCATCCATCCAGGAGGAGAACCGAGATCCTCAGTGAATGTTTTAAATGTTACATTGGGAAGCATTTAAATGAGCTAAGGGGGAGGTGAAATGAGGCAGCATGACAGAAACTGTCCCCTCCCCACAGTCTTACAAGGTCAGCAGTGGGTATACAAAGGAAGAGAAATCCCAAAAGGAACCAATCAACATAGGAATCCAGGGAACAGAAGGAAGAGGAGATAGTAAGAAAAATAGTGGAAGAAATAAGTGAGAGCAAAAGGGTAAAATGAGGGGAGGTAGTAGTACAAACTGGAGAGCCATGTGTGCAAATGCTCGAAATCTGGGCAATAAGATTGCAGACCTAGAGGCCATAATGGACATAATCACAACTACCAAGTCCTTGTGCAACGAAAACCAGGACTGGGATGTAGCCATAATGGGTAATGCTCTATTCAGAAGGGACAGAATAGGTAAAGGTGGGAGGGGCTCTTTATGTGAGGGAAAACATGAAAGCTACAGAAATGTAGGGGAAAAAAGGAGGAGCAGAGCTACCGTGGGTAACCATGGAGACACATAAGGGGGCCACTATTCTCACAGGAGTGATCTAGAGACCTCCAGCATGGGGGGGGGGGAGGTGGATTAGGAGATGTTAGAAGAAATCCAAAGGATGGCAAGAAAGGGGGAGGTCATGCTAGTGGGGGACTTCAATCTACTGGACATGGACTGGAGCCTCCCAGCTGCAGCAACAGTTAGAAATAGGGACATTCTGGACTCCCTGCAGGGGTTTTTCCTCAGGCAACTAGTTAAGGAACCCACTCATGGGGAGGAGGAGGAGAAATTGGACCTGGTACTGAAAAATGGGTACAGTGTCACTGACATCATGGTGGGTAGCCACCTGGGGATCAATGATCATCATACAGTGTGATTCAATATAAGAACTGGGCCAGAATCAAACCACACTAAAATGAGGGTTCTGAACTTCAGGAGGGCTGATCTAAAATAAATGGAGGAAGGCCTCAGGGATGCCCTAGCAGGGGTAGGGAAACTGAGTAGGGTCAAGGAACAGTGGGCAAAAATAAAGGAGGGCACTGAGAAGGCAACAAACCTCTGTGCCAGGCAGGTTAAAAAGAGGAAGAGAAAAAAAAAGGCCTCTGTGGTTCCCTAAAGAAGTAGTGGAGAAAGTAAGGACAAAGAAACTAGCATTTCGAAGATACAAGATGACACAGAAGGAGGAAGATAGGGAGAGATATCAGGAGAAACAAAAGGAGGCAGGGAAAGCAGTTAGAAAAGCAAAGGCACAAATGGAAGAAAATGCTGCCAAGTCAGCAAAAAAAGGAGGATAAAACATTCTTTAGGTACATAAGCAAAAAGAGAAAGAACAAAGGGGGATAGTAAAGCTAAAAGGGGAAGGAGGGGGTTGTGTGGAAGAGGACCAGAAAAAAGCAGACATTTTGAACAAATACTTTTGTTTAGTATTAGCAAAGGAAGGGATAGGTAATGGGCCACAGATAAGGGACACAAGCATGGAGGTAAGGGAGGTGGACACAAGTCCTTTTACAGAGGAGAGAGTCCTCAAGTAACTGGCACAATTAAAAGTGGACAAGGCAATTGGGCCTGACGGGGTACACCCTAGGATACTGAGGGAGCTCAAGGAGGTGCTGGCTGCACCTCTGACAGCCCTGTTCAACCTATCTTTAGATATGGGGCAGTTCCGGGGGACTGGAGGAGGGCAGATGTGGTCCCATGGAGGAGGCAGGAAATTACAGGCCTGCCAGCCTGACTTCAGTGGTGGGGAAAGCAATGGAATCACAACTGAAGGAAGGGCTTGGGGAATACCGTGTGACCAGTGGATTGCAGGATCTGAGGTAGCATGGTTTCACAGAGGGGAGATCTGTCAGACAAACCTGATTGAGTTCTTTGACTGGGTGACCAAGGAAGTGGATCAGGGAGGAGCAGTGGATGTGGTCTACCTGGATTTCAGTAAGGCCTTCAACACCATTCTACACAGAAGGGTAGTGAGTAAGCTGTGCAGCCTAGGAGTGGGTCCAAATGTAGTAAGATGGGTAAGAAGTTGTCTAGGCAACAGGTGTTAGACGGTGGTAGTAAATGGTGTACACTCAGAAGAAAGTATGGTGACCAGCGAGATGCCACAGGGGTCAGTACTAGGCCCCACCTCAAGTACTGTGTCCAGTACTGGAGGCCCCAATTCAGGAAGAACATAGATCAGATGGCGGTGGTACAGAGCAGGGCAGCCAAAATGGTGCCGGGCCTGCATCAAAAACCCTATGAGAAAAGACTCAGGAAATTAAGTATGTACTCTCTACTCTCTACAGGAAAGGAGGGAAAGGAGGAACATGATAGAAACGTTCAGATACCTCAACGGTATTAATAAGGTACAGGAAGGTATCATTTTACATAGAAAAAGATGCTTGAGAACAAGGGATCATGACATGAACCGGTTGGGGGGACTCATAGGGGATGTGAGGAAATACTTCTTCACAGAAAGGGAGGTGGATGCCTGGAACAGCTTCCCAGTGGAGGTGCTGTGTGCTGAAATGGTCACAGGATTCAAGCATGCATGGGATAGATACAAGGGGACCTTAGTAATAAGGCAAGGGGAGAAAAAGACCAGAGATCAAGTAGGGTCTGCAGTGGCACAGTACGTAGGGAAAATTGGGCAGACTAGGTGGGCCAAGAGGTCCTTTTCTGCTGACAAATTCTATGTTTCTATGTTTTCACTTCAGTATGTACTCTTAAAACATAATCTTGCAGCTGTTAAGACTGACCACATTATGATTTTTCTAATTTCAGTTTTTCTTTCCAGGCATTAGAGCACATTTTAGCAGCTTATCCAGGATGTCTGCATGAGGGGGAGTTCACATGATGGCCGTCTGAGCAGACGTGTTCTGCTGAAGCTCTTGCAGCCCCACTCAAATAAGTCTCCTTTTCATCCACCTGTCTTTTCTGTGATTCTCCCAGTGACTCTGGAGTGTCTACTTTCAAGGAAGCAGCTTTTGGTGTTGAAATCTGGTAATGATGGAGGCAGAAATGCAGGATCCTTTGCCTTGGCATAACTTGCTGCCAACAGGCGAGGAAGTTTCAGATGTGCTCTCCTTCATCAGGAAATTCTGTGAAAAAAATCGCCAGTCCTTCCCTGAATGGATCCACCAATATAGTGGAAAGGACTCCCCCCAAATTGTTGATATTTTGGCTCCTCAACTTTTTAGTAAAACCACATATTTTGGGGGAAGAGCAGGATTGCGCAGGACAGCCCATTTTCTGTCCAGCAGAAGAGATCTGCATTGCACCCGATCATCTCCAAGTTAATCTTATTCTGTTATTCCGATCAATCTGGACTCGGGGAGATCCTGAAGGAATATTTGCTTTAACTTTGCCTGTCTGGGGAGCCCTGATGTGTGGGAGCTATGTGAGACCATTATATGTATATGTGCTCCCTTTTCCTTCTCTTAATTTTTGTGTTCTGTTAGTGAAACAGCCTACTCAAATGTCGCATAACAATTATTCCTAGAGTGTAATGGAAGCTCTAATGTACACAGTAGGGCATGAAGGGGCTTGTGCAAGAAAACTTGAGTTTTGCTATTACTTGGAGAGCTGCATGAATTATATGTAGACTTCTGCTGGGATGGTGATGCCCCTTGTGCTGCATCTCATCTCTTCTCACGTGTTGAGAGCTTTATCTAATGGCACAAAACTGACACTTGTGGATATAAGTATGATGAGCTTTTCACACTTACAGGCCTCCAATGATGCTTCTGGAAGCTGTAACTAGTTCTACTTATGAGCTGAATATCTTGAGGGAGCTTTCCAATTGTATTCTGTAATGTTGTTTAAGCGCTTCCTGGACATTACCTGTGTGGATTTGTACTGCTGTTGACATCTGACATTTGCTCAGCTTTTGAAGATATTTGATTTGCATTAAGCATGTTCTTTTTTTCTCTGGGGGTGTTATAATAAGACTGAAATGCTGTCATAGCTTCATAATGTTTAACTCTGGGGCTTTGCTGGGGTGCGTGATTATTATTGTTGGGTGCCCTGGTATATATTTGCTTTCCCTCTGGAAATGAATCATGGGTCCCATACGCTTCTGTTCCTCCATGTTTCAGCAGTTTTTAACTAGACTTAGCATATGTTTGGAGATGTATCAGACCACCTATAGGAGGGTTCCTTTTTTTTTTTTCCTGATTTATATTGGGTTTCCTAGTTGGCTCCTATAACCCTCAATTAGTATATTTTTGGGTTGGTAGGTGTTTATTATTGCATAACTATCTGTATTTGGGTGGGGGTGGGCTTATGCTGTAGGTAGATTAACTACATCATGGCCGAGACTATGTGGAGGTTCAGTTGTTAGGACTGAGTGGTATAGTTTCCTTGTTGAATGTGGGGGGAGAGGTGGAATGGGAGAGTTTTTGGTGTTTTCTTTTTTGAAGGGTTTGGATTTTGGAGGTTTAGCTTTGAGATTTTTTTTGGGGGGGGTGCACAGACAGGACCCATCTTATTAGAGTTTTTGGAATGGGTACATACAATCTTTCTTGGGCTTTATGTTTCCTAGAGAAGCCCGTGGTCGACACTGTTGCTTACTGTTTTCTTTCGTTCAGGTCATGGCTGCGAAGGGTGGGTTTACTTATAAATTTTAGTTTTCGGAGGTATAGGTTTTCTCTTTTCTTTGCAGTCCACCTGTTGTACCTGATTTAACAGGATTACCTACTCTAAGCTCCATTAGGTAAACATGAAATATGTCACCTGGAATGTAAAAGGAGCCCGCTCCAAGGTGAAACATTACCAAATTTTAAGACATCTTCAACTGTTAAAATGTCAAGTGGCTTTCGTTCAGAAGACTCACCTCCTCTCTGTGGAGGGGACCCTCTTCCAAAGGCAAATGATTGGGCAGGTATTTGCAGATGGGGATTCCAGGACCCAGAGGGGGGTGGTGATGCTGATTTTTAAAGGGACTAGGTTTCAATTACTGCAGAGTGTGGAAGACCCTCGGGGTCGCTACCTATTACTGAAGGGGGTGCTGGAACACACTGAGGTCCTTTTAGGTTGTATATATGGTCCCAACACAGATTCCCCTGAATTGTTTTCAAATCTTTAGCCCTACTGGCCCCATGTGCCATATACCAATCATTCTGGCTGGGGATTGGAATTCAACTTTGACTCCAGATTTGGATAGGGCAGGTCATAGAGCCCTGGGACTCTCCCCCACTCAGTGATATCTCCATGAGATGATAGACACGGGGGACCTGTGTGATCCTTGGAGGGTGTTATATCCCTCCTAGCAGGTATACACATTTTACTGATCAACCCACAGGTCTTATTCCCAACTGGGCTATTTTTTAATTAGTAAAACTATTTTACCTGCTGTCGTGAGTAAGGAAGTTACCCCCAGGATATCGTCTGACCAGTCGCCCACTTGGCTAGAGTGTAATCTCTTCCCTAATCTTCACCAAGATAAAATATGGAAATTTAATACCCGACTTCTTACAGAAGATGTGGTGTTATCTAAGATTAAAGACCTTATTATCCAGTTTATGGAGCACAATGAGGGCTCTATTTCTGATATGGATAAGCTTTGGTGCTCCCTTAAGTGTATTTTGCATGGAGAATTCATTAGAATGGCATCCACGCGTAAGAAGACACAAGAGGCTGTTCTTTGTGCCCTCTTAGATTGGATCAGAACTCTAGAGAATAGTCCTTCTTTTGTAAATTCTGAAAAGGAACAGGAGCTATTAGCATCCTTGAGAGACCAATAAGTGGAAAGCCTTAGGGAAAGAGCCGAGTACGCCCTCCTAAAAACTAATTCGACCTATACTGACCAAGGAGATAAAGTGGAGCATCTTCTTGCTCTTCATTTAAGAGAGCAGGAAGCCTCCTGGCTAGTTCTTTCTATAACTTCCTCATCTGACAACTCCCTTAAAACCTCGCCCATAGAAATAGTCCATGAATTCGAGTCATTCTACCATTGTTTGTATAGTTCACCTGTTAATTCCCCATCTGTTCCAGAAATTCAAGATTATCTCTTCCCCATTTCACTCCTTCGCTTGACCCTGGCTCAGCAGTCCTTCCTAAAGCATCTCATAACCCTTCAAGAAATTCTGGTTGCTGTTCAGTCCCTTCCTTTGGATAAGGTCCCAGGGCCAGATGGATTTCCTCCTAATTTCTACAAGGCATTTGCCACAGAGCTTGTCTCGGTTCATTTAAAGTTATATTTTTACTTTGGTGAGGTGGACATTTTGGATCTCTCCTTATTAGAAGCACTTATTGTGGTTTTGCCTAAGCCCTGTAAATCCCCTGATAAGGTAACTAATTACCATCCCATCTCCCTTATCAATTATGATGTTAAAATCTATGCCAAGATATTGGCTAGTAAGGTTGTGCAAGTATGGGAGGGGCTGATTGGGCCGGAGCAAGTGGGCTTTATGAAAGGCTGATCCTCAGTAGATCATTCAAGGAAGCTGTCACATATTTTTTCTGTATCCAGGGAGGCCGATTGACCTATGGCCTTGGTCTGCCTGGATGCGAAAAGGCATTCGATAGGGTGAATTGGGCTTTTCTATTTGCAGTCATGGAGAGGTTCGGTTTTCCCTTATCTTTCATAAATTGGATCCGGGTACGGTATTCCCAGCCACGTGCTAAGACATATTGTAATGGGGTATTGTTGGAAGGGTTCATCCTACATTTGGGTACTTATCAGGGATGCTGTCTATCCCCTTTACTGTTTGATCTTTATCTGAAGTCTCTGTTGTGTCTTCTTAAATCCTCGCCCCTTATTATTGGAATTCCTGTTGGCCCATTTGACCTAAGGCTCTCTGCATATGCAGATAATATACTCTTGCATCTTTTGGACCCCACCTCTTCCATCCCTGCCACCCTGCATATTATTCAGGAATTTGGCAGGTTCTCTATGAACTTAATATTGATTAGACGGAAGTAATGGCTTTGAACTAGTCTAAAGTCTTTCCCTCGGATTTGGCCCATCTTGGATTGGCATGAACTGTTAAGCTTAAATATTTAGGCATTGTTCTTTCCCAGAAAGTTAGTTAATGAAAAAGTTGAATTTGGATGAGTTGGTAAATACAATCCAACAAGACCTGTATAGATGGGTTTCTCTCCCTTTATCCCTTCAAGGTAGAATTAGTATCATCAAAATGAATATCCTTCCCCGGTTATTTTATCCCCTAGGTATGTTGAATTTTCTGCTTCCCCTTAAATGGTTTAAAAATAATCCATAGTATTATTTCCACCTTCATCTGGAAAGGTAAACCCCCACATCAGGCCTACAATCATCTAGGGGTCCCGAAGCTCTTGGGTGGACTTAGGCGGCCTAATTTCTTTATTTACTATATGGCAAGTCATATTGCTAAATATGCTAGATGGCCTATTTCAGCCAACCTACAAGGTAATACTCAGTATGTTCATTTGTGGTTTCAAATACAGCAGATGCAGATTGAAACCATTGGTCTATCCCCTGACAGTCTATATTTTATCTCCCCTATAAAAGTCTGAATGCAACTTCAGAAGTTGGTTATTTATACCTCTCTGAAAGTCCATGCTCAGTTGTGTAAAGCATTACACTAAGATAATGTCACAGATGTGTTCCAACCGTTGTGTCATAATCTTAGTTAGGGGACCGCACACTAACTCCCAACGAGATCCCCTCATTACAAGGGAAGAGGGTTTTTGACCTTCTTTCTGGGGGTTAACTCCTTAGTACCCAGGATTTGCTAGTCTAATTTAATTTATCACCTAGATATATCTTTAAAATTCACCAAATACACCATTTGTTAATTAACCGATTCAGTATGGCATCCTGGACCAATGATCAGGAAGAGTTCCTTCAGTTGCTCCAAACTTTGGCATGGCAACCCCATGCAGTCTCCCAGATTACATCTGTACTTTTCTCTAACTTATTCCCAGAGATTTCAGGCTACTCTAGTTATTGATCTTCCATATTTCCGACTTCAAATTTTAGTTGGGATCGCATTTGGATGGATCTGTACTGTTATGTGACCAACGATAAATTGCATCTTACTCAATTTTATATTTTGCATAATATATATTTTATGCTTGAACATCTAGCTAAGATGGGGAAATTACCTTCCTCTTTGTGTTCAAGGTGTGGTCAGGCAGAAGGATCCCTTTTGCATGTGTTGTGGGAATGTCTGAAAATTACCACTCTCTGGGAAAAAATTAAACAAAAGGCAGATCCCCTTTTGGGGTCAGATGAATATTTCACTCCTGAAATTTGCCTTGTGGGAGACTACTTGGGTGTGTCAGTCAAAGAATAGAGGTATTTTTTATCTATGGTCTCACTCTCAGTGAAAAGAGTGGTACGTCACCAGTGGAAAGATCAGCATGAGATTTCTTACTCTGAGTGGCTTGCTGAATTATTATACAATCTACAACTTGAAAAGATGATAGCTAGTCTCCATAGTTGTTTGCAGATGTATACCAAAAAATGGGGTAAATTGCATACTTTATTTTCGTTGAACTCCTGTCCTTGCGTGGGTTAATGGAACTTGGACATTTTTTCTTATGTTTTCATTTAGAGGGTGCTGACATAGGGCAAGAGTTTAAGTTCATGTGTGGATGTAAACTTTTAGTGCCTTCTTTGATAGAGTTACAGGATTCTGTCCCTCACATTCTGTTTTTTTTTTCTCTGCTGTGCCCCTCAAATGGATGGACTGTTTTACTATTGTTTGTAAATACCTCCGAATGGGGGGGTGGGGGTGGTTGTGTTGTATTTGTTGTATATGTTGTTATAGTCTGTATGTGGTTTGTTCTGTAAAATTTTGGAAACTTACTAAAGTATATTACATTTCAAAACACAAGATGTCTGCATAACAAGTACTTGCCATCCCCAACTGACTTCATAGTACTCTTGTTTATAACATCATCGTGCTTTCCATGGCAACTGTCTGTGATGTTAAAAACACAGCAATTGTGAGGTCAATTTGGGGTAGCTGGAGGCTTAATGAAAGACAGTGAAATAAGTACCGCATTATCAGAAATAGTTAGTAGACCAACAAAAGAAGAAAGTAACTAAAAAATCTGTAAAATAAATGTTAATATAATTTTTGCAAACATAATATTTTCATGTCTTTTATTTTGCTAACTACCTGCTCTTTAATTTTACCCAAATATACAAATAAATCTTGTAGATTTCAGCTGCACTTCCAATGCATTTGGCATTATAGTTTTTGGGGATTCAGGCTGGTAGTATAGACTAGAGGTTAGAGTAACAGGCTCTGAATGAGCTTGGCACATCTGTCAGACCTGGGTTTGATTCCCACAGCCTCCACTTGGCATCCTGTGTGACTCTGAGCAAGTCACTTAACCAGCCCAAAGCTGCCAGATCACCCCTGAAAACAGGGAGTTGTGCCTAGTGGGCCTTACCCAGTTAACAACAAATGAATGAATACTGAAATGAAGTGGCCGGAGTAGTGGACCGATGGTTGCTCTCAATTTTCACCTTTGTATTTGCATATGGTCATTGGAGTAAGAAGTTGTTGGGCAATGGTGGCTAGAGTCAGTCTCAATTGTCATTATTTCTAGAAACTGAAGTGAATAGGAAGAGCTGGTTAGTTATTTCCATTGGTCACAGTTATGCTTGCTTTATATCTGGATGGGAGAAGTTGTGGAATGCCACCTGCTCCCAGGCACAGCAAATGATGGACAGCTAAAAACTACATTCTGCTGCTGAAGCTTTTGATTCTACCCAACTCTACTGTGCACAACAGCATAAGGCTGTCATTTAATTCTGAAGGAAAAAGTGAAACTGTACAATATACTGCTAATGAGATACCTGAAGAAATATCATGCTGAAAGACTCAGCCCGGCTGTGACTACTACTCTTACTGGCAGTGCAAACAAAAGCCCCCTTCATCCTAGCAAATTCCATTGGCTTAGAAAAATTTTCTGACTCTCAGGAAGTCAGAAAACTGTTCATTTTATGAAACCTTTATTTACACATGTTCTCAAGACAGCAGGCATCAACCCAGCATACAGTAAGCTCTTGTAGCTAAACACAATTGTGACAGAAACCATCAAAATTGCTTTTGAATTCTTCAAACATATAACTAAGCTGATCATGCTGGATTTTTGCCCATTTCCATTGTGTACGATGTCAGCTTGTTATTAGCTCTGCTGAACAGCGTAAGGGGACCTATTCCAGTCTATTTTTCAGAGCTAGCGCCTAAACCAGCATTAGGACACAGAGGGGTGTTATTAGTGTACTGGTCGTTGCTCTGTCTTACAAGAGTAGTGCTGACAAAGTAGTCCATGTTAGTGTCATAATGAAAGCACTTTTGTGGTTGTAGTCACTGCTGCATAGATAGTCACATAGTAATTTCAGGTCAGAAGGTATTCTAAGCCCACCAACCCCTCCCTTCATAAGCAGGGTGTGATAAGTATGCTGTGCAAAATTGTACTAACTTACAGGGATTCCCCACCCAATTTACTGCCCAAGGTACCTGGCTATTCCCTTGGTAAGCAAAAATTTGTCCAGACTTGCTTTTAAGGCCTATGCTGTCTTTATAATCACTATCTCCACTGGTTGGCTGTCCAACAGTTTAACCACTTGATGGAAGAAGAAGGGTCTCCTAATGTTACGCCTATATCTACTGCCACTGAGCCTCAAGGCATGTCCCAGTTTCTTGATGGAGCATATAACCAGATCAAACAGCTGTCTGAGTTTGTTCATGCCTTGCCTTGAGTTTGTGAAAGATGGTATTGCGGGAGCTCAGGGAGATACTTGCTGCATCTCTGGCAGACCTATTTAACAGATCACTGGAGACCGGTGTGGTCCCGGGGGACTGGAGAGGGGCAGAGGTAGTCCCACTTCACAAAACAGGTAGCAGGGAGGGGTGGGCAATTATAGGCCTGTCAGCCTGACATTGGTGGTAGGTAAGTTAATGGAAACACTGCTAAAGACTGGTGAAATAGTCTAGGGTATGGCAGCTGGGTTTTAATGCAAAAAGTGCAAAATAATGCACTTAGCCCATAAAAGCCCAGAAGCAGAATACAAAATGGGCAGAGTGATCCTGACAAAGACCAAGCAAAAGAGGGACCTAGGAGTAATCATATCAGATAACCTAAAGGTGGCCAGGCAGTGTGACAAGGCAATCAGAAGGGTGAGTGGGATGCTGGGGTGCATAGAAAGGGGTATCACCAACAGGATGAGGGAGGTAGTGCTGCCCCTATGCAGATCACTGGTAAAACCTCACCTGGAATACTGTGTCCAGTCCTGGAGACCACATCTCAGGAAGGACATAGACAGAGTGGAGGTGTTTCAGAGAAAGGCTAGCAAAATGGTCCAGGGTCTGCATTAAAAGCACTATGAGGAGAGGCTAAATGAGCTAAATATATTCATCCCGGAGAAGGGGAGGATATGATAGAGACCTTTAAATAACTAATGGGTGTTAATAAAGTACAGGAGGGGAGTATTTTTCATAGAGAAAGGTGCTCTTGAACCAAGGGACATGCTATGAAGCTGGAGGGGGTAAGTTCAGAAGGGATATGAGAAAGTACTTCTTCACAGAAACGGTGGTGGATCCCTGAAACAGCCTTCCAGCAGAGGCAGTGGGGGCAAAAACAGTGGAAGGGTTCAAAAATGCCTAGGACAGGCACAAGGGAATTATAGGGATAAGGAAGGGAGGGAAAGAGTTGGCGCTGTAGATCAAGTGTGGTCTACAGCGAAAAAAAGAAAAAAAAAGGCAATATGAGCAGACAGGGTGGGCCAAGCAGTCCTTATCTACCGGTACCATTACATTCTATGTTTCTATAAGATAATATCTCCTTTCAGCCTCTTCTTCTCTAGAGTGAACATGTTAAGGATCTCCAGCCTTTCCTCCTCACTTTTGTCCTCCATACCTTGATCATTTTGGTGAAACATAGAAACGTAGAATTTGATGGCAGATAAGGACCGCTTGGCCTACCCAGTCTGCCCATTTCCCTACCTAATGGATAAGCTGCAGATCCTAGTTAACCAACAGTCTACTTTTTCCTACCCCCACCCACTAGAATTGCCTTATGACTGTCCCATCCATTCTTGAAATCCACCACTGTTTTTGACTCCACAACCTCCCCAGAAAGGCTGTTCCATGCATCCACAACCCTCTCGGTGAAAAAATAATTCCTCACATTACCTTTGAGCAATCCCCCCCTCAGTCTTCAAATTGTGCCCCCTTGTTCTTGCACACCTCTTTTTCTGAAAGATGTTACACTCTTGGACTTTGTTGATTCCCTTGAGGTACTTGAAAGTTTCTATCATGTCTCCCCTCTCCCTCCTTTCCTCGAGGCTATACATATTAAGCTCCTTAAGTCTCTCTTCATATGTCTTCCGGTGCAGACACTGCACTATCTTAGTTGCCCTCCTCTGGACTGCCTCCATCCTGTCTATGTCTTTGTGGAGATTGGGTCTCCAGAACTGCACGCAGTACTCCAGATGGGGTCTCATCAGCTGTCTGTACAGAGGGATAACAACTTTCTGTTTTCTACTGGTGATGCCTCTCCCTATGCATCCCAGTATCCCCCCAGCCCTCCTTACTGCCCTCTCACATTGCTTGCCCACCTCTAGGTAATCAGATATGACTACCCCCAGGTCCCTTTTCATTTTTGTTGTTGTTAATATCTCACCCCCCATTGTGTACTCTTGCCCTGGGTTTTTGTTTCCCAGGTGCATTACTTTGCACTTCTTAGCATTGAATCTAAGCTGCCATACATTTGACCATTCCTCCAGCCTTGCCAAGTCCCTTCTCATCCTTTCCACCCCACCTTGTGTATCACCTCTGTTGCAGATCTTTATGTCGTCTGCAAAGAGACATACTTTTCTTCCAGTCCCTCTGCAATGTCACTTATAAAGACATTAAAGAGGACCGGTCCTAGTACTGAACCCTGCGGTGCCCCACTAGTAACCCCTCTTTCTTCAGAGTGGACTCCATTTACTGTTACCCTCTGTGTCCTGTTCTCCAGCCAATTCTTTACCCAGGCTACCAGCTTGGGACCCACTACCAGGCTGGCCAACTTGTATATTGATCTTTTATGTGGGACTGTGTCAAATGCCTTGCTAAAGTCTAGGTAGGCTATGTCCACAGCCCCTCCTTGATCTACTACTTTGGTCACCCAGTCAAAGAAATCTATTAGATTCATCTGACATGACCTTTCCACTATGAATCCATGCTGCCTTGGGTCCTGTGCCCCTCTGGCCTCTAGGTACTTAACAATTATTTCCTTCAGAAGTGATTCCATCATTTTCCTAATCACTGAGGTTAAACTAACAGGTCTGTAGTTTCCTGCTTCTGCCCTCTCCTACTTTTGTGAAGTGGAATAATATCTGCCCTCCTCCAGTCCTCAGGTACCACTCCATCCTCCCATGATTTGTTAAAGAGGGTAGTCAGTGGTTTCACTAGTTCTACCCTTAGTTCTTTTAGAATTCTGGGATGAATCCCACCAGGCCCCATTGCTTTGTCCACCTTCAGTTTTAAGAGTTCTTTCAGAACCCCTTTCTTCTGTGAATGGGCTGGTATCAACTCCCATATCTAGAGTGTTTCTGTTGTTTGGTTTAGGTACCTCCCCCTCTTCATTTGTGAATACTGATCAAAAATATTTGTTTAGTATCTCTGCCTTTTCACAGTCACCCTCTGTCCACCCCCCATTATTAAGTCTCACTATCCCTCCCTTGGTCTTCCTTCACTCCCTGATGTATCTATAAAAGGTTTTATCCTCATTCTTAACTTAGTTGGCTATCTTTTCCTTGGTTTGGGCCTTTGCTGTTATTACTGCCTTCCCTGCTTCCTTTTGTTTTAATTGATACAGTTCTCTGTCCTGCTTCTTCTGTGATTCCTTGTACTTCCTGAATGCTTACATGGTGGTCCTGTATTGCACCTTATCAACTACTGTAATGTCCTTTTTGTAGCTGGGAGACAAGAATATCACACAATATTTCAGGTAAAGCATGAACAGGCCTTGTAAAGTGGCAAGACTACTTCTGCTGCTCAACTGGTCACCCTCTTTTGATACACACCAGCATTCTTCCAGCCTTCTTGATTACAGTTGTGTACTACTTGTTGTGCTTCTGCCCTGCCTTGTATGTTATGACCCCCCAGTTGTTGCGCTTCTGTCCCACCTTGTCTGTTATGACCCCCCAGCTCCTTTGCTTCCTCTACTGCACTAAGTGGAGACTCACACAGTGTTCTTTTCCTACCTTTGTTCTTCCTCCCCAGTTGTAAAAGAGACTCAAGGTGCACCTCCCAGAGAGCAATCAGTGCAGCTGCTATCACTGAGACCCTCTGCTTTGTTACCATGAAGCACTTGTTGTAAATTAGGTACTTATGTGTTTGTATAGTTGTCTTTTGTGGAATAACAAATGTCAAAAAATATGATAATAGTCACCAGTTTGTGCACAATTTACTGTTTGTGAATGTTATAACTTATGAGGGAATCTCACTGTTAGTGTCACTGTCTACTATACTTATGCTTGTTATCAATTACTGTATGTAAAATTAACTCCATGTCGTCCCTGAAAAAGGGACTGTCATTGTCTCAGTGGGCCTACCCAGTTAGCAAAATAAAATAAAATAACTCACCTTGCATTTGGCTACTGTGAATAACTGAATGAATGAACAATTAAATGCGCTGTCAAAGAGAGAAAGTTGAGTGGGCAGACTAGGTGGGCCAAGCGGTCCTTATCTGCCGTCAAAGTCTATGTTTCTATGAGTGTCCATAGTGAACAGTGGAGCAGAGCAACTAGAAGATAGGGACTTATTTCTAGTGTTGTTGGTATCATTGCGATTGACATCTCTGCCCACCTAGCAATTCACCAGAGCGTGTTCTGCGCATGCATGCCCCAACATTATCACTACTTGGATTGCTTTATGTGAGTTCCTGTCAAATGGAGCGACCCCAGTAGTGATAATGTTGGGGCGTTCAGGCGCAGAACACATTCTGGTGAATTGCTAGGTGGGCAGAGATGACAATCGTAATGATATGAAATAGTGTGAAAGTTCCTGCCCAGCCCAACTCTTTCTGGATTAAACTCTGAAATACAGTAGTTTTACCTCTGATAGGTCAAACTTCCTCTCTTACAAACCTCGAGAAACTTTTACAATTTCAACCCTGCTCTGCTCCCAGCCTGGGTTGTTTACTGTCACAGTGTCCCTAGAAAGCATAGGTTGCTATTGTTAGTTGTTTACGGTCCTGGCTGCTCAGTAGTCTCCTCCTTCTGAATCCTGCAGTACACACTAACCTGTATTCACAAACATTACTTTCAGTGTTAAAAGCATTTTGTTTTGTCTTAACAAACCTAGTTCCACAATGTGCCATTGAACAACGTAGGAGTTTTTTTTATTTATTTATTTAGTTGTTCAACCAGGAGTAGCACACTAAGCTGAAGGCTTTTTTACAGGAGCGACCTGGGAGCACAGGGAAGTTAAGTGACTTGCTCAGGGTCACACAGTATGCAAGTGGAAGCTGTTGGATTCAAACCCTGGTCTGGTCTGCTGGATGTCACCAGATTTGCAGTTCAGAGCCTTAAACCACTGTGCTATACTATAAGTTTGTTGACTTGGATTAGCACAGGCAAAGTAAAGTAGTGTTATCCCTGATGGAAATGTTTGTAACTATAGGCCACCATCTCTGTAATACCGGATGTGTGATGCTGACAGTTTCAGCATGCTGGGGGAGTGAGGGGACACAGTGTTTCTAGTGTCACCGAGTGACTCAAGTCAGCCTGTAATAAAGGACTGCACTGGAGTTCATTGATGTATTATCTACAATGATTATACAACTGGTTACTGTACTGTACAACAGCATGGATTAAATGACTCTTGTATGTGAAGCTGAAGTAACAAAATCATTTAGCCTTTAGAATTTGTGTCAAGAGTGGCATAGGTTTTGGAAAAAAAAATATCCATTGTTAATGAATTGGTAGAGGGAGCTTGGTACAAAACACAGAAATTAGAATGGTCATTTAGCAGCAGCTTCAGTCAAACTCCAGTTACAAAACCAAGCTTGATCCCAATTTTCACAGCAAAATGCTGGTTTAATATGCATTGAATTTAATCTTTGAAAAACATTGGCCAACTTTTATGACCAGTTTTTGTGTTCATAATAGAAAAAAACACGTTTACAGTAACTGGCACAATTCAACATCATTGGCAGATTCCCAAATCTTTCATAAAAATTTGCAGTGGACAGGAATAGTGTAACCCCAGACTTGAATTTCAGAAAACAGGCCAATTCAAGACAATTACATAGGAAAGATTATAATTGACAGCAAGATACGGGAAATTACCCCTGGGGTTACAGGGAAAATGTCAAATTGATCTGGAACCCTGATTGTGTATGTGACATGTGCAGTACAACCCAAAAAGACACACTTGTGGTTCCATCCTTCACCACATTTCCCCCGGCCCCATCCCACAGCCATTAACATTGCAAGAAAATATTGTTGTTTATATTTGCACTTTTTATGGATGCCAAGTTGAGCTCTGCTTTTACAGCACTTTCCACATGCAGTACCATTTCTGTGCAGCTGTGCTAGTACAACCAAGTAGCCAGACACTACCTCTGATAACATAGTACTTAAATCACAAAACAATGGGGGTATGAAGAGCATGCACATGATAGTATTCTCTGTGCTGGTGCGTGGGAGTTTACACATGCCCAGAGCACAAGAAGCCAACACGCACACACCAGCCATGTAAATTAGCTAATTCTCTTTACTTTTTCCAGAGATTCAATGCAGAAAGACCTCCTTCTGAAGTGGAATAAATACATGAGTGCGGGGTCACTCAGCCTGTCTCCATGCACTCTTGATTTTGGTTTTTGGTGGCAGGAGTGAGTACACTTAGAAATTGCACTTTTTTTCAGGTTTGATAACTAGCATGACTGCAGGGTTACTGACTGCAAAGTTTTAGATGTAATGTACCAAATGCTGATGTTTTTCGATCCCTGGAAAAAGGTAAAGTGAAACTGGCAAATTTAGATTGTGGGTGTGTGCACTGGTTTCTTGTGCTCTGGGTTTTAGTTTAATTACCAGCAGCACACACTCTGTTGGAGCACTTCAGTTCTAAGTGATCCAAGGAGTTTACACATGTGCAGTCAAGCCTTTAGTAAATACTATCTACCAGCAGTATACCAGGACTGAGTAAGAAGTTAGGGGTAGGTTAGGGTGATGGGGAAGAGGCAGACTAACACATGTCTGAACTCTGCACTGAACAGACTCAACAGACCTTCAGGCCATCTTCTTCTGGCCTTTCATATGTTTGTATGCTTGTATGTAAGCACACCCACTTCAAAACACAGAAACACCACATACACCATGCTACACTATTACCGTCAGGTCAAAACCAACCCTGAGGCATAGAATTTCCAGAATACTGAGCCACAATATGCAAAAGTAGAACATGTCATGTTTCCACACTGTAGTCGCATAATAGAATACAGTAACATACAGTATTGCTTTTTTCCAAAGGTCAACATTTTTTCCAAAGCATTGCCCCCGATATGAGCCGTATTGTACAGGAAAGTGTTAGTACTGGTCAGAGCATTGGTTGGTACACAGAGAACTATCTGTCTCCCTCTTGTAGGCCATTTAAGGGGGCCTTTTTCTCTTTGAACTCTGAATAATACTGAAGAAATCAAAAGCATCGTACTGACATTAAAACTCTGCCAAGTAGACTTTCTATTAACATATGTAAAATGTTATTTATGTATAATCTCTTTACAATATTAAACTGAATAGTTCAGTAAAAAGTGTATCTATGAGTTATGGGACTTTTATTGTCAAAGATATGGAAAGCAGAATCATATTGTCTTTGTAACATATCTAAGATGGCATATATGTTTACAACTGCTATTCTCCTGCCATAGTAATGTACTAACTTGTATCATCAAATTTAATTTCAATAAAGCTGAGCTGTAAAAGAATTTAAATATTCCAAGTTCACTTCTGGCTCAGACAAACATTCCAACGTACAAACCGAATAAATCAAATACAGAGATCACTAGCTTGTTTGTTACGCTTTAAACACAGCTCGTTCTTGAAACTCAGGAGTGCTCTCTGTAACTATGGGGAAAAGGCAGTGGGAACAAATCAGTACATTAGTGTAAATTTACAGAAATGTGTTTGACTTTGGTTATTTCGCTGAACAGCTTTGCAAAGCTACAATCTGAGGTCAAGAATACTGAGTCAATCAGCTTGACATTTTACAGCAGTTAAATAGAAACTTTAATCATCCTTTTCGTACCTATTATTTATTTATGCATTCATTTGTGATATAGATAATGAATGACCTTATGTAGATTACTCCTCTAATAATAATGTTCAAAGCCCCACAACAGCCAGACAGCAGATATTGGGCACTCAGGATATTGCAGACCACTGCATAAAGTGAATGATGGAGATTGCCAAATGAAATTTTAATGAAAGTATTTTATATTTTTTACCAGAAAATGACATAGGTGCTCTTCCCTTATTCTGTACCTTTACAGTGAAATGTATTCTGATCATTATGGCCTGCCATCATTACTAAGAGCAGCTTAAATGAGCTATTCCTAGCTGCAGTGATTTTCCTGCTCCCTAGAGTGTGAATTCTAACAGCTCCTGTTATCTAAACTGTTACTTAGCATGCTATACTTTAGAGTAAATGCATGACTCTAAAAACTCAGAATTTAAAGAATGTATACTGGATCCAAAATATTGTAAAACAATTAGATTACTTTATCCATATAATAGATCCCAACACGTTCACTGTTTATATTTTGTTTATGCAGTACAAGATCCTAGACATTAGGACAAGTAAAATGTTTCTTACCACTGCTTTTGGTTACTACATCAAGACAGAATTTTATAATGACATTTTTCAAAGTTTATACCAGTTTTCAGAAGATTCTTGTCAACCCATTAACTGTTTGTTATATATTCTTATATTTCACATATATAGGAAAGCATCTTAGTGAAAAAAGATTGATAAGGTATTTCCTCTGAGCTGGTTGGAAGGGGATTCGATGAACAAATGGTCTTCTTACTTTTATGTTGTGTACGTATATATGTATGCATATAAGTATGTACATGCTACTTTTCCTACTGAATTAGAAATGATTACACTTCCCTATCAAGAACAAAACACATAGAATAGAACAGAAAATGTTACAATTAATAAATATGATATTATTTACTAATAGTTTATATGCCGAGACAATCCAAAATGTGACGCTAGAATGCAAAGATTAACATTACTATATAGAAAAGCATAAGTTAAACTAACTGAAAACTGCAGCATAAATATAGGTCTTAAGTTTAGATTTAAAAATAATGCAACCTGCGATATAAGAAGTAAGAATGTCCCAATGTCTTGGGTCATACTGTAGAATGAACAATCTTGTTTGCCAAAGATGGATGACCCTATGCATAGTCACAGGTTTATGGCACCAAGCAGTTGGACTGAGATCCTTGTGTCACAGTTCCATATTGCACTGCCACACATGAGTTGCAGTCTTGCAGACCTTTCCATGCATGGTTGTTCAGGGCATTGTGACTGTACAGGGAAAGTGGCAGGGATCAGCATGAAAACTGGACACTGAGTCATGCTTAGATGTTCTCTGGCAGTTATTCACTTGATCACATGCCACAGTACCTCCGGGACATGTAGAACTTCTTATAGCCATCCTTGATGAAGGTGCTAACCCACAGCAGGGTCCTGTAGATCCAGCATGGGATGGAGATTGGTGAGGGACCAGGATATCCCAAGACAGCTTGAGGGAACAGGGTTAGAAAGGAGACCCAATGGAACACCAGAGACAAATGGAGGAGCACAGGAGAATTGAACTTTCTGAGGCTCAAACATGGTAATAAATGTAAACAATAGGTGGGTGGGAGGATGACTATGCAGGTAATATCAATGCCATAGGGTTCTATGCTTGCTACAGCATCATGCAACCAGTGTTGTTCACACAGAACTCCATGGTTGTCACAGCTCAGGTGTAAGCTATCTTAAACTCCATTTATGATCACTCATATCTGACAACTGTCATTTTCACTGCTACTTAGTCAATGAAAGAACTCCTCACCGAGTGATTACGTTTTCCTTTTGGGTATAGCTAAAAATATCACCAACAGCTTAATCTGGTTCAAGGTCAGTTGGCATTCATCTGTATCCCCCTCCCCCGGGTCGTGCCTGAAAATAGGAAGGATTTGTCTAGTGCACTTACCTGGTCAACAAAAACTAACTAAATAAATAAATAAATAGCTATGTTTGGTGGTGGCATAAAGGGCAGCCTGTTGCACCCAAAAATTGGTCCTCCACCAACTGCAACTGTGTACTGGGACTGAACAGCCTGAATATTAGCCCAGAAAAAAGTCATTTTTAGTAGAAAATGAGACAGTAGATTGAATTATAGATCACAGCAGCATCAAGTGTCCGTATTTTAGTAAAAATCTGAACATTTCACAGAATTTGAAATTTTATACAAAAGTAGTGTATCTACATCATATGTAATCTGCCATGAGTTATTTCCTGTACTGTTTTCAGTTTGCTTTATTTAATTTGCTGTATATTTAGCTTTCTGTCATTACATAGTATATATTTTTACACTAAATAAGAGCTAGGCAGTAGAATCCTGGTAAAAATCTGAAAATTAGATTAGAAATCACTCGTGCAATCCCAAAATTCAAAATCTTGAAAATGGAATTTGATTATCCAATTTATCATAAATCAGTGGCTCTGAGAATGAGTTCAAAAATCTTTATTGTTTGATCACATAGATCATGTCAATCTGTTGCATACTATAGACATTAATCAACAAAAAACAAGTGAGATTACAGACATGTTATATTTCTAAAAGAGACGCTGTTCCCACACAGACAATTCATTGGCTTTATATATTGCACTTTTCTGATTTTATTTATAATTTGTGTAGCTGAGTAATTATCTTCTTTCATATTAGAGAAATTAATTTTGATATTCCACGATTAATGATGGGGTGATAATATTCAATAAGTAAGCAACCTATAGTAGCTTGGATAATCTCAAATTGGCTAAAAGAGGACACACTGATGACATTCACTTTTATACCATGAACAAAGATGCAATTGTTACATATTATTTTCAGTGCCTCTGGAAATGAGCCTAAGTTGTTAGTGCAGGACTTCGGTATACACTATTCTCCCAGAGACAAAAGTGCTGCTGACTGTGTCACACTGCTTCACTAGTTGCAAGTTAGTTCAATACTAGATGGATCAGATTCTATGAACACTTAAGGGCCAGGGGCTAGAGTCACAAAACTGTGCCACATCGAAAACCCCGGTTTGCACCATAAAAACTGGGTTTTGCCCCAGTGTGGTATTCACAAAAGCCCAGTTTGCACTGCAAATTGGATTTACAATGGGGTAAAGTATTGAGGGGGCCACAATGCAAATGAGGGGATGGGGTCCTGCATATGGGCACCATCCCATTCACCAAAGATTTTCTCCACACAAGGGCAATTTGTGGGGTACCCTTGCATGGAGAAAATATCGCTGACAGAGACCTGGCAGTATTCTACACAACCCTTGTGGCTGCCAGATGTACTGCTGAGCCCTAGCCCTATCAGAATAATAATAATAAGATGTCATTGGTGGTGTAGTGGTCCCTTCCCCTCCTCGTTCTCTGATCGCCATCCCGTAGGTTTAAAAACCTTTCCCTGGTAGTCTAGTGGTCCCTTTCCTTCCCATTTTCTGATAGCTGTCCCATAGGTTTAAAAACCTTTCCCTGGTAGTCTAGTGGTCCCTCCCCCCACCCCGTTCTCCGATCACCATCCCGACAATTTAAAACTGTGTCCCTGGCAGTCTAGTGGCCCCTTCCCGATTCCCAGTAACATGCTCGTAGCATGCCAAAAATCCCCATGGTGGTTCAGTGGTGCGCCTGCCCTGTCACCATTCCCACCCTGCCATTAAGTGTGACAGTAAACTGGTGGTCTAGTGCCCCCACCCATCCCGATCTGCCCATATAGAGCACAATATAGTTTTCCCTGGTGTCTAGTGGACCGCCACCCACCCTGTAAGGGATTGCCCACCACCTTGTTCCTCCCAAACCTGATTTCCTGCCTGCAATCAGCACAGCCCTCCTCTCACCTCCGCAGCTGGCCATCGACTGAGCTCTCAATGAGCGCATACTGTCTACGGGACAGGATCTGGAATCCCCATGACATGTGCACAGTTTTATTTGGTTTCTCTCTGTACATATTGTGTGACTTCTTATACAATGATCTGTATGGATTTTTTCAAAACTATGTAATAAGTCTGCCTTACGTGCTTTGAGCCTGACTCAACTGCATTTTCGCTGTAACTGCTTATTGTATTTGTAATGTTTTTTTACTATGTATTTGATGTGGAACCTTTGTAAATGAGCACCTGTGCTCAAAGATATTCTCTGAAGTTTTCAATAAATAAATGAATAATTCAGGGGTTTCATATAGAGGTCACAAAAGCCTACTTTAACAAATAAATCTTCAGGCCCTTTTTGAAGGCCTCCACTAGAGTGGCCTCCCTGAGGACTCTCAGAGAAAATTTCTGATCACCAGAGCAGCAACTTCAAATGCCCATTCACCCAAAGGGATTTTAACCTAGCCCTGGGAACATCAGAGAGACCCCCATCCATGGAGCAGGTGGCAAGAGGATGAAGCTTAAATCTACAGCTAAATACCATTTAAATAAATGTAAATTTATGGATGTCATAAAGTGAAACGTCACACTATTACTTGTCTGTGCACCAAATTTCAAATCTTTTTTTTTTATCAACTTTATTTTCCTCCTTTGCACTGGTGCCAAGAAATCTTTCTGGTGGACTCGCTTGGTCCAATGCCTCCACCGCCCACCTGAACCCCTTCCCTCACCGAGGAATCGGATAAACTGGGTTCCCACTTCTCCCCGTCGGGCCCTCAGGAGAGGAGGTAGGGGACCATGGAGAGTCACGTCAGAGTTAGGGCTGGCATTCGGCATGTGGGCATGACCACTGGGTGTCCACCATCACCTCCCCAGCACCAGGGATTTTCTGCTTTCTGGTGCCCCCCCGACACAGGATGTGCAATGCTGTCTGATGCATGAAGTGCGCATTTCCACCCACGTCCACAGATCAGCCACCTGACATCTCCCTTTTACAAGGTCCCCAACTGCAGTGCACCCAGTCTCCACTGGGTACCACTAGCATTGCGGGACGTGAACCCCCCTCCTTCCCAGGGGAGGAGAGCTGTCTAATGGATGCTCAATCCTCTCCTCCACGACTGACCCCCAGCTCCACAGGGTCATTCCTGAACCTGGGTCGCCAGCGTGGCACAAAGTAAGGTGGATGCCTCAGCCCTCAGTGCCACCGGGCTGGCAATTTCAAATCTTTTTAAAGAAAACATTTCTAGTGTATCTACTCATTGAACTTCCACAGTGAAAAAAATGTGAACAAATGATCTTCTTTGAGGATATCTCTTTCATCAGGCCACATCTATAGAACTATAAGCTGCCAGGCACTAGGACCACACAGAAACATTTTTGCAGGTGGTCCACCGGGGATGCCCACAATGACGTCAGACGTCGACTCACCCATACAAATATAGGCGGCCCCTTCCCTCCTCAATTCTTTTTCTTCCATCGACCATTCTCATTGGGCCATGCAGGGAAACGATGCTGTTATTGTCACTGATTTCTCCTAGTTCCCACCATAGTCATGCTTTCACTTTCTCAAGTGATCATCAATGATGTGTATGTCGACTAAAGAGCCATCAAAGCTGTTCCACTATTGCTAGTGTGGCAAGAAAATATATTTCAGAGACTCGCATGAAGTCTGCATGTGCTGACTAGGCCCAGATCACAACGTTCAGGCATGCCAGATCTACAAGGGATTCAACACAGTCATCTGGTGATGCAGAAAAGGCGCTCTAGAAAAGCAGTTGTTACAGCAGCAAGTAGCCCGAATGGAGAAGGAGTTCTAGCAAAACAGCTACGCCATATCACCGCTCACTCCTGGGATCCAAATCCTTGAAATCCTGGAAAACATCTGGGTCACATAAGCACAAGCACCAAGAGAAGGAGAGAGAGAGAGAGAGAGAGAGAGAGAGAGAGAGAGAGAGAGAGAGAGAAGAAAAAGCCTCCCCAGTTCACTCTTGGTCATCTCACCATGTGATGCTGACCACCTCGGCGTCATCAAGCACTCTGGCGGTGACACCACTAGTCACCCAGACCATCGACATAGTTTCCGAGTCAGGGCCAGCTACAAGCACCATCAGGCCTAGTATGGCTGGTGCATTGCCGTTGATGTACAGTAGGGAACCTTGCCTCCCCAGTCGACCTCCTCCCATGCTTCCGTCGCATACATGGGCACCAATGTACATGCCATCTTGTCATCCTTTTTAGACATCCTCAAACAGATTTTGCCTCCCCCTCCTACACCTGGAGGTCCATCGATGGGATCCATCATTCAACCCCCCACACCAGTGCCTACCAGGGTTATACCCTCTTAAGCACTGATGGTGTTGCCAGAACTCTCCCTTCATCCTGTCAACCAGACGGACGATGACATGGAATATAATCCTTAACTTATGGTACAAGATGATGAAGAGGAGGCCAAAGATTATGTGGAAAGTCCCGATGAGAGGACTAGTTCCACAGTCTCCACCTGCAGTGAGGACTCAGTGGTTTACACCCCTAGGTCCCCTCGTGAGGAACCCTCTTTTATAACCATGATGCAGCAACTTCAAGCTGCCATGGGGTTTGATTTTTAGGAGCAGGAAACAACCAAGAAGAACCTGATAGACTTCTTGGAGCTACCTGACTGCCCCATTATAATTCCACCCCTCCTCCCTGTCCAGGATGATGCCACTTTTTCTGCCTGGCATAGGCCTAATGTAATTCCTGCCATACCTAGAAAGGCAGATAAAATGTATATGGCACCCTCAGGTAGGCCTTTCCTTGCAGGCCAACCTGAAGCTGACTCTGTGGTCATCAACACTGCCCATGACAGATCAAAGGCACCAAAACATCTCAGTTCTCTTCCTCCTGATAACGAATCCAGGAGACTAGATGTCATAGGCAAAAGGACCTATGCCTCTGCCTCTTTGGGCCTAAGAATTGTGAACTACCAGGCCCAAATGGTAAAATACAAACACATACTCTGGAGGAAAGCTAAAGTAGCTGCCCAAGCTCTTCCAGAAGGTGCAATCAAAGCAAGAGCTCTCTAAGGCCTTAACAATTGGGGCTGATGTAGGTAAACACCTCCTATGTACAGTCTATACATTTTTAGATGCCTCAGCTAGGGCAGCAGCCTCAGGAATATGTTTGAGAAGATATTCCTGGCTAAAGGTAGCAGGCTTTGCAAATGACATGCAGTAGTCAATTCTAAATGCCACTTTCAGAGGATATAAATTACCTGGTGCAGATGTGCAAGATATTATCTCCAGTTTGCAGGCCTCAAGCAGAACCCTCAAATCAGTCCATACCCTCTATCACACCCAGCCAAGGAGCAGACAGGGGGACAGGGGGTGCCTTTTTGCCTTGCTGGTGCGAGACACCATACCACCACCAGACATTCAGGTAAAAGTAAAGAAGCAGGAGCCCTGCCTACTCCAGCATCCACTCCAGGTGCCGATTTAAAAGCCCCTAGAGGTGACAGTGTGGCAGGAGCTGCTGCTGGCTCAGTCTGACTCCTTTCACACACCCCAGCCACCATTGCTTCCAGGGGTGGTTGTCGGGGGTCTTCTCTCCCTCCACCTGGACCAGTGGAAGGAGCTGACCTCGGATGCCTAGGTCCTGGAAATAATAACACAAGAACATGCTCTGAAGCTTTTAGTACTACCTCCAGATCATCCATCCGTGCATACACATTATCTTCAAGAGCACATTCCCCTGCTTCTGGAGGAAATTCACACCTTGCTCCAGAAAAGAGTAATAGAACCTGTACCCCTGGCACAGAGAAACAGAGGGTTCTATTCTTGGCACTTTCTAGTTCCAAACTGGACGGGGGAGCTAAGGCCTATTTTGCACCTAAAGAACCTGAACTCTTTCATAGAATGCAAAAAGTTCAGTATGGTGACTCTGCAGGGTCTGTTACTACTACTGTAGGTAGGGGAGTGGATCTTTTCCCTCGACATGAAGGATACCTACCTTCATATCAAAATTCCAAAACCTCGAAGAAAATATTTAAGGTTCCTGTTTCAAGGGAAACACTTCCAGTTCAGAGTATTGCCCTTTGGCTTGTCATCTGTGCCTTGGGTCTTTGCCAAATACTTGGCTGTGGTGGCAGCAGCCCTTCACAGGAAAGGCCTTTATGTATTCCCTTACCTGCAAGACTGGCTTCTGAAAGCTCACTCCAGGGAGCAACTCTCTCACACTCTAGCTTGACCCAGGCAACTGTTCCATTCTCTGGGGATCACTGTCAATGTGCCAAAGTCCATTTTGACTCCTTGCCAGCATCTGCAGTATATAGGGTGTGTCTTGGATACTGCCATAGGCTCAGCATTTCTGCCTCTGGACAGGGCCAAGCATCTGATGGCACAGACCAAACTAGTTTACAACAGCCAATATGTCACAGCCAGAACATTTCTTCAGCTTCTAGGCCTAACGGCAGCAGCCATAGTTACAGTACCTCTAGGCAGGCTCCATATGAGGATCCCTCAGTGGACCTTGAGAGTCCAGTGGGATCAACTAACAGATGATCTGGAACAGAAGGTTCTAGTAACCTCTCCAGTATGCGGGGTGCTCAAGTGGTGGATAGAACCCAGCAACCTGCTGAAGGGGGGTTCCTTTTCTGATTCCTTCCCCTCGTCAGATTTTAACAACAGATGCCTTGGGGATGGGTTGGGGGGCACATTTAGGGCCTCATCAGATTGCAGGGTGTATGGACCGAAGTGTAGAGTATCCTGCATATAAATATTCTAGAGATGACAGCTGTTCTCTATGGCCTACAGGCCTTCCAGACTCACCTGTCCCCAGGTCCTCTGTTGGTACAGATGGGCAACGTCAGTGTGATGCATTACATCAACAAGCAAGGGGGAACTCACTCTTACCTCCTGTGCGGGGAGGCAATGAGAGTATGGTACTGGGCTCTAGAACATGGTCTAGAACTGTCAGCAGTACATGTTCCAGGTGCCCAGAATATCTTGGCAGACAGACTAAGCAGGTCACAGTCCAAAATGCATGAGTGGGAACTACTGACCTCAGTAGTGATGACCTGTTCAACAAATGGGGTTGTCCAGAATTGGACCTTTTACATCCCCACAAAATGCAAAACTGCTGCCTTTCTGCTGACTCATTCCAGGGCCTGGAATTTTCTGGTGAGACATGTTGTCCTTCTCTTGGAAGGGGAAGTTCCTCTATGCTTCCCCTCCCTTCCCTCTAATTCAGAGGGTACTACTCAAACTTCAGATGGAGGGGGCAACTCTAATCCTCATTGCTCCCCTATGGCCTTGATAGATCTGGTTTCTCTTACTGCAGCAGCTGGCAGTGGAACCACCAGTACCTCTACCCTTATGCCAGGGACTTCTGTCACAGGAGCAGGGAACTCTGGTCCATCCAAACCTCAAATCGTTTCATCTACATGCATGGCTCCTGAAGATATAGCCATTGCTAGATTTGAGGTATCCCAAAAAGTGGCTGATGTCTTGGTGGCTGCTAGAAAGCCTTCTACCAGGGCCACTTATTCCATGAAGTGGATGAGGTTTGCTTTGTGGGCTGCTTCTCACCATTTGGACCCATTTACTTGTCCAATAAATCAGGTTCTAGAGTACCTACTGTCCTTGTCAGTTGCAGGTCTACAGTGCTCGTCTATTAAAGTACAATTGGCTGCTATCTCAGCTTTCCATGTACCTACTGAAGGACATATGGTGGCCCAGCTGGAGGTGGCCTGTACATTTTTAAGAGGCATTTTGCATTTAAAGCCCCCTATACGTAATCCATTCCCAGCTTTGGACCTGCATTCTGTGTTGGAAAAACTTATATTGGTTCCTTTTGAGCCAGCTGTGACTTGCAACCTATGCTTTCTGCCATGGAAAGCATTATTTTTAGTTGCTATTACTTCTGCTTGAAGGATTTCAGAGCTGCAGGCTCTAATGTGTGAGCCTCCTTACTTGATTTTCCACAAAGACAGGGTGTCTTTACGTACTAATCCTAAGTTACTACCAAAGGTAGTGTCGGAGTTTACTTTAAATCCAACCATCCACCTGCCAGTTTATTTGCCTGAGCATGCCAATCCAGGGGAAGCATTGCTCCATATTTTAGATGTACATAGAATATTCAGGTACTATATACCCCGCATAAAGGATTGCAGAAAGTCCTCACAGCTTTTTGTTTCATTCACCCCTGGGAATCAGAACACTTCAGTTTCCAATCAGTGCCTGTACAAATGGTTGGCAAACTGTATTACTTTTTGTTATAGGACATATGGTAAGGAACTTCCTGGGGTTGTTTGTGATCATTCCACTAGAGGCATGGCCACATTTGTTGCATGTTTTAAAAATGTGTCCACTGCTGAAATCTGTGCAGCTGCTACCTGGAGTACTGGCCACACCTTTACCAAACACTACAGTCTGGATATAGCTTCACCAAAAAGAGCTGGCTTCAGCCTAGCTGTGCTCTAAGGCCTACTTTCTTAGGCCTGTCAGCTCCTGCCACCCAGACTGTTTATGGTCAGTACTGCATGGTACTCAATCCATACGTATGGCTTGATGAGATATCCTCGAAGAAGATAGAACAGTTACATACTTACCATAACAGTAGCTCTTCGAGAGACTCTCTTTCATCAGGCCATGCCATCACGCCCTCCAACCTCGATTGGAACCCGAGAATCTGGGGAATGCTGACTTCTTCTCATTGAGGGTCTGCTGTTCACTGCCTCACCTGGTTGTCAGAGTCCTGGTTCCCTACAGGGAGGTTCTCCAAGCATGATCTCCTGTGGGTAACTGAGAAGGGAAGGAGCCTCCCACACTTATATGGGAAAGCCGATGTCTGACGTCACTGTGGATGGCCCCTGTAGGACTGCTTGCAAAAAATTTCCATGTGGTCATAGTGCCTGGTGGCTTATAGTTCTATACGTGTGGCCTAATGAAAGGGATTCTCTCAAAGATCTACTGTTACGGTAAGTACATAACTGTTCTTTTAAGTTACAGTGCAGACAAAAGAAAAGTTTAAAACAAATGAAAACGTAGAAATTGCTGGCAGAAAAAGACATAGGGTCCATCCAGTCTGCCCAAACATTTTTTAGCAGAATGAAAACTGTAGCACAGAGGAAGACTGCAAAGTGTTTACCCAAAGTATGCCATTTATCTCTTATTACAATTATATTCAAGCAGTTCCGCCACATTGACAAGCTGATGGAAAATGTTTGTTTTTTTTTCATGAATCAGTGGTCACAGCTTCAGGGCTTAAAAAGTAAATCTTTATTCAATTCCAGCCAAAGTTATACTTTGGGATTTCTAAGAGCCGTTTAAAGAGCTACTAAAATAAACGTTTATTTCTGTGTATTTAGATGTGAAGTAATGTGTTTCTGTTACACAGAATATACTTTTCTTTAAATAAACGTGTATTTATTATAACAAGTTCTTGAGTTTGTGTTTTGCTCACCATCGATCAGTCACCGATTCTTTTTACAAACAGGGAGTGTATGAACTGAGCATCGAGCGGACGTTACATACTGGAGAGAAAGTGTGTCAAACCAAGAAGACTGCTCTGCACTGACGGATTAAGAGTGACAAGGTACCTTGTCTCTTTACTTTCAAATGAGTCCATTTCAAGCAATTGTCATCTGTTACATCTGGTGGTGTGTTAATGTCCTACTCTTTTTATTTGTTCAGGCCACAGAACAAAGAAGTAATCAGAAAGCACACAGACTGAAAGCTAAATGTCTGACAGCATAGCTCTGCATGATGAATACCAATCCCATGCCAAACGGCAGTCTTTCTTATCTAAGTGTGACATTATTTATAAATCCTGATTAGCAAGACACTAAAACCCACAAACATGGTGGATCTGATATTAGTGCCCAATTTTGAAGTTTCCTGATTGACTAATGTGACGGGGGGGAGAAGTAGTTAGAAGATGGTCCAGAACTGTCATAAATTCACATTTCTCTTTTTACATTTCCTCCTGACTTTTAAACATATCTATAAGTGAATGTCTTTGAATGCCATATACATGTAAACTGTTTATTCACATCTTGAATAAATATAGCATAAGCATGCCAATTTTAAATGTAAATGTATGACAGCATATCTTAATTCAGTGCAGTATGGCTTACTGCAATTCCCCTGGGATGAGTCTATTCCATTCTCAGTCTGACAATACAAACAGTTATGTCTGAATAATTCTACTTCTCACAAAGATGTAATCTATTCTATGTTGCATATTGTGTGTGTGTGTGTGTGTGTGTGTGTGTGTGTGTTGAAGGGGAGTGGATGCTCTATCAGCATAGTGCAGAAATGAGCGTGAATCTCTTCTGATGTCTAAGCTTATACCAAAATAACACAGCTCTGAATATTATGTTGTTTTTGTTTGATTTTACCATGGATATCAGTCTTTGTATGTCACGTTCAGAAAAAACGTGTTGTAGCTATCTTTCAATGCATATGTGAATCTGATGTCAGACTTTATGATGTGTTATTTTTTGACAGCAAACAATTCTAAATAATTACAGATGCTACTGTTATGTGTTCAGTAATTATTTGCCTAGAATATTAAATGGTAGCAGCAAATAAACAAGTACAACTTAAAGTGCTATGATCACGAAGTTGCAGACAATGCATGCTGTTTAGAAGAAAGGCATACAGTGCCTTTCTTGAATCCAGTGACTTGTTACTTTTTTATTCAGCATATTTTAAAGCAGCAGTGTACTGAAACTGGACTAACAAGCATTTGTCAATACCGAATGTTGTTGCGCTGACATTGGCAGTGGGAGTGGTGGAGCTAGAGACGCATAGTGCTGTGATTTTGTGTATGTGTCTTAAAAGGTGATTTTGCATAGCGAGCACACCATTGTGCGCCACAGCTGCGGAAACACGTTTTGAGCAGGCTGTGAAAAATGACAGCTGGACTGTTGATAAGGAGATGTGCACAAATGCCAGTGGTGAAAATGTGGCATGAAAATATTGAAGATTGATGAAGTTACAAGGGTGCGTGGAAAATGCGCAATGCACGCTTGCAACACAGTCATTGTATGGTATTTTGGCACCAAATTTTCAACATAGGCATTTTAGGAGTTCTGCTCATGAATAGTGTCACTGTCATTTCCTCAAACTGTCCCAAAACTGATTTACTTTAATGACCATGTAATTCTGTGCCGGATGTGCGAAAACAAATTTCAGGCAGCTGTAGTGTTCATAAGGAGGTATGGAAAAATGCCAATGATGAACAGCTGGAGTGAAACTATTACAAATTCACAAAGTCATGAGTGTGCATGGAAACTGTGCAATGCATGCTCATAAAACACTCATTTTATTGACTTTCATTCCCAAATTTTCTACATAGGCATTTTAGGGCTTCTGCTAATGAACAGTGTCACTGTCATTTTCATCATGCGTCTCGAACATGGACTTTCCACAGCGACCATGCTATTCTGCGCTGAACTGCAAAAACAGATTTTGGTCAGGCTGTGAAAAATGACAGCTGCACTGTTCATTAGGAGGTGCAGAACAATGGCACTGTTGAAAATCTGGTGTGAAAATATTAGAAGTTTGCAAACGTACGAGTGTGTGTGCAAACTGCGCAATGCACTCTCCTAACACAGTCATGTTATGGAGTATTGTCACCAAATTGTCAACACAGGCATTTTAGGAACCCTGCTCATGAACAGTGTCACTGTCATTTTCATAATGTGTTCCAAACACTGATTTTGAACAGTGAATGCGCTATTCTGCGCCAAAAGTGCGAAAACACATTTCGGCAAGGATGTAAAAAATGACAGCTGTAGGGTTCACAAGAAGGTGTAGAAAAATGCCAATGTCAGGAATGTGGCATGAAAATAGTGCGAAAGGGAATTTACGAAAATGTGCATTGCAGAAAGTTGCTACGCATAATTCTCAGAAACAGTCATTTTAAGGAATATTGTCACCAAATTTTCAACACAGGCATTTTAGGACCTCTGCTCATGAACAGTGTCACTGTCATTTTTGTAATGTGTCCCAAAAACTGATTTCACACCATGAGTGTGCTATTCTGCACCGAAAGCGCAAAAACACATTTCAGCCAGGATGTGAAAAATGACAGCTGTACAGTCCACAAGAAGGTGTGGTAAAATGCCAATGCTGAGAATCCGGTGTGAAAATGTTGTGAATTTGCTAACTTACAAGCGTGCACTGCACAGTTGCTACGCACACTTGTAAAACAGTCATGTTTTGGATTTTTCACACCAAATTTGCAACATAGGGTTTTTGAGAGCCCCTCTCATGAACAGTGGCACTGTCATTTCCTTACGCAGTCCCAAAAGGTGATTCCGTGCAGTGACTGTGAAATCACCTTTCGGGACCGAATAACGCCATGACAGTGCAAGAACTCATGAGAAGGGGTCCCAAAAACCCCATGTTGAAAATTTGGAGCCAAAATTCGCAAAATACCTGAGATATGTACTAAAGTTGAAAAAACCCTATCTATCCCATTATACAGCTTACCGGCATTTCCTCAGTTCGCGGTCAGCTTTGAAGAGTGCAGACGTGTTACCGGTCCACTGATGATCGTCGCACCGAGCTCTGGAGGTAAGTATGGGGTGAGGGGGGATGTGGGGAGGCAGGGTGCACAGTGGGTGCGTGCAGGTGGGGGAAGGGGGACACAGAGACTACGAGGGACCGTTTTCCTTTTACAGGTTCAAAAAGAAAATGAAAAAGAAAAAAAAACATCGCGGGACAGTTTTTTTTTCCAGGGAATTTGGCATGCTGGGGTGGGCTCCCAGCATGCCACCTAACTGTTTGGTGGGGGTGTCTGTAGCCGACAGGGGATTGGGCACCCTCATCGGCAAACAACACAAGGGCAAATTTATGCCAACCGAGTTTGGCATCCCGTCGGCACACAAAGACGGGGGCGCCAGAGCCGAGGAGGATTGGACACCCCTGGCATTAAATAATTGGAGGTTATTTCTGCCGACAGGAGTGGGCTCCCGTCGGCACACAAGGAAGGGGCAGGTAGAAGCCGAGGGGATTAGGCACCCTCGGCATATCACAAATGGGGGGGGTGCTTTATGTTGACGGGGAGTGGGCTCCCCCATTGGCACATTCACAGGGGACGGGGCAGCCGACAGGGGGATTGGGCACCCCTGAAGTCGGCAGTCTGGCAGCCAGTGTGCTTCCATGTACATAATGGCGGTGAGCACAGCAAGAAAAAGACCGCTGTGTCTGATGAGCTTTGCTTGGATTGCAGCGGGCCTTTTCTTAGATGTGCTCACCACATTATGTATGCATGGGGTGGTGCCGGCATGCAGGCTGACTGGGGAATGCAGGATGCACCTATTGGTGCGTGCCCTGCATTCGCCCAACAGCGACCGCGCCTCCAAAGCTGCACTGTCCCAAGATGTTGGCTGTGCAAACGCGCCAACATAAAAATATGACGCTATCTTTTTTTGACTATAAAAGATTCCGGGCATCTTCCAGTTCCATTGGGTGGTAACGTTTTCTGGTTCCATCAGAATTTTAGTATTTTAGAAATTTTTCAGTTTAAATTTTTTCCCAAGAAAAACAGATGGCTGCTGCATTTGGATTAGAAATAACATTATTGACCTGGCAGGGGTTAGGATCCAAAAAATAGGAAAAACTCATGGTGTGCAGCATAGGAGGTGTACCTATAAAAGTAGATTTGACAGGTATGCTAATATTTTTATTAAATGTAGCAAAAACTAGCTTTTTGGAAAAAACATTTTTGTTGCACTGCTGGTTTAAAGCACAGAGTTATGATGTTTCCAACATACTGTTATTTGTAGGACTTGTTGAACTATGAGCATTACCCTAATTTGATGTTATCACCTCCACTTGTATGTTGATTCGGTTGTACTGGTTATTGTATGAATCCCTTTGACTACATGTTATTTCTTCCTCTGATTGTAAGTTATTACTTATGTAATGTATGCTGGATCCTATGTTTCTGTTTGTGCCATCTTGATGGCCTGGGTCATTCCTGAAAACAGTTCCCTGGACCAGTGTACCTACCCAGTCATCAAATAGATAGATAGATAGATAGATAGATAGATAGATAGATAGATAGATAGATAGATAGACAGACAGACAGACAGACAGACAGACAGACAGACAGACAGACAGACAGATAGATAGATAGATAGATAGATAGATAGATAGATAGAGAGATAGATAAAATGTAAAAAAAAAAAAAACACCTATTACTACCATCTCAAAATCTCTGTTGTTCTATCTATCCGTAATCACACTGTGTGTTGGGAAAAGAATATGACAGAGACTAATTCACAATTCCCCTTTTGTGAAACTGGTCATGTAACTTTTGTAAAACTTCATAACTGCTGACACTGCTAAGCTCCTCAAAAGCCTCCCAAATCATGGCTTCCCTGGGGCTGATGGCCTATCCCCAGTCATCCTCAGACTCATTTCCCCATCATCAAACCACTCACTTGTACAGTATCTTTAACCTCACCCTTTCCACCTCCTCCACGCCCAACCCCTGGAAGATTGCCAAGGTGATTCCCATCTTCAAAGACCCTCTATCCGAAAAAAATTACCGTCCAATCTCCATCCTCCCACACCTCAGCAAACTACCCGAGAAGGCTATCCATCATCAGCTTGCTGAGCACATGGAAAAATATGATCTCCTGTGTAGCCAACAGCATAGCTTCCGCATGAACCATTCCACACCACTGCCTTCACACTGCAGACTGACCACATCCTCATAAACATGGACCATGGTAATGCCACCGGCACGGTCTTTGTAGACCTCTCCAAAGCCTTCAACATGGTCAACCATGCCCTCCTCCTCTCCAGACTATGTTGCCTTGGCTGTTCTCAGGAGGTTACTAGCTGGTTTGAGAGCTACCTTACTGATCACTCCCAATTCATGAGTATTGGCCCTGCCTGCTCCCCCACCCTGCCCATCTTAATAGGTGTCCCCCAGAGCTCCATTCTGGGGGCCCCTTCTATTTATTAACTCCCTTCCCTCAGACAGTCTCAGATGCCACTCTCTCCTCTATGCTGATGACCTCATACTTTTCTATAGCGATAAATCCCCTGCCAGCATTTCCTTTGTCCTTACTCAAAACTATGTTGCAGCCCACAACTGGTTTGTTGATAACCTCCTCCTGGTTAATGCTAAAAAAACAAAAATCTATGCTTTTCTGACCCAAGCCCTTCCTAGCCAAATCCAAAACTCACCACCTCTCAACATTGTCTCCCCTGATGGCCAAACCCTGGAAGATGTCCATACTTTCAAATACCTCCCTGTCTTTCCCCGAGCACATCAACTCATTAGTTCATAGGTTTCACCAAAAATTAGGTGCTGCCTACAGATTCTGACAATACCTCACCCCGGAGGCCCAACTTGCCATCGTCCAGGGAAATCTACTCCCAATCCTGGATTACTGATCCCCATCTATGATAGGACATCCACAACCCTTATGGCCCAGCTCTCTTCTGCCCACAGTAGTGCCTGTCATTTTGTCTTGCTGGCCCCTTTTACTACACACCACTGTGTCCTTTACAATTCACTAGGATGGCTTCCACTACAAGGCTGCTTCGACCTTGCCTTTGCTGCATGGTGAATTCCACCAACCGTACTGGCCAGGAATCTCCTCTTGCAGCCCTCCTCAAGGTCCGAACTTTACACCGTGGCCTCTGCTCAAACAGCATTCCCCCTCTGAATATTCCCAGGGTATCCACCAGTATGGGTGGTACAGCCTTGTCAGTGGCAGCCCCTACGCTGTGGAATAAACTGCCTGCTGAGCTCCACTCCATTCACACCCACTGCCAGTTCAAATCTTGCCTCAAAGACTGGCTCCTGGTGACTTTCTGCTGCCACTGCTTTCCTGGGTAGTCCTTCATTTCCTGCCTGCCCTTACCACATAAGTTCATGCCTATACATCTCCCTTTGTAAATCCTCCAATTCCCCTTCCACTCCTGCCCCTTCCCCTCTCCTTCCCTCTATTAGCCCCACCTTATCCTTTTCATGCTACTCCTGAGGAACATTGATTATCTCCTATGCAACTTGCTGTATATCGATTTCATGTATATATATTTCTCTTTATGTATATGCACATCAGATTTATGTACTACTGTATGTAGCCTTGTATCATGTGGATTTATATATTTTTGCTACCTTGTAATCTGTATACTACTGTAACCTTTTATTATATGTCAAACTGTCTACTGTTCTATGCATTGTTGTTTATGTTTAACTCTGTGCCACTGTATATATCCAGAAGACTGACAAAAAGGATCCTTGATTTCACATCGCATCTGAATAATAGCACTTCCAACATTGCATGTCCCTCCTTGTATTGCACTGCAGGGTCAGCATTAGGAATGGGCTCAAGTTTCTGACATGGGACTTGAACCCACAACATTCTAATGCTCAGGGGGGAAAACACTACATACTGGGCCACACTGATATTAGGACACTGGCAGTGACATGTGGTACAAGTTGAGAAAAAGTCTTAATTGTATCCTTGCCTGTGGCTGCAAACATTTTTATAAATCATTGAATATGTATATGGTTTCGTAAACAAGCAATTTCTGTCTAAGGCAGACATAATGTACAATAGACTTGCAAGGTTTATTTTGCTTAGGGATTACAAAACTCATCATTGTTTATTATATGAAGAATTTGGATGGTTAACTGAAGAAAACAAAAGAAGAATAGTTTGGGAAAATTAAATCTTTAAAGTTCTGCATTCTCAGAAACCCACATATTTATTTGAAAAACTAGAAAAAACTTAATATCAGTATAACTTAGGACAAATACATTTACCAGATTTTAAACCACCTAGATTAAGTAACACGTACAGTAGACTGTCCTTTGCTGCTATCACATTTGAAATTTGTAATTCTATAAATAAAACAAAAGAAACAGAAAATGTTAGCATTATACTTTTTACAAGTAATTTGAAATATGAACTTAGGACAAGATGTATGTGCAATGGTTAATTATTCTCATTTGCCCTATGCTGATTGTTTGTTATAGGGTGTATTAACTTAATGTTTTGTAACTGTGTTATGTGCAGCTCTGTATATAAATGAAAACAGGACCATCTTGTAAATAGGACCTCGATCCTAACAATGTGATTTTTCCACCATATCCTGTATAAAAATAAAGCTTTTTACTACTTACTGAACTATGAACTGAGCAGGTTCCATGTGTCTGACATGCAAGCACTGACTTCTGCAGAAATGACCATAGCCTAATGCTTGTTACTTACAGCTTCATGAGGTAAGCACTTTACGTTATTTTTGTTTTCGGAACAATTTAATTTCACTATCTCTTCCCTGCAAATGACTGCCTTAATATCATGCGCTGCCTTATGTGTTCCCAGTGGGCATTCAGAAATTTTATTACCAATGAGAACATCTGTTAAGTCCTGAGAGCTGTAAATTGCCTTTAGAAAACCATTGTGCTTCACACAGTACGGCTAAAAAATTTTCAGTTTCTGTAAAAGTGAGCTTGATTGCATTTATTCTGTTTTTAAAGATCATTTTTATCAATAGTGACTGTAACCTTTGATACCAACAAAGCACGATTATAATTTCTGTTGACTGTGATTTTTTGGGATAAGTTGCATCTTTCATTCAGTGGGGGGGGGGCAGAGTATGTGTTACATCAGTATATGTTCCATAATCTAATATATCTAACAGGGTGAGCAGCGGGTCAGGCCACAGATTTCGACTTGTGAGACACTAGATGAACTATCTTGATTCACTGAAGCTGAACATAGCAGTAATGAAGGTCCAGTCTGACTCAACTGAATTTAGTTTCCATACACAGCAAGAGAGTAAGCAAGTGTGCTGGGGGTGAGGGGCCTTGACAGGCTTGTCAATGACAGGGTGGCATGGTTTGATTTTGAACGATTACACAGTATAACAATGAATTACATTGACCTTTGACCTTTGAAGCATTGGATTTTTGCTTAAAAACAACTTTGAAGCAGAGACAAAGTGGCCCAGGCCAGGAAGAACAATTGCTGGGGAAACCAGGTCAGGAGACAAAAGGCAAATGGAAGGAGGAGATAGGGACTTGTGAGGGGAGGCAAAGAGGTGGCAAAAGTCATGGAGTGGAAAGGAGAGAACAGGTTACTATGAAGAGAGAGGGAGTGGGCATTTGTGAAGGGCCTTCAGAAAATAGTTTTGCACTGCTAGAGAGGAAGAAGGTGGAGGAGGGAAATGATGAAGTTAGAGGAGTAATTGATAAATGCCCGGACCGAACTGGAGCGGGGGAAGTTCTGCTTGGAGAATTGCAACAGGGATAAGAGGGGGAAATAATGTGCAGGAGGAAGAAGAGGAGCTGGAAATGAGAGAGGGAGATGAATGGAAGCAAGCAGGGAGTAAGAGAGGTGGAATCTTAGTGCTGGGGGACTCAATACTAAGGAGTTAGGTGGGGTAGCAAGGGGGAGAGGCATAGTCGCATTTGGGTGGAGGCCATGCCAGGAATGACAGCGGAAAGGGTGGGACAGTCTGTTCTGAAATATGCTAGAAGGGGTAGGGACAAGCCTCATTTAATTATACATCTTGGGACAAACGACCTGGCTGACAAGACAGTAGATACAGTCCAGAGGAGGTTTGAGGAACTAGCACAATTATGTGAGGGGCAGGAAGATCAGTAACTTTTTCAGAGATACTTCCTGTGCAAAAGCAAGCATAACAAGAAAGCTGAGAATAGAGGAATTTAACAGATGGCTAAGAACCTGGTGTTGTGCTAAAGGGTATGGGCTGTTGGGGGTGGGAGGGACCTGGGAGGACAGTAGTCTCTATGCCAAGGACAGACTACACTTGAGTGAGGAGGAGGAAAGAAAGTGTTGAAACAGAGGATGGAGGAGACATAGAGGAAGTTGGGAATTTAAACTAGGAGTGGGGGGTGGCAGTTGGGGAAGAGATATGCAGAGACCACAGGTTGGGAAACCATATGAGCTTACCCCCCATAACAGTGACAAAGGACAAATGGCAAGTACTGTTGGTGATGCTAGGAAAGGAGGGCAGGATGGGAGGGGGGAAGGGTGGAAGGTGGTTACCCTTAATGCTAGGAGCCTTGGGAGGAAAACTGCAGAGTTACAGGTTCTCATGGCAGAGGGAGAGGTGGACATTGCAGTCATCACGGAAACATGGGCCACCCAATACAATGACTGGGACCTGTCTGTACCAGGGTACAGATTATTTCGTAGGGACAGAGTGATTGGGAAAGAGGGGGGGTGGCACTATATGTGAAGGAAGGACTGAAGTGTGTAAGGGAGGAAGGGGAGGATGGTAGTACGGAGTCACTTTGGATGCAAATCCAGGATTCCAAGAATAGGATTCTTAGAATGGGAGTGGTGTACAGGCCACCATCTCAGATGGAGGAGTTAGACAAGGAACTAGCAGGACAGATCAGGAGGACCTTCAAGAAGGGTAGTGTGGTAATTGTGGGGGACTTCAACATGCCAGGAGTGGACTGGAGCACCCCAACAACCACGGACAGAAGGCACCAGGTACTGCTGGATGCCTTCCAGGACAGCTTCCTGCTGCAAATGGTCAGTGAACCAACCAGGTTAGGAAATACCCTTGACCTTGTGCTGGCAAATGGGGACTTTGTGAGAGAACTTACAGTGGAGGAACCGCTGTCAGGAGTGACCACGCTCAGTATGGCTCACATTGGATATGGGCAAGAAAGGAGTGGAATCTGGCACAATAGTGCTGGACTTCAGGAGGGCCAACTTTGGGAGGATGGGGAAGTGGTAAAGGGTACCTGGCCAGAATTCAATCTAGCATGGACACTAACCAGAGGTGGGAGCTCATAAAGCTGGGGATAGTGAGGCAACAAAACTGCTGCAAAGCCCAGAGCAAGAAGGCTAGGGCTAAGAAACCGATCTGGTTGAGCAAGGAGGTCATGGAAAAGGTAAGGAGGAAAAGAGCTGCCTTTAGGAAGTACAAGAAAACAGGGAGGGGGGAGGACAGGGAGGAGTACTTGACAGAATCGAAGGAGGTGACAAGGGCAGTAAGGGGAGCCAAAGCATCTACGGATCTCAGGCTGGCACAAGGCATTAAGAAGGGGGAGAAGGACTTCTTTAAGTACATCAGGAGAAAAGAGCTTAAGGACCACATAGTAAGGATTGGAAGGAGGTGGGTTGGGTGGAAGCAGGTGCATAAGGCGGAAGCACTAAATGAGTACTTCTGCTCAGTATTTACTAAAGAGAAGAGGGGGGTGACACCCAAGGTGGGAGAAATGGCAGAAGCAGGGGAAGTGGTGACAGATGGGAAAATCATGGAGAGCAGAGTTCGAGAGGGTTTGAAGGCACTGAGGGTGGACAAGGCACCAGGCCCAGATGGCATCCACCCCAGGGTACTGAAGGAGCTGGCAGAGGTCCTTGCAGAACCTTTGGCAGACCTATTTAATGCCTCACTACATTCGGGGTGTGTACCTCAGGACTGGAGGATAGCTCATGTGGTACCCCTCCACAAGAGTGGCCCCAGGGATGAACCGGGAAACTACAGACCAATGAGCCTCACATCCATTGTGGGTAAGCTAATGGAGACTATCCTGAAGGAGAGGCTGGTGACCCTCCTAGAGGCCAAAGGACTACAGGACAGCAGACAGCATGGCTTCATATGTGGCAGATCCTGCCAAACCAACCTGGTCAAGTTCCATGACTGGGTAACTAGGCAACTGGACAGGGGCCATGCAGTGGATGTCCTGTATCTGGACTTCAGTAAGGCATTCAACTCAGTGCCACATGGAAGGCTGGGAAGGAAGTTAGTAGGCACAGGGGCGGGTGCAAAGCTGGTGAGATGGGTAGAAAACTGGCTGCAGGGAAGGCAACAGAGGGTGGTGGTGGGTGGGGAGCTCACACCCAAGGGCAGTGATGAGCGGTGTTTCACAGGGCCCAGTGTTGGGACCAGTGTTGTTTGGGATATTCATTGCAGACATATCATGGGACATCAAGAGCAAGATCAGTCTGTTTGCTGATGATACCAAGGTAGGCACGGTGGTGGATGACCTAGGGGATGGCAGGGTGCAGGATGATCTGGCAAAGCTTGAAACCTGGTCAGACACCTGGCAACTGGCTTTAATGCCAAAAGTGCAAGGTGCTGCATTTTGGGATGAAGAACCCAAGGAGGAGTTACCAGCTAGGGGAAGTGCAGCTAGCCCAGACAGAGGAGGAGAAGAAGGATCTGGGTGTGCTCATTACAGGGTCAATGAACAACTCGGCACAATGTAGGAAGGCAGCTGCAAAGGCCAACAAAATGCTGGGTTGTATTGCAAGGGGTGTATCCTCGAGGAGGGAGTAGGTGATTCTGCCACTGTATAGGTCATTAGTTAGACCACACCTGGAGTACTGCGTGCAGTACTGGCATCCCTATCTGAAGAGGGATATTAAGTTACTGGAGGGGGTGCAGTGCAGAGCGACAAAGATGACCAAGGGGCTGGGAGACTTATCATACGAGAGGAGGTTGAAGGAGTTGAATATGTACTCACTGGAGAAGAGGAGAGACAAGGGTGACATGATTGAAACCTTTAAATACATGAAAGGAATAAACAAGATGGGTACAGAGGGGCTGTTCAAAGTAAGGGAGGGGAGGGCCACCAGGGGCCATGATATGAGACTGGAGCGAGGAAGGTTCAGGAGGGAGATGAGAAGACACTTTTTTACAGAGAGGGTGGTGGCTGGGTGGAATGCATTACCTGCTGAAGTGGTATGCAGTAGAACAGTGGACTGCTTCAAATGAGGATGGGACAGGACAATGGGGAGGGTTAATGAAGGGGAAGGGTGGAAGGGAGGGGCAGCTGCAGAATAAGGGGTGCTAGCTGCACATTCGAGCAGACTTGATAGACCTCTAGGCCTTTATCTGCTGGCAAATTTCGTATGTTCATATGTTCGTATTGGCAAAGTGATGCTGCACGTTAAATACATTTGCTGCTTGCATATTCTGATCTGGGGTAAGAAAAAATGTTTAGGTTTCCAAAAACTATTTTTTAGCCTTTTAACGGGCTTTGCTTTTAGACCACTTTCTAAACCAAACATAATACAGATCCACCACTTGCAAATAATTTCAAAATAATTGTACAGCCATCATTGTAAAATAACCGGTGCCACAAATCAAACAATAAAGATTTATCTTCATGTTAACCATCGGGGGTCCAGTTTTAAAAAGGCAACCAAACTGCTAACTTTGGCTGCAAAATAAATATTTGTGGGAGTTTTCCATTCATAAATGATTTTGTCGTTCCAACTATATTTGTAACAGTTGTAAAACACCTGTTCCACAAGAAGCAAAGGGTCCCTCTTAGTAGTGGGTCACCTGGCGGGAGTTCCAGCAGAGATTAGTGGGATCTTGCCATATAGAATGTCAAACACTAGAGATAAATAGAATCAGCCCATGAATGTATTATTAGAACATTTGGAGCAAGCTGCGAGGGTGGGGGGTTGCTTACACCCTCATATTCACTGTACCTCTTTTAGAAGTAATGATAGGGTTATTGGCACCAGTATTTGGTTAGTGGCCAACTTGCTTGTTTTGTAGCCATGGGCTAGTAAGTAGCATGCCCTGGCAAACATTAGGACCCTGGTGGTCTACTGGTAATTGATGTAGACCAGCCTTAGGCGTTATGGCCATGTACCATCATTAAGCAGTAATGCATACGCAGAAATTGATTTTTATAGTGCCACAGTGTTTGATATAAGAATAGGGCAATTTCTTTTATGGTATATGCAGAGCGGCAGTGCACAGCACCAGGTGCCATGGTAGCAGTGAAAGGGAGCAGCTCTGGTGAAAAGTGCAACCATGCTATAAGAGAGAGAGAGAGTCCTGAGTGAGCCATCGTTCTGTGGATAAGCATACTACCACAGCTTTCGCTAAACAGATTCAAGTCTGTCTTGAGCACACTGAGAATGGTGCTCTCAATGGTCAGACTGCCAGTCAGGTAAAGAAGGACACATTATAATTTGGCATGTGACAGGCACCAGATGTTTAAATAGTCTAATAACCAACAAAACAAGACTAGGCCCTTTTAAATCCTGTCTAAGGAATCATCTCCAGGCCGCAAACTGATGTGACTGCAACGACCTCTTCCCTCCCGGATGACCTAGGCCAGCTACTCGCAGGTCGCCAGACTGAATTCCACCAAGCTTGCTAATTTGACAAACAAACTCACTGCTTCTTTATATGGCTGTGCTATAATACTGTATTTCATGTGATCCCTGTCTATCAGTCACTCTCTGTACCATGTATGTATCCTGCACTGTGATGTAATGTAATGTCCGCAATCTGTAAGCAATGTTATCCCTGTACCTCTCTATGTTTGACGTGGAACCTTTGTAAATGAGTCTTTGACTCAAAGGTCTTTCTGAATATCTCAATAAATAAATAAATTAAATATATAGGGACTAGCTACTATATTTAATTATTAACCCAGAGGGGTTAAAGGAGAGACATAGAGACAGTGCACTAGAGAATGGGGGTGGGCTCAGCAAACGGGTGCCATTGTAGGCAGTAGCAGGCTGCAGAGGGAGAGAAAGAGATTAGACACTGCAAACATTCAAATAGATCTCTTAATCAACAAATAAAATAATTCAACTAAGGCTACAACTATATAGCTCACAGTCTCAGGAACAGAACTATGTAATCAGTTTACCACAGAACTGTGTTACTATTAAATGGGACTACTTAAAGTTGCAGTGCCTGAGAAAATGAGACAGTCAGATTTTTAACAGCAAAACATGCATAATTTTTTTTTACTAAATCCTATAATTTTATCATTTAAGGTCAGACTCTCATCAAACTTAAACAATTTATAGTTTGAAGGGCAGGCCTTCCAAAAAAAATAGTCTGGTTGGTCTAAAGGGTCAGGAAAGTGGAGCTGCTGGCCTGAGAAGGTGGTGTGTTCACAAAGTACTGTCTGCAGTCCTGAAGCCATGCTGGCAGGCAGTGGAGGATAAAGGAGGAACATAGAAACATAGAGTTAGTTACTAGAGCCCTTAGGACAGCCCCTGGGAGGAGTTCAGACCACAGACACTATGTATAAATTATTTCTATCTCAGACAACAAGGAAAGTGTGATTTTCAAGGAGAAAGAGTAATCTGCAAGCAGTTTTCTCTTCAGATTTTATATGCTGAAGTTACACTGCACACTGCAAGTTTTCACAGTGGGAAAACATATACATGGTGACTTGGGGTTCCAGTGTCAGAAATTAATTACAAAAAATGCCACAAAGAGTTAAAAAAGTCAGTTATCCAGCTGGGATACTAAGAAAGTGATTACTTTTATTTTTAAATGTGTTTTATAGTGATTTACACATGTTATAGTAAAATATCCATGTGAACAGAGCAGAGCAGGCTCAGATTTTTCATGCAGTTGGTCAGTAATCTCAAACTGAAGATTCCATTATGGCCCATGCTGCTGCAGCATTCCAGCGTGGAATTAATTTTGACTGGTGCTGAGGAGTGGAATCAGCTTGCGGTTCACTCAGGGGCCAGGATTTGAAATAAACAGACTATTAAGTGATAAGTATAAAAGAAGCTGCAGAGCTCATTTTTAGAGAGATTCAGCAGTGAGAACAACCTGAATGGACCAGTTCCTGATGAAAGAGAGTCCAGCCAATGGAGACCTACAGCCAGACAGGGCCTGGGGAACTAGCTTTCACACAGTAAGCCTAGCCTATAGGGAACCGGGTCAATACAGCAGTAAGTGAGAAAAGGGAGAGAATAGTTATTGCCTGCTGTAAGTGGTACCTGTTCCTGTTAGCTGTTTCAGCCTGCATCCAGCAAGCTCAGCACAGCATTTTCCAGCTACCAGGTGGTCTTCAAGAACCATCAAAACTAGGGTTCGACTGCTTTTTCCAGAGGGTCCAAGATTTTGTCATCTAAATTCCAGAGTTCATTAGAAAACTGGTACAGTACTTTCAAAATTATGTTGTGGGACTAGTTCAAGAGGGGCTCTCATATGCAATTCCAGGACTTGTGATTCCCAGTGCTACAACAAAGGATTACCATTCAACAATTCAAAGAGACTTTGCTCAGAGATTGAGCGGGGCTTTGAATATAATTTGCCTAGATGTACTCGTTTGCCAACTGTGATTTTTGTTTCTGCTACGGTGATTACTGTGATTGCCATACAGTAAATGCTATAGAGTATAGGAAATGTAGAGCATAAAATAATTTACAGTATGGGTGACTGCTAAAGCTTTACATACCATGGAAGGATATCTGGGTAAAAGGGGTGAGTTGGTTACTGGGGTAAGTGTAGGCCTAGTAGCCAGTGGATGCCCTTAAGTCATCTGGAAATTAAAGTGCAGCAACTGTGGTCTAAGGGGTAGCCTAGTGCTGGTGGTACTGGTAATATTGGAGGGCTGGTGGTCAGGTTTAGCCTATAGTCTCCAGGGTTAGCAGGGGCAGGCCTGTGAGAAGAAGGAATACATAGATTAGGTACAAATGCGTAGAGTTTAAGTTACAGTCAATTTAAGAGCCGAATTTCGAAAGTGTTGTTGCTGTTTTATTTTTTGCAAACTGAGTCTGTCTTGCTGGTAGAACCCAGTAAATTTACATTTATTTCACTTGAAAACTATATCTGAGTCATACTTTGAAGGTATCCAAGTCTCAATATTTCTGTTGTCTCTAGTGTCAGTCTGGTACAGTGCCTTCTCTCCCACACAGGCTCCCACAACTGTCTGGTTGGTAAGACAGGTGTGTGTATCTGCCCGTGGTGGTGGGTGGAAAGAAAAGTAAATGAATCTAGCAGCTTATTGGCATACCAGTTACCTAGCAGTGGAACAGCCCCGGTTGCCAAGGTGTTTCAATACTGTATGTTATATTGATACATAAGATTACATTAGTGCTCCTTTCCTTGTATGATTGTTAAAGAGCAACTGACATGATCACACATCTCAGGCAGGCAACTAAGGAGCTGCCTACCTGAGGAGTAAATTTAGCTACAGTCAAAGCCGCTTAATGCGTACACATCAGGACTTGTGGAATGTGTCCGCATTAGACGATGTCCATAGTGGCCGAAGGATGGCAGTAGAGTGCTTTTGTACTGTACCGAACTGTTCAGCGAAGCACATTTATGTGCTTTTATTATGCTTATACAGGGCAGGTGTGATGGTAGTGCAGGGTTGTGCAGGGTACTGTGTATGCTTTTCAGTTCTGTTCCTTGGCTCTGCGAAGTGTGTTCAGGGCTGTGCACACATCACTGGCTGTTACAGGTGGGAGCTCCTGCTCATCTGGGGTTGTCTTCTGTCTCTTCTACATCCTGGCCCTGACTGCTCGTAAACTGCACTCCCTCCAATACCCTCGCTATTTCATCACCATGGTTTCTGGGGTAACGCTGTCCCAGGCCTTCTTTAACATTCGGACAGCATCCACGATAACGGGATGCCATGGTGCTTAGACGTGTCTGTAACATTCAGTAGCAAAGAGTGTGTGTTTTAGAACATTTTGCTCTTAAGTAGCTGCACAGAAATAACTTAAATGCCTAATTGACAGCTCGCAAATGTGTTACTTGCCCTTGTTAATCGTACTTGTGCTGTCCGTGTTTGCCGGCATACCAGGTCCGCATTAAGGGGATAATTTAATATACTGTACAACAAATAGGTCATGGTTTTGGTTTTTGAAATCTATCCACGGTACCCGATTGTCCGCGTTACCCGTGTCCACGCAAAGTGGCTTGGACTGTATTTAGATTTTTTTTTGTCCAGTAGAAAAATAAATAATTTCCTTACTATGCTAAGCTTGTAGCTTCTGTGTACTAGCTGTGTGGCCACCAAGTACTACAGCCTTGCACCTAGAGTATGTTTTGTGATGCATTAAGTAGGGACCAGGGCTACAGGCTCTGTCTCTCTCTCTATATATACATATATATATATATATATATATAGTAAAAGAATGAGGAGGGGGGCTGTCGAAGGGTTTTTTTTTGTTTTTTTTTTATGATTTTGTTACTGAAAGGTCCCTGTCTGCTGTGAATTTTTACTAACTCAGCTGGAGGCTGAAATCTTGTGGGTTGTTTGTAACCACCTGATTTTCCTGTGTGGAGTGTGACTGGAGGCCAGCAGTAGTTTTGTATATCCTTGGTGTTCCTACAGGGTTAATCTGGCTCTTTCACGGACTTGGTTATTGGACCTCTTCATGTGCAGTTTTTATTGAGTTTTGTTGGAGTTTTTGGCCTTTGTTTTGTCGATCATCAACCAGTACTTGCAGAAGCTTGGATTCCTCTCCACTGCTGCAGTGTAATTGGGGATCCTAACTTTTTAGAAATCAGTTTTTGTTTGATTTATACTTTGTTAAAATTTTGAAAACAAAAACTTTTTCTGTGTTGCAAAGAACATCTTGTTTGCATTTTTATGGCATCAGTCCATAGCACTCTGTTGTTCAATCATGATAAACCAGGAGACATCAGACAGGACTTGGAATCTTCTGAGAAGCTAAGTATTTCAACTTTCCATATGTTTTATATATATATATTTTAGAGATTGTATTTGTGTAATTATCATAAAGCATTTCTTTTATTCTTTTTCATAGGAAGCAATGTAAGAGACTGCAGTGCGTGAAGATCTCTTAGCCTATTATCACATACTACTAGGTAACGTAACCTTAGACATATAGCAAATGCATTTAACTGACTGTAATGGAACACTAGGTGAGTAGAGAGGTAATTATCTGTAGGGATTGTGGGGTACTATCTCCAAGGTTATGCTTTGGAGAAGGAGACACTGCCCTATTTGCAGGACATTCAGGGAGCGCTATGCTCAATTGGCAGCAGCTAGGGAGAAAACATTCCAGTTGCAGCTCCATCTAAGCTAGTGTCCACCCCAGCACCCCACTTCCTCAGAGGTCCACTGGTCTCAGGGAATGGACAGTGTTGGGGAGGGGGAAAGGGAGGTTATCGGGTGGCAGGGCCAGTCACACAACAGCTCATCTCATGAGGTACCAGTGGCAAACCAATTTACTCTGCTGGAAGAGGCACAGATGCCTTACTCGGGCAGGGGTTACTATGGGTCAGTTGGTGCTGACAGGAAGGGAGACATGGAGACACCAGGGGGCAAGGGGGAGCAGAGGTTAGCAAGAAGGATTCTAGTGAAAGGAGATTCTATTGTTAGAGGACTGGAGGGAGTGGTAGGTAAGGGTGGTAGGTTGGGGGTGGACAGATGCCTGCCTAGAGCATCAGCTATCTGAGATTGGGATTGGATAGGGAGGATAGTGGAGAAGGGGGGAGCAGGGAGTGCTAGAACACCTTGGTACCAATTGGCCTGTGCAGATGGTGAAGAGGAACTTCCAGAGACTGGGAAATAGATTGAAGAAGTGCTCTGTATCCTTTGACTTTTCTGAGGTCCTTGCTGTCTGGGGTGGGGAGAATGGGATGAATATAGTAATGGAGATAGAGATTGAGGAGTTCAATTGGTGGTTAAAGGGGTGGTGTCAGGAACAGGGGTGTCACTTTAAAGGGGACTGGGGAGGCTTTTGGGACAGAAGGCTCTTCAAAGGTAATGACCTTCACCTGACAGGAGAAGGGACTAGTGCATTAGGGCAAAGTTTGATGTCTACATTTACAGATTGCTAAATTAGCTGTGGGGAGGCTGGGTCTGAGGATTCCACTATGGAGGGAGGAACAGTGGAAAACCTAGACAGAACTCCCCCAGAGATGGTGGGAAGGTGTTCAAAGAACAATAGATGGGAGAAAAGAAAACAGTCCAGGGGACAGGACTGGGTAGACACAACAGACATGAAAGGGAGGGAAAACCCAAGATAACAAGATTATCAGTAAAGGGTGATTGAGGAGGGCCAGTGAGAACTAACAGAGGTGTGGGCACATGTTGAAGGGTGGTATGCCTCAATGCCAGGAGTGTGGGGTAATAAGATTAGTGAGCTCCAAGTTTTGGTTGCAGACTCTGGACTGTATCTAGTGGCAGCTACAGAAACTTGGGCCAGTGTGAACAATGATTGGGACATAGTGATCCCAGGCTACACCTTATATAGGCATGCTAGAGGGATGGGTAGAGGTGGAGGGGTGGCCATCTACATTAGAGAGGGGATTGAGGCAGTAGAGGATGTTATCATTGGGAGGAAAGGGATGGTAGAATCACTGTGGGTGCAGCTCACAGAGTTGTCAGGTAGGAAGACTTGCATAGCAGTGGTTTACAGGCCACGAGGAGAAGGAAAAGAGAAGTAAGGAACTAGGTGCTGAAGAAGTGAGGGGGGCAGCATAGGGGGAGGTTGTAATAGTGGGAATTCTCTACCTACCAGGCATTGACTGGGGTATCCCAGTGGCTAGGAGCGCCAGAAGCCAGGCTCTGCTTGTTGTCTTGCAGGACTGTATGTTGGTACAACAGGTCAGGGATCCCATTAGACAGGCAGCCATTCTAGATGTGGCACTACCAAAGGGTAGGCGGGGGTATGGGTCAGGGAACCACTGAGGTCCAGCAACCACAGTACTATATGGTTAGAGATGGCCCTGGGTACATGTAAACCCTCCCTTAAAGCTGATGTACTAGACTTCAGAAGGGCAGATTTCAACCATATGAGGGAAATTGTGCTGGACAGGTTAGCTGGGCTAGACAGCATCAGGGGAGTGGAGGATGGGTGGGGGGTTATAAAAGGGGCGGTACTCAGGCAATAAAAATATGCATGAGAACAGTTATCAAGAGAAATAAGTATAAGAGACCAGTTTGTTTCTCTGAAAGGGTTAGGGAGGCAGTGAGGGCTAAAATGAGGGCCTTTATAGGGTACAAAGAAAAACAGGGGGATGAAGAATGGGACGAGTATCAGGAGAAAACTTCAGCGACTAAGAGGCAGTCAGATCATAAAGGCAGACACAGATCTGCATATTACAGAGTAGGTCAAGGGAAGGGAGAACAGCTCTTCAGATATGTAAGAGAAAAAAGAAAGAGAGGCGGGGGAATTGTCAGGCTAATGGAGGGGGCAGGGTAATAGAGGAGGACCGACAGAAAGCAACTGTGCTAAATGACTACTTCTGCTTAGTATTCACTAGGGAGAGCAGTGGGCCCTTGCCAGAGAGCGGCATAAAGGCAGATGATAGAGGGGTCCCAAAAATGAAACTGCAGACATTTATTGGAGAAAGAGTCAAAAAGTGGTTAACAGTGCTGAAGGTAAACATGCGAACATACGAACATACAAAGACGCCAGCAGAAGAAGGCCATTTGGTCTGTTTAGTCTGCTCATATTGAGGGGTCCACAGCTTGAGCTACTGTCCCTGCCCCCCTCTCCATTCCTCCCATCCTCCCTACCCATGATCTTTACCTTCCCTCTATGCCTATTCCAGCCTCTCTTGAAACTGCCCGCTGTCTTCAATGAGACCACCTCTTTTGGCAGCGCATTCCAAGTGTCCACCACCCTCTCCATGAAGAAGTGCTTCCTGACCTCCCTCCTAAACCTCCCCCTTCCAGCTTAAGACTGTGCCCCCTCATGTTATGGTTGCCACTCAGCTTAAAGAGACCCTCCTTATCCACCTTATTTATCCCTTTCAAGTACTTGAAGATCCCAATCATGTCCCCTCTCTCTCGCTCTCTCCTGTCCTCCAGAGAGTACATGTTCAGTGCCCTCAACCTCTCCTCATATGCCTTACCCTGCTGACCCACTATCATCTTTGTAGCCCTCCTCCGGACCTTCTCTAGCAGGTTAATGTCCTTCTTGATGTGTGGGCACCAGTACTGAACTTCACACTCTAGACGTTGTCTAGACTTGTAAATAAGGCTCTGGGGCTGGACGGGATGCATCCAAGGGTGCTAAGGGAACTGACATCAGTGTTAGCCATACCCTGTTAGCCAAACCTATGGTGAGACTATTCAATAGCTCTATGCAGCAAGGGGTGGTTCTCAAGGACTGGAGGCTCCACATGTGTTTCCACTGCACAAGGGAGGGGGCAAGGAGTAGACAGGAAACTATAGACCCATCAGCATTACTTCCATGGTAGGGAAACCGATGGAAACACTAGTCAAAGAAGATCTAGTGGAACACCTGGAGAAATTAGGCTTCAGAATAGCAAGCAGTATGGATTCATGACAGGGAAGTCTTATGAGACCAATCTGATAGTATTGCTTGACAGGGAAACCAAGGTGGTTGGTAAGGGCCATGCTGTAGATTTACTCTACTTTGAATTCAGCCAGGCATTTGACTTGGTACCACATGGAAGGCTGCTGAAAAAGATGGAGATCTGGGAACAGCAAAGGAAAAAGTAAGATAGATAGGGAGTTGGTTGGGGGGGCAGCAAAGTTGTGGTGAATGGGGTCAGATAAACTCAACTCAACTCATTCTATTTTTAAAAAGTACAAGTCAAATAGTTATCCAAGCACTTGTACAAACAATAAAAGATACAGCAGTTAAAACACATACCTAACTAAAATATATTTAAATAAACGGTATTCTATAGTCAATAATTTATCCACAGTCCAAGAAGGTGAGATTGAAAAGATGAGTTTTTAAGGCCGATTTGAAGCTCTTCATGGTCAGGCAGTCCCTTACCCAAAGAAGTAGAGAGACACAACTACTAGTGGACTACCACAGAGATCTGTTCTGGGCCCAGTCCTCTGCATATGTTCATCAGCGACATGGGAGAGGGAATACAGGGCAGGTTGTGTCTATTCCCAGATGGCACTAAACTCTGTGGTAGGGTTGACAATGTGGAGGGGATAAGAGAGTGGCAGAAAGGTCTGCAAAGGCAGGAAAACTGGTCCAAAGTCTAGCAGCTGAAATTCAATGTCAAAAGTGCAAAGTTATGCACTTAGGGAACAAAAACCCCAGAATATAGTGTTGGATGGTGATGGTGGAGGGAGAGGGTTAAGTTGGACACAATGTCAGAGGAACGGGACCTAGCAGTCATCATTAGTGACTCCCTTAAATAAACCAGTCAATGTAACAATGTCTTCAACAATGCTAACAGGATGCTGCAGTGCGTCGTGAGAGGATTTGACAGTAGAAGGCAGGAGGTACTGTTACCACTGTATAGGCTGCTGGTTAGGCCACACCTGGAGTATTGTCCCTAGTTCTGGAATCCTGACCTAAAAGGACAAGGACAGACTAGAGAAGATGCAGTGTAGTATGACCAAGATGATTTAGGGCCAGGAGGGCAGATCCCTTGAGGATTGGCTAAAGGCACTGGACATGTATTCACTCGAAACCAGAAGAGAAAAGTAGATATAATAGAGACCTTAAAATTCTTGAAAGGAATTAACAAGGTGAACTGTGAGGAGTTATTTACCAGGAGTTATGCTGTTAGAACAAGTGGTCATGAGTGGAGGTTACTGGAGGGAAGGTTTAAAAAAGATCTGAAGAAGTATTATTTTACAGAAAAAGCTGTTGAGCCATGAAATGGTCTGCTGGATAGGTAGTAGGTGTCAAAACCATAAATGGCTTCAGATAAGGCTGGGATAAAGTCAAGGAGATATTAGCTACTCAGTGTGAAGTGGGGGGCAGAAACAAAGACAGCAAAAGAAGGAACAGTGTAAGCAGAGACCCCACTGAGACAACAGATCCTTGGGTATACTAGGGTAATATGGGCAGACTGAATGGATCAACTGTCTTTTTCTGCCATCGTCGCTTGTGTTTCTATGTCTCTAAATATAAATATAGTAAGTTTTCTTGCAGTTCTACATGCACGAAACATAGAAACATAGAATCTGATGGCAGATAAGGACCACTCGGCCCATCCATGCTGCCCATTCCTCCTGACCTACATTATTATCACAGACCATAGCAAATCTACAGCTCTTTCTCCCTCCCCCCTTTCCATTATGATTCCCTTGTGCTTAACCCATGCATTCTTGAATCCCACCACTGTTTTTTCCCCCAATACCTCCACTGGAAGTCTGTTCCAGGAATCCATCACTCTTTTTGTGAAGTACTTCCTCATAACTCTCCTGAATCTACCCCCCTCCAGCTTCATAGCATGACCTCTTGTTCAAGAGCACCTTTTCTTCTGAAAAATGCTTCCCTCCTGTACCTTATTCACCCCCATGAGGTATTTAAAGGTCTCTAATCATATCCCCCCCCCCGTTCCAGGGTTTACATGTTGAGGTCCTTTAGTCTCTCCTTGTAGGGCTTTTGATGCAGACCTTGCACCATTTTAGTTGCCCTCCTCTGGTCCACCTCCACTCTATCTATGTCCTTCTGGAGATGTGGTCTCCAGAACTGGACACAGTACTCTAGGTATGTGGTTAATATGTATTGCATTCTACTATTATGATATGATATGATATGATATGATATGATATGATATGATATGATATGATATGATATGATGTGATATTGATCCTCTGAAGGGGAGGTCATGTCAAATGAATCTAATAGATATTTTTGACTGGGTGACAAGAGGACTCGATCAGGGTACAGCAGCAGACATGGCCTATCTGGACTTCAGTAAGGCCTTTGACACAGTGCTACATAGAAGGCTGATTAGGAAATTGATCAATCAAGGATTAGGATCTATAGTGGTTAATTGGGTTAAAAACTGTTTTAAAGATGGGAGGCAGAGAGCGGTAGTTAACAGCACTCATTCTGAAGAAGAGAGTGTGGCATGTAGGGTACCACAAGGTTCAGTACTGGGGCCAGTCCTCTGTAACATCTTTATAGGGGATATTGCAGAACAGCTAGAAAGGAAGCTGTGCCTTTTTACAGATGATACCAAAATCTGCAACAGGGTGGGCACTAAAGAGGGGGTGGAAAAATGCAGTGATCTTTAGAAACTTAAGAAATTATCAAAAGCATAGCAGTTGAGGTTCAATACCAAAAACTGCAAAGTAATGCTCCTAGGACATAAAAACCCTGAACCTGAGTTGATGACCGAAAGGTAGCAGGGCAGTGTAACTAAGTAGTGGGTAAGGCTAGTAGAATGCTGGGTTCCATAGGGGTGGTATCTCCAGCAGGAGGAGGGAGGTGGTTTTGCCATTATATCGCTCGCTGGTGAGATCACAACTGTCTGTGTACAACTGTGCAGACCACACCCCAAAAAGGATAGAGACAGAGCAGAGGCGGTCCAGAGAAGGGCAACTAAAATGGTACATGGTTTACATAAGAAGTCCCACAAAGTCAGATTGACGAATCTCTACATGTATACCTTAGGAGAAAGGAGAGAGAGCAGGGATATGATAGACAAGTACCTCAATGGATTGAACAGAGTACAGGTGGGGAGTCTTTTACAAATGAGAACAACCACTAGGATCCGGAGGTATGCAATGAAGTTGGGGTGGGATTCAAGAGTGATGTGAGAATATATTTCTTCACTGAAAGAGTAGTTGATGCCTGGAATAAATTGCTGGCAGACATGGTGAAGGCCAAAACAGTGGGGGTCTTCTAGCATGCATGAGATAGATTTAGGGGTATATTAGATAGGATGCTGGGAGTTGGGAGGGTCCAAGAAGATCAAATAGGGTCTGCAAGACAGAATAAGAAGAGAACATTTGGGCAGATGAGGTAGGCTAAGGAGTCTTTTTCTGCTGTCAAATTCTATGTTTTCTATGTAAGACATGCACGGCCGAACTGTAATTCCCATGAGGGGACAGAGGACTGTGTTATCCACGTTAGGACCCCTCTTCCCCTACAGAGACACTAAGGGGCTGAAGAAAAAATATGTTGCTGCTGCTTTCAGGAAGATTTTTGAGCCACCGGGCCGCTGGGAAGAAACAGAAGCCTGCAGCCAAGTGCGGCCCAGTGGAGAGCTCTGGGCCAATCAGGCCAGAGTAAGAAGGAGGTGCAAAACTTTAAAGAGGAAGCCGGCCCTCGGCTTTTGAGCACGGCCAAACTGTAATTTGCACGGGGGGGACAGAGGACTGTGGTGTCCACGTCGGGACCCCTCTTCCCCTATGGAGACACTAAGAGGCTGAAAAAAAAAATATTGCTGCTGCTTTTGGGAAGATTTTGGAGCCAATGGGAAGAAACAGAAGCCCACAGCCAAGTGCGGGCGTAGTGGAGAGCTCTAGGCCAATCAGGCCAGAGTAAGAAGGAGGTGCCAAGCTTTAAAAAGGAAGCCGGCCATCGGCTTTTGAGCATGGCTGAACTGTAATTTTCACAGGGGGACAGAGGACTGCAGTGTCCATGTTGGGACCCCTCTCCCCCCATGGAGACACTAAGGGGCTGAAAAAAAGAATGTTGCTGCTGCTTTTGGGAATATTTTTCTCCTGCTCACCCAGCCCCCACCTTCTCCAGTATTAAATACCCTTCTAGGCCCCACCCAAACTGAATGAGTGGATGAAACAAGGGCTGAGTAGGAGCTGGCAGAAGGAGGAGGAGGAACACAGTGGAGAGGGAGGTCCCTGGGGCCTTGAGGTGGGACTACTGGACAAAAGCTTAAGGTACAGAAATTGCATCCTTACGTTTACACTGGGGCTGGAGTTTAAACAAGGGGATCAAGGGCGCAAAATCATCTTGAGCATGTTAATGCTGTAAAAATCGATTTAATGGTAACCTGGAAATCAAACCTGAAATTTTTGAACTGTGTAGGGACTGTAAGAACTGTGAAACTGCAAACTGTACTACCTAGATTAGGTATTGGTTCTGGGGAGGTTTTGTTTAAAATTATTAGACCGTTTAGAACTGTTCAGTAGCCTAATTATCTATTTTTACTGTGATTATGTTAGGGAGGAGTTTTAAATTGTTAGACCTGTTAGATCTGTTTAGTAGCCAAATTATCTATTTGTACCATGATTAGGACTGGGTCACGGGGGGGCGGTGGTTCATCAGGACCTGATCACGGGGGAGGTGGTTCATCAATTGGTACTATAAGTGACCAGAAGACATGACCTTATACCACCCCAGTATGACTACAAGGAGAAGTGAGAGGGGTAGTACTCCTGGGGGTGGAGACTGGGCCGAGGGAAAATGCGCAGATATGTATGGAGAAAGACAGTTTGGGGGGCTGCTGGCCAGCAGGGCAGACATCTTTGGAAGGGTTGTAGGATGCACTGGCTGTGGGGCAGCAATGGTACTAAATTGAGCTGGGAGGGTGTGAGGTTTCCCACTCTGCAGGCAGCTTTTGCAGATCAGGAGCGAGGTAATCTGGCTAAAGACACAGCTGGAGGCTTTCGGGGGAGCGATGAAGGAAAGAGGGAAGGGATATGGGAGGCAGGTGGAAGGTGTAGGTGAGAAAAAGGGACATAACTCATCAAACAGGCAGGGAGAACAGATGGAACATGGACCTTTCCAGAGGAAAGAAAAGGCCAGGAAGGTAAGGAATAGGGACTACTGCCCAAAGCATAAGGAGGGGTCAGGACAGTGGGGGCTGGCAAGGGGCAGCCTAGAGGTGCAGTCAGTGGGGAAATTGGGTCAAAAGCAGGTTGCTGGCATTGAGTGCTACAATAAATTTGAGACCTTAAGCAACATGGATGGGGAGGAAAGGCAGCATGGAGAGGAGGAGGATAAAATTGAGGCCGGAGGGAGGGAGGGAGGTGGGGAACGTGAGGGGAACAGGGACTAGGAAAGGAAACACAAGCACTCAACCTAGCGAGGGAAAGGTCAAGTTAATTGTCAAACAGAGGGAGGAAGGACATCTGATAGCTGACTAGGGGTCTGAGGGCATGATCGGAGGGAAAGGAGAAAGAAAAGAAAAGTTGGGGCAGGGCCTGAAAAGCACAGAAGGAGGGGAGGCCTGAAGAGCACAGAAGGGGAAGACACAGGGGCACTGGGCAACCTCATCAGAGAAAGGAAAATAGTGAGAGGGTGGTGGGGGCCAAGGTGGAGGAGGAGGAGGCAAGCAGGGGGACACCCCAGGCTGGACGAGACCAGGCAGCAGGCCTTGGGGGGAAAGGAATGCAATGTGGAGGGGGGACCAAAGGAGGGGTCTACTCTGGTTGGGGCTGGACAGTCACCTGAGGGGGAGATGCCACTGGATGGGGCAGGGAAGGCCCCTCAGCAAAACAAGGGCAAACATACTGCCACAACCAAGGAAGCCACAACCAAAGAAGTACCAACAAGGGTGCAGGAAAAAAATCTTGGCTTTGACAGAGGGCAAGGGAGACTAAAAGAAGAGCGGGCTACCAGAGACACAAGACCCAATGTAAGGGGACCGGGAGGCCAGGCTTCAAGGATGAGAAGGAGTGTGTGAGTAGCAAACATGGAGGTTCCAGGGGCTGTAACAACACACTACATGGGAGGGTATGTAGGAAATCATCTGGGGGGTGACCACGCAGTGGGGAAAGTGGAAAACATGGTCATGATCATGGGGGATTATATGGTTAGGGGTATTAACTGGAAGGACAAAGGTGGGGGAGCCACAAGGTTTGGGTCAGCTGCCTGCCAGGAATTACATCCGCAGAGGTCATTCATTATATCCCTTCCTGGGGGAAGCTGCGGGATCCAAGAGCACACCTGGTCTTCCATTTGGGGACAAATGACCTTGCTGATCATAGTCTGATGGAAGTTCAAGCAAGATTTGAGGCCCTATCGTGCTTTAGTAGCAACCTGAGCTTCTGCTCAGTGGCGTTCTCAGAGGTGCTACCAGTTCCTAGGGCCAGCACAGATAGGAAGCAGAGGATAGAGGAGTTCAACTGTTGGCTTTCCAAATGGTGTTCCCAGAAGGGTTATGGGCTGGTGGGCCGGTGGGGGACTATCTGGCAGGATGACTGTCTCTTTGCCCCAGATAGGCTTCACCTAAGCAGTGACGGAAAGGAAGTGCCCAAGTGGAAGCAAGAGGAGTTCTTTAACACTCACTTTAATTTAAACTAATCCAGAGGGGGAAGCTGCTAGCGACACCTGACAGTGCTAGGGACAAGGGGGATGGTTCCCCCCCACAAAAAATGTACCAGTAAATAGAGGCAGAAATGGACATGGCCTGGACTACAAGGCCTAGCAAGGTGGGAGGAGGGGGTAGGGAAACCACATACTGGAAGGCCATGTGCACTAATGCCAGGAGCCTGGGCAACAAGGTCCCAGATCTGTTAGCAGTCATGACAGAGGAGGGCCTAGACTTGGTGGGAATAATGGAAATGTGGTCTCACGAAGGTGAGGACTGGGATTTAAACATCCCGGGGTATATGCTATTTAGGAAGGACAGGGTAGACAGGAGAGGAGGAGGAGGTGTAGCACTATATGTGAGGTGAGGGATCCCGGCATCAGTCACGCAGGGTAGGTGGGGGGGGAAGCTGAGGTGCTGTGGGTATCAATGACCACAGAAAAGGGAAAGGTGGTGCACATGGGCATAGTATACAGACCAGCTGGGCAATCAGAAGGGGTGGACAAACAGATGACAGAAGAGATACTTCGGATGGCGATTAAGGGGGAGGTGCTGTTGATGAGTGATCTCAACTTGCCAGATGTGGAGTAGGTGACTATGGCTGCTGCTTCAGCCAGAAGTAGAGCAATCATAGACTCCCTCCAAATTGCCCACCTCAGGCAGCCGGTCAAGGAACCAACCAGGGAAGGAGCGGTGTTAGACCTGGTGCTCACCAACAGGGCAGGGGAGGTATCAGTGGGAGAACACCTGCGCTCCAGCAACCATGGCACAGTGTGGTCCATGGTGCACACTTTGGCCTCGCGCCATCAGACCAAGGTGAAGGTCCTTGATTTCAGGCATGCTGATTTTGACAAGATGAGGGATCATGCTCACCAGGAAATCGCCACATTGGGGGAATGCAGAGGGGTGAAAAACCTATGGGCAGCAATAAAGGGAGCCATAGTGGGAGCCGCTGACCACTGCTCAAAAAGGATAAGCAAAAGCAGAAAGAAAAGGAGGCCCCTGTGGTTCAGCAGGGAAGTGAGGGCCAGCATCAGGGCAAAGAGGAGAGCCTTCAGGCTATACAAATCAACACGGAGCGAACCAGACCAGGTGGAATACAGGGAGAAGCAGAGGGAGGCAGGGAGAGTGGTAAGATGGGCTAAGGCAAGGATGGAAGAGAAGATCACCAAGGCAGCAAAGAAGGGAGACAAGACCTTCTTCAGGTATATAAGTGAGCAGAGAAGGGGGGAAGAGGGATACCTAGCCTGGTAGTGGAGTCTGGGGAGAGGGTGGAGGGGTAGCGGGAAAAGGTTGAAATGCTCAACAGTCATTTCAGCACCGTATTCATGAAGGAGGAGGTATGGAAGGGGGAAAGCTCCAGGCCAGCCAGAAAAGAGGGGAGAGGGATGGACATGCCTCCCCCTTCCAGGAAGATGAGATATTAAGGGAAGTCAAGGGCCTAAAGGTGGATAAGGCCATGGGGCTGGATGGGGTACACCCAAGAGTGTTGAGGGAGTTGAAAGAGGAGCTGGCGGCCCCCCTTGACCACTCTGTTCAATGAATCCTTACACTCTGGGGAAATCCCACTGGACTGGAAGAGTGCTGATGTACTGCCCCTGCACAAGGGAGGGGGGAGGCAGGACATGAACAACTACAGACCAATAAGTCTAACTTCTGTAGTTAGCAAGCTCATGGAAAGACTGCTCAAGGACAGAATCTGCAGCTACTTGGAAGCAAATGGCCTCCTTGATCCCAGGCAGCATGACTTTACCAAGGGCAGGTCTTGCCAGACAAATCTGGTTGGGTTTTTTGACTGGGCCACTAGGGTAGTGGACTGGGGGGGCAGTGGATGTGGCTTACCTGGACTTCAGGAAGGCAAACGATACACTGCCACATGGAAGGCTTCTGTAAAAAATGGAGTCCCTGGGACTGGGAGGGGGGATGTCACTAGGTGGGTGTGAAGCTGGCTGGAAGGCAGGAGGTAGAGGGTGCTAGTCAACTGGGTACCATCGGGAGCATCAGTGGTCACTAGTGGTGTCCTGCAGGGGTCTGTACTGGGACCCCTGCTTTTCAACATCTTCATAGGGAACATAGCGGGGGGTGGGGGGGAAAGAGTGAGCCTGTTTGCTGATGATGTTAGGATCTGCAATAGGGTGGATGGGCAGGAAGGGGCCAAGAGGATGCAGAGGGACCTATGGAAAATAGAGGAATGGTCCAGGAGGTGGAAGTTATCACTTAACTCGGCTAAATGCAAAATCATGCACCTAGGCAAAAAGAACGAGAGAGCAGAATACATCCTGGGGGCAAAACCACTTGTAGTGACAAATGAGGAGAAGGACCTGGGCATTAGCATCTCACAGGACTTAAAGGTGGCTGGGCAGTGTGGGAGGGCAGTGGCAACAGCCAGCAGAATGCTGGGTAGTATTGGGAGGGGGATCACCAGCAGGAAGAAAGAGGTCCTGGTTCCCTTGTACACCCAGCTGGTCAGGCCACACCTGGAGTATGGGTTCCAGTTCTGGAGACCATACTTAAAAAAGGATGTGGAAAGGGTAGAGAGGGTATAGAGGAGGGCTGCTAAAATGGTGTTGGGTCTTGACCACCTGCAGTACGAGGAGCGACTGGCAGCCTTAGACATGTACTCCCTGGAACAGAGGAGGGAGTGGGGAGACATGATAGAGACCTTTAAGTACCTAAAAGGGATCAACCAAGTGCTTACAGATGACGTAGTCCAACTGAAGGGGTGCCCCAGGAAGAGGGGCCATGATCTCCAGCTTGAGGGTCGGAAGTTTAAGGGAAACATCAGGAAATACTTCTTTACTGAGAGGGTGGTGGATGCCTGGAATGGGCTGCCAAAAGAGGTGGTGGGAGAGAACAAAGTGAGGGCATTCAAGAGGGCTTGGGACAGGCATAGAGGGTTGTTAAGTGGTGGGAGTGGGGAGTCCACAGCAAACCTAGAGGTTGCTGGACTAACGGGCAGACTAGATGGGCCTGGCAGTCCCCTTCTGCCATCACTTTCCTATGTTCCTATGTTCCATATAAATATATATATATATAGTGGCCTGTCTGTTACTGTACACTGCAAAATACTGTAACTACAAAAATTTAAATGGGGCATCCCTTTTAGATGCAGAGTGAAGATGGGTCTTAGCTTTACTTTTTACCTTCCGATTGGTTGTTTTTTTCAAGTAAATATTTGTACTGTACAAGATCAGTTATGTGTAACATTAATGATTTTGCAACATTTGTTTTTTCTGTCCAAGTTATTTATTAATGCTCAGGTCAAAAGGCTAAGGCATAAGACCAAATGTATGTTGGCAATAAAAAATGGACATCCATATTAAAACCTTTAAACAGAAAATCTATTCATCATGTCAGTTTAAAATAAAATCAATAAAAGAGCGTACTGCATGACAAAATAATCAGGAGACATGATCAAACCCAAGAGAAGTCCCCCAGTGTGGAGTCTCCCTATTCCATTGTAAAATCAGTAGGAGGATACAGTATCAAATACTTAGTGCCTATCACACAACCAAATGTGGGCAACCCCAGAGGACCATCCACAGAGACTATACAAGAAAATATGTCTTGGTAAAAAGTCAGTCTGGAGGATAAAAGTATTAACGTAAGACACACAACTTACAGGAATGAGGTAAGCTGATAATCAATGTCTATATCTCATTAGGGCAGCTACTGATTCACAATAATTTATCAAACAATAGGACAAAGTGCCACAGAGTTTACTCAGCTGTTGCTTTGTGAACATACCAAACCCTTTCCATTTGGCCCAGCATGCAAATGAAGAATCTGCAGACTGGAAACAGTTTATCCGAGGACAGCAGCCAAACTACAGTTGTCTAATCATCAGAGAACTAACATTTTCAGAGGATTGGGGTGAGACCTTTTCTTCTAGTTATCATGTGTATTTTGCATGCAGACAATCATATATGTAATCTTCCTCAGCCCTGGCCCTGCAGGCGCAAAGATGCAGATCACAGAAAACACCATTAAACCATGTTTTCAGTACCACTGAGGGCATCATCTAAAAGTACGGCTTCATAAACCCTAGTCAGTGGTTTTTGTTCGTTACTTAGTTCAGAAATTATTCTTTAGCATAAGAGGGTTTCAGTATTTGATAGCAAGGACATATTTGAATTTTTCCAACACTGACTAATTCAACTGTTTGTCAGTATCCTGACCCCGCCCATTGTTTGATTATTGCCTGAAACTCAGGCTGGCAGTATAGTCTATAGGTTAGAGTAATGAGCTGTGGATGAGCTTGGTAGATCCAGAAGACGTGGGTTTGATTTCCACAACATCTGCTATCATACTGTGTGACTCTAAACAAGTCACTTAACCTCCCCAGTGCTCCTGGGTTGCCCCTGAAAACAGTCACTTGTGCCTAGTGGGCCTTCCCCAGTTACCAAAGAATAATTTAAAAAAAATTCCCTGGACCATTAAGGAAAAATGTATTATCTGAAGGTGGGATGCCCGTTTGTTTTATTCTTTCTGTGTCTGTACTTCCAATTCTTTTTATTCACTTCCAACCAGCATAAATAAATCAGCCTATTTCAAAAGGAAACTGCTGTCAGTAATGTCATGCCTTAAATAGTCAGTGTTTCAGTTTCTGCCCTTATCTACTTACCCTGGGTACCAAAGAGAGGGTCCAAGGTTTCCCGTCTCAGTTATCATCACAATTGAAGCTTACCCCAACATTTCTGAGTTGTGCTAAGAGTGGCCATCTGGACACATGCTCTTATTTTAAGAGCGTATGACCAGATGGTGATTCTTCATGCCACTCAAAAGCCCAAGTCCCTCTGTTGAGGACTTTGTGGTTGTACTTGGAAATGACCTACACGACAAGGTGCAGCTCAGTCAGAAGGAAGGTGCACCTATGGGCACCTAAGGTGTTTGGATTTTTAATGGAATGAGCACCCTGCTTTGGCTGTTTTAACCTAATACAATCTGATCTCAGCAATCCAGCTAGGTAGCATGATTTGTCCTTCCTTCTGAGTGCACCGCACCTTATTGTGTTGTTTGAGTCACTTGGGTTTAGTCAGTCCCAGCGGCAGCACTTGCTCACTTATACTGTGAGTGCCAGCTTACCAGGTTCAGTGCCTGGAAATGAGTTTTGGCTCAGTATGCCATTCCCACACAACAATTTTAAATCAAAATAAATGACAAAACCAGAGAGCTGCATAAGTACTCTAAAACGCAACGCCCCAAAACTGGACAGGTGGCAAACCCAAAACAATCCATGATTAACTGATTTACCTTTTACCACTTTAGTTTAGTTAAGCATGCCCAGAAATGTGCTACCTGTGTTTTTCATATATAAAGCTTTCACAGCCTTTCTAGAAGGTGTGTGCTCCTTGTGACATTCAAGTTTGATTATTACAAGTTGGCATTAGCCTATTAAACTACTCAAGCCTGTCCCCTGGTTATCAGTCTTCGTGTTCCATGGTATGCATTAAACTGTGCTGCTGCTGATTGGCTTTTCGTTTTTATCTCTCAGTGGAAAGTAAAGGTGCTGTGTATGTGGCCGTTGTATTTCCTCACTGTGAAATGCTCTCTCTCAAAACATCAGTGAGCCACATATCATATGCAATAATAATTCTATGCTCAGAATTATTTATTGGACTCTATAGTGAATTATTATTGACTACAATTTTGTCCCTGCTATTTTACCATGAGTTTTGAATTTCATTTTGTTCCCAGCATCTTGGACTTTGGGAAAGTGCCTTGCAATTTATTTTATTATTATTATTATTATTATTATTATTATTATTATTATTATAAAGACACTATAACATGCATGTCCTTAATGACACACTGGAAGACCACTGCCATGACATGATCAATTTAGAGTGGGTTGAGATATGAATCTCAGTGGCAGACAATGGGATTAACATTGCCAAAGTTCTCATGGACAGGTTAAATGTTAAGGCAGCAGTACTGCCTAATCAGGAAGTGATTTATCAAAATTTTGCTTTTTGGCTGTAAGCATGTGGCCATAGTTCCAGTTTCCATATCTGCAAATATTTTTTATTGGTCCTCTTTAGTTTTTTAGATATTTGCAATCTATTTGAATTGTTGCAGCGCTACAATAAATATGGCAGCTGATTAATTTTCAGCTGTGCTCCCCCATTCTGTCACATCCTGTCTTTTGGTTACTGTAGTGGGACCCTGTATTGAACTGCCCCAATGTCCCTGTGCAGTACTGCCAGTCATACACATGTGCAGTTGGCAGCAGAGAGGAGTCCAGTGCAACAAACCAGGTGGCAGAAATGTAAACAAAAGCAAAGGAAAACTGAGCAAATTACTCAGTGATAGTACAATGCCGGAGGGAAAGAGTACCAGGGAAATGCTCAGCACAGCACAGGGAGTAAACTGTTGGAAGATCATAGATTTTTTACATTGCACTCCTGCTTTAACAGGGTTACTTAATTTACATTTTCTATAAATCTGAGTCAAAGGAACCATATCAAGTGACCAGTACAATACATTATTGCAGAGAAATCAGTGCTGAGTATCAATCAAGCTGATATTTCCTGTTACAACTGAAACAACGTGTCTTTGCACCTTTGGTTTTGTAGTTTTGTACATTTTTGTTTAGGAGAGGTACACATCACTAATAACTTGTTATAGTAAGGATGGGAGGGCCAGCTTTGTGTCAGATTAGAACCCCCCATCCATAGAATGGCCCACCTTGACCAGACTCTGGAAACCACAGTCATTTAGAGCCTGTCTCTTATTTGATCTAGTTTGATCTATTAACCTGGGTCAGATTTTCAAATGATCCAGTTCTGACCCATTCCTAATAACTTAAGAGATTTCGGAGCTTCATTCCTATTAAAAATGAGAAACTGATTGGAAAAAAACATAAACTATTTTTTTTTCAAATTAGTCTTTTTTGCACCTGCTGCCAACCGCCGATCATCCACCAGTCACGGCGCATCTCAACTTCCACCTCTTCTGTTCCGTGTTCTTCCCCTGAGACCCCTGACTTGTCCCTCAGAGGGTGGGGTCACGGCACTGGCCCTGATGCTGTGAAACTAGTGACTGACTGGGGGAGCTGGCAGGAAAGGCTAATTGAAGCCGGATGTTGGCTTCATGGAGGTGGCTGACAGTGGGATTTTTTTTTCTTCCCCAATTTTGTGTGAAGGCAGGGACGTGCAGTGATGTCCTGTATGCACCCCACCCCCTGAGAACTGTAACACGCCGGTAGCAGCGGTACCCCCGTCAAGCACCGGACAGGGTACCAAACCTCCCCCAGAGAAGGAGAGCAGTCCTTGGGATGCTCCATCCTTCTGCCCCCGGCTGGCCCTCCAGCGACCCAAGTCTGTTTCTGAACCCAGGTCATTGGCATCGCAAGTGGAAACTCAACCGCTGCGCCGATGGGCTGGTTGCTATAAACTATTTTAAATATTAAATAAATTCAGGGAAGGGCTTATGAAAAGCATGAAGGGGCAACCTGGTTCTGTCATTGTACCCCAGTCCTGATCTACCTCTGGCCTGGATATGGACCAGTCTAGAAAATGTACCTACTTTAACAAATCAGAGTAAATTAGAACTTATTGGGAAAAGACCAGAGTCAAGATCAGAACCAGGTCACAACTGGCCATCCCATACATATGTTAAAGGACTGTGGAGCTGCATTAGTCTGAGGAAAGTCCAGTAGGCCTTTTTGGTTAATACAGAACCTTTTTTTAGACTGATGAAATTTTACTCAAGTTCTAGGGACCTTAAAGGTCACTCCATCAGATCTAGAGGAAACTAACCTGTACCTTATGGGGGTCACACTGTAGAAGGTCTTAAAAGCTTGTGCAAACACTCTTCAGTTAATCTACTAAAATGCGTCACTGAAAGAAAAGATGGGCTTCTCTGATAACTTTAAGGGAGCCCCTTACACTTGTCTTGGATCATTGCTAAAAGATGAGAAAAACAATAATTCTCTTACAGATTGTAAACTGTCCCATTTCCTCATTTCTGTGGAAGAATATCTCATGAACATGTCAGTTTTTTTACTTCCACATAATCTACATTCTCCTTTAAAAGCAGTCTAAATTCTAAGTTCCAGCATCAATAGGAAGTCACAGAACATCCTTTGCTGGAACAGAATATCCTACTTTGATGCAATTCTTTGCAAAACACATTAGAATTTCTTCAGCAGTGGATGGCTATATATCCCATAAAGCAATAGTTGTGGTGGGTGTTATTACATATCCTAGAGGTGAAACTACATAAAATGTATAGCTTTCTTTAAATAAATGCAACCTTTGTATGTCTCAACCACAGTCCCCTAATTATCCCCCACTTCATGGTCTGCATCCTCTGCAGTGCCACAGAGAAATGCCTTCAGAAAGAAGGGTAGGAGGGATAAAATTGCAAAGGCACAGCTGCACAGAAGCTTGATAAAAATACTGCAAATGTTGTATTTCTTCCTATTAAATAATATATTTATGAATCTATGAAAAATAAATACAAATACTTTGAAGCCCCCATTATAGTGAGGCCTGGAACATTGGTTTAGAACGTTTTTTGCCAGAGGCATAGAATGAAACCAGCTTTAAACAAGCATTTCTCAATGCCATATGAGCTTGCTTATACTTTCTGTTTAGATGTTTGGCACTGATAGTGCCGAAGCTAAAACTAACAAATTAATAAGTTATAATACTGAAATTATCATGATTGGAAAATGAAGAGGTCCACACATAACATTGTTGGTTTCTTAGATTATGACCTTGAATTAGCAAACTACTAGTTTGTACTGCCCTAGCATATAAACATGACAAATGTTATTAATGAAATGTGATCCAAAACATTGTTTTGTGAAACGAGTATGAAAACAAGTTTTGGAGGGAGACTTGATAAGGACACCTGCCATGTTGATTCGATGGGGTTAAAAATCGTGAGTATGTTGAAAATGTGGGTTCAAGACGTAAAAATATTGCAAATTTATGAGTAAACAGTTGAAAAATGTTAACATTTGTTCATAACTTTATTTTTCAGTTTTGACACCAAATGTTCAACATAGTCTTTTTATTACATCACCTTATGAACTTGACAGGTCTCATTTATGGGATCCTATCCAAAATATCATTTTGTGACACAAGTGTGAAAGATCTTTTAAGCAGGATTTAGAAAAATTACACATGTCATGCTTATGATGTAGGGTGCAGAACTGCTATATTATAAATGTGGGGTCAAAATCTGGCAAAATACCAAAGCTAAGAGAAACACTGAAGAATTTCAACATTTCTTCATAGCTTTGTAAATTTTTTGTATGTATTGACTTGTGTGTATCAAAGTTTGTAATTTATTATTTTTCTGGGTCCCCCATGAAAATGGGCACATAATGCCTTGGAGCTACCCAGTTACAAAATTTTAAAGTGATTTTCCAACTTAGCTGATATCGGCTACCACTCACATATTGTGGTAGATGCCCTCAGCAATAGTTATTCTAGCCAGGTTGTAAGAATTATCTTCAGGCCATCACTTTTTTTTTTAACTTGTAATTTGACCATAAAGATGGGCAACCAGATTGTTTAACATTGCCCCGGTCATACTGAAATGCCCCCGCGTTCAAGCACATAATGACGTCTGACCAGGGAGAGCATGAGGGCGTGTCCCATTGAAGTAAATGGGACTCGATTTCTCTTCAATTTCTAAGCTCAAGAATAGCTAGTTAGAGATTCATGAAGGCCACAGCTAGTCAAACAAGGCGCTTGTTAGTCGAGCAGTGGCCTTCATTAATCTCTAACTGGCCATTCTGAGCTTAAAACTCCAAGAGAAATCTAGTCCCATTCACATCAATGGTGTGCACCCCTACACTCCCCCTGATCAGACGTCATTATGTGCTTGAGCGTGGAGGCATGTCAGCATGACTAGAGCACTGTTAAACAATCGGGTTGCCTATCTCCACAGTCAAATTATGAGTTAAAAAACAAAGTTATGGCCTGAAGTTAATTCTCAAAAGCTGGCTAGAATAATTATTGCCGAGGACAGCTACAAGAATCAGTGAGTAGCTCACTTATCGGAATATTCCTTTAAATTGTGGTTTGGGGGGGAGTGTTTGGAATTAGGTTATTAAGGGTAGTACTGGGTGGGTTAGTCATTGGCTGTGAGTGTTAAGTGTATGAATGAGTGAGTGACTGATTGTGTGGGTGAGTAGCTTGGTTTGGTTTGCCATTGCACTTTAACAGCTTGTGCTGCTGGGTTGCTTGAGGGAGTGAATTGTCAGGTAAAGATGTGTTGGTGTTGCAGCCCCACCCATATCACCTGTGCTGCTGCTCAACTCTAGGACCATCGCCCCTTAACTGACCTCCCAGGTCCAGTTACTGCAGCGAGGTGCTACAGGGAAGTCGGGATAACTAGGCAGCAGAGGGGTCATGGGCCAAGGGCAGCTGAGGAGGGAGTGGTGAGCAGCACTGAGGTCATTCAGTGCAGGAGATGCCCTGGGCATAAGCGGAGCCTATGGAGAAGCCAGATGTGTTTGGTCTCCATGCCCAGGGTTCCCACTGGAATGAGTGGGTAGATAGCTAGAGGGTTGGCTGCATCCTCTAATACTGTTCAGGTGGTGCTATGCAATGCCAGGTCAATAAGGAATAAGACCGCTATGTTTGCTGACTTGATTTCCTCAGTTGATCTGGCTTGCATTGTGGATACCTGGTTGGGTGATGATGCTGGCCCAGTTTTTGAGACTGTCATTCCCTCCAGGTGCTCTGTAGTGCACTGCCCAAGGAAGGATTGCAGGGGTGGCCTGGGCTTCTCGGTGCACCCAGTTGGTAGCACCCAATCTTTTGAGTGCATTGCTGTCTGTGGGGGTACAGGTGCAGGTTGCAGAATTCTCCTCATTTGTCACCCCCCTGGGGTGCGGGGAGAATTCCTGCAGGAGGTAGCAAACTTCATCGTTGGCCAGATGATGGAGGCCCCCAGGTGTTTAATCTTGGGGGACTTCAGTGCTTGGATCGATGATGAATCCTTGCATTTCAGTTACAACCTCCTCCAATTGATGCAGTCACTGGGTCTGGCACAAGCAGTTGCTTCTGCTACCCACCAGCATGGCCACACACTCGAGTTGGTGTTCCAGTTGGGTCTTGAAATTGATAACCTCAAGATTGATCAAGTCGTTTGGTCTTTTCATTACACCATAGAGTTCACATTTGTGGCCCCCCCAAAAGTCTCTCTCTTGCAGAGATTGTCAGCTATCACCCTTTAAAGGGCTTGCACCCAGAGGGACTGTTGGCACTAGCTGACCTATCTACGGTTGATGCGGCATGTGCAATTAATGCTGAAGAGGTGGTGGCTACCTATAATAGAGTGGTCTCCAAAGCTCTGGATACCATTGTGCCAGTTCGTATATGACACAGATCTTCTCACTTGAGATCCCCTTGGTTTGATGGGGATCTCAAGGTGATGAAGATCAGGGGTCGGAAGTTGGAGCGTTTCTGATGGAAGACCTGGCTGGAGTTCGACAAGCTGGCTCTGCATGCTCACTATGCTGAGCACCAGGGGGCAATTTCCTGTAAGAAGGCAGAATTCCTGTCCAGGGAAATTGTGTCAGGGAGGAACAGACCATCTCAGCTGTTTCAGGCTGTAGACAGGCTTTTATACCCTGCCTGTCTGCAGCCGAAAAAACCTTTTTGTCCATTTTATGTGAAGAGTTTGCTCTGTTCTTCTCAGACAGAGTGTCAACCATCTGATCAGGGATTCTGCCAGGTAGGCCATTACCTAGCAGTGGCCAAGCTGAAGAAAATATTGACACTCCACCTGTCTGGGAAGAGTTTAGGCCAATGGAGGTGTCCTAAGTGACTAAGGTGATCTTAAAGCTGAAGCACACTTTTTGCAAACTGGACCTGGCCCCATCACATTTCTTAATGGAATGTGTTAAGGCTGTTGGCCCAGGGTTCACCGGGATTGCCAGGTGCTCGATGGTGGAGTTTTTTTTCCGGCTGCTCTGAAAGAAGTGCTGGTGAGACCTCTCCTTAAGAAACCTTCCCTCGACCCTGACTTCCTGGCGAATTACTGTCCTGTCTCCAACCTGCCTTTCATGAGCAAGGTTGATGAGAAGTTAGTGGCACAACAGCTTGAGGACCACCTGGTGTCCTTGGACATTTATGAACCATGTCAGTCAGGTTTTGGGGCTAGACACAGCACAGAAACAGCTCTAGTGAGCGTGCATAATGATCTGCTTAGGGCTAGAGATAGAGAAGACAGGTCAGTTCTTGTACTCCTCGATCTCTCATCAGCTTTCAACACTGTGGCTCACTTCATGCTTTGGATCAGCTTAGTGAGTTTTGTGGACTTGCCAGTACTGTCATCAGGTGGTTTGAGTCCCATCTCTTGGACAGGGTACAGCGGGTGATGATGAGGAATTTCTCCTCCTCCCTAATGCCTCTGTCTTGTGGAGTACCACAGGGCTTGATCCTGTTGCAGATGTTATTTGCAGTGTATATGCTGCCCCTGGGTGAAATCATTCGACAATACAGTGTGGAGTTTCACTGCTATGTAGATGACACCCAGCTGTATTTGTCATTTGTTCCTGGAACATCCAGAGCTGTTGATATGCTTAACAACCATCTGGCTAAAATCAATGACTGGATGGCTTCCAGATGGCTGAGACTCAGCCCAGCCAAGATGGAGGTGCTGGTGATCGAGCCTACTCATGGGCATGATGGGTTGTCTCCCGGGGCTGACTCTGATCTTGTACTGGGTTCGATCCTGTTGGTAGCTTCCCTGAGGGTGCAAAATCTAAGCATGATCCTTGACAGCAGACTGACTTTTGAAGATCAGGTGTCATCTGTAGTCAGCAGTGGTTTTTACCATCTGTGGAACATTGTCTGGATTAAGCCCCTCATTCCTCCCAAGGGCCTGCCAACATTAGTACACACCTTTGTTTCAACCAGGCTTGACTACTGTAACACTCTGTACTTCAGAGTCATGGGAGGGACCCTCCACTGACTACAGCTGGTGCACAATGCAGCAGCCCAGTTGCTGTCTGGTCTTTTGAGGTCCAGTCATGTAACCCTGGTTCTGCATGCCCTGCATTGGCTGCCGGTCAAGTAGAGGGTCCTTTCCAAGGTGGGTCTTCTCACCTTTAAGGCCCTATACAGACTGGGTCCTGGCTATCTGTCAGAGCTCCTGAAACCGATGATCTCTGCTCGCTCCCTTCGCTCCCTCCACTCCTCTTCGAGGGGCCTCCTGAACATTCCTAGAGTTTGACTCAGGAGTTTGGGAGATTATGCTTTCAGCATTTCTGGGCCAACCCTGTGGAACTCGCTACCATCTGCAGTCCAGGAGACCCCCTCAGTAGAGGTGTTTAAGTGGAGGCTGAAGCCCCACCTCTTTAGCCTGGCTTTTAATGGTTACTGAATTCCATCTTGATTTGTTCAGTCCCTGATTATGATATTTTGAAAGTTTCCCTTTTAACCTGATCTATATTTTATTTATTTATAATTGTTTACTGCCTGTTCGCTTGTATTTCTCTGTAAGGCACCCAGAGCCTATGGGATTGGGCACTGTATAAATAAAATTTGCCTTGCCTTAAATGAATTTATTTTTTTATTTTGACCACAACTTTTCAACATAGTCTTTTTAATTTATGATCAGCACAGGTAAACTTTTTTAAATCCTGTCCAAAAGGTGATTTCATGGAACAACTGCAAAAATATGTTTCAGAGAGGATTTGAAAGACTACACCTGCCTTGTTCATGAGGTAAGGTACACATAAGGCTATGTTGATAATTTGGGGTCAAAATCTGGAAAAACAGGGCCCGGTGGCACTGAGGGTTGAAGCGCTGGATGCCACACCTCGCGCCACGCCGGCGAGCCGGGTTCGGGAAAGGACTCGGGTTGCCAGGGGTCGGAGGGGAGGAGGAGGATCGAGCATCCCAACGGATGCTCTCCTCCTCCAGGTGTGGGTTCCCGGGGTGCTATATGCACCCGACGCTCCGGGGCCAGTGGAAGCACGGGCACCGGGGCACAGGTGGCCAAGAGCCGGGGAGGGGAGGACGTCGAGGGCACTTGACAACGGCGTACATCAGCACGCCGTCTGTCTGGATGTCAGTCCTGCGTGCCGACGTCCTCAGGGGGTAGAGGGAGAAAAAAATGGAAAAACCCCCTCGGTGGTCCTAGATGAAGACGGCTCCACCCAAGACCACCAAACCCAGAACAGACCCCAATGTGCAGAAGGAGGGAGGAGAGAGGCATTCTAGGGGCAGATCCTGGTAAGTGGCATAAGGGGGATGAGCAGTCTGAAGGAGTGGACACCGGGGTAGGAAAGGAGGTTAAAAGAGGAGGGTTAAAAAAAAAATCTGGAAAAACAGCAATGTTCTGCTTAAATATTAATAAAATTCAAAGTTTGTTCATAATTCTGTTTTTTGGTTTTCAGATTTTAACCCCAAATTTCCAACATAGTCGTTTTATTACCCAACCTTATGGTTAAGACAAGTGGAATTTTTTAAATCCTGTCTGAAATGTGATTTCATAGAGTGACTGTGAACACATGTTTTGGGGGCATTTGAAAAATTTCACCTATCTGGTTCATGAAGTGGGGTAAAGAAATGCTATGTTGAAAATTTTGGCCAAAAATACAGACCAATAAAGTTATGAGTAAAATTTAAAAAAACATTAAAAAGCCATTAACCAAACTTACTTTGTCATTAACACTCAATGTTGGAAGAAGCAGGACATGTTGTTGGAAACAGCAGGATGTTTAGGATAGATAAGTGAGGGGGTGTTGGGTGGTGTGGGGTGAGGTAGTGGTGCTGAGAGGGTGGTTGGGGCAGGGGCAAGAAGTCATTGCTGGTTGGTTTTCTTGATTTACAGGAACAGGGTACTGGGGAAATGACAATGAAATGGGTGGGATAATTGACAGTGGGTGGGAATTTATTTTTACAAATGGGGCACAGGGGATATGATTGGAATGTCAGTAGGATAATTGGCAGCAGGTGGGAGTTTATTTTTTACTAACGGGGCACAGGGGACATAATCGGGAAGTAGAAGAAATACTTGGCAGGGGGTAGATGTTTATTTCTGCAAACCGGGCATGAGGAAAGTAAGCAGGAGGTGGGCAGAATACATGGTGGTGGGTAGGAGTTTATTTTTATGAACAGGGCAAGGGGAAGCAATCGGGAGGTGAGCCAGATAATGGTCAATGGGTGGGAGTTTATTTTTACAAAGTGAGCATGAGGAAGTGATCAGGAGGTGAGCAGGATACTTGGCAGTGGGTGGGAATTTATTTTTACAAATGGAGCATGGGGAAACAATCTGGAGGTGGGCGGGATAATTGGCAGTGAGTGGTAGCTTATTCTTACAAATAGAGCATGAATGAAACATCTGGAGATGAGCAGGATAACTAGCAGAGGGTGGGAGTTTATTTTTACAAACAGGTTACAGGAGAGGCAATCGGGAGGTGGGCAGGATAATTGGCAGTGGGTGGGAGTTTATTTTTACAGAAAGGGACACTGAAAAAGTGATCAGAGGTTGGCAGGATAAACTGTAGGGGCTGGGATTATTTTACAGAGGAAAGACTGGGAAAGTCATCATATTTGAGGGGAGGATGAGCAGCAGAGGGAGGACGAGCATCAGGCCAATCATAACAGTGCTTAGCTGGTTGCTGAGCGTGTGTTGTAGATGAAAGCATGCAGCTGGCCCCTAATAGGTGCAGCTGCCTTCAACTATACAATGTTTCTGCCAGTCACCAGCAGAACAGCATCATGATCAGCCTCGTTGATCACTGGCCTGTCACTGTCAAACCTCTTGCAGCCTAAGTTGCATTGGATATGACAATGACATGCTTCAGAAGCCCACTCCTGTAACAGTATGTTTGCTGCACATGCACAAGCAAACATAAAAATAGGAAGGGTCTCTTGGATTCTGAATCACTTTAGAATAAATGCCACAGCAGAGATAAACACAATTTCCTGACAGAGCAAAAGAGCAGAAATGCCTCCCCCAAGAGTAAAGTTCAGTTAAAAAAACAGTGGAATACCATCTTTTATTCAAAATTATGCAAAACATGAAACTGAAAGGAAAGCAAATCACCAAATGAAATACAGTAGTCTTGACACACTTTTCTTTCATACATTGTGATATTATTGTCAACCACTATACATTAATGGAGGTCAGGGCAAAATAAATACAGATGATATTACAACTACTCAGAAGAAAAATATATACCCATGAGGAGCAGCTCCCCAGGCCAAACACATCCAATACAAAAAAATACTGCTGGTTTCAGCTACAGAAGTGGTGAATTATCCAATTACAGTACAGCACACAGAATACAGTACTATGCTAAGGATACACATCTAAAGCAATATTAAGGAAATACTCAGGTGAAGAGGCTGTGGTATAAGTAACTGAACAGGCTGGAAAAGGTTTGGATGTTGCCAAGTGATCAACTTAGAAAGGTAAATAATGTTGAGGACTACTGTCTGCAGAGATATCAATTGTATGGGCTGGAGCATGCAGGGAAGCTGCCCAGCAGTCACGCAGTGAGGTTAGTTCAGATTATAGGTGGGAAGGCCTGTGAGGAGAAAGCGAAGGAACAGATAATATATACAAGTGTATTTAAGGACATAATACATGCATAGAGTATAATTTAATAAGAGTATAGAAACATTGTATTTGATGGCAAATAACAATTTGACCCATCCAGTCTGCCCGTTTCTCCCTACCTACACTACTACATCAGACCATGCCCAATCTACAGCTCTTTATAAAGGCAGGAACAGATAATACATCCAAGTGTATTTAAGGACTTAATACACGTATAGAGTATAATTTAATAAAAGTATAGAAATGTAGGAACATAGAATTTGACAACAGATAAGGCCAGCTTAGTCCATCCAGTCTGCCAATTTCTCCCTACCTGCACTGTTACATCAGACTCTGCCCAATCTACAGCTCATTCTCCCTCCCACCTTCCTACCCACTATGATTCCTCTGTACTTATCCCATGCATTCTTGAACCCAGCCACTGTTTTTGCCCCCACCACCTCCGCTGGAAGGCTTTTCCAGGAATCTACCACTCTTTTTGTGAAGAAGTACTTCCTCACATCTCTCCAGACTCTATACCTTCCAGTTTCATAGCATGTCATCTTGTTCTTAAGCACCTTTTCCTCTGAAAAATGCTCCCGTCCTGTACCTTTTTACCCCCATGAAGTATTTAAAGATTTCTATCATATCTCCCCTTTCCCTCCTCTGTTCCAGAGTGTATATTGGGGTCTCTTGTCTCTAGGGCTTTTGATGCAGACCCTTTACCATGTTAGTTGCCCTCCTCTGAACTGCCTCCACTCTATGTCCTTCTGGAGATGTGGTCTCCAGAACTGGACACAATACTCTAGATTGGGTCTTACCAGTGTTCTATACAGAGGCAACACCACCTTCCTTTTTCTGCTGGTGATACCCCTCCCTATGCACCCCAGCATCCCACTTGTCCTCCTTACTGCTTTCTTGCACTATGTAGCCACATTTAGGTCATCCGATATGATTACCACCAGGTCTCTTTCCTGCTTGGTGATCGTCAATACCACTCTACCCATTTTGTACTCCAACCCTGGGTTTCTGTGCCATAACAAAATTATTTTGCACATCTTTGCACTGAAACCCAGCTGCCATACCCTTGACCACTCCTCCAGTTTTCTCAGGTCTCTGCTCATCCATTCCACTACCCCCCCCCCAGAGTGTCCACCCTATTGCAGATTTTGGTATCATCCAAAAAGAGGCAGACCTTTCCTTCCTGCTCATCTACAGTATCACTTTTAAAGAAATTAAAGAGGACTGGTCCCAGCACTGATCTCTTAGGCATTCCGCTAGTCACCCTCCCTTCCTTGGAGTAACTCCGTTTAGCACCACCTCTGTCACCTATCCCTTAAACAATTTCTTATCCAATTTGCCACCTTTGGACCTACTCCTAAGCTACCCAGCATGCTTGCTAGTCTCCTATGTGGAACAGTGTTGAATGCCTTACTGAAATCTAGGTAGGTTACATCACCTACTCCACCCTGATCTAGTCCCTTGGTCACCCAGTCAAAGGAATCTGTCAGATTTGTTTAACATGACCTCCCCCTCTGAAATCATGCTGCCTTGGGTCTTTTAACCCACTGGATTTAAGATATTCCACAATACTCTCCTTCAGCAGTGATTCCATTAACTTTCCCACTACCTATGTCAGACTGACTAGCCTATAATGGTTTTACTATATCTCTGCAAAACCCTGCTCATTGACATCCCCAACAGCGACAGACACAATGCTGAGTGTCAGCATTGTTCTGTCGGGGATGCCTCTGTGTTTTCTTTGGGGGGCTGTGCCATCTCATGAACCCCATAAGTTAACATTTTCAAATCCCCACTGAAACTTAATTTCATACCACAAATGTGAAAACACATTTTGGCCAAGATTTGAAAAACAACAGCTGTCACGTGATGTGAAAAAATGGCTATGTTGAAAATATGGGTTCAAAATATTAAAAATTACCAAACTTATGAGCGAGCATTGAAAGATTTCAAAATATTGCCCACTGTACCTTTACTTGTACTATGTGTCTGCATTGATTGTACTATACGATATGGATATGTGATATCATTTTTCTTTTTTGTTGTTGGTCTCTAGATTTATGTAATTAATCCCGGGTTGCCCCTGAAAAGGGACTATTATTACCTCAGTGGGCTTACCCAGTCACCAAACTTTAAATAAATAAATATGTTCATAACTTTGTTATTTTGTCACTATTTGTGCCACAAGTTTTCATCATAGCTTTCTTATGACCCCACCTAATGAACCCAGTAGGTGAGAATTTTCAAATCCAGGCCAAAACGTGATTTTGCAGAGTGACTGTGAAAATACCTTTCAAGCCAGAGTTGAAGGATTTCACCTACTTGTTCATGAGGTGGGGTCTCGAAAAGGCCATGTCAAAATGTTTGGAGAAAAACATAAAAAAAAGACCAAGGTATGACTCCAAGTTCAAAATGCATTGAAATACATTGACTACATATCTAATTTATTCAGTTCCTAGTCCAACGTTGAAGAGTGAAGATGTGTCTTTGACTCCACAGAGGATTACAGTGTTGGACCCCCAGTAGGTAAGTAAGGGGTGGGGAGGTGGGGCATAGTGGATGCTGAGTGGGAGGGTCAGGTGCATGAAGGGTATCAGAGGTGGCAACAGACATCAATGGACCATTTTCTTTTGCAGAAATAAACCTTTCAGCAGACCAGGCTAACCTGTCTAGCAATAACTTAATTTAAAAATGGAGCTGTCATTAAAAAAACACACAACTACATAAATCAACAACAACGTTGTGAAAATTCAGTGAAGGGAAGCATTCGGCATGTCCAAGAGCCCATTTCTTATGCTCCCTCTACTTCTCCCAGCTTGCTATATGTGAGACTTTGAGCCCATTTGCAAATTAGAGGTGGGGCTGCTGAAGGGGCTGGGTTGAGGTCCACGGTCACTCTGTGATGAACGGAAAAGTCGTCATCTGCTGGTGACTCAAAATGTTGTTCTGTAGTTTTGGCAGTGGGGGCTTGAATGAGAAAATGTTGCCACTTTTTTCTCCATCTCAGAATGCAACATACAGCATTCTGTGTCACTTGTTATCATTAGATCTATGTGGTGCCACAACTTGACATATGTGATGCCTCAGCATCCCTCCGGGGGACTTTTTCATTGTTTCTGCACTTTGTGGTGCTCTGCAACTGACTGTCTGGTGAAGAGCAACTCCTGCAATAAGAATTCTGTGCTAGCCCTCACAATCACAGCCCACGTGTTCCCAATTAGTTCCCCAGCCTAGAAATGTTCTCAAACCACATAGAAAACTCACCTTGGCAGCAAAAGAGAGTGCATTTTATTTAAAATGACTGCAAGTATATAAAATAAACAACAGAGAGGTACTGCATAGTAAACAAAATCTTGTATGAGTATTTTGCCGCAGGCTTGTTAATGTGGATTGCACTGATCAGCTGGTTGTTGTGTGATAGGAGTGGTTGGCTCCTTTCAACTAGGTTCAGTTTCCACCTACCAAGCAGTGAGTAGTGTCATGACCAGAGTGCCTTTTCATTGGTCTGTCACTGGCAAGCAGCAATGGGCTCAGCAGTGACACAACTCTGAAATGCCATTCTTTGTAACAGGATGTTTGTTGTGCATGCACGCACATGCGAACATAATAGGAGAGGTTACTTTTGACCACAAAACTCTGGAGTTTTACCATAGCATTTCTCTTTACATTACACTTGAAATAATCCAGCCTTTAATTATTCCCCTTCCACTAGAGAGTTGTGTGTCTACATGTATTTTATTTTTGTACACAAAGGCAGCTGCAGGAGAAAGCAGACCAGAGCAATGGGCTCTCACAGTCTTTATGCCTTGATAAACTGCACATTGCATGCACAAAATCTTGGTGTGAGTAGCACGCGCCATTTTAATTTGTGCTGCAATAAACAATTTGACCATTATCCTTCAGCCCAGCATTTTTTTTGGCAGTACAATTTATTACAAAACAATGTGCAGTGGCCTGGAGACCCATGCCCCCAACCTGCCATGGCAAGAAGGAGATAGATCACGTGCCAGCATACAATGTAGTTGGTGCTCCCTATTCCAGAAACATGGTGCATTAGAGATTCCACACTGCACCCTTGCTGCTAGCTGCTATGCCAAAGTGGTCTATTAAGTGCCACCAGCCATGTTGCCAACATACCTCCAATCTGCCCTTCTCACATATTTCAGTGGAAAGTCCAGGATCGAATCACATTGGGCATGCAGGGCCAGCAAGGGGTGGTTGTTGAATGCTGAAGAAAGCCCTTCCTTGCTCCCTGTCATGCAGCAGCAGCTCATTGTAAAAAAAGACCACATTACTTGTAGGAAAATACATAGGCTTCCTGAATAGAGTTTTTCCTCTTTTTAGACTTCAGTGCATATTTGGACTTCATTAACAAGCCAAGCAAAACTATGCTGAAGTACTGAAGATATATCAATTTATACCGTCCTTTGGACAAATAGCACAGCATAATTCAGATATATTTTGAGATCTCATTAATCTCCATGGCCAGAGGGAGATCATTAATAAAGAAAGAAAACAACAGGGGCGTCTTGGCAAAACCTCTCCTACCTTGCACAATCCATAGTGGGTCTGTCTCTATACAACTAACATAAACCTAGTGGAATCTATTCTGTAAATATTAAACAAAGCAGTATTTTCATTTATGAAGATGTCAAAAGATGAAAGCTTCTTAAGCTATATATTACGGCTAAGTAAATATAATGCTTTTGATAAATCAGTAAGCACTGATCCACAATAATCAACCCTGTCCACAGTAGTAGCAAAATGGTTATATGAATTCTATAAAGCTGTTGCTTTAGAGTGAGGTTTATGAAAACTAGACTGACATTTTGGCAGCAGGACATAACTCCGTAAGTATTTTCTGTATGATGCGCAACCAAATGCTCCATCGCAGTGCTCATCACAGCAAGATGTAGCTTCTTATCTATTTATAATTATGTGTCTATACATTATTAATGCTGCTAATCATTATCTCTTGCAACCTATCTCTCCCCTTGAAAGTAGCAAAAAGTCTAGATTTCATTTGAGTTTCTGAGAATTCACTAGAATTCAATCACAAATCAGAAATATAAACTGGGGGGGGTGGTCTGCGGTTATATCGCCTTCACCTTCTATTTTTGAACCAAATTGAATCAACATTTCCATCACTAGAAGTTTGATATATATATAGAAACATATAAAATGTGTCAGTAGAAAAGACCAGTAGGCTCATCTAGTCCGCCCTATTTTCCTGCTATTATTACACCCTTGACCCTATTTGGTCAGAGGTGTCCTTCCCTCCTCCCTTACCTGTTCATATAAAATGGGTAGCGGTAATCCAGCATCCCGATTGGTTGTTAACTGTGCATCAGATCTGACTGATGCAGAGGTAATAACAAAGTGCTCCAGTGCAGGACACAGAACAGAAGTCATTGTGCCACTCCAAATGTTCCAGTTTAAAAATGCTGCCATCTTTTTTCCTCACTGTCTTGGCTTGTCCTGGAGTTGCCAGCAGATCAGGGACACTCTGGTGCCACTCACTCGTCACTTCTTTCCCCTTTCAGCCAAAAAACAGACAAGTGTAAAAAAAAAAATCAGCCCTGCTGTGTCAGTTTACCTTTGATTAACTGCCTCTTACCTGACCCATCTCCATCACCCATGCTGTGCCAGCCACTTTCTCCGTCTGTCCCCGATACCATTCCCCACCTACAGAAAACCTCACTGACTTGCTCTCTCTTCAGTACACATTAAAAAATGATAATGTCTTTGCAGCCACACTCAGGGAAAAAAAAGAGTCACATCACATTAAAATGTACATTTCTATACTACCACGGGCCTGTGTGTGTGTGTGGGGGGGGGGGTTGAGCTCAGTCACATTCTGCAACAAGCCTGCGGCCTCGTGACTTACTATGTCCCTGGGTGTGCAGTCAGATCTGTACAATGGACATGGCAATAGGACATGATGGAATTCCCTCCAAACTTCTAAGGTATGCTGCTCCTTGTCTAGCATTCCCCTTGGCTCATATCTTTAATTTATCCTGTAAGACTGGTGAATTTCCAGAGGGGTGGAAGATAGCCAGGGTCAGACCAGTACTTAAATTGGGAAATAAGACTGATTTGGGTAATTATAGACCCATTTCATTGTTACCTCAGGTCTCAAAAATGTTTGCGAGAATTATCTCACATCAAATTAAAGATTTTTTTTGGATAATAATAATAATAAATTGTCTCCCTTTCAGTCAGGCTTCAGGTCTTTGCATAGCACTCAAACAGCTTTAACGAAAGTGGTACATGATCTCCAGCTGAGTCCGGACAGGAGGTTAATGGTAGGTGCCCTTTTTATTGATCTTTTGAAGGATTTTTACACCCTGAACCATCAGGTGCTCCTGTCCAGACTCAGGGAGATCGGCTTGTCTTCCCTTCCAATGAAATGGTTTTCCACATACCTGATGGGACATAGCCAGTGGAGGTAGGCCCCTTTAAATCTGGGATTTGGGGATTGAGTGGAGTTCCCCAGGGGGTCAGTCTTGGGGCCTATACTTTTCAATATTAATGTAAACGAGCTTAAGTTTCACTCTCCAGATATTCGGTATCATCTGTATGCAGATGATATCGTAATGTATGTAGAAGGAGCTTCCCAGGATATTTTATTTATTTATTTATTTAAAAGTTTAACCAGAAAGGCATACTGAGCGATGCAACGCTCAATTCCAGATGCATCCTAGGAGAGGGGGATTAGGAGAGAACTATACATGCAGTAGTACATTACATTGTAGAAATATTCACAGTGTACAAGATACACCTGCCTCATGGCAGGGGAAGAGCTATTATTGCAAACGACAGAGTTGGAGCCAACAAGGCCAACCACTTCAGCAGAGAATTTGTTAACAGTGTGAACAAACATGTAGTCAACATATATTCATTTGAGACATTTGGCTCATAAGGGGCTAGCTGCATGAGCAGGCAGTTACGAAATGCTGCTTGACAAGAAGGTTGAGCTGCTGTGTGGAGGTGGAGTGTCTGATCTCAGCAGGGAGAAGTTCTATACATAAGGCATCCAGTACTTGAAGGCATGCTGACCTTTGGCGGAGGTCATACGAGGAAGTTGGAAGAGCCTGGTGTCGGTGCTCCAGAGGGACTAAGCTGAAGGAGTTTGGGTAGCTAGGGTAGCTGCAAGGTAAGGGGGGAGGGACTCTGTCCAGTATTTAGATATTAACCTAGCACAGTGCGCCATCCTCCAATCCTGTAGAGAAGGCAGGTCTAAGGATCTGAAGAGGTCACAGTGGTGAGTTGTGGGCAGGTGGTCCAGAGCAAAATGGCAGAAAGAATGGAGGAGAGGGTCAAGCCTGGCAAAGTGTGACTTGGGAGCCATGCTATAAACTATGTCCCCGTAGTCAAATAGCGGGATAATCATTTTCTGAACAATTGCTTCGCGGGTTGGCAGTGGGATACCACCTCTGTTCCGGTATAGGGCACCCAGTTTCGGGTGGGGTTTTTTTGTGGATCGCATCAATATGGACAGAGAAGTTGAGGTGCTGATCGAGCCAGACCCCGAGGTATCTGAACAAGGTGCAGGTCTCCAAAAGGGACCCATCTAAAGTGTGGAAGGTTGGGGAGGAGAGGACATGGGAGAGCCTTTGCCTAGACCCAAAGGTGAGTGAGACAGTTTTTTTCAGGTTGAGAAACAGCTGGTTGGAGTGGAACCAGAGCTGGATTGCATTAAAATCTTGCTGCAGTCTGTCAGACACTTCAGTGGGGGAAGGACCTGTGGCATAAGGTACAGTATCGTCAGCATACATGTGTATGGATGAGAGAGGGCACGCCGAGGGTAGGTAATTCAGAAAGATAGAGAAGAGTAGCCGGCCAAGGACCAAGCCTCGGGGAACACCTATTGTAACAGGTAGGGGGACAGAGGAGTGTGATCCAGTTCTAACTGCTTGTTGCCTCCCTACCAGGTACAATTGGAACCAGCTGGTGGCCACCCCTGAGAGGCTGGCGAGGGTGAGTTTGGATAGCAGGAGTGAGTGGGAGACCATGTCGAAGGCCTTAGCTAGGTCGATGAAGATAGCTGAGGTGATGTGCCCTTTATCCATGCCAGTGAGGATGTCGTTTGTTAGCCTAAGTAGGGAGGTGGTAGTGGAGTGAAATTTCTGGAAGCCAGACTGGTAGTGTGAGAGGAAGGTGGAGGAGGAGGAGGAGGAGTCAAGGAAGGTGGATAGTTGGGAGAGAACACGTTTTTCCTGAACCTTGGCTAGAATAGGGAGTAGGGAGATAGGGCAATAATTACTCGGTGAGGAGGGGTCACCTCCTTTAGGGAGAGGGATGACTGTGGCATGCTTCCAATCAGCAGGGAATTTGGCAAGAGAAAAAGAGAGATTGTAGAGGGAGGCCATTGGGGTGGCGATGGCTGGGGCCAATAGATGTAGCATCTTGGAGTCGAGGCTGGAGGGGCATTTACCTTTGGATTGATTGAGTGACAGCAGGGCTGATAGTACTTTGGCTGAGGAGACCAAGCAAAATGAGAAACTAGAGGTCCATGGTGGGGGAGGCATTGGGGAGAGTGGGGTCATGGAGGGTGCAGATTTGTGGATAGAAGGGAGGCGGCACAGTTAGTGAAAAATGAGTTGAAAATGGTGTCCACTTCACCTGAATCAGTGACCATGGAGCTAGCTACATTTAGGGCAGGGGTGGGTGGCTGAGAAGGGGGAGAGAGTAGTGATTTGATTGTCTTCCAGAATTTAGCTAGGTGATTGAGGTTTGAGTGGAAGGAGACCTTGAAATAGTTAGCTTTAGCCTGATGGATCATCTGGGTGCATGCATTGCGGAGTGTGCGGTAGTGCTGGAGTGCTGCCTGTGTGCCAGTAACCTTATAAGATTTCCAAGCCTTGTCCCTAGCATGGAGTTGATCTATAATGTTGGCATTTACCCAGGGTGGGTGGGTGAGCACCTGCCGGGCTCTTCTAGAGGAGCATAGTAGTCCGAGATTGTGAGAAAGTTGGATTTTAAAAATTCCAGGGCCGAGTCAATGGAGGAAGCGTGTTGGATAAATGACCAGTCAGTGTTGGATAGAAAGTTTAGAAGTGCAGCAAGGTCTAGTGATTTGTAGGACCCAGTGAATAGTGTTCATGGGGGTGGCACCCGGGGCTTGAACATTTTCCTTACTACTTAAATCATGTGGTGGTCACATAGGCAGTCGGGTAGGAGACCAGCTTCTAGAACCTGATGGGGGTGAGTGGTGAGGGCCCAGTCAAGGAGTGAGTGGTTTAGGGATTTATGATTTAAGCATGTGGGTGCCATGATTTGTCGGGATAGGTTTAGTGTAGTCACCTGGTTTTTGAGCTTGGAGCTTGTATTAAAGAGCCAGTTAAAGTTGAAGTCCCCAAGGATGTGTAGTTCGGCCCCCGAGGTGAGAGATTTTAGGGTGCCTAGGTGTTCTAGGATGGCATGCAGGGGAGTGTCTGGGGAGCAGTAGGACCCCACTACATATAATGGGATGAAGTGAGGGAGTGATATTTTAAGTAGGAGAGAGTCTATGGGATGCATGGGTATGGGGAGTTGGACTGGTGCGAAGAGTAGCTTGGAGGAGATGAACATGGCATCACCCCCACTCTTCTTTTTGCCCAGGCAGTCATAGCGAGTGAGTGAGTAGCCTGGAAGAGATAGTTCAGTGTCCAAGTTATGGGGTTTAAGCCATGTTTCTGTGATAATGAGGATATTTGGGCGTAGAGAGAGAACATATAGTTGTAGGGTAGTACATTTATTCAGGATGCTGCATATGTTAAGATGCATAATTTTAAGCCCACATGGTAACTGGAGAGTTGAGGAGGTGATGTTGGGGGGGCAGGTGGCCCTGGGTTTGGTTCAACATCCCCTGCCAGGAGTAGCAGTAGTGATATCAGCTGTTTTGCTACGAGCGACGCCCATCTCGCCTTGCAGAGGGGGTTGATAATTCCTGCGGGGATTGCAAAAAATTGTTTGAAGGTAATGAGTGCAAAATTGACAGCCCAGTGTGGAAAGAGGGTGGCAGGATGGTAGAGCCTAGGTCCCAATTGAATAATGTGGCCTGTGATGATGGGCCGGGAATGGAAGTAGTGTGAGGGGGGGAGAAGTTGCCCAAGTGAAGTCTGTAGTGGGGAAGTAATGTGCTTCTGGATAGGTGGCAGGAGGGAGGGATGTTAGGGGGATGAAGAAACTAAATATAGTAATTTGCAGTGGTAGGATCATGAGGCTCTGGGTTGATGCAGCTGGGAAAGTGATGGGGTGGCTACTAGTGTCGAGGTTGTATAACCTGCAAATGAGGAAGTGAGCTGATTGGTTATTTTTTGCACGGGACCCAGCCTATAAAAGGCAGTGCTCACCAAGGGTGGTGGTGTGGGTGGTGGGGCAGCTGGCACGTAGCGCCAGTGGGGTCCCAAACACATGGTTGCAGCTTTCAGAAAAACAGCCGCCCGGGCTTGGCAATTTGTTCAGTCATACATGCAGCAGTCACCGGCATAGAATCGGCTCTGTTTCAGGGGAGGGGAAGGCAGGACACTCAATGGCTCTCATGACCTCCAACTGTGAAGGAGAACAGAAATACGGACAGTTTATAACAGGTAGGAGAAGAAGGGGCAGGCATCAAAAATCGCTAAGGCAAATGGGTAGGGTGAAGGGAGCTGGCTTAGGTTAAATCAGGTAATAGTGATTTAGGGTAAAGGTATTATTTGGCTAGCTTTTCAAAATGGCCCTGTCTAAAATCAGGACTTCTGTTATGTGCAGATACTGCTGATTCATGTTTGAGGGTTTGCAATTGTAACACACAGGGCTGTAGAACTTTAACAGGCACTGCTCCACTACTGAAATCGAGTTACCGTCCGCGTTTAAACTCTACTTGAAAGCTAGTTGAAAACTCTACAGTTAAAACACTTGAGCTGTACAGCGGTTGCATTTCATATTACTTAGACAAACATTGGTAGATAAATTGATTGATTAAGTTCCTAAGCTCTGGAGCTGTTGCACTTTACATTGCTAAACATACAGTGGTTGATAATTTCCTAAGCTCTGGGGCTGTTTACACTTTAAACTTTAAATTGCTTAAGCAAACAATAGTTGAATATATTCCTAAGCTCTTCACCAGCAGTTTACTGCCTGTAGGCAGGGAGCGGCTGAATTAATTAAGGTGCCCCAGGGAGTGCTGATTAAACTCTAATTTTCATGGAGCTTGAATGCAGTAAACTCACTCCAGTAATAAATTAAGGTGACCACCAAATGTGGATAAAACACAGCTCTGCTGAGGCTTGACAATTAAAGTACCCCAGTGAGAGTGGTAATAACATTGCTTCCTCTTTGCAGAAAAGCTAAAGAAAAAACTGTCTCCATTGCTCTGCCGACCAGTATCTTTTGAAAAAAGATGCCAAAAGCACAAGTCCTTTGTCCCCAAACACACGGCTGCAGCTTTCCGAAAAATGGCCGCTCGGGCTTGGCAATTCATTCAGTCATACCTGTAGCAGTCACCGGCATAGAATCTGCTCCGTTTTGGGGAGGGCAGGACACTCGATGACCCTCATGGCCTCTGGCTACAGCAGTTACTGGAGTATACAGGTTAAAGCTGCAACAAGCTTTAAATGAGATCCATGAATTTTTCAAGATGCATTTTCTGATTTTGAATGCAAATAAACACAGGTACTTTTGTTTAGAAATAAACATAATAGTATATGTGATCTGAAATTGGAAATTGTTACATTACGGGGTTCAGTCATAAAACAGGATAACTTTTATAAATATCTCAGTATCTTGCTTGATTCCCACTTAAGTTAGGCACTTCATATAGATTCACTAATGGGGGAATGAACAGAATGTTTGGAGCCCTTTATAGATATAAAAGATTTATGTCCAGGGAGGTTCATCAGAATGTGATTAATAATTTGCTATTACCAGTTTTTGAGTATGGAGACATATTCTATGGAGGGACCACTGGTCTATTGTTAAATAAAGTGGACCAATTGTTCCACAGACTGCTCATTTTATCTTAGGTGTTCCGTTTAGAACCCATAGGTGTTTCTTATTCAATGAGCTAAGCTGGGACAGGCCATTTGTGAGAAGGAATGTACATCTATTGCACTTTATGATTAGGGTCTGGAGCCATAAGGTTCCAGACTATATTGTTGGGTTGTTTAAGTTTAGGGAGTTTGAAAGGGACCTGAGGACTTCATATGGTGCCCAGATTTTGTTTTCCTATTTGTAATTTGAATATTGGAAGATCCTCTATTCTTATTAGAGGAGCTTCCCTATGGAATTATTCACCTCAGCAACTAAGATGCCCAGAGGCCAAAATCAATGTCTTGGAATTTGTTAAATGGTGTACCACTTGGACAAAGAATGTTAACATCTGCAATCATTGTAATGCACTTTAAAGATTGATCTGTAGTTCATAATTGTTGTTTTGTCCTATTGTAATTAATGCTGTTCGCTGTTGTTGGTGTTATTTATTCTATTGCATGTATGTATATGTTTATGTGGAACCTTAGCACCTTATCTGACATGGAACTTCATTGAAAATGAGCTTTGCTCAATGGAATGTTTCCATTATTCTTTAAATAAAAATTATCTACTACTACTGCTACTACAATGCACACCTTATCGTGTCTTATTACTTACTCATTATACCAACATGCCTATCCCATGCATGTTCGAAGCTCACCACTGCCTTCACCCCCACCTCTTCTGGCAGGCTATTCCTAGCATCTACCTCCCTTCCTTTGAAGAAGTATTTCCACACACACACACACACACACACACAGCATCATAGCATGCCCCTGTGTTCTGATGCTTCTCCTCCTTCTGTGAACGAGGCTTCCCCTCTGCAAATTGTTCACCTCCCTGAGGTACTTACAGGTTTCCATCCTTCCCCATCTTACTTTTCTCTCCTTGAGGGAGTAAAGATAGATATCCCACAGACTTTCATCGTATAGTTTCTTGTGCAACCCCTGCTTAATTTTGGTAGCCCTCCTCTGGACCGCTTTCACCTCTTTTGCCACCCCAGCTGCATGACTTTGCACTTTTTGGCATTGAAGCCCAGTTGCCACTCCCTAGACCACTCCTCTAATTTCTCTAGATCCCTTTGCATTCTCTCCACCCCCTCCTAGGTGTCCACCCTGTTGCAGATTTTTGTGTCATCCACAGAGAGACCCAACATCCCCTCTAGTTCCTCATCGATGTCACTTTGCATGCTAAACAAACACATATTTAGTGTGCCACTGATCTACAGGTAGGTGAATTGTAGTTCCTGTGGTGAAGAGGTTATGTCACAACCTGCAAAACATATGACTCAAATTGTGTTCAAACCTAGACAAGCCTCAGCTGGGACTAATTTAATAGGCTATAGTTATCTGAAAGTCTGCTATTTAGCTCTGTTGAACCCCTCTCACTACATCAGCAGTGACATCTAACAATTTCTCTCATACGATAAACGTTGCAGTGAGAAAGAAAAACGTGCAATATAGGTGATCAAACCCAGGCTTTTGTAGGTTTGAAACCCTGTGCCTAGTCCTAAAATCCCTATCACTAAAATCATCAATAACATTATGCAGCCAAATCACTCACATGGATTGTAACATTAAATTTGACTAAATGCACAAAAGAGTATGCATGATTGCAATAGGTGCTAACAGCTATGCTGTTGACAATTAATAAACCATAATTGTTCAATACATAGAGAATCAAATGAGTCAGAGATCAGGTGGGGTCCCTGACCATAAAAAGGGGAGTACCACTGAGAGAGGTAGGGGGATAGCAGGCACACTGAATAATTATTTGTGCACACTAAGCATTCAAAGAGCAAGTCAGAGGGCGTGGCCAGCTGGAGACAGAAATTTTGGGAGAAGTGCAGGCAAAACAGGAGGCGGTATTGATCATGCCAGAATTAGCAAAAAAGAAAATATCAAGAGTTATAAATCTGGGAAACTCCTAGGGTACTATGGACACCACTCATACCTAACACACGGTAGGAAAATACCACTTTTATTTGCATACAAAATGGATTTTAAAAACGTACATACAACAGCCAGCAGTGAAGATAAAACAACGTCAACATTTTACGCATGCATGCACTTTCTCAAGGGTCTAGAGTCATGAAGGAGAAGATCACTGAGGGTTACATGGCATGTGAAGTGATAGTATTCTGACTGGTAAGCATGAATATACTGTATGTTCATACTCAAAATGACTAGGTTCAAACCTCTTCAAAAGGTCAAAAATGGGCAGTCACCAGAGCAGTGTGGAAAATGGAATTCTGCCAATTAAATTTTTGCAGAATGGCAGTTCCACTTCTGAAATGCTTTTTGTAATTTCTTTTTGAATTTCACAGAATTAAAAAAAAATCTATGTAAACTGCAGAATAACTTTCCATGGATTATGCAAACCACCAAGTAATATTCTGCAGATGGCAGAAAAGTGATCTGAGTTTATGTAAACCACAGATTACTAATACAAGAAAACTATTCCACATTCAAAATTGTGGAATTCTGCTACTAACAGAATTCCATGGAATTAGGCAGAATTTTCCAACATTCTGCTGAATTCTGGTATGACATAATTTGAAAATTCCACACATCCCTAGCAGTCACTGCTATGTATTAACTTACTAATTCTTTTCAGTATTTATTTCCAAAACACAAGACACAACTGAATGATCCAGTGTTTCACACTGATTCCCACAGGTAACATGAACTGTGTGTGGATTGCTTGGGAGGGTGACTAGAAAGGCTGGTTGGTTATTAAAGCTAATGTATTTCACAATGGTTCCAAAAATGTTGTCCATGACAATCAGCAGAGGAAAGTTCTTTTTCAAGCAAATGTATTGGGGCTCACCTAACCCATTTGAGAAATAATTTTTCAAAAAAATGTTATTAAAAATGTGTCTTCTTTCTAATTGTGGTCTACGCTACGCTGCTAGACTGCAGGAGACTCAATCTTAGTGTTTACTGGCTTTCCAATTGCCTCATTGGTCAAGAGGCTGAGTGACCTTTGGGCGAGGGATAGGATTAGACAATGAATAGATAATTGGCTAGGTGGATGAACCCAGAGGGTTGCCCACAATGGGGAGCAATCAGGGGTCAGGGAAGTCACCATTTAGGAGCCAGAGAAACTGATCCTCAGACCAATCCTGTTTAACATCTTCATTTGTGACATTGGGGAAGGAATTCAGAGGAAGAGCTGCCTCTTCACATATGACACAAATATATGTGAAAGAGTGGACAGTTAGGAGACACGTCAGAACCATAAGGGAAAATCTGGATAGACTAAATAAATTTGCTAAGGCATGGGAGAGGAAATTTAACACAAAGCAATACTGTATAAGGTAATGTGCATAGGGGTCGGAAACCTGAAAACAGAATACAGAATTGGAGGAGCTGTATTGAGAACATTTTAAGAGAAGGACCTGGGGGTGATAATTACAGACAATTTGACAACATCCGTACAATGCAATAGAACAGCGGGGAGAGTGAATGAAATGGTTAGGTGTATAGGATGGGGGATCAGCAGCAGGAGGAATGAGGTGATCTTGTCCCTGTACATATCCCTAATTTGACCTCAACTGGAATACTGTTTGCAGTTCTGGAACCCACACTTGAAGGAGGACAGGGTCAAGGAAGAGTCAGTACAAAGAAGGGATTAATTAATAGCAAGGGTAGTCCTAAATGGAGAGCTTGGAAGACCTGACTGTGTGCATGCTGAAGGCAAGAAGGGAGAAGTGGATGTAAGAGAGGTGTAAAAATACCATCATGTAATAAACAAGATAGATTGCAGGGAGTTATTCACACTGAGTAGAAACACAGGCACTGGGGGAACTAAATGAAGATGGCAAGGAGGGATTTAAAAAAGATGCCAGGAAATATTTGCTCATGGAAAGAGTCATAGATAGATGGAACAAAGTGTCAAGGGAAGTCGCCTGTGCAAAAATCGGTGAAGGGATTCAAATATGAGTGGGACACAAACACACATGAGACTGGTAAGGGGGAATAAGGAATGAAAAGCTACTTGGGCACTCATAACCAGAAATAGTTAAGGCTGGATAAACTGGATGGGCTACAAGGCCCTTTTCTGTCATCAGCTTCTATGTTTCCATGTCATAGAGGGAGAAGAAAGAATGAAGAGTGCTAGAGAAAAAGAAAGAATGGGAAGAGTGACAGGAGGATTGGGGAGTGGATGCAGGAATGTAGAGAACAAAAGCCAAAGAGGGTGGGAGCAGGGCAGGGTGAAAGGGAAGGATGCTGGGTATTTTAGGGTTGAAGAATGTGGCACATCTAAAATTTAGTGCTGTGAAGAGAGACAGAGAGGTAGATTTATTTTATTTTTATTTATTTATTTTTTTTATTTAGCTTTTGTTGACCGGGTAAGTGCACTAGACAAATCCTGCCTATTTTCAGGCACGACCCGGGGGAGGGTGATACAGATGAATGCCAACTGACCTTGAATCAGATTAAGCTGTTGGCGGTATTTTTAGTGAATGAGGGAAATTTGGCCAGGACACTGGGGAAATTCCCCTACTCTTTTCGATAAGTGCCGTGGGATCTTTAACATCCACCTGAACTACCACTAATCCAGGCAGATGGGACCTCGGCCTAACGTCTCATCCAAAAGACGGCACCTCAGAAGTACAACACCCTTCTCATGCTGCACTACAGTGTCAGTACTGGGATATTAACCAGATGTGGGAACTGAACCCACAGCCCTCTGATCTCCCGGCCTCAGAGCCGAGTGTGCTACCTACTGAGCCACTGACAGATAAAAGGGAAGAGTTTGAGGAATGGCTGAGCAATTTGATAGTGTTAATGATACTGGATAAATAATATAATTCATAGCATAAGTCTTAGCCAATCAGGATAGGTTATTTATAAATATTCCAAGTACTCTTATAACCATAAGAGGGTGTCTCAAGCACACAGTTCTAAAGTTCTGAAGTTCTATGTTCTGTTGGAATAGCCTATTTCACACAAAGGGGATTATCTAATATTCTGCAAAGTATAACATTTTTATTTAAAATTCAAATTCCATCGTTTTACAAAATGAAGGTATTTAACATGATTTATATGTTTATACATAGAGTTCCTGTGTTTCTTACAGTTATAATAGTTTCTTCGCAAGTCCTTTGTGTGCCAGAATGACTCAAATTTGCTTCGTAGTTCTCTCTCCCAAAGAACTAGAAAAGGCACTCTTATTACCATGAAAGACACAGTAACTATACATATATACACCAGACACTTCCACAATCTGTGTGCTTGAGAAAAGGACCCTCTACCCTGCATACTGTGGCTAAGAAACATGCAGGCCATTGATGTTTCTTTATCCAAAATTTCCCACAAACAGAAGGCCATTTAGAAATAAATGTCCCCTTCCTTTCTTCTACCAGTACTTCCTCAGATAAGCTGAATGAGAATCAAGTGACTAGGTAGTCACAAAGATCCCAGTTCACGTGTTGTGATGTCCATCATATGTAAAGTGTTTACATGTACTGGGCTTGATTTGAGTTCATTCTAACAAGTCACATGTACTTGAAACATAGGTGTATTGGATGCTCCTTACAGTGTTTCATTTGTTTTATTATACAGGTTTCAGGACTGAGTTCAATGTACAAATCTGCCACAAAGAAGAACGATACTGAATGAGGTAAATATAATAATTGGTGAGCTTACTATAGTGTGACCCACCATCTCAGTATAATACAGTAGAAAACTGTACCATTCTTGTGAACATATTGCAAAACTAAAATTGATTAAAATCAAATCTACTCAATTAACTCTTTAACAAAAAATGTATATTTTGAATAAGACGCACATAGTTTTAAAAAAGACAAGAACATGTTCCAGCAATGATGGACACCACCAGAAAATGCAAGATCACCAATTTATACTTACCCAAGATTTCAGAGCTGTCACCACATCATCATCAGCCAGAACAGAGAGACCTAGAGGGATCATATCTCATCAATAATTAAAATAATTATTCAGGGGGCATGACCAGAGACAGACAGAGGCATGGAGAAGCATTTTAAACTCAAAGTAATAACAGACAGGAACTCAGTAGAGAGACTGAGAGTATTCAAATTGGGAGAGTTGTTCTCAAATATCTAAGATTTAGTTAAGGCCGAACTGCAGCATTTTGTGCCATTTGTAGCTGATTAATACTACTCTGATAAAGGCCAGAAAGATGATATTTCATTACTTAAACATGTTCAATAGATGAAAAAGTATTTCTTGCAAGAACACTAGATGTAATTATTAAATAAGTACATATCTGTTCAATAAGATTTCATCTGACTGGAAAGTACATGGCCTATCAGGGTAGTCATTAAAATCTAGAGTATGACTGTGTTGAGACTTATGTATATTAGAATACTATGCAAATGTATTTTGTACAGTGCCTTTCATAAAATATGCATCCAAAAATATTTCACAAATCTCTTATTATTTTTTTTCAACTGTTGCAGAAAAAAAGAAGCAAGTAGAACAACAAACAGTGGCAGGAATGGGCATACATAATTTTGATCATATAATCCTTCAATAACAGAGCACAATCAAACCAATAGCTGGTGGCTCTGTGGACTCGTGGCATGGGAGTACAAAGCCCTGCTGCTTACTGCCCTTCAAGGAAGAAATGGAGAAACTCTGGGGAAAAAATAGGATCCTTGGGGAGACACCAAGATCCCACTTAAGTAGTAGAATACTTTGCCACCTTCACTGGGGGGGGGGATCATGATAATGATTTGTGTATGTAGTCCTAGCATGTCCTTTCCTTTGTTGCTATTAGGAGGTATGGGTGTGTGTGTGTGTGTGTGTGTGTGTGTGCATGTGTGTGTGTGTGTGTGTGTTCTAATTTTGCCTACTAGTTTTATGGCCCCTTGGGCTCTCCATGTTTGAATATGTTACTGGTGTTCTTTTTCCTACAATGCCTCCTGCCCCATGTGACTGTGATGCATCTAGGACAATAGTTCTCAGACTTTGTCACAGTGAGCCTCCCCAAATCCATGGAAAAGATTTTGAGCCTCCGACAAAAACTGAAATAATCTTGGGCCTCCCCAAAGGAAAATAACATACTGTACTTTACGCAGTACACCACGAATAAATTGAAACCCTTTTGAGTACTTGGCTCACATTCAGTTCTTTGTCTTATACTGACTTGGAACTTTTGAAAAAAAGCTCCTGTGCTCAAGGGTGTTATCTGAATAACAAATAAATAAAATAAACAAATATTATTATTCAGCTTATTGTACCCCCACAGGCCTACCTACTTGCTCTGCTATTTTCATTCTTGAACCATTGTTACCCCTTGTTGCAATACCTTCATGGGTCAGACTACTTCCTCTGTTTCCTCTCTCTATATGAAATAACCTTCCTGCATACTTTGCCTCTCCCCCTCCTTCCCTGCTCCTAAGCAACTTCTCTGGGATTACTTTGCTCCTTCCTGCTATTGCTCTCAGCACTTCTGTGCTCAACCCTTGTATTGGGCTGTTCTGCCATCAGTTTACAAATTGATCAATTACCACCACTCTTTATTACTATATTGTTCATATTTGTTTGCACTATTGTTCATTGTGTATTTCTTGACTGATTTGCAGTTACTTTTTGAAATGCATTCACTCCCTACCCTTCCCCGGGTACACCTGAAATGAGCCTTGGCTCATTCACCTTCCCTTGTCACCTATTAGTAAATAAATGCATAAAATTCACCTACTGTTATTATCCTCTTTCAGTTTGCTTCATCTCTTCAGACAAAATATACAGTGGCGTGAAAAAGTATTTGCCCCCTTCCTGATTTTCTCTATTATTGCATATTTGTCACACTGGATGTTTTCAGGTCTTTAGACAAAATATAATATTAGATAAAGGGAACCTGAGTGAACAAATAACACTTTTTTTTTACTTATTTCATTTATTTAATGAAAAAAGTTAACCAACACCAATGGGCACTGTGTGAAAAAGTAATTGCCCCCTAGTTAAATCAACCCAATTAAAGGGATAATTAGAGTCAGCTGCTTGAACACAGCAAGGCTTGATTACAGCCAGCCCTGCTCAATATAAATCTCACTTATTTTGACCCTTACCATCAGAGTCACATTGCCAGCATAAAGATTCAACAAGCACATTATGCCATGATCAAAGGAAGTTCCTGAAAAGATCAAAAAAATTGTTGCCCTCTATCAGTCTGGAAAGGGTTACAAAGCTATTTCTAAGGCTCTGGGACTCCATCGAACCACAGTGAGAGCCATAATCTCCAAATGGAGAACACTTGGAACAGTAGTGAATCTTCCCAGGTGAGGCGGCCTGCCAAAATTACTCCAAGGGCGCAGCATAAAATCATTCAGGAAGTCTCAAAGGATCCTAAAACAACATCCAAGAACTGCAGGCTTCTCTTGCCTCAGCTAAGGTCAGTGTTCACGACTCCACAATCAGAAAGAGACTGAGGCAAAATGGGCTTCATGTGAGAGTAGCAGGCGGAAACCACTGCTAACCAAGAAGAACATAAATGTTCGTCTCTCATTTGCCAAGAAGCACCTGGATGATCCACTAGCCTTTTGGGAAAATGTTCTATGGACAGATGAGTCCAAAGTGGAACTTTTTGGATGACATGGATCCCATAATGTCTGCGTAAAGCAAACACAGCATTCCACAGTAAGAACACCATACCAACAGTCAAACATGGTGGTGGTAGTGTGATGGTGTGGGGATGCTTTGCTGCCTAAGGACCTGGATGACTTGCCATAATTAAAGGAACCATGAATTCTGCTCTGTACCAGAAAATTCTTAAGGAAAATGTCCGGTCATCCTTCCGTCAGCTGAAGCTGAAGCGTAGTTGGCCATGCAGCAAGACAATGATCCAAAACACAAAAGCAAGTCCACATCAGAATGGCTAAAAAGAAGTAAAATTAAAGTTTTGGAGTGGCCTAGTCAAAGTCCAGACTTAAACCCAATAGAGATGCTGTGGCAGGACCTGAAACGAGCAGGTCATGCTCGAAAACCTACCAAATGTTACTGAATTAAAGCAGTTCTGCGAGGAAGAGTGGGTTAAAATTCCTCCACAGCGATGTGAAAGACTGATATTGAATTATAGGAAGTGTTTGGTTGCAGTCATTGCAGCTAAATGTGGCATAACCAGTTATTAAGTGTAAGGGGGGCAATTACTTTTTCACACAGTGCCAGTTGGTGTTGGTTAACTTTTTTTCATTAAATAAGTGAAATTAAAAAAAAAAAAAAGTGTTATTTGTTCACTCAGGTTCCCTTTATCTAATATTACATTTTCTCTAAAGACCTGAAAACATCCAGTGTGACAAATATGCAATAATAGAGAAAATCAGGAAGGGGGCAAATACTTTTTCACGCCACTGTATAAAACCTAAAATTTAAATACAGTACTTTTTCAGACTTGCTTGAGCCTCCCCTGGAACAGGTTGGGGCCTCCCCCAGGGAGGCTGGCCTCACCATTTGAGAACTCCTGATCTAGGACAATTGATTCAGTGAATGATAGCTGCTACAGCAGCATTCTGTTAGGACCCTGATGTTCTGGCCTTAACTAAATAACTTATTCAAATCCAACCTTTTTGTTTTCTAGATATGTCTAAGTCTAGCCAGCAGAAGTAAATGTTTTATTTTTTAAGTTTTTTATTTCATCAAACTACACACTGCCATAAAAATCATACAAATCACCCCAGGTCATCAGTGCTATAATTAGTGTAGGCTAGCTGTTTCCTTACAGAATAGCCCACTCAGTTATCCCTCAGCTGTTTGCAAAACCATGAAAGCCCTTATTAGTGCTCACCGGATAAGGAGAGGCACTTAAAATCACATCTGTACTTCTACTACTCTAAATTTGATATTAAACCAACATTTTCTGAATCTATAGCCATGGATGCATCCCTGTCACATGGGACAAGATGCATTGTAGGAAAAAGAAAAGCAAAAGGAAAAATCAAACATGGAGATCCCAGGAGCCACATAATTAATACGCAAATTTAGAAAAAAAAACTCCTAACAACAAGCAAAGGAAAAGACACAATAGGGCTGCATCCACAAATTAAAACACTTTGCACAACGTTTTGTTTTGTAAATTGTGACTGTTGTTCCCCTTTAAAAGGAGGAAAACAAACACTAATGCTTACACCAAACAGCCCATGTTTGGATTGAAATATTCACATCTATATCCACACATAACTCTTAAAAGAAGACAAATACAAAGTAATAGTGGGCACCAAAAATACAACCAACATACACACACGGTATAGTAGTTTTCAGAGAATGGTGCTACAATACCTTTAAATGAAAATCAAAGTACAAATGATATTATATAGTAAAATACTTTAAACATTTTCAAGCATATAGGTTCAATCTACAAAGTTGCTGATAGAGGTCAGAAAGAGACACATCACATGGGGAGAGACCAAAGTCAGTAGCTATGAGTGAAAGAGAAATGATAGGTCTATAAGTAGCATTTGAAAAGAGAGCGAGACAGTTTGGTTAGGCAAAGAGAGGTAGAGAGGTAGAGTAACAGAGCAAAAGTTACAGCTGAGAAAGCTCTGCTCTACCAGTTACCAGATTACTACTGTAATGTACTGTCAAAAATACACTTGTCAAACTTTTTTGGAAAAGATTAACAAAATTACTTGATTTTTGTATTTTATAGCAATTTTGTTTCCTAATAGCAGACAGCTAGTATTTGACAGATGATCAACACTTGTTGTCATGTGAAAATTGACCCTCTTGTAATTGAAGAACAAATATCCTTTTATCGTATGATTAAACAACAGTACCTTTGAATTATTACTAAGTATACCTGTCCAAATGTATTACTATATTTGAACAATAAGCCCAGTTACACCAGGTGTGCTCTTCAGACAATACCAGCCAGCAGGAAAGAAAGTTTAATAAAGCTAATCTGTGCCATTTATAAAATGTGAGATGCATCATTCTGGTAAATATTATTCAAAGTATACAATATGGCTATGTCCACACTTGTGATTAAATTTGGTAATGGTTTTTAAACTGTTAGGGAGCTAACCATGTTGCTGCACCCACACTAATTGGATTCAAGTTTATATACCTGTCCTCACCCCTGAAATGATGCTGTCACCTCAATGCAGATCAGATGCTGCATCATGGGTACCAGGAGGATCACCAGCAGGGAACACAGATCGGACACCCATCAACACTGGCAAGTGAAAACGTTTCTCATTTAAAATGTTTTCAAACCCCTGCTAAAACCCTGATTGTATCAGGGTTTAAACACAGTTTTGAAACAGTTTGGTAACATTACCAGTGTGGACGCAAACCGTGTTTCCCTATTTTAAAACATTACAGGGCATCTGTAACATTTTAAAATCCCAAGTGTGGACAGGGCATATATGGCTTGCCCATTAGTACACTGGCAGCATTGACACTTTTGATACAACTGAAATGGGTTCATGCTCCCAACCTGAGACATCTGGAGGGCTTGCTGGCAGGAAGATGGACTATCACAGAGGATGCTCTCCTCCTCAGTGGAAGGAACGCTGACCCACTCTGATACTGCTACCTAGGTGATAAAAGATGGTGCAGTCACAACAGTGTGTTGGTCTCTGCCCACACCACTGCCACCACATTTCCTTGAGTGGATCAGGTGCCAGGTGGGGGAAGGGTAGTTGGTGCTGTGTGGGTGGGGAAGTGGTAGTTGTCTTACTTTGTGGGGTGGGAAGAGAAGAGTGTGCAAGCCAGTGGGTGCCTCTGATCAAGAATGCTGAGTGGGTGGGCCAGAGAGAGGGGAATACTTTATTATATTATATTATGTTCATTTTTCCAGGGGGAGGGTGATGAATTGGTGTTGAGCGGGTGGGGGGAAGGGGGTAATAATACTATATATAGTACTTGATTGGCTGCCATGAGTCTGGGTGAGGGTAGAGGGTGGGTTGTTAGGGTGCTACAGTGGGTGTGAGAGGGAAATACTGTGTTTTTTAAAGGCAACAAGACTCCACAAAGTTTCACTTCATGGAGCCTTCACCAGGCGAAGCACCAGGTGATGTGGCACTTCATGTATTCTTTGCCTGGCAACGTTGGCACTTTGCTACATGAAGGACCAGCTGCTGGGAAGCTGGATGTCAGTAGGATCTAAGGGCCCCATTTTCAGATCTGGCCAGCTGTGTGCACAAACAGGTGTGTGGCACACAAAGATAGGGCTGGCCGGTTCTGGTGTCATATTCAAACAGCTAGCATGATCCTAACTCACTTCGCTATCTGTTTGAATATCAGACTCTGGAAGTGCAGTCCACAGCAAGTAGTTGCCATGTTTGGCACAGTGCTACCAGAAGACAGGACTGAAGACCGCCCATAGGGTAAAGTGTGGTACACACTGGTGAGCACCGTGGCCCCCATTGGTGATATTCAGCCCAAACATGCAAATGAGCCCATTGGTCATGCACAGTGCTAAGGGGCCATCTGCATGCCCATTATGGGCTCATCTGCATGTAAGCACCTGGCCTGAGCGCACAGGGCCAGGTCCCCTCGCAAGCCCTGATTCCTGCCCCCATATAAAGATATATATACACATTGGTGGTGCAGCGGTCCCTCCCAAGACCCGATCCCTTCCCTGGTAATTCAGTCACCCTTGCTGGTGGTCTAGTGGTCCCTCCCTTGTCCCAATCCCTTCCCTGTTTTTTCATTCACCCTCACTGGTGGTCTAGTGGGCCCTCCCGGCTCCAACCCCTTCCCCGGTGATTTATGCAACCTCACTGGTGGTCTAGTGGTCCCTCCCCCCGTTCTCTGATCGCTGTCCCAACCCAAATAAATAATTTTTCCTAGTGGTCCCTCCCCCCCATTCTCTGGTCATCATCCCAACCCAAAGAAATATATTCTTCCTGGTAGTCTGTTGGCCCACCACCCCCACCCTGGGAGGTAGTGACCCACCAGCCCGCTCTCCCCCACCCAACCTATGCCACCGTTAACTGGCACAGCCTTCCTCACACAACCACTGCCAGTCACTGACTGAACTGTCAATAAATGTGTACAGTACATAGTATGCACTCATTGGTTGACCGGTCAACCAATGAACATGTACTATGTACTGTACAAGCCATTGACAGTTCAGTCATCAGCTGGCCATGGTGGTGTGAGGAGAGCAGTGCCTGTCACTGGCATGAGTTGAGTTGGGGGGAGCGGGGTAGTGGGTCACTACCTTGCTAGGTGGGGGGGTGGGGGTCCACTAGACTGCCATGAAAAATATATTTATTTGGTTCAGAATGGTGATCGGAGAATGGGGGAGGGGGACTACTGGAGCACCAGGGCAAATTATTTATTTGGGTCAGGAAAGTGACTGGAGGATGAGGGAGGTACCACTGCACCACCAGGAAAAAGTATTTATTTATTTGGGTTGGGACAGCAACTGGAGAGTGGGGGGGGCCACTGGACCACCAGTAGAAATTATTTATTTGGGTCATGACAATGATCAGAGAATGTGAGAAGAGAGAAGGGACTACTAGACCACTAGTGAGGTTGAATAAATTACCGGGGAAATGGATCAGAACTAGGGAGGAACCACTAGGCCACCAGTGAGGTTGCAAAAATTACTGAGGAAGGGATCGGTCTAGGGAGGGACCACTAGACCACCAGTGAGTTTGATCATATTATTGGGGAAGGGATCAGGGGCAGAGGAGGGATGCTGAACAGGCAGGGTACCCAGCCCTTGACAGTGGGCAAGACAGGTCTGCCACTGTAAAGGGCAGGGTTTCAGAAGCATTAAACTGCACCACTGCTGGCAGCCATTTAGCACTTCTGAACACATTCAATATTGTGCTGCACCACATATGCATGAGGGAACAATCATTTGCATAGGCGCAGCTCAATATCTTGCATGATGGTGCTATCAGAGGTACTTCACACATCTGCGCCCTTTGAACACTGGCCCTCCCCAACAGCTGGCACTATTCCAGGTTAGCGCATTATAAACCCGGTTTGCGCTGCACTAACCTTTTGAAAATGGGGCCCTAAAGTCACAAAAATGGAAGCTACTGTTGTCACGCGAAATGCCTTATGAAAAGAATGTGCAAAAAAGGAACTGTGCATGTGCAAAATGAAAAACAGTTTTATTAATAATTTAAAATCCACAAAGTTCTTAATTAAGCCACATAGCAAATAATTATATTTGAGCCAAACTAACAAACCCTGAAAGTTTCAGGTTTGAACTCACAGATGTTTTTGCTCTACATGTGAGCAAATCTAGTCTTAAAAAAATAATAATTTTGTTTGTATTTTCAATCTTCTGGAACTTTTAAAACACTAAACTGATCATTACTAAAATTTTCAAGGTCCAGAAATACTGAGGACTGAGAATATACATTCCAAATTTCAGGTTATTCTGTACGGAAACTGGCATGTTATTAAAGTACAAAGAAAAAGGTAGAACAGCATTTGTAACATTTGTAATCCTGATAAAAGGGGCACTGCCATGCCCTATTGACATTCATTTTCCCTATCTCAAAAAGAAATTAATTGCAAACAACTGTGTTAGTGCACCAGTTAGGGTTCAACTTACCACCACGAAAGAAGGGATTGTGGTGTTAGGGTTTCAAATCCTAACTCCCCAACCCCCAAGCAGCAAAAGGACAAGACCACATAGCCAACCACAGACAGTCATCCTCAAGTAAGACAAACAACATACAGCTGCTTCCAGATTATACAACTGCAGTAGCACTGATGTGCTACCTTCATGGATTTGTATCTGTGGTATGCACACCACAAGACATACATACTCACTTCTGGCCGAAGGTACAAATTCCACAATACTCAGATCACAACACTACTTCTGTCTGCAGAAGCACAGGTCCCTGCAACCACAGATATAAATTGATGATACCCAAATTACAAGAGTTATTTTGCCTGCAGAAGTGCAGACCCTTATGGAGCCAATGCCTCTGTAGCTACAGGTACTCATGCACATTGTAAGATATACACACAATTATCATAACCCAAAATAATTTTCAGTACTCACCTTCTTTACTGATAGTGCAAGCACAGTGATAGTTTCTCAACAAACTTGGTAGCCACAACCCCAATTATTACATGATGATTAGCAATGCACGCATATATTCCAAGAAACAAACGGTGGATATAGTCCTTATTGTTCAGCCTACCATACTCTGTTGATATCTTTTTATTTCATCAACTGCTCACCAGTTTTTGTCAAACGTGCTTCAGGATATTTAGAATTCAAGAACTGTAGTTCTAGAAAACAACAAGAGGGTTGCTTTATGGAACTACAACTCATGAATTCTAAATATCCTGAAGCATGTCTAACAAGTACTAGAGAGAAGATGATGAAATTAAAAGAGACCTCTGGATTACGGTAGGATGAGCAATTAAGACTGTATCCAGTGTTTGTTTGTTTATTTGTTTGTTTGTTTAAATATGTGTGTGCATTGCTATCCACTACCATGCGATAATTGATCTTGTGGATACACACAGTTCTGTCTGCAAACGTGCAGCCCACAGGTGTGAAACATACAGACTGACCTCTGGCTATAGAAGCACAGGTCCCATGAAAGGTATGATACCAAAACTGCCAACTGTACATCTATCTGCAGAAGTGCAAACCCTTTACCTCTGTAACTACAGGTGTAAGACATACACATTGACTTCTGGCTGCAGAAGCACAGGCCCCTATGAGTGAATCTAACAGCTCACGAGTGAACAACTTGAAATGAGAACAGAAATGAAAGTGGACTTTGTAAACACGACTGCCCAAATAACTAACCTTCAAGGGGTTCTTGAAGGGCTCACCAAGATGACTGAAGCTCATGGGACAAGGCTCACAGAAGTAGAAGAAAGGGTTAATGCAGTGGAGGATCAGATGGCAGATTGGCAGTGAGAGCACAAGCAGCTTATGGAGACAGTTCAGGCACTAGCTGCAAAGGTCAATGATCAAAATAGGGCCAGGAGGAAGAATGTATGAATTATAGGGCTCCTAGAGGGTTTTGAAGGAGATTATACCAACAGCTTCATTATGAAATGACTACTTGACAACCCTAACCTGGGGGCTCAGGGCAGACATGGGAAGTCAAGAGAACCCATCAAAGTCTTGACCACAAGCTGAGAGTGGTAGAAAAGCTCAGACATAACTTGGCTAAGTTTTACTGGTACCAAGACCAGGAAGCAGTCCTCCAGGCAACTTAAACTAAAGGCACAATCATGTTGGACATAGCAAGGGTATCCATCTAACCTGACTAGAGTCAACAACTGCAGAACAAGCAACAACATTTTCTGATCTAATGGCAGGCCTGTACATGCAAGAATGACAGTTTGCCTACAAATTCCACTCCAGGCTCTGTATCCAGAAACCAGGGCAACAGCACCTTCACAAAAGTACAAGAGGCAGAACATCATGCTAATTGGAAGGAGGCAGCTATGGCTGAGTGCTTGAGCCAGTGGACCACAGCACCAGCAACATGAACTTCCAGGTACAGTCATTTTCTCTTTTGATGTGTGGCGTGAACCTCCTCAGATCCACCATCCCAGTCCTAGTCACTCTGCCCCTTGACAGATGGTCCCAGCAATGTCAAACATGAGGTGCACATCATCCCTGTTCCCGACCATAAGAACTATGTCATCGGTGCTACTGGGCCTAAAACCTCCGATGCAACTTAGTCTCTTGGGCCATGAGGGAGTGAGCAACAGAGGAGGTGGCTTCATGAATATGGAGAAAACCTGCACTGTCAAGTGAGACGTAACCAGATTGCTCAATGCATCACTGTCAATGACTTTGCCAAAGCCTTGCAGGCAACATGCCAGAATTTTTGTAAATCTCTACATGTCTTTTCTACTGCCAGCAGGAGTTACACATGGAGCTGTGAGTAGGAGCTGAGCAACCTACCAGCTCTGCTACATGCATCTCCCAGAATATTGTCCCCGAAAATTAACCATCATGCTTAACTCTCTCTACTACCTGAGACCCTTGTATCATGAGGAGCCACAGAATGTTAATCAAAGAGGGGAATAAGTTCACCTTTGGACCCAAAGGTAAACAGGGTCTGCCTTCAGACATACATTTTTTTTCTGTGCAAGGTGGTGGATATGGCTGTCTTTCCTCATACCCCTAGACCTAGCTCGACATGGCTCAAACAGGCACACTGTAGTGTGTCAAGGTATTACAAGACTTTGACACAAGATAGTGTTTAACAGTAAAGTGTATGTCTGCGATGCTGATCTTGAGTGGGTGGAGCAGTAGAGGGGTTCCTTCAGCTACATTTGTATTACTATTTCCTGTCAGAAAATACTTGAGAGTGCTCCCCCAAAATATGAGCAAAACCCATGTTAAAGAGCTGTTTGAGCATTTATGAGACCCTGGCAAACTTTTGACATATCCTCAGGCAGGAAAGTGAGTCACACATTTGAGAGGGACTAGAAACACCACCTCTCCCTTTAGCATGATTGCAGAGACACAAGGCTGAACCTCTGACAAATGCCTGAACTTTGTGAAGTGCAACCTGTGTGATACTCTCTCCCTACTACACTTATCACTGGGGTGAGGACTCAATCTTAATAATGTTTGGATGACAGGCCATTGGCCCTTTTATCCTCAGTCCGACATTGGTACTATTCAGTTGAACAGTACAACGTTATCTCACATATTAATGGTGATTCATGAGGGGAAACAAAGGGGTGCAATATTCTACCGTAGATGCAGTCTACAGTATACATCTACAGTATTAAATGACTGTTCCTGGAAGCTTATGCTGCTGGTGCTGTGGTCCACTGGCTCAAGCACTCAACCACAGCTGCTTCCTCCCGACCCACACCAGTGACCTGTACAATGGAAGGATCACATACTAGGAGTCATACTAGGAAATATAGATGTACAGAAGGCCAAAGCCCATAAATATACATCTCCTGCTACAGCAGGCATTAAACCCCACTATCCACGTTCAATAAATACCTATCAAGATTTGATTTGAATAGGCTATAGAAATCAACTTCAACAATATCTTTGGGTAAAGAATTCCATGATGAAATAATTTGCTGAGTATAGAAATTCCTTCTCAGCTGGGTTTTTGGATATGTGAGACCAAGTTGTTAGCTATGACTTCTCAAAGAGAAGCACATTTGATGTCGAATAAAACCTAAATCCGCAAATAATATGGGGTCTCTTATAATTTTTAACATTAGTAATAGATCACCTCTCTTTCTCCTAAGCTCCAAGGAGTAAAGATTTAATGAAAGTAATCTATTATCTAATCTACCCTATGAAGGCCATGAACCATCTTAGTGACCTTCCTCCGAACCCCCTCAACTCTCCTTATATCTTCCCACAAGAAGGGGCTCCACAAAGGGAGACCAATAATCCAGAATAGGTCGTACATAGGCCCTATATAAGGGGATTATACAATTCCTATCTCTGGAAGTAATTGAGCGTCTGATACAACCAATAAGTCTATTAGACTTTTTAATTAGTTCAGTACAATGGTTACTAAATTTTACATTTTTTGAGATCAAAACACCAAGATCCTTCTCATGTTCTACAGACTGTAGCTGATGACCATCTAGGAAATAATTACAGCATTGGTTGTTATCTCCCAAATGCACAACCACACTCTTTTCCCAATTAAAGGATATTCCATTAGAGGTTGCCCAAGATTCCATTAATAAGAGATCTCTACAAATGTCAGAATAGCCCTCCTTTGTACTAATATCTAATGCAATTTTAGTATCATCAGCAAACTTAACCGAGAATACCTTAGTATCCTTGATTATATCAGATACAAAAATTGAAAATAATAATGGGCCCAATACTGAGCCCTGAGGGACCCCACTAGTAACTCTACCTTTATCAGAGACATATCCTTTAATCCTAACAGTTTGTTCTCTATTCATCAACCAATCCTGAACCCAATTTATAATGAAACCATTTATCCCCAGGTTACTCATTTTTTTAATAAGGGTTACATGCAGAACCTTGTCAAAGGCTTTACAAAGATCCAAAAAAACAATATCCACTGCTACTGCTTATCTTCCTCCCTATGCAGCCCAGCATCTTGTTTGCCTTACGTACAGCTTTGTTACAGTGAGCTATTGTTTTTAGGCTTTCTGATGCCATTACGCCATGTCCTTTTCTTCCACAATGCTTTCCAGTTACCAGCCCACCTCCCACCCCCATTTCATATTGCACTGTTTGGCTCCTTTTCACCTTGTGCATCACCGTGCATTTTTTTACCATTGAAACCCAGCTGCCATAGCTTTCGCCATCTCTCCATCCCACCCAAATTCTCCTTGAGTCCTTTTATCCTTCCTGCTGTGTTCACCCTTGTGCAGATCTTTGCGCTGTCTGAAAAGAGGCAGATCTTGCCCTTGATGCCTCCCCCATGTCATAAATAAATACATTGGAAAGTATTGGGCCAGCACCGACCACTGAGGTACGCCGCTTGCTTTATCCCTTACCTTTACTATGCAAAAAAACTACAACATTTCTAAGTGTGCAGAAAATGTGTGAATTTCTCTATTAAGCAAAGAGTGATCACTTCATCACATCTCTACCAACTGGTGACAGCATTGTTTGCAGCCAGTCAGAGGCCTCTGACACATATCCTGCTGCTTTCATTGGCTGCTACGTTAATGAAAATGGAGAAGATGTTTAATGTGCTCTGCTATCATCATAGAAACATAGAAACATAGAAGTTGATGGCAGATAAGGACTGCAAGGCCCATCCAGTCTGCTCATTTCTTTTTCTACCTCATAAATGTGCCATCGGCCTTTGCTCTGTCAGTGGCCTATCCATTCATAGTCATTTGTATTGCTCCCTTATGCCTATCCCATGCCTGTTTGAAGCCCTGCACTGTATTCATAGCCACCACTTCTTGTGGCAAGCCATTCCATGCATCCACCACCCTTTCTGTGAAAAAGAATTTCCTCACATTCCCCCTTAATCGGCCCCCTCTAATCTCATGCTGTGTCCTCTTGTCCTGCTATTTTTCTTATATTTAAACATGTTAGACTCTTTCACCTTGTTAATGCCCTTAAGGTGTTTGAATGCCTCGATCATATCACCTCTCTCCCTCCTTTGCTCAAGGGTATACATATTGAGCTCAGTTAATCTGTCCTCATATGCCTTCTGATGTAGTCCCTGCACCATTTTGGTAGCCCTTCTCTGGCCTGCCTCAATTTGGTTAATATCCTTGTGAAGGTGTGGCCTCCAATACTGCATGCAGTACTCATCAAAGCAGCAAGTTATGCAGATAGCAGTATCAATATCAAAAGTCACTTACTGTAAACAATGATGTCACTGGTAGAGCACCTACAGTCATACAGTATGGGTTTACATTTATACGGAGAAGATTTTATTCAGGGAGACAGAAAACAAAAAAGGGGCAAATATAGAAATGGAACTAGGGGTAAGCAAACATGAAATGGGAGCACTGTAACATTTCCCCTCTCATCCCATCTGAAATCAACTAATATTGCTTAAGACTGTATTTACAGCTGGCTACAGGTATAAGACATATTATTCTTGCAGTGGTCTTTGACTGATCTTTGTACTGATGAAATGATTACCCCCTTGACACTTTAATGGCTGCATTTTTAAAACAAATTGCATACATTCAGTTTCCCCTCTAGCATTAATATAGGTCTGTCATTTCAGACATAATCACTACATGGCCTCTGTGGAATAGACCAAACCAATGAATGCAACATTTCTTGGCTGAGCATGTTCTATGTCATACAAGTAATTACTATACCCTTCTTTTGATTTGAAGCATTTGATCATTGAAACTAATATGCATTAAGCTATCCCCACTCTTATCACAGTAGGTATTACCATTAGGATATTAACATCAGAAAGTACATGACCCCTAAGGCAGCCAAGATGATCATTCATGACCCAGTTATTTCTAGACTTGACTACTGTAATAGACTTCTGATTGGTTTATGTTCGACTGATATTGCCCACCCTATAACACAATTATAATGTTACTGCTAGGTGGTCATGGAGGAGTGTAGAGGAAGAGGGGAAAAGCACTCTGGATGGGGGGGGGGGTTCAATCCCAGTCCTTTCACTAAAGAAAGGGTTCTGAAAGAACTCCTAAAACTGAAGGTGGACAAATCAATGGGGCCTGATGGGATTCACCCCAGAATTCTAAAAGAATTAAGGGGAGAACTAGTGACACTACTGACTACCCATTTTAACAAATCATGGGAGGATGGTGTGGTACCTGAGAACTGGAGGAGGGCAGATGTGATTCTCCTTTACAAAAGTGGGAGCAAGACAGAGGCAGGAAACTACAGACCTGTCAATTTTACCTCTGTGGTAGGCAAACTGATGGAATCACTTCTGAAGGAAAGAATTGTTGAGTACCTAGAGGCCAGTGGGGCACTGGACCCAAGGCAGCATGGGTTCACAGCAGGAAGGTCATGTCAGACGAATCTAATAGATTTCTTTGACTGGGTGACCAAAGTAGTAGACCAGGGAGGGGCTGTGGACATGGTCTACCTAGACTTTAGCAAGGCATTTGACACAGTCCCACACAAAAGATTAATAGTCAGATTAACCAGCCTGGGAGTGGGTCCCAGGGTGGTAGCCTGGATAAAACATTGGCTGGACAACAGGATACAGAAGGTAACAGTAAATGGAGTCCACTCTGAAAAGGGGGGGTTACTAGTGGGGTACCACAGGGTTCAGTACCGGGTCCAGTCCTTTTTAATGTCTTCATATGTGACATTGCAGCGGGACTGGAAGGAAAAGCATGCCTCTTTGCAGATGACACAAAGATCTACAACAGGGTTCATACACAAGGAGGAATGGAAAGGATGAGAAGGGACTTGGCAAGGTTGGAGGAATGGCCAGAGAAGTATGGCAGCTTGGATTCAATGCAAAGAAGTGCAAAATAATGCACCTGGGAAACAAAAACCCAGGGGAAAAGTACACAATGGGAGGGAGGGAGGGAGAGAGTAGCAACAACAAAAATGGAAAGGGACCTAGATGTAATCATATCAGATGACCTTAAGGTTGGCAAGCAATGTGAGAAAGCAGTAGGGAGGGCTGGGGGGATGCCAGAATGGTATACCATTACCGCAGCAACTCCATCACCATGAAGACCATCACAGTGACAGGAATCAGGCAAAACCCGCTTGTCACTGTGATGGTCTGTGTGTTTGACCAGGACAGCCTCCATGGGTGTTCCCCCCCACCGGTCCAGCTCCAACTCGGAGTAGGAATCCTAGAGACCAGGGGGGTAGGGTGCAGAGCCCCCCACAAGGGGGGGTTTGGGGGTGCGGCCCCTTGATTGTGTGCACCGACATCCCCATGGCGACAATGCTGACAGTCAGCATAGTAGCTGTCGCTGTAGGGGATGTCGATGCTAGAGCTGTCAAAGTGCTATGGTAAAACCTACTGGGATGTATAGGGACAGGCATTACCAGCAGAAAACAGAGGCCCGGATATTCAAAAGGGTTGCGCCATGCGCAACAGGGTTGCGCATGCTCAAGTACAAAAATCCACCATTTAGCGATATTCAGAAGGAGACAGTTGCGCCCCCAAAAACATACTGAGCAACAGCGCAATGAAAATGAAGACATGCGCAACCGAAGGGGGTGGATCCATGCATAAAGACCGCAATGCGATATTCAAAGACTTGCACGATGCGCAATAGCGGCACAGCCTGAAATTGCGCACTAGCGGAAATGAGCCAAAATAAAAAGGCTCAAGGAAGCGACGCAAGAACGCTACAAGGATGCCAAGTGGGGGACAGAGAGAGAGAGAGAGAGAGACAGACAGACAGGCTAGGGCAGGCAAGGAAAGCGTGGGCCATAGGCTGTAGAGGCCAGCGGGGGGTGCCCGGTGCAGTGGAAGTAGCAGTGAGGACAGCGGGGGTAACACAGCAACACCAGCCGGGGGGGCAGAAGCCAGGAGATGGACAGTGCCAGCTTCCACATGGAAGCTATAATGAGGGGTGAGAATGCATGCTGCAGGGGCGTGGCCGTGGAAGGGCCCATCAGTCGTGCCGCCAACAGGCAGTACCGCTACCGCATCAGCTTTGAGCTGTACACAGATGTAGAGATCATGGGCCGGTACCGCCTGAACAGGGCAATACTGAGACGGCTCTGTGAGCTGTGCAGTGATGTGATGCGGCACCCTCACGACAGAGTCACGCTCTGTCGGTGGAGACCAAGGTGACAGCCTGCATGTGCCTGCTCACCACGGGCACCTTCCAGAGGCCGACAGGGGACACCACAGGCATCACACAGTCGGCCACATCACTTATCCTCACCCAATTCCTCAGCGCACTGCTGCCACATGCTGCGGAGTACATCCATTTCCCCAGCACCGCGACAGGCATCACAGCAAACATGCAGGAGTTCCACAGGGTAGCACATATGCCTGGCGTGCTGGGAATATAGACTGCACCCATGTGGCCATTCGCACCACACTGGCCCCGATGGGCTTGCATATCGGAACAGAAGGATTCTCTAGTGTCAACTGCCAGGTGGTGTGTGATGCCACTGGGCGCATAATCAATGTCTGTGCCACACACCCTGGTGGAGCACATGATGCCTTCATATGGTATCAGTCTGCGCTGTGCCATCGATTCGAGAGTGGGGACATCCCCACAGGCCATCTAGTGGGTGAGTACACATGTATGGAATGCAAACTCGGGGCAAGTGTGGGAATGCCACAGGTGCCATGGTAGTGGCAAACAGGGATATGGCCAATATGGACCTGAACATGAGACTGATCTCCACTATCTCCACACAGGTGACAGCGGATACCCACTCCATCCCTGGCTGCTCACACCTGTACCGGCGCCCCATGACCCCATCGCAGCAACGCTATAATGAGGCACATGTTTCCACACGCAACATCATAGAGCGGGTGTTTGGGATGCTCAAGGCATGCTTCCGATGCCTAGACACCTCCGGCGGTGCCCTACAGTACAGCCCCCAAAAGGCCTGTGGGATATTCCTGGCCTGTTGCATCCTGCACAACATGGCCAAAGACTATGGGATAGCCGAACAGGTTGAAGAGGGGGACAGCGATGGGGACGCCGGTGGCGCCGGTGTTGATGGTGATGAGCAGCCCCCCCTAGGACGGCGGGACCCCCGACTGATCCGGCAGGCCCAGCTGCACGGGACACCATCACAGAGGAGCACTATGCACAACACAGGTAAGTCAAGGGACATGTGCAACCAACACTGTCCATGCGCAAACCACAGGCACACAGGGGAACACACCAGGGTGCATGACGATCGAGGAGTGGAAGGCTCCAGGCATACAAACACACCATCAGGGAGGGTGAGCACTCATATGGACACACACACACAGGCTGGACCATACATGGGCAGATGCACAGCACAGCAGAACCGACATTGCTAACACACAGCACCACCGACCACCCCACCACCTGTACTGTCCAAGTATGTGTGTCAGATGCTGGGCACCCTTGCACCTTGGTGTACAGTACAATGCGGGCATCATCATGCACATGCACCTGTGGACAGCAGTTGGGAGGGTGTGCAGGTGGTCCGTGTGTCAGCGTGGTGAGCAGAGCACCCAGCAGTGCACTGCCCACCATGACACACATTGCACACATGGCAGCACCAGACAAGGCCCGCACTGGGAGACAGCTCAGTCATGTAGCACTGTCCCACGGCCACTGCGGATGCGTGGGTGGCCCCGCTGTGACCCAACAGCACTGGCAGGCTGAGCAGGGGCCACATGGGGTGGCACTGTTGCACCACCAGGGGTCCCACTGTGCGAACGCGACCTTGCCCGCACAGGGGTCTGCAGCATGCCGAACAAACCTGCACCAGGGGTGCTCGGGATGGCCACAGTAGAACCCAGTGTCGACAGGCCTGGTGTCACACGACGCCGGGAACGGGGAGTGGAGAGTGAACTGTGTGGGGTGTGCAGTACAGGGGCACCTGACTGTGTGCCCAATGCATCCATGACAGAGACCACTGCCTGGGTCAGCCTGTTAATGGCGGCGGTCACATCCGTCCGCATACAAACCAGCTCGGCACGGTCCAGAGCACACTCCCTGCTGTGCCGCTCCACAGACACAGACAGTGCCTCCGTGGACATTGCAACCCGCCTCTGCAGATGTACTGATTCCTGCAGCAGGCGGGTGTGCTCGTCCAATGGGTACTGTGCCCCAACGGCATCCTGTCCCCCAGGGTGTGGAAGGTCCTGATGCACTACACCCCTTGAGGGTGGGTGCTGTTTGCCAGGACCAGGAATGGGCGGATCAAAGGGCGGCGGACATGTGCCACCGCTTGACACTGTACCCCCAGACCAGGTGGGTGACTGCTGCTGCTGCCCCTCCAACCACTGTGCCCCAGGGTCCACTCGTTCCACCGCTGTGCTGGCAACAGTGCCAGACACATGCACAGCCAGTGGTGCTGCCCCACCGGTGCTGACAGGCACAGCCTGGGACTGTGCCAGCATGCTGGTACACAAGTTGGAACCAGAAAGGCCCACGGGCACGTGCTGGCCTGCTGTGTGTCCGTCATGGGACACACACCTATCACTGCCCATTGCAGTCCTTGCATCATCAATGGTGCAGGTACGTGCTACAGCCATAGTCACAGCATGCTGGCATGCTTGCATGCCAGACTGCTGAGACACAGGCTGTACACCCCCCGCACCCGAATCACCGACACCAGAGTTGGCAGCCCAATGTGCATGCTGCAGCAGTGCCTGCTGGCTGGTGATAGAGGTGGATGGACCCTCCTCCATGTCCAGCAGGTCATCATCCCTGCCTGGACCCACCACCACCGTCTCCTGAAGATGAACAGGATCTGTAACAGAAAGAGAGTACATGTGAGTGCATGTGAACAACCTTCCCCCCAACCCCCAACACCACCACCATGTCATACCGTGCAGTGATGGGCTTCCACCTGTCTGGAATCCACCTCCTGGTACGCCCTCAACAGCGCTCCACTGCATTGATGCGACCAGTGTCTCCTCAGTCGGGGTCAGCTCCAACACCACTGGTGGGCCCCCGCCAGTGCCAGCACGTGCCGCCCTGAAGGTTGCCACCTTCTCCTTCAACCTCCTGCGGTCTGTCCCCATCTTCTTCTTGCATTCCTGCACGGAGCACTGGTGGCTTCTGTGCAGGTTAACGGCCCAAGCTACCCCCTCCCATGCAACTGCACGGGACTGAGGGGTGCCCCTCCGTCCACTCAGTACTGGCTCCTCATCCAGGTAGGCCTGGAAGAGGGCCTCTGTCTCTGCTGCTGTAAAGTTGGGCCTCCTCCTACGCCCACCGTCCTCACCCTCACCTTGGCTCTGCTTGGTCATGGCGATCTGTATGGGGGGAAGTGGACACCTGTCACTGTGCAGTCTACAGCATTTTCCCATGACCATTGTCCAGAACATCACACAGCATGCAACTCACCTCTCACCTGCAGTAACCGAATCTGGCCAGGGCAGCCCAATGTCACACATTTATAGCGCAATGCATGCAAATGAGGAGTGGAGCAACTATAATGACATGCAAATCACACCACTGCACCTTTGAATGGCTGATCAGATGATTTGCATGTGTCTGCTGAATATCGCGAATCTGCGCTTTGCGCAATACGGTTGAGTCGGCTGAGCCAATGGCACAGATCTGTGACTGTGTGGTACACTGCATTGCGCATGCCCAGATAGCTTACGCAGGCGTCTGCCACGCTGCTGACGTGCTGTGCGCGATCGGCAATTCAGGCCATGGCCACCATTGTGCCAGTGGCGCTACAGCAATGGGCACTATATGGCGCTGTGGCAGTACTGTGCAATAGTCCACTGTGGCACTGGTACGCAGCTGGTCAGTTGCGCAGGATTCCTATACGTCAGATGGTGCTGTGCGTAGCCTTGCGTCATTGCCCATGACCTTGTGTCTGACCTTTGCCCCCCTGGCACTGTTCGCCTGCCATGTTTACGTCCCTATTGCGCTGTCTGGTGACAGCGCTATGTGAAGTGACGGCGCTGTTCGAACAGCACGATTGGAGCCTGTGGTGGTCTGTTGCAGCATTCCACGTAAGTTACGGGGCAGTGGGGGCACCATATTGCCTGCTGTAAAGTTGGTACCATGGCTAGGAGGAGAGCTGTGTCCTGGAGCCAACTGGAACTGGCCAACTTGGTGGCCCTAGTAGAGCCCCACTATGGGGCACTTTATGGTGAGGCGCCCCTCACCATTGCCCGCACACAGGTGTGGCATCAAATGGCCACTGACCTGGTGGGGGTCACTGGACGGTGCCGGTCTGCTGAGCAGTGCCGGCACCAGTACGGTGACCTCCGCCGGAGGGATCCAGACCTATTGGAGAGGCTGCGGTCACGTGCCAGGTGGGGCGTGGTTCCTAGGCCAGGTGGGTGTACCATCTATGCACCTGTATTCTCTGTAGGGGTGTGTGTGTGTTTTAGTGGCTGTGCATAGAGGATGGCTCGGCCACAGTTGGCTGTGTCAGTGTGTGCAGCTGTGAGATGAATGGGTATGGCTGTGTGGGCAGGCACTCTCACTGGGGCAGGGGGCAGTCTGCTTTTGAGTCACACTGATGTTTGTCTCAACATATGTCTCCCACAGGCTGAGATGTGAGGATGCAGGCCCGGGTTGAGGAGGGCCGTGCCAGGGCCCCAGTGCCAGCAGGTGTTGCACCCCAGCAGCAGCAGCAACAGCAGCAGTCACAGCTGCTTGAGCAGTGTGAGTATCATGACTTCATGGATGCTATTGCATGCTGGGGGGGGAAGACCACTAGCCCTGCACAATACAACCATGCAGGAAAGGGGAGGTCATTATTCCACTATACAAGACACTAGTGAGGCCCCACCTGGAGTACAGTGTACATTTCTGGAGACCATACCTACGTAAGGACATAGAGTGGGCAGCGAAGGTTCAGAGGAGGGCAACAAAGATGGTGCATGGCTTGCATCACAAGTCCTATGAAGACAGGTTGAAGGAACTGAACATGTACTCCCTGGAGGAGAGGAGGGGAGAGAGGGGATATGATAGAGACATACAAGTATCTTACAGGGAGGAACAGGGTGCAGGAAAACACTATTTTGAAGTGAATAACATGTTCCAGGACTAGAGGGCATGGGATGCAGTTGGAGGGAGGATGATTCAGAGGAAACGTGAGAAAGAATTTCTTCACAGAACGGGTGGTGGACAAGTGGAACACCCTGCCAGAGGAAGTGGTGGGGGGCTGAAACAATCACGGGATTTCAGAATACATGGGATAGACATAAAGGACTTGTGGAGGTCAGGGGTAAGGGGCAACAGACTTCTAGGAAAACAAAATCAACTTACAAGCTCAAATGGACAGACTGGGTTGGCCATAGGCCCTTATCTGCCGACACTGTCTATGTATCTATGTATGTATGCACGACACAGGTGACATGCATCACTGTCCAGTATCACAGCACGTCTGTGTATGCGTCACTGGTGGTCCAGGCATGCACTGGGCACATAGCTGTGTAACTGGCATTGCACCACGTTGCCACGTCACTTGACAGCCTTGTTTGTGCTGTGATGGACATGGGCAGTGTGTGTGTGCAGTGGTGCGCATAGCTGGTGCTGCCTGTTTGTGATGGCCATGTGCATGTTCACTGTGGGTGGGTGCATGCCATCACAGGTGCGGAACATTGGGCTATATGGCTTGCAGGTTGGGTGGTGTTCAGGGTTGTGGTCAGTCACAGCCATTGACTGTGTTCCCTTTCCTAGGCCTCGAGGTTCTCAGGAGGATTGGTCGGATGTTGGGGCCTCAGACAACTGTTGGTGGACAAACAGGCCATCCTGCAGTCCATCCGCGCCATGGCCTTCGGAGGAGGCGGACAGGACGGGGCACCACCAGGCAGAGGACGAGCAGCCGGCTGGCCCATAGATTTTATTACCCTTCCCACTTCTCCCATCCCTACCACCCTGCCTTCCCTCTCCAAGTTTGTCATCCCTACCCCTTGAACACCCTTACCTTGTACCCGTCCCCCCCCCCCTTTGTAAATAGTTTTTCTTGTTTTGGTTCTGTACTATATTTAAATATACATTTCTATTTTGATATGAATACTGTGTTGGTTTCTGATTTGCAGCTGGCTATGGGTGCTCAGTTGCAGGGGTGTGCATGCCATCTGGGGTGGTATGGTCCTGGGTGTGTGTGTGTGTGTGTGTGCGCTGTGCACGTGTGTGTGCATGGGGAGGTATCTCCAGCATCGCAGTGACTTTCTGTTGGTCTTGCCATCTGCTGCCACCCACTGCTGGGTGCACAGGGTGTGTCTGGCTTGTAGGCTTCTGTGCTGCACGGGGTTGATGTGTGCTGGGGGGGATGCATGGTTTCCTGCAGTGCCAGTCACTGCACATAGGTGGTGTCTTGGGGTCACAGTGCAGGGTGTGCTGTGCGTACAGGGGGCTGATGTGCACTGTGGTTGTCAACCCTCTGTATGTGGCACTCTCAGCCTGCCAGTGGTTGTGCTGGGGTTTCATGGCTCTGCTATGCTTTGTTGGCTTGTCCCCATGGGCCAGTAGATCATCCGTCACACCCCCAGTGATGCTGTGCTTGGGGTGTGCAGGTGTGGTGTTGGTTCTGCAGTGTGTTCCAGTGCCCATGTGTGGCATGGCTGGCGGTGGGCCCCAGCCTGCCTCCCTGGATGTGTAGTTCCATTGCTCGGGGGGGGCTCTGCTTGCACTATGGCACCTCTGGACTGCTCAGCTAGGCTGCCCTGGTTGCGCCATAGTGCAACATTTCTGCTCAGCTTCTCCTTCCTGGTTGCGCTATGGCACAGTATGTGTGATATTCAGACGTTGGTTGCTTGCGCAATTTGTTCTGCTCCATGTTTGAATATCGCACCTGTTGCGCATATGCGTAATCGGTTTGTGCTTGCTCCTTCTGTTGCGCTCATTTTGGGTGCAGTTTGAATATCTGGGCCAGGAAGTTGTTATCCCTCTGTACAGACAATTGGTGAGACCCCATCTGGAGTACTGAGTCCAGTTCTGGAGACACCATCTCCGCAAAGACATAGATAGGATGGAGGCAGTCCAGAGGAGGGCAACCAAAATGGTGCAGGGTCTGCACCAGAAGACATATGAAGAGAGAGACTAATGGAGCTTAATATGCATAACCTTGAGGAAAGCGGGGAGAGGGGGGACATGATAGAAACTTTTAAGTACCTCAGTGGAATCAACCAAGTCCAAGAGGGTAGCATCTTTCAGAAAAAGAGATGTGCAAAAACAAGGGGACATATTTTGAAGATAGAGGGAGGATGGCTTAGGGGCAAAGTGAGGAATAATTTTTTCACAGACAGGGTGGTAGACACATGGAACAGCCTTTCTTAAGAGGTTGTGGGGTTTAAAACTGTGGGAGAATTCAAGAATGCATGGGACAGACATAAGGCAATTCTTGTTGGGGGTGCAGGAAGAAATAGGCTGTTGGTTAACTAGGATCTGCAGCTTATCCAGTATGTAGGGAAATGGGCAGACTAGGTGGGCCAAGCGGTCCTTATCTGCCATCAAAGTATATGTTTCTATGTGGGTGCCTCACACTAGAATCATGTCACCCCTTTGTTTAAATTTTAAATTTCAATTCAAAATTATTCTAATGTTTTATATATCTCTTCATACTGGTGGCCAGTCTTACCTCACTGCTTGTTTCCAGCGGTACTGTATATGCCCTCATGTTGGCCACATTCTTGTGAGGCAAGCTTGTTAGCACTTCTGAAATGTAAGTTTTGCTGGCTTGAAAATAGTTCATTTTGATTTATTGGTCTAATTCTATGGAATGCAATTCTACGCTATGCATGTGGATCACCCAGGGTGTTGAGCTTCCACAAAGCAATGAAAACTTATTTTTTAAGTGTAATTAAGACAAGTATTTGCTTTGCTGTCATTTGTAAATTGAGTACTGTATTATTAGGTTTTAACTGTATTTTTTTGAATGTATTTAATTGCTATTCATGATTGTACATCAGTATGATACTTGGTATTACTGTGGTGTAATACAATGGATAATAATAATTTCCATACTTAATACTGTCAGTTTAAAGCAGGTGATGGATAACTGAAATATGTCTGTCTGTTATGCCATTTTGTGTGTGATTAAAAAGACAATTCCCTTTCATTCTTTCTGTGCCATATTTCATGCTCAAACAGGGCTCCCAGATTTACAGGGATTCCTATATTTACAGAAAATTTGAACAATGTACTTTAAATTGTTCCCATAAACTTGCACTGCTTATACAGGAAAACATGAATGTATATTCCATAGGCAATAATGTAATTTATATGAAAACAGAGGGAAATTTCCCCAGGGTTACAGAAAAAATGTCAAACTGATCTAGAAGCCCTGTGCATATCCTGAAGCTCCTCCTCTGTGCTCAGCAAGAGATAGCATTGATAACATCACATCATAGTTTAGCCATTCGGCAATAGAAATAACTTATACTGTAGAAACGAACAAATGCTGCTGCCGAAGCCTGGGAGCCATGACACAGAAATTAGGACTCAAGGGCCCCTGGAGCACTAGAGGCCCTGTGAATCATAACCATTAATATGGCTACTGTATTTTCTTGTGTTTACTTCATAAACCAATTACTATTATTTGCTAAAATACTTTTTCTTTGATAACCCCCAGCACTCAACAGATATGATCCACCTCCATTTTTTATTTATTTATTGAAAAGTTTCACAAGGAGAATTGCACTGAGCAACAAGATGCTTGTCTCACGGTACATCCTGGGGGAAGGGGATAGGGAGCAATTACATAGTTCAACAGTATACATCACAGAGGAAAAAAAATAGCTTCACTTGTACATAGTCAAATTAAAATGAGATCACAACTTGTAGAATATTAACAAATCAGCAAGAGGGGTGGAGCAGGAGGGGAAGCACATTAGGATGCAGGAGGGTTTAGGAAAGTGGAGACAGGTAGTTGGTTCTGCTGGAGGGTGTGGGAGAAATAGACCCTCAGCAGAGGCCAGTCCAGAGGGACTAGGTGCAATTGCAGTTTGTCACTAGATAGTTTGTTAAGGATGTGGAGGGAGAATTGACTGAGGAGGAATGTCGGATTTGGGACAGTAGTTGATTCCAAAGTTTAAGTAGTCGATGTGAGAAAGCCATTTGGCCTAACGTAGTGCTTCTATAGGGTATATTCAGGGAATATGAGTTGTCAGATCTGAGGGTGTATTTGGAGGGAAGTGATGCAGCTAAGGAGGTAGAGAGGTAGGCAGGGAGAGTTCCTAGCCAGAATTCGAGGTAAATTTAGCAGCATGCATGGTTCTCCGGTCACCAAGGGTAGGAAAGTTCAGAGAGTGGTAGAGTGTGCAGTGGTGGGTTAGGGCAGGAGCATCTAATGCAACCTGGCAGAAGGAGTTAAAAAGAGGGTCCAGCCTTGATAAGGAGGATTGGGGGGCAGCTTCATATACTAAGTCACAGTAGTCAAAAATTGGCATAATCATTTTATGTACCAATTCGCATTTTGCTGGAAGAGGGATACATTTACAGTTTCAGTATAGACCGCCTAGTTTAGGCCAGAGTTTCTTCTGAATGGAATCGATGTGTACTGAGAAATTTAGATTTCTGTCCAGCCAAACTCTGAGGTATCGGAAGGAGGAGGTATCTTCTAGTATAGTCCTGTCTAAGGTGTGGAAGGTGGGTAAAGAGGAGAGCCTGACTAGCCTCTGCCAAGTTCCAAAAGTCATAGAGACTGTTTTCTTTAAATTTAGGATGAGGTGGCACTTTCTAAACCAATATTGTATATTGTTGAAATCCATTTGGAGCCTGGAGGTGACATTAGGGACTGATTTGCCTGTTGTATACAGTACCGTGTCATCTGCATAATGAGTATGTTTGTTGCTGTGCAAGCCAGAGGGAGATTGTTAAGGAAGATTGAAAAAGGAGGGACCCGAGTACAGAGCCCTGAGGGACTCCTGTGGTAATGGGAAGTGGTGGGGAGATGGCATCAGCCATACGGACAGATTGGAATCTGCCTGACAGATAAGACTTAAACCAATCTGTGGCTTTTGGGGAAAGACCAGCTGATCTGAGACATGACAGGAGTAAAGGGTGTGAGACCGTATCAAAGGCCTTGACTAGGTCTATAAAAATAGCAGAAGTTATGAGGCCATTGTCCATGCCCATAGAGATAGCGACAATCAGCCATAGCAAGGATGTGGCGGTGGAGTGGTGCTTTCTAAAACTGGATTGGAATGGAGTGAGAAAGGTGGAGTCAGTAAGACAGGAGGAGAGTTGTTCAAGTACTGTGTGTTCCTGGAGTTTAGCCAAGGTGGGAAGGAGAGAGATAGGGTGGCAGTTGCTATGGGAGGAGGGATCACCTCTCTTAGGGAGAGGTAGAACTGTAGCATGTTTCCAAGCTTCAGTGACAGAGGACGAGACAAAGGAGAGGTTTAATAAGAGGGAGAGAGAGGGTAGGCAATAGTAGGAGCAGACAGAGAGAGGAGTTTGGGGTCCAGGCCATCTGGCAAGGAGCCTTTGGCTGGGTTGATGGACAAGAGGGCTTTTAAGACAGCAGCAGGGGAGATGTGTGTGAAGAAAAAGGGGGTAGATAAGGAAGGGGCTGTAAGGAGAGAGGGGGAGGGAGCAAGCGGACAGGTGGCTACTGAGGAGGGGGGGCAACTGGAAATCTGTAGGGGCAGCTTGGAGCACAGAGGCACAGGATATAAAATGGGCATTAAAGCATTCAGCGACTACCATGGGTTCCAAGATGACTGAGTGATTTAGCTTAAGGGCAGGAGTGGGGGGTTTGGTGGAAGGGGAAAAGAGGGACTGAACAACTTTTCAAAACTTAGAAGGATTGCTTGTGTTTGCTTGGAAGGTAGCCTGGTAGTGTTCTGCTTTGGCCAGCTGAATAGCTTTGGTGCACTTATTTCATAGCTCTCTGTAACGTTGGAGGTCCCTGGGACAGTTGGTTGCCTTGTGTTTACGCCATGCAGTGTCAGGGGCTCTTTGACAGGATAGGAGCTCAGGTGATACCCAGGGTAGGTGGCTGCCATGGACTCTGGTTTTACACAGGGGGCATGTAGATTCCAAACTTGAAGGAATTTGTCACTGAACATCTGGAGAGCAGTGTCAATTGAGGAGCAAGCTGCGAGTGGGGACCAGTCAGAGTTGGCAAGGTCACTATGATGAGGTCATGTGTCAAGAGAGGGGTAGGCATGGGTTAGGAGAATTTTGTGTGGTATTTTTTGCCTGTGTATTTTGCACACCATGTAAACAGAATGGTGGTCACTTAGTGCATCAGGCAGAAGGCTGGCGACCTTGACCCTGTGGTGATGCATCGCGAGGACTAGGTCAAGAAGGGAGTGGTTTTTGGTTTTGTTATTCAGTCGAATAGGTTCCTGTATTAGCTGTGTTAGATTTAGTGATTCGATGTAGGAGCGAGTTGTGGTTAGTTTGTTTGAGAGCCAGCTGATGTTAGGATCACCCAGAATGTACAGCTCACCTGAGTAGGCAAGAGCCGTCAGTTGCTTTAGTAGCTCTGTGACTTGGGAGGGGGGTTTGTCCAGGGCGACAATAAACCCCTGCAATAAAAAGTGAGGTGGAGTAAGGTACCTTCATGTTGAGAAAGATAGCCTCGTGAGAGGAGGAAGAAGTGACTTTCAGCACAGTTGAGTGCTGGCGGAAGGTAGAGACACAGATCACCACTCCTCCTCGTCCAAGTCTATCCATCCGAGTTATAATGAACCCAGGGATTGAAACTTCTTAGTCTGAGATATGCTCAGAGAGCCACGTTTCTGAGATAATGATTACGTCAGGTTTATATTCGAGGACCATTAATTGCAGCATAGGAAGTTTGCAAGTTAGGCTGTGGACATTTAGGTGGATCATTTTTAGGCCGCTTGGGAGGGCTGGGGGATTAGAGGGGGTGGTCTGGGAGGTAGTGGAGTTCATGAAGGGTGGACCAGGGTTAGGGTGGACATCGCCAGCAAGCAGTAGGAGGAGCAGTAAAGTGAGAAATCTGGCTTTAAGGTATTTATGGTTTACAGAGTAGTACTTAGTGAAGTGTCCAGGCAGTTGTACACAATGGGGAGCTGATGAGGAGATTTCGAGCATTGTGACCACTAGATCATGCAGGTCAGTCAGAGAGGCACATGGTTTCGACAGATAATATGGGTAGTTTGAGTGGTCCATGGTCAGGGTGTATGGGAGTTTGCCAGTGTAGCTTATGGTGGTGGTATCAAATTGGGACACAGGGAATATAGCCAGGGATACAGGCGGGACTGATGTACCAGGAAGGATACTAATAAATATCACCAGGGCAAGGTGATGTGAGTATAACAGGTACCTGTTAGTGGGTGGCATATTGGCAAAGAGAGAAAGTTAGGTAGCAAGGCAAGGAGAGTGGAGAGAATGGTAGCCTTAGATCTTGATTTTCAGGGACCCTCTAGTGGTGAGTGAATATAAGGAACCAATGGGAAAGTAGGCTGTTAGTGAAATTCATCAGTCATAGAGCAAAAAGTTGAGATACAGCAGGTGGATGGGGGTGGGTGGGGAGCCGGCGCGCAGTGCCAGCGGGGTAGCAGCAATACCTTGAGAGGTCTGTGGCCGGGCTTGCAGTCTCGGATGGTGGCTCCAAGGATGCCATCTGTCCTGGGGGCCGAGTCCTGGGGGCCGGCCAAGCTGTGAGCCCTGGTCAAAGGGCGGCTTCAGCTGGAGAGAGAGAGAGAGAAGGTCAAATTTAAGATCTATGAGAGAGCAGAGCAGCAGACAGACACAGCAGGGGAGAATTTGCAAGACAAAGGTTTTTAGGCACCAAAGTTGCTGAGCAAGCGTAAATATTCAGAAAAGGTCTGGAATCACTTAAAACTGTAAACAGTTCACTTAATTATAACAGCTTAAGACCAGGACTGCCAGTTTCAGTACAGAACTGTACTGCGTAGCCACTATTCATTAAATAAACATACCTTACCTCTTCAATTTATGATACCTTATCTAGAAAAAGCATCCTTAGGTGTAACATCTACTTCATCTGTTCAGTCTGCTAAAGTAAATACAGTAGGTGAACCCTAATGCTTGTGTTGGATTATATTTATATAATTACTGGAGACCCCATCTATTGATTTGACTAACACCACTTTCTAATGTCGTAATAACTGTGTTTCATTTAAGCAATAATGCACGACAGGGTGTGGTATATCATGGGATATAGTCACGCCTCGGGTGGTTGGGCACGAGGCCGCAGGCCGAGTACGTCCAACGACCCGAGAAGTGACGATATCCCACGATATACCACACTCTGGAGTGCATTATTGCTATTATGAACTGGATTAATTGATATTTTATGCCTTTAATGCAAAAAAGTAAAGTTTTAAAATATTTTAATATTGTTTTTATATGAGTGTAGGTAGACATTTAAAAAAAAAAGTTCGTGTATTTCATGTTTTGGCCAGTAGGTGATGCTGTTGCAGGAGGATTTTGTTAGAGGCTTAATTGTTGTGGTATTGATCCCCGCCCCACCCGGAAGTTTAGTTTACTGACGTACGTTAATATTGGGTTTTGTTGAGGAAGTGAAGATGAGTGGTGCCCTACTTCTGAAATCGAGAAGGTAAGGGTCAAGCCTGAGGAGCGGGTTGTAGCTTTTGCCGTTTGGCGCGAGGCAGCGTGGCAGTGAGGCAAGCGTAGTTGGTGCTCACGAATGAAGCAGTTATGTAATGAAAGGGAGATTTTTTTTTGTTTGTAGCGCGGCCTGGTTTCGGCGTACCTGTATGATGGGGGAATTTTTATTTTTGGCCTGTTAGTTGTAGTGGAGGTCTGACTTGCTTAAGCTTGTGGGAAGTGGAGAAGATTGCGCTGGGAGTGAGCAGGCTGGTGGCGGGGTTTTCGAGCCGTGATGATGTAGCCCGATATCATCACGGCTTCGAAACCCTCTCGGCCAATCAGGTTGCTCGAATTACGATCGCCGGTTCATAATCCATATTATACAATGGCAAGAAAGAATGCTGGCCTTTGATTGGTCAGTCTGGGACTGGAGCCATGATGTTATCCCAGCACAAAGCAGACCACATCAAATGTGAAGATAAATCACTCCATGCAGCCTCACTGGTCCCCTTCACCGACTCCCGCTGGAAAGCTATGTTTTCTGTCCCCGAGTCACTTGCCGCCCGCCACTAGGCATGGTAACAAACCCCCCCCCAACACACACACACACACATATATATACACACACACACACACACACACACACACACACACACACACACACGGCATTTCCCCAAAGGAACATCTCTTTTTTTACAGCCCTTCTCTGACACAGCATTTTGTCCATTCCCCCAATGCAATGCAAGTGCTTCCACATAGCCACACTCCTCGCTCACTCGCTACACAGACTGCTCACATTTTAAAATAAACGGCTGCATGGAAAGCTCCTTTCTGAAACCACATAGGCTCACCACTTTAAAAATAATTTCTATTTGTAAAGAAAAAAAAACATTGGCAGCGGGACCGAGTGACTTATAATCACCTGTGAAGCAAAAGACTCTCTGTCCTCGCAAGTCAGTAAGACAATCAGCTCTCCATTTTGAGATTGGGACGACACATTAAATTAATCTCGCTGAACATACATCTGGGTCAACAATACAGACAAACTAAAAGAAAAAAGAAAAAGAAAGGAAGGCATACAACACAGAGAGGAGACTGGTAGAGAGACACAGACATAAAAACTGTGACATATAGGAATACTGCACCACCTACTGGCCGAAACAGGAACACCAGAACTTATTTTTTAAACTGTATACTTACACTTGCAAAAATACCACAAAAATCTATTCTAAAACTGCATTTTTTAATCTTTTTTCTTTTTTTTTTATAAAACAGACCCATTGTATCATAGGAATAATTCACTCCAGGGTGTGTGTCATGCTGGGATAACATCACTTCTGAGGTGATTAGTCACACTCGGCCTGCGGCCTCGTGCCTATTCACCCCAAACGTGACATTATCCCAGCACGACACACACCCTGTGGTGCATTATTCCTTTAATAACCAGCTGGATTTTATGGTGTGGATGTCAGCCAGTCAAACTGAAAGTGAGAGCCACCACTGTCTCACACCCACAGAAACAAAATGGCACTGGAAGTACAGAGGCTGTTTTTTTGTTTTTACCACGCAGCGCTAAACTGACCAGCAATACATATAAACTGGTTTTGTCCCCTTCCAATATGTTGCTTGCATTTTGACAGTCCCTGTCAATTCTGTACTGAAACTCGCAGTCCTGGTCAGAGGTTGGTACACAGCACTATTCCTGACTAAAAGATGAGAGAGCCATGACAGGGGGTAGGGCTTTCTCTCTCAGCCTAACCTAGCAAGTACCACCCCACAGGTAAAATCTGTTTAAATATCACAAAGATGCATATGCTACTCGCAGTTCATGCCTAGCTAATGCTGTGTATGACAGCCAGCAGTTACCCTATAGACATCATGTGAAGATGTTGGGTGACTTGAGAGCGGAGAAGACATAAAGTGAGTAAAGAATGAGTTTGGGGAAGAACCCATAGTGTATTGTTAAATGGAAGACAGCCTAAGTTTAGAAACATGATCAGTGAGATTCCCCAGGGGTTGCTCCTGGATCCTATGCTCTTCAATCTGTCTGTACTGTATGTGAAACTGAAGAAGGGATCCAGGGCAAAATGTGTCTCCTTGTGGATGACACTACAATAGCTGCTAGGGTGGACTGTGAGGTGGACTATGAGGAAGGGTAAAGGACATGAAAGAGGACCTAGAGAAATTGAGAAGTGCTCTTGATTCTGGCAAACCAAATGTAATGCCAAAATATTCAATGCTATGCACATGGAGAAAAGGAAGCCAAAAACACAGTATTAGATAGGGGTCAGGCTAAATCACATTTCAGAGGAAAGAGACTTGGGGGTTACCATAAGTGACAGCCTCAAAAACATTGCCTAATACAGAAAAACATATAGGATAGCCAACAAGGTTCTAGATCGTATAGGTAGGACCTTTATTAGCAGAAAGAAGGGAATGATCCTACACCTCTATAGATCATTGGTGAGGCTGTGCATACAGCACCATGCACACTACTGGAACCCTCACCTTAAAAAGGACAAGGACCACACAGTACTGGCCCAGAGGAGAGGAACCAAAAGGATGCACAGGCAGCAGGAGACGACCTTTGAGGAAAGACTGGTTGACCTGCATATATAGTTCCTGGAGGCCAGAAAGTAAAACTGCATTTATGACAGAAATTTACAAATATCTGAAGGGAATAAACAAGGTGGACTGCCAGCAACTTTTCAGGTCATATCTCTTGTCTGTGACAAGTGGGCATATTTATAAGCTGATGGGGGGGGGGATTTAAGGGGTATATGAGGAAACACTTCTTCATGGAGAGGGTGGTGGATTGATGGAACCATAGACTCAAGGAGGTGGTTACTACTGAGCTGGTTACAGGTTTCAAGGGAAGGTGGGATAGACACATGGGTATGGTGAAAAACAATGGAGGGGAGGGATGTAGAATAGAGGAGTCACTCGACTAACAAAGCAGAGTTAAAAGTTGAGAGTGTTACAGTTGCCCTACCATTGCTAGACTAATGGGGACTAAAGTACGGGCTGGGCAAACCCAATTCACTTTTTTTGCCTGTAAAATTCTAAAATCAAAGACATTATTGTTTATAATAGAGGCCTTATTAAGTATTTTCAAGCATCCCAGTCATTGAATGTACAACAAATAGTCACATATACATAAGCCTTTTTATACTTAAATAAGGTAAGAATACTATAATTAAATGATTAATGTTCCTCACAGTGGAGTGAGTTAGTAAAATGGTTCAGAAATATAGCCACCATGCTGCCACCTGGATTTTTATGTTTAGTTATGGCAAATCTTTTAGCCCTCACATTAGGGTGCCCATGCTTCCAAGCAGGTCACATTTCTTTCAGACTCACTTGAGGTGCCACCATCCTGGTCACACACTGCAACCCAGCTGGGAAGTACCACACAACCATGCTAATCAGGTTCTGTAGTAACAAAGCATGGTGTTTGCTTCTGATACTCCTCCCTCTACTCTGACTCATAAACAAAATCAGAGGAGAGAGGAGGGTTAGGAGATAGTAACATCCAACATCTGAGTACAATAGGGCTACTTGAAATTTATGAATTGATCACTTGATTTGAATGGGCAGTGGAAAGCCACACGTTTTACCTCACTAATTGGGGTTACAGGGTAGATCTCAACAGCTGGATGAGGAGTTAGTGAGCGTGGAACTAGACCCAAGAGGGGACCAAGTAAGTTTCACCTATTCGGGGTAATGGAACAAAATGGAGCAGGGTTGGGAACAAGAGGGAGTGGAACAAAACAAATGAAGGGATTGATAAAAATGGAGAGGAATGGAGTATAAGTGAAGGATAAGAAGGCAATAAAAAGAGATTGCTTTTTTCTCTTTTACATAATTCCTGAAAAAGACCTAAGATCGAAACATCAATTTTAACTCTCTTTTCTATTTTCAGTGTGCATTTAATATTACCATTTTGTTTTGTTTTCAGACCACATACTGACGAAGCACCTTGTTTTTTGTAAATAGAGTAATAATTGACAAGTGAACTAATCTGTAACTACCTAAAGTGTAGGGATATGGATAAGAGATTCCATCCCTGATACCAACTACAAAACAAGGTGCAGCCACCAGCAGGTACTGCTGGCTCACTTTGACAGCACCATATTGTAAGGTTCTGGGACCACAGGGTTATTATACACATATTTTGTGTTTTATTAAAAACAAACGTGCAGCAAGATCTCAACACGGCAGTTACCATTGTTTTAGCCATTTTAATTTTGTAACAGTATATCCAGCTACAGAATACTGCCTAATGAGTTGTGTTGCTTCACTGCAAGCCTTTTCCACCAAGGCCTTCTGTTTTTGATATCCAAGATGTTTAAAGGTCAAGGTAGCTTCATTCTAATGATTTGGGATGCCTTGCTACAGAAACTTACAATCCTAATACACCTGAGGTGTTTTCTTTCAGACTAAGGTTTTTTCCTATGTGCAAATGTAACACTACTCTAGTCCAAACAGGAGAGATGCACTTTGCATGCCATAGGCATCTGCTGTACTTATCAAAATACCCAGCTATCTACAGTATAATGGCCGCACGTTAAAATAAACTCCTCTCGAGGTTCTCATCATTGACTGTTGCCACTGTGCCTCTGGTCAATATTATGGTCTGGATAATTATGTTTATACAGTACCATCATTCTTTCAAATGATTCTGTAATTCTTTTCATTCAAGATACTGTGCATGTTTTGGATCTAAGCATTACAAGCATTTTGCCTTCTGCTGCACTTTGTGGGGCAACATGCTAGTAGAGCAATATATAAAAAATGTGGGGTAGTCTTTCACTGCAGATTCAGACTATTACATTCTGTACAATGCTTCAAACAAATATTCATACGTGCACAGCACAAAAACTGCTTCCAGCATTTGTTTAATAAAGGGCTCTGTGGCAATCACGTTGCTGAGGTAGAAAATCAGGCACCCTTGAGAAATGCACTTTTTTTGTAGGCTGTGTTGAAACCAAATCAACAGATTTATGGAAGAAATGTTTAGACAACAACGTCTTGTATATTTAGAGGTTAATAAAAACATGACTACAGGTCCCTATTCTCAGATGTTCACTGGCTCCATACATCTGAAAGGCAATAAACAAGTTATGCATTCTACATGATGTGCCACTACTGTCAAAGGCTGTCCTTCATAGTAGTAAACTATCCATTTATAGGTCATGTCTCCCCACTTATTCAAACGTTAAAGTACACATTTTAAAGAGATTTGCAGACTATAGATTTTGAAACATTAAAGGAGAATTAATGCTCCATTGTTAAGATACAGTATGCATATTAGAAATAATATTAATTTACAATATTTACAACCTATCCCAAATATGTTTACAGCTTAGTAGTAATGATATAAATAAGGAATACATAATGGACTGCAGTGGAATAAGACACGTATCTCCACTAGGGAGTGGTAAAAGACTCATAACTCATGACTGGTGAGGCAATGAGTTAGTTATGAAGGTCCCATCACTCATGTGGAGTATATTTCAATGAAAAGTCCAGTTTTTATCTTTTTAAAATACTTTATTCTTATTTTCATTCATTTTAAGTCATGTATTTAAATGACATTTTATAAAAACAATAAGACACTCCAGGGTGTGCATTATGGTGACATAATCACACTTCTCAGGTGCATTTAATGGCACTTGGCTGCACCTCATGCCTAACAACACACCTGATGTGTGTGATTATTTCACCATAATGCATACCCTGGAGTGTCTTATTGCTTACATAACTAGTAAACTACTGTTGTATATACAGTGCAACCCACTTACCATGGACTAGTTTGTGTATAACACAAATGTCCATTATAAGCAAGTGTCCAATATATTAGAACGTTGCTAACTGGTCCCACCATTCAGCACTTGTTCTGTATTGCACTTACATAGTACTGTATTGCATCACGGGATTTAGTTTAGTAGATTTTTGGCTTGATTTGGTTTGATTTGATTGATTTAGGTTGATTTATGTGCTCAGTGTCTTGTGTTTGAGTTCAGTGTCAATTTTCTTTTGAGATTCTTGTTCAGTGCAGGGCAGGGCTTCATGGAAGGAGGGGAAGGGTTTGTGAGAGTTCTTTGTGCTTCGATAAGGATACAGTACTGTGTGCTTGGTGCTTTGGATGTGTGCTTGTGATTTCACTTTTACTGTGCAGTACAGTACTTTTGAAAACAACACATTTTATTTTTGCTGGAGCAACAGAGGAAAACAAAACAGCAGCAGGGTGACTAGGAATGATAATCGAAAGCAAGAAAGGCGGCACATAGAATGCAGGACTGGAGCAACTACGTAAAGCACTAAAAGTATTCAAAAGACAGTACGGCATCACAGTCCAACCAGAAGAGATTAAGGATTCACTCACAATTTTATTCAAAAGTTAAAAAATGATTCAGAGCAGCAGCAAATACTCCCCATGTAGACGTCAACATTTCACATAATACTTTTACGCTTTTTCAGGGTTGGACTGTGATGCCGTACCGTCTTTTGGATGACTAGGAACGATGTAAGCAAACACCTCTTACTAGCCTTAAGTAGCCACGAAGCAGCTAATCTAAAACCTGTTAGCACCTGTTAATGAGCACAATTAAGCTCCCTGGAGTCTGCTGTGCACGATGGTTATGATTGCTAATAATGGTATTTTTTGATACAGAGACCTAAGCAGCAGGTTTGGGAATTTAAAAATCATTCATTTACCCGAATATCCAGCACAGCCATGCCTGTTATAAATGAGTTGCACTTTGTATTGAACATACAATGGCCTGACTCAAAATAGGTAGATTATCATCACTGGTGAGGGGGTAGGACTTTCATATCTCACTCGTGGCTCTGCCACTCATGTGTTATGGTCCTGCCCTCTCACACTTGAAGATAAATTGCATATTTTGAGTCAGACCATTGCATATCCCATAAATACTACACTATTCTAATGTTTTAATAGTTATTTAGCTTATTTTAGTTTAAAACTGCCTTTATTTCAATTATAAATTCTCCCTGTCCCATTGTTCTCTGTGTTTTATTTCCAGATTCTAAGTAGAAATAACATGCTCAAGATAAAATTTGTTCTAAATGAAATAACGTGTTCATAATGAAAATAAGTAGTTTTTCCAAAATAACAAGGATTTATGAACCCAATGTATTCACTACAAGTATGGTATACATAGCATATTTCAATACATGTCCTCATAAATGATTTCTGATAATGATTACATAGAGAATTTCATTTGTTAGATCCATGATTTTTATCTTCCCTTGTGCATCACCGTGCTCATTATATAGTAGTACAGTGCACCCTCAGTTTTCCACCCCTCTGTTATCCGCCACTGTCTCTATCTGCCAGCCTGACTTCCTGTACCATTTTCTTTGTATGGAAATTGCCTGTGTTATCTGCCACCCTTTCTAGTCGCCATTCACTAGCACTTTCTGGTGTATTGGATGTATCTTTTTCATGATTTTCTCTCTCTACCATCCACTGCGTCACCAGCACTGATGTAATGCATTATGGTCCTGATTTTTTGGTTCTTTTAAAAGTCTTGATTAGAAATATTTCACAATGCACTGCTGAGGACTATGTTACCTCTGAGAATGGCTGTGAGGTTTTTAACATCATTGATGAAGAGGTTATTGAAATTGTCAGGGGTGAAGAAAAGGAAGATTTCATATTAGGAGCAAGAGTCAATTTAAACATGGTATTACTTGTCCGGGGAATAATGCCAATTGACCTGGACTAGTGCTGCAAACCCTCTGCTTGCCTTTCTTGACTACTGCAGGTTTTTAGTGGCTGTCAATGAAGTTAAAAAAGTTCATAGTTTAGCAGACTGTATTCCTCATGCTAATCTCCCTCATTGTTCCAGATGGCCAGGTGTGATTAACATTTCTTTAAGAGCTGCAATTACCTGGTACCTAGCAGTGCAAGGTTAGGACCCCACAAAAGACTCAGTGTGAATCATTATCACCCCATTGTTGGAGTTTCCATCTAGTGTTCAGGCTGTGACTAGAAGTGGGGTGCTGTGAAGTCACTAGCTCCCAGTATACTGAGTTTGTGTCTCCATGTGTACGTTGACATGCCCAACATTATTAAAACCAGTGCTCCTAATTTTCCTATATTTTGAGTGTCAACATCCAACATTTCATTGACCCAATCTTAAGAAGTACTATATACAGGGACTGACATGTGGGCGATGAGTTTTATTCCAGCCCCCCCCATACTCACTCCCTCTCCTTTGCCAGTCTCCCAGTTCTATACCTTCCCTGGACACTACTGCAGGCCAATGAGAGGGGAGGACATTGATGCCAAAATTGTGTTAAGCATGATGAATAATGCCAAACAGATGTCTATCACTGATTACTTTAACGTTGATAATGATAAATGATTTTTAAAAAGTCGTAACTGTGGTTTTAAGTATTTTTCACCAAACTTGACACAAATAAAGAAACTGACTACTAAATACCTAAATGTAGTCCCGTGCTAATGTTCTTATATTTTACAATGCAACATAGCACACCTTTATTATGCACCACCTTCTATTAACTTGCAAAACGTTGGTGCACAAAAGTTGGCCAATAACAGAGAGTGCACTGTACTTAAAGGGTTGGAGTGGGATACTTGAAAGGTTATAGCCTTTGGCTCAGAAAAGGCAGCAGGCAACTTGCTCCACCCCCTTCACCCATGTATCATATAGGATGCTCCATTCACATGAACAGCTGTTCATTAAGTTCTCCATGCCCTATCATTTTACGTGCATATTCCTTCACCAGTAACTACCTCTGCCTTGGTGGCTGCTACCACATGCCTATAACTTTATGTGGCTCTCTCCCTTCTTATTTCCAAATTCTTCTCAGTCTGAGACATGCTTGTACTTCTCAGGAAATACAGGGTTAAATTATTCTATCTCCCCTGGATCTCCTCTGAAATCATCGATCTATGCCTCGCTTGGGCCAGGTACAAATCATTCCTCTCCCTTCCTGATCTTCTGTATTACAGGGTCCTGAGAAACAAATACACCAATGCTGTCCAAGCTGCTAAATCAAATTATTTCAAATCAAACCTCCACAGTAACCTTAACTCCCCAGCCAAATTATGGAAAGTAATCCAAACACTTTTTGATACCTCAACCCAGTCTGCTCCCCTGTCCTCAAGGTTAATGACTCACCATTATCTGACCTTTCCACTGTTGCTGCTCACTTCAGTGAGTTTTTCACCACTTGTGCCCTTCCCTGTCCCTCCAGTACTGGCTCTACCCTTTCGTCTCCTGCACCTTGTTCTTCTCCCCACCAGTCCACACTGGGTTTCCACTTTCTTCCCATCACTACTCATAAAACATTGCTTGTCCTCATCTCCTCTTCTGCAATTGCTCTTCTACTGAGTCAGCTGCTCAATCTTTCATTCTTCCTCAGCTCCATTCCTCAGGCCTGGAAGATTGCCAAAGTTTTTCTGCTTCACAAAGATGGGGACCCCTCTTCTTTTGGAAACTACCACCATATTTCCCACCTTGCTAAACTGCAAGAGAAGCTAATCTACTCTAGACCTCTTAAATACCTCACTCACTACAGTTTCATCTCTCCCTTTCAGTCTGGCTTCTGGAAGCATCATTCCACCATCTCTTCTCTGCTGCATATCACTGACTCCATCCTTTCTGGGATGGATCAGGGGCATATCACAGATGCCATTTTCATTGATCTGGCCAAAGCCTTTCACATCGGTGTCCCATTCACTCCTCTTGGATAAGCTGAGCTCAGTCAGCCTCTCAGATCCTGCTACTGACTGACTCCAGTCCTACCTAACAGGCTGCCAGAAATTGGTTCAGGTTGGAGTTGTGTTATCATGTCCCCTCCCTATCCAGGCTGAAGTCCCACAGGGTTCTATCTTAGGTTCCATCCTGTTATCCATTTTCTTGAATGATCTCTCATCTGCCAATGTTAACTTGCACATACATGTGTATGCAGATAACACTGTTATCTTCACCTCCAGTCTTTCTACAGCTTCAATGGAAATCCTACTCTAACAGGGCTTCAGCAATGTATTGTGCTGGTTCCATTCGAACCATCTCAAGGTCCACACTAAAAAAACAGTGTCTATGACGTTTGGTACCAGCAAAAAATGGACCAGGCTCTCGAGACCACCTGTCTTCTCCTCGCTGGATGGCTCCTCTCTTGAAGCGGTCCCATCCTTCAAGTACCTGAGCATGTAGCTTGACAGTAAGGTTGACTTCTCTATCCATATTGATGCTTTCCATGTGAAACTCCACCCTAAGCTTGGTGCCTTATACCATAACAACAAAGACTGTCTATCCCTGCTGGTCTGCCATGAGCTACTCACCAAAATGGTGCTCCCAGTCTTTGACTATGCTGACATGGACTGTGGTACTGCTCTGTCCACTTCCCTAGCCAGATTGGACACCCTTTTCAATGCCTTTTGTTGCTTTGTGACTAATTTCCCCTCTACATACACACCAATGCTCCCTCTACTCCTCCGTTTCCATCCTTCCCCTACTTTCATGTCACCAGTTACACAACACTTTCTTCATCTTCAAGTGCTGCTTTGGCTCCCTGCCTTCATATTTCACCTCACTCCTCTCTCCAATCCCTCCAGCTCCATGCTCTCTCCACTCAAGGAACCAGTGAACCTTCACCACCTCTCACCCCCATTCTACTAGACAATCTGCCTCCTCCTATCATCTGGCATTACTCTGGAACTAGTCGCCTCATTCCATTCATCATTCCACCTCATTAGAGTCCCTCAGGTATCAGCTGAAACTCTTTAATCCACCCACCTGTACCTGTTTTGACTGGCTTTGTTTTGCTTGATGTCAATCTCAGTTTTCAACTTGCACTTGTGTTTGCACAATATATTTTGCACTTTATTCTGTTCTACTTTTCTACCAGTTATGTATTCTTGCTGCTGTCTGTGCTTTATCTGCATCATGTAAAGTACTGTACTGTTACACTGGTGACTCCCATAACCCTTTCCCCAGGTTGCCCCTGGAAACAAGCCTCAGCTCAGTATGCCTTTCCCAGTTACCAATTTTCAAATAAATAAAGCTTATACTTTATTGATTTATCCTAATCAATCTGTAAGTACTGATACCTACAATTTGTTTTATGAGTGTATTCAGTCCAGATGCATAGCTCACATTGTCTTTGTATACTACTGTGGTAGTCCACTTCACCTTACCCTTGAGTATTTCATCTTATTCATAGCACTATCTGCAACCTACCCCACATCCATCTGAATTCCCAGTGTCAACCTAATTATGGTAAACTTGTGAATTACCATCTGTGTGGGGATCCACACTCTGGGTCTCCTCCTGTTGGCTGACTCTGTCCCTGAAAGTGACTGAATGATCTTTCAAACATCTAATCTGCCCTATTGTTCTACCTAGTTTCATTAATTTGTCCCCTTCTGCTGACACCCCTCATTGCAGAAGTACAGCACTACTGTATGCCAAGGAGGAAGTAGTGCATCACTGCCAACACTGAATTACTATATGTTATATAGTTTAGTCAAATAAACACAAAGAATTCGAGCACTCACCATCTCAACAAAGGGATGCCAAGCATGAAAACCAAATTAAGAATCCATTTATTCTATCCACAGAAAGACAGACATGTCCTACCTAATGCATTTTGGACCCACTTGTCCTTTATCAAAGGCTCTATATGGTTCTGTGTTGTTGAGTATGGAACTCCACACACTTCCAGCAGCTGTTGTGCCACAGTAGTGATGTAAGAATGCTGTTGTACCACAGTAACTATGTCAGTACTGTAGTACAACAGAACAGAATCTTGTGTCTATTAAGATTCTTCATGCTTACCTACACTGCTGATTCCTCATAATGAAGACTTCAGCAATTCTGAGAACACCCCAGTGGGACTGTTTGTTAAAAGATAAACTACTAGAAATGTTGTAAGCTCATGTACTGTAACTATTATTTAAATCATGTGTATTGCTTTTAATGTTATTCAGTTGCTTGCTGTTTCTTTGAGTATAGTTCAATGCAGTTAGAAAGAAGGTAAAGTAAATAAAACAAACATATACTATGCATAATGTATGGGCAACCAATACATATGGTAAATTGCACAATCTTGGGTTAAGATAACATTACAGAGGCCTCCTGAGCTGTGCTCTCAAGGTCTATGATGTCATCTCACCCCTCAGTGTCAACTCAGCCGTATTGTGTATGGTTGCACATACCTTATTCCTGATGTTATTGTGTTATGTTACCTGGCCTCTCCAGATATTTCTGCCACTGGCATATTTACTCTCTGTAGAGCCATCGTGCATAACATTTACTGGTAGTACTTCCCATTTGACAGTGGCTACAGGTTCTTCACAAGATACAGAGCACAACTGCCTGGATGGCAGGCAATGAGCATGATGGACGTATGGTCTTTTTTTTTTTTTTTTTTTTGCAGCATTATCTCAGTGAATATGTAATAACCAGCATCATCAGTCACAGCAGCAAGATCAGCAGGCACCCAGTTGACTCATTAGGAGACAAAGTAATGTGACATTCTGACTAACCTTTTGACCCTGGTAGTTCAGCAGGGAACATTTGACAACTTTAAAGGCACATGATCAATATATTGTAGTTTAAGACAAAGTGGATGAATCAATTAAATTAATTGGCAATAAAGGGATGCAAATGTGTTAAACAAGATTATAGAACACAAATATGTCTCTGAAATGGAATCAGCAAGAAGAAATATGAATGGTGGTGTTCAAAATATTAATTTAAACATCAACAGCTGTTCACTTTAATATGTTGGACAGAGTCCCATTTATAAAGTAATCTATGCAAAAAGTAATGAAACAGACAAGGCTGATTGCATAAAATACTTTTCCCCTAAATTTGGGAAGTCCATTAATAAGGATAACCCTAACAGGGGCACCTATAGAGTGGGAGGTATGGGGAAAACACTACGCAGTAAGCCCACACCCTCTTCCAGCCCTCTTGGCTAGCCAGCCAATTGTCTATCTTCAGGCAGTCTCTTTGTCCAGTTGCAATGCGATTGTTGATCTTTAGGCAGTCTCCTTGCTAAGTTGTGATGCAGCCAATCATTACTGTCTTGTTGCCTCCTTGTCTGATGGCAAAGTGTCTGCTGTTACACTGTCACCATACAGCAGAAACGCTTCAAGCATGCATGCTTAAAGTGTTACTGAGTGACAGTGTGAGAGCAGTCAACGTATCATGCAGAAAGGTAACATGGCAGATGGTGCCTTGGTGATCAGTTGCAGCACAAATGGGTCAGGAGACAGCCTGAATAGCAGTGGTACATGATACACTTCTGGGGCAATTACTGAGAGAGGCAGGGACACAGCATCAGCTGAGAGTAGACTAGCCTGTAGCTGTTTTATGATCTAGTAGGGTGACAGCAGCAGATCAAAGGAAGGCCACAGAAGCGTTGAGGATGGCTTAAGTATAAGCAGATAGGTGAGTCATCCAGGGGTATTTTGAAGGAAGGGAGGGTGTCATCACATAGGAAGACACTGAACAGAAGCACGGATGCATCTATTTTGGAGGCAGGGAGGGTTTTAGAAAGTGGGATGGGGCTGAGGATGAATATACTGGTTTACTAAGAGAAATCAATCAGACGTGGCTAATGAATCTGGGGTTGTGGTAGTGGAACAACAATTTTTGGGTTACACACATTGTTTGATTTGAAAACCTGTCTACAAATTATAATGCACCTTGTAGCATGAGTCCCTCCTTATGGTTATGAGATTTCCTGGAACTGTTTTGAACTAAACAATCCTGATTGGGTGCAAATTATATAATAATTTAAAATAATAAAAGAGTTACCATGCTAACTATTACATCTTTAACAGATTTTAGAGTCTATAAAAGGTCATTTAATAAGTTGTTAATCAGAATGTTCTCTTCAGGTGGTCTTTGGTGGAGTTCACTTCCTGTATCCCATGCAGCTGCCAAGGTTCAGCACAATGGAGCCAATGCTGGGCTTAAGTTTTCTATCACTGAAGAACTACCAATCATGTTAATGTTTTCTGTTTTCTTTTAATTTTCCCATTGCCTCCTTTGATGGCCTCCACTTCTCAGTTTCATAGTCATCATTAATAGTTTCAACACTTTCAGTGTCTGCCTACCAACAGAGGTGGTGGGTGCAAGAACCAGTAATGGTTTCCAACACAACTAGGACCAAGTAAAAACTATGACTCTGTTTTTATACTCAGCACTAACGGTTCCAAAATTCTGATGTTCAAAGTTTAGTTGAGATAGATAATTTCCCACACAGGTGTTTATGTAATATTCAGCATTAAATTAATTATACAGTGTCACAGACTACATTGAAAATGGAAAATATCTTGAATCATTTTAGCAGACGAGGTTTGTGACTGTGGTATGGGGAGAGGGAGATCAGAGTCAAGAGGGTTTATTCTTGAAATGTTCCTTTTTTGGAAAAATAATGGCCTTACAATAGTAAAGGACTATTCTTTTTAACAAAAGAATTTATGTCACCGAAACTGAACAAATACAAAAGGCCGGGTTGTTTCTGGGGCCTTTTAGTACTATTGATACTTTTATTATATATGTTAGAATAAACTAATTTTAAACAGTCTTTAAAATCATCTGAGTAATAACACAGTTGCAGCTCTAAAATCTATTTGGTATTCACCTCAGCACTGTGCCAGAACTGCTCTCCTTACAGCATGTCTGGATTGTCATGATGGATTGGATGAGGGTAATTAATCAGAAACTGGTTCTATGATTTGCACAGTTCCTTTACTAGAGTTTCACATGGCTTGTGATTAGTGTAGTTAGAGGACATCAGTACAAATAACTCATTATTGAGATGGTCAGAGTACATTTCAAAGGAAGGTGTTTTACCTTGCACTTCCATATGGCTTGCCTTGGTATGCTAAGTGTTCCTTAAGGGCCTGTACGTTATGAACTCACTGTAGAGTACATACCACTCAGCTGTCCCTGATTTTGTCGCAGCCATTTCCTTGGTTCCTCCTAAATTTGATTTTTATATATTTGAAGCATTGCAGTTTGAAGAATAGAATAATACTAGTATGGTTTTCCTTCAGAAAATGCATTTAATTGCAAGTATCTCATTGCAACTGCTTCATGAGCTCACATTACAGTTTTTGTAAGATGTGTCCTGATTTTGGTCATGTTCCCTTAATTATTAAGTATATTTAGTTCTTTCAAAACAAGCATTTGTAAGTGCCAGATGTTTACTGCTTACATTGCTGTTGTACCAGGTCCTGCTTGTAGACATTTTTATGCTGCTTGCACACATGTGGAAGAAACATAGTGCCATCATCCGAGTTTTCCGAGGTGTGGCACCCGTCTTCCAATGCAGTCAGTGTGTTTGCACACGCGGCCCCAGTTCCCCAATTACTGCTGCAGTTGTCTATGACAGCAGTTGAAAATGCAGTGGTCGTACAGTTGAAAGGGTGAGCTCCGCTTCAGTGAGCTGAGCTCCCCCCTCCACACACACACACACACACACACACTGCATGCTCATGCACCTTCCCCCCCAGACTGTACGGCCGATGGGGGTGCCCAATCCCCCGTTGGCTCCATGACCCCCCCAAAGCATCCAGGTGCCATGCTGGGTTCCCACCCCAGCATGGCAAAATGTTTTATGGTCCACGGGGGTGCCAACTTCGCCGGCTGCACGCCCCCATCATCCAGGTGCCACACTGGGAGCCCACCCCAGCATGGCAAAATGATGTTATGTGGCTGATGGGGTGCCCAACTCCGGCCGGCTCCAGCCCCAACAGCTTTCAGCTGCCACGCTGGGAGCCCACCCCAGCGTGGCAAACGTCCCTCATCGCCTTATTAAAAACCTGTAAATACAAAAACTGTCCCTTGGCGCTTCTCCTGACCCCTCCCACAACCTGCACCCACCCACTGTGCACCCTGCCTCCCCACACCCCCCCTCACCCCATACTTACCTCCAGAGCTCAGTGCGACGATCTTCGGTGGACCGGGAACACATCTGCACTCTTTAAAGCTGACTGCAAACTGAGGAAATGCTGGTAAGCTGTATAATGGGATAGATAGGGTTTTTTCAACTTTGTTGCATATCTCAGGCATTTTTTGGAATTTTGGACCAAAATTTTCAACGTGGGTTTTTTTGGGACCCCTTCTCATGAATTCTTGCACTGTCATGGTGTTAATTGGTACCGAAGGGTGATTATGTGGTCACTGCATGAAATCACCTTGTGGGACTGGTTAACGAAATGACACTGCCAGTGTTGAAAATTTGGTGAAAAAATTCCTAAAAATGACTGTTTCACGAGTGTGTGTTGCGCAGTTCCTACGCACGTTTATAAGTTAGCGAATTTTCAATATCTTCACTCCAGATTTTCAACTTTATCATTTTATCACACCTCCTTTTGAGCAGTACAGCTGTCATTTTTCACATCTCACCCAAAACGTGTTTCCGACCATGTAGCGTACAATGACGCAGTCAGTGTGTGAAATCAATGTATGGGACACATTAAGAAAATCACAGTGACACTGTTCATGAGCAGAGGTCTTAAAATTGCTATATTGAAAATTTGATGAAAAAATTCCTAAAAATGACTGTTTTACGAGCATGCGTTGCGCAGTTCCTACCCACGCTTGTAAGTTTGTGAATTTTCTATATTTTCATTCCAGAGTTTCAATATTACCATTTTACTACACCTCATTATGAGCAGTGCAGCTGTCATTTTTCACATCTTGCCCAAAACGTGTTTCCGCCCATGTAGCGCACTATGGCGCATTCAGTGCGAGAAATCAATGTATGGGACACATTAAGAAAATCACAGTCACTGTTCATGAGCAGAGGTCTTAAAATGGCTATGTTGAAAATTTGGTGAAAAAATTCCTTAAAATGACTGTTTTACTAGTGTGCATTGCGCAGTTCCTATGTACGCTAGTAAGTTCGCGAATTTTTAATATTTGCACTCCAGATTTTCAACATTGCCATTTTACCACACCTTCTTATGAGCAGTATAGCTGTCATTTTTCACATGTTGCCCAAAATGTGTTTCCGTGCATGTAGCGCACAATGGCGCAGTCGGTGTGCACAATCAATGTTTGAGACACATTAAGAAAATCACAGTGACACTGTTCATGAGCAGAGGTCTTAAAATGGCTATGTGGAAAATTTGGTGAAAATATTCCTAAAAATTACTGTTTTACGAGCATGTGTTGCGCAGTTCCTATGCACGCTCGTAAGTTCGCAAACTTTTAATATTTGCACTCCAGATTTTCAACGTTGCCATTTTACCACACCTCCTTATGAGCAGTACAGCTGTCATTTTTCACATCGTCACCCAAAATGCTTCCTGCATGTAGTGCACAATGGCGATTTGGTGTGTGCAATCAATGTTTGGGACAGATTAAGAAAATCACAGTGACACTGTTCATGAGCAGAGGTCTTAAAATGGCTATGTTGAAAATTTGGTGAAAGTATTCCTAAAAATTACTGTTTTACAAGCGTGTGTTGCGCAGTTCCTACACACGCTCGTAAGTTCGCAAACTTTTAATATTTGCACTCCAGATTTTCAACATTGCCATTTTACCACACCTCCTTATGAGCAGTACAGCTGTCATTTTTCACGTCACCCAAAATGTGTTTCCGTGCATGTAGTGCACAATGGCGCATTTGGTGTGTGCAATCAATGTTTGGGACAGATTAAGAAAATCACAGTGACACTGTTCATGAGCAGAGATCTTAAAATGGCTATGTTGAAAATTTGGTGAAAAAATTCCCTTCAGACATTCTGCAATATTACTAATGAAGACATTGAACAGAACTGGCCCCAGGACCAATCCCTGCAGCACCCCACTGGTGGCCCTGTCTCCCTAGACTGCACACCATTTACCACCACTCTCTGCCTCCTGTCTGTTAGTCAGTTTCTAACCCAGTTTACCACCCTTTCCCCCATGACCAGCCTACCTAGCTAGTTTATCAGCCTCCTATATGGGATGGTGTCAAAGGCTTTGCTGAAATCGGGGTAAGCGTTGTCCACCGCCCCACCCTGATTCACTTGCTTTGTCACCCAGTCAAAGAAATCAACCAGATTTATCTGACATGATGTCCCCACTGTGAATCCATGTTGTCTATGGTCCTGGGCTCCAATGGCATCTAGATGCCCCACTATCCTTTCTTTAAGCAATGTCTCCATGATCTTCCCCACTACTGAGGTGAGGCTGAATGGCCTATTGTTCCATGCCTCCTCCCTGCTGCCGGTCTTGTGTAGAGGGACCACATGTGCCTTCCTCCAATTCACTCATGTTGAATGACTCAGTGAACATAGCTGCCAGAGGTACTGCTATCTCCCTTCGCAGTTCTGTTAATATCCTTGGGTGTATGCCATCTGGTTCCATCGCTTTGTCCACCTTCAATTTAGTGAGCTCCTGCAGGAATCTTTTGCCTTTGAATGGACTATTGTCCACCTCTTCACCCCCTTGGCAACTGCTGTACTGCTGTGGCCCTTGCCCCTCCCACTCTTCTCTGAATACTGAACGGAAAGACACAGTGGATGTCTTGGGAGGAAGGCATGGAACTATCACTTCCAAATACCTAAACAGCACATACAAGCAAGCAACATTCGGCATTGACAAATGCTTGTTACTATAGTAACACAAGATAGACAGATGGGATGTAATACGTCATTTGCAATTGGGTCCTGATTTTTTTCTGTCAAGGTCTTTTTTAGTTCCTCTCTAATTAACACTATGGGTGTCAGCTTTCAAATCTACCTCGAAATGGGTGTTTGTGGAATATGCTGGTATACTCTGCAAGCATCCATTTCACGGTGGATTTGAATATTGATACCCATAGTGTTCATCAAAGAGGAACTAAAAAAAATCTCAACTGAAAAAAAGTAGGTAAAAATGTTTTTTTCAATTATTAAGTAAAGGAAAAACCCAGTTTGAAATGAATGTGAAGTTTGAGTCCATTCATTTCAATGTTTTTTTCTTTTAGTTTATAACTTTTTTGTTTCTTAATACTTTTACCTACTTGTTTCTGTGGTTTATTAAGAAAATGCTTTCTAGATTTAAAGCCAGCCTTTTCAGAGTTAATTTTCTCTTAATAGGCAAAATTTCTAGCCAATTATTTCTGAAGACCTGCCAAATCCTGCAGAGCATTGAGGTTGGCAGATTATTGGTGTGTGTCCATTTTTGGAAATTAAACAGTATAGGTATATGGAGACAAAACAATGTCAATTAAACTTTTCAGGCTTCACAACAATGTGGTGATATTCACAGAACGGTTGACGAGTGGGCATGGGTAGGTAAGGTAGGTAGGTAGGTAAACATTTATTTTTAAACAGGAAGAAAACATGTCATTTGGGCTGTAAAGCCCAGTTTGCAAGACAGTCCTGTACACTGATCTCTAGGTTTCACATGTAATAACAATAAACATATAACATTAATCATAAAATACAATATGAAATAAAAACAACAGTAGCACGTAGTAGGAATGATATTAAAGTGCTAAGTGCGATTACAGGAATAAGTAAAGAAATCATTGATTGCCTTCAGGTATTAGGTTTAGTTTCAGCACGTATTGTTGGTGTAAGTTTGTTCCAGTAGGCTGCTGCTCGAGACATAAGGGTTTGGTCTCCATATTTGTTATTAGATCTCCCTTGATAAATTTTATTTAGGTGTATCAGATCCTGCTTGTAGACTGGCTGACTGACATCGGTATTGTAAACACAAGCTCTGTAGGCACGATGGAACCAACAGCACTTTATCTTTCTTTCAAGCAACTTTACTTCAATTGTGTATCATCATGGCTGAAATTTACAAATCGGTGAGATCGCACTGACAGCCAGCCACTTGATTTCCATGTTGAAGGCATAAATAATTATGTGTTTTAAATTGTAATGTATGTATTTACGTTAATGTATTTATGGTTATGTTTTTGTTATCTCTGTAACACCAGTGGCTTTTAGCCCCAGGTCATGTATGAAAAAGGGCTTTGGCTCGTACATTTATTTTATTTTATTTAAACAGCAGTTTGGAAAACCTTTGAGCCATAGGCTCATTTACAAAGGTACCTTGTCACAGTAAGACAAACCAAAATACACAGTATAGCAGTACAACACATAAGTATAACAGTAAATTAAGACATAGATACAAACAAGTTGGTACAGGTAGGATGGATGCAAACAATACCAGAGTTATGTCGTCCTTAGCAGCTTAGTAATAAGCTTTGTCATAAGTATTGAGTACGGCTTTGACTGGCGGCAGTTACAGCATCGGTGTTAATAAGCTGGTAACGTAGGAAGTTTTGAAGCACCATATAGTTGGAGCTCGGAGATGGAGGGGCAGTGTGTTGAACCAGGAGGGGCCCTAAAGCTGAAGGCTCTTTGGCTGTGAGAGGTCCTAACTCTAGGGATAACAAGAGAGGTTTTCCCAGAGGTCCAGTATGAACTAGTGGGACAGGCGATGGTGGTGGTCAATCCTGGTGGGGAAAGCCCAAGGAGGGTCTTTTTGTAAGGGTACAGGTAAGATATTTGAGGCGTGTGAGATCAAGTACCAGCGCTTTAGCATACAGTAGACAGGTGTGTTCATCCTAGGTGCTCCAGTAATTAACCTGCAGGCCTTATTCAGAGTAGTAGCGAATTTTATGGAGGGCGGTCTGATCAGCAGCACCATACACCGGCAGTCCATAGTCCACTAGGGACAGGATAGAGGAGGTGACTGTGAGTCGAAGAGCCTCCGGGGGGAGGCAGTGTTTATACCGATGTAAGATGCCCAATTGGATATTAGTGGCAGTGGCTAGGGCAGCGATGTGTCCATGGAAGGAGAGGGAGGGGTCAAAATGGATCCCTAGGTATTTATAGGAGCAAACTTGTTCGAGTGGGAATGAGGACCCAGAGTGAATGAGGAGTTTGAAGTTGCAAGACTTGTTTTGGGATGAGTGAAGAACATGGTTTTTGGTTTTTTAAGATTTATCACCAATCTATGTTCCTTGAACCAGCCCTCGGCTTCAGTGAAGGACTTCTGCAGCGAGTCCTAGAGGGCAGTAGGGTTACGATTTGAGGCAAGGATGACTGCATCATCAGCATACAATAGAATGTTCCCCGAGCAAGAGCGTGGAAGGGTGTTAAGGTAAAGGGAGAATAGTAAGGGGCCCAGAATGGAGCCCTGGGGAACCCCAGAAAAGATGGGACAGATGTCTGAGTAGGTCCCATTAATTTTTACACGCTGTGAGCGGTCAGACAGATAACTGGTGCACCAGGAAATAGGCCCAGCAGCAAAACCAGAGAGACTAAGGGCATCAAGAAGGAGGGGGTGGGAGACAGTGTCGAAAGCCGAGGTCAATGAAGACAGCACCAGCCAGAGAACCAGTGTCTAAGGAGGAGGGAGAAGTTGGAGAACCTAGGAGGGCTGTGTTGGTACTGTGACCACGGAAGCCATGCTGCTCAGGACAAAGGACATTGTAGGTGGAGAGGTAGTCAGAGATTTGAGAGGCCACCACTTTTCCAAGGCCTTGGAGAGAGAGAGAGAATGGAGATCGGTCAATAGTTTCCAGCCACAGTCCTATCTCCACCTTTAAGATAGGGGTGACAGTGGCAACTTTCCAGGCAGTTGGAACCTTCCCCAGGCAAAGAGAGTGGTTGATGAGGCATGTGATCGGGTAAGGACTGTGTCTAAGACCAGCCGTGGGATATACGGATCCAGGGTGTCACTGCCTGTACTATTACTCTTGAGGGCAGTGACAAGGTGCGCCTAAGTTCTGGGCAGAAACACGTGCGGAGGAGAAAATAAGGGCGAGAAAGATTTATGCAGGTGCTGGGGAGGAGGTCAAAAAAATTTGTAGGGAGTGATAGGGCTAAGGTCAGTGAATGAGGTGTTGAGGTGGTTGGCTATGAGGGCTGGGTCTGAGGAGATCACACCATTAATGTTGATCTGGGTGGGTGGGGGAGTGTGCACTCCATTTAACTATTTAATGTTATCCCAGAAGGTTCTGGGATTCCCCATGAGGCAGTGAGTGAGGACCGATAGTGCTCAGACTTGGCCTTTCTGATGGCCGAGTGCACTTGTTTGAGGCGGCATATAACCACCTGTCATTGGGCGGCCAGTCTCAATGGCACAGTGCCATAGGTTGTCCCTATGTTTGAGCTGGTGGATCAAAGCTGGGGTAACTCAGGGCATTCTTCCTTTTTAGAACGCGGGTCAACACTGGGGCAAAGATATCACAGGCATTATTAAAGTTTGGGTAAAGAAGGAGAGAGCTGTGTCGATGTCAGGAGTTGCCTGTATAGGAGACCAGTCAATTTGGGACAGAAGTTCCTTAAGTTTTATCAGTCCACCAGGTATTAGGACGCCGCATGTGGACCCGTGCTATCAGTTTGGGACTGAGGTTGACCAATGGAATAGAATGGGGGAGTGATCGCTGAGAGAGTCTGGGAGGACTTGTACATTGGGGATCTGATTAGGGCGGTTGGTGAGTACCACATCAAGCAGGGTACTGGAGCCTCTCTTGGGGTTAGTCCTGGTAGGGTGGGTAACTAGTTGCGTTAGGTCTATTGCAGAAAAGGAGTCTCGGGTAGAGGAGGAGGAGGGGCTGAGCCAGTTGACATTTAAGTCACCCACCAGAATTTGATCAGCAGAAGGAGGTAGAGAGGTAAGGTATTCTGTAAGACAGGCAATGGCCTGCGTTTGGTCCCTGGGGGGCACGTATGCAGTAGTCAGATAAAGGGGTCCCTTTAAAGGGTCAGGGGTTAGTTTCAGCGTAAGCGCCTGGGCCCCTGGAGTCAAGGATGGGAGTGGCAGGGCTAGTACGGGAGAGATTCCTTGACATAAATAGCGCAGCCGCCGCCCCGTCTCCCAACACGGTCGGACCGGAAAAGGGTGAAACCAGGAAGGGAGACTAGGGAGTCAGGGGAGGATTTCGACAGCCAAGTCTCAACCAGGGTGATGACATCAGGGTTAATTGATGTGACCAGGCATTGTAGTGAGTCAAACTTTTTTAGGAGGCTACAGATATTCATGGAGACCATGCATAGGCCTGTGGTGCGAGTTGGGGTGCTCCTGGGAACCGGGCCAGGGTTTGGATGAATGTTCCCTGACAGGAGTAGTAGCATGACTAACACCTGGCTGGGAGATGGTGAGGTTTTCCTCGATTGACATGAGAGGGGAGGGGGCTAAGGGAGCAGGGTGGGCAGGGAGGTACAGGAGGGAAAGCAAGAATAAGATACCCAGATGTGCCTGAGGTGAAGTGAAAGCTGGGAGGGCAGGGGGGACGGGGACACAGAGGTCCCACGGGCAGGGAGAGGAGGTTCAGGAGCAAGGGAGGGAGGGGTGCCAGGCACAGTGTGGACTAGCAGATGGGTAAGTGGGTACGTGCACTGCTAGTGGGATAGGCACAGGCAGAGCGTGAGGCAGGGCCAATACATCGTGGTGAGCAAGATCCCAGGGAAGTAGTGCTGTACAGGTAGGAGTAGGAGTAGTGAGGGCATAGGTCCCTCTAGTGGCCAGCAGGTATAACCTGCAAATGGGAAAGTGGGAGATAGGTTCTGGCAACAGGGCGTGATATCACCGGATGTGATGTCACAGGGTGGATCCTTAAATTGACAGCCGCCCTGGGTGGGAGGGTGGTTGGGGCGGGGCGGGCAGATGGCGCGGCGCCGGGCTGGCTAACACCCCTCTGCAGGTCCCAGACAAAGAGAAGAGGCTCTTTACCTCGAAAGTTATCAGGCTGGAGATTTGGCTTCCTCAGCTACTCAGGTGAGCTGCTTGTTGCTTCAGTTGCTTGATTGTCCAGTGCCTAGCTTGGGGGAGCTGCCTATGTTGTGGAGAAAACAAAGCCTCTCATTACTATGCAGCGGGAGAATATGTTGTGACTTACACAAAGGAGCTCCACTCTAAGCAAACAGGGCTATTCCAAAATGAGGTCACACTAGGACCCAGCTAACCTAATGCCTTCAGTAACAAGCACAATTAGCTCAATACCACCATATTAAACAAGTCTGATCTATATTAGCTGCTTGGTATATCTGGCTTTAAGATGAAATCAGCAATTAGCTCCAAATACCACCATATTAAACAAGTCTGATCTATATTAGCTGCTTGGTATATCTGGCTTTAAGATGAAATCAGCAAGGCAACTCTAGAAAAGCCAGTGAGTCCCTAGCTTTACACTTCAGCATTAGTAGCACAAAGAGAATCAAATAACAACCCCACCCAGTGGTGAACAGGAACAAAGTTCATAAAATATAAGTGCTCATCAGGTAGCACCCCTCTGCAGGCATCCAGATGAAGAGAAGAGGCTCTCTTTACCTCGAAAGTTATCAGGCTGGAGATTTGGCTTCCTCAGCTACTTACCTGGAAAGCAAAAGTTTAATAAAATACATCTATCTATCCGTGCAATTGTAATCTGTTTTCTGTACATGCAGCATGAGAATTTCACTTCTCTTCTCATTGGTCAGTCCTGCTCCTGCAGAAACTGACATCATCGCCCAAACCTAGAGCGGGCAAATTAATGAAGGCAGACGGCATGATCTCACTAGTAATTGTAATCACTGTCATTCACAAAAATACCATCAACAGCTTAATCTGGTTCAAGGTCAGTTGGCATTCATCTGTATCCCCCTCCCCCGGGTCCTGCCAGAAAATAGGCAGGATTTGTCTAGTGTACTTATCCGGTCAACAAAAAGTAAATAAATAAATAGATAAACAATACAGCTGCCTTTAGATTTGATTTGAACAAACATGCAATGTTTACTGTGTAAAAACCACAGCACATTCTTTCTTTTATCTCGTGCACCTGTAATGCAGATCAGCAACAAAATTGACGACAATATTGTATGAAGCGGGTGAAGCGCATTGCATTTGTAGCTATACCATAAGCCATTTGCTTTCTTTTTGTATACTTTGTGCAATCAGTAAATATTCTTTGCCCAACCCTGTCTCCCAAGTAGTCTACTAAATAAAATCCCACTTGCTGAGGTTGATAGTGTGTCATGTTAGAAGAATGGCATCTCAAAAATATATAGCCTGCTGGAGCAGCAGTTGGATTTCCGTCTGCAACGCCAGCAACCCAGGTTTGGGAATGAGTCCAGTCTGCTGGAGGGCCGGCTGGTGGGAGAAGGCTCAAACATCCCATGACTGCTCACCTTCTCTGAGGGAGGGGAGACCAAGGTTCACAGATTGCCTGACCCCGAGCAGAGGCTCAGGGTGTGACAAGTCCTGCAGTAGCAGGAGGGGCCGGTCCATGACATGGGGTGGGAATCAGCACATAGCACCTTGATGCCAGGGGCATGCCCCATGGGGGAGAAATTGGGAAAAAGCACTCCAAGCTCCAAGGAGACAGAGTACCAGGAACAGACCCCTCATGGCCTCGCACCGACCTCCCTTCCAGTTCCTGATGAAATCTGGATTGTTGGGGTGTACCTGTCCCACCTCGTCCCCACCTGGGGGGGAAGCCATGGCTCCATGGGGTGAGCACAAGAAGGGTGAAGATAGGTGGTGGAGGCGGGAGCTGTCTCCATAGGTGCCCTGATGAAGTGGAGCATGGGGAGAGGGGGAGGATAAATAGAATTAAAAAAAAATATATATATATATATATATATATATATATCAAACTTCTTCAAGTGACTTACTGAGTTTCTTTCTGCAGGCGGGGGGGTGTCACAATCTGGTGCAAATGTAGCTCAAGTTTTGTCATACCCCAGTTAGCATGGTAATGTCAAAAACTCACCAGTTTTCCTTTCCCTGCATTGTCATGCAGTGGCCATTTAACTGCACATCCACAGGGCTCGTTGGATTCTATGTACTAAATCTGGATATTTAAACCAAATAAAGAGGAGGTGAAGGACAGTAAATTACTGAGGACACCCATGTGCATTTTGCAAAGTTTTATAAGCAGCATATGGCAGGTAGAGTCAGACCCACTGGTAAACAACTGGGACATTTAATTGGAGAAGCACATGCAGGAGCCAACACTGAAGTTGGGATTCTACCATGATCTGGAGAAACACTGCTCAGCTCGTTGATGGGCAGCGTCATGCAGATGAAGGAAGGAAGGCAGCCACTGTCTCAGAGAGGCAGCTACCTCTTTTCAGCTATTCAAAGTTTCCACCAATCAACTGGCAGAGCAGTATTATGGTCAGCCTCACTGATCATTGGACTGTCATAGTCAAGGCCATTGCAGCTTGAGCTGCATTGGACCCAACAGTGACACACCTCTAAAATGCAATATCACAGCACTATGCTCGCTTTGCACACGCGCAAGGCTGATCATAGGACCACTCTGGACTTTGCCTGGAAACTGCATTTTCTTATGCTTTCTGTGATGTTAGCATCTCAATAGTTTTACAACACCATAAATGGAAGTTAATAATGGCCTGGCACCAGAGAAAGGACCGCATCTTTTTGAGCATTGTTCTGTCCAGCCTGGTTACACATTTGCCATATTTTCATAAATAAACAAAGGCAAAACTAGAATACTATCTGCATGCCACTGTAGCATAGCTAATGAGCTTAGGCAGAGCAGAAACATTTACCACATTTTTGGTCTTAAAGGAGAGCTCTCAACTCCCCAAGAAAAATGCTGCAAGACACAGGCAACTAGTAAGGGAAACCACTCATGAAGGGGCAGTACTGGACCTTGTACTCACTAACGGGGGCACGGTTGCAGATGTCATGATAGGAGGCCACCTGGGGACCAGTGATCACCATACAGTGTGGTTCAATATAAGAACTGTGGCAGAATCTAACCACACAAAGGCAAGGACCCTGGACTTCAGTAGAGCCGATTTTAAAAAGATGAGTGAATGCCTCAGAGGTGCCCTGGTGGGGGGGGAGGACTTGGGTGGAGTGGAGGAACAGTAGGTGAAGCTAAGAGGGGCAATAGTGAAGGCAATAAACCTCTGTGCCAGGCAAGTGAGCAAACGCAAAAGGAAAAAGAGACCACTATGGTTCTCAGAAGAGGTGGTGGGGGAAGGTAAGGGCAAAAAAGTTAGCATTCTGGAGGTATAAGAAGACAGAAGAAGAATAGGGAGGTGTATCAGGAGAAACAGAGGGAGGCTGGGAAGGCAGTAAGGAGGGCAAAGGCACAAATGGAGGAGAGAAATGAGAATAGCCCAGGCAGAAACAAAAGGGAACTAAACATTTTTTAGGTATGTAAGTGGAAAAAGGAAGATTAGGAGAGAGATTATAAGGCTAAAAAGGAAGGGGGATTGGGTGGAGGGGGACCAGGAAAAAGCTGACATCCTAAACAATTATTTTTGTTCAGTGTCCACAGAGGAAGGAGAAGAAGAGGGGCCACAGAAAAGAAACAGGAGCATTGGAGGTAGACACTAGTCCATTTTCAGAGAAGAGAGTCCTGAAGGAACTTGCAAATCTGAAAGTGGACAAGGCCATGGGGCCAGATGGGGTGCATCCTAGGATATTAAAGGAGCCAAAGTTTTATATTCAGGAAGGATTTAGAGCTATATGAGATCCTTTAATAGATTGTTTGAAATCAACATAGGACAATGTCTTTTCCTCCCTTTACAGCCTCCATTAAGTTTTTTAGGCTCATTGGTTGTATCTTTTGTAATCCTTTCATCTGATAGACTGAGCCGCTATGGTAACTGAAAACTCTGTACTCAGGAATATGATGACTGGTGAATGATTCCCTGGAATAAATAGGGTAACATACCATTGTCTGATTCTGGGAAAAAAAAGGATCTTGAAGGAGCTCAGGGAGGTACTGGCTGCACCTCTTACAGTCCTTTTCAACCACTCACTGGAGACAGGAGTGGTTGCAGAGGACTTAAGGAGAACAGATGTAGTCCCCCTTCACAAAAGTGGTAGCAGGGAGGAGGCTGGCAACAATAGGCCAGTCAGCCTGACTTCAGTGGTGAGGAAAGTAGCGGAATCACTACTGAAGGAAAGGACTATGTAATACCTTGAATCTAGTGGCCTACAAGATTCGAGGCAGCATGGATTCACAAGGGGGAGGTCATGTCAAACAAATCTGATAGATTTCTTTGACTGGGTGACCAGGTAACTGGAACAGGGTGGAGTGGTGGATGTGGCGTACCTAGATTTCAGTAAGGCCTTTGACACTAGTCCACACAGGAGACTCGTAAGCAAACTGAGCAGCCTAGCAGTGGGTCCAAAGGTGGTAAACTGGGAATGAAATTGGTTAGGGAATAGGAGACAGAGGGTGGTGGTAAATGGAGTTCACTTCGAAGAACGGAGGGTGACAAGAGGGGTGCCACAAGGATCAGTACAGGGATGAGTCTCCCTTTAATGTCTTTATTAGCGACATTGCAGAGTGGCTAAATGGGAAGTTTTGTTTTTTTTTGTAGATGACACTAAACTCTGCAATAGGGTAGACACTCCTGGAGAGGTGGAAAAAATGCGTAATGATCTGAAAAAGTTAGAAGAGTGGTCAGGGGTATGGCAGCTAAGTTTCAATGCAAAAAAAGCAAAATTATGCACTTAGGGCACAGAAACCCAGGGATGGAGTAGAAAATGGCGGGAATGGTATTGATGACCACCAAACAGGAAAAAGACCTAGGGGTAATCATATCTGATGACCTCAAGGTGGCCAGGCAGTGTGACAAGGCAGTTGGGAGAGCTAGTGGGATGCTTGGGTGCATAGGGAGAGGTATCACTAGCAGAAAGAGGGAAGTGGTGTTACTTCTGTATAGCTCACTGGTAGAATCTTACCTCGAGTACTGTGTCCGGTTCAGGAGACCTCATCTCCAGAAGGACATAAGCAGAGTGGAGGCCATCCAGAAGAGGGCAACTAAAATGGTACAGGGTCTGCATAAAAAGTCCTATGAGTACAGACTGAAAGACCTCAGTACGTACACCCTGGAGGAAAGAAGGGAGAGAAGGAATATGATAGAAACTTTCAAATACCTTACAGATATAAATAAGGTACAAGAGGGATGCATTTTTCAGAAAAAAAGATGTAGAAGGACAAGGGACATGCTATGAAGCTGGAGGGGGTAGACTCATGGGAGATGTGAGGAAGTACTTCTTCATGAAAGGAGTGATGGATGCTTGGAACGGCCTCCCTGCAGAGCTGGTAAGATCAGAAACTATAGTGGGGTTAAAGAATGCATGGATTAAGCATAAGGAAACAAAACCTTAGTAACAAGGCATGAGGTCACGTGATGCTAACTTCCTGAGCAGCAGCAGAGGCTTGGAGCTCCCTACTCCCATCAACCTTATTCATTCCAAATCTGTGATTCTCGAAGAACAAATCCAACAATCTACACACCAACTGATCTACTATACTCCGCCTATTGGCCTCAGGGCGATTTTTTACTACAGTCCTCGAATATACAAGAGGATGGAGGCGGAGAAAAAACAGGCCGCAATCCGGCATACACCACCAGCTACTCCTGAAAAGCTGCCTAAAAAGGCGAGGAACCAACTCGGCTCTACTTCCGATAAAATGGGTGATAAGGCACAGCCACCTAATCTTCTCACCGAGGAGAAATTTCTGCAGGAATTAACTCCTCTGAAAGATGTACTACAAACTCTCACTTCGGAACTCAAATCTATTCGGGGAGACCTCTCCTCTCTCACCACGAGGGTGTCTAATTCAGAGGCTAGAATCCACTCCCTGGAACAATGGAAAACCAGGGCAGAATCCAATCTGGTTACACTAAATCAACAGGTCAAAAAATTACAATTAAAAATGGAAGACCTGGAAGGCCGCAACCGGAGAAACAACCTACTTATTTTGGGTCTCCCTGAGCTTGAGGAGGGATCCACTCCATTGCTTTCCTTCAAAAATTTCTAGCCAAAACAGTGGGCCCTTCACCTCTCAACCCCCACTACCACCTGGAAAGAGCACACAGATCCCTGAGACCCAGGCTTTCGTCAGGATGTCCCCCACGACCAATGATTATGAAGTTCCTCAGTTACATCGAAAGGCAGCATGTTCTTACCAAATCCCGAGAGCTGCAATCCATTATGTGGAGACCGGCCAAACTCCATATCGCTCAGGATCTCCCCAAGGAAACCAGAATGAAGAGAACTGCATTCCATCCCGTCGTCCAGAAGTTAATCGCCGCGGACATACCTTTCAGAATGATGTACCCTGCCACCCTCAAAGTCACAATCGGGGACAACTCCAAAAGCTATGACTCCCCGGATTCGGCTTATAAAGATCTGTCTGCCAAACTCCCCAATCTCTTCAAGTCAAATAGCTGAATTTCCAGTCTCCAGCTCCAGTTTTAAGGCGATGTCCTAACTTGACTTTTCTGTGTCGGATATTTTATTTTACCTGGGTGACTGGTTCCGGTGTTGTCCTGATGAGCGGAGAACCCTCGGCGACCCGGATGGAGGTTAGGGTAGGCCACGTTGCTTCTGACCCTGGTCATTTACCGGAACCAAATAGAGGTTGGTAACAAGATTTAGCCTGGCTGTTTTCAGTGAGAGACCAGTTTGGTCCCCCCATAACTGTTCCCGGGAAACACTATAGAAATGGAGGGACAGAATCTCAGCTCTCAGCCCATCCTGCCATTCCCAGTTCTCTCTAGCAGCCCGGTCAAAGGGGTGAGTGAACTCCTTTTCTTTTGGGCTTTTTCTTTGAAAATAATAGGTGATTATCCGTGTAATCACAATCGCTATCTAATGACCATGAGGTTGGTTGATGGGGGGGTAACAGCTCTGAACCGCTTGTAGCTGCTAGTAGGTTGCATTCTGAGAACTTATAGAAGGGGGTATGTAAACCCAGTCTCACTGGGACCATCCTTGATTTACTTGGCTCAGATGAAAATCACCTTTTTGTCTTTGTTTCTGGTCTTTTGGAGACCCTTTAACCTACAATAGGTTAGTAGCAAATGGCATACTGGGTTTACAATAGGGACCTGGTCCTCAGGCTTCTACCATAATTACTTTCAATTTTCAATTGTTTATGCCTGGTACCAGGATGTATATAGTTGGGTAGGCTTAGTAAGGGGTTATAATAGGGAGGGGGTCGGGATGGTTGACCTGTCTGCCTCCTTGCATGTTTTATATTAACTTGGATCTGCACTGTCTGTCTATGGCACAACTACATTTGATAACTATTTTTTGGCAGGTCACAATGGGTTGGAGTGCTGGATTTAGAGTGTGCTTTTTCTATTGGGCTACAGTTGTGAGTTCTATTGACTGTCTTTCTGTTATCCTGTTTTTAAAATGGCTATAAACTCTGTCAAAATCATATCATGGAATGTACGTGGGCTCAGGGAGAAAATCAAGAGAAACCAAGTATTTAATCATTGTGACTTATTTCAAACCGATATCCTATCTTACAAGAAACTCACTTAATTAATTCAGAGGCTAAATGGTTGTCTAGATCTGGCTTTTCACAGGTATTTGTTGCAAATGGGTCAAGTTCCAGTAGAGGTGTCATATCCTCATTAAAAACTATGTCATGTTTCTGGTAGACACAGCAATAATAATTGACCCAGAAGGCAGATTCATACTGATCAAGGGATCCCTCAATAGCGGTATCGTCGTTCTTGGCTTAATCTATGCTCCAGTAGGAGGTAGCTCTGAATTCTTTATGACCCTAGCAGATAAAATAAGTACCCTTCTTCCCTCCCAGCTCATACTAGGTGGAGATTGGAATGTTCCACCATCCCACCTACTAGACAAAGTCCCAGAATCAAGTCGTCCGCCTACTCCAGTTCAAAGGTCCCTACTAGACTTTCTACATACACTAGGGTTGTGTGACCTCTGGCGTCTCTCCAATCCCTCCCTTCGGTCCTTCTCTTTTTTCTCTCAACCCCACGGTTCCTGGTCCAGAATAGACTACATTTTGATTAGCAAAACCCTCCTTCCCGGCCTCCTTCAGTCTGGTATCGAGCCGATTGTGCTCTCCGACCATGCAATAGTATGGGCAAGAATCTCCCCAGATCTGAACTTTCAAAGGGATACTATCTGGAAGCTCAACACTCAACTCCTTAAGGAACCCCAGTCAGTGACCCACATTAAAACCCTCATCTCTCACTTTCTCCAGAGCAATGTTAACTCTACCCCGTGATTCAACATTATTTGGAGCTCCCTAAAATGCTACCTAAGAGGCGAATTAATTAAATTGGCCTCGATGAGGAAAAGAACTAGACAATCTCGTGCCTCCCTATTAATGACCAAGATCAAGGAGCTTGAAAGCTCTTATTCCACTTCCTCTTCTTTGTCATCCCTCGAGGCCCTCTTAGCAGTCAAAAACGAATATACGGATCTCCTTAAAGAAAAAGCCGAGTATAGCTTACTTAAGACCCAAACCAAATATACTGAGCAAGGCGAAAAGGCCGGCAGGCTCTTGGTCTTAAGATTGCGTACACTAGAGAGCTCCAGACTAATCCGGCCCTGCAATCCCTGAAGGCTCCATTAAAACCTCTCCCAGGGAAATTGCACAGATTTTTGAGAATTACTATAGAACCCTCTACAGCATGCCTCCTTCTTCTGCTTCTTTCTCAGATGTATCAGCCTATCTGGCAGATCTCAACATTCCCCAACTTTTGCCTTCTCATAAAGAAACCCTGACCTCCCCTATTTCACTCTCCGAGATAGAAAAAGCTATCGCTTCCATGGCCCCAGATAAAGCACCAGGCCCAGATGGGTTTCCCTCAAATTTTTACAAGGTTTTTTCCAAAGAGCTTGCCCCTTTACTCCTCAAGCTATACTACTACATCTTTTCTACCGCCACTCTGGACCCCACTCTTCTCGAGGCCACCATTGTCTTAATTCTCAAACCTGATAAAATTCCTACAGATCCAGCGAGTTACCGACCCATATCCCTTCTAAACTGCGATATGAAAATTCTCTCCAAGGTCTTGGCCGAGCGGATTAAGAAAATCTGGACCCACCTTCTTAGCCCAGAACAAGCTGGATTTGTCCAATCTCACTCCCCAGCAGATCACCTCAGAACCCTTTCTCATATTTCTCACATCGCCCAATCATCCCATCTTCCAATGGCCCTGATTTTGCTAGATGCAGAGAAAGCATTTGACAGAGTCAATTGGTCTTTCCTTTGGGCTACGCTGGCCAAGATGGGCTTCCCAACCTCTTTCCTCAAATGGATCCAGGTTTTGTATAAATCCCTTTCGGCCAAGATATACTGTAATGGTGTTTTCTCCTCTCTTTTCCATCTTCACACTGGTACCAGACAAGGCTGCCCTCTCTCACCCTTCTTGTTTAACCTGTATCTCGAACCCCTTCTTCTTAAGCTTAAATCTTCCCCACTTATTCAAGGTTGTTTGATACATCAACAAGAGTTAGTCCTCTCAGCCTATGCTGATGACATACTTCTCCATGTTACTCATCCCTACACTTCTCTAGGACATGCGCTGCAACTTATCACTCAATATGGCAACCTCTCTCAATACAAATTGAATATATCAAAATCCTAAATACTCCCATTGAACACCCATACATATAAACATGAACTTACTAAATTTGGTATGAGATGGTCCCCTAAATCGATTAAATACCTAGGCATCCACTTTACCTCAGATCCCTCTTTGCTTAGGAAACTTAACTTAGATAGCCTTAAGACTCATATCCAGCTAGATTTACAAAGGTGGTCTAATCTCCCTATTTCTCTGTGGGCTAGGATTAACATTATTAAGATGAACATTCTTCCCCGTATCTTTTATCCCCTCAACCTACTAGGCCTCTGGTTACCGCTCTCTTACTTACATCAATTTCACACAATCTTCTCAAAGTTTATTTGGCGAGGGAAAGCAGTTTGACGTTCCTTTCTCAAGCTATCCCTCCCCTAAGGATAAAGGCGGTCTTAGACTTCCCAACATAGCACTTTATCATTGGACTGCCCACCTTTCTAAACTAGGTAGATGGTACTCAACCCATGCTGAATCATTTCCTCCGATCTGGCTTCAAATTGAGAGGCAGATCCTTTCGGAGACTAAAATCGATCTCTATGCAATTTTCTATACTCCTACCTCGGTGCTTTCACATTGGCTATCCGACCAAACAATTTTCACATCTCTTAAATCTCTTTTTCAATGCCTATATTTCCTTAAAATCTTCCCTAAAATGGATCTAGCACAACCCATCATCCTCAACCCCAATATCAAACTGGGCAACTCAATAATCACCCCTGAGTGGCTTCCACAAATTAAAGAAACTACTCTAGAATGCTACTATGACCAAGGCTCCCTCCTCTCATCCCCCAACATATTAGCTAAATTTGCTATCCCCAATAAGATCTTCAAATTATACCAACTAAGACATCTTATTGCTGCTTAAATTTGGCTCACAATTTTGAGAACCTAAGGTCCAATCCTTCCTCTCTCACATCTTTACCCTTGCCTCTAAACCACATTCCATTTCTCTAATATATTCCTTTCTACTGGACTACAAATTCCGATTCGATCGAAGGTTCCAGTATCTGGCTTTACTCCAGATTCCACCCCCAATTGGTCCCAAATTTGGAAGGACCTGCACAAATACCACACCCAAGATAGGTTTAGACTCACCCAATATTACATATTAAACAATATGTACTATACCCCAAAAAATTGTTCCGTCTTAATAAACTATCTCTCTCCCTCTGCTCCAGGTGCTCACATAGTGAAGGGAATTCCCTACATATTTTCTGGCACTGTAATAAGGTTGTCCCCCTGTGGGCCTCTATTCAGGACAATCTAGATCCTATACTTGGCTTTACCAACCTTTTTACTCCTGATATATGTATTCTAGGGGACTACTCTACCATAGATTGCTTGGAACGCCGATACCACATGGCCTTTGTGTCTATAGTGGTCAAAAGACTAGTCCTTAAACATTGGACCGACCAACTGACCCTGACCTATTCTGAGTGGTTGGCGGAACTTTCAATTTGCTTCAACATGGAGAGGCTTGTGGCCAGCTCACGCAATCGTATGGACCTGTTCCACAAAAAATGGGGCAATTTGTATGCGTTATATTTGCACCAATGATCTCTTGAAGTCCTCTCTGATGCCCATCGTGGTTTCTTCCTTCCTTCTCCATCTACTTCCTCGGTTTTGACTACAGGGTCAAGTTATGATTTAGTTGTGAACTGGTTAATAGAACTAGACATACAATTGTGTTGCACACTCTATCAGGGTTTTTGTGGGGGTGGGTACCTTATGGTTGGTAGTAGGGTGGTGGATGGGGTTGTTTTGGGAAGAAGAAGATGGGGGTTGAGGGAGGGGTTTGGAGTTGTTGGGGTGTTGTTTTCTCTTTTATTTTATTAATTTAGTTATACCATGTATGGATACTTGACATTAATGTGTAATGACCTGTCAATGTAGGTTATGTTAAAATCAATAAACTTGAATTTCAAAAAAAAAAAGTAATAAGGCGCATGGGGCAGAGCTGGATATCAGGTAGGGTCTGTGGGAATGCAGTAGGCAGGGAAAAATGGGCAGACTAGGTGGGCTAAGCAGTCATTATCTGCCATCAAATTCTATGTTTCTATGTTTCTTTGTTACACATACAGTAGGTCCTGATTAAGCAAACTGCTGGTAAATTAAAATTCTTAAATAACTTACTTGTGTGCTGTAATTCATTTTATCTGGTTGATCCTGCAATCCAGCCTGCCCACCATGACCGCTGATTATCATTCCCAGTGTCTCTTGTGGCCAGCCCTCTGATGACAGCATAACGGGCTAACATGCAGTGGACACCTAAATGCCTTATAGCTCTGCGTAATGTTAATACTGTCATACAGCACATTATAACTGAGGAGCATGCTTCCCTTAGCTAATTGGTACCAGCAGCATATGTGTGTTCTGTCATCCCTCTTCCCTCTTTTCGAACTCCTCCTGGGTACACTCTTTTGTGCTGCTTACTTCCCATGTTCATTGGTGGAAGTAACTTCTTCTCCAAAGCTAAGCAATACTCCTGTCTTGCCACTTCTCAGCCATTTTCTCCCTCTCAGCTTCAGGTGAGCTTAGTCCTTGATGAGCCAAATATAAATTGGCTGTCCCTTCTAGCAAAAAATACCATTTACTAAAAAGAGTCCCTTAATCTCATGTTGCTTATTATCCGGCCCACCTGTCTCAACCCCCACTCCAAATATCACTCCCTCATTGACTGGGTGCTATCCTCACATCCCCACTGTATTTTTCCACTGGTACTCTATCAGATGCTTCCAGTTACCATTGCATGGTCTACTGCATCTGTAAGATCTGTCACACTAAAGTCCTATCAAAATTTGTCTGGTCTAGGTCACTCAAGTCTGTGGAGCTCCATTCCCTGCTAGACAGCCTTTGGGCCATTCACTGGTCAGTGCTCACATTATCCACTGATATAAATGTTGCTTTAACATCTTTTTTGGCCAAACTAATTGCAACATGGGACAAACATGCCCTTCTCAGGAAGTCTCATGGTCATAGGTCTGTGGGTTCCACCTTCTCTTGATCTCTGCTGATTTTAATGATCTGCTCAAAGCTTGGGATTCTGCCTGGCATCTCCACAAAGTCTCAGGCTCTCCTGAGGACTTGATAATATACAAACAACTATGTAACACCAGCATTAAGACCACAGGGAAAACAGATCAATCTTCTTTGCCTTCAACCTTAAGAACAATCATAAATCACCTTATAAACTCCAAAAGGTTATTCACTGCCTTCTTGACCCCATACCCACTCTACCTCCCCTGTCTTCAAGTTTGGAAATTCATCTATTTCTGGCCCAACTGTGGTTGCCAACACCTCTTTTCATAAAGGGTTTTCTCCCATGGTTGATGCAGGTGGGCTTCTCATTCCTATCCCCACCTCCCCTGCCCAGCACCTACCTTCTCAGGACTCACCTTTTCCTGAATTCCCCCATGTATTGCTCCCACAATGGCAGGACTGGGAGGGGGAGGGCTGTCCTCCCCCACCCAGTGACAGTTATACAGAAGTGGGTCTGGTGGTCCAGGTGGTGGTGCAGGGATGGAGCCAGGCAGGCAGGGCTTCATGGAGCCTGTGCCTACCCTTTTTTTCTGTTTTCTCCCCTTGGACCCCAACTGTGGTGGCACATACAGTAAATGTGTGCATGTGAAGGTGGACAAATGCTGCGAAACCCCAGCACCTCCCTTCTATGTCACTTGAGCTACTACCCAGCCTCCAAAAGGTGGTACCCAAGGACTAAGATGGCATGCCTCCCCACCCCCGGAGAGGAGAGCTTCTAGCAAAGGCCTGATCCTCTCCCCACCCATGTGATCCTGGCACCCCAGGCTCCTCTTTAGCCTTGTATCTCTAGAGGGAGATCTAAATCATACCCTAGACATATCGGGCTTGATCTTATATGTTTCAGACTGCCACAAGCCCCAGGTGCACTGACACATGGCACATTTGGCTTGCGGCAGTCTGAAACCAACAATGGGATTTATTTGCTTCATAAGCCACACATGCCACGAGTTAGACCAGCTTTTGCTGGTCTAACTTCGTGGACCTTTTTACAGGGTTTCCACCAAATATTTGGTGCAAGCTGCCATAAAAAAAGGTAAATGTTGCAAATGCATGCAGCCTTTGAGAATCGGGTGCAAGGTGTGCCAATGGGGTCGGTGCAGTGCAAGGTTTGGCACAGGGCTTCTTCAAGACCTGTATCAAGTCTCCGAATATTAAGCCCAACAAGTCCAAAAAAAGTAAAAGAACACAACCTGCTACATCAGAGACTGTAAATATTTTAGAAAGCTCCAGTACTGAAGACAGCACCTCAGAGGAAACCGCTATAGCCAGCTCATCGCGCAGGGTGTGTTTTACTCCAAAATCCTCAGGCAAAAAAAGTGAAGGAAAAATCAAAACCTCAAAAGGGAAACAAAACAAGAAGAAAACAAGACAAGGCAAAAGTTGTAGCGAAAGGAAATACAAACACGCTCAACAAGAGCATGACAAGGAGTAGCAAGTTATAAACGTCATGCCACACACGCTTACCCAATCACAGAGAAAGGTACTGCAAAAAGGACTATCCTTTGTTCCGAGTACTAAACTAGACAAATTTAAAATCAGCATTGATGCGGAAAAATGATTCAGGAAAATCCAAATAAGGGATATTTTTTTTTTGCAAGAAATCCACAGTAGGAAATTGCAATGGATGGTACGTCACTTCCACCTTTGGACAATACTGTCATGGATAACCAGGTGAGCTCAGTGTGGGATTTGGATACAACACTCCTGGATTTTTCAGATAACATGGAGTCATCAGTTATATTTGGTGACAGTTGGACATGGAAGGATTGGGATAACTATATTGCTCTGGACTCCTTACTAAATGAAGTGAGTACAGGACATTTAGGTAATAGTGCACCAGTATTAGTCTATATGATATGAACCGACAAGATTTCTGTAAATTGCGCAAGTCACTGTTCTCCCCGAGGTTGGACTTTTGTCTGACTAATGTTAATCCTGTTATCAGTACATACAAAAAAATTGTTTGCAAAGAGGTAGAAAAACATCTTAGAAGCTAACAGCATCAGTAACCATAGGAAGATGACACCTAGTAAGATACAGGTACTGCACGAGTTAGAGGGAATTAAAGATATGGGGCCAGATTTTCAAAGACCAGGGAAGGATGTACGGTGCTTACATTACATAAAAATTATGCAAAGGGCACATTGCGACAGATCATGCATCGTTCCCAAGTTTACATTGCTGCTTGTGTTGAAAATGGGGCTGCCTACATCAGATTAGTTTGCACTGGGCTTGCAGCACACAACAAGCTGTGCCATGGCAGAGAGGGGGCTTGCAGCATGCAACAAGCTGTGCCATGGCAGAGAGGAGGCTTGCAGCACGCAACAAGCTGTGCCATGGCAGAGAAGGAGCTTGCAGCACATAACAAGCTGTGCCATGGCAGAGAGGGGGGGCTTGCAGCATGCAACAAGCTGTGCCATGGCAGAGAGGGGGCTTACAGTGCACAACAAGCTGTGCCATGGCAGAGGGAACACAGCACACAACAAGCTGAGCCATGGCAGAGAGGGGGCTTGCAGCATGCAACAAGCTGTGCCATGGCAGAGAGGGGGCTTGCAGCATGCAACAAGCTGTGCCATGGCAGAGAGGGGGCTTGCAACACACAACAAGCTGTGCCATGGCAGAGAGGGGGCTTGCAGTGCACAACAAGCTGTGCCATGGCAGAGAGGGGGCTTGCAGCACACAACAAGCTGTGCCATGGCAGAGAGGGGGCTTGCAGCATGCAACAAGCTGTGCCATGGCAGAGAGGGGGCTTGCAGCACACAATAAGCTGTGCCATGGCAGAGAGGGGGCTTGCAGCACGCAACAAGCTGTGCCATGGCAGAGAGGGGTCTTGCAGCATGCAACAAGCTGTGCCATGGCAGAGAGGGGGCTTGCAGCACACAACAAGATGTGCCATGGCAGAGAGGGGGTTTGCAGCACTACACAGATGCACCATCCCCATAATTGGGATTCTGGAACCCAGAAGATCCCGCCAGTGCTTAGGCCAACCAGAGCTGGTCTAACAGCCAGGTGTGCCAACACCGTCCTTAGCCTGTGGACTGCCAAAGAGACCTTACAGCCCATGCCAACTGCATGTCGTACACTGGGGCAAGAAAAGTACAGTACGATTTTATAAGGTCTACACTCTGTGTCCTCTTGTTATGTGAAACATAACCTTGCCCCGAGTATGAACATATCTCTCTGCCTGTGCTGTCCTAGAGAAATAGTGAGACTGGCATGCAGCAGCTGTTCCCCCTCCCTGAGCTGTCCTTCTGCTGGTCACCTGCTGCATGAAGGGTAGACAATTAGTGAGCAGCAGGCCTGTCTAATGTCAACTCACCTCAGGACAGCAGCATGCCACTATAACTCCACATTAGATGCAGGCAGGTACAGTACAGTACAGCACAACAGCTAAGATCACCCAGGTATTTTGTCTGTATTCTCAAGGGCATATCTGAGACCCGTGGTGAGGCATTACAGCCACCATCACTGTCACCGTAGCTTCCATCAAACCAGTCCCTTTTGTTATGTGTTGGATGCAGTGGACCGCTTGCAGCAGCTGTGGGGACTTTGCCTCCAGGAGTGGTGGTGCAGTAAAATCTGGTGCAGTGTCACTGGTGCACCAGGCTTTGCTAATACCAGGCTTGCATCATTCTAAAGTCCCTTTGAAAATTCTGCCCATGGTCTTTAAGGCAGCAGACAGGGGATGGGGGATTTTATTTATTTATTTTATTTAGTTATTGTTGTATTGTAATGGTAATGAAAGATTTTTACAGGGAGAAAGTTCTAGAATTATTACAGGGCACCAGAAATTACAGAAAATCACAATCTTATCCACTGCCAGCATTTAAACATGAGCTGTTACAGTTATTGGACAAGGCACATATTTCAGGTGAAATAAGTGAAACTGAACATGAATATTTATTTCCCCAATTGCCCCTGACACCAGCTTTGCACATTCTTCCCAAAATACACAGACTATGTCAAACTAGTTGGTCGCCCTATTGTGTCTAGGGTGGGAACCCTCACAGACAATCTCTGCAAGTTTTTTGACCTTTTTCTTGTAGAGGAGTGTAGTCTGTTTGAGATCCCACCTCCGAAATACCATGTATGTCCTAGATAAATTGGCAGATTTTACTTGGTATCCAGATTACATGTGGCTAAGCATTGATGTAGCCCTTTTGTACACTTCAATCCAGCATCAAGATGGGATCACAACATGCAGGTATTACTGCCAGAGGCATCCACTGCAAAATATAATGCCTATCAACTTAATATTGGGGTAACGGTTTATTTTAAGTATCAGTTAACTGCAGTGTAGCTAGTATACTGATTTTGATAATAAATAGTATGTTCAATGTTGTGGCAGAGCAATGAAGGCAGCCGTGGCCCCCTCATTTGCAAATCTTTTTCTGGGGTTATGGGAGAAAGATATAGTTGTATGCAGAATACGGTTCTTTCTCTGACAAAATTTGGAAATGGTATAGGTTTACTGACAATGCAATTTGTGTTTGGCATGGTTCAAAGTCTGAAGCTGAGGCATCCATGAAATGGTTAAACACCAATAATCTGAATTTACATTTTACTCAATCTTGACCCCAAATCAATTAATTTCTTGACAACATGTTAATGACTAATAGTAACAAGGTAACATGAAAGGGCTACAGAAAGTCAACTGTGATAATATTATTGGCAAGCAGCTCACACCCAAAATCCTTTAAATATTCAACCCCCAATGGGCAGCTTTTGCATCTTAGGCACATGACTTTGGGGAATTTTTTAAACAATCTGAAGATCTGAACAACTCTTTGGGGGTACAGTGCAAATGTACCTGACTCTGCCTTAGAAAGAGCAAAAGCAGTTGAACGGAGTACACTGTTAAAACCAAAACCACTGAGAGCAACACTTCATTCTGCTTTGTGAGTAATACAGTACCTTGCTAGTAATATTTTAATGTGGTTACTCAATACTGTCCTATACTTTCAGGTGAGCAAGCATTAACAGCAACAATTGTAATAAACCAAGAACAACAATCAGTTGGGGTCCAAACATAAAAGATAAATTGGTCAGAAGCCAGTTTGCAGCACAAAAAACAGACATCATAACTTGGATACCACTATGGCCACGAGCAATGTTTAAATGTGGCAATTGTAATATTTGCACCTTTCGCCACCAGGGCAGTTTTTTACTCTGCCTTCATGTGATAAAAGTGTAGAAATTCAACAATTCATTTCTTGCAATACTAACTTCATTGTATGTGACTTGTGCAGCCAGCTGTAACAAATTGTATAAAGATTGCACTATACGTCCATCAAACAAAAGGTTCAGAAACATGCCCACATCAAAAAGGGCAATTAGGAGAGCGCAGTCGGTGAACATTTCCTACTTTATCACAACATTAGCACCAACGATCTGAAGTTAGTGAAATTAGAACAAGTTAAGGCTGGCAAGAGAGGTGGAGACAGGCTAAACTGGCTGTTACAGAGAGAGAGCTACTGAATTTTCTCTTTGAATAGCCTGCAGCCAAATGCTTGAACCTTAACTGGGACCTAAAACTCTTTTTATAAGGCTTTCAGTGACACTGTGCTCCTAGAAGATACTAGAAATTGTTGCATTTCTAAATAGGTGTAGCATACACAAACTCATTAACATCTCATTGCAACTGAATTTGGAATACCTCCTCAGCCCTCTCCCCCAATTAAAAATAGACTACTCACATATTTGAAATACTGGATATCCACATAGGGGGTGGCTATGTAATGCTTTTTGATTGTCTTCCTTGAATTCATTCAAGTTTTGTAATGCTATTTTGTCTCAGTATAAGCAATAATTTTGGTTTTACCTTTATAAAATTTAAAAGAAAAATCAAATGTGCATTCTTTGTTTTCTTCATGAATTCTAATGTTTTCTTCATTTCCCTTTTACAGCTGGAGGCTTGGAGAGTGCAGTATTTGTCTATACAAAATTCCCCATTATGGTACCTGGCTGTCTGCAACAGTAATGGGGGCAGCTCCCAACTTTGGTTTGACCTAACTTTCTATTACTAAAACAAGCAGTCGTTCATCAATTGCTGTCACTGTATCTGTTGTATATGCACAAGGAGACCAGCTGTTGCCAATTGTTTGTTTCTTGCTTTTTAGAATTTCTCCACAGGCTTGCAATAGGAATTTCTAACATGAATATGCATAGTGTTGTAGATTTTAGATTACACCTGTCTCTGGTCCTTTTGGCATTTCATTGACACCGCTTTTCAATTATTCATGTGTACATGAATCGTGAATTGCGTAAATATGATTTTGTATGTTTCATTGTAATTGCTATTTATCACTGAGGTGTCAGTGCCACACAGTCCCACTACAATTACTGACGCAAGCACCGTTTAGATGCAGTGACATGCCTAATCGCTGATTTCACAACCACATCAGTAGTTAGGGACTGGGGTCACACCAGCTACCCATCCCCTGATGAAGCGTCATGTAAGCAAATCGCCGGCGTACCTGGTTAGGGGTAATTGATCTGTTTATTTGTATAAGTGCAAGCAGTTCTAAGTTATTATCTGATATTTGTTACCAAACTCTTTTTTTTAATAAACTGCCTAACAACCTGTTCCTTTTCTGACCTTCTGGTTTATTCAATCCACAGAGACTGCTATACACACCATAATTAAAAAACATGTTAAACATATAAAAAAAATAATAGAAAGAAAAGGAGACCTAAATGGCTTACTAAGGGAATTATCAAACAGATCAAAAAGAAAAATAAATCATATGCCCAATATATGTCAAATAAATCAGAACACAATTGGGAACACTTTAAAGAAATACAACAAAAATGCAAAAACAAGATTAATAAGGCCAAAAAAAGATATGAGGTGCATTTAGCAAAGATAGTTACAAAATCAAACAGCAAATAGTTTTATAGTTATATTAATTCATTAAAAAATAACAAAGAAGAATTAACCATAATAGTGGAAAATAATGACAATATAACTGACCCAAGAGTGATGGCAAATACATTTAACAATTATTTATGTTCAGTATTCTCAAAACAATGTACATCAACCAATAACACTAAAGGCCAAACTGACCCAGTAACTCACCAGTTCAGTAAAGAGGAAATACTTCAACAAATTGATAAATTAAAAAAAATAACTCAGCTCCTGGCCTAGACAATATTACACCGATGATGCTAAAACTGCTACAAAGCCATATCTGGATTCCATTAAAATTACTTTCTGCAAAATCATTAAATTATGGACTCATTCCTTCTGATTGGAAAAAATCAAAGGTTACTCCCATATTCAAAACAGGAAGTAAATCAAAGGTGTCAAATTACAAACCTATCAGTCTTACATCAATAAGCTGCAAAATATTAGAATCACTAATAAAAAAACAAAATGCAGGAATATTTAAAAAACAATTTGTTTTTTGATACAGATTAACATGGCTTTACTCCAGGCAGGTCTTGCATTACTAATTTGATTTGCTTCTCTAAAAACATAAGCAAAAAGGTTGGATGTAGGTACACCAATGGATATTGTATTATTTGATTTCAGCAAAGCATTTGACCGGGTCCCACATTGGGCCATAAGTAAAAAATTACATAAATACAATATTGACACTCATATTATTCAATAGGTAGAGAACTGGCTAAAAGATAGGACACAAAAGGTATCAATTGGGGTCACCTATCAACTGAAAGTTATGTAACCAGTGGTGTTCCACAGGGCTCAGTCAATGGCCCTATAATCTTTCAAATATTTATTGCTGATTTAGATAAGAATATTGACAATGGTATCCAAATAGAATCATTACAAAGAGATACTGATAAAATTGCACTTTGGACTAATACTTGGGGGATGAAATTCAACACAGAAAAATGCTATGTAGTTCATATGGAAAAAAATAATATTCAACACAGTTATAGCTTAAATGGAGATGTGTTACCAAAAAAACAACTGAAAAAGACCTAGGAATTATAATGGATAACAAATTTGAGTTTAAGGATCAATATACAGCTATAATCACTAAAGCAAATCACACAGTTAGGGCTATAGAAAGAAACATAACAAGCAGAAATTAAAATGTTTTATTACCCCTGTACCTATCACATATCAGGCCAATATTAGACTAAGGTAGTCAATTATGGAGTCCATTTAAAAAACAGATATTATAAAACTAGAAAAAATGCAATGTAGATACACAAAATCTATAACAAGGCTAAAAATCTTGAATTATAACAACAGATTAGAATCACTAGGTCTACATAGTCTTGAATTAAGAAGGCAAAGAAGAGACATGTTATTATATTATCATATCTTAAATGACCCTATAATGATGACAGAATTAAATATTACATATAAAGATGACAATGTAGGTATTAGAGGTCACCTGCTACAAACCAAAGTTAGTAGATTTAAAACTAACAGAAAGAAATATTTTTTCACAGTACATGTGGCAAACTTATGGAATAGATTGCCCTTGAACATTATATTAAGTGCAAAGATAATTTTAAATGTAACTTGGATAACTACATTGCCAGTGGAGATAGCCTAGACTACTATACCATGTCTTAACAGGAGTCAACTCATGGGCCACGGCCTTTTATGTACTCCTACAAACTAAGTGAACTCCAACACAGGAAGTGCAGGCCGGTCTTGGTTGTTGAGGGCCACATGAAGTCTGTGCCAATCCTATCTTCTGTTTTCTCCCCTTGGACCCTTGCTGCAGTGGCCCATAAGCATGTACGCATGGAGGCACACACATGCTAGATAACCCCAGTGCCTCCCTTCTATGCCACTTCAGCTTCCAACGCTACCCCCCAGCCTCAACCAGGTGGCAGCCAAGGGATGAGACAGCACGCCTCCCCACTATGGGAGAGTAGAGCTGTCTAGAAAAGGCTCAAGCCTCTCCCTCCATCTGACCCCTGGCAACCTGAGCTTGTTCCCATGCTTATGTCACCAGTATGGCAGGGAGTAGGATGCATAGTGCCTCAGCCTTCCATGCCACTGGGCTTGCTTTGCTTGCTAACACCTTTAACAATTTATTCACCTCCTATTCTCTCTACCTACTTCCTTCCTTCCTTTCTCCCATATCCTCCTCCTGCTTGTCCTATCTTCCACCAAATACCACCTCTGCACTAGCACCTTTTTCCTTTTTCCTGGTCTCCTCTAAGACCACCCTCACTGCCCTACTCTCTTTTCATCCCTCTAAGGGGCATAGCCATGACGAGCTAGATACTAATCTGCTTCATCTCCTTCATCTCTCGGTGCTGGCCATCACTGCCCTCTTGCCTCCCTCTTCAATCTTATTTTCCAATTTGGGTCCATTCACTAGTCCAATAAGTAGGCCAAAGACTTTCTGCACCACAATGAGGGTGCCCTTGTGTCCAGATAATTACTGGACCATCTCCCTCCTTCCTGCTTTGGCTATTGTGCAGAAAAAAATTGTGCTTGCCCAGCCTGACTCATATTTCCTTCTCCCTTTCTAGTCTGGCCTCTACAAACACCATTCTACTACCTCCTTCCTCCTCAAGGTCACTGAGTATGTGCTGAAAGGCATGGACCAGAGCCTGTTCACTGCAGCCATTTTCATAGATCTAGCAAAGGCTTTTGATACTGTGGTCTACTTCTTTCTCTTGGATAAGTAAGGTAATGCAGGCCTCTCTGACTTGGTCTTCATGTGATTTTGCTCCTATCTCTTGGACCAGTTCTAGGTGGTTCTGGTTGGTGATGCCTTATATAACCCCCTGCCCATTAATTCACATGTCTCCCAGGGCTCTATCCTCAGCTCAGTCCTTTTCTCCATCTTCTTAATTGACATCCCTCCACCTTTGTCTTGTCCCATATCCATTTGCTTCTGGTGCTTTGGTCCTTGAACTGGAATCAATATTCCAGCATAATGTTGATAACATTTAGCAATGGATCAGTTCAAATCAGATCTCATTTAATGCCAGAAAGACTCTCATTGATTTTGGGCACTAGACAGAAAGTAACAAGGCTCTAGCATACCCCTGTTCTCAAGACTCTGGATGGCAACCTGCTTAAAGTTCTTAGGGGTGTGGCTGGACCAGAACCTCAGCTTTTTCACCCACATTTGTGCCATGCATAAGAAACTCTGCCCTAAGCTTTGTGTGTTGTGCTGCAAGAAATCCTGCTTTCCCCTCATGTCTGCTGTGAGACTATCCTCAAGATGATCATGCCAGTGTTTGCACGGATGGAGTCTGTAGCACTGCTCCAAAGTCTACACTTGCCAGGCTGAACCCCCTTTTTCATTCCTTCGCCCATTTCACCCTTAGTAGTAGCTTAGCTTTCACCCATCACTGTTTTCTTTAAGCAAATCTATCTCTCTTGCCCCCTCACTAGAAACCCAACATCTCTCACACTGTTACTCCATCCTAGCCAAATATTGCCTTGCCACTGTTCCCACTCACCTCTTCCCTCTTCTTAAAAGTGCCACCCCAATCTCCTAGTCCCTCTGATCATTCAATACTCATTCCATCTTGCTGTAAATCTGTAGAAGGTCAGGCTGTTATAGCTATCCACCTTTCAACAATATGAGACAATCTCCCTCTCCCCGTTCATCTCAAATCTTCCCTGCACTTTCACAAACCTCTCTTACTAGCAAGAATCTCAAAAGCCTGCACCTGCAGTTAGCCATCTTCCTCTTCTCTCCATATTACAATGACCCATGTCCTCTTTGCCCCTTCCTTATCACCCATTTTGCCACATACCCTATTGTAAAGCTTAAAACCCAGTGTACTCTGTCATTTAAATGTTTTTATCACTGTGATTCTGTTACAAATATCTTTCCACGTGTGGACTGCACACTTCCCTAACTCTTATCCTTGCTGTCCCATAACCTATGTACTTTGTACACTTTCTGCATTGTTTTCTGTTCACTTTCCAGAATGTACTGTATTATTTGTACCTTGCTTTTAGTTTTCATGCACATGCACCCGCTGTTGTCACTGTTTGTTATTGCTGTATTACACTTCTGTACCACATAAGGTACAGGAGTGGGAGTATTTTTCAGAAAAAAAGGTGCTCTAGAACAAGGGGGCATGTTATGAAGGTGGAGAGGGTAGGGTCAGGAGAGATTTGAGGGAATATTTCTTTACAGAAAGCATGGTGGATTCCTGGAGCAGCCTTCCAGCTGAGGCAGTAGGAGCGAAAACACCGGTGGGGTTAAAAAAATGCCTGTGATAGGCACAAGGGAATTGGAGGGATAAGGAATGAGGGAAGAGACAGCACCGTATATCAAGTGGGTGTACAGCAAAAATGAAGGCAGAACAAGAGAAAAAAAGCAAATAAATAAAATTGGCAGACTGAGTGGGCCAAGCCGCCCTTATCTGCCAAAAGATTCTGTTTCTGTGCTGTTTTCATTCCTTGCAGTATCCCCCCCCCCCGGTCATACCTGGCAATGAGCTCTGGCTTAGTGTGCTTGTCTCAGTTACTATATTTTAAATAAATAAAGAAGTAATAGTCAGCAGACTACAAACTGAACAGAGTAGTGAGTGACTGGTTACTTGATGGACTACAAAAATAAAATTATTTGACCAGATAATTAAAGTATAATTTAAGAGTATGCAAGCACGTCATACATGTGGTGCCATGTATAGTTACACAGATAGAAATAAAATCATTTATACAGCAGCAGCCCCGACTGCATATTCAATTTATGCAATAGATGCATAAATCACTGTATTGTATACGAGATGCAAATTGAGTTGACACACATGACACATGCAGCCCAAACTGGGTGTGGCTGGTGGCAGATGCCTGCCTAAGCAATGCGGACTGCTTGAGAAACAGAGGCTGCCCACTATATGGAGTGGATGTATTAACTAACTGGATAATGTAGTGACCACTGACAAAAAACTAGAAAAAAAGGCTGAGGTTCTCCCTGACGGATTGCCACTAGACTCTTCCCATGAGCAATATATCAGCACACTTTATTTTTATGTCATGAAATCCCTACTATTTATATGTATAATGCAGACCCTCAGCCATTGGGTACTATGGGCCCTGCACCATTGCAGAGGCTCTGGCCAGGTCTCTTAACAGTTTTGGTAGCACCACTGGTGACTAATATGCTCACAAGAATGCAGACAACTAAAACTTCATTTAAATACACTCTCCAATACAAAGTTCTTCCATCAAGCAGCAGGGGGTTGTTTTGATCCCAAATACTCATGGAATGCATTTTATTATTTTATTTATTGTTTATTTCAAAAGTTTCACCAGGAAAGACATACTGAGCTGATAGCAGCTTGTTCCCACATGCATCCTGGGGGTTAGATGAAGATCATAAGCAACAATAGAAAAAAAAGAGCTTACATAGTAGGAAGCAAGAGAACTAGCCATCAAAAACAGCTACAACAGATAGGCAATTTAGACTACTATGTACAACTGGCATGAAAAAATTAAAAAAAATGAAGCAAAGCATCACAAACAAACTACAATAGCTAGGCTATTAAGCAAATATGTACAAAGGCATGGGATAAAGCAGAAAATGCATCCAGGGGTAGTGAGAGGGTGTTAATTAAAGTGCAGAAGTGCAATAAATGTAGACAAGAGGTAGCAAAGCTAACAGCAGGCAATCAAGGAAGAGTGCAATGGAAGAGGGGGAAATGGGGGGCTGCAGCAGGGGTTAGGGCAGGGAGTTTGAAGGGGGAAAATGTGGAGGGGGAGAAAAGAGGGAGTGTGGAAGGATGGGAAGTGGGAAGAGTGGTACTGGAGGGATTAGGTGCAGCTGCAGGAGTGAGAAGTGAATTTGAGGAGAAGTGAGGAAAGAAAGCATAGAGTAGAGGCCGATCAGATAGAAAGGGGAAAATAATTCCAAAGTTTGGGGAAGTGGTAGGAGAAGGCAGCCTGACCATCTGAGGATGTCCTGGAAAGGAGCGCCAGGAAACGAAAGACAGAGTTGTGAAGGGTGTAGTGAGAAGCGGGGGGAAGGGTGAGAGGTGAGATCGGAGGGGAGACAGCCTAACCAGTGTTTAGCTACAAAGGATTTACTTGGTGCTACCACAGGTAGCTCCCTCCTGGTACGCTGTCACAAATGCATGTTTGGTTTCCAGACCACATTACCCATCTTGCACACACTCAGAAGATCCATAACCTGTGTTCTACCCTCAGTCACCAGCTCCTTGGCAAACAAGATATATGGACATGCCTGGACAACAGAGGCAGTCTTAGTGGCAGCACTTGGCACACATGAGAGACCACAACCAAAGCAAATGCCATTGAGGGTTTTGTTAGAGAATTTCTTCTGGACCCCCTCCCCCCAGTACACAGATATGCTGCCTCTATAGAACACCCCCTCCATCCACTTGGGATCCAATCTGGGTGCCGTGTCTCTTTCTCTGTGGACACGTCGCTTAAATTCAGAGCTTTGCTTGAGGCAATTAAGGTGATCCATTAGTGGGTTCTCATTTGATAAAGTTTCGCTTTATCCTGAACTCACAGATCCCAACTTCTGCTACTTAGTCCATTTCTGATCTCGTGGCTCTCTTTCCACTATAGGTACACCCTCTCTTATACCAGACCCTAGGCAAGGCATGTCTTTCTTTTCACATGTAACAAGCTCTCTAACAGCAATTTTCCTACCATGTTCTAATATTCTCAGGCTTTCTGTCTCTTAACTAGTTTTCATGCCTCTTAATGTGTGTTTCTCAGTACTCAGGATATCTGCAGTACTTCTCTGAACTCTCACACAGATCTGCTAATCTCTCTCTCATGTTCTTTGTTGCTGCTTCTGCTGGAGGCTTACAGGGAACTGGAACCCAGCAGATTCCCTCAGCCATATCCCTGCAATGACTGCCAGGTGAAATCTAGGCCCACCATACCCAGAACCCTGGGTCACAGCCCAAAGGCTGAGAGCTGCTCTCTGCTAGCATCACCTACCTCTTCCCCAGTTCGCATAGGGGCTTCCTCTGGCTAGCAGGCTATTAACCTTTTTAGTCTCTGGGACCTTTTTAGTTACCCACATTCTGGTATGGAGGTTACATATAGGCATATAGTATGAACGTATTTGAGATCAGTAATTATTGTAGTATATTCTCTTTCTCATTCAGTATCACTGTTTCCCTTGCAACTTCTTGACCAGGTATATGCAACTCTAATAAGAATGAGCTATGCAAGTAAGATGAAAATTCACAAGACAAAAATATTTTGAGAGCGATGGCTGGCTACTCCATTGTATTAGTGTAAAGAACCCACTAATAAAGGAATACAAGTTGTCATTACCATGACTACAAATTGGTTCTATATTGGTAGTATATAAGTTAATAGGACCTCTGAGTGGTGTCTCTTATGGTATAAGAGATTTTGAGTGTAGCATTTTGGGCAAGAGGACTGTGAAGGAAGGCTCAGTGGTTCTGTCTGTCCAACCCTCATGAGAAGAGTCTCTTATACTATAACAGACACCCCTTGGAGATTCTATTATCTTATTATAAATCAGTAGAGTTTAGCGCAAGTGATTTATAATAAGTTTAGGGTATTATTTCTTTATTTTATTGTTCTGTCATTCCCCCCTCCACCCGGCAACAAAGTGGAGCATTCCCTCCTAGTAATCGTGCAAGAGAACACACTGTGTTCAAAATAAGTGGTACAGTGGGTCTGCACACTGATTGGAAGAAATTGCATTAATAATGTATAATGATGCATAGACAGGAGAGTGGAATTGTGCAGAAAATGTCTAGTCAAAGAATGGAGAGTAGAAGAAAGACAAGTCTGGGTACCACTGAGTCAGGCCACAGTGCTAAAATTATTCATTTTATTTACTTATTTATTTGCTTTTGGTAACCGGATGGGTGCACTAGACATAGAGATGCCTATTTTCAGGCCTGACCTGGGAGCATACAAGTGAAAAATACATGAGAAGTACAATGTGATGCAGCACAAGGGAGAGGTAGACAAATGGGAATTATCTGTGATACAAACAATATTGGCATATGGGTCACTACTGCAGGAAAAGCTTGCATGTCTCTTCAATTTATGTAGTCCAACAAAGTACTGTACCAAATGAATATTCCTGCAGGAGCTGGTGCAAGGAGAGTTTAGAGATGCAGCCATGGGAGTTGAGGAGTCACATATTGAGATAAAAAAGAAGGATGGTTTGCAGAAAGATTGTGTGTGTGTGTGTGTGTGTGATGGTAAATGTGGGTTCTTCCCAACAGCAGAAATGCTGATATCTCTACAACGTGGCCATGTGCCAGTTCTATTAAGATGTCTCTTTCAGAAATGCTAGCATGAGACAAATGTTAAATTAATTATTTCTCCTTGAACCAAAGGTCATTCCTAAGTGAGTTTGGCATTGTCTAATTCAAGGTGACTTCTCCTTCGAACTGTTTAGGACTGATTTATCATTAGACATTTAGCTCACACTTTCATAGGATAGAAAAGGGCACTCTTCTCAGACATGAAGTAACTGCCAATAATGTGCAAAAAAGTAACACAAATGCCATGGAAGTGGAACAAATCCTAATATGTTTTTCATGTAGTTTTATGTGGCATAATTGTTTGGATATTTGACAGTCTTTTACGTCCTGAAGTTGAGCAGACTTACTTATTTATATAGTTATTTGTTTATTTTAAGTTGGGTTACCAGATAGGGTACATTAGGCAACTGAGTATTGTACATATTTACAGGTACAACCCCAGAGAGTATAGAAAGGATGAAACAAGTGATACAGGAGTGTAGCGAGAAATGTCTGTTCATACCAGGGTTATACCAATTAATACATGCTATTAATGCATTATATTGAATTAGTTAAGCATCTAGGTCAATTAAATGAAATTAATAATTAATCATTTTTAGTCCATTAATTCAATTAAATTAATGGTGCACAATTAATAATTAAATTAACAATTAATAGCTATTTTAATAGCTTTTTTCCATATATTTTACTATACGTTGTATATTATACTGTATACAACATACATTCATATATTTATATACAGTTATATATATGTATAGTATATATGTATACTAATATAATTTGTTCAATATGTTAATACTTATATATAGGATTTAATAAATTACACACCAAATATTTCAGTAACTGAGGTATTTTAAAAAACACATCAAGTTTTTGGGTAACTGCTATCAACAAATTTATTTTGCAAAAGAGACATATTTAATTTTTATTTATCTCACCATCTCTGCAGTTCTGGAGACCCCATCTCAGCAAGGACATAAACAGGATGGAGGCAGTCCAGAGGAGGGCAACTAAAATGGTGCAGGGTATGCACCAGAAGCCATACAAAGAGAGACTAAAGGAGCTTAATATGTATACCCTTGAGGAAAGGAGGGAGAGGGGGGACATGATAGAAACTTTCTAGTACCTCAAGGGAATCAACAAAGTCCAGGAGGGTATCATATACTAACTCAGAAACTCAGATACTCCAGATAAGAATGATAATGGTAACAAAAAGGCATATGGTTTGGGACAGGTTCTAAAAACCTTCACGCAAATGTGTACAGCGAGTATGTCTGTCTACACTCTTGAAGTGACATGTGGCAATACGAGCCTGGGAACTAGCCTGGTGAACAGTATATACAGGATTAGACTTATACCAGTCCACAGGCCAAAATAATCGAGAGTAAAATACATAGATACATACATAGATGTTGTCGGCAGATAAGGGCCTTGTGGCCCATCCAGTCTGCCCTAACACAGTAATGTATACAAAAATAAAGCTCAAATCAGAGTACAACAGTATACAAACAAAGTTAAAACTCACATCCCAAGAATGGGAGAGATTACAAGGCTGAACACAGATGTATAAAATGTGCAAATGTAGGTATATATGACCCCCCACCTGGGATAGATCATGGAGGCAGAGCAAATTTATACAATTTCTGTTTACAAATTTATTCAATTTGTATACAAATGTATGCACTAGGCATGGACCCAGATGCCATTACATAAACCCTGATATTTGAGCTACTGTGTGCATAAATTTCATTTATGTAGCCAGTAGCTACATCATTGGGATTTATGTACATAGTAGCTATGTCATCTTCCATTTATGTATATAGTAGCTATGTCACTGCCTGCCCCTGCCCCTTACTTGCAGAAAAATGTTTTTTTTAAATAAACATTTAGAGACTTGCTCAGGAAGCAGAAGCCACCTCCCATGAATACAATAACCTCCCGACACACTACAAAGCACACCATTACTGCCCCATCCTGATGCCATGACCTGGAAAAAATAAACATTTACCTTGACTTTTTTAATCCAAACTGGAGAACGCTCTTCCCTCATTCACAGGCCCTAGCTCCAACCATAGCCGTAGTCACCAGTTTCTCTGCTATTCTAACCCCGCTTGCTTCGGCCATGGCCACACGCGAATATCCCCGCTCCCTCTCTTTAAATAAAGCTACACCATGGGACATATAAAAATAATGACAATGTCGCCACAACCACAATCAGTACTGTGAAGTCTCCACACTCTGCCTCTCCCTCTGACTGTTCACTAAAACATGTTGCCATTTTTTGAGGAAACATTTTAACACAGCCACGCAATCCACCAATGAAAACTCATATTCTTACTCTCACTATGTCAGGATGTCCAAGCGTCCTTATCAACAACCTACCAATTGGCAGACAAGATGCAACTACACATGGAAAAACAAAAAGTCCCACACAATGAACTAAAATAAAAAAAAAAGAATAATTAAAAAAATTGACTGCACTACGCAGCTTCTCCCTATTGCATAAATTGAATATGCAGTCGGGGCTGCTGCTATATAAATGATTTATTTCCACTTGTTCCCAGTGACTGGCATCTAAAAAACATTACATCAAAACAGCACTGGACAACAACTGAGATCAAAGAAATTCTGGGGCCAGGCCAGACAAAGTTAAGGAAAAGGAGGTCTCCAAGCATTTACATTCACTGGAGCAGCACTTCATGTTATGGTGAAAATGATGTACCTACCGTATTCCGTTTTATTCAGTTTTTAGATCACCTTTTTCTTCCCTTTGTAAGATGCCAATTGTCCTTGTTTTGCACCTGCTTTTCCATGTTTTTTAGATTTAAAACAATAATTGATGGGCATCATTTAAATATCGTTTTCATCAATATTTGCAGCTGTATGTGTGCATCCTTTGTTTAACATAACGTTTCTTGTGACTAAGATGAACTAACATGGAATAAAAACTAGTCCCTGACCTTAAGGGGCACTGAGGACATCAAGACTGTGTAAAGATAGCAGAACTAAAGTTCCAACATGGTGAAAATAAATGGAAATGTGGCAACAAATTAACAGATTTGGGAACTAAAATAAACATCAGGGGCCCTATATACAGTTGCAGTGGTGGGTGTCAGGCTTCACGGGTGCACAGAGGCTCTCTGTACTGACATCCACCAAAATTATCATGCACAAAGGGCCAGTGCTGTCTGCACATGGTCACTCACCGTCATCATGCAAATTGCTAATCCAAATGTTAGTGGTCAGGTTGCACAGAGGCTGTGAGACCATTAACATGCTGGATGGCAACTGCTGCAGGGTTTAGCCCATGGCATGGCATGAGTCATATGATGCCATACAATGGCCCAACCCCCAGTCACATGGGGCAACCACCGAAGTCACCCCAACCCCCCCCTTGTCCAGTACCTTTTTGTCTGTTTCCTGGTCATGGCAAAATTAAATTACTATGGCCACAATGGTCTTCCATGGTTGTCTACTGGCCACAACATTACTACTGATATGTTTTCAATCCCCTGTCATCCAGTGGATCCTCCTCTCTCTCTTTCTCTCTCTCCCCATTCCCATAATATCCAATGTTCAGTGGCACTATGTACCACCTAACCCTTCCCACATTTAGAAGGGATTTTCCAGCTTGCAGGCTGTGACCCATTCACAGTTTAGGGTGACCACGCCTTGTGTCTTGGGAATGAGGTCACTGGGGAATCACTGTGGGTAGCACAGTGTCTGTGTTCATACCGACACTCTCATTAAGAGGGACTCCCCTGCCCTTTTCCCTGTGCAAGTGTAGGAATGGGCTTGCAGCCTTGTTGTGTATAGCAGAAAGGAATGCAGTGCAGAAATAAATTGCAAATGTATCCCTGTGATCACTTTGAGGCACAAAGTTGTGAATGTGTATAGGATCCCAGGGATCATTACTGGGAGTGCAAAGGAGTGGAAAATGAAGTATAGTACACTAAAAATATTTTTAACATGAAGTGCTGCTTTAAAGGGAGACAGTCAGCACCAAGAACCCCACACCCAAAGGTGGGTCCTTTACCAATTTGCACTTTGTGTGCAAAAAAGTGTTTTTTACGTGCTGTTATTTACTGCAGTATAGTTGATTGTATCATGCAGATGCTGCTGACTTCAGAAATCCCAGAATTCCCTGCAGCTGACATCAGAGCAGGGCTGCAACAGTGTGAGATTCAATAGCCTGCAGTGCACAAAGTGCAAATTGGGGCCAGCCCTACACTTGGGCGTGGAGCTCTTAGTGCTGACTGTTCCCCTTTAAAAGACAGCAGTATAAGAGGAAGGGGCCACTCTTTTGAGGCTTTGAATACTTAAAGCAACAGTGCTAGATAATCAGGAAGTGATTATCTAAATTCTGTTTTTGGCTGGAAGCATGCAGCCATAGTTCTGGTTTCCATAGCTGTAAATATTTTTTTTTCTTCTAGCGATCTTTAGTTTTTTAGATATTTAAAATGTATTTCCATTGTTGTGGATCCACAGTAAATATGGCTGCTGCTTAATCTTCTGCTGCCTAATCTGCAGCTGAGTTCCCCCTTATGTTGCATTATGTCTTTTGTTTACTTCTATGGAACTCTGAGCTGCGCATTCCCACTGTCCCTGTGTAGTACTGCGAGTCATGCGCATGCACAGTTGGTAGCAGAGGGTTCCAATTCAACATGGTGGGTGGGAAAAATGTAAACAAATACAAAGAAAAATGGAGCAAATTACAGGGTGATAATACAGTGAAAACAAGAAAGATTGCCAGGTAAGTGCTCAAAAGAGCACATGCAACAAACTGTTACAAAGGATCAGATTTTTTTATCTAGTACTGCTGGTTCAAGATCAGTACAGTTTTGAGCTGATAAACGGAATGTGATGGGCAGCATCCTTCAGTCTTAGTCAGTATACCCTTTATGACAAAATAATGAAAATAGCTGTACCTGTTCCTGTATTTTGACCTGGAATATGTTTTACAATATCTTTAGAGGGCAGCATTAATACTGGGGAGTCTTTGCAAAACAAACCTTTGTTTTTGTTGATACCTTTATCTATGTTGAATGGAGTTAGTTATGAAGCAGTCTCTTGACAAACAAATTAACTCTATTAATAGGTGCCTCTGTTCCCAGATGGCAGTGTTGTTTCTAATATGATGAAAGATGCTGTGATAGAAAGAATACTTCATCCCTCAAAAAGGTCAGATAATATTACCCTTTGATCTGATGATTAAGTAGCTCTAGATCTCTGAATTAATTGAAGTAAACACATATTTTTCACAGAAGGAAGAAACTTACTGAAAGCTGAGAGCAATATTAAAAACCCAGCTTGTATGTTATTGTAAATCAGCAGGCAATGTTAACAGATTTCTCCAGTTAGGAATGCCTGAAGCCAATGGCTGGTATGAAATTCTGATGGTTCAGATTTAGGACTACTGAAGTTTAGGTGTTCAATAAGTACTCTCAGTAGGTGGTGGCACAAATTCAGGATGCAGTGAGATCTATGTGAGAGTGAGGGAGACTCAAAACACCTTAGAAAGTTTCAAATACACTTATTATTATGTAACATAGTTAATATGAGCCACCTCTGTACATTACTGGCAAATGTTTCATGGCTGAGAACAGCTTCTTCAGAGCCTACAGCAGTCACTGAGAAGTTCACTTTTAAGACTTATCAGTCCTTATAGGTACTGAGTTTCTTGCTAAACCTGTTACAGTAGAAAGGGCTTGCTGATCCACATTAGAATTAATTCATTTTACTGCTTGGACGTATCTCCCACTGTGGTGCTGCTAAGCTTCTGACCTTAATCTTAGTAGATGGTGACACAAATTTGGGATCCAATGAGGCCCTGTACTGGGCCACCACCAAAATCTGCCATACAGAAAGAACTTCCTTAATCACTGGTGGGGGGAATCTCCCCACTAACCAAGTTGCAATAAAAACATGGCTGCCATATGTAAGTAGCCACAAATGTGGTTCTGAATAAAGAAACAAACACAAGACCAGCCCACTGGTACAGCGACAGTGCTTGAGGCACCAACGACCCAAGTTTGGGAGTGAGCTCAAGGGGTCAGAGGGTCAGCCAGGGAGACGAGGATTGAGCATCTGCTGGACAGCTTTCCTCCTCTGCAGACAGTGGGTAGCAGAGCCCTGCATAAGCCTGGTCCATAGTGGAGCTTGTGTGGAAGACAGAGTAGGAGCCCCAACATGGGGGAGAAGAAGCACCTGTTGGCACACTTCACACGGGAGCATGGGACATGTGTCATGATGACATTGCATGTATGCTCCTCTAGGGGAAAGAACATTAGAAAACTATGGACAGCAGGATGGCTCTTGTCACCTGCAGGCTCCCCACCTGACATCCCAGATGTGCCATAAAACCAGATCCATGTATCCAGTGGGGGCATCATGGGCTGTATATGCAAATCACCATGAAATTCCTGCCTGTGTCTTCTGTTTGCACCATTTGCAGACTGTGTGAGAGGCCCTTCGGCACCATGCATTCCTGCTTAAAGTTGAACCATCCCAAAATTTCATGGTGATTTGCATATACAGCCCACGATGCTTTACATTATAGGGGCATGTGTGATTTTGTATTTCTTTGAAACTTGGCTTTATGGACAATGCCCTTTGGGGTAACCCTTACCTCAGTGCTTTTGCACTGAGGTTCTTTGTCTTTTAGCTTGTTTTTTGTTTGGGGGTGCTAACCATGACCCAAACCTGTAAGACTAACTTACAGCAGCTAGTTCATTTGCCCTGAGGGGTCATACAGATGAGGCACACTGATGAGTTCTGGGTAGAATGAAATACACATCTGAGTCTTCTGTTTGCACCCTTTGCAGATTGTGTGAGAGGTTCTTCAGCACTATGGATTCCTGCTTAAAGCTGAACCAGCCCAAAATTTCAATTTGCATATACAGCCCATGATGCTTTGCATTATAGGGATATGTGTGATTTGTATTTCTTTGCTGTTTGGCTTTATGGCCAGTGCCCTTTGTGGTAACCCTTGCCTCAGTCCTTTTGCACTGAGGTTCTTTGTCTTTTAATTTTATTAGCTATGCTTGCATTTATGGTATGTACCAGTTATGCTAATATAGTAAATGGGGTTTGCGTTAATTAATGTATACTGCTGTAAATTGTGGATTAGAGAGTGCACTGTATTTCTATGCTTTTACTGATGTTCATCTCAGAGGCTTGCACTTGCAACTCCCCCTTGTACTAAGGGTGCATATTTTTTCTTTTTGCTTACATCTTTAATCTCATCCCATCTGGTGAATATAGAATAGTCCTGATCACTCCCCTGCTGAAAGGACTCAAAATGATTTGGTCCAAGGGAGGATAGACCAAATGTAGGGAGACTTTTACAAAGGTTAAAACTATTATTCTAGACTTTAGATACACAATCTTGAGGGAGAAAATGGGAAACGTATTGTACAGTCAAAGGCTACATCTAAACGCAACTTTAAACAAGAAATACCAGAGAGATAATGGCAGAATCAGAAATCAAAAGCACAAGAGAGAAGGTGAGTTCTGAGATGGATTCTTAAAAGGGGAGGGTTGCTATCAGATTGACAGAGAAGGTCTACTCTAGACAAGAGAAAATTGAAGGAACATGTACCAACGAATAGTAGTAAGGAAGCTGTGATAAAGCCAAAGCAATCATGACAAATGGAGATAAACTAAAAGAAGAAGAAGCAGCAGAAGAAGAATTAGCATTTATATAGTGTTTTTCATGCACATTGTATCTTAAAGTACGTTACAGGCCATGAGAGACTGGTAGTGAAGTGACTATAAATGTGACGTAGCAGCCATTTCACATATCAACACCCACATGCAGTCTTGGACATTTGTTTGAACCAGTATTATGGGCAGGGAAATGTTGACCATGAAGCTGGGGATAATCCCTACTCTTGCAAAAAGTGCCTTAGGCTTTTTTTTTTGGCTATTTAATATGTTTTATTCCTGGCCTCACCAGCCCAGATCTCAGCCCCCCCCCGCCACCCCTGGCTCTGACCAACCCCTCGGACGTAACTGCCATGGTGACATGATCCCAGCTTACCCCCAACTAGGAGGGGCCATTGATTGACTCGGAACCCATGGACTAGGAGTCAGGATTTCCAGCAGGCAACCCCACCAGAGGAACTCTCTGGCTTACCCCCCGGCGGGGGCCATGGTACCGGAAGGCCAGTGGAAACACTTCTATCCATCACCAAGGCTGAGCCTAGGAGAATGGTTCAGATGGAGCATGGGACTTCATACAGGGAGGCAGCAATAGTTTTGTAGACTGAATATCCCTGAGGGTGGGGCATGCAATGACTTGTGTTGTCTGCTCCAACCTCCTAGGTGAAGGTGCCAATCATGGTGGTACCCCCAGCCTCTGCCAGGGGTCCATAAAGTACCGGAAACTCTACTCCCCTTCCCCCAGAGAAGGAGAACTGTCCCTAGGATGCTCAATCCTTTTCCCCCAGATGGCCCTGCGACTTCTGATTCCATTCCTGAACCCTGGGCCTTGGGCTTTTTTACCTCCACTTGGATACCCATAAGGACAGCAACAAAGATGGGTAGAAGGGACCTCAGTTTTGCATCTCACCTGAAGGACAGCACACTCTAACGGTACAGCATCCCCCTAATACTATAGCTGGGTGCTAGTATTTATCTTATGAGCTCGGTGTATGTGCTGCCAACTGAGCCATGCTGACATGAAGGGGACAGCGAGGGGGGGAGAGAGAGAGAGAGAGAGAGAGATATGCTAGTCCATGAAGGAGTACTGAGCTGGCCCAGTGGTGCAGTCTTGGTGCATTGCACTGCCACCACAGAGACCAAGCTTCAGGTGCCGCTCCTTAACTCCCACACTGAGGTAATGTTTGGAGCACAAGGAAGTTTGCATATTTATTTGATGTGTTTTTGTAAATGTTTTTCCTAACTTTTAAAGATTGTAATTGATCGGTAAATGAATAACCGACCCCCCCCCCCCAGTAGGGGATGAGGGTGCAGGTTGCCCAGCGTTCATGCACCTCCCAATGACCAACCATGGAGAAGCATTTTGTTCAGCTACAAAGGTCACCACCCCCCTGCTCTCCAGGCTAGAAGAAGAATTCCACCATGGCAACCCTAAACATCTCAGTGGCATGCAGGAGGAGCCATCGGAGAATAATGGCCGGAAAAGACTGGCAGCTGGATTTTTAAATCTCTTCAGGGGCTTTATGTCACCATTGTGATGCATATCTGCAAATTGCAGTGCAATGCTGGACCACCTTAAAAGTGGTCTAACGTTTAGATGCATTTGCCAGACTTTGAACTCGAACAATGATCCATGTATCAAAATAATGATGCATGCACCAGTTTTTTTATTTGGTAAAGTAAGGAAAATGACGTAAATCCATCAAAACCTTCAAAAATAGCATTCAAAGATTTTGATGAATTTAGGAAGATGCAGGCTACATCCAAAATCAGAAATTATACCTGCATTTTGTCATTTAAAAAACATTTCCTGAATGTGTATAGCCATGTTTGTAATACCTTTTATTGCACCAAAATTGGCATCGTACAGAATTGTGATAATACACAGGCTATCAGAGCAAATAAGCTCCCTTTATCAGGACACTTCACATTTAAGATAACATGAAAGGGATTATGTAGATCTATAGACCTTTGTGGTCTCAAACACTCTGTGTTGGTACAATGAAAAGTTTGACAATCTTCACAAATCTAACAAGTGGTACAGTTTCAATAATACACTCTGCAACAGTTCTGGGTCTTATCGCCCTGCTGTGCATTTAAAGGGACACTGTCAACCCCCTTAGGCCTCAAACTGTCCCCAGTTTAAAACACACATTTTATGATTGTTCACATTATACATAGATACATAGACAGTGTCGGCAGATAAGGGCCTACAGCCCACCCAGTCTGCCCATTTGAGCTTATAAGTTCACTTTATGTTTTCCTAGCAGTTTGTTGCCCCTTACCCATGACCTCCAGAATTCCTTTATGTCTATCCCATGCATTCTTAAATCCCGTGATTGTTTCAGCCCCCACCACTTCCTCAGGTAGGGTGTTCCAGTTGTCCACCACCCATTCTGTGAAGAAATTCTTCCTCACATTTCCTCTGAATCGTCCTCCCTCCAACTTCATCCCATGACCTCTAGTCTTGGAACATCTTTTTCACTTAAAAATAGTGTGTTCCTGCACCCTATTCCTCCCTGTAAGATATGTGTATGTCTCTATCATATCCCCTCTCTCCCTCCTCTCCTCCAGGGAGTACATATTCAAGTCCTTCAGCCTGTCCTTATGGGACTTGTGATGCAATCCATGTACCATCTTTGTTGCCCTCCTCTGAACCCTCTCCACCCTGTCTATGTCCTTACGTAGGTAAGGTCTCCAGAACTGTACACTGTACTCCAGATGGGGCCTCATTAGTGCCTTGAATAGTGGAATTATGACCTCCCTTTTCCTGTTGGTGATGCCCCTGCCTATACATCCCAGCATCCTATTTGCTTTACCTGCTGCCTTGTCACACTGTTTCCCTACCTTGAGGTCATCAGAGATGACAACCCCAAGATCCCTTTCCTGCTTGGTGCATGCTATATCCTCACCCCCAACTGATATATTGTGCCAGGGTTTTTGTGCCCCATATGCATTATCTTGCACTTCTTTGCACTGAATTTCAACTGCCAAACCCCTGACCATTCTTCAAGTTTCTGCAGGTCCTTTCTCATTCTGTCTACACCCTCTGGTATGTCTACTCTGTTACATACCTTTGTGTCATCAGTGAACAGGGAAATTATGCCTTCTAGGTTCTGCATAATGTCACTGATGAAGATGTTGAATAGGACCAGTCTCAGCACTGATCCCTGTGGTACCCCACTGGTCACTCTTCCCTCTGTAGCGTGACAGCCATTTACCACCACCCTCTGAGTCCTGCCGCCCAGTCAGTTACCTACCCACCACACCACTGTCTACATTGTGTAGAGACTGCTGATGCAGCTGGTAGTTTGATTCCGATTCCTTCTTTCTTTAAAAACTGAAAAACTGACTGCCCACCATACTGGTGTTACCACACAAAACTGTTTGTTTACATTTCTTGACCGACTCCCACTGTATCTTTCCTGGATGTAGGAACACCCCCAATGCAGTGTAGTCACTCATTATGCAGAGGTAGTAGAGGAGACTATTGTATCATGGGTGATTGTACTGTTTGAAGGTGTTTCTAATGTTCAGGAAGTAAGCAGTAAGAGTTGCTCAAGGATTTTAAGCAAAACACGACTGTGTGTAACTATATATTACCATGCATTTCAGTTGTACTAAGCAAGGAGGCAGATAAAATAACCTATAATATCAATGCATTTTTGAGAAGACAAGTAATCATAAAACACAAGTTTTTATGTAGATGTAATGTGGTGCAAAGAAGGTTGACAGTGTCCCTTTAAGAGCATTTTTATTTTGAAAGCTGTTTCTCTTACAGATGTATTAACATTGTTTCACTCACCACACCAGGACAGTTGGAGATTTGTGTCTTAAAATAGTGTTAATCACATTGATCTAATTTCTTTTCACCTTTGCAGTTTGGGCTACAAATGAACAACTGATGCACCCCAGTATATATTTTTTTTATGTCCTGGTTGCTTATTGCAAATTGCTTATCTAATTGTATAACTTTTTTGCAACTTATATTTTAGCTTGCTGACCCAGAACTTCCTCACAGAGGAGATGCAACTGTTCTGTAGATTTTTTTCATAGTAAAAGAAAAAAATTAGCAAGAATAAGGATAAAAAGTATAGCTGGTTTCAACATCAGTCTTCATTAGGCGATTTTAAGCAAAGTCTTCACAGAAGTTAAACACCATCACAATTAGTAGAATTATACCTTTGTTCTCATTATATTTATTTCTGTTAATGCGTCTGCAATAGAGACAGCTGTCAAGATCAAAATGATCTTGCATGCAAGGCAGGGGTCTCAGTACCCAGACCTGTTTACTGTGTGTATTATTGATAGCTGACGCTGATTCTAGCACTGAGGGGTAAGCGTCTCTAACCAAACAAAAACTGAAGGAGGTGAGAGTCAGTTAAAAATGAAAAGTTATTTGTGTACTTTTAGTACAATTTATTGTAGACGTTGAACAGGATGGAACAACAATAAGATTATTTATGGATGGGAAGTGTTTGACCTCTCTTATGAGATTCAGTCAACGAACAAATTAGAAGCAAGATAAGCAAAACAGAGCTGGGGCCACTCACAAATGGAACTGCGGAGGACAGGGAAATGACACAGTTTCTCAACAATATTTTGCTTCAGTGTATTTATGGAGTACAGAGAAGGAGTTTTTTTTTTCCAAAGGTTTTGGTGAAGATAAGCACTGGCATGAGAATGGTATTACCGGGGCGAAAGGCACTAAAATTGATAAGTCCCCTCAGTCAGATGACCTATACCCATGAATGCTGAAGGAGGTTAATCGGAATATGGCAGCTAGGTAAACCATGATTTTTGTCAAACTTCATGAGTGACACTATTTATTTTATAGGACTAGAGAGTAGCAAATGTCACATCTCTGTTTGAAAGGAAGTAGAAGAGCATTGTACGGGCTGATCTGCAAGCCAACGTAAATTTATTAAGAAGGGGATTATTAACCTAACAGAATTTATTTAAAAATAAAGTTATAGAAAGTATAGAACGTGATTGTGCAGTTGACATGGACTTTCAAAAGGCATGTGATTAATTACAACATGAGGGATTGGTTACAAATATTAGGCTCCATGGTATAAATTGTAAAGTGCACAATGAAAAGAAAGAGATGACAAACATACAAAAGGTTATTGGACATGGACATTTTTTAGATTGGTTTGCAGTGGCTGTTAGGAATCATGAAGGAGCAGTTTTGGAGCCACTTTTGTCAGACAAGTAGATACAGTAGAGAGAGATAAGAGATAGATAGCTAGATAGGTAGATAGATAGATAGATAGATAGATAGATAGATAGATAGATAGATAGCTAGATAGACAGACAGACAGACAGACAGACAGACAAACACAGACAGGCAGACAGACAGACAGACAGACAGACGGATAGATAGATGACAGACAGATACATAGATGTATACATACAAGACAGACAGCTAGATACAAGATAGAGAGACTCAAGACAGACATATACAAGGCAGACAGATAGATAGATAGATAGATAGATAGATAGATAGATAGATAGATAGATAGATAGATAGATAGATAGATAGATAGATAGATAGATGGATGGAAAATAGACCAGGAGGAGAGGTGGATAAGTTGTCAGCGTGGATTCATGAAAAAAAACATCAAAAAGTTTTCTGCTTTTCTTTCTTTGCAAATCCCTTTGAATGCAAAAAAAGTGATTTTCTCATAGAGCAACTAATTATCCAGAAAATGTTGAGTGGAATGCTACACCACACAAATATGATGAATCAAATACAAATATTATTTTTTTTTTAAAAAAAAGGAAATGGATAGCTACTTTAGAATGAAAGGTATAAAGGAGTATAGAGAAAGGGCATGCACATGGGTATAAAGTACTGTAGAACAGACATGAAATAGGTTTGACGATGGCACTGGAAAGATGGACCCAATCACATCCTAGCATAGGGCTGGCAGTATAGCCTAGAGGTTAGGGTAACGAACTGTAAATAAGCTTGGTACATCCAGCAGACGAGACCTGGGTTTGATTCTCACAACCTCCACTTGCATACATTGTGACTCTGAGCAAGTCACTTAACCACCCCATGCTCCCAGGTTACCCCTGAAAACAGGCACTTGTGACTAGTGGGACTTACCCAGTTACCAAAGACTAATATAAAAAAAAAAGCATTCTACTGTTTTAAACATTATTATGATTGCAGTTCTGTTTTCATTGCTAGAACAATTTAAAAGTATGCTGTTCTTCTCTTTGGTATTTAGTATCCAGAATATTTTTTTATAATGACAAAGGGGTTGTGTTTTTACACTTAATATCAGTAATGGAAATAGAAGTAATGCATACTTCATTGATTCCTTTTTAAATGCTGTACATGTCTTAAGAAATTACTAAAACCCTAAGCCTTACTGTAATTAAACATTAAGTGGCACCTTTGCCAGTCTGCCAAATCTACGTGCACTTGTTCTAGAATCCTCAAGCAAGACAGAAACTACTTCAAACAGCATGACTAAATGGGTATCCAGTTTGAATCTGAAGTTGTCTACAAAACTGCTAAATAAAAAGATGGTTTTTCCCTGAGGCCAGTTCTCTGTTTCTCAACAGTAAAACTTTAATTAGTTCACAAATCATACTCTGTCAAGGAAATGTAAAAGTTTTTTATAATAATGTTCCGAGGGGACTTCACTGCAAAACTATTGAATGAGCTAGCTGCCCTAATTTCAGCAGTCACTGAACTGCTAATTCTGGCTGTAATGATTATGCCCCATGAGACCTTCAGTTGAATTAATAACCCACTACATTTCTTATTAACTAAAATACATCTTTGTGCATTGTTTTGAAATGCTAAAACAGAATATGATGGCAGAAAACGCCTCAACAGCCCATCCAGTCTGTTCATCCTACCTGCTTCTCCTAAACTGGCTCCAGTGGCCATCCTTGTCTCTTCCCTTTGCCCCTAACTCATTCATATGCCTTGTGCCTATCCCACACTACTGTAGTTTGAACCCCATTCTTTTGTTGCCATTACCACTTCCTCCAGTAGTCTGTTCTACTTGTCCAACACTCTTTCTGTGAAAAAGTGCTTGTGGAAACTCTTCTTGAATTTCTCCTGGTTGAGTTCAATGAATCCCTTCATTTACCACCCTGTTTGTCCCATGCAGATATATGTACATCTATATCGAATCCCTACTTTCCCTTCCAGTTTCCAGGGTGTAAATGCTGAGGTCCTACAGTCTCTCTTCTATGTGTTTTCCCCCTATCCCCAGGATTATTTTGGTCATCTGACTCTGTACGGACTCTGCCCTCTCACAATCTTTCCATAGGTAGAGGCTACAGATCCTTGCACAGTGCTTCAGCTACAGACACACCAGGGATCTATTCAGTGGACAGATCACGTCTCTGCTTCTACTGCTGATTCTCCTCCATATGCAACCCATCATCCTGTTTGCCTTGCCAACTGTCTTGTTTCACTGTGCCATGGATATTAAACTCTCCAATATTATTATCCTGAGATTAATTTCATCCACTGTGCTTTCCAACACAACTCCCCCCATCAAGTATGGTGTTCTCATGTTTTTGTTCCTGATGTCATTACCTCACATTTTTTGCACTTCTTTGCAGCTGCCAGATCTTGGACCATTTTTTTCTGCCTACCCAAGTCCCCCTAAGTTCCTAATCACATCCTAACTGTCCACCCCTCTGCAGATTGTAAAAGAGTAATACAGTCACAATTTGCAAAAACATGTGTTGTGCAGAGATTTTTGAGCTGTGTGTGTAGTGTTTGTAGTTCTAGTATGTCCTTCCCTCTGTTTGCTATTAACAGTTTTGTTTCTCAGTTAGCCTACTAGTTATATGATAGTTTGATGGCCCTGGGGATCTCCATATTACCATGGGTTATTGCTCTTCTTTTTCCTACATTGCCTTCTGTCTCATGTGATAATGATGCATCCAGAACAACTGATTCAGCAAGTACTAGAGATAGGAGCCTGATGTTCTGGCCTCCACTAAAGAGCTTTAATTCAATGGTTTTGTTTTCTATGTGTCTGTCAGGTCTAGCAAGCATGAGTAAATGCTTTGCTTTTAAAACTTTTAATTTCATCAAACTATACATAACCAAAAAAAGCACACAAATCACCCCAGATCCTCAATTCTATAATTAGTAAAGACTCAAACTGTTTTCGTACAGAATAACCCACTCAGTTAGCCCTCAAGTATTTGCTAAATGGTAAATGTAGTAATTAGTGCTCACTAGATAAGGAAAGTTCCTTAATATCACAGCTGTGCTGTTATAAACTGACTCTAAAGAAGTACTTGTTGAATTCATGATCCCGGATACATCACTATCACATGGGACAGGAGGCACTGTAGGAACAAGAAGAGCAATAAACCATGCTAAGATGAAGATCCCCAGGGCCCATAAAACTACTATAAAACTAGCAGGCTAATTTAGAAAAAATTCCTAATAGCAGGCAAAGGGAAAGACACACTAGGACTACACAAACAAATCAAACACTGTACAGCGTATGTTTTTGCCATTTCTGACTGTACTGCTCCTTTAATGTCATCTCTGAAGAGGCAAAACTTGCCTTGTATGCACACCCTGATGAATATGTTAAATATGATGGGCCCCAGTACTGAGCCTGATGTTCTGGCCCCCACTAAATAGCTCTAATTCAATATTTTTGGTTTTTATTTGTGTGTCAGATCTAGACAACAGGAGTAAATGTTTTACTTTTAAAGTTTTTCATGTCATCCAACTACACACAGCCATAAAAGGCACACAGCTCACCCCAGATCATCAATGCTATAACTAGTAAAGACTCTAGCTGCTTTCCTACAAAATAAACCTCTCTGTTAGCCCTCAGGTATTTACTAAACTGTAGATATAGCCATTAGTGCTCACTGGATAAGGAAAGTTGCTTAATATCATAGCTCTAGGATTACAAAGTACCTTTGAGCAGGGTCTCTTTTACAAAGGTTCTACATCAATGAGTACAGGCATACAGTTTCAATTATAGTATAGAACAATCAATAACACTGGTGGTCATAACATGTTATTACAAGGATTACTACATGAAACACAGGGAAGTGTACACAAACAGGGGAAAAGGAGAAATGAGAGGTGGGGAAAGGAGAGGGTTGGGGTGGGACAGGGGCAGGGGTATAGCAGCCTAGGGGTTTTTGTCAAGGATGGACAGGGGTAAGTGCATCAGATGGGCTGTGGTGGAGGCAAGTGCTAGGTGGAGGGGCAACAACAGGCAGCAGAAAACAAAGATCAGCTAGGTGGGAGTATTGATTAGTCATGGCAGTCACAGCTGCTGGAGGCAAGAAGACCGAAGCTTGGACTTGAATGCACCCAGCGCTGGTGAGGCAGAGATGTCACTACTGAGACTATTTAGCCAGCTGGGTGCCCTATATGCAAAGGACCTTTGGCCTTGGGATGTGTGACAGTGGGGGATTTGCAGGAGTTGAGGTTTAGACCTCCTGGGGTTGCAGTTGTTGTTTCTGAGCTTAAGGAAGGAGTAGACACCAGGAGGGGCACTGCCTATCATTATTTTCTTTGCTTTGAGGCAGGTTTGATATTTTATTCAGCTGATGAGTTGCAGCCACCCAGTTAGAGAATAGAGGTTGCAGGTATGGGTGATATGGTGAGATCCGGTGATGAATCTACAGGCTTTATTGAGGGAGGTAGAAACACGTTTGAGAGAGGAGACAGTGGCAGAGCCATAAATGATGAGTCTGTAGTCAATGATGCTAACAATGGAGCTCTGGATGCCAACTGATAATGCTTAGGGGTTAGATGTTTCCTGTGATGGAACAGTAGGCTCAGCCTGATATTTGCAGCTTTTGACACAGTATTAATGTGGGCAGCATAGGAGAGGTGGGAGTCAAGGGTGATGCCAAGGTATTTGAAGGATTGGACTTGTTCAAGAGTGACTCCTTGCTTAGTTTTGATGGAGAGGTGATGCTGCTTATTTTTGTTTTGAGAGCTGCTGAAGATCATGGTCTTTGTTTTTTTTGGTTTAGGATCAGTTTGTGCTTTAAGAACCAGTTTTTGACTGATGTGAAACCATGCTGGAGGTTTTCTTGCAGTTGTTTTGGATCGTGGTGGGAGGCTAGGATTACAGCATCATCTGTGTAGAGTATGATTTGCTCTGGACAGGAATCTGGTAGTGAGTTCAGGAACAGGCTAAAGAGGAGGGGGCCCAAAATAGAGCCCTGGGGGACACCAGAGCAGACCGGTCTGGCATCTGAGAGTGTGTCAGCAATTTTCACTCTTTGAAACCAGTTGTTTAGGTAGCTTTTGAACCAGTTTACAGAGTTGGGTGAGAGCCCTGTTTTCTGGAGCTGGACAAGCAGGAGGTTGTGGTGGACGGTATCAAAGGCCTTTGTTAAATAGATGAAGGCAGAACCAGTTTGCTGCCAGTTATCCAATGAGTGGTGGATGGCACCAGTGAATTCAAGTAGTGCCATGGAGGTGCTATGATTCTTTCTAAAACAGTGTTGCTGCCTGCACAGTATGTTGTGCTTGTCTAAGAAGTCAGTCAGCTGGTCTGTGACAATACGTTCCAGTGCCTTTGAAAGGGGAGGTAGGATGGAGATTGGACGGAAATTCTCATGGGCAGTTTTGGCACCACTTTTGTGTATAGGGGTTACAGTGGCAGATTTCCATTTGTCAGGGAACTGGCTGAGGCTGAGGGAGAGGTTAAAATCCTGGTTAATGGCCTGAGTACTTCTTCAAGTGTGAGGGATAGAAGTTTGAGGTCTAGTGAATCATTGCTAGTTCTGTACTTGCTAATGGCTTTGGTAACATAATTGTGAACCTGGTACATCTTGACCACTTTAAAGTATAAGGGGGGTTGACTAGTGGGAGCAGTAGAAATTGGGGACATAGAATCATCCACTTCTTTAAAAAAAATCAGGGGGAAGTACAGCACTAAGATCAGTAAAGGCAGTATTGAAGGTGTCCGCAATGATTTTCGTTTCTAGTGTAGTATCTCCATTTATGCTGAGCACCAATGGAGTGGATTTTGACTGCTTCCTAGTGACTTCTTTTATGTTGTTCCAGAAGTCTCTTCCATTGCCCCAGGAGTTAGTAAGAGCGTTCTTGAAATAGGCTGATTTCATTTGCCGAATAGATATGGTGCAGTCATTCCATGCACATTTGTAGTTAGTGATGTTAATTTGCTTCCCAGTGGTTCTAGTGCACTCCCAGAGGTGGTTCCTTGCCTTTATCTGCCTTAGAAGGTCTCCTGAGAGCCAGAGGTTACAGAGGGCTTTTACTTTTTGCCTTTTAAGTGGGGCAAATTTGTTGCAGGCTTCATTAAAGATTTTGATAAAGTGGTCCAGGGCAGTGTTCACATTAGTTGCTATGAAGATTGGTGACCAGTCCTGTTGGAGAAGGTGAGATTTGAGATGAATTAATTGCCCATGGGGTAGAACTCTAGTGGTGACAGTTTTTGGGGGAGGTTTATTGAATTTGTTAGACCAGAAGCAGCTGACAGGGGAATGGTCACTGAGTGAGTCTGGGAGGACAGTGGTGTTTGAAATCCGGGTGGGGTGGCTGGTAAGGATCCAGTCCAGAAGGGTTCTGGTGCCAGTTTTGTAGTTTTTTCTGGTTGGTGAGTCTACCATCTGGGTGAGGTTGGATGCTGCAATGGAGTCCCTATGTGCCTCTACCTCGGCAGAGGGCCAGTTTATATTAAAGTCACCTAGCAGGATAGATTCAGTATCCGGTGGGAGTGACCTGATAAAGTCCAGAACTGCTGAAAGTCCATTACCTTGCTCTTTAGGTGGTATGTAGACTGTGATGACTGTGAAGGCTTTGTTGTGAGCACCAAGGAGGATTCTGATGGGAAGAATCTGCACCATAGTTGTCAGGGGAGCAGTGTTGATGGGGTGTCCCAAGATAGTCTCTTTAAGGTATAGGGTGCAACCACCACCTCTTTCAGTTATCCAATCAAGCCTAAAAACATTGTACCCAGGAAGGGTGATAGCCTGGTCAGGAACTGATGGGGAGAGTCAGGTTTCAATGACTGCTAGGATGTCCAGGCTATGCTGGCTAGTAAAGATCTGAAGGGCATCCATTTTGGGAAGGAGGCTGCAAATGTTAAGCATTATAATTGAGAGGGTGCCTGAGTGCTTGTTCTGGTTAGCGACCTTAGTGGGGGCTGAGCCATGATTTGGATGAACATTGTCTGATGGAGCACTAGCTCCAGAGTGCACATACGAAGTTCCCTGATCATGCACTTACACTTTCTTGTCATGTATGAACGTTGTTCTGCTGTTGTAAAATTGACTCTAAATCAGTGCTTGCTGAATCTGTGGTCCTGAATACATCACTGTCATGTGAGACAGGAGACATTGTAGGAACAAGAAGAGCAATAAACCTTGCTAAGATGAAGAGCCCCAGAGTCAACAAAACTATCATAAAACTAGCAGGCTAATTTAGAAAAAAAAAATCCTAATAGCAGATAAAGGGATGGACACACTAGGACTACACACACAAATCAAAACGCTCTCCACAACATATGTTTTTGAAAATTCTGGCTATAATACTCCTTTAAGTTGAGATACATATGTTTACAATTTTTCAACATCCCTTATATGTTTTGGCATAGAATTCCAGAATAAGGCAACACAGTAATAAAATGACAGCTGCCCTACACTTTTTTTTACATTCAGTCAACCTAAAAAAGTGAATCAATTGAGGATCTAGTAGAAATTACAGTACAAATTGGGGCCATGGCAAGTGAAATTAATTTAACAGGAACATCATTACTGTTCAATTTCCAAGCCCAGTATCCAAGCTGATAGTGAATACAATGGGCCATATTTAACCAACATGAAACTTCATACAACTCATGAGTATGTTTATCCATTGGCAAACTGAAGGCAAATTTATAAGCCCTGTTTACCAATATTTCTACAGAATGTAGTAAAGAATGGAAGGCAGAAGATTAGAAGACCAGTCTAAAGTCTATTATGGGAAAACCATATGACAGTACTAAACATGTTTTGACTTCATGCATAAGACTAGAGTGAATTTAAATGAGAAGACCAAATGTTTGATTAATGGCCTTTACCAGATTCTCGATATGTTTAGAATAACTTATCTTGCAATCCAAGGTCAAATATTGACTTGCTCCAAGACAGTACCACTAAAAGTAGTAATCTGAAGACTTAGGAAAGTACCATGAGTTTTCTGAGAATTGAAAACCACTGTTTTGGTCTTCTTTGTATTCAAGCACAATTTGTGATTAATAAACCAAGACTGTACCTTGACAAATCAGACTGCAACAAGCTGCTTAATCTCTGAATATCTTTACCTTTTGCAAAAATCACAGTATCATTCACCTACAACAGTATATTTAAAGTTTGGATTGACAAAGGAAGATCATTTAAAAATAAACTAAATAATAAAGGACCCAAGACTGAACATTGTGGGGCACATAGAGTAACCAGGAAGGGAGAAGAAAAGGTAGTTCAAAACTTCACGTGTTGCATGTGGAAGACAGGTGGAGAAAAACCTAAGTGACCTGAAATGTTTAATAATAATGGATCATGACCAAGATTAAATGCCTTGGAGAGGTTGATATATATATATATATAAAACCAATATTTTCACCCATGTCCAAGGCCTCATGAATGTAATTTGTAAAATAAGCAACAGCTGTATTGGTACAACATTTCTTTCTAAATTCATGTTGTTCTTCAGGGACTATGTCATATTTTTGTAAATGATCCATAATTTGATCATGTACTATATATTCTAAGGTTTTGGATAGTGGGGAAAATATTGAAGTTGGTCTATAATTAGAAAAATCCTATCACCACTTTTAAAAATACGTGAAACAAATGCAAGCTCCACACAAAATGAATTTCTATGTGTATAAGTGAGTAATTAAACAATTTAGCAATTGGAATTTCCAGTTCATCCAACACAACAGTCAATAGCATCACATCTAAATGGTCAGGGCTAAATCAGGTCTTTAACTTCAATGTATGTAAGTACTTCAATCAAGTATGAACGCTTATAAATATCTAAAATAAAATGTTGTTTAACATCTACTAGTACACAAGGAAAATGTTAACCATTTGAATTAATGGTTGGAATATCTTTAGCCAGTCTTTTTTCAGTTCATAGGTAAAACATAACAGCCTCTGAAATACGTAAGGAGTCAGAACAAAGAGAGACATTTAATTGAATTAAACTGGTTGTTGTATGGTGGTTCATTCCTAGCAAGTTGTTACACCCTTTCCAAAAATTATGTGAATCTTTAATAGTGGTTAACTGCTATTTAGTATAATACTGTGACTTACAGTCTCGGGTTAACTTACTACACCTATTCCATAACTTCTGATATTTAACTACTGCCCTATGGTCTCTATTAATTCAGTTATACTCCCAAATCCTAACTCTGTCTCTCATCAAGTGTACTAGTTCTGGAGTGGGACATTTTTGAGAATTTCCCTTCAGTCTAAAGACTCTAAAACGTACATAAACTTCACAAATCCTAGATAATTCTGAGCAGAAAAAAGCAAGAACATTGTCAATACCAGGAATGAGATCCATATAGGACTCATTAACTGACTGTAGAACTTCTTTGAATTTTGCTGTTTTGTTTTGGTAATATCTGGACTTTTAAGGTTGTAGGAAGTAATGTAGTCATTTTAGTAACGTTACAAGACCAGACAAATCAGGTGTGAGGTTTGCCATGATGGTCTCAAGCCTAATGCTCACCCCGTTCTCATTCACTGCGCACATCTGTGCTTATTTACTGATGGAACGGGGTGAGCAATAGGCTTGAGACCATCATGGTGCACCTCACATCTGATTTTCTGACTCCAGTGTGGGGGTGGGGTGTTAGGGTTGGAAACCCTAATGTCATATTTACCTACTTTTGTTGCTTTATCCTCAACCCAAACTGAGGCATGAACATAGTTTATTGCAACAGATAGATAGATAGATAGATAGATAGATAGATAGATAGATAGATAGATGAATGTGTGTGTGTGTGTGTGTGTGTGTGTGTGTGTGTGTGTGTGTGTGTGTGTGTACATATATATATATAATTTGTAGCATATATGTCCAGTAAGTTACACTACTACAGTACCCTACCTAAATATCCTTAATAAAGTCATATTTATTTAAAGCATTAAAGCTGACCAACTGGGAAGTAGGATGAGTAACATAAAATTAAATATATCTTGGCCTCCCTATCAGTTATACTGTCACAATCAATAAGGTCATAATGCTGTTAAGCTAAGAGAAGGAACAGCACTGTATATGTTTGCCTCCAAGCAAAGTGCTTTTCTACACATTGTACAGTGGTGCCCAGTGTCAACTTTCATCATGGCTAGTTATATCAGTCTGTATCTGGAGTGAAGAACCTTTGAAAATAGTCAAGCCCATCACTTTGCACCTGCCTGTCTTCTTGCAGTTTGCCAGTTGACTACTAAAGCGCCCCAGCACCCCCGGTAAAAGACCTGTGGAGACACACGTACTCATGTGCAGCACTGTTTCTGTACAACACCACCTGCTGATTCTTTAAGAACCCTGATATTGATGAAGTATATGTATAGCATTAAAAACGGTGACACCAAGCAATACAACTAGCTGTGAGTGAGGACTTTGTGCCAGTGCTATCTGGATATCTTTAGTCATGAGGGTACCTGATGCTGGCCGCCACTGTACTTGATGTGCAGAAAATGTCCTATATGACCACAGAAAAAAAGTACTTGAGAAATCAAATGTAAGAACTGGTTACCTAATGAATAATGCTTTTAGTATGACTGCAAAGCTGGCCTTGGGGAAGACAAGTTGATGTTATCTAGTTACCCATGTCATCAAGGTCATCTCAGTACCCCCAGGAAGCATTACTACAGCAGGCAAATACAGCCTTCATGGAGTTTGAGAGGGCAGCCTCGGCAGAACACTAGAGCTCCACCAACTCAGTGCATAAAGTGAGGTCGCAGTGCATTATCTCACATGGAAACGCAACATGCTCCACTGACACCACACAGCTAGGCAATGCACAAACTCTTTATGATTGTGAACTATTTCTGTTGATTACTATGACACACTATAACAGGTAAAGAAATATTTTTCAGGAGTCAGGCAGTGTACTGCAGTGAATAAAAGCTAATGTGCTACAGTAAGGCACCACGCTATTCTGTTCTTTTTTTTTTTTTTTTTTTTGCTTTTATGGCCTGTGCACCCACTTCTTCAGGCATCTTACAAGGCACACCCCCTGCTGTCCACCAGACTCACCATGCACTTCTGGACTTGCTGCCAATCCTTTAGGTCCATAGTCAGCTGGAGATTCTGATTTATCCCTAGCAGGGGGCCCTCCAGTTGCCTTAAAAAGAAAAGCACCTTTATCAGCCTGCTGATGGTGGGGGTAGTAGGCTAGCTCACTTGGGGGTATTGTGACATGGGAGGTGCTGCCAGAAGGACTGTCATCTAGCATGCCCAGTGCCATCTCTTTATCTGGTTTTGGGGACCTGTCAATACCCCCAAGTGTGCTAACGTACAGTGTCTGGGGGTGAGGATGATGGCAGCATGTGGTCTCCCATGCCACAAACAACACCTCTACAATACCACCACAAGGAGCCACTAGACAACAGAGCTGCTCCACTCACTCTCTGGGAGGGAGGCTCCTGGGGGATGCTCTGAATCACTCCCTCCTGTCCTCTGCTCCTGATGTCCTGGAACTGGGGTGCAAACCCAGATTACCAGCATGCCACAGTTATATCCTATCAATCAGCATCACAGAGCCAGCCAGCCACACTATTTTTAGAGAATTGGACCTTTATGTTGAGGACCAAGGTGTAACTTCCAGCGTTAACCTAAGGACTCATAATAAGAAGCTTCAGCACAATATTTCTGGATTTCAGACACAAAAGGCAAGGAAGCTGATCATCACATTTACTCCCCTTAAAACTGGGTTACTGTGATCTAAAATCTAAACACCTTTAGTTGGTTGTTATGGTGCTGCATGCTTATGGCACAGAGAAGGTACCACTATCACACGTTTTCTAGAGATTTTAGAGATGTACTCCCACTGGTGTGCATCAAAAGTTTTGAATACATTTTGTGGAAGAACATTTTTTCCTTGGTATGTTAGATAATATGGCAAGACAAGACAACTGTTATTAAATAAAGCACCCTATCACAAGGGCTCAGAGTACTGCACAATCAAAAAAATAGCAGCAAAATATAAACATAAAACACAAACATTTAAAAGGAACACAATAAAACATACAAACAAATTACATTTAGAAACTGGCCTTAGCACATCGAATACCTTTATTTATCTTTTTAGTGGGAAAGGAGGGCTAGACAATATTGCTTAATTTCAGCCTTGTCCAGGAGGGGGGAATACAGTTGCAAACCAAATAAAATTTAACTTGATTAAGCTGTTGGTGGTTGAATTAAGCAAATCAGTGTTAGAAAAAAAAGTTTCCCAGTGTTTAGCCACCAGTTATCTTAATAGTAGTGAATTTTCCAACAGCACTGCTGAAAGTCTGAGAAAACCAAGCACCACTCTTCCACTGTACGCAGAACATACGCATTTATCATAATAAAATGGAAGACAACAGTACAGTCGCCTAACTATAACCAATGAGCTCTTGTGAAAGGGAGAGGAAAGTGCAAGTTATGGCACTGCAAATGCTTTTCTGAATTGTTTGTGACTATGAACTGTTAGTTCAGAAATATTCCACAACATTTGGACACATATCGGCACTTCATGATCTTTCTTTCCTGCCCACTGTGGAGAGGTGCCACTGTTTTATTGTACAATTCATTTACCCAGGCTAGAGATGCAACACCTTGTTCTCAGTCAGACTTGATTGTACCAAATGATCCATCAGAGGGGACTGATATATGGGAAGGTGAAGTGAGTTCTTGAGCAGTTCAGGTCAGGGTTGTTAGGTGTTTAATTATCTCATAGAAGGTGCTTGTCCTGCAGTGTTAATCTTGGGCATGTGTGCCTCCTGGGTCTTCTTTGATGTAAAGCTTAGAATGGCTGTAGACAGCACTTAAAAGCCCAGCATGTACAGAGTTTGCTTCCGATCACTGGACTTTGATGCTCAGCCTGCCACAGATACACCAAGGATGCTTTCACAGACCTCAGTCAGCTGCCTTGTGCTGTACGTAGTAAGCATTTAAAGCAGTAGTGCAAGGAAACGCTAGAGCCCCATAGTTTTATATTCCATTTTAGACCACGCTTTTTCTCCTGTGTAGGAGGATGCTCATGTTTCTCTCATTTGCAGTCTGTTTCAGCACATTTTTTATATTTGTAGTTATTAGGAAGCGTGCTCCCTTTAATATGGCCATTCCCAGGTTCTCAGCAGTATTCTCAGCTTTTTTTGAACAGTTAAGTATAACAACACCTCGAGTGATTGTGTGTCATGCCATTTGACCAGTCAAGAAGTGTAGGTATTTTCCTAGAACTGCACACCCAGAAACATGTTCCACTTGTAAAATGGTTCCACCTATCATTAATTAAAATAAAAGAAAGAATTATCTTCATTTTTCAACATGTATACCTCTATTTTCCAAAGAAACAGACCCTAGCCTATTTTTGCTGCTTCAGCCAACCCCCCCCCCCAATAAAAAAAGCTGTGTTATCATATACAGCTTACTGGCTTTTAATAATACATTCCCGTCCTAGTCTATTAATATTTAAACAACATTTGTGAAAATATATTTGCCACAGTAAGCATGTTATTTCGGGCAAATGAGCAAAATAAATGGTCATTGAGCATGCTCAAAAATTCAGCTTGCACATTTTGGTCACACTGAGCATGCTGTGAAACTTATTTTCACATGTGAAGATAACTTTCTGAGCATGCTCAGTGACCAGCTTCAATTGTCTTCCCCGCAGGACACAGTATAGCACAGTGGTTTAAGGCTCTGAGCTACAAATCTGGTGACATCCAGCAGACCAGACTTGGGTTTGAACCCTACAGCTTCCACTTGCATACTGTGTGACCCTGAGCAAGTCACTTAACTTCCCTGTGCTCCCAGGTCGCTCCTGTAAAAAAAGTTTTCAGCTTAGTGTGCTACTCCTGGTTAAACAACTAAAAAAAAAAAAAAAAACGGACACCTCCAGAAGTGAGCTGTTATGGCTCAGTAGACCTTTCCTGGTAAAACTTTAAAATAAATAAGAGGAAGGGGAAGGGTAAAGAGAAAGGGGAAACGTTTAATCAGGAAAGGCACATTAAGTCGGTGCTCAGGGTCACACAGTATGCAAGCGGGGCTGATGGGATTCAAACCCAGGTCTCCAGGTTTATAGCTCAGTGCCCTTAACCACTGTGCTGATTGAATATACAATAGTCTATGTAGTTTACATTGTTAACTTTATTACTTTTGTAGCTATTTAACATTTCTATCACAAACCCAACCACCTCGCCATCTGCTGAATCAATTAAATATGACATGGGCTGACTTAAGACATAATTTTGTGGTATTACACTGTTGCTGTTGCACTCCTGGCTTTGCCACTCTTGAAATATCAGCAGACAAATACCCTTTCACAATGATAAAAATTGTATCTTAAAGTCAGGCCATGTCATTTCTCCTACTCTATGTATATCATTACAATTACTTGAGTTAGCATCCATCGGACACTTCCCTCCTGTGTGGTGGGTGGCTGTGATCCACTTCAGTGGCAGCTCTTGTTGGTGACTTTGCAGTTACGTTCTTGGCAGCATGAGTAACCATACAATGCCAAGTGTCCCTGCCCCCAGGTTTCTTCTGCAGTTGAATGCATGTGGGTGGCAGGAGAGCCCTGAAAATGGAAAAGGGGTTGTGCTGGGCACCCTAGGTGACTGCCTCCCTGGCAGCTCCTTCCATACTACTAGGCCCTCAAAGTGGTCCAACCCTTTCACCCCCAGCTGTCACAGACTAAATAAAGGTGCTTTCTTCTGGGTGGCAGCAGAAGGGCCCCCCTGACAGGGATAAGTCAGATCCACCTGACAACAGTGGTACTGGAGGCCTGGGGGAAGGGTCCAGCAGTGCAGGATGAGTCTGGAGGGCAGCAAGGGTGTGCCCTGTGTAGAATCTGAAGGAGTGGGTGTCCATGACAGCAGAAGCCAAACAAAAAATTACTCCAGTTATAGTCCATGTCTCTCCCTTTCTAGAACAGCTTACAGGGCATATTGGCTTTTGAAAAATAGGCAGCACACTCCCCCCCAGCTGCTGCGTAGCACCCCCATGTCCCAGTTCATGAACGTCAATCATTTAAATTGTATCTGGTGTGCTGTCTCACTACTGCCAGTGTCTGCCAACTCTGCACATAAAAGGCTTTCTCAGAATATTCAGCATGTGCCTGCTGTTGTGAATGAGTGCCTCTGGAAAACTAAAAGGCCCATGGCTTATTACTTTCTATTATTTTTTACGGAAATTACAATCTTTTCTAATGTGTGCAGATGTGCTGTACTATAGTCTAATGCTGATGCTACCTCTACTCTGTTATTGCCTTTTACAACCAGGTCATAATGTTGGGTAATGCAAAGAAGGCAAAGTATAATAGCATGCTGACACAACCACAGAAAGCAATTCCATAAAAAATGATAAATAATGTGCTGTGATCAAGCTTATAATACCCTTTCAATATTTTTAAAATGTTTTATTATCTCCCCAGAGTCTTTTCTTTCCAAATAAAAATCCCATCTTTTCCAGCCTTTCTTCATAACTCAGTCTCTCTACCCCCTTATCATTTTAGTGCCCTTGTGCTGCACCATTCCTAGTTCATAAGCAGTGTGTCTTTCTTGTAGTGAAGAACCCCAGCACTGCAAAATGATTATCCAGCTGTAGTCTAACCAATGCCTTGCAGAAAAGTAGAATAATCTCCTCTCACCGGCTTTCTGTGCACTAGCAATGCACCACCACATCCTACTGTGCTTGCCGTTTTTGATTGGCATTGTGCACTGCTCTGAGTGTCTCTGACAGCTCTCTGCTATCATTATAGTTATGTTATAACACTTCAGAAGCCCCAGACACCACTTAGAAAACACTGAGAAAAAGTAAGATTTATATTCCACACCATCCCATGTCCTTTATTACTTCATATATTTTCAGTAATAATGTCCCTATTTTCTTTATTACTGAGAACAGTAGCATGAAAACAATATCCTTGTGCCCCCAAACCCTATCTGCGCTGGCTGCTTGTCTACCCCCTGACATCACAATCACCTGTTTATGACATCATAATTATCACCACAGCAACAGATTGTGATGTCATAAACAGAATTATGATGTCAGGTGTAGACAAGCAGTCAGAGCTACAAGGGTAGAAATACTGTTTTCATGAAAATACCCCTAATAATAAGGAAATACGAGTGAGGCAGTATAGAGCAGTGGTCTAAGGCTCTGAGCTGCAAATCTGGTGACATCCAGCAGACCAGACCTGGGTTTGAATCCCACAGCTTCCACTTCCATACTGTATGACCCTGAGTAAGTCACTTAACCTCCTTGTGCTTCCAGGTCACCCCTGTAAAAAAGCTTCCAGCTTAGTGTGCTATACCTGGTTAAACAACTAAATAAAAAAGAATTACAGAACCAAATATAAGCCACATTTATGTCTCAAAATTACATTTTTCAAAGTTGTTTCAACTGAATCAGTGAGGACTGGGCTTTAGTTGGACTCAAGACAGGAACGGCAGGTAGTGACAGGGAATCCTCATGGACCCCCAAAGGATCCAGTGGCTCCATCTCCCAGTCACCCTCCCACAGTGCAGCAGAGAGGACAGCTACATTCGGGAGCCTAGTATGCTCTGATGCTAAACTACACTGTAGATTATAAATGACTTAGAAGACTGATCTGACATACGTTTAAAAAGTATCCCTACTGAAGAACTGTGGTTCATTTTTTGTGATATGTATACCACATTCTGAAAAACAGATGGCAAAGAATACAATGTTAGTAGCTCCACTCAGGTGGAGAGTCCTCTTTAAGGTGGGTCTTCTCACCTATAAGGCCCTACATGGACAGGGCCCTGGCTACCTGTTAGGCCTTCTGTCACCTGCCCTCTCCTCATGCCCTCTTCGTTCGTCCAATGAATGCCTTCTGACCATTCCCAGAACTAGGTTGAAAACAGCTGGCGATAGAGCATTTAGTGCCGCAGCTCCGGTTCTGTGGAATTCTTACCAACTATGGTCAGAGAGGCTTCATCGGTGGATGTTTTTAAGGCCCAGCTAAAGGCTTTCTTTTTCTCTAAGGCATTTAATGTTTAGATATGGATTTATTAGGTTTTAATTTTTGTATTGATTTGTATTTATATGTAAATTTATATATTTACTATGTTAAATATGTTTGTTTAAATGCCTGTACGGCGCCTAGAGCCTCTGGGATTGGGCGTCTTTTAAATAAATTTTGCCTTGCCTTGCCTTGCCTTGTTAGGAGTCAGAATCAACCAATATTCAAATAGTGTTGAAATAAACAGAAACTTTAACTGTGCCATGTATTTAACGTTCAGATCTACTAACATTGTTTTTGTGTCAGTTTTGATGAGCTGGGTAAGAAGCGGTGGCCCGCCACCCCCACATTACTGATCCAGATTGGATTAAACTATGGAGCACTGCCTGTCCATCTCCTGACACTACTACTGAACTTGTTGGGTGAGTATGACAAGAGGTCCAGTTTATGTTAGCATGTAAAAGCAGAGAAGGCCTCCATGAGGTAAAACAAACTTTGACTGCAGTTAAAGCAGATGAAAATGACTGTAAATACCTTACACTTACTTTTAACAAACTAAAATGTGTTTGTATGCCACCGAAAGCAACAAGGAAATGTTATAAGGATCCCTGCATGGGCAACCTGACAATCTAAACTGCCCTATTAAACTTTACAAGAACATACATAGAAAATGGACCAAATATTGCCCCAGCACTTTATCTGCACTCTAAAAGACTCAGCCAATTTGTACCTGATAAGCTGGAAATTTGGTACACTAAACCAGTGGGAGTGGCTTAACTGCGGCAAGTGATGTCAGCACTATCCTAAGATGCCACTGTATCCCGCTGCTGTTACATCAGCTATTACATCGGAAATACTGCAGTTCATTTGCTATCCAAAGCCCAGCCTAGTATCCTAGAAATGATGTCGGTAACAGGACATCACCCAGAGGCCAGCCTTAAGGACCCCTGGGCTGCCAATCCATCTTTCCCCCTACCCCTTTTTACCTACCCCCCTTAGGTTTATACAAGGATGAATTCCTCTGCAATTCCAGAGACATTGTACATCTTTAATTGTAAATCTGTATTTTACACCAACATGTAACTAAGTGTATTCTATGTTCAATGTCTGCACCTGTAATGTTGTCCAATGCTGTATCTGCACAATGTTCTGTTGCCGTGTCCTCCCTGCGATGAGGTGCCTTTGTAAATGAGTCCCTGACCCAAAGGCTGTAAATCCGACTTGTTCAAATAAATAAATAAATAAAGCACTACTGGAATGTTTCTACAGCTAACAGACAAACACACTCTACAATACTACAACAACAGACCCCAGAAAATATTTGCAGCAGGGTTTCCACCAGTGTTTTAAGAAATGCCAAAACTAACCCCTTATCACTGTAAAACTATTGACACCACCCAAACTTCAGACAATCAACCAGGTACATCCTTGCCAGTTTCAAACACTGGAGCTCCTCAGATGGCCTCACTTATTTCCAAAATGACATCTCTGACTCTTCCAAATACAGTACCACCAGACCTTCAAACACTCCAGACACTATAGCCACCCCTTCTTCGGAGATTCTTGCTCCAGCAACAGCCTCAGATCCTTCAAGCGTACCTCCTTCAAATGCTTGCAGAATATTCTTGAACCAAAACTGTGCCTTTTATTGAACCTTTCAACTTAAACAATTTCACCATCAACAGACCTGTTAACTATAACTATTATTACTCAACACAAAAATAAAAATGTTTCATGCTTCAGTAACACTAATGAATGAAAAAAATCTACATATATAGTTTACAGAACCTGCGTTTATATTTTACTTCACAACCAGCATAATTTAACTTGCTGCAAATAGAGATGGGCAAGCCAGGAACCTTTCACCTAGAGCCAATCCAGTGTAAGCCAGGGGTCTGATTTGACTGTATGAGCCAAAACATGAGCCAAGCCCTGGCTGCTGATGGCTGTTTTCTACATAGGAGTGAAACCTTTCAGACACTACGCTAACTGGTCAGGATGACAAAAATGCTTACTTTGACCACAGCTGGCTTGGGTTGACCTTGGTCTCCATTGCTTACAGAGGTCAAGCTGAGCCGAGCCAGGCACTAGGCTTGAGCCTACTCTGTCTTGCCCACCTCTAGCTGCAAATAAACAATGTACAGCATAACAATGCAGTTAGAGCCCATATCTGTTCTTGTTACAAAACTTAAACATGCTGCAAATAAAGAACTTTAGCACAACAATTCATTAAGGTAGAGTTTTGAACTATTCTACTGAGATGCATTTCAGTTGTATTCAAGATAAGTGTACAGATTCATAAAAATAATAAAATTGTTTAAATTCTGTTCACGTTAAGTTAACCAATACTAAAAAAGTAGAATTACTTTATGTTGTGGATTAATGTCGCAATTAAAAATGTATATATTTCATGCATTTTCAACCAATTGTGTATTTATATTGTACTTACAAAATAATTTTTAACCATTTTATAACAGCAATAACCCACTCCTGGGCATGCATTTCTGGAGAAATAATGCACTTCCTTGGTGATTAAAGGCACTCATCCTTTGGCCTCATGCCTCACCTGGATACACATTAACTGTTCAGAAATGCATGCCTTGTCATGTATTATTGCTTGCATACAGTATATGATGGCTTTTATTATTGGAAAGAGGCTTCATCCATGTATTTTATAATACACACACATATATACAGTATATATACTGTGTATATATATATATATATATATATATATATATATACACACACACACACACACACAGAGATGAGAGAGAGAGAGAGAGATGTACACAATAACACCAAATGATGTGTACAGTCTAGAAGACATAGACACATTACAATTAGCCAAAACAATTTAAAAAATCCACAAATTCAATGAACAATTATCTGTAAAAGTCAAGCTGTTACATTATGTTGAAAAAAAAACAGACACCACTGGGCAGTTCTCAGTATTGTTCCAACCAGTGATATATAACATTTGCAAGGCAAATCTGAACTAAATGTCAGCTCCCAACTGGAAGTAGAGTTTTATTCCCCAGATTTATGTGATGGCACTATTTTACTTGCAGTCCCATATGAAGATGTGTCCCCACTAGCTGGAACTCGAGCTGGTTTACTGAATCTTTTGGGTTTATAAAATAATTTTCTTAAAATTATTTCCTGATATCCTACCACATACTGCAAGTATTGAAGATATAACATAAATATTATTTTTAGAAATACAGCCATGTTAATTAGGTATTATTGAAAAAGGCAGCCAATCATCTGAAGTTCATATTCAATGGCATCCTTCAGCACATGCAAATACATATGCATGTGTAATACATAATTAGAAAAAATAAAACCACAATACGCATCATCAAATAGATGCAGGTCAAACAAAATAATACTAAGTAGCAAGTGCATGAATTGCACAGGAAAGTACCATACCAAGTTTTTAGTGGACACAGCATGCTACCAGTGTAGCAAGTTAGCAAGCCCAATAAACCATTTTATGCTCTTAATAGAAGGTGTTTTATCCTCACTAAGATGCCAGCAGAGAGGGAGTGAGTTCCAGGTCACTAACAATTGTTTGGTTATAATGAAAAAATTGTAGCTTAACCACCTTTACATTATTTCAGTCATTCCCCCAGGATATATTGTGATTAACATAGATTTCTCAAAAGAGAACATAGTAACACAGTGACACAGTAATTTAAGGTTGCAATGGACTCAAGTCCATCATGTATGCCAACCCCCCACCACACCACACACACACACACCCTCACTCACTCACAGTTCTTAAGCAGGCGTGAAATAAGTATGCTGTGCAAACAACAAAGCAGACAGATAAGAGCAATTACTTTTCCCCACACCACTTTATTAAAAAAAGTCTAACCCTCACCAGAAGATGCCAGTTTTTCTGAGATGCAAGGGTAATTGTGTCCTGATTAATCAGCAACTGATATATTCCACTGGTATACAGGGCAAACAGTCAATTCCAAAGACTAAGTAGTTTATCTCAACAAGGGCGACAGAACTGTTTGGGCCGGTTTAACAGGCAACATGCTCTGACTATCATTATTACTTACTTTTACAGTTTTGTTTTACTTTTTTACCAGGAAAGACACACTAAGCTGAGGCTTGTTTCCAGGTGAAGTATTCTTGACTGAAAATATTTAATACTTTTATTATTTAAGCAACACAACTTTGCACCTTGTCTTCTTAACTGTAATGTTGCCTGCCTTGTAATGATCTGCTATGACTTTTTTTTCCAGTAAGCAGTAAAGGTGATGCATAGGAGTGCAGAAAATGTTGGCAGATAAGGCTTGGCCCATCCAGTCTGCCCAAGCCAATGAGTGTGGTTCAGTGCAGAGCTTCATTGGGTAAGTACTCATAGTACAGTTTCAATGTTTATCCTATAAAACATCAAATGAGATACTATAGATATTTACTTTGCATTCTATATGCCATATTCCTTCAGATAAATAATTTTCTAATAGTTTCTTAAAAATAAAAAAAATTGATGTGCTATGGGGTGGTGTGTTTGGTTCGGAGAGGGATCATAATCAGCAAATGAAGTTCATTTCTCAGTGACTAATTGGATGGCAATTGTGTGTTCAGTTTGAGTTTGTTGACATGTTTGTACAGTAATATTTTATTTAATTATGCATTAATTCTAGACATTGATGGATAAGTGGGTAAGCTAGGTGTTAAACTTGACATTGTTTATTTTTACTATAGACTCTTATCTATTAAGACTCAGTTGTAGCTAGTGAATTCATATCAGCTGTTTGTCGAGACAGACTACCAACTATAGCAGATTCCTTCTTTACAGAAGTCCAATAAATTAAAGCCTTGCCCCTCCTAACCCCATCCCTTCGAAGCCATTCATTACAATTTGCTTGCTTGATAATCAGTATAAACTCACAGACAATATCTTTGATGAGCAAGAGCTTCTCAAAAAAGCAATGAGAGGAAAAACAATTAAAATGTAAATGAGAAAAAAAATCTGAAAGATTCTAACAGCAGAAGCATCATGCCTTTGATATTTTCTAAAAATTTCAGTTCTTCATATTTTTTCCACCTCTGTTAATTGTGCACTTCCAATTAACAATGAACATCAAGCATTGTCACTACAAAGCAAGCGTTATGATCCTTCCCTATCAAACAGCTGAATGCTGAAGACTATGAAATTGCATTGAGTCAGTAAAAAAGAAAAGTAATTGAAAAGTTTCTTCGGAGGTCCCTAAAATGATCTCAGGAATTTCATCAAAACACAAAAATTGCCTTGCTTCAGCTAAAAAGAGCAAAGCTTGTATTGTTAAAGAGAGGTAAGCTGTTACAGAATGCACTTTTATAAATTACCAGATACCGGGGTCCAGGGCATGGGTGTTGGCAGGCATACTCAGTGCACTTTGCTGAATACAGTAAAATCTAGAAAAACCAAGGGCAACATGAGCCTGAGGTCAGGGCCACAAACACAGCATGATGTACCAGAAAAACTGTTTTCCCCCTCCTTGGATGCTTTAGTGTGAGTTTGTGAATGATCTTTGGACGATGTGTGGGTGCTAAACTTAGAGGCCATGGTTGTATGAGTGACCTGATTGAGTATGTATGCACGAGTACTGCTGTGAATAGACTTCCGTAAGGCTAGCTACCTAGATGTGGCACAGAGGCTTATCGCAATGTATCCTAAACATTGTAACTAAAAGCCAGTTAACTTCTGTCTGATTGGTAGTGTGTGTGTTAGATAAAATAACATGTTGTGAATCTATTAGGACCATTGACTTACTACATGTCAATGACTGAAATAGGGGTGGGGCAATGTTTATGGGGCTCAGCAGCACTTCTTTTGGCTTGTGTTTACAGACGGGGCAACAGTTCTGTCAGCTCTTGAGTACAAGTTTAAAATTCCTGGCTGCATCCCTGCATGTAGAGGTGGTGTACAGCCCACAAACACAGGGAGAGGAATTGGACAGGGTCTGAGGAAGGCCATAGCCAAAATGGCAAGCAAAGGGGAAGTAGTAATTATGGGTGACTTTAATCTGCTCAATGTGGACTGGAACATCCTGCCTGCAGCTACAACTAGGAGCAAAGTCATCCTAGAGATGGGCCAGCACTGAATCTGGTACTTAGAAATAAGAACATCATTACAGACATCACAGTGGGTGGCTCCCTGGGTACAAGCAATCATCGTACAGTGTGGCTTGGCATATGGATTGGGCAGGACAAAAACACACTAGGACGAGGGTCCTGGACTTCATGGGAGACTACCTTAGGAAATACCTTGAAGAGGAGGATGGCTGGGGGTGAATGCACAATTGAATAGAATAAAGAAGGGAATAACTAAGGTAATGGCAGGCTGTTTAAAGGTAGTAAGCAAGGGCAAAAGGAGAAAGAGGCCACTGTGATTCTCAAAGGAGGCACCTAAGGTGGTAAGGGATAAAAAAAAGCTCTCAGGAGTACAAGGAGACCCAAATGGAGGTGGACAGGGAAGTATATCTAGAGAAACAAAGGGATGCAGGAAGGAGGGTAAGGACAGTAAAGGCTCATATGAGGAAATTATTGTCAGGAGGTCAAGAATGGGGATAAATCTTTATTCAAGTACGTGATCAAAAAGAGGAAGGCAACTGGTGATATAGTGAAAATCAGGAGACTTGGGGTAGGATAGTTCAGAGGAAGACTAAGAAAAAGCTACATTTTTAAATGAATACTTTTGCTCAGTCTTCACAGTAGAAGGAAGGGACAGGCCAACATGCATAAACAGGGACCGGGGAACTAATGAGCAGCTGAACAGAAAGAATATGGTTCCTCAAGGCTCTCCACCTCAGAACAAGTAAACGTTAATTTAAAAGACTTTTCACTACCAAAACTATCAAAATTTCACTTCCAAATAAAGCAGCACTAATAATAACTAGAACCATGGAGGAATTTCTGAGAGCTTCAGCAAGGTAGCAGAGAAGTATCAGAAGCAGCTTGTGCAGGTAGTGGGAGAAGCAGCTTGTGCAGGTAGTGGGACCGGAGGCCTGCACTGACCAGGAGGTCTCAGGGGGATGATGGTGATGCTTGGCCACTCAGTCTTGGCCCAGGTGCTAGCTGCACTGACTCCCAAATAGGATGGTCTGTCGTAAAAACTCACATCACTATCCAACGAGCTTCTGGGCCAGAGCAAGAAACTGACAGAAACAGAAACACATGTCTTGACCCTGGAAGACTGCACAGAGTCACTGACAGAAAAAATACAGAGACTTGAGAAAGATGTGGAGGATGTGGAGGAGCTCAAGGAGTCCCTGGTTAAACCAGAGAATGCAAACTGGAGAAGTAATCCCCTCATCAGGGGACTTACTGAGAGCTAAGAGGGCACTGATACTCTCTCCTTTTATGAACAATTCCTGCCCAAGATCCCAAACCTAGGGTGCAGAGGTGACTGCCTCAAGCTCGACAGGGCTCACTGAGCTCTAGTCCCAAAGCTGGCAGCTGGGGATGCACCACAGTAAATAAATCTGAAGCCCTGAAACTATGTTGACAAGCAGAAAATCCTCCGGGCATACTGGGCCCAACAGAAGCTAATGTACTAGGGTCATCAACGTTTTATCTTTCAAGACTACTCTCAGAAAGTGCAGAAGAAAAGGAAGAGCTTCAGCCCTATGATGGATGACCTCTGGTAAAAAAAATAGACTTTACCTTTGAATTCTCAGCAGTCCTGAGGTTTAAGTTCAATGGAACCCTCTATATATTCTGGGAAGCAACAGATGCACAGTGCTTTGTCAAGGAGACATTCAACAAGCAGTGATAATATACCCTTCTCTGATAGTGGATCTAACATGTGTACTGTTTTTTTTTTTCTATTCCTGGCAGTTTGAATTGACATCCCTCATCCCTATTTGGATCACTCCACCATACCCGGATTAACAATAGAGAAGCTGGGATAATGCTGGGGGAGATTTGGTGACCTGTGGCCTACTCAGCCTATACTGATGTTCTATGGGGCTTCTCTCCCCCCCAGGATATTTGGTTGGTGCAATGACTCACACTTGCTGCATGTTCACTCAAAACGTGGGTCACCTGCTGGATTGAGGTACGATATGGCTGCATCAACCAGGCAGGGATGGACTGTAAAAACCTGCAGATACTTTTGTTTCAGTTCTCTTTCTTTCCTTTTCTTGGATTTTCTTGACCACTATAGAGAGCTGTGGAGAGCTATGCTTTATGGGACTGGACCCATGTGATGGGCCACATGGGGGGCACTGAATGTTTATTTATTTGTTTATTTAGTTTTTGTTTACCGGGTAAGTACACTAGACAAGTTTTATGCCTATTTTCAGGAACGACCCGGGAGAGTACAAAAGGGTACAACAGGTACATTGATACAGTAATTGGTTCAGACGAATACATTCAGGTACAAAAACAGGAGAAAAGACAATTTTTACAGTTTTTACATTTACGTGGAAGGTACACCCAGATGCAGTGCTGGGGCAAGGTATAAGTTAGAGATAAATTCAATGACCAACAGGGCTGGTGAGGATTATGAGCATAGTAACATCATAGCGTCGGTCAAGCAAGGGAGGGGGGATTTGGACGAAGACATAGCGCAAGAGTGGTGAAGCCAGAGCAGGAGAGAAGAAGCCGGCACCAGTGGACACGGGGAGGCTAAGGAGTCTTAGGACATTCACAGTGAGAAGCCACCTTAAGGTGATCCCACAGGGAAGTCCGGAAACTCTTGTGAGAGGAGGCAGTAAGGACTCTTTCAGGAAAGGAGTTCCAGAGCCTGGGGCCATGGACAGCAAAACTCCGGTCCCCCATATTGGTGCAGAAAGTAGGTACACTTAGTAGGCCGGGGCCTTGGGATCTAAGCAGGTAGGGGGAGAGGTCAGCAGGAGCAAGAAACCGGGCCAGTTCCGGAGGGGTGCCGGAGCTAAGTACTTTACTCACGAGGCACCCAGTGCTAAAGTTAAGGTGATTGAGCGGGGATAGCCAGCCAAGCTTTTCGTAGAGCTCGCAGTGATGGGTGAGGCGGGGGGCAGCCAGGGCAAAACGACAGATGTTGTTGTACGTTGTGCTCCACTTGCTTAGGAGGGTCTTAGAAGTATGAGCAAATATGAGGGAGCCGTAGCTGAGGGAGGGAAGTAGTACTCCCCTGGCAAGAGCTAAGCGAGCTGCTGGAGTGAGGTTGTACCGAGCCCTGTAGGCCATCCCCAGTTTGCGGTTTACCCCACTGCAGGCATTATGGATATGACTACCAAGGTCCAATTGGGGATCAAGCATCACTCCAAGATATTTGAGGGAGGTCACGGTAGGGAGAGGGGCGCCATCTTCGTAGTTGATATGTAGGAGAGTTGAAGAGGCTCGTATTTTGGCAGAGGAACCGAAGAGCATAGCCTGGGTTTTGTTTTGATTTAGGACCAATTTATGGTTGGAGAGCCATGCCTGGATGTTCCAGAGGTCTTCAGATAAGTGACGGTTTAGTGTGGCTGTATCACAGGAGGGGCAGGAGAACCAGGTCATCCGCATACATGATGACACGGCAGCTGGAGACCACATCAGGGAGATTGTTGATGAACAGGGAAAAGAGTAGGGGACCCAGCACAGAGCCCTGAGGGACACCAGAGGTGACAGGCCGGGGGCAGAGAGGACTTTATTGAATTTAGTTAGTTGTTTTCTGCCATATAGGTAGTCAGAGACCCAGTTTATGTCGATGGCCGTCTGATAGTGGCTGTCCTTCTTCCTCTTAGGACATGTTGGACTTTTTTCCACCATCACTCAGTAATTGTGCACACACTCCAAGCTTGACATGATGACTGGGCCTCGTGCCACTTGCCCAGCACAGTGATTCCCCACCATCACGGAATTTTGAGTGCACGGGGGGGGTCTTCTGGAGAGCCCTACCATACGAAGGTTCCCCAGGGAGCAAAGGGGCTCTTGGGTTTGGAATAGTGATGGGGAGGGGTGGTAGCCTTGCAGAAGGACTGTAGCAATGAAAAGTAATTGATAAAATAAATAAAACTACATTTTAGTAAACCACAGGTCATTAGCTTCAAGGACCTCAGTGTAGAAACTAGTACAGTACTTCAAAACTAGGAGCATTTGTAACGACCTGTGGTGTTTCACTAGTTAAATTTCAGTCTAACGTTCCCTGTAAGGAATAAACAAAGAATAGCAAGTATGCTGTATCGGTGCACACTAGCGAATTATACTGGTAAAATTGCCCCTTTTTCTTCGTAATTTCAACATGTTGGGTAGGAAAAATCTTTTGGGTAGAGCATTAGTGTTTCACTGAAGGGAGATTGCAAAGAGTGATAGAACTGCTTGGCAGCTGCACTGACTTAAACCAGTATAGTCTTGTCATGGCAGAGTGCTGCAGAGATATTTAACTATCACATTCTCATTGTTTTCCCAGCGGATGATAAAAAGTTCATTTGGAGTAATTCAACAGCCTGACTTGCAGCCCAGAGTTGATGCTTGCCACCATTGGACCCAGCAGTTCTTCATTTATTTTTACACAGCCTCCTGTGCTGCAGTCTGATACTGTGCCCCATTGCTTCAGTCATCCTGATATGGATTGACATTTATGCCTTTCTCCCTGTGGAGTGCCTGTATAGCATATTTGGGCATTTTCTTGAGTCATGGCTATCTTGTGATTCTTACTATTTGTTCTACAAAAGTAGAATACAGATGCAGCTTTGACCTTCTGATCAAAGTGGTTTTGTGGGGTTACTAGTGGGGTACCTCAGGGTTCAGTACTGAGACCGGTCCTCTTGAATGTCTTTATAGGTGACATTGCAGAGGGACTGGAAGGGAACGTATGCCTCTTTGCAGATGGTACAAAGACCTGCAACAGGGTTGATACACAAGGAGGTGTGGAAAGGCTGAGAAGGGACTTGACAAGGTTGGAAGAATGGTCAGAAGTATGGCAGCTTAGATTCAATGCAAAGAATTGCAAAGTAATGCACCAGGGGAAACAGAAACCCAGGGGAAGAGTACACAATGTGGGTGAGATACTGACAACAATAAAAATGGAAATTGACCTGGAGATAGTCATATCAGATGACTTAAAGGTAGGCAAGCAATGTGAGAAGGCAGTAAGGAGGGCTTGGGGATACTGGGATGCATAAGGAGAGACATCACCAGTAGAAAACAAGAAGTTATTATCCCTTTTTAATACAGACAGTTGGTAAACCCCATCTGGAATACTGTGTGCAGTTCTGGAGACCTCATCTCCACAAGGACATAGACAGGATGGAGGCAATCCAGAGGAGGGCTACTAAAATGGTGCAGAGTCTGCACCAGAAGCCATATGAAGAGAGAGTAAAGGAGCTTAATATGTATACCCTTGAGGAAAGGAGGGAGAGGAGGAACATGATGGAAACATTTAAGTACCTCAGGGGAATCAATAAAGTCCAAGAGGGTAGCATCTTTCAGAAAAAGAGATGTGCAAGAACATGGGGGCACAATTTAAAGATAGAGGGGGGACGGCTCAGGAGCAATGTAAGGAAGTATTTTTTTCACATAGGGTAGTAGATGCATGGAACAGCCTTCCTTAGGAGGCTGTAGGGTCAAAAACAGTGGAGAAATTCAAGAATGAATGGGACAGACATAAAGCAATTCTTGTGAGGGGTAGGAGGAAGTAGGCTGTTGGTTAACTAGGATCTGCAGCTTATCCAATAGGTAGGGAAATGGGCAGACTGGGTGGGCCAAGCAGTCCTCACCTGCCATCAAAGTCTATGTTTCTATGTTACTCCAGCATAAACAGACTGGTATGGTAAGAACTGCACCTGTGAGAGAGCAAAGAATAGGTCAGAGAACTGAGTGCAAGTTACCACTGTTACAATTAAATATTGAACTGTTCTGCTGAAATGGGAGGAGTGGGGAAGGCACTGGTGGTGTGGGCCATGGCTAATATGGCTACTATGTAGTGAAAAAAAGTTTCTGGAGACCAGCCACTCAGTTCATCATAAGAAATGTAGTTTTATTTTGATATTTTCTTAGAACACCATGATCTCCTAGGTACGCCCAACGTTTCACCCGACACTGGGCTTCCTCAGGGGCTTAGGATCTTGTGTTCCTAAATAGATTATTTCATTATTGGCTTTAGAACAACTAGGATTCAGTTTCCTGTTTGTTTCTAGCTTCAGATTATAACTTTTTATCTGAAACAAGTTACAACCACTTGGAGTCTGTGCTTAGTTTCATTTCAGACCATCCAGGGTTACCATTCCAAACTTCCCTTCACTCGGATTTCTAGCATTACAATGCTCATTTCTTGCCTAAGCTAAATAGCATGTGGTGCAGTATCAGTTCAGGTGTGTCTTATCAAGATGATGAACTGAGTGGCTGGTCTCCGGAAACTTTTTTTCACTACATTGAAGTCAACCGTTCAACCAGCCCCCAGTAGGAACATTTGGTCTACTTTATACAAAGGGCACCCACCCACGTTCTCTTCCTTGGCAGCATTTACTTCTAATATGGCTACTAGATAGGTACCTAGGACTGAAGCTGGGGGGGGGCATCCAAAGAGCAGGGGGGTGCATTGTGGCACCATTCTGATGAGGGGTCTAGCATTTGACACTATGCTACCATAAAATGAGCAGTGTGTCGTGCTTGAGCAAATTTCAGAGATTCTCCCAGGTTGAGAGGGGAGCCTCACATGTGTTAGTGGGACACACTTCAAGTTGCTCTAGGGGGAAGACACGGTGGATCAGGTCACATTGTGATGTCAGCTGCATCACCCAAGACAGCCACCTGTGAAATACTTTCACCACGTACTCGAACAGACATCAATGAACATCCAAGTTTAAAGTTCCATGTTTGTTGTTTACTGTTCGTATTGCTCAATGTTTGTTTTCTTGCACAGTTTGGTTTGTTGCTTCTCTTCAAACACATTGTAACAGTTATATGGATTCCACTGTGGCTCTTCTTGGCTTCACAAAAGGAGGACAACCATGTTCCCCTAGGGGTGGGGGATTCCCCGGATGCTGGGGGGGGGGATCAAATTCTGGATTGGAGAGCTGCAACTCCCATCCAACCTCCATGTATTGTTATGCCTATTGACAAAATTAGAATTGTTTCATGGAACATCCAGGGTTTCTCTACACCAGTGATGGGAAAGAAGATATTGACATTGCTCATAAAGAGGGCCACCCAGGTGGTTTTACTTCAGGAGACTCCTCTTTGCCCAGCCGAACATCAGAAAATGGAAACTGAAAATAGTTTGGGTTGGGGAATGACATTCTGCCTCATATAATTTCCATAAGGGAAAGCTTGCTGTTTGTGTGTGACAGGGTGGTTGTGGACCCGGTGGAGGAAGATACATATTTGTGGCAGGCCGGTTGTGGAAGCAATGTCACTTTTGCATCAGTGTATGCACCAGTGGTTTTTGACCCCCAGTTTTTACTTGACCTCTTTGCTCTCATTCACAGAGAGGGATTTGAGGATCTGATCCTTGTGGGGGACTTCAACTGTGTCCTTGAACCCCACTTAGGGAGAGACTCAGGAGTAAGCAGGAATGGGCAAAGGGTAGAACAGTGGAGGCAGGGACTCCTGGAGGTAGACCTGGTGGATGCCTGGTGAACATATCATCCATCCCATCATGAACACATGTTCTTCTCCAACCCCTATTTAATGGGGTCTAGAACAGATTATATTTTTCTCCCTAGGCAATGGTACCACCAGCTGCAAAAGGCAGACATAAGTGAAATTGCTGTTTCAGACGATGCTCAGGTGTCTGTGTCCATGGGGTGGGGAAGGGAGCAGGGATCAAAACTGACATGGAGATTTCCAACCCACATGCTTACATTAGAGGAATTTCATGACTATGTCACTGCCCAGTGGGGACTTTACTTCTCAACTAACAAAGCCGTGGTTCCCTTGGTCATAGCTTTCTGGGAGTCTGGAAAAGCATATGTTCGGGGGATGTTAATGTCTCATGTAGCCTCAAAATGTAAGGCCCACAAGGAAAAACAGCAGGAATTGGAGGCTCAACTTAAGGTGCTGGAAAAATAGTTCTATAAGGACAGATCTCCAAGCTGTCTTCAAAATTAAGTGTGGCCAAGGAAGCACTTAATCAGCTCCTGACCAAGGGGGAGAGGGCACCAATGTTTATACGAAGCAAAAAATTGTCAAATGTGCCAATAAACCTAGCACTTTATTGGCCTACCATGCTCAGGGGAGGAGAGGCTCCAATGCCATTGCACCCACCAGAGACCAAACAGAAACCCTGGATAATAAGGCATGAAAGACAGGATTTGTCAAGTTTTATACTGCACTATACAAATCAGAGTTCCAGAACACCCAGGATAAAGCCCTCATCCCTCAAATTGCACAGGAGCAGGCTGAGGCCCTGGATCACTACATTACTCCAGCAGAGAAGGGTGGAGCAATCAGGGGTCTGAAAAAAAGGAAAAGTGTGCAGCCCTGATGGATTCTCTGGGAATTTGTCAAACTGTTGTGTTGCCCCCTGAAGGAGTGTTTAGCAAAAGTGCATATTGAGGTAAGGATAGGGTAGAATCTCCCCCCTACCAGTATGGAAACATTAATGTGTGTGTTCCTCAAGCCATGCAAGGACTCTCAGGAATGTGGCCCCTATTGCCTGATATCACTACTGAACTGTGATAAGATATATGTGAAGATCCTAGCCACTAGTCTGAAAGAGGTCCTGGGTTTGCTGGGCCACCTGGATCAGACTGGATTTGTCCAGCATTGGTTGCCCTACCACAATATGAGGTTGTTGTTGAATGCAGTTCATTGAGGGGATCAGTGCCTGGGGTAGCATTCATGCCCTTCCTCATCTCTGAAAAAGCATTCAACAGAATTGAGTGGGACTACCTGTTAGAGGTGTTGAGATGTTTTGGCCTTGGGTAGCCCTTTCTGGAAATGACTAGGCTATTATATAACACCCTTTCTGCCAGAATGTCGATCAATGGGTCCCCTTCAGAGGGGTTTTCACTGATATGGGGAACAAGATGGGGTGCCTCACCCCCCCCCGTTCAAATTGGAAATTGAGCCTCTTACTATATGTATTAGAGGTCATCAGGGTAAATAGGGAATTAAATCAAATTCAGGCAAATCCCATCAAATTACCCTTATGCAATGACATTTTGATGTACCTCATGGAGCCACAGACTACTGTACCCTCATTGCTAGAATGCTATGGGAATTCTCATAATTCTCAGGGTATAAAATAAGTGTCCAGAAGTCATGCCTAATGGGGGTGGGGGTTGCCAAGAGGCAGGTGAGGACTTTACAGACACCCATCATAGCAACAGATAACAGCATCACTTACCTGGACTTAAAAATAGGGCCTTCAGTAGATGGATTGTACTCCCTGAATTACAGACCACTGTTAATGGTACTTTTGGCAGGTCTGGAGAGGTGTCAGAACTTACCATTGTCTTGCCTAGGGCACCTGAACCTAATTAAAATGAACACACTGCCCAAAATTCTGTACCCCATGCAGATGCTGTCATGGGGCTCACCTGCGAGAATAGGCAGAGATTGGAAGGGGCGTGCACCAAGTTCTTTTGAGCTGGGCACAGACCCAGAGCTAGTTTGGGACATTTAAAGATGGATAACCAATAGGGGAGTTTGAAATTCCCTGATGTACACCATTATTTGGCAGCCCAGACCAGATTGGTGCAGGACTTGGTGGCCCAGACAGACAGAGCACAATGGTTCCATCTGTAACATACATACCTGGCAGTGGAGCCTTGTCAGTCGAGCGGTGCCCTTCATTAATCTTAAACTGGCCATTGAGAGGTAAAAAATGGACTTAAAAGTCATTCCATTGATTTTATTTTAGCTCGCCCCCACACTTTCCTTGGGTATATGTCATTGAGTGCCTGAGCACGGGGGTGAATCAGATGAATCATTAAGTAAAGGGCTCATCTGGCTGCCATGTCAGAGACAAACTATGATCCTTTCTATCTCCTTACAGATTGTTCACAAAAATGTGAAAGTACCCTCTACAGACCTTCACCACTATAGGCTTCCATGGCATGTAAGCCACACCAAGAGGTTGGTAAATCTCTTTAAGGGTTACTAGTTATACAGTTATCACATTGGTCAAGGATAATACCTCACTCTGCATAGAAACATCGAAACAGAGAAGTTGACAGCAGATAAGGACCTCTAGGCCCATCCAGTCATGCAATACTTCATCAAGGGTTCAGGAAAATGTGTATTTTAAAGGGAAGGTTCCCTCAGCCTTTTATTCTGTTTACCTGTGTAGTCCGTAGGCATTAACAATAATTGCCTGTATTTCACCCTCCTAATTTTATCAGGATTTAAATGTAAATGAGGGCACTTAAGTCTGGCATGAAAATCTGCTTGACTCCATTGCAATGGTTATGACCCGACTCATGTAAGGCATTCTAGAATTTTATGATGTTTTAGTGCTAATGCCTTCGGTAGTTATACTGTTTCAGTCAGTGTTGCTGCTGTCCTCTGCAGTCCCTATGTTCTTGTCTTATGCTGGCCATGAAACTTTTCAAGGCATAGTAAGTGCCCTGCTGTTTTCTGTAGTTCAAAGTGTGTCTGAGTTAGAAAAAAATCCTTTCAGAGAATACAAGGGCCTTCACAAGAAATGTAACAGAACTGAATGAGAGTATAACATCTGTTGGCTTGTGCAGGTATGCATCATCAACTCCCATGATGCGTTGCATGAGTGAGGTCATGAAGTTTGAAATGAAGGCAAACAAGTTATTCACATCAGGGCAAAAGAGAGTGAAGCAACCTCATTTATATTAAAATTAGGATAAAATTAGGGACATGCAAGACTGGGAATCATTATTCACACCGACAAACTACACAAGTATACAGAAAATAGGTTGAGGGGACTTTGTCTTTAAGCTGGGGTTGTTTTCTCCACTTTGGATTATATTTACTGAATCAGCCAGTTTGTACCAAGGTTTAGCTAGGCAATATTTGTACTTCTAGAACTGCTACTGTAAGAACTGTTAAGTAACTCATAGATCCCATGCATTATAAGACCAAAGATGGGGCAGAAATTCTTGAGCAGAGATAAGGGTGGAAGGAACTTCCTCATCAACAACTGAAACTGAACTTTAGATCAATGTGACATTTTCCTGTTCTGTAGCTATACATTAAACACTGCACTCATGAGAGAGGAGAACAATTAGCACATCAAGTGCTACAACAGACCACAGTATGCATAAAATAATGAAGGTTTTATGCAAAATCCTGCACAAGATGCCCCAGCTGTAAGACACCCACTTCTTCCCCTTGGTTATCAAACAGCTACGTTTATCCCCTAATCTTTAGAGGTACAGCGATGTGAGCTCCATCCATTGTCACCTACCCCTAAGCTTGGTAATCAGAGGGAGAGTGTGGCAGTGCCTGGCATAGTGGGGTGTTGTGGCCAGATTTCCCTTACTGAGCGCCACCCATCAGGAGCTGGAGTGGTGATGTACAACCATGGGTTGGACTATATTTGCATAAGGATGTCCAGTTGTGAAGGACATCCTTACACAAACCTTGCCAGACCACAATGGAATTTCCTTTCACTACTTAACTTCCAGTGGGTGGTGCGCAATAAGGGAAACCTGCCCAGTTCTCACCAAGACACCACTACACCATGCACAACCTTTTCTGAACATACCGAACATGGGGGCTGGCACTGGTTGGGGGTACATGTCAGTGTACCCCTGAAGACCTCAGGAAGAATTTAAATGATAAATGACCAACAGAAGGGAATGGGTGCTGTACAGAAATGAATGCCTTACAAAAAAGGGAGGTATCTTGCATAAAGGCATACTACAGTGGAGACATGGAGTGCTGAAGATATTTACTTTTCTGGACCCAAGGGACACAGGCATTGGTGTGACCCTAGTGACAATAATATAAGATAGATGGAACAATAGAGGGGTGGGAGGTGGAACAGTGTTCTGTTCATTTGCGCAGTAGACGGGGGTGTAACACAAAGTTTGCTTAGCCCTCCTTTGTGAAAAGTAGATTTTCACAAAATGTCAGTTTTTGTGAATGTTAGCAAATGCGAACCTTCTCAAGTTTTCCCAGCTCCAGTCTTATTAGACATTCCAATAACTGGCAGAACTCTTCAAGCTCAATACAATCATTACAAACTCTCTGCATTAATTCAGAACCACCAGATGCATCTGCTACAGTATGCATGTCCAGAAACGTTGCCAAATGTTTTATGAGAAAATAATAATGACTGCAGTAGAGCCTTTTGGATCATGATCAAACACATTTACATCAGCAATTTCATGTACATACCATTAAATTATTTTTATATTGACCTTTTGCTATTTATTGTGTCTCTTCTATGTGCTTCACCCACAATAGGCTATATCAGCACAAACCTGGTAAAACTACAACACATGGGCCAGAAAATGAATAGACTGCATAGTAATTAAAGTAACACTATTCAGAATCTTGATTGATTCTGTTATGTGTGTTAATGAACCAATTAGTTTGGTGAGCTTTTAACTGGCATGTATATGAGGTTCTACTGACAATCTGAATTAAGGCTTAATCAAATGTGATTGTCAGAATGATTGCTTTCTTGGTGGACAGACACATTTAGCATACTTGGGGTTGTCTGATTAAATTAAAAAACTAAACTTTCAGCTACAGGACATTACCATAGGCCAGTTTATTTACATCAGAACAGAGTGACTGATATGAATGCAGATTTATGTATGCAACTGCAAATTAAAATATATGCAATACCAGGAAACTCATATACTGTACATAATATAATACTGCCTGTTTGTGGTCAATACATACCAAAAGTTTAGATGCTGATAAGACATACAGTATTTCAATATTTTTGATAAAGGTCTCTTGCAAAACAAAAATAATGAGTTCTCTCTGCTCCTCAAATTCAAAATTTCTTTATTTTCCTCTGATATCCTTTATCATAATTGCTGTAAGTTTTTTTTTTGTTTGTTTTGTTTTTGTTAAGTGGTCAGTTGCATGAATGTTGCACAGTATTAGATAATGGTTAGATTTTGGTAGTAGAACAATTATTGCTCCTGTTGGATTGCTATCTTAAATGTAAAAGAAGTATTTAATATTTATATATAGTTTCTTTTTTGTAAATGTGTATGTCTTTGATAAATTATTTCCCTAGACTGTAACCAGGTTATGTATTTTTATAAGGTGTCCCTTGAACATGAGTATATTTTGCACTCAGTGGGATTTTGTCTACCTTGTTCATTTAAAAATGAATAAAATCATTACTACTGCTACTGCTCACTGCCTGGAATAGTCTCTGTCTCTCTCTGTCTCTGTCTCTCTCTCTCATTCTCATCAACTTACCTTCACTGTTCAGAATTCATGTTAAAATGTGCCATGGGCCCCTACAGCTGCCATATGCACAGCACACTTGCTTGGCTACTGCATTACGAAATGTGTTGGTTAAATCCTGGATACTGATAGGCTGAGGCAGGCTGCCACCTATATAGTAATCTCAGTATAGGAGTCCTCTGATGCTAGTCTGCCTAAGGAGGACCAAACAGATCCCTGTACATTTCAAATGTACACACACACCCCTCCCCAGAGCACAATGGAAAAAAACACAAATGCAGTCTCATGTTTTGTATAGCTGTATTTCTTGCTGTGTCCTGCATGTGCTCTCTCTCTCTCTCTCTCTCTCTCTCTGCAACTTCTTTGTAGAGAAAAGAAAAACCAAATTAAAACAGTTGTATACTAAAGAAGGCACACCACACCACCCAAACAGAAAATGATCATAAAGCACCTCTATTGACAGTCTTCCTTTGGAAGAACTATTTAACTGAAAAACAATTTAACAGGGTTGGATTTGTGCTGAAATTACCACACTTCCTGTAACCTCAGCATAAATCCCACCTTTCATGACTTACTGCTTAGTTAATGTCACCATGCATGCTCCTGCAGATTCTTCAGTTATAGAGAAGTTACTCTTATCCAGGGTCCATTTGCTCTGGGTCAGCTTTTCAGTATAACGTTGCATAGCCAGGGTTCATTATCTGCTATCCTGGGTTTGTCTGTGTCAGCCTAAACCGACAAAACATAAGCTAAATTGATTAGCAGCAAGGCCACTTATTCTTGGTGTTGGAAGAAATGAAATTCAATTTTCAAAATTTAAAATACTGCAATTTCGTCATTAATTGCTACTCTAATTTCTTGATTTTTACTGGGATTCCACTTTAAAACTTTTGGAATGTGTATTCATAGAAAAACACAAGTTCTAAAAATTCACTGAATAACAATGGAGAGGATAGCCACTACAGCAAGGCAGAATAGTTAGGTAGGGTGGACAGACTGGATGGGGCCAAGAGTCAATAGCGACAGTAGGTATCTGTGCATCTATATATCGACGATCTGGTCAAAAATGCCAAATTCAGTGGAATGCTTTTTTGTTACCAGTGTTAAGAAAGTCCAGATTTTACCAGGTTTCCAGTAAAAATCAAAAACCAGTGGCCTTGATTAGAAATGAGTTGAATTTGGTAGTAAAGTACTAACAAGGTATGAGATATCACAGTTTGTCTTGGTGGAGTTGAAAGGGGTAATGTAAAGCACCATTTGTCATGATCTCATGAGTTAGGTCATTAAATAGGAATGAGCGCTTCCTCACAGATATAAGGGTCCCCTCTGGCAGGTCTTATGTCAAGATGCACTGAAGGTTCCAAGATGGGGCAAATGTACTTTCTTGACAAGGACAGGCAGGAATCGTATTCAGAGGTCAACATTTTAACAGAAATTTTATGTAGCAGGAAAGTTAGCAAGGGTTGCAGAAGCAAGTTTTCATCAAAAACAACAACACACTGGGTAGGATTTTCAAATGGTGGCATAGAGCATGCATTCTGCCCTGCACCATGGGACTTAAATTTTGGTGGTGCGCTGAATCCTTGTGCCGTAACTGCACCCAATTTTCCAATATTGGGTGCAGTTGCGACAGTTTCCCTGCTTTCCGGCAGCTTGTGCCACTTATCTGGTGCAAGCACCGATACTTTGTCTCACAGGAGCGGTGCACACTAGACCACAACATTGTGATCTAAGGTGCAGATTGTGGATTGTGGCTACTGGGGACAACTGGCACTGGGTGTTACTAGGGCTACAGGAGAGGGATTTCTGGTGGGTCCCAGCTTTGAGGCACTACACTGTGTGACTGCAAAAGGAAAATGCCACAGGCACTGGCTTTTCATTAAATCACTGCTCAGTTTCATCAGGCATAGAAATGCCCTTAAATACAGGCAAACCAGCAAAAATGACTCTGGCACCACTCACTACTCTGGTGATAGTGAAAGAGTCATGTTTTACAAGTTTGATTTAATTTAGAGACATTTACTCCACCTAATGAAACAGCACTGACAATGAAAAGCCAGTTCCTGTGGATTTTTCTTATGTGGTTATTAGGTGCTTTATATTACAGTACCTCCTCTGGTCTCTGCCATTCTAAGTACCAGTGTCCCGAGGTGCCACTGCTTTTGTTGTTTTGGTGGAATACAATGCAAGTTCAAGTTCACACAGTGGAGATGCCACAAGCAAGCACAGGCAGGTGCTAGGCATAATATTGTAAATATGGTTGCAATGAAATGTTATTGGTCAGTGTAACTTTTGCTGTTGGAGAATGGCATGTGGAATGAGGAGGAGGAGTAATACGGCTCATGTGGAGGAGGACGAGGAGGAGATTTTGTACAATTATGAGCAGGTGGTGCTGGAGGAGAAAACCATCTGGTCTTTGGTAAAATGCACCTTCTTCATTTCAACAGCCTCGAGCTATACTCAGTCTTATCCAAGCAGATGAGCAGATTTGTATACAGAAAAATCACAAAAGCAAAGTCTGATTAAAAACTGAGGACAAAGAAAAAAAACTGATGAGGAAAAGGGAAAGACAACCAGGAAGGTTTTTGATTGAGTTGAAGAGTTCCAGTTACTTTGGAATATTACATGACTGCATGCCCACCTGGCGTACATGATATGTTATTCCAATGCTTGTAAAGATGCAACCAATTTGGTGCTCTATACATACCTTGAGGAATCCATTTTAGGGCAGGTGATCTGGATGCAGATGTAGAAGTTCTACAGATACAAAGCACAGCATCGCTCTTTGGCCACAGGAAGTACTTTGGAAGTCTTCTTATAAGGGTCAAGAAACTGGCAGACAGGTAGCCATTATTGGTCTGCTGCATGATGGTGGTACCCAGCAAGCAGTACAGGCCACATGGTAGACATGCAAGTCAGCTTGTTATAGGTATGATATGAAAAACACAGGCAGGATACTGCAACAGTGAAGTAAGTCAGTGCATGGCACAACATGATAGAAGTGCATGGAACAGGCCAGTGGGCAGATTAGAAAATGATGATTGAAGGTGGTTGCTGTTTCTAAGCTATCTTGCTCACTCTCTGACAAAGCCCCCTGTTGGCTGCACAAATCCTCTACTTTCTCTACCCTTGGTTCCTGTTACCTCCCTGTTGACTCCGCTAAAACACACTGTATTGATATCCTATGTTTTTCTGATGTTATTTCCCTGAACAATGTTAACTTCACCAATCCTGCATGTTGTAAATTGTTAATCTCATTTGTCCTCCTGTATCCTCAAAAAAACTGTACACTGTTTCTCTGTACCAAGTTGTTATCACTGTATTGTCCTCTCTGTGATGAGGTACCTTTGTAAACGAGCCTCTGGCTCAAAGGTTGTAAACTGATGCTTAATAAATAAATAAATAAATAAAAACAGCGTATACATCAAGATTGAGAGACACACTTATTACTTTAGGTTAATTGCTGCCACACACCCATTTCTGTACTAATTTTGGAATATTATTTCATTTTTCTTTGCATAAACTATGTTAACATATTAGCATCACAAACAAAGTGCTAGTGCTACCACCCAAAATGCCAGTGACCCGGGTTCAGGAATGAGCCTGAGTTATTGGAAGTCAGCCGGGGGGGGGGAATGAGTGACTGTCTAAGGAGACACTGTCCTCCTCCGGGGAGGAAGGGCAGCCAACTCTGCTGTTATACTGCAACCTGGGTGACCACTGGTGGCATTGCAACCAGAGCAGCTTAGGGGAGGGGGGGAACGGGCTGGTGCCATGCTACACATGCTTGCATTCATGCACATGCACACCCTTGCCACCTGCATCTTGAGGGCTGGGACAGAAAAGCAGAAAGCAGCCATGGTCAGAGCAGGATGGCATTCCCTCCTTGCAAAGATTTCATTCCAGAGATGAGACCCTGCTCCAGAATCTGCAGTGGGTGTTGGGGAGTCCTGCCTTCACCACCGTGGGGAGTACCCCATGGGGGAAACGGGAGTGATAAGTAAGCTCATGAGGGACAGGGTGCCAGCATTTTATTTATTTATTTGTTTAGTTTCTGTTGACCGGGTAAGTGCACTAGACAAATCCTGCCTATTTTCAGGCATGACCTGGGGGAGGGGGATACAGATGAATGCCAACTGACCTTGAACCAGATTAAGCTGTTGGTGGTATGTTTATTGAATGAGAGAAATTTGTCCAGGACACCGGGGGAAATTCCCCTACTGCTTGGCCAGTAGGGGGACCTGCTGACTTGCTGACCGTTGTGATGGAAGGCTCAGTTGCTGAGCAGCCTTTGTTGCAGCATGACGTGCTGCAGGCCAGGGGGCCAGTTCTACCTTCTGTTACTGATACCGTCGATTCGGACTTTTTTTTGAGACCTCTATGGAACCAGACGCTGCATATGACCCTGCGATTTCTACATCTTCCTTGTCTGGGAAACAACAGCTTCCTTTGAATTTGCCTTCTACTATTCCAGTAGCTCCTGAAAGCCTTTCTGAGCCTGCTTGTGATGCTTTGGTTCAACCTCGGATTCCACTTCAGCTGTGGAATGCAGAACTGCCATTTGAAACGATCCTGACAGGTGAGCAAATGCTGTCTGACAGCGAGGTTGTTGCGCAGCAAGCACTGGACGCAGACTTACAGACTTCCACGACTTCGATTGAATCTCCAAATACTCTTTGCCCTGCAACATCTACTTCAGGTACTGTGTATGTCTCTACGAATTCTGAGCAACAGAATGCTACCGTTTTTTCTTTTAAAGCAACGCAACAACGCATTTTAGACCTGTTGCTAAGAAAGTCTCTACTGACCATAAACGTTCCTGGCTGACCAGGTTGCTGACGCAGAGACTCCTTGGTCAGTTTCTGGGGCACTGACTTCGGCTGGTTGGGCTCAACTCCCCGATACAGGTAGATAGATTTCTGGTTTTTCCCCTGTTGTAATTCCTGGGGTACGTTCGACAGATTCTAATATCTCTTCTCCCCACCCTTCTGGCCCTACGACTCGTAAACTTTCTCAGACTGCTGTTAAAAATTCTTTCTCCTACTGCATTGAGGATTCTCCCTTAGCCCTCCCTCCTGAACTATCTTTTACTCAGAATCCTGCACCTGATTTTCACCCACAAGGAAACACTTCACAGATCCCTCCTTCGGAAGACTGTTTTACTGATCCTTTGGATGACTCAGTAGGCCTTTCTTCATACACTGTGCCTGCTTTGGGACAATCTACCACACGTTCTTATGCCTCTCTTTTTCATTCCCCGACTTATTCAGCTAAAAGACATAATGCAGTTCATTTTATTTATAAAGGAGGGATGGTTGTCTTTCCTGATAGATCATTTGTAGCGAAAAGATTGCTTAAAAGAAAGCTTGCAGTTTACTTCAGCTGAACTATCCGGCTTTGTTACACGTATCAGGGGAGAAACTTTGATGTCAGTTTAAATTTCATACTGGTTTGGAAAAATTTTGGGCTAATATGTGTAGTAAGACTGACCCTCTTATGGTCCCCCTTGATGTTTTTTTCCTTACTAAACCTGCTCATAAAACTGTTACTGTTCTCTTTAGAAATGAGAGTGTTAGTGTTGCAGATCTGATCTTTTGGTTAAAACAGAGGTGCACAGTATTGGGACATCCTGAGGCAATTTTTGATTCTGAGGATATTTGGACTGGGGGTTGGCGAGTTTGAGTTATCCTACGTTCCTCGGATGATGGATTGCAGCATCTTCCTAATTGCATATTTTTGGGTCAAGATAGAGGGGTCCTTTTTTATGCTGGACAGCCTAAATCTTGTTATAGGTGTGGGAAGCCTGGTCACATTAGCAGTGCTTGTGACCGTCTTCGATGTACTTTGTGTAATTCTTTAGGTCATGTGCGGGATCACTGTCGGAATATAGCAGTATGTTCCCTATGTGCTGCCCCTGGACATTCTTATGCTACTTGCCCTGAGGCAGCCCACCAACATTCAGAAGCCCAAACAATTGAAGACCAAAGACTGTTAATTTCCACTGCACAACATACCAGAGCCACTCTTTCTAAAGCCTCTGCTATGCATGTTGCCCCTGCTGTGCTAACTGTCCCTGATACCTTGGCTTCACCTAATTTGAAATTCTCTGTCCCTTCTGAAACTCCCTCCCCAGTTCCTATTCCCTCTCTGACTTTAGGCATGGACATGCCGTTGCCCCCCCCCCGCCACAGGTTTCCCTTTCTCCAGATTCCAGTTCTATGCCACCCTCCCTCCCTCGGACTCTCTTTCCTTCTAGAAAAACACGGAGTAAAATCCATCATGTCCAACCTGCTTCTAAAGTACCAAAATTGCTCAGTACTCCTATGACTAACCATTTTCATGCCCTTCTTCTTGCACAGGATGTATCTGATGCTGACTCTGAATCTTCCCAGTCCGGTTTGGACTCCATGGGTAAATCAGAAACAGCAGACTCGGAAGGCATTTCTTTTTCATCCCTTCCTCTGAAATCTAGTTCAGCGGTGGTAGAGAAGGGGAAAAAAAAATAAATGTAAACCTCCTTGAGTTTTCATAATTGATTGAATGACCTCCTCTTTAACTTTCTGTTTTCTTAATGTGAACAGTATTAAGAATCGGATAAGACAATCTGCATTATTCTCCCTCCTGGGTACCCTACACTGTAGTGTTTTCTTTTTACAGGACACGCGTTTGCACACTGTTACTGAAATTGCTGGTGCTGAAAAGTGTTGGCACATGGGGGTTTCATATTGGTCGTTGGGATCCGATAGATGTACTGGGGTTGCAGTACTTTTACATTGACTGTAAAAGTTTTGAAATTGATTGATCTGGTTCCTGGGAGGGCATTACTTGTGGATATTGTACACCAGGGGTGTGTTACAGGTTACTCAATATTTATGCGCCAAACAAAGCAACCAGGGTGGATCTTTTCCACCTTTTACAACCCTATCTTCATACTTCCTTTAATGTTATTGGGGAGATTTAATTGTGGTTTGTCTCTTTAAAGATAGGGGCAAGGTGCTAAGACTACCAAAGTTTTTGTGATATGTCTTGTTTGGCTACAGTGGTCCACACTGCAAGTTTGGTTGATGCTTATGCCCAGTTACATACATCTTCGACGCCTACTTTTCATAAGGGTGCCTTAGCTACTAGGATAGATTTTTTTTCCATTAACAAGAATTTACCTTTACGGTCTGCGTGGGTTACCCCTATAGAATTTTCCGATCATTGTGCATTATGCATCACGGTTGGGTCTATGGAAGCTTTTTCCTTTGGTAGAGGCCTCTGAGGCTAAATTTCAACTGTTATTGCAGCAGGATGTTTTGCAACGCGTTAATTATTTTATAGTGGCTAGAAAGTCTCTTATCAAGATGTATGAAAATCCACTTGCCTGGTGGATGGATACTAAACAGGATGTTATTTCTCTGTTTAAACAGACTGGGAAATTCCAACGCTCTGCCGCATATTTTTCTTATTTACAATTTCGTGCACAATTACAAAAGGTTATGTCAATGGCCCAGACTACTGCGCATGATTTTTCTTCCCAAATTAAACATCTTAAAGAGAATATGGTACCATTTCATAAACATCAATCTAACATTTTACATTTTCAACAACGGTTTGGTACTCATGGTGGGTTTGCCACTATCTGTCCCTTTCTTGGTACTAAGGAACGGATTGGGAAAAAAGTTTTTTCCAGTTTACTGGGGAATGATGGTTTGGAAGAAAAATTTACACAGGCTGAGCTGATGTTGGAGGTGACGTCATATACGGCAGCTCTTTTCAAAGCTCAGTCTGTGGATTTAAAGAGCCAAGCTTCTTCTCAGGTTTATCTCAGCGGTGTTGAGATTCCTTTTTGTCCTCCTTTTTTGTTGTCTGATTTAGTTAAACCCATTACATCGCAGGAAGTCATTCAAGTTATACATGACCTTTCAAGCAATAAAGCACCTGGTCTGGATGGTCTTACTGCTGAATTTTATAAATTAATTGGGACTCAATTGTCTCAAGAACTTGCAGATGTTTATTATGATTTGTTGACTAGTAATGACTGTCCTTTAGAACTGATGAGGGGTGTACTGATTTTTTTATATAAAAAAGGTGATAGGAAGCTTCTTTCTAATTGGAGACCAATTAGTTTATTAAATGTTGATCTGAAAATTTTAATGAAAATCTTAAATACTAGACTATTGACTGTGTCTTCTTATTTACTTTCTTCTGCACAATTTTGTACAGTCCCTCATAGATCTATAATTGATCAGTTGCTTTTTTTGCACAAAATTTTTGACAGATCCGCAACTGCTAAATTACCTGGTGTTGTGTTATCTCTTGACCAAATGAGGACTTTTGATTCTGTACACCATGATTTTTGTGGATTACGTTGCAACATTATGGTATTCCTTCCCTTTTTATTTCTTGGTTACAGATACTTTATAAGTCTGCTACTGTTTCTCCTTTGGTAAATGGACACCTTGGACATATGCTTCTGGTGCAGTAGGGAGTTCGGCAGGGTTGTCCGATTAGTCCATTATTGTATATATATATATATATATATATATAGTATTGATCCCTTGCTACGTACCTTGAATAAATCTATACCCCCCGGTTCAGTTCCTGGAGTATTGGTACCCTTTTCCACTGTTGCTTATGCGGATGACATTTGCATATGCACCCTGCTGTTTCTTCTGTTCATTCTGTTGTGATATGTGCCATTTTTTTGTTCTTTTTCTGGTTCAGCTCTAAATCTGTCCAAATGTCTTGGGTATGCCTTGAATGGTTCGCTTCCTGAACAAACGATTTTGTGTGGTATTAAATTTACTTCCCATCCTATGAAGATTTGGGGCATATTTTTTGGTTCACCCACACCTGCTATTTATAACTGGGATATTCTTTTAAATAAGGGAAAGATTATGGTACAAAACTGGAATAGATGGCAGCTTTCAAAATTGAAATGTATTCATTTAATACGAACGTACTTGGTGCCTTTATTTTTATTTTTGAGTAATATTTTTCCCCCGCCTAGGCAGCGGGAAGCTACTTTATTTAGTATATTTTTTCAAGCAGTTTGGGGTAGTCAGCTTAACCCTATTAAGCGTAATATTCTGTATTTACCTGTGTCCCGAGGTGGCCTGAATATGATAAATCCTCTCCTTTTTTTATTGTCAGTTTCTTTTTCAAATTTTTACCTTTATTAACAAATTTTCCTAAAATCTGGACCGGTCTTTTTTTCCAGTCCATAGGGTTATGGTATTCTGAGTGGGTGAATGGCAGATTAAATCACCTTAGTACACTTCTCAGTGTGCAACCCTATCACCGTGAAGTTTTTCTTAAACTACAACAATGGAAAATTTCCAGTGGCTGTATATTTTCCAAGAACAAAAAATTTCTATATAAATTTGTTTTAGACTCATGTTTTTCGGAGCCTGTTATTTTTCCAAAAATGTCCGAGTGAGTTACGCTTGTCCCTGCAGGGTTTGATCTCTTATGATCGCATTCCTCCCAAATTCTGGGATGTCACTTGGTTGTGTGGTCATGAAAAACTTAACGTTAAAGGGAATCAATTTCGTAAACAGTTACATGATCGTTATTGTTCTCGTCCTGGTTGCTTTCAAATTTTTGAGACGATTCAACATTTATATTTTCAGTGTCCATATATATCCCATTTTTGGCGCTATGTTGCTGCTGTCTGGAAGGAACCAGCTTTCCAACATGTAAATTACCATGCTTTAATTTATGGTTCCTATTCTTCTGTATGGGACAAATGGGAGCATGGTACATTGCATATTATTTTTGCTGTCTGTAAATGGTTTATTTGGCAACACAGGTGTCTTTTTACTTTACAGCAGAAGGATTTCTCTTATAAGGAACTTTTACACAGAAAATCTCTTCTGAATTGTTAATTATTTTTAAATATGAAACAGGACGATATAGTCGTGTCCAATTAAGGTCGTACTGGAGGAATTTACCTTGGGTTACAGATAATGATTTTCCTGTTACATGAATTCTACGAATGTATTTTCTGTATTGTGGTTTGTTTTCTTTTCCCTTTTAGTTCTGTTCAATAACAATTTCCCCATTCTTTTGGGGTGGGGGGAGGCGGATGTGTATTTCTTCTCACGTTTTGATTCAATACTGTTTGACTGTAATACTTGTTAGATTTGTTAGCTTTTTGCTTTGCAATTTGGTTTGTGTGACTTAACACAATTTTTGATTATTTTCTTTTCACTGTTATTATGTTACAAAATTTCCCCTACCCATTAGTGGGGGGGGGAGTTGCTACGTATTTCTTTTTCACACACTGCTTTGATATGTATGATTGTAATACTTTTACTTTGTTTATGTTTTCTATTGTGTGACTTAACACTGTTTATAATTTGTTTGATTTTGATGTTCTTTAAATAAAAAATTCCCCAACTCTGGAGGGCACTGTTGGATGGCTTTTCGGTCAGAGGGCTTGCAGACACCAAAGGAGAAGGACGTGCAGGGAGCTGAGGAGCTGCTCTCCTCCTCCGCTATCGGCTGCTCTTTTTTTCATGAAAGATGGAACCTACCTCGAAAGGAGGTACTGCGCGGGCAGCGGTTTCATTGTCAGCTTTGGCAGAAGAGTCCGATTCCAGGACAAATGTACCCAGTGTGGAGGAAGATCTCCAAGAGCAGTTTTATGCTATGGAACGACAGTATTGTGAAAGATGGAATGACCTGTTAAAGGCGTTGGAACAACGTCAGTCCGATTTGCTGGATGCACACAAACAGGAAACGGAAGTTGCGCAGGGAGAGCCCCTGCAGGCATCGGAATGTGGTATTGTGGATACCGGAGCTACGGAAAGTGTAACTAATGTTGTGGAACTGCCAAATTGTGTTTCTTCACCTGGCTTTCGCAGGGTGAGTCTTCTTTTGCTACCGATATGGATATCACTGTATTGTTGTCTGCAGCTGACGCTGCAGGAACCTTGGTCTCCACTGAAAGACTATCTTGCCAAAATGTGTCACAGACTTTGGTTTCTCAGAATCCAATGGGAGGTTTTAAGGACCCGACTATTAATACCAGTGTTTCAAACACAGAGTTACCTATCTTGCCTGACTCTGAATCCCCCCCTCCAAAATCTGAACTTTATCCAAGCGGGGTCTGTTGAGGCTCCTGATTCTCCTCCGTGGGTGGCCACAGCTTTGGAGGCTGCAGGGTGGGTTAGATCCCCAGATGGGAAATCCTGGGATGCGAATGTAAAGCTTCAAGAGGCTTCTTTATCCTCCTCAGTTACTATGACTCCCAGCATTTCCAGTATTCCTTTAGGACAATTATCTGCAATTTCATTGGATCCTTTTGCTAAGGCTCCTAGTCCTGATATGTTGGAGCACATTAAAGAACTGGAAAAGGGTGATACAAGTTGGTCTCCCGACCCCCCCCAATATGGTTGCTCATGCTAGTTTTGTTTCCCCCACACCAGAGCAAACAACTGAGCTTGGTCAGGATGAAGGTCCTTCTGTGTGGCAAGGTAATATTGCTGAACACCTTTTTCCAGCCACTTTTGGTCTGGGTAATGAGCCTGTCGCACGACGAAATGCTGTTCATTTGAAATTTAGGGGGTCACAGGAGGAGATCCCGAATATACTTTTTATTGGTCGTGACCTGTTAAAAAACAGTATGATGTTTTACACCTATGAGATTTACGCCCTGATTCATATGCCAGGGGATACAGTTTTTGATGTAAGTTTTAAACACCCGGCAGGTTTGGACAGGTTTTGGAAGCAATACCTAGTTTTGAAACATACACCTTAGTGGAAACCTTACTTGGCAATACCCTTGACTAAACCAGTTTCAAAGAAAATCACTATTCTGTTTCGGAATGAAGAAGTGAATGTAGCTGACATTACATACTGGTTGAAACAGCATTGTTCTGTTAAAAGTTCCCTTGAACCCATTCTTAATGAGGAGCATCTATGGACAGGGGGTTGGAAATATCAAATTGACTTATGTATTGAGAATAGTTTGACTAAACATTTGCCAAATTGTTTTTTTCTAGGTCGGGATAGAGGGGTCATTTTTTATCCAGGACAACTCAGAGCCTGTTATAAGTGTGGGGCATTGGGTCATTTGAGTAATATATGTAAACAGCAAAAATGTGGCTTATGTGGGGATTTGGGGCATATAGGTGCACACTGTAGAAACCCCATGAAATGCAATTTATGTGAGGAAAAGGGACACACATTCCGTACATGTTGTTGGGCGTCACATAACTAAGCTGACACTGCCTGTAGAGCAGAACAAGATGTTTTTGTTGCAAATGCACAAAGAGAATGACAAAGGTTGCAAGATTTGCTAGACCATAATGCAGCTCAGACTGTAGTTCAGGACCCAGTTCCAAATTTGACTGAGGGTGAGGTTTCTCACATCCCGATCCCTGATGAAATGGATACCAGTGCTCTGGATCCTCCATCTTCTATTGATATAGGGCAGCTTGAAATTTTGGTTTCTAACCCTTTGCTCCGGACAGAGACCAGTGTGAAGCCTGGCTTGGAGCTGACAGTTTCTGATTCTCATCCAATTACAGAAACTTATACTACTCAGGAACCCTTGTGTATGCCTCCTCCTGGAGCATTATCAGATACCCCCTTTCAACGTGTCACTAGATCAAAAGCATCTAGAATGAGCTCAGGGGTCCCACCTTTTTGTCCAGAAACAGAATGTACCACCATAACGAACCCATTTGCTCCTTTACAAGATCCAGATGGAGATGAGGAGGAGGCAGATTTGGATTTCTCATCTATTGCCTCCTCACTCCCCGAACATGTCCAGGATTTTGAAGTCAAGGATAAACCCAAACCAAAAAAGCGGAAAAAACGGAAGTGATTTTCATCTTTTTAGAGTTAATTGGGTTTTTTTTTGTCTTCCTATCATCTAAACCTTTCTGGCAATGCATATTTCTTTACTTACTGTTAATGTTAACAGTATAAAGTCTCCTTTACGGAGACGAACCACTTTTGCCAGCCTCAGTACTCACCCTGGTTCTATTATTTTTTTACAAGACTCCAGGTTAAATTCCCTGGCCTGTATTAAAGCAGCTAGTCAGGATTGGCACTGGAGTGTTTCCTTTTGGTCTTTAGAGGAAGCTGTTTGTGATGGCTTAGGGATTTTATTTTTTTCAAATTTAGCCATTAAAGTGTTACAGCTATTGAATATAGTACCTGGTAGAGTGATGCTCATGGATATAGTTGTTTCACATTGCATTTACCGACTTTTAAATATTTATGCCCCCCAGTCCAAAGCTGATAGAGCGGCTTTATTTAAACGGATTTCCCCATATTTACTTACCTCGAAATTGGTGGTGTGGGGGGGTGACTTTAACTGTGGTTTAACAGATAAAGATTGGGGACATAAGACAAAAAAATTATTCTGTGATATGAATGCTTTGTTGTATGTTTTAAGAACAAACAATTTGGTGGACCCCTACGACATACTTCACCAAAAGCCAGAACACACTTTTCATAAAGGATCTATCTCTACCAGAATAGATTTTTGGTTTGTATCACAGAGAATTACTTGTAGTTCTGTTTTGACGTTGCCTTTGGAAACATCTGATCATTTAATTGTTAAATTCACTCTCGGAAATTATCAAAAACTTGTTCTAGGCTGGGGTTTTTGGAAGTTAAATGCGTCCCTTTTACAGGATGTCACACTTGCTGCTCAGTTAGATTTCTTTTTTTCCTTCCGGTCTGATATTTCTTTTTTATATGATAGCCCTCTGGATTGGTGGGAGGACATGAAAAAGGATTTAAAATGTCTTTTTTGCACTTTTCAAGACATAGGGCAAGAGATGCGTATCTCACATATTTGGGGTATAGAGCAAGGTATATGGCTTTTTTATCGCAGGCAGTTTCCTCACAGGGTGTACAGAGGCAGGAATTTCTGGCTCTCAAGGAAAAAATGATAGCCTTTCTCCATAATAGAGAAAAACAATATAGGATGCAACATCAATATCTAACTACGGGTACTAGAAAGAAAGTGAATCCTCTTGATTTATCCAGTCAAGATTTGCCACCATTATGTATGTCCTCTTTAAAATCTTCTGATGGCACCTTGGTTGATGACACTCGTCAGATCAGAAACATGGTGCAAGAACATGTTGAAAAAACCTTTTCTTCACTAGGTTTAGCACCCCCTGTTTCCTTTTTTCATACTTTAGACATACCGTTACTTACAGATCAAGAAATTGAAGCCTTAAGGGCTCCTTTTTCTTTAGTTGAAATTAAACAGGCAATTGGTCATTTGTCCACTACTTCAAAACCTGGTGGGCATGGTTTGCCAAATCTGTTTTATAAAACATATGGAGATACAATTGCACCATGGCTGTTGGTTGTTTACCATGCTATTTGGAAAGAGCAAATACAATACTCTTAGTATGGGAAATGGGGTCCTTTTTTTTGTTTATAAAAAGGGAGATCCTACAGAATTACAGAATTGGAGGCCTTTAAGTCCCCTAACCACTGATTATAAAATTTTAGCTAGCATTTTAAATAACCGACTATTAGCTGTTTCACAAAAATTGTTGGTTACTACTCAAACCTGTGCAGTCTTAGGAAGCAATATTTCCCAAAATTTAATTTTCATTAGGGAATTAATAGAGCTAGGTTCAAAGAAGTGGTTAACTGGTTATCTTCTAGCGTTAGATTTAGAAAAAGCGTTTGATGCTTTAAGACATGATTATCTTTGGGATGTCTTAACATACTATGGTATACCATCTATTTTTTTAAATCTGCTTAAAACTCTATATAGCACAGCAATGGTAACACCCTTGGTTAATGGTCATTTGGGAGTTCCGGTCCCTTATCGGATAGGAGTTAGACAGGGCTGCCCTTTGAATCCGCTTTTATTTGTATTTGGTTTGGACCCTTTATTAAGATATATTGACAGGGATACGCAGGTTCAGGCTATTGTGTCCACTTAGAGTTTCTGTTTTTCAAAGATTTTAGCTTATGCTGATGATTGTATCTGCCCTATTGCAGATGTAGATTCAGGGATACACATCTTGAATTTTTTACGTTCTGTACAATTGGGCACTGGTATTAAAATTAACACTTCTAAATGTTTTTTGTTACCTTTAGGTTCTGCTTCTAGTGTAAACTTGTTTGACATACCAGTAATCACTACTAAAGTGAAATTTCTTGGGGTTTTTTTTGGTTCTCATGAATCAGTCAATAGTAATTGGGACAGAATTTATGATATGGCTCTTTCTAAAGTCAAAAAATGGCAAGCATGGAAAATGACACAAAAGAAACGTGTTTTTCTGTTAAAATCTTAACATAGCCCCTCTTTTTCTTTTTCTGTCTCGTATTTTTCCTTTGCCTTTTGTAATGCATACTAAAATTATGGGTCTTTTTTTCCAGTTATTATGGGGTAGTCGCTTGAATCCTGTGAAGAGAGCACACACCTACAGACCCTGGAAAGAGGGAGGCTTAGGTATGTTACACCCAATTGTACATTTTTTGGGGAATTTTTTCTATACCTCTATTCGACCTCTTTTGTTGGAAAACACTGCTGTAGGTACTATGTGTATGTCTCTGTGGGGAGCCCCTTTTCTAGCAGCTTGGGGTTGAGGAAAATGCCACCCTGTAGAAAGGCAGCTTCCTTTATATGTGCAATACACACTTAAATATATTCGCTTGAGGAAAATAGAATTAAGTTGGTTTGTGTCACACGAGAGAAAGTCCTTTTATAATCACATAGTTTCTACTTGTTATTTTGAGGACCCCCTTTTTCAGTTTCTGTTGATATAAATATATCCTTTTTGCTAGCCAGTATAATAGAGCCCAGAATACCGGAGAAAATGCAAGATGTGGTTTGGTTGTGCACCCAATAGAAACTAAATGTAAAAGCTAACCAGAAGCACAAACAAATATGTGATAGAGTTTGTCCAGAAGCTTCCTGTCAGGGACGGTTGGAGACAATACAACATTTATATTTCGATTGCACACACACTGCCTCCTTTTGGTCAGCACTGGCATATTGATGGGGAAAACCATTGTTTGAATCTATTACATATAATACCTTGGCATTGGGCCAACTCCCACGAGCATGGTGTAAATGGCATAAAAGTACGGTATATGTTCTTCTGGCCTGCCTTAAATGGCACATTTGGCAAGCATGATGTTTGAGAATTCTACAAAATAAGATTTACTCTATGCAAGAAATTTTTTTCCACATATAGAGTGACCTGGATGCATTATATGCTTATGAAATTAATACACTGGGGACTACTGTTGGTGAGATTCTTTGGAAAAATGTACTTTGGGTAGGTTGAAGGGTTTTTTTTCCCCTTGATTTCTAGTTAGGAATATATGACAGTCCACATTACTCTTCTAAAGTTTGCAGTTTTTCTGTTGTTAGATACAAAACCTTTGGAATACTTTGTTTTGCCTACTAAGTTATCTTATTACGGGGGTGTAACTGATACTTTTTAGTATGTCTTTTTCATTTATAGGTTGGAAATAAGGAATTTTTTTTCTCTTTTCTTTGACTTGATGTGTTTATTCCTTGTATTGCAAAAGTTTCTGTGCTTGTATTACTTCATTTACTTGGTTTCAATTTCTGTTTTCTTTTTTTTGTGTGTGAAGTAACACTGTTTGCTATGCTTTGCTTTTGTTTTTGAAATAAAAATTTCCCCTACTCTTTTCGATAAATGCCATGGGATCTTTAACATCCACCTGAACTAGCACCAATCCAGGCAGATGGGACCTCGGTTTTAACGTCTCATCCAAAAGACGGCACCTCAGAATTGCAGCACCCCTCTCATGCTGCACTACAGTGTCAGCATGATGGAGGCATGGCCAGAGTAGAAGGGACATAAAGAGAATTAAAAAATAAAGTGCACAAAGTACAAAAAGTCAAGAAATACAATGTTTGAGATCTTCGTGATACAAGTCACTGTTACTGATGCAGAACCCCTGTAAATTGCTTATGTTTAATAAAGCAACTTGCAGTACTACTTTCTTGTACTACTTATACTTAGGCTACTGATATGCATATAATTTTCCTCGATGGTATATAGGATCTGTGCAATGCAAGTCACTGTCTGATGCAGAACCCATAAACATTTCTCCTGTATAATGAAGCAAGTCCTAGTACTAATGCCTAGTACCTCCTTTAGCCAGGCTACCTTATTCTGCACCGATCCTTTCAATTTTGGTATTTCTGCCAAAAAGTGATTTTTCTAAAGTAAATCTTGAAGAGCTCATAAAAAAGTTGCTTCGCCATCTATCTCTCAATCCTGAGTAGTGATTTTGGTGCAGCCAGTGCTCTAGATAAAGTGAGTAGTGTCCTTTTTTATGCACCAATTTTTAAGAAATACTATTTGAAAGAAATTTTTGATGAGTACTTACACACATCCCAACCCTTGGAAATGCTCCATAAATACTTTAGAAAGAGCTGTTTTTCCATGCTTAAAGCACATTTACTCATCAAAAATAAAATCCTATTTTACTCACCTAGGGCCTGATATTCAAATGTTAGTGTCAGCGCTAACATGGTTTGTGCCAGCACTATCCAGGTTTGCAGCTTGCACTCGAGGCAGGACCATGTTCAGAGGCACATTTAGCATGCCCTAAACAAGGTAGTGCCAAGACACTAAAATACCATTGCACCCATGTAAATGAGAGGGGGCCCCCTCCTGCATACAACCACAGCAGTACATTCAAAGGTTTGCAGCGGTGGTAAATGGCCCCAAGTGCAGTGCTATTTACCGCCACTGAAAACCACAACTTAACTGGGTGCTACACCTGTACCCTAACCCCACCAAAGGTAGGGTGTCTGTAGTACAGCTGCCCACCCCCAATCACCAATCATACATATGAACAGGCAGTCCCTGGCATCCAGTGGTTCCCTCCACCTACCTGATCACCCATTGTATATACAAACAGGAAGTCCCTGGCATCTAGTGGTACCCCCAGTCACCTGTCAGACATACAAACAGGCAGTCCCTGCTGTCAAGTGGCACCCCAACCCCTTAACACCCATTCTTTTTTATATAGCATTATTCCTGGTGTCTAGTGGCACCCTGAACTCTGGATCACCCATTCTTTCTTTTGTAGCATTATCCCCAGTGCCTCATGGCACCCCCCACCCCAATCTAGATCTAGTTCTTGAAATTGTACAAAATTATTAAACATTTGGTGCAATCTTCCAAAACATACACAAAATGTTTTTTTCCCAATTTCACCTGGCACTGGCTGAAATCTTCAGCTGATAGATGCAGAGGGTCAAAGACTAAGTCATCTTGATCATTATTTAGATGGTCTATCCCTTTTTACAGCTGCAGTGAGTGGAGCCTGCAGCTGTCCTGTGTTAACTCTAAAAACGAGCCACTGAACTGACACCGAGGAGCAGTTCCATTTTGAAGTTGCAGCATGATCATTACGCAACTCCAAAACAGTCTGCTCACCCCCCCATGTGCACTATTTCATTTCCCAGCTGCCCACCACACTCAAGATGTCCACTGATGTGTAGTGCACATGCGTGAGTAGATGTGCATGTGTAACTGCACTGTGACTATCTTGGGCATGGCGGACTGTTTCGCTATGAGCTCAGTGAGAGCAGCTGCAGCCATGTGGGCTCTGGCCAGAGCATGTTTATTTTGCAAGTTGTTTCCCCAGGAAAGCCTTGCTGAGCTGCAGCATTTCATTTTCAGTTGGGTCCTCCCGCTTCCACTCATTTCCACAGGTGGACGAACAGGAGCACTGCAAGGTTAAGTGTATGCTCAAGGTCACACAATGAATATTTAGCTCTGGTAGGGTTTGAACCTATGATCACCAGATTCCCAGCCCATTGCTCTAACCTCTAGCCCATACTACTTCACTTACATTTTGAAATCTTTAGCACATGCTACCATAAACTGTCTCCTGTCATTGTAATTTGATGGTGTTTGAATAAATACACCCACTGCATCCAGGTGGGTGCCAGACACAGTGGGTGCTGCCAGATGCAGGCAGATTGAGATGCATCTGCTTCCTAACATTAGAAAATCAGGCCCACCTTTTTGCCTCTGCATCTGAGTCAGGACTGTCCTGTTTTATACCTGATAGTCCCTATTTTAAGCCATGTTAACTATATGCAACCCTTTCCATTACTGTGAAAATTGCCAATTGATTTTCATTTAAATTTCTCGGATCACCTGTGTTTCTCCTTAAATTATATTTCTGAAGTGAGATCTAACATTGTCAACCTTCATGCAATTTAACCCACGTCTGATTTATCATCCTACCTTTTCCTCTTTTGGAGGCAAAATTAAAATTTTGTAATAGAATCCACGGTAGTGTTGGTGGACAGCTGTAATTGTTAACACCTTGATTACAAAAGTTGGTGTCCATCTTACTTTTAACTCTAATTTTCAGTTACGCTCAGTCATGTTATCAGTCTTCCTCCTACTTTTGAAAACTAAGGTTTGTTTTATACATGAAGTAGTAACACTTATTTGCTTGCTTGCTCATTTTAGACAGTTCTTTCAATTGCTGCTAGTTGTTTTATATTTCAAGTTTAGCATTGTAAATAATACAAAGTACTGCATCATTCTCAACTAAATGTCGACCTTGATTGGTTGCCTGTGTTGAAACAAGACTCAAATGTTTATTAGGGAATTTAACTTTTAAAAATGTTCAGTCTGGTACTCCTCCTTGCTTGACTAAACTATTAACCCTGCAGCACCAGCAACAGAATCTTTGATGAGCAGCTTTGCAGACATACCATATGTACTGATGTGGATCAGTGATCATTCACATATATCACTGTAGTGGTATGGGAGTCTATACCAGTTCATTTGAGAAAGTCACAAAATGTTACCTTTAAAGTTAGATTTAAACAATATTTATGTGAACATCATCTGGGAGATCACAGGTGCAGCCACTTCTAGTGGCAAATACTCCCTGTGTAGCTTTGTGAAAGTCCTTTAATCTCCCAGTGATCCAGTGCACCCAGCTGTAGAACTGAGTAGAAGCAGAAACACACTAGAAACAAGATGTTGCATCTCAGCTGGGCTATCTAGAGTAAATTAATTGTAAAATATGTAAATAATTAAAATAAAACACAAATGTGAATGTTTTATATCATGATATGTGCAATATATTTTTTTGATTGCTTTAATATTTGTAAATCATGGGTCAGCCCTGAAAAGGGGGTTTGCTCCCAGTGGCCCACCCAGTAACCAAAATGTAAATAAATAATGATTGGATGAATGAATAAAAAAAACAGCTACCACTCCTCAGCCAGTGATTGGCTCAGAGGTACCTGCTAATGCCACACATAAAGGGACACACCACTGTGTCCATACAAATGTCTTTACTCAGTGGTAGCAGATGAAATAATCAACAGAAAGAGCAGCATGTAAACAGTAATCTTGTGAAAATGCTATACAGTGGGATCATTTTCTTAAATCCAGTAGACTTTCTCTTTTACTAATGCTCCCTCCATAGCATGTACCTTGGCCTTCCCATCATGTACCAGTATAATTGGAAAGGCCAAATCTGACTTTTGAAAGGACCAGCAGACCCAGAACTAGAGCAATGGCAAAAGATTCTGGGACAAAGTCTCAGAGCTCCTTGGCAAGGAAGTTAAAGCCACTCCTCAAATGCTTATGGTGGAGGATCGAGAGGTCATTAATCCCACCAAAACTGTCATTTACTTCAATACAGCTTTTACCTAACCTCAGTTCCATTATCCTCACTGAGCCTGCCTAGGCTGCCTGCAGGGAACTAGGTCTTGAAGCCTCCCAGATGGTGGACTCTGAACCAAGGTACCCTAAGTTCTACTTTAAGGCTGTTCTTGTCAAAGACACTTCAAAATACTCAGTAGGGTACTTGGCAAAACTAGGCATGAGAGTGACTCAGTTAATTCATAGAAGTAGCCAGCAGATAAGGACTGCATGGCCCACCTGGTCTGCTGATGAAAATCCCCAAGTAGTGTCCATCTACTGGGGGCCCCTCAAAACTGCCCATCCCAATCTCTGTATACCCATGTACTTATCCCATGCATGTTTGGACTGTGTGATCACTGCCACTCCCACCACCTCCTCTGGAAAACTGTTCTAGTCATTCACCACCCTCTCAGTAAAGAAAAACTTCCTCACATTATCCAGGACTCTGCCTCCCAACAACTTCATACTGTGCCCCCTAGTGTTAGAAACTCTGCTTCATTGAAACAGATTCTCCACCTGTGCCCTGCTAATCCCTTTTAAATATTTAAACATCTTAATCAAATCCCCTCTTCTACTCCTCCTGTCCTCTAGGGAATACAGGTTTAATTCTTCTAGCATCTCCTCATAGGGACATCCCCTGCATACCCATCATCATTCTGGTACTACTCCTCCTATGCACAGCCTCCAATCTGTCCTTGTCTCTGTGGAGATAGGGCCTCCAAAACTGAACACTCGAGGTGCGGTCATACCAGCAATACATATTGGAGGAGAAGCATCTTTCTCCTCCTGCTGGTGATCCCCCCTTATAGGTTCATAGGTTCATAGTTTGGAATCAAGTTCAGGAAGCCTGAGGTCCATAAATGAACTTGCCACCATTCAAGCTTAAATGGTGGAACAGAAAAATCTTTTTTCACCCATAAAGATAAACTGTTTTTAAAAGCTGTCATACTTTCACTTTCAACCACACATCTTGGCAGTGTATTCCAGATGTTAACAACTCTCTGTGTGAACCACTGACTTCTTTTAGCAGTTTTGTTCCTTTCTCCAATAAGTCTTAGATTATGTGACCTTGTGTCCTTATAGTGAATTGTACTTTTATTTAAACCTATCAGTTCAAACAATTCTGCATTATTGTGAGCTCTGTAAATCAGACATAATTCACCCCTCAGTTGTCTATATTCCATAGATTATAACTGTAAGTACTTTAATCTATCATGGTATTGTAAACCCTTGACTTCCAAGATTTGCCTGGTAGCTTTTTTTTGTACCCTTTCTAATCTGTTTGTCCCCTGAATTGAATAGGGGACACAGAAAGGTAAACAGTACTCCATATTCAGGCGGACAAGTGCTGAGTACAGTGGAAGAAAAACCATAGTATCCCTGCTGCTTATTGACCTCAAAATGCAGCATATAATTTGATAACATTTCCTTACGGTTTTATCCGTGTGGAGATCAAATTTTCAGTTATTGGTCATCCAAACCCCAAGATCTCTTTCATTAGTGCTGACCTCTAATAGAATGTTATTAAAATTATATTGGAAATTTAAGTTGTGAGTTCCAAAGTGCATAACTTTGCACTTTTGTTCATTGAAAACTAGTTTATGTTCTTGTGCCCAGCGAGCTAGATGATCTAAGCTATCTTGGAGGCATTATAAACTATGCCACCCATTTTGCAGTCATCTGCATACTTACAAGACCAAGTACCTATTGGAACTTGCATGGAAGATAATAAAATGTTAAATAAAATAGGGCCCAGAACTGAGCCCTGGGGAACCCCACTGGTCACTTCTCCCCAGGGAGACATGTGACCCCGTATTGACACACATTGTGTTTTGCAGCTCAGCCAGGAGTTAATCCACCTAATTATATTTGGATGGAACTGGAGTCTTATTAGTTCTTGAACAAGGATTTTAACAGAGATGGAATCGAAAGCTTTTGAAAAATCCAGGAACACCACATCCCACTGGCATTCCTTTGTCTAAAGCAGCACTAACTAGTTTGAAAAAACACAACAGATTGGTTAGACAAGATCGACCTGATACAAAACCATGCTGAGACAAGTCATAATGCCCTACATTTATTAGGTACTGCATAATATGCTTCTGTAGTAACCTTTTGAAGATTTTACCCAGCACAGACATCAGGCTAATAGGCCTGGAATTTTTTACATCTTGTTTCTTTCCTCCCTCATGAACAGGGGTTACAAGTGCTTTATTCCAGATTTGTATGGATTTCCCATCTTTCAGGGAGGCATTAAAGAAGACAGAGAGAGGTCCAGCTAGTTGGACGACAAGTTCCTTCAAGAATTTTGGTGTCAAGCCATCTGGTCAGGCCGAACTATTAGTTTTAATGAACTTAACTGTTTGTATAATATTAATAGGGCTAAATACTGGATAGTCAGTCTGTAATGCTGGTAAATCACCGGAAAAAAACTCTTTCTCTCTGTGCACACTAAGAAAACATTGGTTAAAGGCAGAGGCCATCTCCATTTCTGAACTAATGATTCAATTTTCCATCGAGATTGGCCATACAGTGTTGCAATTCTTTTTAATGACTTTATAAAATTTCTTTCTATTATCTGTTACTATGGTAACTAACAAGTTCTACAGCTTTTTTGGCATTTTTGATTTGTTTTTGTTTTTTTGCGTTTTTTAACAGCTTTCATATAAGCTGCCTTATTGATATTAGTGGGATGTATTTGAGCCTTTTTATACAGTTTCTTTTTCTTTCTTATAATTTTCTGGACTTTCCTGGTCCACCAAACAGGGACTTTGTGTCTATTTATATATTTTGTCCTTTCTGGCACCCAATTGTTAATACATATATTCAACTTATTATGTAATTTATCCCAGATCTGTTCAGCGTCAAGGTTATCCAACTCATTCATCCAATCCCAATGGCTTAGGAAGTTTTTAATGCTGTGGTAATCTGCTTTAAAAAAAAATCCCAGAATTTGGTTATACCATTAATAGGCATGTTCACAGTGCAATGTAAATCCAGTGCAACCAAGCATTTGATTTGCTTTTCCCACCACTTTCCCACACTGTTTTGTTGCCTTAAGATCATTGGTAATAATTACTCTCTGGTCTCTCTCCTCCCTTGTGACTCCTAGCACCTGCCCCCCCCCTCACAAAAGTGTATATTCTGCATCGGGGTTCCTGAGCCTCAAGTGCATGATTCTGCACTTCTTAGCATTGAACCTTAGTTGCCATCTTCTGGACCACTCCTACAACTTCCCCAAGTCTGCCCTCATCCTGTCCACCCCCCTCCTTATGTCCACCCTGCTACAGAGTTTTGCATTATCTGCAAACAGGCATATTCTCCCTCCCACATTTTCTGTTATTTTACTGACATAAACATTAATAAGCAACAGCCCCAACTTACACCCCTGTGGTAAACCACTGGCCACCCTCCCTTCCTCTGAATATACCCCGTTCACCACCACCCTTTGGCTCCTATCACTAAGCCAGTTCCCCACCCATTTCTCCATCTTTGTCCCCGCCCCTATGCTCCTCAGCTTTATTACAGCCTCCTGTGTGGCATGGTATCAAAAGCCTTTCTGAAGTCCAGATAGTCCACATGCACTGCCCCACCCTGGTCTATCATTTTGGTTTCCTAATCAAGGAATTTGATCAGGTTGGTCTGGCAGGACCTACCCCTGGTGAACTCATGTTGTCTCTAGTTTGGCAGACTTTTGATGTGATGTGAAACTTCTTGCCTTGGCAACAGAAGAACATTTCCACCCAATCTCTACAATTTTTAATTTTTCCCTGTGCTACTCACAGTTCCCAGAGAAGTGTAAATCTGCACTGGTTACACTAGTTTTCAAAAGTAGAGACCATACTAGCCTTACCAGTTACTGGCCTATTTCTATTCTCTCCCCTCTGTCCAGGACCCTCAAAAGAATAGTCTCTGACCAACTTGTCACATACCTCAAACAATACAGTGCCCTGTGTGTACAGCAGCATGGCTCCCAGAAGCCCCACAGCACCAACACAGCACTGTTGGAATACATCAACTATGTTCATGAGGCCTTTGACAATGGTGACCTAGTTGAAGCTATATATATTGACCTTACTAAAGCCTTTGACCTGATTAATCATAATCTCCTACTTACCAAACTCCTTGGCCTAAGTTTGTCACAGAACACAGTTGACTAATTCCTTAGTTATCTCACCAATCGCTTCCCCCAACGGGTGAAGATCAACAAACCTTTGTCTGACATTAGGAGAGTATTTATTGGTGTCTCCCAGGGCTCCATCTTGGGTTCATTCCCATTTGGCCTCTTCATAAATCAATTGCCCAATACTTGTCAAAAGCCAACGTACTCCTCTACTCAGTATTTATTGTTTTATGCTTTAATATTGTTTGAATGCCATGTAACTTTTAGGACCTTATTGTAAATGAGCATTAGCTCAATCGAGTGAATCCTAATTCATGTAAATTTGTATGAATGAAATATTTTACTACTACTACTACCGCAGGGTACTGTGGGAGCACAGGGAAGTGTAAACTGCCCTTCAGGCAGCCTTGTTCAACAGCTTGCTGGAATCAGGGATGGTTCCAGAGGACTGGAGAAGGGCTGATGTGGTCCTTCTTCACAAGAGTGGCTGCAGGGAAGAATCTAACAATTATAGCCCTGTCAGCCCAACTTTGATAGTGGGTAAACAAATGGAGACCCTACTAAAGGAGAGACTGGTTGATTACCTGGAATCCAATGGGCTGCAGGATTGCTGGCAGCATGGGTTCATGGGGAGAAGGTAATACCAAACAAATATGATAGATTTCTTTGACTGTGTGACCAAGGAGATAGACCACGTGACGGCAATGGACATGGCCTATTTGGATTTCTGCAAGGCCTTCGACACAGTGACACACCAGAGGTTGCTCTGGAAGCTGACCAATTTGGAAGTGGGGAACAGAAAGGTAAATTGGGTGCACAACTGGCTAAAGGACAGGAAGCAGAGGGTAGTGGTATATAGCATGCACTCCAATGACAGGGCCTGACCTTTTGGGTTCAGCAAGGTTCAGTGCTGGGACCAGTGTTCTTTAAAATGTTTTCATTGGGGACATTGCAGGGGAACTGGAGGGGAAGGTCTGTCTTTTTTGTATATGACACTTAAATATGCACTAGGTAGACACACAGAAAGAAGTAGAGACAAGGGATCTGGGGAAAGTCAAGGTGTGGTTGAGGACATAGCAGCTGGGGTTCAATGCCAAGAAATGCAAAATCATGCACCTAGGGCATAGGAATTCCAGAGTCAAGTATAAGATTGGGGGGGTGTTGGCAGTCACTTAACAAGAAAGGCACCTCAGGGCTGTTATATTGGAAAACTTCAAGATGGCAGTGCAATGTGACAAGGTCATGGGCAGGGTTAATGGGATGCTGGGTTGTATACGAAGAAACATCACCAGCAGAAGGAGGGAGGGAGGGAGGGAGGGAGGTTATGCTGCCATTGTACTGTTCCCTGGAACACTCCCACCTGGAGTACTGCATACAGTTCTGGAAGCCGCAGCTCCTGAAGGACACTGACAGGGTAGAAGCAGTTCAAAGAAGGGCAACCAAGATGGTGCAGGGATTTCAAGGGAATTTCCAGCTGCACAGACTGAAGGGATGCTCTGAATTGGTGGTGCACACAGCAAAAGAATGCCATGTAGAATTGTTGAAGCCAGGCAAAAATATCACATACCTCCATTCCTTTTAAGTGAATGCAGGTTAAAATTCAAAGGTTATTTTGGTACAAGCAGAAAGATAGCCTCCACAACCTGACTACGGGTAAGCCCTATGAGGATTGGCTGAAGGACCTCAACATGTACACTCTGGAAGACAGAAGAGCAAGGGATGACATGATCGAGACCTTGAAGTACCTCACACAGGTAAGTAGGGTTCATGGGGGAGCCTCTTCTAAGTGAGGATGAACACTGGGACTAGAGGGCATGAGATGAAGTTGGAAGGGGACAGGTTCAAGAGGGTCTTGAGGAAGTACTTCTTTACTGGGAGGGTGGTGGAAGCATGCAATCAACTGCCTGCCAAAGTGGTGGAGGAAAGAATGCTGACAGGCTTCATGCAAATGTGGAATAGACATATGACCAGAATAATACTAAAAACAGGAAGGTACCCTGGGGACAAGTTATGGTCCATGGAGGAACAGTAGGTAGGAAACCTTTGGGCTGGCTGAGTGGACCAAGTTGTCCTTTTCTGCTGACAGTTTCTATGTTTCTATGATCTGGTCACTTCTGGGACCTGGTTCCATCCTGGCAGCCTCACTATGAGGTGTGCACCATGAGGTAAGATGGAGCAAAAGGTATGTCCTGGGGATGGTAGGGTGGTGGGGCTGGGCATACCCAGTTAACAAATATTCTTTACTCATATTTGTTGTTGTGGCTCATTCAACTACTTTAAACAGCTTTTGTTGCAATCACAGTGTCACGACAGTACCAGGGTCACTGATAATGTGTATTTTAATCTCAGATTTTGGTAACTTCCAAATTGGACACCCATAGACTGATTTGGGTTGGGATTCATAGAGCTTGGTGCTGGTTTCAGAATCTATGCACCCTGAACATTTTATCTTGACTTGTTTAGCAGCTTGCAAAGTACAGTTGTTATGTAGGAAGTACATCATAAACAATGTTGCCATGATTTTGGGCCACATCTATTGACCAAACTACAAAACATTAATTCATAAAAACTGGAAGTCTAATAGTCCTTACCTTCAAGTGGGGCCTTTTTTCCCATTGTGAACAATCAGTAGTTTATGAACAGTTTGGGTTTAACAGTCACATTCAGAACATACATAGCACTAAACAAATCATAGGATAACATAATGGGAGGAATTTGGGAATGGATACAATTGGTATTTCCAGCAGTATCTGTCCCACCGCCAGTGGCCAAAGCCTATCTGTTGCAGGATGGAGGGCATCTGGTAGATAATGGGTGCCATTCAGGAATGGACAGCATTAGTATTTCCAGTAGTAGCTGTTCTTCTTTCTACCAGTAGCCAAACCCCATCTGATGTAGGACGGGGACATTCAGCAACAGTCCCAGGCAGAGAGATGCCTACTACAATTTTAGCGATCGTAGCAGCCAAGGTATTACCCATGACCACCAGCTTCATTTGTATTTGTCCCCAACAGAGCACAGCATGCAAAGATGGCCACTAAAATAGTAAAGGGAATGGCAGCTATGTTGGAATATTATCCGACTTTACCATCTGATTGCACCTGCATTCAACTGTGGATCCCTTCAGCGTACCCAGACAACATGGGACACAGCCAGCACCAGCACCAGCTCATAGTTCAAGCTTGAAGCACATTCTAGTAGTGGAGTAGCCAAAAGTGAACCTGTTCTGGCTCCCTCCATGCTCTTTGGTGGTGATTCACTGCTCCGAAGATGCGTCAGCACCCTGTGTTACTATACCAGAAAACATCATCTTTGAGGGACCAACACAACCTGCTGGTAGGCTCACAAATATACATCAGACTACTGACAACCAAATGCACATTCAGGCTAGCACTGGCTGCTGCCATCTGAACAGTGGGTCCTGCACACCATGGTTGGCAGGCAGTGCTAGTTCTGATGGTAATTACTGTTGTACAACTTTGGTTTCTGAATTGTGTACTGTATGTCTCGGTATTCTTACCAACACATTTACTCAGATCATGATAGTAATAATACAAAGAAACAGGCCCCCATTGTTTTTTTATTTTGTTTTGTTTTGTTTTTTAAACAGACCCCCTCACTACCACCATACATACAGTCATAACACCACCGCCACTAGAAGTCCAGCAGCCCTGGTGTCAGCAAATGCATCTCTCCTTCTCAAACATGACATATGGCACTGTAAAACCACAGCTGATGTTGGCAAACACAGGCTTCCACAAACATCAGGTCTGGCATGGAAAGCCCATCTTTTTCAAATAGCCTCCTACTAACACCCACTCCCCACACACATCAATGACTCCCAAATCCTTCTGGCACTCACTGCCAACCAAATCCTGAAAAATTAAAAAGAAGTCATTGCCCTTTCCTGCAGCACCACCAAACCCTCCTTGTCCCTCACTTGACTGTGATCTCCAAATGATTTGCCTTTCTGTCTAGTGCTACTTACCACCCCATACCTGATCCCCAAGATGGTGGCTATCACAGCCATCTTCTCACCCCCAGCCAGCTGCTGGCTGAACTAATTAGTGCAAACCATGGTATAACTGAAATGGTCTGTATGCCATACCATGTCTTTTATTTATACAACAGTTTATGCTCATTAGTTCAGACAACAACCAATTAAAGACTGAGGTGAGAGGAGCACTTTGCTGGGAGTTGTCTTGGAGAAAGGGTTGATGAAATGGGGGTGAGAGTAACACTAGCCAATAGGGAGAGTTGGTATGGGAGGATGTGTCATTGGACACCAGTAAAACTTGGCATGGGATGAGGAGAGGGAGGGTTTGCCACTGGGCACTATAGAATGCTTGGCATGGGGCAAGGAGAGGGAGCAGTGCCAGTTGAGGGGAGTTACTGTATATATCTGCACTGAGAATCCCCTTTTGGTGCCAGGCAGTATTTTTGTTATTGCAAAAAAAAGGATGAATGATACAAATCATTAATGATTAATTCATTAATGACACAAATCATAAATGAATAAGATAGCACAGGGGTCATGGACAAAGTGCGAAGTCTAACCAGGTATGGAAATGAGTAGAAACAGGATCCCACTAGAAATTGGATGTTGCAGTTCCGCTGGGCTATTCTGGATAAATAAGTTGTTGCACAAAGTCAGAAAACACAAATTTAAAGTTCTTAAGTCACCCTTTCTGTCTGCTTTTTGTTAGTAAGACAATGAGAGCTTGGTGAATTTGCCATACTTTGCATTTGACTAAGTTTGCAAAATGCATAAAAACATTACACAAAATTATGAATTTCGTGAAATTTTTACAATGTGAGGAAATATTCATGAAAAGATGAAAATCCCCAAAAGTTCACAAGATGATTACTTTGTTTCCAGATGTTTTTTTTTTGTTGTTGTTGTTGTTATTGTTTTTTTTTTTTGGTACATTATTGTCTGTGAAAAAATGAAAAAAAATCCTATGGCGAAACATGTTTTCCTTTGAGCAAAGGCAAGAGTAGGGGAAACATTTCTCACAACATTTTCTGGCAGTTGCTTTAAAATTCATTGAATGCAAAAAATGTATTTTCTTAGAATTCACTGGCAGACAGCAATATTGCCTAGCACTTAAGGTAATACGGGTTCATAGTTAGGGCCTGATCCACAAAGATAACCCATATTCATGTCTTTGGCAAGAATCAGTATCTGGACTGAATAACTCAGTACTCATGGATGTACACATCAGTGGTGGCATTCTCCGTCACAGACCTGCCTACTATGTGTTCCAGATAGAACAGCAAAGGAACCAGGGGCATGTCAGTGTGGACCATGGCCAGATAGCTGGCATCAAATTGGATGCCCAGGCCAGTATAAGAGTAGATCCCATGTTCCATATGGAGTAGGGAATTTTCAAATACATAAGTACTCTAAGGACTGCCGCATTCTATTCTTAAAAAACCTTTTTAGACCCCCTCCCAGCCATCCATGCCACCTTGGGGGGATGTGGATAGCTGAAGATGGGACTCAATGGTCCCAGAAGGTCCACAAGGGCCAGAGGACACTTGAGTGGAGGGTGGACAGATGCTGCTGCTGCCCTCTACCTTTTATAACACTGCTGTCCTCCACACCATTTGCCAAATGCTCAAAATCCTTTGTGGGTCATGTCAAAGCATGAACTCAACCCCAAGCCTGCTCCTGACTCCTAACCCCTGACCAGAATGAGATTTCTGCACACCTGCATCCTCCCTGTGCACCATACATGGGTGAGGAGGGCTTCTTTGGCATCTGTGGATTGGGCCTTTAGTTTGGTAACATTTAGTTGGTAAAGCAACCCTTGCTGTGGGATTTGGCAGAGGCATAGCTAGGGTGGCAAGCTCGAGAACCTTAACAAGGGGTTTTTCCACTTTTTATGCTTTGTCTACAGCCTTAACATTATCATAATTGTTTTTCACAAATAACATGAATAGAAAATTGAAAGAACAAGCTGAAATTTTTGCCCAGCCTTAGGAAATTAATCACAACTAGTTATTCCTGTATTTATTTTGCTGGTTGGGACTCCTGCTTAAATTTTTTAAATCAGATAAATATGCTTGGAAGAATTTTGAAAGCTCATGTCTAGCTGTGGATGCAATGGCATCTGCAGATTAAATACTGTTACACCACCAGATATGTGATCTAGCAGAATCAGAACTTTGGAGCCAGTTGTGTCAAAAAAAACAGAAATTACTTTTTTGATGCAAGCTGCTGAAAAATAAGGAAACTATAATGAATACTTGGAATGCTTTGAAAATAGGGCTTCCATGTTTTGGCACAACTGGACAGACATTGGCGCAGGTGGAACATACATTTACTGTAGATCTGCATCCACCTGCTTTGATAAAATCCTGGCCATCATTGTCTTTTTATGAGATTTGTATTGAATGTTGAAAATGTTGTTTTATTCTGTTGTTTCATTGCTTATACGGAACATTGTGCCTGGCACAATGAAAACTACTTTAAAAAGAAATCTATCTATCTATCTGTCATTTTCCTGCTGGACACTTACTTGGTAAAATAGGTGCCGCAGATGCCAAAATTGTCTTAGCTATCTTTTTTTTCACCTCTGCTCTACTGACTGCTTTTTTTTCCAGTAATGAGAAAACATTTACAAACTTCCTCACCATATCTTTCATGGCATGTCTTACGTGATCCATTGCAGAGCCCTTAGCTTGCTGGAAGCCTGTTAAACTCCCTGGGCCTGCCATACCAAGTGGCTCTAAAACCAGACCTTTTTCTTTTCCGTGCCTCTGCTCCACTTTTGGTGGCTCCAAGGACAACCTGAAAAAGAGCTAAGGGACCTCTTCCACCATTGTTTACTTTCTTCCGACTTTCCAATGTTCCTGGAAATATTTTTCCTGTCCGCACTCTTTTCTTTTAGTGAATCACTAATAATACAAACATCAATGCTCTCATCATTCAAAACCAGTATTATTTTCCAGACTCACATGGATTTTCTGATGATCACATCAACAACTGTGCTGACCTGGGTTCATCTCCTGTGTCTCCTCCATTGACCAGTCTTGTGGTATCTCCTTTTCCTCCTTTTTACAGCTGCAGTAGGAAGAGCCTGGCAGCCATTTTGGGATCATTGAGAAATGGGAGCTCACCAGATACTGTCCGCTCCTTTTTCTCTGTAGTTCCGGAAGTGGAGGTGGATGCCAATCCTTGGGCATCCACCGCACTATGTTGTTTGGCAGCCAGAACATGGCACTGTCCACCGTGTTCAATATGGCTGTGGGAGTGCAGTGCTCATGTGAAACACCTTTAGGAGCATACAACACATCAACGGAGGCACCTACAGACTTGGGGCCACCAGCATCTTATAGAGAAATGCCTTGGCCTATCAAACAAGGGGTCTTCAGAATGCCAGAGGCACAGTCTTGTGGCCATCTTGGACACCTCAGACTGTGCTACTGGTGTTCTGAAGCCCCCTTGTTTGATTGCCCAGGTGATTCACTATAAAATGCTGATAGCCCCAATTCTGTAGGTGCCTCTGCTGAGGCATTGCATGCTACTAAAGGTGGTGCCCCACCTCTGCACAGACTGTCCCATTGATTTACATGGGTGCAAAGGAGACTACTACTCACCAAAGCCTCTGTGCTGCTGGGAAAATCTGTCTTTTGAATGAAGACATTTCAAGGTTTCTTCTGGCCCTCTCACATTTCTCTGGACCCCAACTTGACCATCCTGGGTCCGGGAGCACTTAGGGACCCTCCATTTGGCCACAGCTTGTAGCAGAAAATAATAGGCTTCAGTAGTTAAGCCGTGCAGTCGCACTAACATGCTCCCCCATCTTCCTTTTGATACCAGCAGAAGTGGGAGTTGGCGGGCAGTGAATAATGGCAGCAGGGATCCAAGGCTGGTGACGGTGAGCAGGGGGAACCCTGGGGTATGGTGGACAGTGCCGTGTTCCATCCACCTCCTCAGCTGCAGCCGTACTGACTCTGGCCAGTCTTTGGCTTAATTGCGCTGTCCAACTAAACTGACTTTGTTAGTTTCTTCTTTTTCCTCACTGGATTTTTTTTGTCACCCACATTCTGCTGTCTTCATCAGCTTTTACAACTCCTTGATGATTTATGCCGTCTTCTGGAAACCTGTTCCTTGGTTCTGATCCACTTCTTTCCTGTAACTGTATGCTATAAATTCATGGTCCCCAGCCGTACCACTAACTCCAGTACAGTATATGGAACTTTACCCCACATCTGCTGCAAACTACTGTATGATAACAATTCTCTTTGTCTTTTTTAAAAATTTGCTTGAATTTTAATATCTATTTTATTTGTCACACTCAGTTCCATACTACCTGTAACCTGCTAGTGGTACTCTGTACTCCCCAGTCCCCACTAGTTCCTGCTATAGGCTATTTTAACTGCAGTTCCACTAGAAAAAAGAGGCTCCATACTATACTGGAACTGCTCAATACCCACTCTTGCCCCATGTGTTGCTGCCTAAATCCTCCCCCCCACCCCAGTCATCCTTAAAGTCATTGCCCTTCCCTCCACTCAATGAGGCATCTGGTTCAGTCAGCATTCTGAGATGCCCACCTGATACTCAAAAATAAGGCCACACCTTTTTCATTTTAAGTCTGACTTCCCATGATGTTGTGGGGCTTGGCCTGTCCTATTTACACATGTGCACATTGTATGATGAGCCCATCCTTGGGTACGCCATCTTTGTCCTTTCCTCCTTCATGGATGGTGTGCGAGTCATGAGTTGGGAGACAAAACAAAGTGAATCTTTCTTTTATGTGCTTCCACCATTCACACATTCGATGGCAGTGCCCTGTGTACAACTGGACTGAATCAGATTCACACCAGAAAGGTAAATTGGCTGTAAGGGGGGACCATCTCTTGTCTGCAGATAATTTCAGTACTGTCACTGTATAACTAATTGGCATCTAATGCACCTTGATATACTGTATATTGTGCATAAAAGTCTACATCCCTTTTCGGACTAAAAAAATATAAACTGTTTCTACCAGTGCTGATTGACATTTTCCCAAGTTGTTTAAGGGTTGCATCTCTGTTTGTGGCTAGCTTTGATAAACCCTGACCATGGATAAAGGTGTATAAAACCCATTAATAGGTCAATGCATGCTACACAAGCAGTAATACCCAACAGGGTGAGTGGTATTGAGCAATACCGGAGGGCAGTATAGTGCAGTGGTTTAAGGCTCTGAGCTGCAAACCTGTAGACCTGGGTTTGAATCCCACTTCCCCCACTTGCATACTTGGTGACCCTGAGCAAGTCACTTAACTTCCTTGTGCTCCCAGGTTGCACCTGTAAACAAGCTTTCAGCTTAGTTTGTCTCTCCTGGTTAAAAAAAAAAAAAAAATCCAGAGGTGTAATGAGGCCTAACACCACAGGCGGAGGGACTTATAGCCCCTGGAAGGTCCAGTATTGTCCATACTGCCCATCCTGGAGGGTATTGTTGCACTTAGAAAATGGGCTGTGTCATTTTTTATAGGATTACAAAAAAAAATGAAAGTAATTCTATAAAAATGATAATTAAAGTTGTTCTCCTTTTTTCATAAAGTAGTCCCTCTACTAATGGCATTAGCAGGAGAGGGCATTGTTATGTTTGGTAGTGTCCTATTTCAGCCCCCCCTCCATTAGCCTGTCCCCTTCTGTCTTTCTTGATTTGTTTCTGCCACCCCATTGGTGCAATTTATTTATTTTTTCAAAGTGCTGTCAGTGTAAGTGAGAGGGGAATGGAGGGAAAAAAATCACAGTAAAGGTTTTTGGGTGGTAAAGTGACACGCAGTTTCTATCTCCCACCCCTGAGTTGCCATTCTTTTCTTTTAAGTTGCTCCATCTCCCTCCTGCTGGAGTGTGCTCCGGTTTATGGAAATAAATTTTATTTTTTCAATGTAGTTAGTCAGTTGATGGGGGTAGAGTGGATGGCAGAGTGGGTCAACACTGAGCTACTGCACTGCTGGATGAAGGCAGCACAGAAAACAGGTGGGCGGCTAGCACCCCTCAGCCGTGTGAAGAACAGTGCGGGAGAAGGCAGACAGGGCAGATGGCCACAGGATGCTGCAGTGAGGTTTGGGAGTGAGGTATTTTGTGTGTTCTTTCTTTCTTTTTTTTCAACCTGGTTAAGAGCAGTTCACGGTGGTCAGCGGGGAGGGAGGCAGGGAGGAGCCACTACTCGCTAAGTAGCGGTTAGCACATGATGGGTTAGTGCTAACACCGTCATATGGAAAACAATGTTTTGTTTTCTTTTTTTAATGAATAAATGAAGTGTCCTAAAAAACACCTGTAAGAAATCACTGTTGTGCTTCTCATTTTTTCAGCCACTTCAATAACAGTAACACAGGGAAAGGGGTCAAATCCTTCGCTAAACGAGTGGAAGAAAAAATGGCGGCCACTCAGTTTTAAAATTGGAACTGGCACAGAGATACCAGTTTCTAAGTCAGGCATGCCATGTTGGAACTTTTTATTTGCTGGGCATCTATTCAAAGTTAATCCCCCCCCCCCCGGCAGGGGTACCAGCCAATCAGAGCTCAACAAATAAAACTCCCGTTTTCTATAGCTTAATTAGTTATCCTGTGTTCCATCAAAACCTGGAGCACAGATAGATGGACAATATTTGCCTGCTTATGTGGATGATTGGAACATCTCTCAAATCCCTTGCATGATTATTTTATTAAAAGAATTCTGTCAGCCTGGAGACCAAATGAAGTACATGTGCAGCATGCTTCCCCAAGTGATAGGTCAGTGTCTAAATATCTGTTCCCATAACTCCTTCTCTTACAAAGAAAATAGGTTTGTTTATCTTTAAAGTGGCAATGCAACAAAATTGGACAAAATTTTGACCCTACTTTTTTATCACTAGAAAATATTAGTTTCCAGGCATCTTCCAGTTTTATTTGACAGTAAAATATTCAAGTTCCACTAAAATATGAGTATATTATGTATGCTTTAACTTATTTGTTTCCCTCAAAATAGAAAGATGGCTGCCACATTTGGCTTTATAAACCTGGTAACGGATTAGGATCAAGAAAAAGGTAGATTTGATATGTGCGCTAATATTTTTATTAATTGTAGCTGATACTAGCATTTTCAGAAAAAAACATTTTTTTATTGCATTGCTGCTTTAACTAACATTATTCAGTACTACAGTATGTAATGGAGTGCATGTTATTTCTTTTGTGGCTAGTGACAACAGTACATTATAAACATGAAAGCAATAACAAATGAGCACAACATTATTATTTTGCCTTCTGGAAAGTATAAAGGCAGCCATTAAAATGCCTTCTCCATGGCAAAGCAGAGAGTTATCAGAGCATGATTAGTCACATTTTAAAGCATTCTATTACTGTACATTATTACCTGGAATGATACCTCTGTCACTAAAAGAATATAATTCAAAAAGCGGCGATCCCTGTAACCCACACACCATTCTCTAGGGGCCACCATACACACAACAAGACAGTCATTCCTCCAGATGACAAGGAAAGTTCCTCAGGGGGTCAGTATCGGGACCCCTGCTTGTCTACCTTTATACAAATAATTTGGATCAGCATACTCAAGGGGCAAGCTGCCACCTACAGTATATGCCGATGTCATGATTTTGTACTTTGCCGGTTAGAAAATATAGGAGGTTAATAATGTATTGAATCATGGTTTTAAGGAAATTCACACATTTTAATCATAATGAGTTAGTTATAAATTCGAGAAAGACCCAAGTGATGGTTTTCGACATTCAAGAGAAAACTGGAAACGAAATCTGCTTTTTATTGTGCATTGTGAACACAAGTGGAACGGAGCTTCAGATTTTACCAAGTTATAGATATTTAGGAGTCTTGACAGAGTCCCATTTCAAGTGGAATGTACCTTACATGTCAACAACCTCATGAAAAAAACTTGGGACTAAAAATTGGGAGTTTATATAGAGTTAGAGATATACTTTGCAATGATATGCAGAATGAAATAATTCTCTGTTAATGCCACTTATTGATTATGGGCATCATCTGTTTGGGACTGCAGCAAAGTTACATTTAAACAAAGGGGATATTTAATAATGTGGTCAGATTTATTTTGAGTGCTCCACGGAACACCCATAGGTGTACTCTTTACCAGTGTCTTGACTGGCTCCCTTTATTTGAACAATGCAGAAGTGTGCTGCTGACTTCAGCATAGTGCTTATAAATCTGTTCATAGATAGCGACACTCAGGAGCGAGCACTCCAGTTCATAAGGCAGAAACCTCTGACAGTTAGTGTATTTTGCAACTTTTATTTCATTTTAAAGTACAACAGCAGTCAATACAGCAAGACTGAAGAAAGGAAGGACCCTCTAGAGCCCTATACTTTGTGCCTTCACCACACAGCACTTTATCAAAGTGAGTGACTCACCACTGTGGACGTCTTATGTAGTCCATTGCTTAAAAGCATACACACCAGAAAGTTACATGTATACAAAGCCACCACAAGTTCATTATAAGAAAAAGAGAACATATTTTAAAAATGGTAGCACATGGCCAGCCCATTGGTGCAGCAGTAGCGCTACTACTTACAGTGCCAATGACCCAGGTTCAAACACAAACTCGGGTGTTAGAGGGGTGACTGGGGGTGATCAAGCATCCAAAGGACTGCTCTCCTCCTCCAGGGAGGAGGGTTTTCAGAGCCTGGTGTTTGCTTGGCCCCTAGTGAAAGCCAGTGGAAAGGCACCCAGGACTGCCTAGAAGGCAAGGGGGGCATTGCACATGCTGACATGCAGTGTATGGTGCATGTCATGGCATTATTGCATGCAATGCCACTCAGGTGAACCAGAAAATGGAAAATCTATGGATGGAAGAATAGTGCCACTGACACCCACAGGCCCTGCACCCAACAAACTGGGCTCGCCAAACCAAGAACTATATCCTATTCCCAATGAAGGATTGTGGGACCCCATCAACCCTGTCAGGGGGCAAGTTCTCTGGGAAAATTGGCTGCCAGGTATATCTCCCTGGATGTCAGCGTGATGGGGCTGGGGTGTCCTGTTAGATGGGTGCTGTCCAGCAAGGGGCAGAAACAAGGAATAAAAAAAAACAGTAGCACATAATTAACTTGTCTGAGTGACTTCACATGATCACATACTGTTATGACATTAATTACAGTGATCAATTTTTATATGGTCTGTAACACTATAATTGTATGTTACGATTTCATCAATGTCCCTCATAATGACTATGTATCCTTATAGGCAATATCTTTTGTCTGGAGAAAACCTGCAAGAGATGAGAGAAAAGTCACAGTAATGACACTAAAATAACTGCTAATTCTACTTGTTCATTCAGTCCTGCCCATGAGAATGCCCTCAACTGGTAAATCCACACTGGGCACTGTAATTAATTTCATAATAATATGTGATCATGTGAAATCAGTTAGACAGTTTAGTTATGTGCTAGTGTTTTTAAAAAAAATGTTCTTTTTCATATAATGCACTTATGGTGAGTTTCTACACATGTAACTTTTTGATGAGTGTGCCTTTAAAAATGGAGAACATAAGATGTCCATAGTGGTGAGCCACTCACCTTCACAAAGCACCGTGAAGTGAAGGCACTAAACAATGGGCCCCAGTAGGTCCTCTCTTTCTTCAGTCTTGCTGTATTGACTGCTGTTGCACTTTAATATGGGAAAAAAATTACAAAATACATTAATCCCTAGTGGCTTCTGTCTGACGAACTGGAGTGGTGGATCTTGCATGTAGGTCCCTTTAACTGAGCACAGAAGGCTCTGTCTGAATCTTGTTCTTAGGGGAATAAGAGGGCATGTTCCCAAACAACTACAGTCTCCTACAGAGGTAAGTTACAGTGCTTGCCGCGCAGTCCTCCAGCGGTTTGGAATTTAAGAACCCTGGCTGAAAACTAGATGTGAAGGTAGTGCTTTACCTATAATGGTCCAAATATCTGGAATATGCTCCCCTTGCATTTTGGACCATGTGTGGTTACTGTAGCATCTTCTGCTACAATCAAAAAATAGATTTACATTGATCTATCAGTCTGTCATCAGTGCTGTAATCTGAGTAACACTATCCCTTGAAGGTTCATCATTTTATTCTGCATTGAGTGTACTTCTATCTGTAATGTCATTGTTGGAACTTGCTGACTATAAGAATTTTTATATTGCACTTTGTAGGACCCATGTCTAGAGTATCCTTGCTCAAATCTTTGTGTTTTCATTGTTTCCAAATAAAGAAACAAAAACTTAAACTTGAGCTAGACTCATTAGACTAATTATAGCAACAGACAACTGGGACGGGATTTTCAAAGGCTGATGCAGTGTTCCATCCAGCCTTGCATCGAGCCCTCATGCTGCCCCAGCTGTAGCACTGCCGATTGCACAACTGCACCTGATTTTATAATCTCGAGCACAGATGTGAGTCGATCTGATTTATGGCAGCTTTCGGCAAATTTCGGCCGCAAGCTGCATGGCAGAGATCCCAGAAAATTACGCAAGCTAGACCACAAAAAGGTGGTGTAGCAAGTGTTGATTGGACACAAGGGATAGAAAACATCTCTAGATTGCTGCAAGGTCGAAGTGCCATATACCTGATGCACCTGGGCCTTGTCACAATTCTAAATGTTAGAAAATTTAGCCTCTGAAGATATTGCAATAAAACATCTTTTGGCACCATGGCACAATGTGCTAGTTTCATTAATTAAAGTGGGGCTTCAGCTGGAGAAAATGGGACTATAACATAGACTGTTGCCTGCATTATCATATATATTTAATTAAAGAAACATACAGTGTAGCTCATTGGTTTATGCGTTAATTCAGGATTTTCAAAAAGTTACTAAAATATTTGATGGGTAATTTAAACAAAGTTTGTAGAACTGTTTTTTTTTTTTTTTAAAAACATTTTTTTGTCAAATTTATTGCTAATGAAAGATGACAATTAGTGCCGTATTAGTCACTGCTTAGAAATTAAATCACAGATTGTTGTGAAAAAGAAATAATGAGACCTACTGGGAATTGAACCCAGGTCCTCAGAATACCATCCTAGTGCTCGAACCACTGAGCTACAGGTTCACATGCTTGGGTTTGATGTTATGAGGAGAAACTAAAGGAGCTTAATATGTATACCCTTGAGGAAAGAATGGAGAGGGGGGACATGATAGAAACTTTCAAGTACCTCAAGGGAATCAACAAAGTCCAAGAGGGTAGCATCTTTCAGAAAAAGAGACTTGCAAGAACAAGGGGACACAATTTAAAGATAGAAGGAGGGCGGTTCAGGGTCAATGTGAGGAAGTATTATTTCACAGAGAGGGTAGTGGATGCATGGAACAGCCTTCCTGAGGAAGTTGTGGAGTCTAAAACTGTGGGAGAATTCAAGAATGCATGGGACAGACATAAGGCAATTCTTGTGGGGGGCAGGAAGATATAGGCTGTTGGTTAAATAGGATCTGCAGCCTATCCTGTAGGTAGGGAAATGGGCAGACTAGATGGGCCTAGCGGTCCTTATCTGCCGTCAAAGTCTATGTTTCTATGATGTTCCTGGACACACTTCATTTCTCTGGTATTGCATATTGCTGCAATTAGGAACAATTGAAGTGACAATTAGATGTTTTTGGTGCAGTATTAGTTACTGCTTCGCAATTAAATCACAAACTGTAGGGAGAAAGAAATAATATGGCCTACCGGGAATTGAATCCTAAATGAACCCTAATGAAAGCTGAGTAATAACTTTGGCAATGCACTCCAATGATCCATACAGTGAAGCCCATAAGGATACAACCCAGTGTCTCAGGGGTTTGCATGACACAAGGGATTAACTGCCATTGAAGTTGCCTCGTTTCCTGCAGTAATTCTGCTGCACAATTCTGCAGTACTGCATTGCATCCAGGTGGGCTCCACTGTAGGTCATATTAAGTACGAGCAAGTAATATATGGACTTTTCAAAGTTCTGAAGCAACACATCTTAAAAATGACTTGGAGAAACTACTGTTGTAGTTACTATATTAGAAGGATTCAAGCATCATACCCTGCTTACAGTATGATCCAAGGTACTGTCTTCAGCAGTTAGGCATGGCTTCAGAATTATTTTAAGTAGGCACAATTATGTCAAGGAGTAGCATTTTCTATGGATACTCAGATAAATGATTTGGCATTCAAGATACTGTAGGATTTTGTATATTTTTCCAGAAGTGAACTGGAACTTTATATCTTGTCCCCAAAGTATTCTTCTGGCACAGTTATTCATTATCCAGGAATACTTAACCAGTGACTCCTGATGATTGTCTTTTTGTGGGAGCACTGGATGCAGTGGTACACAGATGGCGCATTGCATTTGGCCCCCTATATACCATAGACATCCTGTCACAGGTAGCTGATTTAGTAGAGGCTAACAATCTTAACTTACTGTAAATTGTAAAAGAATCAATTTTTGCCCCTAGTATTGGTAGCAAGATCTCCTTTAGACTGAATTGGTCATATATTTAATTTGTACAAGTCCTGGTGGGAGTTGGGATAAATATTTATGTGTTTATCTGGCTCAAAAATGAATTTCCTCCTATGGGCTTCTGATGGAGTTGTAATGTTAAGCAGGTTTCCCAACACTCCGAGACAGTCACAGCGGCATCATAAAAAGAAATTTATTTTCAAAGTGTTCACTTGTAGCTGATATTTTGCTGTGTGTTTTAGACCATTGTATTAGGATCTTTAGCACTGCGTTGTGGAACAACAGGAAATAGAAAAAGGTGAGGATATAAACAAATGCTTGAAAGTGGAATATCACCTCGATATGACTGCCTGTCTGTTTGCACAATAATGCACTAGCCATTTTCACCGTGTTATTTATGCATTGCTTGATTTGTTTTTATACTGTCTGAATTGTACACAGGTTGAGTTGTGATGTCACGATTAGGTCATGAATATGCAATAGGGAGCCCTATTTGAACTCACCTGTAGCATTGGAGTGCTGCCCCTTGATGAAGCTCTAACAGATATATGTAGTCAGTGTTCTGGATGTTTGTCCAGCATTGTAAATAAACTGCTACATTGCACCTACAGCCTCATTGTGTGTGCTGTCTTTGTTTTCTAATTAACATATTTACTAATTTGTAACCAGGTGTTCCTTATAAACTTGATTAGAAAAATTAAAAGACCAGAACTTTGAAACTTCCTTGTCCAGATAATTAAAGGGCCAGTAAAGACATTCCTGACTGGAATGGTTAGGAATGTTGGTTGGTTAGTTGTACCCAGAGCCCTTTTAAAACTAAGAGAAAGAGGGAGAGAGAGAAATGACCACCTAATGGCCAGTGGGTAGCTCATTCCACTCCCATGCCACCAACTTGGGTTAGGTAATGGCAACTGGGTGGTCAGTGATCAAGGAGTGATGCTGGTGGCAGCATGTCCTCCATCAGGTGGGCTGTGCTTCTGTGGCATCTGTGCCCCTGTGTTAAAGCCTAGGAATATTCACCTTCCCAGTTGCAAGGGAAGCTGTATGTCTCCTCAGATGTTCTCAGTGTGGACTGCTCCCTATAAAACAAAGTGTACTTGTTAGGAGTCTACTCCAATAACCAGCAAGTAACTGAGCACAGACTGGAGAATAAGACCCACTCACCAGGATTTTATAGAAATGTAGAAACATAGAAGTTGATGGCAGATAAGGACTACAAGGCCCATCCAGTCTTCCCATTTCTTTTTCTACCTTATGAATGTGCCATCGGCCTTTGCTCTATCAATGGCCTATGTATTCATACTTATTTGTAGTGCTCCTTTATGCCTATCCCATGCCTGTTTGAATCTCTGCACTGTATTCATATTCACCACTTCCTGAGGTAGGCCATTCAATGCATCCACCACCCTTCTCGTGAAAAAGAACTTCCTCACATTACCCCCTAATTGGCCTCCCTCTAATCTCATGCTGTGTCCTCTTGTCCTGCTATTTTTCTTATATAGAAACATGTTAGACTCTTTCACCTTGTTAATGCCCTTAAGATGTTTGAATGTTTCAACATGCCAGCTGCTGCTGAAGCAGTGTCCCAGGACGTCATGAGGATCCTTGCTGTTGCCCTCCCCCACCCCCAAACACAACGCGCCATCTGCTGCTGAAGGTACACACATCCACATTGCTGCTGTTCATTGCTGTGTGTGGTTGCCCCACCACCCCCACCACCACCCTTGGTCGGCTTCTCGTTATATAGCCCAACAAAGCCCTCCAACACCATTTTTTAACCAATCACCCAACTTCTCCACCTGCAGGTTATTTTCTTACACCAATAGAGGTCATACCATCTCCTTCTATCACACTCACAATCTGCCCAAGCCAAAGCTTTTTGCCATCTAGCTACCCTGCCTCTTATAGCAATAACGACACCCATGCAACTGTCCACAGCCTTATATATCTCTGTTCTACTATCCCTCCCTCCCCAGGCAAAGTGGAACCTCTTGTATGGTCAAACTGACTGGCACCCTCCCTCCTGACCTCTCTCCACCTGTTTACCTATGAGCAGTGATCTGCCGAAATGGCCAGCAGGTACCCCGCTACCCGCTTTGCTCACCACCAAAAATATTGTCACTGTACAACTCCTTACCGTCCTCCTCACTACCAGTAACCAGCAGCATGAGCACTGGACTAGTTGCAGCCCTGCCCTCCCCAGCCTACCCCTAGTCACTGTCCAGCTACAGCCCCCCAACCCCTGCCTCACCCCCCCCTCCTCCTCCTCCTGGCCACCCCCCAAACCTTGAACCTCTCAATAACCACCCAACACCCTACCAAAGGGTCCATGATGCGTAAATGTCATCAACTTTATGCCCAAGCAAGAAACTAATGCCTCAGAGCTCTTGTCCTACTACTACTTCTCACAGGAAATGTCCATCCCAACCCAGGGCCGACGACTGCCCCCCAACCTACCACAACCATTTCAAATGGGTTATGAATCACCTCACTCAACATCTGCAGCCTGCAAAAAAAGTGGATCTCCTTTCAGGGGTGGGTACACCAGCACCACCCTGACATCATCGGACTGAGTGAAACCTGGCTCTCCCCCTCTGTACCTGACTCTGCTGTAAACCTCCCCAGTTACATCCTCTATTGCCCTGATAGAATGGGCAAATGAGGCGGTGGCTGTGCTGCATACCTTAAGGTCCCGCTGTCAGGCCAATTCCTCCCTACCCCTCAACTAGCAATAAAAGTGCAGACTCTAACTCTAAAAATAGCTACTGGCAGTTCTACTGCCCCCCTCCTACTCACCATTGTCTACCTTCCCCCAACTGAACACAAACTTGCCTTCCATACCATACTGAACTATATTGGGACTCTTCCACCCCAACATGAAAAAATAGTCATGGGGAACTTCAACATTGACTGGTTGTCCTCGAAAGCTGCTCTTTATACCAATGATGCCTCGGCACTCAACCTCACTCAGGTTGTCACCTCACCCACCAGAATAAATCCCCGCACCGGGACAACTACCCTCTTGGATCTGGTCTTCACAAACCACCTGCATAGAAATACCGACACCCAAGTCCTCCCCAATGCCCTAAGTGATCAGTCTCCTGTGCTCTGCACTTGGTCCAATAGGGCTCCCAAACATCCCCCCAAATCACCCTACAATGCACCCTTGGTCCTGGCAAACTCACCCAACTCAAGGCCTCCCTTAGATACTGGGACTGGACAACCCTCGTTAACACCCCTGATCCAGATCAAGCGCTTGATCTATTTACCTCCCTTTTCAATATGATAAGTTCGCCCCCTTTACCAAGACAATGTCCAAAGGCTAACAGGTCCCTTGGTTTTCTGATCACCTCCTGGTCCTAATGAAACAGTGTGACTCCCTCTGGCATATTGCCAAGGAAACCAAACAGCCAGCTGACATGCAATGTTTTAAGGAGGCTCGTAACAAATGCACATGGTCCCTCCGCACTGCCAAAGCAGACTATTACAAAGCGTCCTTAACCTCCACCTGGGGAGATGGATGGAAATTCTGGAACAATATAAAGGAACGCTGCAGCAAATCCTCAAACCAGCCCCCTGACCAACTAGAAATAGGGGGTGACATCGTCACAGATCCCATCCGCATAGCCTCAGCCCTAAATTCCGCTTTCACTACTGTCAACCATATCCTCCCCCCCAACTTCTTTGATCCTCTGCTGAACCAGGCCCACACTCCTCCTCCCATTCCTCCCTTTCACCTTCACGTCCTATCCCCAGCGGATGCCAAACCCTACCTAGACAAAGCCCTTAGCCACTCGACAAATCACAGTGGCCCCCTGGATCTGAAGCTTCTTCGCCTTACTCTCCAGGAAGTCCTCCTCCCTCTCACCCATATCCTAAATCACTCCCTTTGTCAAGGGAAATTTCCCTTCCAGTGGAAGCTTGCCAATATCACCCCTATCTTTAAAAGTGGGCACTGCACCTCCACAAACAACTACCTTCCAATATTCATTCTCCCCCCTCTCCAAAGCCTTAGAACGTATTGTCACCAACCACCTAACTAAATACAAACTTCTCTGCGATCAACAACATGGTTTCCATAAGGGTCATAGTACCACCACAGCCTTCCTCGCTTTCACCTCGCATGTCCACTCCACTCTGGAGCATGGTCACCTCACAGGTGCCATCTTTGTGGATCTCTCAAAAGTTTTTGACACTGTCAACCATGTTCTTCTGATTAACACCCTTGCCTCCAGTGGCTTCTCCAAAGATTCCTTAAACTGGTTCGCCAGCTACCTGTCAGGTAGAACACAACAGGTAAAGGTAGGCACGGTCCTGTTCCCCTGCCTCCTGGTCCACTCTGGAGTACCGCAGGGGTCTATTCTAGGCCCCTTACTTTTCAGCCAATTCCTAAACTCCCTCCCGTCGGCCATCTCCGGTAACCTGCTCCTCTATGCAGATGATGCAGTTCTTTTCGCCCCTGATTCCAATCTTCTTTATCTCCACCTTTCACTCCACCATAGCGTCCACGATGCTGAACACTGGTTTTCCACATAATGGCTAACTATCAACTACAAGAAAACTAAAGTCATGATCTTCTCCCACCCGCAGAACCCCCACAACAACCACTGCCCCCCTTTTCTCAATATCAACCGCACCCCCCTTGAGCAAGTTGACTACTTTAAATACCATGGGATCACTCTGGACCCAGCCCTCAACTATAAACAACACGTTCTCCTCCTTGCCTCAGCCCTAAACTCGAGATTAGGAGTGCTATATAGACACAAGCATTGCCTTAGCCCGGAAGCCTCCCGCTCACCGTCAACTCCGCCGTCCTTGCCCTCCTTGACTATGGCATTACCATATATTGTGCTGTCCCCAACTCAGCACTAAACAATCTCCGTCTCATACTCAACAAAGCCTGCCACCTCATTCTAGGCTGTGATCGCCTCACCCACACCTGCACACTTTACAACGACTCCAAAATGGCTTAACCTAAATAACAGAATTAGGTATCATACTTGCCTAATAACTAAGAAGATCCTCCTAAGACTCACCCCTCCTTCTCTCTCCTCTATTATTCATCCAGCAGACCCAACCAGATCCACGAGAAACTTGAACAAGCAGCTACTATGGGTTCCCCACCCTTATACCTCCCAACTTCAAAGGACCTTCAGCTTCCAAGCCCCTAATCTGACTAACTGTCTCCCTATCCAAATAGCAAACGAGACGAGGCTTGGTCCCTTCAAAACTAGACTGAAAGAACTCCTCCAAGACTCCAATGTTTGTGACTGCTCCTGACACTATCCTACCTCCTTGCTGTCCTGCTAACGCCCTTAACTATTCCCCCAGTTACGGTGATCTACTCCCCTAATCCTCCACCGACTATCAGCCAGCTGCAGTCTGTTCTGCAGCTATATGACTGTGCTTTACTATATCTCCTCTATACTGACCTAGTCCCCTTCCCTGCTGTACCCTGTATCACTTATCATGAAATATAATGTAATCCTTCGTTGTTACTGCCTACTCTGTATTATCAAATATTTGTACTGTCGCTTGACATATGATGTGGAACCTTTGTAAATGAGTCCCTGACTCAAAGGTCTTTCTGAATAACTCACAATAAACAAATATCACCTCTCTACCTCCTTTGCTCTAGGGTATACATATTGAGTTCCGTTAATCTGTCCTCATATGTTTTATAATGCAGTCCCTGCACCATTTTGGTTGCCCTTCTCTGGATTGCCTCAATTTGGTTAATGTCCTTGTGAAGGTGTGGCCTCCAGTACTGCACACAGTACTCCAGATGGGGCCTAACCAGTGTCTTGAAAACAGGTATTATTACCTCCCTCTTACGACTTGTGATACCCCTACTAATACACCCCATCATCCCCCTAGCCTTACCTACTGCTTTAGTGGTCTGCTTGGATGATTTCAGGTCATCTGTGATGATGATGCCCAAGTCTTTTCCTTCCCTTGTGACTGACAGCAACTCCCCTCCCAACCTATAGGTGGTTTCAGGGTTTCTCTTCCCTATGTGCATGATCTTGCACTTCTTTGCGTTAAACCCCAGTTGCCACTCTTCCAACCATTTTGCCTAGTTTATCCAGGTCTCTTCTCATTCTGCCCACCCTATCTGGATCGTCTACTCTATTGCAGATCTTGGTGTCATCTGCAGACAGACAAACCTTACCCTCCAGTCCATCTGCAACATCGCTAATGAAGATATTAAAGAGGACTGGCCCCAGGACTGATCCCTGAGGTACCCCACTTGTGACTTGCATCTCTTCTGACTGTATACTGTTTACCACAACTCTCTGTTTTCTGCCTGCCAACCAGTTTGCCACCCAGTTGACTAACTTCTGACCCACCCTGAGCCTACCCAGCTTATTAATCAATCTTCTATGTGGAACAGTATTGAAAGCTTTGCTGACGTCAAGGTAGGCAACAACAGCTGCACCTCCTTGGTCCACTACTCTGGTTACCCAGTCAAAGAAATCTATCAGATTAGTTTGACAGGACCTTCCTGTTGTAAACCCATGCTGTCTTGGATCCTGTGCTCCTATGGATTCCAGGTGTTGCACTATCCTTTCCTTAAAGAGTGCCTCCATAATCTTGCCCATTACTGAGGTAAGACTGACTGGTCTGTAGTTCCCTGCCTCCTCCCTGCTACCACTCTTGTGGAGTGGGATCACATGAGCCCTTCTCCAGTCTTCTGGGTTCTCTTCTGTGCTCAGAGACTCACTAAACAGTTCTGCTAATGGCTCTGTTAGGTCCACCCTTACCTTCTTTAGTACCCTGGGTTGTCTGCCATCAGGTCCCTTTGCCTTGTCCACCCTGAGCTTATTGAGCTCTTGTAGGACCCTTTCTTTTGTGAAGGGACTTGTGCACACCTCCCTCCCTCCCTTCTGTGTCCATGGTGCTGAGCTGTGGGCCCTGCCCTACCTTCTCCTGAGTAGATACTGAGCAGAAGTATCTATTTAGGGTAGATGCTTTTCCTTGGTCTTCCTCCATACACTCCCCCTTATCCCCTTTGATCTGAACAATATCCCATGTGGACTTTCTCCTTTCATTAATGTATCTATAGAAAGTCTTGTCCGCTTCTTTTACTGTTCATGCTGTTTCCTTGATTTGGGCCTTTGCTTGCCTTACTGCCTTCCCTGCTTCCCTTAGGGAAGTTTGGCATGCTTCCCTATCTTCATCCCGCTTTGTTCCCCTATATTTCCTGAAGGCCAGCCTTTTGGCTCTGACCTTTTCTGCTACTGTTTTTGAGAACCAAAGTGGTTTCCTCCTTCTTTTGTTCCTGCCTTTCTCTCTGACACAGTGGGATGTTGCTTCAAGTATTGCATCCTTAATGCTTGCCCACTTTGCCTGTACTCCCTCACCTGTATTTCTTCTTGCCAGGGCTAGATTAACTCTGTTGGCCATCTTATCAAAGTCAGCTCTTCTGAAGTCCCATATTTTTGCCTTGGAATGGGATGATTTAGTTCTAGTTGCCAAATTAACCATACCATGTGATGGTCATTGGCCTCCAGGTGACCTTCTACCTGGAGATCTGTGATTCTTTCCCTGTTAGTAAGTATGAGATCTGGGATAGCCCTGTCTCTTGTGGGTTGTTGTACCTGTTGTTTGAGGTCCTTCCCCTACAGGGAATCCACCATGTGTCTAGTTCTGGTAGATGTTCCTGCTGGTATTGACCAATCTGTATCTGGCATATTGAAGTCTCCCATTATCAGATCCCCCCTTTAGCTGTCATGTTTTGTATATCTTTTAACAGTAATGTGTCTATGTCCTCCCCCTGATCTGGAGGCTTGTAGACAACCCCAGTTCATATGGCTGTCGCATTTCCTGTTTCCAGGGTGACCCATAGTTCATCTGGCTCCTTTTCTGTATTCTGAAGTTCTGTAGCTTTGATATACTCATCGACATAAAGGGCCACTCCACCCCCTCCCTTTTTGCACCTCAGTCTCTTCTGAACAGTACGTAGCCAGGTACTGAAGTTATAAAATATTCACAGTATTTTATTTATTTCTCATAATATATCAGAGAAGAACACTTGATTAGTTACTATAGCCAACATTTTGTAATCCCATGGCTAGTTCATCAGGGCACAATTCAATGTCTTATCTGTGTTTCTCATCTCTATGTTTAATTTAGTGTTATAAATTCCCATTGTGTACTATCTAATGAAAGTTTTGTTTCTTCTGCTGTGTGGTGTGTTGTTGAGCCCAGTAGTGAAACTGTGTGAGAATAAACTTGTTCTCCACAAGCTAAGTTCAGCTTCCTCTGGGCTTTTCTAGTTTAATTTTTGTAAGTTATTGAAAGGATCCTGCAACCTCATGTCTCACTATGCCCCTGGCCATGTGTTAGAACTGTCTAATGCACACCTCGTTGGTCTCATTGCTTAAATATTATATCAGGCAGTATACTGGATCTGTGAATTAAAGGTATAACTTTTTTAATTTCTGTTTTGGGCTTCATAGCCCATTACCCTGCTGTCGCGAGAATTCCTCTTTGGTAAAATTATACATTTTAGTGCTGTCTAGTAAGGGAGGGAAGGGATCACAACTCTGGCTGAACTGTTGGCCAGCTGATCACTTACACTTCCTGGTCCACTGACCAAGCCCCCACTCTTGGATGTTTTGTGACATCCTACTAGGGAAAGCATGGGGGCATGCCCCATTAAATGCTAGGGAGGGAGATTTTCAAAACATTACTATGAATCTTTAAGCTACCTTTGATGCAAATGAAAGCCACCACTCAACTAACAGTGGCCCTACTGTATTAGTTGATTGGCGGCTTTCAGTTGGTGTTGTGGTCAGCGGACCGGGAAGTGGAAGGGATTGGCTGGCCAGCAGTTCGGCCAGAGTTAGTCTTTTCCCTTCCTTACTAGGCAGCAATAAAATTTATACTTTCACCAAAAAGGGATTATCACCACAGCAGGATAACATGCTATGAAGCCCACTACACAATCTCACACCTTTACTTTAAACTACATCAATACCTGGATGAAAAAGAGGTGACAGGATTTCCACTTTATGGGAAAAACTGAATGGGCAGCAGCCTTCTTTCTTTCCTTCTTTCCTTCTTTCCTTCTTTCCTTCTTTCCTTCTTTCTTTCTTTCTTTCTTTCTTTCTTTCTTTCTTTCTTTCTTTCTTTCTTTCCCTCTCTCTCTCTTTCTTCCTTCCTTCCTTCCCTGCTTGCTTTCTTTCTTTTTCTTCTTATTTATTTATTCATTCATTCATTTCATTTTTGGTGACCAGGTAAGGGCACTAGACACACAATTGTCTATTTTCAGCTGTGATTTTGGTGGTTACAGTATGGTAGAAGGAGTGGATGAGTTACAGTATAAACAAGCAAGCTGAAAAGTGAAGTGTCAGAAGGACTGCAAAGTTACAAAACACTAACACATAAGAGTAATAATTGCATACAAATTAAATAAGTACAAGTAAGGCAACAGTAAAATACTGGATATACCCAGAATAGTATCCTGTGATAATAGTGAGTGAATATGAGCGACTGTCAAAACAGCGACTCATATTCAGCGCAATCATCATGGACTATTCACAAGAGTAGTGACGCACTGCTACCACGAGGATAGAGGAGGGCGACTGGAAAGGGAGGATAGCTAGGGGAAGGGGGAGGGATAGGGAACAGGGGTTTTAGAATGTAATGTGCCTGCTGCAGCTGAGCCAGCCATGTGGAGTGGTGATGAGGGTGGCTAGCTCTGGCACAGCAGGTACTGTCTTGGGGGCTGGGGACTGGGGGGAAAACTTTTGCCGCTGGCTGCGGCTGCCATTTTTTTTGTAACTCCAGAGTGCCGCCCCCTCCTTGACATGCACCCCCCCCAGAGTTAGGAATCCTTCAGTAGGGGGATGCGAGGGGCAAAGCCCCCCATGAGGGGTGCCCTCCACATAGACACTAAGTCTAGTTGTCAGATGTTTACTCACCGGCATGTGTATAGTGCTAATTTGCTTTTCGGCGGTATACACTCGCCATAATAGCGATCACTGTTTTGCATTCACTGTTATAACATAGAACCATCCAGAACACATCATTTTAGGTTCAAAGAACTATTAAAACATGACAAAAAGGTCAGGATGAATGGGTGGATAGCCACAGGAGCAGGAATTTTTGAGGGGATAAATATTTCCTAAGTTAAGTCTTGAACATTTGATAGGTGTAGCGGCATAAATTCTGAGCTGTAGTGAGTCCAAAAGCTTAGCTGCAAAGCAGAACAAAGCAAATTTCCCCATTTTTGTACGGTATTTTGAATTTGACAATACAGCCTAATCTGTACAGGATAGTTTTGTAAGGTGTGCGATTAAAGAGGAGGGGTCTAATGGTACAAAACTTTATTATTAAAACAACAAAGATTAAAGGTGCACAGCGCTGCAGAAATCCCAGGTTTTGATATTCAAATAGGGTAACTTTAAGACAAGTTTAAGCAATGAGTATAGATGGTGTCTAAAGGAAAAAGATCCTGTTTAAATGAGAAATTTTCAGTAATAAAAAATGGAATGTCCTAAAATTCAAATTTTGAGGGACTTCATATAATGCAAACAGAATTTAAAATGATCTTAAAGATAGTTTAACAGAAAACCTACGTTATGTTCTAAGGGGTATGCATCAGGCAAGGTGGACAACTCAGGTTAGTCAGGTTTTCAAAGGAAATTGGTGGAGACTCATCAAAGGATGCCAGTGCTTATAGTAGATATACTTGAAACAGAGATAGGAGAAGCTGAACACACAGCCCCGAGGTCACTTCACAGCACATCCAATTGAAAAAATATTTCCAGAAAGTTCTTTTGCAGTACAATTCAGTTTATTAGAGTGCAAGTAACGTGTAGATCCAAACAGACATACAGGCTATGGGTGCATGTGGCACTGTTTATGTCTATTCCTATTCAGGACATGCTATTTTAAAAAAAGAAAAAGGAACAGCTTCCCACCCTCCTTCCTAGCCCAGTCCTTAAAAAAAAACATAACCTCATGTCCCCACCCTTTGCTACAATCCAAATCCACCCTTTTCCCCAGTACCCAAAATGTTATATCTTTTAAAAATAAATATTCCCATGATTGGTAATTGGCACAACTCACCTGCCTCCACAGCCAGCCGCCATCTTAAGCACACTATTTTCTTTTAAATCAGTATTTCCCCTAATCCTGGCAGCACCCTCCTCCCATCCCTTCCCCCGCAGCAAACAATTTTTCATTAAAAAGCATAGTGTGCACTGCAGACCAAAGCAACCAACACAACCCACCATCCTCCAAGGCCAGCAGCCTTCTATTGAATAGAAGTGCTTACGTGCTTGCACACAGTAAAATCAGCTGATCATGTGCCAGGGTGGGGGTTGGGAGAATATTGATTTAACAGAAAAAGAACACTAAAGATGGCGGGTGACCATGGAGGCAGTTGTGCCGGTCGCACATCATTGGATTCTTTTTTTGTTTAGCATATGACTTTTGGGTGCTGGGGCAGGGGAGTGGGATTGGGATTCTAACAGAGGGTGGTGGGACTGGGATTATATTTTTTAAAGGATAGGGCTGGGGAGGAAGGTAGGGCTGCTTCTTTATATTTTGTTTCCTCACAGACACATGAATAACAAATAACAAATATGAATAATGAATACCAAAATATTTGGGGGCCCAAGCATAATATTTGGCCCAAATAGTCAAAATAAGGTATTTGCACACCCCTAACACAGGCATACAGTTCAACACAGGGGCATGGTTCCTGGTCATCTGATGTGTTTTGAGCCTCAGACTGACTATTTCTCAAAGGCAATGACTCACTTATTCAAGTGCCTTTAAGTACTGCTGCTTCTTAAAACTATAGTACATTAAATGTTCAGAGTCAAAGCATGACCTTCTATACAATCGCCAACACAGTGTAGAAAGTGCAATCTGTGCAATAAATCACATAAAAACACGTTTCTTTTTTTTTCCTTTTTTTTTCCTTTGTCTTTCTTGCCCTCCCGACCGGCCGCTTTCCACCAGCCCCCCCCCCAGCTCTGTCAACCTGGTGTCCACTGGACTCATCTCTGGCTCTTTCTTGAGGTGCCAGCTGGCTGGGTGTGATGCCTGTGAGGGGCTGGCATCATCTCGCTGGTCAGGATATTTTCTTCTTTTTTCTTTCCCATCCCCCGACTACAACATGGTGGCGTGCAATGATGCCAATGGCCGAGCCACACACGCTTCCATGCACGGCATGCTATGCGTTTGCCCCGCATCCACCCCATTCATCTGTGGGTCCATTGTGACATCCCCCAGCCACCACCACTAGGGGACAGGCAAGCAGCGGTCTCCATACCCACCCCTTCCCCAGAGAGGAGAGCTGTCCTCCAGTCGCTCAGTCCTCTCACTCCCTGGCTGGCCCCTGGCAGCCCGCTCACACCACGAACACGGGTTGCCGGCATGGCAGAAAGTAATGCATGGATGCCTCAGCCCTCCACACCACTGGTCCGGCCATAAAAACACATTTCTAATACAATACTACAAAATAACAACACCAATAAAAATAAATATTTAAAAAAATGATGGTAAATTCGCTGCTTCACAAGGAATTTGAATAATCCTCCTCAATCAATTAATCTGAAAAACACATAGACATTAAGTTAGAGGCAAGAAACAGAACATCGCTTAATCATATTCATTTCATAAAAAGTGTGCCACCTCAATTTTCTAATTTAGACTTGGCCATTCTGTTGACTTTAATTTAAAAATCTAGCAATTCTCCCATTGTTTCACTATTTGGTCCCACGCTCCTCTTCTGGCAGGGGTACTTTCTTTATGCCTTTAAACTTGATGCAGGGTATGCCTCCTGACCTGTCTTTCATAATGTGGGCTCCAAGTTCATTAGTTTTAGTCGTATTTTGTATAGCATGCATGTGCTCACCATTTTTGGTGTGCAGTTGCCTCACAGTTTTACCAGTGTAAAAACAGTGGCAGGAGCAAGTGGTCATCTATAGAATGCCCATAGTTGCCAATGTGATAAGGCTTATGATCTGCTCCTCTGGTCCATTAACAGCACTGGTAAAGATTTCAGTGTTTTCCATCATTGCACAGCTTTTGCATCTTCCACGCTTTTTTGAAACATTTGGGGGGATAACCATGACATCCTTTATTTTGGCTTTTCAGGCAACCTGGTAAGGACAAATGTGTCCTTGAGTTTTTCCTCCTCTGTAGACTACTCTAGGTGGTGTGTGGGACAGATTACTCCATGTTGCATTTCCTCTTATGAAATGTGCAGCAAGAATGATGGCTTCATGTGGGCCAAGAGTTACTTTCAGATGGGCCATTATCCCAGCACAACAGCCAGACCGAAAGTGGCTCAACAAAAATATGTTTAAAAAATACATCCAATTTACTAAAAAGGACCCATTTCATAATCACAATAAAGCACTCCAGGGTGTGTAATGGTGAGCTAATGGCCGAGCTCGGGTGGTGGAAGCACTCAGGCTTTGCCTTGTGTTTCATCCCACATGAGGCGGGCCGTTATCATACCATAATGCACACCCTGTCATGCCTTACTGCTTAATTAATGATGTCATGAGCGACATTTGCCTTTGAAGAAAATGTGGTAAAAAAGTTAACTCTTTTGTTACTGTCATTAGGTCTTCTAAAAGGTCCCCTGCCAGAACTTCTTCTCCTGTTTCACATTTTGCTTTTGTTTTGGCATTTCTGACTATCTCACTGCTATGACCACATACAGTACCCTGAATCCGACTTCCAGTTCATTTGCTCTCTTCCTGTAACTTTCCTCATCGTTAACATTTCTAAGGATATGGGTAAACTGTCCTGTATGGAATCCCCCCGATAGTATGGTGACGATGGAAGCTATTAGCTCTAAGAACGGTGTTCCAATCAATCTGCTTTCAAAACAAGTTATTGGCAACTCCACCCTCTCATCCTTCCCAATGAACAGACCCAGGAAGTTAATTTCATTCTGACTTTTAGATACCATGCATTTGAGATTACTATTGCTTTTTTCAAGGTAATCTACAAATTCACCAAGTTCAGATTCTCTTCTGATCACACCAAAATGATGTCATCTATTATTTCCAGAGATCTATCCAATCGAAAGAAGGATTATTCTCATTATTCAGAACAGCTTCAATTTTCTACTTATCCATAAAAGAAATTTGCATAGTTGGGGGCAAACAAGGCCCCATTGCAGTTCCTTTTGTTTGATGGAAAACTTACCATCAAACCCAAAAACATTACACTGTAACACAATCTGTTCCAATTCAACCATAATCACTGTGGAAGGGTCTTGTACCTCCCTGTCATTCAGAAAAAATGCCATGGGTGTATTCATATGTAAGAAGGTGACATCAAGTCCTGAGCAATTTCCACAATGTGATACACTGGTTCCATGTCAACCAGCTCAAAGTTAACACTAAAAAGACTATGTCTATGGTCTTTGGCACTAGCCAAAAACTAGCATGGCTCTTGCCTTCCCCAGTCTTCACCACCCTGAATGGCACCCAGTTGGAGGTCACCCCTGAATTCAAATACCTTGATGTGTGGCTTGATAGTAAATTAAATTACTCAGTCCATATTGATGCCATACACTCCAAACTTTTCCCCTCCTGTACCATAATAAGGACTACCTCCCCACTGAACTCTGCAGGGCCCTGTTAACCAAAATGATCCTCCCTATTTTCAACTATGCAGACGTGGTATATAGCTCATCCTCTCCCTTTTCCATTGCCAGACTGGAAACCCTCTGCAATACCTTCTGTTGCTTTGCCTCCAGTTGTCCTCTCTGCACTCACCATTGTTCCCTCTACTCCTCCCTTTCCTTCTCTCCTCTACCCTTATGTCACCAGTCCCACTGCTCTGCCTTCATTGGCAAATACTGGTTTGGTTCCCTTCCCTCCTACCTATCTTCTCTCCTCTCCCTCTTCACCCCTCCTCTTACTCCCTATGCTCAAGGGACACCCACACCTTCTCTGTTCCTCAACCCTGCTCATGCTGTGGTCAAGATGCTTTCTTCTACCTATTCCTTTCCCCTTGAAACCTGCTCCCCTCTCCACTTTATCTAACCCCCTCCTTACTATCACTAAAACTACTAAGGCTCACTCCTCCCCATCCATGTACCTGTCACCCTCCCTCCTGACTACTCTGTTCCCTTTTCCTCCTCTGCTTCCAATCTCCTAACTTAGCAGAGGTTCCTATTTTCCTGGCAACCTCACACTCCTGCCCCTCAACCCTTTCTCACCAAAGGGCTCATCTCGCTCTAACTCAGCTTCTAGATTCTGTGCTGCCTACTGTTATATAATGTGAGTAACCTGTGTATATTCACTGTTTTAAATTGTTCAATTGTTACCAAATGAGCTTCTCAGTTGTAACTGCTGTTATTGCACTTCTTATTTTTGTAACTTCCTGCTTGCCTACTTCCCCTCCCCCCAGATCATACCTGGAAATGAGCCTCAGCTCAGTGTGCCTTTCCCAGTTAACAAACCTTTAAACAAATAAATAAATAAGCATCACTAGCTATGTTTCTTCTCGATGCTTAAATCACAGGGAACATTGAATATGTAGCCAGTGTCTTTAACATATGTTCTCATTTTTTTAACAATACCCCCCAAGTAGAAGTCCACCAGTTAAGAAATGGGCTTTCTCAGAGAGCCAATTTCAGATACAGTCGATCTACCGGGGGGGGGGGGCTTCTAGACACTTGTGTACTTTCTGAAAAATGTAAAAGGAACCATGTCTTGGGTTATCAGCCTTAAAAAAGACAATAACAACTTTGGGTAAATGTTTGTCCTCAGTGATATAAGCCAGAAAGCATCCAGTTCATTTTTTGTAGTCCTCCATCGGGTCTGTTTGTAGAGGTTCATAGTACTCTGCACCCTTTATTTGCCTGTAAGCTTCCCTAACATATTTCTGCTTGTCAATCACAACAACAGACTCCCCTTTGTCTACTGTCTTTATAATGATGGAAGTATCCTTGCCCAGATTTTCCATGGCCTTCAATTCCTCCTCTGACATATTGCAATAGGTCCTAGATGTTACCGTATCTGATTAAGGTGAAATGAATCAGACGTTTGTCATCCTGATTACGGACCACAAATAATGGAAAATAATGCTACTGTCACTCTGCAGTGGGCAACTGAGTGTTTATCAACTATCATGACTTCTTTCCTCTCTCCCAACCCCCCCCCCATCCAACCACAGTCAATTAATAGGTTTGTTGTCATGTGGTAGAGCTTAAGAGAGTGAGAGAACTGTACAACATTAGGCAGTCAACTCCACAGCAGCACAGAAAGAGAGTGGCACTACTGAAAACTCTGCAAAATAATTCTCAAATTGTCCTGTGAAGAGAACTTCATTAGGAAAATCTAGTTTTAGAGCTAATTACAAGGGGAGAACTTGATCTAGAAAATAAGTCTTTCATGGCTGATTTTTGGGAAATCCAGAATGAAGTATAACAGCCCTTACAGAGCTATGTTGAGAAAAAAACAGACAGAACATGAGCCATTAGGGATAATACTTGGAGGAGGACCAGCCTGAAAATAAACCCTTTTAAGAGCTATTTTTTGGAGACAATCAGATAAAATATTTAAAAATATTAGCAGGTCCAAATTATGGAACAACCAGATCCTAAATTAGAAGTCCTTATGGCTAATTTGAGGGTATTAGAAATAAGTTCTTGCCAAGGCTGATTTGGGGGAAAACAGATAAAATAAATGAAAGGTTTTTAAGGGCCAGTTGCTGGGAGAAGTGTCTCAGTCTACCAATTACTAGCAGCAAGTCCAGTTGTTGTTTATATGTGTCACTAGTGTCATGTGATGCCAGTTAGGGTACCTAGTTGCTGTACAGTATGTTCAAGTATTTGTGTTTTCTCTTCATCTGTCACATATACAAACAGTGCTGCATGTAGAAGAGGACCCCTCTCCCTGCCAATTATTTTGCCACTTATTTTCTATATCATACAGCTTTATGTATTATTATTATTAAATACACTGTTACATCTCACTAAAGTACATCATCAATGATTTCCTACTAGCAAAAAATGTTCACCGACATAGTATTTTTAAACATACATTGTTATAATACTCTTATGCTAGAGTTATGCACAACTGTATTTGCAATGGCAGTTATCAATCAGTATAGCAACTTGGTTAAATTTAGTTTGTTCCTGGCATTTGTTTTTGTATTAAAACTACAGTTATTCATAATGTACTAAAATGCAGCTTCATATCTAAGTTTATATGTGCCTAATTAAATGCGTGTGTATAATGAAATGTCAAGATGAATGCAAACATGCAGGGTGTTTTGCTGACACATTTGCCCATTTGTAATATTGCCATACAAAAAGAAATATTTCTGCAGAGTCTCTGGTCAGACAGCTTGTATTTATCTAAATAAGCTGGTGTGCCCTTTTGAGCGTAGAACTGCTCATTTTGCATGTTTCTTGGATTTTTTCTTAGTGATGTTATGCTTACAAAGGTCTCTGATAAGCCAGCATTTGTTGATATGCTATTATTTTCATTTATTATTTATTCTAAGCTGGAAACGTTTCATACTGCAGTTCCTTTCCTTTTGGTGGCAAACAGGCATATTATTATTACAAGTTCTTATTACTGTGCTGTTACTAAGAAATGTAACCATACTGAGGCTACTTGGTCTCTGACAGTTATAGGAGTGGTACTATAGCATGTGACAATTCTGGATAATTGGCAATCCTCAGCTGTAGAACATGTCTTGTACATCACCACTGACCTATATTGCAAGACACCTTCTTCATTCAGATCCTAGCTAGCCGATGAGGTTCTCTCCAGCCAGGTGTCAGAGTGAGTTATCCATCCTCAACTGAATGTATGAACTGTAAGCAAAAAGAGCAGTCTGTTGGATTACAGACCCTATAGAAGCAAGGAGCCCTGCCCCAGTTCTTACTATTTATTCATCTCTGTGATGAGTAACAAATAACAGACAAACAAGTATATTGAGATTATAAGCACAATATTCCTTTCAAACAAATATGGTGTAATAATGTATGGGAGAGGGCTATTGTGTATGGAATTCGATTAATTTCTAACCTTGTTGTACCATCGATGTGATGTCAAAGTGTTGTTGTACCATCTTGAGTACGTCACATCAATGGTACAACAAGTTAGAACACCCTTGTGCTCCCATTGCACTGGCAGAGTAGTCGGTCACCCTGGCAGTGTAGCCAATCCCTAGTTTTTTTTCCATGAAAACTGATTAACCGCTGAACCTGGCTTGTCATTGCAGTACCGGGTTAGCTGTAGGAAGGAAGACATGCAATGACACTGTGGATTCCTGGATCAAAAAGTAGGCACATTGAGATTTTTTTATTTTAAAAAAAGTTTCTGCATGAGCATGGCACCAGGGATGAATGGAACTTCTTCCTGGTGGGAGGGATAGCACGGGGGCGCAGCAAAGTCTGAAACTGCTGCGCAATACTCAAGAAATGGACCCTTATCATTTAGTGTTGCCCATACACTATAAAAGATAATGGATGTGCAACAGTAAACAACAAGGCTTAGTTCACTTCTCAAGGTTGTATGCCAACCGTAAACCTCTCAAGCATCGCTGTCAAGGTTTACTTGGTTGTCATGACAACCTCTTGAAGTGAACACAGCATTGTTGTTCACTGTTGGCCATCTATTATTCTCTATATTATGTATTCCTGCCACTAAGTTTTATGCCAGTAATAAGATACTTAAAAAAATCTACAGGGTATCCTTATAATCTCAGTAAACCATGACATAATAACATGCTAAACATTTAAAACTCTTGGGGGCCAAACATGATTATGAAATGGAGCAGACATTGTACTATATTCCTGACTGAAATGCTGCTACTGGTAATACAGACAGATAATCCTTGGAACAGAGTTTTAAAATGCCTTTTAATTAGAGCACATAGCTTTTTAAGCTACAGTAGGATAAGATGGCTTAAAAATTAATAGTTATTTAAAGAGTTAATAGTGACTTTAGGCAAACTTTGGAAAAGACTATATTTAGATAAAATTAAGCTTATTTTATGTAGTCTATAAAAACATGTCACAGTAACATTGAGGCTTGCAGGCAGAGTAAAAAAGAAATACAATTACATGGTTTAAAGGTGTGACACATGCTGTAGATAAATACTGCATTGGGGATGAAAGTAGACAGTTGATCCATCAAGTTCCCCCATGCCACAAGCTCTGTGGGAAGACACTGTCACCCCTTTTTCGTCAGTGTACTTGCTGAGTCTGAGTTTCAAGGTTGTTAAAGTATTAGCTGATACCACCTGCTCTGGAAGTTTATTCCAAGAGTCCACCACATGTTTTGTGAAGCAAATATCTCTGAAGTTGTGTCCTCCTGTGTCTTTTCATCATTTTCAGGGACACCAATTTACATGTTTTGAAAATATCTAGATCTGTTTTTAATTCATGAGTCCAGAACTGGTACTAATGTACAGTAGTCTACATACCCTATTATGATAAAACAAAAGGCTTCTGTGATTCCGATGATTAGGGCAAATTTTTGCCTGCTTAATCTCATTCTTTTTACCAGGAAAACACCATTAAACCAGTATCTGTGATTCTTATGTATCCTGAAGGGCTGCATTTGGTCTGACCATGTTATCCCTTTCAGATATTTGAAGATCTTAATAATCTCCCCTCTGATTCTTTCACTTTCTATGGTAAGCAACCTAATTTCTCTAAGGCAGCCTTCATAGCCCCTGTTCTCCAAACCTTCCACCATCTTGGTTGCTCTACTCTGCACTTTTTCAATTATTTTACATGTTTATTTATGCAAGTTTTCAACACAATAGATAGCAAAAAAAAGTATGGTTACAATTATACAAAATCTACAACCAAATCTTAAAATTCAAACCCAAAATTAATTACATTCAAAATATGTATCAAGCAAACTGATGTTGTAAATCCTTATTTGGTAAGAGGCTAATTCATGTGGTACATCTTAGGTTCAAATAGAAAAGAATGAATTATTAATCTAACTTTGTCAGAAGGTTTTGTTTTTGTTTTGCTTGACTAGGAGAGACACACTAAGCTGAAAGCTTGTTTACAGGTGTGACCTGGGAGCACAAGGAAGTTAAGTGACTTGCTCAGGGTCACACGGTATGCAAGTGAGGACTGTGGGATTCAAACCCAGGTCTCCAGGTTTGCAGCTCAGAGCCCTAAACCACTGCGCTATACTGCCTCCAAAGATGCAATCTAGGTTAATAAAATACATTTATAGGTGAGCTTATCTTTCATGCTACACACAAAAATCATAGAATCGCATATTACTTATTATCGGGGATATCTTGAAAATAGAGTTTGGTTGTGTTGAAACCAGATATGAGTACCAAATTAACCTCAGACATTGCCATTGCACTGTAGTAGGGTAAGGTATCCTCTCTGCATAGATGTGCAGATGACACATTCTGCTATGCTTTGGAAGGTCATTAACAAAACATAAGACAGCAGAAGGTCAAAAACTGAGTCTTGAGGAAACCCAAGATTTAAGACAGCAAGGTGTGAATGGACACTAGCTGGGTTCAGTTATTGTGGTAGTTTCTGAACCATTGGATGCTTGGTTGGCTAAGACTTATTGTTTTGAGCTTGAGCTTTTCTATTTTGGGCTCACCATGATGCAAACTCATAAGAGGGCTGATTCATTTTTCACCTGGGTTCTTTTACAGATGAGGCACACTGATGAGTCCTAAGAGGGAAAACATACTCATCTGTGTCTTCTGTTTTCAGTCTTTACAATGAGTTTGTGAGAGGCTATTTGGCATCATGCACTCCCGATTAAAACTGAACCAGTCTAAATTCTTACATAGTGATCTGCATATACATCCCATCCCCTTTCTGGGTAACCATTGCTTCTGAGATTTTGTGCTAAGGTTCTTTGTCTTTTAGATTGTTTACTTATTTTGGGCTCACAATGACCCAAACCTGTAGGACCATCATAAGGGCAGGTTCATTTTTGCCCTGGAATGAAATACAGATGAGACACACAGATGAGTCCTGAGAGAGATGAAACATGGGTCTGTATCATCTGATTTCAGCCTTTGCAGTGTATGTAATAGCCCATTTGGCACCAGATTCTTCTGCTTAAAGCTGAATCAGTCTAAATTCTTTTATTTTGATTTGCATATACATCTCATGATACTTTACATTATTGGTGCATATATGACCTTGTATTTCCAAGACTACAGATTTTAGGAACTCACCTGATAGGAAACTAAAGGCCCAGCATTGGAAGGGCTTGCATCACAGATTTTTTGGGCTGCAACCAGTTATGGAATACATACAGTAACCCAGTGCACCCCCCTAAATGGCAAATCATTAAATTATTACAGTGTGATTTCTGTCACAAATGGCTACTCACTGATTACATCCCAAAAGGGAGTGAGGGTCTTGTAGTGTTCAGTTGAGTTCAGAGCTCTGGAGTGAAAGTCAGCTCAGCCACCAGTCATCAAGGTGGACCTCCCATTGGCTGAGACCCTATTCTAAAATACAACTGCCAGAGCTGGCACCCTTTTAAAATATGGTGCACTACCTGATTAGCTCACGTTAAGTAAGGTGCATTCCTCAGTTATGTACTGGTGATTGCAGTGGAGATCCTGCTAATGAGGGCAGCCATATATCTCCCAAACATGAAACAAATTTAGAATTAGCAGCTCAACCCAGGCTCTTTGCCAAATGTTAAATTGCTTTTCAAATTAGGGTGTAAGTGGTTTTGATATACATAAGTTAAAACAAGAGAATCAGTACACAGTCTCCACCCTCCCCCCAAAAAATTGGAAAATCATTAAATTATTACAGGGTGCTTTCTGCCTCAAATGGCTGCTCACTTAGTGCATCCCAAAGGAGAAACGGGGTCTCTTAGTGTTCCGTTTAGAGCTCTGTAGTGAAAGTAAGCTCAGTCACCAGTTCTTAAGGTGGACCTCCCTTCAGCAGAGGGCCTATTCTAAAATGCAGCTGCCGGAGTTTCTTGTCTTATTTCACCCAATGTCAGTCCACCCCAAAATTGAGTGCAATAGTCACTTACTGGCTGTACATATCATACAGTGGTAACAGTAGTCTTTTGTGAATAAAGTGTTTTCTTTTAGTATTTAGTATATAGCTTGTTTTATTAAATACATAATTAAAGTGTTTTCTGTTTTTAAAATCCGAGGGGATGATTATGCACAAGTCTTTCTCTTGGTTTGATTTTTTTTTTTAGTATGTCCCCATTTATGTGATAGTCCCAGTTCAGATTGTTTCTTCCCAGATTAAACTCTATGCCCCAAGTTTGAACCCAGTCACACATCTTAGCAAGATCACTTTGTGGCATTTTTTGATCATCACTGGTTTTAGTAATGCTCACTATTTTTGTATCCTCTGCAAATTTAACACAGTTCCCTCCCTCCCTCCTATAACTTCTTTCCTACTATCTTGCTTTTGTCACAGCTGGTTAGGTGTATGTTAAGATAATAATGCTTGTAGTGTTATGTTTTTTGTGCAACTTGTCTGATTGAAGTATTTTTTGTAACCAGTCTGATTCCTCATTCTGCTTGTTACCCCTCCCTGTTGACGTGGAACCTTTGTAAATGAGCTGCCTGACGCTCAAAGGTATTTGTAATCTGAAATTGAATAAATAAAAAATAAATAAATAAACAATTTTTTTTATATATATTATGGCCTTGATCAGAAATATATATGCTAAAAAGGATGGAACACAGTATGGACCCGTCTGTTACTCCACTTTTAACCATTTCAAATTCAGCTGCATATGCATTGAGTTCTGTCTGCTAGCCAGTTTACAATCCAGCATATTAATACTGAGTCTGTATTATTCTCATCTACCTTACTTAGAAATTGCCATCCCAATTTTATATTATTTATATATTTATTTTAATTAGTTTTTGTTGACCAGGTAACTGCATTAAACAACAACATTGTCTATTTTCAGGCATGATCCAGGACAGTTACAGACAAAACCAGCATATTATAACAGGAGAGTTCCAGAAAGCATACTGCACAGAAAACAGTGGGGTACACGATAAACACATGGTATACCATGAATATACACAGAGAGTACAAGGAATTCAACAGGCATTCATCACTGTAAGGAACAAAAATAACACATGTAGGTACAGAGGGCACCATGAAACAGGGGTGGGAAGAATTACCCAGAGGATTAATAGGGGAGTCAAGGGTAAGTGGCCAGCAGCTTGATTCTAAGAGCAGTGAGCTGGGATAAGGGAGTCCCAGCAGTGCTAGTGGGGCCTTGGGGAGAGATAAGAACCAGGTCAGTGCTCCATATAGTTTATGGGCAGGAGCATTTGTCCTTGATTTGTAGGTGGCTTTTGAATCCATTTTTACTGATATGGTGAGACTTCACGTGTTTCAGTTCCTTAGGGAGAGAGTTCCAGAGTTTTGGTCCAGACACCACAAAGGCATACTCACCCATCCTAGTGTTGCATTTGGGGATATCCAGTAGAGAGTTGTCCATCGAGTGCAGGGAGTAAGTCGGTAAGGAAGGTTTGAACTAGCAAGCAATAGACTCAGGAAGGCCTTCTCTGATTATTTTGTCTATGGTGCAACCAACAGCATATGGTATGAGGGAGGGGAGAGCCAGCCAAGGTCAGCATAGAGCACACAGTGGTGGGTCTGTCTTGGCATAGATAGAGCAAAATGACAGATGCTGTTAAAACAGGTCTCTCATTTGCTTACAGCAGCTTTATTTGCATCCATGTATGACAGGAGGCTATATGTGAATCCAGGCCTTAGTACACCCTGAGTGATGGCAAGTCTCACAGTGGAGGTAAGGTTGTGGCGAGTCTTGTACATGATGCCAAGCTTAATGTGAACAGATCTGCATACAGTTGAAATATGAAGGCTGAAGTCAAGAGGTGGATCGAGAGTGATGCCCAGATACTTAAAAGAGTCCACTATGTCAGGAGAGGAGCCTCCAGGCTCCCTTATAGTAAGCGTAAAAGGGCAGGCTCTGAGCCTGGGTGCTGAGCCACAGAGCATGGTGACTGTTTTTTTCATGTTGAGAAGGAGCTTGTTGCACAATATGCATGATTGGATGGTGGCAAAATCCAGGCTGAGTTTGTTGTTGATGTCAGTGATGTCAGCAGCACTGGTGCAAGGACCATGTAATCTGCATACAGAAGAGCTTCACAGGAGCCAAGAGATTTGGGCAGGTTGTTGACAAATAGAGAGAATAGTAGCAAACCAAGATGGACTCCTGGGGAACTCTGACCTTGATGGAGGCAAGACCTGATTTGGCACCACTTATTTTGACAAATTGCCCTCTACCAGACAGGTAGCTTTTGAACCAAGACAACACAGGAGACGAGAAGCCCAAAGCAAGCAGTTTCTCTAGCAGCAGAGTATGATCTACCAGGTTGAATGCCTTGATTAAGTCTATGAATATCGCTCCCATGAGCATCCCCTTGTCCATAGCTGTTCTGATGTGATTAGTCAGTTTTAAGAGAGCTGTAGTGGTACTGTGGCCACTCCTGAAACCATGCTGGTATGGAGTAATCTGTTAGGTTTGTTGCAGAAAACATGCAACCTGAGAGGTGTCAGTTTTCTCGAGAAGTTTGTTGAGGGTGGAGATAATTGCAATGGGCCGATAATTATCCATACATCCGGTGTCACCTTTATTTTGTATGGGAATGACCCGAGCTGTCTTCCAGAGTGCAGGCATAGAACATGAGGCAAGGGGCAGATTGAACAGTCTTGTGATGGAGACCACTATGAGCGGAGCGGCCAGCTTAGGAAGCCTTGGTAGAAACCCATCCAAGCCAGCAGAGCTACAGTCGGGGATGGATCTGAGAAGTCGAATAACTTTCTTCTTGGTGACCAGCCTGAGGTTGAGGCATGGGGAGTTGGGGACAGGGGTCCACAGGAGTGGTCGAATCGTGATCAAACTCGCAGGAGAAATGGGATAGTTCTGAGAAGTGAGCGTTTAGGGCATTAGCAATGGTAACTCAGTTATTGCAGTTGGTGCCATCCAGAGTCATGTTGGCTATAGATGAATTAGTACCTTGTCCCATGCAGGATTTCACATAGTTCCAAAAACTTCGGAGGTCACGAGTAGATGTACGAAGGAACTATTGGTAATAGGCACTTTTAGCATTGCAGTATTATGTATCTGTATTTTGTATTTTGTACCATGCATTGTTTGTATCTTTGTTGTGTAAGTCTGTATCACTGTTTGCACAAGGGACCTCCTTGCAAATGAGTATGCTCAATGGATCTATCCCTTCACAATAAACTTGAATTTGAACTTGAGCGCATATACATTTTTTTATCAATTTATCATGGGTACCAAGTTAAATGCCTTAATAAAGTCCAGATATTATTGACTGGGTTTCCCTTGTCCAGGGATTTGTTAACTGCTTCATAAAAGCACAGTATGTTTGTGGTGCATGATCTACCTTTCTTGAACTCATGCTACAATTTATTCTTTTTCCTTGTTGACTGTGATTATTACATAGTAATGTTTTAATATGTAGCTTGAGTTGTTATCCTAAGCTAGCAGTTATAATAGTTGGTGTATAATTAAATACTACATTTTCTGGCCCTTTTTATGGACTAAAACTACCTCGGCTGATTTCCAATCCTTAAAGAGCTGCTGACACCTTAAAAAAACTTTGAAAAACATAATAATTAGGTACAATTCAGCTCCCATTCCATATATATTCTAAAAATTCCACCTTCACAGTATATATTACTAAGGACATTTGCATGAATGCATGATCTCTGTCCCTCAGGGTTCATCTACCGCTACAGCTGACTCCCTACTTCAAGTCATAATCCTCTGTTGTGACATCACAGTTTGTTGCTATGGAAGTAACTGTGGTGTCAAAAGCAGTGAATTATGACCTCAAGTAGGGAGACAGCAACATGAACAGATGAACTCTTCAGGAGCAAAGATCCTGCTTTCATGCAAATGACATCACTAATAAATAATGGGGAGGAGGAATACAGAACCAATGTGAAATACAAGCTGAACTGCATCTAAATATTGTGTTTTGGTTAAATTCTTCTGCAGGCATCAGCTGCTCTTTAAGAATAATTCCAAGTTATGGGAACATCTTTAAAAATGTGCATTTATTTATGTTTAACAGGACAAACATAGAAACACAGAAAAATAGACAAAGACAGCATAAAAAACAAATGTCCATCTAGTCTGCATGGAGTTTCCTATCTGCCCTGGGACCTATTATCCATACGGGTTTTATCCCTCCCAGTCTCTCCCCACTCCCTCCCTCCCTACTGCACCCAACCTAAGCAGCCACTGAGCCCTTTATTCTGTCCCAGCCATGCTTGAAACCATTTATGGTCTTGGCATCCACCACATCTGCTGGTAGACTCTTCCAATCTCCACCATCCTTTTCATAAGATAGAACTTCCTCACATCCCTCTTAAACTTCCCCCTGCTAGTTTCTACTTTCAGCCTTGGGTTCTTGACTCTGTACTCCTGCTAAATAGTTCCCCACAGTTCACTTATTAAAATTCCCTTCAGGAACTTGAAGGTCTCTATCATATCCCCCCCCCCCCACTTGGTCTCTAGTGAATACATGCTAAGGGCCTTAGGACGGTCATTGCAAGATCTGCACTGTTGGCTCTGAATCATCTTGATCACCCTGTGCTGCACCACCTCCTGCCTGTCCTTATTCTTCATCAGGTGAGGACTCCAGAACTGAGCACAATATTTCAGGTGTGACCTCACCAGTGATCTATATAGAGGTAGTACTAACTCCTTTTTCCTGTTATCAGTACCCCTTCTGATACACCCTAGCATCATATTAACCTTACTATGGGCCTTGTTATACTGGCTTGATTGCTTGAGTCACTAATGATGACTCTCAGGTCACTTTCTTCTGTTGTAGTGCTCAGTTTGACCTCTCCTATCTAGTACTCTGTCCAGGGTTTTATTTCCCTAGGTGCATGATCTTGCATTTTTTGGCACTGAATTTCAACCGCCATACCTTAGACCACCTCTCTAGCCTCTGTAGATCCCACTGCATCTCCCTGATCCCTTCACCACTATCCACCCTTCTGCAGAGCTTTGTGTCATCTGCAAAGAGACCCAACTTGCTCAGATGCTCCTTCCACTTACACTGATGAACACATTGAAGAGGAAAACACCTAGGACAGATCCTGTGGTACCCTACTCGTGACCTCACTCTCTTCTAATTTGTCCCCATCTACCACCAGTCCCTGCTGTCTTACCTTCAGCCAGTTTCCTAGCCATCTATGTCCCTAGCCATACCCAGCTCCTCCAGCTTCTTCAGCAGTCTTCTGTGTTGCACCAAGTCAAGAGCCTTGCTGAAATCAAAGTAGAGTAAATCCACAGTGTGGCCCTCATCTACTACCTTTGGTACCCAGTCAAAAAAACTATCAGGTTAGTCTGACAAGACCTCCCTGCCACATACCCAAGCTGCTTACTATTCTGTAGACCATTGCTCTCTAGGTAGTCCACAAGATCCTCCTTGACCAGTGACTCCATCAGTTGACCCATTACAGTGGTAAGGCTGACAGATCTATATGTACCTAGTTGCTCCTTGCCCCACCCTTGTGTAGTGGAACTACTTCTGCTACCCTCCAATCTTTTGGACTACCCCTTTTTGAACTGAGCTACTGAACAGCCTTGCTAGGGGTTCAGTCAGTTCAACAGCCAATTCCTTGACCACCTGTGGGTGCATCCCATATGGTCCTGTGCCCTTATCTGTCTTTAGGGCTTCAAGCCCCTTCTGAACCCTTTCCCTGGTAAATACTGGGCACCTCATTTCAGAAATGCCCCTGACAGCCACCTTGATGCCATACTGAGGCAGAGACCCACTGTCCTTCCTTGTGAAGACAGAACAGAAGTAATTGTCAAGGATGGCTGCTTTTTGTTTATCTTCCTCTAGTACTATTTCCCAGTTGTAGCCTAATAACACCTCCTCCCAGTTTCCTTTTTTCCCCAACATATCTGAAGAAATGTTTTTCACCACACTTGACCCCCTCCGCAATACACAGCTCCATGTCTGCCTTTGCCTCTCTGACCATCCTTTTTGCTTCCCTAGTTTTTAATTGGTACTCTAACCATTCTGTCTACCCCTGCTTTTCCTTGGGTATGCCCCCCCTGACAGTGACACTGACACAGTGACCTACCAACCCATTGACAAAATCGACAGGTTGCCAACAGAATGCTGTGTTGGTGCACCTGACACAGGAGCACACTGTCTCCCAGTCCTGCACCCCCCACCCCTAATCAACTCTGACTGGAGTTGATAATCCTAAATACAGGGAGGCCCCCCACATGGGGGTATGGGGGACAAAGCCCCCGATGAAAACAGTGGACCAGGAGACAAAAGGGAATTATGTCAACCACAACTTGCGGTCGACATAATTCCTGTCGAAGAGATGCCAGTCAACAAAAGTGTTGTCGAACCGGCATTGAAGAGCCGTTTCCTTGTACCTGGTGAAAGCTGTTTTTGTGGTCTTCACTGCTTCTCTGTTTGGTCTTTTGTACCTGTTTCATTTCATAACAGTTCTCACGCATGAGATTGCTGCCTCAAGAATGATTACCTTGATTGCCCCCATCATTCCTCTACACCTTCGATGCTGTCCACCCCGGTTAATTTACATCAGACCATCTCCCTTGTGTGGTTAAAGTCTGGTCTTCTGAAAATCTAGGATTTCTCTTTTTTGATAGGGGAATTCTGGCCCTGAGGGCCAGCCTAAACCAAATGGAGTTATGGTTGCTGGACCCCACCGGCTCGCCTATGGGCACTCCACCCACCCTTTCCAAGTTGTTGAACATCAAACTGAGAATGCTGCCTGTCTAGTGTGTTCTTTAGCCAGCTGCACCAGCAGGCAGTCTTGCAATGTATAAAACAGGGTCTGACTTCTGGTGCACCTGGCTACTGGAATGTACTGCTTGATATCCGGCAGTTTCAGATCACCCACCACTGAGCTCTCTATCTCTCTCTCTTCCCCTTATCCTGTGGTCTGTTGATCACCTCACCCATACTTCCTTGCCTAAAGGTGCCATGAGGTGAACCCACACTAACTTTGTTTCCCTTTGCTTCCCCTGATGTGTCCATCCTCCACAGCTTTGCTTTCCCTCTATCCTGTCTAAACATTGCCTAACCTGGAACTGACAAGTCCCACTCGTTATTCTCTGTAGTCCAAGTATCTGTGATGGCTGCAAGGTCCACCTCAGTGTCTGCCACCAATGCCTGGAGCTCACTTATTTTATTACCCAGACTCTTGGCATTAAGGTAGACCCCCTTCCAACTAGCTCTGCATACTGTTTTGCTGTTTATTGACCCTAAACCTGCATTCCTTCCCATGCTTCTTACCTTCTTATTTTTCCTGCTGCTTGCAGACTTTGAGAGCTTCCCCCTTTGCCTCTTCCACTACTACATTTTTGATCCTCAACATTATTTTTACCCACCTTACTGCAAGTAGTCCCCAGTATAGGAGGAACACTAGCTAGGTTCTCCTTCTTAATGTTTTATGTACTATCTGTACATTGTGAGTGCAAGCACCCGCAAAAACTATACATAATTGACTGAAAACAACTCCAAAAATTACTTTTTCAGAGAGATGGTGTCGCAGTCAGAAAATAAAAGAAACAATGTATACAGCATAGGCAATAAAAAATAGCAACAACAAGGAATTTGGATAAAAAAAAGAACAGCATGTTTGAGCTGGATAGGAGGTGTAAGACTGTATACCTATTACAGTGGCTCTGGCTGTGTGAACAATACTTGTGTTTTCAAGGTGGGGTGGTTAAATTAGTTAGTATGTGTTTGAGTGGTGTGTTTATTGATAACTCCATATACAGTATGTGAGTAGGCAGAAGTCTCTTTTAGGCAGCATGCATAAGTGAATACAGGTAGGTGAATGTACTGGGGAGTATGTGTGGGTAAGCATATTTAGGAATGGCTTGTGTGGACACTTAATTGTGGCCTTATTATAGAAAGAAATTAAGCCGAGAAATAACATAATGTCAGAGGAGTTATTTGGTCTAAATTCATTTGGTTCATATTGGGAAAATGTGAAATTAAATCCTAAACCAGGAGCATAACATACAGTGAAAGTAAGCAATAAGTAGCAGACATTATGATATATCATGACCGTTTATTATATTTCACAATATATTATTAATACATCATTGTTTTGAAAGGAGTGTCATTGATATGTCATGAAAAATCACAATAGCTCAACAAATACTGCTACTTACTCTTGCATAGTACTGTAAACTCATCATCAATTCTGTTTATTGGGAAATCAAAGTATGATGTTGCAAACCATTGAGCTGAGGCTCATTTTGAAGGATGTCTTGAAAAGTATACTGTCAAAATAGCATTTCAATAATAGTACAGTGAAATGAGTGCCATGGAAACTGTCTGAGGGAAAACAGCTGCATGGACAGGGCAGTGTGAGTGACGTGTGCACCATGGTGATTTGTCTCTCCCGGGTTGCCTCCCCCCCCGCCAAAGTGGCATTAGTAAATTGACCCCAAGTGATTTGTTCCCCACCCCTGAGTTACGCGCCCCTGCCTGAATGGTAATAGTAAATCAACACCCCCCGGTTGCCTGCCCCGGAGTTGTAATACTGAATCACCATGCTGTCATTAGTGTTTGCGCTATTTGTAAAGCGTGGTTTTGTGTTGCCATTTTCTCTGCACTGTTATTGACTGTGCTGCACTAGTGTTAGCGGTCTTGTGGTGGACCCACCTTTAAATACATTAAAGGATTTACAGGGCCTCAACTCTTGTAGGTAAGTAAGCAAGAAACCATAACAGGGTGTGCGTTAACGGATTTTAAAGCACACCCCAAGGGAGTGAGACTGAATACAAAGCCCTGCAGTGGTTTATTGTGCTTATAAAATGGCTCACTGAGCTTTTGTATTATATATCAAGTGAAACATTTTAAATATTTTATTTATTTATTTATTTATGTCTTTGTTTACTGGGTAAGTGCACTGATCCAAAGGACCCTTTTCAGGCACGACCCGGGCCATAGGATGGCACAATAAAGCATGCAATACAAAATATGTGTGAAACAGCAATACAGAGCAACATACAAATGACTTCAATGGTTACAAATGACAAATACACGTGTCCAGATGGTACAGATACATCCTAGGGAATACAACACTAATGCATAAAAGATCATTCTGTGTAAATAAGAATGGATGAACACCACTGTAACTGTTAGTTTTCAGTATTATTCCTTTATTCTCTTCTCACAAAATAAGATGGGGCAACAGTTTCGTGGTCAAAATCCACTTCATCAGGCCCATGCTGTGTTGTTTTTTTTAAGCACTATTTCAAGGTTCTTTAATCCAATTATGTGTTTAATTAAAGTACTCTCCCAGCCAACAAATTTTTCTTTGTGGAAATCTTTAAAAAAAACTTGTATTTAACATCTACGCTGAAGCTTGTAATAATCTTTGAAAATTATTGATGTGTCTTTGAAAAAAAAATTTTTTGAAGACCGCTGAACCACACTCCCAAAATATGCTGCTGTCTCCACTATTAGTTTTTTCACTTTTTTAGCATATTAACCATTCCTCGCTTCTAAGAAGCTGACTGAACTAATGCTGCATCTCTGCGCTTCGTAATTTTACGGTAGGTCATTCATATCTCGCACTTGAAAAGCTGACTGAATTAATACTGCGTCTCTGCGCTTTTTAGATTCTCTTCTAATGGCGTGCTGCTGCCTCGCTCTATTGGAATATTGGAATAGAAGCAAAAGAGTGAGGCAGCAGCAGGCGGAATCTAAAAAGCACAGAGATGCAATATTGAGTCAGTCAGCCTTTCAATGGGTTAAAGAACCTTGAAGTAGTACTTAAGAAAAGCAACACAGCATAGGCCTGATTAAGTGGATTTGACCACAAAACTATTGCCCCATCTTATTTTTTTGAGAAAAGAATAAAGAAATAATATTGAAAAGTGGTGTTCATCCATTCTTATTTACATTGAATGAATTTTGTTGGTACTGATGGTTAACCCAATGATAACTTTATTTACAAATTGGCATCCTGGAATCCACTTGTTTCTCTAAATGTAAAAAAGATCCAGAAAATACAAATTACATGTGAAATCAATACAGTAACAACTGAGGATCAGACTACTGGGGCACAGATACACCCAGGGAGTGGGTAACTCCAGGATTAGGTGGGTAGGGCATATGGGGGTGGGTAGCAAGGGGCTACCCTGGTGAACAGGAGCAACTAGCTTCCACCAATAACCAGGCTTTGAGATGGGATTTGAAGATGAGGTGCATGTCAGAGGAACAGAGGAGCATGGGGGATTCTATTCCACAGGGATGGGGCTGCTATGGATAGGGCTTTGCCTCCCACATTAGTGGAGACTCACGAACCTCAGGGTGGAGAACTGAGGTTTCACGAAGACTTCTGGGTATGGTTCTGATCTTCAGGAGGGATGAGTATGGGAACACATTCCCTCCCCTAAGGATATTATCCACAATGCAGCCAAGGGCATAATCAAAACAGCCTTGGAGAGGAAGCCAACCAAGCAACCCATATTGGTCACAGTGATGGATAGAGAATGGAGCCATGAAAGCAAAGTGGCAGACACTATTGTAGACTGACGTCAGTCTTGCATGCAGGGTGGAGGACACACATGAGTAGATGGAGGAACAGTAATCGATGATGGGGGAGTAGATTGTCTTGGATGATAGCTAGGCAAGCCTCAGGGGTCAGGTAATGTTTTAGACAATAGGCGGCCCCAAGTTGTTGATTAACCCTGCGAACAGTGAGGTTGATGTGTTCTGTGTAGGAGAGGGAAGGGTCAAGCATTACACCCAGGTATTTAAAGGCAGCAACATTCTCCAGGGCTGGACCTTAAGGAGAGAGCACAGAGAGGGTGGAATTTAATTTCAGAATGTTAGCAAGGTATGGTTTAGATCCAAAGCAGCATGGCTTGGGTTTTCTTTTCATTAACCAGAAGCAAATTAGACATGAAGCAGTGGTGGGCTGAGCCATAGTTCTGAGTGAGAACTGAGGATATGGTAGATAGGGACTTGTCACCGTGGAAGAGGACAAGATCATCTGCATACAGGAGTGAATCACAGTTGAGGCTATCGGAGGGGAGGGAGTTGATAAAGATAGTAAATAGTAGGGGGCCCAGAATGGAGCCCTGGAGAGCTCCTGTGGAGACAGGCAGGGCAGGGGAACTGGCAGTGCCTATGTACACAGATTGGGAGCAGCCTGAGAGGTAGCTCCAAAACCAGTTGGCAGTCTCATATGAGCAGCCAAATAGATGGAGTTTGGTGAGTAGGAGGGAGTAGTTGACCAGGTCAAAGGCCTTGGTCAGGTCCACAAATACAGCTCCAGTGGCACTCCCCCGGTCCATATCCTGAGGACGTGATCTGTAAAGTGTGCCAGAACAGTAGTGATGCTGTGATTTTTGCAGAACCCATGCTGTTGACTGCATATTAGGTTATACTTCTCAATATGGTCAGACAGTTAGCGGTGGATTATTTTCTCAAGGAGCTTGCTTAGGTGGGGGAGAATGGAAATTGGCCTATAATTGTCAGAGGAGTTTAGGTCCCCAACTTTGAATATGGGTACCACCTTGGCAGTTTTCCTAGAGTCAGGCATAGAGGAGGTGGACAGTGCCATATTAAAAATAAATGTAAGGGATTTGGAGATGGCTGGGGAAATGAGCTTGAGCAAAGCAAAGCAAATTTTATTTATAATGCACTTTTCTAAAAACCAAAGCACAAGCACGATACAATATTAAATCCAACATACACCATTAAATATAAAATCAAATATAATCTCTAAGAGATATACAATAAAAAGGCAGCAAGCAGTAAAACTAAATATTGTCCCTTAGAGCTAAATTAGATAAATATGTTTCCAATGAGGACTTGAAGGTCTCAATGGACAGGCACTCTCTAATCCAACAAGGTAGACAGTCCACAGGGTTGGGACTACAAAAGAAAAAGCCCTAGCATTTGATGTTTGAATACTGACCCTGGGAACCTCTAGCAATCCCTTGTCGGCGGAGCAGGGAGGGGGACAGGCCATCTGTCCCTGGGCTGCTCCAGTTCGGGAGACTCTTAAGGAGTTTGGCAATATCCTTTTGAGAGATAGCCCTGAAATAGAAAGGGGGGTTGGGGGGTAGCAGTTGAAGGGGTGGAAAAGGGTGGGTTGTTTGGGCTGGATCTGGGGCTCATATGTTGACTGGTGGGTAGCTTGTTGAGGTGAGCAGTGAGTTCCATGAATTTTAGGTTGAGGGCCTCGGCACCTTCAGATGGTTCAGTCAGAGGGCCAGAAGGGGAGCTCAGCTATATAACAGAACTTTTAGAGCGGGAATTGAGTAGGGAGTTAATTGAGCCCCTGAATCTACTGAGGTTACCAAGGTTATCCATCTGAAGGTTATGGTAGAAATTCCATTTCTGGGACTTGGCCATTTGTTTGCACTGATTATGAAGACACCTGTAATCATTCCAGAGGGCAGGGGAAGGGGACGTTTTATAAGCAGCCCACTTTCTGTCCCTAGCTTTCATGAGAACAAGGAGTTCTTTAGAGATCTAGTGGGTACAGCCATCAATCACTCTCCTGGTAGTGAGTGGGAAGTGGCGATCCTGAATCTGCAGAAGGGCATCCGTGAAAAAATTCACGGCCGAAGACACATCTGTTAGAGAGTATTGTCCCAACCAGTTCACAGCCCACACATCCTCCAGGAGGTTAGAGGTATCTGAATAGTTAAAGTTACAGAAAGATAGATATTTGGAGGGGGGGGCTGATCTTGGAGGACCAGATGATGTACATGGGAGAGTGATCACTGATAGAGTCAGACAAGGTCCTGGCCTGAAGTAACTTGTCTTCCCTGTTTGTGACTACCCAATCCAATAGGGAGTGATCTGAAGTACACTGATTATGTCTGGCACAGATTGTGATGGTTTGTACCAGGTGGAGTTGCTTCAACAGGTTGACATAGGTTCCTGGGCACGTAACCAATTTAGGTTGAAGTCACCTAGGAGAACAGTGTCCCTGGACAGAGAGAGTGCCCCTAGACCAGACAGAAGGTTCTGTAGGCCCTCTGTACCCCCTGCTGGTGGGTTGTAACAGCACCCTAAAAAGAGTTTTTAGTGAAGCCCAGGGTCATCTCAGAGATGAGCCATTCACTGGGGGAATCCAGGTCAGAGCTGAGGGTGGTGGTGGCTGAGAGGGGTTCTCTAGAGTATATTGCAACTCCACCACTCTTCTTTTTCCCTGGCCTATCACAGCATAGGAGGCAAAAGCCCAGCAGTTGGTATGTGGAATAAGGGCTGTGCGGCTTTAGCCAGGTTCCAGTGAGACTGAGGACATGGGGTTTGTGTAGGGATACCCAAGCTTTAAAATCAGAATATTTGGATGGGAGACTACAAATGTTCATATGAACAAGTTTTAGGCTAAAGGGGCTGACCCAGGTGTCGTTAGAAGAGGCAATAGGGGTGTTAATAGGATTTTTTTTACGTCGCCTGCCAGTAACAGCAGAGAAAGTAGTGAACAGAAGGGGTGCAGTGGCAAGGAGCATGATAGGGAGAGGGAGTGCAAGAATAAACCAAGTAAGTGGCACTCAAGGTTGGTGAGAAAAGCTAGGGTTGTGGGGCCAAGCAGAGTTTGCTGTTATCTAATTAGTCCAGGGGGAGGGTTAACCGGTTGGCTGATTTCAGAGGAGGATAGGTTCACTTGGTCATTAGCTAACACAAGGCACATAAATCCACTATCAATAGGGTGCTTAGCAGTGAAGCTGCCAGCACAGGAAGCAGTGCAATATGTTTATTTTTTTTTTACCTGACCTGTTTGTTTAACTACATTTTAAATAACAAAATACCTACATCAAATAGTCCCTGATTAAATAGGTAATGAGGCTTTTTTAGCCTTGGTAATAAGATCTGACACCTGGTCGAGCAGTGCTAAGAATTTAATTCAGGGTCAGGCGATGTCTCTCATCCAATGAACTTTCTAAATCTGTTCTTGTTATTTTACAATGTATAATTTATTTTTTTATTATTTATTGAATTTTGATGACCGGGTAAGCCCATTGACCCCGAAGGTCCCTTTTTCAGGGGCGACCCGGGAATAACATTAAGAGAAAACATACAGTAGAAAAACATGTGGGAGTACAGATTAACACAGGTATACAGTATTCAGCTGTTTACACATAGCAGACATGACATTGGTTAGGTGTTGTTCATTACATTATCCATTGACAAAGACATTATTGAGACAGTACTGTAGATAATGTAAGTTGTATTCTGATGTCTGTAGCAGGGCTAACCATATGGCATACAGTTTCATCACATTTGATTTTGAATTTGATGTCATAAACTGGCAGGCCCTAGAGCAATATTGCCTGTTTTCATGGGTGGCCAGGAATATACAAAACAGATAAAAACACATGAAGAATACAAGCAATCAAATAACGCAGATGCATGAATCACACAAAAACAATTAGTATTTTAACAGAGGGCTGGATTTTCAAAGGGCCCTTAGATCCACACAAGCTGTGTCAAACAACCAGCTTGTAGCAGATCTACAGTAGGTGCACCAAATACTGTGCACCATATTTTGCAAGAAAAACGTCCTCTGTGACAAAGTCCCCCAAACTGATGCAAGAGGTCCACTGCGTCAACAAAATAATGCAAGGAATGAGAATGACACAAGCTGCAAGAAAATAAACGGTGCAAGCTGAGTCAAGAAAATGCTGCAAGTTGAGTCAAAAATTACTCAAAGGATGAGAATGATGCAAGCTAAGTCAAAAAATACAGCAGAGGAAATGGCCAAGACTAAGCCCCCAGAATGTTCTAAACTAGTCCTGCAGGAGAATGTTGGCCCTTAAAAGTAGTATAGTCAGGTCTGACCACCGGATATGGGCCTCTTTAAATGCTCTGGCTGGTCTAACAGTGACATGCATCTTAAGCACAAGGACAGGACTCGCATTCCTTGAAAATCCCAAATAAGTGGATGATGCATCATTTCGGTGACGCAGGCATCCCTTCCAACACAGAGCGGGCATTTTTTTTTTTTTTCTGCAAGTATGGCCCAAGCCAGTCTGGCACATGCAGACCTATTTTTGATGCGAGCACCATTTGAAAATCAGAACTGATGCAAGGTTTGAAGGATCCTGTTCCTTGCATCAGTTGTTTTTGATGCAAGCACCCTGTGTCATTCTCTGGCTTTTGAAAATCTGGCCCTGTGTCTTAAAATTAACATGGATAAACATTTGATTAATGATTCTGGTAGTAATTTAAAAATGTTACCACATTGCACGAGAGATCTAGAGAGAGAGAGAGAGAGAGCGCGTAGAGAGAGAGAGAGAGAAAGAGAGAAAGAGGGGGAGAGAGAGAGAGAGAGAGAGAGAGAGAGAGAGAGATCTTGACCATGAGTTGACTTCATAAACAGAATCCTAAAGAAATTATTTGAAGCAAATGCAGTACTGAGTTGGTAGCTTATAATTTGGAAAACATTCCACTGAGATAATGGAACAGTTCCCAGAAAAAAAATATTTTTTTTTATTTAACCAAGTATAGCACACTAAGCTGAAAGCTTTTTTACAGGAGCGACCTGGGAGCACAAGGAGGTTAAGTGACTTGCTCAGGGTCACACAGTATGCAAGTGGAAGCTGTGGGGTTCAAACCCAGGTCTGGTCTGCTGGATGTCACCATATTTGCAGCTGAGAGCCTTAGACCACTGCACTATACTGCCTCCTATTTAAAATAATGTAGCAAAATAACTACATTTTTTGTCAAGAGGAAGCCACTGTAGCAAGCTATACAATACACATTGGTGAGTCTTTGGCCAGCAAATCTTTCTATTTTATTACAAAGAACTCTCGCTTTCAACAGTGTTCTGTCCGTAGCAGCAAAATAAAACAGAAGCTCATAGTCAACGGCAGGCAGCAAAAAACTTTTGAGGTAACCATATCCCAGTGTCAGGGAGTAGCACACTTTACTCAAGAAAGTGTGCCACGATGCCTATGAACCACTTTAAAAGTAACTAAATCACTGTGCTGCTCATAGGACAGTGCACTATCAAGAGTGAGGCGTAGATATTTAAAGGCTTTAACGTCTTCAGTGATAATGTTATCATGGCTGGGCTGGCCCGCAGGCGTAGCGATAGCGCTACCACCAGTGGCACTGATGACCCATGTTCGGAAACGAGCATGGTGTGTCGGAGGGTTGGCCTGGTGACGGTTGGATGAGCATCCCAAGGACAGCTCTCCACCTTTGGGGGGGAGGGCTCTGGTTCCCCAGCATACTAGTGACATCCAGTGGAGGCTGATGTTCAAGCAGCTGGGACTGCCTGTCACACACAAAGGCGAGGGCAGACGTCAGTGGGACAGATGCGGGAGTGCACCCATCCTGTGCTGACATCATTGCATGTCTGTGCCCCCTGGAGGAAATCAAAGCCAAAACACCCCGGTCAAGGAGGACCAGGACACCCCTGGACTGCCTCCTGAATGATGCCCTATTGTGTAAGCCTCGGCTGGGGCCTCTGGTTAATCTTGGCATTTCCTGTACTGTCCCGGGAGAACCCTGTTTGTAAGGGGCAAGCTACGGGCCACCCAGTCTGGGCAGCCTGGAGAGGGATGCCAGGAGGACAGTCCAGGCACTGATAGGGGGTATATCCCCCACCTGTCGACCTGGTGACAAACAGAGTTGACAAAAAAATGTTATCACAGGTGAAGTGAACATTTGTAAACTTAAATCCCCCACTGATTTCTTTCCTGTTACTAAGAAACAATATAGCTGTTGTCTTGGTAGCATTTAAAACTAATTTGCGCTATAAAACCAGGTTTTCATACAATCAAACCCATTCTGGAAAAAGGCTATTACGTGCCTTAGCATTAAGACACCTTGTAAATATAACAGCACTGTACAAATAAAATTAACTTTCATTATTAGGACATGGCCAAGGAAAACAATTTTTTTAAAAAGACTAAATAAAAATGGGCCCAGGGTTGAGCTCTTTAGTATTTCTATTCCCAAAGTAACCGGGGTAAAGGAAAGGATTGATCCTAGTCTGCTGAGTCCAGTTTAGTTCACAACAGCTATGTCTCTGTATGCTGTAGTTTCAACATTTATATTGCCATTAAAACTCTGAATATATTGCACATTACATGATCAAGTTTAATGGAAGTGATCACATGCTCTATAGATTTGTGAAAAAAGCAGAACTATAAAGAAATTATACGGCAGGTCATAAAAATCATATTATATTTAAATAGCTTTATTGGTATTGTCTGGCTGTACTGTATGTATATGTGCACAGTAACTGGAAAAACACTGCATTAATGCATCTGTTTGGGTTGAAATGCAAGACATAAGAAGCAGAGAAATGAAAAATTAGGGTTAGAAGTCTCTGGAATCTCGATAAATGTGTGGTATGGTGTTCCACGGGGGTTTAATGATCATGAAACAAAGGGCTAGCATTAGCGAGTGAGAGAATTGGTTAGTTAGTTAGTCAGTCAGTCAGTCAGTCAAGTTATGGACAAAAGAAAAAATGCATCATTGGCCCACTGAACTCTGGAGACTTGCACTGTGGGAGCTGTCTCAACAAGAGGTCCATGAGAGGTGATAGAGGGTGGTGCCCCAGAGAAGGGGAGAGGCTAGTTCACTATAAGGGACATTACACAGCAAGGAAGCTCTCTTTTTGCTTCTGCTCCACAAAAGCAATATTCCCGCCCACCCACCTTCCAATTTTGAGTTTGGGGGTTAGTAGGGTTGGGCCTGAGTTGAGGGAGAAAGAGAACCAGTTTGGTGAAGGAGGCAGCTAGGAGCATTGTTCACCTGCCAACTTAGGAAAGCTCAGTTGCTATAGAAGACCATGGGCCTTACAATGGGTCAGGTCTTGCCAAGATTTGCCTTGGTAAGTGCTGATGCACCATAAAGGATGCTTGGTTGGTGCACCAAGGTCCTGCCATGGATGATGGCTCTGGTATGCATCTAAGTCCATATTTAGTGGTTTGAGTGAGCTGACCCCCCCCCCCAGCTGGATGCTCTCCTCTCTTATGTACATATGTGGGTATAGGTACATATTAATTGTTACTGTATGTACTGTAAATGGTTAGTAAACATAAGTTGTGGAGCCAGGTGGTCAGGGTGGAAGAAGACCCCACACATTCTTAGTAAGGAGGTCAGTCAATTCATTTCATCTGCCTATGTTTCAGTGAATGGAGCAGCACTAATTTGAAAGAAATGGTTGATGGGAGCTCTTCAACAGCAGCCAGGCACCTTTCAAAATGTTTATATACTTAATATGTATAGAAAATTCAGGCAACAGGATGTACCTTTCTGAAAATAAGTTTTATATGTTGTAATATTGAGTGGTTTGCACTGTACAGCACTTCCTTTACTCTTTCAATATTCTCCAAAAGTTGTGCATTGTAACCCTGTTCTGCTATTGTAATCATGAATCATTCATACATTACTACAAAAAAAAAATAGATTGGTTATGAATGCATGATGATTATTCAGGATTGTAAACTGCTAGGTGTGTTGACTGAAGTGCTGGGGTTTAGACTTTTAAAAATTCAGGTGCAGCACTTGAGTCATTTATTCCAGTGCTGTTGCATCACAATACATGCAACAGAATGTTTTTTCCCAATTTTCAAACAACCTCACATATTTGGCACTCTTTACCTATTTCGAGGCAAAAACCTCACATGCATTATTATTTTGAAACATGCCTCATTTTTGGTGTGTATCTTGTGGTAATTGTGTCCAGAAGTTAGACTACCTATTTGGTGCTCTAACAGTCATAACACAGTTAGCACAACTGTATCACAACTGTGAAGTAACTGTGTGAAAACCCAGCCCAATATATTTAAGTAGGTGATTGTTTTCCCAGCGCTCTTGAGAGCTGAGGTATTTCATAGCTTTGGCCTATCTGCCTTGCCACTTTTTAATATGCTCCTCTGCTGCATTTATTAAATTGTATGATTAAATGTAAATTCTAAATACAGACTGCATATGTAATGTCTCACAAACGTTGGTATTGTAAGAAAGCCATGCTCCACTCCCAATGTTTAACTGATGCTATGTCCTGGTCTTCTTTGGATGGTAAAGGGTGGGGAGAAGTAGCCAGACAAAGTTTTTTCTCAGCAGAGAAAGTCAAAGACTTTTTGAAGCTAGACATTTATTCATGTGGTATAAAAGCACATGTTAATTTTTAAAACACCAGCAGATGATCCTCATACCAAATGAACAAATGACTTTCATTAAGGATTCTTTGACATTTAGTGCTGAAGAGAATTATGGAGATGATTTTTTGACAGCATGTAACTGGGGGCACGGTTGTAAAATTCCCTTCTAAGGAAGCATTTGCCACTCAATACCCAAACTTACTACATAAATTATTTGTGAGAAGACTTGCTGCATAATCACAGTAGTATTCATGAAAACTCTCTGACAAGCAAGTTATATGAATAATAGTCTATATAATGACTGAGTATATTAGTGAGTTCCTGCTGCAGCAGTGGCTTTAGAAACTGGTTGTTAAGGTGCATGCTCAACAGTGTTTCTCTTAATATTTTCATAACTAAGAGGTGTAGTTAGATTACAGAATGAAAACAATGCTGTCGTAAGCCATTAACAAACCCACTGGGTGTTAAGCCATTTTAAGTTTCTGACTGTGTTCAGGAAGTGGTAGTGTCACATTTCAAGTGTGCATTTTAAAGCTTGTTGCACTGAACATGTAGGAGTGATGCATTTTTAATTAATTGCAGCATACTGGAAGCCACACAGCTCTGATTTTAATCTCTGCTCAGTTCTTTGTTTACTGTGGAACTTTGTGTCTGTCGCTTGATGTCTTTGTCCTCTGAACTGTAAGCATGGGTACATACAGGACCCCACTATACACAATATTGCATCTCAGTTGGGTTAACACAAATACATTTAAATAAATAGGGAATCCAGGGTTGCCAGGACAGGATACAATGCAGTGTCTTGAGTTACTGCATGACAAAAGGGATTGACTGCCTTTGAAATTGCCTTGTTTACTGCTGTAACTCTACTGCAGTATTTTGCAGTTCTGGCTTGCAGCACTGTACATAATGAGTTTCAGCAGATTTACACATTTCTCTCCACAAGGGAGTGATGAGACCTGTAACTATCAATTCATTGTGCTTACGCAACTGGTATGATGTATGCTTATGCGACTTAGATACATTATGGTTGTTCACCTCTCTATCTGTGGGATATACCACCCTGTAGGGGTACGATGGCAAGGAAACCTGGAGGAGGGTTCCACCCCTATAGGTGCCATGGGAATGATTTCCTTGGCTAAAGGTAGCTTAGGAAGAAGCCCACAGGAAAGAGAGGCGAGCCACGATGGGGGGATGGGACAATGAAAGAAACGATCCTGGACTAGCCAGGAGGAGTGGCCTTTTAAGGCCTGATGGGGGAATGGTTTGTTGCTCTGCCCATCCAACTACAGGCATAGCCTTGCAAGTGACAAAACCACAAGTTGGTTATGAAGATCTTATCACTTATCAGTTATTATACTGTGAATTATTGTGTATAGTCTGTTAGATATACACACACTATTTTTAATGTTTTATTAGTATTGTAGCTTGTTTTAGTTTAAAGCTGCCTTTCTTTCCCGCTGGCCCATCGTGCAGTGGTTGGATTTCCACTCACGACACTGGTGACCCAGGTACGGGAGGGCTGGCAGGAGGGAGAATGTCTGAGTATCCAATGGACTGCTCAGCTCCTCTGGGGGAGTGGGGTATACTGGCTCGGGGGTGTCCTGACCTCTGGCAACAGTTGGAGGTGTCGCAGCTCCGACGCTTGTACCAGGAGGGAGACCATGATGGATGCCGGTGCTAGCCTTGGCATCATGGCATGTCATGCTCAGGGAGGGCGTACGTGAAAAATGCCTCTCCCAGCATGACACCAATGTGGGGGCCCAATAATCGGCCCTCACCTGACTGCAGCTACAGTACCACCTGAATCCCCGACAATGACTTAATTTCCTCTGGGGAGGAGGGTTGGAGTGCCATACCATGTCCCCACCGGGGGGTAAGCCAGGGCTCCATGGGGGAATCCTCGACAGGAAGAGGCAGCAACAGATAAGGCAGTTGGGTGACAGTGCTGGATTGGGGGGGGGTAAAAATAGAAAAAAGCTGCCATTCTTTCCATTGTAAACACTCTGTCTGGTCTATAGTTCTATGTTTTACATTTCCTGATTATAAGCTGAAATAGTATATTCTAAGTGAAAATAACATGTTCCTAACTGAAAAGAAATGTCTATTCTGTGTGAAAGATAACCTTGGAAAATAATTAATTTATTCAATTTATTCACCACTGTTGTGGTCAAAAAGGGAATATTCCGTAGGGTATCCAGGAATAGGAATGTTATTCATTCTGAAATATTGCTAACAATGGGTCCTGTGCACATATGGGTGGGAATTATGCACCAGAGCCATGTATCCCACCCACAGAGCTTTGCACCTGTGAACAGGTGCACACCTGGCGGCATTCACTACCGCCAGCCAACTGACCAAAGCCCCACCCCCCCCAGCATGCAGGTTCATGCGGGACAGATGGGGGCAGAGCTGCGGACCCAGGCGGGCATCCAATCGGATACCCATCCTGGACCCTACAGTGGATCCCTTATGCAGCAGGGTGTGTGTTGGCTACATGCCTCTGTGGATGTCGGCTGGCCAGCGGCCTTGGAGGTGTTTGGAGGGTAGTGCCACAGACCGTCTTGAGCCACAGCACCAACCAGCTGGTGAATGGATGGGGTTGTCGTCGGTGCTGTGGGGTGTGGGTGGGTGGGTGGGCTCATGCCTATGGGGCAGGGCTGTGTTTGGGGCATTGCACAGACAGGGACATGGTGCCCAGGTGTGGCATGGGGGTGCCACTGTAGTCCAAACAGGGAAGGGGCACGTTGCTGATGTGTGTGGGGGCATGCAGGATGTTGCTGTCGGGGTGTAGGGCTACCACTGCCATCCTGGACCGGGCAGAGTCTTGCTTGCATGCTCGCATGTATAGGAGTTATGGCAGGGTCCCCCCTGCCATAACCTGCATCCTCCTCCGCACCCCCATGGGCAGCACTATGCACCTTAGTGCATGGTGTGTAGTGCTAGCACACACCCTGCCCAACCCCAATGCATTGCTGTCTGCAATGCCAGGGGATCGGGTGCGTAAGTGGCTGCTTGCCCCGGGTCATGCATCCCACGTGGGGTGCAATGGCTGCAGAGTGGCTATGTGCCATGAATCTGAGGGCATGTAGCCACTCCACACATTAGTGCGTAGGGCCCAATGTTGCCTAGCAAAAGTGATGGAGTGAAGCATAACCATGAGTACTAGGGCAGCAATGTTGATAACATGCCCTGGTGAATAAAAGCTTATTCCTGGACACCCTATAAAATGGCCTATTTATACCATAGGTCAAGGTTCAAATTATAATAGTAATTTATTTTATTTCATGAGAAATAGGGTACATCATTGAGTCAGGGACACATTCAGAATGGTTTCCAATGAATCATTTCCAGGTGTGTCCTGGGAGCACAGGGTAGTTAAATGATTTGTTTAGGGTTACACAGTATGCAAGTGGAACTTGTGGGAATCAAACCCAGTTCTCCTAAATGCACCAAGCTCATTCACAGATTGTTACTCTAACCTCTAGGCTGTAGTGCTATCCCACAAGTTGATAGAGCAGAAGAATCAACTTTAATTGACAGCTACAAGGATAATAACATGCGCTGGAGGAAGAATAACATTATTAACCCTAGAGGTGGGTAGCATGGAAGAACAACACATTTCAATTATCTATGTTATTTATCCATCCCAAGGTATAAGTTTAAATATTATATTGCTATTTTGATGAAAATGAAACACTGTCAAAGATTTACATTCAAAATCGGGAAATGTTTGTATTAGAAAATATATTGTGTAATTGAAGGATGGATATCAGTTTTTTTTTAAACTTTCACATGTCAATATAACAAGAAAAAACTAATAAAATATAAGCAATATTTGAAAACTATTGCATAATATACTGAAAATGAGTCACATGAAAGAATGACATAAGGTACTAAAACTGATTCACATTCTTATCTTCAGTCACCCAGTCACTTTTGAGAATAGTGTGGAGAGACTGAATATGGTATCACAAACAGTTCTGATCCACACTTAAAGGGATTTTCCAATATAAGGGAGCTAGTCACATGTTGTGGTAGCTGTCCTCTGTGATAATTGTTCTAGCCAGGACTGAAGAAAAATCTGAAGCCCATATGTTTTATATTTCACTCGTAAATTTATTTTTGCACCGACTGCCCAGTGCATTCACAAAGCCCCAGTCCTGATGACATGCCCCCATGCTCAATCACGTAATGACATGTGACCAGGGAGAGTGAGGGGGTGTGCCCCATTGAAATGAATTGGGCTAGATTTCTCATTCGTTTTTAAGATCAAGAATAGCTGCTTACAGATTAATGAAGGGCATCACTCAACTAACATGACCCTTGTTAGTCGAGAAGTGCCCTTCATTAATCTGTATGTGGACATTTTTGATTTTAAAAATGAATGAGAAATCTAGCCCCATTCATTTCAATGGGGCAAGCCCCCTCACTCTCCCTGGTCACATGTCATTATGTGATTGAGCATGGGGACATGTCAGCAGGACTGGGGTTCTGTGAATGCATCAGGCACCTGGTTGAAAAAGAAATTTATGAGTCAAATATAAAGCATATGGGTTACAGAAATGTCTTCAATCCTGGCTAGAATGACTATCGCAGAGGGAAGCTACATGTGAGTTATAGTTGCCATCAGGTAAGTCGGAAATTAACTTTAAAAAATGTAATTTCCACTTCTCAGATGAATCCAATTGCACTTTAAAATTTCCATTTAGATATGGCCAAATGGTGGACTGTATTTCTTTATGCCCAACAGGTAGTGCCACAGAGATGCCCATATCATTGCCTTCTCTACATTACATACTTTTGCAGGGGCCAACCCAATGACATAGAGGGCTGAAGTGCTCCAAAGCACCTTACCTTGTACCACATCAGTGACCCAAGTTCAGGAATTAGCTTAACTTGCAGGGGGCTGGCGGGGGAGGGCTGGGAGATGGAGTGAGCAGCTGACAGGCAGCTTGCCTCTCTGGAACAGGAGTGGTTCATCTTCCCAACTCTTGGCTGCCACTAGGTGGAGGCCTGGTGATAGCATCGATGCTCTGGGTGGGCCAGATGGATGTCCGGCTGATTGGAAGAGGGCCGTGGTTCCAGAATGCATTTGCACCTCGATGCACATACACTTCTATGCTGTGCCATGGCTGTGAGCTACAGTAGTAGAAAACTAGTGGAAAAAGGGTACCATGCTAAATGAAGCCCTGACTGAGGCACTATGGACTGCCCTGTCACTCCGCTCAAGGGAGAGGACTTCTGGTTGAGAGTCACCCAGAGAGAGGATGGCACTCCCCCTGGCCCTGCCATGGGGGGGCAGTCCATGGGGGAAACAGCCCCAGGAGGAGAAAGGCAGAAGGACAGCCGATGGCACCCAGGAACAAGGCTAAACAGCTGACTAGTCAGCCCTGGAGAGATAAAAACCTTTATGGAAAAAAAGAAATACTTTGGGAGGAAGATGCCACAATCCAGATCAGATATTAACCATTTGATCAAGTGCCCACCTCATATGTAAGCATACTGTATGACAAGGCATGGTGTTGTGAGATTTATCCATGCCTCATGTGGTCTTCAAACATTTGTTATAAAATGGATGAATTCAAGATCTTATGCATACGCCAAATAGAATAGTCCTTCTATGCCGGCCCGGTGGCACTGAGGGTTGAGGCGCTGGACACCACACCTCACACCATGCCGGTGACCCGGGTTCGGGAGCGAGCTCGGATCAACAGGGGTTGGTCGGGGGGAAACAGGCTGGAGCATCCAGGGACAGCTTGCCTTCTCTGGGGGGAGGGGAGGCTTCATACCCGGCAAGCGGCGACCCCTGGCGGAGGCTGGGGGAAGCCACGGCAAGCTGGAGTCTCAGGGGCATGATTGGTTGCAGGCATAGGCTAGCAGCCAATCAGCCTCGGGGGCTGCTCCTTCGTGGAAGGAGGGGGGAACGTTTCGTATGCCGGCAGAAGCCTTGACACATGGGCATGTAGTGTCCCATGGGGAAAGTGGAAAAAAACCCTCAGAGCCTGGATGACGGAATGCTGAGCTGGGTCCTGATGTGCCAGTGCCTGCCTGTGACCCAGGACCCTGACGAGACTTTCAGGGGGTTGCCTGCCCCTGACCCCACCCAGGGGGTTTCCGTGGTTAGATGGAGGGACCGGAGGTTGCAGGTAGATGCTGGCAGGGGCAGGCTTAATGGGCATTCCCAATGGAAGCAGCTCTGTGGGGCTGGGGGAGTAAAAATAGAAATTACAAAAAAAAAAGAACAGTCCTTCTGAAAATGCACCCCCCCCCCAGTATGTGCCCCCTTTTCCTCCCAGTATGTTTTGTTCCTGCTTCTGATGGGGGTAATCTGATTTGATGTAAGGGGGTTTGTTTAGAGCTCCAGATGTAAACGCTGTGATGGGGCTGAGTTTATTGGCCCATTTTGTATTGTAGCTCAACAGCATGGATTGGCTATTGGCATGATCTTGCAACAGAAACAGGAAGAAGTGGAGAAACTGGAGCTGTGGTAGCAGGGATGGGAGAAAGTTCCAGAGAGTTTCCATGGGGATGGATACTGCTGCCATATTTTCTAATGGATCTATGATGCCATGGGAGAAAATCGATCTGTGGCACTGGGGATGGGAGGAAGTATTGGAGAGGTGCATTCATTATGGGCAGAGAAGAATGACCATTGCAAGTGGGGCAAGTAGTTTAAAGTAAAAGTCACAATTTGGTTAACTTTGTTGGTGATGTTTGGTGAGGAGGGACTGGACGGAGACACACCAGTTGAGAAGAAACAAAGAGAAAAGATAGCCTCTGGTGCAGTAGCAGTTCTGAGGAAGCATTGGGAAAATGGTAGATTTTCAGCTTTGAAATCTTCAGTGCAGTGATCTAACATGTGTAATATGTTATGGTGTTAGCTGGTACTTCTTGTGGGATTTCTTCTTATAGATTTATTGATGAAACCATTGTCATTTGGCAGGGGGACATGCCCTCCATCTCCTCATTTGTTGATTTTCTCAATACCATTGAAACTGGTTTGAGCTTCACTTAATCTTGGCAGGGAGGGTGAAAAGGTATCATCTGAAACATTCCGAAAATTTACCGCTAGCAGTATGCTACTATATGTGTCAAGTGCCCACTCACCACATCTGAAACAAGGCATACCATATGGACAATTTGTTTGGATTCATAGAAATTGTACTAGCATTACCAATTTTGATAGACGAGCACGGGAACTGAAATAATGGCTCCTTTCCAGAGGTTATAAGGAGGATGTTCTGGACAAGGGCAAGACAGTTTAATCAGTCAGAATTGTTGACACCAAAAACCAAAATAAATTTGAATCAACAACTTGTGACCTTTGTCACTAATTCAGTCGTCTTGCCTCTGAAGTTGTGAAAATAGTCGACACATTTTGGTTAATAATGAATGGAGATTCAATACTAAAACAAGCTGTGGGGGAGAGTCCAAGAAATTCTTATGGAAAGTGGCAAAGTTGGGGTGACATACTCACCAGTAGTATGTACCTGCCAAAATCACATACTGTATACCTATCCAGCCTACTTTGCTACCTGCATGGCCCACTGGCTGTTTCAGATGCAGGCACTGCTATTTATACTGCCTTTGCAACCAAAGCAAGGTGTTTGAACATCTGTCTCCTCCTAAGCAAGTCACTATAAAGCAATTTATTAGCTGTACAACCACACTTATTGTGTATGCTATAACCTGCTCATGTCCAACAGTCTATGTTGGCCACACCACATGTGCTCTAAAAGAAAGGATCCAGGAACATATACTGTACATTCAATCACTAAAGTGGCCCCTGATCCGCCGGTGGATATGCACTTTGCCATACATCACTAAAGTGACCCTAATCTACTTAAGGTGACTGTAATTGAATATATTCCACAACAACCACATGGTGGTAATTGCCAATGTAGAATTTTGCAACAAGAATCTAAATGGATTTACACTTTGAGATCCTTATCCCCTTTAGAACTGAAAGTCAGCATATATATCCTGCCTTTTCTTTAGTTTTACTAATTTTTCTTTTTCACAGAACTTGTGATGTCTACGATGCCTGGTGGATCTACTGAGCAACACCATGTTATTTTGTTTCCACTCCTTCTTCTCCTTCTCCCTAGTCCTCCCATCTACTTTTGGTCCTCTGTTCCTCTCCCCTTTCCCTTCATGAGTCTGTTTGTAGTACTAACCTTTTTTTTATTAGCATCAATTATTAATTATTACTCTACTGGCATTTTGTCTTTCCATGCATCATACTTGTGATACATCTTTGGTTGTTCTACTTGCATTGTATTAATTGTCTCAGGATTTCTTTAATTCATTTTTTTCACTTGCCCAAGCACTTTAATCTTCCTCCTTGTAATCAACTTGATTGTGCCCCCTCTTGCTAAATTCCATAGGTCAATACCAAATTTACAATTTTCTTCTTGGTGAGCACCTCCAGTTGATTTACATTCTTTTTTTGAAATTCAGGTTTATTGATTTTCACAATACAGAGCCAGAGGTGATATCAGAACAAAATTATACAGACAACACTGATTAGATTATACGCACCCCTTGCCCTGCCACCCCCCCAACCCACCAATAGTTGATTTACATTCTGTTTTCACTGCAGCACTTTTACCTTTTCCTCCCCCTCCTCTTTTACCATGCACTAGTTCTCTGTTTCTGCTAGTTCACCTTTGTAACTTCTTTCACTATGAGTGGTTACTTATTTTGATAGCAACTGTACGAATGTACTGATGTGCGATTGTCTTGCAACTCATTTATTTGTGCACCATGTACCTTTAAACTTTTTGTACAAATTACATGGACTAGCAAGACATTGCCATGCCCCCTGATGTGGCATCATGACTATGACATGAAGCGCCAGCTGTACGTTCTCCTTTTACAGAATTATTGATTTATTTATTTAAGAGTTTAACCAGGCAGGCGTACTGAGCGGAGAACCACTCATTTCCAGACGCGACCTGAGGGAAAGTGGGGTAAAGGGGAACATAGGATGATTATTACATTCTGTACAGGATTTACAATAGTATACAGGATATGCACCCAGAGGGCTGAAGAACAATGACATTGATGGACGGTAGGTTTATACATAATTGTGCATTATCTACAGCATAAAGTACAGAACATCAGTTAAACTTTTAGGATCACACAGTGTAACAGCTGATTATGGCATTACTATCAGGCAGTAGGAACCAGAGGGTATGCGGGCTGTGTTTTTGGTTACCGAGAGCATGTGCAAGTGGTGGAGAAGTGTGCATGGAGGAGTAGGTTGAGACGCCAGGGGTTCATGGAGTGCCTGATGTCTGCAGGCAAGTCATTCCATAGTTTGAGCATGCGATATTTGAAAGCTGATTGGCCCTTGGACGTTTGCATAAATGGGACTAGGAGAAGCCTGGAATATGTGCTTCTGACTGAGTAGGCAGGAGAAAGCTGAGCCGATATGGTGGAATCAAGAAAAGAGGGAAGGGCTTGAGTCCAGAATTTGGCAATGACTCTGAAGCAATGGATCTGTCTGCGAGTAGTGAGTGAGGGCAGGGCTAGGTCATGGTACAGGTTGCAGTGGTGGGTCAATGGTGGGCAATCCTGGATGAAATGACAGAAGGAGTAGAAATGTGTGTCCAGGCTGGCCATGTTAGATAAGGGTGCGGCACCATATACCACATCACCATAGTCAAGTAGTGGGAGAATCATTTTAAGAACAGTTTCCTGCCGGACTTACTTGGGCATGCAATCCTTGTTGTGATACAAAGCACCAAGTTTCAGGTGTAGTTTTTTGTGTAATGAATCGATATGGGTAGCTAAATCCAGGTATTGGTCAAGCCAGACTCCCAGGTATCTGAAAGAGGTGCAGGACTCCAGAGGGGCCCCATCTAAGGTTAGGAATGAGGGGTGTGAGACTAGATAGAAGAGCCACGGTTGTGTCCCGAAAGTAAGCGAGACAGTTTTTTTCATATTTAGGAATAGCTGGTTGGACCAGAACCATTGCTGTACAGCATTGAAGTCTCGCTGAAGCACAATGGACACCTCTCCAGTGGAAGGGCCTGAGGTGTACAGTATGGTGTTATCTGCATACATTTGTATAGATGAGAGTGTGCAGGCCTTTGGGAGGTCATTCAGGAATATTGAAAAAAGCAGCGGGCCCAGGACAGAGCCTTGGGGGACCCCCATAGTGACTGGAAGGGGGGGAAGATATGTGAGGGCCTATTTTCACCGATTGGTGTCTGCCTACCAGGTAGGCATGGAACCAGCTAGTGGCAAGGCTGGAGAGGTCATTTCATTTGGCTAGTAGCTTGGGGTGGGAAATGGTATCGGAGGCCTTGGCCAGGTCTATGAAAATGGCCGAGGTGATATGCCCTTTGTCCATTCCTGAAAGGATATCATTGGTGATTCTTAATAGGGAGGTGGTGGTAAAGTGAGACTTGTTGAACCCAGACTGATAGGGGGTGAAGAAAGGATGTGTCTAGGTATTGGGAAAGCTGGGTAAGTGCAAGGTGTTCCTGAATTTTGGCCAGAATTGGGAGAAGGGAGATGGGTCAGTACTTACCCGGCATGGAGGGGTCACCGCCCTTAGGGAGGGGGATAATAGTCACCTGCTTCCATGCGGCTGGGATTTTGGCCATGGAGAAGGAGAGATTGAGAAGGTCAACTAGTGGAGTGGCTATGGCTGGGGCAGATAAGTGAAGTTATTTGGCGTCCAGTCCTGATGGGCATTTGCCTTTGTTGGGGTTGAGTGAGCTCAGTGCTTTTAGCACTTCTGCCGGGGTTGCTGGATGGAAAGAGAAACTGGTGGCGGGTGTGGAGTTCTGAGATTTCAGTGGGGTACATGGTGTGCATGGGGTCGGCGGGTGACTGGTTAGGAGAGACGCTGTACAGCTAATGAAGAAGGTATTGAAGGCAGTGGCTACTTCGCCAGGGTCAGTGACGGTCAAGCCTAGGATGGATAGGGTCAGGGTTGGTGGTTGGATAGGTGGGGAGAGGAGGGATTTGAGAGTTTTCCAAAAATTGGTGGAATGGTTAAGGTTAGAGTTCAGAGCCAATGTGAAGTAGTTCTTTTTGGCCAAACAAATCAATTTGGTGCAGGAATTATGGAGGGTACAGTATCTTTGTAGGGATTCTTGGGAGCATGTTAATTTATGTTTACTCCATGCCTGATCCCTGGTGCGGCAGCTGCTAATGAGATCGGCAGAGATGCAAGGAAGGTGGGTGCCCCTTACTCGTGTGCCTCTTAGCGGGGCATGATTATCCCATACTGCAAGAAATCTAGTTTAAAATGCTTCATATGCATAGTCAGTTGAGGGTGCCTTTGGTATGAAGGACCAGTCAGTGACAGCCAGGTCATTCAGGAGAGCAGGTAGAAATAGGGATTTGTAAGATCTCATGAGAATCATCCTAGAGGGAGGTTTTGCGGGTCTGTGCACTTCCCTGACCATGTATATCATGTAGTAGTCACTTAGGGAGTCAGGGAGGAGACCAGCACTAATAATCCTGTGTAGGTGAGGACTGAGGGCCCAGTGCAAGAGGGAGTGGTTTGGTGTTTTTGGGTTTAGCCAGGTTGGTTGGGAGATTAGCTGGGAGAGGTTTAGGGTGGTTATTTTGGTGCCTAGTTTGGTATAGTCTTTGGCTAGCCAGTTGAAATTGAAACTGCCAAGGATATGGAGCTCACCAGTTGTGGCAGTAGACTTTAAAGGGGCCAGGTGGTCTAGGACACTGGGCGGGGGGGTACTGGGGGCACAGTAGGAACCTGCAACATATACAGAGGTGGAGTAAGGCAGTGCAAGTTTGATGAATAAGGACTCCATTTGGGGTGTAGGTGCAGAGATTTGGACCCGGGTGAACTGTAGCCTAGTGGAGATAAACATGGCAATACCCCACCCTCTTTTCTTGTCTTGATGGTCTTGCCTGATCAATGCATAGCCAGGGATGGCTACCACAGAGTCCATGTGGTGTGGCTTTAACCAGGTCTCTGATAGTATGAGGATGTCTGGTCATAGAGATAGGACAGTAAGTTGCAGTTCTGGTAATTTGTTCAGGATGCTGCAGATGTTGAGGTGCAGCAGTCGGAGGCCCTTGGGGAGACTCAGGGGTGTGGGAATGGGAGGGGTGGGACCCAGGTTTGCTTCAATATCTCCTGCCAGTAGAAGAAGCAGCGTAAGAATATGTTTGGTTTTGTGCTAGGCAGGTCTAGCCATGCAAAAGGAGTTGGGTGCATAAGGGGTGGGCACAGTGATGGCAGTTGCAGAGTTACATAGTACAGACAGCCCAGGGAAAAAGGAGGGAGGAAGGATGGTGGCTCTGAGCTCCCAATTCTGCGCTGGTCCATGTGTTAGGTATTGTGGGAAGGTGGTTGAGGGGCGGGGGGGTAGTGATGGTGTAATGGGGGGGTGGTTGGGGAGCCATTGTGGATGGGTTGCTGGTGGGAGGGAGGCTAGGGGAAAAGACAGGAGAAATAGTACTATCTAGATGGCACTACCTTTTGGATATTTGAGTGAGTACTTTGCTATTACATCTTTTAAGAGAGCTGCTTTTCTGTGTTTTGTGGTATCGGCTTCTTCCTGCTCAGCACCCATTCTTTTGGCCATGAGCACATGTTTATGTGACTCACTTCTTCTCATGGGACTGTGTGTTTGCTATGGGATTTATCCATGGCTAAGGACATCAGCTGTCAAATCACCTTTCAGGATTTGTTTGACCCTTTCACAATGCTCTGTGTTAAGAAATTTTGATTAGACAGCTCCAATATTATCTGAATTCGATTGTAGCTAACTTCAGTTATCCAAATTCTTTAGGGAAGAGGTACTGAAAGTCACTAAACAGGAAAGAGATGTTGGGGTAATCATATGTGATGACTGTAAGGTGGTGAGACAGTGCAACAAGGCAGTAGGCAGAGCCAGAGAGATGCTGGGGTGCATAGAGAGGGATATCACCAGCAGAAGGAGAGAGGTGGTGTTACCACTGTATCAATCATTAGTGAGACCCCACCCGGAATACTGTCTCCAGTTCTGGAGACCACATCTCGGGAAGGACATAGACAGAGTTGAGGCTGTGCAGAGGAGGGCAATTAAAATGGTGCAGGGGCTGCATCATAAGTCCTATATGAAGAAACTGAGGGATCTCCATATGTACACCCTGTAAGAGATGAGGAAGAGGGGGAACATGATATAGACCTATAAATACCGCACAGGAGTGAATAAGTACAGGGGGGAGTACTTTTCAAATGACAAGCTACACAAGGAAAAGGGACATTCAGTGAAACTGGAAATGGTAAAATTTAGTAGGGATATAAGGAAGTACTCCTTCACTTAAAGAGTGGTGGACATCTGGAAGTCTTCCACTGATGTTAGTGGGGGAAAAACAGTGGTAGGTTTCAGGCATGCATGGGATAGGCACAAAGGAATCTTAGTTGGAAAGCAGGGGGAAGGAAAGTAGTCAGAGACAGGTAGTGTCTACACTGATAGTATAGGCAGGGACAAAATGTGCAGACTGAGTGGGCCAGCTGGTCTTCATCTGCCAACAAATTCTATGTTTCTATATATTCCTGAACCAAGATGCAGGATTTTGACGTTTTTAAAAGTACCCAATCCTGTGCCATGCCTGCCAAGAAAAAATGTTTTTATTGTATATATTTATTCATTTATTTAGCTGTTTTTCTGTAAACTGGGCTAGGCAGTTCTGCCTGTTTTCAGCCTCGTTCCAGCAGAAAGGGGAGACAGATAAAACCATCTGAAATGGAACCAGATTAAGCTATTAGGTGGTGTTTTTAGTGAATGAGAAAAATGTGGCCAGGACACTAGAGAAACTTCTCTACTCTTTGAAGGGGGGCACTGTGGGTCAGATTGCTGCTAAGCAAGATGGCCGCCTGGGAAGACAAAGAAGGAAGATGTCCACCTGTTTGCTCTGTTTCAGCAGAAACAGAGACTCCAATGATGATTGGAAAGCAGCCTGACAATGTTGAAACAAGAGTACCTGTACTGCAGTTTAGCCAAGGAAGGGAGATTCCACCTGTATCCTTTCCAGCAGCCAAGTTGTTTGATCTGCATTTGTGATTGTGTCTCCTGACATACCGGCAGAGACTCTTTTGAATGCAGGGGTTTCAGAATGATGGGCACTACTGCTCTAGCTTCTTGCCAAGGAATATGTGATCATAAACAATGGTGGTGATTTGTCTGAGTTTCCCTCTACATCAGCTGAACATCAGTCGGGGCCAAATCTGACAGTGTCAGATCAAAGGATTAACACACCTGTTACAGAGTGCACGGCTGAGAGTAGCTACCCCACACCTACCCTGCCTGTATGCAAGCCAGGATCCTGTCAATTGAATCAGCATTGCAGGCTGCTGGCTGAATTAAGGCCACTGATGGTATTTCCTGGTTGCACAGTCCAGTGCCAACATCTGCGGAGATCCTGGCCCTATCATCATGCTCGGGTAACAGGCTTGGGGCATCCAGGAGTCTCTAAGGACTAGATTTATAGTGGAACATGAACAGACAACAAATTGCCTGTTAGCACAGCTTTGGCAAGTAAACCAAAGGACACAAGAAGTCTGTAACATTGTACTTACCTTGTATTGTTATTAATTTCCACTCTTCTGAAAACCTGTGTATACTGTAAATTTAATGTTTTGTCAGTGTTTGAGGGGACTGACTGTTGGACTGTAAATAGTGTTTATATTGTAAATATTCATTTCTCTGTATAATGTTCATTTCTCTGTACACTGTTCTGTTTATTGCTTGTACAAGGGGTATCCTTGTAAATGAGCTTGCTCAATGGATCTTATCTCTCCACAATGAACTTGAAACTTGAACTTAAAGTGACTGTCAGTGTGGTGTTCCCAAATTCACCAAACCAAAGTGTTCCTGTAGACACCACCACATTGGTAGTACAATTTCCCCTGCCTTGCCAGCTAAAATCTGCTCCTGAGTCAATACCTGTGCTCACAGCCATGCTGGCAGTGCAAACTCCTTCACCTTGTCAGTCAAAATTGCCCCAAGACAGGACTGCAATCTGTATGTTAGTGGTCTGCAGAAACCAAGCTGTCTATTAAACCACACAGTATTGTTCTGCCTACAGCTGTCCCACTTCACTCTCCTAATATGGCCACCCAACCGTCTGAGGCTACAACATGGCTACAGAAGCCAGACGAGGAGAAGGGAAGATGAAATCAAGCATCCAGGCATACCAACAGGGCTGAAGGCTAAAGACAAAATAAAACACATTGTGGCTGATACTGACCCTGTTTCTAATTCAGATCCCTCAGTTTCCCAGCCATAGCCTGCTGCTGCTGCTGCTGCCTCTGCACTTTGCCAGCTGGTTCAGAGACTGTTTCTGCCTCTAACCCACACCCCTTGAGGAAAGGGAGACCAAGAGATATGGCCCAATTTTCAGTTACTCCAAGAAGAGATCCCCCCTGCACAATGCTTAGATGTATTTACAGCAAAGACTGAACCTAAACAACAATGCAGTGCTGTTAGATTGTACTACATTGGGGGTAGACCAAGGGAGGAATAGTGAGGCTTAATAAAGGGGAGGGAAGGTGGGCAGAGGGTGACTGTGAAAAGGCAGAGATACTAAACAAATATTTTTGCTCAGTATTTACAAATGAAGAGGGGGAGGTACATAAAACAAACAGTAGAAACACTCTGGATACAGAAGTTGATACCAGCCCATTTACAGAAGAAAGGGTTCTGAAAGAACTCTTAAAACTGAAGATGGACAAAGCAATGGGGCCTGATGGGATTCATCCCAGAATTCTAAAAGAACTAAGGGTAGAACTAGTGACACCACTGACTACCCTCTTTAACAAATCATGGGAGGATGGGGTGGTACCCGAGGACTGGAGGAGGGCAGATGTGATTCCTCTTCACAAAAGTGGGAGCAAGGCAGAAGCAGGAAACTACAGACCTGTTAGTTTAACCTCAGTGATAGGGAAAATGATGGAATCACTTCTGAAGGAAAGAATTGTCAAGTATCTAGAGGCCAGAGGGGGCACAGGACCCAATGCAGCATGGATTCACAGCGGGAAGGTCATGCCAGATGAATCTGATAGATTTCTTTGACTGGGTGACCAAAGTAGTAGATCAGGGAGGGGCTGTGGACATGACCTACCTAGACTTTAGCAAGGCATTTGACACAGTCTCCCACAAAAGATGAATATACAAGCTAGCCAGCCTGATAGTGGGTCACAAGAAGACAGCCTGGGTAAAGAATTGGCTGGAGAATAGGACACAGAGAGTAATAGTAAATGGAGTCCACTCCGAAAAAAGAGGGGGGGTACTAGTGGGGTACCGCAGGGTTCAGTATTAGGACCGGTCCTCTTCAATGTCTTTATAAGTGACATTGCAGAGGGACTGGAAGGAAAAGTATGTCTCTTTGTTCATGACACAAAGATCTGCAACAGAGTTGATGCACAAGGTGGGGTGGAAAGGATGAGAAGGGACTTGGCAAGGTTAGAGGACTGGTCAAATGTATGGCAGCTTAGATTCAATGCTAAGAAGTGCAAGGTAATGCACCTGGGAAAAAAAAACCAGGGGAAGAGTACACAATGGAGGGTCATATACTAACAACAACAAAAATGGAAAGGGACCTGGGGGTAGTCATATCAGATGACCTAAAGGTGGGCAAGCAATGTGAGAGGGCAGCAAGGAGGGCTGGGGGGATACTGGGATGCATAGGGACAGGCATCACCAGTAGAAAACAGGAAGTTATTATCCCTCTGTACAGACAGCTGGTGAGACCCCATCTGGAGTACTGCGTGCAGTTCTGGAGACCCAATCTCTGCAAAGACATAGACAGGATGGAAGCTGTCCAGAGGAGGGCAACTAAAATGTTGCAGGGTCTGCACTGGAAGACATATGAAGAGAGACTTAAGGAGCTTAATATGTATAGCCCCGAGGAAAGGAGGGAGAGGGGGGACATGATAGAAACTTTCAAGTACCTCAAGGGAATCAACAAAGTCCAAGAGGGTAGCATCTTTCAAAAAAAGAGGTGTGCAAGAACAAGGGGGCACAATTTGAAGACTGAGGGGGCGGCTCAGAGGTAATTTAAGGAAGTATTTTTTCACAGAGAGGGTTGTGGATGCATGGAACGGCCTTCCGGAGGAGGTTGTGGAGTCAAAAACAGTGGTGGAATTCAAGCATGCACAGGACAGTCATAAGGCAATTCTAGGGGTGGGAGTAGGAAGAAGTAGGCTGCTGGTTAACTAGGATCTGCAGCTTATCCAGTAGGTAGGGAAATGGGCAGACTGGGTGGGCCAAACGGTCCTTATCTGCCATCAAATTATATGTTTCTATGTATGAAGAATCCACCAGACTGGATTTATATAATCTGCACTCTTATTAGAGAGTCTATGAATTTCTCAGCTTTGAACCTCTATGCACTAATACATGTGGCGGGGGAGGAGACCTACGATATTAGTTTCAAGTAGGTGAAGTCCTTTGACAGATTCTGGGTTCAGTACTGTATGATAAAATATATCCCTACTTGGTTTGTATTTTCAGCAATCCTGATAACCAAGCCTGCTGTTAAAACTATAACTGTTCTCTTCTGAAATGGGGGACTTTTTGTGAGAGAAGTGTGACGTCCTGGATGTTTCCATCCCTAGTTTGGTTTCACAGAGAGTATGGGCTTGGGGTGGAAATTCTGTGAGGACTTGAAATATGGTAGTAATGGGCAACAACATTTGCCCAGTAGTTTTTTCTTGGTGGGGATGGGGATATGTTTTTATCAGGGGCAGCCCTCCTCCTACTATAAATGTGGATCCCTGAATAATTATAGCAGTGCTTGTGATCAGCAGAGCTGAGGCCTATGTTTGGAATATGGCCACACAAGTTCCACCTGCCCTAATTCTTTTCACTGCAATCTGTACGTAGAAAATGGGCACTCCTACAGGAATTGCCCTTAGGCCTACCCCAACTGTTAGGGTGGGCTCAATCAGAGCCATCTCATAGGGAGGGCCCAACAATCCAGTACTCCAGAGAAAGCAGCTGAAATGGCTGCCAAAATGTCCAATCAACAGCAAGGGTCATCTCTAACTTTGTCAGAGCACCCCCATCCACAGTGGGCTTGGACACTGTGGAGCTGGAGGCATGGAAAAGTGATGTTTCCAGTTCAGCCTACCTTCCAGTGCTCTCCTCTGTAAAGCCCCCTGTGACACCGGTTGTGGAGGACAACAAGATTACTCCACCTGACCCTCCCCAAGATACCACTGCAGTTTTGGTCCCTCAATCTGAACAGTAACTTCCAGGGAGGTGGTAGAGCAGAACTAAGACATGCCTCAGCCCTCCCACACACACAACCATTGAAGCCCCTCCCCCTTCCTTCCTCTTCAGCAGGATAGAATGTTATGCCCCTGGTCTTGAAGAAAAAAACACACTAAAAAAATCCAAGATTTTGAAGGTCACCCCAGCCCTGTAAAAAATAGTTTTTTCTGCTTTGCAGAAAGGAAAAACATTGGGTGAGTTGAATGAGGAAGAAAAGGACTCAAATATTTCCATTATACCCTCTCAGAGGGACCCTTCCTCAGATCTGAAAGACTCTAACTCAGAAACCACTTCCTCCAGGAAAGAAAAGGGGGCATACTAGGTCTCAGTCATTGCAAGTAAAGGGGCACTCTTTGTGATGGGGAAGTGGCATGGCTTTTTTCCTTTTGCAGTATTACTGATGGAGGCCTTCACTGTTCTCATGCTTAACGTTAACAACTTGAAGTCCCAAAAGAAATGTACCACAACACTTTTTACTCTGAACCAGTGATTAGGGGATCTGTTCTTGTTACAGGACAGATAGAGGGCTATGGTACCCGATCAGGGTGCTGAAGCATAAGCAGACTTGATAGACCAATAGGCCTGCTCTGCTGGTGTCTAGTATGTTAGTATGTTAGGACACGTGACTAAAGACACAGTATGAACTATTCAGGGTAAAATCTGTGTGGACCAAGCGAGCATCATTTTGGTCCCTGGGGGATGCAGTGTGTGATGGGGTGGGCATTCTCTTTACCAGTTATGACTGGCATTTTGCAAGACTGGTAGATGTCCTTCTTGGCAAGCACTGATCATAGGTGCTATTTGCTGTGCAGCACCGAATCATCTGAAGTTACTCACCCCAGATGAAATCTGCTTGTACTGGACTTTTTAGGGAAATCAAGCCATGTTTAATTACCTCTAAAGTCATTATCTTGGGGGGAAGACATACTGTAACTGCCCCCTCACTCCCCAGATGCTGGCTTAAGGTAAGAAGTTGTATTGTGATTTCTCTTTTTTGAGTGATATGGTTTCAACAGCAGGCCTTACTGACGCATGTCACAGGCTGCACCAGCAGGGTGGTTGAACTTATCATAGGTGTAATCTAGCCTCCCAGATTGATTATTTGTTTATATCTCAGACCATACAGATCAACCCAAGTTCAAGTTATCAAATCTTCAGATCATCGGGCACTTTCTTGTACGTGCTCCATTGGTCCTTCACCATTACGGAATAAAGGGCCTTGGAGATTTAATACTGAATTATTACAGGAAGAGAGAACCCAACATAGGTGGAGGGATTTGTGGCAGGCCAGAAAGTCCCTCATCTATGCCTATGACACTATCTCTCAATGGTGGGAAGACTGTAAGCAAGATTTTCAAAAATGTTTTCAGTCAATTTCAGTGGCTAAAAGTATGGATGCTTATAAAAAATATTTAGGATTACGTTCTCTTCTACAGAGGCTCATTGACAGGTCTCAGAGAAGTTCTGCTGATTACTCTGATCAGATTCCTAGAGTAAAGACAGAGACATTTGCCCTTCAATACAACAGGCTCAATCCCTTGTGCAGAAGGTACATCTTGTCACCCAGGGGAAACAATTGAAAATAGATGTTCCTGTGCCCTTCAAAGCTGGGATGGGCGTTACCTCCATACAGGACATGGTGACCATCACTGACCAATATCTAGCTGGCACTTTCTGTTCCCAGTCACAGAGTGAGTCTGATTCTGGTCTGGCTAATCTATGGATCCTGGAGTCAGTTCAGAAATCCCTGGTCCCCCCATTGGGTATCTGGGAAGTACAGTTACCCATCAAATCTTTAGCACTGAATACTGCCCCGGGTGAGGATGGCCTCTCTGAAGAATTTTATAAGTACCTTTTAGATGACCTTACCCCAACTTTGGTTGATTTATAATGAGATAGACAATACTCTCTTTGCACCCCCTGTATATTACTGGCTAATTAGATTTTTTTTTTTCATTCAAGAAGGATGACCACTCTTCATTATAAAACTGGAGGCCTATTAACCTGCTCAACTTTGCCTTCAAGATTCTTTCTAAAGTCCTGGCCAAAAGGGTGTAGAAAGCTGAGGAATGAGTTATATCAGCACATCACTCTTTTTCAGTAACAGGTCATACTGTTCAGGTTGTACTATTCAGCATAATCCCATTTCCTTGAAAGAAGTCTATGAATGGGGAAACATGGGACATCTGGATGGATATGTTTTATCTCTGGACCAGGAAAGAGCATTTGAAAGAGTGTCCTATGTTTTCCTCTTCAAAGTGCTTCACAGGTTTGGAATTCCAGACACATTTATAAACTGGGTACAGTGTTTATATAGTACAGTATAGTTGTTGCCTATCCTTTGATTAACAGGTGGCTCATAAAGAACTTGGTGATATAGAGAGGGGTATGGTGGGGATGACCCTCTTTTGTTTGTGCTTTGTTAATAATAATAAAAGTTTATTGTTTGACTTACAAAGTCATCAACAACATAAGGTAATCACATACAATACAATGCAATACAATATACATCAAACAAATATACTGTACATAAATTAGTACAACATAGACATATACAAGACAATCATTTTATCTAGAAAGCTCACTATTGCACAAGATTGTTTAATTTATAAAATGAATTAGTTGAATACCTAAGTATCTTTCTCTCTAATACGTAGCTTCACTGCCTTATTGTACTTAATTCAAATATGATCATCCTAATATTCTTACTCAGAGGCATCACACCAGTACCTTCATTATTTGTTTCACTTTCCCCTATTGCAACAAAATAATTTGCTATTTTCTCAATGGTCAGTCTATCTGCCACGTGTAACAATATTGTGATTAACATAGATTTGTCAGGCTGATACATACTTATATTACAATCTCTTAACCAATACAGCCTCTCTTTGGTGTAATAAGTGCAGGACCAAAGAACATGAATCAGATCCTCTCTGCCCCAACTGAGCAGTCACACATTTCAGAAATAATTTTGTCTTTGCTATATCTACACAGCAAGACATTACTAGGAAATTGCTCAAATCTGTATTTAGCAAATGCAGATCTCAGGTTATTGTTAGTCAATCTGTCTAAATATGGTTTATAACCAAACCAAAAGTTATTCTTACTAAACCATTTAGAATATCCAGAAACAGAAATGGCATTTAGATCTTCATTATTCCAATAATTCTGGATCTTTCTCCTTATATATTTACTATATTTCAGGCTCAAAATAATACCCCTGTCAACTGCCTTTTTCATATTAGTTAACGAATAATTGCCAAGGAGTATTGTAATCTTAGAGAACCAAAATATAGCCCAATAACCCAAATTAAACCAATAAAGCTTTTCATTATAACATATTTTTGTCAGCTTATCGTCAGGGGATTTAGTAAGCTTGATCCAATAATTCCATTTTCTGGCATCCATTTTTGCCCTTATATTAGTAAGACCTAATTCTGAATGTAAATAAGCAGAGGGACATGAATGCCCCAGTCTGAGCAATCGCCTTACGTTTTTATATAGAGGTGGCATCAAAAGATCAAGCTTATTACTTTCCAAGTCCCAAACCTCACTAGCATAAGTAGTTGTATTTCCAGTTTTGCTTGAAAAGCCTTGATAAGAGGCTTAACTATATGTCCACATCTGGATGGATATGTTTTATCTCTGGACCAGAAAATAGCATTTGAAAGAGTGTCCCATGTTTTCCTCTTCAAAGTACTTCATGCATATGGAATTCCAGACACATTTATAAATTGGATACAGTGTTTCTATAGTATAGTGGTTGCCTATCCTTTGATTAACAGGTGGCTCATAAAGAACTTGGTGATATAGAGAGGGGTATGGTGGGGACGGCCCTCTTTTGTTTGTGTTTTGTATAAACCCTTTGTTTTGATCAATTCAAGCGTGTGAGGATATAGACGAGATGAACATCAAGGATGCCCAGATGTATTTAAAAGCCATCTCTTATGCAGACAATGTCACTCTTTTTTAAAGGATGTTTCAGCTGGCCTGTCTTGGAGAGAGTGGTTAGGAATTTTTCCACTTCATCTGGCTCAGTTATTAACTGGATGAAAAGTAGGGGAATTGGGGTTTGGTACCTTTAAGGATGCTTAGAAACTCCTATAACCCAGGTATCGGTGTCAGGTGATTCTTTAGACCTGCTTTGAGTGGAACTTGGAAGGGCTAATGCAGCTCTCCCAAACTGGGAGGGTCGCCTGCAGGCTGCTTCTGTACAGGTCCAGAGGTGGAGAACCTAACAAATTAAAGAAAATATGTATTTCCTTGATTGAGTCACTGTTATTACCCACATTTTTGTATTTAAGTTATGTCTACCCACACCTCCTTTGATTTTGGAAACACAGTTGTATAGTTTGTTTTTTATGTTTCTTTGGGTCAGCCGTTTTAACCCCCTTAAAGAGGGTGATGACTCATTTGGCTATAAAAGAGGGTGCCATTGGGATATTGAACTCGGTATTTTTAGCTTTACTTTCCAGAGAGTTCTGCGACATGAGGCCAGATTTTGGGCCCCCTGACTTTCTGAGTGGTTGGGACCCATTTTTCCAAGATGGGAGGTTGATAGAATCCAGTTACCCAAGATGGGTGCTGTGACAGGGGGAAGCCTTTTTGAAACTCAAGCTGTGGACCATTTCTCCTACCCTGACTGAATCTATGCCATGGAAGCAACTTTTTATGCACATGATGTCCACAAATGTTTTGGTCACCCCAGTTATCCTAGGGCATCCTGAGGGTTGGGACTCTGTGGTGTTGGCCCATCTAGTAAATAAATGTATCCCAGTGCAAATGTGGAATTTGATGTGGCTGAGTACTCAAGGGTGATTCAAGGTCAAGAACTCCTTAAAGCACAAGAGTGTTGATAAAAGGTATTATCCCCAGCCTGGCTGTGCCTTAATTCTTGAAACCCAAGCTCACCTGTTTCTTGAGTGTCCCCATGTACAATTGTTTTGGGATTTCTTTGTAGATTTTTGTAAACTTCTCCAATTTTGAGGCCTCTTGCTTGAAGAACTGGTCTTAGGCCTGATTTTCCCTGTCTGGCAGGTGTTTGATGTTCCTACTTTGATTGCATTGTTTGCCATTTTAAAATTTTACACCTGGAAATCCAGATGTGCCCTTATTCTCCAGCAGAAACAAGTGACATATCAGAAACTGCTTATGTCTTTACAACAAGCATTGTATATAATATATTTAAAGGATGTCATTTCCATTACTAAGAAAACATTGGCCTCATATTGGAAAGGCTTTTTATTAAAATTACTTGGTGTTGCACTGTGATAGATTGGTAAGGTATTTTTTAATACCTGGTGTGGTGGGGGCTGTGTCATGATGTGAGTTTCTTGGTTTTTTTTTTTGCTGTTGTTCATTTGTTTGTTTTTCTTTCTCCTTTTATTGAGGAATATATAGTTTTTCTTGTGATTTATTTCAGTTGTTTTGTAATCGTTGCTTTATTTGAATGACTTGCTTGTTTCATTTTTGTACTGTTACATGTTTTCATGTATCTTTCAATAAAAAAATACCCCTACTGTTTTCAAGAAGTGCGATGGGATCTTTAACATCCACCTGAACAACCACCAGAATAGGCAAATGGAGCCCTGGTTTAATGTCTCATCCTAAAGATGACACTTCAGGAGTACAGCACCTCCCTCATGCTGCACTACAATTTCAGTATTAAGTTCTACTCCAAGTTCCTGGAGTAAGGCTAGAACCCACAACCTTCTGATCTTCCAGTCTCAGAGACAAATTGGTAACCTGCTGAGCCACTACTGATTAAATATTTTGGTACAGTGCCATGCTGTTCACCATCAGAACCATATGGTAGCACTATACTAATACATTGACAGTGTGACTCTAGCATGTACATTCAACAGGTAACTTCAGCAGAAGAGATTTTTAGAAACTGTGAATGGTGACTATCTTTAATGATATGACTCACTAATTACAAAATTAGCATTAAAAGCTGTTTTAACAATAGATGAGAAAACTAAAAATACACAGCATGAATCTTAGGATGTCAGAAATACATTTTTGGTAAAACACTATATGATATTAATGTTTTCTCAACTTACAGAGACTGCTGCTTTCAGTACCCATCATAAAGACATATACTGTAGTCTTGGTTGACCCTCTCTGGATGGGAAGAGGCTCATGCATTGGGTTTCTAATCTCTATAAACTGATCTAATGTTGTTCCAAGTAATCTATCATTTCTCTTCCCTCCTTGCTTTTTACTCCTCCTCTTCACTGAGAAGTTCCAGTTGCCATTCTTTTCAGACTCATTGATATATAAACAAGCTACTGGGCAAACTGTTTTCTCTAGGAAAACGCCTACCATGTGAAATAATCTCCTTCTTTTGACCTGTTCTATTAAATCTCCCTTCAGAACAGACAAAGCCAAGCTGCTATTGCATGATCTAATTTGTTTAACTCTTTTGTTATTAGTCTATTTAAGCCATAAGACTTGACAGGGTGTACATTGTGGTGGGATAGTAGCATACCTTGGGTGTGTTGTAAGGCATGAGACATCACTGAGTGCCTTTGACCACCCAGCTGTTATCCCTCCACAAACCACACTCTGTAGTGTCTTATTACGATTATAGAATGGGCCCAAGATATTGGGAGGGGGTAAACATGCACAAAATAAAATAATGTTAAACATTTTAATTTGTTTTTAGTAAGTTCATCCAGCACATCCTAGCATTTGAATACCATCTCAATTTCAATTATTATGCAAAGTAAAATATATATTTTTTTAAATTATCCCTTAAACCTTCGGCTTACCTAATCAACCCTATTTACCAGTTTCCTCACATTTCCTCATTCTTCTTTATATTATTTCCTCCCTTTTCCCCCACTTTTTTTCTTTTCTGTCTTTCTTGCATTCAGTAGATGGACTGTTTACTATGAATGGAATTCAAGAATTCAAATCTCTGCTCAGTTCTACTTGCAAAATGCTCGTCCCCACAGTCACACAACAGAAGGCCTCAGATATAACCAGGGTGTTTATTTTATATATAGCAGTTTAAAATTGCAGACATTTCCCTGGTAAGCAGGCAAGGCTAGAAATAGGGTTGTTCATGGTCAGCAAAGAAACACCAGAAATTAAAAATGAAAATACTGTAGTGCTTCTTTTTTTAATTTATGCATGTGTGTGCAAGAAGAGGATTATGAGGGCAAATAACATGAAATGATTATTTTTTTTAATTAAAGGCAGTTTTATTTTAGGGCCTAGTTGAAAGTTTTTAGTAAAGAAAGGTGACAGACAGGTTTGTGATGACAATCAGGGATGTGTATTGATTCAGTTGTGAAGAGGCTGCTGGATCTTTATCCGATGTTGTTTTGCTGAGATAACAGCACAGGTAAAGACAGCCCTCAACCAACAGAGTTTCAAGATTTTTGAAACCCATTTTATCATGTTATTTGTATAAGGTGTTTGCTCAGTGTTCATCTTTAATTATTTAATTGAATTGCACTTCATTTGAATATATTTGCTTCATAATTATGTAGTAATTTATAAATTATCTATGTAATTGCTTTTGATTCCTTTCTTGCTGTTCCCATTTCACTGGGCACACACATGGATATGAGTTGTTTCCAGGTCAGTGTGACTTTCCTGGTCAAATTTAAAATACATTAATCAAATATTATCAAATGCAATATTATGTGAAAAATGTAATTTACTTATGAAGATGAAGTCCCATCATTAACTCACTATGGCAAACTCAATCATGGTATTGTACTCCCTGGAGGAAAGGAGAGAGGGGGGAGGGGGGCATGATTGGGACCTTCAAGTACTTGAAAGGGATAAATAAGGTAGATAAGGAGGGTCTCTTTAAGCTAAGTGGCAACCATAACATGAGGGGGCACAGTGTTTAGCTGGGGGAGGTTAGGAGGAAGGTCAGGAAACACCACTTCGCAGAGAGGGTGGTGGACACTTCGAATGCACTGCCCGAAGAGGTGTGTGGACCCCACAATATGAGCAGACTTGATAGACCAAATGGCCTTCTTCTGCTGGCTTCTTCATAAGTTCATATGTTGCTATTGATTTGATCATGTGAATTAAGGCTCAACAGCAATATACTACTAAAATAAAACAAAAATCCAAATAAGTTGTAGAATTCAAAACAGGACTGCCAAGTGCAGAAGAGGGCTACATCATGGAATTTGCCTATAAGGGTTAGAGGCCAAATGGCTCCATTTAATTATAGAAATAGTGCTAACAGCATACTCTCTGTACTTCTTAGAAAAAATATGCCTTTGTCTTACCAATGAATTTCAAAAAAGAGAACTCATTAGTTTTCCTTGGCAGATAGTTTAGAGGGAAAAATTGGTAGACAACATTAAGGATCAGTTTTCAAGTCTTCAGAAAACTCTGCTTTCTGCACACATAACTGCTTACCATTTCCATGAGGCCTCTATTTTAATGAGAAAGAAATAATAAGTGGTCTGTGAAGTCAGCTACTGAAATGCAACATGCATTTACCTAATTAGAGTGAACAGCTCCACCCCTTTTGCACAGAATCACTTCATATGCCAAAATATTTTGGACAATTAATGCAAGCAGAATAATTTATCATGAAAATCTTAGTCTGTAGTTTTTAATTGGAAGCTGTTTTAACCCACTTCTTCTTGTAACTCCATATGCAGTGCAAATCATCCATTGCTGGTTTTGTCTGTTTTGCTCATTTAAATCTGATAAGACCTTGGGCCAAATATGCGTTTACAAGGGTGACCAGAACATACAACAAATGCACAAAACATGTATGCAACAGATGAAACAACCATGTAAATATACAGTTATACAGACTAATCAGTCTATTCAGAAAGCATTTACATTGGCAATTAGCAATGAGATTAATAGTTTTTTTTTTTAAGCATGTCTTAACCTGAAACAAAATGGCTGCATAGGTGAAAATGAGTTAGGGAACTTTCCATGAAAAATGAAGCATTCTTAGAATATATTTTATCTGAAAGTGGATAGCATTATGATGAACTGTGTAGGTAATACTTATAAGACAAAAATGAATATTGTAACATTTAAAGCATTCTGATACTTACAGTTATACACATCATTCTAGACAAATCTCTGTTTACAGGAGCCATGCATAGAATGTTATATTAGGAAAATACAGTGTTGGTTTAAAATTGTTGTTTTTTGTCAGCCCATTGGCACAGAGGCATGGCTGCTGTCTGTGATGCCAATGACCTGGGTGCAGAAACGGATCCGGAAGTCAGAGGGCCCACCAGGGGGAGCAGGATAGAGCATCTGCTAAACTGCTATCCTACTCTGGGGGGAGGTGGGGTTGAGTGCCCAACACAATGCGGATCCCTAGCAGAGGCCAGGAGTACTACAGTGATCAGTGCCAGCATGTACGGGGAGGTGGGGCAGGGTGGACACAGGCCATCATTGCACACCCCTGCCCCCAAGGGAATCACAGCACCAAACAATGCCGGCCCCCATTAATGAGCCAGCTCCAGTGCCATCCCCTCTGACCACCAAAGTCCGCCACTGGCAAACCCACTCGGAGAGGGGGAAAAGCTCCGAGTATGAAGCAGCAGGTTGCCAGAGCCTGGTGAGCCCATTTACAGGGTTAGGGGATGCCTGGCAACAAAAGAAAAAAGAATATCATTGTTTTTTACCAGCATTTGCAATCTGGATAATGAAGCACTCATAAAACTGAACGTAGTATGAGATATTTTGCATGCTGTTGCAGTAAAGTCAAAATTAAACTGGACAGAGTTCATCCTACTAAGGTACTGGGGCAGCAGTTTGCTGCACACATTTTGGGGCATTTAAACTAGCAGGGTGGAGACTGGGACTATTATCATCTATAAAGAGAACACAGGGTGAGGGACACCTAGCTAGCACACCCCAGCCAGTTATGGTAATCAGAGGGAAAGCGGAAATATAGATAAGGTTGTTGAAAAGAACATACCTTAAAGACAAGGGAGGTAACAAAGGTAACATAATATAGGGAATGAGTATGGTATGCCTGGTCAGAGGAGCAGCAAACTGAGTGAGTTTCAGGCAGTGGTAGCAAAGGCTAGAGATGTGCCTATTAGCCATAATGCAGGATTTTAAATAAGCTGAAAAAATTGATTAGCAGTTTGATGAGTTATAGTGCTAATCAGTTGTTGAAATGCATACCAATTGGCACATATTGATTAGTAAAGTTTTTAAAAATTATATTGTTTTATTAATGTTGTGTACTGTGTCATGAAGTCACTCAAAAAATGATTAGCAGTCTTCTGCTAAGCATTTCTGAAAATGTTTAGCACTACACCCTGTTTTGCTTAATGTTTTGCCATGCTATACCAGCTATGTAATACCCTTTATAGTGGAAACATGAACAAGAGTAAACAATGGAGAGAAAACAGAATGCAAAGCTCACAACTGTATAACTGCAAGCTTCAGCATTGGCTGCCCACTAAAAAAGTCCTGCAAACAAACAAAAGCCTGCACTAGAGCAAATACTGGACAGTTCAAACTTTCAAACAACAATTAATTTGTTTATTAACAAAACAGCATAAAGGTACTTGTTACCATGTAAGAATTACCAAGCTCTTTGGCGCTTCGGACCACCCAGGTTCTTTCTCAGGGGGTTGAGCTACAGATGGTTATATTGAGTTAAATACCAAGATTTTAAAGAGGTGCACACAGTCATATAATTACAGCCATTGTAACATTATAGTATAGTATAGTATAGTATAGTATAGTATAGTATAGGTACAGTATAGTATAGTATAGTATAGTATAGGTACAGTATAGTATAGTATAGTATAGTGATACCTTGCTTATACTAAGATGGAGATTATTTCTAAAATCTTGGCAATGTCATTAGAATGACTGATGCCCATTCTCATAGTTTTGACCAGAATGGCTTCATCAAATGCTGAAAATTAGGAAGCAATATTAGACAAGAAGTCAACATCATTACAGCAGGGCATTGGGTTCCAGGAGAGTAGCTGCTCCACATTTCTCTGGCATGTTGGAAATCAGGAGAAGTTTGGTCCCTTTCGGTAGAGGCCCATTGATGTGGAATATCCGCTTCCAAGATTCAGGTAGCACCTTGGAAAATAGGGATGAAAAAGTCCTTAAAGGGGCCCCTAAATGCTCAGAGGCAGCACATCATGCTGCCATGCCAGAGATCCAGGTTTGAGAGCCAGAGATTGGGCAGTCAGGCTGGGTCCTTGGCTAGGAGGGAGTGTGGTGGCAGGTGTACTGCCACAGTGACTGCTGGTGCAGGGCCCAGAAGCTTGCTAAGGACACACTGTGTGTGCATGCTGCACCACACCATGGGAGTGGAGGACAAATTGGAAGGGAAACAACCAATTAGGGAGAAAATAGGGTAAACACCCAATACAGTACCATCCAAATGGTGGTCATTGGCACTCTTGGGCCCCACGTGTCATTGACCCCTCATTAGAGGGATGATGTAGATAGTGGTTGATCGGGCTGGGAGGTCACTGTAGGGGTGTGTGTGTGTGTGTGTGTGTGTGTGTGTGTGTGTGTGTGTGTACCATAATGGTATCTCTGACCTGTTTCCCAGGTAGATTGGTACTGCTTGAGAAAAAAACTTGATTAAAAAAATTATCTTAATGATCTGACATGTTAGAATTTTTTTAAACAATTTATGGCTCCTTTCATTATAAATACTAATGTATTTAATTATGTATCAATGCATTTAAAAATATGTTTTGCCTGTGGCCTGAGTCTTGAATTACAGTCTGGTTACAAATTATATTTGGTCCTTAAAAGGGCACTATTAACCCTTTTTGCATCATACTATTTCTAGTTGAAAACACAGATTTTATGATTGCTTACATTCTTAATAATTTACTGGTGGTGCTGGCTGTTTAATCTGCCTCCATTCATTGTAGAACTGAAATGCATGCTAATGGTGTAATTATACTTAACCTTGTTTTATTTTAAATTCTTGATCTACTTTTGTTTTATACTTTAACATTAGGAACACCCTCAAACAAAGTAGCCACTCATGGTGCAATAGTCTTCTCAACTCTCATTGCATCTTGAGTGGTTAGACTGTGCTGGACATGTTCCCAAGTCCAGGAAAGATGTAGTGCAAGTTGATTAAGAAATATAAACAAACACATTTTGGTGTGGTAACATCAGCATGGTAGGCAGTCTGTTTCTCAATTTTGAAAAGAAAAAATGGATCAGAATCAAACTACCAGCTATATCAGCACATTCTATAGAATGTGAACAATCATAAAATGTGTATTTTAAACGAGGGACAGTTTGAGGCCTAAGGGGGCTTGACAGTGTCTCTTTAACACTTAAACCCCAGCTGCAGCCTAGATGACCTTCTATCAGTTCAGAAATCTATCTTTTGATTTTAAAGTCTAAAATAGTCCCCACATTTATTTAAATATTTATTTAAGACTAGATTATGTCAATTCAGTTGTATTTGGTGTTCCAAACCCCCAGCTGTACTAACTCTCTGGCCTACACTATAGTGACTCATTTACTGGCAGGTATTAAGAAATGTGAATTGCATATATACATCCCCATCAGTTTTAGGTACACAATGGATAACTGAACTATATATTTATCTTAAGGTTTTACTTGTTTCTGAGTGTCTCTTCAGACTACCAGCATGCACTTTACAGGCGTTTCAGGCTGTTATGGATCAGTTCAAAAATTCTACTCTTGTAGAAATTGTATATGTCTTCTGAGCTTACTTCAACCACCACAGGCTTTACATTTCTTGTTTATAGCTCAGATCAAAATTTATACTCCAAGGTTTATCCTCCAAGATTATCCTAGCAACAATACAATCATTATTCTGTGCTTATGGATCAGTTGTACAAATAGTCTGCTATGATATGTTCTGTTAGGGGCTGTGTCTTCCACTGTGATGTTTCAATCCTATATAATCATTGCATTACCTTTAGCATACTCCAACTGATTTTTAGTGGAAAACATAAAACTTACCTGAAATCTCTCCTTTCTAATGTGGTCTGTGAGGCATTTTCAAAACTTACATCATGTGACTGATGAACTTAACAAGACATTACAGCATAAACTTTATTTTAAAACAACTTAGTTTTAAATATTTTCTGCATATTTACATAGCTATTTTCTAATTCAAAGTCATTTTTAATACTAAGGCATAAGTCCAATAACACACTCATGGGTGCTGCATTAATTGAGCTAGGGAACTCCCCTTGTACAAGCTGTGTTTATTTTTCCAAACAATGCACAAACCACTGTGTGTTATTTTTATATACAATGGAGAAGGAAGGAAAGGAGGGAGGAGGGAGGGAGGAAGGAAGGAAAGAAAAAAGGAAGGAAAGAAGGGAGGGAAGGAACAATCATAAAATGTGAAACAGATTCATAATTACAGATGTTTGTGCAATCACATTCTTTTTTCTTTTTTTGCTTTAAATTTGTTTTGTTTTCCACAAAGTTTTAAAACATATAATCGCATTCTGAAAATGTATTATTTCAAATTAACGTGTTTTAGCATTTTGTAATGGCTTTAAGCTAAACAAATAAAATTATTGAATTACATTACATTACTGTATGCATTTGCCCTGAGTAAAAAAGCAGGCATGTGGAAGCTGTAAAAACAGTTGAGTTCAGCAAAATAAAACAACAGTGGTGAATGAATGAATGCATGCATGAATGAATGAATGAAATCTTTATTTATAATGCACCTTTCTAAAACCATGGTACTATAAAGCACTTTAAAAATTGGTAATGCAAATTAAACAGCAGTGGTACTATGAGACAGCTATATAAGTAAATCATCCAAATTATTAAAAGCAGAGGTGATGAGTCAGTTCAAATAATAGATAACACAAATTATTAAAACCAGTGATACCATAAAGCAGGTCTAAAGACAGATAATACACATTCATAAAAGCAGTGGTGCAATACTGTAAGCAGGGAAGCAGGCTTACCACTGTCACAGGATGTGACAGTCACCCAGGGCAAAACATTGTCCCAATGATGCAGACTGTTACATTGAGGGCCACTTGAACTAAGAGCCCATATATTACAACAGTTCTCAGAGTCTCAGCATAAAATGCATGGAGAATGTAGGCTGATCACTTGAACATACAGGGCACCAAAAGGTATAGATAGCGGCCAGCTTGGTGGTGATGGCTCCTCTTCAATGCCAGCACCCCTCAGGACCACACTGTATTAAGTTCAGAATGGAAAGCGCAGTCCGACAGAACCAGTGTGCTATAGAAGCTGAATATGAGTGCTGCCCTGAGAAGAGACAGAGAAGCAGACCAGTACCAGTACCAGACAGCCCCAAGATGTCTCAGTCGGTGGTTAACTGGGTATGCAGAGGTACCCTGCTACTCAAACTTAGTCAAAATAAGGAGGAAGCACCCTTTAGCCCCATTATAATGCCAGTTAAGACCCCCAAGTGCAATCTATTTAGGTAGGTGAATATTGGAACCAGTGATGTCAACAGATGCACCGAGACAAATTATGCAGGAGTAACTGGCAGAAAGAATTTGGATTTATATTACATTCAGTTCTGTCTTCCAAATAGTCCAGGAGGAAAAGGATTCTTGAGGAAAAGCCAGGAGGAGCAGCAGATAGATTACTAACCCTTTTGATCATCAAGGTGGTGCTAATTGCTGTCCTGAGATAGGAGCATCCAGATACTTTGTCCAAAGTTCTTTAATGTCACGGACTTTGAAATGTCTGTATTAAAGGATTAACGTTTGTACTGACTTGTAGCTTTAATTGGTTTAACGCATATATAGACTTCAGCAAATTTATGAGGACTTAGCACCCAAAGTGTTTTTTCACTAATATGTGAAGACCAAATGTACAGGGGAAGGGGAGGCATTGCCTGGTACAAATGTTACTGTGGATGATCCAGATTTAATAGTCTACTCAGATGATAGTGCTACTGGAGATTCTTAATCCTGTGACTAAAGTAATGTGTTTCAGCCCAAATCCACTTTTATCCCCCCAACCCCACAATTAGCGTCTTTCTTAAAGCCTGCAAGCAGGATTTACAGAAGTTGGCAGAGGGCAATTGCAAACTTTCCTTTGGTAATATCAGCACTGAAGAATTTAAGGCTCTCGAATCCCTTGAAAAACTCTGCCATTGCAATTAGACAGGTAGATCAGGGTGGTAGTGTTGTCATGCTCAATACTGCTGATTACAAAGTGGGAGTCCAAACACAATTGAGTAATAGAACATTTTATGTACCATTATCTAGTGGTCCAACTATGTCATTCAAAAACCAAACTGATGCATATCATCATGCCACATTTGTGTCTGATATTATTGATGAGGATGTCAAAAGCTTCCTCACTACGGCACACCCTACCACCTCACCATCTATACATTGCTCAAAGTTCATAAAAGCCTTGAAAAAAAACAGGCTATCCTATCATTTTGGGCATTGGGTCAGTTACCAAGCCCTTGTCTCAATATATTTATTGGATTATTAAACCTTTCATGTTCAACCTATGTTCCTAAATCAAGGATACTGTGCAGACTCTCACTCTATCGTGGGATCTCCATGCCAAGGATGGTGACATGTTAATAACACTTGATGTGGAATTCTTGTATACCAACATCCCTCATGAGGGGAGTTTTCAGGCCTTTAAGTATTTTTTGGATCAACATCCTTCCACCGACTGAATTCCTAACTCAACTAGCACAATTTGTGTTAGAGTGCAATTCATTCAGCACTGCAATGAGTGCAACTTTTGCATCTAAGTTTGCTAACCTCTGCATGGGGCTTTGGGAAGAGACATATCTCTGTAATCCTAACAACAATATCTTCCTTGACAAAATAGCTCTGTGGAAGAGGTACATCGATAATTGCTTAAAGTACCAGTGCAATCAAAAATGTTTTTCCAAAAAAGCTAGTTTCAGCTACCATTAAGAAACATATTAGCATACCTGTCAAATGTACTTAACCAGATACCTCCTATGCTGTGCACCATAAGTCTTTCTTTTTAATTTTTTAATACTAACCCTTCCCAGGTCTACAATGCTAATTTTATGCAAAATCCAGTGGCCATTTTTTTTCTTGAGAACAAATTCAATTAAACATTTTAAAATACTTAGATTTTGATGGAATTAGAAAATTGTACCACCAAATAAAACTGGAAGGTGCCTAAAATATTTTATAGTGGAAAAAGGTAGAGTCAAATATTTTGCCCAGTTTCATTGCAAGAAGGCAGCAGCAAAGGCAAACAAGATGCTGGGATGCATAGCTAGGGGGAGAAGTAGTAGGAGAGAGGAGGTTATACTGCCCTTGTTGAGGTCACTGGTAAGGCTGCATCTAGAGTATGGAGTTTAGTACTGGTGCCCACACCTCAAAAAGGACATTAACCTGCTGGAGAAGGTACAGAAGAGGGCTACAAAGATGATAGCCAGTCAGCAGGGCAAGGCATATGAGGAGAGGTTGAGGGCACTGAACATGTACTCCCTGGAAGACAGCAGAGAGAGAGAGAGAGAACATGATTTGGACATTCAAGTACTTGAAAGAGATAAATAAGGTTGATAAGGAGAGTCTCTTTAAGCTGAGTGGCAACCATATCGCAAGGGGGCACAGTCTTAAGCTGGAGGGTGGAAGGCTTAGGATGGAGGTCAGGAAGCACTTCTTCATTGAGAAGGTGGTGGACACTTGGAATGCACTGCTGGAAGAGGTCATCTCATTGAAGACAGTGGGCAGCTTTAAGAGAGGCTACGATAGGTATAGGGGGAAGGTAAGAATCATGAGTAGGGAGGATGGGAGGAGTGCGGAGGGAGGGCAGGGACATTTGCTCAAGCTGCGGACCCTGCAATACAAGCAGACTTGATAGACCAAATGGCCTTCTTCTGCTGGCTTCTTTGTATGTTCATATGCATGTTCATATTGCACTGCTGCTTTAATGGTTTGGCAAGGCTCAATGCAGAAGCTGCAGCAGTTTGTGGATTACCTGGAATACACCAATCCCCACCTACATGTTTCAGTTTCCACAAGATACTCCCACATTTCTTTCCTAGACATATGCATCATAAAAAAATCTGTGAGCATGGGGTGAACACTATTCTCTGTCACAGTTCAATGGACCATAACATGGTCTCATTGGTTACTTCTTGCCACCCAGGCCGTACTATCAAGGAAATTTCAGCAGGTCAGTTTATCAGAGTTTGTTGGAACTGCAGTACCCAAACAGCATTTGAAACCAATGCTGAGATCTTAAGTCAGAGATTTGTTGAGAGAAGTACAGCAGTTTTGATATCAACAGGGCATGGTCTCGGGCAGCACCCACTGACAGGGAAACTGTTTTGGCAGTAAGACCCCGAGGGAGAACTATCCTAACAAGCTTAATTTTGTTAAAACTTACAGTACTGAAGCAGACCAGGCACAGGGGACCATTAGAAAGAACTGGCCCATTTTGTAAACAGAACCCAAACTAAGACAATAGGTTTCAGAGTGTCCACATATGCTGTACCACTGACCCAAGAACATCAGTGACCATGTCACCCATAGTCTACTACCTATGCAGAAACTTACAACATTGTTGCCATCTTTCCCATCTGGTTGCCATGAATATCACAGCTGCAAGTACTGCAAAGTTATTAGCAGTAAACAGACATTTGTTAACTCAAGCAATGGTGAGGTTTTGGTATAAAAATATTTATCAAATTGTAATTCAAAATATGTTGTATATGTTGGAAATTGTTCCTGTGTAGCCTACCGTGTAGACAGAACAAAATGAAAGCTTAGGAAAAGGGTGGGAGATCATATGAGGGCAATAACTAACCATAACATGGACTATGTGACTGCCAAACACTCATTGAATCCTCACAATTTAGGCCCACATAATTGGAATTTTGTGGGCATCGAAAAAGTGAGGGTGAGCTTGCGTGTTGGGGATGTGGACCTCCATCACGCATGCAGAGAACAATTCAAGATATTTAAATGGATAGTTGCTGTTCCACCCAATTGGAATACTGCCATTCCTGTAGGATCTTGACTACATTACTGCTTGCCTGTATCAAGACATGTCTTACTTTTACTTTAACTTTTGTTTACCGGGTATTAGTATGAAATCAGCATGGCTTATTAAGTTATATAGGTTAATTGCTACCAGTCTGTGTCTTAATGGGGTGGATGAGATTTCTCTGCCGGCTAACTGTTCACTCTGTTATCGAGTATTCCATATATCTATAAGGCTGTAGGAATTTTGAGCTGAATGATGCACATTTTATGTTTTATACTGGTGTTTGATCAGTCATTTTAATAGATGTTTGTGTCTCTAACATTTTTTTTTGTATAGCACCTTTTATGTTTTATTATGTTACTTCATTGTTTAGCACCAATTAACTCCATACACATGATCCAGCAATGTAACTGGCCCTTAAAGTGATATTACTATTTAAGGGCTACCTGCTGGTATCATACTGACCTCTTGTGAAAGTGCATTGGCACGAAACACTGAGGTGTGTCAGCTGAACTTGTATAGTTGCACTGTTGCTGTCTTTGATCAGCATTCTTAAAACTGAACAGAAATAGCCTTCTTGTGTTTAGAGGAATCCTTCTCTGAAGCTTCAATTTGACAAGAGTGAGTGTATGTGGTTTTCTTTTCATATTTTGTATATTCAGTGTTAATAGCTCTTGCTGTAGCTGAAGTTTCTGTCAATCAATGTGTTGAATGATTGTTTTCCAAAAGATATTCCAAAGCTAATTTCAAATAGATATTACACACAAGGCAGACACCTGATGATATCAATTTCGAAATAGTTCTGTTCCAAAAGCTTTCCTGGATAATATGTATAAAAATGTTGACGGTAATCCAGGCCTAAGCAGAAGAAAAAAGAACAAAACTAAGCCTAAAAAAGAGACACCCACAGTTAGTAAATGTCTATAACAGCCATCTTGGTTCCAGCCATATTTACAATAAAAGAAAAAAAGGGTATATTATTTTGTGTATGTTTTAACAGGGTATAAAATGATTACTATGCAGTGTTATCTACACAGTATAAAAACATTGTTTTGCAATCTATATGTTAACTCTCCAGGATCTGTTTTCTTCATTTAGGTCACAAGGTGTCATAGTGTGAGGTTACGAACCCAGAGATTTCCACAACTCTAATGGAATCCATTCACCTATTGTGTTTTTCTGCTATTTCAGTGCAGTGGAGCCCATGTTTAATGGACACCTACAGTATGTGACAGATAACTAGTTTTACCAGATGAATCCTGTTGCCAACATCCCAGCTGACTGAGCTTCATTAACACAGAGTGGCCTTCAAAGGAAATCAGATTATATAAATAAAGAATCCACAAAATTAAAGTTAAAAATAAATTTGTCAAAAACAAAGATAGTAGTTTTTGGAAGAAACAATGCAGGTGTTTATCAAAATAAAATAAAAGGAATTTGGAAACTAGGGAACAAAAAGTAGAAGTAGTAAAATCATATGTTTACTTAGGCATAGAATTTAGTGCAAACACTATGTGGAATGATCATTTTATCAAAACCTTAGAAAAACTAAAAAAAAACCAGCAATAGTACTGTCCAGATTCAATTTTAAATATGGTGGATTGAGTATAAGACCTCTTGTGGAAGTCATTAAAGTAAAGTACTGTATCAGGCACAGTTACAGTATGGGGCAGAAGTATGGGATATAACCAACCCAGAGCAGTTACCATACCTATGAATAAAATGCTGAGAAGAATTCTAGGGCTGGGTCCATCCTGCCCGGCACAATATATTAGAGCAGAACTGGGACTGGTAAACATAAATGCCAGTATAGAGACAAGAAAATTAAATTTCTGGCTAAAAATTACAAAGCATGAAACAGATAGACTGACTAGTTTATGTCTGCACAGAAGCATGAATGGCACAATAGGGGTATTGATAGAATGCTATGGTATGGGACAGTCATGAAACTTCTTGACAAACATAAATTTCAAGCCCTAATTAACTGTACAGCAAAAGGAGTTAGCATCAGTCTAAAATACAAAAAGTACATTACTAAAAAAGTCTCAAATTATTGCGAAAATAAGGATTTGGAACGTATTAGGAACTCAGCATATTCAAAATGGTTCACAAAGGGAAAGTCATTCACTTTGGAAAAAAAGAATTTAAAGAGCACCAATCAAACATTCCCCAAGTCCCCCTCTGGTAGCTTACCTGGAAATGACATACACAATCCAGGTTTCTGAATTTATTACTTCCCACTTTTTTATCATGGGATAGGATTGTAAATCCTCATATGGAGGAGGTGACTACCGTATCCCTTTCCCTTCCTGGTACACTTTCCTCATAGTTCCACCCATGTGCTGCTCCCAATGTTTAGACATTTCTCTAATATATAAGTGTGTAGAGTTTGGGAATGTGTTCTGTTAAATTCATTGGGCCAGATTCTAAATTACATGTACATTTTAAATATCTTAGAGGTCCACTGGGGTCAAATCAAAGCCACTGCTCAACTAACAAGGCTCTTGTTAGTTGGGCAGTGATCACATACTCCAGAAGACCTCTAAAATATATATAAAAATGTAATTTGAAATCTGTTCCCATTGGTATTAATAAAGCATGCCCCACACTTTATAAAAAAAGAACAGATACCATAACAGTAGATCTTTGTGAGACTCTCCTCCATTGAGCCGCACAACTGGAACTGAAAGTCGTCAGCATCAGTACTGCTCAGAAACATTTGCTAGCTAGGAGCTGCCCATGATGACATGCAATTTCAGCAAATATAAAACATGGGAGGCCCCACTGCTCCTTAGTTCCTGACAAGCTCAGAGGGCCTCTTACAGTGAGGACCCAGGACACCAGAACAGTACCAGGCACACACGAAGAGGCATGGGACTGGACAACAACAGGCATAAGGCACTTATGGACACCTCCAGACAAGGCAGCGGACAACTGCCAACAAACACCTAATGATGAAAAGGGGAAGGAGGGTGGGTGCGCTGTGGCCCAATATAGGAAATTATCTTGAAGATCTACTGTTGTGGTAAGTAACTATTCAATCTTCAGCAAGGATATCTCCTCCATAAGGCCATACCTTTGGAATGATTTCCAAACAGTACACAAGGTACCCAGGGAGGATGGCAGAACCTGATGTGCAATCAGTACTGAAGGCCTTGCAGAACAGCAAGACCAAAGTCATCATGTCTATGGGAGATGATATCTACACTGTAGTGCTTAGTGAAAGTATTCACAGTGCTTCATCGGGCAGCAGCACATATGTCAACTGCAGAAACATTGTGGAAGTAGGCAACAGAAGTAGCCATACCATGTGTAGAGTAGCCATGCACAGCACCAGGGAGTTCTTTATCATACTTCTTATAACAGAACTCAATACAGTGAGCCAGCCATTTGGATAGGCTCTGTTTAGTCACAAGGATGCCTTCTTTTCCAGGGGTGAATCAGATAAAGAGCTGAGAGGACGTTCTGCAGTCCTCAGCATGATTACAATAGAAACATAGCAGTCTGTGTACACGAAGTGTATGTAGCAATGCTTCATGTCTGTTAACATGCTCAGGATAATACACAGGAAGGTTTGGCGCACTCACCCCTTCTAAAATAAATACTCGAGCTGAAGATATTTAGTTCATAAACAATTTATTTCTGCAGCCTCAGCCCCGTGCTGATAAAAACTGCCAAGGAATACTGTTGGAGTAAAAAAAACTGGATTTTGATGCTGCACCACCATCCCAGTGCCCACTTCATTTGCTTTGAACACAGGAAGGTTTACAGCCTGAATTAAAGTGAAACCAGAGACCTCTTTTGGGAGAAATGTGGATTGGTTCTCAAGGACACCATGTCCTTGTGAAAAATCAGGGAAGGAGACTCTTGCATCAAAGCCTGAAGCTCACAGATTCTGCAAGCCAAAGTTATGGTGACCAAAAAATGATCTTCCATGAAAGGAAGCGCATTTCACAAGTCACAGCAGGCTCAAATGGAACCAGAGTCAATTTTCCAAGTATGAAATTAAGGTCCTAAGGCAGAACCAGTTTACAAATTGGCAGACACATGAACAAAATACCCTTGAGGAACATATGGGACACTTCCAGCTGTGCCACCATACACCCCTGATTCGGGGCATGGAAAGCGGAAACAACAGCCAAGTGCACCTTAATGGTTGAGTACTGCAAACGAGTCAGATAGATAGAGATAGGAGGTAGGCCAGTACAGTATTTACAGGACATGTAAACGGGCCCTCTAAATGGGAAGCACATCACGTAGAGAAACACTTCCATTTTAAAGAATAGGTGTATCTTGTGGAAGGCTTTATAGCTGCAAGTAAGGCATCAGCAACCTGGGGGGAACTCCAATATGGACAATGGCTACGTCTTCAGGAGCCATGCATGCAGATACAGGGACTGCAATTCTGGTTGGACCAGGGACCCCCTGTCCTGAAACAGTAAACATCAATAAAGGGGTAGCTGAGCAGGAGGCTCTACTGTCAGATGCTGCAGAAGTCTGAAGTGGCTATGATCTTCCTTTGACCAAAAATTGTTAAATGTTATTGACAAACTTGCTCTTATAAAAAACAAAGAATACAAACTAAACACTTGCAAAGGGTAAATGCTGATTTGATTAAACTAATAAAAACAAGGGGCACACTTTGGAAGCAATTTGAAAAATCAGATTTGAAGTGTGATTTAAATGCTTATCATAGATACAGGAATCTTAGCAAAGCCAAAGTAAGAAAAAGAATCCAAGCAAAAGTACTTTAAACTAGACTTTAGAACAAGACCTATACAGTGTTACGCAGTCTCTACTTCTCTGTATCCAGATTGTTTCACTGTCCTCACATGTAGTTGTCCTACTGCTTGGATATGCACATTTTGTATAACTACTAATGTTTTTACCTTGCTGCCTCATTGTTGGGGCCCAGATCGTGACTGATATTGGTCCTCATGGCTCAGTCCACTTGCCCGGTTACCAAAGATACATACATACATACATACATACAGACATACATACATACATACATAAAATAGAGAAGCGACTAAAAGACGTAGCCAATCCCAGAAATTTCTGGGACTTTTCTAAAGAATGTTACCACTCTGTTAAGCAAACAGAGATTAATAAAATAAAAGTTGGTGAAAACTTAATAAGTAACAACTGGAAAGTAGCAGAAAAGTTTAATTATTTCATTGTTAATATGATAGATTATAAAACTCAGATAAGCCAGACATGGTGTAAGTAGGGACTTGGACAGAAGGAAGCACCTTCAAAACATTTTTTTTTCAAAGTAACTGAAAAAGAGATTTATGACTTATTAGTGAAATTGGAATACAAAAAAAGGGGTGATGGCTTTTTGTCAAAAGTATTAAAATAGTGGCTGAGCAGATAACTAAACACATGGCTCATCTCTTTAATTTGTCACTTTGTACAAAGCAACTTCTAGATTGCTGGAAAACAGAGCTTAAATCTCACGCATGCGCAATAGCGGCATGTTCCTGTGCTTGCACGGGATCTCTGCTCCAAGACACTATTGCGCACGTGGGAGATTTAGGCACCACTTTTTAAGTGTATATTTTAGCTGTATTATGTCTTGTTTCTTGTTACAAGAGGCACAGTTCAATTTAGGGTGTTGAAATACTCAATTTAAGCAGCTTTGTTCATACGGCATGCTAAAAAATTGCACAGCATACATGCACTCTGTTACAGACGTGTATCTTTGGGATAGATGTGCTTCCAGAGGTTGGCTGACTTACGTTCGGGCCAGTCAGACAGAAAAATAATGCAAAATCATGGAAAGCAGGTATAAATATTACTTTTGAGACATGCAGGGCCATTTTACACTAGTAGTTTGTTTAGTGTGTGCCTTGGGGAACACTGCTACGAAATGACGAAAAACTTAGGAACAAAGCTGACAGTGTCCCTTTAAATGTTGCACAGCCTAATCAATCTGCCTAATAACATTTACTGTGTTTACTCCCTGTCTGGGTTGCCTCCACATACTGTGCTCCTCTCAGCCACCTGCTGCCATATATTTGCACAAAGTTGCTCTATTTTACACAGCCTAGCTGAATTTTTTGCACAGCCTAACCCATCTGACTCGATATTGTTTATTGCGGTTACTCCCTATTTGGCTGAACTTTACATTCTACTTTCCATTACTTTGTTTAGGTATCCTTAACCAACCTCAACTTGGTTTATTTATTCTCATTTCCAAAGCTCCACCATACAGCTACTCTCTATCTTCAACCTCATGGTCACCATGTTTCTTGCACTCCTCTGCCTTCTCCATTTCATCCCTCTCCTGCTCTCACTCCTTCCACTTCCACCCCATCCATCCAACCTGCCTTCCCTCCTTTCCCCCTCCACACCTACCCTCTCCCTACCCCCCCCCACACACACACATCTTACTCATCCTGGTCTAGGAGCAAGTGTCCAGTAGCACATTGTACATTGTCTGAATACTTGCCTGCACTGATCAAAAGTATTTACTTTAGGAAGCTAGCAGTGTGAGCAGACTTGTTTTGAGTTTGTGAGTGCGGGTGTCACCTTGATTGTGCTTTAATGCAGAATATACTGGAGGCACTCAAATAGAGGGTGCATCAGCAGCAACCCCAAAGAACTCCATTACATTTATTTTCACATAATCTTCTTCTTTACTCTCAAAGCCTATGACATCTTGGATTTGTCTGAACATAGCCTGGAATAAGGGATATTCAGGAGACCTGGGATTATAAACCACAGAGTCCTCACTACAAGAGGAGAATGTGGACCTGGAAGGTAAATCCCCTTCATGGGACTCTTCATCCCTCTCCTCATCCTCCAAATCCTACTCTATATTAAAGAAATCAGGATTATATTACACCATGTAATCTGGAATAATGATGGGGGCAATCAACGGAGCCAGCGACAGAGGTGGCTGCTCTGATGGAGGAATAAGCTGTATGCTTTTGGATCCCATTGACAATGCTGGTAGCGATGGGGAGAACCAGTTGCAAGGACATTAGTTATCACTGGTAGTGATGGTAACATGCAATGTATCAGTTCTGAGAACAACTCCAGCACAACCTGAGAGTAGGTAGCACCCATTAAAGGGTCTGTGACTCCCAGTGTCAACGGGATGGGTCTTGAATGATGGAGGCTGCATATCATCCATAGTAGTTATGGCAGCACCACAGCCAGGCCTTAACCTTGTTTTGTCAACAACACTCGGGGGGGGCTGTAGTCATCACTGCTGGAGTGGATGACAATGAGGACTTACCCTCCTTTAACGGAGCTCTCAATCTCACCAGAGAAGCAGGATTTTAATGTTTGTTCATGTAGTGCTGGCTGGATGAAGGCTTCAATGACAACTTGTCCTTGTCTTTACCCTTCTCCAAAGTTCTTGCAAAAGCACTGCCTGATGCATGGGAGTATCCTTCCCAGAAGTGACCAGGCATGAGGGAGAAAACAACTTTGAGCCTGCAGCCTTGGCTTGCGCTTGCATAGCCTTTATAGTAATGATGGTTTCCAGAGCCTTCTTTCAGCATTTCCTCATGGCTTGGTTGAATCCCTGGACGATCCTGCAGACCCTTACATTATGGGACAGGCCCAAACAACAAACATAAACAGTGTGGGCATCGTTCTTGTAGATCTTGTATCTGCAGGCACAAAACCTAAATAAAGGTTATTTCAGTGGCAGCATACAGGGACAGTGACAAAGTTAAATAAATTTGAGAAATAACAAAAGTGAAGAAATGACAGCACTGTTTCTCTGTAGGCCTGGCAATCAATGAATGGCATAAGAAAGAACTGAGGAGCAATGAGACCACTGAAGTTGTGTAGATGCCAGTGTTGCACATCATCATGAGTGGCCCCCAGCTAGCAAAAGTTTCTGAGTGGTCCTGAAGCTGATGGCTTGCCATTCCAAAGATATGATCCAATGGAGGAGATATCCTTGATGAAGATCTTACATGTCACAAAACGTCTGAGTGTGGGGGTGGCATGGGGGACACGGGATGGAGCTTTGAATAAAGTGTACCAATAAGGGGAAGGAATCTGGTGGCCAGTTACTCTATACAAGGATTAATGATTTGTTCCCCTGAAAATGAAAAAAATCAAATAATTCTGAAACTTGGATTGTATAAGTCTTTTCCCAGGTAATCTACCAGAGGGGGACTTGCTAAAAAGCATTTAAATTGGTGCTCTTTAAAAGCAAAATAAAACAGCAATAGAGATTTACAAAAGGCAATAGGAAAAAAGACCCAGGGCCAAATTCTCAAAATGTCATAGGACTAAGACCCAGTCCACAGCTCCAGTTGTGGACTGAAATTTCCACAACTGCAGAGATTGGTATTCTCAGTCACCGCAGTTGCTGGAGATGTTATGCCTGATCCCACTGGCTGCAACATTTTTTCCACAGCTGCAGGGAAAAAACAGCCACAAGCTGCTGTAAACTGTGGAGCCGGCTGTAAACCAGTTCCACTTTTGAAAATACTGTAGCTGGGGGGAAAACTGTGGTTCTGCAAGTGGCATTCCACTTGTGCTGAATTCTTCTTGCAGCTGCAGGATTTTCATGGGCTTTGAGAATCCTGCCCCTGGGCTAGAGACTGGTAGCACATTCAGATGGGACCAACAGTGTAGGGTGGTAACTAGCAAGGCAAACAGAATCACAACATGCATCAACAAGAGCTTCATTTGCAGATTAAAAGATATTCTAATGTCCTTGTACTGATCCTTGGGCAGGCCTCATCTCAAGTAAAGTGTGCAGTTCTGCTCTCCATATCTAGGAAAGGATACTGACATGATCAAAAGAGTCCAAAGCAGCTCAACAAAGGTGGTCAAGGACCTGGAGAACACACGCTCCCGAAGACCACTGGCAGAAATGGAACTCTTCTCACTGGCAAAGGAGAGATTCAGAGGAGATCTAATCACGACATTTAAATACCTAACAGGAAAACATCATCAGATTAAACACAGTTCATAAGACCCTTGTAGGACAAGAGAACAAGAGGGTTCCCAATGTCACTAAAGCCCCATTTACACCGCCATATTTGCAGTGCATCAACTCATGCGCTCTGGTTGATGCACTGCAAGGACAGTGGTGTGGACACTCACCCTATCACCATAAGTGTGCTCCAACTCTGGTTTTTAATCCAGTGGAAAAGAGGAGACACATACTGGATCGAGCACATTACCCCACGGTGTGAACAACCGATGTGCTTGATTCACTGTGATCCCCTATTTCCCAGACACAAGTCACTGTGGATGCCATTTCCCCAGAAGCCTCAAGACACTCCTCTCAGTGCGATCTGTGGTGCATCAAGCTCGGGAGTGTAAATAGAACATTACCGAATTAAGTCATAGCACAGCGAGAAGGCAACAGATCAATGAGTGAAGTGCTGCTGCTGTGTAAATAGGGCTTAAAAGAAGGAAAATTCATGAGACGTTTTAGGAAGAAATATTTCTCAGAAAGAAAGTTGAATGGGTGAAACAAACTAGGTAGCATCAGCCGATACTGTATCTATCATTAAACTCAGACTTGATAGGTAATTTGAAGAGAATGGGGTGATGGGATGTTCCCACTGCACTGGTGGGGAAAATAATGCCATGGGCAATGGGTCTTCTTTCCTTCCTAATATCTCATGTTCCTATGTAAGATATCATCTTTCCATTTACCTGTAAAGTGATAGGTTAATTTCATGACAAAGGCTCCCCATCACATCCCTCAGATTTGCTGATCACAAGTATGTTCAAGTGGATTGCTGCTTCGAGGCAGTCCCAGTGGGTGGGAGGTGTTCAGGGGAGTCAGAAGCTGAGCTCTAGGGAGATCTGGCAACCATAAAGCATAGTAAATAAAAGAATGTTTTAGGCAGTATGAACTTTAATTGATTATTTGTTAATGTGAGGTGAGTGCTAGCAGCCAATATTATGCTGTTATGAAAGTAGTAAATAGACAAACATCCCATCACCATACATGGCATATTACTGTAGGAACTTTCTGTATCCAAGCTTGCTAAATAATGACCTGGTCTAGAGTTGCACTCCCAAATCATTTTAATAATGCCTCTGGTACATTTAGTATATGAGGGAATATGTGGCATTGCATCCTTCAAGAAAACATCAATACACTTTCTGATTTGTTACATAACTTATCCAATACCTAGCATAATTGATGTGTCCAGTGGGGTTTGTAACTATGAATCCAGCATGGACATTTTATAAATTTCATAGTTATGAAGTTGTCTTTCTCATTAATTCATCTTAATGATAATGGCCCTTCCAACATAAGCCTAATACTTCAGCTTAGACTTAAGCAGACAGATCTTGGGAAGTATGAACATGGTCCACTTTTTATGCAGACAGATCAAAATTAAATTTGTTGGAAAAAATAAAACAATCCATGCCACCACCACCCCTTTGTTTTTATACTCCCCTAAGAAGTAAGTACAAAGAAATCTTAGTTTTATTCACTGGGGGCACTTCAGGAAAGGCCATGTTATAAATAGGCCTGGAACCGTTGTAAATGTATCTTTAATAACAGCAATAAGCTCCACATCCAACAGGCTTCAGACGCAAGAGAATGCCTCCTGGGGCACATTCAAGACATCCATCTAAAAACACCAATATAGAAAGCAAATTGCAAGTTATGTGATGTATTCTCACATTATAAAGTTAATGAGAATGGGCACATTGTTTAAATGTTTCTACTAAACTTGATATTGCAGTTATTGGATTGTGGCTTATTGCTATAGGAGCATTCCTATGGGTATGTGTGAATTAAATAAATGAGTTAATTAACATTTAGCAATGGTCACACCTGGATTGGCTCTGTTGAGTAAGTCAAGATAAAAAAAAAAACACTAGTAGGATAGTGACTGTGTATTCCTTCTTATCAGTTTGAGAAAGCCACTCTGCATAGTTAAAATTATTACCTGGATTAAATTGTTCAGCAGAATTGCATTTGTTAATTAGATTGAAATAGTTGCTTAAATCAATTAGACCGGATATTATCCCATACTCCTCATATAACAGTAAATATCTACGCACATTTCTGCCACAGTGTACAGGGTGAAACCTTGTTTTCATTTCTCATGTCCAAAGAATCACTGATTCTGCATGGTGTGTTATCTGTGCTCTAGACAAGCAATTTCCAGAAACAGCTTCTTTGCTATCAGCATTGCTTCAGTTCAACTACTTATTGTAAAACAAGATTTGAAGGTATAATGTGAAATCCATGAATCTGCTCAGTTCTGTCTGCTCTATTCTTTGCTGTGGGCCTTCTGCATTATTCATAAGGCATTGCTTATTTGATATCAAAGCTTTGTAAGTATTCTTTGCAAGGTAGAAAGTAATGATGTAAAGCCCAATTCTAAGGAAACTATATATATATGTACTATTAGGATTGGGAATGCACTTCTATGCTAAACCAAATTTTGCACCTTAATACTGCAGCTACCCATGGAGAGAATAACTCGAAATTTGGATTGTGCTTTTTCAGCATCAGGATCAATGGATCCCGAAAAATTTATTAATGATCAGTTCAGTGGTTTGTAAGTTCTAGAAAGTTGAAAATTCAAAATATGTATCTTTTTTAAGACTTGTGTGTGTTGTAGAAAGTTGAAAATGTAAAAAAATATATATTTTCTTAAGACGTTTGTGTGATCACTGATAGCGCACAAATGGCTGTAAGTTAAAACCTGAAATCTTCTGGTTACTTAGAGTTTGGTCCAAGAATGATTCTTCGATCAATGACTTTATTGAGAACTCTGCATTTAACTCATTAAGAAAATAAAATGCAGTTTTTGAGCTTGTGCAGTTTATTTGCTTATGAATTTTTCATAAGGTGCTTTTCACAGCAATGGTAGTTTCCATTTTTGTGAGGCAAAAGTCCATTTCCGTGACATAAGACTTCCACTTTCATGAGTTTTAGTGATCATGGAAGTGGATAAAAGAAGGAAAAACTTTGTACATCAAAAACAAAAAACAATGCTTGGAGATATAGTCTTAAACTTGTGTAGTTGACAGGGTGGCATGTAAGGTTGATTCATGATAAAAAAAAATCTAAACAATAGTTTTTACATTATAAATGACATATGGCTATTACAAGTCCCCAAAACAGGGTCTGTCATGACTCACAAACCTGTTTTTGTGACTGCAAAACCCATTTTCATGGATGAGTGTTAGTGATGACAAAAATGGCTAATATAAGGAAAACTTTGTAAATTAAAAACAGAAAAAAATGTTGGTCTTATAGTCAGAAACATGTTGTCAACAGAGTGGGATGTAAGGTTGATTCTTTAAGGGATTTCTTTTTAAAAGAATAGTTTTCAATTTATGCACGAAATGTGGCTATTCACTGTCTTGAAAATGGGTTTTTTTATGACTCAGAAACCTGTTTTTGTGGCTTGCAAACCCATTTTTGTGAGATACAGCTTCTGCTTTCATGGCAGTCTCAAAAAGAGAAAAAAATATAGATGGTTTTGTAGGGCCATGTGCAAAGAAACAGTGAGAGCAAACTGCTTTGTGAGTAAACTGTAGACCCACTTGCTAAGTCCACTACAGGTCAGGTGCCATGCGTGTATGCTACAGCTGCCTCATGTGTAGCATGCAGGGCCACTCATACATTCTGGTACTGATTTGGCACTCTGTGTGTGATAATGCAGCTGCTTTGTGAGTAGCTCACAGGGTCACTCTTGAAGCAAGCTACAGGTCAGGTGCACTGTGTGTGACTGATAAATTGCTTACTCACAAAGCAAGCTACAGGTCAGGTGCACTGTGTGTGACTGATAAACTGCTTACTCACAAAGCAAGCTACAGGTCAGGTGCACTGTGTGTGACTGATAAACTGCTTACTCACAAAGCAAGCTACAGGTCAGGTGCTCTGCAGGTCACTAAACAGCTGCTTACTCACAAAGCAAGATATAGGTCAGGTACACTGTGTGTCACAAAACAGCTGCTTGCTCACAAAGCAAGTTACAGATCAGGTGTGCTGCATGTCCCTAAACAGCTGCTTATTCACAAAGCAAGCTACAGGTCAGGTGCGCTGCATGACACTAAACAGCTGTTTACTCAAGAAGCAAGCTACAAGTCAGGTGTGCTTTGTGTCACTAAACTGCTGTTTACTCATGAAGCAAGCTACAGGTCAGGTGCACTGCATATTCCTAAACTGCTGCTTGCTCATGAAACAAGCTACAGGTGAGGTGTGCTGTGTATCCCTAAACTGCTGCTTGCTCATGAAGTAAGCTACAGGTCAAGTGCGCTGTGTGTCACGAAACAGTTGCTTACTTATAAAGCAAGCTACAGGTCAAGTGCACTGTGTGTCACGAAACAGTTGCTTACTTATAAAGCAAGCTACAGGTCAAGTGCGCTGTGTGTCCCTAAACAGTTGCTTACTCATAGAAACATAGACTTTGACGGCAGATAAGGACCGCTTGACCCACCTAGTCTGCCCATTTCCCTACCTAGAGGATAAGCCGCAGATCCTATTTAACCTATTTCTTCCTACCCCCCCCACAAAAATTGCCTTATGTCTGTCCCATGCATTCTTGAATTCTCCCACAGTTTTAGATCCCACAACCTCCTCAGGAAGGCTGTTCCATGCATCCACTACCCTCTCTGTGAAAAAATACTTCCTCATATTGCCCTTGAGCCGTCCCCCCTCTATCTTCAAATTGTGTCCCCTTGTTCTTGCACATCTCTTTTTCTGAAAGATGCTACCCTCTTGGACTTTGTTGATTCCCTTGAGGTACTTGAACATTTCTATCATGTCCCCCCTCTTCCTCCTTTCCTCAAGGGTATACATATTAAGTTCTTTAGTCTCTTCTCATATGGCTTCTGTTGCAGACCCTGTACCATTTTAGTTGCCCTCCTCTGAACTGCCTCCATCCTGTCTATGTCCTTGCGGAGATGGGGTCTCCAGAACTGGACGCAGTACTCCAGATGGGGTCTCACCAACTGTCTGTACAGGGGGATAACAACTTCCTGTTTTCTGCTGGTGATGCCTCTCCCTATACATCCCAGTATCCCCCAGCCCTTCCTACCACCTTCTCACATTGCTTGCCAACCTTAAGGTCATCTGATATGATTACCCCCAGGTCCCTTTCCATTTTTGTTGTTGTTACTACCTCACCTCCATTGTGTAATCTTCCCCTTGGTTTTTGTTTCCCAGGTGCATTATTTTGCACTTCTTTGCATTGAATCCAAGCTGCCATACTTCTGACCATTCCTCCAACCTTGCCAAGTCCCTTCTCATCCTTTCCACACCTCCTCGTGTATCAACCCTGTTGCAGATCTTTGTGTCATCTGCAACGAGGCATACCTTTCCTTCCAGTCCCTCTGCAATGTCACTTATAAAGACATTAAAGGACTGGACCCAGTACTGAACCTGCAGCACCCAACTAGTAACCTCTTCTTCAGAGGACTCTATTTACAATTACTTTCTGTGTCCTGTTATGCAGCCAATGTTTTACCCAGGCTACCACCCTGGGACCCACTCCCAGGCTGGTTAATTTGACTATTCATCTTTTGTGTGGGACTGTGTCAAATGCCTTACTAAATTCTAGGTAGGCCATGTCCACAGCCCCTCCCTGGTCTACTACTTTGGTCACCCAGTCAAATAAATCAATTAGATTCATCTGACATGACCTTCCCGCTGTGAACCCATGCTGCCTTGGGTCCTGTGCCCCACTGGCATCTAGGTGCTCAACAGTTCTTTCCTTCAGAAGTGATTCCATCACTTTCCCTACCACAGAGGTCAAACTGACAGGTCTGTAGTTTCCTGCCTCTGTCTCACTCCCACTTTTGTGAAGGGGAATCACATCTGCCTTCCTCCAGTCCTCAGGTACCACACCATCCTCCCACGATTTGTTAAAAAGGGTAGTCAGTGGTGTCACTAGTTCTCATCGTAATTCTTCTAGAATTCTGGGGTGAATTCCATCTGGCCCCATTGCTTTGTCCACCTTCAGTTTTAGGAGTTCTTTCAGAACCCTTTCTTCTGTGAAAGGACTGGGATCGACCCCCTTATCCAGAGTGCTTCTGTTAATTGGATTAGGCACCTCCTCCACCTCCTTTTTTGTGAATACTGAACAGAAGTATTCATTCAGTATCCCTGCTTTTTCAATGTCCCTCTCTGCCCACCCACCGTCTATTCTATTCAGCCTCACTATCCCTCCCTTTGTCTTTCTACGGCCCCTGATATACCTATAAAAGGCTTTATCCCCCTTCTTAACTGAGTTGGCTATCTTTTCCTCAGTTTGGGCCTTTGCTATTCTGACTATCCTCCCTGCTTCCTTCTGCCTTAACAGGTACAGTTCTCAGCGCTGTTCCTTCTGTGTTTCCTTATACTTCCTAAATGCTATCTTTTTCTCCCTAACCTTCACCGCCACCTCTTTTGAGAACCATAGTGGCTTTTTCTTTCATTTTGATTTGTTTATTTGCTTCACACAAAGGCTTGTTGCCTGTGTGATGGCAGTTTTGATATTTTCCCATTGTTGCTCCACCCCTCCTTCTAACCTGTTTGCTAGTGCTTTTCTAAGGCACTCTCCCATCTTGCCAAAGTCAGCCCTCCTTTATTTGACTGGGTGACCAAAGTAGTAGACCAGGGAGGGGCTGTGGACATGGCCTACCTAGACTTTAGTAAGGCATTTGACACAGTCCCACACAACATGACATGAGGGAGCCACCAACTCACTAGGGCCCTTTTCTACATGGGAGGGTTAGGGAGGAGTGGGGCACTTCCAGATTTGAAGCTCATGAGCTCTGTGTTGTCACTGTTGAAAGTCCAGGACCCTCACTTTTGTATGGCTTGACTCTGTAGCTGAGTTTATTGTGAACCACACTGTTTGGTGGTCACTTGTTCCCAAATGGCTACTCACTTCTAGATCTGAGATCCTTTCACTGTCCCCATTTGAGAGTACGAGGTCTAAGATTGCTCCCTCACGAGTAGGTTCCAAAACTAGCTGTCTGATGCATGCCACCTGAAGGGCATCAAGAATGGCCCTGCTTTTGGATGTGGCTGCAGCAAAGGTGCTCCAGTCAACATCCGGCATATTAAGGTCCCCCATCAACAGTATCTCCCCTTTCTCTGCCATCCTAAGTATGCCTTCTATCATATCCTTGTCCATTCCCTCCCCCTGACATGGGGGTCTGTATACAACCCCTGTGCAGATTGTGGTGCTATTTCCAGTCTCTAAGGTGACCCACAGTGCCTCCTCTCCTCCCTGCTTACTCTTTTGTTCAGTTGCTTTTATCCCTTCCCTTACATAGAGAGCTACTCCGCCCCCTCTTCTCCCCTCCCTCCCCCTGTCTCTCCTGTAGGTTGTAATTCTGGTATGTTAACATCCCAGTCATGGTTCTCTGTGTACCATGTTTCTGTGATTGCTACTATATCCAGGCATCCCTTTTCCATCAAGGCCACCAGTTCAGGGAGCTTGTTGCCCAGACTACGGGCGTTGGTACTCATTAACCTCCATTTCTTGATGGCCTTACCCCTTTTTGCCCCATCCCTGTCCTTATTGCATTTGTCACTTTCTCCATTTACCCCTTCGCTTCTCCCTATCGACATCTCTATGTTGGTGTCTACCTCACTTAGTACCCTGATTTTGGGGAGCTAGATTTCCTGCTCCTCTCCAGTGCCTTCCCCCTTGGCTAGTTTAAATGCTTGCCAATGAGGCATTTAAACCTATCACCTAGGATCCTGGTTCCCCTCCTGGACAGATGCAGACCATCATGCCAGTATAGGCCTGCATCCCTCCAGGTGGACCCCCAGTCCCCAATGAAGCCAAATCCCTGAGCTCTGCACCAGTTTTCCAAACACTGATTGAATCCCATGGTGTGGAGCACCCTAGCCTCACCTGTGCCATAGACAGGCAGCACCTCCGAGAAGGTTACCGTGCGTGCTATTTGTCTAAGGCCCCTCCCCATCTCCACAAATGCTTCTTGCACTGCTCTGATCCCTTTCTTAGCCAGGTCATTTGTTCCTAGGTGGACAGTGACATCCAGCTCCCTCCCCTGTGCAGCTGCTCCCATGATCCTGAGGATTCGTTCCCTGTCCTCAAGCCATGGTGCCAGGCAGGCACCTACCTCTCTCCCCTTCCTCCCAGTTCTACCTTCCTAACAATGGAGTCCCCACCAGGAGTTGTTTCCTTCCCTGTGGGGTCCCATGCCACCCTCCAGTGGGTCTCCTTTGTGGAGGTTCCCAGCATCCTCCTTGGTCTCCACTGTGGGTGCCTCCATAGAGAACCACACTTTCCAGAATGGCACAGAAATTGTGGAGAGGTACAACTGGAGGGATGCACCTCTGTTCCACCACCCTCACCCTCCCTGAGCCCATTGTGGTCCAACTGCTCCTCTTTCTTGGCAACCTCTGAGTCAACAGCAGTGACCCTGGTGGTCCCTGGGTGGGAGAGGAGGTCCCACAAATCCTGGCCAACTCAGCCTGGAGATGAGCAACCTCCTCTCTCAGCCCAGAGAGGTGCCTGCAGATGGGACAACACCACATCCTCCAGAACATCTCTCGGAAGACTGCTGTACCACAGCCACTGCACTGCACCACACCACTCCCATTATGTCTTATTTTTGGCCCCTAATTGTTGTTTGGAATACTTACTCTTTCCTCTGTTTGTTTTTTTCTTTTTCCTTTTTCTTTTCTGTCCCTACTTACACCTCTGTGCCCTTTTAGCTCCTGATCTTCCTGTTCTGAGACTAGAAGTTCCTATATTTCTCAGTAGTCTCCTTACTTGCTCAGAGTCAGACCTCCAGCAGCTGGGGGGGGGGAGAGCTACTCTTGCCCTTTTAGGATGGTGAGTCTTTGGTGGCTCTGTGATCACTCACTTCCTGCTCCCAAACAGGATGTTCTTGTTGTCAGTTAAATCCTATGCCTATAAAAGTAGAACTGCCTTTGGGGGGTAGGGTGGAGGGGAGGGAAGGAAGGCAATATAGTCCAAGTAAAGAAGTTTAGTTATACCAGCAGGTCCTTCCTCCTGGTGCTTTGCTTGTTCTCTGGCAGAAGCTATCTAGGGCAGTACTTAAATCTGTTTTTAACCTGGCTCGTTCTAGCTAAGTCACTCCCCCTACTTTGCAAATCTTTCTACATTTAGTTAATTTCACAGATAATTCCCTTCAGCCACCTGTAACAAGCACCTAGATAACTACACAGATAACAGATAACAATTCACTTCAACTAACTCTGACAAACAGACTAACTTTTTTTTTTTGTTACCCTAAATTGAAGGTCCCAGTGCAAGAGTTCTAGTTCTTAGTCCAAGTAGAGAAGTTTAGTTATATCAGCAGGTCCTTCCTTCTGGTGCTCTGCTTGTTCATGAAGCAAGTTACAGGTGAGGTTCGCTGTGTGTCCCTAAACTGCTGCTTACTCACAAAACAAGCTACAGGTCAGGTGTGCTGCATGTCCTTAAACTACTGCTTACTCATGAAGCAAGCTACAGGTCAGGTGCACTGCATGTCACTGAACAGCTGCCTACTCATGAAGTAAGCTACAGATCAGGCACACTGCATGTCACTGAACAGCTGCCTACTCATGAAGTAAGCTACAGGTCTGGCATGGTAAACATCACTATGCAGTGTTCATCATGGGGTGTAAGAAAAGCAAAAGCTAACTGTCAGTTGTTCTGAATATTTTTCTAAAACTAAGAAATAAATTGCAAAAATCTACATTTCTGCATCTATTAGGGTTAAACACAAAGCATGAAAAGAAGGGAAATGAAATAAAAAATAGGGTTAAAAGTTCCTGGAACCTTGGTGAATCTGTGGTGTGGTGTTCCTTGAGGCTTAAAGAGCAACTGAAACATCTCAGTAGAGACATGCCAGTAGTGCCCTGCCCTGCCTAGAGTACCTCACAGTACAGAGAGTACCACAAACGGAGGTACTGTAAGGCAGTATTTTACTGTACAGATGTGGCAGAGTGCAATGCATGCCCCCTCCACAGCCTCAGGTCCCCTTCCTGATCCAATCCTGAGGATGATATCAGGTCGGTATGGGGCCTGGGGAAATTCCATTTCGGCAGTGAAAGTGCTGTAGAATTGGCATTTCGCCAGCTAAATTTCAGCGAAATGCCAATTCCACTGTACTTTAGCTGGTGAAATAGAATTTCTCCAGGTCCCCATCCCAACCTAACGTCATCCTCAGGATTGGATCGGTAAGGGGACCTGGACTTGCAGCAAGGGCCCTTATTTTGATCCGCTGCATCTGTACCATAAAATACTGCCTTACAGTACCTTCGTTTGCGGTACTCTCTTTACCGGGAGGTACTGTAGGCAGGGTAGGGCACTACTGGCACGTCTCTACCGAGATGTTTCAGTTACTCTTTAAATATCATGCAGTGCTGGTGTTGTCCTATTGGTGCTATCGTGTCAGACAAAGTAACATAATGCAACAGAAAATAATATAGTGACACAGCAATGTTTGTGTAGGGGGTGCCATCACTGCATCGCATGATTATTGAAACAAAAAAAAAAAAACCACCATGCCACAGATTCATCACGATTCCAGGGACTTTGGTCCATAATGGTTTCATTTCCTTAAGTTTTGTATGTGTGTTTCAGTCCTAATAAATACATGAATGTTATTTGTTTTTATAATTTATATGTTACAACTGGTATGGAAAGAACAATGTGTTCAAATGTAATGTGCTTCTAAACTTTGTCAGAAACAAACATATTTTTACGATGGTGTTTTCCAATTGTTTTTAAATTAATGTGTTCTTATAGCTCTGTAGATACTGTAGATTCCCATGACTGTTGAAGAGCCATTCAGCCACTTTGCAATTAGTTTTCCTGGCAAAGTTACACTATTCCAGGTGAAGTCAGAGGAAGTTACGGCAAAGTGGCAACTTCACCGGCCAGTTTAGTTTGATTTACATAGAAAAATGACCACTTCGCCTGGTGAAAACTTCAGAAAGCTGATACTTTGCACTTTGTGATTTTTGGAGACTTCACAAATTTCAGCTACTTCACCATCTCTACTGCTGAAGAGTTGCATCCCAGTGGTAATGAGGCTTTACCACTGTGAGCTTCCTCACAGCAAGGTTTTACCAAGGCATGCCAGAGTCTAGCAACACGGAACTAGCATTTGTTATATTTTCCTTTTGTCATGCTTCTGCACAGGAGAACCACTCTGTAAAACATAATTCCCTTATTTTGTTCACTAATGTCCATGCAGTTCAATCCCAGTTTTTGAACTGTGGCGCGTGACAAGATTAATGGGTCTCCTGATGAGGGTAAGCCATTTTTTTTAAAAGTTATTTACTATCATTTTCAGATATAGTATAGTTTGAGTATAGTGAAATAAAGCCAAATCATAATATATTTAAGAACCTGCATCCCTCCATATACCATACTAAGTTCTTCAATATTTTACTTTAAGCTTTTTTTTAAAGAAAACTCAATATAAATAAATGTTTTACTGGAAGATGGGAAATCAATTTGAAAATATTCCTTTCAGTATGAGAGGAAATAAGAAGCAGACTCCTATAATACCTCTCAAAAACTACAGCATAGTTTGTTTATATAATAAATTCTTCAATTGATATAAAACTCTACCAAATAAATTTAATAAACAAATAGTATACATTCACATTATGTGCCAGTACGTTACTGCCACACTTACTGTTTATGTCAGTATTGACGTAATATGTTTTTTTACTTGTGGTTACTCATATCCACATTATTTTATTTGTTCCTTTGTTTGTTCTCTTCATTGAACAACACATGGCATTGTTTTCATTCTACGTGGAATAACAGATGGGCAGCTGTGTATTAACAGACCTTAATTCTCTTAGGGGAATATGATGACATCACACACTAGAAGAGTAACGTTCAAGTGGCCTATTAAAGTCACCATAACCCTGAGATGGAATGAAGGCTTTGATAAACTGCTGATCTAATTGTTATTGTTAATGGTACATGGACGATGAATCATGAGATAAAGCATTTTCAAATGCAATAAACATGTTTATTCAGTTATTATTGTTCCATACAGCGATTTCTCTCAGCAATAGCAGTCATTCCAGGATATATCCTGCTCCCAGGGGAATGCCTTTTCAGGATTTAAATCTGCTGTCTCCCCAGGTTCCAGGAACCCTCCAGTTACCACCATGGCTTCACCCTCCACAGCAAGGGCTATGGGGGAGGACCATCTGCCCCCCCCATGTGGCAGTCCACAATGTGAACTAGGATCCAGTACCCTTCAGCAGTAGAACCTAGGGGAACCCATAAGCCCAGACCATCATACAGACAGACAGACATTTTTTTTCTACTCTTTCATACCCTCTCACTTCCCTCCACATGAGCGCAGCATGATTTTTTCTACTCCTCTTCCGGTCAGCCCTCATTCTGAGGAGTGCCCTAGTCCCATCACCCTGACGTCTGCTTGGATTTACCTGCTGCTGTCTTCCGCAAGGCTTGCCCCCCCAGATGTGTTGGTAGGGTCCCCCAAGCCCCACTGCAGAATGCTGGTGGCATGCCCAGCTGATCAGGTGCGGTGCCTGTGGGTTCTCCTCATAATCCTGACATCAGCATTTTCTTCCAGTGTTTGCCCCTGGAGATGCGACATGCAATGACGTCATGACATAAACCACATGCTCCCACGTGACATGCATCAACATCTGCCACATCCCAATCTGTCTTGATACCGATCTGCCTTCCCCCCAGCTTCTTCCAGGGGCCAGGAGAGCTGTGGGCTCTGCCCACCTTCCCCCCTGGAGGAGGAGAGCAGTCCTGCAGCCGTTTGATCCTCCTCCCCCAGCTGACCCTCTGACAGCCAGGATTCACTCCTGAACGTGGGCCATCAGCATCGCAAGTGGTAATGCTACCACTGCGCAGGTGGGCCAGCCTTGAGTGCAGCCTTCTGAATGGCTGCACTCACACACAGCATGTACCTGCAGCAGGTCCGAATTTTCTCTGATATATTTTAAAGCCCCTTTTATAGCTAATTTCGTATTCAATTACATTATTAAAGACAACCTCTACTCACAGGTTTTAAAAATCTCTTCCTTTGAGGCTGCCTGTTAAACGCATATACTAGATTCTTACTGTGGCTATATTAGGATGGTGTTACCACATGTTTCTGATGGTAAACAGCACAGCAGCATACCAAGATATTTACTTTTTTTTTCATGGCGGGCATGTCACTGGAGTGGGAAGTTTACAAAATGTCAAATTCATTTATCTTAGATCAATGAATAAAAGAAATCAAAAAGAAAAATGGGTATATTGATTTTTTTTTGGGGCCAGAAAATCACAATTGGTGAAAAAAATTACATGGTGACTAACAAATACTGCTACTTTAAAGAACTTAATATGCTTTAGCTCCCTTTTTCATAGATGTTCTTTCTTCTTCCTAGTATTCTCTATTATTAACATTAGCATTTGCATGTCAGCAGGGTCTTTGTTTTTTGAACTTCATCTGCTCCTGCTGCTGGTGACACCTCCTGTCAGAATCCATGTTCTGTTTTAGCACAATCTGTTACTGTTGAAACAATTGTTATGCCACAAACAAAAGATTATGATACAGGGTTTTTAAATAATTGATTAGCAGTTTTTTTCTTGGGACAATGCTAACTGTACAGAAAGTATTTATACAGCTTTTCTTGAAATGTTATGTTTGTCAAACCCAGTGAGGCAAGTGCTATGCATTTTTATAATGTTGTAACACTTTTATGAACAAAACGCTAATCAATTTTTGGAGTTAAATAAAACCCTGTGATATTACTGTATGTGTACAGTAGATAAGAAAAAGAGGGAACAAGAATCCTAGTTCAAGCAAATAACCTTAGAAATTAAGATAAATATAGGACATATCTGAACAATAACTTAACCACTACTGCCCTCTTAGAATTTACAGAATACATTAATGAGGCACTGGATTAAGGGAACCTTGGGGATCAATATACACTGACCTCAGAAAGGCCTTTGATACAGTCAATCACAGTGTCCTCTTAAAAACATTACTTGCCCATGGTTTATCCACTGAGACAGCCAAATGGGTCCAGAGCTACCTTGTCCAAAGAACCCACCAGGTAAAAATTCACAATATACTCTCTGAGGAAAGAAAAGTAATGCTTGGGGTACCCCCAGGGATCCATCCTTGGTCCGCTGCTGTTTAGCATCTTTCTTAACTCTCTTCCTGAGATCTATTCGGCCAAGTTTCTCCTCTATGCAAATGATGCTGTCATTTTTGCAAGTGGCCCCCACCTTGTCAATTTAACAAATGAATTACAAGAGAGTTTCTCAAGGGTTAAGGAGTGGTTTACCCAGAATAAACTTCTCCTAAACTACACAAAAACAAAAACCATGTTATTCCATAACCACCAGAGCAACAAAACATCTAGCCATCTCACTATCAATAACAGTAGGCTTCAGCCTTTCGGACAAGTGAACACCTTTAAATACCTTGGTGTCACACTAGACAGCTCTCTCTCCTACATACAGCACATTGAAAAAGTTGTAAAAACAGCCAACACCAGGATGGGTCTGCTGTACAGACACCGCTCCTATCTGACTGGTGAGGCCCTCTCACTAGCTGTAAACAGCTCCATTCTTTCCGTTGTTGGCTATGGCCTTGTTGTGTATTGCTCAGCCACAAACACCACACTTAAATGTATAAGAACTATGTTAAACAAGGCCTGTAGACTGGTGCTTAGTGCAGATTCTTGCATGCATACATGTGACCTTTATGCCCAAACAAAGTGGCTCAACTTACGAGGGAGAATACAGTACCAAGTCTGCCTCCTTGGGGGAAAAAAGTCTTACTAGGCCTGACCCCAAAAACCATTCATAATTTACTCAAAACTGCACACAATCCACATCGGACCAGAGGCAGTGCTAGGAACTCATTGTACGTCCCATTTTATTGCACTGGTCTAGCACAGAGAATTTTCTCGTATAAGGCTCTGACTAAATTAGCTCCCAGATCACATCTTTAACAACTCCAAATGCAGGCCATTTAAAAGAGACCATAAAAAGTACTTATATGACCGAGGGCGATGCAGTTCCTCGGACTAACCACCCCCTCACTGGTTTCACTCCCCCTGGCGTCATCTGCCAGTAGCATTGGCATGATTATCCACTACCACTATCCTTGCTCCTCTCCCTACCTCTCACATTATCACCCTGTCCTATCCCTAGTTCCCACTCTCAATCCCACCCATACCCCCCCTTTTTTTCTTTCTTTGGTATCTACTACCTCCCTCTTCTGAACCAGCCCCTCCATTCAACCTAGCGCTTATGTTGTTTTTTTACTAGCCTTGCCCCCTTCATCTTTCTCTTCCCCCTCTCCCTTCCTTTCCCTTATCCATACTGTAGTCTCTGCACTACTCTTTAGACTGCTATATCCTTACTGTAAGCTCTAGCTACCTCCACCCCTATTCCACTGCTACCTTCTCCTCCCTACTCCACCTCAACTTGCTGGTCTAACTATGATTGCACAATGATTCTACACCCTCTCCTTTCCCCCACCTCTACCTGCCTCCCCACCGCCTTCCCTACAAGTATTTTCTCTCCACTGCCCCCTGTCCCTCTTGCACATTAATCCCCTTTTTACTTCTCTGCCAGAATTGCCTGTCTTGTAAAACTTTTTGGTTATCATAATTTGCAGTCTTGCATTATTGTTTTGCTGCTACAGCGACTTAATCCTGTTTTTTTTATATTCTGCTTTATGGTTGTCCCTATGAAAATATTCCCTATGTAAAAAGTTCCTATGTAAAAATGCTTTATTGTTGTTCCCATGTAAATATTCCCACCTGCTACTATAGCATGCACTGTTATCGCCCTGCTTGTTGTTTGTTCTCACTCTGATGTGGAACCTTTGTAAATGAGCTTTTAGCTCAAAGGTTGTAATCCGAGATGATTAATAAAATAAAAAAATAAATAAAATTATGTCTAAATATAAACATAGTTCCTGTTTCATCATCAGCATGTCAGGTCTCTCCTATTTACAGTACACTGTTGCAAGTGCCTCTTTGGCAAGATCCTGTCCACCAGGAGTTAAACTAAGCTTACAGCTGTACACAAAAGACTGAGAGCAGAGAGTCTGCCTGGAGACCCATGAAAGCAATAGTTGGCTACAGAAGACAAAACCAGGTGACAGAAATCCTCTAAGACAGTGATTCTCAATACCTAAGTCCTGGCAACCTCAAGGTGTGACCACCACAATTTACTCGTGGCCTCACTTTTTATTTTCTCACTCCAAATCCCCTAATACAACAAATTCCTTCTCACAAAACAAAATAAACAGTAAATTAAATTCCTGCTGCCTCTTCCCAGGAACTGATCTCCAGTATTTTCTTTCAGATAAGAAACAGAGCTCCATTACATTTTTCAATTGAACCGCTAAAGAGCTCTGTGGCTGCCCAAAATTGCATACTGTAGGTGATCACATGGGGCCACTTTGACCTCATTTGGGAAACACAGATTTCATAGCTATCACCACAGAACAGCAGTACAGGGAAGTAAAGAAAAGGCTTGTACTATGTCTCCTAAATTAAAAGAGAGATTGCATGGAGGTTTAAACTGACCAACATGACAGAAAAACAGATAAAAACATATACAGTATCCATATTGGTGTCCAGTGAACACAGCGACCGTGATTGAGTGACTGCAAAAAGGGCAACTCAATCACGGTGCCTGTGTTCTGGGCTAACTGGCAGGGTTGCAATGGGATACAGGGGGCAGGTGACTATAGAGACAGGATGTCACTATATAGACACACTCATGGGAGGGGACCACGCTGCATGACGGGTGGAAGGGGAGGGAGGGTATGTGGGGTGTTGTGTAGCGGTCAGCTGCCGAGCTGGCCATGTGGTGTGGTGGGTAGAGTGGCAGGCTGAGGCTGGGAGGGTGCTGGATTCAGTTCTGGGACAGGCTTCTTTTTTTGTGTCGGGCCGGTTATATAGTTTTTTTAAGTTGTACACCTCCCTGGAGTTGAGAATCCTTAAGTAGGGGGGATGCGGGAGGTGAAGTGCATGGTGCCCAGCCCCCCGCATAACCAAAAACCCCATCACTGGTTTTGTGGTTACCAGCAAGTGTATATCACCATATTGCTTTTTGGTGATATACACTCACCATAATAGCAATTGCCGTAACACGTTCACTATTATGACATAGAACCATCAATATTTATAAATTATAATGGAGATAGAAAGATACTGGGCCTCATTCACAATCACTATTGGGGGAGTGGAAAATAGGCAGATATTAATCACCCCTTGATGCCAGCACCCATTAGTTCTATTCTCAAAGGGATGCACAGCTCACCAAGGAGAGGAGTCCCCGGCCCTCACCGATGATAAAAGTGCAATACAATGTGCAGATCCAGCTGTTAGAAGATGCCAGTTGGATTTTCACCTACCAGCAAGCTGCACTGCATCTATGACTGGGTGCCAGCATAACATTCCATCAGTCACATACCACAATGCCATGCTTTTCACAGTGACAACACAGAGATCATGAGCTTCAAACCTGGAAGCGCCCCACTCCTTCCTAACCCTCCCATGTAGAAAAGGGCCCTAGTGAGTTGGTGGCTCCCCCATGTCATGTTGGTCAGGTAAGCACAGGAAGGCAGCACAAGAAACATCAACTTGGTAAGGAGACATGCTCAGCAATATAAGGCTTTCATCCAGCAGTACTGATAAAGGTACTATATTTATTTATTTGTAATTTTTGACCAGGAAAGGTATACCAAGCTATGATAGCTTGTTTTCAGGTTTGTCTTGGGGGCTGGGATATATGAACCTGTTTAACTGACAGTGGGAATCATGGCCATGACACAGGGGAAAGTCCCATACTGGACTGCAGGGGGAACCCTTGTCATCTTGGCTCTCTGCCAAGATGGCAGCTCCTGGAATTGAGCAGGAGGACATGGAGGTGGAGGAGTCGGTCTTCTTCCTCACCTCAACCGCTGGAGAGACCAGAGAAAAATATATTGAATCAGACCAGGCTATGCTACAAATGGAAAATGCACGAAGTACTTCACGGGAGCATGGTATGCAACTAAATGTACCTGTAGAGTAGGATGTGCAGGAGGAACATAATATGGATCCCTCAGATTCAACTTTGGCTGACGAGTCCACAGAAAGAGAAATTGACTTTCTGTCAAATACAGCCGAAACGACTCCTGTAATAGTACAGGTAGAAACAGAGGAAATCCAGCAGCAAATGGAGGCAGAAGAAAAATGGTATCTTTTCAGAAAAATGACTTTAAGAAAATGGCTTCAGCAGCTGCAGCATGACAGCCAGAGAAATCTTGTCAGTGCTGCACAGCTGCCTGCTGACCCACAAGCATCAAAGGATTCGCCGCTCGACTGGGCGGAGGCTGTCACTGAAATGGAGCAACAAGGAGAAGTAACTGCTGTGAAAACCTCCCAAATAACAGTCCCTACAGTAATTATGCCTTCTTCTTCTTTTGCATATAAGTCGGGAGTAATGTCTGGAATGGCAGAAAAATCCCCTAATGGGGATAGCATATGATGACCCAACAAAAAATTTTGAATAGCAAATGAATTTAGATGCTTGGTCTGTAGACAATGCATTACAAGCTGCTGGCAGGGAGAAAGATGTATCCTCAGGCAAATGGTAATTAGGGCTGTCCCCCATTCACATACCAACACCTGAGGATTTCACAAGGCCTTTGCAATCTACAATCACAGTAAGAATAGAAAATATGGACTTGGAAGTGCTTACTGAATTAGCACTAACTCACAATCCAGTTAAAAACCTCCCCAACCTACAAAATACAGGGGCCCCTGTCAACATAGACAATCAACAACCAGGGCCTTCCAGGCTGCAAGTCAGTGCTCCACTGAATATCCCCAAAAGAACCACATATAGACTATTTGCATCCTTGTTTAAAACGCCAGTATTACCAACTAAACGACACAGTGCAGTTCTCCTCACCTTTTTAGGTGGGGGTGTCTGAACCTCCAGACAGATTATTTGTGGCATGCTCTTTATTGAAGGACTCCATAAAATATTTCGCAAACGAAATATATGCCCTTATTCATGTTTCAGACGAAACAACGTTCGATGTGAGTTTTAAATCCAGCAATGGCTTAGAACATTTTTGGGTGAAATACAACTCCTTAAAGAAGTCAGCATTATGGATACCATTTCTGGCAACACCTCTCATGAAACCAACTCATAAGACTATTACCATTTTATTTAGAAGTGAGGGTGTAAGTGTACATGACTTAACCTACTGGCTGAAGCAAAAGTGTACTGTCTTGGGAGATCCAGAGGACATTTTGGACTCGGAAAACATTTGGACAGGTGGGTAGAAGGTGAAAGTATTGTTAAAAATTACAAACACAGGAGTGGTGCACCTCCCAAACTCTTTTTGGGGAGGGATAGGGCAGTGTTATTTTATCCAGGATAGCCCAAGGCATGCTATCGGTGTGGCTCAGTGGCACATCCGAGTAGCGTATGTGACAAAATCAAGTGTACTGTATGTGGGGAACTGGGATATGCTGGATCAGACTATTTAAATAAAAGAAAATGCAACCTCTGTGATGAACCAGGGCACGCCTTTCAGAATTGTATGTGGGCAGCCCATAATCATCCAGAACATGCTGATGGCATGAAGCAAAGGGCTTATATTGCTGTAGCACAAAAGTGTGCAGGGTTGCAACTGGGTTTCATGAAGTCTGGCACTTGAAAAGATGGATAAGCATGCACACCCCGATTGCTTTATCTACCCCTTTACGAGTCTGTGAATGGCAGGTGATAATTACGTTTTAATTTGGCTCCAACATTAGCCCTGATTAGTCATCAATCACTCCCACTGTTAAGGAACTTCTGTAATACTTGATCTACAGATGAGTGCGGCAATATGAATAATGACATCTTAAAACATCTACCTATCATTTATTCACCATTACATTTAATATAGCTGTCAAAATATCTGCTGTGCAACATTTTATTTTAATTTAATATATATAATACTTGCCTAAGTAATTTCCATGCCTAACTCGTGCATGCTATGAAGACTACAGCAACAGGCAATTAACTCTTATACCTACAGATGGTTTAAATGATTGGTTCATGTCAGGACAGGCACAATGAAAAAGCATTTATATTTTGTTCAAAGGGTTGACTTAGTAGAGCAGCTTAACTAGTAGGGAGGGTTACACAGTCGGACTATTACACACCTTTAGGATTTGTCAGAGAATTACACACTTTTATGATTTAATCTGTTAAATAATGACCCCTTCATTTATTTTTCTGCATGAAACATACACCATTGAGTCAGGGACTAAATTTATAGTGGTTTCCAATGGATCATTTTCAGGTATGTCCTGGGAGCACTGGGCAGTTTCATGACTTGCTCAGGGTCACACAGTATGTAAGTGGAGGTTGTGGGAATCAAACCCAGGTCTGCGGGATGCTCCAAGCTCATTCACAGCTCATTACACTAACGTCTAGGCTACACTGCCAGCCAACATTAAAATATGAAGTTCAGTTAAATATATTAATTTATTCAGTGTTCTTTTGGTGCACAGATCACTTTACGGATGAGACATGATATGCAATGACTACGTACTGTGCATGTTTAATGCTACAGTAGGCAGGGGTGTGAGTATACTTTTTTTATACTATCCGTACCTCTCATTATTGCTCTATACACAATCAAACCAGTATCCTCCATCGAAACTGACAAGCTGAACATTGTGCACAGCATTACTTTTCATCTTGCACCATGTATAGTTGCTGTGCTGTTCTTAAAGCTGCCTTTCTTAAAGAACAGCTGTACTACAATAACAGGTAAAAACTAGCAGGTTTCCAACAATTAGCTTAAACTTTAGTGTTTTTTTCCATTTCTGTTGTTCTTCATCTACTATTTCACATTATACAATGGCAAGAAAGAATCCTGGCTCCTTATTGGTCAGTTGGCCATCACAGCAGGGATGTTATCCTGGCATAACATCCCTGCTGATCAACTAGATGATGATCTCGTGGATAGTCTTGATGATTGTTTCCATCTTTTCTTAAAAAAATATTTTTAAACATTAAAAAAATTATTTAAAATTATTTTTTTCTGTATAAAACAATGAGCCATTGTATAATAGGAATAATGCCCTCCAGGGTGGGTGTTATGCTGGGATAACATCCCTTCTTGGGTGTTGGGCGCCCTCGGCCTGTGGCCTCGGACCCAATCACCCGAGGTGGGATGTTATCCCAGCATAACACCCACCCTGGAGGGCATTATTCCTTTATCATTCTGTACATATTTCATTGAGCCTTTCAGAAAGTATGTGATTTTACACCTAACCTCACAACTGTTGTTTGTAACATCACTGTCTGTTGTCATGGTGAGCACTGTGATGTCATAAACAAAGGCACTATGAGGTCAATAGGGTGTAGGACAATGCTTTTTATGCTGGATTTTAGCATAGAATACCAACATGCATTCAAAACCCTAGAAAAATTATCTGAAAATTAAAAAAAATATATATATTCTCAAGCACATTTAATTGCTGAAACATCATGTTTATGAGCGTACACATAGAAGTACACAGTTGCTATTTAATAACTTGTGTACCAAGCTCCAAGTTTAAAGGGCAACATTTGTGACCCATTAATATCCCATGGAAAGAGCTTCTAAATGAGGTATTGGGCTTACCGAAGCTGGTAGCAGTCCAGAGATATCGAGGATTATGTCTGCCCTATATCGATACTAAATTGCCACCATTGTTAGAATCTTGTGATGTCACTGACAATCAAGCTGTGGCTAACCACATTGTAGTCAAGCACATCTTGATTATCAGTGGCATCACAAGATTCTATAAATGGTGGCAATTTAGTATCAATATGGGACAAACATAATCATGGATCTCTCAGGACTGCTGCCAGCTACAAAGGAACTAAATACAGTACCTCATTAAAGAGATATTGTCATGGAATTCTAAACTATGATGGACACTGTTCCTAAATGTCCCCCTTTAAAGATCCTTGCATTCAAGATATGAGATTATGTATACCTAAAATTAAATTAATCTTAATACTACTCTACATTTACTGGATGTTTAAAGGAACTCCAGGGGGAGATCTCAAGCAGCTTGTCAAAGAACTACTGGTTTTCATGCTTTAACAAAATGTTTCTGTCTGCCTAGGAAAATCCTTACAATGGGATCTGTGTTACCTTGACATCTTGTGTACTGTAACACAGTACACACTATACTGCTCCATTAAAATGTATTATCATTTTCACCAAAGCCAGCCTTTATATGTAAGCTTTTGTACTTAGACTTGTTCAAAAAGGACCGTAAAGTGAATCTGCAAGGCTGCCTTTTCAGTGAGTTATCTTCAATCACCTTAGGCTATTCTTTGAAAATACTGGTGGCTTAACTATCTCTTATTAAAATTAATTACTTAGGGCAGTACATGGAAATGATGAGGCGAATTATGGAGTTCATAATGTATATGACTTGTGACAATTTTGAGGGTGGGATTGATGCAATGGGGTTTAAGATATCGTGATCTCTGTATGATTAGGAATAGGTCCTCTTCATGTATGAACCAATTGAAAAAAAAAAACATTTTCATGCCTGTCACCCTTATTTATTAATACAAGTACTGGAAATGGGTATGGAAGACCCATGGTAACTCAGCTCTTGGACGAAAATTAAAGTTATAAAATGAGTCGTGAAAATCCTGTGCTGCGATTGGTGGAATCTGATCATGGCAATGTCTTATTCCAGCACAAAAGCACAAGTCTAAAATGTTTTACTTTCTGAACCTAGTTACACAGTTCTAAAATTAAAAATCAGGAACACCATTTGATAATCACAATGAGACATTCCAGGGTGCGCACATTTGAGGTACAGAACTTCTTGAGTGCATGAGGCACTCAGCTTCACCCCACTTTCCAAAGCATACTGTTGTCCCACAATAACGTATACCCTGTCATGCTTTAATGCTTATGTCTGACAGAACTGGGCCAATGCAGTGGTTCAAAGCAGCAGCAGATCATGCTGTCACCTGGGTAACATGGGTTTGCTGCAAGCCACTTAATCTCACACAAAACCGACTAGGAGCCTGGTGCATTGTGGGTGTCAGGCACTTATATTTCTCAGTGAGGGAGGCTGCTCACAGCCCCACATTAGTGCACCCCCAGCCAGTTAACTACAAGGCAACATTAGTGTTGACTGTAAAGCCAACTCCTTACCCATCCTCCTGGCAAGAGGGTAGGTACAGCCCTGGGAACCTGCCTTCCCCAATTATTTCAGTGCAGGGCAGTGGGGGGGGGGGGAAACAGGAAAAACAAAACATTTTCAGACCTTACTTAGTTGCAGGAAAGGCACTGGTGTTGCTAACATGATGGCTATGTCACTGAGTGGAAGTGTTAATGCCAGGTGGGAAGCCTGAGCCAGCATACTGTATAATGGAGGCAGTGACTAGATGAGTACCTATGGGCAACAAGGTCAAGAGGGCTAGGTGGAGACTTCTGTGGTTGTTCAAGGAATTTTAGGAGAAGTTAAAGGAGAATAGAATGTAAGGTAATAAAGAGATTCTGAGTACTGAGCAAAGGCAGAAAAGTAAAAGGCTTTACAGAAGGAATCCAGGGTCAAACTGCAGACCAAGCCTGTTCTGGAAGACAGGATTGTACAAGGAATCAAAGACATGAATGAACCTTTTCTGTCAATGAATTAGGAATAAAAGGAGAGTCAGGGATAACGTGGGGCCCCTAATCATTTGAGGGGGCATTGAGCAAGGCTGGGGAAATAGCAGAGGCACTGAAGCATAGAAGCATACATATTGTCGGCAGAAAAAGACCAACGGTCCATCCAGTCAACCTGAATAGGTTTCCCTACCTCACCCCCTGACCTAATGTCCTGATGAGGTTTATGCCCTCATCCCTTCCCCTGAATCAGTCCCTTCCCTAGGTCCTCTTGTTTTAACAATAAGATATCTTAATCTGTCCCAACTTTGCTTGAACCAATTTATGTTCTCCCCACCACCACTTCCACCAGCAGACTATTCCAGGGCGCTTAACCACCCTCTCCGTGAAGTAAAACAACCCCAAATCCATCCTGAAGTTTCCTCCCACCGGATTCCATTCATGCCTCCTCATTACTGCCACCCATTTTCGTTGATTAGGTCCTAGCAGTTCACTCAATGTATTCCCCATAGGAACTTGTGCTGTAGGTCTTTATCACATCACCCTCCCTCTTCTGACCTCTAGCTAGTACATGTACAGGGCCTTCAGTCACTCCTCATAGGATCTGCCCTATTTGCCCTGAATCATTTTAGTACTTCTTCACTACACTGACTTGTTTAGCCCTGTACCTACTCAGGTGTGGACTCCAGAACTGGGCACAGTCTTCTAATGACCTATACAGGAACAATATCAACTCATTTCGGCTATTGTCGAAAATCCTCCAAATGTACCCCAACATTCTTGTTATCTTATTGTAGGTCTTATTTCACTAACTGGTTTATTTGGGGGAGTCACTTATAATGACTCCTAGATTCCTTTCCTTGGTTGTAGTGACAAACCTAATCCCCATCTGATACTCCATCCTAGGGTTCCTCTTTCCTATGTGCATTACCTTGCCATTCTTGGCATGGAATCTCAACTGCCATACTTTTGGCCATTTCTCCAGACTTTTCAGGTCCCACTGCAACTCCCACACCCACTCTTCACTGTCCACTCTGCTGCAGAGTTTTGTGTTATCTGTAAAGAGACATGTCTTACCCTGAGTGCTTTCTATGGGAAAGGAATGAGCTTATCAACACTGACAGCGTCCCCTATCCTACAGAAGAAGGCAGAAGACTGTGAAGTAAGGCTTCAGAAGTCAAGTGTAAGGCATCATTACTACACAAGAATGAAAATGCAGGCTACAAAAATTATATTAGGTCATGAATCAAGGCACTGCTCTACAAGTAAGAGGCACACAGTTACAACCAACGTTGCCATGTAGGCAGGGCTGCCCCCAAGGCACACACTACAGTTATGGTTGACTCCCTGACAGGATTTTAACCTCAACATCAAAAAAAGCTGCACTTCACTGTTGTGCCAGCTTGATGGTGCAGTGAGAAAGCCTACAAAAGACCATGGCATCAAATCCAGAGAAGATTCTGTCATGTTTGTATTTTCAACTAGGGAAAACCCCACTGGAGTGGTGATCTTCAGTGGCATGGAGTTAGAATACTAACTATATAGGTCAAGGGGCTTACAGTTAGGGTTGGGTGAACCTGCCCCCCAAAAAATCAGAACTTCCTCCAGATCCAAAGCAACTGGTGGACTCAGATCAATAAGAACCCAGTGTCCAGTTGTATTGAGTCTGGGTCCGCCATCCTGGAGCTGTTTTTGTTTTGTTGAAATTACTGTGTAGTAAAAAAAACTTTGGTTTTATGTTTTTTTGTTTTACACTAAAAAACATAGCACACATGGGCAAGTCAATGTCCGACTAACTGTATTACTGATTAAATGTAAGATAAGTCATTGAACATCACTTAACTTGTCCAACTGTCAGTTGCCAAGCAGCAGCTGGCTGCATGTGCAGCCCTTTCAGTTTGCTGAGTTCCACCCCTCAGCCATCACCTTCCCACTCCACTCCACTCAAGGTCTCCCATGCACCGCATGAATTTCCAGTGGTCCCTAACCTGACCTCCCTAAATTGCTGGATAAGTGCTGTAGTAATCTGGTACTAAGTTAAGTACTACTAACTTCAGACTTACTTTGTGCTGCATTAACCCCCTGCTGCTGGTTGGATTATGTGGACATGGCACATAGCAGTGCATTACTTCCTGCTTTCCCGTTTCTTTCTGGCATCCCTTCACCCCCACCTCTGAGCTTATGTCATCATGCTGCCACTCAATTTGGGGGATGAGTGAGAGAGAGAGAGAGCACTAAGCTTGCGCCACACACAACACTTCAGTCACCTCACACTCTGACCATCTACTACAGTAATTATATTAACCTGATGGTAACGAGGTGTGTGGCAGGAAATGATCAGTGCAAGGCTGGGTTTGTGCTCAATCCACACTGAGCCACAGTTTTAACTCAGGTCAGGACGCTCTCGTTCTAACTCATCAAGTCTTAATCAACCAAAAATAGACTGCCTACACTATTTAAAAATTAGGATGTAGTGCAAGCTATAAAGAAAAAGTAGGACGAAATAAAAAAGGATCAGACGGCCACATGGCAGGGGGAAGGTGCCCTCCTCCAGCCCTTCTGCCCTCCACTCCTCCTCAGTTCTGTCTGCCTTCTTTTCTTTATAAAGTAGCAGTAAACTCTCAACTTGGCAGCCCACTATAAAAAAATCTAAAACATCTAATTAAAAAAAAATGATCTAAGGGGAAAAAACAACCATCCACCTGGCAGGGGGACAGGATTAAGGGAGGGGCAAGGGCAGTAAATGACTGTCTCTCTGTGCTTCTGCCTTCATACAGGCAGGCTGTGTTTAAAATCTTTTCTCTCTGAATGATTCTGATGCAGCATTCTGCTTTTTCCTCAGTGAGTGTTGTTAACAAGTCTTTCTAATGCTCCAGTGAGCCTTAAAAAATTAAATCGAAAATGTTTACAAACCTGTATTTTACTGTGGTTGAGTCAGTGATGGATTAAAAAACTGGATAATTAAACTTATCGGAGACTTTAATAAAGTTACATTTAAAAAAAATCCAGAAGTTAGCAGTCAGTGGTCAGTTGAATTCTAGAAGTGAACAGTCAGTGGTCAGTTGACTTCTAGAAGTGAACAGTCAGTGGTCAGTTGAAGTTTCCTGCCTGACTGGTAATAACTTGTCGTGACTATTACTTACTGACCCCTGAGGGGATCCCATTTATTACTGTTTTTACTATTTGTGCATTGCTTAATTGCCGCTATATGTGCGGTTGCACCAAATAGTTACGTATTTGACCGCTTTCTCATTTTCTCTTACCATTTTTGGGTGCTCCCTTCCTGCCTAAAATCTCACTTGACCTTACCTGTTTCTCTGCCTCCTGCCTGACTGGTAGTAGTGATTACTGACCAAGTGTCTGACGGTCTGTCCCCAGAGGGGGGGTCCCATTTATGACACATAGTTATACGTTTGTTGTAGCCTTAGCTGCTTCTCTGTTTCATAGAATGTGGCCACAGTGTTTTTTCTTCTTGTAGACAGTAAAAAATAAATTTAAAAAAAGGGATTTCAGAGCACATTACACACCATGTGTGCATTGCTTGGTTGCCGCTATCTGTACTGTTGTTCTGAATAGTTACATATTTGAACTCTTTCTCATTTTCTCTTACCATAAGTAAAAAAAAAAGTTCACTGTGAGCAGTAGTAGCAGAGATGGAGAAGAGGAGGCAGAAATAGGGAAAGAGATGGGGAAACATATGGCACAAACAATATTGCAGACTGGTAAAAGAGAGGTCGCTAGCACATCATACAACAACAGCAGTGGGATTTCCCAGCATTGTCCAAACAGTCAGGACAGGCAAATCTACTTTAACCAGAACAAATGGAGTAGTCAGTACCACAAGGAGTGGCAAGCGAAGATATGCTACCTTTGTATATCACACCAATACAAACCCACATGAAACTAACTCTGATGATGATGTCACATCTGATGAAGGTGTAGTGGTAAAATGGAGGATGCAGACAAGGAGGGAGAGAATTTATTACATAATGAGGTGAAAAGTCTGAATGAAAAAGAGTTGGCAGTTGAACATGTACAGGAGGATGAATGTGATGATTTTGTTGTGATGGACTTCGACGAGAAAGCAAACAGTGTGGTACAGAAGGAAGAAGATGAGGAGGCAGTGCAGTCTGAACTGAGTTCAGCGATTGGCCTAGAAGAGCTGGATGAAGATAAGGTGAAACAGACCTTGATCAGCCCACTGTTGAGAAAGATCAACAAGGTGCTTGACGTGATAAACAGCAGAGTGATATGCCTGATAATGAAAAAGGCGAACACTTATGGGTGGTCTTACTTTTCTCTGGCTGCAGATAATGAGTTGCAAACAGTATGCTCTACATGCAAAAATGCAATCAGCAGAGGGAGAAAAAAGGGTGCTGTGGCTACCTCAGCATCAAAAAGACATATAGAGAGGTGTCACCCATTATGCCTAAGGCGTGATGATTTGGACAGAATGAAAGATGAAAACACCATGCAGCCAGACATAGGTCAGACTCCACCTCTGCCTGTTGTAGAAAGCAGTGGTAGAAGCAGGTCTGCTGATACAGTTCTGATGTCCCCCTTTCTCGGTCTTCAAGAGAAAGTGCTATAAACCGTTCCCTATTCCCTTTAGTGTTATCCAGCTCTCCTAATCCGGCCAGTCTGATGAAGAGTTCTTCCTCTACTAGAAGGCAGCTCACAGTATTATAAATGCTTGAACATAAAGCTAAATACCAACACAGTCATCCTGAAGCAATACTGTACTATGACTAACCTAATTTCTGAAATTATAGCACTGGACTTACAGCCTTTTAGAGTCGTAGAGTATGTTGGCTTCCAAATGTTACTCAATCACATGTCACAACGATGCAGCATTCCATACAGGAAGTATTTTTCCACTGTTGCTGTGCCTCAAATGTAAGAGGTAGTCAGTGCAAAACCAAAAAATGCTGTAAAAGATAAAGTTGCTGGTGCTGTACATCTGACTACTGATATATGGACATGCTGTCAGCCAGAACCATTTATGTCGCTGACTGCGTATTGGGTGTCATTTAGACCCTGTAGTGACACAGACAAATCTCATCTGAAACTGTCTTCCCTTCACATCTAATATGTCCCACAGGATTACACAACTTCAAACATTCTGGATGAGCTTAACAGACAGATACTGTACTGGCTTATATCACAAGGGCTTTTTATAGTCTTATTGTGGCTGCCAATGGTTCAGCATAAAGAAAGCATTGTCTGATGCGAGTGTTGTGCACATTTGATGTTTTGCACATTGTCTAAATTTAATTATGCATGCCTTCCTGGAAGAGGACAGAGATATAAAAGCTCTCACATATGTGGCAAGAAGCACATGCACACATTTCAGCCACTCCTGCAAAGCACACCAGCGACTGCGAGCGATACAGGAAGAACACAGACTGCCTCAGAATAAGCTTATCCAGGATGGTGCAGCATAGTGGAACTCTACCTTTTACATGTTCCAACGATTACTGGAGCAACAGGGAGGCTGTAAGACAGTACACACTGGAGAACTGCATAGGGAATGCTGGTGTATACGTTAATTCACAACAGTGGGCTATTTTAAAATGTCTCATCAAGATCCTGCAAGCCTTTGACGAAATTACTAGGGAAGTGAGTTTTCGCAGTGCCATAGTCGGCCAAATAATCCCATCGATTAAGATTCTTAGATTGCAGCTAAATGCAGTCACGGATATCCTGAAAGTTCCAAAAAGAAGAAAAAAAAAACCCTGTTATGTGTTATGTGCATATCTGGCTGCAAACTCTGGCACTGTTTTGCTTGGAGATTACGTCATACCTATACCCTATTGTTAACTAGTCCTACTCAAAGACTGTATTATAAAAGACAAATTCTTATGCTATTGTATGTCAATTCACTGTACTTGTAAGTGTTCTTTATCTGCCATGTACTGGGTCTAGGCCCCCCAGGTCGCATCTGGAATCAGCATGTTGGTCAGTATGCCTTCCTGGTAAATCTCGTAAATAAATAAATAAATAAATAAATAAAGAAGCCAGTTTCAGATTGGAGAATCTCATGCCACTGACAGGAACTTACCAGCCAGAATAAAGAAAGACATAGTCCATTGGCTGATTAAAAAAGTCAGAGATGCTGAGAAATTTTATGAAATGATGGAGGCAGAACGTTATATTATAGCAACAGTACTAGACCCATGGTACAAGATGAAACAGCTCACACAGCATGACCCCATGTGTTCTAAAACTGTAGTGAGAAAATAATTCAAAAAGTAGATTCATGTTTGAAAACAAAAGTGACAACAGATGCAGCCCCTCCATCCATTCCTCTAGCACCTTCACAGCCCTCTCTTCTCAAGCAGGCTACAAACCAGTCAGCTGCTACCATTTATTCTACTCCCACTAATCAACTTAGGGTCACTTGGATGCTGTTGTCCTTGGAAAATCAGACCTTCCTTCTCCATGTATTACTGCCTCTGCTCAGGTAATGGTTGACTGCTATTTGGCAGAAAAATATATTAGGTGATATGACGATCCCATAAAATACTGGCAAAGCAAGAAGCCTGTGTGGCCTGCACTTGCGTAGGTAGCTTTGAAATACGTGGTCTGTCCCTGAACCAGTGTATTTTCAGCATCACTCTTCAGCTCTGCAGGTAATGTGGCAACAGATACATGATCTAGGCTACTGCCAGAAAATGTGGAAAAATTAACTTTCTTAAAAATAAACCTTCCCCTGATTGGTTACTTTTATGATCTGAGGCAATAAATACATTTGGCAGTGACCACATGGTTAACTATATGGAAGAGTTAGAAGAGTAAAATCTTTAGGAAAAAGAAATAACTAATTCAGTGAGCTCCTCAGTGAGCTACACAATTTTTGGAACTGATGGCACACGTTTTGCAGCATGTCCTATTGGACTGAGTTAATTTTTTGATTGCCTGAACATGATAGCACAATTTTTGCACCATGTCCTATTGGACTCAGCCAACATTTGGAAAGCCTGAATGGCACCTTTCAATAAAACCACTACATGTTCTCACAGCTTGCATGTAATGCTTACATTCTCTGAATATTCCCTTACAAAATGAAAAATACTGTCTTAATTCATAAGCATTCCCTTATAAAAGTGAGCTGTATGCAGACTGTAGATTGCAGACTTGACCACAGTGCTGCTGTTGACCTGCCTAGTGTCATCTCTCCTCTACCCACTCAATGGAACAAAGTCTCTCTCCGGGCTCAGATGTGCTGCTGCTTCCTCCTGTTGCAGATGTGCTTTTCTCAAAACCAGTTTATAATTATGTATGATGGTGACTGATTTATATTTATCATTCGCGAGATTCTTCAATCTTGAATTCATGAACGATCATCTTCGTGCTGCTCCTGGTTGTGCTTCTTATCATTTCTCCTCTCATTAGAGGCATCTCTCTTGATTTGTTGTTCCTTTATGTGCTCAGAAATGAAGGACATGTAGTTATTTTCCAATAGGGGTCCGTTAAATGTGTCATCAGTTTTAGTGGATGGGTGGAGGGGACACCGTGCCATAGAAAATAACTGCATGACTCTCAGTGGAGCAGAGAAGCAGCTAGTGTAACAAGGAACCGATGTGTCCATTTTGTACTAAATGGGATCCCCCTCTCATGGCAGACAGGTCAGTTTATACTGCTACGGTAAGGCAGAAGGTAGGAAACTATGTCAACTGCATGCTGCCATGTATTCAGTTGACCAGAACATCTGTGCCATAAAAAGCTCTCAGTTTTCATTTCCTGAAATGCTGTTTACAATTTCACATGTGTGTCAACATATCTTAGTGTTATTTTATGCAACTGTATGGCTGATTTTCAGTTTTCCTCACATTTTGTAAAAGGTCCTGATTGGGATCAGAACTTAACAGGTCCTGATTCTGATAATATGGGTCAGGACCTTTTCGGATTTGGCCAACTCTACCTACAGTAATTGAGAAGAGCATGAGTTCAACAGGAAAGGAAGGCCTGCCTCCAAGGCAACTCTGGTTGCAACTGGATGCCTCTTGCACTCCATAGCTACTGTATAAACAGCAGCTGAAAAAATGACTAACAACATTTTGCCCACTGGGGCACAGTTCACTTGGAAAGTGTTACTTACAAAACAAGCTTGTTAAGTCTCAGCAGGTAGATGTTTTCCTGAGCAAAAACTGAAAGAGTTGCAGGTAGTTCTGTTTTGAACACATAAAACCTTGAGTTTATCATATCTGATGACTGTAAAGTGGCAAGATAGTGTGCCAAAGAAGTTGGTAGGATCAGTAGGATTCTGAAATGCATAGAGAGGTTTCTCTTGAAGGAGGAGGGAGGTGGTGTTGCCTCTATATTGCTCACTGGTAAGACCCCACCTGAAGTATTAGATGCAGTTCTGGAGGCCATACCTTAAGAAAGGACATAAAAAGAGTGGAGGCAGTCCAGAGAAGGGCAATTAAAATGGTGCAGGGGTTGCACCAAAAACCCTACAAGGAAAGATTAAGCAATCTCAACATGTATACCCTGAAAGAGATCAGAGCAAGAGGGGACATGATTGAGACCTAGAAGAATCTCAAGGGGGGTTGGGGGCAGGAGGCTAGTCTCTTTCAAATGAGGAAGAGCACCAGAATCAGAGGGCATGCATTGAAGCTGGGGGTGGTTAAGAGGGATATAAGGAAGTGCTACTTCACTAAAAGAGAAGTGGACACCTGGAACAGACTGCCAATAGCAGTGTTGGAGGTGAAAATAGTAGGGAGCTTCAAGCATGCATGGGACAGACATAGGGGAATATTAGTAAAGGGGCAGGAAGGAGAAAGGGTCACAAGAGACCAGTGAGAGTCTGTGGAGACAGAATAGGCAGGGACTATCTGGGCAGACTGGCACTGGGTCCAAACAGTGCTGACAAGAATAGTCAGCTACCAGCGTGCTGTAAAAATGGTGCCATTTATTTTTGCAGAGGGCTCCACCACACCGCACCCCCTGATGCAGGGGGCTCTCCCCCCACACCCCCCATCATTAGGATTCTCACTCTGAGGGAGAGCGGATTCCAGGGAAAGGTAAAATTAATGGGGCCATTACAGCCCCATGTAAAATAAGGGATGAGAATGGTGCAGAAATGGACACAAGTCCCTTTACTCGAGAAAGGATCCTGAAGGAACTGGAAGTAATAAGAGTTGATAAAGCAATGGGGCCAGATGGGGTGCATCCCAGGGTCCTTAAAGAACTAAGAGAGGTGGAGGCTGAACCTCTGGATATCCTGTTTAGCCGATCACTGAAAACTGGGGAGGTACCCAAAGACTGGAGGATAGCAGGTGTAGTCCCCTTATACAAAAGTGGGAACAAAGAGGAAGCGGGAAACTACAGACCAGGCAGCCTCACCTCAGCAGTGGGGAAGATCATGGAAGCACTACTGAAGGAGAGACTGGTGAAACATCTGGTTGTCAATGGACTACAGGACCCAAGGCAGCATGGTTTCACCAGGGGGCGGTCATGTCAGACCAACCTCGTTGGAATTTTGACTGGGTGACCAGGGAGGTGGATCAGGGAGGGCAGTGGACATGGCCTATCTGGACTTCAGCAAGGTTCTTTTGACACTGTGCCACATAGAAGACTATCATAAACTGAGGAATATGGGTGTGGGCAGGACAGTAATGTGGTGGGTAGGTAACTGGCTGGGCGGCAGGACACAGAAGGTGGTGGTAAATGGCTGTCACTCCACAGAGGAAGAGTGGCCAGTGGGGTACCACAGAGATCAGTGCTGGGACCGGTCCTATTCAACATCTTCATCAGTGACATTGCACAGGACCTAGAAGGCAGAATTTCACTGTTCGCTGATGACACAAAGCTCTGTAACAGAGTAGACACACCAGAGGGTGTAGACAGAATGAGAAGGGACCTGCAGAAACTTGAAGAATGGTCAGGGGTTTGGCAGTTGAAATTCAATGCAAAGAAATGCAAGATAATGAATATGGGGCACAAAAACCCTGGCACAATATATCAGTTGGGGGGTGAGGATATAGCATGCACCAAGCAGGAAAGGGATCTTGGGGTTATCATCTCTGATGACCTCAAGGTAGGGAAACAGTGTGACAAGGCAGCAGGTAAAGCAAATAGGATGCTGGGATGCATAGGCAGGGGCATCACTAGCAGGAAAAGGGAGGTCATAATTCCACTATACTTGACACTAGTGAGGCCCCACCTAGAGAACAGTGTACAGTTCTGGAGACCTTACCTATGCAAGGACATAGACAGGGTAGAGAAGGTTCAGAGGAGGGCAACAAAGATGGTACATGAATTGCATCACAAGTCCTATGAGGACAGGTTGAAGGAACTGAATATGTACTCCCTGAAGGAGAGGGGGGAGAGAGGGGATATGATAGAGACATACTAGTATCTTACAAGGAGGAACAGGGTACAGGAATACACTATTTTTAAGCGAAAAAGATGTTCCAGAACTAGAGGGCATGGGATGAAGTTGGAGGGAGGACGATTCAGAGGAAATGTGAGGAAGAATTTCTTCACAGAACGGGTGGTGGACAAGTGGAACACCCCGACAGAGGAAGTGGGAGGCTGAAACAATCAAGGATTTAAGAATGCATGGGATAGACATTAAGGAATTCTGGAGGTCAGGGGTAAGGGCAACAGACTTCTAGGAAAACATAAACTGAACTTAAGGCTCAAATGGGCAGAGAGACTGGGCCACAGGCCCTTAACTGCCGACACTGTCTATGTATCTATGTATACTAAGTCCTGAGATAGCTAAAAAGGTTGGGGACCAGGATCAGAACCCTGGTCTCCACTGCTGCTGGCCAAGCTGCTCAATGACCCAACCCTCCACACCACAGGAGTGGCCTGACCAGCCTCCTGTTCTCTGCAGCTCTTGTCCTCATTACAGAACCATGGACAGCAACCAGAGGAGCCCTTACAGCAAGAGCTGTAAACCCCCCCAGCTGTCTGTGTGAGCGCTTACCAGACTAGCGCTGTATAGTGAGCACTATTCGGGTAGTGTTCAACTGATGGGGTACCGGGCAGGCTGGGTGGGCCAAGCAGTCTTTTGCTGCTGACAAATTCTACGTTCCCATGTTTCTAACAGCCTAATACCTTGCATGCATGAATGGGATTTTGTATCACCAATTGATTCCCAGGTGTGAATCGGACTGGAGTAGATATAGCAACAACTTGTCAGTCCATGTGATTATATAGCATATAGGATGGTTGCTGTCACTGGTTCATGATATCTACATCAGCTGGCCAGGGTTCATGGAAAATGTATATTCAGCTAATGGGCTTTGCTTCTTATGCAGAAGTACAATGTGACAGATGTGATGGCAGTCATGTGGGATTCAACACCCCCACATGGCACCATGTTTTCCAGAACATAAGACTGTGAGATATGTTATATTGTTTTTACTAATTGATTCATGTCATGCATCATGAATTTCCAAGAGAACATGAAGATAGCTTCATTACAATATTCTTGGCAACATGAACCTACATTTACCATATTATCATTACTGCTCTGAGGAACCCAGTGCACTTTTTACTCACAAATAAATATTTAAAGCCATTCAGTTCACTAGCCAACAGCATTTACTTAGCTCTAGGTAAGTCTGTATCTGTGGGGTCATAAATTACCTTAATGAAATATCTACATATTATTAAAATGTGCTACATTCCCATGCTACTTTGTAAATTGAATGCACTGTGTGTTGTGTAGTGTTTTGTGACTGTGCATGTTTGGGCTGTGTCACGTAGAAATTATTGCAAACAAACCTTTGAACCCTATATATTATCCAGTAGAAACATATGTCACTAAATACACTCCAAAAAAAAAAACTCTAGTCAAAAATGTATACAAAATCAGGAGTTCTCCATTTCTATCAATAAACACAAGTTCCTTATTCCATCTTGGGGCTTCTTAATCAGATTTTCCTTCCTGTGTGAAGCCTGATCGAAACTTTACTCTGACAGAATTTGCTGCTTCGATATGAAGAAATCACACCTGAGTGTCGGTATCATTCCCATGAAGTATTTTTTACACAATACCAAGAATTAATTTTCAACTCATCATCTCTGAAGGCCTGTGTCAGCACTTAAGAGGGTCACAGCCTTCTTTCATCAATCTCTATGATTTTCAAAAGTCACAGTTCTTGAATGATGTGAATGGTAGTATTCTTCAATAGCACCAGCTATTCTGCAAATGCCAGCAGCAATGCCAGTTTTATGTTTACAAAATTTACTTGGCTCTGAAAACTGTACAAAGCCAAGACAACTCTGGAAAACTGCCACAAAGTTTATCTATGGAAGCTTATGATTACATCGGCAAGCTTCTTTGACAAGTATCAGATATTTTGTTCAAGGTATGACAGGAGGTGTCAGCTCACTTTCCCTCTTTTAAACTTTAAGGTCTAGAATTCAAGAAGAAAGACAAATGCATTTTGAGATAAAGCTACTCTGTTATCTATAGCAGCCCTCTGTGAGATGCTTTGTAAGAAAAGTAATTTGTCACACTAGATTGACAGCGTGACTTGACCATATTAACCCACAGATTGTCAAAACTATTAACATATAATAGGACGTGACAGCTCTAGGGTTCCTCTTGGAAAGGTTTGAATTTATTTTCATAACTTACCATATTTTTTTTCTTCTATTGCAACAATAAATTCCATCACAACTGACAGTTAATATAGATGCAGGCTATTTATCCAGTTTATTTTATCAAAATAATAAAAAATAACTGCATGCATCAGGTCATCCTAGCTATTTATTTTGCCACATTCACTATAATGCAACAAACACAGTTTCATGTATGCTATGCAGTTGTTGTAATATATTCAGCTGGTGAAATATAGAAATCAGACTTCTGATTACTAGGCATATTTCATTACAAACAGAAACAGAAAAAAACTGCACCAAACCAACTTAACTGCAATGCAGTAAATGTATTCAAAAATACAAAATAGAAACAGCATGCTTTCTGGTATAGAGGACCCAAAAAAGAGGAACATCACAAAGTGCAATCCGGTTTTCTACACACTGGGCTTCCTCAGTGTGCTGTTTCAGTATGCACTTTGCACTATTTAGAATGAATTTACTGCATAGCAATTGAGGAAGTCTTGTGCTGTTTTTTTCTGTTTTTCTCAGTTGATTCTGATTGTAGCATTGCGTTTCCCAGAGCAACTCTTCCTGATGTCCATAATTCACCACTGCTAGATAACATGAAAGATGCATTTGATCTGGGGGTGCAGCAGCAGTATGCTATAGTACCGTATTAGAGACTAGGGTCTGAGCCTGGCTAGGATCATTCAGTCCTGCATTGGTATAGCCTATGTCTGCCATAAAAGTAGAGCACTGTGATGAGGAAATTGGTCAGCTAGAACACAAGCACCTCCAGTCCAAGATGGAAAATTTGTGCTGTTTATGAAAGCGACTGCTCACCCACTGGCAAAGGCAGAAGAAATGCACTGCCTTGGTGGCGTACAAGCAACAGGGAGGTGGCAAAGCTGGGAAAATGGCAAGTACAATGAAAGTAAAATGAAAATGCAAATACAGCTGACACAAAACGTGATGAGCATTGCCCCTTCTGGGGTTGAGCAACCAGCATTTTAGTTATGAAATCTGGGAAGTGATTCCCATAGAACTGTAACAGTGACTTTAGGTCTAAGACTAGTTCTCCTGTTTGCAACTCTGCCAAGAAAATATTGTTTACCTTAAACTGGAAATGAGAACACTCACAACTGCCATAGACCTAGTGCTCCATTTTGCACAGAAATTACAACCTTCTAAAATAGATCACCTCATTGCTAAGAATTTCTACTTAACACTGGCAGAGCTTTTGCAAGTAAAGTGCAGTGCAATATGCAACAAATATTTAACAAACGTTCATTTAAAGCAGCAGTATTTTGTAGTGGCAATATAGTTTGTTTTTTTTCAGCAATAATGTTTGTCTGGCAAAAATATCAAGATTCACCATTTTGTTATACTTTTATTCCATTCCTGAACCAAGATACAGGATTTCAAAGTTTTTAAAAATTCCCACTCCCATGCCATGCCGACATGAAAAATTTAAATATCTTGCTACAGTGCTGTGCTGTTTTCTTGGTAGCTTGGTGAAGTGGCCCCCTGATGATGTACTATGTGTGAAACTGGTCAGGGCTCTTGTAGCTTACCAGCCACACTGATGCTGGTGGTATGCTTTTCAACTGATTTAATAAAGCCTTTTGGAACTGCAGTTAAGGAGTGGTAATGTTTGTTCTCACCCTTGGACTTCAATTATCTCTTGCACCCTACTGGTGCGGGTGAGCTGTTTTGCTGTCATGAGTAACTTGGTGAAGTGCAGACAGAAGCAAGTGGTTTCCCATTGAGACTGTCTCCCACTTACTGTTGATCAAGATGTCCCTAAGAATCTATCCAGTTCCTTTTAAACAAATCAGAACAAGTAATGTTTACTAGATGTTGAGGTAGTCTGTTCAATTTTATTGGGACTCTGTGAAATAATTGTCCCTTTTTTTTTTGGTATATGTTCAGGGCACCTCAAATGTTTGTTATAGGATCTTAAGTCTTGTTGATGTACACAAGGGGTGATACAACAACTCTTTCTAAGTTCATCATTAATAATAATGTTGAAGAATTGTAAGTAGTCCCACCCCCAACCTTTCTCTCCTCCAATGACATCAGATGTAATTCTTCAAGTCTTTTCTCATAGGGAATGTGTTTCAACCTTGGGATGAGTTTGGTACCAACATACGAACATACAAAATTTGCCAGCAGACAAAGGCCTAGAGGTCTATCAAGTCTGCTCGTATGTGTAGCTAGCAACCCTTATTCTGCAGCTGCCCCTCTCTCCCACCCTTCCCCTCTGTTGACCCTTCCCCTTGTCCTGTCCCATTCCCTTTTGAAGCAGTCCACTGTTCTACTGGATACCACTTCTGCAGGTAACGCATTCCACCCAGCTACCACCCTCTCTGTAAAAAAGTGTCTCCTCATCTCCCTCCTGAACCTTCCTCCCTCCAGTCTCATGTCATGGCTCCTGGTGTCCCTCCCCTCCCTTACTTTGAACAGCCCCTCTCTACCTGTCTTGTTTATTCCTTTCGTGTACTTAAAGGTTTCAGTCATGTTCCCCCGTCCCTCCTCTCCTCCAGTTAGTACACGTTCAACTCCCTCAGCCTCCTCTTGTATGATAAGTCCCCTAGCCTTGATCATCTTTGTCACCCCTCGCTACCCCTCCAGTAACCATGTTCTTCTTCGGATACGGGCACCAGTACTGCATGCAGTACTACAGGTACGGTCTAACAAATTACCTATACAGTAGCAGAATCACCTCCTTCCTCCTCGAAGATATACCCCTTGAAATGCAACTCAGCATTTTGTTGGCCTTTGCAACTGCCTTCCTACATTGTGCCGAGTTGTTCATTGACCCTGTAATGAGCACCCCCAGATCCTTCTCCTCCTCTGTCTGGGCTAGCTGCACTCCCCTAGCTGGTAACTCCTCCTTGGGTTCTTCACCCCAAAATGCAGCACCTTGCACTTGTTGGCATTAAATCCCAGTTGCCAGGTGTCTGACCAGGTTTCAAGCTTTGCCAGATCATCCTGCAACCCCTGCTATCTCCCTAGGTCATCTACCACCACTCCCATCTTGGTATCATCAGCAAACAGACTGATCTTGCTCTTGATGTCCAATGATATGTCTGCAATGAATATCCCAAACAACACTGGTCCCAACACCGAGCCCTGTGAAACTCCACTCATCACTACCCATGGGTGTGAGACCTCCCAACCCACCACCACCCTCTGTTGTCTTCCCTGAAGTCAGTTCCCTATCCATCTCACCAGCTTTGCAACCACCCCTGTGCCTTCTAACTTACTTTCCAGCCTCCCATGTGGCACCAAGTCAAATGCCTTACTGAAGTCCAGATAAAGAACATCCACTGCATGGCCCCTGTCCAGTTGCCTAGTTACCCAGTCATAGAACTCCACCAGGTTGGTTTGGCAGGATCTGTCACGTATGAAGCCATGCTGTCTGCTGTCCTGTAGTCCTTTGGCCTCTAGGAGGGCCACCAGCCTCTCCTTCAGGATAGTCTCCATCAACTTGCCCATGATGGATGTGAGGCTCACCGGTCTGTAGTTCCCCGGTTCATCCTTGGGGCCACTCTTGTGGAGGGGCACCACATGAACCATCCTCCAGTCCTGAGATACACACCCTGAGTATAGTGAGGCATTAAATAGGTCTGCCATTTGTCCCACAAGGACCTCTGTCAGCTCCTTCAGTACCCTGGGGTGAATGCCATCTGGGCCTGACGCCTTGTCCACCCTCAGTGCCTTCAAACCCTCCTGAACTCTGCCTTCCATGATTTCCCCATCTGTCACCCCCTTCCCCCTGTTTCTGCCATTCCTCCCACCCTGGGCATCACCCCATCTTCTCCTTAGTAAATACTGAGCAGAAGTAATCATTTAGTGCTTCTGCCATATTGCACCCTGCTTCCACCCAACCCCCCTCCTTCCTAATTCTTACTATGTAGTCCTTATAGCTCCTTTTCTCCCTGATGTACCTAAAGAAGTCCTTCTCCCCTTTCTTAATGCCTTGTGCCAGCCTGAGCTCCATAGATGCCTTGGCCCTCCATACTGCACATGTCACCTCCTTCAATTCCATTAGGTACTTCTCCCTGTTCTCCCCCCTCCCTGTTTTCTTATACCTCCTAAAGGCAGCTCTTTTCCTCCTTACCTTTTCCATGACCTCCTTGCTCAACTAGCTTGGTTTCTTAGCTCTAGCCTTCTTGCTCTGGGCCTTGCAGCAGGTTTTGGTTGCCTCCACTATCCCCAGCTTTATGAGCAACTACCTCTTGTTAGTGCCCATACTAGGTTGAATTCTGGCCTGGTACCCTTTTACTACTTCTCCCGTCCTCCCAAAGTCAGCCCTCCTGAAGTCCAGCACTCTTGTGCCAGATTCCATGCCTTTCTTGCCCATATCCAATATAAGCCATACTGAGTGGTGGTAACTCCCTGACAGCGGTTCTTCCACTGCAAGTTCTCTCACAGACTCCCCATTTGCCAGCACAAGGTCAGGGGTATTCCCTAACCTGGTTAGTTCACTGATCATTCACTGAGCAGGAAGCTGTCCTGGAAGGCATCCAGCAGTACCTGCTCCCTTCTATCCCTGGTTGTTGGGGTACTCCAGTCCACTCCTGACATGTTGAAGTCCCCCACAATCACCACACTACCCTTCTCGCAGGTCCTCCTGATCTGTCACACTAGTTCCCTGTCTAACTCCTCCATCTGAGAGGGCGGCCTGTACACCACTCCCATTCTGAGAATCCTATTCTTGGAATCCTGGATTTGCATCCAAAGTGACTCCGTACTACCCTCCTCCCCTTCCTCCCTTCAGTCCTTCCTTCACATATAGTGCCACCCCCCTCCTTCCCCCTTCCTTTCCCAATCACCCTGTCCCTATGAAATAACCTGTACCCTGGTACAGATAGGTCCCAGTCACTGTATTGGGTGGCACATGTTTCTGTGATGGCTGCAATGTTCACCTCTCCCTCTGCCATGAGCACCTGTAACTCTGCAGTTTTCCTCCCAAGGCTCCTAGCATTAAGGGTAACCACCTTCCACCCTTTCCCCCCCTATCCTGCCCTCCACTACTAGCATCACCAATAGTAATTGCCATTTGTCCTTTGTCACTGTTATGGGGGTTAGCTCATATGGTTTCCCAACCTGTGGTCTCTGCATGTCTCCTGCCCACTTGCTACCCCCCACTCCTAGTTTAAATTCCCAACTTCCTCTATGTACGACTCAGTCCTGTGTTTCAACACTTTCTTTCCCTCCTCACTCAAGCGTAGTCTGTAGTTGGCATAGAGACTACTGTCCTCCCAGGTCCCTCCCCACCCCAACAACAGCCTATACCCTTTAGCATGACACCAGGTTCTCAGCCATCTGTTAAATTCCTCTATTCTCAGCTTTCTTGTTGTGCTTGTCTTGGTCACTGGAAGTATCTCTAAAAAAGTTACTGATCTTCCTTCCCCCTCATATAACTGTCCTAGTTCCTCAAACCTCCTCTGGACTATATCTACTGTCTTGTCAGCTAGGTTGTTCGTCCCAAGATGTATAATTAAATGAGGCTTGTCCCTACCCCTTCTAGCATATTTCAGAACAGATTGTCCCATCCTTTCCACTGTCATTCCTGGCATGGCCTCCACCCAAATGCAACTATGCCTCTCCCCCTTGCTACCCCACCTGACTCCTCTTAGTATTGAGTCCCCCAGCGCTAAGATTCCACCCCTCTTACTCCCTACTTGCTTCCATTCATCTCCATCTATCATTTCCGGCTCCTCTTCTTCTTTCTGCACATTATTCCCCCTTTTACCCCTGTTGCAGTTCTCCCAGCAGAACTTCCCCCCACTCCAGTTTGGTCCAGGCATTTGTTAATTACTCCTCCAATTACATCATCTCCCTCCTTCTTCTTCCCCTCTAGCAGTGCAAAACTATTTTCTGAAGACCCTTCACAAATGCCCGCTTCCTCTCTCTTCATAGTAACTTGTTCTCTCCTTTCCATTCCATGACTGTTGCCACTTCTCCTCCCCTCACAAGTCCCTGTCTCCTCCTTCCATTTGTCTTTTGTCTCTTGAAGTGGTTTCCCCGACAATCGTTATTCCTGGCCTGGATCCCTTTGTCTCCTTCCCTTCTTCTGACCCTCTCCTCACCACTGTTGGCTCAAATTGCCCTCCCTCATCTCCTCTCCTCCCTTCCTCCAATACTGGGCTAAACCCACCCCCAGTCTGCCTTGCCTGTCTTAGTTCCTCCTGCAGACCCTCGATCTCCTTTCTGAGTTTCTCTATGTGGTTGCACACTAAACATCCCCCCACCCTCCATGCAATTTTTAGAAAGATTGGTGCACCACAGTTGTTGCATCCTACCACCCTACCCATTGCTGTCGTTGCCCACCAGTGACCCCCCACCCTTCCAGATGCAGGATACCAAACACTCCCCCAAGTCTCCCCTCTCCCCCTCTATCAGTGCAAAACATTCTCCTCCTTTTCTTAATTTCCCTTACCCCCTTTGTTGTACAGATCTAGATAGATTGAGCAACTGCTTTTTACATTCCTATCCTTCCTGTCCACACCCAAAAAGAGACTTTAAGTAACTCTTGCACAACCTTCCTCAAACTCCTACTCTTCCTTTCCACAATGCAAATAGCAATGCAAAGAAGAACAATGACAGCTCCTTGATTTGCAGTTACTTCCCTTCCACTGAGATAGCAGTCACCTCTTCACTCACTGCTGTTCCTTTCCTGGATGTCTGCTTCTGCTATGACAGGTGCATGTCCTTTGCCCATTTGTGGAAGTGATTTTAGAGCCCCTTGGTATAAAGGAAATCACAGACCTGAGGTGGGTGGGGTGAGGGGCAGAGAGGGTGGGACCAGCCCATGCCTTTCAGAAACAATCACGTAGCTGAGGCCCCTGGTCAGACCATTAGCACCCTTCCCCCACTATGCACTAAACTTTGCAGCTAGTGAAGCCAGCAAAAAGCAATCACAATTCCACTCAAAGTACAAAAATAGGTTTGCTACCAAAAGAAACAGGTCTCCAATTCAAACAGCCTCACCAACAACACATCAAAATAGGCTTGACATTAGAAGATATAGGTCTCCAGTTCAAAGAAACAGCCACAATAAAATCATACCAAATAGGTTTTAGATCAGAAGAAATAGGCCTCCACAAACGCAGTCTGCTACACAGTGAAACATCAAACAAATGAGCCCACTTATAGCCACCAAAATAGGTTTCAAAATTCCAACAGCCCCAAAACAATACCCTGCTAGCCCCTTAGAAGTAGTAAGAAAGAAAAGAAATAACCTTCTACCAAGTAAAATCCACAAGAAACAATGTAAAAGCAGCAAGAAGAAGCTACTGTACTAGCACTGATCTGATCCCGTCCCCTTCTGGTTACTTCTGAGAAGCCAAAAGCAACTGGTAGCCTTTCTTTAGACCATCAGAAATGTGTGATAACACTAGCCCAGTACAACTACAGTAGAAATCTAGCATGCACATTCAACAGGTAACCTCAATGGAAAAGATTGCTAAAAATTGTGAGTGGCAGCCATCTTTAATGATGTGATTCATTAATTACAGATGAGCTGTAAAAGTTGTTTCAGTATCTGAAAACACTTAACTGAACTGAGCATGAATCTAAGGATGTTAGAAATATATTTTTGCCCAAAAACCGTATGATGCAATTTTTTGCCATCTAACAAATACTGCTGCTTTAACTATTTTAAGAATAAATATACTTTCCTGGCCACTAACCATCCTTCCAGTTAAGTAATAGAGCTGAAATGTTAGAAGCAATGTAATTTCTTAAAAAATATGCATTCTGTGTTGTGCTGGTAGAAAGAACAGAAAGCATGTGGTAGTGTGCCACCTACTCAGAAGAAGTGGCCTAATTAAAGAACATTTTTAATACTTAAAGAAATGTCATACTAATTTGTTTTTCTACATAATTACTCTCCAGACTTTCCAACTAGAAAATGAGTCAATAGTTATAGGAAATTTCTGAGACCCTGTACTAGGTTTCATAGCCCATTACCCTAATTCGGCAGTAGTCTGTTTGCAGCAAAATAATTTTTCATACTGTCCTGTAAGGGAGGAAAGCATCATAAATCTGATTGAATTGTTGCCCAGTTGGTCCCTTCCACTTTCTGGTCCACCAACCCCATCCTCACACTCAGACATTTTGTGATGTCTTACGAGGACAGCGCTTGGGCATGCCCCATAGAAGCCTAGAGGGAGGTTTTCAAAATTTTATTGTGCATGTTTAAGCTACCTTTGATAAAAATGAAAGCCACTGCTTAACTAATTGGGGCACTTTTAGTTGAGTGGGGGCTTTCATTTTTTTCTAAAGTAGCTTAAACATTCATAATAACCTTTTGAAAACCTCTCCCATAGGCTTCAATGGGGTGCACCCCTGCACTCTCCCTTGTAAGATGTCACAAAACGTCTGGGTGCAGGGGCGAGGGCAGTGAACTGGGAAGTGGAAGGGGTCAGCTGGCTGGCAGTTCAGCCAGCTTCAGATCCCTTTTCCTTACTGGAGCATATGAAAAACCTTTATTTTGCCACAAACAGGTATCGCTGCATTAGGATAAGGGGTTATGAACTCAAAAACAGAAATGAAAAATCTTAGCAATTTACATTCAAGAAACACTTAATGAGGAAATAAACTCTGAAGAAGGAGACAAACTACTCTTTTTTCCTTTTGAGAAGAACTGTTACTTAGAAACAGTTTCTATCCATTAGCCTCTGTTCTGTTGAAGCCTTATTTAGACTTATTTCATTAAATGTTCAGTTTAGGGAGAAAAAGTGCACTGTACACTTGGATTAATGCAAGCAAAGTGCTTTGAATTAATTTATTTTTTGAAACATGAACTAAGGTGTCCAGAATCCAGAAAAGAAAGAAATTACTGAGCGCTTTCTCTGTGCTGTTTTATGTTTGCACAAACTTAATGCAAGCTTGCCTGGCAGTCATTCATTCAAAAGGAAAACATTTGAAACAAATGTGAACATATTTCTATACGCCCAGGCCTCTTAGCTTTCTCTTTTACTTAATCTTTTCCACAGCAAAATAGTTGTGACTCAGTGTCATAAGCTATTAACTTTCATGCCAATGTTGTTAACAAGGATTGGTAACTTATGGTTCTGTATGGAACCTGCAATTAAAAAAATAATTTAAGTATTTGATGTTGCATAAAACCTCTCAAATGTTTTTTTCCTACTACTAAGAAATAATTTCTAACAATTAAAAAAAATCTAGAACTATTGAGGTCACCAAAACAAGCTGCATTTTATTGATTCTTTTAAATATTTAGCAAGGAAGGACCACTGAGCAGAGCAATCTTTTCCTTTTCAGGTGCATCCTGGGTAAGGGAATTGGGCTACGTAATACAAAAATGATGTATGGCTGTGAGACACCTTATAAACGGAGTACAGAGGCAATAATTTATGTCGGATAACCAATGACGGCAAGCAGGTACAGATAAATAAGATCCAACGTGAAGGTACTGGCAGCCAGAATGAACAATATAAAATTAATTATTGTGATAAAGGCAATAAAAAACCTGAAGAATAACAGGAGTGAGACTCTGTGCAGGAAGAATCAAAATGAGAAACAAGCTGGCAGGTGTTCTGTAGCACTGCAGAAGTAAAAGGCAGCACATGGAGTAGTTAAGGGAAAACAGATGATCAGCAGAATAAAATGAAATCAAATCAACTTTATTTTTATAGCGCCTTTCAAAACCAAGGTGCTGTACATAAAACCAAATACATCAAATATAAATAGAATTTAAAACAGAAACATTAAAACAGATCATCCATAACTAGGGAAGGCTAAATTAAATAAATACGTTTTTTGCTCAGTTTTAAATCTACCGACGGTCAAACATTCTCTTAATCGGAGAGGTATAGAATTCCACAGGCTTGGAGCTGAAAAAGAGAAGGCATGAGAACCAGATGTCTTCAGTTGTACCCTGGGAATCTCCAGCAATTCCCCGTTGGTGGATCAGAGAGGACAAGGGGGCAGCAGGGTACCAGGAGATCTTGCAGGTAACCGGGTCCCTGATCATATAGGGCTTTAAAGGTTAGCAATCCAACCTTAAAAGTGATCCACCACTGAACAGGCAGCCAGTGCAGCTCGTGGAGCACAGGTGTAATGTGACTGGTTCTAGAAGTCCCAGTCAAAAACCTGGCTACCACGTTCTGCACCAGCTGCAAGTGGTGGATATCAACCCCTGGTAGCCCTAGGTAGAGGTAATTGCAGTAATCAAGACAGGTAGTGACAAAGGCATGGAGCAATGTTGGTAGATCATCCAGAGGAACCAGGTGTTTCACCCGGGTGATATTCCTCAGATGGTAAAAAGAGGATTTGATGACAGCTGACACCTGAGATGTTAGAGTCAGACCATCATCAAAAATAATGCCCAGGTTACGTACCCAGTCTGAGGTACTGAGTGACATACCACCAAGTAACAAGCCTGATGGTTGTCCAGCCCCCAGATGACCTGGCTCCACTACCAGCACTGCAGGCTTGTCTGGATTCAGTCTCAGCCAGCTGGAGCTCATCCAGGTTCTGATCTCAGGAAGGCAATTATTTAGTCTCAGAGAGTGCATCATTCTGTCTGGGCAGAAAGGACATATACAGCTGAGTATCATCTGCATAGCAGTGAAAACTCAGACTGTATCACCTGATGATATCTCCCAATGGCAGCATGTACACTGCAAACAACATGGGCGTCAAGATGGAGCCCTGCTGCACACCACAAGGCAGGGAGTGAGCACCAGAGGAATAAATTCCAGTGGCAACTCTCTGAAACCTGCCCATGAGGTATGAATGGAACCATTTAAGGACTGTACCAGACAGCCCACTAAAGAGCCACAGGCACTCCAGCAGCACACCATGGTCTACAGTGTCAAATGCAGAAGAGAGATCAAGAAGGACCAAAATGATACATGCCTTTCAATCTCTAGCCATTAGGAGGTCATTCAATACCCAGGCAAGAGCAGTCTCCATGCTATGCTTCTTCCTAAAACCAGACAGGAGAGTATCATAGACATTGTGAGTTGTAAGATGATCATCCAATTACAATGCAACTGCCTTTTCAATAACCTTACCAACAAATGGCAGGTTAGAGATAGGCCAGTAGTTAGCTAGACAGTCTGGATCCAAGGAGGATTTGTTAAGGAGTGGTCAAACAACCACCTCCTTGAGGGGGTCAGGAAAGACCCCCCCCCCAAGGACTTTCAGCAAGGATCAGGCAGATAACATCTACACATCCCACTAAAAGAGGTGTAGGGCCCGGATCCAAACTACAACTGGTTGAGTGCAATGTTTGGATGATCTTCACAATGTCAGTGAATTCCAGCCAGTGGAAATCTGACCATATAGACTGAGTGCCACTTCCTGTCAACCACTGTAATCCCTTGTAGGAGAGGTCGGACCAATACCAGACCTGATGCAACCTTATCTGTAAAGAACTGAGTGAACTCCTCGCATCTCAGCTGAGGAAAAGCTTCTCTGAGCTGGAGACAGATTGGATTGCACAATCTGTCAACAGACCAGAAAAGCTGAGCCAGTCGATTCTGTGCAGCAGAAATCACCCTGGACAGGAATTCTGCCTTCTTACGGGTGATTTCTGATTGACTGCCATCATAATGTGCCATCAACCTAAGCCTGTCAGCATCATGGCCGGACTTCTGCCAGGCTCTCTCCATCCTTCAGCCAACTTGCCTCAACTCCTTCAAGGATCCATCAAACCAAGGGCTCTTTGGGCTAAGGGTGAGAGGCCAAATATGAACAAGAGCAATCTTGTCCAGAGCATCTCCCACAACCTTACTATAGGCTAGTACGAGATCATCTGGACTCATGCATTCACCCAACAAGCCCGACAGGTCCAGCACCGCCAATAGGTCACTAGGGTTAGCACCCCTTAAAGGGCGGTACTGACCCATCTCCATAGGGGCAGACCTATTGGGGGGACCCTTAAGCTGAACCTTATGGTGTGATGGTCAAACCAGCTGACTGGTTCCACCCCCAGATCAGCTATCTCCATACCCAAAAGAAAGATCAGATCCAATGATTGACCCCCTACATGGGTTGAAGAGGTAACTACCTGTGTAAGGCCCAGCGCCGTCATCAGCTGGAGGAGATTTTGACCAAAATACAAGAGTTCATCATTGACTCAGGCATTGAAGACCCCCAAAACTATCCATCTGAGGGACCTCAACACCATGTCGACGATCAAGTCTGCTATCTCCTGCAGGAATTCTCCTCCATCTCCTGGTGGACGGTAGACGAGGAGAATCCCGCAACCCACACCCTCTCCCAGGATATATTCAAAGGATCTTGTACTTCCCAATGGCACATCCACAAGGCCCAGCTCAGTCTTAAACATAATGGCCACACCCCGCCCCTACTATTCAACCTTGGAAGGTGTATCACCGAGAACCAGGCTGGAGTTGCCGAGGCCAGTACAAGGCCTGCATTTTCATCCAGCCAGATCTCGGTGATGCAAGCCAGACCAGTTGTTCCAACAAGATCAGCTATAATAGCTGTCTTGTTTTTAATAGATCTGGCATTGCATAACACTGCCAAGGTAGGATGAGCTGTTGGGGAAGACCTCGGCACCTGCCCACCAACGTCGGTGCCCTTGGGTATGGGGACAAGACAAGGAAGACCTCTATCCTGACTCCATTTTGCCCCAGGGTGTCTCCTGGACCCCATGACTCCAATCCGCCCTCCCCTTTCCTGTCCCCTACCAACTTGTCCAAAATTCCTTAAAGGAGAACTGTACTAAATCTATAAGTTATTTTTCTCCAGTAGAAACTGTTTTGAAATACGGGTTCAAATTCTGTTATTGCTCTAGCTATCCAGGTATGTTAGCTATTCTAGTGGGTGTTTCTGATTTACATGCTGCTGGTAAGAAACATTTTAAAAACCTGTATCATTGTATTGTATTGTTGATGTGACGTTTGATCTCTTGACGAGGTGCCTTTGTAAATGAGTCTCTGACTCAAAGGTCTGAAAAACTGATGCTCTAAATAAATAAAATAGAACTGTATGATGTAGTTTATGTCCCTATTCTACTTTTCTATTGTTGGCACAATGCATTCATTTTCTATTACAGAAATATGTGGCTGAGAGAGACGTAAACTACATCGTACAGTTCAAAAATAGTACGTAACACCAGGGTGCAAAGCAGAAACGCCCACTGAGGTTATTAAAAGGCCTGTATAGAGGGAACATTAACAGAAATTTAACCAGTACTTAAAAAACAGATTCGATTGTGAAAAATGACTTACAGGTTCAGTGCCGGCCTCCTTTAAGCCATATTTATTTTATAAAGATAAATGGTTCCTTCCCAGACCTGCTAAATAATCCCACAAATGTTTCACCAAAAATGGCTTCCTTAGGGTGGCAGGTTTTGAACCACAAACCAAGGGCCCTCAAAAGCAGTATATGCTTAGGCCAGCTCATAAGTGCAGTGGCAAGGCTACCACTCATAATGCCCATGACCCATGTTTGGGTTTGAGAATGAGCCTGGATCACTGGGGGCCAGCTGGGGCCTTCTTCTCTGGGGAGGGAAGGGCACTGTCCTTGCTGCAATACTGTCACCTGGGTGACCACAGAAGGCAGTGCAACCCAGGAAACTGAGTGAGTGTAGGACATCGGGCAGGGACCGCACTGTGCATACATTGTGTGGAAACGCGCATTGGTCCTCTGTGCATACCTACATCCTCAAGGGGATTGTAAAATGGGGAAAAAGCTGAGCCACAGCACCAGCTGCTATGGGGGAACCACACTATATTTGGGATGTTCCCCGCTACCTCCTCCATTGCTTGACAAGACATGCAATCAGGGGTATATCCCTACCCCTGTACCCCACCCAGGGTGTAATCTGACATTGCATGAGGGCAAGATGGAATTACAGGTAAGTGGAAGACCAGGGGGGAGGTAGTAGGAGGAATTCTGAGGGAACTGGGCTGGAGGTATGGGGATATAGCCAACAAATTATAAAACAAAAGCAAAAAAAAACAATATATGCTCAAATGAATTTCTGTTACACAGCACTAAAAGTCCTAAGAGTAACTTACAATTTTCATAGGGATACCACTACTCTACCCTTTATGAAAGCATCTTTTTCATCACTCAAAGAGTGTAGCTGTCCTCTGTCTGACAAGTGAGAGTCCTTGTTTTGTGAGTCAGCACTCTGCCACCCCAAGGAAGCCATTTTTTGGAAAACATTGTCAGGATTATTTCTCAGGTCTGGGTAATAACCTATTTTCATTATAAAATGGGGGGGAATCAGGTATCCCAAGGGAAGATCTCTTCCCTTAGGAAGGGGGACACTGCATCCCACTACTTCACTGCAACCCGAGGGAGATCAGGTGGCATCACAATGGAGCACCTAGATAGGGGATGGGGCAGCCACTGGATGCCAGGCATGCATGCTTACCACCGCACGCATACATGCAGATCCTTGCGCACTGGCAGTCTCGGAGAGTAACACCTGGAGCCATAAGAAAAAACCCTGGTTTGCCGCTGAGCTGGCACCACCCACAGCATTGTGTACAGCTGATATATGGCAGGCCCATCCACCACTATCATGACCCTCGGCGAGTGGTGTGAGAAGGTTAGTGATGGGGCTGGGCATGGCATCAGGTGAGCCGAGGGACGAGGAAAAGCTTGATATACAAAAAATTGTAAATGTTTTTAACACGGGTGCATATATTAAAGCTGAGGAGTCATTTACAACAGCAATGCAACAAAAAATTTTTTTTTTTCAAAAAGCAAGTCTCAGCTACAGTTGATAAAAATATTAGCATACTTTTCAAATCTACTTTTCTAGGTACTTTCTATACTGCACACCATGAGTTTTAGTGGTTTTCTTGACCCAAACCCTTAGCAGGTCTACAGTGGTATTTTTAATCCAAATCAATCAATCAATCAATCAATCAAAATCTTTATTTATTCAGGCGAACATCATTGAGCAAAGCTCATTTACAAGATGGACCTGAGTGGTCATAACAAAAAGGTTACAGATTGTATACAGAAACATGATATTGAATAAGCACAAATACAACCATTTATGAGTGAGATAGATGTACAAATATTTACATATATACAAGGCAATGGACAGTAAACCTAAAACCTAATAAAGGAGAGAAAACAAACAGTCTAGTAGGGATAAGGCTTGGATAATGGTACATGGGTGGGCATATATGTATGAGGTTTGATGGGGAAAGGACAGAGAATGATTGAAGAATAGGGAGAGCTTTAAAGAGGGGGGGTTGAGGAGAGAGGGGGTGTGGGAGGGGTGGGGGTGTGGGAGGACTAGGCCTTGTGGAAGCAAATGTGGTGGCCATCTCTTTTCTTGAGAATAAAAAAACTACATGAAAACATTAATAACATACTCAGATTTGGGAGGAACTATGCAATTTTACCACCAAACAAAAATGGGAGATGTCTATAGCCTTTTATAGTGAAAAATGATATGGTCAAATTTTTTGCCCAGTTCCGTTGCGCTACTGCTTTAATGTCTGTCTTCTGCGTACATTAAGAAGCATAATTCAGTTATCTGGTAACCTTCCCAAGGTTGGATTTGGCCTCAGAATCTTATGTTTTAAAAACAGTACTCTCTGAATTAAGTAGAAAAGACCAACTCCCCTAGCTCAGTCTGGTCCAATATAACAGTTGTCCAGTACATAGAAGTTTTTTCCTGAACTCAGTCCTACTATGGGGATACTCAAACAGGAGATGCCATTGATTAGGACATGAATTTAGAACACAGAATTTAGGTGCTACCATACTGCATACCAATGCTGCCAAACCAATCAGCACCTTCCTCCTGCTATCTGTTGTTCAAACATGCATACAGTACAGAGAAGCATGATATTTTTAAACTGGAGGTGGTCCAAAGGAGGGTGATGAAAAGAATGGAGTACATGGTCAACAGAGAAAAACATATGAGGTAAGGTTGCAAAACCTGAATATGTACTCCCTGGAAGCCAGAAGTGAAAGATGAAACATGACAGAAATCTTCAAGTTTCTGCAGGATATCAACAGGGTATATTCTTCAGAAGGCATGGGAGGTAATACGAACATATGAGCATATGAAAACTGCCAGTAGAAGAAAGCCTATTGGTCTATCAAGTCTGATCGAATTGCAGAGCCCCTTCTCAGCAACTCCTGAGGGTTCCACCCCCACCCCCATCAAACTTAACCCCTCCACTGCCCCTTTCTTGCCCTCCTTTGATCCTGACCCTCCCTTTCACCCTGTCCCACCCCATCTTGAATCCATCCACTGTCTTGAGGGAGACAATGTCCTCCAAGGGTTTGTTCCACCTCGTCACCACTTGTTCTGTGCAGAAGTGTCTTCTGACCTTCCTCTTGAATCTTCCCCCTCACAGATTATAGAAGTGCCCCCTTATGGTCTTGTTTCCACTATGACTAAAGAGATCCATTATATTCAGCTTGTTTTGTTTTTTTTTGTTACTGTTTTTATCCTTCTGTGACGGATCCTCCCTCGGTGTCCACCAGCCTACTGGACTCGGGGTCTTTTGGGGGCTTGTAGCACCATACGCACCCTGGCAGATCCCCAGAGCCAGTCCAGAGGTATCATCCTCGGTGGCCCCCAACCTTTTCCTCCATTTCTCCCATGCACCTACTCCCAAGACCCCCGGAATTGGTAGTGCATGTGTGTGGAGGTGCGCATGCATACCACAGCTCCAAATGGGGTCTCCTCCTCCCTCCCCCGAACGGCCTAACGCCGAAGGTCCTCGGAGAAGCGCCACTTCTCTGGCCTACACCAGAGGGCGGCCAATCTCCAAGGTACCTGCTACCCCATCCCCGAAATAGAGGGCCACCAGACGGCAGCCAGCTCTAGTCCTCTCCCTCCCCCCTGCCAACCTCCGATGACCCAGGCTCACTCCCGAACTTGGGTCACTGGCATGGCGTGAGGTGTGGCGGCCCAGCTCCTCAACCCTCTGCACCACTGTGCTGGCTTGCATATTCAGCTTGATGATACCTTTTAGGTACTTAAAGGTTTTAATCATGTACCTCCCTCCCTCCCTCCCTCCCTCCCTCCTCCTCCTCTTTTTGAGCAAGTACATGTTAAAGTATTTAGTCTATCCTCGTATGGTTGGCCCTGCTGTCCCTGAACCATTTTTGTTGCCCTCCTCTGGACCGCCTCTATCATCTTTATATCCTTTCTCACGTAGGGTCTCCATTATTGTATGCCATACTCCAGCTGCGGCCATACCAAGGGGTTGTACAGCAGCATATGACCTCCTCCTGCCTGTGTATGATCCCCTTTGGCTATACAGCCAAGCATTTTGTTTGCTTTGGCTGCTGTCTTCCTACAATTTATTGATTGTTTCAGGTCTCTGGTGTTGGCCATCCCCAAGTTTCTTTCTTCCTTCGATTTGATGACCATGACCCCCCCCCCCGGGCTGTATTCGGTTCTCAGGTTCTTACTTCCTATGTGATTGATTAATATACCTGGGGCACAATTACAGGTTGGTTGGGGCAGATTCAAGTGGAATGTGAGCAAGTACTACTTAATTGAAAATGTGATGGGCAAATGGAACAGGCTGCCTGGCAACGGGGTAAATGGTGAGTCTATAGCTGGGTTCAGGTTCAACTGGCATAAATTCAATGAGCTGTTTGTAGTTACAGGATGAAGTCAAGTGGGGATCATGGTCCCAGGAGGGAGATATTTGCAAGAACCCCCATCTAGAATAGAGAAATGGCTCATGTCACTGCTAGTAATTTAGTTAGGGTCTTGGAGAAGATTGGATGAACCTCAGTTTTTTTAGTCTGTTAAATTCTCTGTTTCTTTTTCCAGATTTTTCATTTTTCTTGTAAATGAATATTATAATCATCATTTTCCAGACTTCTGAAATTCTTCTAATCTGTCAACTCTCTAAAATCATCTAAATGTTTCATCTCTCTGTGCATGCAAATGTATCCTGATCGATTACACACCCAGTGTTTTCTTTAGTCTTCATTTAGCTGACTTCCTTCTCAGCTTCATCAAGACTCACCCTTTCCATCTGCATTTCTCCAATCTTCATTTCATTTTCCTCTTGCAATCTGTGCTTTTTTTCTATGATCTAAACTGTTCAGAAAACAGTCAAGTGCTTTCACTGCCAATCTCTAAGCTCATGCCTCTCTTTTATCAAATGTTGCCTGGTTACACTCCACACTTGGTCTATGTTGATCAGCCTTTCCTTACTGTTTCCATGTTCTTATCAAAAGCAAACACTTTCCTGGAAGTATAGCTATCTGTTGTCACTTCTAGCTCATCACCCATGGTTTTCATTTGTTGTTCCTTTCCTCTTTCAGTTTCAATCTAAACATAGCACCCTACTCTTTGAGCAATGCATTCATGTCTTCCTTAGCAAATTCCTTTATGTCTGTTTCATATCTGACCTTCAGCTCTTGCATTATTCTTGCTGGCTTTGTAGAGTAATTCTTCTCAGACCCATGAGGCTTTTCTAGCTTTCTTTAATGCAGCTTTAGCCTTTGCTCCTGTTGCTAAGATTCTGTTATCCTTTGGAACTCCTCAGCTGGGTCACGAAATCCAGCAGACTAAGTCTCAAATCTTATTTCCTTCAAGCCTAAATCTCTCTCTTGTTAACAAACATTTTCATATTGTAGCTCCATATCAGATCTCTTCTTTTATTTTGATGCTGTTTCTTTGTCACCTTTACTTTTCTTACCACAATGACATTTTCTAAATTAATCTCATCTGATATGTATGCTCTGATCCTGCGTATTGTGCATCACCATGGCTAGTTGTAGCAATTTGATCAGACTGTATATTCTGTCTTATCATTGGGTGAATTTTAAGAAGCTACTCTGTTTCACTTTTCTGTCCTCTAGAAATTTATTATTCCAAAGGAATTTGCCAAATCTGATATTCATCATTTGACAGACATATTTATAGTCTTACAGAGTTATGCATCAGTAAGCCTCCTCCTCCTCCAAGACCATCAATGACAGTCAGCCTAGCATCACCCAGTGGCAGACCATTCACTCCATACGTGTCTGAGATGGCTGCTGCAGTGACAAGGAGGGGTATTTGCTTAACTGAATGGGATAAACACATATTGCCCCATCTATCAATGACTGGGGGTTGGGGTGCACATCCACAGACACTTTTATTCCATTAGGGACAACAAGCAGAGCTCGGTTAGAGAGAGGGTATTTACATAAAGGCATTATCAAGTGGGGATAGGGGTCAGATTGATAAGCCAGTATTTACCTAAATTACACCATCATGGATTATGGGTCTTGAAGATGCAGTACCCACTATTTTCTTTTGCCCACAGAGGAACTGGGGTGAGGGGAGGCTGAGAAGAAGAGCTAGTTCTAAAGGATGGTGTTCAGTATGGGAATGACTAGCTGGATGACAAATAGGGTGTTTTTAATTTTTTGACCCAAGGACCAGGTAGGGGTAGGGTTAGGAGACAACTAAGGGAGGTAAGGGTGTGCATGGGGCTCACATTGCTACCTGGGAAGAGACAAACATTGTTTAAATGCTTTTTTTGTTTTGTTTTGTGTTTTCCTGTTTATCTTTGCATAATGAATACTAAATAACAAATTATGAATGACTGCAGTTCAGAATTCTTAGCCACATATTTGAATACAAGTATCCATAGACCCTCAAAATCTGTCCACTTATTTATAATTCCTCTTGAGGTTCAGAAAACTTTAAAATCTCTTTATAAGCCAGGAGGTCAATAAATAGTCAGTATATAGGGGTGATGACCCAAAATAGGGGAAAACAAGTCCATGTATGCCACCACTTACTAGTGCTATACACACATGTCAGTGCTTGTCACAAAAGAATATATTACCGATTATTCAGCATGTATTAATATCCTGTAGCATCTTTTTATATGTACATTAAATGCTTAATTCACAGTTTAAAGTGAGACCAAATTTTTTTTAAGATTTGACACAAAACATTAGCTGAGATATTCCCAAAAGTAAAAGGAGTTACAATTTGAAGTTGAATAGTTAATTAGATATTAAACTTACCTTTGGTATTCATCTTTATTTTTTTTAAAAAAGGTTAACATTTTAAATTAATAGTTTAAAACTGATCTCTAAGTCATTCCGAAAGTCTTTGGGTCCATGTATTCAAACTGAATCAAATAGGGATGTCCAGAACCCCATCAAGGCCACTCCATCAGCAGGTAGATATTTAGTTTCGAACATTACCTGCTCACACTGGACCCTCTAGGGTCTTCACAGGTGAGAACACTTCCATGTGAACCCTACTCACCTGTTACATTCACATCACCTCTGTTACCACCACCATCATCCACTTTTGTTTTGGCCATAAAAGGTTTATTTTAACCCACTATTTTAAATATTCTAGCTGCTTCGTCAGACAGAACAGTGAATCTTGTCAATTTCTCACATTAATGTCACCACTATTACCAAAAATGTTATCCATTTTTGTTTGGACAAGCAATGCAGTGTTAATCTAATTGTGAAATGTCTCACAATTGTCTCAATGGAATGCATTTTGGGTCCGGTCAGTGGACCCTACCCATTTACCATGTTCACATCACCACTGGTATGACAATTCATATTTGTTTTATTTATTTGAAGGCAGTCAAGTCCCCAGGACTGGATGGCATACTCTCGAGGGTACTGAAAGAGCTAGCAGAAGAGCTAGCGGGGCCGCTGGTGGACCTCTTCAATGCATCCCTAGAGTCAGAAGTGGTGCTGCAGGACTGGAGAATGGCACATGTGGTGCCTCTCCACAAAAGTGAGCCCGAGATGATCCAGGGAACTATAGGCCGGTAAGTCTGACATTGATTGTGTGCAGACTCATGGAGACCATACTCAATGAGAGGTTGGTAAGGTACATAGAGGAGTATGGTCTCCAGGACGAGAGGCAGCACGGTTTGTGGAGGAAAGATCCTGTCAGAGGAAACCAATCTACTTTTTGACTGGGTCACCAGGGAGGTGGATGGGGCAAAGCGGTAGATGTTGTTTACCTGGACTTTAGCCAGGCCTTCAGTTCAGTGCCACATAAGAGGTTAATTAGCAAACTGAAGGATCTGGGGGTCAGGGAGAAACTGACAAGGTGGGTAGACAGCTGGCTAAGTGATAGAACCCAGAGGGTGGTGATGAGGGAGAGTTATCCAGTATCAAGGAGATAACCAGCGAAGTCCTGCAGGGATCAGTGCTGGGCCAGTGTTGTTCAGTGTCTTCATAAAAAAACATTGAGGAAGGCATAAAGAGCAAGATGTGCCTGTTTGTGGATAACACCAAACTCTGCAGGAAGGTGGATACAGCTGAAAGGATTAAGGACCTATGGGAGGACTGCAGGAAACTTGCAAGATGGTCAGGGATCTGACAACTTGGCTTCAATGCCAAGAAATGCAAAGTGATGCACGCTGGGGCCAGAAACCCTAGGACCAAGTACTACCTGGAGAGGGGTTCCAGGTAGCAGCATCAGAGGAAGAAAAAGATCTGAGGGTGTGATCACCAGTGATCTGAAACTCTCTATGCAATGCAAGAAGGCAGCGGTGAAGGCAAACAGGATGTTGGGATGTACAGCCAGGGGATTCAGCAGTAGGCAACATGAGGTCAAAATGCCCCTGTACTGGTCACTGGTGAGACCACATTTGGAATATGGGGTAAGGTACTGGAATCCATATTATAAGAGATACATCAGCTTGTTAGAGAGGGTCCAAAAGAGGGCAACCAAGATGACAGTGGGACAGCAGGGGAAATTTACAAGGAGAGACTGTGAGCCCTGAGAATCTATTCCCTGGAGGAGAGGACAGAGAGGGGGATATAATATAGACCTTTAAGTACCTGAAGAGAATAAATAGAGTGGGTAGGGAAGGTCTCTTCAAGCTGAGTGACAACAGACCCATGAGTGGTCACAGTTTGAAGTTGGTTGGGGGGGATTTAGGAGGGATGTTAGGTAAAAGTTTTTCATGGAGAGGGTGGTAGACAAATGGAATGTGCTGCCAGAAGAGGTGGTCTCAGTGAAGGCAGTGGGAGGCTTTAAGGGGACTTCGGATAGGCATAAAGGTAACCCAAGGGACCGTAGGGGGACAGTTATGAAGGAAGGGTTAACGGGGAGGGGCATGAGCCAGGGACACTGCATTACTAACAAGCAGATTCAATAGACCATGTTGGCGTTCTTCTGCTGGTTCTTTCACATGTGCATATGTTATTCCCTTATTTTTTAATATTCTTCCAATGCATTTATGGGGCCACAACTCATGTCTTTCTTATTGTATTTCACTGAGACCTGCCATATTAGTTCATTTGTTTGCCAGCTATAATCAGACATTTGGACTTATTCTTGGGACCACAGCTCATATGGCCCTTACCTCATTATAGCATTCATCAGCCAGCCATTATCAATAATTTGGACTTATTCACAAGATTACAACTTGCCTCTTGCTTGGGGTACTTCACTGGGCCTTTACTACATTATTACATTCTTCTTCCAGCTGTCATGAGTCATTTTAATTTATGCATAGGACCACAACTCATGCCTTTCTTGTTGTACTTCAATGGGCTCCTTACCCATTATTATAGTCTTCAGTCAGCTGTCATCAATAATTTTGACTTATTCACAGGACCCCATGTAATGCCTTGCTTGCCATACTTCTCTGGGCCCCTGCCCTATTATTATGTCCTTCAGTCAGCTGTCATCAATAATTAGGACTTATTCAAGGGATGTCATTCAGTGTCTTGCTAGCAATAATTCTCTGGGCCATTGTGTTCAGCCAGCTGTCATTACTCAACTCTCTGTTCATCATGATAGCTTATTTGTAGCTGAGGCCCATATGACTGACACAGACGAGACCAGTATATCAGATAATAAATTCCAGTGGTGCATATAATTATTATTCCCTGTTTCAGTGACTCAGCAGGTTGCACACTTACCTCTGTGGCCAGAAGATTGGAAGGCTGTGGGTTTAATCTCCACACCAGAAACTTAGGGTCAAATTTCAATACTGACACTGTAGTGCAGCATGTAGGGGTGCTGTACTCTTGAGGTGCTTTCAGATTAGACACTAGACCAAAATCCCATCTGCCTGTCCTGGTGGTTTTTCAAGTGGGCATTAAAGATCCCATGGCACGTCATAAAAAGAGTGGGGGGATTTCCTCAATGTCCTGGACAAATTTCTCCCATTCACTGAAAATACCACCAACAGCTTAATTTGGTCCAATTTCAGTTGGCTTTCATCTGTATCCCAATGATGCTGCCACTAGGCATAATTGCCTAGTCCTTCCTTTGTGGTCAACAACAAAATAAATTATCAAACTTTCTCTAGAGTAGATCTACCCCAGATATGAAAATACCTAAATGTTGGCTGGCCGTATAACCAAGAGGTTAGAGGAGTGCTCTGTGAATGACCTTGGTGCATTCAGCAAACCTGGGATTGATTCCCACGATCTCTACTTGTATGTTGTGCGAAAATGACCAAATCACTTAACTGCTCTGTGCTCCCAGGACACACCTGGAAATGATCTATTGGAAACCACCATAACGGAGTCCCTGACTCAATGATGTATCTGTTTCTCATGACTAGAAATGAATTATGGCATTATTATTACTGCAAATAGGAGGCATTCAGAAGCAGATAAGTATTTCTCCTTGCCAACATCTAAGGAGAAGGTACTTGCATTGCAGGCATGGCGAATTATGTGATCCTGGTTACCAAGACAGGGGAAGTAGTAAATGCAGGGGTAGTCCCTACCCCCAAATGTGGAGACAAAAATTATTCCCCCCTCTAGAAGTAGAGGGAGTTACCTCTTGGGTACTCTTGCAGGTCCTGGCAATACACCAAGTTTTCTGGATGTGGCTGATGTCTGGGCTGTTAGGTTCTCTGGGGCCACAGGTGCCATAGCAACTGGTGGGTAAAAAATGGCCCATGTGAACACCAAGGGAGAAGGGAAGTCATCCAACTCCCCTCTTTGACTGCACATGGACTTCAGAATATGTTTTTTTGTTAGGGTTGAGGCACTGGACGCCACACCTCGCGCCACGCTGGCGACCCGGGTTCGGGAACGGACTCGGGTCACCAGGGGTCAGCAGGGAAGGAGGGGGATTGAGCATCCGTAGACTGCTCTCTCTCTCCGGGGGAAGGGGGTTCCCAGTCGTCGGCACTCCAGTGACCTCTGGTGGAGACCGGAGGGTGGTGCACTGGCACTGTAAAACAGGAGTGAACTTGGGGCTTGACGCCGGGAAGGAGCGCATGCAGACGCATGTGCACCCCCTTCCATTGGTGTCATTGCACACCCCAGCCCACGTCGGAGAAAAGGGAAAGTGTGGTGCTCAGTCGTGGCAGCTTGATGGCCATCTGAGGAGCTGGCTGGCCTTGGGGGTACCACCGCCCAGATACTGGATCCTGTGTCGGTGGGGAGTAAGGAGGGGACTCCCTGCCACCCCACTGTGGGGGGCAAGCCATGGGGGTAGATGGTGGTGGGGGCTTCAATGGGGCCAGGACAGAGCCGGATGGTGGCCAGAGACAGGCGGATGCCGGGACATGAAGAGGCAGACCAAGAGCCACAAGGTAAAAAAGTACTAACTAAATAAATAGCTAGTTGTATAATTTGTGTAGATGAAGACAATCTCTCAGTTGCTCTAGTATTGCAATCAGTCTAACACAAAGTTCAATAAAATCTCAAGAAACCTGGTGTAGTAAAAAGAAGCAATGAGGTCTACTGGTTCAAAACAGAGCACCAGCATGGAAAACAGGATATCATGGGTTCCAGCACCACTAGAGGCAAATACATGTGTGACCTTGAACAAGTCATTTAAACTGACTCCAGTATTCCAGAAAACATTACAAAATATAATATTCAGACACAATGTAGTTTCTTTGGAATGTATTTCCTGCATTTATCTCTCATCATTTTTTATTACCGAGGAAATGTACATGGAACAGGACCTTTGTCCCTCTGACATCATCTCATCCTCCTGCTTTTCCATCACAATCCTCCTCTTGTGACTTCACATTTGCTTGTGAAATGATTTTTGATATCACAGGACCATTATTGAGGATCCAGTTGGCCAGAGTATAGGCCAGAGGAGGCAGTATAGCGCAGTGGTTTAAGGCTGTGAGCTTTAAACCTGGAGACCTGGGTTTAAATCCCACAACCCCCACTTGCATACTGTGTGACCCTGAGCAAGTCACTTAACTTTCTTGTGCTCCCGGGTCACACCTGGAAACAAGCATCAACTTAGTCTGCCTCTCCTGATAAAAAAAAAAAAAGAGTGCCCACAACTCTGATACATTCAACATTCAGCATTATGCTTAGGACCGAGCAATGTAAATCTAGTACTGTGGTCCCAAACTTTGGGAAAGTAGATTACAATGACACACAGAATCAAACATGAACAGCAGGAGGACCTGCACAAAATAGAAGGGGGTGATAACAAGCCACCCATGCTAGCATAACATTTGTGAAAAAGACCGACAGTTGGAGGAAGCCATTTGGGCTCAACAAGCAAGTGAGGGGCAGTATGGGACTAAATAAAAGCTTTAGATTATACAAGAGGGACCAGAGTGAGTACAACAGGACTGTATATAAAGATAAATTAATAAAATGTAAGAACATTATAAGGAGGGCAAAAGCAAGCACAGAACTTAGGGCAGCTAAAGGAGCCAAAAAATATGACAAAACTTTCTATATGTACATACAGTAAGACAAAAGTGACAGACAAAGTGTAACACAGAGGCTATCTATATATAAGCTTTGCAGTCATTGTGAACACTCTGTCATTAGGGAAACACTAGTGTGAAGACAGGCAGTGCAACAGTAACACTGCAGGTTGGCTCACAGGGGTTGCCTTTTGTCACACTAGCATTACCCTGACAATGGGCACCAGAAATGACAGGCACAGCTTATATGTAAATAGCCTAACTGAGAGAATAAACAAGAACAAGCAAAGAGGAGGATGAAAAAAGACAACCCTATTAAATGAGTACTTCAATTCTGTGTCCACAATGGAAAGTACTGGGCCACTTCCTGACAGCAAAAATAAATTCCAGGGTAGTGATGGTGATGGGTTGGAGACAGGGGGCTAGATTTTCAAAGTTCACAGCTGGAGGCAAAACTGGAACAAGTGGGTCTCCACTTACAGAGCTGCGTTTTTTCCCACAGCAATGGTATTCTCAAAAGTGGAGCCGGTTTATGACCGGCTCCACGATTTATGGCCACTTACGGCTAATTTTTGGCACAGCTATGAATAAAAGCTACACCTCGTGGGACCAGGTATAATGTCTCCCACAGCTGTGCTGGCTGAAAATACAAAACTCCACCAGTGTGGTTTCATCCTCTGCTGTGGCTGCAGGTCAGGACTTAGTCTCTGACCCAGTTGAAAATCCAGTCTGGGGGGTGTAACTAGGGAGAGAGTTCTGAAAGGACTGCAAGACCTTAATGAGACCAGGTACCCTGGACCAGATGGGCTGCACCCAAATGTACTGAAGAAGGTGAGTCAGTCACTGGGAGCCCCCTTGGCAGACCTATTTAATGAATCACTGACTATAGAGGAGGTGCTTGAGGACTAAATGGTGGCAAACGTGGTCCCACCACACAACAGTGGGAATGAGGAGAGCCCATTATAGTGACTGTAGACCCATGAGTGTGACATTGATAGTGGGCAAGCTGCTAGAATTTATTTATTTATTTATCAAGTCTAGGATTGCAAATACCTTTGAACCTTGGTTCTTTTACAAAGATTCCACGTCAGAGAAATACAAATTATGGGGAACATCAAGACAGACATTACAACAATGTGGACATTGCAAACAAAGTACAGATTAATACAGTTCAAGGGTAGCATTGTAACAAGGCAGCCAGTGGCATTTGTCAGAGAAAACAGACAACAGATAAGAAGTGCCAGAGTCATAGGGAGAGGGAAGAGGGGAAGGGGGAGAAGGCATGTAGGAAGGGTGGGGAGATGGTGAAAAGTGCAGCATTGGGTATACCAAGATGTGAGGGTAGAATCCAGTAAGGAGGAGAGGGGGGGACTACTAGAGCAGGAAGGGAAGTGGAGAAACAAGGTTAAGTTGGGCAGTCACAGGAGCTGTTGGTAGTGAGATAGTCCCGTAGCCTAGTTTTAAACATACCAATTGTTGGGGCAGAGGAGATGGTTGGGCTGAGGCCATTGAACCAGAGTGGCACTCGATAAGCAAAAGAGCATTGTCCCTGTGAAGTGTGACAGTGGAAGACTTTCAGTAGCTGTAGTGTGGATCTCCTAAGGCACCATTTGTTAATTTGGTGTTGTAACAGAGTTGAGACCCCAGAAGGTGCAAGGCCAAGGTAGATTATTTTCTCCATGGAGCAGGTGAGAAACTTTATGCAGTTTGATAGTTGGAGCCAGCCGGTCTGAGTGTACAGGTCACAATCAATCATAAAGGAGCAGACAGTATACAGTACTATCTTAAGGAGCAACTCTCTGTTATTATTAAATACTTTAAAAGACCACATTTACACCAATTATGTTTCAACGTTACTGTTTTTTAGTTCTTTATTACTTTTTCTTTTACTTTCCCCTGCTGTTGGTCTACTAAATATTGTAGATAATGCAGCCATTATTTCACTGAGCCCTTTAAAATATATCTGACTCTCCCTTGCTAACCACACAACTGCTGTTTGTGACATCACAGTCTGTTGCTATATTGAGCGCTATGATGCCATAAACAAAGGCCAGGCAGTCAATATGCTGTACCTGGAATAGGAGGACTAGGAAGTGAATTGAGTGGATTGGCAGCTGGTTGCCAGACAAAACCTAGAGACTGATCCTGAATGGTAAACTCTGATGTCAGGAAGGTCACAAGTGGAGTGCCCCAGAGGTTGGTCCTGGGGACTGGTACTGGTCGTTATGTATATCAGTGACATTGGGGTAGTGTTACTGGGTAAAGTCCATTTGAAGGTGACCAAAAACTCTGTTGGAAGGTAGACAATAATGAGGGGAGCAACAGCATGAAAATGTATGTAGAAAAGCGGGAGCAGTGGTACGGAATAGGGCAGTTCAAATGCAATAAAAAATGTAAAGTGGTGCACACTGGCAAAAAAAGTCTGCAGCCTGAATGCAGCATTATTGGCGTCACTGGAGAGCATTCAAAAAGAGGAAACTGTCATGGTGATTGTAGTAAACAGTAGTTTGAAATCCTCTTCACATTGTGGGACAGCATATGGAAAAGCACTTAAGATGCTGGGACATAGCAGGTGAGGTTTCACAAGCATAAACCAAGAGGTGATATTGCCACCGTGCAGATCACTGGTTAGGCCACACCTACAGTACTGTGTGCAGATTTGGGACCCTCATCTGAAGGATAAGAAAAAGATAGAAACTGTTCAGCAGGGGGCAACAAAAATGATTAGGGGCCGCATGGTAGGATCTATCATGAAAGTTTTATGGCTGACCCATCAGCACAGAGCTAGAGCTACTGCTCTCAGTGCCAGCAACCCAGGCTCACACCCCTGAAGCTTGGGTCAATGGAGGATCAGTTGGGGGTATGAAGGACTGCTGTCCTCTTCCAGGGTGGGGAGTGGTGTGGTTCCTGGTGTTAGCCTGGCCACTAGTAGCAGCTGAGGAGGCAAAATGCCAGGTCTGCAACTTGAGGGGGCAGAGAAGTGGCAGCCATCCAGCATGCTATGCATGGGAGTATGTGCAGTGATGCCATTGATGGCAGTGCATGCTGCTCTGCTGCAAGGGAGGAAATCAGGAAAAAGTCATCCTGGCTGGCGTGATGATTCCCTGACCCCACTTAGGCCCACCCCCCCACTAGCAACCTTGGCACAATTACACCAGATACTTGAAAGGACAGGTCAAGCGAGGCTCTCCATTACCCTGCCATGGGGGAAGCTGCCAGTAAGTCTGGGAGATATTTAACGGGGCTGGAGGGAGTCGTAGAGGATGGGGACCAGCTGGGGAGGGAGAAATATGCAACTGAAAAAAAAGAACAATTAAACAGCCTAAACATTTACTAGAACACAAGAGTGAGAGGAGATACATGTTAGAACTTGCATGCAGCCACACAACAGGGAGGACTCCATAAATTTATTTGAATTAAGGTGTAACATAGTCACCGGGGACCATGCACTCCAACTAGTGTGTGTGTTGGGGGGGATTTCAGAAAGGACTAAAGGAATGACATCCTTACAGAGATAGTGATAGATAGGGGGAATAGTCTACCCAGTAGGGTGATTAATGCTAGAGCTATTTTGGAGTGTAAAACCCCACAAAATATGTACAGTGGGATAATTACTGTAGAAGAAAAATGGGGGGGGTCTGGAACCTCCATAAGGATTGAGGAATTCTAGATAGGAACAACAGCACCTACTTACCATTGTTGGCTGTGTCATTGTCAAGATTTGTCAGGTTATCCCATTTGCACTGCTTCATGGTCACAAGCAAGAATCCCCCCTTCCATGACCAACACTACTGTTGTGTATTGTATCACAGCTTCAGGTGTCTGTGCAAACTCATTTGTACACCACACCTACTGTACTATAGAATTGGACCCCGGTTCTGTATTGCTTAGTCATTGCTTTTTGCAAACTAAGCACATGCCATATAGGAAGTACAACGTTTAAGAAGAAAATAAACATATTTTTAGTCCTACAGTGTCAACAAAATGTCATAATATAACGGCTTTTAAATGAGTATTTAGTTGTCTTATATTACTAACTTAGCTATTGGTGTCCTGCCAGTTCCTGAATAAATCATAGTTGTGCAACATTATTATGTTTTGTGCAACAGTGTCCACTAAATATATTGGATTTAAATGGCTTTTCAGAACCTATTGTTAGATTCTGGCATTTGCACTCTGAAAATTGATTTATTTTTATACATACATTGGAAATCATTATGTTGACTCAAATAATTTTAGAACAGCCGCTGAAGATACCTTAAACCCGTGCTTACTCTAGCTGTTCCCTAGAGGTCCTTTGTTTTCCAAGTTATACAATCTTGAGGAAAAAGTACATAAGTGTGACTTCCCACTGGAGAGCCTGAATGCATAGCCATTAGAAGCTAACACCTTAAAATATTCAGTTTGCTAGCTATTTCTGATTTTATCACAAATACTGCACTATCACAAATTCAAAATGATAAGCAATGTTTTTATATCACTACCTTTTAAGTCACATTAGTAGGACAGTGTTTATTCTCACATTCTTTTTAAATAAATATAGAATTAAATATAAATAATAAAAATCAAAGTAAAGGATCCAAGTGCCAATCAAATGACTTTTAAAAAACTGCTGATGTCATAAATCCCTAGGGCAAATGTAAAAACTCCATTACCCAAATCCCTCCAAAATTAAGTTGGCTTACATTCATAGGAGACTAATCTACTTATTCATGAGGGATTGCACAGGAAGAGGCAATTGGTCAAGAAACATTCTGGTTGATGCCTGCTTTTAGTCATGATCCAAATATTAAGCAAAATGTAATTTAGTGAAAATGAAATGCTGGTCCTTTTCACACTACTGAGCACTTGAGTCATAAACTGTGGCTTTCAAATTATGAAAAGTGATAGCACTTTACATGGATGAAAGCCCATAATAAATATGTTGCTTAGCATATTTTAATATACACATGAAGCTAGAAATGCAGCTTTTAAAAACAAATTAAAATAGTCCTATACTTCAAAAGATTTAATAATCAGTAGAGGGAAATGAGTTTAAAATATCATGAGAAGTAACTTTGATATAGAAATGCAAATGTCTCTTTTTTCTCTCACCATATTTTAAATAACTATATTAGGGTAATGCAAATGTTTTCTATGATGATGAAAAACAGAACATTTCATGTTTTCACTAATTTCACATCCTGGAGGAAAAAATCACTTTTTATGTTCATTTTTTACCTGTTTTTGATAGAAGCCCGGTCAGTTTTTACCTTATCTTGGTCTCATACTCTGTGCTGACACTACAGTACAGTACTTGTGGTGCCCTATAATGTTGGAGGTGCTTATTTTCAGTTGTGACATTAAACCAAAGTTACTCCTGCCTATCCCTGGCAATGGTCCACATGAAAATTAATGATCACAGAAACACAACATGATGTGCACTCATTGGAGTCTTGGGCAATGAAGATGACTGTTCCATGTACTAAATGTACAATACAACATGCCAAGTTAGTGCATTTTATTATAAGCAGTGATGAAGACCTGCCTAAGATCAAAGTGTTAAGCGGTTTTGGTCCTAGTATCCAAGCTTGTCACTGTGGCGTTGTTGCTGCTTATGATGAAGTGCCTAAACCTAAGATATAAAGAAAACTTACTGTGACAAGGAGTCACCACCTATAGCTAACATGGGACACTCCAAAATGTGAGCAAAGAAGAAATTATTATGCCAAGAGAGTGGTATCAGTGAGGAATACTTTGCCAAAAAACGTGATTGACAGTGCCTCATTAGGCATATTTAAACCAGGATTACATGAATACACTCCACTAGGAATGTGACCCAAAATGCCTTAGCTGTTCCACATCACAGGACAACCCAAGCCTCATGCTCTTTTGCAATTTGTGCACCAAAATGGTTAAATGAGCTACCAGAGTCTATACTAGATGTTTCTAATCTAGAACAATTCAAGAAAACTCTAAACAAGTACTCACCCGCAACATCAAATTGTAACTGCTATTGAGACAACACCATCCACTACATATTGTCTCACCTCCACCTAGCACTGGCACTACTCCTGAAGGTACCTCCCCCCGTACCCCATACCCTGTACCCCTAACCCCTCACACTCAGCTACAGTCTCTAGTTTTCTTGTCTAACTGCACTCTGACAATGCCACATATGTGCGCTGCTCCCAACAGTTACATCTTGTATATATCATGTAATTACCTTGTGAAAATGTCTATATTCTGTGAATCTCAATTTGTACATGTTGTTTCACCTATTGATGAGGAAACTTTGTAAAAGAGCTTCTCAAGCTCAAAGGTGTTGTATCCGATATAAATAATAATGCATGACTATCCTAATGAACAAAGTTTCTAATAAATGTGTTAAGTAACAAATTGCCAACTTCACCCTAGCCTACTTTGGTCATCTGAATATTTTAGTTTGATTACAGTACATATAACTTTGTGTACAACTTGATGAGGTCTGCTACACAAAGCAATGCAATGCTTCATCTGTGATTGATCCAGCAACATCACTGCTGACAATCCCTAAGACTGTTGCAAAGTTCTGTATTGCCAAAGGCTATTGCTTCCATCATGAACATTTCCAGTACATTTGGGAGTAGAGAGTCATTAAATCAAAGTCCTTTATCAAAACTGACATAATGAGTAACCCACGATTATTAGGAAACAAATGTAATTCATTTTCTCTCCTGCACAACTTTTATTCCTTATCATTATTGTAAGTGCATTTAAGAGAGGCAGAATATCTTACATATTGTTCATAAGGGATGGGTATCATTTATTAAATATGTTTTATCCGGGATGGGTATCATTTATTGTCCATCACTGAGTATTTCTCACAAATGCTTGACATGATTAAGAGCATTAGAGATTATTTTAGAGCCAACACATCCATCCTGTTATAATGTTTGCTAACCCATATGTTGTCTTTAATACTGAAACCAGTGTATGATACTAAAACTGATACATTTTAAAGCTAAAAGAGACAAACATACTTTTTCATCTGTAATGCTAAATAAATATATCCTCTATTTACTACAGGGGCATGGTCCAGAACCAATGTGACAGGCATGTTAAAATATAAATATATATATTTATATATATATATATATATATATATATATATATATATATATATATAAAATTATGGGTAAGCCTGGTACACAAGGAAATAAACCCACCGAGGGGGCTAACTAGATCATAAAGTCACAAGCTCAAAGGGTGATAGTTGCCAGGGACATCGTCTGCACCACCATTGTGGAGAGGTATGACTGTAGCATGTTTCCAAAAGGAAAGGATATGACTCAAGGCCAGGGAGCAGTTGAAAATGTGAGCAGACAGTTTGGCTATGGCAGTGACACCAAATATAAGGACTTTGGAAGATGTATGATCTGAGCCACTACTGGAGGGTACATTTAGGAATGCCAGTTCTTTAAGGACTTTGGTCTCAGGGACTGAGGAAAACACAAAGGTATCCAGTGAAGACAGCGACACGTGAAAATGGTAACTGAAACACAGCCCCAACACTTCTGGGTGACCAGCAGTTCCCTCCCATCCCCAACTTTGTCCTCCCCCTGAGTTAGCATCTGTAATGGGGGGTGGGGTGCAGGGGCAAAGCCCTCTGCAAGAAAACACTTTTCCCAGATGTTGTTGTGATGTGGGTTCGGCATCGTTATCATGCGTCGCCGTTCCACAGTCACTATTTTGACATGGAACTGAACACAAATTATCCAGAGTAGTTAGGGCTGTTTGGAGTGGGGGTGAGAGACAGGACTGAGAACTAAGGAGGGCTTTAGCACCTTCAATGAAAGGTGTGTTTAGGTCATTTGTTGTGAGAAAGGGAATAACACTAGGTTGAGAACCCACAAAAGCAGAGGTTAAGAAAGTAGAACTAAGGAGGCAGTGAACAGCTCTTCAGACCTCGGATGGGTTTGTACCAGAGACAAGGAATTTATTCCTGAAATTGGCTGCCTAACCCTCTCATATGGCTTTAGTACAATATTTATGAAGTCTAGTGAAGGTCAGTCTATCAGAAGGAGACCCTTGGTCATTTTGTTTGGCCTTGACTCTCTGTTAGGTAAAAGAGGTCAATAAGGTCAGAGGAGACCCACAGGAGGTTGGTGCCCCGATCCAAGATTTTTTTTGAAGGAGTCATGCACTACACAGACAGTGTTTAAAGTGTCATGGAACTGATCTAAGGCTATATCAGGGTCTTGACAGGATTCAACTGGGAGCTAGTTAGTTGAGTCAAGTTCCCATAGAACAGCATCAGGCTGAAAGTCCAGAATGAACAAGTCATGAGTATAAGGGGTTGGGCCATAGTGGATTAAGTTTTCCTGACACAAAAAGTTATGCAATGATTGCTGAAGATGTCTGGCAGTGTGCCAGCAGACACACACATATAAGGAACGGAGATGAGCACACAGTTCAAAAAGGCTATGGTTTGATGACTGAGTGTTGTGATGAGTTAGGGTAGAAATCAGTTGGGACAAACTTAGGGCTTTACATTTGGCACGTAGGGGGTAGATTGAAATCTATGTACACCTGAGGCAGACCAATTTAAATTGAAGGAAACTAGAAGGTGCTCACAAGTAGCCATTGTGGAGGCATCCAGCTTTTTTGAAATTATCCAAGAAATATAATCAAGGATTTACCTACCCATCTCCATATAAGAAATCCCAAAAAAGATTAACCCCCCCCCCCCACGTTACAGCTGTTTGCTGGTTTGTTATGGTGGGACTCACTCATTTTCTCAGATAGACATTATAAGTGCTACTGGAGGTAAACCAAGTGCAAGGTATATTATTTAAGCAATAAAACATGACCAGAGGTTATGTTAATGGTCTGTTAATCACCCTCTAGGGGTGTAATGTGGCATGAGGCATAGATGCCCCTTAAGGGTGGTTAACTGACCATTAACATAACCCCTGGGAGTACCTTATTGCTATTATAATAAAAATGTTTTTTTAAATAGTGTTAATCCTTGTTCAGCATGTGATTAGGCTGCACATGTACGTTAATCAAAGATTAACATAGAGCTGATAGAATGTTTACAACCAATCAGAAAGCTCTATTTATCAGACCCTTTTTATAATAGTGATTATACAACAAAAAGCCACACTGGAGTGGAGGTGCTCATGACTAATTTCAAAACATGTAACAACTCTGTCAAGAGTCCAGTGTGGCGCAACATCTGTAAAATCAAAAACACACTGGGAGGAGTCTGCTCCAGAAGAAAAGCTTTCAATATTGTAACCAGTTCCTGGAGGCAAAAATACTCACTCGGCAAAAAATGTATCTTATTTTTAAATTTTTATTCATGAAGTAACAGTACTTTATTTAAACCAGCCAATGTTTTGAGGAACATCCAATGTTTTGAGGAAAGACTATTTTCTTTTATGCCAACAAGGCCTGAAGCAATTTGCTGTGAAGAGGACATAAAAGAAATTAATTTATAAACAGGAGCCTAACAAAGACTGTGGGTACAGTAACTATAAAGCTCTGAAGAAGAAGGTCTTTCCCTTTAAAACGTTGGCAGGTTTAAAGACAGTACTGTTACTTCATGGGTAAAAATTTAAAAATAAGATACATTTCCAGGCACACGAGTCTTTTTCCTCCCAGGAATTGGTTGCAATATTGAAAACACGTAACAACAAAGAAGGTCAGACACTTACCCCCTTTGTAAAATACAGACGCCACTCAAGGTTATTTCTGCGTAATTCAAAATTTATTACAACATGCCACACAGACAGTGGACAGATAGATAATGTTAGGAAGTGGGAAAGTACCACTGCCCCAAGGAATAGGCATGCCAGGTCAGGATATACAGTTACAACCAACTGCGACCAACAGGTCTCAGGGACCGGCACCACACAGAAGGCCAATGCTAGTATATCCTAAACCATTTCTCATTCATTAAACTTAGTCCAAAGATGTGGAAAGTACTCACCAGACCTTTGAGAAAGCTCGCAAGAGCAAAACATGTCAGGTGATTAACGTGCTGACGTGCTCTGGTTACACTGTGCAGGAAGAGTGGATTAGCAGGATGTGATTTTATTGTGGATTCTTGGAGTTTATGAAATCATCTGTTGAAATCCCGGTGAAGTTGGATTTTTTATAGACACACAAATAAAGTATTTTTTTGGACTTTACAAAGGACTGGTGAGAAAAGGTAATAGTATCAAAGAAACATAGCTACATTCCTAACAACAATACATCACTTACCAGAGCAATTTAAAAGCAACAAAACCATGTGAATAGCCTTCAGTCATTTGACTAGTAGCAGAACACGTATACAGTTGGACAGATAGTAGAAGACAGCTTGAGAGAGAACGATATTAAAGGGGAATAGCCACACCTTCCCAAGTTCCTTGTATTTCTTTGAACTGGAGTCCCTATGTACAGATTGTACAGCTTTACATATTTTGGTAACTCCTCTCTCCTCCCCCTTATTTCTTAATTTAAATAACAGGCAATGCTTAAGTCTATTCTATTTACCAGAGTACTAACCCCATTTGGGCTTAGATGAAGACTGTCTCTTCCAAAAAAGTGAGTTTTCATTCTGAAACCACTCCCAATTTTGTTGAAAGAGGAACCTCTCCTTGGGAACTCGGTTCTGTGCACCGACTGCCACTTGGGAACAAATGCCCTTGCTGGACATAGTTTGATGGAAGTACAGGCAAGGTTCGAAGCCCTCGTGAGGTTCTGTAATAGCCTGAGTTTTAGCTCAGAGGTGCTTCCCGTCCCAAGAGCTAACACTGACAAAAAGCAGAGAATAGCAGAGTTCAACAGCTGACTCTCTAAATGATGTGCTCAGAAGGGCTATGGGCTAGTAGGTCATTGGGGAACCATATGGGAGGAGGATGATAGCCTCTATGCCCTGGATAGGCTGCATTTGAATAGAGAAGGTAAGGAGGTGCTTAAATGGAAACTGGAGGAGTTCATTAAAACCCAATATAATTTAAACTGATATGGGGGGAGCTGTGTGAGAAACCAAACTGCACAGGACAAAGGGGGCAGTTGTCTCCCCCCAGGAAGCAAGGCAGCAAGTTGCGACTAGGAGTGGGAACACAAGAAAGCAGAGGGTTATCAAGACAGGGGTGGGAGTTAGGGAAGCCATAGTCTGGAAGGTTATGTGCACCAATACCAGGAGCCTGGGAAACAAAGGCCCTGACCTAACAGCGATCATGGCAGAGGAGAACTTGGACTTGGTGGGAATCATGGAAACTTGGTGTCATGACAGACAGGTTTGGGACTTTCTGTTTAGGAGAGACAGAGTTGATAGGAAAGGGGGTGGAGTAGCACACTACATGAGGGAAGGAATTCCTGCAGCTGAAATGCAGGGTAGGTGGGGGAATACAGAGGCACTGTGGGTCTCCTTGACCACAGAGAGGGGTGAGGTGGTGCACACAGGAGTGGTTTATAGACCACCAGGGCAACAAGAAGGGGTGGACAATCAGATGATAGAAGAGATGCTAAGGGTGGCAGTTAAGGGTGAGGTGCTGCTGATGGGTGACCTCAACCTGCCGGACATGGAATGGAAATCAATGTCAGCAGCCTCATCCAGAAGCAAGGTGATTATTGACTCTCTCCAGGTCACCCAACTCAGACAGTTGGTAAGAGAACCAACCAGAGAAGGAGTGGTGTTAGATCTGGTGCTCACAAACTGCAACAAGGTGGGGGAAGTAAGGGTGGAGGATAACCTCGGCACAAGCGACCATGGGACTGTGTGGTTCACGGTACTCACATCAGCCGCTTGCTTCCGGACCAAAGTGAAGGTGCTGGATTTCAGACATGAGAATTTCAATGAGATGAGGAATTGTGCCAGCCAGGTACTTGAAGAGATGGGGCAACTTATGGGGGTGGAAAACTTATGAGCCATGATTAAGGGAGCCACTGTGGGAGCCACAGACCACTGCATGAAGAGGGAGAGTAAGGATAGGAGGAAAAGGAAGCCACTGAGATTTAGCAGGGAAGTGGGAGTCAGTATCAGAGCTAAGAGAGTGAACAGGACTGGGAGGAGTACCAGGAAAAGCAGAGGATGGCGGGGAAGGTGGTCAGTCAAGCAAAAGCAAGGACAAAGGAGAATATCGCCAAAGCGGCCAAGAAGGGGGACAAGATCTTCTTCAGGTATGTAGAACAGCAAAGGAAAGGGGAGAAAGGGATACCTAGTGTGTTAACAGTAGCAGGGGAGAGGGTGGAGGGGGACCAGGAGAAGGCTGAAATGTTGAGTAATTACTTCAACAATGTATTTTTGAGGGAGGAGGAATGGAAGGGAGGCAACTCACGGCCAGCAGAAAAGGTGGGGGTAGGGGTGGATGTGAGCCCCTTCCAGGAAGGGGAGACAGTGAGAGAACTTAAGGACTTGAAGGTGGACAGAGCTATGTTGAGGGAACTAAGGGAGATATTAGCAGCTCCCTTCACAGCTCTATTCAATGAGTCCTTAAGGTCAGGGTTGGTTCCAAAGGACTGGAGGTGCACGGATGTACTGCCCCTTCACAAGGGGGAGGAGGCAGGAGGTGAGCAATTACAGGCCTGTAAGCCTGACATCTGTGGTCAGCAAAGTCATAGAAAAACTGCTCAAGAACAGAATCATCAGCTACCTGGAGGGAAATGGCCTTCATAATAATAATAATAATAATAATAATTTTATTTATACAGTGCAATCCCAATATCAAAGCGCTGTACATAACATGCATATCATAAAACAGTTTAATAAAATCTTAGAAAATTCAGGTTCTATTAATATTTTCCATAATCCATAAAACATCAAATGCTGAAAGCCTGCTTGAATAAGTGTGTGTTTTTAGGCTGCTTTTAAAGCTCTCCATGGTCCTGCATTCTCTAATCTGATGAGGTAGAGAGTTCCACAGGGACGGTGCCACAAACATAAAAGCCCGGGCTCCAGATGTTTCAACTGCACCCTCCGAACCTCTAACAAGCTCTCATCAGTTAAGCAGAGAGGATGGTCAGGGCTGTAGGGAACCAGGAGGTCTTGCAGCTCTTTCATGGCCCAAGGCAGCATGGGTTCACCAAGGGAAGATCCTGCCAAACAAACTTGGTTGAGATTTGTGACTGGGTCACCAAGGTGGTTGATCAAGAAAGGGTGGTGAACGTAGCCTACCTAGATTTCAGGAAGGCTTTTGATTCGTTACCGCACAGGAGACTGTTGTTTAAAATGGAGTGCCTAGGGCTGGGGGGGGTAATAAGGTGGGTGCGAAACTGGTTGACAGACAGAACTCAGAGGGTGCTGATCAATGGGGTTCCCTTAGAAGTGACAGATGTCACCAGCGGTGTTCCTCAGGGGTCAGTACTGGGGCCTCTGCTGTTTAACATCTTTATAAGAGACATAGCGGAAGGTTTGGAGGGGAGAGTGAGCCTATTTGTGGATGATGTAAAGATTTGCAATAGAGTAGACATGAAGGAGGGAGTTGAGAGCATGAGAGGGGATCTGGGAAAACTGGAGGAGTGGTCCAGGAAATGGAAGTTGTCGCTCAACACGGCAAAATGCAAGATCACCTGGGCAAAAGGAACGCGAAAGCAGAGTACAGTTTGGGGGATGGGCCACTGGAGGTAACCAAGGAGGAAAGGGACCTTGGCATCATCATCTCATAGGACATGAAGGTGGCAGGGAAGTGTGGTAGGGCAGTGGCAAAAGCCAGCAGAATGTTGAATTGTATAGGGTGGAGGATCACCAGCAGCAGGAAAGAGGTCCTGGTTCCTTTGTACACCCAGCTGGTCAGGCCTCATCTGTAATATGGGGTTCAGTTCTGGAGGTCTTACCTAGAAAAGGACGTGGAAAGGGTGGAGCAAGTTCAGAGGAGGGTGACCAGGATGGTGAGGAGGTTCGACAAATTGCTATATGAGGAAAGACTGCGAGTCCTTGACATGTACACTCTGGAGTAGAGGAGGGAGAGAGGGGACATGATAGAGACTTTTAAATACCTAAAGGGAATCTATAAAGTGCCTACAGGAAACCTCTTCCAGTTAAAGGGGTGTCCCAGGAAAAGGGGCCATGATCTCCAAATCAAGGGGGGGAGTTTAGGGGTAACATTAGGAAGTACTTCTTCACCAAGAGGGTGGCGGACATCTGGAATGGGCGACTTGAAGAGGTGGTGGAGGAGAAGACAGTGGGGAGATTCAAGAAAGCTTGGGACAAGCATAGAGGGCTGTTGGAGGGGGGGGAGGGAGATCCGAGCAGGCCTAGAGGATGCTAGGCAAAATGGGCAGAATAGGTGGGCCTGGCAGTCCTTTTCTGCCATCACTTTCCTATGTTCCTATGATAAAAATGATAATGAAAAATGAAATTATTAAAAAAAAAGAAGCCACAGGAAAAACCTCACCTACACCACTCCGATTTATGAGCCTAAGCTCTCCCCCTTCAGGTCTAAGCCATGCTCCCCAAGGAACTTCTCCCTGCCTACCCCTGCTCCTGGTGGGCATCTACCTGCCTAACTAACCTGCTAGCTCAGATGTCATTCAGGGCTGTTCCCACAGACAAAGCCCATCCTGCTGCAGTTCTTTGCAGGCTCCTTAATTACTGCAGCTGACAGTCACTAGTCACGAATAAAAAATTTCAACAAATGCTAGGATGGCACTATTTCTAACAAACAAAAAATTTATAATTAACTGGTACATTATTGTGTCTAAGGAAATAAACAACTAACAATGCAAATAAATGCACATAACATGCTTTCAGCCTTATTTATTTATTTATGTAAGAGTTTTATTTTACCAGGAAGGCACACTGAGCAGACAACTGTTTGAATCCAGATGCGTCCTGGGGAAGGGGGAAGAGGAGCAAATAGAGATAGAACAATATAGTATTATACAAAATTTACAGATAGTACAAATGACATAGATCCAGTATATACAGACTTACCTTATATAACCTTTGTAAAAGAGCTCACGCTAAAATGGTCTTTCTGAAATACTAATTAAATAAAAAAATACAGACTGCAAAGCTCCTATGACTGTGAGCAAGTGGTAAACTAGACATGAGCAACTGCAGGAGGACATTGACATATATGTGCTTGGAGGGTTAACATGATATGGTGTACAAATAGAAATATATGTGTTTAAGCACATTTGAGATACATACCAATACACAAAATTGTTACAGAACTTAGTGGAGACAACAATAGGATCACATAATTATTAAACTAACTAGTCGCTTGTACTAGGCTAGGCAGTGCTCTGAGTGCACTTTGCAGGGGTTCTGCATTGAGAGAGGCTTTAAATAGTGGAAAGCAGGGGGCACCAGCCCCTTGATGGTACTAGGGGCATGCACACGTGGAGGAGAAATGTGTCTTTAGGAGGTGGTTGAGATGCTGAGTGGTTGTGGTGAGTCTAATGGATGCCAGCAATGCGTTCCATAGTTTGGGCATCCGGTATTTGAAAGCAGCTTGATCTTTAGTTGAACCCATGAGTGGGACATGAAAAAGCCAGGAGTCAAAGCTCCTGAGAGAGTATGCTGGCAGTGATTGGATTGAGAGGGTGAATTCAAGATGGGGGGAAGGGACTGTGCCCAGAATTTCTCTATGGTCCTGGCACAGTGTACCTGTCTGCGATCCTGGAGTGAGGGCGGGTCTAGGGACCTGTAAAGGTCACAGTGAGGAGTCACGGAGGGGCAGTCCATGGTGAGGTGACAGAAGGTCATCTCCTTCCTCCTGGTGCAGGCAGAGCACCAGGAGGAAGGAGCTGCTGGTATAACTAAACTTCTCTACTGGGACTAAGAACTAGAACTCTTGTAATGGGACCTTCAATTTAGGGTAAAAAAAAAAGTTAGTGTATTTGTCAGAGTTAGTTGAAGTGAATTGCTATCTGTGTACCTGTTATCTGTGTAGTTGTCTAGGTGCTTATCACAGGTGGCTGAAGGGAATTATCTGTGAAATTAACTAAGTGTAGAAAGATTTGCAAAGTAGGGGGAGTGACTTAGCTAGAAGGAACCAGGTTAAAACCAGATTTAAACACTGCCCTAGATAGCTTCTGGCATAGAGCACCAGGAGGAAGAAGCTGCTGGTATAACCAAACTTCTCTACTGGGGCTAAATTCCCCTCCCCCCCCCCACTCAAAGGCAGTTCTACTTTTATAGGCACAGGATTTGACTGACAACAGGAACTTCCTGTTTGGGAGCAGGAAGTGAGTGATCACAGAGCCACCAAAGACTCACCATCCTAGAAGGGCTAGAGTAGCTCTCCGTCCCCCCTAGCTGCTGGAGGTCTGACTCTGAGCAAGTAAGGAGACTACTGAGAAATATAGGAACTTCTAGTCTCAGAACAGGAAGATCAGGAGCTAAAAGGGCACAGAGGCAGTACGTAAGTAGGGAGAGAAAAAAAAGGAAAAAAAGAAATAAACAAACAGAGGAAAGAGTAAGTATTCCAAACAACAGTTAGGGGGCCAGAAATAAGACATGATGGGAGTGGTGCAGTGCAGTGGATGTGGAGCAGCAGTCTTCCATGAGACATTCTGGAGGATGTGGTGTTGTCCCATCTGCAGGCACCTATCTGGACTGAGGGAGGAGGTTGCTCATCTCCAGGCTGAGTTGGCCAGGATTTGTGGGACCTCCTTTCCCACCCAGGGACCACTAGGGTCACTGCCGTTGCCTCAGAGGTTACCAAGAAAGAGGAGCGGTTGGAGCACAGTGGGCTCAGGGAGGGTGAGGGTGGTAGAACAGAGGTGCATCCTACCAGTTGCACCTCTTCACAATTCCTATGCCGTTCTGGAAAATTGTGGTTCTTCTATGGAGGCACCCACAGTGGAGACCAAGGAGGATGCTGGGAACCTCCACAAAGGAGACCCACTGCAGGGTGGCATGGGGACCCCAAAGGGGAAGGAAACAACTCCTGGTGGGGGACTCCATTGTTAGGAAGGTAGAACTGGGGGAGGAAGGGGAGAGGGAGGTAAGGTGCCTGCCTGGCGCCATGGCTTGGAGGGACAGGGAGCGAATCCTCAGGATCACAGGAGCAGCTGCACAGGGGAAGGAGCTGGATGTCATTGTCCACCTAGGGACAAATGAGCTGGCTAAGAAAGGGATCAGAGCAGTGCAGGAAGCATTTGTGGAGATGGGAAGGGGTCTTAGACAAATAGCACGCATGGTAACCTTCTCTGAGGTGTTGCTTGTCTATGGCACGGGTGAGGCTAGGGTGCTCCACACCATGGGATTCAATCAGTGTTGAAAAACTGGTGCAGAGCTCAGGGATTTGGCTTCATTGGGGACTGGGGGTCCACCTGGAGGGATGCAGGCCTATACTGGCATGATGGTCTGCATCTGTCCAGAAGAGGAACCAGGATCCTAGGTGATAGGTTTAAATGCTTCATTGGCAAGCATTTAAACTAGCCAAGGGGGAGGCACTGGAAAGAAGCAGGAAAATCCTAGCCCCAAAAATCAGGGTACTAAGTGAGGTAGACACCAACATAGAGATGTCGATAGGGAGAGTGTAGGGTAAATGGAGAAAGTGACAAACAATAAGGACAGGAATGGGGCAAAAGGGTAAGGCCATCAAGAAATAGAGGGTAATGAGTACCAGCACCCATAGTCTGGGCAACAAGCTCCCTGAACTGGTGGCCTTGATGTAAGAGGGATGCCTGGATATCGTAGCAGTCACAGAAACATGGTACACAGAGAACCATGACCGGAATTTTAACATACCAGGGTACACAACCTACAGGAGAGACAGGGAGGGGAGAAGGAGGGGCAGAGTAGCTCTCTATGTAAGGGAAGGGATAAAAGCAACTGAACAAAACAGTAAACAGGGAGGAAAGGAGGCACTGTGGTTCACCTTAGAGACTGGAAATGGCACCACAACCCGCACAGGGGTTGTATACAGACCCCCATGTCAGGGGGAGGGAATGGACAAGGATATGATAGAAGGCATACTTAGGATGGCAGAGAAAAGGGAGATGATGGGGACCTTAATATGCTAGATGTTAACTGGAGCACCTTTGCTGCAGCCACATCCAAAAGCAGAGCCATTCTTGATGCCCTTCAGGTGGTATGCCTCAGACAGCTAGTTCTGGAACCTACTCATGAGGGAGCAATCTTAGACCTCATACTCTCAAATGGGGACAGTGAGAGGATCTCAGATCTAGAAGTGGGAAGCCATTTGGGAACAAGTGACCACCAAACAGTGTGGTTCATGATAAACTCAGCTACAGAGTCAAGCCATACAAAAGTGAGGGTTCTGGACTTCAGGAGGGCTGACTTTGGCAAGATGGGAGCGTGCCTTAGAAAAGCACTAGCAAACAGGCTAGAAGGAGGGGTGGAGCAACAATGGGGAAATATCAAAACTGCCATCACAGAGGCAACAAGCCTTTGTGTGAAGCAAATAAACAAATCAAAATGAAAGAAAAAGCCACTATGGTTCTCAAAAGAGTTGGCGGTGAAGGTTAGGGAGAAAAATATAGCTTTTAGGAAGTATAAGGAAACACAGAAGGAGCAGGATAGAGAACTGTACCAGTTAAGGCAGAAGGAAGCAGGGAGTGTAGTCAGAATAGCAAAGGCCCAAACTGAGGAAAAGATAGCCAACTCGGTTAAGAAGGGGGATAAAACCTTTTATAGGTATATCAGAGAGCGTAGAAAGACAAAGGGAGGGATAGTGAGGTTGAATAGAATGGACGGTGGGTGGGCAGAGAGGGACAGTGAAAAAGCAGGGATACTGAATGAATACTTCTGTTCAGTATTCACAAAAGAGGAGGTGGGGGAGGTGCCTAATCCAATTAACAGAAGCACTCTGGATAGGGGATTGATCCCAGTCCTTTCACAGAAGAAAGGGTTCTGAAAGAACTCCTAAAACTGAAGGTGGACAAAGCAATGGGGCCAGATGGAATTCACCCCAGAATTCTAAAAGAATTAAGCAGAGAACTAGTGACACCACTGACTACCCTTTTTAACAAATCATGGGAGGATGGTGTGGTACCTGAGGACTGGAGGAAGGCAGATGTGATTCCCCTTCACAAAAGTGGGACAAGACAGAGGCAGGAAACTACAGACCTGTCAGTTTGACCTCTGTGGTAGGGAAAGTGATGGAATCACTTCTGAAGGGAAGAATTGTTGAGTACCTAGAGGCCAGTGGGGCACAGGACCCAAGACAGCACGGGTTCACAGCGGGAAGGTCATGTCGGACAAATCTAATTGATTTCTTTGACTGGGTGACCAAAGTAGTAGACCAGAGATGGGCTGTGGACATAGCCTATCTAGACTTTAGCAAGGCATTTGACACAGTCCCACACAAAAGATTAATAGTCAAATTAACTAGCCTGGGAGTGGGTCCCAGGGTGGTAGCCTGGGTAAAACATTGGCTGGACAACAGGACACAGAAGGTAATTGTAAATGGAATCCACTCTGAAGAAAGAGGGGTTACTAGTGGGGTACCACAGGGTTCAGCACTGGGTCCAGTCCTTTTTAATGTCTTTATAAGTGACATTGCAGAGGGACTGGAAGGAAAAGTATGCCTCTTTGCAGATGACACAAAGATCTGCAACAGGGTTGATACACAAGGAGGCATAGAAAGGATGAGAAGGGACTTGGCAAGGTTGGAGGAATGGTCAGAAGTATGGCAGCTTGGATTCAAAGCAAAGAAGTGCAAAATAATGCACCTGGGAAACAAAAATCCAGGGGAAGATTACACAATGGGGGGAGGTAGTAATAACAACAAAAATGGAAAGGGACATGGGGAATCATATCAGATGACCTTAAGATTGGCAAGCAATGTGAGAAGGCAGTAGGGAGGGCTGGGGGGATACTGGGATGTATAGGGAGAGGCATCACCAGCAGAAAACAGGAAGTTGTTATCCCCCTGTACAGACAGTTGGTGAGACCCATCTGAGTACTGCGTCCAATTCTGGAGACCCCATCTCCGGGCAAGGACATGAGACAGGATGGAGGCAGTTCAGAGAGGGCAACTAAAATGGTGCAGGGTCTGCAAGAGAAGCCATAAGGAGGAGAGACTAAAGGAGCTTAATATGTATACCCTTGAGGAAAGGAGGGAGAGGGGACATGATAGAAATGTTTAAGTACCTCAGTGGAATCAATAAAGTCCAAGAGGGTAGCATCTTTCAGAAAAAGTGATGTGCAAGAACAAGGGGACACAATTTGAAGATAGAGGGGGGATGGCTCAGGGGCAATGTGAGGAAGTATTTTTTCACAGAGGGGGTAGTAGATGCATGGAACAGCCTTCCTGAGGAGGTTGTGGGGTCTAAAACTGTGGGAGAATTCAAGAATGTATGAGACAGAGATAAGGCAATTTTTGTGGGGGGTAGGAAGAAATAGGCTGTTGGTTAAATAGGATCTGCAGCTTATCCTCTAGGTAGGGAAATGGGCAGACTAGGTGGGCCAAGTGGTCCTTATCTGCTGTCAAAGTTAATGTTTCTATGGAAGAGTGTGTCAAGGCTGGCTAGGGAGGACTTGGGAGCAGTGCCATAGACCACATTGCCACAGTCAAGTAAAGGGAGGATCATCTTCTGAACAATTGCTTTCCAGGTAGATGGAGGGATACTGCCCTTGTTGTGATATAAGGCTCCTAGTTTTGGATGCAGTTTCTTGTAAATCGAGTTGATGTGAGTGGAGAAATCAAGGTGCCGGTTGAGCCAGAACCCTAGATATCTGAAGAAGGTGCAAGCCTCCAAGGGAGTCCCATCAATGGTGAGGAAGGTAGGGGAGGAGGAGAGCCAGGAGAGCCAGAAGAGTCTTTGTCGCAAGCCGAAGGTTAGGAAGACAGTTTTCATGGTACTAAGAAAAAGCTGGTTGGAGCAAAACCAGTGCTGAATTGCATTAAAGTCCTGCTGGAGTATACAGGCCACTTCAGTGGGGGAGAGGCCTGATGCATACAGTACAGTGTCATCAGCGTACATGTGAATGGATGTGCGTGGGCAAACTGAGGGTAGATCATTCAGAAAAATGGAGAAGAGTAGTGGGCCTAGGACCAAGCCTTGGGGAACACCGGTAGTGACCAGGAAGGTGTTAGAGGTGTGTGGGCCAATTCTTATTGATTGAGACCTGCCTGCCAGGTATGAGTGAAACCAAATAGTGACAGTTCCAGAGAGTCCGGCACTTATTCTTCTCCCCTTCCTTCTCTGCTAATCAACAACTGCTGCCCTTGTCTACGTTTCCTGTCCTGAGGTTCTGAAGTAGGTCCTTTCATTGATATGTTCTGCAGATCTTTTTATGTGCCTTGAATATATAGTGATACCTTGTTTTCAGTCTTTCTACATACCAGATCCATATTTGCAGGCACTGCTTTGCTTTGGGATTGGATGGACAATGATATATCTGACAAACCAAGAGTACAGTAAGTTCCTAGTCAATCCTAAAACTATTAAGATTTAAAAGTTTATAAATCTGTCAAGTTTAAGCTGTTCTACCTTAATAAGATCAGAAGGGCACGTGAAGGATGCCCTACACAGAATTCAAGAACAAGACCATCTCAGTTGGTAAATGCTGCAGGGGGCTTTGGGATTTGGCATAAGTTCAAAGCTTGTGGAAGTTCAATACAAGTTTTATCAAACTGTGTTTTAATGGTTTCTACTACAATCTTGATGATATATTCCCTTACCCTAGCAATAATTTTCTCCATGGTGCTGTTGTAGTATGTCAGTTTGACAGAGTGAAATGTTTCACCATTGGAAAATGTCTCCACATACTATACACAACAACAACTTTCTTGGCTGCAGTTTTTGAGTTTCTGACTTAAGAACATGAGAAAAAAACTACATTTTAAGACGAGCAAAGCACTGAATCCAACAAGATTTCCCTTTGATTTTCTCTATCATTTCCCTGCACTTTTTCTTTACCCATTCATCCACTGCTTCTATAAAAACCTAGTTTTTCTCCACGTGCTGGGAGCCAGGAATTAAAGTATTGACTGAGACAGCACTCTTCATCATAGGAGAGAGGGTAACATTGTCCCTTGACACCTTGCATTCCCTCAGAGACCAATGGGAGAATCAGGCACATTACGTGTCATCATCTCCAGCTACAAGGGCACTTCAGCTGTTGGCACATTAAACAGGGGAGAGATTATCTTATATACATGCATGCTAGTGATTGAGTGTGGGTACATCAGCATCAGACGCTGGAAGGAAATGAAAAAAAAAATATGTTTCTCCTAGAGTGGCTACAGTTCCAGTGCCAGCTTGCAGAGCTTACCTTGGGCCCCATCAGGCATAGGCATCCATTTTGACTCCCACAAACATGAGGTGAGGGGGGGTCCTACAGTCGGTGGAAAGTAAGGGATGCTGAGCCAGGTTGGGATAACAGTGGCAAAGGGTGATCAGGCATGGCGGTACTGGAACAGGAGGATGTCTTGACAAAGGAAACCAAGGGAAAGATATAGTTCAAGTGAAAAAAAAAAAAAAGAAAATAACCCGTATAGTTCTTTTTTTAACCATACTGACATTTTATATGTTTGTTGTACCCTGTATAGAGTATATCTGCCTAAATATCTTGTTTGTTTCCAATATCCTACCTTTTAAATCATACGCTGTTATTTTGGAGTGCTTCATTTCAACCCTGTAAGACATGTCTATAGCAGCTTTATCACTCACAGTCATAATGCTGAAAAGATCAATGAGGCCACCTCATATACTTTTCCTTCCCTAATGAGCACAAGTCTAATTCTGTCAGCCTTTCTTTTAATCCTTGAGACATATTATCGTTCTCATTGACTTACATTCTTCCACTTTGCCTTATGGGGGTACTGCAGTATATCCTTTGTATAGTTCAGTGCCTAGATTTGCCCTGTACATGGTATGCAGGATGGAGTTTAAACAAACTCACATACAGTAATAATAGTAGTAGTACTGCAGATTTCAATTTTAATAGAGGAAGGTGGGGGGGGGGGGATTGTTTTTACCAGGAAAGGCACATTAAGCTGAAGCTTGTTTCCAGGTGTGACCTGGGAGTACAAGGAAGTTAAGTAACTTGATTAGGGTCACACAGCACCTGTTCATAGCTCAAGGCACTATTACAATATCATGAAAAATCAAAGACATGGTAAAGAAGAAAAAAGCAAAGAATTAACAAATAAATAATAAACATTACCTGTGCAAAACAGCCACAGGGAAAACAGCCAAAGAAGATACATGACATCTGAACCAACACCCTCTAAATAAGGACCCATCCTGTATGGCATCACAAAACTGCCTGCTAAAAAGGTAATACTGGCAACTGCTTTTGAAGGGGAAGAGACAAATGTCAAGAGGCAATTAGATTTTTAGGAAGTGGGGATGCCACAGCCAAACCCAGTGCTCTCCAACAAACTTCAATCTCGATGATTTAACATACAGCATGTTAACATTTTTGATTTGTATTCTGGCACCATAACACTTCACCCAGCACCTGGTTTGTCTTTTCACTACTGCCTCACAATGGGCTAAACCCACTGGTGTATCTTTCTAATTAGTACATGCATCATCTTTTACATTTTCGCCCTTGAACATACTGTAGCTTGCATTTATATACCTTGAACTCCATTTTCCATTTTGTTGCCTAGGAATTTATAGTACATAAAAACATACATTATGTTGGCAAAAAAGATTCAGAGGTCCATCCAGTCTACCCATTTCCCTGCCTAGCTTCATGTGAGGCCTAATGCATTTCTAGACTGAGAGATCCAACAGCCTAGCAGCTGATCATTGCCCTTTAACCAGGTATCCTATCCCCACTTCTGCCCATGGGTCCAGTTACTCCCTTATACTGCATAGGTCCCATCCAAGTTTACATTAAGCAATAACAATCAGAAGACAGTCATTTCCAAGGGATTAATGACCATTTGGGAGGATAGGTGATCTGAGGCGCAGCCGAGGGCTACCACCCTCCAGTCAGTCATTAATCCATGGAAATGACTGGCTTCAAGGTTGTTATTGAAATTATAAGTCTAGTCGCAATAACAATTTTCTTTTTTCCCATTTATTTTTAACTTGATTAAGGTTTGAGCAGAGTGGTGTGAGCCGTGTGTGCTCCACAGCATCAGCTGGCAGCTAGAATGGCCATTTCTAAGATGTTAAGGACCAATCCAGTAGCCAATCAGGAGCCTCACTAGGCACATGAATAATTAATTAGGCTTATAAACCCTATTACACTCTTGGCTCTATCTCTCTGGGCAATCTGTTACACTGATCTACCACCCACTCCGTGAAGAAGAATCCCTCATGTCCTTCCTGAATCTCTCCCCCACCAGTGTATGCTCACATTGCTGGTTTCAAGCATGTTGGGACAGAATAAAGGGTATAGTGCTTGCTCAGAGTGGCAGAAACTAGGAGGAGAACAGGGGGAGACTGGGGAGGGCTAGGAACCTGGAGAGACAGTAGGCCTCAGGGCTAAATAGGGAATGTAGGCAGACTGGATGGACCATGACTCTTTCTCTGGAATCATTCTCTGTGCTTCTGTATCCTCTAGTCACTGTGCTCTCATTCTCATGAACAAGTCCTTACATCCACCCTGTTGATAGCATGCAAGAAGAACCTCTATGTCTCAGTTATATCCACCCATTCTCCGCCTAGCTTCCAGTGTATACATGTCAAGGTCTGCCAACTTCTACTCATACATCCTCCTCTACTACCCCAGATCAGAGGAGCTTCTGTATGTGGCTGCATTGTTTTGCAGGTCCAAAAATGCCTTTTATAGCTTTGCTGTCATAATGTTCACTCTCATGGAACACCACAGAGAAATTGATGTTAGCCAAAAAGTATATTCAGGATTTGTGTTGACTACAGAAAGTCTGATAAATGACTACATTTTGTATGTATTCTTTGTGTTTAAATAACTCTTTCATTTGTCGTGTTGGGGTTTTTATGCAGCATTACTCAAGTGCAACTGCAAAAAGTAAAAAGCACTGCCCTAAGACACTGAGAGGCTCCCTTGGATCAGCCATCCAACAGAATGAGAATACAGTATTTAATTACCCATCTGGCATTTTCTGTTGCAACCTGCAAGAAACTGAGGGCACTGCAACCTCAAGCTGAAAAACTGAAAATAGAAATATATTACCTTTACTGGTGTCCTGAAAATTCTTTTTTAAATGCCCTATGCTTGAGGATGCTTTTTATGTACATAAAGCAAGCCTGGGTATATTGCAGTGAATATATATGAAAAGGAGTGTTTTATTGGGAAAATCTAATTTTCTCATTCTCACCAGAATGCCTTCCAAGCATCACTGAAGTATAATCTTCCATGAACAGTTTCAGTGGCTAAATTCAATTTCCTTTGCAAACAGACTTTTATTTAAACTAAATCACATGCAATCAGGAAAGTGATTACAAGCAAATAAAGAAAACTATAAACAAAATTATACGCTAACTTAAAAAAACCAAAAAGTTCCCTTTCAGATAATTCTGAAATTCACAACTTAGAACAACAGTTTTTATTTTCAAATTTATCTGGACCAGTTTAAAGATACACAACAAATGTCTTCAATCTCAGTTAGAGTTTTGTGACATATGCTAGCTATTGCTTAGTCAACAACTGTTCTGTCTTGTAGTCTATGGCGCTGAAACAAGCATTTCTCATGCATAAATACTCAAACACATATACAGTACTTATATAGAATTTGACAGCAGATGAGGACTGCTTGGCCCACCCAGTCTGCCCATGTCCCTACCTAATAGATAAGCTGTAGATCCTAGTTAACCAGCAGCCTACTTCTTTCTACTCCCACCACCTAGAATTGCCTTATGACTGTCATATGCATGCTTGAATTCAACCACTGTTTTTGACTCCACAACCTCCTCTGGAAGGCCATTCAATGCATCCACAACTCTCTTTGTGAAAAAATACTTTCTTACATTACCTCTGAGCCTCCCCTTATCTTCAAATTGTGCCCCCTTGTTCTTGCACACCTCTTTTCTTGAAAGATGCTACCCTCTTGGACTTTGTTGATTCCCTTGAGGTACTTAAAAGTTTCTGTTCTTCACATATGATAAACAAACAGAGAAAGAGTGAGAGTGAGAAAGAGATAAATAGATAGATAGATAGATAGATAGATAGATAGATAGCGAAACAGACAGGCAGACAGACTAAATATTCTTGCCTACATAAAATAACTCTATATCCCCGACATACAATCAAGATCAGAACAGAACAACACCATCCAATCACAACTCTTGCATCACCTATTGAATACTTTTCTCTGCAGTTGTGCAACCTAAGTTGCTAGCTACTAACTTGACTGTTTGGGGCTGGCCCAGTGGCATAGAGGGTTGAGGCACTGGACGCCACACCTCGCATCACGACGGCAACCAGGGTTCGGGGACGAGCCTGTGTTATCGGAGGTTGGCTGGGGGGGAGGAAGAAGACTAGAGCTAGAAGCCGACAGGCAGCCCTCTACCTCGGGGATAGAGGTAGCAGGTACCTCGGAGCTTGGCTGCCCTCTGGTGGAGGCCGGAGAAGTGGCGCCTCTCCGAGGACCTTCGGCGCTAAGCCATTCAGGTGAGGGAGGAGGAGACCCCATCTGGAGCTGCGGTGCGCATGTACACCTCCATGCACATGCGCTACCACTTCTGGGGGTCTTGAGAATAGGTCCATGGGGAGAAATGGGGGAAGAAGTGAGGGTCCACCAAGGATGATACCTCCGGACCGGCTCTAGGGATCTGACAGGGCACGCATGGTGCTACAAGCCCCTGAAAGACCCCAAGTCTGGTAGGTTGGTGGACGAAGAGGGAGGACCTGCCACAGGAGGATAAAGGTAGTTGAAAAAAAAAAACTTGACTGTTTGAATGTGCTACATTAGCACTGCTTGTTCCCGCTTTGCTATATTAGCTCTGTTGTTTCCAGTCCTTCTATGCTGATTTAGGAAACTTAATTGTTTAACTCAATGTATTGTACCACTTTATTGAAACTGTACCCTAATTTGTACTTTTATTTCATCTGCACTTTCTGTTATTCTTGTAAATGTATTTTCCAAGCTTGTTTATAACCATATACCATACTTATGCTTTACCTACCAAGGCCCAAGTAATTCCTGAAAAAGGTCCCTTGGACCAGTTTGCTTATCCGGTCAACAAATATATAAATAAACCTATTGGAACACAAGATACTGGAAATCTTCTAAGTGATGTTCCAACCCTGTCTGTGCAGTAGTGACTACTAGACTCTTTCAGACAGGTAGAGCACAGTTCTTTATACTCTTCTCATGACATTCAGTGAGCTGCTGAAACTGAAGCCTGTGGGGAAGCTTGTATTTAGATAATATTTCCTAAGTTCTGCACCTTTTCATTCTTTATTACCCTCCATCAGTTAATGTATAATTTAATCTATTCTGCCGAGTTAAAAGTATAAAAACTATGCATATGTTATATCGCGGTAAATGGCGTCAGTTTTATACTGGTGCCAGTATGTGAATAACATACCGATGATGCTGAGAGTGTTATTTCCACAGTATCAGCGTTATCACAATGTTATTTCCAACGTTTGAGTGCCTTAATGACACGCAGTGCTTTAACCAATGTTAGAATGCGGAGAATGGTATTCTGAGCAGTTGTCAGCATTGTGTAGCTGATTTTGCTGAGGGGAAACCCTGAATATATCAATAGTTAATGGGATAGAGGATAACATTGTGCAAATGTACAGAGAGTACGTCTGTCTGCTTGTTCGATCATGCTGTATGTGTGTTTTGTTGTGTGGATTATGTGCAGCATCATAAAATGTAATTAAACAAATGTGAAGTGTAGATGATGTACTGTAGTGTTACATAATTTTTTTTTGTGTGTGTGTGTGTGCTTTAAATGTTGTAACCGGCCTTTTCTTTTCAAAGTTGTGTTTGACTTAGTACACTGGGACTTGAACAAGTATTACCAGCAGCCAGGGGAGGTAACGATAATAAAAAAAATTGGAAAAAGCAAACTGGCATAGATTTTTGAGTTAGGGACTCTCAGGAATTTGTGGGGCCTCAATGAAGAGGCCAGTTGGCAGGCCTGTTGGTAAACCAGCTTAATGATAGTAATCTGTAAAGACCATCGGAAGGTGTATGACTTTTCTGTGGCACCCCGGGTATGGAACGCTCTGTTATTTTTCTTATTGGTGATACTGTATAAACTGTAATGGTATGACTTCCCTATTTTGCCATTTTGTAGTCTTCTTTTTAGACCTTTGTATCTTTTAATGGAATTGTATCTTTTAACAGAATTGTGATACAGGTGTTGGTCTTTCTAGGTTACAACATTAAAATAATAAAAGTGATGAAAACAAACTAAAACAAACAGTGTTTATGCTTGTCACATTCCCATTGCACTTCAGGGTGCTGTACATGAAGCTGGCAAAAAACACACACATGACTGGAGAAGCAGACAACAGGTACTCTCTATGCATTCCCTTAATGATATTCTCCATCTTGTTGGGAGGCAGTATAGTGCAGTGGTTAGGAGCACTGAGCTGCAAACTAAGAGACCTGGGTTTGGATCCCACAGCCACCACTTGCATAGTGTGTGACCACGAGCAGGCCACTTAATGTCTCTGTGCTCCCAGGGTGCACCAGGAAACAAGCCTTGGCTTAGTGTATCTTTTCTGGCCAAAAACTGTAAAATAAATAAAAAAAAACTAATTAGCATTTTTTTACACAAGGCACATTTATTTATGAGTACCTAATCCCAGAAGGCTCTGGATACTGTACAATTAAACCAAAAGAAATACAAACAATTTATAACAGCTGTCCTCTTGATAAAATCGATGCAAACAATAGTGAAAACTATGAGGATGTATCTACACCATAAGAAATAAAATTGAAATAAAAAAAATCAAACTGCATTCTGGCTCAGATATTCAGAAATGCACCAAAGGCCAGCGCAAGTCCGACGCAGCGCAAATCCGATGCGCCATGGCACAACAGGAGCCATATTCAGAGGTTGCGCCAGCCACACTGCACCAGCACAACCTGGCTGAATATGGTACAGTTGAGCCATGGCACAAACACAGTTGTGCCATGGTGCAGAAAGAGATGCTCCAGTGAAACTGTGGGAGCAGAACAGCAGAGTAACAGAGGGGGTCACGGCACAGAGAAGAGACCCTAGGACACAGCCAGGGAAGCACAGTGACAGGACACAGAAGACCACCACCAGCAAGGCACAGCAGGATGCACACAGGCACCCAGCCCCCCCAAACACAACAGTGGCACAGGTTGTAGGCAAGAGGAGGTGCCAATGGCCAACGAAGGGACACCAAGGGAGCCCCCCCCCACAGGCTACAGGCTGTGCCCCCACCCAGAGCAGACCACACCCAGGACCACACAGCCAAGCACACACACACACCACACATGCGGCCCACACAGTAGGCACGGAATGTGCAGGGTGGCACATAGTGCAGCAGACCACATGGAACAGGCCACACAATGCCAAGCAGGGGCTCCAAAACAATGTGCGGCCAGTACCCAACCAAAGACCATGGCCATGTGCCATCACCATGCACACACGTGCCACACACCCCGACAATTGCCCCATGGGCACCCCAAGGCACAGCCACCAACCAAGGGGAGGGACACCACCACAGTGGGATACACCACAGCACACAGCAGTGAAATACAGAAGCACAACACGCACCCCGACACATGCACACCACACGGACAGGCACTGGGCCACTGCAGCATGGCTCTTCACACCACCTGCAAAGCAGACACAGACACAGACACAGGCAGGTAAGTTAAAAAAGATATATTGCAATATAAAACTATTTACAGCAACAAGGGGTGTGAAAGGGTAGAAAAGCAAGGGGACAGAGAACAGGGACTGTACAGTGGGATGGGGGACTGTAGGGGTAGGTACAGCAGGGGAAACAGGGGAATGCTGGGGCCCAATCGCTGGCAGCTATGGCCTGCCACCCCTTGGCACCCTCACTGCCTCCTATCCTTCAGAAGCATGCGGTGAACCTGCAGGACAGCTTCCATTGTCATTGATGCGATAAGGATCAGCTGCCGGAGCAGCCTGCAGTAGATAGGCCTCCGTCTTCTATGCTGGACACCTATGGCAAGGGACAGGACAGGTGATCAGTGCAATGTCCCAAGGAACCATGCCCACCCACAGCGTGCAATGGGCAGTGGGAACACACACCCCCAGAGGGCCCATACTGGCCACCCGCAGGGGGGTGGCCCAATGCCTGCCAGCAACGTGGCACCCCATGACAGTGCACAGAGGTGGTCCCCGCCACACAATGGCCACCCAACTGCACAATGACAGTCACATGGCACAGTGCACTGGCAGCACCACAGCAACATCAGTGGCAGCCAGGTGCACTCCCACCCCACCAGCAGCTGGCACACGTGTCCATTGGATGCGCCACATTGGCAAACACCATGCACAGTGTGACACACACAGCTACCATGGCACATGACACAAGCGGCCATGCCCACACCCACTCCCCTACCACCCCCCATGTAATATGAAAAGGACCATGACAGTGCCTACCTGCCCTCCATGGCCTCGCTGGTGCTGGAGCCGCTCCTGCACTGCCGCTGTGGCCCGCTGCAGCCTGCTGACCTGCCACTGCTGCTGCCACCGCCCTCCAGCGATTCTCAGGCCCTGGGAATGGAACATAGACAGGTACACATCGGTAAACATCCACAGCAGCTGCCCACCACCCCCACCCCTGTGCACAGGGTGAGCCCCTGCCTGACATGTCCCACACAGCTGCATCACAACGCAAGCAGCGGCTGGCAATGCCATTCCACGATGCACACAATGGCAGTGCACCACTCTGCAGGGCATGCCAGGCAGCTGAGCCAACACCACAGTACAGCACCAGGGCACACATGCAATATGGGCCTACTCACCTGGCTGTGGCACAGTCCCATGACTGACATGCACTTCAAGCCTCCTCAAGCACTCTGGGTCCCTCCGCACAAGGTGCATCATACCTGTGACACTTACTCCCCATCCTGGCCACCCGGTTCAGTACTGCAGTGTGGCAGAAATCCTCTCCCACACCATGACCCTGGGCTGCTGCAGGGGCACCTGGCCAAATAGTTGGGGGGCGTGAGGCTAGACACAGGTGACCCGATTGACCAGCTTGACCTATGTCCAGTTCTGTGCTCGTAGTGACCTTCGCTGCACCATGCTGCGAGATGAAGCCAGTGAGCAAAATGGTGGCAGTAAGCGCACGTGGTCACGACATGCACCAGATGTGCGATGCGAGGGAACGTGCGCTGTGTCCACCCATCACGCAGTCTCAGAGATGCATGGCATGGGCATGGCTAGGCAGAGTCACTGGGTGAGGGGGTGACCCAGGGGTCAGGGGTCATGGGTCACAGCAGGGGTCACCCTCCTCTGCGCAATGCTCACGTGTGCGATAGCAGGCCTGGCGCATCATGCGCCATGCCCCCATTGCACAGTCGGCACACAGTGCACAATTGACACCATAATACAGTTCAGCACATGCACACTGTGGGCCTGTGCACTGCACATGCATGCGCATTGCACCATGACTTGCTCTGGAGCAATCTCAGTGCACACGGAGCAAAATCACAATAATCAGATGCCTCATGCAAATGAGCTTATCAGCCAATGCGTGGTGCACTGGGGGCATTAACATGTCATTTCCGTTGCGGCAAACCTCATTTGCATGCATTGCACTGCATAAGGGCCACAGAACAGCACAGGCCATGGACTGGTATTGCATCCTTTCAGGGTAAATTGCGCATGCCGCTGCAGCTCACTGGGAGCAGCCAGCACAGCAGGGTGGTACGGAATAGGGTGATGCTGCCACTGACACACTGTGCTGTCCATGTCCACAGAAAGCAACATGTTGGAACGTGAGGAGGGTGAGGAGTGTGGGCCTGCTCACAAGCGCAGGGCCAATTTCACAAAGGTGGAGACAGGGGTCCTGTTTGATGCATACATTGACAGGGAGCCCCTGTTGAGTGGTGCCACGGGCACACCACAGGCCAGGGCTGGGACCTAGGATGAGGTGGCAGCATGCGTCACCCAGCAGGGCAGCCACCAGTAGTCAGTGCAGAGTGCAGGAAGAAGGTGGGCATGGACAAGAGGTGCATCAAGGAGAAGGTGGCGGCCATCCATGCATCCCGGAATGCCACCAGAGGGGGCCTGCAGATGTGCCACCGCTCACGGTGCTGGAGGAGTTGGTGGCTGCTACCATGCACTGCAGCATGGTGGAGGGGGTGCCTGGAGGCAGATTCCAGACAGGTGGCTTCCCATCACTGCATGGTAAGTATGTCAGCCACACACAGCTGGGGGCATGGAGGGTGAGTACATGGCCATGCTGGCATGCATGCAGCCGGCATGCATGGCATGTGCATGTGTCCGCACCTACACACATGCCATGCTACAGGACACATGTAGTGGCAGTGTGGGGGGGCACATGTGGGTAATCCATCACTAACATGCCTCTCTTTCTCTTGCAGCACCAGCACCCCTCCGTGCAGATGATGGCGCTCCAAAGGTGGCAGCAGCCACGGATGCTAGACCAGCCCTGGAGGACCAGCCTTCCACCTCCACGGGCATTCCGGGGCCCGACAGGCTGCAGCTCACCACCACTGTGCAGGCAGATGTCCTGGAACTGGGGTTGGACGAGGCCCTGGATGTGTTCCAGCAGGACGCTAGCCTTGGTATCCTCTGCATGGAGACACAGATCGGGACAGGGTCTGACACCAATGACGACGTCATGTTAATCCTGGACAGCATGGCCAACATTTTGGCCAAGATGCCCCTGCTGGCCACCGACACATGCAGCATGGCCAGTGCCCTGCCAGTGTGGAAGAGCTGCCCGCCACCACTGCAGGTGCAGCGGTGTGTGCTGCCCTGCTATGCCCTGTGGCAGTGGTGGTGTGGCTACACAGGTGCTGAGTGGCGTGCAGTCACTGGACGGGCAACAGCAGCAGGCTGCAGGTGCCACCGGGCAGGCAGACACAGGGTCCACTGCCGGTGTGCCTGCTGTGACCATTCCCCCACCAGACTCCACTGTGCAGCATCCACCAGAGAGGGGGGGTTGAGCAGCGTGGTTGATCACCACATAGGGATCGGTGTCCAGCCCGGGTGCCCCAGGACGTGACCAGCTGGCTGAGCACACCCTTTTGCTGTGGGTGTCCGTTCAGCAACAGGTGCTGCTTGCCACTGGCATGCTTGCACTGCGTCCGGAAATGTACCAGTTAGCCGAGCAGCAGGAGAGGAGCACTACGCAGATCCTGGTGAGGATGCAGCACATGCAGGAGGCCACGACTGCATCCCTGGATCGCATTGCCACTGCGATCTCAGATGGCTTTGTGCTGCTGGCTGCCATGGAGCATGACCAGGCACAGATGACCCCTCACAATGCAATGTCCACCCTGTGAACCTGGCGTCGGATGACCCCAGCACAGTCGATGCTGGGCTGTGATGTTGCCATCCCAGGCATGCCCGGGGCTAGCCTGTTTGTGCACCTTGACACTCCCGTGTGGACACGGTCCCGCAGTTCAGCCCCTAGGGGTCTGTTGCACACCCACCCATGGCTGATGCGCAGCCTGTGGCTGCTGATCAGCCCAGGCGTGGCCACCCCCATGGTGGCCATGGTTCCGTGCAGCAGACCTGATGTGCAGGTCACCCCGGCTGCAGTCTGCAGCTGCTGCCCAGTGCACACATGGTCAGTGTGTGTGTGTATGTGTGTGTGTGTGTGTGTGTGCCTACCACTGGTGTAGTGCCTGTGTGTTGCGCCACATGCTGCTTGTGTGCATGCTTGCCCAGCCACTGGGCCATGTGCCGTGTGCGTGATGACAGCAGTCTTGCACCGGTTGCGCCTGTGCACCGGTGCGATGCATCTGATCCACGTCACGTACCCATGCCTGTGTGTGTGGGGGCGTGTGTGTGTGTGTGTGTGAGGGGGCTGTGAGAGGTTCTGTGAATGGTTGTGTATAGGTGTGTGCCCATCACCCTTACCCCTGCTTCCATCCTCAGTGTGTGCATGCCAATTGCCATGCACGCCCCTGCATGTGTGCTGTACCTGTTTGTGTGGCCTATGCACCTACCTATGTGCACCATAGTGCTCCCGTGCTATGGTGTCCTGGTGACGTTTCACCTGCTGCTGCAGCTGGGGATCCCTCTGCCCAAGGGGTGGCTGTCCACCTCCCTCTGGCCCATTACCTCTGTCGTCCTCACTACTGTCACCCTCATCAGCCTTGACAACTATCCCACGGTCAATGGTCATGTTGTGCAGTATGCAGCAGACCAGGAATAGGCCACAGGCTTTCGAGGGACTGTACTGTAGGGCACCACCTGACCTGTCTAGGCAATGGAACCATGCTTTCAGCATGCCAAAGACTCGCTTGATGATGTTGCGCATGCTGGCGTGTGCCTCGTTGTAGCGTTCCTCTGCTGGGGACGACAGGCGCTGGTAGGGGGTGAGCAGCCAGTGCCACAGTGGATATGTACTGTCCCCTGTGTGGATAATGACATGGTTAGCCCTCTGCTATTCTATGCTGTGCCCCTTGCCTGTCCTTGGCACCCACGCCAACATGCACACCCTGCCCTCCACCATCCCAAGGTATGCTCAGCCCATCACCCCTTGCCCGTGCCATACTCACCCACTAGGTGGCCTGTGGGGATGTCCCCATGTTCAAACCTGTGGCACAGCACAGAGCTGTGCCAGATGAATGCATCATGTGCACTCCCAAGGTGTGTGGCACAGACATTGATTATGTGCCCCGTGGCATCGCACACTACCTGGCAGTTGATACTCGGGCTCGCCTTCCTGTTGATGTACACCACACCCTCAGGGCCAGGTGGCATGTGGATGCCCACATCAGTGCAGTCAATGGCCCCAATCATGCTAGGCATACATGCTACCCTGTGGGAAGTCCTGCATGCTTGCTGTACGCTCCGCCTGTGTGCTGGGGAAATGGATGTATTCCAACGCACGTGGCAGCACAGCATTGTGGAACTGTGTGAGAAGGCAGGACGTGGCCGACTGGGCTATGCCTGTGGTGTCCCCGGTTGGTCTCTGGAAGGTACCTGTGGTGAGCAGGCACATGATGGCTGTCACCTTTCGTCACCACGGACATGGCGTGGCTCTGTCTGGTGGGTGCCTGCATCTCCTCACTGCACAGCTCACAGAGCTGCCTCAGAATGGCCCTGTTCAGACAGTACTGGCCCACAATCTCCATGTCACTGTACTGTTTGAAGGTGACGCGGGCGCGGTACCACCTATGTCAGGCATACCACTGATGGGCCCTTCCACGGCCATGTCGCTGTTCCTCCTGCCTCCTCACACCCCTCATTATGGCCTCCATCATGAAGGGTGCACTATCCATTGCCCTTGCTGTCCAGTATCCCCCTGGACAGTTGGCTGCTGCTGGCTGTGTACCACCCTGGTGCACTGCATTGCATGGCAGTGTGTCTGCCTGTCTCTCACATTCTCTCTCTGCCCCGTCTCCCTCTTCACTGCCACCTCTATCCCTCTCCCTCTGTGTCTGCCTTGGTCAGTCTGTCTGTCTCTCTTGCTCTCTCTCTCTCTCACTCGCTGTCTGTCTGTCTTTCTTTCTGTCTTTCTTTCTCTTTCTTTCTTTCATTCTTTCCTTCTTTCTTTCTCTCTCTCTCTCTCTCACTCCCTCTCGCCTGGCACAAGTGCTTTCTGTGTGCTTGCACCCTGTATTTATAGGAACAAGTCTGCTTGGCACATCTCTGATTTGCTCTGTAATTACGTCATGGTTTCACAGTTTAATATCACACTGCGCCGGATATTCATGGGAACACCCCCTACCTATAGTTGCACATTGGCACAATGAGATTTGTGCTGCGCACTGGCTCCCGCTGAATATCGCTCCTTGGCTCAAGTCCGCACTTGCGCCAGTGCAACAGCTTTGAATATCTGAGCCTCTGATTACAAAATATAAAAAATCAATTGGGACATTAGATAAGCAAAAAGCAGAGACTTAAACTGTTTTCCACTAAAGTTTACACATCCAGCCGCTGTCGTGGTTTCCTAATACAATGCAACCATTCTACAAACTGGGATGTTAATGGGCAGCATTTATGAACAGTGGCCATCATTAAAAAAAGGTATTGGGCATACTTGTGGCTGGCAGCATTATAGAGAGATTGATGACTGTGGCCCCCATATTCAGTTAGTAAGTACGGCACTAACCAGGTTAGTGCTGTGCTAACCATGAATAGTGCCAGCGGTTGGAGTGAGGGCCATATTCAGAAGCCCCCGGTGCGCTACGCTAACCCAACAGTGTAGCCACACAGAATATACTGCTGTGCCTATGCAAATGAGAGATATCTAATGCATAAAAGGCACAGCCATTTATTCATAGGTTTCAGCAACACTAAACAGCCACCATCGCAGCACTGTTTAACGTTGCCAAAACCCTGCCCTTACCTGAGTTCAATGGCTGGGCTCCCCCCCCCCGAATGTTCATGCTGGTGTCCTCCTTTAATTTCCCTGGCATCTAGTGGTCCCCTCACCCCCGATCATCAATGTTTATGTCAGTCATTAGAGTTCCTGGGGGCTGATGGTCCCCCACACTGCAATCAACAGTGCTGGTGTCAGTCTGTAGTTTCCCTGGTACAGTCACTAGTGGTTCCCCCACCCCCCCCAAACACTTTTCAGGATCTCCTCCTGACGTGCCTGCTCTGTACCCAAAGCTCTGTAACTTCCCTCACCCCAGTCACTAGTGGTTCCTCCACCCCCAAACACTTTCCAGGCCTCCTCCTGACCTGCCTGCTCTGTACCCAATGCTCTGTACCTTCCCTCACCCCAGTCACTAGTGGTTCCCACCCCCCCAAACACTTTCCAGGCCCTCCTGACCTGCCTGCTCTGTACCCAATGCCTGTACCTTACCTCACCCCAGTCACTAGTGGTTCCCCACCCCCAAACACTTTCCAGCCCTCCTCCTGACCTGCCTGCTCTGTACCCAATGCTCTGTACCTTCCCTCACCCAGTCACTAGTGGTTCCCCACCCTCCCAAACACTTTCCAGGCCCTCCTCCTGACCTGCCTGCTCTGTACCCAATGCTCTGTACCTTCCCTCACCCCAGTCACTAGTCGTCCCCCACCCCCAAACACTTTCCAGCCCTCCTCCTGACCTGCCTGCTCTGTACCCAATGCTCTGTACCTTCCTCACCCCAGTCACTAGTGGTTCCCCACCCTCCCAAACACTTTCCAGGCCCTCCTCCTGACCTGCCTGCTCTGTACCCAATGCTCTGTACCTTCCCTCACCCCGTCACTAGTGGTTCCCCACCCCCAAACACTTTCCAGCCCTCCTCCTGACCTGCCTGCTTTGTACCCAATGCTCTGTACCTCCCTCACCCCAGTCACTAGTGGTTCCCCACCCCCAAACACTTTCCAGGCCCTCCTCCTGACCTGCCTGCTCTGTACCTTCCCTCACCCCAGTCACTAGTGGTTCCCCCAAACACTTTCCAGGCCCTCCTCCTGACCTGCCTGCTCTGTACCCAATGCTCTGTACCTTCCCTCACCCCAGTCACTAGTGGTTCCCCACCCCCAAACACTTTCCAGGCCCTCCTCCTGACCTGCCTGCTCTGTACCCAATGCTCTGTACCTTCCCTCACCCCAGTCACTAGTGGTTCCCCACCCCCCAAACACTTTCCAGGCCCTCCTGCTGACCTGCCTGCTCTGTACCCAATGCTCTGTACCTTCCCTCACCCCAGTCACTAGTGGTTCCCCACCCCCCAAACACTTTCCAGGCCCTCCTCCTGACCTGCCTGCTCTGTACCCAATGCTCTGTACCTTCCCTCACCCCAGTCACTAGTGGTTTCCCCACCCTCCCAAACACTTTCCAGGCCCTCCTCCTGACCTGCCTGCTCTGTACCCAATGCTCTGTACCTTCCCTCACCCCAGTCACTAGTCGACATTGAAATCGACTGCCCAGCGCCGGCTTCAGCTCACCTCCTCGGCCAGCTGCAGTCTGACTGTCCATGACGGGATCCATATGAAATCCTGACTCCGAAAATCCTGATGCATGAATGCCCAACATTGGAATCCTGACAAGTTTAAAATCCCGACTTTAATGATATTGACTCTGTAAATTCCAAAACACTCGTAATAACAGCAGACAGTGGTATTTTAAACCTTTCATGCTTCTGATGCATGCACACCCCATTACCCCTGCTGTCCAGCATATTCCCCCACTGCATGACAGAAGGTATTTATCCTGTTGGTGGCTGTGAAATTTTCAAAGGTATTTTACATCATTTTTCCCTAAAAATTTACGTTCTGCTTTGTCCTATAAGTTGTATAAAACATTTGACATGACTAGTGGATTGAATCCATTTGAATCTAAAAGCTACTTATTCCAATCCAAAAACCGTACCAGAACCTTCACAGTTTTTCTGATCTTTAATCCAAAGCACTGCTAAACTCTCTACATTTCAAAGTTGCTATGGGGGCTACGGATCCAAGATGGCTGCATGAGGATCAGCTGTAACACTTCACGCTCTACTAAAATGTTTACTGTTTGATGCTTATCCCAGCACTTAGTAGTCTGTGAGCAGCCTTAAATTTAAAGAGTGAATGGTAAAGGTGTCTACTTGAAGAAAGCAACCAGTCATAATATGTCAAAAGTTGTCTGACGTACCAAAAACCTTACAGACTACTTTGTTTTGAACAGGCAAAGTAAAAAAGGTGGAATTTATAGCAAAACTAGCCTGGGACAGATATCGAAATCCAGTAGCAAATGCCTGCCATGGACACGCACGCAACAGAAACAGTTGCAGCTCTTTTGAAATATTATATTTATTTAATTAAAAGTTGATAATGGGGAAAGACACCATTGAGCCAAAGCTCATTTCCAGATGCAACCCTGGGAAAAGGGTTACATAGGTCAAAACTGAGACATATCACAAATACAGTTGATGGCTTAGCAAAAATGTGGGCCATGGATACAAGACCCAAACAACACTGACATATAACACAACAGCAGGTTCGCAAGTTGTAAGTCCATTAATGGGACCTTCCTTATCTGCACTTCTATCACTGATCCCGGTTACTTCGGTGAGGGATGGAGCCATGGTGTCAGACCAGCAACACACAGACAGTACTGAAGTACAAGAAGGTTTCATGACAGAGACCTGTGAAAAAGCTGCTGCAGTCACGAACATAGTGTACTAAGAGAACATCTCAATTAGCTCTGCATCAAATCTGCAGTCGGGAACACCTGTGGATGCTGAAAGCAGTCAAAAGGTTAATATTTTTGCATCTATACCACATGTGATAAATGAACATAAGGGCAAATCAACCCCAGTGGCAATCTCCAATAATGTACCAGGCATAAATTTGTCCAAAACCTTGTTATCCAAAACTATTGAAACAAGCTGATTAATTAATCTACCGCAATAAGCTGTGCTCCCCTCCAACGCCAACAGCCCGAGCTAGGAAGCATGAAAAGTTAAAAATATCGCTGTCTACTGTTATTACGAGTGCATCGGGATTTACAGAGTCGGTATTATTAAAGTCGGGATTTTAAACTTCTCAGGCTTCTGATGTCGGGCATTCATGCGTCGGGATTTTCAGAGTCGGGATTTGGTACTAGTGCCTAGGCTGAGGGGGTGAGGAGCAGTAGGTATGGAGCTGGCAGGTCAGAAGGGGTGATTGGCAACTGTTCAGGTGGACCACTAGCCACCAGGAGGGAAACTAAAAACTAATACCAGCATGGGTCATCGGATGTGGGGGAACCACAAACCACCAGGGAACCTAAAGACTGACAACAGCACTGGTGATCACGTGCTGGGGACTCTAATAGACACAAGAGAATCAATGTCTCCCAAAAGCCCAGAATAGGTCATTGGGTAATGACCACAAAACACCAGGAAAGTAATGTCTCACTAAAGCCCAGCATGGAAGCTAAGAGGCTGTGTGGGATGCTAATGACCCCATAATGGGCATGCTAATGGTTCCTTAGTGCCTTGCATGGCCAGTGGGCTCGTTAGCATGCAAAGTCTGAATATGGCCAATAGAAGCCCTGGCACTGTCCCATTTGGGCAGTGCTATCTCCAGTTGGCTCCTCTCTTGGCCATATGCAGCCATTGGCTATGCCAGTGCTGGGCATAGTCACTATGCACTGTGCTGGCACTGCCCCATATTCAGACAGTGCACTCTGTCATAGTGTGCAGACTGTCTGAATATTGTGCAGGGCTGGCTGTGCGCTTTTGCTATGCAGCAGTACCAGCTATGTGGTACTAATGGCCATAGTATGGCCGAATATGTGGGCCAAGGTCTGCCCTATGTTGATACCGCTTTGCCACCATTTTTAGAACCTTTTCAATTATGATGAATCTATGCTTAGCTACAATGTGGTTAGGCACAGCTTCACCATCAATGACATCACAAACTTTTAAAAATGGAGGTCATGTAGTGTCAGTAGGTAGACTTAATAATCAATACCACTGGACTGCTGCCAGCTACAGGGAATGCAACAAGAGAGCCTCGCAACTCACCCCCAAAGCACATGCACATGAACAACCAAGGCAGCTAAAAAGTGTGAGAACTATAATATATTTAGTCAGTATGCTCACACACTACATACAATAAAAGGCTGTACAGGTGCCACCCCCGCAGTCCATTACTCACAACCCTGGGTTGTTGTTGCATTAACTCATTTTAGCCCTACACAGCTGCAGATGCTGGGCAGTCTCTTTTCTGGTGTTTCTCACCTACAGTGAAGCACAATACTTCCTTTAAAAGAAGGTTTGTTGATTTATTATTTATTTAACATTTTTGACCAGGAAATGCACACTGAGATAGCTTGTTTCCAGGTGTGTCCTGGAGGGTGGATTACATGGACTTGTTTCATTGATGGGGGAACGTTGAACATGATACATGAGAAACTCCCCTACTCTTCATTGATAAGTGTCATGAGGTCTTTTGCTTCCATCTAGACAGTGACCAGAGATGGGTATAAAGGGCCTCAGTTTAACATCTCATCCAAAGGGCGGCACGTCAGCTGTGCAACACTCACCTCGTACTGCACTGCAGTGTCAGCTAAGGATATAATCCCAAGTACCTGGTGTAAGGCTAGAACCCACAACCAGCTGATCTTACGGCCCTAGGGCTGCAGTCTCTGCTAGTCCCCTTTGGGCTGTGCTATGCAATGCCAGGTCAATGAGGAACAAGACCGCAGTTATGGTGGATATGATTTCAACGGTCAACCTGGCATGCATCCCTGAGACCTGGTTAGGGTACAACACTGGACCAGTATTAGCAGCGTCAGTCCCATCCGGGTACTCGGTGGTGCACTGCCCAAGGAGGGAATATAGGAGTAGGGAAGTGACCATTTGCTTTCGATCCAGCCTGAACTTCTACATGCACCCAGTGGGTTCTACGTCATCGTTTGAATGTGTGGCAGTGCGTAGGGGTCCAGGTGCAGGTTGCAGGATTCTTCTCATTTATTGTCCTCCAGGACCAGGGGGCACTTCCTACAGGAGGTAGCAGACTTCGTCTCCGACAAGGTGTGGGAGTCACCTAGATGGTTAATTCTGGGGGACTTCAATGCCTGGATCGATAATGAATACTGACTTTTCATTTACAACCTCCTTCAGATGATGACATCGCTGGGCCTGACACAGGTAATTATCTCTGCAACCCATCAACACGGCCACACCTTGGGCTTGGTATTCTCACTGTGGCTTCATGTTAATGACATCAAGATTGATTGGGTCATTTGGTCCAATCACTGCATGGTGGAGTTATTGTTTGGGGCCCCCCTCAAGAGTTCCCCCCAATTGAGATGATTCACTATCGCCCTTTAAGGGGACTGTTCCCAGAGGAACTTTTGGCATTAGTGGAATTTTCTGGCATGAGTGCTGCATGTGCAATTGGCACAGGTGAGGTGGCGGCAGCCTATAATGGGGCTGCTACCAAGGCACTCGATGACATTGTACCAGTCCATATATGACCTAGGTCTTTTCGCTTGAGACCCCCATGGTTTGATGGGGCTGTCAAGGAGATGAAGACCAGGGGTCAGAAGTTGGGAGCATTGCTGGCAGAGGACCCAATCCATGGAGGATAGACTGGCCCTGAGAAATCATTGTAATGACTATCAGGGGGCAACCAACCATAAGATGGCAGAATTCATGTCCAGGGAGATTGCTGCTGGGAAGAACAGACTAGCTCAGCTATTATGGACTGTAGATAGACTGTTACATCCAGTCTGTCTGCAGCCAAAAAAGCATTTCAACTGCGTTGTGCGAAGAGTTTTCTCTGTTCTTCACAGACAGGGTGTCTTCCATTTGGATTAAAGTCCAATGAGCAAGTTGCTGCACTCAAAGCTACGAGGGGGTCACATGCATAGGGTGGCAAACCTTTAACATAAATCACAAATCCAGACCTGTAAGCACTCTTAGGAGAAAGAATTATTCAAGACTTCATATCACAACCAAATAGTTGATTTATTAAGCACCACTGTGGAAGCCCCTAGTGCCTCGGCAATATGCCTTCAAAGGGGGCTTGTCCACCATTTGGGCAGGGATCTCCCCAGTGGGATGAAATTTATCCCATAGTGATTGGCCTGGTCTGAGCAGAGGCACTCAAACTGTCTGGGAGGAGTTTCGGCCAGTTGAGGTGGCTGAGGTTGCTGAAGTGATTTTGAAGCTGCGGCCCACTTGCTGTGAACTGGACCCTGGCCCGGCCCATCTCCTAGTGGGAGGGGTAGGAACCATCGGTCCAGTGTTCACCAGGATAGTCCGGTGCTCACTCTCAGAGGGGTGCTTCCCTGGTGCCTTGAAGGAGGCGCTGGTGAGTCCCCTTCTGAAGAAACCATCAATCCACCCAGATGTCCAGGTGAATTATAGACCAATCTCCAACCTCCCATTCTTAGGGAAGGTTGTCAAGAAAGTAGTGGCTCTGCAGCTCGAGGCACACCACCTGGCATTTGACATCTATGAACCATTCCAGTCCAGTTTCAGAGCTAGACATTGCACAGAGATGGCACTAGTTTGGGTGCATAATTACCTCCTCAGAGTGAGGGATAGAGGAGAATGGTCAATTCTTGTCCTACTTGATCTCACCTCAGCATTTGACATAGTGGACCACAACGTGCTTTTGGATCACCTTAGAGTGCTTTGTGGACTCACCAGAACAGTCATCAAATGGTTTGAGTCCTATCTTTCTGACAGGAGCCAAAGAGTAGTGTTGGGAAAATTCTCCTCCTCCCCAAAGCCCCGGTCAAGTGGAGTGCCTCAAGGCTCTATCCTTTCGCCAATGTTGTTCGCAGTGTACATGCTGACCCTGAGGGAGCTCATTAGACAATGTGGTCTGGGTTTCCACTGCTATGCAGACAACACCCAGCTGTATATGTCATTTGCACATGGAGTTGAGAGTGCTGTTGATGTGCTCAACAAATGTCTGGCCAAGATTCCGGACTGGATGCCCTCAAACTGGCCGAGGCTGAAACCAGACAAGACGGAGGTGCTAGTGATTGAGCCTGGTTGAAGGCATGATGGAGAGGCCTCCAGAGTGGCAACAGGTCTGTTCCTGGGATCCACCCTGTTGATGGCCTCTCCCAGGGTGAAAAATGTGGGTGTCATCCTTGATGACAGATTGGCTCTGGAAGCACAGGTGGCATCTGTTGTCAGATTCTACCACTTAAGGAATGTCACCCGAATAAAACCTCTGATTCTGCCCAAAGACCTGCCATCACTGGTACACACCTTTGTGATGTCTGGGCTGGATTACTGTAATGCTCTTTACTTTGGAGTCAACAGAGGGACTCTCTGCCAGCTGCAACTAGTGCGGAACATGGCGGCAAGGTTGCTGATGGGTTTACCAAAATCCTGCCATGTAATCTCAGTCCTGCGGGATTTGCACTGGCTGCTGGTCAGGTGGAGGATTATCTTCAAGGTGGGTTTGCTAACCTACAAGGCCCTCTATGACCTGGGCCCTGGTTACCTGTCCAACCTCCTTACTCCAGCCACCCCAATATGTTCCCTCTGCTCCTCCACCAAGGGCCTCTTGGTGATTCTGAGGGCCAGGTTTAAAACCTCGGGGCATTGCTCCTTCGAGGTGGCTAGCCCAGCCCTCTGGAGTTCGCTGCCAAGATCCTTGAGGGAGGCCCTAATGGTGGAGGTTTTTAAGGGGGGCCTGAAGACCTATCTTTTTAACAAAGCTTTTGATAACAGTTTTTAACGCATTGTGAATTTACAGTATGCAGAATTTTAATATGAATGCTACTGTCTAAGTTTTCCTGAACCCTGTCTACACTTGTAATGGCTCCCAGAGCCTCTGGGACTGGGCTCCAAAATACAAATACACTTTTACTTACTTACTTACTGAGCCACTTACACTGCTTTCATGGGCTTTACAACTTATGGCTACTGTATAAATGTTCCCCTTAAATGAATGATTGCACAAATGATGGTGGGAAATGGAGTGTAGTTCTTTCTAGAACATCTTCAGCCCCCTCAAATCACTTCCAGTTGTGGTCAGAAATGTTCACCTCAGAACCGTGCTTACCATTTACATTTACAGCACTAACACTAGCATCATTTTCCACAAAATCATCAGTGCAAAAAAAGTACATCCTGGTTTAGTCTTGTCACTGCTAATTCCCTGTAACAGAGGCACAAACAGTTTGTTATGCATATCTTTATGATTTTATCATTTATCTTATCCAAATAAGCTATTGGACCCAACCTCCTTCTTCCATATCGTTTACCATGTGCTCCTCTCCTCCCGTGCAGGTTCTTACTAGAACAGCATGCTGAGACAGAAACTGCCTGAGGGATTTTTTCTTTTAGAGTCTGCTAGAGTTTGTCTTATGTCTGAGAGATGTCTGACCCCGCAGTAGGATAGGAGACCGAACATCTGTCTGATTCTCCTTTGCCTCTCGAAAAACAATTCTGCCTGCAGTATTTATTTATACAGAGTTAATCACTGATGGTTATTCTTACCTTTCGTAATTTATGTTTTGGTTTCAATTTCCTGCCCCTGCATGTATGCATGTCAAAATGAGGTCTCAGTTAATACAATAACGGCTATCCAAGGTTATTCTTCCGGCAATCTCGATGTTTAACTGTGCTTTTTATTTTAGAGCACAGCCTACCAACCAAGCTGTATACAGTTAGAATTATTCTTTTCATTCCCTCCTATAGGATCACCATAGTTCTTTTGGCCACTTGAATATATTTATTTTCTGTAACTGAACATCTAAAAAATAAAGTATTTATTACTGTTAATGGCCACATTGATGTACCAAAAATATACTATATAAAAATAAGAGATCAAGTCAAGCTTCTATAAAATGTGATATTTTTATACTGAAGCATGCTGTATATTTCTCATGGTACTTGCACATATTACCCATGATTACTGTAGGCCTTTCCAAAGACGTTCACATGATTATTCAGTAAGTATTCTAACATATGGCAGAAAAAAAGACTCTGTATTCATTATTTAGCCATTGAAAAGGGGTTTGGGGGAATAGAGTATCATATCTATTTCCCCCCTTTGGACCCACTATAGGGTTGTACTATATGTCACTCTAGCCCCCACGGAGTCTGTCACTAGACAATAACTACTCTTCCAGTCATCATAGATCCACTGCAGTGATTGCATCACATTACTTTCTCCTGAAATCTGTCTATGGTCAGTGTTACCGCATTAGACCTGGACTGCATATATGACCTGACAGTAATACCATCAATGCACTGAGGCTAATCCTAGAATCTCTCAAATCAGCTACTTGTGATATTGCATGCTGGGAATGAAGAGGAAACCTTAGCACAGGTTCTAAGGTTTTACAGCAGGTACAGGTTTCACAGTCATGTTTCAGTTAAGGAAGCATGCACAGTTCGTTAGTCCTGTTTACAATCCTGCATCTAGTCATGTGCAGCTGAGATCAGCAGTTGGCTGACTAACACCTCAGTTCTCTGAGCATGACTGGCATATGTGTAGGTCCATGCACTGCATTTTGAGATGCTGCACCCTGTGTCCACTTGCAGAAATTTGTTGCATGGTATTTCTTCAGTCAAACCTTTGTCTGATCCTTTTCTTCTGCCATGTGATGAAACAGTCACTGAAGCCACAGCGTATGATTGTGTCATTTTCTCATGCTTAGTCAAAGGAGACAGACATGTTTGTCTTGCTTTGTGCTTTTCAGTGTGAGACCCAACATGCTGAGAAATACTTCTTACCATCACTCTAAAGTGGGCAAACAACAAAGTTCAAAGTTCTGTTTGGGGCTATTCAGGAAATCATGCTTGGCAGTGTAACCCCCCTACAAATGGGGGTTCCCGAAAAGTCTTCCTTGAGCTTGCCTAAATGTTCACAGCCAGGCTGGTGTCCTGCATTTTAGCAGTTTAAGTGCGATTGCCAGAGAGTGCCTGTATAGCCTCTGTGTACTGTCTCTTTAAGAGCTGCCTGGATTGCAGTCATAAGTAATCTGAGAGGGAGCACTGTTGAAAGATGTAACTATTTGCTGAAAATCATTTAGAGTGATAATGATAATGTAGTTTGTCTAATCTGCCTTCTTTGAAGCAAGGACTATTTTGTTTATCTCCACTATCTTGGGCCTGGACTGCCGAATTGGACCAATCAGTACTGGTGGGACCTAAAATGGACTCGGACTCCAGGAGTTGTCAGGAGTCAAAATCTGTAGGAATTGTAGTTTTGGGTTTTTGGTGCCTATTTGCACCTGAAGGGGGAACCTTTGTTGTGACTGACATACAGATCAGCCAACCGAACCTTTTGGATTCTGGGGAAAGTCCCAGGCTTGCTGGCAGTTGAGTCAGATCTAAGTAGGGAGCTGCAGAAGCAGCAGCTTGAGACAGTCAAGCAGCCGTCTGGGAAGTTTCATGCGGGAGAACTGTGGAAATGCCTGAGTTGTGGCCTGCATGTCTGCCTGTTGCCCCAAGAGGGAGAGGAGAGAAGAGAATTATTTTGGACTAAATCCAAGTTTGTGAGAACAAAGTAAGCCACTGATTTTTTACCAGGCTCATACCTGAAGAAGACCGAAGATTTAGCTGAATGTGATCGGCCTGTCAAGATTTCCAGCTGTTTTTGAATCCCCAGTTTGTGCAGAGACTTTGCGATCGTGACCAGAGAGCAGTTTGCCTGGTACAGTAGAATTTCCTTACATGTAAATGTGCTGTGAGTTGTTAGTGGGTCGTGATTTGGTTCCCCACTGTGTGAACTGTGTTCTGCTTGCTGGAAACTGTACCCAGCCCAAAATGGACTATATCCAAATTTGTCTCCATTTGGCTGGGGCCTTGCCACACTGGCCAAGCCAGACTACCCGCTGTACAGAGAAAGCCATCGACAAGAGACCTGCCTGGGGATCAGCCTCTTGCTCCGTGCTTGAACAGGAATGATGCCTCAGTGATTCCTGTGGGCTCTGCTTCTCCTGGCACTCCAGATTAACCACCTGCTGTCTCGAATTTCATCCAGCCTGAGTCCAGTCTTGGGTATCGTGAGTAATCATCAGGCTAGCTCCCTGCAACAACAGCCTAATCTAAAAGTGTGTCATCTGATTGTCTTGTTGTTTTCTTTTCATGAACTGAGCCCTCTGGCTCCGGATTACAAATAGTGTGTGTTGTGTATGTTGTTTTCTTCCATCACAGGGCTCCAACCAGCTGCAGCATTCCTGACTGGCCCACCATTCTCCATTTGGGTACCAAGAGTGTGTGACTGTTTATGGACCCTGAAGTGCATGCATAACTGTTTGATTGATACAGCATTAAGCAAATTAACCTTGATTATGCCCCTGCCTTGTTCAAGTCCCTTAAATAAATCATATCTCTATTTTGCATTTACCATGACTGTGGTTCCAGTTTGTGCAAGAACACTGTACTGCTGTTATTTGCTGTGTATAACCTTGTTTTACAGGGAGTCCCCAGGGCCAGGCCAGAGGAAAGCCCTGGTGGTAAGTGCAAACAGTGTGGGTACTTGTGTGGTGTATCAGTGGTATTGTGAAAGTGATTATTATGTATTGTTCGGCCACTAATAAGGAAAGGGGGGATACAGTGTCCCAGGGGGCTGTAGCCAGGTTAGCTTGACCACTACCAACCCTGACCTCCGGGTGGAGGCACCCGTTTCAGAACTCAGGACCCTTAACCTGCTACTAGCCAAGCAGGCAAGGGTAGTAGCCCTTGGGATAGCGCCACCTAGGGGTTACAGCGAGGTACAGTGTGATGTCAGAGACACAAATACAACAGACATTTTGAGTGATGATGCACTGTGTTTGTGCACAAAATTGTAACTTTCTGGTGCAAAGAGGGAGACAAACATCTTGCTTTACAGTCTTCAGTTTGAAATACAACTTGCTGAGAAAAATTATCTAAAAACCCTCTAGACTGGCACTCTGCTTTAGTTTTAAACTTTTTATTAGATGCAAAATGATATAATATACAAGTTATTTCATTCCATACGGACATCCATTTTTCTTGTCTTGACAAAGCCCCGATGGGCTGTCAGGAATATGTCTAAACTATCATGTTGAGGTACAGAGATACTGGGTTTAAGTCGCGTATTTGCATATTATACCCCCTATCTACTTCTGAATCAAACCAAAGGAAAAAAGCAAAACAATTATGCAGTAATTAATCAAACGTTATACTGAATCTGCTATGCCTGACTGTGTAGCAAATTATATTATCAAATATTTACAAAAAGCATTTGGCCCACAGGTGCAAGGGTTGGATTTCCACTTGCGACGCCGGCAACCCAGGTTTGGGAATGGACCCGGGTTGTCAGAGGGCCAGCCAGGGAGAGAAGGATTGAGCATCCTTAGACTGCTCTCCTTCTCTGGGGGAGGTGGTGAGAGTGTTCGGTGTCGAGGCAACACCCAGCCAGAGGCTGGGTTACACGCCCTTGCACACACCAACGCCGGTATCCTTCAGGGATGGGGTGGATGACGGTCGGCATTGCATGTCCCCACCCCTGCTTGCAGGTAAAAATTCAGGGGGCTGGCTCATCTCAATGATGCCCTTCCCCGGACCTCTCATAGCCTCCGATGCCGGCTCTCCTCAACTAGACACTAGATTTGCAGCATTAAGGGCCGGTGCCACAACCCCGATCTCTGGGGGGGGCAAGCCAGGGGTGACTGGGGGGAGCACTGCCCATGATCGGTGGTGGAGGTCCGAGGGTCCATGACCAGGGCGGACAGTACTGACAGCCAAAGGTGCCACCAAAAGTATTATAAATAAAAAAAAAATTAAAAAATAAATATTTACAAAAACCACCTATAATTTGGTGTAAAATGTTGGTGCCTTAGTTTTTGTCCATTTGTGCTGCACTTATCAATGATAATGGATCACTAACAAAGGTAACTGTACAGCATAACTTGTGTGTGGTGCCTTTCTTGGACTACATGGGTGCCCGGCTTCAGTGTTCTGGACTTCGCTTTGTATTACACCAGCTTCACTGTGGCTAGTCCCTGAGCAGCCTCCTACCTTGCTCCTAAACTGAATTGCACCAGGTTATATCTGAAAATAAGCACCTAATCATCTAAAGTACTTACCAGATTAACAAAAAACAACAAATAAATAAATGTTATACTGAACCTATGACTGGCTGCGTAGCAAATGAAATTATGAGGAGTCTAGAATGATACTTGGTTAATTTTGAGCACGTTAAACTACAAATTAATCAATTTAGTCAAAGGGGTTAAGTCTTCTGTCTGATCTAGTTCAGTGTATCATGTTTGTCTCAGTCAAAAGTATAATTTTTGCTCTGGTCCTCTTCATGCAACCAGAGAATGTAGTTGGCTGCCTCACCCCTCCCCCATCTGTATACCATTATGTGCGTGACGCAAATAGGGCACCGGCACCACAACCAGTTTGCCTGTCATGCTGGTGAACTGGATTTTGTGGTACTCAGCAAGGAGGGTGCTGTCCAGGTGTTGGGCTCTTGCCCCATGCACCTCTGACCTGGAAGTGATTATATTGAAGTACGGGTGGTGCAGGGGGGCACAGCCCCCCACAAACAGTCAGAACATGTGCTGGGGCATTGGGCACAATGGGGGTTGGCCGGCACAATTGCTGGACATGATGTTCACCATCAGCACTGTGCTGGTGCCCTAATGATGGTTGCTTTTTTTCTTGTCTCCATAACATGGGTGAACCTCTCCTATCACCACCAATTCTGACTGCATGCAACATTTTTTCTCCCTGCTGGTGGCTGCTGAACATCTGTCCACCAGGCAACACCCCCAGCCCTATTACCAACCACACCAAAGAATGCCAGTGTTGTATATTCTAGGCATACACAACATGGACTGGTACTGGACAAGGGGAAAGAAGTGGAGGGTTGTGGTAGATATGCATTACTCTGAGTGGAGTGGGGTATTCACTGGTGTCCCTCAGAGATCAGTGCTGCTGCCATCGCTGTTTAACATGTTCATCCACAAACTATAAACTAGAGCAGGTGTGTTGGCAGGCATACGCACTGTACTCAGCAGAGTACAGTAAAAAAAATCAGGCGGGGCAACAAAAAGAGGAAAGCAAGAATATTGACAGTCACATTGTGTCGCACTGAGCTCTTTTGCCTTTATTGTTTGCTATGGGGCACTGATGCCACCAGCCAAATACACAAACAAAAACAACTTACCAGGCAGGCAGAAAAACAAAGGAAGGAGGATTACAGGAAGAAGCTGATTACTTGAACTCAGACATGGCAAACGGTGGGGGGGACTATTGTTGGTGTGGCGTGGTAGTGCATATTTGGTTTCTGTTTATATAACGAGGGGCAACAGTGCACACCCTGAGCTAGAGTCACCATCAGGCTGCTTAAGTTCACTTGTGAGAGAAAGTGGCCAGGGTGGTGGACTACCTTGAGGATGATGACAAACATCGGGAGGACTACAACACACTGGACAACTGGTTGTACTCCTGGAGTTCCAGATTTAATGCAGCCAAAAGTAAGGTGCTACACTTGGGGACAAAAGCAGAAGTATGATTTATGCACTGTGTGGGGCTACTCTTGTTACACTGGAGGAGGTAAAAGACCTGGAGGCGATAATAGACAAGGTTTCAAAGCATGACAAGAACTGTCAAAAAGGCTTGAAGAAGGCTGGAGTGGATCAAAAGGGGTGACCAGAACAGCAGGGGTAATAATTGTGCCACTTTACAAGGCCATGGTGAGGCCCCACCTGGCATACTGTGTGCAGTTCTGGGCTCACTAATACAAAAAGGATACTGAGACAATCAAAAGGGGTGCACTTCAGGGCCACCAAAATGGTCAAGGATATAGAGAAACAATGCTATAAGGAGAGGCTGGAGACCATTAACATGTTCAGCCTAGAGGAAAGGAGGTTGAGTGGGGACATTATCTCATTCTTGTGCATACTCAAGGGTATTGACAAGACTGAACAGATGAGGATGTTTGAACTGGTGTGCTCTAGCAGTATGCAGGGACATGCCCTGAACTTCAATGTGGGTAAATTTAGGGGCAACATTAGGAATCACTAATTCTTCAAGGTGGTGAACCTATGTAACTGTGTACCAGTATGGACAGTGAATATTAGGCCTGAACAAATTTCTGCTTTATCATGAGAATTACAGGTTTCATGGTGGTATGAACTGAAATTAGGTCTTTAAAACAATTATGAAGTCAGTAAGACCATGGAAACAGAAAGACGTTAACAACAGAGATGAAAAGGTAAATACAATACTTTGTCACTTATGTACCCTACTACAGTGAAAACTGGGCAAATACAAATGCTTTTTGTGGCTTCTGGGAGAAATTAGCATCAGCTGTTCAGGCCAATCCCAGAAGAAATCATTATTTTATCTCTGTTTACATTAGTCTAGGATAATTTCCTTTCATACCCTAATGTCCCTAGATCCAGAGCTCTGACAACCGTGTTGATGCTGCTGTCTTTCACTTTCAACAGGATGCTATAGCTTTCTGTCTCTCTTTCTCCCCATTCAAATCACAGTCAGCCAGATGCCCTTGAAGTCAGTCTCTAGTAAAATATGCCCCAACATTAATGGGATAATCCTGCACAGAAAACAGTGAGAAGTTAGAAAACCATGAACAAGTACCACATTTATTTTTTGTATTCAAATTTTTTATTGAATTTCAAAACAGAAACAACAATCAAGAATTCCAAACTTCGAATAATCAAAATAAATGAAATTATTCATAACAATAATAATACTTAAGCATCTATAATCTTAAAGTACCAAATTTCTGAAGCTGCTTATAAATTACAGTGGGGGGGAGGAAGATTAGAACACAAACAGCATACTATCAAAACCAAAATGTGAATCAAAGTCATTAACATGTTGTGGCTTTCTTTTTTTAACACCTGCCAGAAAGCATTTCAAAATTGTGCTGTAGGTTACCATCTGTAAATTGATGTAATTTCTAAGTATCCCTCATTTTACTGAACAAAGCACTATGACGAAGAACTGATGTGGCTCTGATTTTGTTTGTTACAGCCAAGGAGCACTTCATAACATACCCTAAGGCTGTTCAAAAAATGATATGGAAGTGTATATGTAAAACCTTAATCAGTAAATATAAAACAATCAGTTTATAACATACTATATGTTTTGCAGTGGTCCACTATCACCAAAGTGTACTTTCAGTACATTAATAATAGGAAAAACTATTTTGACAGAAGATTAATTGTAAAGCCTTTAAATGAGATAGTTACTCTGCAGGAGAAACATGACTGACAGTCCTATATAAATATTTGGTAAAGAACATTACTATAAGCTAAAAAAAAAAAATATATATATATACACTATACTGGTGAGGTTGCGCCACTATAGCTAGGGTTGAGTAAGCAGTTTAATGTTAAACCCCAAATTTTTCACCTTAATAACTTTGCAACCATTCAATAGACTTGCACAAAATTTGGAATGCGAAGTCTCATATGATAGATATCTTAATTTGTCATCTTGTGTTTCAGTAAAACTTGTGGTTTTCGTGCAACAAAGTGCTGAAAAAGGCATTTATCGATTTTTTGACACTTATTTGCTGATTTTTGCCCACCGAGCTGCAGCCACAACATTTGGTATTTGAGTCTGAAATTTTCAGGGTAGAAAGAGGTTTAGTCAAAGAACAAGCCTGAATTGGTTTGGTGAAACAATATTAATCCATTCCAAAGTTATTTAATTTTGAAATTTCAGGTTCAGAGTATACTCGGTTCACTCCAAGATTTATATGTATATTTTGTGAAAGGGGATTGGGCAAATAATCAAGGATTTTTTCAGCTCATGAACGGGGATTTATAAAATCCCCATTCGTAAGGAAAAATTCCTCGTTCACGAGTCGCCATTTTGTTTTCATTTTTTCACCCAAACAAAATGTTGTAGCTTGCCCCATGAGTGATATCTTCTACAAATAAGGCATGGGTTTTGTCCAGAGTGATGCCCTCTGCAAGCCCATGCCTTTGCTTTCCTTCGTTTTGGCAAAAAAAATAGCTGTTTTAGATTTTAAAATTCTTCGTTCGTGACTCGCTTCCGATCCTCTTTCGCAAGGTGACAAAATCCTCGTTTGTGAGCTGATCCCCTTTCGTGAGGCAGCAAAATCCTTGATCATGACTTAGGGACCAGATGGCCCTATTTCGTGAACAAGGATCAGCTCACGAACGTGGATTTTGACAGCTCGCAAAAGGGGATCGGCTCATGAACAGGGATTTTGTCACCTCATGAAAGGGGATTGGGTTTTTGAATCCCCTTTCATGAGCTGACAAAAAGCCCTTTTGTGAGGTGTCAAAATCCCTGTTCATGAGCCAATCCCATTTCACGAGCTGACAAAATCCTTGATTGTCATTTCACGACCAGATGGCCCTTCTCGAAATGGGGATTGGATCGCAAATTGGGATTTTGACACCTTGAGAAAGGGGACCGAGTCGTGAATGGGGAATTTTGTCAGCTCGTGGAAGGGGATATTTTTTTAATTCCTCGTTTGCGAGCTGACAAACTCCCTGTTCATGAGCTGACAAAATCCCTGTTCGTAAGCCAATCCCCTTTCGCGAGCTGACAAAATCCTCTTTCATGACTTCTAGACCAGATGGCCAACATCTGACAATCAAGGATTCCTCACAAATGGGAATTTTGTAAGCTTGTGAACAGGGATTGACCTTGCAAACAGGGATTTTGCAACCTCACGAACTTGGATTTTAAAACTTTGCCACTGCACTGTAAATAAACAGTTTGGTCTTTTGGCTTGAAATTTACAGGGTATAAAGGGGGTGTCCCAGAGATGTGAATAATGCTGTTTAGGTATAAAAAAGGTATTCAGTTCCATGGATATTCCATCATGAAGTTAAGATTTTTCCCATAGAATAACATTGCGGTACCCACAGCGACTTCCTGTCCCTGCATCTCGGAAATTATGCGAGATACGGATGTTTTGCTACCCACAGCTTAGTTCACCTTTGGGTGGACTAAGCATATGTGGAGGTTTCAAAGTCATGATTACACCTGCAGTAGAATATTTTTCATTGCTTGTACGGTTATTGAGATATTGGCAAATTAGTGTTACAGGGGCTCCTTTTCAGCCCTATAGGGCTACTGTATGGCTCCGTTGTTATGTGTAAGTGGGAGCGCAGGACCCAGAGGGCCTGCACTCCCACAGATGCATATTGTTATGTGCAAATGGGCAGCTTGGTGGGAGCATGGGGCCCAAAGGGCCCATGCTTCCAGCAACTCATACCATTTACTAGTTACATTATACTTTCTCAAAAAGTAAGGAGATACATTGCAAAAAACTTTGTTAATTCATCAGCTAGGGTTAAAGTGACAAAAGTGAGGAAATGAGATGTTAGGGTTGAGCCCCTAACTCTCCCCACCCTACCATCCCATCCTACACACACCAACAGACATCGGGGTATGCCATGGGGTCATTAGACCTAACTCTCACCCCATTCTCCTATGCTGTACCATGTCAGCCTTTTTACACATGTAATAGGGTGAGAATTGGGCCTAAATGACATGGCACACCCAATGCCTGTTGGTGTGGTAATATGGGAATGAGAGGAATGAGGAGGTAGGAGTGTAGGGGCTCAACTCTAACATCTCATTTCCCCACTTTGTCGCTTTTAACCCTAACTGATGCATTAATGAAGTTTTAATGATATATGTGTATATATATATATATATATATATATTACACCACCAGTTAAATTATTATTTTCAAAAGGATTTAGAGGTCATTAGTGTCAACATTTCCCAATAGATGGCACAGTATGTAATGACTGTAATTATGGGTATAAATATTACCTACACATGCTTGAGAATCCAATTTTGAGAAGAGCTTATACCCTTTTCAGACCTGAATTGTTTGAAGGCAATGTTCTGTATCTGAGATATAAAAAAGCCACACTCCGGTAATGTAAACTATGGTTGTAAGGTAGGAGGAAGGGAAGATTTGAAGCATGTAGAGTGCCATTGTTCCTGTTATGCTAAGGCCAGATATACTTGGTTGGGCCCAGTCTTTTACTCTCTGCAAAATACTGATATGGACACTATTCTCCTTATTCTTATGACAACGGAGGATGAACAGATAATTGATAAGGCTGCACATTTCTTTAATGCTCTGATGAAGAGCTGCCTATAATAGAACATGTTATATGTTATGAATAAAGACGCATTTTATTCCCTGCACCTGGATTACTTTGATTATATATGTTTTATATTGGGCTACCCTTTTTAAAAATTGTGTCTTATGTATAAGAATTCTGTATGCTGGTGTATTTAGTTGTATGCTATTGGTAAAGATCCTTTCATTTAATTGAATAATAAAAATATTTTTCTACACTAATAATATACTATAATCACTGGTCATTACTTTTGATTAAACACATAACTGTGTTATAATTATGCATTACAGCTGGTCATGTGTAACTGGGCATTGTCAATCAAGCACACAATTCTCAAAGCATTATACATGTGGCCCACGTCAGTTCCTTTTGTGGCCACTGAGCAGACTTTCACATGCCTGCCATGGTGGCTCCTTTCATGTCTGCGGTTCCACCAAGTTGCATTGAGAACAAAGTTGTCGGAATGCAGCTTGGTGATGGAAACAATGTTGACAGGTGAAATTTCGCCTGTCAACATTAAGTGCTTTATTGTTCGAGGGGCTTTGCCCCCACACACCCCACACCACCCATCTTAAAGATAATAATCTCCAGGTTGGAGTTTTTTCAAAGGGGGAAACTCGAAATCAGCAAAATTTCACCATCGGGTCCAATACAACAACAACCTCGAGTTTATCGCTGTACTGGAATTCAATGTCAAAATTTTGATATCATGATGTGATATGCATGTCTGCCAAGTGGGCTTTACATGTGCCACCTACAGCGGCTCCTATATGCCCAACAAGCTGGCTTTACATATACTGCACGCTGTGACTCCTTGCCTACCTGCCAAGTGGCCTTTACTCAGGCTGCATGAGGTAGTTCCTTGCCTGTCTGCCAAGAGAGCTTTGCCCATGCAGCCCATGACAGCTTCATTCATTCCTGCTGAGTGGCTCTTACACATGTATGGACTTCACCTGCTTTTGATTCAGTCAGTCAGGCAATTGGTGAGACCAGCAGTTATAAAAAAAATAGTGTGTGTGTGTGAGTGTGTAATCCAGAATTTTATACACACCCTTGGTGTGTGATGCTTTTACAAACCTCTCAAGCTTAACTCTTAGGGTTTATGTAACATCGCACACTTTAAGTGTGTATAAAAAATCTGGTTACACACACTCACCCATATATTATTCTCTACATAATGTATTTATTTAAATAATAGTAAATAGTATACTTACGACTATACTTTTAGAATACTTTAAGAGTAATACAAGTATACATGACAGAATACTTTATGTAGTTTAAGTACATTTTTAAAAATACTTTTAGCACATGCAGTATACTAAATTGGGTCAAAATAGGATACATTTTGTACAAGAAAGTAATGTGATAGTATACAAAAGAGTATACTTGAACTACAGTATATTTAAATAGGTCATATATCATATGTTTGTGTATACTTCATAATACATGCTATGCCTGGCCTGAAATATTCTAAAGGTATATTTTTTTTGTAAGGGTTAACTCTTCCATGAAGCTAGCTTTTAAACATTTTGTTATGTTCTTTTTTTTAATTGACCAATTAAAACTTTACAGTATGACTACTGAAGCTGAAAATGAAGTTTCTATTTTGATTTATTGTAGTTCTACAGCCAGTCAATATTTGAAATAAAAAACGGACTGGAAAATGTGTTTTAAATACTTTGTTTTTTCAACAGCATATGTCAATTCATTTTTTGGCTCCTGGTAGTCCCAGTTTTCGCTGTCATTCTCACCAGACCCAAATGTGAAAGGACAGTGCAGTGGAAGAATGTATCTTTAATCACACTACTGTAGTCCTGAATGAATGTGACACTTCCCAACATCGTTTAAAGGAGATCAGGACCTAATGTACCAAGTCTACACAGTGTCTTAGGTCCCTAGTCATCTCATCCAGAAGTGGCAGTTTTGTCTTCTCCTTCCAAATGCCAGTGTACATATTTTAAATGTCAGTAAATTATTTTAGATCCTCGTTGTCCTTATTGCCAATGTGGGGAATGCTGTAACTCCTGCAGACCCGCAGTCCTATGTTACTGTAATGATCAGGTTAAAAAGCTATACTTTCAAAATGTATTAACCAAATGATTCAGAAAATATTTTTTCATTTGTTATAGTATGCTGCTATAACACCCTCTTTAAGAAAATTGATATCAAAGATTAAAACACAGAGCTAAAGATATTACCTTGTAAGGAATGTGCAATATTTTTACCACTGTACTCAATTACCTTGTAAGGAATGTGAATTTTATACCAGTGTACTGTACTTGTATAAAGTCAGACTTCCTGACCATGCCATAGCTGTCGGCCAATTTCACAGGTTTGATTTCACAGTTCATTCTTTCAGACATTATTTTGTAAAGAACTTTTACAGAGGTTGGCAGAATGATTTCGAAAGCAGGCTTGTCAAAAATGACAGCATAGATTCTGACTGTAAAATTAGTGAAGTGTAAATGAATCTCATAAATACCATGATTTAATATAAAGACATGCAGCCATGAGCAAGACTTCAACATGATTTGTAATCTTGTACAACTGTGTTATTAGACCATAGAAAACTATAAGCCTTTTTGCCAATGAATGTTAGCCCATGCTTCTACGAATTCAATATACTTTTAAGACTGGTTACTCTGAACTTAGAGCAAGTATGTGGTGGCTAAGTGGAGAGATTTCAGAATGTTTGATATGTGGGATATACTCTGGAAAATCTAGTTTGTTATGGGTATCATACATAAACACGTGTAATGGCAAAAGTGTAGCAGCAACTGTTTTGCTGCAAAATTCAATATTTGGGGTCACACTGTTGGCATGAACATATTCACCTTCATAAAATATTTTGGAGATTAAATTGTTGTTAAATAAATAACTTGATAAAAAATTGTGTTTTTATCATGTTAAAAATGCACATGTGCTTATGGGGAGTGTAAAACTTTAAAGTATAAACATCTTGAAAGACAGACATGGGTAACCAATGCCTACCTTCACATAACTATCAATGGAACATTTTGCAGTCAATATCACTTGTAAAAAAAAAAAACCCATATTCTCTCACAAATTGCCTCACCCACATCTCGCAGGCAAATGTGTTTGAAAATTGCTCTGCAACAACATGTGTATACAAGTGGGTGTAAATGGAACTTATGAGACCATGAGTCATCTAACAATCTATCCCAAGCATACTTCCCATTGGGGATAAAATAGGTTTCCCGAACAGTACGCCTGGTCACTTAGAATATTAGTACACATCAAACTGAAAAGATACTGTATATGGATGGTGAAACACTTGTGAGCTAATTGTGAAGTGTAAAAAAATCCTTAAAAACGTATTTGTTTAACCAGGCATTTTCGGGGACTTACTGATTGGTTGTCATTGTCTTTGTCATCAGCTTTATTGATTTTAAATATTATTGCATGGTATATTGTAAAGGCGCCCTGAGTTCAGGAAGGGTGCCTTGTATAAATAAATGTTTACTTGCTTACTTACTTACATGTTGGCAATTCTGTGTTGTGTGTCACATTTACAACGTTAACGTTAGTTTGTTTTCTATTTTCCACACATGATGCACTTGATGTTGGAAATAGTATGCATTTAACTCATTACCAGCAGGGAGGCCATTTTGTGTCAGGTTAAACAATGGATAGTTTGGACATCATACCAAGACCATTGGAAGCAATTTAATCTCAAAAGCTTGCCTGCTGGCTGAAAAAAATATTACATTAAAAGCAGATATCTATTTATTAGACCATTCAGTGCAAATTGATTTTCACTGTATATTACTTAATAAGCATCAGCTAGCTGGAAGTGGGGATGGGAGGTACCCAAATATTACTTTGCTCTTTCTTCTCCCAAGCCAAAAAGCAATACTTGATTGAAGGGGGAAGGGACTGTCTGGTGACTTGGTGATGATGGACAGGTGGAAATGGGAACTGTAGAAGGGATTTGGGGAAAATAAACTTCTGTCCCATATTTGTTCCTGCTGTTGGTATGTACGGCCTACTTCTGGTTTTCCTTCCCAGGTGTAACTCTAAGAGACAAGGTTCAACAACAGTAGCTCCAGCACCAATCTCTGAGGGACACCACTGAGTACCTCTCTCCACTCAGAGTAGTACCCAATCCCATCCACCGTAACCCTCTACATCCTGCCACCAAGCCAGTTAGCAATCTGCCTTGTGTGGACCTCCAGTATGCTGCAGTATTCAATTTTGGGCAGAAGTGTGTCAAGGAGGCAGTACAGTGCAGAGGTTTAGGGCTCTGAGCTGCAAACCTGGAGACCTGGGTTTGAATCCCACAGCCCCCACTTGCATACTGTGTGACCCTGAGCAAGTCACTTAACTTCCTTGTGCTCCCAGGGTGCACCTAGAAACAAGCTTCAGCTTAGTGTGCCTTTCCTGGTTAAACAATTTCCCCTTCCCTACCCTATGTATCAGAATGTCAAAGGCCTTCCTGAAGTCCTGGGAGACTGTGTCTGTGGCCTGCCTTTGTCCACCTCCATGGTCACCCTCTCAAAGACGGTAATCAGGTGTTTTTTTAGCATGATCAGTACTTCATAAAGGCATGCTGATGGAGGAGGGACCAAAAACCTTGGCCTCAACCAGGTGGTCCATTATTCTGTTCTTGATAGTAGCTTCTAGGGCCTTGCCTAACACTGATGTAAGGCTGACTAGTCTAAGTTTACAGGGCTTAGACTCTGCCTCTGTCTTCTATATCCAGTAGTAGCCCTGGAATTTAATACTGATGGACGGGGGTTTTAAGTACAGTAGTGTGCAGTCACCACAATATAGTCAAGAATGTGCTTACTCATTCAAATGTTGGTGGTAATATGCCACAGCTGGAGGCCAATATCTTCTGGCACCTGTGAATGTCTGCACAGATAGAGTCACAGATAGTAGCTGAGGCATTGCTACCCATATAAGAAAAATGTTATGAGGGAACAATGTAGCATGGCTCAGGTGTCTACATACATTTGTGGAAGTCACCACTGGAGACAATGGAGAAAGGCATTTCTTCACAATCAGCTACACAAGAGCAGCATTGATCTCTTTTGCTCTTTGGTGAGCTAATGTAAACCTTCTGCTGTAGTCCACAAACTCCTTTAATGTCACCTGGGACCATGCATATACTGCTACAATGTCATAGAAACAGAGAAGTTGATGGCAGATAAGTATCACAAGGCCCATCCAGTCTGCCCATTTCTTTTGCTACCTTATGAATGTGCCATGGCCTTTACTCTGTCAATGGCCTATTTATTCATACTCATCTGTATTGCTCCATTATGCCTATTCCATGCCTGTTTGAAGCCCTGCACTGTATTCATATTCACCACTTCCTGAGGTAGGCCGTTCCATGCATCCACCACCCTTTCTGTGAAAAAGAACTTCCTCACATTACCCCTTAATCGGCCTCCCTCTAATCTCATACTGTTTCCTCTTGTCTTGCTATGTTTCTTGTACTGAAATATGTCAGACTCTTTCACCTTGTTAATGACCTTAAGATGTTTGAATGTTTTGGTCATATCACCTCTCTCCCGCCTTTGCACTAGGGTATACATACTGAGCTCCGTTAATCTGTCCTCATATGTTTTCTGATGCAGTCCCTGCACCATTTTGGTTGCCCTTCTCTGGACTGCCTCCATTTTGTTAATGTCCTTGTGCAGGTGTGGCCTCCAGTACTGCACGCAGTACTCCAGATGGGAGCCTAACCAGTGTCTTGTAAAGAGGGATTATTACCTCCCTCTTATGACTTGTGATACCCCTACTAATACACCCCAACATCCCTCTAGCCTTACCTACTGCTTTAGTGGTCTGCTTGGATGATTTCAGGTCATCTGTGATGATGATGCCCAAGTCTCTTTTTTCACTTGTGATTGCCAGCAACTCCCCTCCCAACCTATAGGTAGCTTCAGGGTTTCTCTTCCCTATGTGCATGATCTTGTACTTCTTTGTTTTAAACCCCAGTTGCTACTCTTCAGACCATTTTGCCAGTTTTTCCAGATTTCTTCTCATTCTGCCCACCCCATCTGGATCATCTACTCAATTGCAGATCTTGGTGTCATCTGCAAATAGGCAAACCTTACCCTCCAGTCCATCTGCAATGTCACTGATGAAGTTATTGAAGAGGACTAGCCCCAGGACTGATCCCTGAGATACCCCACTTATGACTGCCATCTCTTCTGACTGTATACCATTTACCACCACTCTCTGTTTTCTGCCCGCCAACCAGTTTGCCACTCAGTTGACCAACTTCTGACCTACCCCAAGCCTACCCAGCTTATTAATCAATCTTCTATGTAGAATAGTATGGAAAGCTTTGCTGAAGTCAAGGGTAGGTGACATCAACTGTACCCCCTTGGTCCACCACTCTGGTTACCCAGTCAAAGAAATCTATGAGAACAGTTTGACAGGACTTTCCTGTTGTAAACCCATACTGTCTTGGATCCTGTGCTCCTATGGATTCCAGGTGTTGCACTATCCTTTCCTTAAGGAGTGCCTCCATAATCTTGCCCACTACTGAGGTAAGACTGACTGGTCTGTAGTTCCCTGCCTTGTCCATACTGCCACTTTTGTGGAACAGGATCACATGAGCCCTTCTTCAGTCTTCTGGGACCTCTCCTGTGCTCAGAGACTCACTAAACAATTCTACTAATGGCTCTGCTAGTTCCACCCTTAGCTCCTTTAGCACCCTGGGATGTATGTCATCAGGTCCCATTGCCTTGTCCACCCTGAGCTCAGTGAACTCTTGTAGGACCCTTTCTTTTGTGAAGGGACTTGTGCACACCTCCCTCCCCCTGGTGTCCATGGTTCTGAGCTGTGGGCCCTGCACTACCTTCTCCTCAGTAAATACTTAGCAAAAGTATCTATTTAGGATAGATTCTTTTCCTTGTTCCTCCTCCACACACTTCCCCTTATCCCCTTTGATCTTATCAATAACCCCTCTGGCCTTTCTCCTTTCACTAATGTATCTATAGAAAGTCTTGTCCCCTTCTTTTACTGTCCGTGTTAGTGTTTCCTCAGTTTGGGCCTTTGTCTGCCTTACTGCCTTCCCTGCTTCCTTTAGGGAAGTTTAGTATGCCTCCCTATCTTCGTCCTGCTGCATTCCCTTATATTTCCTGAAGGCCAACCTTTTGGCTCTGATCTTTTCTGCTACTGTTTTTGAGAACCAAGGTGGTTTCCTCCTCCTTCTTTTGCTCTTGCTTTCTCCCTAACACAATGGGATATTGCTTCAAGTATTGCATCCTTAATGCTTGCCCACTTTGCCTGTTCCCTCTCACCTGTATTTCTTCTTGCCAGGGCTAGCTTAACTCTGTTGGCCATCTTATCAAAGTCAGCTCCTCTGAAGTCCCATATTTTTGCTTTGGAATGGGATGATTTAGTTCTAGTGGCCAAATTGAACCATACCATGTGATGGTCACTGGCCCCCTGGTGACCTTCTACCTGGAGATTTATGATCCTTTCGCTGTTAGTCAGTACTAGATCCAGGATAGCCCTGTCTCTTGTGGGTTGTTGTACCAATTGTTTGAGGCCCTCCCCCTGCAGGGAATCCACTATGTGTGTAGTTCTGGTGGATGTTCCTGCCGGTATTGACCAATCTGTATCTGGCATGTTGAAGTCTCTCATTATCAGAACCTCTTCTTTAGCTGTCATGTTTTGTGTATCTTCTAACAGTAATGTGTCTATGTCCTCCTCCTGGTCTGGAGGCCTATAGACAACCCCAGTTCATATGGCTGTCCCATTTCCTGTTTCCAGGGTGACCCACAGTTCTTCTGGCTCCTTATGTGTATTCCCTTCAGTTTTCCTAGTTTGCCATCTGATAGAAACTGATGCCTGGTAACCTTCATCTAGTGATGACTCCATAGTTGCAGGAACCTATGGGCAATGGCTAATGCTTTCTAAGCATATCATGCATACAGAACACATGATATCAGTTTTGCTATTCTCAGTATATAGCCAGAGTTCAGAGTCTCCCTTCCCCTTCCATAACAATGATGATGACTCAGATGGCCTTATCTTCTTACTGAAGAAGCCCCAAAATTCTTTATACAGCACTGTCTTCCATGACCACTGTCAGATGTCTTTCCCTTCTTGGGGGCTAGTGGTTTCATGACTTCCTCCATAGCAACCTCCTCACTCACAACTTACTATTTTCCTCATCTTCATCTTTAATGTTTGGGGGGTAGTCTGCATTCTCTACATCATCATCATTAGCCAGTTGTTCTTCGTCCTCAACAGAGCAACTGATTTATAGATTTCAGCACCCTAAAAATAATGAAACCCCAGTATTTGAGTGTCTGCAGACTAGTGAAAATCACAGAGGTTCATGGAATTTGGCGTTTTATGCCATAACATGCATTTTTCGTTATATTATTTACCGAAATATTTTAATTTTGGTTTATTTAATTGTACTTTATTTTTATTTTGTTTTCAGATGATACATTCAATAGATATTATATTTGCTTACGTACAATCCACAGCAAATGTAAAACTCAAATATAACAAAAAAGAATACATTATTTGTCAGATTCATAGGACTACTACCCAACATTGAGTGTAGGGGTAGCAGGGTTATGGTAGCTCATATCCATATTTTATAGTAATTTTTCCTACCTGTGACTCTCACCCAACAGGAATAAATGTTCTGTGGAGAGGAGAAACCCAAGCAGAGTTGCACATCCAGGTACTGTGCATTTATTCACCCAAAACAAAAATAATTTTCAGCATAGCCTTTAAGACAATGTCCATGATTCAAAGTGATGTATAGATATATTGGTCTGCCCTACATGCCATGCAAACCCATGATGGTGATCGTCTTTGGAGGGTCAGGTTATGTTTCTGGCAAACTCTGTATTAAAGTAGAAGGGATCATAATTTGGCCCCAGCAAGGTAGCCAGCCAATCCCTTTACTTCCCGGTTAATCAGATCTGCCCCCGTGCTCAGGCACATCGTGTGTCAAGGGAGAGTGCAGGGGCGCACCCTTTAACGTCAATGGGGGTCACTTTTAAGTCCAGTTGTATACATAAGAATGGTCAGTTTGAGATTAATGAAGGGAACCGCTCGACTAAGATGGCCTCAACAATAAAGTGTAAGTTAACCGTAACATAGCACTTGTGTGTTCTTTTTGATGGAGAGACTAAGGAGATGAGCTGTTGAGAGACTTTACCGATCTAAGTGGGGGCTTATAAAATTGAGCCCAATATGCTTATTAGTGAAATAGGCATTGGACTGCATGGTAAAGCATGTCTGTTTTCAGACAACACAAAACTCAGCAGGCGAGGGTAACAGACATGAAGGGTTTGGCATGAAAGCACACCTAAAATACAAACACTCTTGTATGTCCATAGCTGAAGTCCTTAAATGTCTGTAACCAATTTTTACAGTGGCAGTTATTCTAAACTGGCCCTGTCCTCTGTCCTGCCCACTGCTTAACTTTGGTTCCTGTTCTTGTCCAAACAAACTGTGTAATTTTTGTACCAATATGCCTATGCAAAGTAATGCCACTGTAATGCTGCTACTGAATGTAACTAATCTGGGTCACCCCTGAAAAGGGGATGCCATCATCTCAGTGGGATCTACCTGGTTAACAAAATTCAATAAATAAATAAATGAAGAGATGTGGAAAGTCTGTAGCAGTGGTCCTGAAGATGGCAGCTAAAATTCAACACCAAAAAATACAAGGTGATGCATATTTTAATTTTTTTTTGTTTTACAATTTTTATTTTTGAGGGGCCAGGATATAGAGTGCAAAAATGCACAAACAGAATATAGCATTAAAGGAGTTACTGTCAAGCCCTCAAAAGAAGAAATAGACTTAGTGATTATAATAAAAAGCAGAATGACTCTGTGCCACATTCAGACTTCACAAAATGGCATAAAACCATCTCACAATTTATATGGCAGTGCAAACACCCTACAGCACAATATAAAACACTCCAACTTCCTTGCAACCAAGGAGAACTAGCCATCCTGAATTTGAAATTGTACTTTCAGGCTGCTCAACTGGATATTATCCTCTACTGGCTTTCACCCAATTATGAAAGTAAACAGGAGAAGACAGAACTCGCTTTTGACAAGGTGGGACCACTAGAAAATATATATAGGGGATATATGATGGGCAGGAGTGTGATAAAGCAAATATTGTCACTCCTGCAGAGTGAGCTCTGGATAATCGTGAGATATCCAGAGCTCACGATGCAGGAGTGACAATATTTGCCATAGCACACAATCTGCACATCATGTATTCGATTTATACAATAGGGCTAGGAGTTTCAGAAGTATTGTTATGTTGTCTTGTGTTCTGTTCCTGTTTATGTGTTTGCTCATTCTGTGTGTGAGTCTTTCTGAATGTACTGGCAGTGTTACAAACTCTGTGGGAAACAGATGAGTGTGCTAGGCAATGCTAAATGAGTTAGTTTTAGGTAGGAGTGAGAAACAGACTATTTTGTGAAGCTGTATGCTTTAGAATTCTGGCTGCAGTCAAGGTTAGAGTATCACAGTAATGGGCTGAGACTTAGAGTGTGAGGAACAGGTGAGACTGTTTTTCAATGGTAATTGAGTTAGCTGCGGGCAACAGTGAGTGACAGACTGTTTTGTGAAGCTGTGCTGTTTAGAATTCTGGCTGCAGTCAAGCTGAGAGTATCACAGAAATGGGCTGGAAGTTAGAGTGTGGGGAACAGGTGAGAGTGTTTTGCAATGCTAACTGAGTTAGTTGCAGGCAGCAGTGAGACATCTCATGTACTGCTGCATTTGTGTCTATGGTAACAGCACAGGTTTTGCTTGTATACTGAGGGGAAAGCTGCCTAGAGTGATGATATCAGTGACCTGTGAGTGACCTGTGTGTGTAAATGGCTGATATAATCACAGTAGCACAGAGGGTAAAAATATCACACTGCAGTGGATGATATACTGTTTTATCTCACTCATTTACCACTCACCCCATTGTATAAATATATATATATATATATATATATATATATATATATATATATCTATATATATTCCTCCCAAGAGATATGCCTCTGAACCTTCTGCAACTTCCCTATACACAAATAACAATTGATTGCTAGACTAAAACATAATGAGCAATGGGACTTAAGAAAGGGTCCACCCCCCTATTTATTTTTATTTATTTATTTAAGGATTCGGAGAAGACCTTTGTGCACAAGCTCTTTTACAAAGGTTCCATGTCAGGCTGACAGACAATAGACATATTACATCAAGCAGGTATAGAACATACATAGGTTACAATATTACAGTGTTATCACTAGTACCATGGAATTAGTACAGCATCAGTAAAGGATATAGAAATGCAGTGGTGAGCTATGTGGGGAAAGCAGGGGAGGACCCCCTTTTGAGTTGATGGGAGACTTAGGAAGGGTAAGCAGCCTCATGTTGGGGCTTTGGCAAAAATAGGAGGGCAAATAGTGGCTGGGGGGTGCCAGGGAGGAGGTGGGGAAAGGGGAAGGTGGCACCACAGGGGAAAAGTGCTTGACTAAATTGTCATACAGGGGAAATGAGGAGGGAAGTGGTGTGGGGATGGAATTATTTTGAAGGGAGATACTCAGGGGGAACAGCAGAGGCAGCATGCTGAAAGCCACATGGGTTGGGGTGGACCCTAGGCATGTCAGAAGAGGTGGGAGGGTAGGAGGAACCAAGGGGGAGGAAACAGAGTGGATGCCTAGTGTCAGTTCATGGGGCAAGATGTAGGTTAATGGAGGGGGAGAGTACCAAAGGAGGGAAAGAGTGGCTACTACAGGGAGCAGACTCTAGCCGTATGGAGGAACATTTGTCTTATTTGAGGCAGCATACCATTATAATTTTCTTTGCCAGTTGCAAACCACTGAACAATGCAAAGGACAGATGTGTTACTGTTTGAGATGCAGGTCCACACCCGAAAAACATATGCTAACCTATGGCTGTACCTGTCTTCTTAACTCAGACATGACTACCTGTATGCCAGCAGCCTGGCACTGGCTTCTGCCTAGTTTTATTGGCAGCATATTAGCAGTGGTAGATATGCATCCTGAAGACCCTGGAGGTATATTCATGACTTGGGGTGCTCCGAAATGAGCAGTCAGGTGCTCACTAGCGTGTGCATTTACAGGGCTCCCTACAACCACCGTGACTAAGCACACTATACATACACTACCTCTGCATACAAGCATTGTTTAATATGGCTGTATTTGGGGGGTTGCCAAGTTTTTGCCTGGCATTTTCAATTCTTTGGGAGTGACATGTAAACGAAGTGTGGTTTCACAGCTCTAGTCAAAGACGGCCCCAAATCATCTGTTTGTGGGAGTTAAAAACCTTTGAATATGAAGTGTGGGCCAGTATGCATGATTCTGCTCCCATCTGTGAACACGAGTACATCCACTGTGAGGCAAAGCACAAGCAGAATTGTCAGCCCAAATTTACTTGTTTTAGTCTAGTTGTCACACATCAAGACAGTCTAAAATTGCTGAATGACTGTATTGTACTACAATGCATAATGGATTAGTTGCATTGAATGTATTTACAAGTTGGGTTTAAAACATTCAAAAACTGAAGGTTTAAAAAGTACAAAAAGCTGCTCTGTATGTTCACAAATTATTTGAGTGACTCAAATATTTCCCATATTGGACCTTTGGTTTCCAAATCACTAAAATGTTTGGAAATACAAAATAGAATAGCACAGCCTCTTTGTAATGCTGATGACAGTACTACAGTTTTAAAAATAATTTGCTACTATCAATATATAAAAGCACAAGAAGAAAAACATGTCCATTTACAGGTGTATTTAGGATATTATGGTTCCTTTTTTTCTATAATTGTTTACATCTAAAAGGATTGACTTGGAGTTGCTATAATCACTCATGCGAATTCTGCACAGACCTCATCTCGTTGACCCAGAAACAAGCTTGGTGTAGGAAGTGAGGTGCTAAAATGTTTCAAATGTGACTCTACAGAGACCATTAATGAGCTACTTTCTTTCTGGGCTACTTAAATTAGTCCCCAGAGGGATTCAGATTTCTGGTGTTAGGAATACATAGACTGCCCCTTTAAGGTACAGATGAGAAGAATGACAAGAGTTTTAGAAAATACATAAAAGGTTACATACAGTTCCAGAGCCTTCTTTCTGAATGCATGCTGAAGCTGTTGGCATAGCAACTGTAAAGCTTTTTGTTTCTATTTTAGTAATTATTATATCAGTTCTAATATCAAAAAAGCACTAAAACCAGGGAACCCAGCTGGTTGCAACAGGATTTTCAGTATTTTCTACTTATTTTTTTCTGAAAATAATTATTGTGTACCTCCTAAAGCATCTTTCTGTGTTTGTTTATTATTTTTGCTCTAATAAGGTTTCCTTCCACAGGAACTTCCATCAATCAGTGCAAGTCTGTCTCCAATTATCATTGCATTGTCAATCTGCCAGTTTGTCTGATAAACTTTATTTCTATGGTTCTCATCTGGCAGAATACCTGACATAGACTATTAGTGAAGTTCAATTACAAATAGATTGTTTTAGGCACAGTTAAAATAGTGAACTTGTAAGTATCATTTAAAAACACCAGATTTAGAACTGCCTAATTGGGGGGGTCACAAAGGTACACCTCCCTACCAATTGTATTTCCAAGAAAATAATTCTCAGTAAATTGCTTTCCCCTGACCTGAGGGGGCTGACACAGACATAATGAAAAATGCAAGATTTTTACTCAGTGTAGTAAACTGGATTAAGGACTCTCTCAGTGACAGGTCTCAGGTGGTCATTTTGTGTCTCCTCCGTTGCTGGTTTGCTAAACTTGGGTGTACAACAGGGATCTATACATCATCCACTCTCCTCACAACACTGTCAACTATACACTAGGCTCACTAACCAATAAACTTCAGATTGATTTTCACAGACTGCAAGCCTGCCTGTCTTATAATATATCAGTTTCTCAGTGCAAAGAAAACAGACTGTTTTTCAGCCAGGGATAAAGACAGCAGAAACCATCTGCATTTGTGATCTGTTTGTAAAAACTATGGCACCATACAGTTCTCCTTAATGCTATTCTAGTCCAAACAACGCCATGGTGGTTTGCAAACTTTATATTACTTATGATGCACTGCAGTTGGGGATAACATATATTTAAAGAGCCCCTGACACCACTAGAAAAACATGAAAATAATGTGAGATTTAGACACAGTTCAGTTTTTATTTCATGTATTTCCTGTAATTCTTTCTCTTTTTTTCTTTATTATTGAGGACAGTTGTATGAAAGAGGATTACCATCCCTTAGACTTATCTACTTTTTCTGCTTGCCTACACCCAACATCATAATCCCCTCTTTATGGCATCAGAATTATCTCCACAGCAACAGATTGTGATGTCATAGACAGAATGTAATGTCAGGTGTAAACAAGCAGCCACAGCAGATAGGGCAGCAGTCCTGTTTACATGTAAATGTCCTTAGTAATACAGACCATAGATAAGGCCCAGGAGCATCGAAGGAAGGGAGGTAGACACTAGTACATTTACAGAGGAAAGAGTCCTGAAGAAACCTCTTGTTTGCTGACAACTGACTGGTTTCACCATTGGACACTGTAAATTGTCTGTTTTTCTGTGACTTGTACTGTGTTTGATATATAATCCTGTTTGTTTAACTTTGTATTTCTACAATCCTTTGCATAATTTCACCTATCTGTTGTACTGAAATGTCCTGATGTGGAACCTATATAAAGAGGTCTGAGCTCAAATGGATTTCCAAGTACTGAAATAAATAAATAAATAAATAAACTCGCAAATCTAAATGTGGCCAAGGCAATAGGGCCAGATGGGGTGCATCCTTGGATATTGAGGGAGCTCAGGCGGGATTGGAGGAGGGCAGATGTAGTCCCACTTCACAAAAGTGGGAGAGTCAGCCTGACGTCCATGGTGGGGAAGTTAATGGAATCTCTACTAAAGGAGAGGACTGTGGAATATCTTCAGTCCAGTGGCCTATAAGATCAGAGGCAGCATGGATTAACTAAGGGGGAGGACATGTCAAACAGATCTGATAGACTTCTTTGACTGGGTGAGAAGGGCATTAGATTAGGGTGGAGCGGTGGATGTGGCAGTATGCTGACCACACGTTAACACCGCCACCGCAAAGACCATCACAGCGACAGAATTCACCAAAAAGCGTTGCGTCATTGTGATGCTATCCACAGACACTGGCGGTGTATCTCCTGGTGTTTCACCCCTTCCCAAGACAACTCCAACTCAGAGTTGTATAAATAGAGACTGGGGGGTGTGGAGGGCACAACTCCCCACATGAGGAGTTCAGGGGGCACAGCCCCCCGCAGAAAAGACACCGGCATCCCAACAGTACAATGCCGACACTCTGCATTGTGTCTGTCACTGTCGCGGATGTCGGTCCCATAGATGTTGCAGTGCTATAGGTAAACTGGATGTGGCCTACCTAGATTTCAGTAAGGCCTTTGACACCATTCCACATAGGAAACTTGTAAACAAGCTGGAAAGCCAGGGAGTGGGGCCAAATGTGGTAAACTGGGTGAGGAATCGGTTGGGGAACAGGAGACAGGGGGCGTTGGTAAACGGAGTTCACTCCAAGGAAGAGAGGGTGAACAGCGGGGTACCACAGGAATCAGTACTGGGATCGGACCTCTTTAATGTCTTTATTAGTGACATTGCACAGGGGCTAGAAGGGAAGGTATACCTCTTTGCAGATGACACTAAAATCTGCAACAAGGTAGAGACTCCGGGGATGGAAAAATGAATAGAGATCTAAGAAAGCTAGAGGAGTGGTCAAAGGTATGGCAGCTAAGTTTAGCTGTGAAGGAGTACAAAATAATGCACTTGGGGCACAGAAATCCAGGGGTGGAGTACAAAATGGGGGCATTATATTAGCCATTACCAAACAGGAAAGGGACCTGGGGATAATCATATCTAATGACCTAACGGTGGTCAGACAGTGTGACAAGGCAATGGGGAGCGCTAACGGGATGCTAGGCTGATTAGTGAGGGGTTTCACCAGCAGAAAGAGAGAGGTGGTGTTACTGCTGTATAGATCACTGGTGAGACCTCACCTAGAGGACTGTGTCCGGTTCTAGAGACCACATCTCTGGAAGAACACAGACAGGGTAGAGGTGGTCCAGAGGAGGGCAAACAAAATGGTGCAGGGTCTATTTCACAAGCCCTATGAGGAGTGACTGAAGGACCTTAATATGTACACCGTGGAGGAAAGGAGGGAGAGGGAGATATGATAGAAACTTTAAAATACCTCACCGGTATAAATAAGGTTCAAGAGGGAAGCATTTTTCAGAGGAAATGATGCTCAAGAACAAGGGGACATGCTATGACTCTGGAAGGGGAGGCTCAGAACAGATGTGAGGAAGTACTTCCTCACAGAAAGAGTGGTGGATGCCTGGAACAGCCTCCCTGTGGAGGCGGTGGGGGCAACAATGGTAACAGGCTTCAAGAATGTATGGGATAGGCATAAGGGAACGCAAGGGGTGGATAACGCTGGAGATCAAGTGGGGTCTGCGGTGTTACAGCAGGTACAGAAAATGGGCAGATTAGGTGGGCCAAGCAGTCGCTATCTGTTATCAATATCTGTTCATATGTATGTTAGAAGTAAGGGTGAGAATTACAAAAAAAAATTAAACATAAGCTGAATTCTGTCTAAATATTTCATTTTTTCAAAGTTGTCACAACAGCGTCAGGGGTTTTTTAACCATGTGTTCTTTGCAAGATGGCTTTACTGCCTGTATGCTCTTTTGTATGACCCTCGGCCCAGTGTTTTTGCTCTGAGCTTTTCTTCTTTGGGATACATACACAGTGACAACACAATCAGATCTCTACATCAAAAGGTAGTAGCACTCTGTGAAACGAGCATCATTTTTGGTCTGATATCAAGGAATACATGCCTATTGCAACCTTTACTACATTTCAGTGAATCTGGCAATAATTTCTATAGGGTAGCCAATGCCACATCAGTACAGCGGAAAGTCGCTTTGTATGATTTCCGTTTGTTGAATGCACTTCTTCCACAGACGATCTTGTAACCGCTAGTTGCATCAAATGTATCAATATGCATTGGGTCCATCCCCTGCCCAAACTATTCTTGAGGTGTTAGACTATTCCGTTCCTTGTCCCCCAGGTCTCTCTCTTGAATTTCGCACTCCTCTTGTAACTCTCTAGCCCTTCCCCACTTCAGGGTATGTCTGACCCCTTTATTGTTTGCTACTGTTGACCATGCCTGTATTATGATATTATTTACCTGTTATTTAATTGTCTGTGCTTGATGTTCTTGTATGTTACCTTGACTCTGCCTGATGTTCTTGTACGTACCTTGTAACCTCCTGGGTCACACCTGAAAATAGGTACTTGGTTGTCTAGTGCGCTTACCTGATAAAAGCAAATAAATAAATAAGGAAAAACAAGGGGAAGGAATATAATTTTATACAGCACTCCACCCAAATGGCTCAGAGCGCCTCACAAATAAACATTATATACAATCACAAACACACTCAATCATACATGAAAGTAATAAATCAAATACTAATATAAACATCAAGACTATGTTGAGCTGAAAGGGACTGAGGGGAGTACAAGCTGATGGCCAGAAGGGCCACTAGGATGGTGAGGGTAGCTAAGGCAAGGAAGGAGCAGAACCTGGCCAGGGAAATTAGGAGATGGAACAAGGGGTTCTTAGATACACTGGGGAAAAATGAAGGGTGAAGGGGCAGATTAGCAGGACTAAAACACAGGAGAGATGGGCACAAGACCCGGGGGAGCAGGCTGAGGTACTAAATGAGTGCTTCACCTCAGTTTTCAGCAAAGAAAATGTGGGGGCTGCATCATACATGGGAGGAGATGGTGAAACTGAGGAAGGGGGGGACCCTTACCGATCGGCGGGTCTGGGGAGGAAGGGCGTCACTGGCATGTGAGGGAAGGCAAAGCAGGGGGACGAGGTAGCGGAGGTGAAAATCATGGCAGAGAGAGTGTGGGAAGCCCTCAGGTCCCTTAAAATGAAGAAAGCACGAGGGCCAGATAAATTACATCCCAGAGTGCTGAAGGAACTAGCGGATGTCCTGGCAAAACCCCTGGCAGAGCTCTTCAGCATCTCTCTGAGGACAAGGTGGGTGCCCCAGGACTGTAAGGTGGCACATATAGTGCCTATCCACAAGGGGGGATCAAGAGAGGTGCTAGAGAAGTACAGGCCCATCAGCCTGACATCGGTGGTGGGCAAGGTGATGGAGGGCATTGTCAAGGAGAGACTGGGGGGACCTGGAAAAGTTGGGGTGCCTGGACGATAGACAGCATGGATTCATCCCAAGGAAATTGCATCAGACAAACCTTGTGGAGTTCTATGACTGGGTGATGAGTGCCTTGGACCTGGGTAGACCAGTGGACGTCCTCTTTCTTGACTTCAGCAAGGCGTTTGACTCTGTTCCTCACAGGGGCCTGTTGGATAATCTGGGAGAAATGGGGGTTGGGAAGCAGATGATCAGATGGACAGGAAATTGGCTCCAGAACTGGACCCAGAGGATCGTGGTTGGCAGGATAGTCTCATCCCCAAGGAGGGTCATTAGTGGAGTCCCTCAGGGATCGGTCCTTGGGCCCCTTCTGTTCAACGCCTACGTCTCTGACATAAGGAAGGGTATCAGGAGTGAGATGAGTCTCTTTGCGGATTACTCAAAACTGGGGGCGGTGGTGGATGGGAGGGTAGCCCTACAGGGGGACCTGGAGGCTCTGGAAAGGTGGTCTAGAAAGTGGAAGCTGAGGTTCAATGCAGGGAAATGCAAGGTACTGCACCTGGGAGCCAGAAACCCAGGCCAAGAGTACACCGGGGGGGGGGGAATGCTAAAAGTCTCAATGGCTGAGAGGGACCTGGGGGTGGTGGTGGATGTCAAGACGAACAACTCAGAGACTTGTAGGAGGAAAGCGGCAAAGGCCAACAGGATGCTTGGATGCATCACTAGGGGGATCACCCCCAGAAGGAGGGAAGTGATACTCCCACTGTATAACTGCTTGGTGAGGCCGCACCTCGAGTACTGCATGCAATTTTGGAGGCCACATTTAAGGAGGGACATTGGACTCCTGGAGAGGGTCCAGAGGAGGGCAACCAAAATGATTTGGAGCTTAGGGATAGGACCTATGGGGAGAGGCTCGAAGAGCTAAATATGTACACATTGGAAGAGAGAAGGGACCGGGGGGACATGATAGAGGTCTTCAGGTACATGAAAGGGGTAAATAGGGGAGGAGCAGTCAGGGTGCTCCGAAGGAAGGGGGGGGCAACTAGCGGGCATGGGTGGAAGCTGGAGGAGGGGAGGTTCAGGGGAGAAAGGAGGAAGTGCTACTTCAATGAGAGGGTGGTGGAGCCATGGAATGCACTACCAAGGGGCTGATGGAGGCATAAACGGTGGAGGGGTTCAAGAGGGGGTGGGACAGGTACAGGGGAAGGGTTCTGGAAGCAAAAACCTGTGCAGCAAGAATATCCGGGACTGGGAAGGGAGAAGCCAGAGAAGGTGAGGGGGGGCAGCAAGGTCAGCTCCCAGGGTGGGGGCTGACCAAACGAGGAGACACAAAAGACCGTTAGGCCTATTCTGCTGGCATTTTAGTATCCCAAAGCGCTTTACAAGCAATGCTAGACTGGTAGTGAAGTTACTGAATGTGTAGTGGCAGCCATATCGCACATTAGCACCCACACACACAGCCTGGATAATTGCATGAAATGGTTTATGGGAAGGGGAATGTTGGCCAGGACACCGGGAATGTCCCCTACTCTTTGCAAAGAGTGACCTGGGTTCTTTTACTTCCACCTGGACACCCACCAGGATGGGTAGAAGGGACCTTGGTTTAAGGTCTCATCCAAAGGATGGCACACCCCAGCAGTACAGCACCACCCTAATACTGCACTTGGATATCAGCATTTTAAGCGCAAGTTCAATCCCGGTGTGGGACAAGAACCCACAACCTTCTGGTCCAGAGGTGGATGTGCTACCAACTGAGCCACGCTGACATCCTGACATAAACTGAGGATAAGGCATAGTTGTCTGTGATCAAGATGGTCAGTTCATTAAGTGAAGATGCCAAATGGCTTGTGCCCCATAGCTTCCCAAGATACAACTGCCATGAAGTTGTTTGCAGGTACCTCTATTTTTTGTTTATATTACATGTTTTTTTCACCTGCCTGCATCCCCCTCCATTGTCCAGTTCAGCCCATCCCCAATCCCCATCATTCAATGTATTGCAGCAGTAAAATCACTAAACCACATCCTACCACTGAGTAATACAAACCCAAACCCAACCCATGAACCCTATTAAAGAAGTGCCCCAGACCCAACATTCACCTTCAGAGGAAAGTGGTTACTAGCTTTATGTTCCAATGGCAGAAGCTGGTCCTTATTTCCTTATTTAGTCACCATTATGTAACAGCCCCCAACTCTCCACCCCACTGACTGCAGATGCTGTGTTTGTGCATCGAGTCAGAGGGACAGACTTCCAGAAGTGCTGATGCAGATGTATTTGCATCCAAATGTGTGTTTAAAATTGCACCTATATTGCAAAGGATGCATCAGAATCCAACTTTTTGTCCAATCTTGTGCATCAGACTGTAAGTAAACATCACATTTTCAGTTATTTACATTAGAATAATTGCAAATTCCATTTGTGTCTGATTTTCTATGCAAATTCATCCAGGAGGATGGAAATGTTAAACCATCAGAAAGACAGTCCAGCATTTTCATGTTGCTGTAGATACAAATTTCCAGTGGAAAATATAGTCATAGTCAGACAGATCCTGAACAGATCCCTTGGAAAATATTGCCCTTTGTGTGGAATTGTACACCATGGTGATGCCCCAATGTGCGGATTTATGTGATGTGGGTGACTCCACCTGTGCAGATCCCCACAGAGTGACCGACAATGGGGCAACCACGGGAAGGGTGAGCGCACGTTAGCTGTGACTGTGCACACAGGGCAAGTGCACAGAATAGGTGAATGCCCGATGGGTGAAAGCACAGGGAGCGTGTCAAAAGAGTGACTATGAGGAACAGGGAAGGGTGAGCAGGCACCCGTACTGGGCAGCACCGCTCGACTGCTGGGCAAGGAGCCAGCCTGGAGCCCAAGGCATGCAGGCATGGATGCACAGTGGCAGGAGGCAGTCAATGAGCAGCAGGGCATGGTGTGCATGCCCACCACAAGGCTGTTGCTGGTCACACATAGAAGGTGAAATTGTGTGCCAGCCCATGGAGGTAGTCATAATGGCTCCAGGTCTCATATTCGGTGACCACAGTGGTGATGTGGGAGTTCAGGTCCTGATAGCATCACCAGGCATGTATGATCTCTGCCATTGAGACCAGCTGCTCAGAGTGGACCATGGTCAGCCGCCCTTCCTCGGGGAGGCAGTCCAGCAGTCTCCAGATACTGGGGTGGCACACACCGAGCCTGGTATGAACGCTTGGTTCCACCCCTCCACCACATTATTTGTCCTGGCCAGGCCCTGGACGGTCGCCGAATGGCAATTCCACTGCTCAATCAGGAATGTTGCTCAATGGCGCCCGGACCGGGCGCTGGGTTGACCAATCCAGGTGTTCTTGAAGTAATCCAGGACTGGCTACAGCAGCTCCTCGTTCTGCACCATGTACTCCCATGCCTGCATCTCCTGGAAGACAGCTGACATGTCACTGGGTGGCACGAATGCCAATGCCAGCAGCATCTGGAGGTGCAGGGCAAGGTATGGGTCCATGGAGTACTCGTGTAGAACCTCAGGGCACTGTTGTATCCTGTGCCAGATGTCCTGTGAAAAGTGGAAGAAACAGCTCCTGACAATGGCGTCCAGGAAGGCGGTGGACAGTGCGCACCAGCTGGCACACTCGAAATCGAGCAGCGTGGTGGTGAGGGCTAGTGCAGGACAGTGGTGGTGAAGCTGGCCAGCAGCCAAGTGTAGGTCTGGACCCTCTTGGTGCAGGTGAAGATATAGATGGCTGGCAGGACTGCACCAGACTGGATGGTGTGTATGGTGTAGAGCTGCCCAAACAGTGTCGGGCATGCCCTGAAGGTGTCATCCATGAACCAGTCTGGGAAGTCCTGCAGCTGCTGCAGACCCCAGTCACTGGCATATATCACAAGCTGATCCCACTCCTGGCCACTGTCATAGAGCAGGAACCAGACCCCTTCCCCCATGATGGTAAAGTCGGCCAGTATGGCCAGGTCGGTGACTATAGCTGGTGTCATTGGCCATCCCCGTGCCACATGACGTACCCACTGCATGGTCCAGCACAGTAGACACACCCCTGGCAGGCAACCCACAATGGCCCCAGGTATCCCCAACATGCTTGCCGCAACTACCTGGGATGCACTGTCCAGCGAACTACGTGCCCTGTCCCGTAGTGTCCCCAGCACCCAGCATACACCGGCGCCCACCACATCGGGAGCATGGTAATGCTCCCATATGGTGGTAACCACAGTGTCATCGATGGTATGCAGGTGGGCGAGGCAGCTGTACCTGCGTGCCTCAGTACACCTTTTCTGGGCCAGCTTTGTCCTTTCAATAGATATAGCCATTGTGAATGGCTAAAGGTTTGCCTTGTTGGCTCTGTACATATCGTACAGACATCCTCAAGCTAGGATGGCATTCCTGCTTCCACTGTGCCCATCCCCCCTTTTGTGTGTGGTCCAGTGCCCCTGCCCACTGTGGTCTGTTGCTGCCCCTTCCTGTCCGGACCCTGTATCTAGCATCCATCCATCAGTCAGCCCCTGCCCCTTGTCCTGTGCCTGTCCCCGGGTGCCTGTGCTGGTCCTGTGCTCTGCTCCGGTGAGTGACCTGTGTGGTGTGGTGTTCTGCTGGGGGGGGCCGCCTGCATGTTGTCTGTACATTAGTACCACTATGGTGCTGTGGCTATGACGCATATGTGCTGTGGGGTAGGGCGCCGTTGTATGTGCCTCCCGGTGTGTGTCAGCGGCTTCCTGCCTGTGTTCGCCCACCTGCCTGTCGACCTGTCCGGGACGCTGTGCACTGTGTCTCTGCCTGGATGTTTGCCTATGCTAGCCTGTGGTGCACTTCACTCTTGAGCAGTCATTTGGCAGGGCTGTGTGGTTGTGCTTTCGGCATACGCTGTTGCTGCCTCGCCCCCTCATACCATGCCTTTGTTTCTGCGCTCGGGTTGGCTGTTACCCCCAAGGTGCACGTCAGTGCAGTTTTCTGCACTGGAAGCAGGATGGTAGTAGTGATGAACTCATTTAATGACTATAAATGCTTACGTCACATCTTATACCATAATTGTTTAGTGCTGACATAAGCATCAAATGACTATAAGACAATAAACTCAAGTGGCAGGATTTTTAAATAATGGAGCAAGGCCAGTGGCCTCAGGTGCAACCATGGACTTCGACACAGCTGGTGCAACTAGACCATTTGACACACCTGCACCATATTTTCACACACCAATCGATTTTACAGCACATGGGCATGCTTTACAGTAGCATGCTTCAAACTATAAATCCAAGCAACCTAGAAGATGCATGCCAGAGGCCTCACATTCGATGTTCAGTTGACCAAAGAACTATGGTCTAATGAAATGTCTCTTAGCCACACCACTGGAAAATCCTGACAGTTTGACAGGCCCCATACATCAAACATCTGATGCAGTGGGGAGTTCAATCACATAAAATGCTTTGAAAATTCTGCCCATGTAGTTTCGTTTAGCATTGTGACCTTCTTGACTCAGAGTAACAAGAATGAAAACAGAGGGGAGCCAGTCCACTCAAACTTTTTTTTGTTAAGTATAATTTTTATTACTTTTTTCGTTTTTTAAGTTAATTTCACATCGTGAATACATAAGTTTCAAATGCATATTAATATTCTTAATTAGTTATTCTACGTGATCCCATTTCCCTTCCCTCTCCCCTCTCTCCCCAACTCCGGTGTCTGGGTCTTTATTTTAAGTTCTGTTTTTAATCACATATTAAATTCAGTCAATTCAACTATACTGAGATTTACTTTCGCTTGGACTTAAATTTTTACCCATATGAATTTATAGTTTTAAAAGTGGTAGAAGATTTGCTTCCAGTTCTTTCCAAGTGATTTTTTTTGCATGTCCTCTGTCAAGTCCACATTCATCCACATTTTTTCACAAAGGAGTGTTTCTTTCAGTATAAACCACCACTTTCCGTCCACTCAGACTTTATGTTTTTATATGGGCACAACATGTCATGTTATGTCCCTCATCTGTAGTGGACTGGGTCCCCTTCCCTCTGTTTTCATTGTCTGCTGCTCTATTTCATTGCTGCTGTGTCCCTTTCTTGCCTGTGCTCAGATCAGAATGGTAGCTCACATGATAATAGTCCTCTGCATGAACTGCCTTGCTTGTCCACTTCCTGCGATTGGAGTATGGTGTGTGGCTTGCAGGCAGTGAGCTGGCAAAAAATCCTAGAGGGGTTATGGTGGTGGAAGAAGGGGGTAATTAACAGAGGGACTAAGTGTGAGCTGGGGGTCCATTTCACAGAAAGTGTGAGAGAAATGACCAGTGAGAAACAATCCACTTTACAAAAGAAGCAGAGAACATTCCTGCAGGAAACAGTAACATCCTGATCACAGAATGCTTCATCCTGGCGGGCAGTAACATATCTTACTTCGCTCTAAAATGCAGGAAAATGCACCATTAACAACATTACCAATGATATTTTAAACATTTTCCTGTGGGGCATGCCCCCAGACCCCCTATCTTTGTGAAGATTTTGCACCCCCCTTCACTGACTGCGCACACCTCTGGTAATAAGGGACTACTTTGAAAAATTATTTAAATTATATGCTGGCTTTTTCTTGTGGTGCTACTTGCTCGTTAGGCTCTGCTCACTTCAGTCTTGTAATTACTGCCATCTGGGCTATTAACTTTCCAAGGTAGTCATCACAGCCCACATGCCCACAGATGATTGTGTTGCAAAAATCAATAGACACATACTAATAAGATTTCTGTGAGCACCATGATGATAAATTATTATATCACATTCACAAAACCTGTGCCAAAATGTGGCTTGTAAATGCTCTGCGTACGCTGATGATAACTTGCTCATACTTTGCAGTTCATTTTAGGATCTCTACAGTTTGGGTAATATGATTTGTCAATAAATGAGCTATTTATAGTAGCATATTTTGTGTTTCTGTGGTCTTCATCAGATTTTTGCTAAATGTTTATTGCCCATTTCATTAAGGTAGGGCCTAACTCTGCTTACATCCTTACTGGAATGCCAGTATGGGCTCCAAGCTTTCTGCTGTAATTGCAGTACATTTGACATGCCTGATAAAAATAGATTTGTATATAATCATAGCCAACCATTTTAACTAGTTGCATTTTTTAAACTATGCTGCTTAGTAGAAAACACTTCACCTGTTTAGTATGAAACGTTTCACTTAGTTGATGACGATAATAATCCAGTCTGGTGACAGTCCAGACTGCACTGGGTCTATTGAGCAAACTGTCATACCTATGGATGGGAAGAGGTGACAGAGCTCAGAATGTATAAGTCAATTTAAGGAGAGAGCAATGTTCCAAGACTAGTACTTGTGAAAAATATTGGCTCATCATATAATTCCCAGGATACCTTGGACTCAAACTATTCAGCAGCTCTTTTGACTAGCCTGGATATTTACCCCTCATCGGAGTTTACTGCTGGCATTATTTTGAGAAAAGTAACCTAAATGGGTGTTTGGTTTCACATGCAGTAGGTGCACAACACAGCATTTTCTCAGAATATGTCATGGTCCAGAGAGGAGGTGGTATTTAGTCTTCATTTCTTCAATTTCAATCTTTGGGTAAACGTCAAAAGTCCATTCCATGATTTTGAAACAGCTTTTCAGAAGCAGAGAAAGACCTAGCTGCTCCACTAACAAGTGAAAAACAAAGGTCACAGTTCCTATCACCACAAATCTAGAGCCCCTTTTCCACGGAGCCCTACTCATATCATAGCAGCTCCACAATGCTGGCTCCACTCCCTCTGTGCTGCTACCTCCTGGTTGTACACTGCAGAGGTGTACACCGATCTCTACGCTCTTTCAGTGGTTCTTCCGTTTTTCCACTGGCTGAGAACCCGAGGCTTCCGAGGTGGGGGGGAGGAGTTACTGTACATATTTGACACCCGAGTTCAGCAAAATATATGAACTAGTAGAAAGAAAGCTGAATTCGGGCAAGTAGTTAGTTTTCATGAACGAGGGCTAGAAAGAACTTTTAAAGTTTTTTCTAGCCCTCGTTTATGAAAACTACTTCCCCAAGTTCAGCTTTCTTTCTTCTATCTGTTCACCTATTTAGCAGAACTTGGGTATAATACTAGGCAACAAGCAAACTCCTGGCATCGATGTGGGTGCTGTGATCAGTTTACACAGCCCCACTAAGCGGCTCAAAATGGCAAACCCAGAAAAAAAGGGAACGCCAGGAAAGCAAGAGCTCGCCTTTGATGTAGTGTGGCTTGCTTATACACAACAACACAGATAATGTTCCAAGGAGAGGTCTAGTTTCTCCTGGATCTTCGCCAGGATGGGAAGGAGGGAGATAGGTCAGTAGTTACCAGGTTCAGAGGTGTTGCCACCCTTAGGGACCGGGATGACAGTAGCATGTTTCCATTCTGAGGGAACGGAGGCTAAGGAAAATGAGAGGTTATAGAGATCAGCCAGAGGTGCAGCTATGGCAGGAGCTTCCAGGTGTAGCATCTTGGCATCTAACCCTGTAGGGCTTTTGCCTTTGTTAGTATTTAAGGAGATCAAGGCTTCAAAGACTTCAGAGTGTGTTGTTTGACAGAAGGAGAAAGTAGGGGGAGGAGAGGAACGAGCTTGTGCGGTGGCAGCTGCAGCTTTGGGTTTTGGCTATAAAGGGCAGAGGGTGGACAGCAGGGCAGAGGTGCAGCTTGTGAAGTTGGAATTAAAAGCAGTTGCAGTGGCTAGTTGGTCAGTTGTGGTGGTTCCACCTACTTTTAGCGTAGGACAGGGGGTGCTGAGAGGGTGGAGGGAAGAGTGATCTGACCACTTTCCAGAAATTAGTTGGTTTACTTCAGTTAGCCTGGAAGAAAGCTTGGAAGTAACACATCTTTGCCTGCCTGATTTGCGTAGTGCAGGTGTTGCGCAGGGAATGGTAATTTGCCTGGTCAGCTGGGGATCTGGTGACCTTAAATGATTTCCAAGCCTGGTCTATTTCTCTGATGAGGGCCATGATGTCCACAGTGATCCAGGGCAAGTGAGCACCCCTCACCCGGGACCTTCAGAGTGGTGCAAGTGTATCCCAAGCTGCAAGGAACTTGAGTTTGAAATAGCTCAATGCTTCGTCATAGCCATTCCCCATTGCTATTCCCCAAACACTGAAACTGCAGCACAAGTAAATTCCAGTTCCACAGCTAAACTGATACACAAGTTATACTTCTGTAGGCTTGCTGTAGGTAGGTAATATGGCAACTGTTTCCACTACTCATGGACAATACATATATAATAATTTATGGGGTTACATATAACTACAGAAGGTATTTTTATACTCCCAGTGTTAGTTTTTTTGTTTTTTTTTTTTATCACGGTGACCCCTCACTAAAGCAGACACTAAATCTCAGGTAGTTCAGAAGGTAATTACAAACCAATGGCGATTTAAAACAACTGAATTTATACTGTCCCAGTATTTTGTTTTATAACATCATTTGTTTTCCAATGTTACGAAAGTATTTCAAAATCAAATGTCACAAACCATAATGGGCTCTGGAACCTGAGCAGGGTGGAGAGATTTGGTAGCAACGCATTCATTGTTGAATACGTGGGGTATGAGAGCAGTTTAGAAATGGAAGAAAATGAGAAAATGCTAGTAGACACTTTTTAAGATTCTAGAAATCCCATTATATACAGATTTACCATCATAACTGTGTATAACAGGATTTGTGGTGTCACACACACATGCATAACAGCAGTCTGCTGCTTTTTTAAATTTGGTTAGGACTACATTTAACAAGTTATTATATTTTGCATGTGAAAAACTGTATGCCATTACATTTATTATAACCATGGAGACTGTCCCATCGATCGCTGCTTTAAAATACACTTTAAGATAAAAGATAAGAAAGTAATGCAGCATAACAACAGATCATTATTGGACACTTGATACAAATTGTTTTAGATTACAGTATATACACTTTGAGGTTTTCTATTTTCCATTTTTACATATTTACTGTTTAAAACTCTTGGAACATCAAGCTCAATTACTGATAATCATCCCTTTGTCAGGAAACAGTTTAGGCTGTTAGTCATAGAGGCTCACAAGGAACTTAATCCATTTCCTGTGTGTTTGAGGAGACTTAAAAGTTCCACTGTTACAGCAATCTGGTTGATGCACTTAAAGGAATGCGATGCTTTTTTATGAGTTTATAAAGATACTGTTGTTTCTGTAGTAGGCTTGAAATTGTATTGTCATTCAGTTGGCAGCCTGCTGCGGAGGTAAGTGGAAGAACTGTGTCGGTCACCGTCAGTGGTGTACCTTTAATGGGAGGAGGCAAGAGGATGGCAGTAGTGGGATAAGATGGGGAAGGGAAAGTATTCCAAGGGAGATGGGGACAAAGAAACCAGGAAAAATTTAAGTATTCATTGTCTTGGTGTTAAGGAGTGGGGGGAACACTGGACTCCAAGGAAAATTAAAGTATTCAACAGCTCGGTGTTCAGAGGGTTGGGGAACCACTAGACACCAGTGTCGTGCTTTATATATAATGGCCTGTTGATCAGCTGGATAGGGGAGTCACTGAACACCAAGGAACAGGCTTTCAGCAGTCTAGGCAGGTACTGGGGAGGGGGGCCTGTAATGAGGCCCTAATGGGATACAGATGACCCCATAGTGCCTTGCTAGTGCTATGGGGTCGTAGACATGCACAGGTTTGACAATGGCAGATTGCTCCTGAGGAGCAATCATCATTTGTGGACCCTATCTGCTGGATTGCTCCTGCAAGCCCCACTGTACTCTGTTGGCCATATGCCTCCTATGGTAGTGAGGGACTGTGGTTTGTTGGTGCAATCAGAATAGTACCTGGAAGGCATTCTGGAACATGCATTTGGTGCTCACATTGTGCTTCAGCAAGTTCCAAATATATATATGTGGTTTCCTCCATGCACTAATGTGCTCATGGAGCAAACATTTAGTGGGTGCAATCCAGGAATTTCAAATACCCTAGCCTATACTGGGTTAATATCCCAATACTGACATTGAAGTGCAGCATTGGGGGGGGGGTGCTGCACTCCTGAGGTGTAGTCTTCAGATGAGACATTAAACTGAGGTCCATCGGCCTGTTCTGGTGGTAGTTCAGGAGGATGTTAAAGATCCCATGGAACTTCTATAAAAGAAAGAGTAGAATTTTCCCCGGTTTCCTGGACAAATTTCCCCCATTCACTTAAAAGACCACCGACAGCTTAATCTGGTTCAAGGTCAGTTGGCATTCTTCTGTATCCCCCTTCCCCAGGTCATGCCTGAAAATAGGCAGAATTTGTCTAGTGCACTTACCCGGTCAACAAAAACTAAATAAATAAATATGTTCTGAAATTTTTGACAAGGTAGACAAAGTTGAGATAGACCTTAAAAGGGAACAGTAAGCACAAAGGGTCCCACACTCAAATGTGGGGCTGGTCCCAATGTGCACTTTGTGTGCAAAAACATTCTGGCTTACTTCCTGTTTACTGTAGTATAGTAGATTGTATCAGTCTAATTTTGCTTGGTTGCAGGCTGACATTTTCTGTTACCACAAGTCCCAGAATCCCCTGCAGCTGACATCAGAACAACAGGCAGCAGTGGGAGATTCAATAGCCTGCACTACAATTTAGAGTTTTCATAATCTTCAGTCAGATGTTTTCCAGGACTGCTTTTCTCCAGGGGCTAAGTACAGGGGTATGCATATGTATTCATTCATGACATGTGCATATCCCAGGGATATGCATATGTATTTGTTCATGACATGTGCATATCCCAGGGATATGCATATGTATTCGTGCATGACATGTGCATATCCCAGGGATATGCATATGTATTCGTGCATGACATGTGCATATCCCAGGGATATGCATATGTATACGTGCATGACATGTGCCATATCGGGGATATGCATGTATCTGCAGATGACATGTGCATATCCCAGGATATGCATTATGTATTCTGCATGACATGTGCATATCCCAGGGATATGCATATGTATTCGTTCATCACATGTGCATATCCCAGGGGTATGCATATGTATTCGTTCATGCCCAGCTTCACAGTCTTACAGTTTCTGACCCTGATTCCGAATACTTGTAGCCCTCGGTTTTTATTTTTATGCACTTTCCCGATTTCAGTTTTCTATCTGCTGCTGAAAACTTACTTTAGCTGAACTCGGGCATGCTACTTAGAAATGAGCCATCTGTCTCTTCCACGCTGGTGAATACATTACCGGCTCATCATCCTGACCAGAGGGGTAAACAACCACTGGAGTTACTGGCTGTGTGGAAGAAATTTTGAACCGCAGCGACCATCGCAGCAGGACGGGAGTGCTCCAAGTTATGGAGTGCAGCATCAGTGTAAACAGGGCTATAAAGGGATGCAAGAAAAGAAGACATGACCAATTTTCTCTGGGGCTGACCTGGTATTTGACTTGAGACAATGACTGCAATGTACTGAGGAATCCAAACAAAATGAAGCATGTCTGAAACTTTTCATTTTCAGCCTATACTGGATCAGATGTAAAAGTCAGTTTAGAAGGGAATTTCTGTTCTGCTGAAGCCTTGTCAGTCTGCTCCTCATACGGATTTGCATACCCATGATGCTTTGCACTTTAAACTGTATGTGTGTGGGTTTGAGAGATGCAAAGAACCCCAACAACCTGAAGTACAACTGGGTGATTATATCTGTTATATGTCATTTTGACTGGCGATATACAAGTCCTTTTGTACTCTTATGGCTACTGCATATTATGGCAACATATCTGAAACTTGCACTTACTAACAGTCAAAGGGCTGTGTACCTGCACTAACGTGCATAAGGCATAAATTGAGGTATATTGGAATCTTTGCACAAACATATGCTGTTCAAAGAGGTTAACAATGTTCCTGCCAGCACACACCACAAGAAAGCCCTAACCTTGCCCCAAGCACAAAAGTGGTTCTTGGGTAGCCACACAAAACCACCCTACATAAGGTAATTTACACAGCTTAAACACCATAGCACATAAGTGCTCACCTACAGTATTCAAACATAAAATGCCAATGACCCCACTCAATCAGAGCTATTTACCATCTCACTATGGCCTTCATTAATAAACATTAACATAGTGGTTTGCTGTACATAGCTACTGCGGTCTGTGTATGTGCCCCATCTGTGTTTGTATTTTTCACCACGGTGTAAAAGTCCCCCACCCTTGCCTCCCACGTCAGTGTATTCCTGGCATCTGGTGGTCCCCTCTCCTGCTCCCAGTGCCCATATGTAACATATGTCATGTCCAGTTCTCTCCAGAGCACCCTACCCATCCCATACACTAGTCAGCACATACCCTCCGCTCACCTCCATGGCTGGTCACCATGTCAGCATAAAGGCAGGTATACTGATACAGTACATGCCGGATGTATTTCCAAAATCATGGAATTGCCATGACTTTAAAAAGAGACATCCTGCAAGTGCTGTATTGATATGCCTGCCTCAGTTTCAGTGCAGTATTTGTATGCCACAGTAGCAGATGAAAGTCTGCCATGGAGGTAAACAGAGAGTACTGCATGTGCCAGCCACTGTTACCAGGATGGAGATTTGGGGGACTGGGGGTCATCTGGACATGACGGATATTAAATATGGGCACTGAGAGTGGAAGCAGGGACCCCCATACATGAGTAAGAGCACTACTGCAGGATCAGGTGAGGGGGATGGATACCACTGGACACCAGAGAATTCATTACAAGGTGAATCAGGAGTGGGAGGGGGTCATAATGTCAGATAGGAAGCTGTCATTGGTAGACAGCAAGGGGAGCCACTGCTCCATTTGTTAAATGCTTTTTTTTGAAGTGGTAATTAGTGCTGCAGAAGCTGCTTATTACCACTTCCAAACAGCTATGCCTATGCCTCTGTCTCTCTTTTGCAAGCACTCCTGGTGTGATTTAATGCTTGTGCACAAACAACTTTGCTCCACACACACTGAGGCTTCCAATACAGCAAGTACAGCACTAGTTGTTAAACTGCCGTGCAAACCTCAGTTTGTGTGGCACAATCCCTGTTTGCAAAGCACAAAAGCTTTGAATAAACTGCCTTTAAACCTGCCACTTTCTTGATGAATCCAATTTACAATCAATCACCCCAAGGCACATTTGGTAAGGTTCTACATTCTTTCCTTTGTGGTGGGCACTAAAAAGAAGTGGGTAATCACTGGTGACAGTTTGGAGATCAATAGATGTATAAGGCTATTAACTTTAATCACTTCTTCATTGTTCATAGGCTGTTTCAAATTGATCAATGTGGTTTTATGACTATAGGTCAAGCTGTAAAATAAGCTATGTTATCTTCATTCTCCAAGGTCTTCTAGACACTGCATGTGCAGTCAACTATATATTATAATGACTGCACTGTTACAGTACCTAAAATGTCATTTCTAGATCTGAGGGTTACTAAAATGTTGCCTGTAATTCATTTTCCTTCTTTTAGATTTCAGTTCAGTTCCAATGGAAAAGCTATAGAGGAGTGAATGAATGTTATTACTTTGTGTTATCTGGGTATTACAATTATTAGTCTCATTGTTCAAGTTCAGGTTTATTGATATTTATTCAAGATAAGGATCACTAGGGATATCCCCCCCCCCACCCCGTTACAGGATTCTACCATTGAAGGCAGAAAAATCACAATACCGTAAGGATGAATGTCAACAGAAAGTTTATCACAGTAAACACAAAATTACATCCTTCTGCACAATTGAACTGGAGTGAAAGAAAACTGGAGGATCTGTGAGTAGGGGATAGATTGTCAGGATGGGTGATGAGCTGGCTGAAGGGCAGAATCCAGAGGATGGTGATGCCAGAAGGACTCTCAGGTTCTAGGGAAGTCACCAGTGGGATTCCATGGGGCTTGGTGTTTGGGACTCTCAGGTTCCTGGGAAGTCACCAGCGGGATCCTACGGGGCTCGGTGCATGGGCTGGTGTTGTTTGATGTCTTCATTAACCACACTGGAAAAGGCATAAGACAAGACTTGCCTGTTCATGGACAAAACCATGCTCTGTAGGAGGGTGGATGCAGCAGAAGGAGACAGGACCTAAAGAAAGATCTGGCCAAGCTCGAGAGGTGGTGCAAATATGGCCACTTGGGTTCAACGTGAAGAAGTGCAAGGCCATGCACATTGGAGTCAATAACCTGGGGATGTAGCACAGCCTGGGAGGGGTCCTGGTAACCAAATCTGAGGAATGGAAGGACCTGGGGGTAATACTCATGGTTCCATGTCAAAAGAGTGAAAAAAAAAACAGCACCGACCATATGAGTAAACACAAACGAGTGCACGCAAATACAGGGAATATCAAAAACCGTGACCATCAAAACAGCGACTTCAGTTTAAAAAAAACATGATGACAACTATCCCAAATCTTTTTCCACATTACATTTCATGAACACAAAAGAAGCCCTATACAGACTCCCAGAACACTGAAGGAGACACTGCTGAATTCTAACCCATGACAGCACACGAGACATAACTACAGAAACACCCTACATATCTAACACCCTACTCTATCCATTACACCATAGTGCAACCATGATCCCAATCCAGCCAACAACATTCATTCACTGTGCAAACAGGAAAACAACCGCTCAGTATCTAACACACTTATGTAATGCTACACTATATTTTCTGCGGGGGCTGCGAACCCCATTTACTATTAAAAACCATCTCTGAGACTGCACTAATTACTACTACAGGGTAAATACTGTCCCACAACAAGTCACCTTCACTGACATTACATTCACTATTAAGCACAACATACATGACTGAAATGACATACACTATTCTTACATTGCTCAAATTGAGTCACTCAAATGCATTTGCTCATTTGACACAATACCAGAGCCAAGAACCTGGGAATGGAGCACAGCCTGGGATGTTCCTAGTACCCATATGTGTCAGCTGAAGTGGTGGGTGCAAAAACATTCAGGGTATTCAAGCAGGGCTGGGACATAATGAAGGGAATAGTGGTTACTGGTGCTGACAGGAACGAGGAAGAGATTAGAGAGAGGACGGGGAGGGTTAGTGCCCTGGAGGGACAGTAGGTTCCAGGGATTATAGGGAACTTGGGCAGATTGGATGGACTGCTGTTCTTTTTCTGCCATCATTCTCTATATTTCTATTTAACAGAAAGGCCTGGGGGTGATACTCACTAGTAACCTAAAGCACTCTTCACAATTCAGGAAGGTGGCGGCAAGATCTCGGGTGCAGTCACATCTGGCGTATTGCGTGCAGTACTGGCTTCCCTACCTGAAGAAGGACATTAACCTGCTAGAAGCAATCCAGAAGAGGGCAACTAAGATGGTTAGAAGTTGACAGGACATATGAGAAGAGGCTGAAGGACCTGAACGTGCTGTATACTCCCGAAGGGGGGGACATGATTGCGACCTTTAAGAACAAGAAGGGCATAACAAGGTGGCAGTAAAACTATGAGGGGACATTGCCTTAAATTGGAAGGGGGGAATTCCAGGAGAGAGTTCAGGAGACATTTCTTTATGGAGAGGGTGGTTTCAGGGTGGAACAGACTCCCTGAGGAATTGGCCTCACTGGAGACAGTGGAAGGCCTAAAATGGAGACAGGACAGGGTAAACGAAAAGGTCAGGACCAAAAAACTGTGCAACGCAAGTGCATAACACAGGCATTTAGTGGAAATATTTCACCAAATTTTCAGCATAGGTATTTTGTGACCTCTGCTCATGAGGACTGTAACTATAATTTTCTTAATCTGTCCCAAACATTGATTTCCCACAGCAACCGTGCAATTCTGCGCCAGATGTGTAAATGCATATTTGGGGCATGATGTGAAAAATGAAACATAGAAACATAGAATTTGACGGCAGATAAGGACTGCTTGGCCCACCTAGTCTGCCCATTTTCCTACCTAACAGATAAGCTGCAGATCCTAGTTAGCCAACAGCTTACTTCCTCCTACTCCCCACTAGGACTGCCTTATGTCTGTCCCATGCATTCTTGAATTCCCCCACTGTTCTTGACTCCGTGACCTCCTCAGGGAGGCTGTTCCATGCATCCACAACCCTCTCTGTGAAAACAGCTGTACTGTCCATAAGGTCTGAAAAAATGCCAATGTTGAAAATCTGGAGTGAAAATACTACAAATTTGCAAAGTTACGAAGGTGCATGGAAACTGCACAATGCACGCTTGTAATGCAGTCATTTTATGGACACTTGTCACCAAATTTTCAACATAGGTATTTTAAGGACCTCTGCTGATGAACAGAGCCACTGTGAGTTTACATACGAACATACATAAGTCTGTCCGCGTGTGCAGCTAGCACCCTAGATTGCAGCTGCCCCAGCCTCCTTCCCCTCAGGTCCTCCCCTGCTTGTCCCAGCCCCTGTCCCCCTGACTCTTCCTCTTGCTTTATTCCATTCCTTCTTAAAGCTATTGACTGTCCTACATGTTACCACCCCCTCTGGCAGCGCATTCCAACTAGGCACCACCCTCTCAGAGAAGTAGTGCCTCCTCATTTTCCTCTTGAAACGTCCCCCCTTCCACCTTAGTCCATGCCCCCTCATCTTTCTTCCACTCCTTAGTTTAAACACCCCCTTGGTGCTAGGTCCATTTAGCCCCCTCAGGTATTTAAATGCTTCAATCATATCCCCCATCCCTTCTCTCCTCCAGTGTGTACATGTTCAGCTCCTTCAGCCTAACTTCATATTTCTTTCCTTTCATCCCCTTTAACATTTTTGTTGCCCTCCTTTGCACCCCCTCCAGTAACTTTATATCTCTCCTCGGGTATGGCCTCCAGTATTGCACATAGTACTCTAGGTGCAGTCTGACCAGTGATCTGTAGAGAGGTGGGATCACATCCCTGTGTCTGGATGAGAACCCCTTTGCGATGCACCCCAGCATCATGTTTGCCTTCGCTCGCTGCTGCTCTCCTGCACTGGGCCAAATTGTTCATGCTCCTGTTACCAACACCCCTAGGTCCTTCTCCTCCTCTGTGATCCCCAACCAATAGTCCCTCTTCTGGTTCTTAGCCCCGAAGTGCATCACCTAACACTTCTTTGCATTGAATCCTAACTGCCACTCCACTGACCATGTCTCTAGTTTGGTTAGGTCCCCCTGCAGTTTTTCCCATCCATCCTCTTTGTCCACCACTGCCCCCAATTTGGTATAATGTGCGAACAGACTAACCCTGCTCTCCACTCCATGTGCTATATCAGAGATAAAGAGCCCAAATAGCACCTGGCCCAGCACTGAGCCCTGCGGCACCCCGCTTGTCACTGCTCTGGGTGCCGAGAGCTCCCCCCCCACCACCACCCTCTGCACCCTTCCCTGTAACCAGGTCTCTATCGATTTAGTCAGCTTTTTTCCCACCCCCACTGCCATCAGCCCCCAGTCTCCCATGAGGCACTGTATCGAAGGCCTTACTAAAGTCCAAGTACAGGACATGTACTGCATGACCCCTGTCCAATTCCCTTGTCACCCAGTCATAATACTCTATTAGGTTGGTTTGACAAGACCTCCCTGAGATGAACCCATGTTGCTGCCCATCTTGCAGGCCATTACTCTCTAGAAATGCCACCCGCCTCTCCTTCAGTATCGCCTCCATAAGCTTACCCACTATGGACATGAGACTTACAGGCCGCTAATTTCCTGGCTCCTCCCTAGGCCCACTCTTGTGTATGGGCACCACATGGGCCACCCTCCAGCCCTGGGACACACACCCCATTTCTAGGGAGATGTTGAACAGATCTGCCAGTGGCTCAGCCAACAGCTCCATCTCCCTCATCACCCTGGGGTGGATGCCATCGGGACTTGGTGCCTTGTCCACCCTTGCTGCCCTCAGCCCCTATAGCACCCTACTACCTGTGATCACATTCTCCGTCACCTCCTCCCTCCCTTTCTGCACCCACTCAGCCCATTCTGGTAGTGGACCATCCCTCTCCTTAGTGAAAACGGAGCAGAAGTACTCATTTAGAATTTCCACTTGCTCCTCCCCCTTTTCCACCCAATCCCCTCCCCACTTTATCCTCACAATATGTTCCTTGCATTTCCTCTTTTCCTTGACATACCTGAAAAAGTCCTTTTCCCCTCCCTTTATGCCCTGTGAGGACCTTAATTGCCTGGAGGCCTTAGCTTTTTTCCCCCTCCTGGCAACCTCCCTTGACCAATTCCCGAAAGCTTCCTTATCCTCTCCCTTTCCTGTTCTCCTGTACTTTTGGTATGCAGCCACCTTTGCCCTCACCCCTTGCAGCACTGCCTTGTTCAGCCAGCATGGTTTCTTGGCTCTGCTCTTCTTACTCCTGACCCTGGTGCAGGCTACTGTGGCCTCTGTTAGCCCAGTCTTTATGACTCCCCACTTTTGTTCTGCTTCCATCCACGGCCTTAAATCCTAGAGTCTCCCTTGCAGTATTGCTCCCATCCTCCCAAAGTCCACCCTAATAAAGTCCACCACCTTAGTGCCTATGCCTCCTGTCTTCCTGCCCAGTGCAACAATGAGCCACACTGTTTGGTGGTTGCTACCTGCTAGTGGGTCCTCCACCCTTACCTCCCTCACCGCCTCCCCATTTGCCAGTACTAGGCCCAGAGTGCTACCAAGCCTTGTAGGCCCACTTACCAATTGTGCCAGAAGGCCATCCTGGAATGCATCAAGGAGCACCTGCTCCCTGGTACTACTAGTGGCCAGGGTGCTCCAGTCAACCTGTGGTAGGTTAAAATCCCCCACTACCACCACACTCCCCCTTCTACACACCCTCCTTATCTGCTCTGCCAACGCCCCATCCAGTTCCCCGGACTGGGCTGGTGGTCTGTACACCACTCCCAGCCTCAGTTTTCTGCCCTTGGAGTCCAGGAGCTGCACCCAAAGGGTCTCTGTCCTCTCCTCTTCTCCCTCATCCCTTATGCATTTAATCTCTTCTCTCACATAGAGTGCACCCCCCCTTCCAACCACCCGGTCCCTCCTGTATATCCTGTATTCCGGGATTGCCAAGTCCCAGTCATGGTACTCTGTGGACCAAGTCTCTGTCACTGCAGCAATGTCCACCTTCTCTTCTGAAAGGAGCACCTGAAGCTCTGCAATTTTGTTCCCCAGGCTTCTTGCATTGAGAAAGACCACCTTCCACCTGTACCCCTCCTTCTCCTCAGTCTTCTCCTCCTTGGCCTGTGATTCTCCTCCCAGCAGTCCGTACTTTCTCCTACTTATTCTTACCAGGTGGTGGTGCCTTCTGTATTACACTCAGACCACTCTGCCCGGCCCCCTCCCAGGGTTACTATGCCTCCGCTTTTACGTATATTTAGGGGGGTGAGCTCATGAGGCTCCCCTGTCCAGACCTTCCTACCAACCTCAGTCTTTTAGCCACCCCCTCAACACTACTTTAAATCCACCTTAGTACAGATATACCCTCTAATCCTGCCTTTAATACTCCCTTCCCCTTTCTGCTCAAGTGTAGCTTGTCCCCCATGTACAAGTCACTATTCCCCCCAGTCCCTACCCCAGTTAGTCACTAACCCATAATTTTTGGTGTGGCACCAATCCCCCAGCCACTCGTTGAACTCCTCAATCCTACCCTTCCTCCCCATGCTTGCACATGATACCCAGAGTACCTCTGAGAATGCCACCGACTCCACCATCCCCTCACACTGCCTGCCCAACTACTCGAACCTCACCCTCACTACTTCCACAGTCTCCCCGCGAAGTTGTTTGTACCTGTATGCAACACTAAATGGAGTTTCTCCCCCCCCCTTGCTGCACATTTGAGCAGTGCCTGCCCTGCCCCTCCAGCAGTCAACCTGGGGATAGCTTCAACACAAATACGACTGTGCCTTTCCCCCCTTTCCGCCCCATCTCACCCCCTTCAGTATAGAATCCCCTGGATGAGTACCCCCTGTCCCTTACCTCCTTTCCCTTCTAATGCCCCTTCCACCACCCCAGTATTCATTCTTTCCTGCCCCTTACCCCTGTCAGCTGCACCCTCAGTGACTTCCGTATCAGTACTCCCTTCTTCCACCTCACCCCTTTTCTCTGCCTTATTCCTCCCATCCCCCTTGAACCCCTTCCCAGCCTGATTACTTCCTACTGGGCTTCTCATGTTGACCTTCCCTCCTCCTCTGCTGATTTCCAACCCCCCCTCTCCTATCCCCACTGTTGTCAATTTACAGCCCCCATTCCCTTCTACCCCGATAGTGATGCCCCTTCCATCCTTCCCCTTCCCGTAGCCTTCTCTCCTCCGGTCACCACCCCTCCTTCCTTACTAGCCCCCTTCTACTCTTCTGTCCTCGCTATCTCTTCCCTACCTGTTGCCATCCCTCTCATGCCCCGCTTGTCCTCCCCACCTTCAGTATGTTCCAGCTCCCCCGTCTCTCCCATAGCAGAGGCTTGAATCTATTCCTAGTTGATAGCCCTCCTACATCTCTTCCCCCTATTAGTTCCCCCCTCCTACTTGTTCCCCTCCATGCCACCCCTGGTCCCAACCCTGGTCCCTCCAGACCCACAGCCATCTGCTCTCTCCCCTGGTACTCCTCATGGTCTCTTCCTCCCCCATCAGGAGGCCCCCCCCTTTGCCTTGGGCACCCACTCCCTTCTTCTCTGTTTTCTGCTGGTGCCTCTGATACTGGGGTCGGTTTCAGTCCCTAGTTGTTCTTCCCCCGTCCCCCCTTGCCATCCCCTATTTCTCCCCTGCCTGGATGCCTACCATACTCATCTGCCCTGCCATTTAGACTCCTCCCTAACCTCCACAGTTCCTCCCTCAAACTAGCCAGTCATCTACAGACCATACACCCCCCATCCTCCAAGCCCAGTCCAGGATCATGGTGGACCCACACCCAGTACACCCTATCACTCTTCCAAAGATGCCCACCCTATTGACATGTGGCACCTGCCCCATTTTGGCCCCCATCTCATGTTATGGGCTCTTACTCCCAGTTTCTGTACCCTACTAGAACTGTTAGGCCCCTATTTACTCAAATTCCTAATCCCCCCACACTAGTCCTCCTACTGCCCCCTTGCCAACCAGGTTCATTCAGTCTCAAATCTCATCTGTTAGATACTGTATTACTGTAGCAATCCTAAAGCCTTTTTCACCCCTCAGCTACCATGCTTTTTGTTCTCAGCTCTCATATAGTTTAACTTAGCCCAGTTAGAAATCCTATTGCACTCCAAGTATTACTCAGCTCTGTCAGAGAAATAAACAGAACAAATAAAAATGTTTTATTACAGCAATCCTAACAGTATAGCTCAGTGCTTAGCTCAGTTAGAGAAAGAAACATAACAACTAAATCTGTATTATTATTACAGCAATCCTAAAATTATCCAGTCATTGCTTTATCTCCACCCCAAAGACCCTGCTGTAATATAGGACCACAGAGGACCCTGGACAGGAGGGTGGGCAACTCTAAAGTCCTGGCAGAGCTCCCGCTGAGCTTGCTCACTCCCTCTCTCTCACTCACTCGTTCTATTTCTCCCAGTGCTGCAGACTGCCCTTTTGTACTGGGCTTCTGCCTGTGTTGGCGCCTTTTTCTGCCCACAAAGAAATCCGCAACAGTCCCGACAGAGCTCCGTTGAGCTCACTCACTCCCCCTCTCTCACTGTTCGCTCTGTTTCTCCCAGCACTGCAGGCTGCCCTTTTGTACTGGGCTCCTGCCTGCATTGGTGCCTTTTTCTGCCCACAAAGAAATCTTCAGCAGTCCTGACAGAGCTCCGTTGAGCTCACTCACTCCCTCCCCCTCCCTCACTCACTCATTCTGTTACTCCCGGCACTGCAGCCTGCCCTTTTGTACTGGGCTCCCACCTGCATTGGCACCCTTCATTGCCCACAAAGAAATCCGCAGCAGTCCCGACAGAGCTCTGTTGAGATCGCTCACTCCCCCCCCCCCACTCGCTCGTTCTGTTTCTCCCAGTGCTGCAGGCTGCCCTTTTGTACTGGGCCCCTGCCTGCGTTGGTGCCTTTTTCTGCCCACAAAGAAATCCGCAGCAGTCCTGACAGAGCTCTGTTGAGCTCACTCACTCCCCCTCTCTCACTCGCTCATTCTGTTTCTCCTGGCACTGCAGCCTGCATTAGCACCTTTTTCTGCCCACAAAGAAGTTCACAGCAGTCCTGACAGAGCTCTGTTGAGCTTGCTCACTCCTCCTCCCTCACTCGCTCATTCTGTTTCTCCCGGCGCTGCAGGCTGCCCTTTTGTACTAGACTCCTGCCTGCATTGGCACCTTTTTCTGCCCACAAAGAAATCTGCAGCAGTCCTGACAGAGCTCCGTTGAGATTGCTCACTCCCCCTCTCTCACTCGCTCAATCTTAATCTGTCCCAAACACTGATTTCCCACAGTGACTGTGCTATTCTACGCCGGAAGTACGAAAACACATTTCGGCCAGAATGTGAAAAATGTCAGCTGTACTGTTTATAAGGAGGTGTGAAAAAATGCCAGTGTTGAAAATCTGGAGTGAAAATATTACAAATTTGCGAAGTTACAAGGGTGCATTGAAACTGCGTAACTCACACTTGTAACACAGTCATTTTATGGATTTTCATCACCAGATTTTCAACATAGGCATTTTAGGACCTCTGCTCATGAACAGTGTCACTGTCATTTTCTTACTCTGTCCCAAAAACTATTTTCCCATAGCCACCGTGCTATTCTGTGCCAGAAATGCGAAAACACATTTTGGCTAGGATGCGTAAAATGACAGCTATACTATTTATAAGGGGGTGTGGAAAAATGGCAATGTTGAAAATCTGGAGTGAAAATAATACACATTCGTGAAGTTACGAGAGTGCATGGAAACTGCACAATGCACGCTCGTAAAACAGCTATTTTTGGGATTTTTTTCACCAAATTTGCAACATAGGCTTTTTGAGAACCCATCTCATGAACACTGGCACTGTCATTTTGTTAATCAGTCCCAAAAGGTGAGTCTGTGCCGTGATTGCAAAATCACCTTTCAGGACCGAATAACGTACAGTAATGACAGTGACTGAACTCATGAGGAGGGATTCCAATAACCCCATGTTGAAAATTTGGTGCCAAAATTCCCAAAAATGCCCGAGATATGCACCAAAGTTGAAAAAAAACCCTATTTATGCCATTATACAGCTTACCGGCATTTCTTCAGTTCACGGTCGGCTTTGAAGAGTGCAGAGGTGTTCCCAGTCCACCGAAAGATCATCGTGGTGGGCTCCGGAGGTAAGTATGGGGTGAGGAGGGTGTGGGGAGGCAGAGTGCACAGAAGGTGGGTGCGGGTTTGGAGAGGGGGCAAGAGAGACCGAGAGGGACCGTTTTCTTGTTCTGCCGGAAAAAAATAAAAGAAACAATGAGGGTCAGTTTTCTTCTTTTGCAGGTGTTGTTTGGTATACTGGGGTGGGCTCCCAGTGTACCACCTGCATTTGTGAGGAGGGGGAACAAAGCCAATGGGGACTGGGCCCCCCATCAGCACAGAAATGATTGGGGGGTGCATGATGCCAAAGGGGATTCAGCACCCCCTCAGCAACTGGAAGTGGGAAGGGGGGACTGAAGCCAATGGGGACTGGGCCCCCCATAAGCACAGAAATGGATGGGGGGTGCAAGATGCTGATGGGGATTGGGCTCCCCTATCAGCAAATTAAACTGGGAAGGGGGACCTGAAGCCAATGGGGATTGGGCCCCCCATTGGCAAAGAAAGACAGTTTTGGGGAGGTGCATGATGCTGAGGGGGATTAGGCACCCCCTTGGCACAACAAATGGGGTGGCATTATGCTGACGGAGTGGGCTCTCTGTCGGCAAATGTTACAGTAGGCAAGGTACCACCCTGTAATGATGCATCGCTCCCTCATTGCAGCAGAATGGCTGATGTGGCAATGACAAGGCAGCCCCTCATTGCAGCGATGAAATCATTTCAACTTGGTGGCACTTTTGGAAACCAATGTCATCAGCACAGTGTGCCTGCATTGGTCCACCAGTGCCAAGCCCCCAAATGCAGTGCTGCCGTTATCTGCCACAGTGCCGCACCGCCACAACCCACTTCTCTCCTAAGCTGCTGCATAATGTTTCTTGCATATGCATGCAAGCAAACATAAAAATGTATCCACCCTATCACATGTAACGCCCCTACAAATGGGGGTTCCCAAAAGTCTTCCAAGAGCTTGCCGATTGCTCACAGTCTGGTTGGTGTTCTGCGATAAAGCCATTTTAAATGGTGTCGCAGTGAGCACTTTTAAAGCCTCCACATACTGTCTGTAGGGCTGCCTGCCCACAGTGGTAATTAGTTTTTATGGGGGAACTGTGTGTTCCCATGCCCGAGTCCCACCCAGGCTGCTGCCTAAGCGCTCTGTTTCTGCCGTCGCTAAGTGCGCAGAGGGAGCTCTTCTGAAAGATGTAACAAGTTGCTGGAAATTATGCAGAGTAATAGTGTGGGTATAGTTTGTCTAACCTGCCTTTCTTGCAGCATGGACTGTTTCTGTTTGCTCCACCATTTTGGTCCCAAACTGCCGAATTGGACCAATCAGGTGTAAGGACTCTAAAATGGAGCCTGCCAAAGTGGATCTGTGTGGTACCAGCCTCTGGGAAATGTAGTTTTGGGCTACTGGCACCTTTTTACACCAACAGGGGGAGTGTGTTGTGACTGACAGCAGAACCAGCCAATCAGACTTTTTTGGATCTAAGGGAAATCCCCAAACTGTCTGCTGGCAAGCCACAGTCAAGTTGGAAGCTGAGAGAGAAGGAGTTCTGAGTGTTCGAGTGGCCACTGCAGCATAGCTCGAGCGGGAGAACCATGGAAGGCCTGACTCCTGGCCTACTTGCTTGATTTCTGCCCTGAGAGGGAGAAGAGAACTTTTTCGGACTGAATCCGAATTTGTAGAGAATGAAGCAAGCTGCTGATTTATAACCAGGCTCACCCTGTAGAACATCGAAGATTTTGCTGAACGCGATCGGCCTCTCAGGAACTTTAGCTACTGTAGTGCTCCCGAGTTTAGCAGTGATTTTGCAATTGGGACCCAGGAGTCGTTTGCCTGGTACAGTAAACTTTCTTTACATATGAATGTGCTGTGTGCTGGAAGGGGATTGTGATCGGATCCCCCCCTTGCTGTAAACTGTGTGCTAATTGCAGGAAGCTGTTGCCAGCTGCATCCTGCTGATTCTGCTTGCTTTCACCTGCTGTTGGGCCCTGCCACAAGGGTCTTGTCTTGCTACCCTGCTCCTTCTGGCAATCCAGAACACCCCTCCTGTGTTCAGCCTGGGTACTGTGAGTAATTTTCAGGGTAGCTCCCTGCAACTTTTCTCAAATCAAAGTGTGTCATCTGATTGTCTTGTGCTTTTCTTTCCACGAACTGAGCCCTCCAGCTTCAGATTACAAATTGTGTGTGTGCATGTTATTTTTCTATCACAGGGCCCCAACCAGCTGCATCATTGGCCTACCCTGGGCATCAGTCCTGGCTAGCTTTTTCCCCCATCCTGTGTATCCAGAGTGTGTGACTGAGTTGGACTCTAACTGCATGAACAGTAGTGTGATTATTAATGTGTTCAAGCTAATTAACCTGATATTCCCCCTCCTTGTTACAGACCCCTGAATAAATCAGATCTGTTTTTTCTGCAATTTATATTGACTGTGGTGTCAGTTTATGTTGAAGGTATTGCATTGTTGCTTTTGTACTGTATCACCTTATTTTACAGGGGGTCCCCAGAGTCAAGCTGAAGGAACCAGCCCTGGGGGTAAGTGCCAAATATGTGTATGTACAAAGCATATCTGGGGTGTTGGGAAGGTGCATATTGTGTATTGTGCGGGCCACTAGTGGGAAAATAGGGAGGTCACAGAGTCCCAGAGGGCTGTGGCCTGGTTAGCTTGACCAAAACCAACCCTGACCTTTGGGTGGAGGCACCCATTTACGAACTCAGGCCCCTTAACTTGTTGGTAGCCAAGCAGGCAGGGGTAGTAGCCCAAGGGATAGCACCACCTAGGGGTTACACACATAACAGTGATCTGGATAATAGGTCATTTGGGCGAAATATTCCCAGATATTCAGGATAATTTACAGGATTAGGATAATTGCCCATTTACCTCATTATCCATGCCAGCCAAAATAAATCCAAGCCTAGGACAGGCTGTCAGTGAAGTGTCAGTGTTGCTCCTTGCGATGCCAGGGACCCCGGTTAGGGAGTGAGCCAAGAATACAGGTAGATTGACAAGGGGAGAAGGTTTAAGCATCGCAGAGAGCACGTGCCTCCTCTGGGAGGGTGGCCATCCAATCCTTGCTGTGCTTTTGCCACTTGGAGGGGTCCACAGGTGGAGCAAGCAAAATGGGGATAACAGAAAGAAGCATAGATGCCTGTTGTTCTGTGCATGCCTATTTTATGTTTGCAGAGCACATATAGGCTAGCATCTCAGAGGGAGGGAACTTGGTGGTCTAAAACATACAGGTTAGCATCACAGGGGGAAGGGACTTACTGGGTTTAGTAGGCAATCAAAGTATCCACAATAATCATTCTGTTTATATTTAAATAAACAACATTTTCATTGATTGAAAATACCCAGCTACAACAGGATGAGATGCTGTGGTACACACAGGTGCATGTCGACTCTCCGACCAGCATGACTAGTCTGCCTGCTACAGAATTTGGTCTCTAGAAGGCGATGACATTACCGAATGCCCCACTGTGTCGAATAATCCATGGGGGACAGGAATATGAGCCTCTGGCTTACAAAACTGACTTTGAGGCTTGGTGGTGGCCATAATGCAGATGTTAAGTTGGTGACTGAAGGGGAAAAATAGTAATTCAATAAAACAGACATACAATTGCCAATATCTTGTGTATCCAAGCATCACTGTAATGTATTATAAACCCCACATACAGATAATGAACTTCAAATAAAAAACAATTAGCTAAAAAATGTGACCCAAAGTTTATATACCCTGGATAAGGTTAACACTGGTCAACCAAGGTATCCACCAGAACATGTACGGAATAATTAGAACCCCTATATGAACAACTCTTCTAAAATGCTACTGTGTGTCCAAAACATGTTCTATAGCTGAGAGGTATGAGGCTGCGCTTGAAGGTGCATGATTACACCATTTAGCTCACAAAACATGTGATTAGAGTACCCACAAACAAGGCACAGGTTAGGAATTGTACTCAGAGACTACTTGGCATGCAAAGCTCTGAATACTAAGTTAGAGTAGATGAAAAATATATCACCAACATGTCTACAACTTAAATAAACAACATTTTTATTTATTGATTGAAAACACCCAGCTACAACAGGATGACATGCCATGGTATATTCAGGCTCATGCTGACTCTCTGACCAACATAACTAGTCTGCCTGACCCGAATTTGATCTCCAGACAGGGACGACACCCCTGAAGGCCCCACTATGGTGGATAATCCATGAGGGACAGGAAGGTTTGCTTCTGGTGTACAGAACTGACACTGAGGCTTGGGAGTGGCCACAGGGCAGATGGTAGGTTGGTGGTTGGAGGAGAAAAAATAGTAGCTTAAAGAGACAGACATAAAATTACCAATATCCTGTGTATCCAAGCATCTCTGTAACTTATTATGATGAACCCCATATACAGATAATGAACCCCAAATAAAGAACAATTTGCCAGAAAATATGATCCAAAGTTTCCGTACCCTGGATACGGTTAACCACTGGTCAACCAAGGTATCCACCAGAGCATGCATGGAATAATTAGGACCCCTATATGAGTAACTCATCTGAAACACTACTGTGTGTCCAAAACACATTCTGTAGCCAAGAGGTATGTGAGGCTGCGCCTAAAGGTGCATGATTACACCATTTAGCTCACACAACTTGTGATTACAGTACCTACAAGTTGAGTACAGGTTGAGAATTGCACTCAGAGACTACTTGGCATGCAACGTTCAGAATGGTTAGTTATGGTAGGTGAAATATATATCACCAGTACGTCTACAGTTGTGGTCACTTTACCTGATCTTCTCTCTGAGAAAGTGCATGCTGTTACCAATACACTCCATCCTTTCTGGCTGGCACTATTAAATGACGTGCAGCACATCATTAATGCCAGCTAGGAAAGATGGAGCGCAACAGTAACAGTGTGCACTCTCTCAGAGAGAGAGGATCAGGTACAAGATTATGAAGTGTGCTGCTTCTCATGGAAATGGCAAGATATGTGCCAATCGGGTCTTCTGGAAAAGTATTAACCGGAGTGTGGAGTGCACAGCGGAATGCATGATAGTGGGTAGGTGAATGAGCAGGCTGATTGCTGGGTGGGGGGGTCAAATCAGGAAAACTTGACACAGCAGGACAGAGTCCCCAGTATAACAGTTGAATACCATACTTAAAACCTAAGAAAGCAACAACTTTGGCACTGGACCAGACCGGCATTTTAACATAGCCACTAGACCACCAGTTATCTGAAACTTTTTACTGTACTCCTGTTTGCATAGAAAAGTCATAAGAGTACGACTCAATTTCAGCATGTGTAAATAAAGAAAATCAACAAAACCATAGCCTAACATGTGCATTGATCAAACTAATGCACATGTTAAGTCATGGTTTTAGTCATTTTTGTGAGACAGCACTAAGAAGTAAAATAAAATGAGATAGTTGGCACTACAGACAGCAACATACCTGTCTGCATAACGCTATGATATCACACATCCACTTCAGTGGCCATTTTAGGGAGCAGACAGAGAGGGAATTTTGAAATGGGAAGGCTGATGTTTACATTTCTCAAATGCTACAAAACTGCATTTATGTTAATTACATAATTGTGGTTTTAGCAACAATGTAAACAGCAGCCTATCCTTTACCTTTCTATGAAGCCAGATTTTTGAATAGCTTATTGTAAAAATAGGGGGTTTAGTTGTCCTTTAAATGTATTGCCCCTGGTAGAGAACGGGTTAAACCTCATCTTTGAGTTAAGGCAATTCTATCTTTGCCTCCATATACTGTAGCTCACTTGGTAAAGTACTTTTCTCCTCTCTGTTTACCAGGTCTCTGTAAAGGGTTTCCTATGATAGAGTCCTGAATTTGAACATGATGTATTAATCCTGTTTATTAATATTGTATAATTACTTGCACTTTATGTTGGCTCTTGTATAAGTTTTTTTCTATTATTATTACTTTTTATTTAATATTACATATTATTATATTGTAGAATTTGAACTTGATGTATTAATCCTGTTTATTACTATTGCATAATTACTTGCACTTGTGTTGGTTCTCATATATTTGTTCTCTATTTTTTTTTACTTTTCTATTTATTATTACATATTGTTGTATTGCATTGTATTTAAATTTATTTGTAACTGTGAGTAGAGCACCAGCTCTATTGGATATTCCCTTTCTGAGTTTTAAGAATACAATTATTTACTACTACTACTTACTAATTATAAACCTCATGGAATGTTGGGTGAAGAACTGTTTTGATTGGTTCCATAGCTGTCTTTATCCCACAAGTAATGAGCCAATAATGTAAACTAAATGCAGTGAGTGCTTCCCTCTATGAGGATGAGTATTTAGGGTGGCCAGCTCTACAACTGGCTTTAAATTGAAATATTATGATTATTTTATTATTTTTATTTAAAGGTTAAGAATCCTACTGTATGTTCAATCACAATAATTGGTACAAAATGGTTACCAAAACTACTTTATATCAGTCACGCTTTGCAACTCCATTGTACTATGTGTAAGTAAGTAAGTAAAATTTTATTTGTAAGTGCTTTTCAAAACCAAAGCGCTGTACAATAACAACATTTAAAATGACAGACATAATATTAACAATAAAATCATCTGGGAATCCTTTGAGCTTCTCAGTTCATAGAGTTTGCCCACCCGCACCTCAAGGGCTAACATTTGAGAGTTCTTGATGTCATGTGCTTTGGTTTATGTGCAGGGGAGGGGCCTGGTGTGCTTCATTTCTACCATTCATGGGAGCTTCAGTTCTAGTGGGAGTTTGTAGGAAAGCCACCTGCGCCAGAGCTACAAGGAGGTTCTCCTCCTCCCATTTCTGTCATGCTGCCCATAAGTCATTCATTTAATTGAAGTGGCATATGCCATTGTTCATCCATTGATCTAGTGTGTACCTTATAGGATTGAATCACCTGCCGGAACTCTGACCAACTTGGACCTTTGTATGCTCGGAGTCTATAATGCCATCAGGACTGCCTGATCATGTAAGAATGATATTTGCTGCTTACTCCTGCTGTTATTAATCAGTGTAGATGTAAGGTAACACTTTTATGAATGACAGCATAATGATAACATTCTCCCTAGGTTTGCTAATCATGTTGGCATATTAAAATGGAAAGACTAGGGACCCAATACCTTGCTGTTGGTGACAAGACTAATCATGGGTTCAGAATCAGATTAATGATGAGACCAAGAATCCCCTTTTCAAATAATGGAATGGAGACAGAAAGTGAGTAAGAAAACGCAACAACTTTGAATGACTGGCAAGTTCTTTTGAGTAGCATTTTGAAGAGATGCACTGGTGCTTTTTGATTCTGATGTTGGTCATACACCAACAGCACTCCTACACATTTTTAGAAAACTGTATAAGAAAAGTGATTACATTTCAGTAAAATTAGCCAGGGTTGGCCTTGCTATGATGTTAATGATTCATTGATCAGGAGAAGCACGGCCTCCTCCTGTTTTGCAAACTCCCCACTGGCCACTTGCAAGCAACTTATAGGCCAGCATTCATTTAAAAAGAATGAAGCCTGAAAGTGGTTTCCACACAAGACAAATATAGAAAGCTCTGAGTACTCAGCGCATACTGGCATGTTAAACTGGAAAAAGCAGGGACCTGACCTGTGAATGGGGTCACCTTACCATGAGTGATCAAACTGATCATGGTTCAGTTGAATCACGAGACCAAAACTCCTCTTTTAAAATGATTGAATGAAGATAGAAAGTGAGTAAGAAAATGGAATAACTTTAAATTTTATTTATTTAGTTTTTGATGACTGGGTAAGTTTACTAGACAAACACTTCCTATTTTCAGGCATGACCTGGGAGGTTACAGAACAGTGGAACAATTAGACACTAGTAAATAATGTAGTATATAGAAACATTACTTTTTGAGCAATACAGGTCAGGAGGAAGTAGGTACAAAACTTGATACTTTGAGCTTAGACAGAGAGAATAAGATCAGAATCCTACAGTGCAGGAGAAAGTGAGTGTAAATTGCCCAATCAGTAGAAGATTGGGGGAGGGCACTTAAATAGGAAGGAGTTCAAAAACATTTGGGGTGGGAAAGACAGCAATGAGCTGTCAATTGAGAGAAATTGGAAGTTTGTAGGCTCTTTTGAGCAGCCTTGGGGAGTACACTGGTTCTTTTTCATGCAGTCCATCCAGCACTTTCCCCAAGGTTAGTGCCACTTTAATTACTCTTCTTGTTAAGAGGCTATGTCACAGCTTTACTTGAATGGACTGCTAGCTAGCGGCTGTGACTATTTCAGATTAAAGTTTTGTAATTTGGAATCTCTGCATAAGTACTTTATGAAACATGTTTTGAGTCTAGATGTGACATTTCTTCTTAATTTTGCAGTCCTTGCAGGAAAATGTAAAAAATAATCTTCCTCTAGCATTTGTTAATCTTGCACTGTATTCATACTGTAGGTGCCAAAACCTACAGGATAATGAATGTCCTCACACAACCTTGGGGGGGGGGGAGAGAATGTGAACAACATTTAAATTCCTGGCTACAGAATGTCCTGCTAGGGTCTGTGGTGATACTGAATACTGGATCTTGGGATTTACAGGTGAGTTCTTTAACCACTAAAAAACACTGCCTTCCTTTGCATGTTTTTTTAATGAATACATGATACAATACTATTTTGTAGGAGTGAAACATTTTTGACAACTACTACTGTATCTTTGGCTTCAACATCCATCATCTGGTACATAACAAGCGAGTCTTGGACCACTAAGAGCTGAGCAGTGTTTTGTGGTTCTCATAGTTTTGCTAGTGTCAAAGAGCCCTGCACAATAGGCAGGTGATCCAAGAATAAAAGCATGATAAATAAAATCAATTATCTTGCGTTTTGAGGCTAGGCTCCATATTTTGAACTGTAAGTAGGTCATTTCTACCTAGAGAGAGCAAGTTCTTTCCAAGCTCTATATTCCCTGTGGATTCTCATATATTTCCAGGCTACCTGTAGTGGTAACTTTGATGTTTTCGAAATAACTGCTTGGCCCTGACCTCTGTTCTCTTTTAAAAAGCCATTTAAGGAGACCAACAGGGGAGTAACTTCAATAAACAGATCCAATTAGAATGCCCTTGCTCTCCAGTTGTAATAGTGAAATTAAATTTGTGTTACATTGGAGACCTGTAATAAATATTGATAGATATTCGATCAAAGAAATGAAAGAAAAAAATCAGTTAAATTAGTGCCTGCAGATTAACAATTTTAATAGCAACTACTCAACAGTGGATAAATGCAACCATAAGAGACTTTCCATTTTAGTTTCTATTAGGATTTCTAAGAGCGTTGTGAAAAGTAGGATGATTTCATCAGAATTCGTTTCCAGAGAACCCTGATTCATGTCATTAAGAATACTAAATTGCAATTAAATGATTAAGGAAACTAACCTCAGACATTTGATAGCAATACAGATAAGGCAAATGTAGCTTTACATGACATTTGATGTGCTATTATTCCCAGTTCTTATGGGAGACATAATTGCAGGGCAGTTTAAAATTAATGATTACATAGTTCTGATTTAAATATTTAAACTTTAAGTGGCTTTAAGTAAAGTAAAATAACTCATATATATCTTTTTTCAAAAGAGTAGGGGTTACTGTCTTTTCCATTAAAGAGCTGCTGATGTCTTTGGGGAAAATGTTGAAAAAGATAATATTTAGACATATTGTATGTCAGCTTGTATGTCATATATCCCTTATAGATTTCTCCTCCCCATTACTTATTACTGAGGAAACGTGCACAAGCACGGGGTCCTCTTCCCTCAGAGTTCATCTGCCCCAGCAGTTCATTCACTACTTTGAGTCATAATCCTCTCTTGTTACATCATAATGTTTTGCCAAGGGAATGACTGTGGTGTCACAAGAAGATGATTATGACATCAGGTGGGGAAAAGGGAATGGGAGCTGATGAACTCTCCAGGAACACAGATCCTGTTATCATGTAAATAACCACAGTAGTAAAAGAAGGGGGGAGGAGAAATGCAGAACATATGTGAAATATAAGCTGAATTATGTCTAAAGCTTATATTTTTCAAAGTTCTTTTGGAGACATTGGTGGATCTTTAAAACAAATTGCAGTAAAACATGCACTTGACACAGAGACAGGGTGGTATAGTGGTTGGAGTATGGGCTTGGTAGCTCAGAGACCCAGGTTCATGTCTCACTAGAGCCACTTACTCACTGCGTGACCCTGAGTAGGATACATAACCTCTCATTGCTTCAGTCCACCCAGCATTAGAAAAATGGACTGTGTGCAGTTCCTGCAGTAAAAGAATCTGAGATATTGATGTGGAGAGCATTTGGGAAAATATTATATATGAAAGGCATGATATAAAACCCAACTTCATAAATGCATTGTGTCAGTGTACAGCTGTGCATGGCTTCAGAGAGCTTATGTATAATTATACAAAATTATACTAGAAAGAGCCTTCTTAGCCAATCAGAATGCAGAGTTACTGTCCAGTTATTCTGCAATAACTGGACAGTGGACTGAGTAATGGGACAGTGGCTCAACATTCTGAAGAAGAACACTAATGGGACAGTGGTTCTGCATTCTGGTTGGCTGCTGCGTGTGTACTTAACCAATCAGACAGCAAGCCTAGTTTGTCTTCCCACTTCAACATGCAGCAGCCAATGAGAGATGTCTAGCAAATCTACAGTGCTTCTACGAGAAACAGTTCCTGCTTTCTCACAGATGTGTGTAGCGCTACAAACAGATTTGGCAGTTTTCATTTTTTTTTTTCATTTTTCCAGTATATCAGCAATAACACCAACAGTGGTCTGGGTTTCCTCAGTAATAAACATATCCGGGGGTTTAATAAACACATTGGCCTTTGGCCTCAATGGTCTGACTATTACTCTGAAAACTCAGATCACTATACATATTGTTTGCAGCCGTATTGGTCTATGTACAAACAGGTGAGCAACATAGGTGATTTGATACCTTTCATTGGGCAGACAGGAAGTGCTTAGCACACTACACAAGCTTTCATATAAACATAAATGTTTATGTACAAAAAAAGACTCATGGGCTAGCCAGTCTGGCTGCTGCCTACATAGGCCCTCACCAGCATAGCACTACCAGACCTTAAGTGGATCAATCATCCCTCAGTTCCACTTAGACCAACCTCCTGCCCCCATGAGCCCTGACTCCTCTTCCATCAGCTTCACTAGCACCATGTGTCTACTCCACCCTCTGTGGAAACTTGCAAACATCTTAACACTGACCGGCTCCTGCAGCCGATTATTCCACTCTTCCACCACCCTCTCTATAAAGAAGTGTTTCTTCACAGCCCTCCTAAATGTCTCCCTTACCAGCCTATAGTTGTTGCCCATTGTGATGACCCGTCACAAAGCTTAAATGGTTGCCAGATGTCAACCCTGCCTATACCCTTCAGGGAAGTGAAGGTTTCAATAATGTCCCTTCCCTTCCTGGATTCTAGTGAGTACATATTGAGATCAGACAGTTTTTCATCATAAATCCTCCCCTGCTGATGATGAATCATTTTAGTCATTCCCCTTTGAATCAACTCTAGACAACCCTTGTCCTTTTTTAGATGAGGGTTTCAGAACAACAAACATTACTCCAGGTGGGGAATAGCTGAGGACCTATACAGGAGTGGGATCACTTCCTTCCATCTGCTTGAGAAGGCCCTTCCTATGCAGCCCATCATCCTGCTTGTTTTCCTATATATCTCATAATATTGGGCAGAAGTCTTTTTACACAGGCTTGCTGCATAAACATATACACATGTATAAATGCAATTCCTATATATATAAATGTATTTACATACATACCAATTAAACTGTGGTAATGAATAAGGCACAATAACAAATGTCGATTTTATATTTACAGGGTATGCATATGCAACTGAACAAAAACTGCAGTTGTTAGTTAAGAATTGCAATAGGTCAGAAAACCAAGGTTTATATTGAGTGTATTATTTTAGTGGCCAGAAGATTAATAATCAGTGGTGGGGTCTTCCTTGAGGTTGTCAACCCTAATGCTCACCGCCTTCCCCTGAGCAAACAAGGCCAGATGTGATGCAGGGCCCTGCGTGAAGAAAGCTACAACAGATTTTGTTGGCAACATGCGGTGAAACATTCTTCTGTACCTCTGAAAAGTGTAGTGGGTCTACTACTAAAAACTGAAACCCATTTCCCTAACACACTGTTGCCCGAGCCCAGAATCCCAAACACAAAATCCCACCAAGTGGGATTTTGCTTGTATTCTGTGTTTTGGAGGTCTCCACCCCCTGCACCCCCCAGAATTAATATAACAAACTCTTGGGGGGGGCAAAATCCCACCCTCAGGATTTTGTGGTTCAGAATTCTGGGCTCAGGCAACAGTGTGTTGGAGAAATGTGTTTCAGTTTTCAGTAGTGATCCCGAGTGTATCAGTATGAGGTATGAGACCCTGGCTTGCAGCTGTACCTTGTGTTTTGGACAGAAGGTTATGAGCTGGGGGAAGGAGGGATCATTAGGGTTAACAGCTTCAAGGAAGACCCCACCACTGATTTGCCAAGACTCAGGTGACCCAGAACCCTAATATTTTTCCCTTTTGCTGTTTGAGGGGTGGGAGTAGGAAGTTAGGGTTGGAAATCCTAACACCACATTTCCCTATTTTTGTTGCATTAAGCTGAGTTCTAACTTGTGCATTAATGCAGTCTTTTGCAAATAATATATAGATATAGATATATGCATGTGTATAGGAAAAAAAATGATGTTAATGCATATTAGGGCTGCTGCCATACAAAACACAAGCCTCACAATGTTAGGAAATATACTATAATTCTCATCCCCCTCACCTATGTCCACTACCTTCATACGTGTGGACCATTATATACTGTAGGTACATGCTGTTCATCCATGGTCTAATACCTTATTCTGGGTCTATATATTTAAAATTGTTTAGTAGCAACCCTAATCATCACCCCCACCCAGACCCAGTCTTTTTGATTAAGGTGAAATATAATAGGCAAGGCCACTGACTTTTGTTTTTTACCAGAAAACCAGGTGAAATTCCAAGATTTGGACTGCCTGCACACTGGTAAAAACAAATAATTTCATAGAATTAGGCACTTTAGGCCAGACCAGTAAATCTGCAGAACTTGTTTTTTCTTATAATTGCTTCCTGTAGCATTTTCAATTTGTTCCAATGAATGCTCTGTATATTTAGCCTTCTTTTATTTGGTTCCATATCAAAATCAGGAAAGGAAAAAGACCGTGATCATATATCAGAGCTGCAAAAATAAATGAATAAAATTCACAAGGAGGAATTTACAAGGGGTTTTAGCAAACTTTGTTAGATAAAATCCTCCTGAAATGAATTCTGCATTGAAAATCTGAAGTTTTTAGAACAATCCTGTTAAAATAGTCACCCAAAATTTGTTTATTTAACCACATGCTTTTTCGGATGCGCAGTCCTGACAGGATACCCTTTTATTCTGATTATTTATACACATTCTAAAAGAATGACAGTAAAATCCCAAAATTAAACTAGCAATCACTGGTTCAATTCATGGAATTCCAACCCTTGAAAATGGAATTTCATTATTTTAATCATTGTAAATCAGTGGCCTTGATCATAGGTCCTCTTGGGGCTAATAGCTACTGAAGAGTTTGCATGAACAGTACTTTTAAAAACATACTAATCAATACATTAAATTTCCATGAAGGTGAAAATGTCCATACAGGCAAAGACCAAAACCAAAGACAAATATATATATATATATATATATATATATATATATATATATATATATATATATATTTTTGTTGGTACTTTTTTCCCCTGGCCAACAGTCTGCTTACCTCACACTTCCAGGCAACGTCCTGAGGTTTCCGGCTGCTGTCCCAAGGACCCCCCGGCTCCATATTCAGGCCACAGCACACCCCTGTGGTTTGCCCTGTGGTGGGGAGGTGGAGAGCTCCCCTTGCATTCTCACACCAGGACCAAATCCAGTAGAGCCGCTCACCCTCGGCACCGAGCAAGTTCCCCACGGAGACAGCCATCAAGCTGCCGTGACTGGTGCCCATATTTTTTTGTTTTCTCCCCCTTGGATGTGTGTGGCATGCAATGACACCAAGGGACAGGAACGCACATGCTACCACATGCGCCCCTTCCCAGCGTCTGCCACAGCACGTCCCCCAAGTCTGCCCATGGCCTGCTGTCACCCCCAGCCACCGCTAGAGGCCACTAGGCCACCGAGGCATCCTGCCTCCCCCCACAGAGAAGGAGAGCAGTCCTGCAGATGCTCGATCCTTCTCCTCCCCTGCTGACCCCCAATGACCCAGGCTCGTTCCCGAACCCGGGTTGCCAGTGTGGTGCAAGGTATGGCATCCAGTGCCTCAACCATCAGTGCCACTGGGCTGGTGGCCACCAAAGACAAATATGAACACAACGCAAACATCTACAGTGATCTGGAAAATTCTTGCACAGCCCTACGATACTGGTGATCAAAATCAAAAAGTCATGAAAAGGCAAATCTGTCATTTGTGATATATCCTACAATTACACACCTACTAAATCTTTAATATCAAACAAAGTAATATACTGTATGAACTAGTTTTCGTACTATATTTTGAACATCTAAACTATAACATAGTAATACTAACAAACTGAACACATCTGTACACCATATAAAACTTACTTAGAAATATACAGAGCTATAAATATATATTTTGACACATTGCAAAATATGCACATATACCAAGTCTAAAGACAGATTAAAAAGGATCAGCATAGCATTCCCCTAAAAATTCTAATTTAATCACTAACTAAATTAAACCTAGCTTTCAAAATACGTACTTCATAAAAAAAATCTTTATTTTCAGTACATCAAACATTAAAATTATATATTTTTAACAAAAGTATACATATAATACAGCAAACAAAGTTTACTTATAAATGTGCCTATTCAATAAATTGAATGCAATTTGAAATCTTAATACAACACTTTACAATAAATGTTTTAACCCAAATTAAAATCTGAACTCTACACTAACCAAATAATTATTAAAGTAATGTGGTTCAAATGCAAGTCCAGTATCTTGTGTAAAACTTGCTTGAACTATATGTGAAACCACAAATCCCTAGAAAGATAACTATTTTGCAAACCCTAAACTATTTATATAAAGGCAAATTTGATTGCAAACTTTTTTTATATGTTCCTACCAAATGTCAGGTGAATGAGTAAAACTCATATTCACAAAATATGTACTACCTTTTAAATGTGTTGTTTATATGTACATATCTGAAAATCTTATGAATATATCCTCTACCGTGGTTTAAGTTCTAAAACCAGAATATAAGCATTTCTTAAATGCATGGCAGTCACTGAATGTAATACCAGAATCATTACACTCAATCCAACTGTGTATTTGACACAGTCAGACAATGTAATGGTCAGAATTACTGACTGGGCAAGGTGAAAGATCACTGCAAACTAGAAAAGTAGACATTACCAAACGAGAATTTTGAAATGCATGTATCTATTTTATGACCATGAGAATCAAAATGGTGGTGCATAATAACAAAATACTTCAAGCAATAATCTAAATCAAGAGTTTTCTTTAACAAATCTTCACCAGTTCCACATTGTTGTTCTGTAACAACATTGGGAAATGAACTTGGAAATGTCATACTTGCCATCTTAGGAACAGGTAAACCCAGAGAGGTTTCATTATTATATGTTTCCACAGTTGTAATATTTCACTGTTGGCAACAGTACTACTCTGATGTGGCCACCTGTAACAAATTCATTATTTGAACACCTTCAGTGTCATGTTTCAGTCAATACTGAAATAAAATCCAACACACTTTGCTGTTGATTGGTGGAACACAATGATGTGTTGACACAGACATGTACAAATCAGCACAACTGTGAATTTGATCTCTCTGAGAACTCATTAAAGACACTAAAACTGGGAAAGTATCCACCACTGATTCATTCTGAACCTACCACCACACCTACACCTACACCACATAATCAAGATACAGAAACACGTGAAAAATAGTATTAGCATAACAATTGATGCCAGTAGTATTTTTAGATGCTGGTGCAAGAACTACTGATACCAATGCAGTGTTTCATCAGACACCTGTACAGTTACAGTTTCGTCAGTCTGAACTCAGGTCTTTTCTACAGAAACTTTCTGTGATCTTGGAGCATGCTTCTCTGAAACTTTCTTACCAGTTGATATGTCCTGATAGACTGGTATCATGGGCAGGTGACTCTGATAAAGACACCTCAGATGATTGTACTTGAAGACACATTCTTTCTGCTCTGGTTTTAGATTTGTCAAATTGGATGAGATGTAGCCCATCTAGAGTGTACGCTCTAGACAGAGCTACATAACTCATCCCTGGTTTAGAAACCTCCTTTCTAATGTCTATGAGAACAGTATCAAGAGTCAAACCTTGCAACTTATGGATAGATACTGCATATACAACAGTTAAAGGAAACTGTTCTTTCACAACATAAAGGTCTTGCATGAGTTGAAACTTTACCAAAATTCTGTCAATGATTTGAAATGTATCAATATTATCAAATTTGACAAGAATGTGTTCTACAGTTACTGTACAAACATCAAATTGAAAGTTGACAATTCGACCATGGCATCGTTGGCTAGACTATCTTCTACAGAGAGATTTTGACAAAGCACCACATCAGCATTCTTACACACCTTGAGAACACCATCAAATCCAGTCTTTCTAGACATATCCACACTGAGATCTTTTAAATGAGGGACCACCTTGGAGAGAAATGTTTTGGTGATGCAAGCACTGGAAGTTGTACGTGACAGCCGTCTTCCCTTTGTAGCATGATTGTACTGAATGCATCACATGAAGCTAATTTTGACATTAAACAAATGGGTTTGGAACCTTTTTGAACTAGTTCTGAAAATATATCAGCAGCTGCCTGAAAAGATTCTCCATCTTTTGTGACCAATCATGATTTAAGTAGTTTCACAGCACTTGGATCCAACTTTCTAATTATCAAATCACACAACAGATCCCTGTATACTGTATGTGATTCACATTCTGTCTTATGTTTTGTGTCAGCTCCTTGTATCTAAAAAGATGCAACAAACTGAGACCACCAATGTGACCTATACTTTTCTTTGCTTCAGCTGTAGTCAACATACAAAAGATAGGTTTACCATTCACAGGAGTAAGCTGAAGTAGATCCCCAAAGATTGCTACATGTCTTCCTGCAAAAGATACATCGGTGTCACCTCCCATAGTCTCATCCAACCTCAGATAAATAGAAGCAAGCATGATATTTGAAACCTTTACTTCATACAGCACTAACAATTTTAAATCATTAAATAAATCTGCACTGAAGCAACCTCCCATGACAGTTTCTGATACCACGCAGTTGTGCCATGCTCAACTGGCAACATAAACAATCTGTGCAAAGTCACACCACCAATATTGTAAGCTGCCAATCCAGTGAGAGCTGTAATCAAATGAGAGTGAGGCAATTGGGTGAGGCCCCTGATCTTGTTGTGAATGGCATGGATAAGATAACTATTTCCAATACCAGCTGTGCTACTAACAAATATATAAAGTAAATCATAGGCAGAATAATTGAAAATCTTGGCATTGTGTCTTAAACCATGAGAACCATTTGCAATTATCAAATCATATATTTTCTACTACTGTACATTTAATGTGTTTTCCATCATAGCAATATCCACTTTTTCGTGGAAAGCTTGTTCCATGCAATCAATGACTTCTGTCATCAGTTCTGTCACACCACGTAAAGAAAGAGAGTCAACTAAAGCACACTTTTTTTGTTTATTTTTTAGCAACACACTCTGGGGATGATGCTGGGGTATCTTTTTGAAACTTAGCTCAAGCACTCTCCTCTTATTCTTTTTCCAGCTGAAGTCTTTCAACATATTGCTGAAACTTTGTATAAGTGATAGTATCCACAGATGTTGCAAATGCCTGCTGGTAGTTCTCATATCCCTATTTGAGTTGCTCGTCCTTTCTCCATGTCTTAAAAAGGAAAAGCAATGCAAAGTAAAGCTCAGCCTTTTCAGATTTGGCAACAGATAACTTTGTCTGATCAATTAACCACAGTTTATGTCGTCTCACCAGAAATACCTATTGGTTTAAGAGAGCAAAACTTCCTCTATTGTGATTTTCAGTAGCTGATAGTTTGAAACCAAACCACTGTGCAATAGCAAACAAACAAAATTGTAACAACTGAATGAGATGAAGGGGATAGTAAGTATCAACCAGATTACTACAAAGTATATCTGTTGATTCTGGGTCACATTTAGCCAGTGTCTCAATTTCTTTCATGTCTCTCACAACATGATGCCAATTTTGTTTCATATTAACACTGATGTAGTGAATGCCTGCTAATTAGCGAAACAAAGAGTCCTGATTAAGTTATCACTGGCTTCATAGGCTCCACATTCTCTATGAGATGGCATATTTAAGCTCAGCAACCACAAACAAGAAGTCAAAGATCTGGAAGCAAACATTTCTTCCCCCATCCCCTGAAGGACTGTTTGCTCATTTTAGTGATGTATGGGGTAACGTAGCCAAATCAACATCTTTTGTACCATCACTTTCCACTTTTAACTGTCTTAAAACAGTAGGTAGCACTACCCTTGTGTGTCTGAAAGTTTTCCACAGGTTTCCTTAGCATAGGACTATCAACTGCATCCAGAAGATTTGCAAGTCACGTACTGTATTTCTGGATGGATTGAAGAACAACAGAACGGGCAGCACCACCAATCAGTGGAGCATCCTTAACTCACAACAACATGTGAATGTGAGGAGCTCCATGGCTCTGATACTCAGCCCACCAGAAATAGTACTCCACTAATCTTAAAGGGGGATTGGTCTTCTCTTTGATGAACTCCAGCAAACATAAAATCCGGTGATACAAATGATGACATACTGTGACCGGATCAAGCAAACAAAGTTCACCTTGTGTTTTGGAAGTCACACCATCCTAATCCTCATTTGCCCAAATCAGAAGAACTTTTAACTCTTCTTAGCTGTACTCTGCACAACTTAGAGTTACAAACCAAGTTGGAGCACCATACTCTCTAAGCATGCACATGAAATCACCATGGCATCTGTACCAGTATTCCTTGGTTCCTCACGTGTTAGCAAGTATGCCACTCACATTGGCTGTCAGTTCCTCATGTTTGTCAAGAATCTTTTGCAAAAGATCCTTTGCAGACATCTTTTTCAGACCATGAGTGACTTGTAAAGTATGAGCAGTACTAGCAGGCAAAATACTAAGGTCACTTTCCTACAATAAATGAAACTAAGACTAAATGTTTCTCTGAAATCCAGGATCCACACTCAGAATGCATAAAGTTCTGTGTTCTGCTCCAGATATCCTCATTTCATGTTTATCTAATTGACCTCCAGTACCTAATGAAACAGATCAGGAAAACATCAAGCTTCCAATGTAGGGAAAAGGCACTGTTGCTCAGCTACTCACTTCTGGTTCATAACAATCCCCAAGACCCTAAAGTTGTTAAATAGCTATTTATTTTGCAAACAGAAACAATATTGGTGTAGCACCCCCACTGAATTAAATGTCAACATTTCACATCACTCTGACACTTTTTCAAAGCACTGATGTTCAATTATGTGGGAGGAGGTGCCACTCCGGTGTCTGCTGTTTTCTTGCAAAATAAATTATTTAAGCTCTCTAAGGTTTTGTGGACTTGTTATATGCGAGGATAGAGTATCCAAGCAGCAGTGCCTTTTCTCTGCTTCCAGTGTTAAGCTTTGGCTCCATCCCGTGGTGTTCTGAGCTGCCGCCAGCCTTCTTTGAAGCTTTCCATTAGTTTCCCACAAACTGAGTGGTGCATCCTGGACCTGTTTCATCTGATACAACTCCAAATTGTCTACCACAGTCTTTTCCATGAAGAGGATGAAAAGTGTGCCGGTCATAAATGTCTTCAACCTGTGTTGTAGATACCTCAATCATTGATTCTTTACTCTCACCCAGCATATATACATATTTATATATATATATATATATATATATATATATATATACACACACACAGTATATATCAATTTAGAACTCTGAAAAGTTTCCATTTGAAGGTCTGAGTACAGAACATTATTAATTTTGAGAAACTGAAATGCTGCACACATTTTTTTGATGTGTACTTCAGCCTGCAATGTCTTCTTGTTTTTTTCTGAACCCCATTCACTGAAATAAAGTTGTCACTTTCTGCAACAGTTTCCACATTAGTCTTCACTGGCAAAGGTCGATACATAACTGACTCCTTCAAAGACTTGACCAATACATTTGGAGGTAAAAACAACAAGCTAATCATTCGTAGTGCTCGAGCACCTCTATAAGGTGCTTAAGGGACAGGGTGCTCCAACCAGGGGAATAATCAAGTCTTCAGTTTACTGTGTTAAACAATGAATTTGTTGTGCACTCCTTAAATAACCAATAGGTTTTTAAAAGTTACTTTCAAGTCGCATGACCAAATTTATTATTAGGATCTGTTCCACCATCTTCTCAGCACTTAAACATGAAACAGCTTAACTGACTGAAAAAGAAAAGAAATGCAGTGCTTATCTGGGCACCTAGCTCTCCATATGATGTTTGTTTGCCAAAAGTCAGCTCGCGGGATAAAGTCACTGCCAAGGTGTACTTTACTTTCTCAGCTCAATTGCCTGATCCACAGAGTGTCCTCCTCATGAAATGAGCTGTAATGCTGAAGGAAAAAGGATTCAAACAAATAGAATAATAGATAGATTCTGGTGTATTACAAGGTAGTAATTCCATCGAGAGGTTCTGGGGACACAGAAAACCTTGAGAGTGAAGCTCGAGAGGTTTCATGTGTCCCCAGAACCTCGAGATGAAATTACTACCTTGTTATATCAGAATCTATTTGTTATTTTTTTTAATATATGGATACGAGGTGAATTCTCAGACCTTCATTTGAATAGTGCAGTCAGCGGTTCATGTGCATGCTGGCAGGGGTCCCCAGTGCTGTGGGCTTCATTTAGCACTGCCTTTTTCGAAACTGTTTGTCAGCGGCGGTATCAGGCAAGCAGAGGAGCAGCGGGACAGAGTCAAATTCTTCATAATGACAATTTTTTTTAAAACTAAAGAAAAACGGTTGCTGCTTCAGACCATTCGCTCGCTAAGTGAACGAGCAGGCCGCCATGTTTTCATACTCATTGTGCCCGCCCACCGAGCAACAGCAGCCAATCACAAGGCACGCTTTCAAAGACGGCAGGGACAGACTTGTGCATGCGCTCTTCAGCTTTCTCGATAATACTATTGTTCGGGTGCCGAACGATACTATTACGGCACCCGAACGATAGTATTATCACTTCGGAACAGTAGTATTATCGCTCCAGGAGCGATGGCATTACAAGAATTTTTTTGTATGCTTTTCAGGCATATTATTTCAACAATCCATATATTAAAAACTATGTTTTGTTTCACCAGGCGGCCATTAATGTGCACTATTAGGCTTCCAGCTTTTTGCAGTGCACTCGCCATCATGACCGCACCTTTCTCCAGGTGCAGAACGTAACCAAATGTGCTGACAGTTTGTAGTGATGATCACTACAACCTCAGAGCTGAATTGGCATTGTTTGCTAGAGCTTTTTATCTAGGAGCATGCTTTGACCTTTATTGACCTCCTAGCTTTTTATTATTTCACAGCATTTTTATGCAGATTTCTAACTATCCTCAATGGGAAGTTTAACAGGATGTTTTAAACAGCTGCTTATTTTCTTGGCTAATGTTAACACACTTACTGCAAACAAAATTTCTGTATTTTAAACAGTGTTAAACAATGTTAACCTAAGGGCTACATTGTGCTGATCACTGAAAGTCCATCCTTTCAGGCGTTTAAAGGATTAAAGCCTCCTTATTTCACATACTAGCTACTTTTCCTCAGATGTGTTGTGTACTTAAATACAGACTACCTGTTAAATGTGGTACAAAATTAGTAGCTAGTATTATTGGTTATTAATCTTGTATAAAGCATTCATAGTTTTAGCATTCTTTACATTTCTTAAATGTGCCCCATGTCATAACAGAGTTTTTATTCTTACTCAACATTCTCTGTGCTTAAGCACCTCTATAACAACAAGATCTTACTATCAGTTCATCTATCTTTATAAGTAACTACTATACAAATTTTCATCATTTAACCCTTTGGGCCACATTGTTTGAAACTAGTGTACTAGTATAATGTCCCTCCTACCCAGATCCTCATGGGGGATCGGGACTTTGCCATAAGTGCACCCAGACTCTGGAATTCGCTGCCTGTGGATATCCGAGCTGCCCCTTCCTATCTGAGTTTTCAGAATTCCCTGTGGGGTTTCCTAAAACTAGCATCAGAGTGTGACTGCCCCAAACCTCCCTAGAATAAAGTGTCAAATTGTTTTGTCTGAACCTCCCCAGGGTGTCTCCATTGAATTCCTGGAGATATTTTCCCCACTTTATCAATGACTTCTGACTACTCCTGCCTAAAAGCCTTGGGCATTTTACACCCATTATTGCTCCACGGTCATAGGCTAACCATGACATATTTCACCTTGGTCACTTGGTAGAAACTTGTACTACCAAGTGTTTCTGTTTCTGTCTAACATGTGCATATTTAGAAAATTTGATGAGCTGTATATACCTGTCCGTGATCCAACTAGCCTAGGGGGTGTATACGACAATGTTATAAGTTATATTATGACCAATCCAGTCCTTGAGCTATGCTCCACTCCTGTGTATGATGACCTGTATATATCTGTCAGTTGAACTAGCTAGTCTAGAGTGTATAATCTAAAATGTGCTCACTACTATATGTTTCCCCAGCATCAAATGATGTATTTCCCACATGTTTGTTTACTGTGACAAAAAACTGTACTATCTTTGCCATGTCTCCTTGACTGTTGTTCCTCATGTTGTATTCTCCTGGGTCGTTCCTGAAAATAGGCATAATACTTGTCTAGTGTGCTTACCCAGTAAACAAAAGCTAAATAAATAAATATCCAAAATGCTTTATGTTGTAAGAGTACATCCCTAATATATTCTCCTCTTTCCAGTACTTTTACAGCTTCTAGACCAACATGGGTAAGAAAAACTGCTGACCCATAATTTATGTCACAATTTTTCGCCATAGTGTATTTGTGATTTTTTGATCTAATGACTGTCTTGTGTTCTCCAATTCTTTGTTTTAGGGGTCTTTTAGTCTGGATGATATAAGCCATGCCACATGGGCAGTTTAACATATACACAATGTTCTCTGTGTTGCAAGTTATAGACCCTCATACACTATATTTTTGCCAGACCTAGGCTGGTTCATAGTTTTTGTCTTCCTAGTGCTGCTGCTATGGGTGTAGTTCCCATATTTGAAGTTCCCATCTGGGGGTGGGGCCAGCCAATTTTTATTTGTAGTTTCTTTCTTGCTGCTGCATTTTATCAGTTTCCTCATCATTCTTAACTTCCTTTTCTTTCAGTAACTGAAAGAAAAAAGTTAAGAATGATGAGGAAACTGATAAAATCACTTTTTGCACAACTTATAATCAAATGTATGGATGGGTTGGAAAAATGATAAAGAAACACTGGCATGTCTTGTCAGCAGAACCATGACTAGAAAATATAGTAGAGCACGGAGTATGGCTGTGTTATAAAAAAGGGGAAAAGTTTGAAAGATATGCTGGTGCAAACACAATTCAGCAGCAAGAAAGAAACTACAAATAAAAATTGGCTGGCCCCATCCCCAGATGGGAACTTTAAATGTGGGAACTGCACCCATTGCAGTAGCACTAGGAAGACAAAAACTGTGAACCACCCTAGGTCTGGCAAAAAATATAGTGGCTGAGGGTTTATAACCTGCAACACAGAGAATATTGTGAATATGTTAAACTGTCCATGTGGCATGGCCTATATCAACCAGACTAAAAGACCCCTAAAAACAAAGGATTTGAGAACACACAAAACAGACATTAGATAAAAAAAATCACAAATACACTATGGTGAAACATTATGATGATGTAAATTATCGGCCAGCAGCTTCTCTTACCCATGTTGGCCTAGAAGCTGTAAAAGTACCAGAAGGAGGAGGAAATATTAGGGATATACTCTTACAATGTGAAGCATTTTGGATACACTAGTTTCAAACAATGTGGCCCAAAGGGTTAAACGATGAAAATGGATATACAGTAGTAGCTACTTATAAAGATAGATGAACTGATACTAAGATGTTGTTATAGAGGTGCTTAAGCACAAAGAACATTGAGTAAGAATAAAAAGTCTATTATGGCATGGGGGCACATTTAAGAAATGTAAAGTAAAGAATGCTAAAAATATGAATGCTTTGTACAAAATTAATAACCAGTAATACTAGCTACTAATTTTGTACCACATTTAACAGTTAGTCTGTATTTAAGTACATAATGGATTTGTGGAAAATTTGCCAGTATGTGAAATAAGGAGGCTTCAATTACACCTGAAAGGATGGACTTTCAGAGATCAGCACAATGTAGCCCTTAGGTTAACATTGTTTAACACTGTTTAAAAATACAGAAATTTTGTTTGTAGTAAGTGTGTTAACATTAGCCAGGAAAATAAGCAGCTGTTTAAACCATCCTGTTAAACTTCCCATTGAGGATAGTTAGAAAACCACGTAAAAATGCTGTGAAATAATAAAAAAAGCTAGGAGGTCAATAAAGGTCAAAGTATGCTCCTAGATAAAAAGCACAAGCAAACAATACCAATTCAGCTCTGAGGATGGAGTGATCATCATTCCCAAACGTCAGCATGTTTGGTTACATTCTGCACCTCTAGAAAGGTGCGGTCATGACAGCGAGTGCACTGCAAGAAGCTGGAAGCCTAATAATGCGCATTAATGACCGCCTGGTGAAACAAAATGTAGTTCATTTCAATCCGTTTTCCTTCAGCATTACAGCTCATTTTGTGAGGAGGACACTTTGTGGATCAGGCAATTGAGTCGAGAAAGTAAAGTACACCTTGGCATCAACTTTATCCCACGAGCTGATTTTTGGCAAACAAAACATTATATGGAGGGCTAGGTGCCCAGATAAGTACTGCATTTCTTTTCTTTTTCAGTCAGTTAAGCCATTTCATGCTGAAGTGTTGAGAAAATGGTGGAACAGTTCCTAATAATACATTTGGTCACGCGATTTGAAAGGAACTTTTAAAAGTCTATTGGTTATTTAAGGAGTGCACAACAAATTCATTGTTTAACCCAGTGAACCGAAAACCTCATTTGGAGGTAATCTGCCTCTTGTTGGAGTTAATCTCAAAACTGAAAGGGTTTCAATCTGAATCAATTTTTTTTTTCAAACATATTTAAATCTCAAATTTCAGGATCCACTGGATCCACACCCACGTTATTCAGTTCTGAGCAAGTAGGGAAGACAGGGCTTCATAACTTTGAAAAATTGTAGCTATATAATGTCATAGAACCTAATGAAGCAGTCTCATTCTTCAAAAGATAGAGAGCTATCAAATAAAGTCAGGCATCATTTTCACAAATTTCAGACCTAAATAAGATCTATTGTTACTGTCTGAGCTTAATAGAACAATCATTTACATCAGATTCAAATCATGTCAAAATTCTCTTGTTTAGCAAGATCATACTTGGCAATTTCACTCCCAAACATTTGCATGAGTCTGTTTTCTGACACTGAAACTTGAGAACCAGATTCCAATCTTAAATTGTAATCAGTGTCCTTTGAAGCATCATCATATCTCTCATTTAAATGATCAAGCAACTTGCCAGCATTAGCCATGTCTCCATCTTTTAGAACTTTTTCTAACTTTGCCAATCCAAGAATAAGCCCTCTACCATAATCAATTAATGTAACAAACTGTTTCATTACTGCTTGATGTACTGCCACCATGCACATTTATTTTTTAATTTTATTTTGTGATCTCGGATTAACACCATTGAGTGCAGACACTCGTTTACAAAGGTTCCTCATCAGTTGTAGAAGGGTAACATATAGACACAGGAATATTACTGTAAACTAAAATGACAAAAAACAACTGTATAACTACAATTATGCATTGATAAATACATGACAGGATAAATACAATCGAGTTAATGATAACAGTAGCAGAAATGACATAAGAAAAAGTACCTGGAATTGAGAACAGTGTTGGATTCTCAAGTAAAACGTATATAATAAATAGTAGGTGAGAGAGGCTAGAGGGCAGGTAGGATAGGAAAGTGTATATGAGGGAAGTATGGGGAAGTACAGACCAACGTAAAGACAAAGCGTACATACTTTAAGGGTGGGATGGGAGGGAGGGAAAAGTGGGGGTTACTATCAAAAGGAAGGGGCGGTAGGGAGAGTGGGTATAAGGAGAACTACTCCTGAACCACATATGATGAAGAAAGCTGTGACACACACCATGAGACGAGCAGGCAAAACTGGGACCCAGCAAAGTAGTGTAATTAGAAATGTGGCAATTATCAATGTTTGCAATTCATTTGATCCTTTCTGAATCTGAACCAATGACAAATTTGTTAATAATTAAATAAATGCTGTCTAATGACTCTTGCCTGGCAATGCCATTTTTATCGCATGACCATGTTAAAGCCTTTTTAGTTTGTCATGTCTCAGAGTATCCATGACCTCTTCCGCTACAAAATCTCTAAATTCTGTAAGAGGAAAAACATTATGAATAAGTCCTACAGTGTCCCCTACTAATCTTTTTGACATATTGAATATGTAAGTTTCCTATAGAAAGAATGCTTCACTGTGCACACTGTACAACCATTTGCCACTTTAAACAACTTTCAAATTCAATCGAGTAAGATCTGCATTTTCATTTTCAACTTATAACTTCTCTGTTTCAATTTATTCATATGAAATTTTGATTTGTTCCACAGTGGACTTTTCATGGTAAAGACCATCAGAACAAAGCACCACATAGACAGCTCCATTCTCAGCCAAGCAGATTTACATTTGAAATGTTGAACCAGATGTTATTCCTACAAGAGAAAAAATTCTAGTAAATAATTTGCATCTCTTTCACTCCTCACCTGTACCTGATTGCCAAGATTAGATCATCAGAAGAAGCTGGCAGCTGCATTACTATATTATTTTGATTTATTCAGCAGTGTGCCCCAGAATTATGACATAGGCAAATACTGTTTTATGGGCAGAACCACAAAATATCATCTAATCCCAAAGCTAAAGGGAAAAAGACAAAAATACTGTGTGCCTCTGCAGACAAGAAGAATCATGAGCATACAAAGAGAATAAGAGGTCCCACACCTGATCAGAAACCAAAAAGAGATAAAACCTTTGTTCCAGAATCAAAAGGTACTGTATCTTCATTGTGTTTTTTATAAATAGATGTTGGCAATATCTGTCAGCCAAAAATGAGATTGGAAGAATATTAGTCACTAATTGCATTATTATGCTACATGTTCTTCTGCATGCTTCTGGAGGATGAGAACCTCCGGCTGGATGAGCTGGCCAATCCTATTTAAGGCACGGAACCAGTGTCGACAGTCACAGCCACAGTACCAGTAGCTTCTTGTGATGTGGGTTGCCAGACTGATGCCATAGCCCAGACAATCCCTGTCTGGCTGCCATCGGCCCCAGCCAGCACCGAGCCCACATCCAAGACAAACCATAGATTTCCTGCAGACCAGGCACAGCAAAACTGAGGGTCTGCCAGAACTAAAACAAACAGAAGAAAGAAAAAAAAGAAGTGCCTTAGCTGGGATCAGCTAAAGCACTTATTTCTTTCTCTCTTCGGTTTTGTTTGAGTTCCATAAATATGTACACCACACTCTTGTGATTGAAAAAGGATTTGCCAGACATACCCTATTATGCAGCAAAAGCAAGGCCACTGAATTTTTCAGTTTTTACCTAAAAAAATGAGAAAAACTCCAAAATTAGAACTTTCTCCACACTGGTAAAAAAGAAATTTGACATATTTTACCATATCAGTGAATCTACAGAACTTGTATTTTTCTGACAGTTCTTTTTTGTACAATTTCTATTTTGCTTAATTTGATTTGTTGTATACTATACATAACCTTGTTTTATTCTAAATATTCATACACATCCCAAGGGTTTGACAGCAGAATCCAGGTAAAATACAGTAATTAGACTTGTAATTACTGTTGCAGTCCCAGAATTTGAAATCTTGAAAACAGAATTTCACTACTTCAAGCAGCAGTGCAACAAAATTTTACAAACCTCTGTTCCTACCTTTTTTCACCAGAAATGATTCCAAGCATCTTCCAGTTTTTGTTTTTTGTTCTTTTTTTTTTTTGTTGGTAACATTTTCGAGTTCCACCAAAATGTGAGCATTTTCTAAATGTTCCAGTTTAGTTAATTTTTTTTTTCCTATCAAGAAAATAAAAACGGCCACCACATTTGTCTGAGAAGTAGCACTGCAGCCCTGGCAAAGATTAGGATCAAGAAAACACACAAAAAATAGGTGGTGGGCAGTATAGGAGGTAACTAGAAAAGCAGATTTAACAAGGGTGCTAATTGCAGCAGAAAACAGTTTTTTGGAAAAAACATTTTTTCATTACACTGCTGCTTTCAAACATCATAAATTAGTGGCCTTGTGAAAAAGGTTAACAAACTTCTTAGGACAGATATCCCATCAAGATAGCGACTTTAAAATGGCAATGGCAAAAAAATTCACAGGAAAACCGAAAGTGTCATGTCGTCAACTGGAAGTTCCCCCCTCCCCAAGTTGCATCCTCCCAGAGTTGGTATATTTAGTAAGAGGGTGGGGGCAAAGCCCCCCACAGAGGGGGTGCAGGGGCGAAGCCCCCCACAAAAGGAGTAATCACCATATGTGGTCGTGCTGTATTGTGTGTGCCATTATTGGTTGTCTCTATCTTGACATGGAACCCTTAGGACATTGGGCAACAGAGATTGTCAAATCAAGGGCAGAGTGTTAAACTGAACCAGGTGCTGAAGTTACTGACCCAATTGTCTGACAGGGAAATACTGGAACCTTTAGTCAGCTGCTGTTCTCAGAAAAAGACTGTTTCATGGAGGACTGCCACCACCACTCCAAGGACCAGAAGAGTGCTTTGAACACAGTGCTTCACCAATTTATTTTGCCCCACAAACAATGAGCAAGTGTGATCCATTGGCATTGCAAATTCTACCATCCCTGTTCGTGTGGCACCAGGCATTAATACAGGGCACACCCTAAATTGGCAGATTTAGACCATTGGTAAATATTGACTTACTCCTTCTCCCGGAATGCAAAGAGAGGGAGCAGTCGAACATGATTGGCATTAGGACAAACTGGCAGGCCACTTCGATGTTCAGGTCACAAATCCCACAGGTCATATTTAGTGAGTGGGGTCACCAAGTGAACTGGGTTGGCCACTCAGGGGGAAAGGTTACTCCCAGGTAATCTCCACACATAGATAATGCAAGTGGAAAGTGAATCATGTACCTGTAAAGGGAATAAAGGTTCTTACACCTGACGGAGAATCAAAAATAGGCAAGACCTTGGTTCCAAAACAAAAGGTATTAAATACTCTCCCTTACTACTGCCCTTCCCTCCTGCAAATACCCGCTCAGTCCCCTCATACTTTTGGCTCTTACCAGTGAACTGAAACTGCCTGTTATAACTCATCTGCACTGCCAAAGCACTGTCACTTGCTCCAATAGGCCCCATTTACTTTGTTTAACTCTTATCTGCATTGTACCATACGCTGCCCTACAAGCTAAATCTATGGTTCATCCATGTTTCATGTTATAGATCGCCAGCGTATTATGCATTCTATTATTGCACTTTGTTATTTGTCATTGTTATCATATTGTATGGCTTAATGTAATTTTACCATTCTGTACTCCCCCTTTCCTGGGTTGCACCTGGAAATGAGATGGAGGGAGGGGAAAAAAGGGAGGGAAGGAAGGAAGGAAGGAAGGAAGGAAGGAAGGAAGGAAGGAAGGAAGGAAGGAAATCTTCATTGTGATTATTTATACATAGCTTCTAAACTCTGCAGGTGATACAGACACATTTTGAAAATGGTTGAATGAAGCTCAAAAATGTCAGAGACAGAATAGAATGAACATCTACACAACCTGAGAAAAACAAAGATTCTGACATGTGTGCAACTGGTAAGTGCAATGATTTTCAGACTGGCTATAATGATGTCAACTTATAATGACTTGTCATCAGTTTTTTCACTGGTGATGGCCAGTTATTATTTGTTGTAATAACCATGTACTCACTGAACAGTAGCTGCTGTCTCTGGACTGTCTCAAGCATTGTGTTCAGTGAGTACTCTGTGTTTCTACTTGCCTTCAGTGTTGAATTCAATGAAAGTGACTTCAGTGAAGTTTCTTCAGCTAATTTAAAAAAAAACTCACTTCACAGCTAACACTTTTCTTTGTCTGAACGTTGTACCATACATGTGCCCACAACCTGATCTGACTGCTAGTGAAAAAACGTTTGCATTACCTGACCCAACTCCTTTAAGCAAAAAAATAAAAAAATAAATAAAATGGCAGTGTGGCTACTGGAACCCAATGTTCTGTCAGCATTTCCGATACAACTGTTTGGGCTGCAGTCCTCAATGAGACATGTTAGGGGTGAACTGAAGATAAATTCATATACTGAGCAGAACTCGCAGCCTGCCTTCACATCCCTTCATGTGATGCCGGTTGGGCTAGCAGTTCACTTCTTCCTGCCTTCCTCCCTCCAATCCAGCACTGCCTGATTACTATTCCAGAAACTTTCTCCAGTGTCCTTTATTTTCAGGAAATTCAATTCAATTTTATTTTTGCCAGGATAACACCATTGAGACAGCTCATTTGTGAAGCGGTCCTGGAACGTTCATGAATAAAATGAAATAGTACCATACTGTTGTTACAAAAGATTTCAGTTAGCTGCCATGGGGAGGGGTGATACCCAGAAATTATTAAAAATAAATCAAGGGTTGTTGTACATACCTGAATTTAATACCATCTCCACCTCCAGTGTGTGATGCTGTTATAAACCCCTCAAGCTTTGCTCTGGGGGTTTATGTAACATCATACACATTGGGTGTTTATCAAATTCTTGTAATGCACACCACCCCATGCATTATTCACTATTTAATTTTTATTTATGTAGTTCATGTTGTTAATACATTTTCATGTGGTTTACTAGTAGGTTCAAAATGTTGTTGTTTTTTTTCAAGAAAGGTGTTCAGTACAGTAAAATACTGATATGTCATGTAATGTCTCACAGTGGATGCACTGTACCAGAATGTGGCAGACACTCACTGTAAATGTTCATAGTAGCACATGTACTATACATGAAGAAATATTGAGAACATAAAACATGCATAAATGCCCAGCCAATGTTAATCCAAGAGAAAACAGTCAAACAAATTTCTGCACAGGCCATCACATCTTTTAATTCAGGACTGATGGTCCCTGACACATTGCAGAGTTCCAGACAGCCATAGCAAACATCAGAGATGTGTGAGCAATGAATTGTAACTCATCAAATGTCACAAATAATGGACTATTCCTTCAGTGATCTGAATGCTGACTATACCAGGCCCTATTCAGGGTACTAAGTTAAAATAAAACCTTTAAACTACCCCTGGTGACTAGGACCTGTCCCATGACTACAAATCCCCCTCTAGTCATCTCCTACTTTGCCTACTCCCCCATCCTTCTATGTATAACATTCTATATCTGGCATACTGCTGGCCCTTCTTCCTATCCACAGATGACCAGTGGAGCAGAAACAGATTTGTTCACCTGCAGTGCATTTATGGGAGTGGAGCAACAGACTTAGCCATGCTGAATGGAGTGCAGCTGGTATGATAATGCATTCAGTGTTATCAATGGGAAATGCAGCCCACTGCACTTACAATGAGTGTAATTAATGCATGCTGCATGAGCATTGTGTACTGTGCTATAGTTTAATACATGAATAACAGAGTAAGATCTACTGTGTGAGGAAAGACTGAATGATCTGAACATGTACTCCCTGGGGGCCAGACAGGAAGGAGGGGAATATAATAGAGACATTTAAATTCCTGAAGTAATAAACAAGGTGGATTGCTAGCAACTGTTCAGGCACTGGGGGGTCTGCAACAAGAGGGCAGAACAACAAATGAGTAGAGTGAGTGAATTAAAGAGGGACATAAGGAAGTGCTTCTTCACTAAGAGGGTGGTGGATAATTGTGGACATGCTACCAGAAACTGAGTTTAACCTGGAGATGATTACAGGCTTCAAGAGAAGGTGTGATAGGCATATGGGACTGGTGAGCATGATGGTGGGGGAAGGAGTCGGGAGGAGTTCAGGTGTCATGCAGTGCAGAGCTACCAGCAGGCAGCACTGACAAGGTACTACCCATACTAAAGTGTAAGAACTAATGTTGGGACCAGGCAAATTTGTTGGACTGCAAGTCTTTTCCTGCCTATAACATTCTGTTTCTTTTTTTCATGTGTGACCCTTTAAAGGTTAGGAAATTATTTTTACATAGGTAACTACCCTCCCATTTTCGTTTCAATGCCATTTACGTTATGCATTCCGATATGCTTTGACCATTTGTTTACAAATAAAAAAATCTAGCTTTAGGGCACCCTCAGATTTATGTAAAGTTGCAATTTTCTCAGCGGCCGCTGCTCTTTCTTTTCATATTCTTTTAAACATTCCATGACGTCAGTTACATCATTCCATGCTATTCATGTGAATGGCCTGGAATGGTATTGCTGATGTCATACAATGTTCAGACAGTATAAAAAGAGACAGCAACAACTGCTGAGGACAGAGGGAATTAGGGAAGTTACAAAGGCAAGAAAAGATTATTAATTAACAAAACAAGTCAAAACATATCAAAATATTGGATAGACACCGAAAGGAAAACAGGAGGGCACCTAGAGGTGTAAAAACATTGCTTCCTATCTCCTTTGAGGAGTTCTAGCAGTGAATTATGTATATCATATTCTCCTGTTTAAAAACAAAATTAGTAGATTAATATGTGACACATGCCACAAGTTACACTGCTTAGTGATCTGGGGATACTCAAAATCAACCATGTGATAAAACGGTACACGCCATTTGTCACTGCAGGACATGTTCATTTCCCGTCTATCTTCTGTAATGAAACTTGTGCATACTGTGTTGCTGGAAATTGGCCCTTAGAGATACAGAATGATCACTGTTATGTTTAGTACTTTTTTAAATAAAACAGAAAAGTTGATTTGTTAGGCAATGCTGAAACAAATGCATATTTGCTTCTCCAGTGATAGGTTTCCTTTAGGACAGCTTGTGTTGAACATCTGAAATATCAGCTTGACCTTTAGCAGAGCATTGTTGCCGTGTTCATATAATCAAAAAAACAAGGCTGGTCTGATTCATCTGGTGTCTGTGCTTGTAAAATGCCTTTACATGAGGGTATTTTTTTATAATATTTTATTTTACTCAATAGATGTCATGCCAAGAAAATTTCTAGGTAAGCACACAATTAAAGTGTAATCTAGGTAGGGCACTAAGTTATATTTTAGAGCCCTTCCTCCATTCAAAAAGCAATACGTGGATGGGAACTTGGGTGCCCCCCAGACTCTCTGGCATGATGGCCTTGATTTCACTAAGCCCTCTATTTCTCTACTTGACCTTTCCCTTTCACTGTATGACATGACATTATAGAGGCAGTCACTCATCTTCCCGTAACTGACGAGTGCTGTAGACAGGACCCACTTTTTTAAAAATCACATGCACAAGCAGAACAAAAAGTAAATTTATTTGCAAAATAAATATGTTAGGGTGAAGTTAAGGGCCACATTCAATCATTCACAACGGGTCTGCAGTGCCATAACCATTTTCCAGTCTCATGGCAAGAAGATTCCATACGTTCAGATCACTGTTGCCTGTTTCCACTATTTGCATGTTTTCTCTTTTTTATTACCTATTACAGTATCTATCACTGCAAAGAACAGATTGAGGCATTTCCCCCACAAAAAACCTAACTGGTGACCAGCCATAATGATATTGGTATAGCTTCAATGACTAATAAGCAACACAGGAAATCTTATACTTCTACAAAATATATAATGTGGGTACATAGCTGATACGCAGATTATAGGAGTGCAATAGTGTTCCCCTAGGGTTTGATGCAATGTTGGAAATGGAAAAAAATCATTGGGGGAATCCATCACCTTTGATGTAGGATCCAGTATACCTAACAGACTTCTGGTAACATATTTTCTCATTACATGTTGCATTTTGACACTTCATATGTATTTTAATAATAATAACTTTATTTTTAAAGCACTTTTCTGCAGCCAAGGTACTGTACAGCTTTAAAAATAGATAAAATCCAATAAAAAACATAAACTTCACATACAACAGATTAGGTAAATAAATAACTGTCTGAGTACAATTAGTCCTGATAGGCAAGATGCTATAAATGGATCTTCAAGGCCCACTTAAAACTCTCCACAGTCATGCACACACGTATCTGATGAGGTAGAGAATTCCACAGGCTCAGGACTGCATACATAAAAGCATGGGCCCCTGATGTTTTAACGCTTACCCTGGGAATCTCTAACAACCCCTTGTCAGCTGAGTGGAGCAGTCATTCAGGGCTGTAAGGCAGCAGGAGCTCTTGCAGATAGCCCGGGCCCAGTCCGTGCAAGGCCTTAAAGGTCAGAAGCCCGACCTTGAAGGTGATCCACTACTAAATCGGCAGCCAGTGCAGTTCGCGCAGCACCGGTGTGATGTGACTCAAATGAGGAGTCCCCATCAACAACCGCACCGCAGCGTTCTGCACTGGCTGCAAGCAGCAGATATCAACCCCCAGTAGCCCTAAGTACAGGGAGTTGCAATAGTCCAGGCATGAGGTCACAAAGGCATGGATCAACGTCGGAAGGTCAACGGATGGAACAAGGTGTTTAATCCTGGCGATGTTCCTGGGATGGTAATATGAGGACTTGCCAACTGCTGATACCTGCGAATGCAGTGTCAATCTGTCTCAAAAACCACCCCCAGGTTTCGCACCCATTCAGAGGAAGGCAGCTGGACATCTCCGAGACAGAATCCAGAAGGTTGTCCAGCCACCAACTCCTCTGTCCAGCAACCCGGATCTACCACCAACACCTCAGTCTTTCCAGAGTTCAATTTCAACCAGCTGGATTTCTGTGAGGCAGTTATTAAAAACCGAGCACACACTATCCTGGTCGGGTGCAAAAGACAGGTAGAGCTGGATATCATCAGCATAGCAGTGAAACCTAAAATTTACATTTAAGTCTGTTCTGTATACATTGATATAATTACAAATGTTTTAGTGTATATCATTGAAACTACATATGACTAGAAAAAGGGTCAAAATAAAATATCAGCCTTTAAGCTTTTAGATATTCCTTGCCAAACTGTAAACTATGTTAAGGCAGGGAATGAGGGGTTGCTTCTCGTAAACCCCAACTTATGGGAAACAGAAACTATGTTTCCAATGAGATACTGAACACACTCTAACTAAAAATTATAATTATTAAGCATTTTATAATTGTGCCAAAATTAAGGTTCTCTGTGCATGTTTAATCCCTAATTTCTTGAACCCATATGGTAGCCGGTCAAAAGAGCAAAGCAATATGAGCGTGGTAAAAGATGTGCAGTAAAATCAGAATGAGTGAATACAGCTACAAGGCAAATACAGCACTGAGCATTACAGTGCTAGACCTGTAGCTGTGTTCACACAGGTTGATGGCTTGAAGTGTGCAACTGAGGGCAGAAACAGCTTGCTGCCATCATGGCTCAGAGGTTAGTGCCACAATCTGCAAAGGTAGCACAGATCAGGGAGTCAGGGGTTCGAATCCAACCCCTACACTGGGCATGTTTTTCCCCTCCGATGTCTTCTCTTACTTTTTTTTCCCCTTTTGTGCCTGACCCTTGCTGCCCCCACCACCACCACCACCTTTCATGTCTTGGAAAACTCTGCCCACATCCCAATTTATCCCCTCCCCAGTGTGCCCCCTTGGAGTTGATTATATTTGTTACGGGGGATGCAGGTAGCAAAACTTGGTATTCTGTATTGTGTGCCATGTTGTTTGTGGTGTTGGGGAGCGTGCAGAACTGTTGCATCGCACATTTTTTTCACCTTGCTGTTTTTGCCGGCTGTGGTCTTTTCTCACGCAGTTTTGTCTATGCTCATTTCAGCCACGCTGTTATTTTTTAGGCCCTGGCCACACTGGGGAAGTTAAAATGGTCTAAGTGCCTTAAAATGGTTTAAATCCCCCTAGCACTGTTTGCAGACAGACTACAAGCCCCTTAAAACGTTTTAACAAAAGTGTTTTTAAACCCTGCTAGATACCTAGTCTTAAAACCATTTTGGAGCTAGCATGGTTTTACTCACAGGTCTGTCCAGGAGTAAAAATGTTATAAGCTGTAATGGTTTAACTAAAACAGTTCTAGATGCAGTGTGTCCAGGCAAGCACAGTTCTGTGTGTTGGACTTGACACAAAATAGTTACAAAGAGAACAGGTTTAACACTAGCAGTGTGGCCACACTAAACCATTATCAAAAATGGTTACTGAGTAGTGTGGCTGCACTGAAATGGTTTAGCTAAACTGGTCTTAAGAATGGTTTTCAAAAACAGTTCTGTAATGTGTCCAGGGCCTAAGTAATTTTGACCCTGAACCTTAAAAAAAGTATGCCAGTTCTTTCCAAAAAAAGCAGGTTACTATACAGTTTTGGGGTTTGTATCTCACAAACTCCCATAAGTACAGTATGTAAAGGTTCTGAACTGGCATACTTTTTAAAAAAGTTGTGGGTGTAACTGGTACTGTTCAGACCTACTATTGTACTCCACATTGCTAAATGTGTGTGTGTAATGTTATTTAATATAGTTATGATTAGTAATGTTTCTCCTTCATCTTCTCCCTAAAATTCCTTCCTCATGACTTCTCTACTCACTGTTGTAACTGCCCTTCACTACACCATGACTGGGCATCCTCACCCCTACAAATCTCCCTTCTACGCACCTTCTCATCTGGGGTTCTGCATATAGTCTCTGCCAGATGTATTTGAATACATCAGTCAGTTTGGTTATAGCTGTTGTGTATTTCATATTTATGTTTGACTCATCTATCAACTGTATCTTACTATTTTTATATTATTTCTTTTATATTAGTTATCATATATATTGCATATTGTTGTCGAGTGTAACTACGTGTTACCAGTCTAATGAGCATGATGTAATTGATCTCAAATCGTTATCATTCCCAATGTTTAAATCTATCTGCTACCAGTATAATATTTACAAACTCAGTTTTTTTTTTACAGTTTATTCATCCAAAGTAGCCCAGCTGAGATGCAGTATCTCATTTTCAGTGGGACCCTGCTTGTACCCATTTTACAGTGGACTGCACTGAAGCACTGAGAGATTATGTGGCTTGCTCAGGGTTGCACAGCGAGTAGTGGGCTATTTTGGTATTTGAACCTGGGTCTCCTGGTTTCCAAGACTGTGCTCTAGCTACTAGACCATACTGCCTAGACAACCATCATCCTTGTAAGACTTTTTCAAGCTTAGTAGCTCTGGTATCTTTTAATATAATTTTTCAAAAACAGCACAAACACATGAAGCTTGACAGACTTTAAAATACTTGAGTGCTTCAACATAAGTTATATATATATATATATATATATATATATATATATATATATTATAGATTTGCCTGTAATATGTTCCAAAGTAAGCTCAGTGTTTCCAGTGGTGGAAAAAGTTATAATTTTGGTGTTTCATAAACATGACCAAGGTCTCTCTAATTCAGTTTGTTTGTAGATACATGGATTCTGTAGTAAAAAAAAATATGCCGATTGACTAAAAGATGTCTCCGATATTAATTCTCAAAAATTCAACTTTAACATAGAGCTACTGTATGCAACACCTAATATACTGTACAGGCGTATAAATGTAACTGAATTTCTCTATATGTCATGGAATGTCTGTGCAAGGTTTACTATAGAAAACCCAGTGCACTTTACTTTATAGAACATCTCCGTAATTAAATCTAGGGGGAGGGGTTAAAGAACACTAACTGTGCTCAGGCTAAAATCAGCGCAAAGATAAACTTACTTCTCAGTAAAATAGCCAGGATAATTCCACAGTTTTGTATTCTATTACTGAAGGGAGTGATGTGCTCCTTATTAATGAAATCAACCGCAAGATCCCTTCCATTTCTCAGTGTGATGTGCGTCCCAACATTCAAGTGACATGTGATGTCGGAGTTTGGTGAGAAGTAAAGAATTCTCCAGAGGCTCAATGAGGGCATCAGTTTGAGTAGGTTTTTTCAACATTTTACAGCAACTGTTGTTTCAAATTAATGCTGTTGCTCCATTAACATGAGCCAAATATCTCCCTTGCTAGCCTAAGATAGAATTTTAAAAGTAAAGCCTGCAGTTATACAAGGAGGCCCAGATATTGAAAAGGGTTGCACATGGCGCAACAGTGTTGCACCACGCGCAACCCACTGATGCGCTCTGGTGCAATATTCAAATGGGAATTGCGCCTGGCACAAATCCCGATGCGCCGGAGTGCATCAGTAATGTATGCAGGCACAGGTTACTTAAGCCCGCGATCAGGCACACAGCAGTCCACTGGACCACCAGGGATATAGGAATCTTCCTGTATTTTACTAATGCCTGCAATCGGGCTGTAGGGCACATTGCCACACTGCAGGGGGCGTCGGTCCCCAACAGCAGCTGCCTGGCAGGGTGCCAGGCACAAGTTTTCAGGGATCGGTGCACCTGCATGCAAATGGGGCCATAATGAAATTCAAATGGCCCCATTTGCACCTTGCATACATTATGGCCCCATCTGCATGTAAACTTTTGAATATCGTGGTTGTTGCACCTAGTGCAATGGAACTTACGCTAGTGCATCCCCATGCTCCACTCTGGCCACTGGCGCTGGCACAGTACCACTGCGCCATGTGCACTGTGGGTGGCCAGGATGCGATATTCAATGATGCTGAGCCATGGCACAGCTCCGTTGAATATCGCCCAGTCTACGCCCCTGCGCAGCCAAGTTGAGCTGCACCCAGGCTTGCGCCACAGCCTGGCACAGTTTGAATATCTGGCCCGTAGTATATATTTAGTCAGTCAGGTTTATTGCTCCATTATAAAATCATTACAATTTCATAAATACAATTGCTATACACTTAAAGAGCTAGTGAAGCCAAAACAGGCAGACAGGAAAATAATTTAAGAAGTAATTAGTTGTAACTTTTTATTTCATAGTTTTCTTTTTCCTTTTGCTCATTAGAAGGTGTTCCATTGATAATATGGTGCTGGATATGTGAAGCACTCCTTCGCCTGGCAGCTCACGTGCCTATCTCTAGTCCCCCCACTACATCATCAGCATTGTGATCTCACTGACCATGACATCACAGGTGACTAACCTGGCAACTACTGAGTGGCTGTTCCCAAGCCACAGCAATGTCACAGTCAGTGAGGTCACAGTGCTGATGATGTAGTGGAGGGGAATAGAGACAGATATGTCAGCTGCTAGGCAGAGTGCTGTCACACACATAACACCTACTAACATCAGGCAAACAATCTTCTAATTAACCAAAGGAAAAAGAAAAAATACCCAAGTTGGAAAAGATAATGGTTGACTGCTTTTAAAAAATAATATTACTTTTAGGCAGTACACTAGCTCTTTAAAATCTGAATTCATACAAGAGAATAAAAATGCAACACTAAATAATCTACACCAGCTCCGGTATTGTTATACTGCATTAATATTAAACAGGCATTTGTCAATGCTGAATGTTTGCTTGCTGGCATTAGCAGTGGAAGTGCAGCAGTTAGACAGATGCGGTATAGGAATGGCATTGAAGTACTGAATTGATGCCAACTCCACCCCCACCCTGCAGAGATGGACAGGCATTGGGGTGTGCCTTTGGGTCATTGCCCATGACGGTCACAACATTTCACCTCATCCTACCCTTCAGACAGTGACAAGTGTCAAGGTGTGCCTTGGGGTGTTTGGGCTTTACATTCACCTCATTCCATAAGGAAATACACTGAAATGGGTGCAGTATAGGAGAATGTGGCGAACTCTGGGTCCAAAGGGTCCAAGCACACCTTGATGCCTGTCACTGACTGCAGGGTGGGTGTGGGGGTGGAATGGCATGAGCATTACTATCGATAATCGTAAGTCACACCCTTGATGCCTGTCATTCCCTACAGGGTAGGGTATTATGGTCATAAACCATAATGCCCAGGGTGTTTCTTGGTATTTATGCTCCAAGTTTTCAACATGGGCATTTTGTGACCTCACCACATGAACAGTGACACTATCAGTTTGTAAGCCGGAAGGTGATTTTGCACAGCGACTGTGCCATTTGGCACCACAGATGCGAAAACATATTTTGAGTAGGATGTGAAAAATGACAGCTGTACTGTTTGCTTGACCAGGAGTAGCACACTAAACTGAAAGCTTTTTTACAGGTGCAACCTGGGAGCACAGGTAAGTTAAGTGACTTGCTCAGGGTCACACAGTATGCAAGTGGAAGATGTGGGATTCAAACCCCAGTCTGGTCTGCTGGATGTCACCAGATTTGTAGCTCAGAGCCTTAAACCACTGTGCTGTACTGCCTTTGTTTATGAGGGGGTGTAAAAAATGGCAAAGTTGAAAATCTGGAGTGAAAATATAAAAAAACTGGTGAAGTCACTAGCGCATGTAGAAACTGCCCAACGCACACCCATAATGTAAATAGTTTGGGGATTTTTTACAGCAGATTTTCAACACAGGCATTTTGGGACCTCTGGGACAAATTAAGAAAATCACAGTGACACTGTTCATGAGCAAACACTGGTTTCCCACAGTGACCACGCTATTCTGCGCCGGAAGTGCAAAAACACATTTTGGCCAGGATGTGAATGACAGCTGTACTGTTCATAAGGAGGTGTGGAAAAATGCCACTGCTGAAAATCTGGAGTGAAAAAATTACAAATTCATGAACTTACGAGGGAGCATGGAAACTGTGCAATGCATGCTCGTAACACAGCCATTTTATGGACTTTTGTCGCCAAATTTTCAACATAGCCATTTTAAGACCTCTGCTCATGAATAGTGTCATTGTGATTTTCTTAATCTGTCCCAAACATTGATTTTGCACACCAACTGCACCATTGGGTGCTACATGTGCAAAAACATATTTGAGGTGAGATTTGAAGAATAACAACTGTACTGTTCATAAGGAGGTGTGGTAAAATGGCAATGTTGAAAATCTGGAGTGAAAATATTAAAAATTATCCAAGTTACAAGCCTGCGTAGGAACTGCACAATGCACGCTCATAAAACAGTCATTTTTAGGAATCTTTTCACCAAATTTTCAACATAGGGTTTTTGGGGGCACATCTCCTGAACTGTGACACTGTAGTTTTGTTACTCAGTCCTGAAAGGTGGTTCCGCACAGTGACCATGAAATCACCTTTTGGGACCGAATAACAAAATGACAGTGACTGAGTTCATGAGGTAGGGTTCCAGGAACCCCATGTTGGAATTTTGGTGAAACAATTCTCAAAAATGGCTGAGATATGCACCAAAGTTGAAAAAAAACACATTTATGTCATTATACAGCTTACTGGCATTTCTTCAGTTCACGGTCGGCTTTGAAGAGTGCAGACATGTTCCCAGTCCACCGAAGATCATCACGCCAGCCTCTGGAGGTAAGTATGGGGTGGGGGGAAGTGGGGTATGCAGAGGGTTGGCACAGTTTGGAGGAGGGGCCAAGACAGTCAACGAGGCACCGTTTTATTTTGTTATAGTTTTTTTTTTTTTAAAAGATGATGTGGGACTTCTGCCATGCTGGGGTGGGCTTCCAGCATGGCACCTGGAAATTTGTTTGGGGAGGCAGTGGAGCCGATGGTGGCTTGGGCACCCCCATGGGCTATACAGACTTTTGCCATGCTGGGGTGGGCTCCCAGTGTGGCACCTAGAAGTTTGTTTGGGGGGAACAGTGGAGCCAATGGGGCACCCCTATTGGCCATACAGTGTCTGGGGGTGGAGGGGAGCGCACGAGCATGCTGGGGTGGGCTCCCAGCATGCTACCTGGGTGTTTGTTGGGGGGCACTGGAGCCAACTGGGATGGACTGTTCCATCAGAAAAAAGCAAGCTGTCTATGACAGCAGTTCAGATGCAGTGCTGATGTGTGGGCAATTTGCATACTGCCAATGGCAGTATGAAAATTGCCTGCCGATCGCAGTATACACATTGCCTACACATTACCACCACTGATTGTAGTGGTGGTTTTCTCTGTACTGTACACCACTGCAGCTGAACAGCTGTCATAGACAGCTCAGACATTCATTGGTGTGGTGCGGCCGCGTCTGCAAAAAGGAGCAGGCATTGGAAGCGGGGGTGGCACACCTACAAAAACTTGTATGGTGGCACTATGTTTCTTGCATGTGCGTGCAAGCAAACATAAAAATATGTCTGCAATTTCCCAAGCCTTGGGGTGTTTTTTATAAAACCGCCTTAGCTTGCTAATAAATTTATCATAGTAGCCTATGATTTTAAAAAAGTGAATCACCTTATCTATATTTAGAAGATCCTTAATTTTATCCATCTTACATTACCTCATGTGAGTTGCTACAAAAAGAGAGCTTGGTCTATACTTATAGGAACCAAAAAGCTACTCAGTTACTTCCTATATGGCACCCTTGGCTAACCTTCCAGAAGTAGCAAACCCAACATGCAAACACCCAATGTCTGGGGAAGAAACACCCCAGGGCATCACTTCCTTGTCAATAAAATACATCGTCTTTCCAGGGCTACCTCTGGTTCACACCCTACATCAAGATTGCTCCATGATTAATTGAAAATATGCAGTAATAAACAACCTGCTGTATTTCTGCTAGAGTTCCATGTAATAGGTACCCCCCTCCCCCCCACACACACACACATACACCCATCAGGTAAATTGTTACCAAACTGGACCCATTTACCAGTTTCCCCTGGGTTTAAAAACCAGGGATAAATTTTATTAGTGCCACTGCAATTAGCCAAGTACCCAATGACTGGGAGGGTAGTCCCATGACGGGTTTTTGTCTGCTGAAAAGGCACGTATCAGCTCCCAGTCCCATTCCTATTAACAGTCTTATGGCTAAGTTTGTTACCAAAAGACAATCATGTTTAGCAATCCATGACTGACTTCATGTTGTTTATGCAGTGGGAGTCCAACCACCATCTGGTGTTACCCTGCCGGACTGGACCCCATACTAATTTGGCCCCAAAAGTTTGCCTAGGGATTCATGGTGTACTGTAATCAGCCCTCTCACATTGTAACCAAAATACTTACTGGAGTAATTTTTCTATTATATGTTTATACAGTCATACCTTGAGTTTAAGATACAAAACTAATATGAAGTTGGATATATAAATGTGAAAAATCTGTTATCATAGTATTATTTTTAACCTCTGCTTTCATATGTCCTTCAAATTTTTCATTTCTTAATCACATTTCTAGTTTATCCATTTTTAACATACACAATTATGACAATGTAATAAATTCAAAAGTAACAACGATACGGTATAAATAGGCCAGCAATGGAAAAAAGTTTATAATATCTTATCTTGCCCACAGTTCTGGCAATAGTGTTCATTCCTCTAATACTCCCAACAATGTTCAGACCATATTTGTTTCAGAATGTAGTCAAAACATCACACCACCTTCCAGATGGACAAAACAATCCATACAAGTATCTGGTATCCCTTTAAATTTAAAGCATCCATGGATTTTCTTCTAAAGTTGTGTCCTTGCCCTGTTTGTTCTTCTGGGATACCCTTTATCCTTAAAGATTACCTCTCCATAGCTCTCTTGGAATACTTATTAGCTTTTATGTAGCCTGTTTTATACAAAGCTGATTCTTGTGATGTCTAAAAAATGAAAAGTTTGGCTGTTTGCACAGTTATGGCTCTTTTCAGCACAATTAATTAGAAAATTCTAAACTGTTCACTATCAAAATGCCATTTAGGAAAAGGCACCAAAAGAGAAAACTTCTATAAAAACATCTAGACACCAATGTTAAAGCATTATTTCAGTTAATTTTATTAAACGAGCCCTTGCAGGAAGTATTGCAAAGAATGACCTGTACCTGCAAGTAACTCTGTATGCTAATATGATGTAATAGACAGAACCATTGACATGGTCAGTTTTTTAAAAGATCCCCAGACCTCTTTGCCTCACCTGCTAGAAGCCTTGGAGAAATTTGGTTCATTGGCCGGTTACAAAATCAACCCATCTAAATCTGAAGCGGTTGTGCTAAGTGGTACCCCCCCAGGCAATTTAAGGAAACTTTCCCCTTTACTTGGACCAAGAGAAACACATTCCAGTATCTGGGGATTCAGGTCTAGGGTGACACCACCAAACTATTCCAAAATAACTTAATCAAGTTGTTTCATACCCTGCAAGCAGATTCTGCCTGTTGGAAACTTTTACCCCTTACCCTATATGGATGAATTCAGGTTTTAAAGATGAATGTGTTGCCCAGATTATTATTTCTATTTCAGACCCTTCCAGTCCCTATCCCACTATACTTTTGGGTTCAGTGGTCTAAGGACATCTCTAAATTCATATGGGGGGACAACATCCCAAGATACCCTTTCACATCCTGGTGAGGTCAAGGGAAATGGGGGGTCTGGATCTCCCCCACATATAAAATTATTATCTAGCTGCCCAGGGTGCACAACTAGTTACCTGGGCTAAACAACGTACAGACTCAGGCTGGTACTTAATTGAGACCGAGGCAGTTAAAAACTATAAACTATAGACATTGCCCACAGGCTCTGTGGGTCCTCAGATCTGCCTCTCTATCTCTAACCCTTGGGTTAAGTACTCCCTACACATTCTCATAAAATTAAGGAAAGCATCACACACTCCCAAACACCCTAGGCCCTCTCTCTCTCTAATTAGACATGTCGACAGCTTTATTCCCCCAAAATAAGATCAGGGATATGCCTACTGGGAGCTTAAAGGTCTTACCATCTTTAAACAACTGATAGAACAGGGTGTCTCCTTTATGCTACCCTCAAAGATCGCTTCTTATTCCACAGGGAAAATTTCTACAGATTTCTTCAAACCCAAAACTTCATTAATACTGGGAATAACTTTCAGAAGAGCAGTAGAGAACTAATACATCTAGAGACCTATTGATGGGACTCTATAAGAACTAGAGACAAACTGAGGTACCTATCCATTTTATATACACTCCTCGCCTCTCAACCAGGGGTCCATATTCTAGAAGAAATTAGAGAAAGGTGAGAATCAGGGGATCATATCACCATATTTTTGGGGGGTGTAGTAAACTACAGCAGTTTTGGCACCATATTCATGAAATTCTAGTACAGGTGGGTGGTATCTCTCTGCCCTTTACTTTTCAAGACCTGGTGCTAGGCCTCCCCGCCCTATCCTCTAAAAAACAGAAAATAATAGAACGGTGCCAGATGCTGAGGGTTGCAGCTTTCAAATGTACTACAATCAAATGGTTAACTCCTGCCCCCCCCATCTCTGAGGCAATAGGTCTCCAAGGTGGAGGAGATAGAGCGTTTAGAAAATATCACCGATACGATACACCTAAGGAAAGAAAAATTCCTGGAGCTATGGTGACCGTGGCAGACATGGAGGGAAGCCTGAAGAGGAGAGACAGATTTGGAGGGAGTGGAGGAGACTACTTAACTGAGTGATTAAGGGCCAACTAAGGTTGACCCTAACACAGGTAACTTTGATGGGGGGAGGGTAAAGTTGAAAAAAAGCCTATTGTTATAGAACTTTGAACACTCTATATAAGATAAATTATTACTGTGCATATATATGTTATGTTTGTTCCTCTTGTTTATTATCATTTATTTCAGCTTTAATGCCACTCTAAGTCCTAAGAAAGCATTTGGGACAATTTGCAGATTTCTTATAAGAGACCATTCATCCAGTTGGTGACTGGCACAGGGACTGAGTTTACACTGCAAAAACTGTATCCGTCATTTAGAGGCCACTGGCTTCAAGCAGTGTGTACCCTGGCTTTAATTCATTGTTATGTCTCAGACCAGTTTAAGAGAGTGGAAAGTAATGTTTAAGTTGTTCTAACCATTGTAATAACATATATTATTGTGTTAGAGATCACTAGACCTGTATCTGATTGATACTTTTTTCCTTATGGAAGATGAGCAGTTGTATTGTATTTAAGAGATACCAATAAATAAAATGAAGTTAAAAAAAAGGAATGGTCAGTTGACCTAGATTGCCACTTGAAGTTTAAAATCCCCCCCCCCGCAAAAAAAATAATAATATCATAAAACTTTGTATACTACTAAAAAGGCTGTTTTCTTTTAATATATTGCTCTTAGATCTGTATACATAAAACCAGTTAATTCCCTTATTGGCTATTAACACTTTTAAGAAAGTTGATATTTATAGTACTGGCATCAAACATATATCAAGTTTTTTAGTGAGTTAGCATAGAACCATATATATATCTTTCAGTTTTGTTTGGTTCTAGTTATTTTGCAAAATATTCAGTAAACTGAAGGTATGTGAAAATGAACCAAAAAGCTATCAGAATTCACCTGCTCTTCTCCCTGTCTCATTAAGACCATAGCCTCTTAATACTTCCTGTGACCATTTTCTGATCCAGAAAACTCCATTTTTCCAGGCCCATAACTCTAGTTACCTTCACAACAGTTATCAAGGTCCTTTCTTTTCCCCCACAACTCTTAAGTATCCACACCATATGCTGCCTTCCTCAGTTGCACCCAGTCACTTGGGCTCCTCGACTCTCCTTCTCTCCATCTCTTCACAGCTGTTCTTGCTCTTCTTGGGTAAATTAGCAATGGAATCTTCTTGTGGTTAATGGCAAGTACCTTTGCAGTTCAGCTTCTGCCTCATTGTCTCAGACATACAGACCACTGCACCAGCCATTAGCACACTACTTTAGCCTTAACTACTCTCACATTGCACAGTATATATTAAAACAAACTAGTTACACAGAGAGCATTGCTAACTTTTTAAGCTCATCCCCTTCTGTGCTGCACACCACTGTTCTACAAAGCTCTTAATCAATATATAGGGCCAATGAAGAAGACTGCCATTGTTCCCCTATTTGCAGCCACAGCCAATTACTGTCTGTAATGATTACACTACTCAGTGCATGCTCCAGTATATCCCTCCCTCTGCTGCTGACTTAAGTCTGTTTTGCATATTATTGTATTTTATAAAATAGGGATTAAGAAAGTGAACAAATCTATAAACTTCATTAGTAGAAATTCATCACCTGATTGTTGATTAATTTCCTAGAAACCATACAGTTCATAATTAACCTATCCTAATTATCTTGCAAAAGTTTAACTAAACAAAAATAGACACTTTTTCTATTTTGTCAAGGAAATAACCTACAATAGGGCATAGATTTCCTTAAAATAAACACCCTTCCCAGAATACTACAGGAAAAAAAATGTTTCCATTAAAAAAAAAACATTTTCGAGTCTAGAAGTGCAGTAACCCACTTCAGGACATGGGCTACTTGATAATTAATGCACTTCCTAGGTGAACTGAAAGGTACTCAGCTATTGGCCTTGTGCCTTTTAGTTCTTACAGGCCATGCATTCATTCTCTAGAAACCCATGCCCTGTCCTGAGGCAGTCTGTACATGGCCCTATTTTATTGTAGCTTTGTTAGTTCAACAGTGGCTTCAGTCTACAAAAAAGTATGGTCAAACCTATTTAAAAAAAAATAAATGAAGAAACCCAGCCCCATAGACTTCTATGGCGTGTGTCCCTGTGATATCCCTGGTCAGATGTCACAAGATGTGTTAGCCCAAGGGCGGTGCAACCCACCATGAAGTGAAAGAGATCATCTGTCTGCCTTCTTGGGGCCAAATTATGTTCCCTTACTTCATGAAGCACAGTAATGAAAAAATGTAGAAATATTTCTAATCGACTTCCACAGAGGTAAGATAGCTTGGTAATTGCACGGAGAAAGCACCACAATTGATGCTACCAAAACTTAATAATTTTCTTAAACCTTTTTCTTAATTTCAGTTCCACTTCAGCCTATTTCATGAGGATCTGTGCCAACTTTAACCTTCTGTTCATTTGTCCTATACTGTACCTTTAATCATGTCACAAAACTGTCATTCTCCCTTGTACCAACCCCTAATCTTCTTTGCTTTTGCAGGCCATCCCTGTGAAAGCATCAGAAGATACAAATGAAGAGTGATACATCTAGTGTTCTTCTCAGGTTGTAACTCTTGGTTCACTTTACGTGGTTTCAGGAAGCTCTACCGAAGTATTGTAATCTGCTCATCAGCCAGTCTTCCTTTACCTTATGTGGCCAAATGTGATACAAAACAGTGTTTTGTAAACTTATCATGTTGAATGATGAGCCTCTTATAGTGTGTATGAGTGGAGAACTTTTAATTAAAAAATAAGGCTCCCCAAGGGGTGCGTTATGATGGGATGATGGCCCACCTCAGGTGGATTGAAGCACGAGGTGAAGCAGAGTGCTTCCACCACCTGAGAAGGGTCGTTATCCCACCATAACACAACTCCTGGAGTGCCTTATTGCAATTATAAAATAGTCCCTATTAGTAAACTGTTCACAATATTTTTAAATTATTTTCGGATTATTACATTTAGAAAAAATATTTTTTTTAAATGTATAATACAAATTTACTAGCAAAAAATAGTCCAATTTGAACATTACATTTTTCCCATTGCCAGTAGATGGTACCAATGCTGCAAACAAGCACTACTAAGGGCAGAGGGAGGGAGGGCAGGCAGTGACTTCAGTCATTAGCATGTTTTGCCAGAGGAGCTTGTGTTTACCAATGTTGCCGCTCAGAACGGGATGCTAACTAGTGCCCAGCATCAAGACGAAGCAGGCTGCATTCTACTCCTGTTACTCTGTTACTGTTTTAAGAGACAGTAGTTGCCAGTTTTGAAGCTAGCCTGTGTGCTGTTAAAAAAAAGATAAAAATGGTAACTGGCAGTTCCTTTTAGTGATGCATGTGTGACACAGAGATGGAGTCAATCAAGACAGAGCCATGTAGCTGCTATACTTATTGAAATGCAGGATTTAAAATTTAAGAAAAAGGAAAGCTGTTTAGCATGTTTCCTCTGTAATGATGTATGTATTTATGACTTCACCTTCTGTATATCCCACTCCCCTTTCCACAGGACGTACCGTGAGACGAGCATTGAGTTGCTCAGTGTATCTTTCCTGGTGAAACAATTCAATAAATAAATGTAGGAACAGAAGGATGTGAGCGACCAGGGAGACAGGAGCTGGGTCATTGCTGTGAGAAAGATACGGTATGGTGACAGCGCTGTGTGGGGATGAGTAGTCATGTCTTTTGTGGGAATTCTCTCTTTCAGAAAGGAGCAGCGGGACATTTCCTACATTCTGAGTCCTGACTGACAGGAGCTACTTTCAGCTGGACCCTTGTGCTGGGATAATGACCAGGCTGAGAAGTAGGTCTGGACCAATCAGGATCCAGCACTCTTTAGACCCATTTCATAATGACAGTTTGTGCCTGTTAAAGAAGGGTTATAGCGGCCACCAGATGACCCAGAGGAAGCCTGTCACACCTCCGCCCAGGCATCCGCGGTTCAAGAGTGAGCCCAAGCCCCTGCAGTTGATTGGCCAAACTAGGAGGAGACAGTCGCTGTTGGCAACGCTTCCCAGTTGTGGTGGGATGGCGTCATCACATGACACCGTAACGACCCTTCATGGAGGAGTGAGATGCTTCCCTCATGAGGAGTATAGATGTTTGCATACCCCTACTGTGATGCTGAGGCTATGCAGGCTGTGTGCAGCATCATGAAAGCGGGAGGGTCTAAACAAGGAAAACTTCCTGCTCAGGGCCAAGCATTAGTCAGGGAAAGCAGGCTAACCACTAGTGCACTGTGCATCATCCTGACAAATCCACAATTACGAGATGCAGGCAATGGTGTGCATGCATGGAAGATGCAAAGTCAGAATAAGTTGCCATAGAGATCTACATTTTACAGCTGAAACATAGTGCAATTAACCTGACAAAGCAAACTTAGCATACTCGCAATGGAGATGTAGGTAAACCAGCTCAGCATAGTACAGTTAACCTACCAAGCAAACATAGCATACTCACAGTGGAGACTTAAGCCCTGTTTACACTGCCCTATTTGCAGCGCATCAACCCATGTGCACAGGTTGATGCACTGTAAATGCTGTAGTGTGGACGCCCATGGGAGCGCTTCAGGGGCCATTCAAATCCCGTTTCTGTATCGACACAGGAGAGGGGACATCTAGCAGATTGAGCACATTTCCCTGCAGTGTAAACTCACTTATGCACTCAATCCACTATGCTGCCCACTTTTCCCATCACCTACAGTCTCGGGAAACATTTTTTTATTTAGATCTTGGATTACAAATACCTTTGAGCTTAGAGCTCTTTTACAAAGGTTCCACGTCAGCAGCATAATACAACAGGTTAACAGAACAAAAAGCATGGCAAAACAGTATACATAGAGAAAGGAGAGCAACAGGTTTACAGACTAAACAGGGTATGGTAACCTAATTGTAAATAAGAAAAGAAGCAATAGTTAACATTCACAGTGAATTTATTTTTTTTGAATTGTTTAACCAGGAGTAGCACACTTAGTTGAAAGCTTGTTTACAGGTGCAACCTAGGAGTGCAGGGAAGTTAAGTGACTTGCTCAGGGTCACACAGTATGCAAGTGGGGGCTGTGGGATTCAAACCCAGGTCTCTAGATTTGCAGCTCAGAGCCTTAAACCACTGCGCTATACTGCCTCCGAATTAAAGAATAGAAATGAGTAACGCTAAGCAGTTTCATGCACAGGAATGCATACAGTAAATTGAAAATCAGACAAAACAAGCTTTATCAGTTACTGGTAAAATGATAAGGTAAGTTGAAATGCTCCCACTATAAGAACAGTCCCACTGGGGTGCGACTTCCGGCACAGCATGGGGAGCTGTGTAAACAATTAATTTGAAAGTCGACACACAGCGCAACCTGCGAGGAGCTGCGGAGAATTCAAACTGCTGCCACAGTGTAAACAGGGCTATAAATTAACCAGCTGCTGAGTGTAGTGCAGATTAACCTCACAAAGCAGACAGCTATTAGAGACACAAGAAGAAAAAGAAGCAGTGGCAGATTGAGTGAAACAATGGCAGGTGAGCTAGAACCAGGCTAAACAATCAGACAGCATACGAGAGGCAAGCAGTGATGCATTCAGAACATGCAATTTAAATTCATTAGCAAGGACAACAGTCTGACTAGCCCTAGCCCAGGTTATTGCAGTATTCAGTATACTCAGTGCAACAAATAACAAAGCATGCAGTGTCCCTGTGCCAGTTCTTGTTACCTTGGTTGTGGTTTTGCAACACTGTAGTCAGCAGAGGTAGGGCAATGTGTCTTACCTGACTGCCTCCTCTGGTTGAGAGTCAAAGTCTAAATAAAACAAGCATTTGTCAATGCCGAATGTTTGCTTGCTGGCATTGGTATTGGTAGTGTAGGAGTTAGAGAGATGCATAATAGGAATGGCAGTGAAGTATTGAACTGAAGCCAACCCCACCACCACCCTGCAGAGACTGACAGGGATTGGGGTGTGCCTTTGGGGCATCAGGCATAGCGGCCATGCCATTTCACCACACCCTACCCTGCAGACACCGACAAGTGTCACGGTGTGCCTTGGGGTCTTTGGGCCTTATGCTCACCCCATTCCATAAGGAAATACGGTGAGATGGGAGCAGTATAGGAGAAAATGGGGTGAACTTTAGGGCCAAAAAGTCCAAGGCACACCTCGATGCCTGTCACTGGCTGCAGGGTGTGGGTGGGGGTGGGGGTGGAATGGCATGAGCTTTACATGACACAATCTCAAGTCCCTCCCCTGATGCCTGTCAGACTCTACAGGGTGGGGCGTTCTGGTCGGAAACCCTAATGCCCCAGGCATTTGTTGGTATTTTCATTCCAAATTTTCAACATGGGTTTTTTGTGACCCCCACCTCATGAACAGTGGCAATATCAGTTTGTTAGCCAAAAGCTGATTTTGCACAGCGACTATGCCATTTGGCGCCACAGGTGCAAAAACACATTTCGAACATGTGAAGATGACAGCTGTACTGTACGTGGGGATGTGTAAAAAATGGCAATATTGAAAATCTGGAGTGAAAATATAAAAAAACTGGTGAAGTCACAAGCGTGCGTAGATACTGCGCAGCGCACACCCGTAATGTAAGTAGTTTGAAGATTTTTTACAGCAGGCATTTTGGGATCTCTGCTCATGAACAGTGTCACTGTGATTTTTGTAATCTGTCCCGAACACTGATTTCCCACAGCAACCACGCATTTCTGCACCGGAAGTGCGAAAACATATTTTGGCCAGGGTGTGAAAAATGACAGCTGTGCTGTTCATAAGGAGGTGTGGAAAATGCCAGTGTTGAAAATCTGGACTGAAAATAGTACAAATTTGTGAACTTACAAGGGTGCGTGGAAACTAACATACTAAAATGCCAGCAGAATAGGCCTAACAGTTTTTCGTGTCTGCTCGTTTGGTCAGCCCCCACCCTGGGAGCTGACCTCGCTGCTCCCCTCTTTGGCTTCTCCCTTCCCAGTCCCGGATATTCTCGCTGCACAGTACTTTGCTTCCAGAACCCTTCCCCTGTATCTGTCCCACCCCCTCTTGAACCCATCCACCGTCCCTGCCTCTACCAACCCCCTGGGCAGCGCATTCCATGGCTCCTGCGCAATGCATGCGTGTAACACAGTCATTTTATGGACTTTTGTCACCAAATTTTCAATATAGCCATTTTAAGACCTCTGCTCATGAACAGTGTCACTGTGATTTTCTTAATCTGTCCTGAACATTGATTTTGCACACCGAATGCGCCATTGTGCGCTACATGCATGAAAACACATTTTGGGCAAGATGTTAAAAATGACAGCTGTACTGCTCATAAAGAGGTGTGGTAAAATAGCAGTATTGAAAATCTGAAGTGAAAATATTAAAAATTCGCAAAGTTATGAGTGTGCATAGGAACTGTGCGACGCACGCTCGTAAAACAGTCATTTTTGGGAATTTTTTCACCAAATTTTCAACATGGTGTTTTGGAGGGCCTACCTCATGAACTGTGCCACTGTCATTTCATTACTCAGTCCCAAAAGGTGGTTCCGTGCAGTGACCGTGAAATCACTTTTCGGGACCGAATAACAAAATGACAGTGACTGGGTTCATGAGGTGGGGCCCCAAGAACCCCATGTTGAAAATTTGGTGAAAAAATTCCCCCAAATGGCCAAGATATGCACCAAAGTTGAAAAAAACCATTTGTGCCATTATACAGCTTATCCACATTTCTTCAGTTCACAGTCGACTTTGAAGAGTGCAGACATGTTCCGGCTCCACCGAAGATCATCACGCTGGGCTCTGGAGGCAAGTATGGGGTCAGGGGATGTGGGGAGGTGGGTGCGCAGTGGATGGGTGCGGGTTGGGGGAGGTGGGCAAGTCAGGCGATGAGGGACCTTTTTTTTCAGTTTTTTTTTTTTTAGGAAGACAACACAGGACTTTCGCCATGCTGGGGTGGGCTCCCAGCATGGCAGCTGGAAAGTTATTTTGGGGGGCAGTGGAGCCAATGGGAGATTGGGCACCCCTGTAGGCCATACCGACATTTGCCATGCTGGGGTAGGCTGCCAGCATGGCACCTAGAAGTCTGTGTCTTTTTTGGGGGTTACAGTGGAGCCGACAGGGATTAGGCACCCCGTTGGCTATTACAGAGACTTCTGCCACGCTGGGGTGGGCTCCCCGTGTCGCACCTAGAAGTCTGTTTGGGGGGCAGTGGAGCCAACGGGGGACTGGGCACCCCTGTCAGTCATACAGTGTGCGGGGGTGAAGGGGAGCACATGAGCACACTGAGGTGGGCTCCCAGCATGCTATGTAGTGTTCGGGGAGGGTGACGATGAACTGTCTATGACAGTTCAGATGCAGTACTGACGGCAGTATGCAAACTGACTACACGTTACCACTGTTGATTGTGGCGGTGTTTCCCTCAGAACTGTACACCACTGCATCTGAACAGCTGTCATAGACAGCTCGGACGTTCATTGGTGCAGTGCAGCCACACCTGCAAAAGGGAGCAGGGCATTGGAAGTGGGGAAGGCACACCTACGAAAACTCGTATGGTGGCGCTACGTTTCTTGCACATGCATGCAAGCAAACATAAAAAGTCAGATTCAGAGGAAATGGTGAACTACTGCGGTCCAGAGTTACAGAATGTGTTAAATTGCTGAAGGTGATGAACTGTGGCCTGGGGCATATGCAGGATGTGAAAACCTTTTGTCAGTATCTTTCCTTTGTTCTTCAGATTGATTGTGATTAGCCCTCAGACAAGCACAGTCCCTTTAGGAGCAGGTTAGATGAAAATGTGGATTCAGTGCAAGAAACATCATTACAGTTTATTTCAGTTACTCTACTTGAAGACAGTAAAAGTCTAAGTGCAAAAAGATCTGAATTTAATCAAGGCTGACAGATATTTCCAATGTACAGCGCAGTCAGTTTTAAACTTTAAAGTAACTTCATCGTTATTGAGTTGTTAATCCATTGTCTAAACTAAAATGCAATGAATTTGATGCATAAGGTTCAGTAATTTCCAGCTCTGTTGGCAATGGGTTGCCAGCATTTCTACATCTAATTATTTTCTACAATATCGTAAGTATTTTATCACTTATACATTATATTACAAATCCAAAGCTTACAAACTCATCATTAAAAGAAAACAAAATTACAAATACATAACTCATTAAACAAGGTAGTGGCTTGCTGCAATTAAAATGTAGTGCTGACTGTGCTGTATTTGATTTCAAGATGCCTAAAGGTATGTAAACTGAACTGTGGATTAAGCCAGGCTACTAAATAAAGTTATTCTCTCAATTACTGTAAGTCTTTAAGAAGAAATGTTTAACTTGAACTGCCTCTGTATTCAAGGAACACTGAATGACTTTTCTAATTCTTCTAAAAGTAGCCTGGCCAAGTGGGATGTCACCTATAATAACATTTGTCGCTTCATCCTTGCTGCCAGTCATCCCGTTCACTGTATTTTATGCTCTGGATTGGGTTGGCTATCCCCTGCTACTAAGCACTTGTTCACCCTTGGTTGCTTTATTGACAAACTGCTAAGATCACTAGTGCCTGCTTGCGTGGCTGATCTGCTTCAGTGCCTCTCTGTACCTGCTTTCAAAGATCCCGTGGGAAGCCATAGTTATTTGTTCCAAAGTTGGGGGGGGGCTATATGCCTTCTCCCCTTTGTTCCCATCACATTTATTGGAACATTCCTTGTCTGGGATTGCATACTGCTTCTCTCATTTGCTCTTCAGGAGTGAACTAAGAAAACATCTACACACATTAATTCCTGTGTTTGCACATAATGCTGTAATTCATGCTTTATGTACAGATTATACATTGCTATTATCTATAACTGCTGTATCTGTAATGCATTTTCTGTTATTTGTGCATTTGCTATGGATTGTAATCCTCCTCCCCCCCCAACATTGTGTTTGTTTTTCCTCACTATTTTATATTGTGTTGCTGCATATATTGTTCTCCTGATTTTATTCCTGTTCTACGGATTCGTCCAGTGTAATATTGTATTGTTTGTTATGTTGCGCTGTTGAAGCTCCAGGCCCACCTTGAAAATGAGTTGCCTCAAGGGTGTGTCACCTGGTTAAATAAAGAATTGATTGATTGATTGATTGTGCTGTACTTGCTGAATTTTTCAAACCTGTATTTGTCATGTAGTTAGTATTCTTTTGGGTCATTCAGGAAGGAAGGAAGGAATAGTGTGCCCATTTTTCCCTACCTACAGTATCATAACAGATCCTATATCATCTGCCCATTCACCCCCCTTTCCCTTTCCTTAAGATTCCCTTATGCCTGTCCCATGCATTCTTCAATACCACCACTGTTTTTCACCCACCACCTCTGCTGGAGAACTGTTTTAGAATCTACCACTCCTTCTGTAAAAAAGTACTTATTTATTGATTTATTTTATTTATTTATTGAATTGTTTCACCAGGAAAGGCACACTGAGCAAAAAGATGCTCGTCTCCCAGTGCAACCTGGGGGAAGGGTTACAAAGGAAGGATAACACGCAAGTTATCAATCAACAACATAAAACAGGTATACATTGGAATAAGGTTACATTTGGCTACACGTTGGTTAACAGTCAGCTACATGGAGCAGAGAATGCATATCCCAGCGGCATACATACATACATACATACAGTACATACATACAGTACATACATACAGACATACAGTACATACATACATACATACAGTACATACATACATACAGTATATACATACAGTACATACATACATACAGTACATACATACAGTACATACATACATACAGTACATACATACATACATACAAACATACATACATACATACATACATACATACATACATACATAGAGTACAGATTGCTGAGGCAGATTAATACATAGCGGCTGATTCTAGACAGGACAGAGAAAAGCAAGACTAGACAGTAAGTGCCATGGTTGGTGATATGAGGAAGCTTCCAAGCATAGGGAGGTGCCGCTGATCAGGCAGTTGGGAACTGGGCTGGGGGGGCATTAGAGTTATCAAGTGCAGGCACAGTTTACCATGAGGTAACCTTTCTCACATCTCTCCTAAATCTACCCCCCTCCAGCTTCTTATTCTGCCCCGTGTTCTTGAGCACCTTTAAAAAAAAAAAGCTTCCCTTCAGTAGCTTATGTATTTGTTTGTTTGTTTGCTTGTTTAAAAGTTGGTGGCCAGAAAAGCCACACTGACCTGAGGCTCATTTCCAGGTGTGAGTGGGGAAGGGGAGTACAGACAGCATAACATTTACAATGCAACAGATTGTGTTTACATAGGCAACATTATGTAGGCAACATCACAGAAGCTGGAGCAATTGTGGTGAGTCAATGGACTGATGACAGCATGGACAGGTGTGTAACAAAACAGTAAAAGTGAACGGTGCCTGTTGGGGAGGGTGGCAGTGCTATTGGGGAAATAGAAACAGAGCACAGGCAAAAGCAGGAGCTAACCTTGGATTAGGGAGTCAAAAACAGGAGGGGGGGTCAAGTGAGAGAGGAAGGAAGGAAGGAAGATAGATCAAGGAGGAGGCTGACAGGTACAGGGGGAGGTGGAAGATGCTTGAACAGGCATCTAAAGGCAGGGAGTAAGGGAGACAGGTGGAGGGAAGAGGGGAGCTGGTTCCAGAGGGAAGACAGGTGACAGTAGAAGGCAGCTTGCCCAGCACAGGACTGAAGGTAGGGAATAGAGAAGGTATGGGAATCTCTGGAATGGAGAAAGAAGAGGAGGGGACAGGGTAGAGGAGTGATGAGAGGTAGGAGAGTAAAGACCAAACCAGTATTTGGCAATGAAGAAAGCACAGTGGGACTGGGGATGTGAGGGTAGAGGGAGGATGGAGAGGGAGGACTAGAGGGAATAGTGACATGTATGGGGGAGAGGACTGGTAGCAAAATGACAGAAGTCACTGAAGACAGTGTCTAGTCTGGCAAGGGAATAGGAGGGGGCAGTATCGCAGACCACATCCACATGACTGAAAACCTGGAGAACCATTTTGATTAATACTTCCCGACAGAGCTGGTGGGAGGGGTAGTCTTTACTGTGGTAAAGGGCACTGAGTTTTGGGCCAAGTTTGTATGGATGTTGTTGATGTGGGCAGAGAAGTCAAGTTTGTTATCAAGCCACACACCAAGATATCTGAAAGCAGGGACAACCTCCAGTGGGTGCCACCCAGAGTGCAGAAGATAGGGGAGGATGAGAGCCTGGCCAGTTTATGGCTGCTGCCAAAGGTCATAGACACCATCTTCTTGGTGTTGACCTTGCATTGGTTGGTGTGGAACCAGCACAGCATATTGTGGAAGTCCTGCTGGAGTGGACCTTTGACAGCTGAAGTCAATGGACCAGAGGTGTAAATCACCGTGTCATCCACACACATGTGGATATGCAAAAAGACACAAGCAGCAGGGAGGTCATTTAGGAAAAATGAAAATAGGATAGGGCCCAAGTTGGAGCCTTGAGGGACCCCAGCTAGGATGGGGAGGGGCAGATAGGATGCCACCCACTCACCTGTACCAACTGTTGGCATCCCATGAGATATGAGTGAAACCAGTCGACAGCAGACACTGAAAGGCCAACAGAGCTCAGCTTGTACAGGAGGAGCAGGTGGGACACCGAGGCAAAAGCTTTGGCCAGATTGATAAAAACTGCTGCAGTGATATGTCCCTGATCCATCCCGGTGAGGACAGAGTCAGTTACATGCAGCAGGGAGGAGGCGGTAGAGTGGTGCTTCTTAATGACAGACTGGAAGGGTGAGAGGAAGTTAGAAGAAAAAAGGAAGTCAGCAAGTCTCAAAAATACAATGGACTCCTGAAGCTTAGCAAGTGAGAGGAGGAGAGAGATATCAGTTGGAAGTTTCCAGGGGAGGAGGGCTCGCCCCCTTTGTGCAGAGGCCGGACCTTTGCAACCTTTCAAGCCTGAGTCACAGATGAAGAAGGAGAAGTTCAGAAGATGAGCGAGAGAGGCAATGACCAGAGCAGAGCTAGGCAGACGTTCAGAGTCCAGCCTATCAAGGCTGGACTTAGAAGGGTTTTGTGAAGTTAGGGTGAGGAAGACCTCCTGAGGGGAAACAAGAAGGAACTGAAAACCTTCAGGTGAGTGGGGAAGGGAAGAGGCAGCAGGGGACAGAAAAGGGGCGTGATCTGGAGATGGTAGTGCATAGGCAGTGAAGAAGTTATTAAAATGTTCAGCAACTGAGGAGGAAGGGTCGGAGACCAGTGAGCCATCCACCATTGAGAACGGGGGAGAGACTGAGCTGAGGGATCAGATAGGGAGTGGATAACCTTCTACAACTTAGGTAGGGAATTAAAGTTAGACTGGAGGTTTGAGCTGAAGTAGAGGGCCTTAGCAGTTCGGACTACCTTCGTGCAGGAATTCCTGAGAGACCTGTAGGATAGGAGGTCAGACAGGGATAGGGAGGATTTGTAATTTGCTCAAGCTTGGTCCCAGAGCTTGAATAAATTGATAAGATCTGACATAATCCAGGGATACCTTATTAAGCCCTGCGAGGTATTTGTAGGTCTCTATCATATCCCCCTATCCCTCCTCTCTTCCAGGGTGTACATATTTAGGTCCTCAAGTCTCTCCTCATATGGCTCCTGAGGCACACCCTGCACCATTTTGGTTGTCCTCCTCTGGACTGCCTCCACTCTGTCTATGTACTTCTGGAGATGTGGTCTCCAAAACCAGACACAGTACTCAAGATGAGGTCTTACTAGTGATCTATACAGAGGCAGAGGCAATGCCACCTCCATGTTTCTGCTTGTGATACCCCTCCTTGTGCACCCCAACAGCCATCTAACCACCCTAACTGCCTTGTCACACTGCCTGGCCACCTTTAGGTCATCCGATATAATTACCCCCAGGTCTCTTTCCAGCTTGGTGGTCATCAGTACTACTCTTCCCATTTTGTACTCTGCCCCTGGGTTTCTGTGTCCTAAGTGCATTACTTCATACTTTTTTGCACTGAAATCCTGCTGCCATACCCATGACCATGCCTTGAGTTTTCTCAGGTCTCTGCTCATCCTTTCCGTCCCCCTGGAGTGTCCATTCTATTGCAGATTTTGGTGTTATCTGCAAAGAGGCAGACTTTCCCTTCCAGCTCCTCTGCAATGTCACTTATCAAGACATTAAAGAGGACCAGTCCTAGCACTGATCCCTGAGGCACCCTACTGGTCTCCCTCCCTTCCTCAGAGTGAATTCCATTTATTACCACCCTCTGCTGCCTATCTCTTAACCAGTTTACCATCTTTGGACTCAGTCCTAAGTTACACGACTTGCTTATTAGCCTCCTATGTGGAACTGTGTCAAAAGTCGTACTGAAATCTAGGTAGGCCACATCCACTGCTCCACCCTGATCTAATTCCTTGGTCACCCAACCAAAGATATCTATCAGATTCGTTTAACATGACCTTACCCGCCCCCCCCAAGTCATGAATCTGTGGTGCCTTGTAACCCACTGGATTCAAGATAGTCCATAATCCTTTCCTTCAGCAGTGATTCCATTAACTTTCCCACTACCAATGTCAGGCTGACTGGCCAACAATTGTCAGCCTCTTCCCTCTACCATTTTGAGAAGTGGGACTACATCTGCCCTCCTGTAGTCCTCTGGAACCACTTCTGTTTCCAATGAGCTTTTAAGTAGAACTGTCAGAGGTACAGCCAGTACCTCCCTGAGCTCCCTCAATGCCCGTGAATGCACCTCATCTGACCCCACTGCTTTGTCCACTTTCAGATTAACGAGTACCTTCAGGACTCTGTCCTCTGAAAACAGATTAGTGTTCACCTCCCTCCCTCCAATACTCCTGTTAGTTTTTTGTGGCCCCTCCCATTCCTTTCTTTCTGTGAAAATTGAACAAAAGTATTTGTTCAAGATGTCTTCCTTTTCCTGGTTCCCCTCTGCACAGTCCCCTCCTTCCCTTTTTAACCTTACAATCCCACCCCTGGACTTCCTTCTTTTTGCTTACGTACCTAAAAAATGTCTTGTCCCTCTTCATCACTGCCTGGGCTATTCTCTCTTCAGTCTGCACCTTTGCACTTATTACTGCTCTCCCCACTTCTCTCTGTTTCCCTGATACACCTCCCTATGCTCCTTCCTCTGCATGTCCTTATACCTTCTGAATGCAACCTTTTAGCCTTTACCTTTTCCGCCACCTCTTTTGAGAACCATAGCAGTCTCTTTTTCCTCTTGCTTTTGCTTACTTGCTTGACACAGTGGTTTGTTGCCTTCACTAAGCCCTTTTTAGCCCACTGTTCCTTTACCCCAGTCAGGTCATCCCCCACCCCCGCAATGTCATCCTTGAGGTATTCATCCATCTTTTTTAAAATCTGCCCTCCTGAAGTTCAAGACCCTTGCCCTTGTGTCATTCAGTTCTACAGATGCCCTTATCTTAAACCACACTGTAGGGTGATCACTGTTTCCCAGGTGGCCTTCCACCTTGATGTCTACAACACTGTCCTTGTTAGTGAGTACCAGGTCCAGTATTACCCCGTCATGAGAGGGTTCACTGACTAGTTGCCTGAGGAACGTCTCCCACAGGGACTCCAGGATGTCCCTGCTTCTAGCTGAAGCCACAGCTGGGAGGTTCCAATATACATCTGGCAGACTGAAGTCCCCCACTAGCACCACCTTCCCTTTTCTGCCATCTTGCCAGTGGCTTCCTCCAGTACCTCATCTAACTCCTCCCCCTGTGCTGAAGGTCTATAAGCTATGCCAGTGTAAATACAGGTTCCATTCCCCATCTCTAGGGTGACCAACAGTACCTCAGCTCCTCCTTGTACTCCCTGTATCTCCATTGCTTTTATGGCTTCCCTCAAATAAAGCACCACCCACACCTCTCTTTTCTTTCCCACTCTGTCTCTCCTGAACAGAGTATAGCCTGGTATGGCCATGTCCCAGTCATGGTTTTCAGTTCACCTTGACTCAGGCATGACCACAGTGTCCTGGTCAGCCTCTGCCATTATGGCTGCTAGGTCTGGAATCTTGTTTCCTAGACTTCTAGCATTCACAAGCATGGCCTTCCAGATTTGGTTTCCACTTTGCTTAGTACCCCCCTTCTTTCCTTTTTTCCCTCTTTCCTTCCTCTCTCTCTTTTTAATGCTTCCATTCCCATCCCCTTTCATTTCTACCACCCTGCTTCCTTCATTAATTTCCACCCTGGGGGATTCCATTCCACTCAGGTTATCCTTGCTTTACACTTCAGCCTGTGGTGGGGGAGCAGTTATTGCCTCCCTGATTTCTTCCACCACCCCTCTCAGCTAGTTTAAATGTTCATCAAAGTAACATTTAAATCATCCACTGAGGACTGTGGTTCCCCTCCCGGATGGATACAGGCCATCACCCCTGTGAAGGCCCTTATTCCTCCAGGTGGATCCCCAGTTCCCAATGTAGCTGAACCCCTCCTCTCTGTACCATTCCTTCAGTGATGAGTTGAAGGTCTTGGTGTAGAGATCCCACTCTTTGCCCTCCGTTGTAGACAGACAGCATCTCCATGAAAGCCACTGAAAATTCCCTCAATAAGATTTGAAGAGGGAGATGCATTTTTATTTATTTTTTTTAATTTCTTTGTAATATATGGATAAGCCTCAATAATACTATACTAAGTTATACAAAAATGTCCCAGTACTACATCATTACTCTCAATAATACTATCCTGAAAAGTGATAATACTATTGTTTTTGCTGATAATACTACAGTTCAAAGGTCATCTCCAACTGTAGTATTATCAGTGGATCTATATATTACAAAAAATAACAGAAAGATAAGCGTTTTACAAGGCAGTAATACCATCTCGAGGTTTTGGGGACTTTAAGATCTCCTGAGGTTTGCTCTCGAGGTTCCATATCCCCAAAACTTCTCAATGGTATTACTGCCTTGTAAAACACACTTATCTATCCAGTATTCTATTTTTAGCAATACATTTTCTGTCATACAACATACTACAGATACAGACAAAAACTCAGCTGTGAGGTCCATACACTATAATAAGTCAAGATAGGGTGGGTACCATAAGATACTATAATAGGCATCCTAATATTATCGAGTAGCAGCATTGTAATAGATATCTTAGGTATAGGCACTGTTTAATGAAAAAAAAGGAACAAGAAGTCTAAAACTGATGGCTTTAAGGAATAAAATCTGCTTTTTGAGACATAATATACATTAAAAGATATATAAAATCATACATACCCCCATAATGCAAAGCATCATGGGCTATGAGACATAATATACATTAAAAGATATATAAAATCATACATACCCCCATAATGTAAAGAATCATGGGCTATATATGCAAATCACCACAAAATATTATGTTGGTTCAACTTTAAGCAGAAATGTAGGGTACCAAAAGGCCTTTCACACAGTCTGCAAAGGGTGCCAACAGAAGACACAGACATGTGCTTCATCCTACCAGGACTTATCAGTGTGCCTCGCCTTTATGAGACCCCAGTGGAATAAACCAGCTCCCTAAGTTGTTCTATCTGGGTTGTGTTGTGGTGAGCCCAATAAAAACAAAAAATGAGCTAAAAGACAAAGAGCCTTAGTGCACAAGCACTGAGGCAAGGGTTACCCCAAAGGGCACTGGCCGGGAAGCGAGATTTCAAAGAAATACAAAATCACATAATATACATTACCCATCTTCTCCATAATAATTCAAATTTAGGTAGGGATTGGGAAAGCATGGCTGTAAGTTTTTCCATGTCATAGATATGAGTCATAATATCCTGCCACAGCATGACAGAAAAATTTGGTGTGAGACAGTTTTTTGTTATTGTTTCCCTGGCTGTTAGCAAACAAATGTATAACAGTTTTTTAGTTGATGAGCCTCTGAATCCTTCTGGTAGGTCCAGAAATAACAGTGTGTGTGAGGTTACAATAAAAGTAGGCTCAAATACTTCTTGCAGTTCTGTTTGCAGTTAATTCCAAAAGGGTTGTAATTTGGGAAACTGCCAGAAAATATGAGCTTGAGGCCCTTGCCGCACACGAAGTTGCCAGCACCGATCCCCATACTGTGGGGCATATTTAACCTGTTGAACTGGGGTGCAGAAATAATGAATAATGCACTCCAGGGTGTGTGTCGTGCTGGGATAATGCCACGCCTGGGGTCCAATGCCCCAGGCGTGTATTATCCCAGCATGACACACACCCTGGAGTGCATTATTCCTATTATAAAATGGCTTGTTGTTATATATAGAATAAAAAAATAATTTTAAAGAATGTTTTTATTAGTGTGGAAAAATATTTTTGTTTCTTAACAGGAGATGGAAAAAAGAAAAGAAGTAAAAGCCTGACACTAGAGCTGTGGTGTTTGTCGGGATAACGCCATGGGTCTAGCCCCAGATTAAACAATCACGTCCAAGATTCTTTTTTGCCATTGTGTAATAATGAATACTCTCTTTCCAAGAGAATTCTTTCCAGATATACAGTATAAGAAGTGGGTTTGTGAATGTAGGTTGTATACTTGTCCCATTGTTCTGGGGTATTTCAACAACTACATCCTGTTGCCTGCGTGATATTATATAATCAGTGGAGTGATCTGAAAGTGGGATCAGAGCAGCGTAGGCTCGTGAGATTAAGGATTCAACATTCCCCAGTGTGACTGTTTGTAGAATTAAAGAGATCAACGTAGGCTAGGGTGGTCTTTAGATGTAGCTTTTTGTCTTTGTTGTATGTATGATTTAATCTGCAAGTAATGGAAAAAATCAGATTGTCTCAAGTTAAATGAGTTTGCCAATACATGGAATTCTTCTATGTCATCTCTATGCATGCAGTGGGTAGGAAGGAATAAGCTCATTCTCTCCCACTGTCGGTAAGTATGATCGTGGGTCGCTGGGTGAAAGGAGGGACTGCTAGCAAATGGAGTGATTTTTTTATTTATTTATTTTTATTTATTGAAATGTTTCACCAGGAAGGCACACTGAGCAACAGGTTGCTCATCTTCCGATGCATCCTGGGGGGTAGGGGTACAATAGGGATGGGACATTTTACATTCCAGTTACAAAGATCAACATAGCATACAATTAATTAAGGCAGTTGTTACAAACAGTGTTGCATGCATATGTAATTTGTGAGAACAATTAATAAGTGCAATGGTAATAAGTGAACAAGTGCTATCGTGAAATAAGGGGTGAAGGAGAGAAAGGATGAGACGAGATGACAGATAGCACAAAGTCGTGTCCTGGAGGGATCATTTCAGGATGCAGGGAACCCTGCAAGGGGACAGGGGACTGGAGTAGGGATTAGAGAGAGAGAGAGAAAGAGAGAGAGAGAGAGAGAGGGGGAATAAGTGTGATTAACACCTAGGAGGGGAAATAAGGCCTGACCCAAAAAGCAAACCCTTCAGGATGCGATGAACCCTGCAAGGGGGCAGAGAAGTTCAGGTGATTATAAACCCTCCTGCAGTTAGGCATTGTAGTTATAGAGGGATAGTGAGAGGGAGATAATGAGAACTAGCACCTGGGAGGGAATGAGGCCCAATCCAAGGAACCCTCAAGAATGCTGGGGACCCTGCAAGGGGACCTGGAAGGCCAAGGATAGGTAGATGGGGGAAGAAAAGGTGTCAAGCCTAGGCACTATAGGGCCCCTTCAGAATGCAGAGAATCCTACAAGGGGAGTGTGAAGACTAGGGAAAACGGAGGCGAGAACAGGGGAAGGGAGAAAGGTATGAGAACTAGCACCTAGGAGGGGCTAGGATCAGTAGAGGCAGTACAGTCGTAGAGGCATTAGGTAAATTCTGAAGGCGGATGAACTGTAAGGAGCAAGATGAAGAAAATTAAAGTGGGTCATAACAGGAACAGTTAAGTGCAAGATAGTTGGAGAGGGCAGTGCTGATAGAATAGAGAGAGGAGAACTGTCAGATTTGGAGAGGTAGAGAGTTCCATATTTTAGGGAAATGATGAGAGTACCCAGACTGGCTGGAGAGGGTGGAGTGGTGGGGAACAGTTAGTGTGCGAGTGTCAGTAGATCTGAGGGGGTGGGAAGGAGGACGGAGTGCTATAAATGAGGGCGAGAGATAGGAAAGAAGTTCACCCAGTCAGTGTTTAGCGGTGAATTTAGCACAGTGTGAGAGGCATCTATTTGTAAGGGAAGGGAAGGAAAGGACTTGATAGAGGTTACAGTGGTGGGTGCGAGAGGGAGTATCAAGGGCAAAGTGGCAGAAGGAGTTGAAGAGAGTGTCCAATCTGGTCAATGAGGACTTAGGAGCAGCACCATAGACTACATCACAGTAGTCAAAAATGGGGAGGATCATCTTCTGGACAAGCTCATGCCTAGCCACAGGAGGGATGCAACTGCAGTTCCTGAACAAGGCACTGAGCTTGGAGTGCAATTTTGTCTGGATGGCGTCAATGTGTCCAGAGAAGTTGAGGTGTTGGTCTAACTAAACCCCAAGGTATCTGAAGGATGAGGTGTCCTCAAGTAAAGTTCCATCAAGAGTGCGGAAGGTGGGCAGGGAGGGAAGCCTAAAGAGTCTCTGCCTTGTACCAAAAGACATGGAGACTGTCTTATTGGCATTGAGGAATATTTGATGGTTTGCAAACCAGAGCTGGACCTTGTTGAAGTCATGCTGTAGGCTGGATGTAACCTCAGCTGGGCATGAACCAGATGCATACAGGACAGTATCATCAGCGTACATATGTATGGTGGAGAGGGGGGGAGCAGACAGGTAGCAGGTCATTAAGGAAGATGGAAAATAGAAGGGGAGCAAGCACAGAGCCCTGAAGGATGCCAGTGCAGATCAGGAGGGGTAGTAAGATGGCATCTGCGATCTTAACTGATTGGGTTCTACCAGTAAGGTAGGCCTTAAACCAGTTAGTGGCAGAAGAGGTTAGACCAGCAGATGAGAGGGAACCAAGGAGAAGGGAGTGGGAAACAGTGTCAAAAGCCTTGGCAAGGTCAACAAATATGGCTGAGGTGATTTGGCCATTGTTCATCCCAGGAAGGATGGAGTCAGTGAGCTGAAGTAGGGAGGTGGTGGTAGAGTGTTTTTTCCTGAAACCAGATTGGAACAGAGTGAAGAAGGAGGTATCAGATAGAAAGGAGGTGAGTTGAGAGAGGACTAGATGTTCTTGTAGATTGGCTAGGGTAGGGAGTAGCGAGATGGGGTGATAGTTGCAAGGGGATGAGGGGTCTCCACCTTTAGGTAGGGGGAGGATTACTGCATGCTTCCATGTGGTAGGGACGTTGGGAGTTGAGAAGGAGAGATTTAAGATTAAGGAGAGGGGGTAGGCAATGGCCAGGGCTGAGAGAGAGAAGAGTTTAGGGTCAAGGTCATCTGAGGAAGGTCCTTTCGAGGGGTTGATGACGAGGAGGGCATTTAGAGTATCGGTGGGGGAGACTGAAGAGAATGGGAAGGAGGGGTGTGGAGAAATAGGAAGTGGAGTGTTTTTTGGGGGCAGGATACAGGGGCAGCCGTGACATTTGAGAGAGGAGGGGGAGAGGCAATTAGGGAGGAACTTTAGCAGTTTGGTTGCACAGGAGGTATAATAGGAGTTAAATTTCACAGCTACGGCATGGGAGTCGGCTACAAGATTGCCATTTACCTTTAGCACTGGAGAAGGGGAGCGGGACTAAGGGGAAAAGAGGGCATGAACCGTGAAATACCATGATTAGGTATCAGTATGGTAGAAGTGAGAGGTGTTTGAGAGTTTTATGCCAGATTGTAAGTATAGTATTTGTAAATGGGTTAGCACAAGAGGTGGTATTGGAGGGGTATTTATTTATTTTTTAAAGTTTGACAACCAGGTAGGCCCACTGAGCCCCGAAGGTCCCTTTTTCAGGGCAACCCGGGATAACAATACAAGTTCAGACACAGAAACAAGACAAGATTAGGTTCCAGAAATCAAGTGTACAAAGGTTAGAATGCAGGTTGCAGTTTTGGTTATCAACAAGTTGCTGTACATGGTAGAGATTGGGAAGGATCCGAAACATGAGTAACAGACAACAAGTATACTGGTGAAGTGCTGTCAAGCAGAACAGTAGAATGGCCAAAGGGTAGGGACCCTGACAGGGTCCCTAGGAGAGAAAAAGGGTCATGCTGATTGTGTTTTTGGCAGTAGGTCTTCTTCAATTGTTTCAACTGTTTTCCAGAGGGCATCATAAGAGGGGGACAACCAATATGATATCATGCTACTTTGTGCTGCTTGATAGTACAGTAGAAGCCCTTTAATCAGAACACCTCAGTGGAGGCCCTCTTGTCCCCATTTATTTATTTATTTATCTATTTATTTCACACGTTTCACCAGGAAAGACATATTGAACTGACAATAGCTTGTTTCCAGATGTGTCCTGGGGGAAGGGGGTAAAGGAGGGCAGTGAGAGCATACAAGGCAGCATTTACATAGTAAAACTGGTAGCATATTCAAGCATCATCTAAAAACAGAAAGATAAAAAATTATACAAAATAAGGCCAAAGCATATACTTCCAATCGATAACAAGAAGCATGATTTTTCATTAAGTGTCCGCCCAATAAAGAGAAGTCAATGCATTCTAACGAGAAGTCAGTTTGCCTTAGTCCTACCCTCACTCCACTGTACTGTACCGCCATATAATAGCCAATGGCAGTATTGTCAGTGATTTGAGGAAGCAGGAAAATAGTTATTTAAACTGTAAAGGTTTATAAAGTTTAAACGTTAAAAGCGAAAATGTACCGTATAGCTGAGCCCACATAAACTGATGTGCTTTCATCATCACAGACATCTTTTCATCTCTGTCAGCCCATGCATCACTGAGTGGGTTGAGGAAATGTTACAAAATATGGCAGAGCTGGGAAAAGTGAATCAGACTGGATCAGAGTTGGATACAGGCTGGAACATTCTGCCTGCATTAATTTAAAAAACAGCGTTAGCTACAGCTGTTCATTCTGTGCATTGACAACTCTGAAGAAACTCTCAAGCTGCAATGGAGTAATGTTAAAAAATGTAAAAAAAAATATGGCAGAGCTGGGAAAAATTGATCTGATAGGATCAGAGTTGTATTCAGGCTGGAACACTGTCTGCATAATTTAGAAACCAGCGCTAGCTCCACCTGTTCGTTCTGCGCATGGACAACTCTGAAGAAACTGTCTCAGGCTTCAATGGGGCAATGTTAAAAAATGTTTAAAAAATATGGAAGAGATTGGAAAGTGAACTGGAGTGGATCAGAGTTAGATACAGGCTAGGACACTCTGCCTATCTGAGCAATTTAGAAAACAGCACTAGCTCCGGCTGTTCATTCTGCGCACAAACATCTCTAAAGAAACTGTCTCAGGTTGCAATGGAGCAATGTTAAAAAATGTTTAAAAAATATGGCAGGGCAGGGAAAGTGAATCAGAGTGGATCAGAGGTGGATACAGGTTGGAACACTCTGCCTGCACAATTCAGAAAACAGCGCTAGCTCTAACTGTTCATTCTGCGCACGGACAACGCTGAAGAAACTGTCTCAGATTTTGACTCTATGACTTCTTCATGCTCCTGAAGCTGCTATTAAAAAAACACAGGCAAAAGAAACTCTCATCTCTCTTTGTGGTAGATACAAATTGAGAATGCAGGAGGTGAGGAAGGGGGGAGAATGCTTAGCTGCCAGAAAGCAGGAAGTAAGTAATTAGTTAGGGATTAGTCATTATCACTGTGGTCAGAGATGTGGCAGTGATTGACACCTAATTAAGGGCTGGGCAATTCAGTCAGTATGTGTGGGACTCAATCGTACCAATTAACCAGGGATCCCATCCCAATTAACAGGCACTAATTACCATTGAAATCTATAGCCACTTAATCTGTTCCTGGCAGGACATCCCAATAAAGTGGATGTACCGATTTTCCGAGGCCTGATTAAGTGGCTTCTACTATATAACTTTAAATTAGGTAATGTTACTCTCCTTTCAATTTAAATGCCTTGTTAGTTGAGCGGTGACCTTCATTAATCTCCTACTGTCCACTCTTGAGCTTAAAAATCTATGAGAAACTGAGCCCCATTCATTTCAATGGGGCGCGCCTCCATGGTCTTCCTGTTCACACATCATTACGTGCTTGAGCATGAGGGCATGTCAGTAGGACCAGGGCACTGTAATATGGTCAGTCTTGATAGTGCTATACAAAAATTATGATTGAAATTACAAAGTAATGGTCGGGAAATAAATGTTAACACCTGGCTAAAATGACTGTCGCAGGGGGCAGCTACCACAATATGCGAGTGGCAGCTGCCATTAATCATGTCTGAAAATTACTTTAAAAATTCAGGTTATTAGCAGCTCAGAATCTGCCTACACTGCATGGGAGAACATTATTGAGCATAGAATTCAGTTAATGGAATCACTTTGCTGTGCTGCAGTAGTGACATCAAGTTGTTGTGCTGCACTAGCTACATCACTACTGCAACACAACAACATTGAACACTTTCCCGTGCTGGTAAAAACTCAAGCTGTGGATGCCGTTGTTAGCATTTACAAGTACTTGTGTCTGACAGTCTCTAACAGTGCTAATGGAAAAAAAAAGAAAGAAACCGTGGCAGCCGCGGGTAATTCAAACAGAACCCAAGATAGGGCTTAATCTATAGAAGAACAGGAGAACCAACACACAAGGAAAAAGACCGAGAACTATGTAAGATTTTTAATGTACTGTTGCTCTTATCTTCTGTACCACGTATTTGTGGTTTATCCTGTGGTTCAAAAATAGAATAAAATATAGTTGCATTCTTCAGCTGTTGATTCGTTTCTGTTTTTCATCTGTTTTATTTTTCACTCATAATACCTGCCCATACACTATAAAAGATCATGTATGAGCAGGCATACACAGACAAGGCTGTGCTCGAATCTCGAGGTTTCCTTGGTAGCAGGAAACCTCTCATGCTGCACTCTCGAGGTATCCTGTTGCCAAGGAAACCTCTCAATTCAAGCACAGCCATTGGAAATCTCAACTAGCCCATATATTTACAGTAATAGATAACTGTATGGAGAGTATAGTATATGAACTTAACATTTAAAGGAGAACTGTGCTGAACCTGTTAGTCATTTTTTTTTCTGGGAGAAGCTGCTTTCATGTATTTGATTTCATTATGTTGTTATTGAACTGTGTACATATCAGCAATGCCCACTGGATTTATTAAAGGGCCAGTAACGACGCAACAATAACAGAAAGCAAACCAGTATTAGAAATACAGCTTCTGTAGAAAATAAAGACTTGCAGCAGTTATTTTTTTTCCTAGTGTGTTAGTCAATGTGGTAGTCGAACGCTAAAGTCCAATGTAGTAAAGGACAGTGGTATTGCCATATACCACATATTTTATTTATTGAAATTTCAGATAACACCTTTGAGAACAAGCTCATTTCATAGGTTCCAAGGTCAGACGAACAATACATATTGGGAAAGTATGAGTTGGAGAACCAACAAAACAAGGAATTATACAAGACATTACAAGAGTGTATAACTAGAGAAGTTCCAATATATGTGGCATTGTACAATGTATGCCATGGTGCATATTTGATTAAAACCTGGAATTCAAAGGGTCATATTTGAGAGGGTGGGGTCTTATGAAATGACCCTTTACAGGAAAATGAGAACAGACTCAGCCTATTATCTAATAATCAACAAGGTAAGGGGTGGCATCAGCCCAGGGGCCTCGTCAGAGGTGAGAAGGTATGGGACAAAGCATTTTAAAGTGAGCAAGGAAGCTCAGGAGATATAACAGGGGGAAGGGGTGATGGGGGAAATCCATAGGGGGTGAGGGAAAAGAGTGGAAGGGATCAAGAGGAAATGTGAAGGAGAATGATTAGCAACTTAGAACAGTTATTTACATGCTGAGAACAGTTATGCATAAGGTCAGGATAGCATAAGGTTAGAATAAGTGCTGGTCACAAGAAGGAAGGTTGTTGGAAGCAGTCCAATCATCATGCTAACATATTTCCAAAATAATTTTAAATAAAAAAAATCTTAATTATGTTTTTTTGGTCTTTATCAAGTCCTTTCTGTGAGAAAAGCAGAAACATTACTTTCTAACAGCTATTGTACTGTAAGAGAGCATGTTTTTGAAAGTCTACATTTCCCTTGAGGGTAACACTGCCAAGGTATAACAGCCAATTTCTCTTAGAAACAAGCTACATAAAGTAGCTGTGCAGACAAAGGCAGATAGTGTGTTATTATAATTTTCTGAAGCGATCATGTTGTCATATCCCAAGCCCTTTGTATAAGTGCAAATGATCCAGAAGCCCTGTCTTCTCAGGCTAAGTGAATGGAACCCAGAGTGCTGTTCTTCCTTTAAAATTCATGAAAGCATTAGATAAAAATGATCTGTTTGGTATGCAGCCCTTTAGCTTCCAAAGAACTGCAGGGAATGATAAAAGCTCAGATCTCGCTATGTCTGTAGTTTTAAAACAAGAGCTCTGACCATCTGTCTCAGAGATAAACCTGCAAGAAGGAGATAATGAAATATAAGAAGGCACAACAGTCGAACTGCATAACTAATAAATATATATCATAGAAATAGACTCTTCTTGTTATTTATTATTCTAGCCCAAGGACTTAAAACTTCACTAAAGTGGCACTGAAAAAGGTTAAGTGGCAGTTATAATCCAATTTATTCTTGGGCAATTATCTTTATCACTTTCTTTCATTTTCCTGTTTTGTAGATACAGTTGCAATTTAGTTGTGCCTCATTTCCTTCCATGGCTTTTTCAAGTTCCCTTTTAGTGAGGCTAATAGATCATGGACTTTAGCTCACAAAAACTCTAATCTAATATAAGTAATTGCCTGACATTATAAATTCTTCTCTGAGATGCTTTTTTTCAAACACTTTGGGCCCTGCAGTCAGTTGTAAAGTGAGTAGGCTAAAATGAGGTGGAGCCACCTGATCCACTGTACCTCCACACTTTGGGGCCGTACACGGAAGGTGTTGTAGTCAGGAGGACCAGTCACCCTGCAACTAAGTCAAAATGTAAATTAGGCTGCCAGATATTAGTAGGTGAAATGGGGTTTGTGCCCAATAACATATTGATTAGTGATACCCACAAAGGTCTGAACATGGCACTATGACAGAGCTCGTGGGCACCAGCACTGCTACTGAAAGTTTCCCTCCCTACCCATACCTTTATGGCTGCCTCTGACCTAAAGCTAACTTCTCAAATCACTTCCTCCCAATTTGTCTTCTGCAGTCTAGTGTCTCACCTCTTCCCCTTCCAGGTGTACCTCGGTTCCTCAGCTGTCCCATGCAATAAGTGGAACACACCTACCTAGCCCCGTTGGCTCCTACAAATCATTTATTAAATCTATCAGTCCCATGATGGTCTCCATCCACAGCTACTCCTCTCAGTCCTGCTGCAGACTGAGGCACCCTTCCTGTCTGCCCTTACTTGTTTTAAGGGCAGGCAGCATCTCAAAATTCTGCAGCAGTGTGTGTGATACTCACCCTGTTTTGTGTGTATTGACCTTGCAGGCCATTAGTGTGGTAACCACTGCTCTCTTCCCTGCACATTCATGGTAACCTCTGTTCTCTTCCCCACAAATTCTCAAACTTTAGGATTACACCAGAAAGGGCTGAGAACCCCTTTTTGCATAGCTCAGGAGCTTGCTAAAAAGCAACTATTGTTAAGTGGCCACTGCAACAGTTGTAACACTTAACAACAGTCCATGTGACTGCAAATCGGACCCACTGATTGTCATCACCTTTTCACAGCTTTAAATATTATCATCTTTAAAACACAGGAAATAAGCCCTACAAACAAGTGAGCCATAGACCAACAGGCATCTGCATGCAGCATTTGTGGCTGGTACCCCAGCCACGCCCATGAGAAGACTCAGCGGTAGACTGTATTGCAGAACATATTGAAGAAAGAGTCTGCAGTGGGATTAGAAATGCAGGTCCTGATTCTCAATGCCAGATGCTCACCCAGTCAACTAAAGGAGATATCTCCATCAGCAATGTGCAGCTCTGCTGTATACAGCACTGTATTATAGCTTCCCATCTACAGCAGTTTCTCACTCCTTGAGGGTTCCACATATATGTCTTTTCTCACATGACTGCTTAATACATACAGTACAGCACATGCAAGTGTAAACATTGAAAATCCAGTGAGCTAGACACTGGCCCTTCTTTAACTATGTTTACTTAAAAACAACTACCACGTACACATCATAGCCATAACTGATAGGACAGCATGTTATAGTACCCCCATGTCCACTAAATGATACTATCAGCCACTGATTTGTGGTGAATGAAGTTATCAGTCCCATTTTTAAGGGCTGAAATACCAGGATTTCTGCTCTAATATCCAGATATTACTGGGATTCTATGGGCTAGCTTATTTTATGTGTATACAGTTATACATAGACCAAATCAAATAAAGCTAAATGAAAATATTATAGGAAAGACTTGCTAAATACATGTTATGTAGTTTCACTGATCCAGTATATATTGCCAAAGTCTATAAAATTCTGTGATTTCTGCTACTGATTAGACAGTCAAATATCAGGATTTTACCCTATTTTGCCAGTAAAAACCATGCATCCATATATCCTGATGATACTGAATCTGCAATATTTAAACTAAACTTGTATTTTCCACCCTTCCCCTTGCTTATGGAAATCACTGGGGAAGGGATGACAGTATTTTGTCATCCCCCAAGCAAGCATATCATAACTCCCCCATTTAAAGATCATGCCTATATTAATGTATTTCATTTCCCTTCAAATACTGGCCACCAAGACCACAAAATAGCTTTCAACCACGAAAATCTCCGCTTTACTGATCACATGAAATAGCCCTGTCTTTTACATTGAAGAGTTCATCACATATTATATATTTCCCACAAGTCCTTTCAGTTTCCTAAGACCAAACATTATGGATAATAGACCCTCTCCATGCCTTCTCAGGCAAATGGATGATATGTGTAAATTCATGAAATACGTGCAAACTGAGGCCCACGTGTATTAACTGATATTGGTCAGAAATAACACCGCCAACTCTTTGGGCTATATTTCAGTTTCATTTGTTCACCCACTGTTACAGGATATGTCCTCTTCATACATGGGTGCCAGGACATGGGGAAAGGTGAGGGGGAGGGCTATAGTAAATTACAAATGAGACCATGAGTGCTTCCCTTCTGATCTTGCATGCATTAAAGGGGCACTTTGAATGCTCAGTTGCAAAAGTGTGGGAGGGCTACTGCCACCCCTCGCACATAGGTTTTGGCCCCTATGTCTGCACAGAGTCCTCACCAAAGATATAATATTAGAAAGGTCAAATCATTTCAAAAAGGCTATTCCTACACTATCACAAAGCATATACTATCACAAGGCATAAAATAAGTGTGTCTGCATCGCACTTTGTGACCCTAAAAATGCAAATTGCAAATCAGTTGCAGGCTTGATTAACAACAGTTTCTAATCACGATCTAGACCACTGATTGTCTTAAAAATGTAAACCAAGGTTATTTTTCCATAACTTGCCAATCCACACTCCCCCCACAGCCTAGCTGAGTCGATGCTGTTCCATTGTCTTGCTCCTTCCATCAGTCACCATTGTCAGTCATGCACACAGGCAGCTAAACAGCAGAATGACACAGCATGGAAGAGGAGAGGTGCGAGGGAGTGGGTTAACTAGTGTACAGTGGCACTGAGTGCAGACTCCAACTGATAAGGGCTGTCTGGCATCAGTAACTGTGACCAGCAAATGAGGACTGAAAATGTCCTGGTTCGTTCGTCCCCATTGACAGCATGCATCTGATGCCACGGAGGAATGACTTCAGCAGTAGAAATTAATGTTTGGTGCCTTGAGGTATGGGCTGAAGTTAGCTTACTGATTGGTTAAGGTAGTTCTGCTTAGCAGGTCAGAGCAGGGCAAATGGAGGGGGGGGATTGCACCTTGTCTGCCACTTCAGTGTTCTGGTTCAGAAGCCTCAGTCCAGGTGAAGTCTCCGACTTAGCAGGTTGGAGGTGGGGGGGGGTAATAAATCTATATTGCAGCATGCCACGGCCTCCCTAATTTAGTTGAGAGTAGAGGGGAAAATGGAAATAGAGTGGAGCACGACAAATGCAACTTATATTTTTTTTTCTTTTACTGCCTGCCTACCAGATCTGAAAATTATACTCTGAGCAGCTGTGTAATGCATTATGAATGATTTTAGTAGAACACTAAAACTGCCAGCCTTTGATTTTTAATGATTAATTTTGTGTGTGAAACTAAAAGTCTTAGCTGTAGACCTGATCTTGTATATATTAGATTTGTGGCTTGCTTATGGTAGATGACTGAGTGATGCTTTTATTTTTTAGCAACCTTTATGAGACTTGGAACCATTCTTTTGGCACCTAAAAGGCTTTGTTTTAAAACCACAACACTGATACTCAGTTTTTTTTAAAACATACCCTTGAGAAAACAAGTCTGGGTGAAATAAACATAAAAAAATAACACAAAACATTGGGCAGGATTCTCCAAAAGAGCCAAAAAGTCCACATTTGCAGAAAAAATGGCTTGCAACACTGTGGAAACACAAGTGCAGCATATTCTCAGTCAAAAGTTCCGCAGTTGAGGAAAATCGCAATAAAGGTGAGTTACGGAATTCTGCAGCTGTGGAAAATGCGCACGTGTGGCTCCGAAGCTGTGGAAAAGGCTCAGCAGCCAGAACAACAGGTGACCCATATTAACTGGAGCGGGAGACTTTGACAGTCTTGCCATGGATGCAGCAGAAAATAGTCACAGCGAGACCAGCAACCAGTCCCACTACTGGGACCACAGCAGCGCCACTAGTACCAGCAGGACTGTGCACCACAGTGGCATTCTGTAACTGTTGGCTGTGTCTCTCCCTGGGGTGCTTATGTTGCCTGCTTCAGTAGCACTCACTCGTGGCTGTTACCAGCTGTGCCTCTACTGCCTGTGCGGCTCCTTTATGGACTGCACTGGGTCATGTGGTTGTGGTTTGTTGACTGTCAGTTGCAATGTGCGCTGTTTTTGTTGTAACAACTGACACTACTATACAGTCCACAGGTTTGCTGTTGCTTGGAGCCTTGACCCCCACGATAATTGTATCCCAATTGTTAGTACACTGCTTTTTGCTCAGGGTGACTTACGCCTCACTCTCTGTGGTGCAGCATATGTGCAACATTTTTTCTACAACTGTGGGAAAACAGTGGCCGAGAATAGCCTTTAAAGGGATGTGCCATACCTTTCAATGGCTTTTTTTTGCTCAGAAATTTCCACTGCTGCATTTTTTTCCACAGTGTATTTTTTCCACAGCTGCAGATGTTTTGTGTATATCACATGGCTCAATTACTCCTTTTTTATGCAACTGCACAGATTCTGAGGGATTGCACATTTTTTGCACCTATAAAGTGTTTTGAGAATCCAGCCCAATTATTGTTTTTATGTGCTTATTTTTTCAAACACATACAGAAAACATTCAGTTTTGATAAGCAACAGTGAAAAATAATCACTTTACCTGAGTAACTGCATATAATGCTTTTCTGAATAGCAATCAGTGCTAATCGACTCCCCATACCTAATCTTTGCATTGCATCCTGCTGCATGGAGACCCAACAACCTCCAGTGGCTCTATGATGCCAGTGCAACAAGAAACATGTCGACCGGCATCACAGCGCCAGGCTCCATGTTGATCGCGATCTGCAGTTGGCATGGAGCCGCACGCATCGGTGTGTGTTTTGTCTTCTGGGGGCTTTGTCCCCCAACCCCCCATGTGTGGGGCTCTGCTGTTGCACCATCCCGTACTAACAGATACCAACTCCAAGTTGGAGTTGGTTGGGTGGGGCAATGTGGAAAAGTGCTAAGGGTCCTAGGAGGCTTCTACTGTGACATGGCAACGCTTGTCAATATCGATGCATGTCACAGTAGAAGCTTTGCTGTTCCAGAGCATACCACCTCCAGCCCCTCACTTTTAAAGCAAGCATAAGATGGCTGCATCACAGAAGAAAGGATCTGCTCGTTCTTCATGGATGACTGAGCTGTCTCATTCTCAAGCACCTCCTGTGTCTTAGCTATAAGTGGGAGCTGGGAATCTCGGAGTTGACTGTTGTTCTTCCCCTTAAACCCCCACCCAGATAAGGTAACATTCTGAAATTCAGCCAAATGAAAGCTGGCGGGGGTCTCTGCAGAAAATGTGCACGAGTTATCAAAGGAAATGGAGCTATACCAATGATAATCTTCTTTCTGACTATGGCCTTTCTGGCTATGGCCTCAAAGAGATTGGATTCCCATAAAGTAAGGCTTTACTGTATGTCATATTTAGCAAGGCTTTTTGTTGCATTTATAACATTATTTAGGGATTATATTCAACCCCCCAAATACATTTTGAGTGACTGAAAACAAAATCTAACTTCACTGAGTTCTGCTTCTATGTGTATCTATATATTCATGTCCCCAGCAAGTTATTGGATTGCCTTACTTTGTTGTTGCTGCAAAAGTTTGTCATTTTCTGCCCAGTGCCGTTCCATCTTTTCATACTCTTAACAAATTACAGTCAGCTCTGAGCACTTAGAAAGCCGTGAATGCATTGATGGTCACTACTGATCATGTTATCATAAGCCTGTGTTTACTTGATTGATTGATTGACTGAATTATTTTTTCCCCCAATTGTTTAACCAGGAGAGAGACACTAAGCTGAAGCTTATTTCCAGGTGCAACCTGGGAGCACAGGGAAGTTAAGTGACTTGCTCAGGGTCACACAGTATGCAAGTGGGGGCTGTGGGTTTGAAACTCAGGTCTCCAGATTTGTAGCTCAGAGCCTTAAACCACTGCTCTATACTTCCTCCCTCTAATTGATTTAAACATGTTTTACCAAGTAAACAAGCAGACCCCAGAAGGCTCATTTCCAGTTGTGACTGGGGGGTGGGGGAAAGGATGATGGTCATAGGAAAAAAACAATCACATACAGTACATACTTCTTAAATACAGACGCAATGCAAAGTCAAACGTGATACAATGTGTGTTGTGCAAAATAGTGAAGTTACAATAAAAAAAAACACTGCTTGAATACCATGTAAAGTGTGTGTGTGTGGCAAACTACAGCGTAAGTAGCCTTGAGATAGTTTTATTTTTTATTTATTGAAATTTAGGATTACATTACCTTTGAGCAAAACCGCTAGTTCACAAAGGTTCCACATCAGTGGGGAAGGGTAACAAAACATACAAAGGTAACAAACGTACAACAGTCGCAATTAAATAACAGTTTAACACTAAGCCTGTACATTGTCCTGAGTGTCATCCAGCTTAAGAAACCAAGGAAAATTTAGGTAGAATAGGAGAACTAATCAGTTCAGCTGACAAAAGTGAGGAGGTAGCCTAGGAGGCCTTGTCATCGCAGGAGAGTTGGGTATGTGCTGAAGGGGTAAAAGGGTGAGAATAGAGAGATAGGAGAGCAAGGAGGGCTGGTGAAGAGATGGGGAAGGGAAGGGAAGAAGAGGGGGAGGAAAGAAATGAGGAGGGAGGGTAAAAGGGTGGTCAACATGGGGGTTGGGAGTTAAAATAAGTGCTCCAGTGGGGTGGAGGAATGAGGAAAGAACACAGGAGAGCAAGTGGTTGGTGAGTGAGAAGGGGAAGTATAGGGGGAAGGAAAAAGGTAGGAGAGAAAGAGGATCATGGTGGGGTGGGAACAGGCTAGGAGATGGGATGCTAATATCACTGTAGGTCAATGGGGGGACATATAGAACCTCTTAGGAATGAGCAGTGAAACTTTAGCAAGTCCCTTGGTTGATTGACAGGACACATACAAGCTGTATAGTGCATGCAGTCCTGAAATACAGCAGCATATCTATGTCAGATGCAAGCAGAGGAAATATAAAATCACACATGCCCACGCAATGCAAAGCATCATGGGCTGCATATGCAAATCACCACAAAGGACATATGTCCAGGGCAGCTGGGGCAAAACATTGAAGAGGAGTTTTGAGACTTGATTAATCTCTTGAACAAGAAGTACATAGGTAATTTGGTGATATTGGCAGGGTAGGCTGTTCCATATGGAATCAACAGCTGCCCTCAGACCTGAGCAAGTAGTTAAGATTTTATGCTGGATAAAAAGTTCTGAGAGGTAGCTTGGGAGTTTGCCAGACCAGTACCTAGCACCCACTAATGCTGTGTGCAGCGAATGTCTTGTTGAGTGAGGCACGCACTCAGGTTTGTTGTACATGGTGCAGTGGTGTGTCTTGGGGTGGGGGTGGGGAGCAAGCCAGAACAAATCTACACAGGGTATTGAAGAGGGAGGTAAGTTTTGTCAGGATGGAGCAGTTAGCATTGGCATAAACAAAAATGGAGCATTCAACCACAAGTTTCCTGATGTGAGGTTGTAGGCAGCTCTTTACCCTGTAAAGGATGCCAAGTTTTGCATACCACTTTACTACTACCTTTATGTTATGTTAACATGGATACTGTAGTTGTTTTTCCTGTATTTGTTTTGTGTCTAAATTGCTGCTATATATTAATGCAGAGTACATTACTAAGTTAATTCTGCACCAATGTTTCCACTATACTGTACTTTTACTGATAATGAATAATTACAAAATAATATTGTTTTGGAGGAATGGGTGCAGAATTTGTCTCAGTAGTACATCGTCGAGTTTCCAGCTCATATTTTCAGAACTTGCATGTGGGCTTACATTCTTATAAGTACTGTTTATCAATGTACTAATGATAACAACAAAATGTTATCACAAAACATTTAATACCAAACATTTACACTCAGATCTTAAAAACAATTACAAACTCTGCATCATGCATAATGTATATTTTGGATTGTTTATACAATATGTGTATGTGATGTCACTTATGTCAATAAAAAAGACTCCTGATTAAGAACACAAATGCAGAATTTGGATGTATCATATCTGGAGGAACTGCAGGATATGCAGTGGTTCTGCATCAGTTGTTGACAAAACATTTGCCTTACATCTATAAAGCCTAAAGACAGATAATCACAGAAACTGCCTATAAATGAAGATGGAGTTATCTTCCATGTGGCTTCAGGTATTAATGCAGTGCAGGATCTTTTCAGAAATACTACAAATTATAAGATGGATGTGCAAGGTAAGACTAATTTAATTGCTGTACAAGCAGCCAAGAAAGCAACTGCATGCTGGAACCAGAAATGTCAGTCTACAGTATTCATATTGCAAGCATCGGTAGTCATTTAAAAGGTAAGACCCTTAATACAATCGCACTGCAGCAAGAGGTATGCAAAAAGCACATGGATAATTAGACCATGCTTTAATGAAACATAAAATTGCACATACACCACTAATACAAGATGTCATGGGTGATACAGTTTATGTAAAGTGCCCCAAATGTATTTTGGCAGATTTTACTTTAAGTAGGACTGTAAGGTCCCAAAACAAAACTCAAACAATCTACGAAGGCTGAAACAGCAAGCTGCAGATACCTTTTTATCCTTTTTAGGGTTGGTCCATGAAAATGTAGCCATAATCTCTGGCTAAGTCAAAACGTCAGCCAACCCATGTTGAAAATATTTTGGGTCATGGTGGGCCCAAAGCAGGAAAGCAATTTAAAAGACAGAAGCCTCACTGTAAAATAAATGCACAGAAGCAAAGGTTAGACAGAAAGCCCACAGCAGGTGGACAGGTTTGCCAGTTGAACCCAGTCCACCAGTATGAGTGTGTGACACACTCTTCCAGTGTCACTGGGATAGTCATTTTACAGTTCTATCAAGACACTCACTTTTGCAGCCTGCTAAGTGCATATATAGTGTATGGACAGTGCTTATTATATGTTGTTTTCAGTAGAAACACAGAGCTGTTGTACCATCGTCGTGACATCAGGATGGTGTTGCACCATCCTGAGTGCATCACGACAATGTCACAGCAGAATAGAATGCCATCACATGCCACATCTTGTCAGGTCATCAGCGATTGTTCAATCCTCACAGACTGCATTTTAAAAACTTCTGGCAGTTGCTGTGAGCCATTCTTATCCCCTCCATACAGGCAGGTACCTTGTACTTCACAGCAATCAGTTCTGCCCTCCTCATCGAAACCTGCAGAAACCATTTCAATTGCTAAACTTTGACCCTGTGTGACTTGTGACCTGTGTCAGATGACATGATTAAGATCAAGTACTTCAATCGCAAGATGCTGAACTTTACTTGGTTTTTTCTGTTTTGTTTTGCTTTTTTGTTGAGAGCAAGTACTTTCTGTTCCTCTGAGTGTGTCCTAGTTTTAAATAAAAAATTATTCACATTTCATCCACTATCTCATCTTCTACTTTGTGGCAAGGTAAGAACGTGGCGATTCCTGCTGCGGGGGGGGGGTGAGCAGCGGGTGGCGGACAGCACAAGTAGCAGTTTAGTGTTGTTTTCTAATTTTAAAAGTTGCCAGTTGACTACATGCACTATACAAGACAAAGTATGGGCAACAGTTAACAACAACACTAAGTATGCTTTTCGGGGTCATCATGGCAACCATCGCTGCGCTCTCGAGGTCTATCAGGTTGCCATGGCGATCTCTCAAAGCATACACAGTGGTGTTGTTGTTAACTGTTGCCCGTACTTTATCCTCTATATGTACAGTGTTGTTTATTTGCCTTGCATTCTTGCAACATGTTTATAATACAAGCTGTCTTTGTACTATATAAGATTATTTCTATTTTAAATATTTGTATATTGTCTGTTTGATTTATGTATGTCTGAGCCACTCTTGAAAATGTTTTGCTAATAGTCCTTCCTGGTTAAAGCAGCAGTGCATGATTGCATGAACATTTTGACCTATACCCTTTTATTCTATTTTTGACTGCTCCGCGTCTCCTGACTTGTCTGATACCCTTCTTTCCCAAATTTGAGTCTGCCTTAGTCCTTTTTTTCACATTTGAAATAATAAAAGGGGCACTCCTTTTTATACGGCTCAGACCAGGTGTTCATGAGTATTCTCAGCTGCTTTTGTACATTATTTTTTTTTAAATCACTCCTTTTGTGACTAAAATGAACTATTATGTAACAGGCAGTACTCCCTGACCTTATGGGACAATAGGTGTTCAAAAAGAGCTGAGAATACTGTTGAAAAAAATGGTCCGAGTCACATTAAAAGAAATGTTCCTTTTACTATTTTAAATGAGAAGAAAAGTGTTAAAGCTAACTCAAAATGGGAAAAGAAGGGTATTATACAAGTCAGTAAATAAGGGGCAATCTAAAACAGCATAAAAAAAGTATAGGTCACAGTTTTCACCACTGCCATGCACTGCTGCTTTAAAAAACCTTTTTCAAATAAACTACCTTAGAGTATGCAACATACTTACAGAACTGTCTTGCTTGCTCACAAGTATCCCAATTTTAGTCATTCACTTTTAGTAGAGCTTCCATCCTTCCTTTCTCACTTAGTTTGATCCTTCTTTGATGTAAAAAGACAACCTTTCCATCATCTGACCCTCACTGTTCCTCCTAAAGAGGCTGCACTACTCCATGTGAATATTAGGGACGGGAAAGACAATATAAACAACAAACAAACCTTAACATAAGAGAAAGCAGGATTAGTTTAATCCTTGCTGTGCCATGGACTGATATATCAGTCCAGAATTCCTATACATTCTAATTCTGTCGGCAGCCTAAGGGTTAAGAGAATCCTAACAAATAATAATGGAATCACAAGAACAACAAACATGCCAGCATTTCCTATTTTATCAAACAAGGGAAATCCAGGCATATATTCCCTTGAACAAAAATGCAACCATGTCCTCTTAGCCTACTGGTATAATGATTGGCTTATAAGGAGGTTTGGGGGACTTTGTATTTCTTTTATTTGTATTTATTTATTTACCAGGAAAAAAGCTGCATTGAGCAATACTCATTTACAAAGTGGTACTAGGTAGGACAGGTAGCAATACAATAGGTAAGAAAGCAGCAGTATAATATAGGAATTGGTATTGACAGGTGCAGCACTGGCCCAAGGTACTGAGGGTTTGAGGTACTGGATGCCACACTTGCAACCTGGGTTCAGATACAGACTCAGGTCATCAAGGGTCGGCTGGGGAGGGAGCAGATTAAGCATCTGGGGGACTGCTCTCCACTCCCAGGGAGGAAGGGAGGGAAGGAGGGTTTCAGTGCCCAATACTCATCTAGCCTCTAGTATCAGCTAGGGGAGAGGCAGGCTGGGGGGGGCTAATGGCTTATGGGAGAGAGCAGTAGCTGCTGACTCACCACACATGGAAGCATGCATGGTGCTGTTCAGGCTACATTACATGTTGCCTTGCAGGAGAAAAGCAAGAAAAATAGAGACTTGAGCTGCCACTGACCCAGCCACCCCGTAGTCTTGCACCCTCTCAAATACCCGGACCACAGTGCACACCCATGTGAAGGTAAGTCTTGGTAGAAAAATGGGGCAGCAGGGCTGGGGCATCCGGCATCCAGAGGGTAGCCTGGGCTGCACAAAAAAAGATGTTAACAGGTACAGTGACTTGAAAACAGGGTAGCATAAGGAGCTGATTCTAGATGAAATTAGTGATAAAAAAGGATATGAGAGTGCTAGGACAAGATGATCTTTGAGCTGTTTAGCACATTTAAAAGATAAGTTAGTGGCATTCACATTTATCTACACAATGCTGACCAAGTGAAGCCTTAAATGAATTGAGTCTGACCAAGGAATTCAGTTTTATTGCGTCTTGCAACTTCTTCCAAAGTGTGGGGCAAGCCATTGCAACTTGTTCCAAAGTGTAGGGGCATGCCATTGCAGCTTGTTCCAAAGTGTAGGGGCAAGCCATTACAGCTTGTTCCAAAGTGTAGGGGCAAGTCAACTAAAATAAATTTTTCCAAATCACGTGGAATGCCTTGGAACATTAAGAAGAATAATGTTGTTTTTCCTCTTGAAAGATTTGAAATGTATGGTGGCAATAAGTCACGAACAGCCTTGCAGGACCATATAAGAAAGTTTCTTAGCCTTTGAAGGGCAGTCAGCTGCCATGTAGCGGGAATAATGGTGTGTTCGAGAAGGAAGGTCATTGATGAAATGGAGTGCTCTATAATAAAGCACATCTAACTTGGCCAGATATGTAACAGGCACTTCTGTAGGTAATGTTGCCATAGTTGAGCAAGGGTAGGAAAATTGTTTATACTAGTCTCTGTTTTTTGGCTTTGATGCTGAAACAGAATTTGTAAACTAGAAGCCAAGTCTCAGACATAGCTTCTTACAAAGACTGTCAATATGCATGCTAAAGGATTATCTGCTACCCAGCCACAGACCAAGGTACTTGAAAGTCTCTAGAAGTTCCAGTTTGTCACTCAGCAGGGTGGTGATGCTGGGAATGGAGGAATTCAGAATCTGTTTACAGCAGAATACCATATATTTAGTTTGAAAGCCTTTAGAAGAAGTTTGGAACTACATAGATTGTTCTGGAGTTGATCAAACATAATTTGCAGATCGTCTATTGCTGTGACCAAGGTGGAACTGACAACATACAGAACAGTTATCATCAGCATAAAATAACTTGGTAGTTACAATATTTGCCCCAGGTCATTGGAATAAATCATGAATAAGAGTAGCCCCAGAACAGATCCTTGCAGCACTCCTTTATAGATAGGAGCACAGGGGGATGGGAAGCCTTCTGACTTTAGCTGTCACTCAAACACTTTGAAAGATACTTCCTAAACCAGGACACAGTGGTGAGGCAAAGATCTATATTCATGAGTTTACTCAGCAGGATATTATGGCCAACTATGTCAGAGCCTTTACTAAGATCTAGGAAAATGGTTGAATTATTGAGTGTATGATCAAGGGTTATAAATCAATCCTTGGAAATGTTAACCAGTGCAGTTGGCGTACTATGCTGAGCTCTAAAGCCTGACTGAGCCTGAACTGGAGTAATAATGTTGAAATTATTAAGATACTTATGAAGCTGTTCATTCACAGATTTTATATATATATATATATATATATATATATATATATATATATATAGTATATAAATTCTTCATATTCCTGTTCTTCTGAATTGGAGATACCAGATACAGGAACAACAACAGTGATCTTTGAGAAACAGTATAGGAAAATATTGAAAGACATAGAACTGCAACCTTCCAGCTATGTTTCAACAATATAAGAGACAACTGCAACTGCTTGAAACATCTAGACTTTACTTTACCATAGTTTACCTTATTTTACTTTATTTTATGTACTTAACTTTATTTACTTTACTTTTTAGAGTTTGAGAGTAAATAAACTTTCCTGACCCAGGCATACCGTATCAGAAAATAGAACATGATACCAATTCATGCCCTATCTAGCTACAGACGTACATAAGTGACTATGTTAATATTCCTACCTGCACTATGCCATGCTATGGCAGTTCTATGTGTGTCTTTCATGCCATCTCAGTGGCCTGAATCATGCCTGAAAATGGTCCTTTGGATCCGCGCACCTACCTGGTAAACAAATACATAAATAGATGACTAGCTCCAGGTAATCCTCTCCCTGACTCTATGAAGATGCCTCAGACTTGCCGTGCTTCATGGGGCTGGCTGGGAAGGAGAGCTGTCACACACACTGGCTCAGATGGGACAGCAAAGCCACAGATCTGCACGCTCCATCTGGGTAAGGAAGAGCATGGTGGCATGATCAAAATGAACTCTGCCAGCATTGTCTGTTTTTCTATCCCTCCAGTAACCTTCCTTCTTTGGATGTTGTCATTCATAGTCTTAGCACTGGTGTCCAGCTAGATGTTGGGGGGGGGGGTCCTTCCACTGTGTCTATGCACTATGCTGTCACCAGCATGTGTGGCGGATGGACCAAATATTCCTGCCTGCGCACTTCCATCCATTTCAGCAACTAGAGGCAGCCATTCACCATCAGGAGTAACGCACCTTGCCGGAGGCAGGAGGCAACCTTGTGGGATGTCTTACTATGTTTTGTGGTCTGAGGTGGAATCCCCAGCTCTATTAAATGGGAGGTTTATGTCCTTATGTCCTTCCACTGTGCTAAATGATACTTTGTTTTTTAAATTCTATGGTAACCAGGTAAGGCCCATTAGACACAAGTGCCTGTTTTCAGTGGCAACTTGGGAGCACTGGGGAGGTTAAGTGACTTGCTCAGAGTCACACAGTATGCAAGTGAAGTTTGTGGGAATCAAACCCAAGTCTGCTGGATGTACTAAGCTCATCCATAGCTTGTTACTCTAACTTCTAGGTGATACTGCCAGCCCCTTTAGTAGGTATATCTGTGCAATAATGTTTCAGGTAGTCGTACATGATTCTAAATAAGAAGAAAAAAAGCAAAAAAAGAAAAGTATAGACAAAAGTTAGAGTGCAAATAATTTCCAGTTTGTTTTTACCATTATGTTACCTATTTATTTAAAGTGTTTCACACCAAGATTGCCTTCTTTAGGTACAGTGTATTGCATTTGGTTTTCACTATGGTCATGAAGAGATAACTTACAGTAGACACTAGTCAAAGAGGATCTTGCAAAGAAAGAGTTGACAGGAGCCTTGTCAAAAAATTATTCAGGACTTGTAGTCATTTAATATTCTTTTGTTATGTTTCCACTGTGTTTCACTCTTCCTGAGAGCTTGATCACGGGGATATTTCAAGTATTTTATCTGTTGACACAAACAGAGATTTTCTGTCTCGTTTCTGTACTTTTTGCATCAATACATCCTGTTGCTTTTATAATTGTAATATTTCTTGAACAACTCTCATATTTACCACACTACTGTTGTGCTATTTCTTAAAGCTTTCTGGGACTCTCCTGGTCCTATTGTGAATTTCCTTATGCCACCTGTTAAATATACAAAGCAAGCTTTCAGTATTCCAGTGACTTTTTATAGCAATTCTTGTGCTTTCAATTACTTCTAAAACCATCACCCGGTGTTAGCTTGTACAGAACTGGTGACTACTGTCTAAGACCTGACTCCCCATACCACCGGGCAAATATCTGTAACAATCCACTCTGCATTTGACTGTGGGAAAAGCTTTTCAAATTCAATCTGCTTTAGTTCGGGCTACATGTTTTTCTTTTCCTGCAATAGAGTCAAAGTCTTACTTTACTATTTTTCCTTTCATAATACGTTTTCTGTTACTGTAGCCTAAATTTAAAATGTCAAAAGTTCACGTTCTTTTACCTTAGAGATGAATTTCCATGACGTCTCTACAAAGCACATACCAAGATCACGCCCCACCTGTTGGACCCATTTGTAAATACCGGGGAGATTATGTGCCACGTTATCTCCCCGGTATTTACAAATGGGTCCAACAGGAGGGGCGTGATCTTGGTATGTGCTTTGTAGAGATTCCATGGAATAGTTACAAAATGCCACACACAGTAGAAAATTCATCTCTAAGGCAGGGGCAAGGGGTGAGGGCAATAATCATAACTAGACAACAGGTCCCAGGGTAGGATCGGGTAAAACAAGAAAGAATGGATTGACCAATGGTCTTTTTCTGCTGACATTTTCTGTTTCTAAGTATCTCATTGATTGGAGTCTAGAAGCAATTGTAAAAGCCCCTGACCCACTAAGCACTTATGCAAGACTACATTACTTTAAAGAACTGGTAGCTATATATAATTTCATGAACATGCTCTGTATAGCACATGACTAGAAATTACATTGCACTCCATCTCCTTTTACAGATTTCACAGGACTTGTCTCCTTACCCATGAACATTACTGTAATGTCTTTACCTCTTTTGGCTTGCCTTCCTTCGATGGTAAATTGAAGTACAGTATCCATTTCTTTGCTTGGCTCACAAGCTGATTGGACCCTCACCCTCTCCTCATAGCCTATAGGGCATATCGGATATAAAGCTCCAATGGAGACTTCTATCGACAACACTGTTATTGAAGTTTGGCATAGCGAGATCCTAAATGTCAACAGGTGAAATTAGGCCTGTCCTACATTGGAGTGTTTCACTCAGGGGGCTGCACCCCCCCCATGACCCCCCTACTAAAGATTACCAACTCTGAGTAGGAGTTGATCTGGAGGGGGAGGGCAAAACACAGTGAAAGGGCAACATTTTGCCCTCAGGTCCCTCACAGCAACAATCTCGAAATTTGTCGAGATTGTCACTATGAGGGATTTCTCTGTGAATGTTTCACTGTTCGGTCATCACACCTCTGCATTCACATTGCTAACCAGCTTTAAGGACCAAAACTGATACTAGTAATTGTGCCTTTGCCTGTGCTGCCCCTTTCCTATGGAACAAATTTCCCAATGATATCCAGGGCACAGTTAACACTGATGCTATTAAAGTTCACCTAAAGGCTTACTTCATTGGTACTAGTCATTGTAATTGCAATCGCTGAACCCTTTCTGCAATTTGTTTACTGCTGTCATACCCTGCTGTGTTGATCTGCAGACAACTGGTGGTTACAAACCTGTTTCCAAACTGTAATCGCTTTATACCTCTGCTTGCAAATAATTGTAATGCCAATCCTATGTCTGATTTTGTTGCACTGTATTGTTGTTTTTGTACTGTATTGTTGTTTTTGCACTGTATTGTTGTTTTTGTACTCTATTGTTATGCTTTTGGTTATGTTGTTTACTGTAACTAATCCTGGGCTGTCCTGAAAAAGAACAATGTCTCAGTGGGCCTCTTCAGTTACCAAAATCGAGTAAATGAATCAATAAATAAATAAATAAATAAGTTCTGGTAAAAAAGCTTTAATTTGGGTATTCTGACTGCATAACTACAAGCATAGAGGTTTTAAACATTTAATGTTAATAGTAACTTGCTCTTTAATGAAAATCATTTGCTGAATATATTATTTACAAAAGGCAGCAATGAAATAAGGCCTTGAAAATCCTAAGGAACAAACTAATTAAATGAAGTTTCTAAAATGTAAGATGTTTTGACTGGAAATAAATTTCAGAGAATGGTGAGTCTGATAGACCCACCGCCTAGTTAGTTTCTATTTACAGCTGGCTGCCTTATTGAAACACCTCTTTCCCAGTAATTATTTAAAATAGTGTTTCAATTGATATTCTGTAAGCAGTTCACACTTTGCCGTAGGCATGGAACAGCCTGAAGTCCTGAGTGAGTCGGGCCATTATAGAAACAGTTCCTCCTTTTTTCAATGTTTCAAGCTCACAGTACAGTATTTGTTGGACACCATGCATTGTTTCTTATATAAGCCCCCAAATTACTTTCTAGAAAAGGCCCAAAAATAAGAAGTCACCCCAAATGTTGGTGGCTACAGGCAAAACTGCATTTGAGCTAACTCCCAGAGGCGGTGAGTGGCAGCATTTCGGAGATTTTGATGTTTTGGAAGTGGCTCATTATCATGCACCTCTGAGCTTTGGAAAATCATGGATTTTGTAGCGTTGCTGAAACATACTGTTCTAGTAAATGTAGCAGAACTAGGGTGGTGGAAACCTCCCTAAGTTAGGTCTGATGAATATCAACCATCAAACCAGCCGAAGTCTGCAAAGTCTGAATAGGTTCAAACTTGGTTTCCCTGGTTCAACTGCAAAAAAAAAAAAAAACATTCTTCTCTTGGAATGCTACCCTAGCTCAATATTCATAAGGGAGTGCATGCTACTTGTATAAACAGGTTTTGCGTGGCACGGTGCAAATGGCAACACCTGCATATGGGGGCTTCAATGTTTAAAATATGTTAGAAATACATTTCTTAGCTTTTTAAGCGGTTTTGTTTCACTGCAGACTATTCCATGGTTAAAAGTGTATTAGTGAGCTGGAGCCCTGGTGCCAAGGTGTGGGGAACAGCTCTGCCATACTGGCAGCCCAGGTTCCTGCTCTAGGTTAGGGACATCAAGAGTAAGGTTAGCAGAGAGGAGTTTCTCATGGATGGAACTAATGTTGCAGGAGAAGTCAAGATGATGGTCTAGCCAGAACCCAGATAGTTAAAGGAGAACATTTTGTCCAGTGTGGCATATGATGCAAGATTCATTGAACACATACATTTTGCTAGTCATTTGTATCCTCCATTTTTCTCCTAGGTGAGGATCGGACCACCCTCTGCTGTCTGCCTGAGTAGCCATTCCATCCAAGTTCCTACTCACTAATTTACATTGCGACCTTCATGGAATCACCCCCCCATCCTCATTTGAGCCCTGCTGTGCTATACCCCTCTCTGACACAACAGTCAGGTGAATTTCACAGTGGAAACATTTCTCAAGAGATATACTCCCCCTTCCAACTCCTAAAGGGGATGAGTGAGCTCCTTTTTTTTGAGGGTAGGTGAACCAAGTGAGCTCCTTTGATTCAGAGGTACGGGTAATAGACCAGGTTGGCACATGTACTATAGGCATGATGGCAGTGGCAATCTTATCTGCCCAACCTTGCCTGCATTTTGTCCCCTCCTCCCCCACTCCCATTCTGGAGACATAGGGCCTATGATGTCAACTTGCGCTTCTGAATTCTGGTTCCCCCTACATTTTCCTCCTAAACCTGAAACATCCAGCATACTGCTTCCATCTACCACTGGGTAATGATGATCTGATGCCAAACTTATCATTCAGTGAATGTACTGAAATTCCAAACTTCTACCTTCAGTTTGACCCAGTCAAACTTTTGGGCCACTTCAGATCACTTTGAGCTTCACCAAAATAATAAAAAAAAAAACATGCTAGCTTTCGGTGGCCAGAGCTACTCATATGGGCACACCTTTACCTACCTTAGTCAATTTCTACCATCCTTTACATTCCCCAGACATTTTCTTTTATAAAGAAAATTCCATCTTCTGGCACTGTGCCAGGTACTGACTATGCTGTTTAAAAAGTGACTGGAGGAACGGGGGTAAGTGAAAGAGGTTGGGATTGACTGAAGTGTGTGAGAGCTGGTGAGGGGATGCCTGTTACTCTTATTTTTAGTCTGCTAGAGCCCATGACCTAGATCAGAAGTGTCTTGGATCAAAGTGTCAAAGCTAAACTGAAGAAAGGGAGTCTAAATCAAAACCAAACCAAAGCTGCCAATTTTCACATTTGTTCACCCTTATCACACTGGGAGGCAATCAAGTGATGGGATGTGCTCACCCTCCTACTCCAAGGTGTAAAGCGTCCAATCAAATGCTTGATCCACCCCTGTTGGCCTCAACTTTTAAAAGCCTATTTTCAAGGCCTAACCCAATTTGCCAGCAAGCCAACCAGTCCCCTACCACTCGGTGCCAAGGAGCCAGTTCAGTGTTGCATTTTTATTTCATTTATTTTTTTATACTTTCTTTTCTGCCCTGGCTTCCTGGTCAGCCCCTCTCTTCCAGCATCTCCCTGAGGATCCAGCCACTGTTCAGTCTGTCCCCCAGCCTCATCCTGAGATGCGATCACCTTCTTCCCCCATGGCTTACCTCCCACGGTGGGGTGACAGGGAGCCCCCAACTCTCCTGCTATTATAGGATCCAGTTCCAGTGATCCCCCCTCTGAAGCCAGGGCGACTGCAGGATGGCCATCAAGCCGCAGCAACCAGGACGCCATTTTTGTCTCAATTTTCAGATGTGCAATGACACCATCAATGTGAATGCACACGCTCCCATATGAATCACCTCATGCCTGAGCTGCACTCCATCCCCTGTAATTGCGGCACGATGGTGCCGGCCCCCAGCCACTGCTAGGGGTCAGGCACACAGCAATCGAGGTTCCACCCTCCTCCCTGGAGATCGACAGCAGTCCATTAGAGGCTCGATCCATCTCCCCCTGCTGACCCACGATGACCCCTGCTCACTCTCGAACACGGGTCGCTGGCATGGGGCGAAGTGTGGCGTCCACCGCCTCTACCCTCAGCACCATCGGGCCAGCCGAGTGTTGCATTTTTAAATAGAAACATAGAAATCTGTCGGCAGAAAAGGACCCCAATGACCTATCCAGTCTGCCTCTATCCCCTCTTAATTGATAGCCTTATGGCTGAAGAATGAATATCACAAATCATCATTCTCTACCAACATGTTGCTGGATTTTACCGAGTTACTATAAGCAGAAACATTACAGGCAAACTATTTTGTAAATGTTATAAACTTGTTTACTCGGCATTGTACATTTTCTTAGATTTAGGGGACACCAGGTGCATTATGTGGCTTTACTATAAACATGACAACCAAAGGACTCATATTGGTACTATTGGGTTCAGACACATATTAGGCCATTTGGGCTCCTTATAGTGTGCCTTGGGCATGCAGCGCTATATTGTAATCCCTGAGCCTTAATACAAGAGCAGGGGCCCCTCACTGTGACTCAGGCACTACTAGGCCCTTAATGAATTAGCTGATCTAGCTGTGACAGCACTAACTAGGGGATGTTGCATCCCCATACTGGATCAGGACATTGATCCCAGTCTGTGACTCCATGCTGTCTACTGGGCCAGTTGCCCAGTTTGGTACATCAGGACCAGAGCCCCATGTGTATACACAGGGCTCCTTGCCCTGATATACCAGAATGGTAATGTCACCCCTCTTCCTCCCCAGCACCTAAGTCTTTCTCTTTCCCATCATACAGAACTTGTACCACCCCCCAAAATGCAGATCATTCCCTTAATCCCCAGCACTCAGCACCATATGTAACTGAAGCAACCTTGGCACCACTTTCTGGTGTCTACTGGACTAATATCATGGAAACTAGGGGAAACTCCATGAAGCTGGTGGAAGGTCAGAAATTATGTCAGTAAGCACTTATTTAAAGGAGAACTGTGCTGAATCTGTAAGTCCTTTTTCCCAGTAGAAGCTGTTTTTGAGTACTAGTTCAAATTCTGTTATTGTTTCAACTATACTTGCCTATTAGTAACTTTGGTGATTTTTTTCTGATTTACACTATGGTGTTAAGTGCCATTTCAGAACTGTATGATGTAGTTTATGTCCCACTCAGCCACAGAGTTCTATAGTACAACATGGGTGCATTGTGCCAACAACAGAAGAGCAGAACAGGGACATAAACTACATCATACAGTTCTAAACAGGTCTCACTAGCAGCATGTAAATCAGAAGCACCCACTGGGATAAATAAAAAGCCTTTATAGTTAGAAAAATAACAGTATTTGAATCGGTATTTGAAAAACAGCTTCTACTGGTAAATGATGGAAGGCGGGGGAGGGAAGCAGCTCTACTAGAATAGACTGGGCTGTGCACTTGAGCAGACTAGATAGACCATTGTGACCGGCTTCTGCTGGCAAATTTTCCTATGTTCATATGTTTGTAAAAATGATTTATAGATTCAGCACAGTTCTTTAAGGAAAGTGTGGCAGAAACACGTAACAAGCTCCGTGAGGAAGTTGTATGTGCTGAAACTGGGGGGGAGGGCAAACAGGAGTGGGACAGGTACAAGGGAAGGGTGCAAATGGGGCAGCAGATGAAAGAGGGAAGAATGGGAATGTCTACTAAGGTCGATTCCCAATAGTGTACTACAGTAGGGAGGTTTGAGGGAAAACTAGATGGACTGCTAGGCCTTTATCTGCCTACAGATTATGTGTTTCTGTGCTTCTAGTGAGGAGCACAGAGTGTACATGCCATATCCTTTTGCACTCTTTATCTGTACCAGTGTGAAAAGAAAAGGAAAAAAAAAACACATTACATTTGTAGTGACCTTTGAAGCCTCTTTTTCAATTATTTCACAGGTTTTGCTGAAAAATGTATGAGAGCATTCTGGAGCTTTTAATGTAAGGAAAGGAATGGTGAAACACGGTCAATATTTTGAGGGTTTTTTCCCTGCTAAATAGTGGGCATAGTCATTTAGTGTGCACGCAAGCCTAGTGCTCATTAATACCACATTGGATGATTTCACATGGCAGATGTACATCTTCTATGGTCTGTCATCCTATGACAGAAACACAGAAACACAGAAATTGACAGCAGATAAGAACCGCTAGACCCATCTAGTCTGCCCATTTTCCCTGCCTCCTGTAAAAGCCACGGACCCTACTTGATCTCTGGCTTCACTCCCTTGCAATAGGAGCAAGGAGGTAAAGCTGGAGATCAGGTAGGGTCTGTGACTTTTATGGTAAGCAGGGAAAATGGGCAGACTAGATGAGTCTAGCGGTCCTTATTTGCCATCAATTTCTATGTTTCTATGTTTCTGTCACAGGATGACAGACCATAGCAAGATGTACATCTGCCACATGAAATCATCCAATGGGGCATTAATGAGCACTAGGCCTGCATGCACACTAAATGACTATGCCCACTATTCAGCAGGGAAAAAACCCTTGAAATATTGACCGTGTTTCACCATTCCTTTCCTTACATTATGGAAGAGATACCAGAGGGCACTCCCTGAAGTTAAAGGGGAGCAATTTCAGAAGGGAAAGGAGGAGGCACCACTTCACTGAAAGAGTGGTAACAGGGTGGAAGTACTGCCTGAGCAACTCATATCAGTGCAGACTGTGGGGTTCTTCAAGAGGTGGTTGGACAAATTCAAGGGGGAAGTACATACCGGGGGGGAAGTTGGAGGAAGGAAGAGTTAATGGGGGGGCAGCTGCAGTCTAATGGGCTGAAGTGCTGCACACTCAAGCAGACTAGATAGACCATATGACCTGTATCTGCTGGCAATTTCATATGTTCGTATTAAAAGAGCTACAAAATGCTCTCATATATTTTTCAAGCAAAACCTGTGAAATAATTGAAAATAAGGTCTCAAGGGTCACTACAAAGGTAATGTGTTTTTTTTCTTTTTTTTTTTTTGGCTTTCACCTACAGGAACTTTTTTCTCATTACCTTAGGTAATGGTGTCTCAAGTAAAATAGAGAAGACACTCACTGTCTTTCTCATGCCCTTCTGCCTCATTTTGGTAAGCCATCGAAAATGTTGTTAACAAGGCAAAGTCTGAAGAGAATTACATTAATTCCACAAATCACTCTGGGACTTTATATCTCTGCTTGCATTTTGTTTTCTTTAAGCTTCTTGTTGATATAGTCTTTATAAGCAAAAATAATGCTTTGTTACACCCTGTCATGATTTCTGAAAAGTATAAAATAAAAAACCATGGGTTATTTTAGGAGTATTCCTCACAAGTCTAGAGACCTATAGTTCAAAGTGGCAATTTATTTTATAACAGTATAATTATATGACTGACCCACTCTTTGAATATCTCTAGCACGTGACTATAATACAATAGTATATGCTTATGTTTAGAAACAGTATTTTACATACGTCTGTCAAAAATATCCTCTTAATACAGTAGCAGCCAGAAGTAGTTAGCAGTACTTTGTGATATATATGTCACAAATATGACTGATACCTCAAAATGGAGTACAGTACAAGTGATACTGTAAAGTAAAGCAACTCAGGGACCATGTATTCTGCAAAGTGTTTGACTTTGTCTCACTTGATGTATGCATATCAACTGTATTTGTACCAAGACGTGCTCATTTGATTATGATGTGCCGTTTTATTTATTCTGCCTACACTTGCTACTTTGTAACAAAACTGTCACTTAAGCCTGTATATTACTATGTTTTTTTTTTTTATTTATTTAAACTTTTGGTAACTGGGAAAAGCACACTGGGCTGAGGCTCATTTCCAGGTGCGACCCGGGGGCACAAGTCAATAACAAAGATACAGAAATGAGGGAACAAAGCAAATACAGAAAATAAGACAAGTCAAACAGTTACTATGTATGTGTGCCTATCTCTGAGATCGCATACCATTATCCTGTGCCTTTTTGGCTAGAGTTGTACCTGAAAACAGGCCTCAGGTTCGATGTACTCACACTGTTACCAAACTTCTACTGTATGTAAAGATATATCACAGAATAGTACTACTTCCTACTGTAAGAACGTTCTTCTCTGTTTTCACATGGGACTTCAGTTGCTTCTTTGAACACTAGGTGGCACAAGACCCTGTAATTGTACTGGATGTAACACATGTGGTTACATTTCCACTTCACAGTTTATCAATACACCACAACCTGACCAGGGCAGAAATTAGAATACTCAACCCACAGGCTTGAGTTACATCTTACCCTACCTCAAATGCTCACCATCCTGGTACCATGGCAACTGCACTACAGATGAATATGTGCACTTCTCCTCTGAGCACAGCCACCCATGACAACTGGCGCACTGCCAAAATGGTGGATAACACTTGGGACCTAAAAACAAGACATCCTGACCCAACTGCAAAACTCTTTAGGAACCTAAAACCAGGTGTTCCCAACCCCAAAACTACTGGACAAATTGCTGGGTATCCCAATCCTAGAATTAGTGGACCAATTGCCAAGTGTCCCAACCCCAGAATTATTTGTGATTCACCTCCTGCAATGCACAAGGTGGCTTGCCTAGGACCACAGAGGCAGTATCCCAATCCTATTATTATACTACCCTAAGCTATTATTCAAAACTAACTGCTGCCACACTGCCTAGAAGATGCTGAGCCCATAAACCAATCACCTACCTTAAGGTACACTCACAATTTTGGTTCAAAATGTTTCAAATAGCATGCAATGTAAAACATTCAAGCAATTAAGATATGGACTGCAATATTTAAAATACAGTACTGTAATTATCACATTCGTTCTTATTTAGCAGTACCATGGTGCAGAGTCCCAAACTGCTACTTATACTGACTACAGTCATTCAAAATTGAAGTCTGAATGTTCAGCATGGAGAGTACATGCTAAGTGTTTTTCATAGCGAAATCTCTGCAACCACTTTTAACATGAAATGGGGTAGCCAAGGATAAAGGGTTAATCTCATCCATTCAGTGCAGCAGAGCATCAGTTCAAGGTCCATCTTTAAAGTGCATCTTCGGGGGGGGGGGGAGATGGGAACACTGCAGATCGAAAGTCCTCACATCCTGGAGAAGTAGTAACCAGGCAGGGGTTTGGTGGTAGCCTGGCTGAAGGTTCCCACTCCATCCACAAAGACCTTTATCCTCTTGCCTAGCAGATCTTGCACCAGGGCATACATCTGGAATAATGTGAGGCCTTCCCAGGCATAGTTGGCACACTTAGATTTGGCGATGCTTTGAATCCTCTGGAGGGCATAGTTAGTGCTGTCAGGGCCTAGACGGTGTTTCTTATATAACTTGTCCAGGGTACTCCAATATACGCAGTCTTGATGATTTTCTTCTATGATATCCCACAGTCTCTCAGGGCGGTAGGGTAAACAAATTGCAGATAGTCTTGGTGGATTTTTTTTCAGATAATACATTCTGCTTGGCTCCATTCTGGCAATTGTCTAATGCTGGAGCGAGGGGTCTGCCCATCTGGCAGCCACACTCCCTCCCTAAACCTCCTCTCATTGGGGTCTCCATTTTTTATGCTCTCATACAATTCTCTCTGGGGATGTGGTTCCTCTGGCTCTTCAACTGGCTGGTCTGTGACTGAAGCAGCTGCACCCAGGGGTTCTAGGAGCACAGAGGGTGAATGCTGGGCTGGTTCTGAAAAGTCCTTAGGAGTCAGAAATCTCATGTGGGCACCACGCCCATGACCACATCTATGGCTGGTGGATGGAAGGTTCAAAATTGGAGCTTCTGCTTTTGCTGGAGTCACCCCACCAGGCCTCTCAGTTTCTTGCTTGACACTTGACATAAGACAGGCTTCTGAGCTAGTTATAGTAGCTGTCACAGTTCCATGCTCATCCCAGCTCTCAAATGCTGACTGTAGGTGTCACGGATCCCCCTAGTCCACACAGCCTGGGGTAATACTTCAGGTCAGCAGCAGCACTGGGGATCCTCCTTTGACAGGCATTGCAGATTAGGAGTAGGGTCACCCCCAGACCCTCAAGTTGGCAGATCACACATTTGGAGCCTGTTGATTTCTCCACAATACCCCCAAAGTGAATTTAGCATCACCAATGGCACAGTCACATCAGGGGTATCAGGAGCAGTCGCCATTGTTGTATTTCCACTAGAAAAATGGAAAAGCTTAGGTTTTAGATGAAGATAAACCGCCCAGCACAAACAGCTCCAAACGGTCTCTCCTGCAAAATCTGCTTGCACACCAACTCAGCCAGACCCCAACATGCCAGTCAGCCAGCCCATTAACCAATTAGCTTGCACCACCAGGGCAATTAGCATATTTATCACATATACTGCCCTGCAGTCAGCTCAGCTCCACAGACTCCTTGGTGCCACAGTGCACCCAAAAAGGCATGACATTTTTTCACACTGCGCCATAATGTCCCTTCTTTTCTCAAACCACGGCAGAACTGTTAAATTTCCAATCTTCATGCTCAGCATCCTTGGCAGGCAGTTCCAGTCCATGGCACCCCAACAAATGAGTCCTGGCTGAGCCCCTATGCTTGTAAGCCCCCTCTCCCCACATCTAAGGGTATGCCAGGTGGTCATATTGGGGAGGGAGACCCACAACAGCAGAAACACATTCAAGCCATTTAAACAGTTCTTACCATGAGCTGGATGCATTGGCAAGGTCCTTCTGATGCCAGCAGGGTGCCATACTAGGTGTTGGGCTGCAAGTGAACTCCCAGGTTAGCACAATAAAATAGTCTGATATTCAAATAACTGATGGGCCACACTGGTATAAGGCTGGAACAGGGGATCCCATCTTTAATTGATAAGCAGTGGCCAGTTCACAACTATGTACAGAATCTGATCCTCCGGACCCGTGAGTCCACAGTGGAGTTACTTGTGGTGGATCTTCATTGTCGAGCTGACCCTCCACAGTTTTCACTGCTCCCTGGACTGGGTGGCCAGAACTGGGATTTCGGGCAGCAACACTCAAGGCTGAGGGGCTGGGTGACCCTAAACTACTAGGCAGCAACACCTCTTCCTCCTAATAACTCAAATCCTCTATTCATTTAAGCAGAAAGGCAGGCTCCTCTTCCTTTATAAATGTGCAAGGTGCAGGCCGGAGAAACCCTCACACATCGGGCTCCATCCCTCACTCTCCCTTTTCCTCGATTCTCCATCTCTCTTCTGGCTCTGGTGGCCCACTCTCCCCCTAAAACACTGGAGGTGATGTTCCCACCAATGGACACATCCATGCTAGCAGCCTGACTGGGACTGTTGGCTGGTGGTTTCTATCTCCACTATCCTCCTTGTAGCTATGTATTCCAGATCGGTGGTTTCAATCCCAGACCAGTACCCACCAACACTCCCTGGCCACCATATATGCTCTCGTTCCCTCTCTGATCACTCCTTACCTTGGGGGCTTCAGGTTCAAATCCCCTACCCCGCAGAGCCATTTAACATTATATCCACAGCTGCCACCACCTCAGCCTTGCCGCTGCTATTATCTTGACCACCCAACTAGCCACAAAAGAAGATGCAGGAACAGGCAATCACCCCTGCTCCTGCAACCGCACTGCCGCACACTCCACAGCATGGAAATGGACCTCCCAACCATGCTAAAACTCCTTATTTATGACCACATCTCCAAGGGCAGCCCCCCCACCTGCAGAGACCCCACCAGTAGACAATTCCATGAATATTAATTAATTAATTAACTAATTAGGCCAACAACCTGACCAGGGCAGAAATTTGTATACCCAACCTGCAGGGGTGAGTTACATAAATAAGCACAAAACTTGATTAAATAATTAAAATAAAGACACAGAGGGCTAGATTACAGTCACATTAAAAAACACACATATGTATCTTATGCCACATAATTGTTTAGCTCACAAAATGGAGCTGTTTTAAAGCATAGTGTCACAGTACTAAGAGTTAGCATAATTTAAAAGGTAGAAAAATGTGCAACTCTTTTTCTAACAGGCGTTGCCAAGCCATTTAAGTTGGATTAAAACCAAACTTGGCAGATTTATAGATTAAAAGGTAGGTTATCAGGTAAAAATGGTCTCATCTGATTAAACATTTAGGAGGGAGGGGGTCACTGGCCTGTTATGGTGGAGAAGTACAGGAGGAGGAGTTGTAGCCCAGACACCATGCTGGCAGGCAGCAAGGTCGAAGGAGAAGTCAGGAAAGGGTGTGTGCTCCTGGGAAGGAGTGATTACTGGAGCCCTTGGGACAGCCCCTGGAAGGCGTCTCAGGCCTCCAATGAATATTTAAATTTATATGAGCTCCAGGCAAAAGGGAAAGTGTTTATTTCATGAGAAATGACTTAAGTGGAAATTTGTTTATTAAAAAATACCGGAGAAAGCTAGAAGGGTGAGCTTTCTTATGGAGAAGCCTTTGAGGTCATTTTAGTGTGCTTAATGTAACGTACAATTATAATAAATCCAAGTTAACAGAGCAGAACAGGCTCAGAATTTTCAGAAAGACAGTTGAAAATTCAAATTTAGGATTCTATTGTGGCTCATCCTGCTGCAGCATTCCAGTGTAGACTCAAAGCCAGTTGGTGCTGAGGATTGGAACAGGGTCCTGTCCATTCAGTGACCAGGATTTATGAGGAATGGAATGTTCAGGGGGTATAAGAGGAGCTGCACAGATCATTTTCAGGGAGGTCGAGCAGAGTGACAGACCTGAAAAAAACAGACTTGTCCAGAGGGAGTCCAGCCTACTGAGGCCTACCTGTAGTTAGGGCCTTAGGGACTAACCTTCTATTGTAGACTATAGGGGAACACCTGCATCCAGTGTTAGGGATAGTCGGGCAATAAAGTGAGAGCAAGAAACAGAATAGATTAGCCTACTGCTTTGAGTACCTGTTTTTCTCAAGTGTCTTCAACTGCATCCAGCAAGTTTGCATCTCTTCAAGCAACCAGGTCATCTTCGAGAATCAACAGCATCAGTTCCACTGCTGTCTCCGGAAGGTCCGAGTTGCCATCATTCTCCAGCAAGTTAAGGAAACTGGTACAGTAATTTTAATTTCACTGTGGGACTAGTTCCAGAGGGACACACATCTGCTATATTGAATTCTGGAATACTTATTGCTTCGAGAACTACTTTCCAGCAATTGAAAAACTGAATTCAGAGACTGAGGGAGGAAAATATATTGTAAGTGACATCAGGTAATTGTTATGTAATGTAAAGTGAATGCTGCTGTGAAATGCTTAGAGTATTCATGAATAGAGTGAATAAGCAATACAGGCTCAAGTATTTACGTGTTAGATACCAGGGAAGGGTATCTTGTGAAAAGGAGTGAGTGGGTTTACTGAGGTGGGTATAGACCTAGTAGCCACTGCACACCCTTAAAGCAAATAAACTGAATGTGCAGCAACTGAGGTCCAAGGGGAGGCCCAGTGCTGGGTTGGTATTACAGTAACTGGAGAGCTGGTAGGTGGTGGAATAGCCTACAGTCTCCAGGGCTAGCAGGTACAGACCTGTGAGAATATAAAATTTGAGTGTATTAATGCTCAAGGTATTTGTTCAATTCAAAAGATTATCTTCAGACGTGTATGTTGTTATTGCTAATTGCAATAGTTTCTTATGCATGTTGTGTCTATAAGTTGGCAGAACAGTTTAGTAAGTTTTACCTTAACTTTCACTTGAAAACTGTGTCAGAGTCTTGCTTCAAGGTTGTCTGAGTCTCACATGCCTGTGGTCTGCCTGGTCAATCCAATACAGCACCTTCCTCTACCACACAGCTTCTTCAGCTATCTGGTGGGGGAGGCAACCGGAAAGTGTTCCTGTGTGAACCCAACTCAGTGGTTGTGGGTGGGAAGACAGGCAAAGAATATACTGGTGATGCCAGTTGCATTCACCTAGTGTGTATTGTACGTGTTCTAACTTACAAGGCACAATCCTCTTGTGTTTTGACATTGCTTTGGGGTATACAAGGCAAAGTTTGAGAATTTAATTGCAGAGTCCTTCCAGACAAAGAGAGGGGTGATACAAACTGGATTAGGTACCAAGGCTGTGTCATGCAGTACTCAATAAACTAAAAAGGGAATTTTATAGCCTATCTTCTATCTCATTGAAGGCCGGTGCAATGAGCTTGATACCAGGATGATGTGATTGGGTAGCTTTGTCCTAGAGACGACTCGTGCAATGGCATTTTTAAGCCTTTGTAGCTTATTAAAGGGAACCATTCATGTACAGTGGCTGAACTAGTTTAAAAGTCCATTGAAAGCTCATTCAAATGAGGTCTTGCACTCACTTGTAGCTGGAAGCACTCCAGAGATATAGATGGCTGAATATGTTCAATATTAAAGGAACACTGTCAACCTTTTTTGCATCATACTATTTCTAGTTAAAACTCCTCATTTTATGAGTGCTTACCTACTGTAACATCCATTGATATTGCTGTTTTTTGTATCTTCCTTTTCGCTTGGTAGGACTGAATTGCATGCTAATGTATAGTTATAAACAACTTGGTTTTGTTTTGAATCCTGGATTTATTTTTATTACATACTTCATGAACAATAGAAACACCCCCAAACAGTCCAGTCACTCATGATGCAATAGTCTCCTCTACTCCCACTGCATAACGAGTGGCTAGACCATGTTGGGGGTGTTCCTAGGCCCAGCAACAATGAGTGGGACTTGATCAAGGACAGTAAACAAACATATTTTGGTGTGGTAACACCAGTATGGTGGGCAGTCTGTTTTTCATTGTTTAAATGAAAACAAGCATTTGTCAGTGTCGAATGTTGCTTGCTTGTATGTGCTGTTTAGGTATTTGGAAGTGATAGTTCCATGCCTTCCTCCCAAGACATCCACTGTGTCTTTCCATTCAGTATTCACAGAAGAGTGGGGGAGGCAAGGGCCACAGCAATACAGCAGTTGCCAAGGGGGTGAAGAGGTGGACAATAATCCATTCAAAGGCAAAAGAGTCCTGCAGGAGTTCACTTAATTCAAGGGTGGACAAAGCGATGGAATCAGATGGCATACGCCCAAGGATATTAAGAGAACTGCGAAGGGAGATAGATAGCAGTACCTCTGGCAGCCATGTTCACTGAGTCATTCAACACAAATGAATTGGAGGAGGGCACATGTGGTCCCTCTACACAAGTCCAGCAGCAGGGAGGAGGCAGGGAACAATAGGCCATTCAGCCTCACCTCAGTAGTGGAGAAGATCATGGAGACATTGCTTAAAGAAAGGATAGTGGGGCATCTAGAAGCCATCGGAGCCCAAGACCATAGACAACATGGATTCACAGTGGGGACATCATGTCAGACAAATCTGGTTGATTTCTTTGACTGAGTGACAAAGGAAGTGAATCAGGGTGGGGCAGTGGACAATGCTTACCTTGATTTCAGCAAAGCCTTTGACACCATCCCATGTAGGAGGCTGATAAACTAGCTGGGAAAGCTGGGCATGGGAGAAAGGGTAGTAAGCTGGGTTAGAAACTGGCTAACAGACAGGAGGCAGAGAGTGATGGTAAATGGTGTGCAGTCTACGGAGAGGGGGTGACCAGTGGGGTGCTGCAGGGATCGGTACTGAGGCCAGTCCTGTTCAATGTCTTCATTAGTAACATTGCAGAACGTCTGAAGGGAATTTTTTCACCAAATTTTCAACATAGCCATTTTAAGACCTCTGCTCATGAACAGTGTCACTGTGATTTTCTTAATCTGTCCCAAACATTGATTGCGTACACTGAATGCACCATTGTTCACTACATGCACGGAAACACATTTTGGGTGACGTGAAAAATGACAGCTGTACTGCTCATAAGGAGGTGTGGTAAAATGGCAATGTTGAAAATCTGGAGTGAAAATATTGAAAATTCACGAACTTATGAGAGTGCGTAGGATCAGCGCAAGAAATGCTCGTAAAACAGTCATTTTTGGGAGTTTTTTCACCAAATGTTCAACATAGCCATTTTAAGACCTCTGCTCATGAACAGTGTCACTGTGATTTTCTTAATCTGTCCCAAACATTGATTACGCACACTGACTGCGCCATTGTGTGCTACATGCATGGAAACACATTTTGGGTAACGTGAAAAATGACAGCTGTACTGCTCATAAGAGGTGTGGTAAATGGCAATGTTGAAAATCTGGAGTGAAAATATTAAAAATTTGTGAATTTACAAGTGTGCGTAGGAACTGCACAACGCACACTCGTAAAACAGTCATTTTTAGGAATTTTTTCACCAAATTTTCAACATAGCCATTTTAAGACCTCTGCTCATGAACAGTGTCACTGTGATTTTCTTAATGTGTCCCATACATTGATTTCACACACTGACTGTGCCATTGTGCGCTTCATGCATGGAAACACATTTTGGGTGACATGTGAAAAATGATAGCTGTACTGCTCATATGAAAGTGTGGTAAAATGGCAATATTGAAAATCCAGAATGCAAATAATAAAAATTCATGAACTTACAAGCGTGCGTAGGAACTGCGCAACGCACGCTCGTAAAACAGTCATTTTTAGGAATTTTTTCACCAAATTTGCAACATAGGCTTTTTGAGAGCCCACCTTATGAACACTGGCACTGTCATTTCATTAATCAGTCCCAAAAGGTGATTTCGCGCAGTGACCATGAAATCACCCTTCGGGCCCGATTAACGCCATGACAGTGAGAGAATTCATGAGGAGGGGTCCCAAAAACCCCATGTTGAAAATTTGGTGCCAAAATAAAAAAAAATGCCTGAGATATGCAGCAAAGTTGAAAAAAACCCTATCTATCCCATTATACAGCTTACCAGCATTTCCTCAGTTCGCGGTCGGCTTTGAAGAGTGCAGACATGTTCCTGGTCCACCAAAGATCGTCGCGCCGTGGTCCGGAGGTAAGTATGGGGTGAGGGGGGTGTGGGGAGGCAGAGTGTGCAGTGGGTGAGTGTGGGTTGTGGGAGGGGGGCAGGGAGAAGCGCAGAGGGACAGTTTTTGTATTTGCAGGTTTATTTTTTAATAAGACGATGAGAGACTTTTTGCCATGCTGGGGTGGGCTCCCAATGTGTCAGCCCTGAAAAACTGTTTTGAGACTGCAGACCAATGGGGGTTAGGCACCTGTCGGCCATAACACATTTTGCCATGCTGGAGTGGGCTCCCAGCATGGCACCTGAAAGCTTTGGGGGGGGTGGAGCCGATGGGGGATTGGGCACCCCCGCTGGCCGTACAGTGTGTGTGTGGGGGAGGAGAAAGGCCATGAGCACGCAGTATGCGTGCGTGCGTGTGTGTGTGTGGAGGGGCGGAGCTCTGCTCACTGAAGCAGAGCTCTCCCTTTCAACTGTATGACCACTGCATTTTCAACTGCTATCATAGACAGCTGCAGCAGTGATTGGGGAACTGGGGTCGCACCTGCAAACACACTGACTGAATTGGAAGATGGGTGCCACACCTCCGAAAACTCGGATGATGGCACTATGTTTCTTGCACATGCGTGCAAGCAACATAAAAAGAACCAGAATCAAACAACCAGCTACTGTATATCAGCAGTCTTTACGGAACATGAAATCATAAGATGTGTTTTTCAAACTAGAGACACTCTAAGGCCTAAGGGGATTAACAGTGTCTCTTTAATACGACACTGCAGCCATTTTTAGAACATTGCAATGTCATTGAGGAACAAGCTGTGCATAACTACATCAAGTCAATCACAGTTTTTTCCTCAGTTACATCACAATGTTCTAAAAATAGTTGCAATGTCATAACAATATTGAACAGACTCAGTCATCTCTATCTCTGGGGTGCTTCCACCTACAGTGAGCCCAATACCTAGTTTGAAAGAGGTTTTCGTTGTCTTTCTCAGCATAATGGCCACTAAACATGAATGTGTCCTTTTAATTATACCAACAGAATGGCCACAGGTCCCCAGACACAAACCTCTTTTGGACAGCGGTCATTTTTCACACAGAGCACCACTACTCTGGGATGAGCTTCCTACCCTTATCCAGGTTAAAACCGTACTTACCAGTCCTTCAAGAGATGACACAAAGGGTGCCCCCCAACCCCACCCAAGCAGAGCTGCATCTGCTTCTCCTGAGCCAAAATTAGCCTATGCAGGGACAAAATGCCTCTGTATTCCAGAACCCATATATTGTGGAACTGCAGGACTGCACTTTATCCTATTGAACTGAATGAATGTTATTCCTCTTCAGAGTGAAGACCATTGTACAAATTGTAACTACCACTCTCCATGCTGTCTATACTGTCCTCCTGTACCTGATGTTGTATCATGTAAATTCCGTTTATTGTATATAACTTATCCTGGGTCCTCCTGAAAAAAGGATGCAAGTCTTACCAAAGTTACCCAGTTACCAAAATCCAATAAATAAAAAAATGCATAAATAGGGAGTTTTAGTAATCAAGTCTATTGATGATAAAGATATGCATCAACATTTCCATATTGTGGAAAGGTATAATATTGCCCAATTTATAATTTTGCACAGCTGGTAAGAAAACAGTCTTTACATAGTTATTTACAAAGGAACTGAAGGAGAAATCAGAATGTACTATGTAAACTCCAAGATTTTTTGCAGTAGACTTAGATACAATACAAGTATACTTGAAAGTAAATTTAATTTCTGGTAGATATTGTATAAATGAGGCATGGTAAAAAATACATTCTGTTTAATCTGCATTCAGTTACAGTAAGGTGCCTTGGGATGTCCCAGTTTCCAGTTGTCTTGGTAACACAGCTGGTAGTGCAGCTGGAACAGTATTCTTGGTGGCCTGGGTTCAAGCCCCAGCCAAGGCACTTATTTCTTTCTCTCTATTGTTTTTTTGGGTTCCATAAATGTGCACACTGAGTCCTTGTGATTGAAAATATAATTATCTGTGCAGTACCAGATTGTGCATTAGAGGAAGAGTAAGGTGCCTTGGGATATCTCAGTTTCCAGTTGCATTGGTGGCGCAGCTAGTAGCACAACCAGAATGGTATTCCAGGTGGTCTGGGTTCAAGCCTCAGCTAAGGCATTTATTTATTTCTCTCTACTGTTTGTTTGGGTTCCATAAATGCGCACACTGCACCCTTGTTATTGGAAATTAGATAAAATGTTGAGTCATCTAAATTTTAATATCAGTCAAATAAAGAGCAAAATCAAAGTCAATTTTAGACAATGAGTTTACTGAGATATATTTATAGTATATGGTATGGGCTTATTGTTGATGAAAACCGGTACCTTTCTAAATCTTGTTGTAGGGCAGTTCAAAGGTCAAAAAAGTTGTACTATCAACGTGATGTCAGAACGATAGTACAACAGCTTTTAGCTTTGAACTGCCTTCTGATTGGCTCATACCAACAAGCTCAATATAAAAAAATACTGGAAACATGGCGGCGGCAGTTTAGCGGGCAGCGAGTAGAGGACTCTGCCCGTTTTGACACGAGGAGCTACCATCGCTCCATGTCACAAAAGTGATTTTTTTAATTTAAAAAGTACTAATGGCAACACCGGAGGGAGCAGAAGTGGCAACAAGCGAAACAAGCGCCAGTGGGAGCAGGGAGAAGCAGGAGTGAGTGGCAGCAAGAGCAGGACAAATTTGAAGGGAGTGGGCGCGGGGAGATGCTCAAGTGAGAAACATGATAGTAAACAAGCCGGCAACGGAAACAAAAAAATGTTCATCAACAATAAGCCCTAAGCCATATACTACATAAAACAGTGGATGGCCGCCCATCCACAACTAAGGCCGTTTCCCTCTCGGGAGTTGATGACATCAGGAGCAGCTCGGGCTTCGCTCTCAAGGTCTCGATGATGTCATCAACTCCCTCGAGGGAAACACAGCCTTGTTGTGGATGGGCGACCATCCACTATTCTATATGTTATATCATACAATAAAATGGAATACAACTCCAGAAGAATGTGAGAGTTTACCAATTGGTATCTAATACATACTGATAGAAAGGGCCCAAGAATGGATTTTTGATGAATAGCTTGAGAAAATTCAAGACAAGATGAACAACAATTTCCCATGCTAAAGTTAAAAGGTGTGAGAAGATCAGTGTGATTTTTTTATTTCTATATATTTTTTCTTTCCAGCTGTGTTCATCCTTCAGGGATATACCCATGGGTACAGTGCTATCCCAATGTCTTCAGTGGCTTTTCCCTCAATGGCAGGAGCTGGGGGGGTGGGTTGTCCTTCTCACCAAGGCAGCCTGGTATGTAGTCTGGTACCTGTTGTCAGCCATCATCTAGATAGTACATGGATTTTCTCTGTGGTTTCTCCCCCACTCTCCCTCCTCCCCTCTGTATACCATTGCCACAGTGACAGCAATACCATGACAACCATTACAACGACAAAATCAGCAGATCACTGTAGTGGTCCATGGTATTGCCGACACTGCGTTCACTGGGGATTTCACCCCCTCCCTGAAATAACTCTGACTTGGAGTTGATAATCTAAAATGCGGGGGGTGCATGGGGAAGAGATCCTCACATGGGAGGTGCAGGGGCAAAGCCCCCCACAAAAAACACTTGCTGTCCCTAATGGCACAATGCCAACTGTCAGCATTGTGCCATCGCTGTACTGCTGATCAATACATTTCATGTTGATGCAGCTTGGTGGAACCCTCCCCTTGACATGTGCATTGCCCCCATCAGGCCTTAGATGCATGCAGTGACATCCTGCAGAGGACAAGATTCCATGACCCACTGCCGGGATCACTACAGCACTGGCTGCTCACCGTAATCCCTCCCCTGACCACACAGTGCTGCCAAGTTGCAACTGTTGCAGTCACACCTGCCTCCCATGACAGCATTCTGGGCTTGCTCCCAAACTTGGGTTACCTGCACAGCAGTGCAACACACTACTGCTGGGCCTTCGGTGTGGCCCAGGACAAGTATCATTTGAACCATTATGGTTTAGTTCCAGTCAAACCCACTAGGTTTTCTAGTCATGTTAGAAGGACATTATGATTCACTGTGTTGAAAACTGCATGAGGATTAAGCAGTATCTGGGGAGTATCATTATCCCCAGTTTGTCTGAGGAGGCTTTATAGCGTAGTGGTTAAGGGCACTAAGCTGCAAACCTGGAGACCTGTGTTTGAATCACATCAACCCCACTTGCATACTCTGCGACCCTGAGCAAGTAATTTAACTTTCTTGTGCTCCTGGGTAACACCTGGAAACAAGCTCTGGCTGAGTGTGCCTTTCCTAGTTAAACAATTTCCTCTTTCCCTTTATCGTATCAGTACTGATATACAGTATGTTCATTGTCAACTGCTACTAATACATAACTTGATACTTTAATCAATGTGATTCCCATCTGAAACCAGCATGGAAACCAGACTGATAACTGTCGAGCACATAATTTTGTTTAAGGTGAGCTAGGAGTTGAAGAGCCATTGCCTCTTATATCACATTTGGTCAAAGTGGAAGATGTACAATAGGCCTTAAATTACTGGGGACTGTATTATCAATGTGTATTTTTTTAAGGTCAAAATGACCTCTGCAATCTTTAAGGCTGCCGGTACAGCTCTCTCAGTTAATGATACAATTATTAAAAAGTGAATGCTGGGTAAGAATAGTCTCACTTTTTTCTTTCAGACATTTTGTAGGAAAAGCATCTAGTTGACATTAGGTATTATTTATAGCTTTAATCAGGTTCAGAGCATCAGAGAACATGATAGAACAAAATTCTAAGAGCCTAATCTACGAGGTAATTGTGAACACAAAGCTGATTTCTGGCGGGCAATGTATTTCCACAGTCAAGGAAGCATATGCAATGTTGGGATGCACTGAGGGAGGAGAGTAAGGAGCAGATCGATGGATGTGATCCTTTGACTGTAAAAGACCTTGGATAGACCCCACCAGTTGTACTAACTCCAGTTCTGTCACCACAAAACAGAAAGGACATCAAAGAGATTGAGTCAGCCCTGCAGCGAGCCTCCAAGTCCAGACTGATTAGCGACTTAGGGGGCAAGAGCTGAGTAGAGATTAGACATACTCATACTATCCTTGCTAGAGAAGTTCAAGAGGGGATATGATCCTGGTGTTTTTGAATACTTAAGTGAATAGTCAGTGTGGAGTAAACAAAGAGGTTTGAGCTGGTCAGTGCAACCAGACCTAAAGGACATGGGTGCAAACTGAGGAAGGCAGGATGGGGGACGCATTAGAAAGTATTACGTCACAGAGATTGGTTAAAGCAGCAGTGCAGTGAAATTGGACAAAACATTTGACCCAACATTTTTTTCCCTGTAAAATATTCCAGGCATCTTCTAGTTTTATTTGGTGGTACAATTTTCTAATTCCACCAAAATTTGAGTATTTTATAACTGTTCTAATTGAGTTTTTTCCTCAAGAAAAAAAAAGATGGGCACCACATTTTGCATAGAAATATCATTGCAGACCTTGCAGGGGTTAGGGTTAAAAAAGTAAAAAAAGACTCATGGTGCGACGCACAGAAGATACCTAGACAAGTACATTTGACAGGTATGCTAATATTTTTCTTATCTGTAGCTAAAACTAGCTTTTTTGGAAAAATATGTTTCATTACACTGCTGCCTTAAAGGGGAACTCTTAGCTCCCCTAAACAAATGCACAGGGCCATAGAGGTCCTGATTAAGTAGTTTGTGTCAAGAAATCTTTTTTATTACTTACATCATTACTACATTCACTTTATATCTTGTTGATCCAGTGACCCTCCGTCCACCATGACAGCCATCTCAGACTTCCGGTGTCCCCTGCAGCAAAGCATCTGATCATGCATGTGCTAGACTGAGTTATAGGGGACATCTATTTGTATAGATATAGATACTGTATATATACTGTATAGATGCAGATAGATATAGATACTGTATATATACTGTATAGATATAGATACTGTATATATACTGTATAGATATAGATATAGATATACTGTACATATAGATATAGATATAGATATAGATATAGATATAGATATAGATATAGGTATACGTATAGATATATGTATATGTACGTCGAGGTAGAGGTAGGGATAGATACAGATAGATAGATAGATAGATAGATAGATAGATAGATAGATAGATAGATAGATAGACGGACGGACAGACAGATAGATAAAAGGATGTTTAACTCCCTAAATCTGGCCTTTACCTCCTCTACACTGTGGTTTACCAGGCTGTTAGTATCTAGGTACAGCAAAATACCTGGTTTCCACCTCCCTCCTGCTCAGTCTTTCCAGTTGGTGTTAGCCTTTCTGCAGTCACCCCTGGGAGACACAGAAAAGATCTCTCCACCTGGCCTGAGTGGCAGATCAGCCTTATTCTTCTTACTAAAGAGTCTCCACAACTAAGATGCACTTCTTGCATGCCCTGTTGTTGTCTGACCCCCTCTCATTTAGCATATCCTTGCTAGACAATGCCATAATGTCTAGGGTGACAAGTACAGTTTTATATACTGGTTAAATACCGGTGAATAGTTAAGTAATAAGACATGATGGGGGGGGGGGTGTTATGGTTGAATAACAGACCAGCTCAGGTGGGAGTTGAAGCAAAAGGCCAAACTGAGTGCTTCCGTCACCCTTAAAATGCCATTAGCCCACTATGATGCACCCCCTGGAGTGCCCTATTGTAATTATGAAATGGGTCCCTTTCAATAAATTGGATGTCTTTTTAAGCATATTTTGGTTGCGCTACCTTCGGCTGGACTGTTGTGCTGGGATAACGGCCCCCATTGAAAGTACCTCTTGGCCAACAGAAGCCAGAATTCTTTCTACACATTTCATAATATAGTATAACATACTACCGTATGCACCAATAGACCACTACTCTATAGAATAATGTGCTATTATATATTATACAAGGCATCTTATTGTCCTTAAAAATATATGAACATTTAAAGTCAGTACGCAAACTGAAACAAAATGAACCCCAAGAGCAGATAATAACTATTAAATACCTGAGAGTGCTACAGCTACACTTACAGTATGTCAGTTTGATTTTGGCACTTGATATGAAAACAGCTTAGGTGCCATCAGTAGATCTGATGCAGCATGACCCCATTGTATATTTGGAGATATGAACCCTGAAATATCACTGCATACCAGTGTGCAATTTTCTAATCTTTAGGCTATAGGGAATCAGTGGCACAACTATTTGTAACTGACAAGCAGTATCCCTCTACTCTGACATTAGCATCAGGTCCCCAAAGTCTCGATCAGCACTTCAACCAATGTAGCATAAATCAATTTTTCTTTATCAGGCTTCTAGTTCCAGTATATCTCTTCACATTAAAAAAAACTCACATTTCAGAGATAAAATGGTTCTTAGCTGTAGAATCATGGCACTTATGGGGCTGGCTAAATCTAAAAATAACTATTTGCTATCATCCTTGGCTCAGTAATTTTCACATACTGTACTGTGCTTGCTTTCATGGTCATTCTTGCGATTTTGTCACTGCAAACCATATTACATATTTATTAATATAAAATTTGAGTAGAACAAATGAAACGGATTCTGATTACATTCATTTTTCAATTACCTTAAAATAGTAAGAAGGTACAAAAGTGGTCTCAGTATAATTAACTTTTTAAAGAATGCATTCTATTGCACAACATATAAAACAGACCTTTGATCTCTAATGTATGGATCTACATAACATGCTCAGTTAGTGGAATTCCTCTAACCCCAACTGCCTCCACTATTCTCAGACGTGGTATTTTGATAAACAGACTGAAAACCTAAAATGTGCAGATCTATGGAGAGGAGCAGATGACTGTCTCTTCAAATGAAGGAAATTAATCACAATTTCAAACAACACATGAGAGAATGGATGTTGTGAATGCACATTGTTCATCCATAACACATAGAACAGTGGCTGGAGAAACATGCACAGTAGGGCTGTGGTTCCATTGAGGGATCCTGATGATATGATAAACCATGAAAGAGAAGCTCAAGTGGTCTGATGCCATCAGAATCCCAAGATGTAATAACCATACACAGAAGTGTTGTCATCCCATCAAGAGTTTCTAATGTCTCCGTGGACCCTGACAGTAAAGCTGAAGAGGTCCTAGGTGTCATTAGAATCCAAAGACGGAAACACAGCCTTGTCTGTATTGGTTAACATTCATTGTTTGTATATTATATATGTATATTTATATATATATATATATATATGTATATATATACATACATATATATATATATATATATATATACACACACATATACAGTATATATATATATACATATATACACACACACAAAATATATATATATATAGAGAGAGAGCAAGATAGATATATTTAGAAATAAAAAAATACATTTATTTAGAAATAATATATATATTTAGAAACAAAAAGAAATATATATATATATAAATATATATAAAGAAAGAGAGAGAGAGAGAGAGATTTTCTTACAAAAGAAAAAAGAAAAAGACATGCCAGTATTTAGCTTGAGCTGATATTTTATTCTTATAGAACCAAATAGGGCATTAGAAACATAGAAACATAGAAACATAGAAGTTGACGGCAGATAAGGACCGCAAGGCCCATCCAGTCTGCCCATTTCTTTTTCTGCCTTATAAATGTGCCATCAGCCTTTGCTCTGTCAGTGGCCTATCTATTCCTACTCATTTGTATTGCTCCCTTATGCCTATCCCATGCCTGTTTGAAGCCCTGCACTATATTCATAGCCACCACTTCTTGAGGTAGGCCATTCCATGCATCCACCACCCTTTCTGTGAAAAAAATTTCCTCACATTCCCCCTTAATCGGCCCCCCCCTCTAATCTCATGTTGTGTCCTCTTGTCCTGCTATTTTTCTTATATTTAAACATGAGCATTTAAGAATGAACTATGTAACTGATAGTGTAGAATAAGTGTATAAATTAAATTATAGTTTTTTTTTTTCTTCAGAGGTAGTAACTAGAAGAAATGTCCAGGTCAAGTAAAAAAATGAAGTAATACGTGATTCTCAGTGCTGTAGCATTATGTTAAAAAATTAAGCATTTTTAGGCATTACTGTAACTAAGCCTTAGTCACCTGAGTTGTCCGAGTCAGAACTTAAATTGACTCTTCTTTTTTCTGTGATGTATATGTTTACTTTATTCATAGAAACCTCTGCTGGCAAATACAGTTGTTTGACTGTATTTGTATTGGAGAGCCTTTACCAGCCAAAATAAATAGTCATTTTGTGGGTCTTGTCTACCTCTCTGAAGAAAGAAGTTATAACTTTTAAATATGTAGAAGACTTCTGCACTGTCATTTTCTAGCTTGTCTATAAATATTTGTCAATCAGACATTATTTTTTATCTGTTAACTTTTGTCTCTTGGATGTTCTTTTTGAAAAGATTGCTGCACTGCTAGTTATCCAAAAGTTGTCTACCTCAAAGTAATGCTGAGGTAATGTCATGGCACTCAAGTTACAATTTGCATTGACTGTAATATGATTTTCATCTAGGACTGGTGATTAACCTGCAGAGCCATCAGCTTTGGCTAAATTTCCATTAGCATTACCCCATAATTACCTCAGTACTCGTCAACTTTTGTACAACTGGTGCTGTACAATCATGGTTTCAATATCTAAGTATTTGTGAAACTGGAGGAGTTTTGAAATGGCATGGGGAACCTAAAGTGGCACAACGTTCTGGTGCCAAGAAGAGATGTACCACACTATGGTACAATGACTTTTCTATGACATCAGAACTATGGGCTGACTCTTTTTATAGCCAAGCAACTTCAGTACACAATAGCACCTGACCAGATAGTATATACAGAATAGTGGATGGTAAAAATGTACAACAGGACTGTGATTCTGTCTAGAGAATCTAATGACATACAGTAACAAGCCATGAGAGCAATGCACAAGTGGTTTGATGTCATCAGTATCCCAAGAGGAAATCACAGTTCTTTTAGGCTTTTTTTCCAGTCCACTATTTTTATAGTACATAATATGTCATTTTAAAGCAAAACAAATGCAAAACATTATTCAACTGACTTTTTGTAGAACAGACAGTGAGGGGATAAAACAATGTTTTAAGGTGATCAAACCATAACTTATTTAAACTACATGTGATAAGGCACATAGACAAAAAGCACTATTTACATGTAAACGTAGAATTTGTGGAATGCTGTGAAATGCTTATGCTTCATCAGACTGTGGAATTTGGTTGAATGCTGTTGTTCTGCCAATTGTCTGCTGCATTACTTTGAATGGATAAGATGCCTGTGCACCACAGAATACCACTCCCATACATAACAGATGACTGACAACTGTAAACTATGTACTAAAACACTGAGCTGTCACTGAATTCGGTCTCAAAAATGTTCCATCACACATTATAACACATAACATATACAATAAAAACTTTGGGAATTACTTTTTCAAGAGAGATAATCACGGGGCCGGCCCAGTGGCGCTGAGGGTTGAGGCGCTGGATGCCACACCAGCAACCCGGATTCGATGACGGACTCGGGGAGCCAGGGGTTGGCAGGGGAAGGAGAGGATGGAGCATCCGGAGGACAGCACTCCTCTCCTGGGGAGGGATCCAGGGGCTGCTCAGTGTTCTGGCAGCCCCTGATGGAGATTGGGGGCATTGCAGGAACACCAAGCCAGACAAGAGGGATGGAGCATGGCAGACACCAGCAGGGCAGCCATGCATGGGCATCATTGCACACCATCCTCCGTGGGGGCAAGGAACAAGCAGAACCCCCCCCAGGTGAGGTGACAGCAACCACCAGTGGTCCTGGCCACACACCCAATGTCAGCCACTTCCTCCAACTCTCCCCTTGGGGACTCTGGGGCTTGTCTGTCAAGCTGGGGGGAGGTCCCAGGTCCTGAATCCGATGCAGTACACAGAGGAGTGGTTCAGGCGGGTGGTGGAGCTGTGGAACCGAGTGTGGATTGTCTGACAGATGTCCCAGTAGGTGGGTGCATAAAGAGAATCACAAAAAGGAAAGAGAGATAATCATAATTGATCACAGCCATATAAAAATAAAAAATAATGTTTTTTGATTGAATTTTGTTGTAAGATGTTCCAGTTATATCAGTGTTTTAGTATTTTATTTTAAAAAAAAACACTAATTGCTTATAAGACTAATGTGTTTGACAGAGTTTCAACATTTTACAAATAGCCAAGAGTGCTACTTGCTACAAACACATGTATACACACACACACACACACACACACACACACACACAGCACAGTATATAGAATGAAGGCATAACTGGAGCTGATATCCTTTAAATGAGATCTAAAACACAAGTATCGTATGATTTGTTGATAATCAATATCAACCAGCTCTTTATAAATAAATGCTTTTAAGCCTGATAGTCTGTGGAGATGCAGCCATATATAAATAGTTCCAAGAGGATATATGGGGCAGCTATTCAGAATATTCAGGATTTGAAAGGCATTGTTTCAGATGATTGCCTTAGAGGTAGACAGAAGGTTTGGGGACGCACATGTCCATTATCACCCCTAACAGGTTTCCCCAATGGTAGTCTTGCAAGGACCAATCCACAGATATGATCTTAGAGGCTAGTGTAAAATGACTGGACCTGCTCAAAGGGCCATAATGTATAAATTAGCGCAATAATAATAACTTTCATCTGCGGTATCAGTTGTTTGTAATTAGCTATGTTCCTTTCCACCACCACCCAAATGTTGACTGTAAACGTTTGTAAGTATTATTTGAGCTTAAAAGTATCCATTTTAGTATGAGAATGGCAATCCACAAAACTGCAGAAAAATGAATGCTGGGAGTTTCTTTCATTAATCAATAATATTGAGTACTTAAACTGTAGGATAATTTGGGACATCATGGGCAGAGGTTAACGGGGGAGAATCAAGAATCTCATCAGATGCCTTCCTGTCTGGTAGGTGGGGGTCACTCAATTCATCACATGCCTGTTTATTAATATTAGGCAGAGGCAGCACTTGAAATCATTGTATAGTTTTGGTGGGTGAGGCGTAGAAGACTGTTCATTTTCCAAGGAGTGTGTTGATGTCGGGGGGTCTGCATTTCAAGGGATTAGAAGGACATTTAGGAGAACATCTGCCAGTCTTTTGTGTTAGATGATGGACACCTAGCCCCACACCACCACTTGGTCTGCTTTTAGTAGGGCCCTCCTCTAATGTCCCAGGACTCATACCCATCAAATATTGAATTTCCTATCTCCCAGCAGGTTACCCTCCAGCTGAGGAAGGGGATCTCCAGTAGGGGCAGGCACAGAATCAGGGGGATGGTGGGGACCTTTTCAAGATGCAGAGAAGAGGTATCATGAGATGTAGTATCACAGGTGAGAGGTTAGAGACTGGTGCAAATGAGAGACACAAGGGGTTAAACCTCTGAGCTATACTGCTTCCTGAAGGACTTAGGATTAATCATGTCATGTCATGCCATGTATGTTGCAGCTGAGAGGAATGAAGAATGGAGAGGTCACATGAAGTAAGATCTGTGTTGAGTCAGTAGCAGAGGTGTAAATTTTAACCTGGCTTTCCTGGTTCCCAGTCCTATGCTCTAACAACTGTACCAAACTGCCGGTATCTATTACTGTGGAAATGATATGGTGTCACAAGGAGAGTAGAACTTCCAGTGTAGACGTGCAGCAAGAGCAAATGAAGTCTAAGGGGCAAAAATCATGTTTTAAATGTCCACAGTAACAAAGAATAAAGAGGATATAGCTACAGGAAATACCTGAATTATAAACTGAATCATGTCAGCATATTATGGGCCAGATTTTCAGATGTGAATGAATGAATGCCACAAGCCCCCGTTGTGCCAAACATACGGTGCACAGGGCTTGCGACATCCACCGGGCGACAATTGGAAATTTCCACCCCTTGCGCCCGGCATAGATCCTTAGACCACAGTTTCATGGTATTGCTTGTGCCGCCCCTCCAGTACAAAGTTATGGTGCTTGTGCCAGATATTTGGCGCAAGCTGCTGTAAGTCAGGGAAATGGTCGCAACTGCAGCCGAGATTCGAACATCCAATGCAGTTGCAGAAAAGGGGTTAGGCGCATCACCAATTCCAAAGTCCCTTGGTGCAGGGCTTGACACAAACCCTGCATCTTCATTTGAAAATCCTGCCCAGGCACTAGATTCACAAAGCTTTCTAAAGGTGCAAAACCTTCCCTAAACCCACAAAACTGCCATAGCTACAGAAAAAAAGGGGAGATTGTTCTGAGCGCTAGTCACAAAAACCTCCGCAGCTACAGAAAAAAACACTACAGACTGTGGAAAAAAGTGCAGCTGAGGAAGTGCCTGAGGGGAAAAAAGGTATTAGATAAGTAAGGCACAGCCCCTCAAAGGCTATTCTCAGCCAGGGGCAGGATTCACAAAGAAAGCCGAAATTCCCACAGCTGCGGGAAAAATGCTTGCTGCAGTGCGGAAACGCAGTTGCACTGTATTCTCAAAGAAAACCAGCGCAGCTGTGGATTTCCACAAAAAGTGCTGCAGGTGCAGCAATTTAGCTGCTGCAGGACTTGCACAAGTGCTGTGAATCTGCAGCTGCGGAGGCTGTGAAGGCACAGCAATAGGGAACCACAGTAGCTGAAGCAGTAGACTGTAACAGTGCTGCTATAATATGAAGCTGACAGCACACACACAGACCAGCACCCAGTCCCCAAATGGGACAACAGCAGCACCACAGGTACCAGCGATACCTTGGCACCACAGTGGCCAACTGTCCCTGCTGGTCGTCCCTTCCTGGGGTGTTCCTGTGGCCTGTGGGGGTAGCACTTGCTGCTGGCTGGTCGGGCTCTACTGCTTGTGGGGCTCTGTCATGGGCTGCACTGGGTCTAGTGGTTTTTGCCTGTTGCCATAGCATGGCAATGTGTGCTTTCAGTGCTGTAACATCAGCCACTGCTATACTGTCTGAGATGCTATTACCTGTGGTACACCTCCACCTTAATTGATTCCAATTGCTGGGGCACTACTGCAGTGTGTTGAGGGAGAGTTGCACCTCATTCCACTCTGTGTAACATTCTTTCCTCAGCTGCGGAAAAAAGCTGACTGTGAATAGCCTTTCAGGGGCTGTGCCTTACTTATCTCACACCTTTTTGTCCTGAGGGACTTCCGCAGCTGCACTTTTTTCCACTATCCATAGTGTTTTTTTCCACAGCTGTGGAGGATTTTGTGAACAGCACTTGGAGAAATCTCCCTGTTTTTTCCATAGCTGAGGAAGTTTTGGGGACTTAGGGAAGGTTTTGCACCTTCTGAAGGCTTTGAGAATCCTGCCTGAGGTGTTTTCCGCAGTTCCGGAAAAAACGTTACACACATTGGAGTGAGGTGTAACTCTCCCTCAGCAAACTTCAGTAGTGCCCCAACAGTTGAAATCAATTATGGTGGAGGTGAGGCACAGGTAATAGCATCCCAGTGGGTATAGCAGGGGCTGCTGTTACAGCAACAATAGCACAGAGTGCCATGAAATGGCAACAGGCAACAACCACCAGACCCAGTGCAGCCCATGACGAAGCCCCACAGGCAGTAGAGGCTGACCAGCCTGCAGCGACTGCTACCCCTGTAGGCAACAGGAACACCCCAGGGAGGGACAACCAGTAGTGACAGTCGGCCACTGTGGTGTCATGGTAGTACTGGTACCTGTGGTGCTGCAGTGGCCCCAATTCAGAGACTGATTGCTGGTGTCTTTGTGGGTGCTTTTAGTTTCTTGCTATGGCAGCAAAGTTAAAGTCTGCTGCCCCAGCTAATTGCTCGCTATTGCTGTGCCTCCTAAGCCATTTTCCGCAGCTGTGGATCCACAGTTGCGGATTCACAGCACTTATGCAATTTCCGCAGCTGCTAAAGTACCACACCTGTGGCTTTTTTTGCGGACATCTGCAGCTGCAGCGGTTTTCTTTGTGAATACTGCTAAACTGCATTTCTGCAGTGCTGCAGGCCTTTTTCCCACAGCTGTGGGAGTTTTGGCTTTCTTTGAGAATCCTGCCCCATGTCTTTAAAGTTCACTGTGAGTCATCAGTAGTTTGTTAAGTAACAAGGGGCAAGAGTCTCAAAAGAAATGCAAAACTCCCGCAGCTGCAGGAAAAAAGGTCTGCAGCACTGTGGAAACACAGTTGAGTGGTATGTACAAAGAAAACTGCCGTAGCTACAGATTTCAGCAAAAAGTGCCACAGGTGTGGTACTTTAGCAGCCACAGAAATTGAGCAAGTGCTGCGAATCCGCAACTGTGGATCTGCAGCTGCGGAAAACAGCTTAGGGGGCACAGCAACAGCGAACAATTAGCTGGGGTGGCATACTTTAACATTGCTGCCATAGCAAGAAACTAAAAGCACCAACAAAGACACCAGAAACCAGTCCCTTAACTGGGACCACTGCAGCACCACAGGTACCAGTACTACCATGGCACCACAGTGGCCGACTGTCACTGCTGGTTGTCCCTCCCTGGGGTGTTCCTGTTGCCTACAGGGGTAGAAGTCACTGCAGGCTGGTCAGGCTCTACTGCCTGTGGGGCTCCGTCATGGGCTGCACTGGGTCTGGTGGTTGTTGTCTATTGCCATTTCATGGCATTGTGTGCTATTGTTGCTGTAACAGCAACCACTGCTATACTCACTGGGATGCTATTACCTGTGCCTCACCTCCACCTTAACTGATTTCAACTGTTGGGGCACTATTGAAGTTTGCTGAAGGAGAGCTGCTGGTATCTTTGTGGGTGCTGTCAGCCTCATACTACGGCAGCAATGTTAATGTCTGCTGCTTCAGCTATTTGTTGTACTATTGCTGTGCCTCCTCAGCCATTTCCACAGCTGTGGATTCACAGCGCTTGCAGAATTCTCACAGCTGCTAGAATTCTGCAGCTGCGGGACTTTTTGAGGCATTCCCTCAGCTGCAGGATTTTCTTTAAGAATATCACGCAACTGCATTTCCACAGTGCTGCAAGCCTTTTTCCCATAGCTGCAGGATTTTTACTGTTCTTTGAGAATCCTCCCGTGTTTTTTCCGCAGCTTGTGGAGCTTTTTGTGAATAGTACTCAGAGCAATCTCCCTTTTTTTTCCATAGCTACGGCAGTTTTGTGGACTTAAAGAAGATTTTGCACCTTCAGAAAGCTTTGTAAATCCAGCCTCAGTTCTCTATGTCAGGCAACATGCTTAGAAATAAAATGTTTTAGTCTTTAGAAAGGGGGAGCAATCCAGCCCAGTGGCATAGAGGGTTGAGGCGCTGGCGCCTTACCTGGACCCACACCGGTGACCTGGGTTTGGGAATGGACTCAGGAAGCCAGGGGTTGGCAGGGGGTGAAGAGGATCTGAGCATCCGGAGGACTGCTGTCCTCTTTGGGGGGTTGGGGACTGGCTTGCCTCACTCAGCAGCGGCTCTCGGTGGAGTCTGGAAGGCATTACATGAGCAGCGCAGGGGCACGCAAGAAAACTGGAAAACGGCTCTGGTGTCTGCAGGATGATGGCTCCCCCGCTCCATGACATCGCCGTAACCTCTAAGGGACCTCCACTCAGCAGAGCTTCCAAAGGGCCTACTGGGTCGTGCACTGAGTATGCTGCCCCCTCCGGTGCCTTCCCCCTCTGAAGAGAGGGACCAGCCCCGTGAAGGGATACACCAGGATACCCCGCAGGAGTCAGCTGCAATGTGGGGATTGGAGGGAGGTCTGAGAAAGAGGATGGCCAGTAAGTTGTGGTAGCACCGAGGAGCCTGAAGGAGTGGGGGGCACTAGAGCGCTAGGCAGGGGATAAAGACGATAATACAAAAAAAAGAAAGGGGAATCTGAAATTTTTTAATGACCCAAAAGTTGCTATGTCACTTATAACAACAGAAGATAAAATGCTGCAACTGGACTTGTTTTTCACTTTCTTCAGGCTTTTGTAACAGGGACCCAGTGCATAAAATTGAAGAGTGCTAACAAAATGTGCACACTCCAATCAGAATTCCTGCAGTGCATCTAAAGTATTCAATAAGCACAGAGAAAGACTAGCATACTGAACATTTCTGTCTTTTCTTAATTTAAATTATTGATAGAGTGAACTCCAAGGTGTAGGTCACTGAAAAATAGATTAGAACTTCTAGCTCATTCAAGTCCTATAAAAAGGATTTATTAGCTTATAGTACAAATGCAAAGCCTACTACTGGTACCCTGAAGGGAAGTCAAATAACAAGGAGCATTATGGTCCGTGTTTCTTTTTTCAAACGGTGACAGCTAATGCTGCTGCCTCCTAATTTCCAAGAAGTACCAACCTGAGACTTGGTCTGACTGAATCTCAGCAGTACCAGATACTGTTAGCATTGCCTATGATAAATCAGATTATCCTCTACCACAAGGCATCCTGTCTAGACACCAAATGACCTGGAATACTAGTGTAAAATAAATCTGAATAATCAGTGACGGGGAGCCTTCCAACTCAATCCAAAACTCTGTAAAGGAAACAGACACAATAAATACCAATTTTTCTAAAAGCAGTTTCTCTGCATGTACCAACCTGGCTATTATTTTATCAAGGAAGCCTAGAGGTATCATTGCATGTCAATTATTTATTTATTGAAAGAATCGGAATTATAATCCTTTGAGTCATAGACTCCTTTGCAAAGGCTCCACGTCAGTAGGAAAGAAAAAAGAAAATACACAAGCTTCGCTTATACAGTACAAAACAAAACATTCAGCACAGTATACATTGTAAGGTGACATCAGCAGGGATCTTAAAAGAAGGTACCGGGTCACCATTGTGTACATATGACAGTATACAGTTTCGGAGGGTCTTAAAAATAGGCCCAGAGTCGTAATTTATTTACAATGAATTTCAGGAGCCTAAGCATGAGAAAAGAGAAGAAAAGGTCCCTATGCCAGGGGCTACCTCACTGCACTAGAGCAGGAACCTGCTGATAATACAGTTCTGTTTGAGAGTTAGAAAGGGGGGCAATTTATATGCAGTCACAGGTTCCAGAGTTAAGGAGAAGGGTCTTGAGACCTGCTTTAAATTGGCCTAGACTGGATGCAATGGAGATAGTGGACGGTAGGTTGTTTAGCCACAAGAGGGCATGATATCAGAAGGACCGTTGACCAAGGGAGGTTCTACAGTGAGGTACTAGTAGGGAGGTGTTGGCAGAGTGCCTTGGGGCCCTCCTGTGTGACAGTGTATGGATAAGGGGGTTGGGGCCTATTGGTGCCTGTTTGCGTAGTATCTTTTTTGCAAGGAGGCAGGTGTGATACTTAAGCCTATCTTGGAAGTTTAGCCAGCCAGTAGATTTGTAAAGCTCACAAGTATGGGTTAGTCTGTTACAATTAGAGACCAGACGGCAGGCTTTATTGAGGGTGAGGTTGATGCTGTGTAGGGCAGTATGGTCTCCAGACCCATAAATAACTATGCCGCAGTCCACCAAGGGTAGAATTGAGGAAGACACAGTAGATGCATCGCCTGAGGGGGAATGCAGTGTCTATGTCTGTAAAGGATCCCCAGCCTGGAGTTAACAGAGGAGGAGACTTGTTGTATATGTGTGTGTGTGTGGTAGGTGAGGGAGGTGTCCAACATGACTCCCAGGTATTTGAAGCAGTACACCTGCTCTAACACAATGTCAAGGGAGTTTGTGACGATTAGTGGTGTGTTACAGAGCAGGTTCTGGCGGTGGGCAAAGATCATAGATTTCGTCTTCTTGTAGTTAAGTATTAAGTGGTGTTCAGAGAACCAGGTTTCCAGTTCTCCAAAGAAACTCTGCAGGGCGGATTGTACAGCATCGGGATGGGGATGTTTCCAAAAGACTACAGCATCATCTGCATAAAGCAGTAGCTTCCCACTGCAGGATTGAGGGAGGGAGTTCAGGAAGACGGTGAATAGCAATGGGCCTAGAATGGACCCTTGTGGGACCCCAGTTAGGACTGGCCTACTGGAGGATAAGGTAGTATTAATTTTTACCTGTCGGGTCCGGCCAGAGAGATAGTCTTTGAGCCAGAAGGTAGCCTCTGGGGAGATATTCAGGGATGGTAGGGTGTGGAGAAGAAGCGCATGACTGACTGTATCAAAAGCTTTGGTCAGATCAACATAGAGAGTCCCGACCACTGAGCCCTGTTTCAGGGCCTCATGTATATATGAAGTAAATTTGATGAAGGCAGCGGTAGTGCTATCACCCCTCTGGAAACCGTGTTGTTCATGACAGAGCAGATTGTGTTTGGTCAGGTAGTCTGTGAGCTGGTCAGTCACAATTTCTTCTAGGGCCTTTGAGAGGGGGGGCAGGATTGATATTGGCCTATAGCTGCTAGTGGAAGTGGGGTCACCACTCTTCAAGATGGGAGTTATAACTGCTCTTTTCCATGATGTGGGGAATTGGCTGAGGCATAAGGATAAGTTAAGTATTTTGGTGAGATGGGGCAGGGTCACATCCAGCATAAGCCAGATGACCTTGAGGTCCAAGGAGTCACTACTATAGCGAGAGTTCACCAGAGCTTTGTTGAGGTAGCGTTTTGCCTCATTGCAGGAGATGATTCATAGCCGAAAAGGGGTATGGTCAAAGGCGGCAGAAGAGTTAATGGGGTGGTTACTGATCGGATCAAAGAAGTTAGGGGGGAGAATATGGCTGAGGTCTGTGAAGGCTGTATTGAGGGCGTCGGTGATAGATTTTGGGTCCTGGGAGATACCCCATCTATTAGAAGCTGCACTGAGGTAGGGGATACATTTTTCCCAGATAGTTCCTTAATGTTGCTCCAGAATTAGCTTCCGGAGCCCCAGGAAGAGGTGAGGGCTTGTTTGTTGTATGCTGCTTTGGCTTGCCGGATAGCCCATGAGCAGCTGTTTCGAGCCTCCCTGTAATGCTATCTGTCTTGGGGGAGTTGCGAGTCAAGGGCCTTATGCCAGAGGTTATCTCTTAGGTGCATTTGGTCAAGTAGTGATTGGGAAATCCAGGGGGTGTCCCAATGCTTTACTGTATGCTTGGAGTAGGGGGCAAAAATGTCACAGGCAGAATTAAAGGTGGCAATAAAATAGGTGAGGGCAGCATCTATGGACTGGGCAGTGTGAATAGGAGACCAATTGCAGGAAGCAAGGTAGGATTTGAGGTGTGGGAGGGCACCTTTTTTAAGGCGTCTTTGGGCGGTGACCTTAGTAGTGGTTGGGGGGATTTTATTAGACCACCAGCAGGTAACTGGGGAATGGTCACTTAATCAAGTTTGGGAGCACTTTGATATGGGAGAGGTTTTTAGGGCAGTTAGTGAGGATGAGGTCCATAAGGGTGGATGTCCCAGTTTTTGGGTCCAGTCTGGTTGGGGACTGGACAACTTGAGTGAGGTCATAAGCAAGAACTGATTCTTTGTAGGGGAAGATGCAGTGGATAGCCAATTCACATTGAAATCTCCCAGTAAAATTATTTCGCTCTTGGGTGGAAGGTGGGAGATACTGGCCAGTACTGAGTCAAAGGCAGGCTTTTGGTTTTGAGGGGGGATGTAGACAGCCAAGATGTATAGTATTTTACCTGGATTGCCAAAGCTTAGCTTGACAGCTAGGGTTTGGGCTCCATGGGTGGGTGGTGGAATGGAAACTGAAAGGGCGTGCAGGGAGGATCTAACATAGATGGTGCAACCATCTCCCCTCTTGCTTATCCTGTCAGCTCAATATGTGGTGTAATCACTGAAGGCAACGGATACATTTGAGACATTTTCTGAGAGCCAGGTCTCTGATAAGGCAAGGACATCTGGAGAGTGCTGTGCAAGCCAGCCCTGGAGGGAGGTAAACTTTCTCTGAAGGCTGCAGATATTTAGGGAGGCCAGTAGCAGGCTTCCTTTCTTGCCCTTCTGTGTGACACCAGAGATAGGGGGTCCCGGGTTAGGATGCACATTCCCCGATAGGAGAAGAAGGAGGAGGGTATGCCGGAGTAGTGTTAGCCGGAGCAGTTTCGGTGAGGTGCGGACGGTATTGCAGGTAGTATTTTTTGTGGGTATGACTGCGATTGGGAGGGTGCATACAAGGTGGGCTAAAAGAGTTGGAGACAGTGGCGGATTGTGTCCAGGTGGGTAGCTGTGGACAGGAGTTTGGGGGGGTGACCCTTGGGGGGGTCAGAGTGGCAGTGCAGCGAAGGATGTGTGCATAGGGGTTAATTAGTATCCCAGGGTGGAAGTATGTGTGGGCATAATGGAGCAACAAGGGGGGGATTCCAACAGAGATTTGGGTGCCCCAGTGGTGCATTAGGAGGGGGCATGGAGGGAGATTGCCACTGGTAGACCAGTTTAGAGGCAAAGCCGCAGTGCGGGTGCAAATGGGAAGAGTTGATGGTGTGATCAGGGAGGTGAGAAAGACTAGCACTAGGAGGTGCATTACTGCTAGTATAGGCTACTAAATTTCAGAAAAAGCCTATGCCAGTGAGTTCACATTACTGCTAGTATAGGTTACTAAATTTCCAACAGATTTCGGTTTGTTAGTTGTTGGTCGAGGTCCAGTGTTTCCTCTGCACATCATATGGGGAGCCGGACCTTTTTCTTTACCTGGTGATGCAAATGAACTATAAACATGCTGAACTCCTGTTTGATCACTAGCTGAGGGGGAAGGGGTGTTCTGTTTGATATATTGGGTGCTGCACCCCTCTCCCCATTTGCTGATTTAAATATTCTGCAAAGACATCAAACTTCTGCTCCAATGCACTGATTCCCCCCTTAGTCAGATGCAGTCCATCAAATTTAAAGAACTTTTGCTCCCAAAACTGTTGCCAGTTACCTACAAATTTGTATCCTTTTTCCTGGCACCATCCCTTGAGCCACATGTTTAGCTCCCCTATCTCCCCTTCTCTGACCTTCCAGCCATCTACCCCCCTCTCCCAGACCGGCAGGATCTCAGAGAAGGAGATGCCAGATGAAATGGATGACAGTTTGTCTCCCAGCCTGGTCAGGTGTTCCTGGGTCTCCAGAACTGACTGGCTGGCTGGCCAGGTGTTCCTTGGTCTCCACAACTGACCAGCCTCAATAAAGTATGCCCCAAACTAAGTGCCTTTTACAGGAACACATCCTGTCTTCTACTTCTAGTTCAGTATGAGAATATTCTTAAAATTATTCTCCTATTTTTTGATTATGCAGAGATGGTCTATTGTTGCACCTCCAAATCTATCCCAGCCAGACTGGATCCTATTTTTCACGCCTTCCATCAGTTTGCTTCTGGCTCTCCCCCTCTTACTCACCACTGTTCTCTTCCCCAACTCCTTCCTTTCTCTCCCTGTATTCCCAGTGCATATCCCACTGCTCCTCTTTTTTCTTTTCTGTAAGTACTGGTTTGCATCCCTTCCCTCCTACCTGTCTGACCTTCTCCCCCGCCCTTCTTCCTCCTCTTACTCTTTCCACTCTTCTAACACTCATTCGTTTAATGTCTCTCTTTGCTCTACCTCAAATGGTCAGTCCAATTTCTCATTCAGCTGCCTTCTCTCCAAAACTCTCTCCCCTTCTTCCTTAGGATTACTCCTTCTTACCTGACCCAGCAGGGGCCTCATTTCCCTTTTGCAGTGCTCCTGTCCTCACCCCTTTGGACACCTGATCCAGCCTTTCCTCTGTTTTCATCACACCCAATGCTTCTCCAAGATTGCACTTTGTAAGTTTTATATTTACTACACTCACCTGTTTTGGATTTTGCTTTTTTTCATTTATTTTCCTGCCCACTCTTTTGAGGGATCATGTTTTCTTGTAACTTTATTATGCTGTTTGGGTTGTTGCCCTGTTACAATCAGTAGAAAGTTTCAGTTATTACTTTTTACTGATTGTAATGTCGCGTTGCTCCCATGTCAACTACTGTATTACTGTTCTCTCCTGTTCCCGTTGCCCCCAGTCACACCTGGAAATGAACCTCCATTCAGTGCACCTTTCCCAGTCACGAATAAATATATAAATATTTTTTAATAACTATATGTTTATAATTTTAAACAACTGCAATACACATAGATACCACGCATAAAGCGCAGTCCCTAGTAGGAAGAACAGTGCTTACAGAATATACTGATTTCTTCCAAACATGAATTGAAGCAAGGAGATAAACCCCTTCCCTACATCTAAAGAACTTCATTAGGGGTGCAAAAATTAATACAGAACCATTGTGAACAAATCATTATAGTGGCCTGGTGACCCAATAGTAGGGACTCGATAATCACAAACTGTATTACATCTAGGATAACTGTTTCTCTGACTGTGTACCCATTTGGTATGAGGGAAGTAAAGACTAAACTGAACACATGCTCATGAACATTTGTTTTTCTATTATTTTTTTATGCTCCTTGGCAGCCTGAAAGGCAGCACCGTTCCTTCTCTCAGAGGGACTCAGTCTCCGTCTTTCCATTCCCCACCCGACTTCCACTGCAATCATCTATGGGTCCCCCCCCAATGACAGGGTCAAGGTGAAGGGGTGCCAGCTTTCCCCCACCCCCGCAGTGAAATCCAGATATCCGGGGAGCCGGGACAGGCACAAGAGAGCCATCACAGAGCTTGCCAGCTCCTTTTCCCTCCATTTCTTTCCCCGCACCCCTCCCTGCCAATGGCATACATCGGCAACGTGCCTCCAAACTTGCATCTCCTCCAGCCACTGCCAGAGGGAGATCAACAAGTGGGATGGTAATCCCTCCCTCCCTCCGTGAGAGAGGAGAGCAGTCCTCCGGACGCTCAGTCCTCTCTCTCCTCTGCAGACCCCAGTGGCCCGGGCTCGTTCCCAAACCTGGGTTTCCATCATGGTGCAAGGTGTGGCATTAGGTGCCTCAACCATCAGCACCACGGGGCCAGCCTGTCAGGAACAGTTTTAAGGTTGTGCTGAACAAGCAGTGGGGCCATAAAACCACTGGTGTATATCCTTTATGTTTGTGTTATTCTTGTGGTGGTGATATCTTGCTCAATTTAGTTGTAAAGGGACTAGTGCTTTATTAAGAGATACTGTATCATAAGAAGAACAAGGCACCATTAAGAGAAACTGCATCTTGTGCTTCCCTATGTGGTGCATGTAGCCATCTAACATTTTACACATGAAGTAGCCTTGCATCATCCTAGCCATGCCCTCCTCAGCCCATACATGGATACCAAAGGCAGAAGCGTGGCGGTACAGGGGATAGCATGGTCAAGGGTCTCAGAATACCATTCTATGTACAATAATTGCATTTAGTAATGAGCATAAGCTTTCAGAATTAGGGCCAAACTGACAAAACATTGTTTCTGCCATCTCAACAATTCACATAAAATAACCATCTCAGGTACAGTACCATGGGGCCCCTGCCTCTACACAATGTAATAGCTGGGAGAATTGAAGCACTAGGAGGCCAAATGACTTCACAAGCATCATAAGGAGACCTAGTGGTTATAATGGCTTTCAAACCCATGATCTTTCCACAGTCTCTTGCTCTAACCAGTCAGCCACACTGCCTTCTCAGTGTCCACTCTGGTGTACAGAATGCATTATTGATCTTATTACCACCTGATTACAACGTATGCCATTTAATGACTTCTGTGATTTTGATGGGTAATAAGAAAAGCAAAAAGGATCTCAAGTAATTGGAAAACATTTAAAATCCACACTTTGCCATATTTATGGGGTGCAGCATTTCTATTCTTTTGCTTCCAGCGAGGAACTGTTATTAAAATGTACTGCAGCTGTTTTATGATACATTTTAAGCCAGATGTTCCTGCTTTGTATTCATATCCATCCCCCATCATCGCTGCACCAATCCCCTGATACAGCTTCAACTGTCAGTGCTTAGTGACACCCAGTGGCTGCAGAAGGGTTGCTGAGACACTATTGCTTCAGTTACTACACAGTGGCATCCTGCATTTGCCGAACAGAATCCAGCAGCAACAGGACTACAAAGGTTGTTTCTTCCTAAAAAGGCTAACTATTTCACAGTTAGAACTTAACTTACAAAGCAATAGCAAGTCAATATTTGCTAGGGAGTGATTTTAGTCCACAAATACCCACTCAATAACCACTTTGGTGATTTGCAAAGCCTCAGTGTTGAGCCTAAATATTGACAAGTGTTTTACCAATAGCTAGGATTCATGAATGTATTGACTGACACTTAACTCCTTTGTAAATGGATATGTAATGTCTAGCTTTGCTTTAGAAGTGATTCACAGCAGCAGCTTACATGCTGCAAGACTGAGTACAAGACACAAGTGCACAAAGTACTGTAGCTAGTGCTTAGCTCACTAACAAGTACAGAATAAGGACATCAGTTCAGCTTTATATGAGAGGCATCATGGTAAGATGGGAACTATAAGCTTATAAGCCTAGTGTACACAGGTTCAAATCCCAGAGGAGCCAGTTATTCATTGTGTGGCTCCATGTAAAACAAGTTAGGATTCTGTGTGGCCCCATGTAAAACAAGTTAGGATTCTGTGTGGCCCCATGTAAAGCATGTTAGGACTCATTTCTTGTTTTGCAAGCAAGTAAGGACTTAGCTCCTGTTTAGCACAGCCTTACACGAATCAAGTTATGACTGTACTTTCTGTTTATACTCCTTTCTTATTTGGTCCTTTCTAGCACATCCCAAGGGGTTCCCCTACCCAGCAATGACTTAGCTGACCTTTATCCAGAACATATTGCCCCCCTTTCCCCCTGTGGCAGGACCCTCAAGAACATTGTTCCCTCTGGAGTAAGAGGCAGTGAGTTCAGGGGTGGTAGGGACAGAGGCTGCCTGGGGCTATCAGTCACCTGGTTGGTATGTCGAACCATGACTGCAAGGGTTCCAAGCACATGTGTGCGAGTGTGTGTATCAACATGCTGATGTGGAGACAAACAACATCTCCTCTTCCATCACTTATGTGCCCTCCATATGTCGAGTGGACAAGCAGACACAGAGCACTCTTGTTTTCATTCCCCAGAAGTTAGTGGTATCCAGGCAGACTTCTCTGTAACTCAAGCCAGCCCACAGCAATGACTCAAATTTTGGGCCATGAACATGAGTCAGTGGCATTGCATGCGACTGCCCAGCTGCTTGTGCACTATATCTGTCCAGCCTCAAAGTCTTTTCTAACTGCCCCAGATCTCCAATAACTAGAGCATCATCAGGTTTGGTGTTGCCTTGTATGTTCTGAGCCTTGACAGACTCAAGTATGCATACAGTGTGAGAGTGGAGCTCTCCCCTCTGCATTCAGCCAAGTGGCCACCTCAGTCTGCAGTACCCAGTCCATAATGTACTATATTATGTTTGGCAAGCTTTGTGAAATATTTTAAAATCTGAGTTATCTGATCTATCTATCTGATCTATGTATCTATCTATCAATCTATCTAATCAATTGTATATCTGTCTGCCTATCTATCTCTGTTTTATATTAATTTTATTTATTGATTTTGTAAGGAAAACTTACAAAGTACATTACACAGGAGGATAACATATAACACATAGTACAGATGATAAAATCTTACATAGGATCAGTGCACGACACCCACTCTTAAGGTACAACATAGGGAGGATCCCCCATCTTAAAGACTAACATTACAGATAATTTACCCAGACGCATGTAGCCTGGAAGGCTAACAGGGAATCTAAACAGAAGATAAGTACAGAGATTCCCTTTTACCAATAAGACAGTATTGTCAAATGATTCCCCTACTGCAAGTCGTGTAAACAAATTCAATTAATTCCCAGTGCTCCCAGAGATAAAGATACCAAATGTTACAGCACACATGCTTAATGTAAGGCTAATTATATATGATAGCCCCAAACGCCACCTAAATAGGTTGATAGGAGCCCTTTTACCCTAAACAAGCGTCCCCTGAACAGCAATAACCTATAAAAAATTTAGCAAAGTCATTTGTACAAGTCCTAGACCAAACAGAGCTCATTAGCAGCAATGTTAAAAGTTATTTCAAACATAAGAAAATGGTCATTACTTATTGTAAAGTACTGCCGGACCAAAACCAGCGAGTGAAACTGTCCCAGTCACAAAGAATGTCCACCTCTCTATAAGGCATTACATTTACAGACCCAATATGTCCTGAAAGTCTCAGTCTTCCTCCAAAAGGTCCACTTCTCCTTCTCCCGCAGAGGTCTCGAGTTCAACCCGCTGGATAGGTCTGTTGGCATCCCCCGGCTCAGAAAACAAATATTGCTGGCCGCCCCACATCACCCGGAGCTTAGCTGGTAGGAGTAGCTGGTGCTGCACTTTGAGCTGACACAGCCTGCCATGTAGGCCATCAAAGGCCTAGCGACATTGCCGGGTCCTGCCAGACAGGTCCGGGAAGATCGAGATCTGGACCTCACCATATTTTAAGACCCGACGGCGTCTAGTGGTTCCAAGCACATGGTTCCTTTCTCCAACCCCAATGCAGACAATCAAGAAGGTACGTGGAGTCGAGGCATCCTGAACTGCTCGCCGAGGGGAAATCCTATAGGCCTTCTCCAGGGAGATAGCAAGATCGGTTTCATTCAAGTTTAGCAAGGTAGGCAAAAACATTTTGGCGAAGTTCAAACTGTCCTCTCCCTCAGCATTCTCAGGCAGTCCAATGATTTGGAGGTTCCTTTCTCTTGCCTGATTTTCAACAGTCTCCAGCCTTTGACAGAGATGTACATTTTCTTTAAGGATTTTTGGGTTGTGTCCGTCGATTTAAGGATGGAGGTATAATTTCTTTGAACTATGGACTCGCAATGATCCATTCTGGATTCCAAGGCCGACACTCTCGGGGCGAGGGTATCAAACTTTTTGTCCAGGTCTTGGACTGATTTTACCAGTTGGTTGAGCGTAGCGAGGATGGTTGAAAGTGAGGCCTCCTCAAATTGAGTGCTGGTAGGCTCTCCGGTAAAACCATGTTGTGTAGGCCTTTCTTCTCTGGACTTCTTCGGAGCAAAAAAGTTGCCGGCTGGTGCACCTGCCCCCTTGGATTTGCCCATCGCAGCACTGCAGGATCCAATTACACTTCTGGGACTAACAAATAGCATTTATATTGCTGTAGATCAAAGTCTTAAATTTATTTTTTTATTAGTTTCTCCAGGAGCTCCAGTAAATTGCTGCTTTCTCTTGGCTGCTCAGCAGCGCCCGGTCTCTGTTTTAGATAGAGAATAATGGATGGGAGGGTTTGATATAATTTAATGCACACCCAGGTTGTGGGATGCTATATAAACCCTGAGGTGAAGCCGAGGGTTTGTCAAGCATCCCACAACGAATATCCGATAAGCTCATATAGCATACCCTCCCATCTTTTATTTTTATAATAACTGGCCAGCAATTTTCTCCAGCAGTTTGTGAGGCTGTTTGGCCCCACCCACATACAGAATGTTGGCCAATGAGGCAGCAGCAGAGTTTGAGTGGCATGGCTCATGAATGTCATAACAACCAGCCGGTTGTTATGGAAAATATCAACCTGGTCAGTGCATTGAGAGAAATTGCTGACCAGTTATTATATCTTATTATCTGCTAAGCCATACTTCTCAACTGTCCCATATTACAAGGAACAGTTCCTCATTTCCGCTCAGAAAAGCCCTCTGCTCCACATTGAGAGGGTACAGTCCCACATTTTATGCTGAAATTTTAAAGCACAAATCCAAACAATGAATGTGAAAATGTGTTGCTTAATAAGCAGAAAACTTTGTGACCATGAAAGCACACATTTACACAATGTTCTGAGCTTCTATTTTTGTTATTTGATGGGGTGTTCCACATTTTGAAGCACAGCGTTCCATATTTGGGGGTTGAAAGTTTAAGAAAAATGAGCTAAGCTGTCCAATCCATATGAAGAAACACAGAATTTATCAGCAGATAAGGATCATACGGCCCACCTAGTCTGCCCATTTCTCTACTCACTGCTGCAGCCCCAGATCCTATCTGATCTGCGACTCTTCTGCTCTGCACATCTCCAGGTTACCCTTATGTCTATCCCATGCACTCTTGAACCCCCATATTGTTTTCATCCCCACCACATCTGCTGGAAGGCTGTTCCACAGCTCCACCGCCCTTTCAGTGAAAAAGTACTTCCTAACATTACCCCCATGAGCCTTCCACCCTTTAACCTCATATCATGTCCCCTTGTTCTTTTGCAGAGTTTTCTTTGAAATATGCTTCGTGAAGGTGGTTTTTTTTCACTAATTCTGTTCTGAGTATTTAAAGTGATATCTTTCCTTAACTGCCATGTTTTCTGATGAAGGACTCTGTGAGTCTGAAAACTTAAACATTTTGTAAATCGTTTGTTGGTCCAATAAAAGGTATCAAGCCACCCATGTTGTTCATCTTTTTTGTACAAGAACCAATATAGCAACTAACAGTTTGCTTACATTATGATGGCTTTGAAACCTTCGTGAGGATGTTAGAAGGGCAGCTAATGACTGAATACCTGGTGACTTACTTTGATCACCACATAACTAATTTTAGAATCAGAACTTTTTATATTAAAGGGACATTGTGAACAAAATATGCCTTATTTTTTTTAGTTTAAAAATAAATGTTATGCTTGATCAATTGCTGGAAAATATGTTGATGTAGACAGCTGTCTTTAATTTACAAGCATTTTCTTTGCAAAATGAAAAACTGGCTATTGGTTTAATCATACTAAAATGTGTTTCATTTCAAATTCTTGTGCTCATCTTCCTGTATCTATCCTAAGTTTTTAGTGCTGTCTACACACAGTTCAGGCACTCGTGATGGGGTAGTCTCCTCCCACTGCATTAAGAGCAGCTAGACTATGAGATGTTCAGGAAGAAAAGGTGTAATTTAAGTTTTTCACTTTTATTAATAAAAAAAGAAATGAATAGCCAACTATATCAGCAAATTCTACAGAAGACAAGCAATCAGACAGTGGGGGCCAGATATTCAAAGGGTAGCACCGGGCGCAAATCTGTTGCGCTGGATTAGCACCGAATTTGCGCCCGACTGAAATATTCAAAAGGACATTTAGCGTCGGCGCTAGGTGTTAGCACCGATGCTAAATCATAATGTATTCAGGGGAAGGACTGAGGGGAAGGGACCTGAATGCCGGTGCAACAGCATATTCAAAGGTATAGCGCTGCGCTACAGGCATTAGCACAACCTGTAGCGCGGCGCTAACTACAGCTGAAAAAAGACTGGCGGTAATGTGGAGGTGCCCCCCCTCCCATGAATCACAACCCCTGTTGACCACAACATAAAGGATGTATCCCTGGTAGTCTAGTGGTCCCCCCTTCCCCAAGCACCGCTCCTGACCCCGGTGTAAAAAAAATAGAACTCATATTCCTGGTATTCTAGTGGTCCCCTCCCCAAGCACCGCTCCTGACCCCGTGTAAAAAAAGAACTCATTTTCCTGGTAGTCTAGTGGTCCCCCTCCCCAAGCACCGCTCCGACCACAGTTTAAAAATAAAGTAGCTTATTTCCTGGTAGTCTAGTGGTCCCCCCAGCACCGCTCCCTACCACGGTTTAAAAATAAAATAGCTTATTTCTGATAGTCTAGTGGTCCCTCCCCAAGCACCGCCTCTGACCCCGGTTTAGAAGTAAAATAACTCATTTTCCCTGGTAGTCTAGTGGTCCTCCCCCCTGCAGTGACAACCTGCCCATCCAAATAGATTCCCAGAATGGAGCCGGCGACCGGCTCAGCCCTCCTCTCACCACCATGGCCGGCCGCCGACTGAGGTAGGAAGGAGCTTCCTCCAAGCACTGCTGTATCCCTGCCAGGAAAACCCTTTCTTTGTGGTTGGCGCTGTACTGTGCCAGTATGGCCCCAGCCCTCAGTAAAGGCTCCGAGGCCTGGGGTGCATGGAAAATCTGCTGATCGAGCACTGTGGAACACCCCGTGGAGGGGGCATGTAAGCACTATCTTAGCCCCTTGGGCCATGTAGCCTCCACCCCTCTGCTAGCCCTCCACACCTTGGAACACTTCTGCACAAAGAGTGAATGCACTTTCCCACCCCTTGCCTGCCCATGACCCGGAGGGTGGACTAGCAGTGTGCACGGCATGGCATCAGGTGCATGGGGGCGTGCAGCCAGGGCTGGGCTGCATTAAGGTCTCTGCATGAGTGGAGCAGGACCTAAAAATATTTACTGTGTCCACAACCACATAGTGAACAACATTTTTCAATATTTTTTTAAAAGCAGCAATGAAAGGAGAAGTGTTTTTCCAAAAAGCTAGTTTCAGGTACGATTAATGAAAACATTAGCATACCTGTTAAATCTACTTTTCAGGGTACCTCTCCTGCTGCACACCATTTTTTTTATTTGTTTTGTTTTGTTTTCTCAGTCCTAACCCTTGCCGGGTATACAATGTTATTTCTAAGCCACATGTTGAGGACATATTTTTTTTCTAGAGGAAAAAAAACTATGTTTCTAGAGAATAAAACTATATTAAAACATAAAAACATTCACATTTTGTGAAACTGGAAAATTTTTACCACCAAATAAAACTGGAAGATGCCTGGAATCTTTTATGGTGGAAAAAACAGGGTCAAATTTTTTGCCAAATGTTATTGCACTGCTGCTTTAAAGGACAATAATTACACTGTTAGAAATTCTTAATGGCAGAAAATTCAGCCCTTAAAAATTAAGATTTACATTCTTTTTCCTTTTGATATTCTTTTTCTCCCCCTTCACTAGCACTGCATCCATTTACACAAGTTACTCCCAGCCCCATCCCAGCACTTCTCTGGTGTTTTTCTTTGCCTCCAATTCCACAACACAGCTCCTGTGCTCTGATGGTTCCAGCAGGGGTTGCCAAATTCACCTGCCCCTTCCAACTCATCAAGTTTGGGAGCACAGTATGACAAGTTGGGTAAGCAGGGCCTGAAAACAATGTACATCATCCTGCTTTATTCCAGGATTTTCTGGCTTGCTGGTTCCAGCCCCTCTGACGCTGCCCGCTAGGCTCTCAATGTGTGATGTGCATGCATGACCCTGCACTGAGGCTAGGCAGCCTCTACCTCACTGCATCAACCCCCCCCCCAACTGCACTTCCATCTGTGGTCAACCAGGTGACAGTGTACTAGCAGGGAGTGCACCCCTCTCCCTGGAGGAGAGTCTCTTGAGCTGCTCAGTCCTCCTCCCGCCAGATAACCCGGACAGCCCTGGTCCATTCCTGAACCCAGGTTGCTGGTGTCACAAAGAGTAGTGGTACCACAGGCTGGCTGAAGATTTATATTCTTTTTTTTCATATAGAGATTTTTTGTGGTGTTTTGTAGGTTTTCTTCCATTGCCGGCCCAAGGCCCTAGCACACAGCTGTGCATGCGTGTGGAGGCATGCATGCACACCATGGTGCCAGCTCAGCCCCTTCCACCCACCTGTAATGGTGCCACCCCCTCTCACCTATGCTATGCACCAGACCTCCACTTGGTGGGAGCAGAACTATGGAGGGGCAACAACCCACCCCCACCATCCTCGGGAAAGGAGAGTTGCCTGTCGGCATTGTTCAATCCTGCTCCTTCCTCCTCCCATGCGCTGGCACCCCGACAACCTGAGATCATTCTCGAACCCAGATCACCAGCACGGCATAAGATGTGGCATCCAGTGCCTCAACCCTCAGTGCCACCGGGCTGGCAGAAGATTTATATTCTTAAAAGGTAAAAGGTAAAATATTATAGCTTTTCCCAGCATATCTATTGGGGATTCTGTCATCTTAATTCTAAAATACTTTAGAGTGGAAATATAGCTTTCAATTCCAACTTTTGTATTAGCAGTGTTTTAGTTACCTGATATTAGGCTATTAGGTCCATTTTAAATACAGTATATTCACCAGAAACTGTAACACAAGAGTTTCAAACATTCATAAGTTCCATGTGGAAATTTTCCAAGGATACTTCAACATCTTTTAGATACAGAATGACTGCAGCATTATGAGCAATCTTATACTTTATGGGCTTGATTCACAAAAGAAAGTAGGGCAGACAAAAACCTGCAAGTGTCCAAATATTGCACAGCTGTGGGAAAACACCTACATGCACTGCGGTGAATTCACAAATCCCCCCCAGGTGTGGGAAAAATATCCTGCGGTTGCGAAAAAAATGCACGTGCAGAAAATATGTTGCGGGGAAAAAGTGCCATGATATGCTTGCAGCATCCCCTGAAAGGCTATTCACAACCAGTTTTTTTTCCGCAGTTGCGGAAAAAATGTTACACATGGTGGAATGAGGCGTAACTCTCCCTCAGCAAATTGCACTAGTGCCCCAGTAATTGGAATCAATTAAGGTGGCGGTGAGGCACAGGTAATAGCATCCCAGATAGTATAGCAGTGGCTATTGGTACAGCAACAAAAGCACACATTGCCATGATATGGCAACAGACAACAACCACCAGACCCAGTGCAGCCCATGACGGAGCCCCACAGACAGTAGAGCCTGGCCAGCCTGCAGCGAGTGCTACCCCTGAAGACAAAAGGAACACCCCAGGGAGGGAGGACCAGCAGTGACAGTCAGCCACTGTGGTGCCATGGTATTGCTGGTACCTGTGGTACTGCAGTGGTCCCATTTGAGGGACTGCTTGCTGGTCTCTTTGTGGGTGCTTTCAGCTTTATTCTATGGCAGCAATGTTAAAGTCTGCTGCTCCAGCTAATTAAGTTCACTGTTGCTATGCCTCCTCAGCTATTTCTGCAGCTGCGGATCCGCAGTTGCAGATTTTCAGCACTTGCTCAATTTCTGCAGCTGCTGAATTTCCGCAGCTGCTTGGATTTTATGGTATTCCTCACCAGCTCAAATTTTCTTTATGAATATCATGCAACTGCATTTCCGCAGTGCTGCAGGCCTTTTTCCCACAGCTGCAGGATTTTTGGCTTTGTTTGTGGATCCTGCCCTATATTTGCAATATGCATGACTTAATTCTTATTTTAGCCTCATCACCATCCATTGTACAAATACTTCAATTACTAGAACAACAGTTACTAGTAGCAAAGAGTATGGTATCCATATCTTGTTCCTTTCTTCAAATTCAGTTCCTTGGAGTATACGTTTTCCATTTCTACAGGGGTGGTACACAGCAAACTGTTTTGCTATCACCTACTTCTTTTGTTAGTTTGTTTTTAACATTAATTCATATAGAACTCCTGGAATATCATCATAAAGACCTTTCTGCATTCAGATAAATAAAAGCCATATTTATTTCCTCAACTCTGGTTGTGATGTATCCACTCTTTTAGTCAGGAGCTGCAGAAAGTGTCTTGCTGGTCGAGAGACCTGCAGAGTGAAGGAGGAGGCCAGAGCCACTAAATTCGTCACCCTTTCTAAGGGAAGAAAAGCTCTGGCTAGCTTTGTGTCCAACTCTGCCCCTATAAAGGTGAGTACCTGGACTGGTTCCAGAACCGACTTTGGCAGATTTAGCAGAAAGCCCAGGGAGGTGAGAAGCTGCTGGGTGACTTGCAGGTGAGATTTTACCTGTTCTGGGGACTGGCCTACAATGAGCCAGTCGTCTAGATAGGGAAAAACAGCAATCCTTTGCCTCCTCAGGAATCACAACCTATTAACTTACCTATTACCTTTGATATCTTTAAAGCCATGCTCAAGAATACAAGTGGTGGCCGGCCCGGTGGCACTGAGGGTTGAGGCACTGGACGCCACACCTCAGCCACGCCGGTGACCCAAGTCTGGGAGTGAGCTCAGGTTGCCGGGGGTCGGCAGGGGTGGGAAGAGATCGAGCATACAGAGGACTGCTCTCTCTTCCCAGGGAGGGTCTGGGGATTCCTGTTACACTACAGCAACCTCTGGAGGCTGCTGGGGGTGCAACATGTGGTGATGTGTGCGTACGCAGGGGGCTGAGTTGTGGCATACATAGCCTTGCAAGCTGAACTCTGCAGGGGCAAGTAACCTAAGTAGAAAAATCCCCTCTCCTGGGGATAGGCAGTGGCACCTCAGGCTCCACTGTCCACACCCCAGCACTGGGCCTCATGCTCCCTCTCCATGGCCGACCTCGTGTATGCCCAACACTTTATACTGTAGATAGAGCACCCTGGGCTGCTAGGGCGGCCCTTCCTCTGGGGGGTGCAGATCCAGGGGTTGTGTCAGGTCTGCACGAGGGGAGGGGAGGGGGGAGCTCAACAGGTCTCAAGTGGGAGGTAGAGATGGGGGAAGTTCCGAGGATCCCCAAGAGAGTTCCTCAGGGTAAAGTGGGAGAGAAAAAGAGTTCAAAAAAAAAAAATGCAAGTGGTGTGAAATATTCACATTTGACTAAATTTTCTCCATCTCTGGATATGTCAAATATAATATCAGTACTTGATTGTAGGTCTCTTGAAAGATTGCTACCAATGCTCTCAGAAATTTAGAGAACAGGTTTAAGGAAACCTTAACAAGTCTGTAGTTTATAGGCTGTTATGTTTTCCCATAGGGAAGGAGTGACATTTCAGCACTGCAATACCGTTGATCTAATGTCAGAAAGTGACACTACCATTGATCTGGTGCCAGAGACATAGAATTATGAGAAGGAAAGCAAGTGGCATTCCAAGCATTAGCGTTAACTCTTACAGTAACTATCATTTACAGTAAAAACTGAGTCACATCAAAGGACCACTTTTGAGATACCCCCCCTACCACCACCACCACCAAGACAGAAAACTAGAAATAAAACTAGACATGAGGTGGGAGAGACAACAGAGAAAAATGCAGAGAACAATCTGCAAAATGAATGAAAACAGCAGGGGCCCAGTATATTACAAAAAAATAACCAATAGGAAAAAAAAGAACCACTCATGGTTATGATGTCACCTGAACCACTCAGTGGAATTACCTCCTAGTAATCAATGGGTTCCTAGCCCATTCGTTATTCCATTTATGTACACTCAAATAACTGTCCTAAGCTACAAATCTTTGTCACTTGGTACAGTAGCTAGGTATCTCAGAAGATTAAAACATCTGTGAAACCCAAAACTGGATTTGGGAGCATCCAAGAGTGAGACGCTCAGACTGGTGCAATGCAGGTCCAACCCTTGCCTTTCAGTATTGTTTCTCCTGCTGTTCTGTGGGAGATTGGTCTTTGAATGTTCTGTATCAAATCCAGAAATGCTCCATGGAAAGAACTCATGGAGATTTTAGTCTTGTCATCTAGAACATTTAGGGTATGGATTAGAGAAGTCTGCTATATGCTGCGCTCTTGACTGTACCCCTAGGAATTGTCTGCCTACAGGTATCTGTCTTCTAAATATATATAGCATCACCAGCCAGTTGATACATATATATATCTGCATATACACAGATACAAATATTTCATATGGAATATACCTAACAGAAGACAATATGTAGGACAGTCACCTAGAGGGGTGATCCTAGAATGTCCATAAAGGAGAACTGCACTGAATGTAGAAGTCAGTTTTCCCATAGAAGCTGTTTTCTAAATACTGGTTCAAATTCTGCTAATGTTCTAGCTATCTAAGCTTTTTAGTTATCTTAGTGGGTGTTTCTTACTTACATTCTGCTGGTAAGAACCATTTTAAAACTGCACAATGTAGTTTATGTCCCTGTTCTAGTCTTTTATTGTTGTCACAATGCAGTTATGTTCTGCTATACAACTCTGAGGTTGTTTGGGACATAAACTACATCATACAGTTCTAAAATGGTACTTACCACCAGACTGTGTAGTAAAGACTCCCACTGAGATTACTAGAAGCCTGTATAGACGGAACAATAACAGAATTTGAACCAGTGCTTAAAAAAACAGCTTCTACTGGGAAAAATGACTTTCAGGTTCGGCACAGTTCTCCTTTAAATAGTATTATTCACGTTAAAATATGTCTTGAAACAGATATTTAAAGGATTTATAATAATGGTTGACCTCCTGCATCAACTTGCTCTGATTACTTTTCAAATGCCATAATAACCTGATTTTACATCACACCGCGTTATCACAGCATTTTCAGGCTCGCAGTGTCATTGCTGTCAAAGCAAGAAAGCACAATAGCTTGAGATGGGTTTTCAGTTCCTATTCTCACACCAAGTATGATTTTTTAATTGCTATTTTTCCTAAATAGCCCCTCGAGTAACTACTGTTGAACTGTTCAAATGTTCAAACATTTCCCACAGAGAAATAAACAGTTCTAAAACAGAGTATTCTGCCACTCTTTTCAATCTCAAAAGACCTTACACCAGTTATTATAAACAATAAAGGCTGTTCCAGGTTTGTGTTATGAGGATTTTTTTATACACCTTCAGTGTGTGATAATCTCATAAACCTCTCAAGCTTTGCTCTCGAGGTTTATGGATTATCACACCCATCCAGTGTGTAAAAAAATCCTCATAACACACACCTGCACAAGCATTAATCTCTATGTGTTACTGAAACTCCTTGAAGTCAGTAGGTTATATTATACAATGGCAAGAAAGAATCTTGGACTGTGATTGGTCAGTCTGGGTCTGGACCCATGGCGTTATCCCAGCATGACACCACAGGTCCAGTCTCAGCACTGTGAACCAATATGCAGCACCACATAGTGCACCTATTTTTTTGCATCTCCTCTTAAGAAACAAAAATATTTTTCTACACTAATAAAAACATTCTTTAAAATTAATTTTTTATTTTATATATATAATAACAAGCCATTGTATAATAGGAATAATGCACTCCAGAGTGTGTGTTGCTTGGGATAACACCATGACTGGGGCATTGGAAGCACCCCCCAGGCATGGCGTTATCCCAGCATGACGCACACCCTGTCATGCATTATTCCTTTAATGTACCATGCAAGATAGGGTCATCTCTGGGATGTTTTATTATTTTTAAATTTATTTACCCAGTATAGCCCAACTGCAGTTCAGTACCACATATTTCCAATGGGATCCTGTTTTCACCCAATATTAAAGACTGGGGACTGAAGCACAGGGAAGTCAAGTGACTTGTTCAAAGTCATATAGGTAGCCAGTGGGTATAATGGGATTTGAACTTAGGTCTCCAGGTTTGTAGGTCGGTGCACTTACCACTACACCAAACTTCCTTCCACTCGTTCCAGGCCTACAACAAATTTGATGACCCCTCCTTTGTGTTGAAGAACTTGATTCAGCACCTAAAGAAGTTACTAGAGTTTGAGGGATTACAGTGTGGAAGTTCTTTCCTATTCTTGAAAGGAACGAGTAACATGGGAAACACAATTGCAGTACATTCGCTGGCCATTTGTCACTGTAATTGTAGCCTGTGATCAAGTATGCTCTAAATGTGACCTGTTGTTTCAGTTTCAGACCTTACGTAATTTAGTGCACAAAGGTGAATTATTCAAACTTTTAAAATATGGTTTATAATGAACCAAAGAAACCCTGCTATTTCACTGACCAATAGCGGGACCAAGCCCACAGATTTTCAATACTGTACTTACACTTTCATCAGCATTTACCAATATTAGAGACAGACATAAAACGAACAAAAAACAAACTCCAAGCCTTACAGAGTGCAGAGACAGAGAAGGCCCTTCTTTATCTTAAGAAAGGTATTACATAGATACATAGACACTGTCGGCAGATAAGGGCCTATGGCTCAATCAGTCTGCCCATTTGAGCTCGTAAGTTCCCTTTATGTTTTTCTAGAAGTCTGTTGCCCCTTACTCCTGACCTTCAGAATTCCCTTATGTCTATCCCATGCATTCTTAAATCCCGTGATTGTTTCAACCCCCACCACTTCCTCTGTCAGGGTGTTCCACTTGTCCAGCACCCTTTCTCTGAAACAATTCTTCCTCACATTTCCTCTGAATCACCCTCCCTCCAACTTCATCCCATGCACTCTAGTCCTGGAACATCTTTTTCACTGGAAAATAGTGTATTCCTGCACCCTGTTCCTCCCTGTAAGATACTTGTATGTCTCTATCATATCCCCCCTCTCTCCCTCCTCTCCTCAAGAGAGTACATATTCAAGTCCTTCAACCTGTCCTCATAGGACTTGTAATGTAATCCCTGTACCATCTTTGTTACCCTCCTCTGAACCTTCTCTACCCTGTCTATGTCCTTACGTAGGTAAGGTCTCCAGAACTGTACACTGTACTCCAGGTGGGGCATCACTAATATCTTGTATAGTGGAAATATGACCTCCCGTTCCTGCTGGTGATGGCCCTGCCAATGCATCCCAGCATCCTATTTGCTTTACCTGCTGCCTTGTCACACTGTTTCCCTACCTTAAGATCATCAGAGATGATAACCCCAAGGTCCCTTTCCTGCTTGGTGCATACTGTATCCTCCCCACCCCTGGGGAACATGAGCAGCCAATCTTTTAGTGTACAGGCTGAAGCACCATGCCACTAAAGCAGCCATCACTGAAATACAATACCCCCATATAGGCACCCTACTACAAAAAAAACAGAACAAATCTCAAAGGCCTTTGTAGATTACTATAAGTCATTATATAGCTCACGCCCATAAACCACAACTGCCACCAAAAGAGCCTTTCTACAGTCCTTTGAGTTGCCCAGATTAATGGAAGTCCATTGCACCACACTGATTGCCCCCACCTCTGATCTAGAAATAGCTGACACCATTACAAATCTTAAGATGAATAAATGCCCAGGCCAAGATGGATACAGCAGGAAATTTTATAAGTCCCTTTGGGATGAGATTGCTCTCTTAATTAAAAGAATCTAATGAGAAGAGGAGAGGGGATTGCCCTGCCACCCACTTGGAGTTATGCCACCATAACAGTATTACCAAAGGTGGGAAAGGATCCGAAACACTGAAGTTCACATACTGAAGTTCGTATCATCTCATATCACTTCTTAACACAGACTATAAGAGCTATACAGCAATACTGGTGAAACACCTTAACTCTCTCCTCCTGGATGTAACAGATGTAGAACAAACCAGTTTTACCATGGGCAGACACATGGCAGATAATGTTTGGCTAACATTCAACATCATAGATGCAATTACCCACCAAGAAACACTGGCTTTGGTAATGAATCTTGATGCCAAAAAGCCTTTGATGTGGTGGTTTGGAGCTTTCTGTCTAGGCAGTCCTAGAGCACTTTGGCTTCCCAGAAGAATTTATTGTCATGGTTAAAACTATATACTCTTCCTTTCAGGTATACGTCCACACTAACAGTGGCATTTCCTCAAGATTTAACTTATACTGGGGCATGCGACACGCCTGCCCCCTCTCACCCATATTATTTATCTTTTATATAGAACCCCTGACTAAATGGATATGGGATGACCCTATCATCACAGGCATGGGGGCTCAGCCCAAAATATAGCTTTGCACACGTTCAATATGCTGCTCTAGCTAGTCCTTCCAGAAACCTCAATACCAGAAATCTGAGGAGGTCTGCCACTCTTTAGTATCCATGCTGGATACATCTTGAATAAAACAAAAATGGAGGCATTTAAGTTTAATTACAACACTTGACAGCACATCAAAAACTGTTCCCATTGTAATGGCAACCTATTCAAAGGAAATATCTAGGAGTCCACATTAGTACAAATCTCTCCGAGCTGTTTAATGCCAACTTTATCCCCCCTCGCAAGGAAGGTTAAGGAGGACCTGAACAGATGATACTTGGTCAATTTCCAGCTGTATTCCAGAACTGGCTCTTAACAATGAATATTTTACCATGCTATCTGTATCTTTTTCAAAATGTACCCATTCTCATCACACAAAAACAATTTGATCAGTGACAAAATTCCTTTTCAAGATACCTTTGGGTGGGCAGAAGACCGCAGGATAAAATTTAAACTGCTACAATTGTTTAAAGTATCAGGAGGAAGGGAAATCCAAGATCTGAATAATTACTACCTAGCAGTGCATATGCAATCTCTGCTCCTGTGGATGGTTGCAGTGTACCGGATCAGATAAAAGCAGATAGAACAGACAAAGGAAGGGGGCTACCTCTAAGAGCTAGGGCAATGGACACTATGTTTAAAAGAGCAAGCTCAGACATTATACTCCTAGCAGTTTGAGCCACCCTTGCAGCAAGGTATAGAACTCAGACTAAGTTCAGTCTGAACCTCTACCTATGGTCATTTTGGTGGCTCATGCAGGACCCTTCATTCCAGCCAGTCTTAACTAAGTTCAGTCTGAACCTCTACCTATGGTCATTTTGGTGGCTCATGCGGGACCCTTCATTCCAGCCAGTCTTAATAGACCCAACTTATAGAAGATGGGTCCACTGGGGCTCATTTTTCCTAGTCCAGCTGTGTGGGGAGGGGGATCTGGTGGACTTCCAGTCACTCAAACAAGCTTTCCATCTAAAGAATACAGACCACTTTAGATATCTCCAAATATGAGCACAGATACAGGCTCAAAGGAGGGCCATACAAGAAATTCCCCATCAAACAGTTCCTGGCAGCCCTGAAGGCCATACTGGAGCGGCAGTATCCCTCGGTCAGATAACTGACCTTTATAAGGTGCTATGGAGCCTACACACAGACCACATAGCTAACACCAAGCACAAATGCAAAGGGAAGAACAAAATCCAGCTCATGAGCAAAGACTGGTCCACTTCCTTTCTGACAGCTTTTAAAACAACCACTTCCCTGCTGTGGCAGGAATTTGCTTGGAAGGTGTGGACCAAGTTCTTCTACATGCCCATTATACAGGGGAAGTAGGCACAAGTCACCTCGCAGGCATGTTGGAGGCTGTGTTCAGAAATCAAAGCACACCGCATATACATTTTTTGGTTATGCCCTATACTGACTGACTATTGGGATTAGATCACGGGCACTCTTACAGAATGGTTCATATTAGATGCACCATTAACCCCTCCAACAAGCCATCTTAGGCCTTACCCCATGCAGAGTGAAGGGCAAAGATGCACTTAATCTCTGGCATGTGCTCCTGGTGGCAGCACACAAAGCCATCTCATGACATTGGCTCCAACCACATCCTCCCACACATACTCATTGGAAAGACATAGCAGGAGAAATTCATTGCATGGAAGAGCTCACATAACAGATTAACCACTGGGAGCCAAACTTCACACACACATGGCTGAGGTGGCTAAATGTATCTTGAGTGTAGGGATCCTGACATCAATTGAGGTTCACACACCACAGGCTGGGTACCAAGACTCGCTCCTGATTTGCCCAGAATCTCATTCCCAAAGCCTACTGAGGTGAAGTTTACCCACTAATGTTTGTTCTCACCTCATGCTGCATCATGAAATACTCTTTAATGTTGACTCTGGTCTCCCCTGTCTGTAATCTCCCGGGTCGTGCCTGAATATAGGCAACATTGTTGTCTAGTGTACTTACCCAGTAAACAAATACCAAATAAATAAATATTTATGCCTATGTGCCATAAATGCCCTGAGTCAACAAGCTATACAATGTACTGTAGATGTAAAAATGCTGTGCTATGTGCCACGAGCTGTGCCTTGCTCTGTAGAAGAAACTGCAGTATACCACTGCCTGTATGCACCATGCTGTGTTGTGATGTATTCTGTACCCATGTTGTACAATAAACTTGAATTAAAAATATGTATATATATATATATATATACACACCCATACTGTAAAAAGATTGGTAAATGGTGACACTTTATATTCCACATCATTGCTATCAAAATAACTTTTTTAAAGGTCTGTTGCATCCAGAAGCAATTAATTAAACATGTTTGCAAAAATAATCTTGAAGTGACTACTTGTAATTCAAAGACAAGAATAAGCCATGCTGGGTTAACTAGAAAAAAAAATGTTCTCAAGCTATCCTAAGTCCAGAATCCTACTGTCATCAATGAATATTAAGCACATAGCTTATCCATCAAACTCTCTGCTGGAAAGTAGTTTTCTTCCTTTCGACCATTCATCTCAGTTCAAGGTCACTGAAACACTTCAGAGTCAGTGTTTCCATCACTTTGATATGAGAAGAAATTCAACTTGAAAATGTGTTCTTTAATTCCAATGTGAAGGTGCATTTTATAGTATGCTAGCTGATTATAAATAGGTACAATATAAGTATCAGAAGTTCTTACTGTTGTTCTTCATAACCATTTATCACTTGTGTTTGAAACATTGCATTGTTGAGTACCACATAACTGAATAGTGAATCAAACATGCTAAGTCATATCTACAACACAGACAGCGTGAGTGTGGTTCCCAAACAAGCTTTACTGTGCTTTATTTGAAATTTTACAATGGCAAGAACATTTCCTGGACTCTGATTGTGTGCCTGAGACAGTGATGATATTACACAATAACATCACTGTGTGGATTTTTTGGAGGATATGGAATTTTTTTTTCAGAAACAAAGATATACTGCCTCACTAAAAATTTACTAAAAACATTTTTATTTTTAATTTTGTTTTGTATAACATCAAGGCATTGTATAATTGCAATAAGGCACTCCAAGGTGTGTGTTATCATGTAATAACGTCACTCCTGTGGCGGTAGAAGCACTCAGCTTCACCTCGTGCTTCAACCCACCTTAGGAGTGACGTTATTACACGATAACACACACCTTGTTGTGCCTTATTGCTTAAATGCTAATAACTACAGTACAAGTCTCATGAAACTGTTCCTCCAATGAGTTGCTTTAGCATTTCTTACTGAGTTGCATAAGTGTTGTCAAATGAAGTACAAAATCCTGCAAAGACTGTTTCTCAAGAGTTACAGATCAGTTTTACATTGCATCATGACTGGACTGCAGATGCATTCCAAGTGAGTTGCAAAAACATTTTATAAGCATTGCTCTTGAGCTGGTTAAGCATTGCAAAAACAATGCAGTATACATCGCCACTGCATTACCAACTGTAAAAACAATGCTAAACCAACTCATTGGTGGGACAGCTTAATGTGACTTCCACTGTAACACATTCTCTCTGCAAATAATATGAAGCTTTGTCAAGAGAGTGTGCTTTCCAGGCCAAAATCTTAAAATAAATAAGATTAAATATGTGTGCATAAATGGAAGCAGTTTATCCATAGACAACGAGTACAAATTGCAGGCTGTGGGGTGCCACAGGATGCTGAGCCAGTGCACACCAAGACAAAATGTCACATTCAGCAATGAAAAATACAAAAGGCGACACGCAAGTTGAAATCAACGCTTGGATGTAGCAAAACCGGTGAGTTTATTGAGACATACAATGATGAGGACACAGACGGACTGACCGGTTTTGCTACATCCAAGCATTGATCCCAGCTTGTGTGCCACGTTTTTTTACTTTTTTTATCCACAGATTACATGCTTTTGCAAATCCAAAGTCAAAATAACTTGTGCGAACATAAGCACTCAAACATGCAAACACTGGCAGGACTGCAAAGTAAACTAGACCCACTTTTCAGTATGGAAAGTATGCTTTCGACCAGGATAGCTTATGAAATTAATAAATGCAACTAACTGTATATGCTTGACAGTAAAATGCTGCTTGTATGTGAGATCATGATCCAGAAGGGGATTTTATCATCCAGTCAATGTATAAATACAGAAGAGCATTTCCTTTCAATCCACGGTACTATACCACCTCTTGTATCAGGTTTTCCAATTTGGAATCAGAATGCAAAGAAGTTCTTTGAATTAAAAATGGACACAGTAGATTGTCTGCTCCAAATGTCACTCAAAAAAAATACAAATTATCTGCTTCACTGGCAATTAGATAGTACTAGATATAAAAATATGCCTAGATTGAAACATCCAGATTATCCTTGTCAAAAAACAAAGGCATGGTCCAGTAATACGAATAAAACAAACAGGGCTGCATTTTACAGAAGTGGGTGGGGGTGCACCTGTCCCATGTTTCCCCACTCCATTTGTCAATATGCAACCCAGGCATCTTACACCTATTTACAATGAGTTTGAAGGGCTACAACAGCCTGCCTCACTTTATGGAAGTATATGTTCAAGTCTGGATGCATGCTTCAATTGCTGGAGATTAGTGGTAGACCATATAAAGGATGCTGTAGAACTTATGGGTCCACCAGCTTCCGACCTGTGATAAATATTGGGCACAGATGGGAGGGACATTTGTGTTACTCCCGCAGGACATATGCAGGACATAGGCACCTGAAAATGCAGTCCCAGATCCTTTCTCTCCATCTCTTCCTCTAAAAAAACTTTACTAATAATAGTTTGTTCTTTCCTTCCCATGAGAATTCTGTACCTTTAAACTCGGTTCAATTCTCATACAAAAGGTAATTTTTGATTCATTGGGTTATTCTACATGGTAGCTGCTCAGTGGGTTGGAATTGCATTTCTATCATAAAAAAAAAATATGTACATCCAGCCGGCTTGTTGGTGAAGCAGTAGTATTGCCATTGGCAACAAAGGTAGCCCAGGTTTCAGAACGAGCCCAGGACATCGGAGGGTCACCGGGGAGAGTAAGACTGAGCATCACAGAGGATTACCTCCAACTCCGGTAGGGAGGGCATCAGTTCCACTGCTATACCACCACCTGGATGGCAGCAAATGGTGATGCAGCTAGAGCAGGCTCATGGGAGGGGTGACAGCAGTCAGCTGCGAGCACCAGCATGCATCTGTGCATACAGCAGAGCCCATGCATTTGGGGTCACACAGGAGCGGGAAACCTACAGTCAGAAGAAAAAGCCCTCGTGTGAACACCATGATGTTAAGCTGCCTCGGGCTCCATCAGACACACAGCCCGCCACTCCTACTGATTTGTCTTCTCTCAGAAAGAAGACTGACCCTAAGGCCTTGTGTACAATGTGGATCTTAAAATGATTTAAGTGCCTTAAAATGTTTTAAATCCCCCTAGCACCGTTTGCTTCGAGACTACAAGTCCCTTAAAATGATTTAGCAAAAACACCTGTTAGGTAAACCCTGTTAGGTACCTAGTCTTAAAACTGTTTTTTAAAATGTTTTAGAACCAGCATGGTTTTACTCACATGTCTGGAAAGGGGTAAAAACATTTTAAGCTGTAACGGTTTAATTAAAACAGTTCTAGCTGCAGTGTGTATAGGCAAGCACAGTTTTGTGTGTTGGAATTAACATGAAATAGTTACAGGGAGAACAGGTTTAACACCAGCAGACTGGACACACTAAACCATTATCAAAAATGGTTACTGAATAGTGTAGATGCACTGAAATGGATTCACTAAACTGGTTTTAAAAATGATTTTCAAAAACAGTACTGTAGTGTGTACAGGGCCTAAGAGGCTGCACCACAGGAGGAAACCTTGTGAGGTTTTAGGGCTGTGGTAAGTGTCAGTTAAGGTGTGGATGGGGTTGGGAGGGGTAGCTGGGGCAGTGAGGGGGTAGCACCAGTGTGTGGGAGATACGTTAATTTTAAAAAAGTACAATATTTTTGGGCCAGCTTGGAAGAGCATTGGTGACAGGAGCCCCTCATCATGATGAAGGTCTGACTTCATGTCCCATCCAAGGACATTACTGACGGCTGGTCAAAAGAGGAGCAAAGTTAGTGCCGTAATCCCTGCCCTATGCCCTTTCTTTCTCCTTTCATTCTTTCTCCCCTTCTCCCACCTTTATATCCTTCCTCTCCTCTTTCAGCATTCCTGCCCCCCCCCCGTTGCCTCCACCTCCTTCTCCACTGGTGTGATGGTTATCTGCCTGTAGAGTTCTACAGTAAATAAGAAGAGGCTGAAGTGCAGACTGCTGTGGCTCAGTTGAAGCCATGAGTCCACCATATTATGGGAGGACTGAGGCACCAGCAGATAGCAGGAACTCTTCTTGAAACTTAGATAGTGGCACCAGCCCACCATTCTGACAGCAAGCTGCTGATCCGTTTTAGTAAGAAGCACCATTGATAGCAGGGAAATGATGAAGCAGACGCACGTTGTGGTGACAAAAACAAGGAATGTTGGCTTTTCCTTTGCTTGTATAAGCAGTGCATTACTCAACTGTCGTCAGAACAGTGTGCTGGTGCCGCTGTCTAAGTTTCAAGAAGGGTTCCTGCTATCTACCGGCACCTCAATCCTCCCATAATATGGCGGATATGCGGTGTAAACTGAGCCATGGCAGTCCGCGCTCTAGCCTATTCCTCTTTACTATAGAACTTGATATATCTGCCTATACTGCGTAAATACCATCCTAACAATTTATTTATGGTATGTTCTCCAAGACCCTCATTTTATCTTTGCTACCACCATAATTTAGTGTGAATCCCATTAATCTTTATTAGGAACCCCATTTTGTACCCTTTGTTGATTCTGTGTTTATTTCTATTGTATCAACCTGTTTCACTGACTGCCTACCAATACTGCACCCATATATGGTGTAGTGTTATGAGTATTCTCCGTCCCCCCAGCACACCTGGAAACAAGCAGATTTGGATACTCAGTCTGTCACTCCTGTTGAAACCACGAAAATTAAATAATCTGTGTCTGCATAATACTAAAACTTGCTTAGAATAATGCTAAGCATGTTGTAATCAGGAGATGAATTCAGTAATGTTATATAACTAGTGTAATTCTTGGACAGAGGAAGAACAAATACACGTTGCTATACACTTTTAAAATATCTGTATTTAGTACTACAAGAGCATATTATGTGCAAAGAGGCCAATAATTATGATTACTGGGGTTGGTTTTCAGAAAGGAAATAGGTATCATGGATCAATCTGAAACTGCTCAAACTAGTGCTTTTTAGGAATGTTCAGTTTTCAAGAATTGATATAAGCCTGATTTAAAGTTTTGGGAGTACTAAATATGGTTTAAATTCACTATATGGCTTGCGAAAATATGATTTGATATGCAGTACACACTGAAGTGCAGGTCATAATGCTGACGAAAAGTACACGACACCCCAGCATAATTAGTTAATATTATGTGGTAATCTCTAACCTGTTCTACACGCTTTCCATCATGCACCTTTAACCTCCACAATGCCAGTGCAACAAGAGCCGTTGTGTTAACCCTTGCTCTGCCACAGACAGATATATCTATCCTAATTTTCTATATGCTCAAATTCTGTCGGCAGCCTAAGGTTAATTAATCATTAGCTCCATAAAGTGCAAATCTGTCTATCATGCTCAAGTAATTTAGTGGTTCTTTAAATGGACTACATGTGCTTAACATCAGTAATTGCTGTTTGCAGTCAAGGAAGGACAAGCTCACAATAGCGAAAGCATAGCTTTGGTGGGGACAGCAACACTGCTGAGCTATGCAAAGGAACAGTATTGATTAGACACTTAGAAACAGTAATAACTAGTGCCAATGCAGCTGAGAGAGAGAGAGAGAGAGAGAGAGAGAGAGAGATGATATAGTGTATTATACAATGGCAAGAAAAAATCCTGGACTCTGATTGGTCAGTCTTGGGCTGGCTCCATACTGTTATCCCAGTACAACATCATGGCTCTAGTCTCAGCCTCACTGTGAACCTGTAGAGGAGCATTTTATGGAGCATTTTCTGGATTGTTTCATCTCCTCTTAAAAAACAAAAATATTTTTCCCCACAAAAACATCTTTAAAATTATTTGTTTTATTCTGTATAACAACAAGCCATTGTATAATAGCAATAATGCCCTCCAGGGTGTATGTCGTTTGGGATAATGACGAACGTCATGCCTCAGCTGTTGGATGCACTCAGCCTGCAGCCTCGTGCCCAACCACCTGAGGCGTGATGTTATCCCAGCACGACACACACCCTGTCAGGCATTATTGCTTAAATAACAATCCCCCTCCCCCATGAAAGACACTATAGACAAGAGTGTTTATATGAATTAGCACTAATGAGTAAAATGTATTGGGCATTTTATAAAAACAAAGATTGCTCAGCTCTGCACATTTTTATTGATTCATACAAAATTTGCTTCTCTTTGTCACTTTTTTCCCAGTTTTCCTTACAGATTCTGTGACAAATAGTTAAACATTTGCAGTAGTGGCACTACGGTATGTATAGCTGTCTGAAATCCTTACATGTGTTTCCATACACTTATTTATTTATTTATTTCGTTTTTGTTAACCAGGTGGGCACACTAGAGAGAGATCTGTCTGTTTTCAGGTGCGACCTGGGAGAGGACAACACCAGAATACAAACTGTGTGTTATTCCAGTGTAAGACCAGGGATACATACATAGCAGTTTTACATGTGCACAAAAATAATACATCATAAATACACGATATTCATATACAGGGAGGCATATCAGAAAGTTGTTGCAGATATACAGTTGCACAGTTACACAATATAGGTACACATGGTTACATGGATATATGATCAAGGTATTAGGAGCTCATACAGTACTTTCATCACATACGTATGCAAGGAATGATTAATAGCAGCAGAGCAATATAGGCATATACATTACAGCATTCAGAAACACTATACGTGACTGAGGATGATACAAAACAGAGCTCATTTGTCCTATTTTAAGGTGCTACCAGCTTCTGGAGTCTGCCCCACCTGAGTTCATCCTCTCCCTTTGGCCCCAGCATACATGCTACATAAACTGAGCTACTTAATGCACATCCACTGCATAGACGTGTCCAAGAATAACCATACATAAGTAAATTTATGCACCCTCGCCGCAGATTCTTAGCAAATATTTCTGTCAAATGAAGGACACAGCTTTAGTTTTGCCACAACGTTGGAGAACAGATACAACTTTTATGATTATTATTATTTGGTTTATGTATCTCTCTCCAAACCACACACATACACTCTAAAGTCTCAAGCCCAGAGTGAAGCATTATGGGTATGCAAATTTTCATGTGGTAAGGATAGGCAGATAAGGCAGTGCCCAAGCTTTTTGCTAAGGTGGCTTCACTAAATTAAAGGGACAATGTCAACAACCCACTTAGACCTTAAAGTGTCCCTAGTTTAAAAAACACATGTTATGATTGTTCACATTCTGTACAGGCTGCTGATGTAACTGGGAGTTTGATTCCTGTTCCTTTATTTCTTTTTCTTTTTTTGAAAGCGAGAAACAGGATGCCAACTATACGGGTGTTGCCACACAAAAACATGTTTGTTTACATTCCTTAATCAACTGCAACTGCATGTCTCCTAGGTTTCAGAACACACCCAACCCAATTCCATCATGAGTGGCTGCACTATTTGTGGGTGTTATTAATGTTCAGAAAGTACTATATGCAATAAGAGCAGAACAAGGATTTGAAACAAAACAAGGTCAGGTACAACGATACCATTAGCATGCATTTCAGTTATACGAAAAATGAAGGCAAATAAAACAACCAGCAACATCAATGAATTTTAGAGAAGGTAAGCAATCAATAAATGTGTGTTTTAACTAGAAATAACATGATGCAGAAAATGTTGCCAGTGTCCCTTTAAAGTCATCTTCTATACAGGATTTCACATCCATTTCAGTTAAGGCTTAGAGCAACACATTAGGTGTTTTGACTATTTTGTGAATATATTCTATAGTTATTTAAATATTATTTATTATCCATTTCTGTTGTATGTGTATCTGTTTCTCTGTGAGGGTCTAAGCCTTCAGGATAGGGTACCATAGAAATACAATTGCCTTGCCTTGCCTTGGCTTTGTCCTGTTTGGACTCCTCAGTGCACTGCAGTCAACACCCAACCAGGTACCAAGACAGCTCTAGGCCTTCAGTACACTCGTAGGTGGAATTCCAGACAGGCAGATTAGGAAAAGAGCAGTATGTGTGATCCACGTAGGATACAAGAAGTGAAAAATTGTCTGAGCTGTTTGGTTTCGGTATATTTCCAAGAGCTTTAGAAACAGAATTTAACGGCAGATAAGGACCGTTTGGCCCACCCAGTCTGCCCATTTCCCTACCTAATGGATAAGCTGCAGATCCTAGCTAACCAACAATCTACTTCTTCCTACCCCCACCCCCAAGAATTGCCTTATGACTGTCCCATGCATTATTGAATTCCACCACTGTTTTTTAATCCACAACCTCCTCAGGAAGGCTGTTCCCATGCATCCACAACCCTCTCCGTGAAAAAAATACTTCCTCACATTACCTCTGAGACATCCCCCCTCTAGCTTCAAATTGTGTCCCCTTGTTCTTGCACACCTCTTCTTCTGAAAGATGCTACCCTCCTGGACTTTGTTGATTCCCTTGAGGTACTTGAAAGTTTCTATCATGTCCCCCCTTTCCCTCCTCTCCTCGATGCTATACATATTAAGCTCCTTAAGTCTCTCTTGATATGTCTTCTGGTGTAGACCCTGCACCATTTGAGTTGCCCTCCTCTGGACTGCCTCCATCCTGTCTATGTCTTTGCAGAGATTGGGTCTCCAGAACTGCACACAGTACTCCAGATGGGGTCTCACCAGCTGTCTGTACAGAGGGATAACAACTTCCTGTTTTCTACTGTTGATGTCTCTCCCTATGCATCTCAGTATCCCCCCTGCCCTCCTTACTGCCCACTCACATTGCTTGCATCTGATATGACTACCCCCAGGTCCCTTTCCATTTTTGTTGTTGTTAGTATCTCACCCCCCATTGTGTACTCTTCCCCTTGGTTTTTGTTTCCCAGATGCATTACTTTGCTCTTCTTAGCATTGAATCTAAGCTGCCATACATTTGACCATTCCTCCAACCTTACCAAGTCCCTTCTCATCCTTTCCACCCCACCTTGTGTATCAACTCTGTTGCAGATCTTTGTGTCGTCTGTAAAGAGACATACTTTTCCTTCCAGTCCCTCTGCAATGTCGCTTATAAAGACACTAAAAAGGACCAGTCCTAGTACTGAACCCTGTGGTACCCCACTAGTAACCCCCCTTTCTTCAGAGTGGACTCCGTTTACTATTACCCACTGTGTCCTGTTCTCCAGCTAATTCTTTACCCAGGCTGCCATCTTGGGACCCACTCCCAGGCTGACCAACTTGTATATTAATCTTCTGTGTGGGACTGTGTCAAATGCCTTGCTAAAGTCTAGGTAGGCCATGTCCACAGCCCCTCCCTGACCTACTACTTTGGTCACCCAGTCAAAGAAATCTATTAGATTCGTCTGACATGACCTTCCCACTGTGAATCCATGCTGCCTTGGGTCCTGTGCCCCTCTGGCCTCTAGGTGCAACAATTCTTTCCTTCAGAAGTGATTCCATCATTTTCCCAATCACTGAGATTAAACTAACAGGTCTGTAGTTTCCTGCTTCTGCCCTGCTCCCACTTTTGTGAAGTGGAATAACATTTGCCCTCCTCCAGTACTCAGGTACCTCCCCATCCTCCCATGATTTATTAAAGAGGGTAGTCAGTGGTGTCACTAGTTCTACCCTTAGTTCTTTTAGAATTCTGGGATGAACCCATCAGGCCCCATTGCTTTGTCCACCTTCAGTTTTAAGAGTTCTTTCAGAACCTTTTCTTTTGTGAATGGGCTGGTATCAACCCCCGTATCCAGCGTGTTTCTATTGTTTGGTTTAAGTACCTCCCCCTCTTCATTTGTGAATACTGAGCAAAAATATTTGTTTAGTATCTCTGCCTTTTCACAGCCACCCTCTGCCCACCCTCCTCCCCTTTATAAAGCCTCACTATCCCACCCTTGGTCTTCCTTCACTCCCTGATGTACTGTACCTATAAAAGGTTTTATCCCCCTTCTTAACTGAGTTGCCTATTTTTTCCTCGGTTTGGGCCTTTGCTTTTCTGACTGCCTTTCCTGCTTCCTTTTGCTTTAACTGATACAATTATGTGTCCTGCTCCTTCTGTGATTCCTTGTACTTCCTGAATGCTATCTTTTTCTCCCTAACCTTCCCTGCCACCTCCGTTGAGAACCATAGTGGTTTCTTACATCATTTTGTTTTGTTTATTTGCTTCACACAAAGGCTTGTTACCTCTGTGATGGCAGTTTTGATTATTCCCCATTGTTCTTCCACCCCTCCTTCCTGCCCATTTGCTAGTGCATTCCTTAGGCACTCACCCATTTTGGCAAAGTCAGCCTTCCCGAAGTCCAGTACCTTTGCCTTTGTATGGCCTGACTCTACTGCTGTGAACCATACTTTTCGATGGTCATTGGTCTCTAGTTCCCAGACGGCTACCCACTTCTAAATCTGTGATCCTCTCACCATCTCCATTTGAGAATACCAGGTCTAAGATTGCTCCCTCTCGAGTGGGTTCCAATACTAGTTGTCTAAGACATGCAGGGGCCCCTGTAGGGCATCTAGAATGACCCCACTCTTTGGAGTACATTTGCAGCAGCCACTTCTGTTAACATCTGGCACATTCAGATCCCATCAACTTTGCTTATTTTCTTTCCTAAGATTATACCCTCTAACTTAGTTTGTACTTTTATTCTGTCTTTCAGTTGAATCAATCCTATTCTTTAGGTTTAACTGCTTCCCTGTGTTTTGTTTTACTTGAGTCTAATAATCCAACTTTTTTCTCAAGTAGCTGAAATAATGCAAGTGCAATGTGTGTATCTGTTCTCCACTACGGTCCCTCTTGTTATTTTATCGCGCACCATTTGACATCTCACACAGCGGTTAAAACCCACATTGTGATTTTTGTCTGTTCATCTGATCAAAAAACATTTGCAATATACAAAGACAGCCAAGTTAGAAAAAGGTCAGCCAAACAAAGATATTTTATCTAAAGGAGGAAAAAATCTCTTATGGCTCTCTAACCCATCTATATGCTGTTTGACTCCCCCTGAATGCTAAAAACATTCTCTTCCCTCCCTCTCGTGGATTGTACAGTGCTTTGGGATACAGTTTGTATAAAGCTGCTTGCCAGTAAACTCCTGTTTTTTTCCTCCGATTTACCAGTTAACTATTGTTATGCATTCACAGTATATAAGTGTTTAATGTTTATGATACCCAGATTAGTTTGTATTTGTGTTACTGTTTGAACAGGTTTAATGCTTGTTTACTAAGTGTCCCTTTGTGATCCTGTTTAAATAATGACAATCACTGCTTCTCTTTCTAACAAAAGGCCATTAAAAAGTTACCACTGAGCTCAGAATGGCTGGAATTGCTAAGTATCATCCTATGCTGCTGGTTTACAGTATTCTTGTATGATCCCATAGTTTCTTAAGTAAGCTATACTTAAGGGGGATACTGTTTCAAGCATTTTTTTTATTTTGTTGGTTAGCTGTGTCTCCATATGAACATGTTTGAAAGGTGCTGTAGCACACAAAATAGAAATTACAATAAATTAATTAGTTAGTTAGTTAGTTAGTTGAAAATTAGTATCCGGGAAAGGCACACTGCACCAAGGCTTGTTTCCAGGTGTGACCCAGGGAAAAGAGAACAGGAATACAATAAGCCATTCACAGCATTAATGAAGCATCTTGTTTTCAGGTGCAATGCAGGGAAATGGGAAAGGGGATATGATAAAGCATTCACAATAGTAATGACGTATTCCAGAAATAAAGTGCAAAGTGTACAGTGTGACATGATACAAGTGCAAATAACAATAAGGGGTGACAGAAGCTGGTGCTATGAACAGTACCAATGCCCAATTAAAGTGATAAAAGTAGGTTGAAACAATTCAGTGCAACAGTTGTAGGGACATGAACTGACCCCAAGAGGGGGACCATAGGAGGGGTGGAAAAGGGCACTGGGGGTAGGTCATGTATGGGGCTGACAGGAGCAGGAGGGGGCTGGGAGGAGTTTTAGCTGGTGCCTAAGGGAAATGGGGGAGGGTAGGAGATGGAGAGAGGAGGGAGGCAGGAGGGAAGCAGGGAGAACAACTCTAGGTACTTGTGACTCAAATGATTTAAAGTAGGTTTAGAGGTACTCTGTGAGATGTCTCTCATGATATAAGGGTGTTATCTGGCACAGACTGGACAGCCAGAACCATTCAGCATCACTTCGTAATTATAGATCACTGGTAAGAACCCACCTAGAGTAGTGTGTCCAGTTCTGGAGACCATATCTCTGGAAGGACATAGACAGAGTGGAGGTGGTCTAAAGAAGGGCAACTAAAATGGTGCAGGGTGTGCAGAAAAAGCCCTACAAGAAGATACTAAAAGGGCCTCAATATGTATATCCTGGGACAAAGCAGGGAGAAGGGGGATATAATAGAGACCTTTAAATATCTCACAGGGGTACAAAAGGTACAGGAAGGATGTATTTTTCAGAAGAAAAGGTGCTCAGGAATAAGGGGGCATTCTATGAAGCTGGAAGGGGTAGATTCAGAAGAGACATGAGGCAAGGCAAGACAAGGCAAATTTTATTTTTAGGGCACCCATTCCCTGAGGCTCTGGGCGCCTAACAAAACATATCAAAAATTAAAACAACAGATAAAAACACAGTAACATTTTTTTCAGAATAAATAAGATTCAAAGTAGCAACTTTAAAATCAGCTTCAGATGACTAGGATGGTTGGGCTGGAAAATCAATCCATAAAAGCCAGGATAAAGAGGTGGGCCTTCAGCCTCAGCTTGAAAACCCCAATCAAGGGGGCCTCCTGGACTGCAGGTGGAAGTGAGTTCCACCGGGTCAGCCCAGAGACACTAAAAGCATAGTCACCCGATATCTTGAGCTGTACCCTGGGAACATCCAGGATGCCCCTCGAAGAGGAGCGGAGGGTGTGAGCAGAGGTCATAGGTGTCAGGAGCTCCAACAGGTAGCCAGGACCCAATCCATATAGGACCTTATAGATGAGTAAGCCCACCTTGAAAAGGGACCACCACCTAACAGGCAGCCAGTGCAGAGCACTCAGGATCAGGGTCACATGACTGGACCTAGGCAGGCCCGTCAGTAACTGGGCCACTGCATTCTGCACCAGCTGCAGTCTGTGGAGGGTCCCTCCTGTGAACCTGATGTATAGAGTGTTGCAGTAGTCAAGCCTAGTGGTAACAAAGGCATGTACCAGAGTCGGTAGATCCTCAGGCTGAGTGAGGGGCTTGTTCCTGGTGATGCTCTGCAAGTAGTAAAATACACTTTTGACTACAGACGATACCTGATCTTCAAAGGTCAGCCTGCTGTCCAGGATCACACTGAGATTACACACCCTCGAGGAAGCCACCAGTGAAGTAGGCCCCAGGAAAAGACCTGTGTTAGCTCCAGGTGACAACCCATCACACCCGCGACCTGGCTCGATCACTATCACTGCCATCCAGTCATTGATTTTAGCCAGACAGCTGTTTAGCACATCAACAGCACCAGATGTTCCAGGTGCAAATGACAAATACAGCTAGGAGTGAGGCAGTACTTCTTCACAGACAGAATAGTGAATTCCTGGAACAGCCTTCCAGCAGAGGTGGTGGGGACAAAAACAGTGGTGGAGTTCAAGAATGCATGGGATAAACACAAGGGATTCATAGCAGAAAGGAAGGGAGGAAGGGAGGGAAAAAGATCTGTAGATCAGGCACGGTCTGCAATAATAGTGTAGGTTGGGAGAAATGGGTAGACTGGATGGGCCAAGTGGTCCTTATCTGCCATCAAATTGTATATTTCTATGTTTCTGTGTTTCTATATAGTCCTGTCACCCAAGCTGCATAAGAATACCTCTTCTACCTTAATAGACCTCTCAAGGAGTACCTATAAAATCTAATACATTCTTGATGCTCTGTAACCACCACAGTACTTTCCCAGACTTAATAGAAACAGTAATGAATACATTTTATAAAAGACTTTTGGGATTACCATCAGGAGCTCCTTCACCCATGGTTAGACTGGAAGTAGGGCAAACACCGGTTAGATGTAACATTGAGCAAAGGTTAACTATATATTGGATAAAAGTTTATAACATGGAAGAGATGAGATTACCCAGGGCATGCATAGATGAAGCTATAAGCTACATGGAAAACATTTTCTTTTTCTCCAAGTTTATGTGTCATAGAGAAAATAATGAAACCTTATGGTTTACTGAATAGTTTGACTGAAAGTGTTATAAGACCACTAGAAATGGTAGAAAATGATATAAAAAATAGAATAAAAGAAATACACATGCAAAAAGAATTGGACTTGAGTGAAAATTATAAAATAGGTGCTTGGTTAGTTAAAAACAAAAGACAATTTGGGATGGAACTCTATTTGATAAAAATAAAGAACCAAGCAAAAAGAATAGTAACAAAATTTAGATTTGAGTATCATGACAGTCAAAGACTCAGAAGGTTCTATGATAAAAATATTACACAAATTTGCAAGTGCCAACTTGAAGAAGACAACCTAATACATCTATTAATTTTATGTCCTCTTTACATTCAAGAAAGAAGTCTGTACTTGGGTAGTGTATTATCAACTTTAGATATGGAACCTAACTATCAAGTCAATGCATTATTGATATCCAGAAATACTGAGATATTAGAAATTATACAATGGCAAGAAAAAATCCTGGACTCTGATTGGTCAGTGTGTGCCTGAGACAGTGATGATATCCCAGTATAATATCACTGTCATTGAGTACATACTGTACATTTATTTATTTAGCTTCTCTCTTCATAAACAAAGATATACTGCCTCACTAAAAATCTACTAAAAACATTTTTAAAATGTTTTTCAATTTTGTATAACAATAAGCCATTGTATAATAGCAATAAGGCACTCCAGGGTGTGTGTTATTGTGTAATATCATCACTCCTGGGGTGGTGGAAGCACTCAGCTTTGCCTCGTGCTTCAACCCATCCCAGGAGTGATGTTATCACATGATAACACACACCCTGTCGTGCCTTATTGCTTAAGTGTTGCATTGGTCTGTAAAAAGACAGAGCATAAGAAACTGCATATCATAAATAAGGAATAGATTACTATAAGGGTGACACTTAAATGTGTTACTAAATTTGAGATGTAAAGACATGTAATAGTTTAATTATAAACATCTGAATGAGGTTACTGGTAGAAACACCAATGTAATTGTACTTCTCAATTTCCCTGTATATTTATTGGTAATTGTACCTCTATGGCATTTAACAACGTAGAATGTCATATGTATATTTATGTATGCTAAAATGTAATGTGCAATATTTTGTAATGACAATTTTGTCTTGTCAGTCAATAAACTGAACTGAACAGTCCTTTCTCTGTATATGTGTGAACACAAGCACAGCCCTGGTGATCTGTTTCAACCCTGAAAACCAATCCCCACCTCCAAAAAGCAATTCCTGTAAGTGTTTTCCTTGTTTCCTGCGTGCAGTCATCAACATATTGAAATTCTTAATTGTCTGGTATCTAGTGAGGAGCAAGGAGGACTCAAAGATAGGAAATTATTGTTACATTGTTAACTGCCCTTCCATTTTCCTTTACATACCTGTGATATATTCTGATATGCTTTGACCAATTTTTAATAAAAAAATAATCTACATTTGGGTTGCCCTCAGCTCTACTTAGAGTTTGACGCTCCTCAGAAGCTACTGGTCTTTCATTTTATGACATCAGTAACATCATTCCAGGCCCTTCAGATGAACAGCATTGAATGGTGTAGCTGATGTCATGGAATGTCTTAGAAATATGGAAAGAAAGAGCAGTAGCTGCAGTGCACGTTAGAGCTTCTGGAAGCTCAGATCAGATGTTTGCCGGTCTTGCTGCTCTGCCAAGGCTAAGTACAGTTATCTTTGACAGTACAGTACTTTGAGTCGGGAGGACAACGGGACCAGCAAACAAGAGATCAGACCTTATCTGACATACAATATAGACAATTGAATCTCTCACTGCTGCAGCCCAGCTCTGACATCACCTACAGGGGATTCTGGGATTATTGGTTACAGCCAATGTCAGCTTTGGAGTAAGTAGAATCAACCTGATGCAAGCTACAATGCTGCGATAGGAAAACCAGGTAATCAGTCACTTTGTTATAAACGCTTAGTGATCAAAAGAAGATTTCTCAAATGAAAGTTAAAAGCAGGGAATCACATTTATTAAAACAACAAATACTGGCCAAACAGCAGAAGGCAGACAGGAGGAGGGTCCCCCAGTGGATCAACATTTCACGTGAGACACTGTGCACACTTTGTCAAGGTATGGCAAGCTGCTAGTTCAAACCACCTTTTATACAGGTAACGCTTAAAGGTGTAGTACATTTCGTCAAAGTACCTAATAAAGAATGCCAATACTTTATGGGGACACAATTCCTAACATCAGCACATCACACAAATTACAAATACATTTGAAATAATCAAATCCATATGTGCAAATATTGCACTTTCCATCTTTACCTGAGAGTGTTTTTCATTTTGAATAATAGGTTTTTCTTGTGGCTAGCTTTCTGGTCACCATAAGGAACTGTAACATTCCAGTAGGGTCTGTTCCTTGTAGACACTGTAGAACTTGCACAAGTGTCCCAAAGAATAGAGAATTTTTGAACCCTAAGACAAGTAAGGGTGGGGGAGCACATGCAGCTATTAGGAACAAAAACAAAGATTATACCACAAGAGCATACTGTGTGGCCATGAGTTCACACTCTAGTGCTCATAATTCTGCTTTGTAGGATTAGAAAAAAATGGAACCAGATATAAAAGGCAATGATTTTAACAAAACAGTATTAAAGAAGGAGAGCTATTGGATTTCTTCCACAGTGGAGGGGGAATGGCCTGGTGTGAACAAAAACATTGACATTTTGTTGTTTTTTAAGAAGATCTAAAAGTGCAGTATGTGCTCATATGCAATTGATTATTTTAAAAGCATTTGTGATTTGTGTGAGGTGCTGTTGTTTGGAATTGTGCTCCCAAAATGTATTGGCATTGTTTATTAGGTGCTTCAGTGAAATGTACTATACCTTTTAGTGTTACCTATATAAAAAGGTGGGTGAACTAGCAACTTGCTATACTTTAACAAAGTGTGCATGGTGCCACGTGAAATGTTGGTCCACTAGGGGACCATTATCCTGTGTGCCTGCTGCTATCTGGCCAGTATTTGTTGTTTTAATAAATGTAATTCCGTTTTTAACTTTTGTTTGAGGAATCTTCTTTTGAGCACAAAGCGTCTAACAGCAAAGTGATTGAGTTCCTGTTTTTTCTACTGTTGCTTGATTTTTTTTTCACCGGAGCACCTACGCCTTGTGGTGCCAGTTTTTCCTGCTGACCGAAGTCTACAATACTGCAGTAAACAAGAAGTAGAAAAGATGTTTTTGCACATGAACTGCAACTTGGGGCCAGCCCCACACTTTGGAATGGATTACAGTGCTACCTGTTCCTCTTTTAACTAGAGGTCATCGACAGATTCAGCTGTTACTACTTTAGACAGAAATCCATTGCAAAATCCAGCACTCTTTCTGTGAGATACTTCAAAATATTCTTTCTAAACCTTCCTTGCTTAATTGCCCACATATGTCTTTTAGACCTTATATCATTTGATATATTTAGCACTGGTAGCTTTATCTTGTCATATGGAGTTAATTTTTATTTATTTATTAGAGTCTAGGATTACAAGTACCTTTGAGTCAAGGCTCTTTTACAATGGTTCCATGTCAATTGAGGTACAATACAAACATTTCATAGAGTTGAGTAACAATGCAGAAACAGTGTACAGACATTTTTAAGCAACTGAAATACATTACATTTAGGGAAAGTGGATACCAGAGGGGGCAAGGTAGACAGAGGTAGGTGAGGCTTGGAAAGGACACAAAAAGAGAGGTGCAGCCGTGGGCATTTGTCAGGCCTCAAGAAAGTGCATAGTAGAGTGGGCAGCAAAAATGGGAGGGGAGGGTTGGCTGTAGGATGAGGGAGAGAGGGGGTAGGAGTAGTAAGTGCTAGGCGGGAGATCAGATTATGAGGGACAGTCGAAGTAGCTAGAGGCAGCTAGGTGGAGGCAAAGGTTGGCTTTGAATGGGCCTAACTTTTGCAGAGAGGAGATGTCTTTGTTGAGTCCATAATCCAGCTAGGAGCTCGGTGCGCAAAGGATCTTTGGCCCTGAGTGGTGTGGCACCGAGGAATGTGCAGCATTTGATTTTCTGAATCCCTGGTGAGGCGGGGGTTGTGTGCTGTATGGAGAAGAGCTTGGACTCCAGCGGGGAGCAAGTTGTAGCATAATTTTCTTAGCCATTAGGCAAGTTTGGTACTTGATACGTTTTTGACAACTGGAGCCACCTTGTTTGGACATAGAGATCACATGTATGGGTGAGACAGTGGGATCCTGTGATGAGTTGGCAGGCTTTGTTTAGGGCCAAGGATAAGCACCTGAGGGCTGTGTCAGTTGCTGAGCTGTAAATAATCAGATCATAGTCGATTAGCAAGACCGCCAAGCTCTGTATTGCTATCCTTAAGGCATCTGAGGTAAGGCATTGCCTGTGCCTGTAAAGGAGACCAATGTGTGTGTTTGCAGCTTTGGCAATGCTATCTATGTGGATGTCATAGGATAGGTTGCTGTCTATGGTGATTCCCAGCTATTTAAAGGAGTGAACCTGTTCGAGGACAGCACCATGGCAGTTTGTAATATTAAGGGGGTGAAGCCTATGTTTGTTGTGGGAGCCGCAGAAAAGCATTGACTTGGTTTTCTTATAGTTGAGAACCAGCTTTTGCCTACTAAACCATGATTTGATGGAGGTGAAGCCCTTCTGAAGCTTGTTTTGGAGTAAGTGGGGGTCCTGTTGGGTGGTGTGAATGATGGCATCATCAGCATAGAGTAGGATTTGTTTCAGACAGGATTGTGGAAGATTGTTCAAAAACAGGCTGAAGAGGAGTGGCCCTAGAATGGACTCCTGGGGACTCCTGAGCATATGGGTCTAGCATCTGAGAGGACATCAGCAATTTTACTCTTTGGGAATGGTTTTCCAGGTAGCTCTTAAACCAAGTTGTAGACTCAGGGGAGAGCCTGGCTTTTAGCAGTTCTGTGATGAGTATATCATGACAGATAGTGTCAAAAGCCTTGATCAGGTCTATGAAGGCCGAACCAGTGAGGCAATTATTGTCCAGAGAGTTGTGGATTGCTCCTGTGAATTCAAGGAGGGCAGATGTGGTGCTGTGGCCTTTTCTGAAGCCATGCTGTTGTTTACAAAGGATGATGTGCTTGTCCAGGTATTCCGTTAATTGGTCAGATACCAGACGTTCAATGGCCTTGGGGGGTGTGGTATGAATATAGGCCTATAATTCCCATGAAATGGCCTTGTCCCCACTCTTGTGGACTGGTGTCACGGTGGCGGATTTCCATCTGTCGGGGAACCAATGTGACAATTGCTATTGTAACTCCTCTTAACCTCCTTTTCTTCACAGTAATCAACCCCAAATCAGAGAGCCTAGTTTTATACTTATCTACCATTTGCGTTGCTCTCAACATGTTCTAGCAGATGTATGTCATTTCTATAGTATGTCAACAAGAACTGCATTGTGTACTGTACTCTAGATGGAGTCTAACTGATGATAAATATAATGGTGATATTATATTATGTCTTGATCTATTCTTAATATTTCTTTAAGCAGAGGCAAGAATGTTAGTAACTTCATTTTACTCAATATGTCTTTAAACAGAGGCAAGAATACTATTAACTTTATTTTACTCAATATTTCTTTAAGCAGAGGCAAGAATGTTATTAACTTCATTTTACTCAATATTTCTTTAAGCAGAGGCAAGAATGTTATTAACTTTATTTTACTCAATATTTCTTTAAGCAGAGGCAAGAATGTTATTAACTTCATTTTACTAAATATTTCTTTAAGCAGAGGCAAGAATGTTATTAACTTAATTTTCTGCACCTGTGCAGTGTTGCTACAGCTTTAGTTTGTTGATTAGTTACATCCAAGTCCTTTTTGTGAATGAATTTGTGGGGGTGGGAGCACGCAAATAACAATCAAAGGGGGATTTCAAATGATGCCTTTGTAGATTCTCCAGTACATAAAGCACCACTTGGTTGGGAATTTGTGGGAAGGGGATACATGTGGTTTCCAAGACTCTAGGGGTACGATGGCTCTGGTCCTTTCTCTTGATCACTGTAGTACTGTAGTTACTATACTAATTAAATAGTAATTTGATCTATTATTTCTTTACCAAAATTCATAATATTATGTTTTCTGACATTAAAACAAACTTGCCATTTACACTGATTTCCTTAATTTATTTTGATAATTCTGAAGCTCAGTTGTATTCGTCTGTTAATTTACTACTCTCAGTTTTGGTACCAACTACAAATTTAGAAAACTAGCTACTCAACCTAACACTAAGCCAGTTATAAAAATATTAAAATGGTTGTGTGTGCCTCTGTTTGATATTTATTCCTCTTCTACCATGATCACAGCTACATAACTACAATGCAGCTACAGAGCTTGGGGACTGAGGTCGCCTCCTACATAATTGTCCAACTGACACTTCAAGCCACAAATCAATATCTTGGTAGTTGATTTATTACTGATTTGATACAGGTGAGCGCCTAACTGTGTGAAGTGTTCTAGCTTTCATTACCTTTATGCTTGCTCAATTATTTCTTTCACAGTAATACCTTCTAAAACATCATCTAATGGAAACCACAAGTAGGCTGATACCCCATATACAAATATAGTGCATATTTTATGGTCTGTCTTTAATTATAACAAGTAATGCTGTTCTGAATTATAGAAGTCAATTCTAATATAACCTTAATGCCAAAGATAGAAGCAGATCAACCAACTGTGCAGCTGCAGCTTTAAATTATTCCCTAGCAAGTTACTCTCTCAATAAAACTGATTTCTTAGTCTCAGTCTATAGGATTTCCTGGCTGGGGTCATTTGACAGTTAATGACTAGCCTATTTCTCACTTTGCCTTACTAATATGTATTAATATCAGCCAAATGAGGCATTTCCTAGTTCCTACTGAGATCAAAATGTCATTCATTTTCTAAAGAGACTCTACCATTTCTGAGAAACCTCTTTTAAATTTATTCAGGCAGAATTCAGTTTATATTATATTATGTTTCTGTACTTATAGTCCCTCCTTCTTTATTACTGGAGACATCTGCGTGAGAACAGCATTTTTGTTCCTCGGACATTATCTGCTCCTCCTGCTTTTTACTGTTCCAGCATATCATCCTAAGTGACATCACATTGGGTCACTGTAGAAATTATGATGTTACAGACCATGGATTATGACTTTAGTAGAGGAAAAAGCAAGAGGAGCAGTTGAAGCCTGAGTATACAAAAGTACTGGACTTTAGGAGGGCTGACTTTGCCAAAATGGGTGAGTGCCTAAGGAATGCATTAGCAAATGAGCAGGAAGGAGGGGTGGAAGAACAATGGGGAATAATAAAAACTGCCATCACAGAGGTAACGAGCCTTTGTGTGAAGCAAATAAACAAAACAAGATGATGTAAGAAACCACTATGGTTCTCAAAGGAAGTGGCAGTGAAGGTTCAAGAGAAAAAGAAAGCATTCAGGAAGCAAGGAATCGAGAAGGAGCAGGACAGAGAACTGTATCAGTTAAAGCAAAGGAGGCTGGGAAGGCAGTCAGAACAGCAAAGGCCCAAACCGAGGAAAAGATAGCCAACTCAGTTAAGAAGGGGATAAAACCTTTTATAGGTACATCAGGAACGAAGGAAGACCAAGGAGAGGATAGTGAGGCTTAATAAAGGGAGCGAGGGTGGGCAGAGGAGACGGTGAAAAGGCAGAGATACTAAACAAATATTTTTGCTCAGTATTTACAAAGGAAGAGGGGAGGTACATAAAACAAACAGTAGTAACACGCTGGATACAGAAGTTGATACCGCCCATTTACAGAAGAAAGGGTTCTGAAAGAACTCTTAAAACTGAAGGTGGACAAAGCAATGGGGCCTGATTGATTCATCCCAGAATTCTAAAAGAATTAAGGGTAGAACTAGTGACACCACTGACTACCCTTTTAACAAATCATGGGAGGATGGGGTGGTACCCGAGGACTGGAGGAGGACAGATGTGATTCCCTTCACAAAAGTGGGAGCAAGGCAGAAGCAGGAAACTATAGACCTGTTAGTTTAACCTCAGTGATAGGGAAAATGATGGAATCACTTCTAAAGGAAAGAATTGTGAGTATCTAGAGGCCAGAGGGGCACAGGACCTCTAGGCAGCATGGATTCACAGCGGAAGGTCATGCCAGACGAATCTGATAAATTCCTTTGACTGGGTGACCAAAGTAGTAGATCAGGGAGGGGCTGTGGACATGGCCTACCTAGACTTTAGCAAGGCATTTGACACAGTCCCACACAAAGATTAATATACAAGTTAGCCAGCCTGGGAGTGGGTCCCAAGATGACAGCCTGGGTAAAGAATTGGCTGGAGAATAGGACACAGAGAGTAATAGTAAATGGAGTCCACCAGAAGAAAGAGGGTTACTAGTGGGTACCGCGAGGGTTCAGTATTAGGACCGGTCCTCTTCAATGTCTTTATGCTTGACATTGCAGAAGGACTGGAAGGAAAAGTATGTCTCTGCAGATGACACTAAGATCTGCAACAGAGTTGATGCACAGGTGGGGTGGAAAGGATGAGAAGGGACTTGGCAAGGTTAGAGGAATGGTCAAATGTATGGCAGCTTAGATTCAATGCTAAGAAGTGCAAGGTAATGCACCTGGGAAACAAAACCCAGGGAAGAGTACACAATGGGGTGCGATACTAACAACAACAAAATGGAGAGGAACCTGGGGGTAGCATATCAGATGACCTAAAGATGGACAAGCAATGGAGAGGCAGCAAGGAGGGTTGGGGATACTGGGATGCATAGGGAGAGGCATCACCAGTAGAAAACAGGAAGTTATTATCCCTCTGTACAGACAGCTGGTGAGACCCCATCTGAGTACTGTGCAGTTCTGGAGACCCAATCTCCACAAAGACATAGACAGGATGGAAGCTGTCCAGAGGAGGGCAACTAAAATGGTGCAGGGTCTGCACCGGAAGACATATGAAGAGAGACTTAAGGAGCTTAATATGTATAGCCTCGAGGAAAGGAGGGAGAGGGGGACATGATAGAAACTTTCAAGTACCTCAAGGGAATCAACAAAGTCCAAGAGGGTAGCATCTTTCAAAAAAAGAGGTGTGCAAGAACAAGAGGGCACAATTTGAAGATAGAGGGGGGCGGCTCAGAGGTAATTTAAGGAAGTATTTTTTCACAGAGAGGGTTGTGGATGCATGGAATGGCCTTCCGGAGGAGGTTGTGGAGTCAAAATCAGTGGTGGAATACAAGCATGCATGGGACAGTCATAAGGCAGTTCTGGGGGGTGGGGGTAGGAAGAAGTAGGCTGCTGGTTAACTAGGATCTGCAGCTTATCCAGTAGGTAGGGAAATGGGCAGACTGGGTGGGCCAAGCGGTCCTTATCTGCCGTCAGATTCTATGTTTCTATGTTTCATGGTACTATCTATCTTCAGTATTCAGTCAATTTATTCAAACATTTATATGGGATGGGATCACTGGGATGTTCTCTCATTTTCCAGATTATCTAGTGTTATATCCAGTTACATTTAAATACACTATTTAAAAATTGGGCGGAGGGGGTACAGTGAAAAAAATATATATTTCAAACGAAATCTCAATTATGTCTGAATATTATGTTTTAAAAAAGATTTTGCCAGTCCCATACAACAAATTGGAGTCATTTTGTAATTTGAGTAGAACACAGAATTCTGTACTAGATCAAATATCTGACTTTATTGTCACTTGAATTTATAATTGTTGTTGAATCTGACCACATAATTTCTGTTAAATGGAGATTTCTAGTTTCTGGCAAAGAATTCACAGTTGGCATCAGCAGAACTCATTGACACAAAATTTCCTACAAAAACTGAATTTCCCAAAAATCTGAATTTCAGGACCTTCCATGTTTTATATTACTGGCAGCATTTTCATTAAGAAAGAATATTTTCCCCCATAGACTATATCAGCTCTTGGTACTCTTCCTGCACTGAAGCCATAACCCACTGCTTATGACATCACAAGCTGTTCCACAGATAGAAATATTGTGCAGGTCAATATAATAGCCTGGTCAATATAATGCCCTGTATCAGTCGATTTGTGTTTCTTGATGCATTATACTTTTGGGAATGGGGTATTATTTTATAATTGGGAACTCTATGGCATCTGAGATAATATAGTAATTGGCACAGAGGTAAAGCAGAGACCACATGGGGTATGAGTCTTAAGGCCAACAATGAATATTTATTACTTTAACTTATAAAACTGGACTCTGAATCCTTCAGAATCCTAGTAACTTTATTAGTCTAAACACATCACCAGATCATTCATTAATCTCTACTATACAAACAGTTTAAAACAAACCTGCCATAATCTACATACCAACAGCCTACCTAAATAAAAATAAAACCTTTTTTCATTAAAATAAAAGCTTTTCCACATTTTAAACACAACCCCCAACAAAAGGGCATAGGTTTTATTCAAAATAAATGCACTTCCTGGGATCATTTACAGTGACTTGGCCTTTTGTTACACAACTCACATACTCTACCTAGCAACGACCAAACTTTAATAAAATAAAACCTTTTCCATTAAAAAGAAATAAATGTCATTTTATAAGTGCTGTAACCTACTCCAGTGCATAAGTTTATTTAGAATTAAAGCACTTCCCAGGTGTGTTAAAGTCACTTGGATGGTGGCCTTGTGCCTTTCTATTCACCCTGGGCATGCATTAATTCTCTAGAAAGGTATGCACTGTTCTGGGTTATTTGCTTACTCAGCTGACTGCATCACTGTGGCCTTAGTAGCTGCCAACTCTGTGACACCACCACAAATCTACCAGTCCCCAGCAGTGGCATACAAATACCACCTGCACTAAAGAGCCCCTGATGCCATTGTAACAACTTGAAAAAATTTAGCATTTAGATGCAGTTTAGCTTATATTTAATCATTTTTTCTGTAATTCTGAACCTTACTTCTTTATTACTAAGGACATTTACAGTAAACAGGATCACTGCCCTATCTGTTCTGACTGCTTGCCTACACCTGACATCACAGTTCTGTTTACGGCATCACAGTCTGTTGCTGCAGAGATACTTATGATGCCATAAACAGGGAATTATGATGTCAGGTGTAGACAAGCAGAGAGAGCACATAAAATCTAAGGGACAATAATCCTCTTTCATTCAACTGTCCTCAGTAATAAAGAAAAAGGGGAAAGAATTATAGAAAATATATGCAGTATAAACTGAATTGTACATAAATCTCACATTTTTTCTCATTTTTCTAATTGTGTCAGCGGTTCATTAAGGAATTTATTGCTGACCTCAAGGCTTTTATTATCCCTATTTGTATTCTGCATTACATCATGACAATTACGGTGTTAGAACCCAAAGTTGTTCGACTGACTTCTCAAAGTTGAACCAAATTTAAAAGCCCTAAATTGAAATGGAACTGAATCTGCCAATGGCCAACTTCTGTACCTTAGGCTAAAGGCTGGAAGATGGGGATAGAAAGTGAGAGGCAGGAGAGAACTGCTGGACACCAGAGGAGAAGTATAAGGGGTTTCTGCATTAGTAGCTGTAGGGGTTTCTGCATCAGTAACGGGGGAATGCATGCAATGGTACATGGGGGAATGATTGCATTGATAATGGGGTAGGGTGATTGCAATGATAATGAGCATGATATCATTAATATAGTGGGACTGTATCAGAAAACTAGAGAGATCATTGGCAGATTGGGGCCCTGAGTTAGATGGCAGGTGATACCACTAGACACCAGGAAGTGCTGGGAACAGAGGTGAGGGTGCCACGTAATGCCACATCTGCAAGCAGCTGTCATGATGTCATCTGGCACTTCAGTATCTGTAATAGTGCCTGCTAACTCTGGATCAGCTAGTTGCACTGTACCACACTTGCACTGTGGAACTCTACCCCCACCCCTACCCCCATTAGTGAAAGACTGTGGCAGGGCACAGTAATTTCAGGTGATAGCACCACAGAATCAGTATAAAGTGTTCATTTTGTATTGCTCCAGAGTACAGCCAAGAATTGGGCCTAGCATTTTGCCAGTCTGCTATTTGAAGGGGATTCACATATTTGCAGTACATGCTGTAATGTGCCTCTGATCAAGCCCAGTAGCTGCCACAAATCTAGGTATAAAACAACTGTTTTTTTTTTTAAGATAGCCCAAACAAAACTTCCCAGTTCTCAGTAGGTCACATTATTTCTTTCTCACTACAGTTTGTGGTTTAATTGTTAAGCAGTGGCTAATACTGAGCCAAAAACATTTAATTGTCATCTCAGTTTGTTCCTAGTTGCAGTATTTGCAATACCAGAGAACAAAAGTGGGTCTGGGAACCCCAGGTTCAACCATGTGAGCCTGTAGCTCAGAGGTTAGAGCACCAGGACGGTATTCCAGGGGCCTGGGTTCAATTCCCAGTCTTTTAATTACAGTTTGCAATTTAATTGCTAAGCAGTAGCTAGTACTATACCAAAAACATCTAATTTTCATCACATTTTGTAAGACATCCTTCCCACAGCAGCGGGCCATTGAAAATCTAGTCCTATTTAAATACGCTGGCAACGCGCAACAAAATTATTGAAGTTCCATGCTTAGCTGTATGCATTAACTGAACAGAGAAAAACATGCCCACCAAAATGTTGTGCAGTACTACTATGTCTTATATTAGTAGTAAGAATAAGAAACATTGGCTTAAACCTTTGAATCATAAATTGTTATTGATTGATGTAACACATTAAGAACATATAACAACTAGAGAAAAGAAAAAAGCCTAAATTGCTAATACATCTTCAAAATATTAAACGTAATTCAACATAAGAGAAACATCTAGTAAGCTAGTTACATAAAAGAGAAAATTATTCTAATCTATTTTTTAAAAATAACATTTGTTCACTATTCATCTCTCTCTCTCATACAATATTAAGTTCATTCATGCATATATTATTTATGGCAATTAACTCAATTGTCCATTGACTTAAACCTCATAGCTGAAAAATGTCAACTTATTTCTTTTATACTGCTTTTTTAATAAGTTTTTGTAACATGCACTGATCACAAAATTATACTTTGTACTGTTGGAACCTCATCTTTTTTAAATGACAAATCTTGTTGCATATTTTATCTCATATTTCAGAGGAAAAAGCAGAATTGTTATGGTAATAAAAAGTCTTAACTGCTCAGACTTAACATTCAGAGCTCATTAAATGCTGAAATACTTAAAGCTTTGTACTTTCTGAAAATGGAAACACTTTCTTGTTAGTTTCTTTGGATTTTGGCATGTAATAGTTTTAGTTGTACTTCACTACCTAATGTTTTATGGAAAAAAATGTAACAGTAAGTTAATAAAAAAAAGTCTTGTTCACCTGAAGCACTTAAAGTTGTTAACACTGAATACAGAAATCATTAATGCTTTGTAGTTCCTAAATTAGTTTGCTTTTAAGAGAAAAAAAGTTATTTTTGTTATTCAAATAAGATCCCAGCAAGCGGTCTAATCTTCAGTATGTTTACTAATTAAGTCAAATATGCTGTCATTAATACACTCATTGGTTATATTTTCATTATCCCCCACTTGTATGACTTTCCTGCAGTGAGGTTGCAGTACGATATATCTCCATGAAAGTCGACACAATTTTCTATATTACACTCTAACTCTGTAAAATGAGCAGTTTGCATCAAACGGGCGCCTGTAAATACTTTCCAATGCAGATCTATATAGTCTGGGATACAACTATGCCCCACCCAAGATGTCAGCCAAAATGTAAAGATTTATTTTCCTTTTTCACAACTGGTTAATTCTCCCTTTGGAAAACTGTATTAAGCACTTCCAAATGAGGCATTGGGCTTACTGTATCTATAGGTGTCAGCAACCCAGAGATTTTCCTGTCTAAACCTAGTTTCACAGCTTTATCTAGTAGTAGTAATTGTTTATTTAATTGAGCACCCAATCCCAGGGGTTCTGAGTACTGCACATCATAAAATTAGGACATGACATAAATAAAAAGAAATTACTACAATTTAAAATCATTAAACATAGTTTAATGCTGAATAAATAAATTAATCCAGCATTAGAACAAAAACAAAATCAGTGGGGCTAACAATAGAGATTGAATGCTTCAGGTAGGTCTTAAGTCCCTTCTTAAAGGCTTCCAATGAGGCAGTCTCCCTCAGAGAACTGGGAGGCAAGCAGGTTTCACAGGGCCAAGCCAGCCACCTCAAAACTGCAGTCCCCAGATGTCATAAGCCTGCCCCTGGGAACTGCTAGGATGCTCACCTCAGAGGAGTGGGGGGGGCAAGCTTGGTAGTGAGGGGACAGGAGATCATTCAGATAACCTGGGCCCAGTCCATAGCAGACTTTATAGGTCAGAAAACTGACCATGAAGGTGATTCTCCACTTCACCAGCAGCCAGTGCAGGTCATGTAGGAACAGGATCACACAACATGACCTCAGAAAGCATGTCAGTAACCTGGTCACTGCATTCTGCACCAGCTGCAGGCATGGTAGAACCCCTCCCCTAACCTGGAGCCTATAAGCCATGTATTAGTGATGGCAGGTCATCTGGCAGGATCAAGGTTTTAATCCAGGAGATGTTTCTGAGATGGTAAAAGCCACTTCAGACTACGGATGACACCTGAGTCTTAAGCATCAGTCTTTCTTTCAGAATGACACCCAGATTCTTAACCTTAGTTGAGGCCACAAGGCTGGAGGAACCAAGCACAAGGCTATTTGTCTCTGCTGTAGCCCCCTCACCCCACTGATGACCAATCACTAATACCTCCATCCCATCCAGATTGAATCTTAACCAACTTAAGGACATCCACTCCTGAATCTCAAACAGGCATAATTTCAATACGTCAACTGCGCCAAGCATCCTGGGTGCAAATAACAGATACAGTTGGGTGTCATCTGCATGGCAGTAAAAAATTATCTGTAAGGTCTGATGATATCACACAGGGGCAGCATGTACACAGTGAACAGCATGGGAGAGAGGATTCAGCCCTGGGGTACACCACAGAGTAGGGGCTTTGGGAGAGAGGAGAAATTCCCCATCATCACCCTCTGTGTACTATCCCTGAGGAAGGACTCAAACCAGCTGACAACCATGCCAGCAAGTCCACAGTATCCCTATGGAGAGCCAACTTCATGCCATGGTCCACAGTGTCAAATGCTGATGACAGATCGAGTAGAATGAGAACTGACCATTCCCTTCTATCTCTACCCCTGAGGATGTCATTGTGCACCCTGACCAATGCAGTCTCCGTACTGTGCCTAGATCTAAATCAAGACTGGAGAGGCTCATAGCTATTAAAGGTCATAAGGTGTGCATTGAGCTGCAGAGCCACTATGTTCTCAATAACCTTTCCCAAAAAAGAAACATTAGAGACAGGTCTATAATTTGCCAAACAGTCCAGGTCCAGAGATGTTTTCTTCAGAAAGGTCCTCACCAGTGCATCCTTCAATGCGCTCAGGAAGGACCCATCAAAAAGGGAACACTGGACTATCTCAGCAAACACTGGACCTAAAAATCCCACACAGCTCACTGGGAAGTATGTTGGTCTAGGGTCCAGTTCACAATAAGTGGATTGCAACTCCAAAATCACCTCACAGACCTCTTTCAGCAATACTGGCCTAAACTCACCCCAGCCAGGAGGACTGCAATTTGTGACAATCAGCTCCCCTCTGCTGGGCCATGACAGCCCAGTTGGGGATATCCCAGACCTAATCCAGGACACCTGGTAAGAGAACTACTTAGCAAACTCTTCGAACCTGGTCGATGAAATTGCTTTAGCCAGTTGGAGACAGTCAGAATACAGTAGCCTATCCACAATCTGGAAAACGTGAGCTAGTCTGTTCTTCTCTGCTGCAATCTCCCTTGACATAAATGCTGCCTTATTACAGGAGACTACTCTCTCATATTCACCATAGTGAGTTCTCAGAGCCAATTAATCCCCATTGATCCTGGACTTCCACCAACAACACTCCACTCTCTGACCCTTGGCCTTCATCTGCATAAGCTTCCAGTCAAACCACAGGGATCCTAAGTGAGAAGACCTGAGTCATATATGAACTGGTGAGACAGTATCAATGGCCAAAGCAACTGCTCTGTTATAGACCACCACCGCTTCCCCGATCCTGCCCCACAGGTAGCCATCACACTCGAGAGGTCCATCACCACCTGAAGTCCTGCTGCGATCAACCCCTTTAAAAGGCAGCAACAGACAATCTCCACAGGGAATGGACAACAAAGGGGGCCCCAAATAAGAATTTTACCATGCAGTGAACTGACCGGGAGACCAGATCAATCCTGAGATTATTAATCTTGAGCCCCAGTGATAAAACTAAGTCCAAGGCATGACCGTGTTGATGGGTCACAGTAGTAACCACTTGTGTGAGGCCTAGTGATTCTATCAACTGGAGGAAATCCTAGATTCAGAACAGCTTTTGACTATTTAATGGGATCCCTTCTGGCCATCTGTGCACCAGTCTGAGTGCATCCATCAACAGGGCACCAAAATCCCAAATTCGCCACCCCTTCCCCGAGGTCCACCCCCCCGGAGCTAGAATATTTAGTTAGGTAGGGCATGGGAGCACAGCCCCCCACACAGGGGGATGTGGGGGCACAGCCCCCTTCATAAACACTGGGCAGAGAATTCAAATCATGTTGCCCTAATGACGGGTGCACTTGGACGGGCACATTCCGATGGTGGAACTGAATGGGATTACATACAGGAGGTTTGGTCATATGGGTTTCAGTGATCATTTTAGGTCCTGGGTATCTACTATTTATAATCATGTGTTAGCTTCCATTGTTACTAATGGAATAGCATCCCTCTTTCTCATTACATAGAGGAACATAACAAGGATGCCCCTCTCTCCCTGGTCTTTTTTTCTAGCTTTAGAGCCTCTAATTTTCATCAAAAATTCTCCCTTAATCTCAAGTGTCAAGACTTGTACCCTTGAACACAGAGTCATAGCTTGAGCTGATAAAATCCTTCTCACTATTAAACACACACAAAGCTATATTCCAGTACTATTTATATTATTAGATAATGTTCCCAAAATCTCTGGTTTTAGGATTAATTGGTCAAATAACTATTTCCCTTAAATAACCTGCGGTATGTAATATTTCTCTCTTCATGAACATTCTTCTCTCAGTGACTTGATCATCTAAGTTTTTATTCTGTTGAGGTCTACAGAAATGTTCAGACTTGGACAAGATGGTTAAAAATAATATCTTCCCAATTCCTGAACAGCTTAAAACAGAGTTTACCAAATGGAACACAATGTATCTATCTGGGGAAAAGTACATGCTATAAAAATGATCATCACTCCTCAGATGCTTTTATCTGCGTAATAATCTCCCTCTTTCCTTCCATCAGTGTTGGTTTGTTAAATTAGATAACTGTATCAAGATTTTTTTTTTTTTATTGGATAGTAAAGACCCCAGAATTTGTTTGGACAAACCTAAATAACGCTGGAATATGGGTGGTTTTAGTTTGTCAGATTATGAACAAAATTGCCAGGCACTTAAGAGCAAACAACTTTCACTTTGGACAATAAACCATGATGCTTCTAATTTGCCTTTATGACTACAAACTGAGAAAGAGATTGCCCTTACTTCAAAATTAACAGACTTTTTTTATTGACATCCATCCAAGACTAAAACAACATCCTAGCATTTCTGTATTAATTTTCACTTTCAAAAGAATCATAAAGTAGAGTGGAGACTTACAAATATCAGACATATACCTTTATGGAATTATCCTTTAATTACTTGCGATGGAAATCCCTTGGTCAAGGATTCCTTCTGTGATTCTCGAGTCAGTAACATTAAAGGTATTATTTCACAACCTTGGAGTTCATTGATGATGTCTGTAGAACTTTTTTTATGCTTAGATAACCGGGTAAGGCCAACAAGGCAAAAGGGCTGCTTTCAGGGATGACCCAGAAGCACTGAGGAGGTTAAGTGACTTGCTTAGGTTCACACAGTTTGCAAGTGAATGTTATGGAAATCAAACCCATGTCTGCTGGATGAACCAAGCTCATTCACAGCTCATTCTAATGTGAAATATTATAGATTTTCCCAGCTTGTCTACTGGTGTTTTGATCATCCTAATTCCTAAATATTTCAGAGTGAAAATGTCGTTTTCAATTCCAACTTCTGTTTCAACAGTGTTTCATTTACCTTATCTTAGGCTATTAGGTCCATTTTAGATATATTCACCATATACTGTAGCACAAGAGTTTTAAATATCCAAGGATACCTCAACATCTTTTAGATATAAAACTACTGCAGTATTAAGAGCAATCTTATACTCTATGGGCCCTATTCACAAAAGGTGCGGATGGACTATGAGCTGTGTAACCCTGGCGCATAGCCCACTCGCACCTGTATTGGTGAATAGGCACCCTGGTCATGCACACTGCACCCTTGTGCACTATTCACAACCCCACTATGCCCCCCTCACATGGCTGAAACCCCGGCTGAATGTGCAGCTCCATGTGGGGGAAGGCTGGGGGCTGGCACAGGGGATGTGTCCACACTCTATACCATTCACGATGGTGCAGGTGCAGTGCATGGGAAGGACAATGGCTATGCCTTCTGAAGGCAGCTGTAAGGGTTATGTGCCCCCCGTGATGCCACTGCTAGCCATGGTGGGGATGGCAGGGATCACCCGACCCCACACTGAGGCCACCCCTGATGTCGGGGCACATTAGGAGGGCTGGGGGACAGTCATCTTGGGGACCCCCATCCCTTGGGCTGTAGGTCCATTCATGCCTGCTGCCAACATGGCACCCCACAGGCACAGGGGATCCAGCAAAGGAACTGGGATCGGCTGCTGATTGGCCACCTGTCTGGGTCCACAGCTCCATAGTGGACCAGCTCCCGCAAACCTGATTGCCAGGGAGTGGGACCATGGATGGGAGCTGCATGTTGACCAATGTTCAAGAATACAGCCAATGCGTGGAATTCCCATGGGTGCAGAGCTACATGGGGGGGGTTTACATGCCTTCTGCGTGTAACCGTGTTAGTGAATAGGCCCCTATATTTGTAATATGCATGACTTAATTTTTGTTTTAGTCTCATCACCATCCGTTGTATATAGTTTTTATTTTAGTTTCATTGCCATCAATTGTACAAATACTTTATTGTTTTAGTCTTTGGTAACCAGGTAAGGCCCACTAGGAACAAGGTTTGCTTTTGTGGGTGACCTGGGAGCACTTGGGAGATTTAGTAACTTGCTCAGGGTCACACAGAATGCAAGTGGAGGTTGTGGGAATCAAACCCAGGTCTGCTGGATGTACCAAGCTCATTCCCAGCTCATTACTATTAGAATAGAATATTCTTTCATAAATATTTTCAGATTCAGGACCCTACTAAGAATCTGTTCCAATCTAACATACTTATAAATCTAGACTCTGAATGGGATAAACTATTCAAAAATGTCAGTGGAAAAGGGGGTGCAGGCATTGCATGCAAGTTCTTTTCAATTTTAAATATTGACTTAATAGAACAACCCCATAATAAATTAGCTTAATATTTCTATATCTCACAGGACATGGGCCCTCTGTTTTCAAATGCACATAGGTGCTGTGAAGAAGTGCAAGTTTTTTTATACAGCATAATAGCCTCCACTTTTGGCATTGCCCTCCAGCCAAATTATTCAATATGGGATTATTAGACCTTATTAAATGTTGGAGAAGCCCTGTGATAAATGCTTCCATTTCACATTTGCTATAGTTCTACCTGAAAATTCATCTTTGGGATGAGTTGGTCAGCATTCTCTCCAACTGTTTTAATAGTAATATTGTACTGGATGCTTCATTTTTTATTCTTCACAATTATCTTTCCATACAGCATGTTTACAAGCCCCACCAACTACGAGTTTTGTCTGCTGTTCTATGCTTAAAAACATTAAAACTTTCTAAATGGAATGGCCCTCTTCCACCCTGATTTTCAGACTGAATTGTAGTGGTAAGTTAGCTGTCAGTAACAGCATCAGCTACCTAGTGGCAGATAAAATTGAATGTTTCTTCCACATGTGGTCTCCCTTTTTTAGATTTAGGCCCAGATATTCAAAAGGGTTGCGCCATGCGCAAGTCCAAAATGCGCCATTCTGCGATATTCAGCAGGAGGCAGTTACGCCACTGGCACCAGGTTGCGCAAGAGAGCAATGCAAATGAATGCATGCTCAACAGGAGGGGGAGGATCCATGCATAACCTGCGCAACCCGATATTCAGTCGGGTTGCGCAGAGTTGTGCATGCGCAACCCCCAAGCTGCGCCCGCACAAGCTTGAGCCAAAAAAAAAAGGCTTAAGTCGAGGGCCACCCACAGGTGAGCTGCTGCATTGCAGGGCACAACACAGCAGCTGCCACCCCTGGCTGGCCCCAACTCGCTCCTGTGCCCCCCACCAGCCCGATCGTGGACAGTACATGCACATGTCCCCCCACATCCCACAGCCCGATCGCAGGCAGAACCTGTCATAAACCCCCAGTGCCAGATCGTGGCAGAACTGTATAAATTCCTTCTGCGCGCCCGATCGCTGGCAGAATGTAACCTCCCTCCCAACCCGAATAACTCCCGGTGGTCCAGTGGACTGAAAGCCCGATCGCGGGCAGAATGTCATAGCACAACCCCCAAACATCTCCCTGGTGTCTAGTGTCCCCCACCCACCCACGAAGCCCCTCCACCCGCTCCCCGCAGCTGGCGGGCGGCAGCATCCCACCTGCCTGCCGCCCGCCGCCGACTGATCACTGTCCAGTAGGGCTGCAGCCGCATTGGTGCAGAGCTACAGCCAATGGGCTGCAGCCCATACCATGCATATGACAGTCCAGATTTGTGAATGATGGTGGGGACACTAGACACCAGGGAGATGTTTGGGGGTTCTCCAGGACATTCTGCCCGCGATCGGGCTTTACGTCCACTGACCACCAGGAGTTATTCGGGTTGGGGAGGGTTACATCTGCCCGCGATCGGGCACTGGGGGTTTTATACAGGTTCCGCCCACGATCGGGCACTGGGGGTTTTATACAGGTTCTCGCCCGCGATCGGGCACTGGGGTTGATACAGGTTCTGCCCGCGATCGGGCAATTGGGGTTTTATACAGGTTCTACCCGCGATCGGGCTGTGGGTGATGTTGGGGGGGGCGGTTGGGTGTTCTGCCCGCGATCGGCTGCTGGAGGTGGGGGTATGTAACTGTGATGCCCGCGATCGAGCATAGTGTGCGCTGTCCCGACGGCTGCTGCCTGGCAGGGTGGCCAGGAGCAAGTCCTCGGGGATCGGCGCACCTACATGCAAATGGCATGCAAATGGAGCCATAAAGAGATGCAAATGGCCCCCCCTGCGCCTTGCATAAATTATGGCCCCATTTGCATGTCACCTTTTGAATATCGGAAATTTGCGCATGGCGCAATGGTACTTGCGCCACCGCAAGTTGAATGCTCAACTCTGGCAACTTGCGGTAGTGCAAGTTCCACTGTGCCACGCGCAGCGTTGTCAAGCGATCAGCGAGTTGCTCAACAGCGCAACTCCTTTGAATATCACCCCGGCCACACCCCTGCGCAACTATTTTGAGCAGCGCAGGGGCTTGCGCCTCAGACTGGTGCAGTTTGAATATCTGGGCCTTAAAGCTTATTGATTTATCTGCAGCAGCTTAAAGGCCATCACTAATCCTTATTCCATACAGTTCTGGTGTTTTTTTTTTAATCTTATTCTTTCTTTTTAATTTTATTTTTGCCCCCAGACCTACTTTGATTTGAATTCAATTTGAGTTTGACTGTTTTTGTTGACACATTCATTACATATAGGATAAAGTGTGGGTCTGGGTGTGTAACGATAATTTCCACACACCCAAGGGGTTTGATGCTACATAAACCCTGAGAGCGAAGCTCGAGGGGTTTATGTGAAGCATCTAACCCCGAGGGTGTGTGGAAATTCGAGTTTCACACCCAGACCCATATTTTATTTTATATAATTGCTAGGTTTCCCTTTTTTTGCCTCAGCAATTGTATAAAATAAAATCTAGCTGTGCAGCCAGGTTTGCGGAGGGTGAAGTAGTTGCTGTAGTCAGCCGTTTGATTTTGTGAAGTTTTTTTTTTTTATTATTTTGTTCACAGCACTGACTGAGGCAGATTTGTTTTTTTATGTACTTACCACCTAGTCGAGGTGGCGGTTTGAAGTGTCCCATAGCAGTTCCCCGAGCAGGCACAGTGTCGCGAAGCGAGGAAGTGCAGCGCGCGCATGCGCACAGTGAGGGAAATCGTGCGCGTGTTTGCCGTAATGAACACTCCTTTATTACGGCAAATTACACCATGGTTTCCCTATGGGAAAAAAGGGAAACTGGTAATTATTACACGTTATTATTTCTGTTACTATTTTATTGCATTGTAGATTACACCCACATATTTTAAACATAATTCTTTTTATTGTATTATTTTATGTTATTGTTTGAAAATTGTTTAATAAAAATTAAAATTGGAACAAAAAACTACCCTAGCTTTAATCAAGACAGCAGCCATTTCATGGAACCTTGAGACAAAAAGTGATGTCACAGTTGGGCATGCCATGTATAGTTAAGAAGAACTTGACCAACAGCATAGATAGGGGTGGGCCTCTCATTTCTACATTTGTAGAAGGTGGAACTGTAATCCCTTGAAGGAAGAACTCTCCAATAGTGTTCAATGGAGAAAGGTATCAAAGGAGGTGGATCTGATTTCCTGCCCAATTTAACCCCACGGCATAACTGGGAACAAAATCTACAGGCCTCTTCAACTGTAATGTGTTGACTGATATTAAGTTCTGTCGCATTTTCTTTTTAAATCTAATGTATTCTTGTTGTCGGCTCTGTTTGTCTCAGGTTGTTACAGAAAATAGGCACTTGTTGCCTAGTATACTTATCTGGTTACCAAAAAACTAAATAAATAAATAATGTACTTGGGGCTTGAGGTGTCCCCAATCTTTATATAAACTTTAAAAAGCAAACTGGCCTCCATCTTGGGTAGCCAAGTTTTTCAAGATTTGGTGATTTGTGCTAAAATACAACAAAGGGCTGACATCTTGGGTAACTCACTACTTTTAGTGACAGGGAATGCTTTACATTCACAACACTGCAGACATTTGTAGCCAATTAAAGGGGGACATAAACATTGCTTCAATGTTTTATTTGTAATGTTGCAGCTTTCAGCATGTGTGTAACTTACACTTTTTGGTTCATTTTGAAATAATCTTGTGGGGTTTTTTTCTATTCTTTTTTAGGATCCCTTTCTGATGCTGCCTTTTGTCCACCTGATCTTCAGTTTATGAGTACTGATCAGTTCTTGAACCCGATGATATCAGTTGAGTGGGTTTCAACACTGAAGTTTGTACTGTGCATTTCTTTCCACTGATGCCAGTGTTTCAGAAATGATCACTTATGAAAATAGCATCTGGTTGAAAAGACAGCATAATTGGAAACAATTTGGTCTAGTGGTTAGACACCATCTTGGGAACTGGGAGATTCAAACCCCACTAGAGCCAAATAGAAGCAAATACTCACTGTGCGACCTTGGGCCAGTCACTTAACCTCCCAGTACTCCAGTCAACCCAGCTGTGGAAATGGGTAGATGCAGTAACACACTAAAAATGAGATTTTGCATCTTGGCTTGGCTATCCTGAATAAAAAAGTGTAAACAATAAAAATATCAACAAGGGGCCCTTAAAAAGGGAAAAAAAAAACATGATTATTTCAAAGCAAAGAAACAAAAAAGCATAGTAGTGAAATTAAGGAGGATACACACGTGCCCAAATTTCTGATTACATTAAAAAGATAAAATATGGATTGATATTCCCTTTAATAAAGCTGTATTTATAGTTAGCATTCTACAAACTGGATGTTTTCTAAATCACCTTTGCAGAATACATATCTTAACATTGAACATGGGCTACTTTAAGTGGACAGGGAAGAGGTCATAAGGTAGTTAAATAGCAAAATTAACATTTTAGGGAGGCTTTTGCCTACTTCCCCATTTTCCTTTTAGAGCTACCTCTGGCCACTACTTTTTAATTTTATTTATCTTTAAATTAAGAATATACTATACATTTTGGGCAATGGTTCCACATTTTAATGGCCGGTGCTAAGCATTGTATTAGGGACACGCTGAGAAATAAGGTGTCAAACACTAGATACTGTTTAGTAAAGTGAATGATAGTGAGAACTTTCTTGGACTGGCCATATATAACTTTAGAAATCTGGTGACAGCCTGTCAGTGCAGAGGTAATGCTACCACTCATGACACCACTGACCTGGTTTTAAGAAAGACCCTGAGTCACCATCGGCCATGGGGGTGTAGATACTCCTTTCCTCCAGGTGGTAGGGTGTCTGCTCCACCCTCCCACCTCGCCGCCCCCTGTGTGATCACAGGGGAAGGCACTGTGGGGACTGAAGGAAGGGGGGGATGTCTCCAATATTGTGTAGTATGCACATGTGCATGTCTGACATGACATCCTACATTGAGACATCCTCAGGGGGACTGCAACACAACATGGGGAAAAAGCCATGCAGCATGAAAGCTGTGCTGCACCCACAAACCCTGCACTCAGAAATCTAGGCACTCCCTGTATAACCAGAAAAATGGTCCCAAGGGTCTGCCCCACTCTGTGGGCCCTGCCATGGAGGGCAAGCCACTGGGGCAACTTGGGGAAGGCAAGTTTCAGGAGATGGCGAGGTGATGGAGTTGGGGTGTAGCCGAGGCTGGAATGTGGGCCAAGGGCCAAATAGGTGAAGGAGGAGCATAAACAGAATTTACAAAAAATATGTTTAGAGGTCAGTAATACAGTCCTAAGCACCTGTAGCAATGAATCTCCTACACCACATTATCACACACAGCCAAGTTGGTTGGTCAAGACTTTGAATTGCACCTCAACAAAAAGATTATCCATTTATTTGCTTGCTCAGGTCCAGGGATGCTCAGCCCTCTATACATCACATCCGTCTCCTCAAGTCTTCCCAAACCATGCAAGGGGCTAGGGAGACTTTGGTAATTACTGCACTGAAATTACTGTAAAGATGGTGATTTAAACTTTGAGCTGTTTCTACACAAATTTCCACAGAACTGCTCATTTCAAGAATTTAGCAATATTTATATTATTACTGTATTTCATTCTTCTTTTTTTTTATCTTACTTGTATTGTTTCTGCCTTCGCTTCGGTGTTTCCAGCATGGGGCATCCAGCCACCGGCTCTGCCCACCCAGAGAGCTGGGTAGCTCAAACCCCACTCAGGAGGGTCCGAAACAGCCATCCTGCTGGAGGGCCCACCTGATGCCTCTCCCAGCCAGGATAGCCCCGGGACCCTCCCCAACAGGACTCCTCTCAAGTCCTCCAGGCAGCGCAGAGCATGGCCATCAGGCTGCATGGTCACGCCCAGCCAATTTTCCTCCTGGGAGTGCGGAAGTGCAGTGATGTTAGACACAGTGTGCCACATCTGCCGCACTCCCCCTCACCTGCACCAATGCTAAAAGTACCGCTGGGCATCCCCAGAGGTCACTGCAGTGCAATGGTGTCCCTGACCCACCCCAGGACTAGAAGAGCAGTCTATGGATGCTCAATCCTAGTCCTCCCCTGCCAACCCCCGATGACTCAGGCTCTTTCCTGAACCCGGGTCGCCAGCGTGGCACGAGGTGTGGCATCCAGTGCCTCAACCCTCAGAGCCACCGGGCCGGCTCTGTATTTCATTCTTCTAACAGGTTACCTTTACACTGTTAGTTTATTTTATGAAAGAACTACTGATGCCTCCGGGAAAAGATTAGCAATAAAAAAACATTTAGACGCAATTCAGCTACAATTCCCAATATATTTCAGTATTTCTATTACTTTCACTCTTTATCTCTTGGGGCATTTGCACAAAAATAAAATCTTTACCCCTTGGACTTAATTTTTTTCTTTTAATCATATAAATAATCATGATTTCCAATGGTAGAATCTTTTGTTGTATAAAATGGCTAACATCACAAGCAAGGGATAACAACAAATAGAAAACCAGCATCAGCCTACGAAATCCAGAGGTCATAGATAATAGGTCTAATTTTCAATCATCACCTCCCTTCTGAAACTCCCACATGCTGATGCGAGATGGAAAACAATGCAGATGTTATCACCCACACATTGTTTCCTATATGTACAAGATTTTAAATATTGTAGTCATGGGGATGGTATGACTAAACTGTCAAATACACCACTGAGTGGGATAACTAATGCCAAGTGGGAGGCTCAGAAGTGGCATTCAGTGGGCAACAAAGGGAAGCAAGATAGCGGAAGACCTACATGGTTGTCCAAGGATATCCACTGGATGTTATGTGAGACTAAGATGGTGTATGATTAGTGAGAGTGTATTGGGGCTGCAGAGAGGGGAGTATAGAATATTACAGAAGAAATGCAGGGCCATCATTGCACAGGCCAAGACAGGTCTGAAAGAAAGTATGGTTCTGTAGATCATGGGGAATAATGGATTCTTTGTTTGCAATGCAAAGGGAACAAAGGGGGCATGGGGTCATGCCAATGAGAAAAACCATGCAGAAACAGACGCCGCAAGCAAAAGAGTGCCGACCCAAATATAGTCAGAAAAAACACCAACCACAAGAAAACAGCACACCCATTGAAAACAATGGGATTTTCTGTTTTTATCAGGAGGGCTTCACCCCACAAACCCCCCTCAAACTTTAGATTACAAACTCCGAAGGGGTGTGGATTTGAGGATGGGGTGATACACCAAAAGGGGGGAAAATTTAACTTTTGCAAAAAAACAAAAAAAAAGGATGGTAAAGCTGCAACACCAGTAGACCTGGAAGGAACTGAACCACAGTCCCAGGTCTCTCATCCTGCCATGTGTGGGTACCTTAGCCTCTCCACCATGGGAGCAGCTTGGCAAGGCACCCCAGCACATGGCAACTTGATCCATTCCAGGAAGAGCACAAGAGTGACAGGGGTAATGGTAATTCCCTACCGCTGTTATATCCCTGTTGCTCTAAATCCCAGTGTGCTCTACACCATGTGATTATTCATGTGCGGTTTTATTTCAGCATTATGACCTGGCACCAACAAAAGAAGAGTCAGGTATAAGATGGGGCCCTTGACCAATGAGGATGGGTGGGTACCATAGCCAGAGGGGAGGGGAAGGGAATGCCAGAAGTAACAAACACATGCTTTGTGTCATTATTCTGCAAGGACGGCAAGGAGCATAGTCAGCTGGGGGATGTTACGAGAAAGGTGAAAGCCAAAACAGAGGCAGTGTTGATCACACCAGAATGTGTAGTTTAGTATATGGAGGTTACAAATCCAGGAAAATCCCAAGGTCCAGATAGTATCCGTCCAAGGGTAATAACGAAATTATGAGGGGTTCTGACTGGACCCCTCACTGATTTCTTTCTGGACTCCTTACAGACATGGATAGTGCCAGATGAATGAAAAACAGCCAGTGCCATCCCCTTGTTAAAGAAGGAGGTTAGGTCAGATCGAGGTAACTACAGAACTGTGAGCCTTACTTAAGTTCTTGGGAAAATAATTCAGCCAATCATACCATAAAAGATGTGTGCATCATCACATGGAACAGCATGAACCATTGCTTCACAAAAAGTAGATTATGCAAAACCCATCTGACTGTCTTTTTGAGGACGCAACTAGGGATGTGGATAAGGGTCATGTTGTGGATGTAGTCTGTCTAGATTTTGGCAGGACCTTTGATATCTTACCGCATGGAAATCTCAATCCACAACATATACAAGAAGTGGATAGTCAATTCGCTGACATGTAGGAAGCAGAGTGGAGTGGATGGTCACATTTCAGAGTGTGGAGATGTTCTTACTGAAGTACCACAGGTGTAACCACCCAGTCCCCTGGGGTTACTAGAATCCTATTAGCACTAATATTAGACAAGTAGAAAAGGCAGCTGGTAGGAAGTTCATTAGAGGCTTTCTACATAACGACATTGTTTACTCAGCTAGCCTGAGAGAGGGATGATTATGTCATTTAGAACTCTCGCAGCAGCATAATCATTTTTGAGTCAGCAGCTCAGGGGAAGTTTAGAATGTTCAGTTAGTCTGAGTTAGAGCGTCAGAGTGGCAGGTCTACCTGTGGGGCTCTGAAAATCGAGCCCTGGTCATTTCTCACCCTAGTCTGGTAAAATCCTTGGTTTGCCTGTGAAGTAGTGGAAACCGTTTGCCTGCAGGACTTTTAGTTTCACTCCAGAGGGAGTGAGAGGGACTGTAATGTCTTGTGGATCCAAGGGGCAATTCCCTGAAGGTCCTGAAATTTACAGCTGCCTTAGAGAAGGACTGTGAATGGAATCTGACAAGCTACCAGAGAGAGAGAGAGAGAAAAGTGCCTTTCATGTTTTTCTTTCCATGACTGGGAGGAAGGAGCAACTATTCTGTGAGTACGGAATTTGGAAAATGTTTTCTTGGCAGATCATCCAAGGTGTGTGTGCCCAAGATAAGGCTAGATCACACTGGTCAGGGCTCCTTTTCACCTCAAGGTGCTAATTTAAAGTAAAGTTTCAAAGTCTTTAGCAGTTCAGTGGGGGATTGAAGGCTTCTTTTGATGTAACCCTGAAGGCATGGCAGAGACTGTATTTGGGGCAAACGGTGGGAGGAATGCCATCTGGAGTTTCAGTGCAGGGCTAACTGGTTCATTGATGGGCACAAAGGTCCCCGGGCAAAGGCTGATGCCCAGGATGATTTTATGTGATGTGGTTCAGGCTACGAGCATACACTTTGGGAAATGGTAATGTTTTGAAAGTAGCTCAAGTATGTGGTTCAGGCCACAAGCATACCTTTTGGAAAATGGATAGAGATGTTTCTGTGGAAAACTGTACTGCCTAGCAAAGTGTTTCTGGAAAAAGAGTGTACCTGTGTTACAATGACAAACCATTGGGGGTCCACCTGTGCTTTAAAGTAGCATCTGTGAATAAAGTCATACTGCACAATCCCAGTTACTGCTTTGGACACTTAGCATATTGTTTCTGTGTGAATGTTATTGGGGACCCTCAACAGTCAGGTCTAGCATATGTCTAGCATCCTATCCCCTGGACCTGGCTGTAAATACAAATATTCATTTTGTAGTATTGCACCCCCACCCTGTCCTTTAGATAATGAGCCTGGTATACACTGTAAAGCTAGGGGTGGTACCAATTTAGTAATTCTGCCAATAGCAAATTGCATGCCATGATTTGGGCACTGGTTCTTTTGGAGTGTGCCAGCTGGGAAGTGTGGCTAGCGGGTTACACAGGGATTGGTTTGGGGTCCTTTGCTCATATTTGTTAATGGCCTGAAGGAGGGAGGCTGCAGAAGAAAGTGTTGTTTGCTGATGATACCAAATTGGCAAGAAAATTGTGCATGGAAGAGCTAAGGAAAGACAGGTAATGGGCTACTGCAATCAAGGCAGCAAATGCAATATTCAGATGACTTAAGGGGAAAGAAGTCAGAGTCAGAATAGATGAACCTCCTTCTGTCCCAGGCGTTAGTTAAACTACACCAGGAGTGTTGCATTCACCACAGTACGGGAAGGACATTGAAGACATTAAGATGGTACAACACAGGGCACCAGTTTAGGGTATAAGAGCTACAAGGAGAGACTGGACATACCAATATTATTTATCCTAGAGAAGAGAAGACTGAGCGGACACAGGATCGCAGTGTTCTGAACACCAAAGGAGACAGGCAGGGTGCACACAGTATACACAGATGACTAAGTCGGTGAATACTAATAACGCTCGAGATCATGGAATCAGATTGGGGAGAGACCAGGCTAAGGACAAACACTGTAAAACCATATTGCAAACAGGCAAGGGTTGACATGTGGGATAGCCTACCTGGTGACGTTGTGGAGACTAGTACTCTTTACTTCTTCAAAGCAGTGCTAGACAGATTCCTTGAGGATAATGACATTGAAGGCTTCGCATCTTGATTAGGGGTAACAATCCTGCTGATAAATTTGATCTGTGCATCCGCAGACCAATGTTACTATGTTAGAATTAAAGGAAAATAACTTAGTGTTATATAGTTGCTTTCAAACACGATGTGCAGTATGCCAATGCACCTAAAGGGACGATGCCAATCCCTTTATGCCTCTAACTGTCTCTACTTTAAAAAACATATTTTATGATTGTTGACATTCTGTAGAATGCGCTGATGTGGCTGGTAGTTTGATTCTGATTCCTTTTTTAATTTTAAAAGTGAAAGACAGACTGCCCACTATACTGGTGTTATCTCACTAAAATGTGTTTGTTTAAACACTTCAAAACAACTTGGATGTCCTATCCAAATGGGCCAAGGAAAATAAATTAAATTTTAATATCTCCAATGCAAGGTTATGCATTTAGGTAAAAATAATAAGTTACATAATAACTATATGAATAATATTTTGTTAGTAGTCACTACCGAAAAGGATCTAGGAGTTCATATTACAAATGATTTAATGTTTACAGAACATATCAACAAAACAATAAAAAAAGTCACAAATTGACTTGTTGTAGTTTGAAAAATACTGAAAGTTGACAAGCAGAAGTGTTATTACCAATTTACAATAGTATAGTACGACCACACTTAGATTATTGCTCTTCTTTATGTGCACCAACATCAGCAAAATATATAGTGACTGTTGAAAAAAATACAGCTTAGGTTTACTAGAAATATAAAAAATTTGGATACATTAGACTATGGGGAAAGGGTGAGAGCGTTGAATTTCTATTCTTTGGAATATCATTCTTTACAGGGAGACCAATGCTTAATTTTTCATGCCTCTATAGAGATCCAATGCTGTTTGAAACCATCTGTCTAGAATGGTATCCTTCTGAAAGAAATACCAGATCACACAATCTGAGACTAAAATCATCCATTAATAAAACAGTAAAGAGAAATCATTTCTTTACCCAGAGAGCAGTTCCAATTTGGAACACCCTTCCACAAGAGGTGGTATTGAGCTCAAACTTAATGCATTTTAAGGTTAATTTGGATATATATATGAAAGACAATAAGTATATATTCCACCTTGGTTAAAGGTAGCGAGTTCATCTTGGGCTAGTCCCTCGAACTTGTACCAAACCTATGAACCTATTTATATTCTTTAATCCACGCCCAGTGCAGCTTTCCTGACTTGGGGAAACCCCCAACACAGTCCAGCCACTCAAGATGTAGTGGGAACAAAGAAGACTATTGCATCATGAGTGGCTGCACTGTCTGGGGTGTTCCTAACAGTCAGAAAGTGAGCAATAACAGCAGATCAAGGATTTGAAACAAAGGAAAGTTGCATATAATTACATAATTACCATGTATTTCAGTTCTACTAATAAAGGGAGCAGATAAACTAACCATCAACACCAATGAATTTCAGAGAAGGTAAGCAATCATAAAATGTGGGTTTTCAGCTTGAAATAGTATGATGCAGAAAGGGTTGACAAGCACAAGGGCACTAAAAAAGACACATGGAAGAAACTTAAGCAATGAGAGAGAGAGAGATAGAGAGAGAGACAGACAGACAGACAGACAGAGAAACAGAGAGACAGACCTGTAGGTTAAGTGACATATTCAAGGTCACACATTCAGTATGTGGCACTGGTAGGATGCAAACATGGGTTGCTAGTTTCAACGTTCTGTGCTCTAACCACTAGGCTACCTGACCTCTCAAATGAAATCCATTCAAATGGTGAAGCTCAGTACCATCTCAAAGTAGCCCCACCAGCTGAGTCCTAACTCTCCCTATCTAAGATCTTTCTGTTCATAATCCACAAGTATTTTCTTCCAATAAATGTTACTTGGAAGTGTTAACAGCAGGGCAGAGCCCTTATCTGAGCAGTTTATATTAGTGTGGAAAATATCTGGACATTTTTATTTGTGCAAAAGGACCTTAAACAGGCAAATTCAGTCTCGGCTGCTGGGTTGCTTTGATAATGGCAAAAGAGCATAACCATTTGATTCTTCTTTGTAACTCCATGGAACAAACCACTTCTGAAATAACTTTTTGGTTTGCTCTTCTTGTTGTAATGTAGAGTTTCTCTTGTGTGTGGGCTTTTGTTACGTCTGTGTTTACTGTTTAGGAGACATGGACTGAACCATTTTCCAAATATTCCTCTAAATCAGGGTCCAGCTTTTTAATCTGGTTCTTATCATCTAACGTTTTCTCAGATGAAGCCCCTGTGAAAGCAAGCAAGAGTTAGGGTTGCTAGAGGGAAGGGTGAAATGCTTGCAACCTGATTAAGGGCATAAAATGCATGAAAACTAAGTTGAAAACTACACGGTTTCTCATTAATGTGTAGCTTTACCAAAATTCAGAAACAATAAAGAACAATGTATACTTTTTTTAAAAAAAAACTGTCATGCCATTTTATGCATCAAAACAAAAAAATACAGTAGGATTGATACATTAAAATGTTACATTGCTAGCCCTGTTTCCAAAGTTTCACCTTTCCAACCACAGAGAAACAAAGGTTGCGCCTGCCCCTCTGTAAACAGTATATGTACATCATATATTTGCCTGCTTTTGATGTTGCAAAAGTAACTCTATTTTGAAAAAAACAACACCAGCAGAAATCCAAAACAATGGCAAGTTCATAAGTAAACCATTTTTTCCTGATTTACCATGAGGCAGTTGCCTCATTTGTTTCTCTGTATATACATTTCTCCTCCCAATTCCTTATTAATGAGGAAAATTTGCAGGAATACATGATCTTTATCCCTTAGAGTTCATCTGCCTCTACAGCTTCACCCACATTGGGGGACACATGTAGAATACCCTTAAGGACATATGGGACACTTCCGATAGGGCCACTGTGCACCCATCAGTAGGGGCATGCAAAGCTGAAATGGCAGCCAAGTGTACTTTAATGGATGAATACTGGAAACCAGAGTCACTTGGCCAGTACAGCATGGACAGGACATGTAAATGGGTCCTCTGAATGAAAAACACATCATATGGAGAAGCAATTCCATTTCAAAGAATAGGTGTGTCTCATTGAAGCTTTCTAGCCACAATCAAGGCATCGGCCTTCTGGGGGAAGCCCCAAAACCTGCAATGGTTATGTTAGGGGCTATGCATGCAAATTCAAGAACTGTAGATCTGTATGGATCAGGGATCCCTTATCCTGCAAAAGCAGGCCCTCAACAAAGGGAGAGATGAACAGGATGCTCCACTTGCAGATGCTGCAGAAGCAGAAACCAAATTTGGTGCGGTCAGAAGGGGACCACTGGTATTAAGGTAGCATGCTCTGCCTACAGCCTGAGCAGACCACTCTGAATGAGATGGATTGAAGGAACTGCATAAAGTAAAACCTCCCTTTCAGTAGAGGGACAGCGTGTCTCACAAAAAACTCCAGGCCCTTGAGCAAGTGAGCAGAAATGTGGCAGTTTTGCACTGTGTGGGGATGCAAAAAGGCACAACTCTGGATGACCCCATCTTGCAAAGAGGTCACTTACCACGAAGGTCAGCCATTCCCATTTGTGTAACAGGGACTGAGACCAGCTTAGACTGTCTGCCACCTGGAACAAACACAGCTGACATCTGAATGTCGTGAGACATTCCCAATACCACACTCTTATCACTTCCCTGCACAGGGGATTAGACTGAGTGCCCCCTTGGTTGTTTATGTAATGCATAACACTGACGTTGTCTGTCCAGATCAGCAAGGGACTGGTTTTGAGTTTGTTTTTTTTGAAGACTTGGACACCAAGCAGAACAGCCCACATCTCCAGGGCACTGATGTGGAGATCTGAATCCAGGTCAGTCCACAACCCTTGGGTCTGCAAGGAACTGAGATAGGCACACTAGCCCAACCCCAAGGCATCCATTGTGAGGATCTGCACTGTAGTTGGGGAGAAGACTGGAAAGCCCTACAACAGGTGCTAGTGGTCTATCCACCAGACCAGAGCATTGTGGAGAGAAGATATGATGAGGACCATTTGTTCCAGCTCATCTGTCAGTTAATCCCATTGCACCCAATGAATTCATGTTGTATGCACATATGGAGGCAGGCAAATGGAGCCATCACTATGGTAGCAGCCATGAGTCCCAGAAGACGTAATATTGTCTGAATAGGCACATAATGATGTCTGTGTATCAGCCAGGCCTAGGCAACAAGAGTATGATGAGCATCCACCCTGTCTGCAGGCAGGAAGGAACTGCCCACTTCTATATCCAGTGCTGCACCAATATATTGAAGGCACTGACAAGGAACCAGTACTGGTCTCAATATGGTTAACATAACACCCAGCTCCTTGAACAATTGTTTTGTTTTGTACAATGTGTACTGAACCACTACCTTGGACAGGGCCTTCTGGAAACAGTTGCCCAGATACAGAAAGACATTAATCTCTTCTCTCCAAAGGGCTGCTGCCACAACTGCAAAGCATTTGTTAAATACCCCTGATTTTTTTAATTTTTATTTTATTTTATTTAAACAGCAGTTTGGAAAACCTTTGAGCCATAGGGTCATTTACAAAGGTACCTTGTCACAGTAAGACAAACCAAAATACACAGTATAGCAGTACAACACATAGGTATAACAGTAAAATTAAGACATAGATACAAACAAGCTGGTACAGGTAGGATGGATGCAAACAATACCAGAGTTATGTCATCCTTAGCAGCTTAGTAATAAGCTTTGTCATAAGTATTGAGTACGGCTTTGACTAGTGGCAGTTACAGCTATCGGGTGTTAATAAGGTGGTTACGTAAGGAAGTTTTGAAGCACGATATAGTTGGAGCTTCGGAGATGGAGGGGGGCAGTGTGTTGAACCAGGAGGGGGCCCTAAAGCTGAAGGCTCTTTGGCCGTGAGAGGTCCTAGCTCTAGGGATAACAAGAGAGGTTTTCCCAGAGGTCCGAGTATGAACTAGTGGGACAGAGCGGCGTATGGTGGTGGTCAATCCTGGTGGGGAAAGCCCAAGGAGGGTCTTTTTTGTAAGGGTACAGGTAAGATATTTGAGGCACTCGTTGAGATCAAGTACCAGTGCTTTAGCATACAGTAGACAGGTGTGTGTCATCCTAGGTGCTCCAGTAATTAACCTGCAGGCCTTATTCAGAGTAGTGCGAATTTTATGGAGTGCGGCTGATCAGCAGCACCATACACCGCAGTCCATAGTCCACTAGGGACAGGATAGAGGAGGTGACTGTGAGTCAAGAGCCCAGGGGGCAGTGTTTATACCGATGTAAGATGCCCAATCGGATATCAGTGGCAGTGGCTAGGGCAGCGATGTGCCCATGGAAGGAGAGGGAGGGGTCAAAATGGATCCCTAGGTATTTATAGGAGCAAACTTGTTCGAGTGGGAATGAGGACCCAGAGTGAATGAGGAGTTTGAAGCTGCAGGACTTGTTTTGGGGATGAGTGAAGAACATGGTTTTTGGTTTTTCAAGATTTATCACCAATCTATGTTCCTTGAACCAGCCCTCGGCTTCAGTGAAGGACTTCTGCAGCGAGTCCTGAGGGCAGTAGGGTTACACTTGAGGCAAAAGATGACTGCATCATCAGCGCATAATAGAATGTCTCCTGAGCAAGAGCGTGAAGGTGTTAAGGTAAAGGGAGAATAGTAAGGGCCCAGAATGGAGCCCTGGGAACCCCAGAAAAGATGGGACAGATGTCTGAGTAGACCCATTAATTTTACACGCCTGTGAGCGGTCAGACAGATAACTGGTGCACCAGGAGATAGGCCCAGCAGCAAAACCAGAGAGACTAAGGGCATCAAGAAGGAGGGTGGAGACAGTGTCGAAAGCTTTCGAGAGGTCAATGAAGACAGCACCAGCCAGAGAACCAGTGTCTAAGGAGGAGTGGAGAAAGTTGGAGAACTCTAGGAGGGCTGTCTTGGTACTGTGGCCTGCTCAGAAGCCATGCTGCTCAGGACAAAGGACATTGTAGGTGGAGAGGTAGTCAGAGATTTGAGAGGCCACCACTTTTTCCAAGGCCTTGGAGAGAGGAGAGAGAATGAAGATCAGTCGATAGTTTCCAGCCACAGTCCTATCACCACCTTTAAAGATAGGGGTGACAGTGGTGACTTTCCAGGCAGTTGGAACCTTCCCCAGGCAAAGAGAGTGGTTGATGAGGCATATGATCGGGGTAAGGACTGTGTCTAAGACCAGCCGTGAATACACGGATCCAGGGTGTCACTGCCTGTACTATTACTCTTGAGGGCAGTGACAGGGCGCCTAAGTTCTGGGCAGAAACACGGATGGAGGAGAAAATAAGGGCTAGAAAGATTTACGTGCAGGTGCTGGGGGGGAGGAGGGTCAAAAAATTTGTAGGAGGATAGGGCTAAGGTCAGTGAATGAGGTGTTGAGGTGGTTGGCTATGAGGGCTGGGTCTGAGGAGATCACACCATTAATGTTGATCTGGGTGGGTGGGGAGTGCACTCCATTTAACTGTTTAATGTTATCCCAGAAGGTTCTGGGATTCCCCATGAGCAGTGAGTGAGGACCGATAGTGCTCAGACTTGGCCTTTCTGTTAATGGTACACTTGTTTTAGACGGCAACATATAACCGCCACAATATTGGGCAGCCAGTCTCAATGGCAGTGCTATAGGTTGTCCCTATGTTTGAGCTGGTGGATCAAAGCTGGGGTAACCCAGGGGCATTCTTCCTTTAGAACGGCGGGTCAACACTGGGGCAAAGATATCACAGGCATTATTAAAAGTTTGGGTAAAGAAGGAGAGCTGTGTCAATGTCAGGAGTTGCCTGTATAGGAGACCAGTCAATTTGGGACAGAAGTTCCTTAAGTTTTATCAGTCCACCAGGTATTAGACACCACCGCATGTGGACTGTGCTATGGGTTTGGGGACTGAGGTTGACCAGTGGAATAGAATGGGAGTGATCGCTGAGAGTCTGGGAGGACTTGTACATTGGGGATCCGATTAGGGTGGTTGGTGAGTACCACATCAAGCAGGGTACTGGAGCCTCCTTGGGTGAGTCCTGGTAGGGTGGGTAACTAGTTGCTTAGGTCTATTGCAGAAAAGGAGTCTCGGGTAGAGGAGGAGGAGGAGGGCTGAGCCAGTTGACATTTAAGTCACCCACCAGAATTTGATCAGCGGAAGGAGGTAGAGAGGTAAGGTATTCTGTAAGAGGCAATGGCCTCGCGTTTGGTCCTGGGGAACGCGTATGCAGTAGTCAGATAAAGAGGTCCCTTTAAAGGGTCAGAGGTTATTTCAGCGTAAGCGCCTGGGCCCTGGAGTCAAGGATGGGAGTGGGCAGGGCTAGTACGGGGAGAGATTCCTTGACATAAATAGCGCAGCCGCCGCCCCGTCTCCCAACACGGTCGGACCGGAAAAGGGTGAAACCAGGAAGGGAGACTAGGGAGTCAGGGGTGCCAAGGATAAGCCAAAGGGCAAGCCTCAGAACTGATAATGGCTGCCCTCCAGCATAAAACAGGGGGTACTGCCTGAGACATTTTTGCTCTTTAGGTGAAGGTATGCGTCCTTCATCGCCAGAGCACAGAAGTCCAGGGCACAGAGCCAATCCCCCTTTTGCAGCAGGGGGAGGAGATCTTGAAGAGATCCCATTCCAAACTTTGTGTATTCAGTGAACTGGTTTAGGTCTCTCAGGTCCACTACAAGATGCAGATCTCCTGTCCACTTGGGAACCAAGAAGTATCTTGAATAGAACCTTTTGTTTCTTTCCAGGGGAGGAACAGGTTTAGCAGCTCTCTTATTAATGAGTGACTAAGCCTCTTCTCTCAGAAGTGACAAGTAACCCAGAGGATAATGAGAAGGTGGTGGAGGATAAACTGGACAGGTGGACAGCAACTCTAGAGCATGACCCTTTTTCCACTGCTTCTAGGACCATATATTATTGCCCTTCTTTTTGACAGATGAAGGGAAATCCTTCCCCCACTTCTACCATGGGAGGCAATTGAGGAGGGGGAGGAAGTGGTGAGTCAGAAGGTACTGGGGGGAAGGGTTGCAGGGCCATCTTGACTGATACCTTTGGATGAGCACCAGGGATGATGGAACCCAGAAGGGGACCTCCACCATGACCACAGGACTGCTGACGGTAGGCACAGCCACCATGGGCTGCAGGCCTGCCAAATGCCCCTGGTAGATTGAAGGTTCAGGAATTTTTTTGATCTTAAAGTCATCTTGGAGGCTTGGAACTCACATAGAACATTTTTAGCATCACTCCCAAACAGCTTGGAGCCCCTGCAAGGTGCATTTGGGACAGCCTGTTGTACATCGGTAGCAAAACCAGCTATCGTAAGCCAGGAAAAATCTCTGAAGGCATATGACAGAGGCAGTAACCTTGGAAGAGGCATCATATGCACAGCATAGTAGATGCTTTCCAGTATCCATACCAGTCAGAGCAGCTCAATTTAGCCTTTGCAGGACTATCAGGCAACTAGTAGACATAGCAGATTTCCACAGGCCATTCTGATATTTTATCATGTAGGTCTGGTAGTTTGCAATTCTTAGACCTAAGGGTGCAGAGGTATATGTTATTTTTTTCATAACCTCAAGCCTCCTGGATTCGTTGTCAGGAGGCAAAGTACTAATGTGTCTAGGGGCTCTAGAGTGATCATGAGCAGCCATGACCACTAAATCAGTTTCAGGCTGTGAAGCATAATGAGGCTTAAAAGGCAGAGCAGGTACTGTTTACCTTTGCTTTTCTAGGCACTACAGTCAATGTATTATGCCTATGCAATGCAACAAAGGTATCATCTTCTAATGCTGGATACACAGGAGGCACTACAATAGATGGTGTAGAACCTCCAAAAATTCCATTAAACTGCTTTTACTGGAGTCTTCCTCTTTAGCCTCAATGCCCATAGCATCCTGGATTTGTCTGAGCAGCGCCTGTAATGAGAGATCTACAGGAGGAAACCTGGGAGTATATACACTGTGCCACAGAGTCCTCACTGCATGAGAAGAGTGTTCAGCTGGATCGTAACCCCACTCATACAGATCATTATGCCTCTCTTCATCCTCCTCCATATGTTATTTATTTATTTATTTATTTATGTATTTATTTATTCAAGCGTTTCACCAGGAAAGCATACCGAGCAGAAGAGCTCATTTGCAGATGCATCCTGGGAAGATGGGGTAGTGGGAGTACAACATTTATAGTACATGAATAAACAATGGACAGTGTACAATACAGGTCCAACTAACAGTAGCAGTGCAGTAAAGTACATTGTGTCAGGTACATACAAAAAATTGAACAGTATAACGTGGTGAATAATTAATAAAAATTGGACTCGTAAAACACAGGCCAGTGTACATAGTGGAGCCAGTTACAGCAATCAGAGCATCTAGTAAATTGAGTCAGTTACATCCAATAAAAGTGTAAACAGAATACATCTTGAGTATATACAACTTGCTCACAGCTGTGAGTACACAGGAGAAGTGGGCTGACTAAGAGGGCTAGGTAAATGACTAAAGAGAAATAGAAGGGCGTAGTCGATGGGGCTAAGATTGGGCAGTCCAACTGGGCCAAGGCTAGGGGGTAGCCGCTGAGGCACAGTCCATAGGATTATTTGGGGGGGGGGAATGGGACAGTGCAATGTGGGTGGACTAAAGGCTTTGGCATGAGCAGGTGTGGGTTGTGAAATCACGTAGGAGGGAGGAGAGGGATATGGGAGATGTGGCATTGCGGATGGAGGAGGGGAGGGCATTCCATAATTTAAGACAATGGAAAGAGACGGCAGATTGGCCAGTGTTGGTGGAACAGTGTGAAATTGCAAAGGAGTGAAGGTCAGTGTTACGTAGTGAGTAAGTGCGTTGGGAGGAGGTGCAAATGGAAGAATAAAGACAGGAGTGGAGATTGCCAGTCCAGAATTTAGCCATGAAAGAGGCAGTGTGGGACAGCCATCTGAATTCCAGGGATGGGAGGAACAGGGCTTTGTAGAGGTCACAGTGGTGAGTATGAGAGGGGGCAGGAAAGCACAAAGGGATAGAAAGAGTTGAAGAGGTCGTCCCGTCTAGCCAGGGTGGTTTTGGAGTTGGTACTGTAGACTATGTCTGTATTGCCAAAAGTGGGGAGGACCATTTTCTGCACAATTGCACACCAGACAGATTGAGGAATGCAATCCTTGTTTCTGTATAAGCACTAAGTTTGGGGTGCAAGTTCTTATGGATTGCATCCATGTGTGCCGAAAAGTCCAAATAATGATCTAGCCAGACCCCAAGGTATCTAAAGGTAGTGACATTTTCAATATGGGTGCCATCCAGGGTGTGGAAGGCAGGGGGTGATTTAAGTTTAGCTAGCCTCTGTCTTGTGCCAAAGGACATGGAGACTGTCTTTTTGGCATTAAGGAAAAGCTGGTTGGACTGGAACCATAGCTGGACCTGGTTGAAGTCATGTTGCAGTCTAGCCTCAGAATCAAAGGATGATGTGCTGGACATGTAGAGGACGATGTAGTCCACATACATGTGGATTTGGGAAGTGGAGCAGGCAGAAGGGAGATCATTGAGGAAGATGGAGAATAGTATAGGTCCAAGAACTGAGCCCTGCAGGACGCCAGTGGAGATGGGGAGAGGGAGGAGGCAATCTTGACTGATTGAGTTCTGCCTGACAGGTAGGAGTGAAACCACCCTGTGGCTGAGGAGTTTAGCCCAGCAATAGAGAGTTGTTGGAGGAGGAGGGAGTGGGATACTGTGTGGAAGGTTTATGCCAGATCGACAAAAATGGCAGAGGTAACATGTCCCTGATCCATATTGGAGAGTATGGAGTCAGTGAGCCATAAGAAGGATGTGGTGGTGGAGTGGGACTTTTAGAAGCTAAACTGGAAAGTGGTGAAAAAAGAGGTAGTCAAGGTAAGGGGTGAGCTGAGCTGGGACAATGTGTTCTTGGAGCTTAGCTAGAATAGGAAGTAGGGAAATTGGGTGATAGTTCCCAAGGATAGTGGGATCACCATCTTTGAGGAGAGGAATGACAGTGGAATGTTTCCATATTACTGAGATAAGGATTGTATTCCACCTTGTTGTCATTTGGAATGATGACTGGGGCAGTCGACAGAGCCGGTGACAGAGGCAGTGGCTGCGATGGAGGAATAATCAGCGTGCTTTTAGATCCTGTTGACAACAACAGTACCAATGGGAGGCCCAGTCAATGGGATATTAGTTATCTTCAGTGGAAGTGATGGTAACAAGCATTGGAATGATGAATGATGCTAGCACAATTTGGGAGTCAAAGGCACCCATTAAAGAATCCGGACTACTGATGCCAAAGAGATAGAACCTGAAGATGGGGGCTGCTTATTGTCCATAGTAGTTACAGCAGTGCCAGACCCTAAAGTTGGTGTCTCAATGATGGTCGGGGGCTGTCGTCAGTGCTGCTGGAGTGGAGAATGATGAGGACTTGCCCTCCAGTAACGGAGACCTCGACCTCACTGGTGAAGCAGGCATTTTATCCTTATGCTTGTGGTGATGGCTGGAGGAGGAGGAGGACTTTGAGGATGATTTGTTTTTTGCCTTGTCTACAGTCCTCGACAACTGTGGAAGTGACAGCGGCACCAAATACCTGGGAGTTTCCTTCCTGGCAGTGATCAAACATGAGGGAAAAGCCAGCTTGGAGCACGTGGCCTTGCCTTGAGCTTCCATGGCCATAATGGCAATGAAGGTTTCTAGATCTTCTTTTGTTGTCTCCTTGTGGCCTGGTTGAACCCCTGGCAGATCTTGTAGACCCTCACTATATGGGACAGGCCCAAACAGCAAACACACAGTGTGAGTGTCATCCCTGTAGATCTTGCAAATCTTGTAACCACAGGTGCAAAACCTAAGTAAAGGTTTCTTCAATGAGGGCATACAGGGACAACATGGACAAGTTAAGTTAAAGTAGAAAAAAAACCAAAATTCAAGAAACAATGGCATTGTTTCTCTACGGGTCCAATGAGCTGTCAACAGTGGAAGAATGAACTGAGGAGCAATGGGGCTGTTCACATTACATAGGCGATGACACTGCACATCACTGTGGGTGGCCCCCAACTGGCAACAGTTTCCGAGTGATCTGACACCAATGGCTTACAGTTCCAAAGGTGTGGCCCAGTGGAGATGTTCTCGGTGAAGATCACTTGATACCGCATGGGACCCTTGGCTTTCCTCCTTCATTACCAGCAGAAGCTTAATGTTTCTAAACATCACTTAAAGATTGTTCTATGCAGTAAAAGTCTATCTTTCATAAGACGGAGAAACTGATGGATCCAAAATGTCTATTCCAGGACACGAAATTTGAGTAAGTGGACAGTGGTGTTCATATGTCATGGGTGTACCAAGGTGTGCTGTAAAAGCTAATTTAACTTTTGCACTCTTATGAACAGGAATGAAAGATTTTAATGCACAGTTAGCAACCCTTTGTATCATCATTCCCATGGTAGATCTTCTTGAGAGGTGCATGTGCCAGGTTTTATCCACAGCAACATCAACCCAACAAAGCAATGCTGGTGGTGTACCAGTCCTGTGATTACAATCATGACGTCCCCTGCAATATAATAGTTATTAAGAATTAAGGGTGCAACAGTTAGGAAACAAACCCTGTTCCCCTCTAAAACCCATAATTTTGCTGGCCAGTACCTGCCGATGAGCCCCTTAGTTTTGCATAATGTATGGCTGTGGATCCTCTCTAAGAGTCATCCTTTTAGGGGGATAGGATGAGCCCTTTCAGCTGAGTTTGAATTCTGCAGCAGGGAATAGATTACTTAAGAGGCCACAAGTTACTTATTTGGTGGTATATCCAGCGAGGCTGCATAGGAGAAATACATATATTTACTTTAATGTCCTGGAGGGTTTGGGGGAGTAGATTCAACACAAGGAGGGTGGGACAAAATGCCACAAGGGTCCATTATGTCAAACAATCCATGGATTGCTAATTATTGGTTACAACTGAATGTGGTAGAGCTCACAGTGTGGGTGTGGAGGGGCTTCAGATCCACGGCAATCCACTAGATCATGCACCTTCTCTATAGTCAGGGGAGTGGCCTTACCAATTTTGGGTGACTTTCATGTCAAAAATGGGAAGGGGCCCTTCCTAGAGAATGTCTATTGGGGAGTTCTCAATAGTTGGACAAGCTGACACTTGTGATGACAAGCCTATGTTTGAATACTGGTTTAATCTGCCATGGATTTTCTTTTTTTTTTAAACTCTGTTTATCCATGGGATCCTGCTGGTCAGGACCTCCTTCCACCTCACTCCAGCACCCTTGTTACATCCTCCCAAGACTCCACCACCTGGAACTGCCAGTTTGCCCATATCTCACCTGCAAGCTTAGCATCCTCAGCTTATCCCCCAAGGCAGGGTGCCATTCTGCGCCTCCAGTAATGCTCCTCTGCAATCCGGTAAGTTGCAGGTGAAGGTAAAGGCTTGGATTCCTAGCGTCCAGGTGGGCAGAGTCCAGTGTTGGATGTGGCAGGCAAGAGGGGTTTCATCTACCCAGCTGACATTTTTCCATTTTTCTGTGTTGCTCCTGGAGGGATCAGTCATGCAATGGTGTTATGGAGCATCATACATGCTCCATGCATGATGCACCAATGTCCAATGTGTCCCATCAATCCGCTAATAGTGGGATCCCCAGACTCATTGCCTCCCAAATACCACAAGGAGTAATCCTGTTGCCAGGTCCCATCTACCTCACTCCCTGGAGGAGTCGAGCTGTCCTCCAGATGCTCTACCCTTCCTCCCACCAGTGGCCCCTCCGATGCTCTGGGCTCATTCCTAAACCCTGTTCATTGGTGTTGCAGTCAGTAACACTACTGCTTTATCAGTGGCCTGGCTTAGTCAAGGACTTTCTTGATGGCATAATAGAACACAAGGCACACAGATTTTATTTTGAACACCACACAATTTATAGTTCTCATAAAATGAACACAACTCAGACTGTATCTAGAGGTATGATGGACTACTTGCTAGAGGGCTCCCCTGCCACAGCACCCACACTCACTGCACATATTATGAGTCCACAGCCATGAGTGAGAAAAGCTCAGACCTTCTTTCAGACAGGAATAAATCACTCAGCATGGTATATTAAGAAGTAGGCACACTTTACTAAGAAGTCAGCAGTTACAAGCAGCATCCATGGTCCCCAGTCACTCTCCATCTTGGCACTGTGCAGGCAGGTTTGAGCTTGACCCTGGATATGAGTCAGGACCCTCATGGTTCCCTGTTTAAGGCTGCACCCTACAGTTACAACAATAGCCACATGACCTCTTCTATTCCTTCTTTTCTTCAGTGCACGCATGCATGCACACCCGCATACACACACGCATACACCAGTGGATGAAATTATACTGTGGGTCACACTCAAAAGACAAGGAAGGATGGCACTCACTGGTGCAGGGCAGGGTGCTGAACAGGGGCTGGATACCAGTGTAATTAAACAAAGCACAGAAAATCAGCACTCCAGAGTTCAAGTGGTCGTGACAAAGATGAGACACTCCCATGAGGTGCTTATGCAGTTTGATCTAATTTTAATCTGAGGAAACTTCATGCATATACAAAAATAAGCAGTGAAACTTACCCAGTGAAAACAGCGAAAGTTACCCAAGTGCCCCGGCACTTTGCTCAGGTGGAGCTTTGTCAATGAAGCCCCACCTAAGCGAAGTGCCGGGGCACCTGGGTAATGATCCATGGTTTGGGTAGTGTGGTTAGTGCTTTCACTGTTTATTTTCATATGTGCATGAAGGTTCCTCAGATTAAACTCAGATCAAATTGCCTAAGCACCTCATGTGGGTGTCTCATCTTTGTCACAACCACTTGAACTCTGGAGTGCTTATCTTCTGTGTTTTATACCTTGGGTCACAGCTTGATCACTTTGCACCCTAGAAACATAAAATTTGTTGAAAGAAAAGGACCACTTGGCTCACCAATTTAGTAATTTTCCCATTATCGTAAATGTTTAGGATTTACTCTTCTGTTGCACAGTGGTGCCTGATCAGCCAGTGGTGCAGGAAGTGCCCACTGCTGTATGGACATCACTTCTTGGACTTGAGTTCACTGGTGAGCATCCATGGGTACCCTGATCTTGAGGGCATCCATGCCATGCTAGGCCAGTCATCCTTTTGGAGCACACAGGTCACCCCATGCTGTGTTCCTCATTTCACAGCTTCTCCTACTCCCTGTATGATGTGCAGAGCACAGCATAGAAGCACATACACCAGCCTGCCCACTAGCAGTGGCTGGCCATCATTACAGTACTTCTGCCAGTGGCAGTAACTCTGGTACCCATCCCAGCCTGGGATCTCCTGTCACACAGTGTAGGCATCTCTCCTATCTTAGCCAGCAGTCTTCCTCTCTCACACACCAGATTACTCTTTGCCAGCAGCTCAGATGGCAGCCTCATTCAGGCACAGAACTGCATATGCCCCCCTTAAGTGGCACCCTCTCTTCTGGGGGGACCCCTACTGTGCTGCAATTCTGCCACAAACTCCCCTTGAGTGGAAGCACCTTAAGGTTCCCTCACTCTCCCAGTGTGTCCCCACAAATGTTACCCAGAATTAATAGCAATCTACATCAAATGCCCCAGATCCTTCCCCTTGGATCTACGCTGCTGTCTTGGGATTGACCCGGGAGGCCACTGGGCAACTAGGCATTGAGGCGATCTGGTTTCAAAGGTCTGGATCCGATGACAGTTGTTTGGTGGAAGTCATTGCTACCTCAGGGCAAAGGCACCTTGAGGGCACCCTTTCAAACTCCTTTCTATGACTACTGGACTATGAGTGTGACCAGCCAACAACTACCTCCACCCCCACCCCATAGTGGTAAGAGGAGGCAGTATAGCACAGTCAGTTAAGGCTCTGAGCTGCAGATCTGGAGACCTGGGTTTGAATCCCACAGCTGCCTAGGTGCACACTGTGTGATCCTGAGCAAGTCATTTAACTTCTTTGTGCTCCCCCCAGGTCGCATCTGGAAACAAGCTTCAGCTTAGTGTGCTACTCCTGATTAAACAATGTTCCCTTTCCCTTTCTCTGTTACACATGGTGTTAAAAAATACTCTGAGATACAGTAGAATGGAATATTTAAAACTGTATAAAACGGTGTCACTTTTATAACAGCTTTTTGCAAAATCACACCTCAATTTCTAGAAACATTATGCATCATATATCTTGTGATTAAAACTCTCTGTTGGACTTTGTTAAGTGAAAGGCCAATTAATGAAATGTCAAGCAAGCCCAGTAGATCATCTTTTTGCCTTTGTACTAAATAATAGAACAACTTTACCATTGTGAACTGCAAGTAATGAGAACAACCAGTGTAGCTGACACTAACAAATTCTAATTGAACATATTCTATTGTAGTGCATACCACTAAGAGTGTCAAATAAATGCATTATGCAGTATTACTATAAATGTAACTTACTTAGTTGGTAGCACTCTTACTTCTATCCAGAAGGTGATGAGTTAAGAACACACTAGGGATGACAGTGTAGTTCACTCTCTATCCTCTGGCCAATCGTAGGCATTCATACAGGTAGAAGTAAAAGATCTCATGGGATTTCTCATAATAGTAGGGGATGACTCATCCCCCTGCCTATAAAGCAGGCTGTAATGCATAAGTCAGTGTGCGGACATCAAGCACTTAATAGGTATGATATTATAGCACAGTGCCTGCACTGCCAGTATATAACTCATTATTTTTTTGTAAAGAATTTGGAGATATGTAGTGCACAGAACACGCAATAAAAAAATCTAAATCAATGCATTCATTTAAATATTTTGTAAAACTATGATCCCTTTGTTAGATCTGTTACATAACAGAGGCTTACTCTTCCATAAGAAGTGTACTTTATATATTGATGTACAAAAGAAACATACATCAATAAAGTACCATTTCACAGTTTTTTATAAAATCTTTTCTGTTTTCTTTTTATTTCATTCATACATAATGTAAAGTACCATGAGGCACGAGCCACACACAGCTCTTGCCTAGTCAAATTCACAGTTTGCATAAAGCATTTGTATATTATTTAAGAAAGCTTCTATGCAAATAAAATGATGGTAAACCACAATCTAAGATTCCCCGAGACACTCTACCTGGACTCCACAGCATAAAACTGGGCCCACTACAAGCCCTAGCAAGGTACTCTATTCAGCATCTCCTGGAGAGTTGTAACTGCCCAATGAGTCGTAGGCTTGTTCTGTTCCGTACTTCTTTTCATACAAAGGTTAGTGTACACTACCAAGGTGAACAGAGCACATAAATTCAATGCATTATCTTTCATGCTGAAACAAATGCAATTCAGAGTGTCTAGGAACCATTTCACATAAAGACATGAATATTTTTCATCATACTAAAGCACATAATTACAGGTGTAATTAGTTCCATTCTTCCCCACAGCTATCGTGGTGGAATACAAGGATCAGTAACAAAACTTGCATGCAAAACATGCAGCAGCCTCTAATCAAATGGAGTTAGCACCTAATTTCAAGTAAATATGAGCAATGAAAGCTATAATTTTGCAGATAATTTCAACTGTTTCCAAAGCCATCCTCCACACACTATAATTACAACGTGTGAGAGGATAATTGAAGAACTGAGTGGCATTAACCTTTCTTTAAATGCCTTTAACATTTAGAATATTACAGGATCAAATAAAATATGTCAACAAAGATGTTACCTACGTAGAAGTTGAAAAATTTGTCAATAGGGAGAGAGTGTTTTGGCAAACATACTGTAGCTCAGTGATCCTGCAGGTCTCTGCCATATAGAGTCAACCAACTCTAGAGAACGAAATCTCAGATTAGGTACAGAATGGATTCAGTGAAGAACTATTTTTGTGAGAATGTTAAGTATTGGCATAAAACTGAAATTAAGGTCATTAGAAGGTTTTCACATTGTCAGATCAGCCGCTGCCTTTCTAGATAAATGCAATACAGTATTTATACGAGTAAAGCAAATATATGGGAACATGTAAGCAATAACCCACGACAGGATATGGGGCTACAGGGATTTAATGCACAGCTGGGTGCATTGTGCCATGTTATAAATGTCATAAATATTCTACCTCACCTTGTAGTAGGATTTAATAAGTAGACTCTGTTTATTCTCCCCCTTTACCCCATTAGCCTCTCTCCAGCGTGGTCTCTCAGTATGCTGGCTCTTCTTGTTCTGCTTGAAACCCAGATGCCTGACTCCAGTTGTGGGGACCCCTCGCTCCATGTGCAGCCATGCCCAAATCCCTTGGATCTGAGCCCACCGAGGAAGGACCACCATACTCCTTGTCGGCGCTCTATCTACAGTGCTGATGGGGTTGCTGCTACTGGAGGAGGGACCGGAGCTGACACTCTGGTGCCCGGCAGTGAACGTGGGGCCGCATTCACTGGACCCACCTTTGTCTACCAATGGGAGGGGTTTTTTTTGTCCTTTTTTGTTGCCCCCTGGAGCTCAGATGTGCAATGACTGCAATGGATGTCCACCGCAACTCCACCACCGCATTCGCTTGCTCTGCAGGTACCATTGCGGTGCCCCCGACTGCTGCAAGAGGCTGCTCAGGAGTGGCGTAGACCCCAGAACCCTCCCTGGGAAGAGAGAGCAGTCCTCCAGATGCTCGATCCCTTCCCTCCCCTATCAACCCCCGATAGCCCGAGTCCATTCCCAAACCCGGGTCACCAGCATGGCCTGAGGTGTGGCATCCAGCGCCTCAACCCTCAGCGCCACCGGGCCAGCCTAATAAGGAGACTTTAATTAACTTAATCAGAGTGATAGATTTTATGTATAGCACATGCACTTTAGCTGTTATAAAAATAATCTTGGGGTATTGTGACCACGCCCCTGAGGAATCCTTACGGCGAAGCACTGGGTTAATGGTGGTTGGCTGTTGGACTGGGGTAGGTCTGGAATCAATGTTATTTGCATTATGTATTTGCTCTATTTGTTTGTACATTAAACCTGTTTGTGGTTTGAAATTTATAGTTCTTTCTTTGAAGTGTAGGACCTACCCTAGCTGCTCACCTTTCCATTGTTTTACACAAAGGTAGCCCTTACAATATAAGCCCCCTCAAATCTTGCATACCTTAATTAAATATTACTCCAAACTTTACTCCCAGGATCCAGAGCAGGACATGCCAGCTGTTTGATCCTCCCTCAACCTCCTACAAATCACTGGGGCTCAAAAAAACCTTTGTTTGCCCCGATCTCAACTGAAGACATACACCTAGCACTATCTAGAATGAAAACTGGCACATTGACCAGATCTGATGGTTTCCTGGCAGAATTTCTTAAAGCCCATGAAGCATCCTTACTACCCGTATTACTTAAGGCATTCCATCTGTGCCTCTCTCACTGTTCCTCCTTCCTTGCTAAATACTGGTCCATCTCCTTTCTCTGCTATTTCTCTTCATTCCCCTTTCTTTCCTTTCCCGTCATTCCCCTTCTACTTGCTCTACATATCTGATGCTTGGTCCTTTGCAACCCTCATTGCAAAACATCTGCTTGGCAATCTGCCTTTTCTTTCCATCTCCCACACCTCAGGGACAGTCTCCCCACTCTTTCCACTCTGCCTCCTCACCCCCACTTTCTCTCTCTCTCTCTCTCGCTCTCTCTCTCTCCCCCTCCTCGGGGATCATTTTGTCTGCTCCTGTGCTGTCAAGTAACTATTTCCTCTCTTCACCTTACCCATGCCCCTTTGTTCCTCTTTCCTTTCCTTTTTCTATTCCCCCTTCCACTCCCCACTTCTCCCCCTTCCCCATTTCTCCCACTAGAAAGGCCCTGCATTTCCACATACTACTGCTTGAATTATGTCCAACTCTTTGGGGTACTTTGTGCTACTCTACACCCTAGGCATGTTCTACACTTACTGTACATGTGTCCTTGTTCCAAAAAAATATACTGCCGCTCTTCATCATGTTGGATCTATTTCTGGGCATACGAAGTATTTCAAAATGTAAATAACTTTGTAGAAACATTGTTTAGCACAAAAGATACGATACTCATTATTGGTATCCCTGTTTTTCTTTAATATAAGAAATGTGCTATGCATTCTGGCCATTTCCTCCACATTTTAAGTACCAGCATTCCACATTTTAATGCTGACAGGTTCAGAGGTGTGACCCTAGGTCTCAAATTATTTAATTTCTTTCTCCCCTCTGCTTCACTCCCATTTACTATTATGATGCACAGGTACTGAGCTGCATTAGTTTACTACATATCACTGTATTTATTTACACGTTGCTCATTCTGAATTGCTGGTGCCAGTCACATGCCTTGCTGTGATGTTTTTGTACTAATCTTCCAATCTGTACCTTATTGTCTGTGTTTCCACCTATAAAACCCTCCCTCCTCCCACCCCCACCCCCACCCCGACTGCACCTGTAAATGTGCATTGGCTCAGTGTGCCTATCCTGAAGAACAGTTAAAAAAAGTAATAAACATGCATGGCCATGTCTTATAAGGACTATGCATGCACACTGGCTGCAGCAAATGTGTCTGTTTTGTTTATAAAAAAAGAAAAACACTTTACAGTGCAGGATGGTATTGGTTCAGTAAACATATGCTCTTTTTTACAACGCATGAAAAAATGCGAAAGCAAAATGATACATTCATTTAATGTACTATTGATTTGTGCCTTTTATTATTATTTTTACTTGGGTTTTCAAGTATGAGAATTACAAGCATGCCAACCAAGTTTCTACTATTATTATTATTATTATTATTAAGTTTTACTATTATTACCAGGAGTAAAAAATATCCAGTGACTTATTTATTCTAGGGAAAAAGGGTTTTCCAGCAACATGTGTGGGTGGAGGTGGCATGCACGTATGAGGGGTTGGACCACTGAGCATTTTGTCTGTGGATAATGAGAGGATAGTACTCACAAAGCTAACTGCATTGAGGAAAGTCTAGAACATAGCCAACAGGTTACTTTTATAACGTGGTCAGACCATTGCCCACATACTGAACACTTAAAATAAAAACTCTGCAGCATCTCTTGATAGTGAATCCAACTTTTTAACAGTTTTTGCTGAAAGCAAACAGCCAAAAGTGTAGCTAGCACTAACTTGACAAGTTTTTGATGTGAAGGCTTTGACACTTTCCTGCGTGTGATCCCATTTAAACAATTGAAATCATACGCATCAAAATGATTTGACAGTGCACTACTTAACAAATTCCCTGCCACTGGTGTGATCACAGTTCAGCATTATTAGTCAGCATTATTAGTAGAAAACAGGAGGTTGTTAACCCTCTGCACAGACAGTTGGTGAGACCCCATCTGGAGTACTGCATGCAGTTCTGGAGACCCCATCTCCACAGACTTAGACAGGATAGAGGCAGTCCAGAGGAGGGCAACTAAAATGGTGCAGGGACTGCAGTAGCAGCCATACGAAGAGAGAGACTAAAGGAGCTTAATATGTATACCCTTGAGGAAAGGGGGGGGCATGATACAAACTTTCAAGTACCTCAAGGGAATCAACAAAGTCCAAGAGGGTAGCATATTTCAGAAAAAGAGATGTGCAAGAACAAGGGGGCACAATTTAAAGATAGAGGGGGGATGGCTCCGGGCAACATGAGGAAGTATTTTTTCATGGAGAGGGTGGAGGACACACGGAACAGCCTTCCTGAAGAGGTCATTGATCAAAAACAGTGGGTGAATTCAAAAATGTATGGGACAGACATAAGGCAATTCTGATGGGGGTAGGAGGAAGTAGGCTGTTGGTTAACTAGGATCTGCAGCTTATCCAATAGGTAGGGAAATGAGCAGACTGGGTGGGCCAAGTGGTCTGCCGTCAAAGTCTATGTTTCTATGTTTCATGCAAAAGGTCTGTAAAACTGAATGGGATGTGATTTCTGGCTTCACAAAAGTGAGTATTGTAAACAAATGATACCCTCAACTATTCTGAGTGCTTGTCAATAGAAAGAGCTCTTTCATAAGTTATTTGCTGCCATCAATAGTTCAATGAAACTGGTTATCAGAACATTGAGAATGAACCGCGGGTTCCTGCCCATGGGGGATAAGCCATGGGTTACAGTCAGGGTACCCAGAAGGTTGTCGAGCAAAGGCTGGTGTTGGGTTGGATCATTAAAGGGGATGTCACATGGTGGGTAGAGGGCTTGGGCAGGTGGAAGGAGGTCCCGGCAGTTGGCGAGGCAGAAATGGGGGACAAAAACAGAAAGTAAAAAAAAGAAGATTGAGAATGGTGATGCCAGCTGACTCAGGGACATCCGCAGACATGAAGTGACCTGTCTGGTATAGCAGAATGGCTGCCACTCACATCGCTGATGACCTAGGTTTACACCTCAAGTCTGTGTTGCTGGGGGGACAGTTTGGGAATAGATACATGTCCCATAGCAAGCTGTACTCCATGGAGATGGGTGGGTAGCATATCCTGATGCTCTACTGCCACCTGGCTAACCACAGATGGCAGTGCAGTGTGGTACAGTGCTGTGGGAACACCATCTTGCTGATGCTGCTGCTGATGGATCGGACTTGCCGTCGCTGAACTTTGACAGCACACTTTTGGGGAAAGGTCACAAATAAACCAAGCAGAAAAGTTGGGATGCCACTGGATAGATGCAGTTTACATGCCCGCCAGTGCTACAGCAGGTTCTGTTTCCCCTCATGCAGCTCTCCATTCTTTCAACACAAAGTGACCAATGCACAGACAGATGGCCATTCCAGTGAGGTGACAGGGCTGCTGAGCTGCAGTTCTGTTATGAGGTTATACTCAGAAAAAGGGCTCCATGGCCAGGCTTAGGGTGTAATAGAAGAAGTCCTGATGGATGAGCCCAAAGGAGAAAACAAACATTGAAAAAACAAATGAATTGACCTAGAACTCCATTTTTCCATGGGGGAGCTGTCTTGAGTTATTCAAATAGTTAATCATATTGAAATATTTCTTGTCAACTTTTATTAAAAAAAATACATATTATGTAGGATACAATGGATGGATAAATAGAGAGAGAGAGACAGCCAGAGAGAGAAGAAGGAAGGAAGGAAGGAAGGAAGGAAGGAAGGAAGGAAGGAAGGAAGGAAGGAAGGAAGGAAGGAAGGAAGGAAGGAAGGAAGGAGGGGGGAGGGAGGGAAGGAAGGAAGGAAGAGATAAAGAGATAACTTCAAAGTTGCATATTACAGCAAGGGGTCAATATTTGACTTAAGAGCAAAATGAGTGAAAATAAGAAACATAAAGAAAAACTTTCTGCAGTCCTTATAAATCAGTTGTCTGAAGTGACTAGAAAGATACCTTGAATACCATGAAAAGTACGCATGTGTCCATTTTTTCAAAAGGCTGTAAAGGATTGTGTTTCTTATTACAAACTGCATTGTGTAATAACAGAGTCATTTCTATTACAGACTGGATGAGTTGAAAATAAATTATTGATCTCAAAGACCTGTGATGCCTTTGGAATACCCTGGATTATTTACATTTGCTTTATTTCCTGTTTGTACCTCCTCCTCCTTATTCTCTATTATTAGTGAAATTTGTAGGAGAACAGGATCCTTGTACTTTGGGCTTCATCTTTTGCTGCTGTTTTTCTATTCGTGACATCATGATCTCCTTCTTGTAACATCATAAGTATTTCCATGGCAACAAATTGTGCTTGATAAACAGAGGATAATGACATCACAGACAGACAGGAAGAAGAGCAGATAAAGTTTGAAGGATAAGGATCAAGGCCATGGAATTAGCAGGATTCACAAAAAAGCACAAAGTGCAGTGCCAAAGTCTGTGCTGCGCTTTGCAGTTGCACAGGCTTGAAATCTTGCTGTTCATAGTCGGATAGCACATCACATTATTCGACTGTGAATAGGGCCAGGAGGGCACAATGCTAACCCAGTAAAACCAAAACTAACCCCAGTAGTGCTGGCTTGACACTCAGCCAGGAGAATGGCCCCCATAATGAATAGCACAGGTGTGCTATTTCCTATTCACTAAAGCAGCCATGTATATGAGCCCATGGGGCATACAAGGCACTATTTGGCCAGTTGCATGCCCATTATGGGCCCATTTACATAGGCTGCAGCGGGAGTTTAGCACCAACCCCTACCACTGCCAAGCGCCGTCCCATTGAAAAAGAAAAAGATGTTCCTGGTGGTCTAGTGGTCCCTCCCCACCCCTGAGAGCTGATTGCTGTCCCAGAAATAAAAATACTAACTGTTTCCATGATGGTACAGTGATCCCTTCCCATCCCCCAGAACCGATCGCTGTCCCTATAGTTTTTTAAAAAGTACATTATTTCCTGGTGGTAGTGGTTCCCACCACCACCACCCCGATTGGTGATCACCATCCCTATAGCAGAAAGAAACCGTAAAGTAAGCCCCAGTGGTATTGTTCCCCCACCGGTCGATCGCTGGACTGATAGCAAAGATCAAGTTTCCCTAGTGGTCTAGTGGTTGCCCCCTTGCCAACTGCCATCCCAATTGCAAGAAAACAAGATAAGAAAGCAACCCTGCCCTGGTGGCTAGTGGTCCCTCCCCCCACCCAATCACCAACCCAACAGTGTCCAATGTAACCCCGCTCACATAATGATGCCTTATAAATGAAACTAACATTTTCCCTGATTGTCTAGCAGACCCCTCCCCATCCCTGATCCCTGTTCAGTAAAAATAAATTTGTGCCTGGTGTCTCGTGGCCCTCACCCTCCACCCTTCCATGTAAAAGCCTCACCCTGCTCCCCCCAACCCGACTTGAACCAGCGACCAGCAAAGCCCTCCTCTCACCACGTCAGCCACCAACTGCACTGTCACTGAGTGAGTACAGTATACAGTATGCACCCACTGGCAAAATCAACCTCTGAGCGCATACTGTATACTGTATCTGCTCAGTGACAGTCCAGTCGGTGGCTAGCATGGTGGTTAGAGGAGGGCTGTGCCAATTGCTGGCTCAGGTCAGGCTGGAGGGGAAGCAGGGTGGTGGGGCTTTACATACCAGGGTTGGGGTGCCACTACACACTAGGGATGAATTTATTTTTACTAAACAGAGGAGGGGATGGGAGGGGGTTCGCCAGGACACCAGAGAAAATATAAATTTATTTTCAAAGGATCATGATGTGAGGAGGGGGTTACACTGGACACTGTCGGGTTGGTGATTAGGTGGGGGGAAGGACCACTATCCACTAAGGTTGCTTTCTTATCATGTTTCCTTGTGATTGGGACAGTGATCGGCAGGGGGGTGACAACTAGACCACCAGAGAATTTTGATCTTTGCTATCAGTCCAGCGATCAGTGATCTGGGGGGGGGGACTACCTCCGGGGCTTACTTTACAGTTTCTTTCTGCTACAGGGACAGCAATCGGTGATCAGGGAGGGGGTCAGAACCAGTACCACAAGAAATAATGTACTTTTTTTTAAACTATAGGGATGGCGATCAGTGAGGGATGGAGAGGGATCACTATATTACCATGGAAACAGTCACTTTGTTTTATTTGAAGGATGACAAATGGCTCTCAGAGATGTGAAGGGACCTGTATACCACCATGGAAACAGTTTGTTTTTTTTTATTACTGGGACGGTGATTGGCTCTCCAGGATGGGGAGGGACCACTATGCTAATGAAATGGTCAGGTTTTGTCAATACAGGGATGGCGATGGGCTGTCAGGGTCAGGGAGGGACCACTGTACCACCAATGACATGGTCACTTTTTAATTACAAGGCAGCAATCAGCAGTACCTCTGGCAGCCACTTGGGTTGCACGGAATACCGCCAGGTCTTAGTTGGCAGTATTTTCTCCAAGCAAGAGCACCCCGCAAAAGGCCCTTGCATGGAGGAAATCCTTTGTGAATGGGACTGTCCATGATATGCAGGTCCCCTTCCCTTTATTTGCATTGTGGCCCCCTCAAAACTTTGCCCCAGCGCAAACCCAGTTTGTGAGTGCAAACTGGGTTTTTGTGACTACCAATTTAGGGCAAAACCCAGTTTGCACAGAGCAAACTGATTTTATGCTGGGGCAACGTTCTATGAGTCGGGACCATAAACTCTGGGATCACATCAATATTTGTTGGTGTAATTGGGGGATTTCACTGGTATTTTAGGGATTCTACAGTCAAACATTTAATATGCGCTGAAAACACAGAATACAAGAATGTATTGCAAATTAAATAATGTAAAATACAAATAGTGCAGTTAAAATGTCTAGAAAAATGCAAGCTCTGTAGAGTAACTGATGTGGCAAAAAATTCCAGATTCCAGGAAGTACTTATTTTTTTTTTATTGATGTGTAGAATGTTAAAATTCTAAAAACTGAAAATCAGTGTCCTTGACAGGGATCCTATTTTCAAGTTGCTATCCTTAGTAATAATGAAAGAGGGTAAGATAAATTCAGAAATTATATAAAATATCAGAACTATAGGTAAATAGTATTTATTTTTTATTTATTTTTTTTGCTACATTTTTCTAAACTCTTAAACATATATTTTTCTTGTGATTAAACAAGTCTATGATGTAGGGTAAGAGTACTGGTAGAAATGTTACAGATTCCTGGCCCCAGGCTATTTTTCTGTACTATGACTCTTGTGTTTATTGTTCAAACTGGTGTATCCTCCCAGGTCACACTTGAAAATAGGCATTTACTTGCCTATTGTACCCTAGCTAGTAAACAAAAAATAAATAAATAAAAATATAAGTCATCATTTAAATAGTGGCAGTGTACTGTATATCTGTTAGAACAAATACAGCAAATTACACTGTTTTTAAAGAGTAATAACACTAACGTTATGAGCTGATTATCAAATTAATCACTATTAAAGTACCCATTTTATAAAATGTGAACAGTATGGATTAACACTGTGTTATCCACTCTCAACAGTATCTTTTTTTGCTACACAATGAAAAATATGAAAACCCAGACATGTTAGAAAGTTAATGAACTATTGCTTAATCAGTACAGCTGCCATTTGAAGAAATAATTCTCAGAGCTCTGTAATTTTTATTATCAGCAATTAGCACAGCAGTCCCAATATGGGAGTAGAATTAGGGGACTGAGTAATCATCAAAAGAAAATTATTTTGTCTCCACTCAAGAGGTTGTTTTTCTCTATAATAGTGCTAGATTGACATTTTACTATATGCATCCCTGTAAAACTGCTTGCTGAGGGTGATATTAGGAATACATCTCAAGAATAATTGCTGAATGTTATACATTGTAATTTAAAGTAGCAGTGCATGACAGTGGTGAAAATTCTGACCTACACTTTTTTATTCTATTTTAGATTGCCACTTACCTCCTAACTTGTCTGGTACCCGTTTCCCCCATTTTGAGTCTGCTTTACTACTTCTTTCTTTACAGCTGAAATAATAAAAGGAACACTCCATTTACTATGGCTCCGATCAGGTTTTCATCACTATTCCTTGTTGTTTTTGAACACTCATTGTTTAAGATACATCTTCCTGTGACTATAAGCATGCAGCATGTTGTGCTCCCAGACCTCATGGACCAATAGGTGTACAATACTAGCTGAGAATACTGATGAAAACCTGGTTGAAGCCATACTAAAAGGAGCACTCCTTTTATTATTTCAAATAATAAAAAAAAAGAACTAAAGCCGACTCAGAGTAGGGAAAAAAGGGGAAAATAGGGAAGCAGCATAGCACAGTGGTTTAAGGCTCTGAGCTGCAAATCTGAAGACCTGGGTTTGAATCCCACAGCCCCCACTTGCATACTGTGTGATCCTGAGCAAGTCACTTAACTTCCCTGTGCTCCCAGGTTGCACCTGTAAACAAGCTTTCAGCTCAGTGTGTCTCAGCTGGTTAAACAATTGGAAAAAAAATAGGGCTGGCAACACAGCCTAGAGGTTAAAGTAATGAGCTGTGAACAAGCTTGGTACATCCAGAAAACCTAGATTTGATTCTCATAACCTCCACTTGCATACTGTGTGACTCTGAGCAAGTCTCTTAACCACCCTAGTGCTCCTGGGTCACCCCTGAAAACAGGCATTTGTGCCTTGTGGGCCTTACCTGGTTACCAAAAGAATAAAATATAAATCAGGAGATCAGGAGCATGCTAAAACTAATTAAAAAATATACAGTAGGTCAAAATTGTCACCACTATCATGCACTGTTGCTTTTAGTTCAGGAGAGACTCTAGGTCCATTATGTCTGCCCCCGATTCACAAGTAAGGATGAAATAAGTATGTTATGCAAAGACCTTCCAATTTACAAGGATTCTTTGCCCACTGTAGTACTCAGGGTACTCAGTGATTCCCTTGGTAAGCAGAAACTTGTACAGGCTTACTTTAATGGTCTAATATTGTCTTCTTGTCCACTGTCATCACCTGCAGGCTGTTTTATTACCCAGACTACAGAATGTAAAAAATGTGATCATTTAGAACCTGTGCACATAGTATGGATATGATTATTGAATTACTGGTCTTAAACCAGTGGCATTATTTATACCATATACATTACTTCAATTGCAGTGTGAGAAATAGAGAAATATCTCCCTTTCTCATAAACTTAGAAAGAGAGACTATAAAAACAGTGGGCATCAATTTCAATGGAATTCCGCATGGCAGGTAGAAACTCTGTGCCAAGATACAGATGTAGCTACCAACAGGTGCACGATGTTGAGAACATACAGTTACTGCCAGTATATCTAATCTGTGCTGTATAATAAAAGAGAGCTAATAAGAAGTGCCATCTAGTGTGTCTTGGCTGACACTAAGAGTACTAACTTGGCAAATTATATACAGTTATTATTGATACTGTTAAAGTAAATTCAGTTAACAGAAATTATGATGGACTTTATTCACAAAGGTCTGCATGTCCTTTCACACGGTGCACAGGCCTACACATACCACAAAGGGAGGCCATCCACAGAAACAGATCCCCCTGAAGCATGCATCATCCATCTCCACCGGCAAATACAGCTGTTGCCCAACTCACTCTTGCTTCACCTGTGGAGCAACCAGGGTGAGCTGGGGGCATTGCTGGGGGGGATATGTATGCAGCATGCACAAAGCCATTTAGGATTAGCTTCAGGGATCCAGAGGAGTCCTTTATGTTATGCTCAGGGAGATCTAGCCATATCTCAAACAGACAGCCTCACCACATCCAGGAGCCAGGGGAACCTCAGAATGCTTGTCTCTAGGCCTCATCTATGGCAAAGAGAGCTGGGAAGAGGCAGCAGGTGCCCCTGAACAGTATAGTCTTCTAAATGTTAAACATATTTGTAAGGGGATAGTTCAGTCCCAACCATGGATTGTCATATCAACCAATTTGCTACTTATGGGATGTAGTGGGGCCAGACCTGAAAGCGTGTGCTTGCGCTTGAGGCGCACGACGCACACACACACACACACACACACACACACACACACACACACACACACAGGCACCTCCTCCTTCCACATGGAACTCTGCACTCACTTAAGTAGGTGGCCAAGTTCTATGAATCCCAACCACAAGCACGTGCTTATAGAGCAGCATAGAGCTGCAGGGCAGCAATGGCCAACTACACTCACATGGTACATAAGCTAGCCCAGTACATGAATGGGGCCCAGCAATGGCAAGCTCTTTTTAAAAGTATAGTACTACACATATTCATCTTCCATATGAGACTGTTGGGTATTTTGCTGGGCTCTGCTGGACACCCTCTGACTTCATTATTATGATCTAATAAATCCTTGGTTACCTGCAGAGAAACATAGTCCTTTGGGGAACATCAGGAGATCACTACACCATAACAAAACATACAATACCCCTCTTAGAGATTCTAGGACTAAAGAAAGGACAATAAAACAAGCAGAAGTTGTCATAAAAGTTGCATAAGGCACATTTATTATCCTACTAGCTTGCCTGTAGGACAGTCATTATACATTGCATACTAATTATGTAACATATGCACCTGGGAGTCTGGAGCTCTCAAACACTGCAGTGTCACGCAGGGTCTGCCTGTATTTTCCTCGGAGAGGTGGCATGGGGCAAGGGGTTTTACACCATCATAAGATCTAGTCTGGTGATAGATAGCCAGCTCATGTGCATGTGATGATCACACTTTCTATGACTTATATTAGTCAATTTGGGGGGCAGCAGAGTATTATCTTAGTTACCCTTTTGAATGTTACACTTTGTAGCATTCTACTCATAAGAATACAGTTATGTCAATGATGTGTTCTTATGGATGAAACATTTTATAAGTAAGTAAAAATGTATTTCTTTCAAGCGCCCTTCCCAAGCTCAGGGCACTTTTACAATGGTTCAAAACACTTTAAAAACACACCATATAAAACAATAAATACAGCAGCCATAGGTAACCCCAATTATTACATCCCAGCAATGCTTGGGCAAAGAGAAAAGTTCTTAGCTGTTTTTTGAAACTTTCCACAGTCAGGCAATCTCGTATCTGATGAGGTAGAGAATTCCACAGGGTAGGTGCCATAAAGGCAAAAGATCTACCTCCAGACATCTTTAAACCTACCCTGGGTATCTCTAGCAATCCCTCATCAAAGGATCGAAGTGACCGGGCAGGACAATAAGGCACCAGGAGCTCTTTCAGGTAGTGAGGTCCCAAATCATGTAGAGCCTTGAAGGTCAGCAATGCGACCTTGAAGGTGATCTGCCACTGTATTGGCAGCCAGTGCAGATCACGCAGCACAGGTGTCATATGGCTAGATCTTGAAACTCCCATCAACAACCTGGCCATTGCATTCTGCACAAGCTGCAAGCAGTGAATATCCACCCCCGGCAGCCCTAGATAGAGGGCATTACAGTAATCAAAACAGCTGGTGACAAAGGCATGGACCAGGGTAGGAAGATCTTCAGGTGGGACCAAGTGTTTCACCTGGGCTATGTTCCTCAGATGGAAAATGGGAGATTTGACTACGGCCGACACCTGCACCCTCTTGGTCAGGTCCTAATCAATTATCACACCTAGGTTACGCACTTGGCCCAAGGCCAAAAGCAGGGCTTCCCCCAAGATATAAACCTGAGGGTTTCCCAGTCCAAGCCCCTATTGTCCTCACTCCAGGGTCCACAACCAATACCTTGGTTTTCCCTGAATTCAACCTAAGCCAACTAGTACTCATCCAGTCCTGAATCTCCAGCAGGCAGTTATTAAACACTGTGATAGAATCAGACTCCTGTTCAGGCATGAAAGATAGGTAGACCTGAGAATCATCAACATAACAATGAAAACTCAGCCCATACCATCTTATAATGTACCCCAATGGAAGCATATACACCACAAATAGCACAGGGGACAGCACCGACCCCTGTGGTACCCCACCACAGGGCAGCCAGTGAGGGGCCAAAGTATAAATCCCGGACACCACACTCTTGTGATCTGCCCTCCAGGAAAGATCGAAACCAGCTGTGGACTGCCTCCCTCAGACCACAGAAAAACTGCAGGTGGTCGAGCAGCACCCCATGATCCATGGTGTCAAATGCTGCTGAGAGATTCAGGAGAACCAAGATGGAATGGGTCCTCCGATCTCTTGCCATCAGGAGATCATTCAATACCCGAACAAGAGCCGTCTCTGTGCTATGCCTTTTCCTGAAGCCGGATTGGAGAGGGTCATAGACACTGTGGCTAGATAAATGATCCTCCAGCTGCAAAGTGACCACCTTCTCAATAACTTTCCCTACAAAGGGTAGGTTAGAGACCAGTCTGTAATTTGCTGGGCAGTCGGGGTCAAGAGAGGGTTTTTTCAAAAGGGGGCATAGTTATAATGTACCATCATGCTCTCTGAAAGGCCCGTGTTGTTCCGTCCGGTGATCTTCCTATGCTTGTCCACACCTTTGTGTTCTCGCACCTAGATTATTGTAACTCCCTTTACCTAGGGCTACCTGGGGTGGAAATCCATTGCTTGCAGCTAGTGCAGAACGCTGCAGCCCGGGTTTTGACAGGAATTCCTCGGTCCTGTCATATTTTGTCGGTGCTGCACGGACTGCACTGGTTGCTGGTACAGTGGCGGATCACCTTTAAAGTCGGTCTTCTGACTTTTCAAGCCCTACACGGACAGGGCCGGGACTACCTGAAAGAGCTTCTGGTCCCTTACTGCCCTGGAAGATCACTCCGCTCAGCTGACAAGGAGTTTCTAAAGATTCCAAAGGTGCACCTGAAATCTTCCAGGGCCCGAGCATTCATGCATGCAGCCCAACCCTTTGGAATTCTCTAACCCGTCGGTAACAGGAGTACATGACTGTGGAGGGATTCAAACAAGCTTTAAAAACATATCTGTGTTACCAAACTTTTGGCGAATGATTTTTGCAACTGGATTACATGTTTTTATACTATTTATGATGCTGGACGTTATTTTTAATTTTGTTAGGTGCCTTGGTATTTTGAAAGGTGCCATAAAAATAAAGATTATTATTATTATTCATAGATTATTGCTGTGGTTGCATTGCACCTTAGCTGTAGCGGGCGTTCCCGTATCATGTTAGTAGTTATAAAAAAATCTGACATTATGGCAGTAGGGGCAGCATTGTCTTATTCATGATGACTTCTTTTTCCTACATAATTACTTGTAGGGCAAAGGTCTCACTTGCATTTCATAGCCTTAGTCTAAGTAAGGTCAAGGTTAGTAGAGCTGTTTTCTATATTGTATATGCAAAAATAAAGTGTTACCTATCCTTATGTGTATGTGTAACCCTAAAACTAACTCTATGTAAGTGTCCCTAGCTGTATGTGTGCATCCCTAGTGCTATGCGAAAAATGTGTATCCCCCCCAAAGTGTATAACCCTAGCTCTGCACTGTAAATGGCATGTCTATGTTGTTATCCCACTTATAGCTTTGGGTTATGTGTAAATGTAAATGCCCACTTATAGATATATGTGTGTGTGTGTGTGTGTGTGTGTGTGTGTGTGTGTGTAAGACTAATCCACTAATGGCTGTGGGTTTGTGTGTGTGTAAGACTATCCCACTTATGTCTGTGGGTGGGTGTGGGTGGGTGTGGGTGGCGGTGGGTGTGTGTGTGTGTGTGTGTGTAAGACTAATCCTCTAATGGCTGTGTGTGTGTGTATAAGACTATTCCACTTATGGCTGTGGGTTATGTACTTATGTATCATATGCATGGCATGAGCAGACAGGTAATCATGACGCACCTTGTGTACATCATGCAAATGTGGGTAAGCTTTGTAGTGATGACATACCTTGTGTACATCACGTGTGTGTAGATAAGCATATCTTACAAAAAGTTAAACCAAGGTGCTGTCTGCCTATTCTGATAGTTGTTCAGGTACTTGCTAAAGATCTCGTGGCAGTTCTCGAACAATTTCCCTGGTATCCTGGACAAATTCCCTCTATTTACTAATCTGCCAACCAACGGACCTGGTTCATCATCATCATCAGTTGGTCTGCATCTGTATCCCCTCCTCCCTAGATGAGGCTTAAAACAGAAATTATTTTCTAGCCTTCCTCATCAACACAAAATAAAAACAAAATATCATTTAAACCACTAACATTTATGCCAGTAAGACTGTTTCATTTACTTCTATATGTCCCTATTTCTCTTAAACCACTTGGATATGAAAAGCATACCTATCCTGCTACATTTCAGTAATACATATAGGTTACTTCTATAGAAAACTTCTAGGTGAGGAAAACATATAACTCAGACAGTATCAAGATTTTAACTTTATTAAACTTGCTTAATAATAAATGAAAATAAAATCATTTGATGCATAACAGGGATTTATTTAACTCTAAAAATTGATTAGCGTTTTGCTAATAAAAGTGCTAAATCTTTGTGAAAATGCAAAGCTCTTGCGTCACTGTGTTTAACAAACACAGCACTTCTAGAAAATCTACATAAATACTTTCTGTACAGTTAGTATAGTCCCAAGAAAAAAACTGCTAACCAATTATTTAAAACCCTGCATAATAAAACTGACCAGACAAAAGAACCATATGGAGTGGGCCAAACAAATGTGAGCAAAGCCGATGAAAGCCTTAACAAGTCTTTCAGTCAGAGCTGATTTATAACGGAGAGCTGCAGACTGTTTCTCTAAAGAAAAACTATGTTTAAAGTTAAACTGACTCATATTCTTGAAGGTGTTGTTTAAAAACTGGTTTGCAACTACACAGGTCATCCTAAAAACACAACCAGGTAGAGTGTCAATGTTTCTGCAGGTTCAGCAAATCAGCTGATGATCGAAGTATGTGTTAAATTAATGCACCAACTTTTTTGGAAAGGTTCAAAACAAGGAACTGTTATATGTTAATACCACTGCTGAGACCACTGTTGCAGTTGTAGAAATGGTCTCACAGGGCCGGCCCATCGGCAAAGCAGTAGCGCTACCACACGCGATGCCAACAACCCGAATTTGGGAATCAGCTTGGGTCACTGGGGGACGGCCTGCGGGGGGAGGAGTTTTGAGCATCCAGGGAATGCTCTCCTCCTCCTACAGGGAGGGAGGGATCTGTCCTTTGCTGCAATACTGCCACCTGGGTGACCACAGGTGGAGTGCAGATGGAAGGACCGATGGGAGGACAGGGACGTTACTGATGTCAGAGAGCAGACGTGCACACAGCGTGGGCAGACCCACCTAGATATCCATGCATGTGACATCCCTGGGGCTGGGGAGAAACAACAAGAAAATGGCCCTGGTACCTCCGAGATGACAGCCATGGTACATCCCAAGCCTCTGCCTCCTTAGGCTTACGGCATCAGCTGACAAGACACTGAAGTTCTGGGGTAGCCCCCCCAACCTGACCCCACCTAGGAGGTATAGCCAAGGCTAGATGGTGGTAGGTAACCAGAGTTGGGGGGCTAAGGCATCGGGAGGTGACTGGCAGGCCAGAAAGATAGGAGAGGCTGGTGTAGAAAGGGACAGAAAAAACAGAAATTGAAAGTGGTCTTACATGCATTCTTAGGGTATGAGAACTGTGAACCTACGGTGAGTGATTCTGATAGCCTTACAATATAAGTGAGACCAATCTTATAACTGTGAGAGTGATCTCAGCAGTAGTATTAGTGTATTAGTGATCTAGATCGATCAATAATATATTAAACTTTCAAAAACTCTTCCCCAAACATACATATTTTTAGGATGGCTGCTTGAGAGACACTCTTCACGGAATAAGACTGTCTCCCACGCAGAGGAAAGGAGCAGTCAGACTGGTCAGGCAAGCTCCCTCAATTTATAATATGTGAATCAGTCCTGAGCTTCCCTAGGCCTCCTACATTATCATGAGTCAATCTCATAACACTGAGAAACAGAAAAGGATTTGAATGGTCAGTATTTTCAGTTTCCACCATTTATCATACATTATATTAAAGCCCCACCCCTTTTTTCTTTCTCCCACATCTCCCTGGTTGCTACACTCTCTGCTCCACTCTCCTCAGACTCCTCCAGGAGTGCCATGCCTCTCAGAAAGCACTGTTTGATAGGTTGAAACACATTGGGCAATTTGGTTCGAGTGAAGTCTGATTTTTAAAATGTTGTGCCTGAGACACTGTTGAAATAAAGAAATATTTATTTATTTATTTGAAAATTGGTGACTGGGAAAGGCATGCTGAGCAGGGATTCCTTTCCAGGTGCAACCCGGGGGGAGAGAATAGGGGATACAAAATATATACTGTAGCACGGACACAGTTTGCAGTTACAATAAAGTGCGCTCTGTGAACATGGGTCATACAGGAGTAAGTGTAAAATAAGCAAACAAGGCATGAGCAACGAATGGAGCATGTCAGCAACACTTGCACCAAGGTATGCTGCAATCGCAAAGGTGTCTGTCAGAGAGACAGAAAACAGGAGTGGGGTGAAGGAGTTTCAGCTGGTACCTGAGGAGCCAGGGGAGGCAGTGAAGCAGAGAGAACAGGGAAGTTGGCTCCAAAGTGATGGGAGATGATAGGAAAAGGCTGATTACCCAGCAGAGGAGCAGTGATGAGGAATGGCAAAAGTGCAAGGATCCCTAGAGTGGAGGAAGCAGGAGGCAGAGGGGATGAGGGAGAGAAGGGATGAGAGGTAAGTGAGAAGGGGCCCAAGCTAGTATTTGGAAATGAATGAAGTACGGGGTATCTGGCAACGTGAAGGTAGTGGCGGAATCGTGTAAGGAGGAATATAGTGAGCAGTGATGAGTATGAAGACTGGAGGTGTTAGCAAGGTGGCAGAAGAAGTTGCAGAGGGTATCCTTTCTGGCCAGTGATGTGGAGGGAGTGGTGCCACAGACCACATCCAAATAGTCAAAGAGTGGGAGCACCATTTTGGTGACAAGCTCACAGCACTACCCAGTGCATCTTCGTCGTATCTGTTCTGGTGATGAGTGCTCCAATTTTTTGAAGGTGTTCAGCCCCTTCAAGTATAGTAGCCCAGATGGGCTTGACCCTAAACTCATTTACTTTTCATCTTCTGTCATTGCCCGCCCCATTTCCACTCACCTCTGTAAAGTGTTTGGGCCTTGGAAGCATGCTAAAGCCTTCCCTTTCATAAAGGGGATTGTCCTTCCAGCTCGGGTAATAACTGCACCATCTCACTCCTCCCTGCTCTTGGAAAAAGTGCAGAATAAACACGTATTCTCCAAGCTCTCTGCCTTCCCATTTTTTAACATATTTGTTTATACTCCTTCTGACTTGACTAGTCCCTATCTGTCCAGCCCCCCCACCCCATCATCCACTTTCTCCAGATTCTTACCCCACCCTCTGCCCCCCATGGTTCTCCCTTTCTATAACACAGTTGTCAGGATTCCACTACCCTTCAGAGATCCAGATCAGGTGAGGAGGGAGCCTTGTTCATGGTGCAGGACCTGTGAATGGCTGGACATCACCCTGCACAGCCAGTGTCTTTCCTTGTAGTTCTCCTCCACAACTCTAGCTGGCATGCAAGCAAGTGTGTGTGTGTGTGTGTGTGTGGAGTGGGTGGCGTGTGTGTCGCGTGTGCGTCTTGGCGATAGATGCATCGTGTGTTGCCTGCAGCATGCTCCTGTTGGGACAGTGAGCTCCCCACCCCACCAGCAGGAGCTTCTGCAGCACTACAGAATGCTGCCTTCCTCTCTCCAGCTGGGACACATGCTGCCATCTGCAGCACTGCCTCCCCATCGTCAGCTACCAAGGTCACTCCCAAACTGAGTTCACTCCCTGGGTTGCAGCATGGAAGTGTGATGTGCTTCTTTGGGCACTCTGTGCCTTCCTTGACTCTTCCTCACTCCTCTACCTCTCTCAATCTGGCTTCCACAAAACCCACTCCGTTGTCTCATTCCTTTTCAGTCTCACTGACTCTGTCTTCAATAGCATGGACCAGCAGCCCCTAACTGCTTTGCGCTTTGTCAACCTAGCAAAGGATTTTGACACACTGTCTCTCATATACTCCTGCCTGACAAACTCACAAGTGTGGGTCTATCTGACCTGTCGGTCAGCTGGTTAAACTTCTACCTGTCTGATAGGTTCCAATGGGTCAATGTAGGTGATGCCCCCACCTGGTACTTCAAGTGTGCCTCAAGGCTTTATCCTGAGCCCCATCCTGTTCATCTTCCTTACCATTAACCCCCCCATCAATTTGAGTCTCTGTGAGCAGTGGTTTGTAAATGGATTACACAGTTCTTTTTTTGCCTCTGGTGCCTTAGTCCCCAAGTTGGAACTGACCTTACAGACCAATTTTAATAAAATGGACATACTTTTGTCATTTCAACCTGGCTATGCCTATTTCTTTGTTTCTTAACCAACCTCCCAGAAGCCATCTGGAAGTGTTATTACCTGACAGGAGCCTAGGAGACCCAGTGGGAGCAGTAAAATGCTTTGAACATGTCTTGATATTGGAGAAATAGAACACTAGCTGGCCCATCATTGCAGTGGTTGGATTTCCGCTTGCAACACTGGTGACCTGGGTTCAGGAGCAGACCTGGGGGTCAGAGGGCCAGCAAGCGGGAGGATGTCTGAGCATCCGATGGACTGCTCAGCTCCTCCAGGGGGAGGGGGTACACTGGCTTGGGGATGGCCTGACCTCTGGCGACAGACAGAGGTATCACAGCCCTAATGCTGACACTGAGGGGAGACAGCATGATGGACACCGGCGTTAGCCTTGGTATCATGGCATGTCATGCTCTGAGAGGGCACACATAGAAAAATGCATCTCCCAATGCGACACAGATGCAAGGACCCGATAGTGGGTCCTCACCTGCCTGCGGCTGCAGTACAGCCCTGAATACTGATGAAGACTTGACCCCTCTGGGGAAGGAGTTTAGGGAATGTTCTCCCCCACTGTGTCCCCACCTGGGGAGTAAGCCAGTGCTCCATGGGGGAGTCCTCAGCAGGAAGAGGCAGACAAGGTAAGGCAGTCGGGTGACAGTGCTGGATTGGGACGGAGGTAAAAATAGAAAAAAAGAGAAATAGAGTGCCAGTTTTCAGCTGAAGGAGTTGCCTTCATGGGATGCTGAGTTTAACTATGCAATTTAAGTCTAATCCATGGGACCAAAGACTCTGAAAATTACTTTTGAGGGTAAGTAAGCATAAGCAGAGGACTAAGGACCCTGTTAGTTTTAAGTGTAATGCTACGATGTCTATGCTACTACACTGTGCTATGGTGGCCAACACGCTATTCTACGGAAACTAATGAGCACAGTGAAAACAAATGAACATGCGCTTTTTAAATAAAAAAAGAAATCGAGATGTGGGGGCAGAGCCCCCTATACTGAACAGAATCAGCAATTATTTAGGTTTTTTGTGTTTTTTTTGTGCTGGTGCCCCCCCCATCTTCAGTCCCGCTCTGCCCCACCACCCCCATGCCCAGGCTTTCCCCCTGTGCAGAGCCACCGGGGGGGGCTCCCCCTCCCAATGGACACTGTGGGCAAGCCTCAGCTTACCCTCAGGTTTGAGGCCAAGGGAGCAGGACTGCCCAGAAGATGTCAGAGGCAGTGGGCAGCGAGTAGTGTGTAGAGCAGGAGGTCATGCCAGGAGGGGCCGGCTGTTTTTGCTGCTTTTTGCTCCCTTGGGGCAGGGGCGTGCAATGATGTCCAGTGTCTGCCCCACCCTCCCAATGCAACGGTGCCAGTCACAGCAGTAACCCCAGCCTCTGCAAGGGGTTCATAAAATGCCAGACACTCTACCCCTCCCTCCCCCCAGAGAAGGAGAGCAGTCCCCGGGATGCTCAATCCTTCTCCCTGGCCAGCCCTCTGATTCCCGGGTCCATTCCCAAACCCGGTCATTGGTGTCGTAAGCGAAATCCAACCACTGCACAGTTTGTTTTTTAAAGATTATAATATTTAAGATAGAGGCTCTGCCACAACCCCCCAACCTCATTTCTGTTAGATAACAGTTTCTAAGACATGGACTTTGAACTTACTGCATGTAATTAAAATCACCAGAGGAGAAGTAAAAATGACTGTGTATTGTCAACAAATGTATGTATGAACACTACACTAATGTGGTATTCACATAAGTATTACACAAGGGTCCTTAGTGCTCCCACTAATGCTGGCAAGTGTGATATAGTATTTCTCTAACTATACATTATTAGCTTTGGGAACTGTGGTGAACCATGGGGTCACCACTGTTTAAAAAGAACCACTCTTCTCATTATAAGTCAATGGAAGTGGTGCTTAAGCTACAGGGGCTCACTGCAGAGTTATGGGAAATGAGATCCTGGGGACCGCTGTAATGTCCACACTGATTGTTCTTTTTGCATATATCTTCAACCGCCCCCACTCTTGTTATACTGACCGTGTTGTGAATACCAATGTTTAGCCATGAGGCACACAAATGAATGGTCTCTTCTGAGACTGACATAAAGTACCACCTCAGGTAGTTATGAAATGCCCTAGGCACCATCCCATTTTGGTCAGAGACCTACCCCAGAAACAACCAAGAGCTCCTGCCTCCTCACCAGATGTTGGCATTCACTAGTGGAGTAGGGAGCCAGCATGGCCTGCCACAGCCTCAGTGCAGAATGAACACACCATGCAGTTGAAGGGTGCACATTCTGCCCCACAGCTGTGGTGTGCAATGTAGGTCACCCCCTCAACCAACAAATATCAACATTAAAGTAATCCACACACAGGGGAAGAAGAGGATGTTGTAAGACTCTTGACATGAGACGTGGATCATTATGGGTTGGGTCCTGAGTCTTTTCAAAACTAGTTTTAAAAAGTCCAACATGTTCTTTCTTTCTCAAGGTTTGGTTAGCATTATATTGTATTTGTTGAACTAATCATCACAGTACTTGGCAAAGGGCTATACCTATAGAACCCAATTTATGAGCACATCTTTCACTGTACAATGCTGTTGGGCATTTCCAAGCAATGAAAGAGTGAGCAATTCCATGATGTAACATTAGATCCAAAATTGTTTACAACTACCAAAAAGTGGGTACTGGGGGTGTGAAGATTCCTGGCAACTGGGTGGTATGGTATGGTATGGGTAGGGAAGGCTCTTTTTAATTTGAAAACTCAGACCTCATCTAATTTCCTAGACCAGAAGCTGGGACAGAAGTATACTCTTCTGCCCCCAAGTAATATGTTGCAGAGTGCCAACTCACTTGCCTTGCACCTTGAATGGGTCAGCTCCTCCACATCCCTCCTGGCATCAGCCGCCTGCCTGTTCCCCACTGCCTAAGGGGATCCTTGCACCCTGAATGGGTCAGCTCCTCCACATCCTTCCAGGCATCAGCCGCCTGCCTGCTCCCCACTGCCTAAGGAGATTCTTGCACCCTGAACGGGTCAGCTCCTCCACACTCCTCCAGGCATCAGCTGCCTGCCTGCTCCCCACTGCCTAATGGGATCCTTGCACCCTGAATGGGTCAGTGCCTCCACATCCCTCCAGGCATCAGCCATCTGCCTGCTCCCCACTGCCTAGGGGGTTCCTTGCACCCTGAATGGATCAGCTCCTCCATATCCCTCCAGGCATCAGCCGTCTGCCTGCTCTCCACTGCCTAAGAGGATCTTTGCATCCTGAATGGGTCATCTCCTCCATATCCCTCCAGGCATCAGCTGCTTGCCTGCTTCCTACTGCCTAAGAGGATCCTTGCACCCTGAACAGGTCAGCTCCTCCACATCCCTCCAGGCATCAGTTGCCTGCCTGCTCCCCACTGCCTAAGGTATGGTGCAATTTGAAACTGAAGTTGCTTTACCGGACCTGGAGGCAGCTTAACAGACTACCTCTCCAACTGAGCAGTGCCCTCGGACTGTCCCTATTTTTATTTCATTATCTTGGGCAAAGTCCTTAAGCAGGGTTAAGAGCTGGGTTCACTGCAGCTCTTTCTCTGTGCAGCTCTTTCTATGGGTAATTGGGCCACTCTCCTCCCCCACCTCCTTCCTTTATTAAAGGAAAGCTGTCCAAAATATGGTCTCCTGCCCCTGAAAAGCTTACCTTCCGGTTTAGCTTTTTACAGTAAGAGCGGCATTTTTCTTGCGCTGCAACTTACTGTATTTTAATTCATAAAAGTCCGAAACCCAGAAGTATTGTAGATGCAGGAGAGGCTCCATTTGCTGAAAAGGTGCGGCGCCACAATGCTCGCTTCAATACTTTTGTATTGAAGTGAGTGGTGCGGTGCCTCTTACTTCTATCCGGAAATATTCACCCAAGCATTGGTCCTCCCCTTCCACCTTCTCCTCTAAGGACACAACGGACGGCCTCCAAATTGCTTCTATAAATATATGCAGCCTCCTAAAAAGTATGACATTCTACAAGGCTGGATGGTCCAGCACCAACCCGATATCCTGGCTGTGACTGAAACTTGGCTCACCCCTAAGACACAAGACTCCACTGTGGCCATTGCGGGCTACTCCTTATTCAGAATTGAGAGACTTGAGAAAAGGGGAGGTGGCTGTGCTCTTTTTATAAGGGAGACGCTACAAGCCATTCTTGTCCCATCCGCTCCCCCATGGTGCTCAGGCGCTCACAATTAAATTGTTAGTGGGCAACTCTGGTAAGTCGCTTCATATCATGGTGCTTTACATTCCGCCCAGAAACCAAAAACTGGCCTTCAGTGCAGTAACTGATTACATAGCTCAATTTCCCCCTAAATGCAAACTCATTGCCCTAGGTGACTTCAATGTCAACTGGCTATCACCCGCAGTAGTCCATTTTAAGGACAATATAGCAGCCATGGACCTCTCTCAAGTCATCCCATCCCCTACGAGACAATCATAAAACCGGCTTGTCCACCCTTTTGAACTTAATACTTACCAACCACCCCCAACGGATATCGAAGGTCACTGTCCTTCTGCATGCCCTAAGTGACCGTTCTTCTGTGCATTGCTGGTGGTCTGCCAAGGCACTAAAACCACCCCCCAAACTAATCTATCTCTGACGTCTGAAAAAGGTTCCCTTAGCCTATCTAGGAACCATCTCTTGAATTGTGAGTGGTCCCCTATTGACATTGCACAATCCATTGACAGTGCCTTAGCTTACTCTATCTCCACTTTCAACACAGCACATGACCTCTTTGCCCCTGTCACAAAACAAACCATTAAAGGCCACACTACACCCTGGATCACCCAAGCCCTTCTGGATCTCATGTGACACAGAGATAACCTCTGGTGCAAAGCCAGTGGATCAGGCCTTCTCCTTGACAGACAACATTACGGGGAAGCTAGAAATAAATGTACTTGAGAACTCCATAAAGCCAAGGCAGCCCACTATCAAGAGGCGCTCACATCCTCCTGGGGCTCAGGGCAGAAGTTCTGCAATAACATCAAGGAGCTCAGTGGTAAATCATCTCCCCACCCTTCTCAACTTGTCATCAATGGTGTCCTCTCGCAAGACCCCAAGATTATAGCTAATGCCTTTAACTCTGCCTTTTTGGACCTTAGTAGCGTGCTTCCCTCCAACTTCTTCAACCCCCCAGTTGTGTGCACACTCCCCTCTCCCCTGAAACACCATCCTTCCACTTCAGGATCATCTCCACCCACGAGACCCGATCCTACCTAACTAGAGTGCTAGGCAAATCCCGGCATAGTGGTGACACCCTGGACCTTAAGCTCCTTCGCCTCACCCATGTGGCTGTAATTGCCCCCCTCACCAAAATCCTCAACCTTTCCCTCTGTCTAGGCCAGTTTCCAACACAACTGGAAACAGGCTGTGACTACATCCATTCATAAAGGTAGTGACTGCACCTCCCCTGGCAATTACTGCTCAATCTCCCATCCCCCCCCCATCTAAGGCCCTTGAAGAAATAGCTGCCGACCAGCTGAGTACCTGTCAAAATATAACCTACTCTCCCATGAACAGCATGGTTTTAGAAAGGGCCACAGTACCACCTCTGCCCTGCTGGAATATACTTCATTTATTCACAAAGCTCTTGAACATGGACACTTAGTTGGGGCAGTCTATATTGACCTAACTAAGGCATTCGATGCAGTTAATCACGCCCTTCTCCTCAAAACCTTGCTATCCCTTGGGCTTGTGCAGGAATCCACCTCTTGGTTTGATAACTACCTAAGTGCAAGGTCTCAGCAAGTTAAAATTAACTCTACCCACTCCTCCAGCCTGACTGTTCTCTCCGGGGTCCCTCAGAGATCCATTTTAGGTCCACTCCTCTCTAGTCTTTTCTTAAACACACTTCCCTCAGCCTGTACAGGTCACCTTCTTTATGCAGATGACGCGGTTATTTACAGTAGCCACCCAAACCCCCTCACCCTCCAAACTGACCTACAGAGCTTCTTCTCTGAAGCAGAAGCCTGGTTCACTGAGCACAAACTCGTGCTTAACTATAAAAAAAAACAAGGCTATGACTCTTGCCCATGGCCAAAACAAACAAAAAGGCTTTCGTCTTCGCATTCTTAACTACAAAACCACCCCACTCAAGCTGATAAAATCCTTTAAATATGTGGGTATCACTCTAGACTCCCATCTTACCTAACACGATCATATCCATCTTCTAACCAAGTCCATTAACTCAGAATTGGCCTGCTGCACAGACACAAACATTGTATGCCTCCTGCAGCCCTCCACCTGGCCATGTCATCTCAGTCTTTCCCTGGTTGACTACGGGATTACTTTCTATGGTGCAGCTGATAACACTGCTCTCTGTTGTATCAAGGTAGCGCTGAACAAAGCCTGCCGGCTAGTCTCTGGGAGTGATAACTGGACGCACACTTGTGACCTCTACAAGCTAACAAACTGGCTAAATTTTGAGGCTCGACTAAAATACCAAACCTGCCTTATAGCCAAGAAAATCTCAGCTGGTGTCTTCCTTATGGGGCTCTGTGATCTAATCCAGTTTGCCCCTCAAGCTAGATCCACCAGAAGCTCTACAAAAGACCCGCTCCTAACCCACTCCTAATCCCTCACTGCAGGACGTCCTTGGAGCAATGTGCCTGTGTCTGCAATTGCTTATAACCTTCTTCCCCACCCCCTGCTCTCCTAACTCCCCCTACTTTTTCCCCTACTAGCTTTCATGGACAAATTATTTTCCGATGGCAATCCCCACCACCCCCTCACTTCTTCCTCCATACCTTCTCCCCATTCCTAAAATGCTGTGCCTATATCTGCCTCCTGGGTGGTCCCTCTCATTCCTAAAATGATAGGCTTGTACCTGCTCCTGAGTATTCTCAATTATATTGCTGTTCTATGTTACTTATTTTACTAGTCTAATGTAATATGCGATTTGTTGCTTATCTGCTTGTCGTGACTCAGAGTATAGTTGTCTACCCTCTGTATGTCTTATACCCAGCTCTGTACCTCATGTATCCACTTGCTCTTTTAATTTGTATTGTACAGTTAACTTGTATTTTGATGTGGAGCCTTTACAAATGAGTCTCTGACTCAAAGGTTAGTAATTCCGATAAGTTCAACAAATTTTAAAAATAAATAAATAAATAGAGGAAGCATCATGAACCTAAAGCCAAATTTACACTGCCATTTTTGCAGTACATCAGCCCATGCACGCAGGTTGATCTGCTGCAAAGTTTGTTTTGTAGACACTTACTGGAGTGTTTTAAGAGCCCTTCAGATCCTTTTTTGGCACAACGCAAGAGTGGGGACATCTAGCGGATTGAGCGTGTTAAGTTGCGTTGTGAACTGTCTTCTGTGATCGATCTGCTGCGGAGCCTTGTCTCTCAGCATCCTCCAGTGGTCCCATGAGCCTCCGTGCCAGAACAAGGAAGTATTGTCACACTGACTGGCACACAGCTAAGGCAATTTTCAGGATTAGATTGAAATGGAACAAGTTGCTCCTTGCTCAATGGTACAGCTGGACACCGATTTAAACAATTGGTACTTTCGCACCAGCCCTTCCTGTATATTGGAAGGCATGGCAACCAGTGTGAAAGTGATGAAGCTGTGAGATCATGTCAGTGCCGCATCACTGCTGATGTCAGTTACAGGAAACCCAGCCCACAGAGTGTACAGACCCTCTGCGGCACAACCTGTAGTGCAGCGAGGGTGGGCTGTGTTAACTGTTTATAGTTTGTGGAACACACAGTGCAGTGGGAAAGAAGTGGCAGAGAATCAAGAACGCTGAGACTATGTAAACATAGCTAATGTCAGGACAGATAAGCCCTGTGCTTCAGAGTAATCAAACACTTATGAAATTGTGTTATCCCTTTACCTGTTGAGCCTTATCTCAGGAAACTCCTGCTGAACCAGATGTTGTACTGGGCAATTCTCTCAGTAGCCTGCATGTGTCAGTTCTTAGAACAGGTGTGCTAAGATATCCTTGCTCAGTATATAGCCTAGCAGACAGAATGTAATTAACAACCACATAAAATTAGGTGCAATGCATCATAGCTGACAGTAGCAAAGCCGTGAAACTTGCCGCACTGTTGCACACATCCTCACAGTACACTATCTCACAGCTTTGTTTCAGGATTAAACTGAAGGGTCTATAATGGAAGCACCTCCTACTGTGATTCTAATGGGAGAAAAACCTTTCAAAAGTGTTAACCACAGACATACTCTAGAAGCTAAACTGACATCAAACTGAAATTAATCTAGGTTAAAGGCTCATGAATATTCTGAAAGTTATTATGTCGAGGCTGGAGCTCTGAGTCAGAAAGATCATAACAAAAATTATTAAATTCTGGTGCCTGCTTTGTGAATATCAATTTTTGGTGTTATCCTTTTGGAATGGGTAAACAGGCATGCTGCAGGCGAAACTAAGTGTACTATAGTTATACGGAAACAAAACAGAAAAGCTGTTTCAACAATCTGTAAACAGCCATGTTACTTCTTAACTTCGAGCAAGATGGTGGGTTGGATAAGTATGGGGTTCAGCAGTAGGAGGAAGGAGGTTATCCTGCACCTGTGCAGAACCCTGGTTAGGCCTCTCCTGAAACACTGTGTGCAGTTCTGGAGCTCTCCTCTAACAAAGGACATCAACAGGCTGGAGTCAGTACAAAGAAGGATGAACAAGGTAATACAGGATCAGCAGGGGAACACGAACACATACACATTTGAGCAGAGAGTGGAGAGGCTAATCATAGAAACGTAGAAGGTGACGGCAGAAGGAGACCATTAGGTCTATCTAGTCTGCCCTTGATTTATTTCTACCCCCCTACTTGCCCTTGCATGTGAGGGCTCCCTTGTGTCTGTTCCACGCTGCCTTGAATTCCCCCACTGTCTTTGCCCCACCACCCCTGGGGGTAGACTATGCCATGTATCCACCACTCTCTCTGTGAAGAAGAACTTCCTTGTACTAGTGTCAAACCTCCCTCCCTTTAGCCTCAGATCATGCCCCCTAGTTCTACTGTTGCATGTACATCCTGGAGTCCAAGACAGAGAGGCATATGGCTGAGACATTTAAATATATAAAGGGGATAAATAAGGTGGACTCAAAAAAACTATTCAAGACCAGTGGGAATAAAACAACAAGAGGAAACAGTGGCAAACTAGTTGGGGGGGAGGGTAGATTTAGAAGGGATACCAGGAATTACTGTTTCACAGAAAGGGTAGTGGAATTGTGGAATAAACTCCAGAGATATAAGGCAATCCAGAAACGTCAAGTGTAGGTGGTATGGCACGGGAGTCTCATGAGCAGTGGCCCCCTAGAGAGCAACACCCCAACACCCCAACACCGAAACCCAAAAACAGGCCATTACAGCGACAGTCGCCGTAGTGGTCTGTTTTCACTAACGCAGCTTCTCCCAGTGTTCTGCTCCCTTCCTGGAACAACTCCGACCTGGAGTTGATTACAATTAAATGCGGAGGGGGGTGTGGGGGCACAGCCTCCCACAGACAGCACTTTCTTTTGTGACAGCACTATACCCGTGTCAGTATATTGCTGTCACTGTGCAGGACATCTGAGATTTGTCTGTTGAGCAGAAGCAGTGCTTCCGTTGATGAGGGTGGCAAGTGGGGGGGGTGAATGGACATGGACAAGCATGTACCTCCACTCTAGGCAGACTTGATAGAACACAAGGCCTTCTTACACCGGCACATTCCTATGTTTTGATGTTTCTAACTGCTGCCAGAATGCTCAGTTTTTTTTGTACCCAAATTCAGTTGGCATCTCAGTGACAACCAGATGACATTGACCATGATATAAAATTAAGCAAAAACAAATGTCATGCAGCCTCTTAGGGGAGTAATGGTAATGGTGTATGATTTTAAACTGCACTGTTTAGGCTTAAATCTCCCTACAACTACTTCGAGTATTCTTCCGAGTTTCTACTTATTCCTCAAGAGAAATGTTCTCTCCCAACTTTTCCTTCCCATTTCTCTTTAGCTGCCTGAGTAAGGGAAGTAAGATTCTCAATATTCGGTAACAGTCTGTATGTCAGACTGGCCCCTTTCCTCAGTGCAGCTAATCTACAAATTTGTTGCCACTCTTTATGTTCAGGAAGAGGGCACGGGGTCATAACAATGCAAAGAAACATTGCGCAGCAATACGCGCCACAAGCAAAACAGTGGCACTCGCAAACAGCGCCAGGTACAACAGCCACCTGACTAGGAGAGCACAGGCCCATTGACAATAATGGGTCTTTTTGTCTCATGTGGGGGTTTTTCCCACCACACCCTCTGGACTTAAAATAACCAACTCTGGGGGACTGTGAACTTCTGGGATGGGGAGAAAATTGGGAGAGGGGAAATTACTTTTTTTTTCTTTTTTTAAACAATGATGCAGCAGAAGGAGAGCTGGTGGGAACTGAACCACAGTCCCAGGTCTCCCACATGCTGGTACCCTAGCCACTCCACCACGGGAGTGGCTTAACCAGCACCCCAGCACACAGCAACTCGATTCCTCCACAGGATGTCTGCACAGCAACAGGGGTAGCAGTAATTCCCTACTGCTATGCTAACCCCTGCCGCTCTAAATCCTTTCTCACTTTACACAGCACAGTTCTTTCAGCACTCTTCCTGATGGCTGTTATGACCCGGTACCCAGGAAGAGATAGAGCATTTCCCAAAGTTGAGTCCTGAAGTGTCTTCCTAACTGTAAACTGAGCACAAACTGAAATCTTTTAGATTAAACATAGATTTAAGAGATTCAAAAGATAAAAGCCACCTTGTGTTTGGATCAAGTAAGATCATCTAAATTAGTAATCCCAGTAAGGTTCCATCCTGGATCCTCCAATGATCTAATATTGTACTGTAGTTTTTTATTAATCCAAATTGTCATCAAATGGGTAGGCATCTCATGTACTTAAAGTATAACCTGTATCTGTTTTATAACCATAATGGCATTGGAGATGCATATGTTATTCTTCAGATACGGATGTAGTAGGATAAACTGATAATCTGACAATTTATGTGGGGCTGCTCTTTGTCTTTCAGAAGTAAGCCAGACGGGTATTTCTACTGTCTGCATTGTTCAAATATAGCATTGCTTGCTTAAAGGAAACAGCTAAATGGTATTTCTCCTAATGTGGAAGCCCAAAACCACCCTCGGACCATGGGGCTCTTAGTTTCTTTAGAGAAAGCCTGGGAGGTTTATCTCCCCAAAGAAATTTCCTGACAATATTTCTTAATAATGTCAAATGTTTCTCTTATACTCTAATGGGTATGATTTGAAAGAGACAAAATAATTTCAGGGCTATCATCATTTTAATTGTGTTAATCTTGCTCCATACAGAAAGATTACGTTTCTGCTATTTCTGTAAATCACTACCAATGGCTTTCAGTAATGGGGTGAGATTAAGCTCCAGTCATTTCTTTTGGTCGCTTGGTATTTTAAGGCCTAGTTAGTTAATATTTTATCTACACCAGGATCCCAATTCTAATAGACCTAATTGTGTTCCAAACTGTATGTGAGAATTTAAGGGCATGACATGGGTTTTTTTTTCCAATTAATCTTTAAATTTCAGATTAAGACAAAATTGTTAAGAATCTCATTTAGATCATTTATTGAATTCATAGGACTATTGGTGGTAAATAAGAGGTCATCAGTCTGGGCAAATATGTCATTGTTCAACTTTTCTGTATTGATCCATTGAATATTTGTACATGCAGATAGCTTTCTGATTAAGGGTTCAGTGACTAGTATAAAGAGATAATGGAAAGAGCGCATCTGTGTCTGGTTCTACTACCTAAATGAAATGATTCTGAAATTAACCCATTGGTTATCACTTTAATTGAGGGATCTTTATAGAGAGAATAATGCATAGGCAAGTGTGTGTTACGGATTTTTTTTACACACCCAAGGTGTGTGATGACCGTAAACCTCGAGAGCGAAGCCCGAGAGGTTTACACAGTCATCACACACCGAGGGTATGTAAAAAAAAAAAATCCTTAACACACACTTGCCTATCTTTTATTTTTTATACTCAGTGGTGTTTTGCGCTGTTTGCACTGCTTTGTGCGACTTAGCGTGGCTTTGCATGACTTAATGCGGCTTTGCACGACTTTTCATATCAACCAGCCAGTTTATATGACTTTTTAAACTGGGTGATATTGGGGCTCACCTGTTATTATATAACGTTTTTAACCAGAAATTAAATTGCCTCCTATATTGAATTTTGATAAAGTTTAGTATAAGAAGATTCATTCTAGGGAGTCAAATGCTTTGAAAAACTCTGGTGCTACTGCTGGTGTTAGGAGTTTGTTTGAGACCCAGATGCTATTAAGTAATCTCCTGGCATTTTCTACCCCACTTCTACCAGGGACAAAACCTGCCTTGTTCTTTCCCCACTAGTTTGGCAGGCAATATTTTGCTTCGCTCTAATTGCTAATACCATGGCCAATATTTTATAAGCAACATTCAATATAAGATGGGCCTATAATGCTCACACAATAGGGGATCCTTGTTATCTTTTAGGATCTTCCTCGGAATATTAAAACCTTTGGAAGATGTATCACACTTTAAATTGGCAACTACTGTGTTTAACAGAGGGGAGAAACACTAAGGTAAGTCATGTAATCAACTTGTGGAAGCTGACATAAATCTAGACACAGTGTTTATGAAACCTGTTTTAGATTGCTTAATAACTCCTATCTCTGGAATGTACCAGGGCAAAGTCCTTGTTTTACAGTGCTGCTCAGCTGACAGATGATATTAACTAACTTGTCAGAAGTTTTGATCGTGAATGCCTTGCAAAATGTTTCCGGTGTTAAGCGACCATTTAGTCCATAGGACTATTTGTCTTTTGTTGTGTTTAATTAGCAACTTGGTAGTGAATTTTCATCATTACTGATATTCAACTGCTGTTTTGATTACCCAAATTTCTTGGTTTTAACATGTTTTGAAATACATTATCTACTCACCATTTTGGTAAATATATTGATGAGTTATACATTTGTACTTACTAGCTGCTTTAACTGTAGGACTCTACAGCTCTTGCAGTATACCTCATCTCAAAATTCTGTCTCAGGTTCTGCATTTTATACTTTCCAGTTTTACCCCTTACTAGTAAATGGCTAACAATAATTTATCTGTTTGTTCCTGGAACATCAAGGGCCTGGGATTTGCAATCAAATGAAATAAAAAGTTCTGGCTGTCCCGGTGGCACTGAGGGTTGAGGAGCTGGATGCCACACCTTGCATTTCACCTGCAACCCAGGTTCGGGAACGGACTTGGGTTGGCGGGGGTTGGTGGGGCAAGGGAGGATTGAGCATCCCAACAGATGCTCTCCTCCCTCTGGGGAGGGATACCAGGGTGCCCTAAGCACCTGACGGCCCGAGAGAGATGGTGGAAGCACAGGCTCCCGAGGGCTTGGCGGCTCCATTCGGTGGAGTTGGGGAGGGGGGACACTGTCAGGCTCTTGGCAGGAGGCATGCGTCAGCGAGTCACCTGTCTGTACATACATCCTCGTGCCAGCATTCCAGGGGGATGAGAAAAATAAGGGGAAAAAACTATTACAAATACCCTGGCCCCATGAGCAGAATGAAACCTGAGGCAGGGCTGCCTTGGGGATTGCCCTGGTGGACGGAGTAGAAGGAAGTACAAGGCCTCCTCTGAAAGCTGTGGGAGCTGGCCAAGTCAAAAAAAAAAGTTCTGACCTACCTTCAAAAGAACAAAATTAACATTGCCCTTATACAAGAAACCCACGGTTTACCACAGGGGCTGAGAAATTGGCAAAACTATGGGAAGCTTATGTAGAGTTCAGTATTAACACAACAAAAAGGGGGACAGCTATATTAATTAGAAAGGGGATTTATTTCTTGGAAACAAGACATTAGGTAGATCCTGAAGGAAGTTTTCAGGTAATGAAAAGGGCCATAAATGGCTGTAATGTTGTAATCTGTAACATTTATGTCCCCAATTAGTAGAATGGCAAGCAAAGAGAAATAGTGATTAGGGGGGACTTTAATCTGCTGGATGTAGACAGAAGCATTTTGGCCACAGCTACAACTGAAAGCAGGCCATCCTGAACTTCCTGCAAGGAGCATTTCTTACACAATGGGTTATAGAACCCACTAGAGATGGGGCAATGCTGGATCTGGTACTTACAAAGAAGGACAGCATTGCAGACAGCATGGTGGGTAGCCACCTGAGTACAAGCGATCATCATACAGTGTGGTTTGGCATACAGACTAGACAAAAGAAAAAAAACACTACGACAGGGGTCCTGGACTTCATGAGAGCAGATTTTAAAGAAATGGTAGGGTGCCTTAGTAAATACCTTAAAGAAGGAGTGCCGGGGGGGTAGAGGCACAATGGAAAAGGATAAAGAAGGGAATATCTAAGGTAACAGCAAGCTGTTTGAAGGAAATCAACAAGGGCAAGAGGAGAAAAGGCCACTGTGATTCTCTAGGAAGGTGGCTAAGGTGGTAGGAGAGAAAAAAACAGCTTTTATGACGTATATGGAAACAAAAATGCAGGGAGACGAGAAAGGATATCCAGATAAACAAAGTAAGGCAGAAAGAAGGGTCAGGACAGCAAAGGCTCAAACAGAGGAGAGGATTGCCCGGGAGGTAAAAAAAAGGGATAAGACTTTCTTCAGGCGTGAACAAAAAGAGGAAGTCAAAGTCTGCTATCATGAGGATCATGAAACCAGGGGAGACACTGTGGAGGAAAAAGACCAAGAAAAAGCCAACATTTTAAACGTGTACTTCTGGTTGGTCTTCACAGTGAAGGGGGGAGGGGACACACTGGCATGCAGTAGCAGGCACTGTGGGAGGGGGGAGTGGGCATAAGTCCATTTTTGGAACAGAGAGTGTGCTGGGGACTGGAATCCCTAAAGGAAAACAAGGTGAAGGGGCAAGATGGAATACTTCACAGTTACCTAAAGAACTGAGCATGATGCTAGCCCCCCTCTGGCAACATTATTCAGCACCTCACTGGAGACTAAAGGAGGTCCAATGTGGTCCCTCTTCACAAGAGCGGCAGCAGGGAAGAGACTAGCAGTTACGGACCAATCAATCTCACATGGCTAACTAAACTATAGGATTTTTCCTATCTGCTCCTATACCCTTCCCTTCTTTAGGCCTGCTATCTATATATTGCCCCATGCTATACCCTTTCCTACTTTAGTCCTCTTACCTATATATTACCCCTTGCTAATTGACCCCTCCCCCCAACTCTGTTCACACTCCTTATCCTATCCTTCCTATCATTTATTGACTACATTAAGCTTATTTATTTCATCGAACAGTGTTAAAGCTATAAACCTTACCTTGTATTGCCTGTACACTTTATTCCAAATGTTCCTTAACTGTACACATATTTACAATGTTGTACCTCACTATGTAATACCTGTATCGAATCTTGTGTGCACTTTGAATATTTGGTAATCAAGATTGCCTTACTAGGTAATGTTTCATTGTCTGTGTACAAGTATCAGGACCTCCTTGTGAATGAGCTTGCTCAATGGAGTCTTGAAACTTGAACATCAGTGATGGGGAAATTGGGGGAGGCAGTGGATGCGGCCTATTTGGACTTCAGTAAGGCCTTTGACACTGTACCAAACAGAAGGCTGATTAAGAAACTTGGCAGCCTGGGGTGGGAAAAGGTGGTGAGCCAGGTATCTAACTGGTTGAAAGATAGGAGGCAGAGGGTGGTGGTAAATGGCAGTCACTCGGGGGACAAGAGAGCGACCCATGGAGCACCAAGGGATTGGTACTAGGTCCTGTCCTCTTTAGTGTCTTCATAAGCGACCTTCATATGTGACATAAAGAGGGTGACCTCTCTTCCTCTAAAAATTTCCATCCTAACTCTCTCCTTCCCACTCTGGCTAAATTCCAGGAACATCTTGTTCTCTCCCAACTCTCCCCTTTTCTTGACTCAACTCCCTTCTTCACTCCTTTCCAGTCTGGCTTTAGAAAGTCACACTCCACTTCCACCTCTCTCCTCCAGCTCACTGATATATCCTGTCTGGCATGGATCAGGGCCTTGTCACCTTCGCAATTTCTGTCAATTTAGTCAAAACTTTTGATGCTGTAGCCCATTTTATTCTCCTAGATAAGCTTAAAGTAGCTGGACTCTGAGCTTCCTTGGTTAACTGGTTCTGCTCCTACCTTGAAGGCAGGTCACAAGCTGTCCACATTGGAGACTCCTTTCCCCCCTACTCCCTATTAGCTCAAGCATCCCCCAAGGGTCTGCCTTGGCCCAATTCTTTTCTCCATGTTTCTGATATTTCTCTTTTTCCCCTCCTACTGTCCCATCAGAGCCGCACCATCGAGAGTCACCTATTAAGTCTGTCCCTGCCAGCGCTTTAGCTGATAGTCTCCAGTCCCTCCATCCAGCCTCAGAAACCCCCCTGGTGGGAGTGGGGTGGGGGCAGACCCCTGAATCTTGAATATCTTGTCAGGGTCCGGGGCTGTAGGCAGGCAACAGCACATCGGGACTCGACTCGGTGCTCCATCTTCCTGGCTCTGATGGGGTGTTTTCCCTTCTATTTCTGTGGGATGCTGTGGACCCATACATCATGGTGCATATGCCAACATCTGCAACGTCCTTCCCCCTCCTTCCTCGAAGGAGCAGCCCCTGTGACTGATTGGTCGCCGGCCTACGCCCATGACCAGTCATGCCCCAGTGACTCCAGCTTGCCATCATGACCCCAGTCTCCACCAGGGGTCACTGCTTGCCAGGTTGAAAGACTCTCCCTCCCTCCCTCCCTCCCCAGAAAGGTGGGCTGCGTCGGACACTCCAGCCTATCTCCCCAGCCAGCCCTCGGTGGCCCGAGCTCGCTCCTGAACCTGGGTCACTGGTGTGGCATGAGGAGTGGCATCCACACCTCAACCCTCAGTGCCACCAGGCCAGCCCTCTCCATGTTTCTAAATGACCTCTGCGATGTCTGCTTCTCTGTGTCCATTTGTGTGTATGCAGATGATATGGTACTGTTTTCCTTTGACTCGATCTCATGAACCAGCTCTAACTGGACTTTCATTTTCTTGGAACCAGAGCTGGATGTTGTTAGTTATCCTCAATGCTAAAAAAACAGCCTGTATGGTGTTTTTTGGCAGCAGGCAGAGGCTTATTAGACTCTCACCGCTTCTCTCCTTTCATACCCTTGATGGTGTTAACTATTGAAAATGTCTCCTCCTTCAAAAACCTTGGGATCTGGCTGGATCACCACCTTGATTTTTCTGTTTATGTGGATGCTATCTACAAGAAAATCCACCCCAAGCTTGGAGCACTACACAGAAATAAGAGAAGCATTCTGCTTCCTGCACACAGAGAAATCATCACTTAGATGATTCTCCCCATTGTCGACTATGGAGACATGGTTTATGGAACTGCTCCAAAGTAAACAGCAGCTAGAATGGACCCTCTATTTTGCTCCTTCTGTTACTTTGCTCTTGATAAACCCACTACATACACACCATTGTACTTTGCACTCTTCTCTCTTCCTCCCCTATCTTGATGCCAGTTACCGTTCCCACTATGTTTCCTTTATCTCCAAATATTGGTTTGGCTCTCTCCCTTCTTATCTTGCTTCTCTCCTTTCTCTCTCTCCCACCATTCTTCCTCTTACTCCCTTCACAATGCTTGCCCTCACTCTCTTGATCTCCCTCAAGAGAAATCTACTGCTGGCCAGGCTGACTTCTCGTTCCATTTCTCTAAACTATGGAGCTCTCTTCCCCTTTCCATTTGCTCTGCTCCTTCCTTTCCTGCTCTGAAATCTCTCCTCCATGAGTTCTCTATTCACTCCTCCAGTTGCTTCTGATAGTCGGGTTGGATTCCTTTTCATCTGCCTTCCGCCGGCACTGCCCTCCCCTTGTTTCAGTCATTTCTTCCTGTTTCTTATTTTGTTGCTGCTTGCTATTAATGTTCTAATGCCTGTTCCACAGTTTACTGTATGGTAATTTACTGTTTGGCAATTTATTCATTAAGTTTTCTTAAACTGTATATTTTGATTTATTATTTCAAATTTTGTGTAATTACTGTATGTGCAAGCTCATGGAGACCATACTTAAGGAAAGGTTGGTAGAATATCTAGAGGAGCATGGTCTCCAGGATGTGAGACAGTATGGGTTCATGAGGGGGAGATCACGTCAAATAAATCTGATTGACTTCATTGATTGGGTCACTAAGACAGTAGACAGGGGCCAAGCAGCAGACACCCTCTGTCTGGATTTCAGCAAGGTCTTTGTCTCTGTGCCCCACGAAAGGTTGATCAGGAAGTTGGTGGATCTCAGGGTTGGGGAGAAGATGATCACAGGGGTGGACAACTACCTAAGGGACAGAACCCAGATGGTGTTTGTAGGGGGAGAGTTAGCTGGCACCAGAGAGGTCAGAAGTGGGGTCCCACAGGGCTCAGTGATGGGGCCTGTGTTGTTCAATGTCTTCATCAGTGACATTGAGGATGGCATTAAGAGCAAAATTTGCCTAACTGTGGATGACACCATACTCTGCAGGAGAGTGAACACAGCTGAAGGGATTAAGGACCTACAGGATGATCTGGAAAAGCTGGGGAGGTGGTCTGGAATCTGGCAGTTTGTCTTCAATTGCTAAAGAGTAAGGTAGACCCCTAGGTACCCTCCCAGTATTTGTAGAAGCTGTTCAATATAGTGATAAGGCTGGGGGCTAAGGAAAGGATACAGAGCAGACATGCTGACAATGTATGAATAAAAGTCAAGAAAGAGAACACTGGAGAAATACAAAAAAAGGACAAATGAAACAAGACAGACTGCTGATATAAGAAATACATTAGAATTACATTTTCAATAAATGAAAACTATCATGCACACAATGTCACCCTGAAGACGCCCCTATAGAGGGTGAAACATTGGGGGTCCTTGTCCATGACATGGTGATCTGTGTGCAACATTCAATGAAATAAAAGAAAATCAAAGATATTTGCTTTGGAGTTGGCTGGATTTCTGCATACTGTACTTCCTTACAAGCTTGACCTTAATGCCAAGAAATGCAAAGTTATGCACATTGGAGCCAAGAATCCCAGGATGGAGTATTACCTGGGTGGAGTCCAGGTATCTGCATCAAAGGAGGAGGAGGACCTGAGAATGATGATTACCAGTGACCTGAAGCACTCCATACAGTGCAAGAAAGCAGCAGCAAGTGCAAACAAAATGCTGGGATGCATAACTAGGGAGATCAGTAGTACGAGAGAGGAGGTTGCACTGCCCTTGTGCAGGTACTGATGAGCCCATATCTAGAGTATGGAGTTCAGTACTGGTGCCACACCTCAAAAAGGACATTAACCTGCTGGAGAAAGTTCAGAGGAGGTCTACAAAGATGATAGTGGGTCAGCAGGGTAAGGCATACAAGGAGTGCTTGAGGGCACTGAACGTGCACTCCCTGAAGGACAGGAGAGAGAGAGGAGGGACATGACTAAGACCTTCAAGTACTTGAAAAGGATACATAAGGTGGATAAGGAGGGTCTCTTTAAGCTAAGTGGCAACCATAACATGAGGGGGCACAATCTTAAGCTGGAGGGGAGGGGGAAGGTTCAGGAGGAAGGTCAGGAAGCACTTCTTCACAGAGAGAGTGGTGGACACTTGGAATGCACTGCTGGAAGAGGTGGTCTTGTTAAAGATGGTGAGTAGCTTCAAGAAAGGCTAGGACAGGCATAGGGGAAGGTAAGGATCATGGGTAGGGAGGATGGAAAGGTTAGGAGGAGTGGGAAGGGGAAAAGGGTCAGTAGCTCAAGCTGTGGACCCTGCAATACTAGCAGTCTAGCTAGACCAAGTAGACTTCTTCTGCTGGCTTCTTCATATGTTTGTATGTATGTTTAATTTTATTGTATTATTTTATACATTGTACTTTGTATATGTTCTCTTCTCCTCTTCCCCACCTCACAGGACACATCTGGAAAAGAGCTAATACCAGCTCAGTATGACTTTCCTGGTGAAGCTTTTGAAATAATTAAATAAATAAATAATTGCTGAGGAATTGGAGGGGTAAGTATATCTCTTTGCAGATGACACAAAAATCTGGAACCACTGGGACCACCTCTCCTTTCCTCTTTTCCTTTTTGTTACCATCCTTGGTCACTGTCTTAGTGGGTATTCTCATGGCGTGGGGAGACGGCCCACCACATTTTTTTATGAGTTACGGTTGTTGTGTTATAGTTGGTTCCTAGTTACCTAAATGTCAGACATTCCGGTGATTCTTTATAACAGTATTATTTTCTACTCTCTCTGGACTTGAAGACATATTTGCCGAACTATTATAACATGGACTTCAGCAGCCAGTTGCACAAAAGAGTTAAGTCCATGTTTAAGACATGTTTTGGGTCTTACAAAAACAAGCCATGCTTAAAAAATGTAAGCCTGTTGCACAAAAATTGTTTTAAATTTAGTTGATACCTGGAGGTTAGTGCAGCCACAGGATAGGGACTACACCTTTTTTCTGCCAGGCATTCTTCTTACAGCAGGATAGATTATATCCTCTTATCTAAAGGCTTATGTAACTATATTGTCTCAGCAGAAATAAAAGCTAGTGATACAGTATTTGATCATGCTCTAGTAAAATTAACCACAATCCTGGAGAAGGAAAACAGTAATTGCTTCAGGTGGAAACTGAATGCCTCTTTAACATGTGATAACATTTTTAGAGAAAGGATTGATAAGAAAATATAATTCTCCTTTAAAACAAATGATAATGAAGTATCTTTGGCATGTCTGTGGGATGCATTTAAAGAATTTATTAGAGGGTGTGTAATAAGTTTCTCAGTGGCCAAAAATAGTGTAACTCAGAAAAACTTATCTGAAAAAGAGACTGTACTACATGATTTGGAGCAGAGCTATAACCAGAATCCTTTCAGGAACTCATAGCTTCTTTATAGAATTACTCATTTGAAACATGAAATTAATAAAATATATTCTTCCAGGACTTAATATGTTCTTGTTAGAACTAGGCAGGCATTTTAGAAGAATGGAGAGAAAGCAGGAAAACTACTTGCATATAGGTTAAAAAATACAGGGCCAAAACTTGACAGCAGGCACCAAAACTTCTCAAGGGGAAACCATAGTGTCCAACAAAGAAATTGACTGGGAATTCAGAAACTTTTATGAGAATTTATATCAAATCATGGCACAGGATCTTTTAACTAATACTGTATTAAAACATTTTTAGTTACAACAAGTCTACCATAACTTTCAGGAAATGATAAAACAATAAACCCATTACTCAAGAGGAATTTCTAGAGCTATAAAAGAGCTTCCTTCCAATAAGATACCTGGCATAGTTGTGTTAACAGGGGAGTTTTATAAGTTAATGAACCCTACAACAAGGAACTATCTTTTGGATGTCCTTTCCAATACCCTAGCCAATGGATCTCTCCCTGAGTCAATGAATTAGACATACATTTCCCTGATCCTAAATGACAGCATGAACCTTGTTGGTACATTTCCACTAAAAAAACTCAATAATCACTTTGTCATTTGTTGTTCATATGGCTAACACATACAAAACCAGAAGAACAGATAATGAACCCCAGAGAAAGAAAAATGATCTTGACAATTTGACCTGGAGCAGATACACATTAGATACTTGGATTACTTGGATTGTGTAAGACAAAGTAGACTTTTAGCTGATTTAATTGTCTCCCACTACTCAGTGGGTATATGAAGTATGTTGTCTTTCCAAAAAGAATATGTCTAATTGTTTTTTAAAGATGTCAATGGATTTAATATTTACCAAATAACTCGGAAGTGAATTCCACACTCTTGCTGCTCTTATGGTATAGTGATTTTGCCTTTTGACAGTGTTTACTTTAGGAACCAATAATTGTCTGTTGTGAGACCTTAGGTTGTTTTGCCTATTGTTGAATTTCAAATTACATTGTTCCTTAAGATATTGGTTATTTAGAATGTTAAACAGTAGTAACAAATCACTTCTTTTTCTGCGGGTCTCAAAAGAGTACAGTTTTAGGGACTGTAGTCTCTCAGTATAACATACATTTTTTAAATTTGGTACTAATTTTGTTATTTTCCATTGTGTTTTCTCCAAGAGGTTTATATCCTGTCGGTGGTATGGGTTCCAGATCGGTGAACCAAAATCTAAGTGTGGAATGATGTAGGCTTTATACAGCATCATAATAATTTGGCTATTTCTAGTTATGAAGGATCTCTTGATAGAGTATATTAATCTGTTTACTGTTAGGGCAATATGTCTACAATGATCAACAGATGATAGTGTGTTGTTTATTATAATCCCCAAATCCCATTCCTTAACTGATGATTTTAATACTCGTCCATCCAATTTGTAAGTGAAATGCTTATTTTTATGTCCAAAATTTAAAACAGTGCATTTAGATGCATTAAACTTCATTTTATTTATTTTTGCCCAATTTTCTATGTTATGCAGATCCTTACACAACGTGATGTATTGTTCATGAGTACTTACAATGCCACCTATTTCAGTATCATCGGTGAATTTAGATATGATGCTGTAAGTTCCAGCCCCCATGTCGCTGATATATATATATATATATATATATATATATACTGAATAAGACAAGCCCCAGAACCAACCCATGAGGTACACCACTACTAACATGACACTCTTGTGAAATATGTCCACTTTCTTTGACTGTTTGAGTATGATTAGATAGCCAATTTTGTATCCATCGTATTACTAATTTATTAAAACCTAATGATATGTTTGGTTATTAACAGGTCATGAGGTACGGTATCAAATGCTTTGCCAATATCCAACAAAATGATGTCAACAGGGCTTCCATCATCCATATTATTACCAACATGATTATAAAATGTTGCCAAATTTGTTGTACAAGATAACCCTTTCTGAAATCCATGTTGGGTATGATCCTCGAGGGCAAGATTTTTTATTTCCTGGTCTAACACCTTTTTAATAAGTCTCTCCATCAACTCACCACACACAGAGGTTAAACCTATGGGTCTATAATTGGCTACATTATTTGTATTTCCTTTTTTGTAAATAAGGATTACCATGGCTTTTTTCCATTCATTTGGTACATGTCCAGTCTTTACAGTAAGGTAAACCATCTTGGTAACCAAGGAACACGTTGGAGTATACATGGTGCAATTAAGGCACTATCCAAGCAACTTGAATTATCACATACATTGTCCTACCAAGTGATTATAAACTGTTTAAAGAGGATCAGTTTGCTTCAGTTATAGATAGCATCAAGGAGGGGGGTTCCATCTAACAGGTGCAGCAAAGACAAATGCAAAAGAATTTAACAATGTCTGCAAGCATTTCACATGATATTGAATGCTGTAGCCATTTGGATGGCAGGAGATGGATAAGATGGATTCTTTGTTTTTCATCAAGCATTCCATATGTTCCTATGTTATTCCTTTCTAGATATTTCTTGGATTCATTTTATTTAAAATTTGGTAACTGGGAAAGTCACACTGAGCTGAGGCTCATTTCCAGGTGCGACTCAGGCGATAGGGGGAATGGAGTACAAAGAAATTAGATTACATCACCAGCATGTTGATTACATAGGCAACATCCCAGAAATGGTTACAAAACATAATTGATAGTAGCAAAGAATGATGCAAGGACAGTAACTGACAAAATACAATAAAATACAAAATACAGAAAATGAACAGAGCCAGTTGAAGACGGTGAACAGTGCCAGTGGGACACATAATTAATAACATTTTGTTGCACAGAAGCTGGCATAATAGTTTGCCTTGGCCTGTCTTATCTTACCAACAACCAAAGGTTTGAGGTGATGTCAGCAGTAAGACACAATGGGGCGCTGGCTGTGCTGGTTTTAGCATAAACCAGGGGAGTAGTGAAGTATGAGGTCACTGGCCAAGTGCCTTCAGCACCTGGAAGTGTGGTACAACCAGTACAACCAAAACCTCAAAGTGTCTTATTAAGTTTATAAAATGGGTTTATAGGCAACTTTTAAAAAATGAACACTCTAAAAGTTTAAGAAGACACAAACTATATAGCAAAATATTGCCAAAAAATGTAAAACAGTCCCTCCACCGCTCGTTTTCACCTGTCAGTCATCTGCCTTTCTATGCATTCTGGTGTGTTGGTGTACCATGGAATACAAGGACTCACAATTCTGCAGTATTCCATTACTAGATATTTACACACACACACACACACACACACACACACACACACACACACGTGGAATTGTAACATAGAATACATGAATGCAAAATCCTACTGGAATACAATCACACAGGATTGCAGTGTGCATATTTATGGAACACATACAAACAGAGGTGAGAAAGAAGTAAGTGCCTCAACTGGGACTTGAACCCAGGCCCCCCAGAATACCATTCTGATTGCGTTAACCAGCTGCACCACTGAGACAACTGGAACCTGGGCTGTTCCCAACCACATTACTCTTTCTCAAATACACAACCCCATGGCAATACAAATATTTACTTGTAACAATCGCACAGGAGTGCAGTGTGCATAGTTATGGAACACATACAAACAGAGATGAGAAAGAAGGAAGTGCCTCAGCTGGGACTTGAACCCAGGCCACCCGGAATACCACTCCGATTGCACTAACCAGCTGCACCACTGAGACAACTGGAACCTGGGCTGTCACCGAGCACATTACTCTTTCTCAAATGCACAACCCGATGGCAACACAAATATGTACTTGTAACAATCACACAGAAGTGTGGTGTGCATATTTATGGAACACATACAAACAGAGGTGAGAAAGAAGTAAGTCCCTGAGCACATTACTCTTTCTCAAATGCACACCACACTCCTGTGTGATTGTTACAAATAAATATTTGTGTTGCCATTGGGTTGTGCATCTGAGAAAGAGTAATGTGCTTGGGGACAGCAGAGGTTCCAGTTGTCTCAGTGGCACAGCTGGTTAGCACAATCAAAACGGTATTCTGGATGGCCTGGGTTCAAGTTCCAGCTGAGGCACTTACTTCTTTCTCACCTCTGTTTGTATGTGCCCTACTGGAATACACACACACACACACACACACACACACACACACACACAAGCCCCAAGTGGAGTCATAGCCTTCATTTTATATGCTACAGGGTAAGCAACATGGAGTTTTCAGGCAAACTGGTAAGGTTAGGAGGTGGATTTTTCATGATCATTAAAGAAACCCCAGTGGGGGGAGTTCTCATCCAACATGTGCTCTTTGTTACTGTAATAATTATCAAAATGAATTTCTATGAGAAAGATAGAAATAAAGTCTTTCTTTTCCAACATTTTTAATTTTTTTTACTGAATAGAGAACTCCATTTCCATAAAGTAACTTTCATCAGCATAAATATCCCTTGCCGAGGTAGTTTAACTTTTTTTATCCCTCCTACACCACTGACTGGGCCTCCTTTGGTCATCACCTAGTGCCTGATCCCACCCCGCCAAAAGCCTCCCATGCCTGTAACCCAGTTCCCCAATCCACCTGTGTCTCATCTCCTAGGTCACCCCTCAGCATGCCCCCAAGGGGGCTACCTTTGGCTCCTCAGTGCTTACATATATGAATCCAGTTCCTGCAGGTGGAGATGAAATCCAGAGGAATTGCTAGACCCAGGAGGGAAGGATTCAGTTGTGAATGTGGTGGCAGGGAGCGGTGTCACCTTCCCAGCCAGTGGAGTTACACACATTTGTGGTTCCCCCGATGGGAATGGATACACAATGACATCCTAGAACATCACACACACTTCCATATGTGACGTGCTGATGTCTGCCTGCATCCTACCAATTCCGACTTTTGCTGAGGCTCCAGACTCAGTGCCCCTGGCCTGCTGCAAGGAGGCACAATATTGCCAAAGTACTGCACCCACCCACCCTGGAGGAGGTGAGCTGTCCACCAAATGCTCCAACCTCCTCCCCCCCTCGGCCTGCACTCTGGGCTCATGCCTGAACCCAGGTTGTCGGGATTGCGAGTGGTAGCACTTCTGCTGCACCACTGGGCCAGCAGTAGTTTGTCATTAACTAAATCTGAAAAAACTGATTATGAAACCATTCAAATTTCCATAATAAAGATGATTTGGCTGTTTTGCAAGTTTTTTCAGAAGTTGTATTTCACATTTCAGAGTGGAACTGTGAAATATGACTTTTCAGAATATGCAGAAAACTTTATAAATTGCAAAATGGGTAAAAAGGGATGATCTTATTTTTTTATAAAAATAACACTTAGAAAGGTCATTATGCTGTTTGAAGAATACAAATTTGTAATAAATGCTATGTAATCCTCATTAATTAGTTTTGAAGTCATTCTTTGTCATTTCAAAGCTATAGTATGATGCTCATTAAAATGTTCACATTGTTTTGTATCAGTGATATGGTTCTATAACTATTATATAATAATGGGTTCCTCTTTTTTGGGATTAGTGAAATTAATGCCATAACACTAGGTAGATGTTTAACATGGAAGACATGTTGAAATGTTATGAGGAAGATGAGAGACAGCAGTTCACATATTATTTTATCAAATTTATTTGTGTAACCATCTGAGCCAAACTATTCCTTATTTGAAATAGTATTCAAATATTTTTTTATTTATTCCAAAATAATTGATTTATCCCAAAAATGCTCCATTTTTATGAATGTTCTTTCATTTTTTAAGCAGGCTATTTGACACATATAATATTTAAATGAATCAATACTTTTTTCTTCAGTAGAGACCAGCTCATTATGGATTTTTATTTTCCAGCAATAAAAAGTGGTCCTTGAAGTTTCTTTAAAGTATTTGCTAAATGCTCCCTGTTTTTTTACTCAGCTCATGATTTCTGCTCCTTATTCTTGTCGATCTAAATATTCTACAAAGTAAATCTATTGTTGAGAATGAGTTTTGTTTTGATCTGATTATTACATTTATACCATTGGGGTTGGTTTAAACAGTCATTCCATATTTTTAACTAAGTTTTCTAAATCTTTTTTTATTTATTTTTATTAATTGTAGGTGACATTAATCCATACATCTGCATACATGAGTTTGACAGTGATCTATACAATAATGTAATTATTTTATCATTAGACCTTTTTAATTCAGGATAGATCATGTAATAGTTTTTTTTTTTTTGTTAAAAAAGGTTTCTAAATCTTTAATTTCTATGTATTCATTTTTATTGCGGAATAGAAAGCATTTCTTCATCTCAAAAATGTTTATAAAATGTCCCATAAGTTATGAATCAGTGAGTTATTAAAGATCATGTGCAATGGGTTTTACATATTTTTTATAAAAGCTTGAAAAGCTAACAATCAAGCCCCTGTGTCATGATTAGTGTTTCCTGAAAATTTCGTGTTGTTTCATTTTGTGGTTTTCTTTAAATCAGCATTTGTTAATTTGCTCTACAGTGGCTGAAAACAGTGGAGTTATTTCTGTCCTCTCAGTCAAACTTAGAGTGCGATGACATCATTTTGTAGTAGCTTACTGTTTCAGATTCCCAAACAGAGCAGCACTCTGTAGAGTTAATGGTTTGCTGAGCTCTCCAAGTTTCTTACAAACCCAGTCTCTGGTTTGTGTTTAGATAGATCAACTTAAAACACATCATCTTCTGATAAAAAGCTGATCATTTCAGTTTCAGTGCTGAATTGAATTAGTGGAAATCTTTTTCTGTGAGAAATCAGCTTGTCTGTATCACAGCTTTCAGTTCTTTCTAATCAAAAATCAGATTTTTTTCTAATTATATAGCACAGGGCTGTTTATGAATATAAAATAAATGTAAATTTTTTTCATTCACAGAAACAGTTTGTCTTTGATGTAGCCTTCATAAATATGTTCATGTAACTACATTTTTGTTATGTCAGATTGACAAACAGTACATGTGCTTGAAATGTTGTAACAGAGTGTGACATCCACCTGTCTGAACTCACACATTTCAGTTCATTGGTGGTTTCTGTGTGAAAATATATCATGTTGTGTACAACCAGAAACACTATGTGGTATCCTGATGCACTGTGTCTCTACCCCACAGTTGAGGCAGCTGCAATCTACTGCCCCCAGTCCCTGCCCCAGAAGCCCTCTGCCTTCTGCTCCACATGCAAGACTGCTGCATCCTCCTGCCCACTGTCTTCTCCCACACAGTCAGGGATTGTGCACCCTGCTGCCTTCTATCTCCTGCCTAAAGAATCAGGGCTGCTGCACCCTGCCACCCCCTGCCCAGACAGTTGGGGATGATGCACCCTGCTGCCCTCTGTCCCTCACCCTCACAGTTAGGGAAGCTGCACCTGTTGACCCCTGTTTCTGTCTTCACAGTCAGGGCTGCTGTGCTGTGTTAAGCCCTAGTGTGTCAGGTCCCCTGCCTCCACAGCTGGGGTTGCTGTACCATGCTGCCCTAGCCACCAGAGGTGGTGCTTTTGCTACACCCTGCTACCCACTTTCATTGCCCCAAATGGGCAGGGCTGCTGCACCATCTGTACCCCATCTCATAGTCAGGGCTGCTGTACCCTGATGCCCCTTGTGTTCTGCACCACATTCGAGACTTCTGCATCATGCTGTCCTCTATCCCTTGTCACCAGAGACAGAGCTGCTGCACCCTGCTCCTTTCTACACATTTGGGGTTGCCATGGCCTGTGTTGCTCTAGTTCCCCATGCCACTGCAGTTTGGGCTGATGCACCATGCTGCCACTTGCCACAAGATGCAGGGCATTTGCTATGCCCCATTGCAAGCCTCCACAGTTGAGGCAGTTGCACCCTGCTGTCCCCTGCCACCAGAGTCAGATCCTTTGCTATACCTTCCTGCCCACATCCCTTGTCCCAGACAGGCATGGCTGCTGCACCCTGTCCCACAGTTTGGAGTGCTGTATCCTGATACCACTCCTATCTTTTGCCAGAACATTCAGGGCTGCTACACCCTTCTGCCCTCTGTCCCCATGCTTACAGTCAGGGCCACAGTACCCTGTTGCCTCCTGTCCCTGTCTCCACAGTCAGGGCTACTGTGCTGTGCTACACCCTAGAGTCTCATGCTGCCTGCATCCACATTTGGGGCTGCTGAGCCCTGCTACACATTTCCATTGCCCCAAATGGGCTGAGCTGCTGTACAATGTACTCCCTGTACCACTGTCAGGGCTGCTGTATCCTGATGCCCACCTGTGTCCAGCCCCACAGTCAAGGCTTCTGCACCATGCTGTCCTTTGTCCCCTGCAACCATTGTGTCCTGCTGTACCACACAGCCCCTTGCCTCCACAACCAGGGGACATGTTGCAGCAAATGTCCTTACTCTTGTGCTGCACACTTCCCAAATAGTTGGGGTTGCTGCACCCTGCTACCCCCCTCTCTCTCTCTCTCTCTCACCCTCACAGTCAGGGACACTGTACATGTTGTCCCCATTCCTGTCTCATCAGAGTGTAGCAAAGAATCTGACTCTGGTGGCAGGGGGACAGCAGGGTGCAACTGCCTCAACTGTGGAGGCATGCTACAGGATGCAGCAAATGCCCTGAATCTTGTGGCAAGTGGTAGCATGGTGCAGCAGCCCTAACTGCAGAGGCATGGGGCTCTTGGGCACAGCAGGCCACAGCAACCACAACTGTATAGAAAGGAGCAAGGTGCAGCAGCCCTGTCTGTGGTGACAGGTGATAGAAAACAGCATGGTGCAGAAGCCTCAACTGTGGGGCAGGACACATGGGGCATCAGGATACAGCAGCCCTGACTGTGAGATGGGGTACATGTAGTGCAGCAGCCCTGCCCATGGAGGCAGGGAACATGGCACTTTAAGGCCTAGTGCAGCACAGTAACCTTAACTGTGAAGACAGGAACAGGGGGCAACAGGTGCAGTTTCCCTAACTGTTAGGGTGGGGGAGATAGGGCAGCAGGGTGAAGCAGCCCCAATTGTTTGGGCAGGGAGCAGCAGGGTGCAGTAGTCCTGATTCTTTAGGCAGGGGATAGAGGCAGCAGGGTGTACAATCCATGACTGTTTGGGAGAAGACAGTGGGCAGCAGGGTGCAGCAGCCTCATATGTGGAGCAGAAGGCAGGGGGCTTGTGGGGCAGGGGACTAGTGGCAGTAGACTGCAGCAGTCTCAACTGTGGGGCAGAGACACAGTGCATCAGGATGCCACATAGTGGTTCTAGTTGTACACATACATGATGTATTGTCACACAGAAAACACTAAAGAACTTAAATTTGTGAGTTATGACAGTACATGTGCTTGAAATACTGCAGCAGAGTGTCACAAGCACCTGTTTGTCAAGCTGACATGAAAAAAATGTTCTTACATGATTGTATTTATGAAGGCTACATCAAAGACAAACTTTGTATGAATGAACAAAATTTAGATTTATTTTATATTCGTTAAACTGCCCTGTGTTATATAGTTAGAAACAAATTGAGGTTTGATTAGAAAAACAGAGCTGTGATACAGACAAGCTGATTTCTCACAGAAAAAGATTTCCACTACTTCAATTCAGCATTGGAACTGAAATGATCAGCTTTGTAAAAGAAGAGAATGATGTATTTTAAGCTGGTCTATCTAAACACAAACTAGAGATTGGGTTTGTAAGGAACCTGGAGAGCTCAGCAAACCATAAACTCTACAGAGTGCTGCTCTGATTGGGAATCTGAAAAAGCAAGCTACTCCAAAATGATGTCATTGTACTCTTAAGTTTGACTGAGAGGACAGAAATAACTCCACTGTTTTCAGCCACTGTAGAGCAAGTTAACAAATGCTGATTTAAAGAAAACAACAAAAGCAAACAGCACAAAATTTTCAGCAAACACTGATCATGACACAAGGACTTGAATTTCAGCTTTTAAAGCTTTTATTAAAAATATGCAAAAACCGTTGCACGTGATCTTTAAATTACTATCTTCTGACTTTTGAGAAGTCAATAAATTGGTTAAGTGTCATTGAGTTACGCGCACAATCAGTTGTACCGTGTACAGTATAGAGTTACAATAATCACATCAATTATATTATACTCAGCCTATTAGGTGTTAAAACATATTGATTCATTAGAAAGTACTGTGTGAAGGAAAAAATGTATAGTTCCTATTTGTTGGACTGAGAAACCTCCAAATATTTATCACTAATGTTTTAAAATATGTGACTTTCTTTCCTGGGTCTCTTTTGGACATGAACTTTAAGCAGCAGCATTTGTTGGTTACCAAACAAAAATGTCATCAGGTTTTTTTGTTTGCAAAAAAATTTTTTCTGACATACTTAAATGTATCCTTTGTGTATTTTTGGGTTTCCACAGATGTATTTAAAACAGCTTTTATAGCTATTTTTTGTAATTAATGGCTCTTCATTAAAGACGGCAACCACTCACAATTTTTAAAACAATATCTTCTGTTGAGGTTACTTATTCAATGTACATGATAGAGTCATAATTTGGATGTATAAGGAAGGTATTACCACATGTTTCTGCTAGTAAACAACACATCACTGTACCAAGATATTTAACTTTTTCATGGTAAGCACGGTACCGGAGTGGAAAGTAAAAAAAAAAAAAATTTAAATCCCGGGTCTTACTTCAGGAATAAGAGAAAACAAAATGAAACAAGCATTTGTCAATGCCGAATGTTTGCTTGCTGGCATTGCCACTGGTAGTGTAGGAGCTACAGAGCTGCATAATAGGAATAGCAGTGAAGTACTGAACTGAAGCCAACCCCACCACCACCCTGCAGATACTGACAGGCATTGGGGTGTGCCTTTGGGTTGTCAGGCATAACGGCCACGCCATTTTACCATACCCCACCCTGCAGACACTGACAAGTGTCACGGCGTGCCTTGGGCCCTTATGTTCACCCCATTCCATCAGGAAATATGGTGAGATGGGTGCTGTATAGGAGAATGGGGTGAACTTTGGGGCTGAAGAGTCCAAGGCACACCTTGATGCCTCTCACTGGCTGCAGGGTATGGTTGGAATGGTATGAGCATTACAGGCGACAATCCCAAGTCACAGCCCTGATGCCTGTCATTCTCTACAGGGTGGGGCTTTATGGTCAGAAACCCTAACACCTCAGATGATCGTTGGCATTTTCACTCCAAATTTTCAACATGATTTTTTGTGACCCCCACCTCATGAACAGTGGCAATATCAGTTTGCTAGCCGAAAGCTGCTTTTGCACAGTGACTAAGTCATTTGGCACCACAGGTGCGAAAACACATTTGGAACAGGATGTGAAAAATGACAGCTGTACTGTTCATGGGGAGGTGTAAAAAATGGCAATGTTGAAAAATCTGCGTGAAAATATTAAAAAAACTGGTGAAGTCACAAGTGTGTGTAGAAACTGTGGAACACACACCCGTAATGTAAATAGTTTGGGGATTTTTTTTACAGCAGATGGTCAACACAGGCATTTTGGGACCTCCACTCATGAACAGTTTCACTGTGATTTTCTTAGTCTGTCCCAAACAGTGATTTCCCACAGCGACCACGCATTTCTGCGCTGGAAGTGCGAAAACACATTTCGGCTGTGGTGTGAAAAATGACAGCTGTAATGTTCATAAGGAAGTGTGGAAAAATGCCAGTGGTGAAAATCTGGACTGAAAATATTACAAATTCATGAACTTACGAGGGTGCATGGAAACTGCACAATGCTCACTCATAACACAGTCATTTTACGGACTTTTGTCACCAGATTTTTAACATAACCATTTTAAGATCTCTGCTCATGAACAGTGTCACTGTGATTTTCTTAATCTGTCCCGAACATTGATTTTGCACACCGACTGCGCCATTGTGTGCTACATGCGCGGAAATACATTTTGGGTGAGATGTGAAAAATGACAGCTATACTGCTGATAAGGAGGTGTGGTAAAATGGCAATGTTGAAAATCTGGAGTGAAAATATTAAAAATTTGCAAACTTATGAGCACGCTCATAAATCAGTCATTTTGGGGAATTTTTCCCCCAAATTTTCAACACAGGGTTTTTGGGGGCCTACCTCATGAACTGTGACACTGTCATTTTGTAAATTGGTCCCGAAAGGTGGTCCACACAGTGACCACAAAATCACCTTTCAGGGCTGATTAACACCATAACAGTGCCAGGATTCATGAGGAGGGGTCCCAAAAACCCCATGTTGAAAATTTGGTGCCAAAATTCCAAAAAATGTCTGAGATATGCATCAAAGTTGAAAAACCCCTATTTATTCCATTATACAGCTTACCGGCATTTCTTCAGTTCGCAGTCAGCTTTGGAGAATGCAGACGTGTTCCCGGTCCACCAAAGATCATCTCGACGGCCTCTGGGGTAAGTATGGGGTGAGGTGGGGGTGTGGGGAGGTGGATGTGCAGAGGGTGGGCGCGGGTTGGGGGGCAAGACAATCAACGAGGGACCATTTTTTTTTTCAGGTGTTTCTTTTGTTTTTAGGAGTACAACACGGGACGTGTGCCTCGCTGAGGTGAGCTCCCAGTGTGGCAGCTAGAAGATTTTTTTTGAGGGAGCAGTGGAGCCAAGGATGATGATGCAGGACTGGTGCCACACTGGGGTGGGCTCCTAGCATGGTAGCTGGAAGATTTTTTTGCGGGGGCGTGGAGCCAACGGGGGATTAGGCACCCCCGTCGGCCATACAGACATGTGCCACTCTGGGATGGGCTCCCAGCGTGGCAACTAGAAGTCTGTTTCTTTTAGGGGGGGTTTAATTGAGCCAACAGGGGATTGAGCACCAATGAAGAAAAAGAAAGAAAAGAAAGGAAGAGAAAGCAGAGACGTATACAAGCAGAACTGCCGTCAATATGCTAATCAACACTATCTTATCGCTGCTGACTGAAGTGGAGCTCTTCCTTTCAACTGTATGGCACTGCATTTTCAACTGCTGTCATAGACAGCTGCAGCATTCATTGGTGAACTGTGGCTGTGCCTGCAAACACACTGACTGAATTGGTAGACAGGGTGCCACACCTACAAAAACTCGGAAGATGGCACTATGTTTCTTGCACATGCATGCAAGCTAACATAAAAATGGGTATCTTGATATTTTTACTAGAAAAAACAAGCATTTGTCAATGCTGAATGTTGTCGCGCTGGCATTGGCATTGGCAGTGGTGGAGCTAGAGACGCATAATAGGAATGTCAGTGAAGTACTGAAGTGACACCAACCCCACCCCCACCCTGTAGAGAATGACAGGCATTGGGATGTGCCTTTGGGTTGTCAGCTATAATGCTCATGGCATTGTACCTCACCCTACCCTGTAGACACTGACACGTGTCGTGGTGTGCTTTGGGGTCTTTGGGCATTATACTTACCCCATTCCATAAGGAAATATGCTGACGTGGGTGCAGTATAGGAGCGTGGGGTGAAGTTTGTGGCCGAACAGTGCAAGACTCACCACGATGCCTGTCAGTGGCTGCAGGGTGGGCGTGGGGGGTGGAATGGCATGAGCATTACATGCAATGATCCCAAGACACAGCTCTAATGCCTGTCAATATGTACTAGGTGGGGTGCTACAGTTTGAAACCCTAACACCGTAGGCTTGTAGTGGTAGTTTCACTCCACATTTTCAACATGGGCTGCTTGTCAGACCACGTCATGAAAAGTGGCACAATCACTTTGTTAGCTGAAATGTGGTTTTGCACAGCAGCTGTGCCATTTAGCGACAGAGGGATGAAAGCACAGTTTTGGGCAGGATGTGGAGAATGACAACTGTATTGTTCATTAGAAGGTGTAAAAAATGGCAACGCTGAAAATCTGGAGTGGCACTATGAAATATTGGTGAAGCAATGAACATGCATACAAACTGTGCAACAGACGTCTGCAACCCAATTATTTGTGGGAGTTTTTTAGGCACATTTTCAACATAGATATTTTGGGACCTGCCCTCATAAACAGTAGCGCTGTGATTTTGTTAATGTGTCCCAAAAGGTGATTTCCCACAGCAAGCACGCCATTGTGCACCACAGTTGCGGAAACGCATTTTGGGTAGGCTGTGAAAAATGGCACCTGTACTGTTGATAAGGAGGTGTGCACAAATGCCAGTGGTGAAAATCTGGCATGAAAATATTGCAAATTTATGAAGTTACAAGGCTGCGTGGAAACTGCACAATGCACGCTTGCAGCACAGTCGTTTTATGGACTTTTGGCATCATATTTTCCACATAGGCATTTTAGGACCTCTGCTCATGAACAGTGTCATCGTCATTTCCTCAAACTGTCCCAAAAACTAATTTTGCACAGCGACCGTGCAATTCTGCGCCAGACGTGCAAAAACACATTTCAGCCAGGATATGTAAAATGACAGCTGCACTGTTCAAAAGGAGGTGTGAAAGAATGCCAGTTTTGAACATCTGGAGTGAAAATATTTCAAATGCACGAAGTCACGAGCGTGCATGCAAACTGCACAACGCATGCTCGTAAAACATAATTTTATGGACGTTCGGCCCCAAATTTTCAACATAGGCATTTTAGGACCTGTGCTAATGAACAGTGTCACTGTCATTTTCACAATGTGTCTTGAACACAGACTTTCCACAGCAACCGCGCTATTCCGCGCCAGAACTGCGAAAACACATTTTGGCCAGGATGTGAAAAATGACAGCTGTACTGTTCATAAGGAGGTGCAGAACAATGGCAATGTTGAAAATCTGGAGTGAAAATATTATAAATTCGCGAACTTACAAACGTGTATGCAAACCGCATAACGACACCTCGTGAATATGTCATGTTATGGAGTATTGTCACCAAATTTTCAGCATAGGCATTTTAGGACCTCTGCTCATGAACAGTGTAACTGTCATTTTTGTAATTTGTCCCAAACACTGATTTCCCACATCGACCTCGCTATTCTGTGCCGGAAGTGCGAAAACACATTTCAGGCAAGATGTGGAAAATGATAGCTGTATGGTTCACAAGAAGGTGTGGAAAAATGGCAATGCTGAACATGTGGTGTGAAAATATTGCAAATTTGCTAAGTTATGAGCGTGCGTAGCAACTGCGCAACGCATGCTTGTAAAACAGTCATTTTTTGGATTTTTCCCACCAAATTTGCAACATAGGCTTTTTAAGAGCCCCCCTCATGAACATTGGCACTGTCATTTTGTTCCTCACTCCCAAAAGGTGATTCTGTGCAGTGTCGGAAATCACCTTTCAGGACAGAATAATGCCATGACAGTGCAAGAATTCATGAGGAGGGTCCCAAAACCCCATTTTGAAAATGTGGTGCGAAATTCAAACAATGCCTGAGATATGCATCAAAGTTGAAAAACCCTACTTATTCCATTATACAGCTTACCGGCATTTCCTCAGTTCGTGGTCAGCTTTGAAGAATGCAGACATGTTCCCGGTTCACGAAGATCGCCATGCCAGACTCCAGAGGTAAGTATGGGGTGGGGGCGTGGGGAGGCAGGGTGCGAGAGGTGGTGTGGGTTGTGGGAGGGGCAGGGAGATGGCAAGGGACCGTTTTTTGTTCACAGGGTAAAAAAAAGCACATCACGGGACAGTTTTTTTTTTACAGGGTATTTGGCACACTGGGGTGGGCTCCCAGCATGCCACCTAACTGTTTGGGGGGGTGCTGCAGCCGACAGGGGATTGGGCACCCTCATCGGCACACAACAAAAGAGGGGGTTAATTTATGCCGACGAGGATTGGGCACCCCGTCCGGCACACAAGGAAAGTGGGGGGCAAGAGCTGAGGGGATTGGGTACCCTCGGCATATAACAAATGGGGGAGTGCTTTATGCTGACATGGAGTGGGCCTCCGTCGGCACATACATTGGGGCCACGGTAAGCTGGCAGAGAGATTGGCACGCCTGGTCGGCAGTTACGTCACGATATACACGTGGCCGAAAGACATTGGGAGGTCTGTTGCATCTGACGAGCTTTGCTCGGATTGCAGCAGACCTTTCCTTAGATGTGCTCACCACATTATGTATGCATGGTGTGGCGCTGGCATGCAGGCTGATTGGGGAATGAGGGATGCACCTACTGATGCGTGCCCTGCATTCATTCACCGAACAGTGACCGCGCCTCCAAATCTGCACTGCCGCAAGATGTTGGCTGCGCAAGTGCACCAACATAAAAACTATACAGTGACTAACCAATAATGCCACTATAACTCTGTCCGTTATTAGATCATGTGGTCTATCAAAACTGCCATTAATGTTATATGCAGAACTGCTGTTTCTAATGCTTTGCACATATATACACACACACACACACACTCAATTTCTCTTCAATAAGACAGTTAACATTAGATAATTTATAGACCTTCTGTAACTACATAACATTCTAGTCTGTGACATTTGAGCTAGACACAACTATAGTTTCAAGGATGCTTTCTTATTTCTGTTTGGTTCTGTTTTCTTTTTTTCCCATTTGTCACATTAATGTGTAAAATGTTTTTTTTTTTTTCTAATATTGTTCTGGACACTCAAAAGTGAGTTCTTTTAAGGAAACTGCCATTTTCTTGTGAGGAAGAACTTTGTAAGTTAAAAAAGCTTAAGGATATTCTGTAAATCTGTGTTGGTCCAATAAAATGTAACAAATCACCCATTTTGTGCATCTTGTTGTGCGAGGACCAATACGGCAACAGTTTTTGACATTAATGATGAAGAGTTCCAGTCCATTTGAATGTGTTTTTTAAAATGTGTTATTTATATATTAGGTGAATACCAATTAAAAATACCAAGCCTTAATTAAATATATACAAATGTTACCTTTATTACCACTGCTTTTCTGTGTGAATCAGCATGAGTTTAACAGTTGACCATGTAATGATGTTGTTCTTATGACCGCCACTCTTTTGGTATTATTCCACCTTGCACTGTTTTCTTAATCTTCTTTCCTGTCATGGTTTTTCTTTAATTTAATTTTCAATTTCTGTTTTTTTTTTCTAATTTTAGCATGGTATCTTCTTTATCTTTTTATATTCTGCACTCCACCTGGGCCATGGAAGATCTGCACTCCACCTGGGCCATGGAAGAAGTTAGTGCATTGATCTCACCGTAGATGTCAGTATACGTGATGGACAGGCTAGCCAGTACCTCTTTGATTGCGATCAGCTCAGTCGGGATTTGACAGCTGTCTCCTCCTTCATCTTCCACTGTATCGTCTTTGATCTCTCAGTCTGGCAGCAGTGATTTTGACAAAGGCCTTTTCTGTTGAGTTTGTTTCCCTGGACTTAAGATTGGCATTGGCACACAGCCCGTTCATACAGCGGCGTAAGTGTGTCTAAAAAAGTTCCTGATGTCCCATTTTAGTAATTAGACAAAGTTTGTTTTTTTGTCACAGCGTAGGAAGCCCTTTCAACGTTCTGCCTCCCTGCTGCTAACATAATGTGGCTCCCAAAGGTGGCAATTATACCATACAGAAAAAATGAGCCACTCAGTATTTGAATTTGAGTCCTGTTGTACTTCTGAACAAGAATATTTATTACCTACAGTAACTGGCTTAAAGTCAAAGCACTGTTTTACACAGAAAGCATATCATAGCTATTACTAACAGCGAAGGGGCCCTGGGCTAAATGCCTTCATTTAATGAAATCTTAAGTCTTTCTTTTTCCTTGGAAGAAGGTATAACTTAATGTTTTAGACTATGTACTGATTTCTACTTGACCTGTTTTTCTTCAAAATATTTACATCATACTGCAGGAACAACAGAAGTCGGTCTGTTATTACCATTACTCATAGCTGCTTCATGAGGGAAAGTCCCAATGGTTATGCCTTTTCCAGTAGAGATGTCATTAATTTGGTCTTCCACGGAAGAAATTGCTAACATAATCTTTTTTCTTACTACTCTACCTCAGTGGAATCCTAATGAATGAAGTTCCACCTATTGCTTCATTCTCTATTCCATCTCTACTACAACAGGCCTGGGATACTTTTATCCTTCTTATTATGAAACACATTTCCATAGTGACTATGTTTCAGACTGGCCACTGTTTTGTTTAGCTGAGACTAGCCATTGTGCTTTGGACCTTTAATGTATCCTACTTGACCACAGTCATTAAATACCCTTCCTCTGAACCAAATGACAAGTTGAAGGGAATAAAAAGGTTCCTGCCTCTCCTGTGACAGTATCAGAAGGCCTGCTATTTATATTTTTTCTTTTGATGTTGATACAGAGTAAGGAATGTTTAACAACAGTATACACAAGCTCTCTACTTTCAAGGGCATCATCTCATCTTTCTTCTTATTAAGTACAGAGAGAACTGCTAAAATTTGGGTGCCGTTGTAGAATATATCTTAGCAGTGCAAGGACAGTAATTGTTAAGTGTACCTAGAGAACTTGCACTGACAAAATCAAGCATCTTTGGAGAAAAACATTTTATAAACAGTACCTCCACGAAAAATGTAAGACATTCACTTGGGCCTTCATTGTCCTTTAAGACAATATTCACTTGGCACATTGGTAGCCAACGCCATCAGTTGCCATAACGGGCTACGTTGGGCTATGTCACATGCTGATATCATTTTCTATGAATTGGGTAACATATAGCGAGGGAGAACGATATTGTCTCATGGTGCACCATAACATCCAGTGTTGTTTATCGTGGTGGTGGCTACTATTGCACATGAAAGAGTACAGGTAACATCCCACTATCCTAGTGGTATTGCTTACATTGGTCATTTCATGAGTGAGTCTTAATATTCTAAGTGAGGCATCATAGATCATCTCCAAAACGGGAGGCGCACCGGAAAGAATAATCATTGTGCCCTGCCTTCATAGTGCTTTTACTGGAATGTAGCAGTCCTCTTTTTTTGTGACCTTATTGCAACCGTCTCAGAGCTCAGAAAGTAGATAGCCTTGCAAACCATTTGGCAGACAGCAGCTATCTTTTTAACATCCACTCACTTAGTTAAGACTTTCACATGTGATTGTATTGCCATTCTCTTAATGGTTAAACACTGTACGAACATACAAATTTGCCAGCAGAAGAAGGCCCTACCATATATCTAGTTTTTCAGTCACAAGACTGCACTGTGCGTATTCATGAAACACATTCAAACACAAGAGCGAAAGAAGTAAGTGCCTCAGCTGGGACTTGAACCCAGGCCACCCAGAATACCATTCCAGTTGCGCTACTAGCTGTGCCACCAAGGCAATTGGAATCTGGGCAGTCCCAGGACACGTTACTTTTTCTTGGTATGCCAGGCTACCTGGGTTCAAGTCCCAGCTCAGGCACTTACTGCTTTCTCTCTTCTGTTTGTATGTGTTCCATAAATATGCACACTGCACTCTTGTGATTGAAAAAATGTGTAATTATCTGTGCATCACCATGTTGTGCACTGGATAGAGAATAATGTGCACCAGGACAGCCCAGGTTCCAGTTGACTTGGTGGCACAGCTGGTGGCGCAACCAGAACAGTATTCCAGGTGGCCTGGGTTCAAGTCCCAGCTGAGGCACTTACTTCTTTCTGTCTTCTGTCTGTATGTCTATCGTATATTTATTCTGCTCAATGTGGGGCCCCCTGTCACATTGTTTACCCTGGGTCCCAACCCCTCACCTTTAACTCTGACCCTATCCTTGACCTTTTCTTACCCACTCTTGCTTTATATATAGGCTAGTTAAATAATGCCAACAGACATTGTACAGGAGCTTGGAACAATTAGCACCCACTCTAACAGTGTAAGCATCACAGCATCTGCTAGCACAGTTTTGTGTCTGCAAACCTGAGTAGTCACTAAAAGTGTGATTTTTATAAGGCACAGTTAGCACAACTGTAACCTACTAGCAAGCAAGCATTAATGTTGGCCAGCCCAAAATGCAAATCATGAGTCAGTGATTGCATACAGACACTGTGGCATTTTGGAAGCTTTAACTGGTGTTTAGTGGCTTTCTAGATAATGCATCCAAAAGCACATCCTTTTTTTTTTTTTTTTTTTTGTAGAGTCTATTTTAGCACCGACCCGGGGAACTCTCTCAGGCATCCCCTGTATCACCCTGCTCTACCTCCATGCCTGAGAAGCCTCCAATTTCCTGGTACCAGCCTGGCTATCCCCCCGGCTCTAAGCCCCCCAAGGTAGGGCCACCCTATCCACCCAGGGTGCTCTATCTAATTCAATTCAGGCCAGGCTGGGCTCGGCCCAGGAATAAAGGATGCCCAGCGGTGGAGTGTGGCTGGGTGGATGGATGTGCCATCGCCTATCCCCGAGACGGGATTTTTCTGTTATATTCGGGAGTGCAGTGCTGGGCGACGCCCGCGCGCCGCCTGCTGGACGCCTGTCGCACCTCCTGCCCCCTTCGTCTGGCTGGTGATCCCTGCAGTACTCCCGATCTCCATCGGGGGTTGCAAGGGCACTGAGCAGCCCCAGGATCCCTCCCCAGGGAGAGGAGAGCTGTTCTCCAGATGCTCAATCCTCTCCCCCTTCCAACCCCCGGCTCCCCGAGTCTGTCCCCAAACCCGGGTCACCGGTGCGGCACGAGGTGTGGCGTCCAGCGCCTCAACCCTCAGCACCACCAGGCCAGCCCAAAAAGCACATCTTAACATGGTGTACAATGGTGTCCCCCCCATCAGCAGCACTTGTGCCATGAAGACACCAATAACATTGTTATTTAATACACAGAACTGTTTGTAAGGTAGGCTTGGTTGCCCAAAAAAACATTTTGGGTGGGAGATGCAATTACTCACTTATGTGGTTGCAAGGGGTGGTAACTAAGAAACCGGCAAGTTTATGTGACTACTGTATAAAATAAGAAAGTTATGAATAAAACAAAACAGGCACTGAAATAAAGTCGACATGCATCTGCTGTAGCATTGTTTTCAAACGTAGATATTTTCAGTACCTGTGTGTTGATGTCTTGGGGCTGTGGCAGGGGGGACAACAATTTTGTTATCTACTGGGCATGGGGGTTGGGGTGGAGGTCCATTAGAATACCAGGGATAGTGTCATACACTGGGCATGGGATTTGGGGGAGGAGGGTTACTTTGGGTGGGGTTAGTTTCTTCCTAGTACCAGTGATGTTGAGGGGGCTTCACTCCACACATTCCAAAGAGCAAATGATTGTTCCTTACTTGTAATGAGGCCATAATGAGATGCAAATTACCTCTGGTGTCCTTTCTGTTCTATGAGTTAATTTGCATATTGACTTTTGAAAATGGCACATTGCAACACTGGAGCAATCACCTCAGCTAGGCACAAACTGATGCTTGTTTCCTTACATCCATATTTCTTACAACAGTGTCCATATCTAATGTGGCCAGCAGGGTGTTGAGGCTTGTGAGAAGCCAACCAGATAGTGCTTGACTTTGTGCATCTGTTCAAGTCGGTATTTTTGAACACGTTTTTTGCACTTGCAATGTACTCCAAGCATGTTAAAAAATACCAGAACTTGCTCCAGGCACTAATCTCCTCCAAGGCTCAGGACTTTGGGGGGGGGGGGCAAACACAGAGTATCCCAAATTCTGCCATTGTATTCTACAGGGCTCTGCTCCATGCTGATTTGTAGACACTATCTTTCAAAAATAAAGGTACTGTCTGAGAGGTAACATAAAAATTAAATCACACTATGCATTTTCTTCAGACATACTCTAAACACACACAACATAAAAGGAACAAAAGGCCTTCAGATGTGTGGCAATGTTAAATTCACCTGCTAGCTGATGCACAGCTATTTAAAATTGATCAGTCCCTAGTCACACAGCACAGAAAAAGGCAGGTTGAGCAAAAAAGTTTAGAATAGATCTATTAAAAGTAATGAACAAAAAAGTTCCACTTCTTTCGAAAAAATGTTCTAGACACAAATAGGCAGCAAATAATTAAAAAAATCTATTCCAAACCATTTAAAGGAGAATTGAGCTGCACCTGTTAAGTCATGTTCCCCTTGTAGAAGCTGATTATTAAATACTGGTTTCAGTTCTGTTACTGTTCCCTCTCTATAGGATTTTTAGTTATCCTAGTTGGTAACAATTGCTGATTTTGTTGAATCATCTGACCTGACATGCATTACCGAGACCTGGCTGGACTAAACGCTGGCCCCATTTTGGAGTCAGCTGTTCCAGCCGGGTACTCGGTAATACATCGCCCGAGGTTGGATCAGAGGTGGGGGGGTCGCTATTTGTTTTAAATTGGAATTGGGCCTTGTAGAGGTTCCAGTGGTGTCCCCTGGATCCTTTGAATGTATCATGGGAGCAGGTGTGAGCTGCAGAATTCTATGGTTACCATCCACCCAGTAACGAGAAAGTTTTCTCCAGAGTGTGGTTCATCATCGACCTGGTATTGGAGCCCTCAGGTGGTTGGTCCTGGGGGACTTTAATGCCTGGGTTGACAATGAACTCTCTGAGTTTGGTCAAGACTTTCTCCAACTAATGAGTTTGTTGGGCTTCACACAGGTAGTTACCGCTGCTACCCATATTCATGGTCATTCTTTGGATTTAGTGTTCACCTGGGTATGGAGATCACAGGACTGGTGGTGGAACCAGTTGGGTGGTCTGACCATCACTCTGTAAGGTTCAATTTCAAGCGACCCCCTTGCGAGGACCAATTCCTTGGAGATGGTCCAATACCGCCCTTTGAGGGAGTTACCCTGAGGGTCTGATCGGCGTGTGCTGGACCTATCGAGTTGGCCGATGGAGTGCATGGAACCAGATGCCTTAGTAGTGCACTATAATAATATGGTGTTGAGGGCACTGGATTCCATTGCGCCTGTCCGGGTTCACCCCCTCTCCCTTCGCCCTCGATCCCCTTGGTTTGATGAGACATTGAGGGAGTTGAGAAGAAAGGGGCGAAGATTGGAGCGCTGTTGGCGGAAATCCAGCCTGGAAGGTGACAAACTTAGATTGATGGCCCATTATTTAGACTATCAATCAGTAATCTCCCATAAGAAGGCAGAGTTCCTGTCCAGGGAGATAACTGCGTCAAGAAACCGACCTGCTCAGCTCTTCCGGACCGTCGACAGGCTGTGCAATCCAGCCTGTCTATGGGGTCGGAGAGCTTTTTCACAAATGCAGTGTGATGAGTTTGCTCGGTTCTTTGATGATAAGGTGTCATCAATCAGGTCGGAGATCTGCAGCATGCGTTCAAACAAGCATTGCAGCGACCAACATGGGGTTGCATGTCCTCGGTCTGTCTGGATGGATTTCGACCAGCCAGCGATCATGGATATCATGAAGATTGTCCCAGCTTTGCGACCAGACTTGCTGTAGTTTGGATCCTGGTCCTCTGGCGCCTCCTTGTGGGATGCATGGATGTGATTGGACCAATCCTCGCGAGGATAGTCTGGAGTTCTTGGATCAAGGGTGTTTCCGGAGTCTTTGAAGGAGGCTGTCGTGACACCCCTTTTGAAGAAACCTTCCCTTGACCCCGACTGCCTCGCTAACTACAGACCGATCTCTAACCTGCCCTTTTTGGGCAAGGTTATTGAGAAAGTAGTCGCGTTACAGTTTGATGACTTTCTTACCACCCATGAAGTCTATGATCCTCTCCAATCCGGTTTCAGGAAGAGGCATAGTACCGAGACTGCATTAGTTCGGGTACTTAATGATCTCCTAATGGCAAGAGATCAGAAGAGCCATTCGATCTTGGTTCTTCTTGATCTCGCTGCAGCGTTTGACACCGTGGACCATAGGATGTTGCTAGATCGCCTGCGGCTACTCTGCGGACTGTCAGGGACAGTCCTCAGATGGTTCCATTCTTTCCTCACAGGCAGAAGTCAAAGGGTAGTCTCAGGGATTTTCTCTTCTGCTCCCTTTGCTCTGTCTTGTGGGGTGCCACAAGGCTCTGTGCTTTCCCCCATGTTGTTCACGGTGTATATGCTGCCGTTGGGAGACATTATAAGGCATTATGGGCTGAGTTTTCACTGCTATGCAGATGATACTCAGCTCTATATGTCCTTTGTGCCTGAAAAATGATGCAGTCTTGGTTTTTAACAACTGCCTCGCTGAGATTCAGGATTGGATGAATGCGAACTGGTTGAGGTTAAATCCAGATAAGACTGAGGTATTAGTTGTTGACCCAGGTCATTATGTGAAGAAGTTGACTCCTGGGGTCCCCCCCTGGTCTTTTATTAGGGGATACCCAGTTGAGACCTTCTGAACAGGTGCAAAATCTGGGCGTTATTTTTGACAGTGCGCTGACATTAAAGATGCAGGTGTCGGCCACTGTCAAATCTTCCTTTTACCATCTGAGGAATATCGCCCGGATAAAACACCTTGTTCCACATGATGACCTTCCTGTCTTGGTCCACGCTTTTGTTTCTTCCCGTCTTGATTACTGTAATGCTTTATATCTAGGGTTGCCGCGGGGGTAGATCTCCGTCGCCTGCAGCTGGTGCAGAACGCGGCAGCTAGGTTGTTGACTGGGCTACCAAGAACTTGTCATGTCACACCTGTGCTGCGTGAACTGCACTGGCTGCCAGTACGATGGAGAATCACCTTCAAGGTCGCATTGCTGACCTATAAGACCCTCCACGGTCAGGGACCAGGCTACCTGCAAGATCTCCTTTGCCCCTACCGTCCTCTCCGCCCACTCCACTCCTCTGGCAAGGATTGCTAGAGATTCCCAGGGTTGTCTTAAATCATCTGGGGCAGGACCTTTTCTTTTATGGCCCCGACCCTGTGGAATTCTCTACCTCGTCAGACTAGAGAGTGCCTGTCCGTGGAATCATTTAAGAGATCCCTGAAAAGTTATCTGTTTTCACTGGCATTTGGTTAGTTTATTTTATGGTTATTTTATTGTTTTATGCTTTTATTTATTATTGCTGATGTTTTATTTCTTGTTTTGTATCAGCGCTTTGATTTATTGGAAAGCGCTTTATAAATAAATTTTGATTTGATTTGGTATTTCTGATTTACACACAGCTAGTAAGCACCACTTGATGTAGTTTATGTCCCCTGCTCGGCTCTTCAGTTGTTGGTACAATGCATCCATGTTCTACAATAGAACTCTGTAATTGAGAGGGACATTAATCACATCACACAGTTCTACAGCGGTACTTAGCACCAGAGTGTAAATTAGAAAAAAACATTGAGGTTACTAATAGGCCCATATGGATGGAACAATAACAGAACTGGAACCAGTATTAAAAAAAAAACAGCTTCTACTGGTAAAATGACTAACAGGCTCAGTGCAGTTCTCCTTTAAGCTAGGGACTATGCATCTATACGATTGTCACAGTGATGGCAGATTAGCTTGCTGGTTTGCTCTATCTGATACTTTAGCTAGCCCACCAAGAGGTGGTGTCTAAACCATTATAAAATGGGTCTAAAAATCAAAGACACTTAATTGGGTAAACCAGTCAGGTAACTGTGCATTATTGCAGCATAATGAGCAATCATCCTGGTCCTAAACCTGACTGGATTTGTTAATAGCCAGACTACAAGATGAGAAAATCAAACCCCTTCACCCACAGCTGACCTTCCATCGCAAACATGCCTGCCACCTTTAGTAACAAAAAAAAATAAAATAAACCCTAAAAATAAAACTAACTAAAATGAAAAACAAAGCAAATTAATTAAATGACGTTTCCCTGATCATCACACTGTCCTTACGCACGTAAGCAAATTAGAAAAATAAAGTACTGTTCATAGTTTTCATTACTATTGTTACTTTGTTGACAATGAAAACTCCGCCTCCTAACTTTACCTGCTTACCAGGGAAATGTCAGTTGCTTACCCTGCTAGAAATAAAATGCAAGCTCTAGCTCTACATGATATGTGTGTGTGTGTGTGTGTGCGTGTGTGTGTACAGTATGTTAGCAAAGTACCAGTGGAATTGTGCAGAATTTTGAATTCCTGTATTCCATAGTAAGCATTCCAAATGTTGAAAGTAAAAAAAGACAGAGAAAAAAGAAAGAGGGTGAGGAAAAGAGGCAATAATATAAACAAAAAGGAGGAAGACGGGGAAACATATAAAGAGGAAGGGGCGAGACATATACATAGGCAGACCCAAGCTGTTTAAATAAATCACTGAAGTTCATAACAACACACATATTACCATCTGAATTATATATGGGCGTTTTCAGGAGAAATCTACCCCCAAAACAACCAGTTGTGAACATATTTCCTTTAAAATACCCGTATTGGTTTAAAATGCAAAAAGGCAACATTTTTTAATATAATATGTGCCACACATGGTTTTCATTGTCTTTTAGTGTTTTTAGTTGCACCCCCCAACCCCACCTATTACCAGAAATTTGACTATTTTTTGTCTTAAAAATTTTAAATGAAGCATACAAGGTCCTGTTTTTTTATCTTTTGTAAAGTAATACTTTAAGTCAAATATTTAAATGCCATTTTATAACTGCAATAGGACACTTCAGTATGTGCCATTATGGTGATATAATTGCACTTCTCTGGTGCATTTAACAGCACTCAGTGGCATCTCATGCCTAACAACGCAGCTGAGGTATGCAATTATATCATGATAATGCACACCCTGTCATGTCTTATTGCTTTCGTAATGACAGGATAAAAACTGTTTTAGAGATTGGTGTTAGGTAATTGTTGGTATGTTATTCCCCAGATTGCCAGGGCCATAACTGCAATATAAGATATAGGTACCCAAACTCAAATAAGCTCCAAATATTGCCCCCCGAATCTTCTTCCCTCTTCTACTGGTCAGAAACTGAACATACTGCATATGTCTTGGTACTATCATTTTACTGGTATTTATAGACTTTTCACATGAAGCAGAGAAGGGAATGAATTTCATTTATGCAAGAATCAAGTAGGCACATGATAAACTTTAGTAGTAAAAAGAAAACACAGACTCTCCAATGCAGTTCTCTCTTCCAAGGGTGTGGGGAAGTTTGTGTAATAAATAGTCTTACTTTCTGAAGGAATTATCTTCTTAGCTACAAAAAAATCAAAAATCAGCAAATGAAATAAAACGGAAGGTCAAGCTCATTTCACATGTTGACCTTCCAATGTATTTCTTCCAGTCCATACAGATTTCCTATTCATATTTTTTATTTATTGAATTTTTCAAGAAACAGTAACAAATAAATAAAAAATACAAGCACTACAAAGGTAAAACATATTCAATTATAAATCACAATATAGCAGTTGGGGGTGAGGATATCAAGCAGGAAAGGGATCTTGGAGTTATCATCTATGATGACCTCAAGGTAGGGAAACAGTGTGACAAGGCAGCAGGTAAAGCAAATAGGATGCTGGGATACATAGGCAGGAGCATCACCAGCAGGAAAAGGGAGGTCATGATTCCACTATACAAGACACTAGTGAGGCCCCACCTGGAGTACAGTGCACAGTTCTGGGGACCTTACTTACGTAAGGACGTAGACAGGGTAGAGAAGGTTCAGAGGAGTGCAACAAAGAGGGTACATGGATTGCATCACAAGTCCTATGAGGACAGGTTGAAGGAATTGAATATGTACTCCCTGGAGGAGAGGAGGGAGAGAGGGGACATGATAGAGACATACAAGTATCTTACAGGGAGGAACAGGGTGCAAGAATACACTATTTTTAAGTGAAAAAGATGTTCCAGGACTAGAGGCCATGGGATGAAGTTGGAGGGAGGACAATTCAGAGGAAATGTGAGGAAGAATTTCTTCACAGAACGGGTGGACAAGTGGAACACCCTGCTTGAGGAAGTGGTGGGGGCTGAAACAATCACAGGATTTAAGAATGCATGGGACAGACATAAAGGAATTCTGGAGGTCAGGGAGAAGGGGCAACAGAGTTCTAGGAAAACATAAACTGAAGTTACAAACTCAGATGGGCAGACTAGGTGGGCCATAGGCCCTTATCTGCCGACACTGTCTATGTATCTATGTATAAAACATTCATATATTTTGAAAATACCATTATGTATCATCAGTATCAAGAGTTTCATATAGTGCAAAAGACATATATAACTCTTTCATAATTCCACACAAAATCTAACAAGTATAAAGAGTATTACATGCCAATACTAAAAGAAAACCAATGGAGGAGCACAGGAAGAAAGTATAATATTTTAAACTGTTAAAACATTTTATTAAACCTTTAGTTTTAGAATATTCTGTCATGGGTATCTCCACAGCTGTTAGACCTCTAGCTGATGTAAGCAGGATGTAAACGGTCCCGATAAAATGTAAAGAGACTTCTGTGCTGTCTGTTTCAGATTTATCAGAACCCATGGCTAATGTCACTCTCAACCTTGTGAATTCTTGGACAGCATTTTCATCAATAAACATGTACTGTACACCATTTCACTGCATACAGTGTTTAACCTTGCAGGTTTCAACAATGCAACAGAGACACTTTTTTTCCAGCAGAGAAGAGCTGAAATTAATTAAACTTCGTCAACATCTCTGTATGCCCCACAGGAAGTCGGTGTAAAAATGGATCTTTGGATCTGCATATTAAAAGTCTTTCCCTTCCTGAACCATTTGTAAGATGTATTACTTGTTGGATAGCATGATAAGTGTTGTAGTCACAGTCAGCCCAAGAGTGGCTAGTATGACAGAACTACTTTGTGCATTTTATTGATTTATGCCCTTTTGCCGAGCCTTACTGAGGTGCCACGGGGATGCCAAATATCTTGAAGGAAAGTGTACAAATTCACTAGCCCTCCATTGACAATAGCTACACACCCAATTAATGTTTGCAGCCATAAAAATAATTTTTCCTTGACTTTATAACACAGTGTGGTCAACAGGGCATATTAGAATAGAGCAAGGACAGGAAGCAAACTGCTGCCTGACAGATGGAAGTTGTTAGTATTTATCAGGCATTTAGTGCAGTTAAAAACAGCCATATCTTGGTAGGGGAGGGCTAGTGAATTTTGTTTAGCCACAATAAAGTCTTTCTCAAAATTTTGCCTTAAAAAAAAATCCGATACAACTTCCACAATCCAAAACTGACCAAAATCTTTTGGGAGGACCAGGATATGTAGGTTTGTCTCCCCTAGAATCATATCTAATACTTAAAGTTTTCTGTTTAATTCTTCAGGTTCTCACATTTAATTTTTATTTTATTCTTTGGTAACCAGGTAAGGCCCACTAGGCACAGGTGCCTGTTTTCAGAGGCGACCTAGGAGCACTGGGGAGGTTAAGTGACTTGTTCAGAGTCACACAATACACAAGTGGAGGTTGTGGGAATCAAACCCAGGTCTGTCTACTGGATGTAGCAAGCTAGTTCACAGCATGTTACTCTAACCTCTAGGCTGTATTGCTAGCCCCATATCAATTCTGTCTGTCTATATTAAACATGATTAGAGCATTTTTTCATCTCCACTGCATCTTCTTGTATCACCCCATATTTATGTTTAATTCCACTTGTTGAGAAATTGTAGCCATGGTTGAAGTTATGAAATCAAGCTGTTGTTAAAGTCCACAAAACACTTGTGACATTCAGTTTGTAAATTGGTAATTCCTTTTTGCCTTCCTGGATCCCTCCAACCAATCAAGGAAGATACTCCACACATTTACAGCACGTTTGGTACAAAGGTTGCAGGTTTACTAATACAATCAAATGCAACACACGACTGTCAATACAGAAACAGTAATCTACACATGTTTAAATCCATCTTGGTCCATGGGGTAGCAGGCAAATTCATGCTACAGTTAAATCCATGGTCACTACTAGCAACTTGCCAATTCCTGTAAGGCAACTTGCCTGTTCTTGAGTAAACCTTGGCCATGAGGGGATGCAAATCCCCAAAGTGCCATGCATATTCCCGGCAATGATTTCCACAGTTGATTCCAGGCTTTGTCGGACTGTAACAGGGTGGCTGTGGCCACACTAGTCCTAATCCTCACGCAGCCCATCCTTGCCATTGAACCACTATTCCATCAAACTTTGTACTCACTCTGGGACATTCTCAGCCTCATTCTACCTACACTAGGTTTTGCCTAATCCACGGTTTACCTAGTCCATCACTTCCGATGACTGTACCCAGTTCCATTAATTTTTTAGTGGTATAATTTTTGCCTTTCTTCTAAGAAGGTGTAGGTTAGAGAGGTGCTTCACCTTCTGATCTAACCTAAGTATCTTGCTTGATCCTTCCCTGTGGGTCTTGCCTAGCTATGCTACCTGTGGGGAGGAGCACTAGCCCATTGATCATACCTCTATAGGTACTCAAATCTGTAAAGTTTAGCTCACTTGGTTGGCCTCATGGGGGACCTGAGGCACAGCTACCCCCCCATGACAGTCCAATATGGTTTTGACCTATGGCTGCTTTGGTTTCAGTCGGTTTCTGCAAAATAGAAGTAAGGGTTTCATCCCTATCATTATGTGGTGCTATTAGTATGAGCATAAGTTTCATGACAGGAGTTGTTGGCAGCTTCTTTGGAGCTGAACTCCAGCTGGGACCCACAGTGAGCTCTGACCCAGAGAGTTACTCTACTCTCCTGCACAAATAACTCTTATAAAGCTCTTTACTTCTCAAAATTGTTCAACCTCTTTTTCCTCATGCTTTGTTAACCTGACATCCCTGTTAATCAGAGCATTACCTACTTTATTTATATTTTGTTTTTTTGCTCATTTTCTCCCGTATTCCTGGGGTCTCAGCACACAGGCGATGTGGATGTGTGGAGGCACATGCACCCCCCATGACGCTGGCTCAGCCCACTCTCATGGCTAATGCCAGAGCTTCCTAGGTCGGCACCGCCATTCGCCTCCACTGGGTGGTACCCAGTGACTGGGGAGCCTCCAGTCCCTCCCAGGAGGAGAGCACTGCCTTGCAGCAGCTTGATCTCGCTCCTCACCCTCCCTGGCCAACCCCTAACAACCCAGGCTTGTTCCAGAACCCAGGTCGCCAGCGCAGCACAAGGTGTGACATCCAGTGCCTCAACCCTCAGCACCACTGGGCCAGCCCCATTACCTACTTCTTTAAAAAAACACATGTTCAACATCACAAGGGGTCATCTTGATCAACTGCTACCACTCCCCCTCCACATGATTTGTATGGTACTATGTGGTATTTGTATGTTGTGTAGCACCTTAATCATCTTTGTAGCTTTATGCTGTAAGGTTTTTTTACATACAGTTAATGCCTGCTTTTGTCCTTCAGTGCAGACTTTAATTTGGTTGCCCCGTGGTATCCAGACACCAGCCACCCCTGACTACAGCTGCCTCCATAGACCCTTGACTCCTCCTACGGACAGGGACAGGAGGGAGAACAACCCTCAAATTACTGTGCTGCATCAGGCGCCATGGTGGGAGGCGGACCAGGGCCCGGGTTTACTGGGGTCTATCATCAGCTGAACTGGGGCCATCTTCCTTGTTTCACCCAGTCCCTGTGTTGTTCAGAAGGAAGGGGTCCAGTGTCTATTCTCTCCCTTAGGCATTCCATCCATGTGGTCAGCAAATATTCACTGTGCCTTTGCTGTGCTTCCACCCATGCTCACCCGGTTGTAGCACTGCACAGAGGCAATGACCCTCTCTGGAGGGGGGGAGAGCATCCTCTGGAATGCTCAATCCTCCCCCACCCCAGCCCTACAACAGCCCAAACACATTCCCAAACTCAGGTCATGGGCATCCCAAGTGGTAGCACTACTGCTGCTCCAATGGGCCAGTTATGCTGTACTTCCTCGGGCTCAGTTATGTCCTTTCTGTAGTGTTATGCCCAGAACTGAACACAATACCCCAAATGGGGTCCAGGCAGAGCCCTGTACAGTGACATTGTCACCTCCCCTTCTCTACTGTTCATCCCCCTTTTAGAAGAACCCAGCCTTTGCTGGTCATGCTGGTTGCTGCCAAGTGCTGTTTGGACTTTTTCAAACATGAGTCTAGAATGTTCCTCAAGTCCCTCTCCTGCTCTGCCACACCCAGTACTGTAGCATTTCATTTGAACTCCCTTGGCGACAGTTTCAAAAAATGCAATGAGATTTCTTTGGCATTATTTCCCCTGAAAAAAAATTCCTTGGTGGCCACCCTGGTTATTTGTATTATGTAAATGTTACTTTAGGTTTAACAAGCGATTCCATTTCATTTCTATATACTAATTTGTGCCTTGTATGACACCATGGCAAAAGCATGTGCAATAAATCACTACTGCCACTACTAGAAAATATTCGTTGAGATTTTCTTGCCCAGGAAAGGAGCAGGGGCATTATTTAAGGGTAGCCAGCGGTTCCAGGTAAGACACCTATGACTTCCTTGCAACCCTTAAAACATGGTTTCCAGGATTTATTTATATAAAATTTGGTGGTTGGAAGAGGTTTGCAACCCCTAAGATTCTGGTGAAATTAAGCTACTAGAAAGGAGGTCTAGGAAATGCTTCCATTTTCAGCCTTCTCCATGGGGGATGGGATACAGCTGCAAACCAACTAATATTTAACCAGGTTAAACTGTAATCTAAAGCACAAGCTCTTCTGCAGATCACCCTCCTTCTGTTGCGGTTATTAGTATTTTTATTTCTTCTTCTACTGTCATTCCATTTCATTCTACAGTTTTGAACCAAAGCAGCTAAAAAGAGCACCCAGGATATTACATTATTCCTTCTACTGAAGCTTAGGCTGTTATTAGACTCTCCGCACCATAGTGCAGAAACTTGAACTTCTGTTTGACATCTTTACGAGCTGTTTACTGTTACTTCACAGTCACACCTAGTTCAAGCAGATCTATTCACACTATTTTAATACCAGCATGCATTACTAACTGTTCTGTAAATATTTGTTCACTTGCATGTAAATCGCCTGCTGTGAATATTGATATACAATATTCTGCTCACTTGTAAATCACAAAGATCTGTGAAGACTGACATTTACAGTCAAAGCTGTTGCAACACATTTCAGCAGCCACACGGATCAATACAGTTATTTCTCCTGGCAGAAATTTCAATAAAGTCACACACCACAACCCTACATTATACAAGGATTTCTTTTCTGTAGACATTTGCATCAACCACAGTGGAGAAAGACCATCGGCATTTTCCCATTTGCAACCTTATATAATCATCTGTTATTATTTGTTTTTGGCAGTAAGATAAGTAATGTAAGTTTTTTTTTTAACCACTGCATTTCTTTATGGTGGAGTTTATCTTACTATGATAGCATATGTATTATCTGCAAGTATTTTACATACAAGCCCCAGCCAGGGGGCCAGAAATCAGAATATGTGGCTGCAAGGAACTAGGAGCTTTGCACTCTAACCTGTTTTTTTTTTTTTCTTTTGGAAAATTCCTTGTACTGTACTATGGAGAAGTGTGCACATTCATTTGGAATTTTACCCCGCTGGCCCAGTGCCGATGAGATCTGAGGTGCTGGACACCACATCTCATGGAAAGCCAGTGACCCAAGTTTGGGAATGAGCCCAAATCATCGGGGCGGGGGGGGAGACTTAGCATCTCAACAGATGTTCTCCTCCTCCGGTGGAGGGACACTTTGGGAAGTGAGAGTGCCCACAGTGCTGCTGCCAGTGGAAGCACAGGTGGTAGGGCACATGACTCTCACATATCGGGGAGGGTAGGGCACTGCTGGGTGCTTGGCTATGCCACTCGTCAGCATGTCAGCAGTCAGGACATACATCTTTCACACCAGCACCCTCAGGGGTAGGGATCACACAAGGAAAAAAGGGAGAAAAAACAGAAAAACTCCTGGGTGTCGAGCACCATGATGCCAGGATTCCGGTCTGCCAGGACCCAGCCGAAAAGAACCAGGGCAGGTTAGAGGTACCCCCAGTGGCCAAAGCCCAGGGCAAGTAAAAAAAAAATTAAAATGTAAAAAAAGTAAATATGTGTCATTCTACTGTAACTTGTCTTGTATTTGAAATTTATAAAATAGGCTGGAAATTTCCTACTTTCTGGTTGGCTAAATAAGTTCTGAGAACCATATATCAATTCCTCAGAAATGCACAGTTTGGAACAAGTTCAGGAAGTGGGATGTGGAATCTGGTCAATCACATACAGAATTCATGAGGTACATTATTCATCCCTGACTGCCTGCCATTACAAACATGGCTACCACCCTTTACTAGCTGAAAACCTTCAACAAGGCTCTAAAAAGTAAAACTCACTTAAATTAAAAAAAATAAATATTATTTCCACTCATGATACCCTCCTTACACACATATACAAACCTAATAAATGAAGTACTGTTCAGTTTCCATTCATGGTGTTTCTTTACTGACCATGAGCAATCCCCTGCCTATCCTTACCCACTTGCCAGAGCAATCTCTGCTGCTTATGCTGCTTCAAAAAAGGTTGAGACCTTGGCTTCATATAAGGCCTTCAGTTGTGGGTGAGTGGTAAACACTCTGGCAGGGGAATTCTTCAGCAGTATGAATACCTGTGTTCCATAATAAACAAACATTCCATCTACTGAATATATAGAAAGACAAATACTACTGACTAACAGGGAAGGGATCACAGATACCCAGGTAGAAGGTCACCTGGGGGCCAGTGACCATCACATGGTATGGTTCAATTTGGCCACTACATCTAAATCATCCCATTCCAAGGCAAAAATATGGGACTTCAGATGAGCTGACTTTGATAAGATTACCAACAGAGTTAAGCTAGCCCTGGCAAAAAGAAATACAGGTGAGGGGGTACAGGCAAAGTGGCCAAGAATTAAGGAAGCAATACTTGAAGCAACATCCCATTGAATTAGACAGAAAAGGAAGTGCAAAAGAAGAAGGAAACCACTTTGGTTCTCAAATACAGTAGCAGAAAAGGTCAGAGCCAAAAGGCTGGTCTTCAGGAAATATAAGAGAACACAGTGGGATGAAGATGGGGAGGCATACCAAACTGCCCTAAGGGAAGCAGGGAAGGCAGTAAGGAAGGCAAAGGCCCAAACTGGGGAAACACTAGTACGAACAGTAAAAGAAGGTGATAAGACTTTCTATAGATACATTAGTGAAAGGAGAAAGTCCAGAGGGGGTATTGCTAAGCTCAAAGGAGAAAAGGGGGCATGTGAGGAGGAGGACCCTGTAAAAGCATCTATCCTAAATAGATACTTTTGCTCAGTATTTACTGAAAAGAAGATAGGGCAGGGCCCACAGCACAGCACCATGGACACAGGGGGGAAGGAGGCGAGCACTACTCCCTTCACAAAAGAAAGGGTCCTACAAGAGCTCACTAAGTTCAGGGTGGCCAAGGCAATGGGACCTGATGGCAGACATCCCACGGTACTTAAGGAGCTATGGGTGGAACTAGCAGAGCCATTAGCAGAACTGTTTAGTGAGTCTCTGAGCACAGGAGAGGTCCCAGAAGACTGGAGAAGGGCTCATGTGATCCCACTCCACAAGAGTCAGGGAACTACAGACCAGTCAGTCTTAGTACCTCAGTAGTGGGCAAGATTATGGAGGCACTCCTTAAGGAAAGGATAGTGCAACACCAGGAATCCATAGGGGCACAGGATCCAAGACAGCATGGGTTTACAAAAGGAAGGTCCTGTCAAACTAATCTCATAGATTTCTTTGACTGGGTAACCAGAGTGGTGGACCAAGGGGGAGCAGTTGATGTCACCTACCTTGACTTCAGCAAAGCTTTTGACACTGTTCCACATAGAAGATAGATAAATAAGCTGGGTAGGCTCGAGGTGGATCAGAAGTTGGTCAACTGGGTGGCAAACTGGTTGACGGACAGAAAACAGAGAGTGGTGGTAAATGGTATACAGTCAGAAGAGATGCAAGTCACAAGTGGGATACCTCAGGGATCCGTCCTGGGGCCAGTCCTCTTCAATATCTTCATTAGTGACACTTCAGATGGACTAGAGGGTAAGGCTTGTCTGTTTGCAGATGACACCAAGATCTGCAACAGAGTAGATGATCCAGATGGGGTGGGCAAAATGAGAAGAGATTTGGATAAACTAGCAAAATGGTCAGAAGAGTGGCAACTGGGATTTAATGCAAAGAACTGCAAGATCATGCACACAGGGAAGAGAAACCCTGAAGCCACCTATAGGCTGGGAGGGGAGTTGCTGGCAGTCACAAAGGAAGAAAGAGATTTGGGCATCATCATCACAGATGACCTGAAATCATCCAAGAAGACCTCTAAAAGCAGTAAGTAAGGCTAGAGGGATGTTAAGGTGCATTAGTAGAGGTATCACAAGTCGTAAGAGGGAGGTAATAACCCTTTTACAAGACACTGGTTAGTCCCATCTGGAGTACTGTATGCAGTACTGAGGCCACACCTTCACAAGGACATTAACCAAATTGAGGCAGTCCAGAGAAGAGCAACCAAAATGGTGCAGGGACTGCATCAGAAGACATATGAGGACAGATTAATGGAGCTCAATATGTATACCCTTGAGCAAAGGAGGAAGAGAGGTGATATGATCGAAATATTCAAACACCTTAGGGGCATTAACAATGTGAAAGAGTCTAACATGTTTGAATATAAGAAAAATAGCAGGACAAGAGGACACAGCATGAGAATAGAGGGAGGCCAATTAAGGGGAATGTGAGGAAATTCTTTTTCACAGAAAGAGTGGTGGATGCATGGAACAGCCTACCTCAGGAAGTGGTGGCTATGAATACAGTACAGGGCTTCAAACAGGCATGGGATAGGCATAAGGGAGCAATACAGGTGAGCATGAATAGATAGGTCATTGATAGTGTAAAGGTGTGTGGCACACTCATAAGGTAGAAGAAATGGTCAGACCAGATGGGCCTTGCGGTCCTTATCCGCTGTCAACCTCTATGTTTCTAAATGATTGACAGGTAGGATGGACTTCTTTTTACCAGTTACATTAAACAAAAGAAAATCCCTGTTTTTATAGTTTTATAGCATTTTTTTATTGTTTCTGTTTACTCATTTTATAAGCACAATAAGACACTCCAGGACATTGGTTGTCTGGAATTACTGCACTTCCAGCTATTAAAGGCACTCTGTGCAAGTGCAGAGTGCCGCACTATGCACATGGGTGTGCATTAATCCCTGACAACCAACACCTGGTCGGGTCTTATTGCTTACATAACACTATAGTTAATGCCATATTAGTACTTACCTTATTTTAGCTTAAAACTGTCTTTCCTACGTTTGCAAACTGTCTGACCCATTGTTTTCTAGGTTCTGCTTCCAGATTCTAACTGGAAATGACACGTTCTATAAGAAAAAAATAACAGTTACTCGGCGCTTCTGGACACCTCCAAACAAGGCAATGGATAAACCTGCCAGCTTATACCTCAGAAATGGGGAAGGAGGGTAGGTGCACTGTCACCCAATGGAGGAGATTCTCTAGAAGATCTAATGTTATGGTGAGTAACTGTACTATCTTCATCAGGTTTATCTCCTCCATTGTGCCACACCTTTGCAACGATTCCCAAACAGTACAAGGTAGCCAGGGAGGATGTCAAAGTCTGCTGTACAATAAGGACAGAAGGTCTTGCAACACCACAACACCAAAGCCAGCACATCTACTAGACAATGTCTAGACTGAAGTGCTTCGTGAAAGTATACACAGTGATCCATGTGGCAGCAGCATATACGTTGGCTCAACTGCAGAAACATTCTGAAAACAAGCAACAAAAGTGGCCATATTATGTGTAGAGTGGCTACAGACAGCACCAGGAAGTTCCTTGTCATACTTCTAATAACAGAATATAATACAGTTATCCAGCCATTTGGACAGGAGCTGTTTAGTCACAAGGGCACCCTCCTTAACGCAGAAGAACAATAAAAAAGCTGAGGGGATTTTCTGCCGTCCTTAGTGCGATCAAGATAGAAATGTAGTGTTCTACATACATCAAGTGCGTGGAGCAATGCCTCACTGTTGTTAGCATGTTCTGGATAATATACAAGAAGGTGTATGGTCTGATTCAGTGTAACATCAGATACCACCTTAGGTAGCAAATGAGGATTGGTCCCCAAAAACACCCTGTCCTTATGCAAAATCCAGTAAGGAGGCTCATGCATAATGTTTGCGGAGACCCAATCTCCGCAAAGACATAGACAGGATGGAAGCTGTCCAGAGGAGGGCAACTAAAATGGTGCAGGGTCTGCACCGGAAGACATATGAAGAGAGACTAAAGGAGCTTAACACGTATAGCCTCGAAGAAAGAAGGGAGAGGGGGGACATGATAGAAACGTTCAAGTATCTCAAGGGAATCAACAAAGTCAAGAGGGTAGCATCTTTCAAAAAAGAGGTGTGCAAGAACAAGGGGCAGAATTTGAAGATGGGGCGGCTCAGAGGTAATTTAAGGAAGCATTTTTCACAGAGAGGGATGTGGATGCATGGAACGGCCTTCCAGAGGAGGTTGTGGAGTCAAAAACAGTGGTGGAATTCAAACATGCATGGGACAGTCATAAGGCCATTCTAGGGGGTTGGGGTAGGAAGAAGTAGGCTGCTGGTTAACTTGGATCTGCAGCTTATCCAGTAGGTAGGGAAATGGGCAGACTGGGTGGGCCAAGAGGTCCTTATCTGCCATCAAATTCTATGTTTCTATGAGCCTGAAGCTCGGATTCTCTATGAGCAGAAGTCATGGAAATCAAAAACAGCATTTTCCATGAAAAGAAACCCATCTCACAGGTCTCAGCAGGCTCAGATGGAGCCAAAGTCAATTTTTCCAAAATTAAATTGAGGTCGCAAAACAAATCGAGGGACACAATTCAGAAATGTATGTGACACTTCTAGTTGTACCACCCTGCACCCATCAGTAGAGACATGGAAGGTCAAAATGGCAGCCAAGTGCATTTTAATGGATGGGTACTGGAGACCAGAGTCAGATAGGGGTGGAAAGTAGTCCACTACAGCATTCACATGACACATAAATGGGTCCACAGAATGGGAAGCACACCATATGAAAAAGTGCTTCCATTTCAAAGAATATATGTGTCTCATAGAAGGCTTTCTAGCTGCAAGCAAGACACCAGTTACCTGGGAGGAAACCCCAAAATGGGCAATGGCTATGTCTTCAGAAGCCATGCATACAGATACAGGGTCTGCAGGTCCAGATGGACAAGGGATCCCTGGGCATGAGACAGCAGACCCTGATAAAATGGGAGCCGAATAGGAGGCTCCACTGCCAGATGCTAAAGAAGCGGAAACCAAATCTGGTGAGATCAGAAGTGAGCCACCCGTATTGAGGTGGCATGCTCTGAGTAGCTTGAGCAGAACTCTCTGTATGAGAGGGATCAGAGGAAAGGCATAAAGGAACCTGTCTTTCCTGGAGATGGACAACGCATCTCACCAAAAAACTCCATGCCGAGGAGCCAGGGAGCAGAGATGCATCAGTTTTGCATTGTGTGGGGTTGCAAAAAGGTCCAACTCTGGATGACCTCATCTTGCAAACAGGTTGCATACCATGGAAGTCAGCCATTCCAGTTCATGCACCAGGGACTAAGACCTGCTTATCCTGTCTACCAAGACATTTTGGAGACCTGGGAGAAACACGGCAGATAGCTGAAGGCTGTGAGACATTACCCAGTACCACACTCTCATCGGTTTCCTGCACAGGGGATAAGAGTGAGTGTCCCCTTGCTTGTTTATGTAGTGCATGGCACTGACATCATCTATCTGAATCAGCAAGGGACCGGGGCTGAGGTGCTCCTGAAAAGCCTGGAGACCAAGCAGAACAGCCAGCATCTCCAGTATATTGATATAGAAATCTGACTCTAGAGTGGTCCAGGATCCTTGGGTCTGATATGAACTGAGATGGGCTCCCCAGATGGACCCCATGGCACCCACTGTGAGGATCTTTACAGAAGTCAGGGAAGAAAATGGAATGCCCTGTAACAGGTTCTTATGGTCCACCCACCATACCAGAGCACAGTGGAGAGGGGACCTGACAAGGACCATTTGTTCCAGATTGTCTGTCAGCTGATCCCATTGTACCCAAAGAATCCAATGGGGTAAAGGCAAAAGGAACCAATCAGCCCCAGGAGATGCAACATTGTCCAAGCTGACACATAATGACTTCTGCATATCAGGTGGGCCTGGACAACAAGAGCCTCTGCCCTCTCTGCAGTCATGAAGGCACTACCCACTGCAGGGTCCAGCACCGCATCACTGACAAAGAATGAGTATGGATTTCAGTATATTTACTGTAACACCCAGTTCCTTGAACAACTGTCTTGTTCTGGGCAATGTGTACAGAATTGCTTCCCTGGATGGGGCCTCCAGGAGCCAGTCATCTAAATACAGGAATATAGCCCTTCCCTCTGGAGGGCCACTGCCACAACTGCTAAGCATTTGGTAAATACCTGCAGTGCCAAGGATAAGCCAAAGGGCAAGACTTGGAACTGATAATGGCTGCACTCCAGCTTGAAGTGGAGGTACTGCCTATGGAACCTGCAAATTTTGATATGACAGTATGTGTCCCTCATGTCAAGGGTGCAGGGCAAATCCCCCTTTTGCAACAGAGGAATGATAGCCTGAAGAGACACCATCTGAAACCTTTTGTATTTGATGTACAGGTTTAGGTTTGTCAGGTCCAATACTAGACATAGATCTCCTGTCCACTTGGGAACCAGTAAGTATCTGGAATAGAACCCTTTGTTTCTTTCTTGTGGAGATACGGGTTCAATAGCCCACTTGGTTGTAAGTGACTTAACATCATCTAAAAGAAGGGACAAGTAGCCTAGAGGATATGACAAGGAGGTGGAGGGTGAACTGTATGAGTAAACAGCAACTCCAGAGCATGCTCCCTTTCCACTGTTTCCAGGGCCCACTCTTCCATTGTGATCTCCCTCTACTTTGACAGATGAAGGGAGATGTGTCCCCTCACATGCACTGCTGGAGGCAATAGTGGAGGGGGAAGGAGTGGGTTGTCAGAGGGTAGCGGAATGGTGGAGGCACCACCTTGAATAATACCTTTAGAATCCTATGCATGAGCAATGGGGGAGAACCCAAAAGGGGACCACCACCACCACAGTTTTATGCATGAGGCTGCTGATGGGAGGTATGGCCACCAGGGGCAGCAGGCCTGTGAAATGAGCCCCTACCACATCCCCTAGTGAGTTAAGAGGTCAGAGATTTGAGTAACCTTAAAGTCATTCTGGAGGCTTGAAGCTCACATAGAGCATTTTTAACATTGCTCCCAAACAGACTGGTACTTCTAAAAGAAGCATTCAGCACTTTCTGTTGTACATCAGTAGTTAATCCAGCTATCTTAAGCTAGGAATAGATCCAAAGGCATATACTGAAGGCAGCAGCACTAGTAGGAGCATCAGATTCATCATATGGAGAGTGTAGTAACAAATTCCTTCCAGTATCCACACCAGCTAAGGCAGCTTCAAGCAAGTCAGTCTTGGCAGGACCATTAGGCAGAGCCTGAATGGTAGACACAGCAGATTTCCACAGGCTATTTTGTATTTAATAATGTGTGCCAGGTAGTGTGCAATTCTTAGGCCCAAGGATGCAGAGGCATTAGTTCCTTTGCCCATAACATCCGGCCTCCTGGATTCTTTGTCAGGCGGCAAAGTGCTTATGTGTCAAGGGGCTCTAGAGTGGTCATGAGCACCCATTATAACCACAGAATCTGTTTCAGGCTGTGGAGCATAATAAGGCTTAACAGATGGAGCAGGGTGCTGTTTATCAGCCTTTCCAGGCACCACAGGCAAGGTATTAGGCCTATGCCAAGAAGCACAGGTAGCATCCTCTATGGAGGATATACAGGAGGAACCACAATGCAGGGCCCAGTGATAACCTCCAAAAACTCCACTACATTTTTCTTAGTGGAGTCCCCCTCCTCAGCTTCAAATCCCATGCCATTTTGGATTTGTCTGGGTAAAGTCTGAAGAGAGAGAGAGATCCTCAGGAAGAGATCTGGGGGTATACACCACAGAGATCTCACTGCAGGAAAACAGGGTACAGCTAGAAGGCAAACCCCCTTTATAGGGATCATTGTCCTTTTCATCATCCTCCTCCAAATCCTCCTCCACATTAAGGAGATCAGGACCATATTCTACCTTGTCCTCATCCAGAATGATGACTATTGCAATCAATGGAGCCAGATGCACCCACAAAGGAGGAATGAAAAGTGTGCTCTTAGGTCTCATCAATGAGGACTGTGCCAATGGAGGAGGCCCAGTCAATGGACAGCCATTGTTGTCAGCAGGAGCAACATTAACAGGTATCTAAATAGCACAGAGGACACCAGTACAGCCTGGGAATCAACCGCACCCTGTAAAGGGCCCAGCATAACCAACATCGAAGGGGTAGAACCAGACGATGGGGCTGCATACTGTTTATAGTAGGTATGGCAATGCCAGAGCCAGATCCTGTCCTTTGCGTCTCATTGACAGTCAGGGGGACAACAGTCATCACTGTCGGAGCAGACAATGATGAGGACTTAACCTCCTTCAATAGAGACATGACTCTCGCCAGTGAAGCAGGAATTGTATCCTTATGCTTGTGGTGATGGCTGAAACAGGAGGACTTTGACAGACATCTTTGTTGATGTCCTTAGTCCTTGATGACAGTGACAGCAAAAATGTCAGTGAATGCCAGGAGTTCCCTTCTCAGAGGCAGTCAAGCAAGAGGTAGAAGCCAGTTTGAAGTCCATGGCCTTGATGGCAATGAAGGCTTTTACAGCCTTCTTTCAGTATCTATTTGTGGCCTGCTTGAATGTCTGGCTCATCTTGCAACCCTTGACATTGTGGGACAGACCCAAACAGCAAAAATAAATCATGTGAGCGTCAACCTTATAGGTCTTGTAACCACAGGTACAAATCCCAAACAAAGGTTCTTTTGACAGTGGCATAAAAGGACAACATGGATAAGGTGAAGTTTTAGAAATCAATAAAGTCAAAGAAAAAAATGCCATTTTTTCTCTGCAGGTCCAACAAGTGGATGACAGTAGGAGAAAGAGCTGAGGAGCAATGGAGCCACCCACGATTATACAGGCACCAACATTGCTCATCACTGTGGGAGGCCCCCAGCAAGCACAAGCTTTGTACTCATCCTAAAACCAACTGCTTACAATGGCAAAGGTGAGGCCCAGTGGAAGTGGTGATATCCTCAGTGAAGATCACGTTTTCAACGTTATTCCCACGTTATGCCTACCTTATTCCACTATTTAAGTCTCGCAGCACTAGCGATCTTAATAACTACCGGCCCATCTCCTTACTCCCTACCCTCTCTAAGCTTCTGGAAAAAGTGGTTAATACCCAGCTTAGACAGCACACCAATGACTCAGACCTTCTAAACCCCGCTCAGTCTGGCTTCCAAGTTCCGACCCCACCATAGTACCACCTCAGTGCTTGCTAAGGTCATGAACAACTGGTTGAGAGCCTTGGATGCCAGAAGTTATGTGTACACTCTGTTTTTCGACCTTAGCAAAGCCTTTGACACGGTAGACCACTCCTTGCTCCTGGTTGCTCTACAGTATATTGGCATCAGTGACACGGCCCTAGAGTGGTTTTCTAACTACCTCTCTGATCAACACCAACAGATCACGGCTGGGGGGCCTCTCCCCCCTCTAAAAACACTCTGTAGATGAGTACCGCAAGGGTCCATCTTGGGTCCTCTCTTGTTTGCCATTTACATAAACGAACTAGATGCTGGAGTCAAGTCGGCTGACATACACCTCTTTGCGGATGACACTGTGTTGTATGTAGCCAGACCTTCTCTGGAACTCGCATGTAGTGACCTCCAAATAGAATTTAACCACTTACAGAACAATCTCCTTTACTCTAAACTTCTGTTAAACACTAAGAAAACAAAGGCATTGATCTTCTCCGCTGTAGTAAACTCCCCCTACTTTATCATGGTGGGGACAGCCCCTCAAATCCACACCTTGCTCGGCGAATCACTGGACTATGTAGATTCCTTCAAATATCTGGGGGTGTGGATTGACTCCAATCTTTCCTTCAAAGTCCATATCGAGGAACTCTCCAAAAAAAGCTTAAACAGAGGCTTGGGATTTTCTTCAGAATCTGGCATCTATTAATGCAGGAGGGAAAACCAGGTTGGTACAAACAACACTCTTGCCTCTCATCGACTATGCAGACCTTCTGTACAGGCACTGCTGTAGTGTGGGCCTTGCCAAACTAGACACTCTGTACCACCAGGTGCTCAGGTTCATTACCAGTGCCACCTACTCAACACACCACTATACCCTCTACAACACTGTAGGTTGGGGCTCACTTAGTCTTAGACGACAAAAGAACACCATGCTCTGGATCTATAGGGCCATCTCTAACAAGCTGCCTCAATGTATTAAGGATTTCCTACCTTCTTGCATTCCTGGCAGCTATCTTCCGAGAAGCCAGACTCGTATTGCCCTTTACATACCCAGGGTTAGGATGCCCTTTGGTCAGGTGGTGATTAGTCATGCCTTACCAGTCCTCTGGAATACTGCTCAAAATTGACTGCAGCTCATTTCACCCGTACCATTAGCTGCCTTCAAAAATCTTATCCAACAATCATTTATGGAGTCCTGCAACTGCTTCCAGAACTGAATCTCTGACTCTCCCTCCTACCTGTCTGTCACCTCCCCTTACTAATGGCACCTTTTCACCCCCATATCCTCCCCCTTACCCTTAGACCTACCGTGCCGACTAATGCAGCTATGTCAATCCTGAAGGTATTACAATTGCCCCTCCTAACCTCTCCTCCCTCCACTATCCGTGGCACATCCTGTGCCCTCAGTGCCTTTGCTTTAATAGTCTTCTCCTTGGCCACATAATGCTTTGTTGGTCTAGACCTCATCCAATATAATATTGTGCTCTACCATCCATCAGAGACCTGCCTTGCATAGAACTCGCATATAGCAGTATGCTGACTGCCTTTGGTACCATGCCTGTAAATTATACTGCCTTATTCTGTTCTCAGTGTCAAGCCTTATGTTGCTATCTGTAAATTATTGTACACCACTGTGCCAAGCCACACCTTTCTCACTTGTAATGACTGTACATAGGCTGCTAATGTTGCTACGCCTACTCCAAATTGTTCTATTGTGACTTGTTGTTCAAACTACCAGGTCCATCTTGTAAATGAGCCCTGCTCAATGGTGTTCCTCCTGGCTAAATAAAGATATTGATTGATCGACTGATTGATTGATTGATCAACGTGAAAAGAAATAGTGTATGGTAAGGGCTTGTTGTGCATGGAAATAGAAGGCTTTCAAAATGTTGCTGTACCACAGTTCAAAATGTCATGGAGCATGATTGTACCCTACTGTGGTACAACATTTCAAAAACCTCTAGAGGTGCCAGGAACAAGCACACGAGCTGCAGAAATGGCAGGATCAACAAGATAAACAGTAGCCGTGGCACGATCTCCTGAACTCGCAACTCTACCAGGATCAACCAGATAACACATGATCAACCAGATATAAGCTTGTAAATAAAAAGAAACTTTAAAGCAGGATCAAACAGATAAGCAAATTAACTTACAAAACAAAACTCTCCTCCCCACCGATGACATCCTCTCGCTAAGCAAGAGATAGAGCTGCGATATTTTTTCCTTTGAAAATCCTTCCACAGCCAATTTACAGCCAATAGAAGGCTGTGCTACAAATGTAGGGATGTCTGCTTCCTACTAACCACACATCACACCCTAGCAAACAACCCTAAGTCCCAAAATACCATATGGCTACCAGCATTCTTTTTCTTATACTTTTAAAAAAACTGTTAAAACTGTATTTATTTACTTAGGGGGCACCACAAACTATAAAAAGTAGTGGATGGGCAACTCTATGCCCAACCAGTGTGTTATGCCACCTTGGGGTTCTGATTCTCTTGGACCTCTTGAGCTTCGTTCTTGACGTCAGAGGGAATCAGAACTCCTCAGTGGCAGTATCAATAAAAGAAAAATGGCAACAAGAATTACAGATTCAGGTTAATGCAGAAGAATGGAATGGTATCTGTAGCATGACACTAAGAGCTTGTAGAGAAGCTAAAGAGAGGCTTATACAGTACAAAATAGTGCACAGATGGTACTGTACTCCCTGTAAGATGCTGAGGCTTGGCCTGTCATCAGACGATAAATGTTGGAGATGCTCAAAGATAAATGGACACTTTCCCACATTTTATGGTCATGTCCAGAAATCCTACCCTTCTGGCTAAGTATACTGAAGCTGTGTAGTGAGGTTTCCAGGAGTAAGGTAGAGGGTTCAGCCAAACTTGTGATGCTGGGGATAAGCTCAGACTTAGCAGACTTATCACTCCATCAAAAACTTTGACTCATAGCAGCATTTATTACAGCTAAAAACATCTTGTGACACTGGAATAGTACAGTGATCCCATCACTTAAAGAATGGCTTCAGAATCTACAGTATATACAAGAGCAGGTTATGAGAGAGTGTCATACGTGAACATAAGATGTCTTGACAAATACTTAGAAATATGGGAACCATTACTGAATCTTACACAGGTGTAAAGATTTAATTGCAAAATGTTGTATCTGTAATGTAATACAGTTTTAGTATTAAAAGTTGCTAATACAATTCATTTTATTTTGTATCAGATTGCATACCCTATTATAGGTACTTGAACTACGATCTGCATGTCTTGATGTATTACAAACTATTCATGCCATATTTTATCTTGTTCACATATCGTAGAATAAGCAATGTACAAATACTTGTTATTTCATTGTTGTAAAAAGTTGAATTCAATAAAACTATGAATTATAAAAAAAAAAAAAGAACCCCTCGGTGACAGTACACACTGGTTGTGCATAGCTGCCCATCCACTGTTCTCTCTCTCTCTATATATATATATATCCCAAAATAACATGATGTATTTAACCAATTTATTTATCACTGTTGTGGTATATAAGTTCCTATATTTTTTATATATATAGATTTTTGTCAGCTTTTTCTCCCAATTTTCACCCCATTCCCAGTACATGCATGTGGAGGCACGCCATGCGCCTCAGAGTGCCCTCCCGCTATGCTGCCACCCCTCCCACCTACACCACCACTGGGCCTCCAGGTGGTGGGAGTGAATTGAGGGGTGGGTGATAACCACCCGGGAGAGGAGAGCTGCTTTTCAGCTGCTCAGTCCTGCTCCTCCCTCCCCCTTGCTGGCTCTCCAAGGATCTGAGGTCGTTCCCGAACCCAGGTCGCTGGCATGGTGCATGGTAAGGTATACAGTGCCTCAGCCCTCAGTGCCACTGAGCCGGCATAAATTCCTATGTTTTTATAGTTATGGTGCATTTGCAGAGTACTACATTGCATCACAAAAATTGCGAAAATCTTATTTCATGTTTAGTAATCACAAAACCTTCCTTGATTTGAAAGCTTTGGAATACAATAATGATGGATAACAAACCAATGAAATGATTAAATGTAACACTTATAGGGAAAAAGGTAATTACAATGAGGCCCAACAAACGGACCGGGGGGGGCAACTTTGGAGAGGAAGGAGGCACTTCTATATACAGAGAGTGGTGAATACTTTGGAACAGTCTGCCAAGGCAATAGTTGAAGCAGGGTGCTAAAATATTTACTTGAGACTGGACAGGTACATGAGGAGCTTTTTGATGTAAACAAAACAAAAAACGCTGAGCAGAAGGCAACAGTTACAGTGGGCCAAAAGCCTGCTTCCATATATTCCTGTGTTCCTGTCTCATATGTTTTATTTATTTATTTATGTATTAGGTCTAGGATTACAATACATTTGAGCTAGGGCTCTTTTACAAAGGTTCCATGTCAGGTTACAATTCAAAACATAAGACATGTAAGTCAGATTACAAATTCAATACATAGGAAAAGGTTACAAAAGTGTAAGCTAAACAGAGTTACAAAGCATCTGAGAAACAAAACAAGTTTTGGAGGCCAGCTTACAAGGAGATAGCGGATGAGGTGCAGAGAGGAGAGAGGAAGAGTAGAGGGGGGTCGGAGAGCTATAGAGGAGGAGCGCAGCCAGTGGCATTGCTGTTTATAGCTGTAAAACCCTACAACTGTAGTCAGTGAACAAGAAAATTGCTTATCCTGCAGAAACCCCGGAGGGGAAAAAAGTAATCTTTATATTTATACTTCGGAACCCTCTTTGTTTAGGGCTTCAGTGCTTCATCTTTTACCATGGCTATTTCAGCTGTCAAAATATTCTCTGTATATGGTACTTATTGTTTCCTACATGATTTATGCTATCTTAAAGCAGCAGTGCATGATAGCATTACAAATTTGGCCTATACGTTTTTATTCTTTTTTAGATTTGCCTCTTATCTCTTGACTTGTATGATACCTTTCTTTTCCAATTTTTGGCCTGTTTTAGCACTTTTTCACATTTGGAATATTAAAATGAGTGCCCTTTTCAATATGGCTCAGACCAGGTTTTCATCAGTATTCTGAGCTGTTCTGCACACCTGCTGTACCACAAGGTCAGGGAGCAGTGTCTGCTGCATGCTAGTTCATTCTAGTCACATGAAAGTGATCTGAAACAATGGATGTTCAAAAACAACAGAGAATACTGATGAAAAACTGGTCCAAGCTACCATAAGAAGAGCGCTCCTTTTATTATTTCAACTATAAAATAAAAAAGAGGTAAAGCAGATTCAAACTGGGGAAAAACTGTACGATACAAGTCTGGAAAAGGGGGCAATCTAAAATAGGATAGAAAAGTAGAGGTCAAAATGTTAACACAGGGCATTCATCTATCTCAGAAATTCTTTTAAATGGAATTGCTTTAATACATTACATTTTATAGCTCAAGACATGATTAATATGTATGCCCTATAAAGACCTTTGTCCTAATTGTAATTTATTATCAATACCCCTTTAAAAGTACTTCCAATCATAATAAATGTCTTAGTAAACAAACAAAATATTGATTAGGTGGAAACCAACCTACTGTAGCTTCCAAAGCAAAGGCAAAGAAATGTGTCCTCTTTACTAACTCTCTCCTCTTCACCTTTTTATCACTGCTTCATTTTAAAGCGGTACTTGATAAAGTAAACAAAATAAAGCCCACTAGCATAACTCAAGCGCCCAACATTAAATAAAAGCAGACGTTCAAGCCATTCCAATTTTTATTACTGAGGGTATTTATGTAAACAATAAGCCACTCTAAGGTTTGCATTAAAAGGATGGTAATGCATGTCCCAGAGGAGTGAGGCACAAGGCCATAGGCTGAGTATCCTTACACCCCCAAGAACTGCATTAAAGAGCTAGTGTACTGTTTGGAATTAATAGTCATTTTCAGATGCAGTCAGCTATCACTTCCAGTATCTAAAGTATTTTTTTTATTTTCTGTTTGCTAATTAGAAGGTTTTCCACCTGGCGGTACTGGGGTGATGTGTGGAGCAGCACTCTGTCTGGAGGGGGGAAAAAAGTCAGTTCTGTTCCTCCCACTACATCATCAGAAATGAGACCAAACACCTTGAGGCACCACAGTCCATGCAGCCTGAGCAGTGACTTTCACAAACTACCAAGCAAAATGCAGAATATTGTGACATCACTAGTAACCAGGGAGAGCCAGTCCCCGCTGCTTCATGTGAAAGTGAAACCTGGCAGTGAGAAAAGTTTCTCACTGTTTACTAGTGATGTCATAGTCACTGTGGTTTCAGTGTTGATGTAGTGGGAGGAACCGAACTGACTTTTTTCTCTCCAGACAGAGTGCTGCTCCACACATCACCCTAGTACTGCCAGGTGGAAAATCTTCTAATTAACAAACAGAAAAGAATAAATACTTGAGACATAAGAAGTAATAGTTGATTACATCTGACAGTTACAATTAATTGCAGGCAGTTTCCAAGCAGTACACTAGCTCTTTAAATATAGAATAAGATAAGGGGGGGGGGAGTGCATAATGAGAATTTAATGAACATCTGAGGTGTGGGATGCTACATAAATCCCCAGGGTGAAGTCCAAGGGGTTTATTATAAATTCAAGTTGTAAACACACACACACACACACACACACACACACACACACACACCATGTGTTGTTTTAAGTAATTGCTGGGGGACATTTTTTCTCCATCTAGATTTATTGAAATAAATGCTGTTTTTAGTAAAGTCTTGTGTCAGCATTTTTTGTATTAGAAAATGTTACACAAGAGCAGAAAATACTGAGCTGTTTTCCTGGGGGGGGGGTTAAAACATTGTGAAAAGAAGCATTATTACTTTGCTGTCAAGTGTTTTAATTTAATTTTTTGAAGATTTGGTTTTAGGTCTGGGTGGCTGTTGTCATGGTAATATACAAATGAGGTTTAGAGTTCCGTGTTCAGAGTTGTAACTCTAGCTCATTTGCATGTCTCCGTGACAATGAGAAACCGGTCCTGGAAAAAAAAACTTGATAAATGTATGCAAACAGACATTGGAGGTGTGTTTTTGGTGTTTCTTTTTTAATGATTTACTGTCTGGAAGTCCAGGAAATTCCAACCATTGACTGATGGTTTTGTGAGACCAGCGCAGCTAAGCGCGAGCAGGGCAGAGCAGAAGATGAGTCTCTGTAACTCTGAGATCGTAATCTGATGGATAGTGGTCCAGTAAATTAGAGATTTTTCTTTTTAGTCACTGGGGAGTTTCATGGAACTGTTTCTGTGGTTGCTCATTCGATGGCAATTATGAGAGTGCTGTGAGAGAGTCAGGGTGAGTGGGACTGAGGAGAAGCTGGCACGTGCTTGCTGTTATAACCAGCAGGTTATAGTGGTGAATTATAACCAGCTTCTTCTATGGGAATCCCCCAGTTATTACAATCCTTTAATGCACACCCCTGAATGGCTTACTGCTGTTATGAAATGCCAGCTGGTCTTATGTATTATATGTAAAGGGACAACATGCGCTGCCCTCATGGCTCCCCAACCCGAAAGGTAAAAACAACATGCAAGGAATTCCAACAAGTATCCAGCAGAAACTCCCAAAGGGTAGGAAAGGAAGACCCTCTCAACAATACTCTTTTTATGTTGTTTATTTCGCTTCAGATTTTCAGACTTGCCATAGCATGTCACATTTTGCCAGGAAAGCCCAGCTTCTTCAAGACAGCAGTGTCTGAGGAATCTGTCATGAACTTTTATATCTGTACATCTTTTCTTTCATGTGTTACTTATTTATGTTCTCTTAACAATTCAGGTTTTATACTGTAGTTTGTGATTCACACTCATGTTATGGGGGAACAGCACCTCCTTGCATGGCTCTCCCATTCCCTACTGAGACTCCAGAGCAGAGAATGGGAAAGCCATGCAACACAAGTGTGAATCACTAACTACAGTGTCAAACCTTGAATTGTTTAGAGAACAAAAAGAATTAACACATGAAAGACAAGACGTACAGATATAAATGTTCATGATAAATTCCTCAGACACTGCTGCCTTGAAGAAGCCAGAAGCCAGCCAAGATTGCCATAAAGGTCACAGTGATGTGTTCTAAATGGAGCCAATGAGGCAAATCGGTATAGCTGTTGTAAACTGTAGTTAGCCGGGAGACATCTTTCGCAGTGGCTTGTGAGTAAATGGGAGAGGCATAATCCAGTATAAATAGCATAGTGTTTTTGGCAATGGTGAGGTTCACTTCCAGTGTCATGGAGTTCTGTAGTCTATTTGCTAAACCTCATTTTTGGAGAGTTCTTTTACTCAGAGAATTAATATGCTCTGAGTAGGAGAGGGCGTATCAAGTATGACTCCTAGGTATTTAAAGGTGTGTCAACCTGCTCCATGATCTGACCATCAGAGCAGGCAAGGTTTAGGTTGATGACTGGAGAGTTTCAGTTTAGAGCCAAATAGCATGGGTTTAGTCTTTTTGATCTTGAGTAGTAACCTGTTTCTCAGGAACTAACTTTGGATGAGAGAAAAGTCGTCATTCAAGTTGAGAGAGACAGACAGACAGACAGAGAGAGAGAGAGAGACTGGTCAGTGACAATGAGCTATGGAAAATTATGGTTGGCTTCATCATCCCTCTGACCCAGCCCATATGTTGACAGTCTCCCTAACATCTCTGTTGCCACCTACATCACACTGCATGGTGCTCACAACTCTCTACCCCCTGCAGTTTGCTCCCTAGCACATAATGGGGAAATATATTAAAGAGCACTGGTGATATAGTGGTGAGCATAGCTGCCTTCCAATCAGTTGACCTGGGCTGACCCAGGTTCAATTCCAGGCAATGTAATAACATGTTTGGGGCTGGCAGTATTCTAGAGGTCAGAGTAATGAGCTGTGAATGAGCTTGGTAAATCCAACAGACCTGGGTTTGATTCCCACATGTTCCACTTGCATACTGCGTGATTCTAAGCAAGCCACTTAACCACACCAGTACTTCCTGGTTGTCCCTGAAAACAGGCACTTGTGCCTAGTGGGTCTTACCCAGTTACCAAAAAGAATAAATAAAGAAAGCAGCACAGAGCTGCAGCCCTGTCCCTGCAATAGAGAGTGTTGAGACATTATTTTTATTTATTTCATTTTTGTTGACCGGTTAAGTGCACTAGACAAATCCTGCCTATTTTTAGGCACAACCCAGAGGAGTGGGATACAGATGAATGCCAACTGACCTTGAACCAGATTAAGCTGTTGGTGGTATTTTTAGTGAATGAGGGAAATTTGGCCAGGACACTGGGGAAATTCCCCTACTCTTTTCGGTAAGTGCCATGGGATCTTTAACAACTACCTGAACTACCTCCAATCCAGAAAGATGGGACCTCGGTTTAAAGTCTCATCCGAAAGACAGCACCTCAGCGCTGCAGCACCCCTCTCATGCTGCACTACAGTGTCAGTACTGGGATATTAACCCAAGTGCCAGATGTGGGAACTGAACCCACAGCCCTCTGATCTCCTGGCCTCAGAGGCGAGTGTGCTACCTACTGAGCCACCGACACTGCCACTTTGTTGTTGCAGAATGACTGTGCTCCTAAATGGCATTCAGTCCACCTCTATTAGCCTGCAGAGAGGAGCCAGGCTCAGGATGGAAACCTGTGTCTAGGAGCAGCTTGAGGCACAGACAAAACAAACAGCTGCTAGAGGCACCACCACAGCAGTGGGTTGGGGCGGGGGGTTGTAAAGGCTTCATATAGAGCTCTATCTGATCCAAGCACCATTTGTTGTAATAAGAATATCCAGTATTGTAGCCAGAACTGTTAGGTTAGGATACACTGGCTATTATGCCAAGCCCCTCAGCTTGGACAGGAACACCTCCAGCCCTTGCCGGAATCCAACCTGAAACACTTAGTCCCAAATGCAGCAGCTGGAACCTTTTTAAAATGGGGAAATTCCCAGTAGCTGTGTTAGAGTGCTCCTTCGACTTTTAGTTCTTTCAATTCCATAGTCCACCATTACAGGTCTGTTTTGTGGTTCCTGCAACCAAACAAGCCACTATGATGTCCGCACACCCCATTGTTTGCCAGGTGTCTAGTGGTCCATACCCAATAACCCATTCTGGGCTTTTGAGAGATATTGATTCCCTGCTGTCTATTGGAGCCCCCAGCATCTGATCACCAATGCTGTTATCAGTCTTTAGGTTCCCGGGTGGTTAGTGGTCCCCCCACATCCGATGACTCATGGTGGTGTTAGTCTATACTTTCCCTGGTGGCTAGTGGTCCACCTGAACAGTTGCCAATCACCCCTACTCAGCTGCCCACTTACCTACTGCTCCTCACCCTCTCAGCCCAGGCACCGTTCATGGTTAGTAGTTGCCAGGATGATACTATGTGTCACACATAGAGCATTACAGCACAAACCAGATTACATGTAGCATGGCTAATCCTTTTCCACCGTTACTTTCATGAATATCAAATCCATAGTTTCTGATTCTGCTTGGCTTCATATATATTAAATATGATTGTTGTCTTGATAGTGATTTAGTTTTCCTCATCTATGGGAGTGACTAGATTACGCCAAATGTTTACATTCACAGAAAATAATATAGTCTTTGTTAGACTAGGCTGAAACATTGCAGGTATTATTCATTTATAGTGTATAGTTGGCCCTTGTTCTGCACTGTGTTCCATCTCAGCTAAAATGTTGTTGTACTACAGGTCAAAGGTCATGGAATGTCACTGCACCTGTATGTAGTACAACAACATTTCAGCTGATCAGAAACCCTAGGGCCACCTGGTCTGAGACCCACCATGAATTCAAATTATTATTATTTTTTTTTTTAAGTGACGCCGTGGATTCCATGAGGAGAGGGGATGGACAGGAACAAACTCAAAGATTAAATGAGTCAGAACTACAAAAGACAGCTCAGATAAGTTCTCTCTAACTTTTTTTTCATAACTTACCTTTAAGCAATTTTACTGCAGCTCCGCCTTCTCTTCTCCCACTTCATACTGATACATGCTCAGTCACAATAATTTTATCTCTCCAAACATAAAAAGCAAAAAAAAAAACTATACACTATGAAAAAAATACTGGTCGGACAACCAAATTCCTAACAGCCTTCACTGACATCAGAACCCCTCTGTGACAACAGAGGCTAGTTGTGCATGGTTGCCCAAACAGTGCATTCTATATTATGTTCTAGATAGTCACAGTCAGCTAGATACTGCCTTAGAACAATTCTCAGCTGCATCAAGTATGCAAAAGCACATATTCAATCCATATATGCTATGGCACAGAAGCAAAGGCAAGTTAGCATAGTTATATTATGCACAGATTAGTGCATGGCAAAACAGGTGAGAGAAAAGGTCTGTGGTGTGTAGCAAAGAATAATGTAATGCAATGTGGTCTACTGGATATGCACAGCTTGTTAGATATATGAATTAATGATAGGGCAGTCATGCTACTGAATCCAGTGCTGGGTAATCAGTCACTGGGAATATGTATGAATTAATGATACTGCACAGATGGTTTCGAATTTAGAGTAACACATTGTAAATGTGACACCAACACACATCAAAGGAATAAAAATACAATAAGGGCTTTTTTTTAGATCTACAAAGTTGCATATTATAGTGGCTTATGAAAGTTTTACAATGAGCACTTCAAACTTTGGCACCTGCAGCATATAAATCTGTTAACTGTTTTACAAAAGAAGAGTGAACAAAGCCGGCAACTTCTGGGTTTTGGTTGTCTGCCTACTGAAATAATCTGGCAGTCCATGGGCCATCATATTCTGCATTCACTGGCATCTGCATCCTATTGTTATAGAAATCCTCCTTATGGTTAAAATTTAGCATACTTAACTGTAATAGCTAGACTGGCTTTATGGTGTAGCGGCAGCAGGTGCTGCTGACCTAGGTTCACCAACATGGGCTAGGATAAGAAAGACTGAGCATCCCAGGCAAAGCTCCTCTTCTCCTAGGAGAGTTGGCAGTAATTCACTCTGTAATACTGCCACCTGCGTGAGCACTGGGATATTGCACTTAGTAGCACTAAAACGAGAGAGGGTCACAAGCATGATGCCTCAGGCTTCATGGTGGCTGAAGCGCTAATGTACTGCTGAATCCTTCTGGGCAGTGATGCTAGATGAACAAGGAAACGGGGCAAGATGTTCAGTGGATTATATCCTGTGTTGCACCTCCCCTGTTGGGCAGCTCAGAGAATCAAGGCCTTTGTGTCTGCTGCTCCCACCACAGAACTGCATTATGGGTAGGTGCTCCCCATAAGTGCTTTAGGACTAGCCTTGCCAAGTGGATAAACAAGAAAATGACTGCAGTAAACATGAGGAAATTGAGGCACTACAGAAGGATATTGATTCCTTAGGTGCATGGTCCATCAAGTGGGGCTTATGATTTAATACTTCCAAATGTGGTGTCCTCCATTTTGGGAAACATAATCCTAGAAATTCATATTACTTATATAATGAAAGACTAACTAGCAAGGTCAGTGAAAGAGATCTTAGTATTACCACAGATTTCAAACTTAATTTTGATCTTCAATTACTATTAGTAAAGCTAACAAAATTTGGTGGGCAATTAAGCACAACATAAAATATAAAGATCCAGATATTCTGCTTTCCCTGTATCATGCATAAGTGAGACCTCATTCTGATTATGTATCTCAGTTACAGTGCCCTTATATGTGGAAAGATATACACAGGCTTGAGAGACTTCAAAGAAGAGTTACGAAGTTGGTCTATCCCGTAAAGAATTTGTCCTACGATGCCAGACTCTCTAAATTTAATTTACTGTCCTTGGAACAACCCTGGCTAAGGGGTGACCTCCTATTTACATGGGACATTATTAATGACCCTTTTCTAACATCAGAATGTGGGCTTGATTTTAAACAAGTAGCAATTACCACTAGAGGTCATTCGCTTCAGTTGATGAGAAACCAATTTAGGTGAAAAAAAAGGGCATCTTATTTTTCTCAAAGAATAATAAACCCATGGAATAGACTTCCAACATCAGTTATTATCAGTCAAAACAAAAACGTGTTTAAAAATAGATTGGATAGATTCTTGTTATCACATAAAAATAAGTCTCACTATATGTAGTTTGAGGAGCTACCATGGATTGTTTGCCTTTTCGCTCCCTGCACATCCTTGGTATAATCCTTAGTAAAAGGTAACTGGAAATGAAGTGTTAGGCATGAGACTGGCCCTCCAGTGGAAGAGGTTCAAAGGCTAGCAAATAGTCAAAGAGGAGCTATTTCTCTGGGTAAAGAACCAAAATAGAGTTCATGAAACTATAATAGGGCTGACCTGTTGGTGAAATGATAGTGTTGCGGCTCACAGCAGTGGAGATCTGGAGGGCTGCAAGGAGGTGGTTGGAGCATCCCATATGATGCTTTCCTCCTCCAGGGAAAAAGTGCTACCCACTGTGCTGTTCTACCACCTGGATAACCATAGACAGCACTGTAGCTGTAGCATTGCTGCGGGAGGACAGGAAGCATACTGTACGTGTGGAAATCTGGCATTCCCATACAGACAAACATGTGTCCTCAGGCAGTGGCCTGGAAAAGAACAGGGAAAGCATGGGTCTCAGTTTGGCAGATGAAGCAAGACAAAGCAGCAAGGAGGAGGTTCCACTCCTATGTTTTGTAAATATGTTTTATTTCTTTCCTCAATCAATTTTAATGTGTCATGGCTTCTGCCACCACTCATCAGAATACATAGGCGTTGCAATATAAAAGGGAAGAGAACATATCTGAGAGGGCCTAGTCTCATTCCTACCTGCTGTACGAAAGGACAAGCTTTGTAAAACACTTCAGGGATGACTCTTTAAAGGTGTAGTTCAAGTTAAAAAAATTTAAGTTACCATGGCATCTGTGTTCTGATGAAGTGGCAGCAGACGCTACAAAATGTCAATGTTGACTGGTGGAAAGAAATAAAATACGAAAGTTATTTTTTTTTTATTTTTTTTAAAACATAGAAGAACCTCCTCCTTGCTGCCATTTTTTGATTTCTGACTACCCACAGATGAATCCACCAAACTTACTTATTTTGCTGAACATGTACAGTTTTCAGATGATGCCAGACACCACCCCAACATCCTCTACAAGGGCCACTTCCCCTTCACCCTCTGGGGAGGCACTCACGTACCTCCTGCCCAACTATTGCTTCCTGGAGCAGAAGAGGAAGTCATGGTGAGGACCTGTAGGCTGATCACACCCAGCGAGTAAACTAAAATGGAATTAGAAATGAAGGCACTGAAACAGAGACAGAAGGCCCAATTCTGTGTATTATTCTTTGATCATATACTGGTCCCAGGGAGGATAGCAGTACTCAACAGGTTAACAGTCCAGCAGAAATAGTGACATACAGGCTAAAATATGGTAAAGAAAAAACAAATAATAACGTTAAGCCTATTGAAACAGTTATCAAAGCAAGTTAACAATGTTGCAGCAAAGAAAGGGAAGGATCATTGGTATGCAATGATCATAGACAGGGAGATACTTGAACAAAACAAACAGAGGGAGTTCTAAGATGGCTGGAAAGACTGGTCATGTCATGAATACTTGCATGCTAGAAGCATTCCTCAGCTGGAGATGGAGTCTGTTTTAGATACCAGGTGCTGAAAATGCAAAGGCGTTTTTACCAAATTCGTTCATCATCCTGGATATTGAGAAGGTAAGTGCTGTGGTTGAAAGGCGTGAAAAGGCACTGCTCAACTGCAGGAGGTGGGCTAGGAGATAGTAAGGGGCATTTCCTAGTGCACAGTTGTACAGCATGAAACCCATTGGTGGTCATATCTACTTGAGGGACTTGGCCAGTAAAGCTGGTCAAACAGCAGACAGTAATGCAACAGCATAGAACATGTTCATACATCACAATATCCAACATACAAGTAAGTCTACCACCATCCCCTATCAAATCATGGTACAAGTACTGTCCCATCGGTGACAAGTAACACTTCACCAAATGACCATTTGAAGAGGAAGTTGTGTTGATGCCGATGATGATTTCCAGGAGGTTTTTTGTTTGTTTGTTTATTTACCCAGTAAAAGATGTACACACATGTGAGCAAACATTTTCACTTACAAATTGGTCCGATGTGCAATTAAACAATTTAAAGGTCAAGTTACAGGTACATAGTAAAATGCACTAATACACATAATACACCTACCTATAATCATAATACAATATTAATAGTGTGACATATATCACTATATGTAAAGTAAGGCAGTGATCCTGTCTAGAGTACCTGGTGCTGTTCCCAAGGATGTTGACTTAGCTGTCTGTCTTTGCTGTGGAAGAACTTGGCAACTGCAGACAGGCAAGTGATTATCCCTTACACTCATTTACTGTCCTGTCTCCCTGCTACTGCAGTTGAGAGGGTACAACCCATTTCCCACAGGAGGCAGTATAGTGTAGTGGTTAAGGGCACTGAGCTGCAAACCTGGAGACCTGGGTTTGAATCCCATCAGCCCTCATTTGCATACTGTTTGACTCTGAGCAAGTCACTTAACTTCCTTGTGCTCCCAGGCTGCACCTGGAAACAAGCTCCAGATTAGTGTGCCTTTCCTGGTGAAACAATTTCCTATTTCATTTGCTTCATGTCAAATTTCATTTATTTCAAAATAAAAACAAAAAATAGCCTGATAATTTATTATTGTCATTCTATTTTTCCCCAGTTATCCAAGTGTTGAGTATTGCATCTAATTATAAAGTAGTAATAATTTTCATAGTGCATATTATTTGTCATACTGTCTATAATATTTTGAACTAATTGGCTATGTAGTCTATGAATTCATTTTTCACTCAAAGACAGTATGTGCATCTGAAATGGTGAATTGAAAGTATATTTATGCTAGGAACTGTAGCCCAAGTCATTTTAAGTTATGTTTGTATTATTTAGTAAACATCCATTACTTGCCCTAACCTATTAGCATTTCTACCCTTCATACCCGTCCCAACCACACACGTAAGGCACGCATTGCACATGAAAAAAGATTTTCACAACTAATGAACCTTCTCTAACATCTTCTGTGCATTTTGTGTTTTTCAGACCTCTGCTCCACCTGCTCCGAGATGCTGGCATCATCTTGTCTGTCCCATGTTGTCAGCCATGCTGCCACCTGCCCCGCCTGTGCTACCACAGCTACAGCATCTGTGGTGCCCAGCCACCGGATCACCCCCGCATTTCCCCCCAAAACAACAGTTTACATTGTTACTCTCATACCTCTCAACTGTCCCTGATTTTCAGGGACATCCCTGATTTTGCCTCAAAATTTTACTCTGTCCCTCCTAAAAATTGTGTTTCTGTGACCAAACAGCAGGAGGTATAAGCACAAACTGGTGTCAAACATTAAAGTTACAGACTTGTCCTTCATTAGAAAATGCATTTTACACTAAGCCCTTTATTCTACCAGCTTCCCGAGTGGATATCTCCAATTTTGAAGAAGTGTCCCTGATTTTGGTCCATTGTCCCTGATTTTTTAAGCCTTGTCCCTGATTTGTGAGGCAGGAGGTTGAGAGGTATGGTTACTCTCATGGATCTTCTGTTGCTGTGTATCACAGATGAGGTGCCCTCTCTCAGCCGAAAACACGATGCCAGTCCCACATGGCAGCATGGGCTCTACTTCGGCAGGTGATTGATGTTTCGCCCTTTGCCGTTACTGGTTTCTCTATGGTAGAGCTAGTTGAAGTAGGAGCAGAAGCCTCCTGAGTTGAGGTTCCGAGACTGACTCCAGTCTTCAAACTTCCCCAGGCCAACAGGGGTTGTTGCTGGTCTAAAATATTTCTCAAGAGGGCAGATACCAGGCGATGTCTGCTCTTCCAAAGTTGAACTAAAATGATTCTTGCGTTTCTCCGACATTAAGATAAGTGTGATTAGGTACAGGAATCACCATTAAACTAGTTTAGAGGAATTTTTTCTAACACTATCCACAGCGCTCAACAGAAGTGTGTCTGAGTCGACCACCTTTATAATCTAACATTTTTATTTTTCTGTTCTTTTTTTTTTTTTTGTAATCTTATAATATTACCTTGTGGGACCTATTTTATAAGTGTTATAAGCCACTTTGTGGTGTGGGTTGTGAGTCAACAAACTTCCCACGTACTGAAGTCACTGGGCACATGCACCTGGTGCCTCACTGTGTACCATGGGTTGTGTTTATCAGACAACAACTCACACCCTGCCATGGCTTATTCCTTACATTCATTGCAAAAAACTTTGTTAATGCATCAGTTAGAGTTGTTACTAAAGTCACAAATGTTAGGGTTGACAGGGTGGGGGGTGCCTTGGAGTCCTCAGCCCTAACGCTCACCCCATGCTTCTATACTGTGCCAATCTCAGCTTCTTTACTTATGGAATTGGATGAGCATTAGGGCTGATGACTCCACGGCACCCCTCTCCAACACCAGTCAGTCTCTGCAAGGTGGGGGTGGGGCATTAGGGTTGGAAACCCTAACACCCCATTTCCCTGCCTTCGTTGCTTTAATAACAACCCTAACTGATGCATTAATGAAGTTTTTTGCAATGAATTTCCTTACGTTTTCAGATAGTATAATCATATATTTTTTTGTCTGCAACGCTCCTATCACTCCATACTTACATATATGTCCATCCATAGGAGAACAGTGACCAAATTGTCAGCCTAGCCATCTTATTACCCCATCTCATGTACCCTGGTACAGAAAATGTTCAAATCCACACCAAAATGTAACTGTGCGCAACTGCAACGCCATTCCGCGCCACAGGCGTGAAAACTCATTTTGTGCAGGATTTGAAAAATGACAGCTGTGACATACATGAGGTTGGGTAATAAGAAGGCTATGTTGAAAATCAGGGGTCAAAATATTTAACATTTCCAAAGTTATGAGCGGGTGTACCAAAATTGTAATGAATGGTCATAACTTTGCCATTTTTTTCATACTTTTACCCCAAATACATAGATACATAGATACATAGACAGTGTCGGCAGATAAGGGCCTATGGCCCATCCAGTCTGCCCATTTGAGCTTGTAAGTTGCAAATGTTCAACTTAGTCTTCTAATGACCCCACCTCATAAACCCCATCGGTGAAATTTTTCAAATCAGTGCCAAAACGTCATTCTATGCCACAGGTGCGAAAACATGTTTTTGGTAGGGTGTGAAAAATGATAGCTGTACTGTTCATGAGGCACTGTGAAAAAATGGCTGTACTGAAAATTTGATGTCAAAACACTACAAATTACCAAAGCTATGTGCGTGTGTAGAAATATTTCTTTTTTTTGTATAATATCTTTATTGCGCTTTTTGTAGGACCAGCTTTCAAAAAACATGCACACACAGGTTTTTTCCAAACTAGAGATGTTCACAAGATCAATATACATCCCATAAAACCGGAAAGAACCTCAGTTGTTGCGACATAGGGGGAAATAATGATAAGATTTTCAAATTGCAGCAAATGTATGCAGCCCAAGGAGGAACCTAGAGGGAACACAACTAGCCCACCCTATGTGAGCCAGCTGGCCTTCGAGCCATCACCCACTGTACCCTCATCAGGACAAAGCCCAGCATGATAAAAAAACAGAGCATCCAAATATAGTAATATTGTTCTCCAAGTAGAATGCTGAGCTGTACTATATGAACCAACCCCTTTCATACAATGTGCTTTAATCCAGGCCCAAAGGCAACCTGGTAAGAGTCTTAAAGCCCAAAAATAACAATGGCGGGAGAGTCCAGGATACCAGGGTACAGGATATTTCATAGGGACAGGGTGATTGGGAAAGGAGGGGGTGTGGCACTATATGTGAAGGAAGGACTGAAGTGTGTAAGGGAGGAAGGGGAGGAGAATAGTACAGAGTCACTTTGGATGCAAGTCCAGGATTCCAAGAATAGGATTCTTAGAATTGGAGTGGTCTACAGGCCGCCATCTCAGATAGAGGAGTTAGACACGGAACTAGCGGGACAGATGAGGAGGACCTGCGAGAAGGGTAGTGTGGTGATTGTGGGGGACTTCAACATGCCAGGAGTGGACTGGAGTACCCCAACAACCAGGAACAGAAGGGAGCAGGTACTGCTGGATGCCTTCCAGGACAGCTTCCTGCTGCAAATGGTCAGTGAACCAACCAAGTTAGGGAATACCCTTAACCTTGTACTGGCAAATGGGGACTTTGTGAGAGAACTTACAGTGGAGGAACCGCTGTCAGGGAGTGACCACCACTCAGTATGGCTCACATTGGATATGGGCAAGGAAGGAGTCAAATCTGGCACAAGAGTACTGGACTTCAGGAGGGCCGACTTTGGGAGGATGGGGGAAGTGGTAAAAGGGTACCTGGACGGAATTCAATCTAGTATGGACACTAACCAGAGGTGGAAGCTCATAAATCTGGGGATAGTGGAGGCAACCAAAATCTGCTGCAAGGCCTAGAGCAAGAAGGCTAGGGCTAAGAAACTGAGCTGGTTGAGCAAGGAGGTCGTGGAAAAGGTAAGGCAGAAAAGAGCTTCCTTTAGGAAGTACAAGAAAACAGGGAGGGGGAAGGACAGGGAGGAGTACTTGATAGAATTGAAGGAGGTGACAAGGGAAGTAGGGGGAGCCAAGGTATCTATGGAACTCAGGCTGGCACAAGGCATTAAGAAGGGGGAGAAGGACTTCTTTAGGTAGTTTAGTGAGAAAAGAAGCTGTAAGGACCACATAGTAAGGATTAGGAAGGAGGGGGGTTGGGTGGAAGCAGGGTGCGATAAGGCAGAAGCACTAAATGAGTACTTCTGCTCAGTATTTACTAAAGAGAAAAGAGTGGTGACACCCAAGGGGGGAGAAATGGCAGAAACGGGGGGGGAAGGGGTGACAGATGGGGAAATCATGGAATGCAGAGTTTGGGAGGGTTTTAAGGCACTGAGGGTGGACAAGGCGCCAGGCCCAGATGGCATCCACCCCAATGTATTGAAGGAGCTGGCAGAGGTCCTTGCAGGGCCTTTGGCAGACCTATTTAATGCCTCACTACATTCGGGTTGTGTACCTCAGGTCTGGAGGATGGCTCATGTGGTGTCCCTCCACAAGAGTGGCCCCAAGGATGAACCGGGAAACTACAGACCAGTGAGCCTCACATCCATCGTGGGTAAGCTAATGGAGACTATCCTGAAGGAGAGGCTGGTGGCCCTCCTAGAGGCCGAAGGACTACAGGACAGCAGACAGCATGGCTTCATATGGGGCAGATCCTGCCAAACCAACCTGGTGGAGTTCTATGACTGGGTAACTAGGCAACTGGACAGGGGCCATGCAGTGGATGTCCTGTATCTGGACTTCAGTAAGGCATTCGACTCGGTGCCGCATGGAAGGCTGGGAAGTAAGTTAGTAGGCACAGGGGCGGGTGCAAAGCTGGTGAGATGGGTAGGTAACTGGCTTCAGAGAAGGCAACAGAGGGTGGTGGTTGGTGGGGAGCTCTCACACCCAAGAGTAAGTAGTAACAAGCGATGTTCCATGGGGCTCGGTGTTGGGACCAGTGTTGTTTGGGATATTCATTGCAGGCATATCATTGGACATCAAGAGCAAGATCAGTCTGTTTGCTGATGATACCAAGGTAGGAGCAGTGGTGGATGACCTAGGGGGATGGCAGGGGTTGCAGGATGACCTGGCAAAGCTTGAAACCTGGTCAGACACCTGGCAACTGGGGTTTAATGCCAAAAAGTGCAAGGTGCTGCATTTTGGGATAAAGAACCCAAGGAAGAGTTACCAGTTTGGGGGGAGTGCAGCTAGCCCAGACAGAGGAGGAGGAGAAGGATCTGGGGGTGCTCATTACAGGGTCAATGAACAACTCGGCACAATGTAGGAAGGTAGCTGCAAAGGCCAACAAAATGCTGGGTTGCATTACAAAGGGTATATCTTCGAGGAGGGAGAAGGTGATTCTGCCACTGTACAGGTCATTAGTTAGACCGCATCTGGAGTACTGCGTGCAGTACTACCGCCCGTATCTGAAGAGGGACATTAAGTTACTGGAGGGGGTGCAATGTAGGGTGACAAAGATGATCAAGGGGCTGGGGGACTTATCATATGAGAAGAGGCTGAGGGAGTTGAACATGCACTCGCTGGAGGAGACGAGGGACGGGGGAAATGATTGAAACCTTTAAGTACATGAAAGGAATAAACAAGACAGGTACAGAGGGGCTGTTCAAAGTAAAGGAGGGGAGGGACACCAGGGGCCATGATATGAGACTGGAGGGAGGGAAGAAGGTTCAGGAGGGAGACAAGGAGACATTTTTTACAGAGAGGGTGGTGGCTGGGTGGAATGTGTTCCCTGCAGAAGTGGTATCCAGTAGAACAGTGGACTGCTTCAAAAGGGGATGGAATGAAGGGGAAGGGTGGAAGGGAAGGGCAGCAGCAGAATAAGGGGTGCTAGCTGCACATTCAAGCAGACTTGATAGACCTCTAGGCCTTTTTCTGCTGGCAAATTTCGTATGTTCGTAGGAATCAGATTGAAGTAAATAAAGGCTAGTCCAGGACATATTATCACCAAACATTAATATTATTAAGAGGAAGTGCCAGCCATATCCAGATTTGAAGTACCCATCACCCAGCGACCCATTCCCAGCCAATCTATAGTCCTGTACCCAGAACAAAGATTATCAATAGAGGACTCTAAACATCCAAGGTTAGAACTGTACTTAGGATCAAAACAAAGACAAAATCTCACATAGTCACTCTCCCTCTGTAGCCACGTGCGAACAATCTTGGCCACAATCCTGTTCCAAAATCTCCAACGCTTTCTCTGCATCTCACACCTCTGAAAACTTGTAGACTTTTTCCTTCCATTCCATCCAAAGACGAGCCAGGAAGAGCAACTGATGAGGAATGTGAAGTTGGCACAGGCGACTCCAGACACCGTTAAAGAATTTTCGGTGCTGCCTCGTTCCATATGCCAAATCCAGAAAGAAATGTAAGACTGCCTCTCCATACTTAATTTGGCACAGTCTTCGGGTGCTGTTAATACCCAATCTCTGTCGCCCACACCCGTGCACCTACCCGGTCATAATGTCGCACGTTTAATAGCGTACGGCATTATGGCTAACCCGGTACAGCGTTGGATGCTAGCGCTACTGGTGCAATACTGCATATACTGCTGTGGCGGTATTGCACTAGTAGCTGCTTTCCCAGGCAGAGGATAAGACCTCTGCTGGGAGTGGGTTTCTATCAAGCAGCTGCCGTGGCTCGCAGGACTGAGCCACAGCAGTAGGAACCCAGGCGCTGTGTCTGGGACCAGGTTTGATTCCTGACCCCAGAAACTTTTTTTTTTTTCGTCTTGTGTGCTCCCCGAGTTGAACCTCCCTGGAGTTGAGAATCTTTAGTGGGGGGGTTCAGGGGGTGCAGCCCCCCCCCATAACAGAGGGTGTGGGGGGGCTCCAAGGACTTATGCCTCATGGCAGAAATCGTGCTGTATTGGCAGCGCGATTTCACCATGAGGCATAGGCATAATGTCTTGCGACATTATGACCCCGTGCCACCCATGCACACCACCATAAAGGCCCATGGGCCAGTCGACTATCCCACTGATCTCCTGGGGGTGAGTCTATAGGCTTTCTCCACAGAGATCTGTCCCTCCTCCTCTCCAAGGCCTTGGAGCTCTGGGAGTATTGTTCAGGCAAAAATCAAAGGGTCCTCCCCCTCAGCCAACTCAAGCAATCCAAGAATCCAGATATTCTTTTCCCGGACTTGATTCTCAAGCTGCTCCAAGTGCTGACGCATCCAGTTAGTATCTTTTTTTTTTTTTGTTCAACTTTCTTTTATTGCTTTTACAATAAACAAATGCATATTGTACAATTATCTGTCCGGTATCAAACAATTTGTTACCAGATACATCAAATGTACATTAGGATAAGAGCCTAGACAGAATGGCTTCAGGATAGGGGAGAGAAACTAAATAGGTTATATTCAATCAGCATAACTAAATGAGCCACAGCAAACTAAGGCTTTTGTGGTCGAGTCCAAAATGTTCAGAATCCCAAAGAGTTATTACTCAACATCCAGTGCTGATATGAACCCCAAACCTAAAAGGTATTCCTATAATAGTAGCACTAAACATGCATTTCTATACACCTTTTAATCATTTTATCTTGAGCTATTAGGAAGATTAGAATGATTAGGTAGAAAACAGCAATCTCAAGAGCAGATATAATTATGAACCAATTATTATAGCTGTTGACAGTCAGGTTTCTTGATCAGAGTCCAAGTCACTGCCATTACAGCCCTCAGACGCCTGGAATTCCCTGGTTATTGATTCCACTTTTTTGCCTGCTTCAATTGGATCTGTATACTGAAATGTCTTACCACCATAGTGGATACGAAGTCGGGCCGGCAACAGGAGCGAGTGTGCTACTCCTAACCCCCGAAGTCGAGTTCTCACCGCATCAAACTTCTTTCTTCTGGTGCGTGTCACAAACGATAGATCTGGAAACAAGTGGATGGTAGATCCGTTGAAGGCTAAATCTTCTGATGATCTCGCTGCCTGTAAGAGTTGATCTCTGATGCTGGAACCTGTAGTCACCAGTAGAATCACTCTTGGGGCCTCACCACGTGGCCTGACGGCTCGTGTAGTAATTTGGCATGCTTTAAGGAGCTGACCCTTTAAATCTCCTTGTGGAAGGTTGAGTACCATAGGAATCCACGAATACAGAAAGGCAAGTAGGTCATCCTCTTCGCATCCCTCTGGAAGACCAATTATACAAATGTGCGAGGCCCTATTCAAGTTCTCCAGAGCCTCCAGTCTATACCGAAGTTGGGCATTTTCTTGCACAAGTTTGGTTGTGGCTGTTAAAGTTTGTACAGTCGTTTTCTCTGCAGTTGATGCTGCTTGTGTTGCTGCCTCCAACTTGATGTCCTGGTAGGCAAAACGTTGAATGATCGATTCTATTTTAGAGTCGATTGCTTGCATGGAGATCTGCAAAGCTCTCCACGAGTGCTCTCCACCAGCAGTAGTCGCAGGGATGGTTGTGGCCTGTTCAATCGCTGCCGCACCTTGCTTAGATCCGCTGCCCGTAGCTTTCTGATTCCGTCCCATGACCATCAGGTATCTCTCGACTCCAGATGACCTGAACTGTTCACTGCTATAATAAAATTTAGTATTTCTTCACAGCAAAAAATGATTTTTATTGCGATATAACTGTAGATGCACAGAGCTACTGTACATGGAAGTGCATCTTGCGAGTTCGCTGCTCCACAGCGCCCCCCCAGTTAGTATCTTTTATTAATTTAGTGGAAACATAGATCAATTTAGTCGTATTAGTCTCCAGCTTAGACACAGCCTGCTGAGTCATGTCCATCTGGGTTTCCAGTGCTACAACCCTAGGGATAAGTAGATCGAACTTCCGATCCAGTTCTTGCACCATGCGCACTAATTGCTGTAGTGTGGAGTTAACCATTACCAGTGATACCTCCTCCAGCCCCGTTTCACCTGAGCCTCCAGGTCCAGCACCATGAGAAGGCCTGCCATCACGTCGTCCCTTCGGGTGAAAAAAAAATCTCCTGGTGCCGCCGCATTACCTTTAGTTTTGCCCATACTGGTCATCAGAACAATACAGAGCCACTAAGGGAATTAGACTGTACACAATAAGGGGCAGAAAACAAATGTTAATATCCAGAAAGCTAATTGATACATGGAGCTCTGAAAAAGGTGCTGTCTCCTCTTCGGCTGCTCAACAGCACCCCCGCATACAAACATTTCAATGAACGCTTGTAACTCTGCCATTTTTAGGAATTTTTTCATGAAATTTTCAACATGGGCTTTTTATGATCCTGCCTCATGAACACTGGCACTGTCATTTTGTTAATTGGTCCTGAAAGGTAATCTCGGGCAACAACCGCAAAATCACCTTCCGGGCCCGATTAATGAAACAACAGTAAGGTGTTCATGAGGTGGGGTCCCAAGAAACCCTTGTTGAAAATTTGGTAAACAAATTCCCAAAAATGGCCAAGATTATCAATATAAGTTCAAAATGCCATTGAAATACATTATATGGGAATTACCTTGATTCCTCAATTTCTGGTTCGGCTTGAAGACTGCAGACATGTCCTGGTCCACAGAAGATGACAGCAAATGTCTTTCAGAGGTAAGTATAGGGTAAGGGGGAGTGCAGGGAGGTGGGTGCTCAGTGGGGGGTCGGCAGTGATGACAAGGGGCATTTTTCTTTGTTTCATATTTAAAAAAAGTTAAAGACGTCGTGGGTCTGTTTTCTTTTTTTTTTTTAGATAAAAAAATCAACTATTTGGGGACACTGGGAATGGGCTCCCCAGTGTCCTACACTGTTGGGGGTAACAAATAAAATACAAAAATTATTTGGGGACACTGGGAGTGGGCTCCTCAGTGTCCCACACTGTTGGGAGGGGTTGTGAATGCTGACATGGGTATTGGGCCCCCGCTGTCAGCAATTATTACTACAAGAACGGGTGAGGGGATGGGCATCCGACATCGGATGTGGGCATCCCGGTGTTGGATTATTATAAAGAAATAAAGAAGGGGAACAGCAATCAGAGGGTGGGGGTGGTACTATACAGCAGGGAAAGGGCTCAGTTTTACAACTGCAGCCGACATGATACTCCTGCACTGGATAACCCTGTCTGTAGTAAGTGATTCCCTCCTCTGAAATAAAATCTATTTTTGTGCAGCGCCTGCTCTCTCTAACATAGGCACTGACTCACAAAAAAACTCTGTCAAGAAATGATTTCAAGGCTGGCCCAGTGGTGCTGAGGGTTGAGGCGCTGGATGCCACACCTCATGCCATGCCGGTGACCCAAGTTCAGGAGCGAGCTCGGGTGCTGGGGGTCGGCAGGGATGGGGTGAGGATTAAGCTCCTGCAGGTGGCTCTCCTCCCCCGGGAGAAGGGCTGTGGGTACTATTTACCCAGATTGCCATGTTTATTTATCAAAGTTCATTAATTGTTCCACTTTTCCATGTTTTGTTTCTCTCACTTATTGCAGAAAGAAAATGGCTGACCCTGCGAAAAGGGATTCCCTTTTATGACATAGAATTCAGTCTCATACTTCACCTGCGATATATAATCCATTGTTGTGCGGGACATCTACTTTCCCTTAAAAAATAATGGGAAATTGAAATTGAATAACTTCTGAATGGAGTAATCTTTTTTCACCAAACCTTCAAAAGGCACATCTGTGAAGCTAACCCTTTCTACCCTGAACATTTCAGATCAGAACTTAACAACAGTTTCTGAAATACTGGTGGACAAAAATACAGCCACAAAGCACAAAACCCCCTGTATTTTCAACACTCTGTATCTCAGAAACCACAAAAGCAATTCAAACAAAATTTGCCACATAAACTGACCTGCCCCCAGCACTTGTACATGCTAAATTTCATGCAAATCCACTGAACCATTACAAAGTCATTAAGCTGCGAAAATTGCCCTTTAACATTAAACACCTTCATCAACCCTAACTATACTGGTGCTACAGCAGCAGTATAATAGTGTAAAACCACATTACATTCTCATACAAGGTAGAAGGCATGTACAATATCAGCAATAAAGCTATAACTATCCTAAAAAAAGTTGACATACTTATTTGATCACCTTGTAACCTTTTAGAAAAATAGTATGGGAAAAACACTTCTGTTTATCCAAATAGTAATACTGAAGCTATTGCCAGCCTCTTCGGTGACTGCGGTGTCTTCAAAAAGCAGAACACATAGCTAATGTAAAGCAGTCATCTAGGACTGCTGTTTAACCAGGTATAATATTTTTAAGTAAAGGGAAATTGCGGCCCAACACATGCCCCCCCAAAAAGAACATTGCAAACAAGGACACAATCCTGGCTATAAGTATTTCCAAACCATTAAACTATTGTTTAGGATGAAGTAAACCTGGGGCCCGCCCGGTGGCACAGAGGGCGCAGAGGGCTGAGGCACTGGATGCCTTACCTCGCGACATGCCGGCAAACTGGGTTCAGAAACAGACCCAGGTCGTCGGGGAGCCAACATGGTGGGGAGGGTGAGAACAGGATTGAGCAGCCATAGGGCAGCTTTCCTCTCTCTGGGTGGTCATTGCCCCCCCCATAGTTCCACTGCCACCAGGTAAAGGTCTGGTGACCAGCATAAGCAGGAGGGGGTGACAAGTTGCGGGAGGGTTTCTCGAGCTGTGGCGTGCGACAGCTCTCCATGTGATGCCCGGCCAAGAATGGAGACGGGCGAAAAATGGGGAGAAAAAGTATAAAATGTATATAGAAAAAAACAAGGAAGTAAACCTTAGCATTAAGAACCCCTCCCTAAGAAAAAAAGTAATTAATACCTCCCATTGATAGCTGAATTACTGTAGCTTGTGGTAACATCCAAGGGAGCTTTATATAAGAAAAAACACAACCATGATGGCATCTGACCATGTGGCCGGCAGTATTATCTAGAAGGGTCATTGCAACGTTCCCCAGACATTAGCCATCACTCAAAAGAAATTGCCAATTACAGTTCCAGAGAAAGATAAAAGCACCTATCCATAGTTGCATTGGTGAAAAAGAGACGGTCGTAAAATGTTCAGGGTCAATCACTGTGGAGTCAAGTGTGAGAGTTCAAAGTGTCCAGTACTTATCTCACTCGATTTCTGAACTCCCCTCTTCCTGCATATCTGATTCAGTGACTCGCACTTCTGAATATTTGTTAATTTTTATTTTAGTCTTTGGTAACCGGGTAAGGCTCACTAGGCACAAATGCCTATTTTCAGGGGCGACCTAGGAGCACTGGGCAGTTAAGTGACTTGCTCAGAGTCACACAGTATGCAAGTGGAGGTTGTGAGAATCAAACTCAGGTCTGTTCTGCTGGATGTACCAAGCTCGTTCACACCTCATTCCTCTAACCTCTAGGCTATACTGCCAGCAATATTCAGTGTCAGTTCTCTCCAACCACCTTCCAGCGTCCTTGAGATCATTGTACTGCCAAGTTTTCCTGGCATAGACAATGTGGAGGTGGGTAGGTAACAAAAAGGGGTAGACCACCCCCAGGGCCTGAGGCACTGCCAGACCAAATCAAATGTCTTTCTTCTGGCGATGGTGTGAAAGGAAAGGTCTGGATAGAACTTAATGTTGGCGCCATTGATGTTCAGTGGATAAGCGGTCTGAGCCACCGTCAACACTATCCCTGATTTCAGCTTCAGATGTACACATTAATACAGTGCATGTTCATTTTCAGCTTGCTGAGGCACTCATGGATTCACTCAATATGCTAGCCTAAGAGCGTTTAAATCAAGAGCGTTCAAATTAAAGGGAGCACTATAAAGAGAGAGGGGATGGAGGGAGAGCAAAAAGGAAACATGAGTGGTAACAAACTCTGGAAGGCCATGTGTGCTAATGCTAGAAGTTTAGGAAATAAGATTCTGGAATTAGAAGCCATCATGGCAGAGGCCGACCTGGATATTTTGACCATTACCTAGTCATGGTGTACTGAAAACCATGACTGAGACATGACCATACTGGGCTACACCCTGTTCAGGAAGGACAGGGTGGAATGGAAAGGAGAGGGTGTGGTGCTTTATGTCAGGGAAAGCATAAGTGAGAGAGAAACAGGGAATAAAGGGTGTAGCAGAGGTACTGTGGGTCACCCTGGAGAAGGGGAATGGAGACAATATTCACACCGGCATGATATACAGACCTCCAGCACAGGGGCAGGAGTTGGATAAGGTACGGGTGGAACCAATGGCAAGAAAAGGGGGAAGTGCTGTTGGTGGGGGACTTAAATATGCCAGAGGTAGATTGGAGCCTCCTAGCTGCTGCATCAGCTAGAAGCAGGGACATCTGGATTCCCTACAGGGGGACATTCCTTAAGCAACTTGTCACTTGAACCCACTCACGATGGGACAATACTGGACCTGGCACACACTAACAGGAACAGTGTTACAGACGTAAAGGTGGGAGGCCACCTGTGGACCACTGATCACCATACAGTGTGTGGTGTAATACAAGGATGGCTGCGGAATTGAACCACACAAGGGCAAGGGTTCTGGGCTTCAGAAGGGCAAATTTTATAACAAAATGGGTAAATACCTCAGGGATGGAATGTCATGGGGGACAACGTGGGTGGTGTGGAGGAACAGTAGACAAAGTTAAAAGGAGACATACTGAAGGCAACAAATCTCTGCCTCAAACAAGTGAACAAAAGCAAGAGGGAAAAAAAGACTGCTATGGATCTCAAAAGGGGTGGCGAAAAATGTAAAGGCTAAAGGGGAGCATTCAGAAGGTATAAGAAGGCACAGAGGTGTGACAGGGAGATCCTGCCACTCTTGAGGTCTGACCTTTTCTTAAATCTGTTGCAACAGTTCTTCTATTTCTTAGCCTAATCTATCCTTTACAATTTCTAGTCCATAAGGTTGGCCACCTACAGGCGCCCCCTCCCTTTCTTGACTATGCTATAGTGTCCTCTTTAATTTTCCTTTTCCCTCTCAGGTCCTTGTACAAGGAGGTTATTGTGGTGACCTCCGAGCTGATGTAAAACAACAGGCTGTGTTCCTTGTTGTTGGATTTAGTATGCAATAGCACTATGTCATAAAATACCTTGCTGTATATACCTTTTGTGTATGAAACCTGTAAATGTTAAAATGTAACCCCTAGGTGGCGCTATCCCAAGGGCTACTACTCCTGCCTGCTTGGCTAGTTGTGAAACGGGTGCCTCCACCCTGAGGTCAGGGTTGGTAGTGGTCAAGCTAACCTGGGCACAGCCCTCCGGGACACTGTAACTCCCTCTTTCCTTACTAGTGGCTGGAACAATATACAATAATCACTTTCACAATACCCCGATACACTACACAAGTACCCACAATGTTTGCACTTACCACCAGGGCTTTCCTCTGGCCCGGCCCTGGGGACCCCTGTAAAACAAGGTTATACACAGCAAATAACAGCAGTACAGTACTCTTGTACAAACTGGAACCACAGTCAGGGTAAATGCAAAAAAGAGTTAGATCTGATTTATTTAAGGGGCTTGAACAAGGGAAGGGCGTAATCAGGTTAATTTGCTTAAAGGCTCTATCAATCAAACAGTTATGCATGCACTTCAGGGTCCATAAACAGTCAAACACTCTGGGTACCCAGATGGAGAATGGTGGGCTAGCCAGGAACGTTGCAGCTGGTTGGGTACCTGTGATGGAAGAAAACAACATGCACAACACATACTATTTGTAATCCGGAGCCGGAGGGCTCAGTTCATGAAAAGAAAACAAGACAATCAGATGACACACTTTTAGATTAGGCTGTTGTTGCAGGGAGCTACCCTGATGATTACTCACGATACCCAAGACTGGACACAGGCTGGACGAAAATCAAGACAGCAGGTGGTTAATCTGGAGTGCCAGGAGAAGCAGGGCCCACACGATTTGTGGAGGCGTCATTCCTGTTTAAGCGTGGAACCGGGGGCTGATCCCCAGGCAGGTCTCTCGTCGGTGGCTTTCTCTGAGCAGTGGGGTAGTCTGGCAGGGCCAGCATGGCATGGCCCAGGCCGAATGGAGATGAATGCGGATTCAGTCTGATTAGGCTGGATAAAGCTTCCAGCAAGCAGAACACAGTTCACACAGTGGTGAACCAAATCACAACCCACTTTCAATACACAGCACATTTACATGTAAAGGATTTTACTGTACCTGGCAAACTGCTCTCCCGTCACGATCGCAAAGTCTCTGCACAAACCGGGGATTCAAAAGCAGCTGGAAATCCTGACAGGCCGATCGCATTCAGCAAATCTTCGGTCTTCTTCAGGTTAAAGCCTGGTCACAGTCCAGCGGCTTAAATAGTCCTCACAACTCAGATTCAGTCCTAATAAACTCTGTTTTCCCTCTCAGGGACAGCAGGCAGACAGACAGGCAGGCCACAACTCAGCCATTTCACAATTCTCCCATGCAAAACTACACAGAACTGCTGATCAAAATCACTTGAGCTATTACTTCTTCACTTCTCAGTTCAAAACTGAAACTAGCTGCAGCAGCCTGGGAAATTCCCCAAGATCCAAATGTTCGGTTGGCTGATCCTCCTGTCAGTCACAACAAAGGCTCAGGTGCAAAAAGGCGCAAAAAGCCCCAAACTACAATTCCTACAGATTTTGACTCCAGACAGTTCCTGTAGTCTGGCTCCATTTTAGGTCCCACCAGTACTGATTGATCCAATTCGCAGTCCAGGACCAAGATAGTGGAGATAAACAAAACAGTCCTTGCCGCAAAGAAGGCAGGTTAGACAAACTGCATTATTATCATCATCACTCTAAATGATTTTCAGCAAATAGTTACATCTTTCAACAGAGCTCCCTCTCAGATTACTTATGACTGCAATCCAGGCAGGTCTTAAAGAGACAGTGCACAGAGGCTCACAGGCACTCTCTGGCAATCACATTTAAACTGCTAAAATGCAGGACACCAGCCTGGCAGTGAGCATTTAGGCAAGCTCAAGGAAAACTTTTCAGGAACCCCCATTTGTAGGGGGGTTACAAAAATATCACAGCATTAGGTGTTTTTGATAAAGGTAAAAGTTACTAGGGGACTGTACTATAAAAATTAAGTTACCGGGGTAGAGATATCAACCCCCCTCCCACTGTGTTATTTAAAATGCATGTAAATTACAGATTGTCTGAGAGGCCCTTTGGCACCATGCATTCCTACTTTAAGCTGAACCAGACTAAAATGTCATGGTGATTTGCATATATATCCCATGACGCTTTGTATTATGGGGGCATGTGTGATGTGATTTATTACCAGTGCCCTTTGGAGTAACCCTTGCTTCGGTGCTTCTGCACTGAAGTTCTTTGTCTTTAGCTTATTTTTTAAGTTTTGCTTTTTTTGAGCTCCCTATCACCCAAACACACAAGACCAACTTAGGGAATACCAACATATGAAGAAGCCAATAGAAGAAGACCATTTGGTCTATCATGTCTGCTCATATTGCAGGGTCCACAGCTTGAGCTAATGTCTCTGACCTCCCTACCCAATCCTCCCATCCTCCCTAGTCCTAGCCATGATCCTTACTTTCCCCCATGCCTATCCCAGCCTCTCTTAAAGCTACCCACTGTCTTCAACAAGATGACCTCTTCCAGCAGCGCATTCCAAGTGCCCACCACCCTCTCTGTGAAGAAGTGCTTTCTGACCTCCCTCCTAAACCTCCCACTCTGCAGCTTAAGACTGTGCCCCCTTGTGATATGGTTACCACTCAGCTTAAAGAGATTCTCCTTATCAACCTTATTTATCCCTTTCAAGTATTTGAAAGTCCCAGTCATGTCCCCTCTCTCTCTCTCCTGTCTTCCAGGGAGTACATGTTCAGTGCCCTCAAACTCTCCTCATATGCCTTGCCCTGCTGACCGGCTATCATCTTTGTAGCTCTCCTCTGTACCTTCTCCAACAGGTTAATGTCCTTTTTGAGGTGTGGGCACCAGTACTGAACTCCATACTCTAGATGCGGCCTTTCCAGTGACCTGTACAAGGGCAGTATAACCTCCTCTCTCCTACTACTGATCCCCCTAGCTATGCATCCCAGCATCTTGCTTACCTTTGCTGTTGCTTTCTTACACTGCATGGAGTGCTTCAGGTCACTAGTGATCATCACTCCCAGGTCCTTCTCCTCCTCCTCTGATGCAGATACCCGGACTCCACCCAGATAATACTCTGTCCTGGAATTCTTGGCTCCAATATGCATAACTTTGCATTTCTTGGCATTGAAGCCAAGCTGCCAGATCCTGGACCACCTCCCCAGCTTTTCCAGATCATCCTGTAGGCCCTGTATCCCTTCAGCTGTGTCCACTCTCCCAAAGAGCCTGGTGTCATCTGCAAATAGGCACATTTTGCCTTTAATGCTATCCTCAATGCCATTGACGAAGACATTGAACAACACTGGCCCCAGAACAGAGCCCTGTGTTTTCAAATAAATTAATGAATAACTAAATAACTTCACTGCTCAGGTTAGAATACTTCATAGCTCCACTGTGATGTCATCAAGCATTGTTTCAGCTGTTCTTCTATTGGTTAAATTTTGTTTGTGACATAGCTATTATCAAGATAAAAATAGTAGATACAGTATATCATCAACAAAATACCACCATTTATCTGGTGAAATTTTTGTCACTGGTGTGGTAAAAGTATCTTTACAGCAAGTGCACTTCTAGTCATTATTGGGCATATGAATATGGAATCCCACCTAAAATAGTTTTTTTTTCTCCTGTCCTTCTCAGCCATAGAAATTAATGCTAAAAAAAAGTATGTCCTGGTTGGCCTGGTGGTGCAGAGGCCTGAGGCACTGCAAAGCACCTTACCTCACATAACACCGGCGATCTGAGTTTGGAAACAAGTTCAGGTTGAAGTGGGTCGGGGGGCTGGGAGAGGATCGAGTGGCCACCTGGCAGTTCTCCTCTCTTGGACTGGGGTGGTGAACTGTCCTGGCTCTTGGCTGCCACCAGATGGATGCCTGGTAGTAGCACTGACGTGAGGGAGGCTGATGTAAAGTCAGGTGGGTGGAAGGGACTGGATATTCTGGAGCACATGTACGCCTTCACGTGCACATGCCATCCGAGTTTGCCATAGCCCTGGGAAAAAATTAAGGTGGAAAATAGAAGGGAACCAGGCTTAATGAAGCCCCACCCAAGGTGTGTCAGCCTGCCCTGCTGCTCCAGGGGGAATCTGGATGTGAGTCTCGGGCAGGGGAGAATAGCCCTCCTCCCAAACCCTGCCACAGGGGAAGCTGTGGGGAAATGCCCCTCCGGAACCCCTGGAAGGATAGAAGCAGTAGGACAGCTGATGACACCCGGGGATAGGGCTGATCAGACATCCGGTCCACCGAGAAGGATAAAAACCTTGATGAAAGAAGAAGTATGGCCTGCACACTGCTTCTTGTGTGTGTGTGTGTGTGTGTGTGTGTGTGTGTGTGTGTAAGATATTAAAGAAGTTACAGGGTCTCTTTCACCGTGTTTGTTTCCTTTTGAGTTTTTCATGTTACTCTAGGCTTTGCCATTGCAAACTTCAATCTCTTGTTTGATTAGCATTCCACATGCATCTTTCAGAAAGCAATATTATGCACTGCAGTTGTGTCAGCACAGTTCAGTCCTACCAGAAAGGCTTCAAATTTTGTTCTCAAATCAAGTGAAATGTAATTTTTTTAGATTTATTACAGCTGTCTAATTACTTTTTTTTCTTAAGTTTTAAAACCTTTCCAGGTAGCTTGCTTATTAAAGTTCCATGCAGTTAAATTTATTAAACTCAGTATTTTGTCCCTCACATTTCCACTATTTCGGTGATCAATCACTTGACACTCCATTAGAGAGATCTATGCAAGGCTGAGACAAAAAAGGTTTTTGCCATTGATTCTTGCTCACAAAACATGAAGCTACTTTAATATAAGACATACTCATGGAATTATAGTATTTGTCTGCCAACATTTCTTAGTTGCTTTTTTCTACAAATTCACTGTCACTTAGACGAGTATATGGAAAGTATCCTGTGGGAAAGCCAGGAGTCGGAGAACCTTTCCATAGTCAGATCTTTCTTTTTTTAACTTGTAAACTTTTATTGACAATAATTCATAGAACTGGGGGAGGAAAGGGAGAGGGAGGTAAGGTGCCTGCCTGGCGCCATGGCTTGGAGGGACAGGGAGTGAATCCTCAGGATTGCCGGAGCAGCTGCACAGGGGAGGGAGCTGGATGCCATTGTCCACCTAGGGACAAATGACCTGGCTAAGAAAGGGATTAGAGAAGTGCAGGAAGAGTTTGTGGAATTGGGGAGGGGCCTTAGACAAGTAGCACGCACAGTAACTTTCTCGGAGGTGCTGCTCATCTATGGCGTAGAGGAGAGGCTAGTGTTCCGCCCATGGATTCAATCAAAAGAAAACTGGGTGGAGCTCAGGGATTTGGCTTTGGGATTGGGGGTCCACCTGGAGTGATGCAAGCCTATACTGGCATGATGGTTGCATTGTCCAGGAGGGGAACCAGGATCCTAGGTGATAGGTTTAATGCTTATTGGCAAGCATTTAAACTAGCCAAGGGGGGAGGCACTGGAAAGGAGCAGGGAAATCCTAGCCCCCGAAGAAAAATCACAGTAGTAAGTGCGGTAAACACCAACATAGAGGTGTCGATAGGGAGAAGGGCAGGGGTAAATGGAGAAAGTGACAAAGGCAAGAAGCAGGGATGGGGCAAAAAGGAATAAGACCATCAGGAAATGGAGGGTAATGAGTACCAATGCCCGTAGTCTGGGCAACAAGCTCCCTGAGCTGGTGGCCTTGATGGAAGAGGGATGCCTGGATATCGTAGCAGTCACAGAAACATGGTACACAGAGAACCATGACTGGGATGTTAACACACCAGGGTACATAACCTACAGGAGAGACAGGCAGGGCAGAAGAGAGGAGGAGTAGCTCTCTATGTAAAGTAAGGGATAAAAGCAACTGAACAAAAGAGTAAACAGGGAGGAGAGGAGGCACTGTGGGTCACCTTGGAGACTGGAAAGGGCACCACAATCCGCACAGGGGTTGTGTACAGACCCCCATGTCAGGGGGAGGGAATGGACAAGGATATGATAGAAGGCATTCTTAGAATGGCAGAGAAAGGGGAGATACTGTTGATGGGAGACCTGAATATGCCAGATGTTAACTGGAGCACATTTGCAGCAGCCACATCCAAGAGCAGGGCCATTCTTGATGCCCTACAGGTGGCATGCCTCAGACAGCTAGTTTCAGAACCCACTCGTGATGGAGCAATCTTAGACCTTGTACTCTCAAACGGGAGCAGTGAGAGGATCTCAGATCTAGAAGTGGGTTGCCATCTGGGAACAAGTGACCATCAAACAGTGTGGTTCACGTTAAACTCAGCTACAGAGTCAAGCCATACAAAAGTGAGGGTACTGGGCTTCAGGAGGGCTGATTTTGGCAAGATGGGAGAGTGCCTCAGAAAAGCACTAGCAAACAGGCTAGAAGGAGGTGTGGAGCAACAATGGGGAATCATCAAAACTGCCATCACAGAGGCAACAAGCCTTTGTGTGAAGCAAATAAACAAATCAAAATGAAAGAAAAAGCCACTATGGTTCTCAAAAGAGGTGGCTGTGAAAGTCAGGAAGAAAAGATAGCATTCCAGAAGTATAAGGAAACACAGAAAGAGCAGGACAGAGCTTACCAGTTAAGGCAGAAGGAAGCAGGGAGGGAAGTCAGAATAGCAAAGGCCCAAACTGAGGAAAAGATAGCCAACTCATTTAAGAAGGGGGATAAAACCTTTTATAGGTACATCATGAGCGTAGAAAGACAAAGGGAGGGATAGTGAGGTTGAATAGAATGGACAGTGGGTGGGCAGAGGGGACAGTGAAAAAGCAGGGATACTGAATGAATATTTCTGCTCAGTATTCACAAAAGAGGAGGGGGAGTGCCTAATCCAATTAACAGAAGCACTCTTGATAGGGGGGTCCATCCCAGTCCTTTCACAGAAGAAAGGGTTCTGCAAGAACTCCTAAAACTGAAGGTGGACAAAGCAATGGGGCCTGATGGAATTCACCCCAGAATTCTAAAAGAATTAAGGAGGGAACTAGTGAAACTACTGGCAACTCTTTTTAATAAATCATGGGAGGATGGTGTGGTACCCGAGGACTGGAGGAAGGAGGATGTGATTCCCCTTCACAAAAGTGGGACCAAGACAGAGGCAGGAAACTACAGACATGTCAGTCTGACCTCTGTGGTAGGGAAAGTGATGGAGTCACTTCTGAAGGAAAGAATAGTTGAGTACTTAGAGGATAGTGGGGCACAGGACCCAAGGCAGCATGGGTTCACAGCGGGAAGGTCATGTCAGACGAATCTAATAGATTTCTTTGACTGGGTGACCAAAGTAGTAGACCAGTGAGGGGCTGTGGACATGGCCTACCTAGACTTTAGCAAGGCATTTGACACAGTCCCACACAAAAGATCAATAGTCAAATTAACCAGCCTGGGAGTGGGTCCCAGGGTGGTAGCCTGGGTAAAACATTGGCTGGACAACAGGACACAGAAGGTAATTGTAAATGGAGTCCACTCTGAAGAAAGAGGGGTTACTAGTGGGGTACCGCAGGGTTCAGTATTGGGTCCAGTCCTTTTTAATGTCTTCATAAGTGACATTGCAGAGGGACTGGAAGGAAAAGTATGCCTCTTTGCAAATGACACAAAGATCTGCAACAGGGTTGATACACAAGAAGGTGTGGAAAGGATGAGAAGGGACTTGGCAAGGTTGGAGAAATGGTCAGAAGTATGGCAGCTAGGATTCAATGCAAAGAAGTGCAAAATAATGCACCTGGGAAACAAGAACCCAGGGGAGGAATACACAATGGGGGGGGTAGTAACAACAACAAAAAAGGAAAGGGACCTGGGGGGCTGGGATGACCTTAAGGTTAGCAAGCAATGTGAGAAGGCAGTAGGGAGGGCTGGGGGGTATACTGGGATGCACAGGAGAGGCATCAGCAGCAGAAAATAGGAAGTTGTTATCCTCTGTACAGACAGTTGGTGAGACCCCATCTGGAGTACTGCGTCCAGTTCTGGAGACCCCATCTCTGCAAGGACACAGACAGGATAGAGGCAGTCCAGAGGAGGGCAACTAAAATGGTGCAGGGTCTGCAAGAGAAGCCATATGAGGAGAGACTAAAGGAGCTTAATATGTATACCCTTGAGGAAAGAAGGGAGAGGGGGGACATGACAGAAACTTTCAAGTACCTCAGTGGAATCAACAAAGTCCAAGAGGGTAGCATCTTTCAGAAAAAGAGATGTGCAAGACCAAGGGACACAATTTAAAGATAGAGGGGGGCGGTTCAGGGGCAATGTGAGGAAGTATTATTTCACAGAGAGGGTAGTGGATGCATGGAACAGCCTTCCTGAGAAGGTTGTGGGGTCTAAAACTGTGGGAGAATTCAAGAATGCATGGGACAGACATAAGGCAATTCTTGTGGGGGGGTAGGAAGAAATAGGCTGTTGGTTAGCTAGGATCTGCGGCCTATCCTGTAGGTAGGGAAATGGGCAGACTAGATGGGTCAAGTGGTCCTTATCGGCTGTCAAAGTCTATGTTTCTATGTTTCATAGATAACAGCATATAAAGCATTCCATCTAGTGACAATGGTTGACATATCGAGAATCGACAATGACTAGTTCAGTTCTGATACATAAGAATTTATGACTCTAGAGCCAAAGAGCCCTAAATAGTAACCAGTCTCTTTTGTTCTTAGGAAAGATCATCTTGTCTTCAGATCTAAAGTTCTAGTACCGACAGAGTTTCCCTCTCTTCCCTATAATGGAAGAACGGAAGCCATCAAGAATTAAATGTGTCCTGTTTTAAGCTGTAAAAGGGCTGTGATGACTTCCATGCTCTTAATTCTTAACACACTGTGCTGCCACTGTCTCATCTGTAGGCAAGTAGCGGTGCACCGGTGTTATGTTATGGCATTTTCTGCTGCCATATATTTATTTGTTTATTTGCCTTCGATTACCGGGTAGGTGCACTGGTCCGAGGGACCGTTTTCAGGCGTGAACCGGGGATGGCATAGCTAGGCAACAATTTAAATCACAAGGCACAGGGATGTTACAGGTTAAATGGAGGTCAAGAACATTTTTACATACAGGGCATAATACATACAGGAACAAATGCCTCATTAGAATGAAGAATAAATATATTTTGTGAGCTGGGCATGCTCTTCTTGGGGGCAGCCCTAGGCTCATATTTTCAAATTTGAGGCTCTGAGGTAGGCCCAACATCTGTTTTATTGTATCTCCCACTTCAGAACAGAAAGGGCTCATCTCTGAGCATTCCCAAAAAAATAGATATTGTGTTCCTTTCCCACCCTAACCCTTCTAGCATCGGCCTGTGGTACCCAAGCCATAATGTGTGGAAAATTGCAGGTGTAAAACATTGTCGATGGATTTTCCACCTAAATTCTCGACAAGAGAGTGAGGACATTGTGCTATGACTCCCTTGCCGTTGGCTTCTTTCCATTTTGCCTGCAGGCCCTCTATGGCTTTCTTATCTTCCTCCCCTATTGAAAGTGTGTACACCTGTGAGATAAATCCTTTCTGGTCTGGCACCTGAGTTTTGTTCCGGAGGAATACTACTCCTTGTGGTAGTGCTGCCTTTAGATTTTCCATCCCAGCTTCTTTTAATATGTAGTCTCTGCATTGCAAATATTTATGAAAGCCCCTTTGAGTTAGGTTGAATTCTTGATTTAGTTATCGAAAGCTTTTAGTCTGGCTGTGTGGGAGACAAACTGTCCAATAGACCAACCTCTTTCTTTCCCACATTTGAAACCTCGTCTCATCACGCTGGGGGAAAGTGTAGTAGCCACTGTAGGAGGATTCTTGGTCAGACGCGCTGCAGTGCTTCCCAACGTTTTTCAGTTTGGAGCCAGATTCGCACACTATTTTTGGTCCATATATTATTTATGTTTCCTATTTATTTTTGATCTATTACCCATGGCAGGATATTTAGAGACAAAGTAATTTGTGCCTTCATTCCATATTTGTCCAGCCATTTTCCTCAGAGTCGCTATTCATTTCTGCTTTGTGAACTAGTTGAGAAGTCTCATAATAGTTTGGGAAGCTAGGGAGGCCCATACCTCCTTTGTTTTTGCTTTCAGTGAGTAAGAACCAGCGTATCCTTGGTCATCTAGCACCCCCCAATAAATTTGGAGAGCATTTTTCTTAGAACTTTCCAGTCTTTTTGCAGGATGAGCAGTGGTAGAGTCACTAGAGTGGCATATAAACCTAGATACAGTATACTGGCATGAGGTTCATTTTGACTGTTTCTAGCCTATCAGAAAAACTTATTGCAAGGAAATTTCATCTATTCAAATCTGAAAACACCTTTTGCTTAAAAAGGTCATAGCTCACACTGTAGGGCTTGCTCAGGTGGACAGGAATTTGAATTCCTAGATAACAGACCTTGCTTCTGACCCACTTGAAAGGGAAGGTGGCTTTCATATGGTCTGGGAGCAAACCACTGATCGTGAGGATTTCTGCTTTTTCAGCATTCATTTTAAAACCTGTGGCTTGACCAAAGTGTTCTAATAAGCTGATTAGGGTAGGTATTAATTGTTGGGGGTCCCCTAAATATATTAGGGTATTATCTGCATACAGGAATATCCTATTATCATGTCCATTCACTTTAATACCCTGAAACCCTTCTGCTTGTTTCACTGCCACAGCCAATAGCTCCAATAGCTCCATGTTGAGTGGAAAAAACAGGAGAGATGGGGCAATCCTGTCTCATCCCTCTTTCAATCTGAAAAGCCTCTGAAATGGTCCCACCAGCCTTTACCTTCCCTGTAGGGTTGGCATCCAGCATTGCAATCCAGGACACGAGGCTCTCCCCAAAATCCATAGCCCCATGACGTTCTGCAGGAAGGCCCAACTGAAGCAATCGAACACTTTTTCTGTGTCTAAAAAAGTACTAGTTATGGTATTTTGCTGGTGCTAATTTTAATGGGATAGTAGGTTGAGTAAGTGTCTGATATTATTCTGCAAATGCCTCTGTGGGATGGAGCCCATGTGTTCCGGGTGAATGAGGGTACCTTTACAATTTTGGAGACTGTTGGCCAGTACTTTGGAGAAGTGCTTCATGTCCTGATTTAACAAAGATATTGGTCTAAATGCTGCACATGTGTCTCTACCCTTCCCCGGTTTAGGGATGACCGTTACTGTTGCTTCTTGCCATATATCTGGGGTTTTAACTTCTGTAGGTGTGCATTAAAAAAAACCTTTTTAGGACTGGGATTAACTCGTCTCTGAAACTTTATAAAAGTTAGTGTTAATGCTGTCAGACCTGTCAGACCCCAGCAGTTTACCGCTGTTGGTGTCTAAAATAACTCTGTTTCCTCCTTCTCCTCATAGATGAGCTTTTCTAGGCAGTCTCTGGCTTCCACTGTGGGAGAGCTTCAATGTATGGTCATTAAGAGCCCATTGGTACTGGCTTTATTCTCCTCCTATGTTTTAGGTTCCTTATACAAATTCTCGTTACATTCCTTAGAGCAAAATGTAATCTTGTTGGGGGTTGTCCATGTCTTTGTTGAATCTTGTCTGTCCCTTATGCCAGGAACCATTCTGTCCGCTACCATTTTTTTAGTCTGAATGCCAATAGTTTGGTCGCCTTCCCACCCACTTCATAGAATTTATGGTTTGCAAACCTTAAGTATCCTATGTACCCTTCTGCTTTCCTGTCTTTGGCCTCTGTAAGTTTCTGTCTGACCTGAATCAAAGCTGTCAGCACCCCAGCCACCCTTGGGTTAGCTCTGTGCTGTGTTTCTAGTTCAACTACATTCTTCAGCACTTTTTTGTATTCAGCTTTGTTTTGTTTTTACAACTTACTGAGGACAGCCTAGCTGAAATGCAGCATCATCTTTTCAGTGAGGCTGTAGTCTACCCATTCCCGTAAATGGGCAGACTAGAGAACTGACAGGTTAACTGACTTGTTCAAAGTCACATAGTGAGTAGTATTTAGTTCTGGTGGGGTTTGAACCTGCAGCCTCCCAGTTCCAATGCTACTAGACATCACTGCCTCTCTAATATTATTGTGCTCCAGTTTAATAAGTATCAAGATCGTGTTTCAGCTGTATTTACAGAGAAAGAATAGAACAGAATATAGTAGATGGCTGTCGTTTGTGAGGAACAGAAAGCCCTTTCAAACAGAATTATTCATAAATGGTAAATAAAGAAGAGGCAGAGCAAGTCCAGTGGTGCAGAGGGTTGAGGCACCAAGTTCCTTACCTCTTACCATGCTTGCAAACAGAGTTCAAGAATGAGATCAGGTTGCCAGGGTCAGCTGGGGGGGGGCTGGGAGTGGATTGAGTAGGTGCTTGACTGCTCTCCTATCCCAGAATGGGATGGCGAGTCAGCTCAGCTCTTAAATGCCACTAAGTGGAGGCCTGGTGGTAGCACCAATGCTTGAGTGGCTGTCTGTTGTCCAGTGTTGTGGGAGCCATGGTTACGGGGTGCATGTGCACCTCAACATGCATGTGTATCCCATGCTGCTGTGACTCAGGGGAGAAAAACAGGTGGAAATGGCAGTCCAGAGGCTGAATGAAGCCTGCCCATTGGTCCTGAGCCCGCACCACTGCCCAGTGCTTACCAAGGTTTGCTCTGGATTTATGTGTACTGGGGGGAGGATGGCTCTCTGCTCTCCAGCCCTGCTATGAGGAGAAATTTGTGAGGGAACTGTAAGACCAGGTGGGAGCTGGGGGCTGAACCAAAGGGACATAAAACCTTTGATGAAAAAAGTAAAGAAGGGGCAAGAGGACTTGACTGATGATTCCCCTTGCCCCCCCCCCACACACACTCACACACATCTAGGTAGTCCTTATATATTAATTAGCCTTGACACAGTCCCTGGTAGTCCAGTGAATCTATAAGACACTTCATCCAATGCTTGGACAGCTATACAGGAACAAAGCTTTTATCTCTCTCCGCACTTACAGGGAGATGGTTGTGAAAATGTTTCTCCCGGCATTTCACTATAGGAATATGCTTTATAGCACTGTCCCCAAATCCACCATGCCCAGACTGGAGACCCTGTTCCATTCCTTCTGTTGTTTAGTCTATGATTGCCTCATCCCCCTCCACACACACCTTACTGTTCCTTATACGCTTCTTTCTCTCTTTCCCCTCACTCAATCACAGATGCCTCTCACACTGCTTATCGCTCGTCTCTAAATTCTGGTTTGATTCCCTCACGTACTAATATACCTCAATTATTTCCCTTCCCGTTCCCTCTTCTACCCTCACAGAAACTGTGACCTTACTCTTTCTCTCGCTACCCTGCATTAAGCTCTCTACAGATGTCCTGAATGTTTACTCTATTACAGAAGAGACTACATTTAGAGTAGTAGTGACATATGAAGAACTACATATAATTCTGACCGAGAAGATTTTCTGTACTCCATAAAGAGAGAATGAATCCAGTAGCTGGAGTACACAGAAATGAAAATTAAGGAAGTAAACACTGTAATGCTTTAATCTATGCTGCTGGAGTAATATCTAGCTCTGGCAGGGTACTGCTGTAAGAAAGCTCGCATCATTATCACAGGCCCATCAGTACCAATTAGTGTCACTGTCATCACCAGTGCGGGAACAGTAGAAGATGGTAAGGAGTGGTATGAATTTAAAGAGCAAGTACACTGCCCAAGTTTCATATTACATTTTAAAAGCAGTCAACTCTTTACAACTCATTAACATTTTATTTTACCATTTGCTTGTTAGAAGTTTTTTTTTTTTTTTTTGCCTGACAGTACTAGATTTGATATGTGGAACAGTACTGTTCCTGGAGGCAGACATATTGAGCTCTATTACCCATTATAACTCATCAGTATTGTGACCTCTGCATGATATCACACCTGAGCAGGAAGAGACACTCACTTTCTACCAGCTTGGTCATCTCTGTGTGATGTCACAGTGAGTGAGGTCATAATGTTGACGAGATACAAAAGTGGAATAGCACTAGATCAATAGTGCTCAGACTTTGTCACAGCCTCCCAAAATCCATGGAAAAGATTTTGAGCCTCCCAAAAAATTTGAAATAATCTTGGGCCTCCCCAAAGAAAAATAACACACTGTACTTTGCACAGTACACCATGAATACATTGAACCCCCTTTGAGTACTAGGCTTATGTTCAGTTCTTTGTCTTATACTAACTAGGAACTTTTGAAAAAGAGCTCTTGTGCTCAAAGGTGTTATCTGAATAACAAATAATTAAAATAAACAAATATTATTATTCAGTTTATTGTAACCCCGCAGCCTACTTGCTCTGCTATTTTCATTTTTGAATCATTGTTACCCCTTGTTGCAGTACCTTCATGGGTCAGACTACTTTCTCTGTTTCCTCTCTATATGAAATAACCTTCCTACATACTTTGCCTCTTCCCTACTCCTAAGCAACTTCTCTGGGATTACTTTGCTCCTTCCTGCTATTGCTCTTGGCACTTCTATGCTCAAGCCTTGTATTTGGGCTGTTCTGCCATCAGTTTACAAATTGATCGATTACCACCACTCGTTATTAATTTATTGTTAATATTTATTTGCACTATTGCTCGTTGTATATTTCTTGATTGTTTTGCTGTTACCTTTTGAAATGTATTCACTCCCTACCTTTCCCCGGGTACACCTGAAATAAGCCTTGGCTCATTCACCTTCCCTTGTCACCTATTAGTAAATAAATACATAAAATTCGCCTACTGTTATTATCCTCATCTCTTCACACAAAATATATAAAACCCAAAATTTAAATACAGTACTTTTTCAGACTTGCTTGAGCCTCCCCTGGAACAGGTTGGGGCCTCCCCAAGGAGGCTGGCCTCACCATTTGAGAACCCCTGCACTAGATATATCCGCTTCCAGGAAGAGTACTGTTTTGCATATCACACCTAATACTGTAAGGTAGAAACCTTTTTATTAGTAAAAGGGAAAAAAAGAAAAACACTTCCGAAATAAGTAAAAAATGTCTACTTTTAAAAATGAATTACATTTTCAGTCTTCTATGTTTGGCAGTGCAAGCTCTTTGAAAGGAAAACTCAGAGACACATGCCTACAAAATGACATTATTTAAATCTCACACATATGGGGGTGATGGCAGATCTAGAGAAAATTCAGTTATAACATATAGTTTCCTTTTCCCACTTAAGCTGCTGTTTATGAAAATATATATATATTTTTTTTAAAGAGTGTAATGGATAATGGGATTAACATTTCAGAATGTTGCTTAACCAGGCAACATATTACTAATCTTTAAAGTTTAAACATTCTGATCCTGAGTCTTAATCACAAGGGATGAGAGCAAAATCCTTGCAGCAACAGTTTTGAGCCAATCCGTTACCGCCAGTCCCCGATCTGTGGCTCAAAGGGATCACACTAACCTTCTGCATCAGCGCACATCAAAGGGCACTGGTGCATGGAAAGAGGACAGGCTGGCCATGTTAATAGCATTCAGTGCCCTTGTTAAAAGCATGGCAGCCCCATTGTGCTGGGCACAGAGTCTGCAACCCTCATTGTCCTATGGACCTTTTACAGCATGTAGTAGGGGTTATTGGACAACTGTACCCAGTGCACACAGATATTGGGGGACTGAGATATCATGTGAGCAAAGAAGTAACAGATGCATGTGGGGACACCGGGCTAGGGGAAGGTTATTCACTGAACTACCAAGGACTGCATCAGGGCTGGACTAGAGAGGGAGGATTCACTGGACTACCAAGTACAGTATCAGGGCTGGGGTTAGGAAGGGAGGAATCCATGGGACTCCCAGAAACTGTATCAGGGCTGTATTTGGGGATTCCATGGGACTACCAGGAACTATGTCCAGTCTGGGGTTAGGAGGGGAATCCATGGGACTCACCAGGGACTGTATGAGAGCTGGGGTTAGGGAGGGGAATCCACGAGACTACCAGGAACTGTATGAGAGCTGGGGTTAGGGAAGGAGGAATCCATGGGATGACCAGGAACTGTATCTGGGCTGGGGTTAGGGAGGGGGGAATCCACGAGACTACCAGGGACTGTATCAAAGCTGGGGTTAGGGAGGGCGGAATCCACGGGACTACCAGGGACTGTATCAGGGCTGGGGTTAGGGAGGGGGGAATCCACGAGACTACCAGGGACTGTATCAGAGCTGGGGTTAGGGAAGGAGGAATCCATGGGACTACCAGGGACTGTATCAGGGCTGGGGTTAGGGAGGGGGAATCCACGAGACTACCAGGGACTGTATCAGAGCTAGGGTTAGGGAAGGAGGAATCCACGGGACTACCAGGGACTGTATCAGAGCTGGGGTTAGGGAGGGGGAAATCCATGGGACTACCAGGAACTGTATCAGAGCTGAGGTTAGGGAGGGAGGACTCCACGGGACTACCAGGAACTTTATCAGGGCTGGGGTTAGGGAGGGAGGAATCCACGGACTACCAGGGACTGTATCAGGGCTGGGGTTAGGGAGAGGGGAATCCACGAGACTACCAGGGACTGTATCAGAGCTGGAGTTATAGAAGGAGGAATCCACGGGGCTACCAGGGACTGTATCAGAGCTGGAGTTATAGAAGGAGGAATCCATGGGACTACCAGAGACTGTATGAGAGCTGGGGTTAGAGAAAGGGCAATCCATGGGACGACCAGGAACTGTATCTGGGCTAGGGTTCTGAAAGAACTAATAAAATTGAAGGTGGACAAAGCAATGGGGCCTGATGGGATTCACCCAAGAATTCTGAAAGAACTAAGGGTAGAACTAGTGACATCACTGACTACTCTCTTTAACAAATCATGGGAGGATGGGGTGGTACCCGAGGACTGGAGGAGGGCAGATGTGATTCCTCTTCACAAAAGTGGGAGCAGGACAGAGGCAGGAAACTACAGACCAGTTAGTTTGACCTCAGTGGTAGGGAAAATGATGGAATCACTTCTGAAGGAAAGAATTGTTGAGTACCTAGAGGCCAGTGGGGCACAGGACCCAAGGCAGCATGGATTCACTATGGGAAGGTCGTGTCAGATGAATCTAATAGATTTCTTTGACTGGGTGACCAAAGTAGTAGACCAGGAGGGGCTGTGGACATGGCCTACCTAGATTTTAGCAAGGCATTTGATACAGTCCCACACAAAAGATTAATACACAAGTTAACCAGCCTTGGAGTGGGTCCCAAGGTGGTAGCCTGGATAAAAAATTGGCTAGACAACAGGACGCAAAGGGTAGTAGTAAATGGAGTACACAGTGAGAAAGGAGGGTTACTAGCGGGGTACCGCAGGGTTCAGTACTGGGACCGATCCTTTTTAATGTCTTTATAAGTAACATTGCAGAGGAACTGGAAGGAAAAGTATGTCTCTTTGCAGTTGACACAAAGATCTGCAACAGGGTTGATACACAAGATGGAGTGGAAGGGATGAGAAAGGACTTGGCAAGGTTGGAGGAATGGTCAAATGTATGGCAGCTCAGATTCAGTGCAAAGAAGTGCAAGGTAATGCACATGGGAAACAAAAACCCAGGGGAAGCGTACACAATGGGGGGTGAGATACTGACAACAGTAAAAATAGAAAGAGACCTGGGGATAATTATATCAGATGACCTAAAGGTGGGCAAGCAATGTGAGAAGGCAGTAAGGAAGGCTGGGGGGATACTGGGATGCATAGGAAGAGGCATCAATAGTAGAAAACAGGAAGTTGTTATCCCTCTGTACAGACAGTTGGTGAGACCCCATCTGGAGTACTGTGTGCAGTTCTGGAGACCTCATCTCCGCAAAGACATAGACAGAGTGGAGGCTGTCCAGAGGAGGGCAACCAAAATGGTGCAGGGTCTGCACCAAAAGACATACGAAGAAAGACTAAAGGAGCTTAATATGTATACTCTTGAGGAAAGAAGGGAGAGAGGGGACATGATAGAAACTTTCAAGTACCTCAAGGGAATTAACAAAGTCCAAGAGGGTAGCATCTTCCAGAAAAAGAGATGTGCAAGAACAAGGGGGCACAATTTGAAGATAGAGGGGGGACGGCTCAGGGGTAATGTGAGGAAGTATTTTTTCACAGAGAGGGTTGTGGATGCATGGAACAGCCTCCCTGAGGAGGTCGTGGAGTCAAGAACAGTGAGGGACTTCAAGAATGCATGGGACAGGCATAAGGCAGTCCTAGGGGCGGGTAAGAGGAAGTAAGCTGTTGGTTAACTAGGATCTGCAGCTTATCTGCTAGGTAGAAAAATGGGCAGACTTGGTGGGCCAAGCGGTCCTTATCTGCCGTCAAATTCTATGTTTCTATGTTAGGGAGGGAGGAATACACGGGACTACCAGGAACTGTATCAGGGCTGTATTTGGGGGAGGGATTCCACAGGACTAACAGAAACTGTAACAGAGCTGGGGTTACGGAGAGAGGAATCCATGGGACTACCAGAAACTGTATCAGAGCTGGGGTTAGGGAGAGAGGAATCCATGGGACTACCAGGAACTGTATTAGGGCTAGGATTAGGGAGGGGGGAATCCACGGGACTACCAGGAACCGTATAAGGGCTAGGGTTAGGGAGGTGGGAATCCACGGGACTACAGGGACGTATCAGACCTGGGGTTAGGGAGAGAGGAATCCACGGGACTACCAGGAACTGTATCAGGGCTGGGGTTAGGGAAGGAGGAATCCATGGCACTACCAGGAACTGTATCAGGGCTGGGGTTAGGGAGGTGGGAATCCACAGGACTACCAGGAACTATATCAGGGCTGGGGTTAGGGAAGGAAGGATTCACTGGACTACCAGGGTCTGTATCAGTGTGGAGGTTGGTGGGCAATCCACAGGACTACCAGGGATTGTATCTGGGATGGGAGGGGGGAATCCATGGGACTACAGGGACTGTATCAGGGCTGGGGTTAGGGAGGTGGGAATCTACGGGACTACAGGGACTGTATTAGAGCTGGGGTTAGGGAGAAAGGAATCCATGGGACTACCAGGAACTGTATCAGGGCTGGGGTTAGGGAAGGAAGGATTCACTGGACTACCAGGGTCTGTATCAGTTGGGGGTTGGTGGGCAATCCACAGGACTACCAGGGATTGTATCTGGGATGGGTGAGGGGAATCCATGAGACTACCAGGGACTGTATCAGGGCTGGAGTTAGGGAGAGAGGGGATCCATGGGACTACCAGGGACTGTATCAGGGCTGGGGTTAGGGAAGGAGGGGATCCATGGGACTACCAGGGTTTGTATTATGGCTGAGATAGGACGAGACAATCCACTGGCCTATCAGGGCTGGGGTTAGGAAATTGAGGGGGGATCCATGGAACTACCAGGGACTGTACCAGGGATGGGGTTAGGAAAGGGGAATCAACGGGACTACCAGGGACTGTATCAGGGCTGGGGTGAGGGGGTAATCCTGAAAGTACCAGGGTTTGTACTGAGCTGGGGTTAGGAAGGGGGGAATCCATGAAACTATCAGAGACTGCATCAGGGATGGGGTTATGGAGATGAGGGAATGCACATGACTACCAGGAACTGTATTAGGCTGGAGATAAGGGGAAGCAATCCACTGGCCTGCTAGGGACTGTATCAGGGCTGGGGTTAGGAAGGAGGGGAATCCATGAAACTACCAGGGACTGTATCAAGCCTGGGGTTAGGAAGGGGGGAAATCCATAAAACTACCGGGACTATATCAGGGATTTGAAGGGGGATTCACAGGACTACCAGGGACTGTATCGGGGCTGGGGTAAGGGGGGGCAATCCACGGGACTACTTGAAACTCTATCAGGCCTGAGGTACGGGAGAATGGCTTGACTGGACTATCTTGGGCTGTATCAGGCCTGGGGTTAGGGAGTGGGGATCCACTAGATTACCAGGGACTGTATCAGGGCTGTGGTTAGGGAACGAGGATTCACAGGATTACCAGGAACCATCTCAGGGCTGGAATAAGGGAGGGGGATTCACTGGACTACCATGAACTGCATCAGGGCTCAGGTTAGGGAGAAGGTCACTGGACTATCAAGGACTGCATCAGGGATGGGGAATTCACTGGACTACCAGGGACTGTATCAGGGCTGGGGTTAGGGAGGAGGGATTCACTGGACTACATCATAGATAGGGTTAAGGATGGGAGCCACTCTACTACCAGGGACTGTATCTGGGCTTGGAGTAGGGAGGTGAGCCACTGGACTACCAGAAACATATCAAGGGATTCTACTGAGGAAATTGCCACCAGGCCCACAAGCAGGCCAAAGGTATGTATCAGTTGGGTAGGGGGACATTATGGGTTGGACATGCCCATGCATGTCTGTTTATGGCTCTGTACCAAGCACAGTCATGCATGTTGTTACTGTGTGCAAACTCAGTTTGTCCACAGTGACAGCTGGAAACCCTAATTTGCTTTCCAATATTTGTACTAGGGAGGGGTTTGTGCCCCCCTTGGTGCAAACAGTCAATTCTCAGTATAGCAGTTTTATGGGTTGGCATGATGGGGTACTATGCTGTGCCCCATTTTGTGGTCCCTGAAATTGTGATAGAAAAGTAGACCCTCTGTTTATGTAAGTGAAGGATAGTTTTCTTACAAACAAATGCATTCCAACGTCTCTATATACAGGTGTGGTCCAACAGCTTCTGTGTTACAGTGTGAGAGCTAATGTTTGCCATTGTTTCCCCTCATCCTTTTTAATTTGAAATTACACATTTTTCATTTTGTATTGGTAGCTCAGACATTTCTGTATTGCTTGACTCCAGTCAATCTGATTTGTGAAGTAGCTGTTCCCCATTTCATTATGATTGTAATCTTGCATAAGTCCTTCTGAGTCTCTGTTCTAGTTACAGAAACAATTCAATTCTATCAGGTCAGGAAGACTGTACCTCTAATATAAAACAAACTTTTATTTAAAGTGATTTTTCAGGTTTCTGTTAATTACTGTTGGCATTGTCCGGGGTCAGCTCTCATAAGAAGTCCCCAAAATTTAAACTGCTGGTTATCCTATTCTTTATTACAAATGACATTTGCATGAACACAGGCTATTTGCCCCTTAGACTTCATCAGTCCCTCCTGTTTTTCCTGCATTGAGTTCATAGTCCTCTGCTTGTGAAATCAGAAGCATCCGTCATCATCCTACCTCACCTAGGTAGACAATAGGGCATAAGTAAAAGATCACAACAGCACCCAGAACAGGAGTAAAACTTACAGCATTTTTAAATCAAGCCTACCAACATTTATTCGTATTCCAGGCAAGAAAGTACAGGCACAAAGCCGTGGTGCTTTGCATCATAATTGTGATGCCCCCGTGACTGTTCATCAGGAGGCGTCATGGTTACGAAGCGAAGGGACATAGCTTTGTGCCTGTACTTTCTAGCCTGGGATATGAATAAGTGTTGGATGGCTTGATTTACAACATGTTGTAAGTAAGTTTAATTTCTGTTTTGAGTCCTGTCATGGTTCTTTGTCTCATGCTGTCCTTTTTCGCTGGCACCCGTTTGTTACTGAGAGCGCATGTTTTTGTATCTTTGTAGACAACAGGGTAGACTGGATGGATCAGGAGGCCTTCTGCTGCCACCAGTTTTCTTTGTTTTTATTGTGATCTCACTTCACCGTGACATCACCACTGACCAAGAAGAGCCACTTAGCTCCTGCCAGATAGGTCACTTGTGATGTCACAGTGAGTGAAGTCACAATGCTGATAATGTATGAAGAGGAACAGAACTAGCTCTGTCAGCCTCCAGGTAGCTTACTACTTATCTCATCATAACAAATTCTGTCTAGTAGAAAACTTTGCAATAAACAGACTGAAAAAGGAAAATACTTATGAAATAGAGATAGACATCTGGCTACTTTTAAAAATGAATAACATTTTGTGCCCACCATTTTTGGTTAACCTGTCAACTTGAATCTCCATAATCTAACAGAGAAGAATTTAATAAAGATGGTAGATGGAGAAGGTATTAAATGCTTTCTGTCTTTCCTCCTTTTCCAATTTGACTTCTGCCATGCAATTGAAGAGTATAAAAAGGTTGAGTATTTTAACCCCCCAACCCCGCAAATGGGTGTTCCTAAAAAGCCTGCTTGGGATTACCTGCCACCCTCTGTTCTTCTCCTCCCAGGCTTCTCCCGATCTACCTGCCATTTTTTTCTGTGCCCCAGGTCTTGTTCTGCTCCTCTGGTGCCCCAGTAATGTAGCCTGAAGTAAAATCCAGCCCCTCAGGGCTCCAAACATCCATCATGATCTCCCACTGTATTAGTGCTGACTCCAGGGCAGCGGGAATCGCATTGGCGTGAAAAGCACCTTTGATCTTGAACTGCACTGTTTTGTGGTCACCTCAGGGACTGTTCCATTGGTCCCAGGATCCCTCTCACCTAACTGGGACCCGGTGACCATGGACAGGCTTCTGAGGGGCCGCTCCTAGTAAAATTAAATGAGTTTGTGCGAGTTGTTAGACTTGGGCTCATTTAAATATTCATGAGCTGAGCCCCGGTCATCTGAATATTCATTTGTGTGTCTGTCTGCCCCCAGGGCAGCTGTTTTCAGCTGCGGCCGAGAAAAGAGAAGGACATGTTTTTATTAAATATTAATTACTGCTGCATGTGGGAAAAAGTGTATTTCAAGGGGGAAAGAGTATTTAAATTAAAATAAGTGCTTTACCCTGGCTGAACCAAAACTTTGGGATGCTAAGTGTCAGCCTGTCTGCTGCTGCAGGGGAGCTTAAACATTTGCAGTAGCGACAGGAAAACAAACTGAGCCATTCAGCCTCTCTGTGCAGCGACAGCTAAATGACTGTGGGGCATTGGGGCAAATAATATTTATTCTCTGGCTGCACCAGAACTTTTATTCAGGACTGAGCTTGTGTCAGCTAAAGGGACAGTGGGTTAAGCAGCCATTGCAAGCAATCTCAGCCAATTGGAAAACCAGGAATACAAAGCCAGGACCTGTGGGACATTCACAACACCTCATGGGAAAATGCCAAGTGCTCATGGGGACTTACAGGGACATCATTTTAGGCACCAAAACACCAGACCAATTGTGCCTCAAGTTCTGTGATTGACATTGGAGATCAGCAAGGTCCCAGAGGACTGGAGAAGGGCTGACATGGTCCCACTTCACAAAAGTGGTAGCAAGGAGGAGGTGGGAAATTACAGGCCTGTCAGCCTGACATCCGTAGTAGGGAAAGTGATGGAAACACTATTAAAGAAAAGAATGGTGGAACACCTGGAATCCAGAGGACTGCAGGACCTGAGACAGCATGGCTTTACAGAGGGGAGGTCATGCCAAACAAATCTGATAGATTCTTTTGACTGGGTAACCAGGGTGTTGGATTGGGGAGGCAGTGGATATGGTATAGTTGCACTTCAGCAAGGCCTTTGACATCGTTCCACATAGCAGGCTGATAAACAAGTTAGGTAGCATGGGGGTGGGCAATAAGGTGGTAACCAGCCGGCCCAGTGGTGCTGAGGGTTGAGGCGCTGGACGTCACACCTCATGCCACGTCGATGACCCGAGTTAGGGAACGAGCTCGGGCCGACGGAGGTCGGCAGGGGAGGGAGAGGATTGAGCATCCAACGGTCAGCTCTCCTTTCCCCGGGGGGAAGGTTGAGGTTGTGTGGCGTACCAGTGGCTCCTAATGGAGATCGGGGGCACTGCAGTATGCAGACAGCACAAGTAGCATGGCTGATGCTGGCAGGGTTACCATGCGTATGGTGTCAGGGGTGCCCACGTGGGGGGGGATGTAAGGGGACCCGAAAATGGAAACACCTGGCTCTGCGGGGTAGGCAATGGTATGTGACCCCCATGCCCACTGCCAGATCCATCTCACATGGCCTCTCATATCCTCCACCCGGGCCCTCACTCACAGCCAGGGTCTGACTTTGAAGAGCGCCCAAAGAAGTTAAGCTGGGGGTACTGGCTGTGGGTGGAGGGGGGAAGAGAGGAGGCTTAGAGCCGAGAGGACCTCAGATGGGGCAGGACCAGGCAGGATGCCCGAGAGAGTCTCCGCAGGCCGTGACTGGAGCTAAAAGGAACGTAAAAAAAAAATAAAATAATAAGACGGTAACCTCGGTAAGAAACTGGTTAGGGGGATAGGAGGCAAAGGGTGGTGGTAAATGGAGTTCACTCTGAGGAGGGGACAGTGACCAGCAGGGTACCACAGGGGTCAGTACTGGTGCCAGTCCTCTTTAATGTCTTCATTAGTGGCATAGCAGAGGAACTGGAAGGGAAGGTCTGCCTCTTTGCAGATGACACACAATATCTGCAACAGGGTGGACACTCCGGATGGGGGTGCAAAGGATGGAAAGAGACTTGAAATGACTGGAGGGGTGGTCAAAAGTTTTGCAGTCAAAGTTTAATGCAAAAAAGTGCAAAATAATGCACTTGGGTCACAGAAACTGAGGGGGTGCAGTAAAAAGGGGGAGAAATACTAGCAGCGACCAAGCAGGAATGAGACCTGGGGATAAGCATATCGGATGACCTAAAGGTGGTCAGACAATGTGATAAAGTGATGGGGAGAGCTAGTGGGATGCTGGGATCTATAGGTAGGGGTATTACCAGCAGGAAGAGGGAAGTGGTGTTGCCACTATATAGGTCTTTAGTAAGACCCCACCTGAAGTTCTATGTCCAGTTTTGGAGGCCACATCTCAGTAAGAACATAGACAGGATGGAGGCCATCCAAAGGAGGACTACCAAGATGATACATGATCTCTATAAAATGTTCTATGTGGAGAGGCTCAAGGAATTAAATGTGTTTACCCTGGGGGGGTATGATCGAGACCTTTAAGTACCTCACGGGGGCAAATAAGGTAAAAGTGGGAGGTATTTTTCATGGGAAAGGGTGCTCCAGAACAAGGGGCCACGATATGAAGCTGGAGGGGGGTAGGTTTAGGAGAGATGTGAGGAAATACTTCTTCACAGAAAGGGTGGTGGATGTATGGAATGGTCTTCCAGCAGAGGTTGTGGGGGTGAAAACAATGGTGGGATTCAAAAAAAGCTGGGATAAGCACAACGGAGTCATAGGCGATATGTAAGGGGGTGGCAGAGAAAGTGCCGTAGGTCTGGAGGGGTCTACAGTATAAGCAATGCAACAAAAAAGGACAGTCTGGATGGGCCATGTGGCCGTTATCTGCCATCAACTTCTGTTTATCTTATTTATATCACTGTGGTACTTAAAGGTTTCAGGAATGTCCCCCTGTCTCTTCTGTCCTCAGTCTGTCTTCATATGGGCTGTCCTGTTGACCCTGAATAATTTCCATGGCCCATTTCTGTACTGCCCCGAGATGGTTTATGTCCTTTCTCATGCAGGGACTCCAATACTGCACACAGCACTACATGGATCTCTACAGCGGCAGGATCACTTCTTTCCTTCTGCTTGTAAACCTCCTAGCTATGCGCTCAAACATCCTGTTTGTCTTGGCAGCTGCCTTTGCATTACATAGCTTGCTTAAGGCTGCTGGGTACAGCTACCCCAGATCCTTTTCCTCCTCAGTCACCGTGACCTTCACCCCCCAAGCATGTTCTTGCAGCCAATGTGCATGACTTTATACTCTTTCATGTTGAACCCCAGTTGCCAGATAGCAGACCACTTTTCTAGCTTTGCAAGGTCCTTCCCTTAGGTCCCTGACCTCCTCGTCAATGTCCACCCTCCCACAGAGTTTGGTGTTGTCTGCAAAGAGGCAAATCTTGTTACTAATGCCTTCCCTCCTGTTGTTGATGAACACATTAAATAACACAGGTCTGAGCACCAACCTGTGCGGTATCCCACTGGTAATGCCCCTCGATCCTCATAGCTCCCCCCAACCATCACCCTTTGGATACTCCCACTAAGCCAATTAGCCACCCACCTTTTCAATTTGCTACATGTTCCCAAGTCCTCCAACTTTTCAATCAACCTCTTATACAGAACCAAGTTGAAGGCCTTAATAAAATCTAAGTACAGTACGTTTACTACCTGCCCATCAGCAGCTTTCATCCCCTGGTCAAAGACGTTGATCAGGTTGGTCTGGCACGACCTCCCTGCCATGAACCTGTGCTGTGTGTCATCTTGGAGTCCGTTATCATTGTGGGATTTAACCTGCCATTCTTTCTAGGATGTCTCCATCAGCTTGCCTACTGTAGATGTCAAAGTTACAGGCCTCTCCACTTCTGACCCACCAAACTTTTATCTAGAGGACTGTTACACTAGAGTGCATGCCATCCAATCCTGGTGACTTGTTCACCTTTAGGATCCTGAACCCCTCCATGAAATAGTCCACCATTCTATTGTCTGGTGAGTACATATTCATGTTCCTCAGCCTGCCTTCATTCAGACTGTCCTGCTGACCCGAAATCATTCTCTTGGCACTTTTCTGCACCGCCTCAATACGATTTATGTCCTTTCTTAGGTAAGCATTCTAATACTGCACACAGTATTCCATGAATCTGTACAGCGATCAAATCACTTCCTTCTGCATGTGAACCCCCTACCTATGCACCGCAGCACCCTGTTTGCCTTGGCAGATGCCTTTATGCATTGCATAGCCTACTTGAGGTTGCTGATTACAGGTATCCCCAGATCCTCTTCCTCTTCAGTCATCATGTCCTGTACCACCACCCCCCATTTACCACCACCACCACAGCATGTATTCAGCTCTCGGGTTCTTGCAGACAATGTGCCTGACTTTACACTTTTTCACATTGAACCCCAGTTGCCAGATACTAGACCACCTTTCTAGCTTTGCAAGATCCTCCCTAAGGTCCCTGACCCCCTCATCAGCGTAAATCCTCCCACAGAGTTTGGTGTTTCTGCAAAAGAGGCAGATCCTGCCACTAATCTTCCCCCTCCATTGATGAACAATTAAACAATACAGGTCCAAGCACCGTCCTTTACGTTATCTCTCTGGTGATGTCCCTTGATCCTCATAGCTCCCCCATCACCAACACCCTTTGGATCCTCACACTGAGCCAATGAGCCACCCACCTGTTCAGTTTGCTTCCCACTCCTAAGTCCTCCAACATTTGGATCAACCTATTATGTGGAACTGAATCAAAGGCCTTACTGAAATCTAAGTATAGTATGTCTACTGCCTGCCCCCATCAGCAGCCTTCGTCACCTAGTCAAAAGCATTGATCAAGTCACTCAGGCATGACCTTTTCGCCATAAGCCTGCACTGCCTCACATCCTGGAGTCCGTTATTCACAAGGATTCAACCAACCATTGTTTCAGGATGGTCCATCAGCTAACCCACAACAGATTTCAAACTGACAGGCTTGTAGTTCCTTGGGTTGTCCTTAGGCCTGTGTTACAGTGGGCTGTTTTACCATTAGAGAGTGACCCTTTAAGACTGTTGCACCTTCCTTCCTTCCTTCCTTCCTTCCTTCCTTCCTTCCTCCCTCCCTCCCTTCCTTCTCTTTTGCAGGCTGGCCACCTGCAAAAACTCTCCTTTACTACCTCTACTTCTCAGGTCTTCTTTTGGTTTAAACACACCACACTTGCCCCCCCCTTTTATTTTTTATGTGTGAACCTAGTGTTGTAAAATGGCTCAAATGCACCTTTATATGCTCTAGAGTACTATATTCAGAATAACAGTACAGCATTTTGTTGTAATTTAGGAAGAAGACATGTGGCATGCTAGGTGCGGGTTTTTTTGTCTGACTTTGTGTTTTGCAGTACGGTTGCACTGCCCCTCGTCTTTCCCCTATCTATTCTAAAATGTGAAGCCAGTAAAATATAAGTAGAAAAAAACTCTAAACCCAGCTCTCCATTTCTTGGCTACAGCAAAATATTTCTGTAGTTAACACAAGGGAGAGGCTGCGAAATGAAGGGGGAATAAAAAGGAACAGGGCAGGGCATTCCTACCTTGCCACCTGTACAGTCCAGGAGTTTGTCGGGTGCAAGAAAAAACCCAAATGGCCTGTTTTTATTTTCATGTTAGGCTCAGAGGTAGAGAGTTTATTCCTGTCTGTACTGAGAGCACTTTATTTTTCTTTGGTTGCTTGGAAGCCCTTGCACTAGTTGCGAGGATATGAAGTCGACTCTGCAGTTTGCGAAAGTTTGGCGTTCCACCTTGCAGTCACTCCGTACCTCTCGCACTATGTGCCCATCCTATGCCAGTGACCTGGTTGCAAAGATAAGCATAGAAAAGAAGAACGGGAGCACAAAAATAATAAAATAAAGATGTTTTGCTCGCTCCCATTCTTACCTTTGGTAAAAGTGCAACAGAGTCTCCCCTGAAAATAAAACAAAGAAGCAGCATATTTACTTTGTGAACCTAGGGGTTTGGCTGGACCAACACCTCACCTTCTCTGGTCACATCAGTGCCATCTTGAGTAAACTGCACCCCAAGCTTGGCGCCTTGTATAGGAACTGTAGTAGCATCCCTACAACGATTAGACGTGATCTTATCCAGAAGATGATCCTCCCCATTTTCAACTACTGTGATGTAGTCTACAGTGCTGCTCCAAAATCCTCCCTGGCTAGATTGGACACCCTGTTTCACTCTTTCTGTCGCTTCACCCTTTATTCTCCTTCTCGCACCCACCATTGCATCCTCTACCACACACTGTCTCACCCCTCCCTCACAAATAAGTGTCTATCCCACTGCACTAAACTCACCTCTAAACACTGGTTGAGAATACTTCCCAACTACCTCTCCTTCTCTTTTGTCTTACGTCCCCCTCCCTCCCATTCTCTTAGATTCTCTCACTCTCATACCCTGGTCATCCCTAGGCGTTCCACCCTCATAGGCCAATCAGGCTTTTCACATCGTTTCCCCAAAATTTGGAACTCCCTCCCCCTTTAAATCAGGCACTCTTCCTTCATCTACTCCCTGAACTCTGCTCTGCACAATTATCTCTCATCGAACTGCTCCTGCCATGACACTCCTTAACTGCTCCCTATCTAGACACTCTCCCTATGCTCCCTTATTCCTAACCCTTTCTAGTCACTCCTTTCCCTTATTGTCAGTACTCCCCTCCTCCCTCCTCTTTTTTCTTTACTGCCCTCTTACCCCTTGCAGGGTTCTCAGCATACTGAAGGGTACAACTCTTTCCCCTCTCCATTCACCTGCCTCCTCTCCCCCTTGTTTTCTCCTGTAACATACCTGGTGGTCACTGCTTGCCAATGCTTCCTGTTCCCTGATATCCCTGACATGATCCCCATTTGTTAATACCAGGTCCAGGATGGCTCCTTCTGTAGTTGGTTCATTCATCCTCTAGACCAAGAACAATTAGCTCCTACTGCAGGCAGCAATCTAGACACTCCTATCTATTTTGGGCAAGTTTAAATCCCTCACTATCACCACCACCCCTTCCTTGCTGCTTGTCTGATCATGTCTCTATGTCTCTGCCCTTATCCTCATCCTGCAACGGCAGCTGATATACAACCCCTAGCTTTAAGCTTTTTCTTGTCTTCATATGTAATTGGACCCACAGTGTTTCAAGGCTCCATACCCCATGTACTCTCTTGTGACTATTATGCCCTCCCTGACATACAGTGCCCCTCCCCCTTCCCCCTTCTCCTTGTCCTTCTTACAGAGGGTGTACCCCAGAATGGAGAGATCCCAGCTGTGGTTCGGGGTAGCCCAGGTCTCAGCAACTGCTGCCAAATCAACCCTCCCCTCTGCCATCATGCCTGCAGGTCATCCATTTTGTTTCTGAGACTTCTTGTGTCAAAGGACACAACCATCCAGCAATCCTGTTTATTCCCCTTATTCTTTGGAGCTGAGACACCCTCTTTCTCTGCATGACTTGCTCCCCCTCCTTTCCTGCCCAATATCCAAGTTTTCCCTTTTCTCGCATCTCTTCTCCCCTTTCCCCATTCCCTTCCAGTTTCATGAAGTGGGTCCATTTTTCCATGGGCATTGAGAAGTACAGTTTTTCTACTGCTTTCCTGCACAAAGTTCCTACTTCCTTCTGTCACTCCTCACACTAGTTTCTCGGAAGGAGGGGTCTGAAATTTCAAGCATATAGCAGCTGGAGATCAGCAGGCAATTAGGATTTTTTATGAATACTGAAAGCCTGCATTTATATCTGCCAGAGAGAATAAATGCAGTTCTGTTCTCTGCAAAGGCATGATTAGGAATGTACAGTAAGGAGGATCAATGTAACAAGATGACAGCCTGATAAATCCCTAAAAGTAATTTATGTGAGGTAATTTACTTAAACATATATTTGTTACGGACCTAAAATCTGCCATTGTGAATAACCACATTTGCTGAAAATGAATACTTCCTTTGTAATAAATTGCATAATGAAATTTCATTAGGAAAAATGTAACTTTTTTTCAATACACTTGTCCACATGCATTAGAAAATGTATTGCTTCTAACATGGCAATGCAGATTATAAGCAGACACAGTTATAAAATTAGTCACATACTGTATGGATATAGAATAAACACTGTGCTGTTTAACATGGACAGACTTTTGCTTACACATTTCTGAAGGATTGTGTTTAATTAATGAATTTGACACATACATACTGTAATCTGAATTACCAGGTAAAACTTTCACTAATGGGATGACTGTTTTAAACTCAATGACAATTTAAGACACATTTAATCAGCTTTTTCTAAAATAAAGCCATTTGTTTGAAACCACAGGAGTAACTATAGATAACATTAATATAATATATGGGGAGCCCTTATTATTAACTCAGATCAAGCAGATTACAACCTTATAGTGTATGTTAGAATGCTGTATTTGCCGAAAAACAAGCTTTCCCTAGGCTTGTTGTACCACTGATGTGACGTCACGATGTTGTACCATCGTGAGTACATCACATCGATGGTACAACAGCGTTGAACGTCTATGCACATGCACAGTTACCAATGCTCGCGACTTTGGGGAAACGGCCACAACGGTGAGTCAAAGACTAAGACAAAGAGAAATATGCTAAATCTGTTTTCACGTTGTTGATTTTCTGGTGCCCATACACTATAAAAGACAGTGTATGGGTAACAGTGAACGACAGTGCCATTCACTTCTCAAAGTGGCATGACACCCTCAAACCTCTTGAGCTTCACTCTTGAGGTTTCAACAATTGTCATGACAACCTCTCAAAGTGAACAACACTGTTGTTCACTGTTGCCCCATACACTATCCTCTGTTATGCCATTGTTATGACATCACTGTGTTGTTAACCCATCTTGAGTTTGTCATATCAATGGTATAACAAAACGGAATGGTCACAACAATCAATGTTCTATAAAGTAATTCAGTCCATGATAACACAATCCTGGTAGTCCATACACTATAAAATACAATGTATGATCTTTGGTTAACAACCGAACTGAAAACATTCTTGAGGTTGCCATGACATCTGAAAAACTCTCAAGCTGCACTCTTGAGGTTTACAGTGAAGTCATGGCAACCTCTCAAGTGTTTACAGCATGGTTATTAACCAAAGACCATACAGTATCCTCTATATTTCAGATTTCTCACAGAGAAGAAACTTTACTGAACAGAGGCACCCCTCAAAAGAGATGGACACAGGATTTTATTTGCCTTACTCTATGTATTTGGATGTAATACTGTTGAAGGTTATTTTTCTTTCCTTATTAATTTTATTTTTTCTTCATTGTTATATTTGTTTTCTCTTTTATATATTATGAAAATGTAGCAAAAATTTATCCCAAAAAAAGATGGAGACAAATGTGGACTGTACCACACAAATACTGATAACAGCTGCTACAGTATCAACAAAAGACTACCAGCAACTGATAACCAGTAGTTGGCACAGCCCAGAATTAGACGCCCCACAGCAAATTATCAAAGATATACAATCACTATTCAGTGAAGATGACTCCCTTAAATGCGTTTTCCAAGAACCATTATTTTTTCTTATTAGTTTTTATTATGTTTTTAAGGTCATCACAGAAAAATTAAATTGCAATAAAGGTTAGGTTTTAGTACAGTCTGTCATGGGTTTCTTCTGTTATACTTTGTCAGTTACATGTTCTTTCATCTCGCCTTCCCTTGAGGTACAGTGTGGGGGGGGGTAAATCTGAACTGCCTGGTTAATTACATGTATCTAATACAGTTAGTCTACCTAAGTGTGCCTGTACAATTTATTACAGTAAGTCACCCATGTGCTGGGATAGGACGGAGGCAGTGGTGGGCAGGTGCATCCAACAGGCCAAGGCAGATTTCTTATACAGTTAAAAATTGGCTACACCAGCTTTCATGTTTTATGGTATACCTAAGGAGGCATGTGGTTTCCTGCCCCCACCCCGACAACTTTTTCAACCTGTCAAAAGCAAATTTAGAGGGGGACAACAAAACAAAACCCTGCAAAAGTACAAAATGCAAAACATGTGAGCATATGCCTGCTGTGGATTTCATCAAAATCACCACCACCAAGTAACTCAGGATGGACTGAGGGACCTATACAAGCCAGTCATAGTATGTAGTTTTTTACATAGAAATCCAGAAATGCTTTACAAGCACAACAAGATTAAGGATCCATCCAGTCTGCTCTGATCCTACTTATTACTTCTTCAGCCTATTGCTGGACAGGCTAGATGGACCATGAGGTCTTTACCTGCTGACATCTTCTATGTTTTTATTTAAACAGGGTCTCCTACTGGTAGCATGGTCCTTTTTGTAGTTTTGTCTTCTTCCCTCACACATCTCCAATTCCCCCAGTTACTAACCCTTTATACCTATCCCACGCCCCCTTGCAATCCTGCCCCATTGTTGGTATGACCACATCTCTTGGTGTGCTATTCCATCTGTCCATCACTTTCTCTGTGAAGAAGTACCTCCTCACATCCCTCCTAAATTTGCCCCTCTTCAGTTTGTACCTGTGGCCCCTGGTATTGCTCCCCTTGCTGCATTTGAACAATGCTCTTCTGGTTGGCACTGTACAGACAGGTTCGACCCAGACTGTGAACTCAAGTCAAAACCGAAGTATCCTTTTGTATAGGTTGTACACCATCTCATTACATTCAGGGCCCCACAACCCTTCTTATTCCTTGACTTCACCAGTAAGTGGGGTTGGCTGGTTTAGGATCAACTGGACTATAATAGGATATCTTTCTAGTGCACTAAAATAGGATATTCTTCGAGTGCACAATATTATTGTGTGTTTTATTAAATGTTATGTGTTTGATGGATATGATGTGGTTTTATTATGATATTATTGCCCTATATATCTTCTTACCCCTTCCTTCCCCTCTTCACCCCTTCCTTTCCTACCTGTTCTTGGGGTTGTGTATGCACTGGTTAAGTCATCTGTGGTGGGCTTTGCAATATTATTTTTCACATATGCACATATTTATGAATTGTGATAATTCAGCACTTTTAGGCACCTGTCACTTTAATATAATTAAGCATGTGCTCAGTTTGTCGCTATAAATGCTTATCTCGTACAATTACCAAAGTTGGGCACTCTCCGCCTCTTCTGAAACACGGACACCAGTCTTCAAGTTTCAAGCTCCGTTGTTCATTTATTCAAAATGACAATCCATGACATGTAAAACAGACATACTGTACTAGCCTGCAGACAATGACTTTGCCCATGTGATGCATTTTGGATGTCAGTCCTTTATCAAAGGTTAAGGCACTTTAGACATACTTGACTATAAATAGGTTCAGCCAGATGATGTCATAGTGAAGGGTTGTATCTCAAGTTTGTGCCAGTAACACCTCCAACTTGGTGTGAACTCTTCTGTGTGAGACAAATGCTCATCTAACTAGATGGTTCTATTCTTTGACAAAGAGCCAGAGCAGTTTGAAACATTGGCATACACAGGTGTATGTGTGGGGTTATTGCTTTTAGCCATTTATAAATCGCTGGAACAATTATACAGCCTCCTTGTTGCCTTCATGGAGTGGATTGTCCAGACCAGCTTACTTTGTGAGTATAATAGGTGAGAGAAGGGCCTGCTGGCTTGGGAGGGAGGAGCAATGGTGCATGCTAGTCGGACGGAGGTTGGGGGGCATGGAAAGAAAGGCTTGCTAATCTGGCTTTTGGATCTGGCCTGTTATTGTGGCTTTGGGGCTTATCTGTCTGGTCGCAAGTTGGCTACTTAATAAAATAAGCACTAGCAACTTTGTTTATTTTTCTTTTGTGTGGCTTGGGAGGTTGGAGCGATGGTGTATGCTACTGTGGCTTGGGGGGAATCTTGGAGCTAAAGGCTTGCTGATTTGGCTTTGGTATCTTTTATTTTTTTGTATACTTTATTGTTTCACCATCCACTGAGGAACTCTCTCTGGTAGCCACCACTACCCCAAGCTCTACTTCTCTCCTGAGACACCTCCTCCTCCTCCTTGCACCAGCCCGGCAGACCCTTCGGCTCTGAACCCCCCCCCCAAGGTCGGGTCGCCCTATCCACCCAGAGTGCTCTATCTGAAATCTAGTATGCCAGGATAGGCCCTGGCTCAGGAGAGGAGAGTGCCCGGTGTCTGGAGTGTGGCTTCAGGGGCGGTGGTGCCATTGCCTATCCCTGAAGATGGGGGACTTTCTTCTGTAGTTGCTCCCTGGAGTGCAATGTGCAATGACGTCTACGCGATTCTGGTCACTGACATCTGCCGTCACTCCACCCCTCATATGCGGCTCAGCACTCAAGTGATCTCCAGTCTCCACCAGAGGTCCCTACTGCACCGAGTGACTCCCGGACCCCACCCCAAGGGAGGAGAGCAGTCCATCAGATGCTGAATCCTCTCCCTCCCCTTCTGACCCCTGGTGTCCGGGCTCGTTCCTGAACCCAGGTTGCTGGCATGGCACGAGGTGTGGCGTCCAGTGCCTCAACCCTCAGTGCCACCGGGTCTTGGCTTTGGTATCTGTCTGTGAGTGTGGCTTGGTGGAAGAATTGGAACAATGAACCTCCTGGTCGCTTGGGGGGGTAGTTGGAGTAATGGGCCTATTGGTTTAGCTTGGAGAGGCCTTGAAGCAAAAGGAGCCAGTCTGGTTTCAGGATACAGCCTGTTGGTGTGACTTGTTTGGGGGGGGTGATTGCAACCCTCATGCCATCAGAGAGGTGCTTTCTCATTACTACCAAACCCTGTACACGGCAGAAGGGAGAGCCCCACAGATACAAACTTATCTGAGTTCTTCATCATTTCCCACATTGGACATTGGTGCAACTCAAAGGCTGCAGGCTTCCATAACAGATGAGGAGGTCCACAGCATTCTATGTGATTCTAAAACCCATAAGTGCCCAGGCCCAGATGGCTACTTGGCCAAGTTCTACAAAAAATTCAGAGATCATCCTCGTCTTCTTATGCTTTCAGCCTTTTGGGTGGTTTAGGAGGAACATATACTGCCCCCCTTTGGCAGTACACTGTGATTTTTGGCAATACTAAAAACATACAAGAACCTTCATCACTAGTTGTGTCTTATAGGCTGATATCCATCTTGAATTATGACTATAAGGTCTTTACGCCTATCTGGGCCAACAGACTGAAACATCCTCTGCCACCCTTGATCGACAAAGACCAAGTCGGGTACATTCAGCACTGACAGAGGCATAACAGTGTCTCCTTTACCCTCTTTCTGCTGGACTATGCAACAACACAACAGTTACCAGTGGCATTGCTCAGCCTAGACACAGAAGAGGTATTCAACAGGGTAGCCTATTTTTTTTTTTTTTGTGAGCCACCCTGTCAAATTTTGGAGTCTCAGAAGGAGTAGTCCAGATGCTTCAGAGAATATATGCCACACCACAAGCCTTCCTAAGAGTGAAGGTTTACTGACCTTCTTTTCACTGGGACTGGGCACACATCAGTGCTGCCCCTCCTTCTTGCCTTGTAACAGGAACTACTGGCAGCGGCAATCTGGACTGACCCACAGATATCGGGAATTCTGATCGGGGGAATGGGACTTTAGGCTCTCTTTGTTCGCTGATAACATCCTGCTTACTCTGACATCTCCAGAGGAGTCTATCTTGGTCATTTGGGAAGTCCTGTCCACCTCTGGTGAAATGGCAGACTATAACGTGAACACTCCAAAAACTGAAGTTCTGTTATATCACTACTTACCCACCCACCCCACCTTGAAAAGAGCATTTCCTTTTAAATGGCATAAAGAGCACTTTAGTACCTGGAGATCAAGCTTCCTAAACAGCTGGAATACTTAGAGCTCCTTAATTATGAGCCGCTGACTCAGCAGATCATGGGCGACCTTTCTAAATGGACACATCTGTATTTAGGATTCTTTATTTGACTAGAGGTGACACGCCAAAACATCCTTCACAGGATATTATATTTTCAGCAAGCACTCCCAATCTTGCCGGATCAAATTTGTTTCACATCCTGGAATAAGATCATCTCTATATTTATTTGGCAGGGGCCTCCCTCGCCGGATCTGTTTCTTCATCCTCCATTTGCTGAGGGGTCAACCTCCCTGATCTCAGATAGTATGCACAAGCAGCCCACCAGATGCAGTTTGTCTGGTTATCTAGTGCTTACCAGCCATACTGGAAGCTCTGAATGATATCTTCAACCTGGGCTATTACCTCATTGGTAGCCCCTTGGGATTTATTCCTCTTACAAAGTTTGCACAATACATAACAAGAACCTTCCAGCAATGGACTGCTGTTCAGAAAGGCTTCTTGATGGTACCCCAACTTTTTCAACTTAGGACTATTTCCCATGATACCACCTAGCCTCCCAGTAGTCTAGACCTGGTGATGCAAGGCTGTAGCAGACTAGGCTTTTAATTTTACTTTCAAATGCTAGACTCCCAGTGGGGTCTCCTATTTGTTTCTCTGCAATCTACCTAGACGCCTTGAAGAAGGTACTGTTTAGACCCCTCCTGAAGAAACCATCGGTAGACCCTGATGTCAAGGCAAATTGCTGACCTATCTCCAACCTTCCATTTTTAGGTAAGGTTGTTGAGAAAGTTGTGGTGCAGCAGCTTGAGGAGCACCTTGTGGCTTTTGATCTATATGAGCCTTTCCAGTCTGAGTTTTGTGCAAGGCATAGCATGGAAACTGCATTGGTTCGGGTGCATGATGACCTCCTCAGGGTGAGAGATCAAGGAGAGGGGACAATTCTGATTCTCCTCAGCTTTGGACACGGTAGACCATTGTGTGTTGCTCGACTGCCTGAGGAAATTTTGTGAACTCGCCGACACTGTCATCTGCTGGTTTGAGTCCTATCTCATGAACAGGAGGCAATGGGTAGTGATGAGCAATTTCTCCTCCTCCTCTAGCCTCCTGTTTTGTGGAGTACCTCAGGGTTCGGTCTTGTCACCAGTGCTGTTTGCCATGTATATGCTATTCCTGAGGGAGCTCATTAGGAAGTACAGTTTGGGTTTTCATTGTTATGCTGATGATACCCAGCTGTATCTTTCTTGTGTCCCTGGGATATCCAATGCAGTGAAAGTGCTAAATAACTGCCTTACCGAGATCAATGACTGGATGGCTTCCAGCTGGCTGCAACTGAACCATGATAAGACGGAGGTACTGGTGGTGCAGTCAAACAAAAAGTATGATAGGATGGCCTCTGGTGAACAGAATTGTTCCTGGGGTCTGCGCCATGTCAACTGGTTTTGTATTATCTGTTGCTTTGTACTTCACCATTGTCCTGTTTGTTGTAAACCGTATATTGTACTCTCCCAGGTCGTGCTTGAAAATAGGAAGGATTTTGCCTAATGCACCTTTCTGGTCAAGAAAAGCTAATAAATAAATTGAAAACCTCCTCTAGGGTGCGCGATCTTGGTGTGACCTTCAACAGCAGATTGACATTTAAATTTCAGGTGTCATCCATTGTCCAGACCAGCTTCTACCATCTGAGGAATATCGCCGGGATCAAACCCTTAGTTCCACCCATGGACCTCCCCACCTTACTGCACACCTTTGTGACATCAAGACTCGATTACTGTAATGCACTCTACTTCAAGGTCTCAGGAGGTACCCTCCGCTGGCTGCAGCTTGTGCAGAACACTGCTGCCAGGTTGTTGATGGAGCAGTCTAAATACTGCCACATCACCCTGGTGCTGCGTGAACTGCACTGGCTACCGGTCAGGTGGAGGATCCTCTTCAAGGTAGGCTTGCTCACCTTTAGGGCCCTACATGGACTTGGCCCTAGTTACCTGTCAGACATTCTTCCACCTGCTGCCTCTGTCCGCTCCCTCCATTCCTCCTCGCGATTCCCAGGACGAGGCTGAAAACTGCCAGTGACAGAGCTTTTAGTGTCACCAGCCCCATCCTGTGGAATTTGCTTCCTCCAGCTTTAAGAGAAGCCCCTTCAGTTGAGGCATTCCAGACCCACCTCAAGACCTTTCTGTTTAGTCAGGCATTCCCAGACACAGTCTTCTAGATCCTTTCCTTTGATTACCCCCGTTTTGGTAATTGTTTTTAAGCTCTGGCCTTTTTCCAATCTTAGTGGCCTGTTTATTATTGCTGTAATTTATTTACTTCTGTGTTTATTTTGTTTTATTTATTGTGCTACATGTGTTTTTACTTGAACGGCACCCAGAACATCCAGGAGTGGGTGCCTAAAAATAAAATTTGCCTTACCTTTCAGATCCCTCCTATAGAACATTTTAGGTACTTACAGGTATCGGCTTATGTGGTAGAACAAGCAGAAAGCATCAAAATACTGTGGGACAGGCTTCCCCTACTCCCACGGATCTTCATGTCACATTTGAAAAGTACAACTTGGATTCACATAATTAGACACCTGTATAAGGCCCTCCTGGAGTCCTCTCCATACTCCATGGAATCCATTTTACAGAGATGGTGTAAGGAATTGGCAGTGGAACACCTTTTAGCAACCTGGCATAAATTTACAATACTAGTAGGGGGAGAGGGAGGTCAAGTGACTCCCAGGAAGCGCTGCATGGAGGGATGGGAAGCAAATCCATAGGATCGCTAGGGCGATAGCCAGGAGGTAGGAGCTGGATATAATTTTCCACCTGGGGACTAATGAGTTGGTGAGGAGAAGGGTAGAGTTAGCCAGAGTCCAGGAGGATTTCAGTAAGCTGGGAGAGGACCTGCAATGGGCAGCACATTCTGTGTCATTATCGGAGGTGTTACCTGCCCAAGGCATGAGGGAGGCCAGGGCACTCCACATCCAAACCTTTAACTCCTGGTTGAAGGGTTGGTGTGGAAGGGAAGGATTTAGCTTCATAGGGGACTGGGGCCCAACCTGGGCAGATGCAAGCTTGTATCAGGAGGATGGCCTGGATCTGTCTTGAAACGGGATCTCAGTCCTTAGTGAGAAGTTGGAATGCTTCAGCAGAGAGCATTTAAACTGGTCAAGGGGGGAGAGACAGGTGGCTTAGGGCCCTCCCCTGCAAGAACATGCAAAAGTACAAATTGACAACAGGAACAACGCAAGTGAGCAGTGAGGAGAAGGTGAGAAACTTTATAAGGGGGGATAGAGGAGGGGGATGGAGCACATGAGCATGAATACTGGGGCGGGGGGAAGAGGCAAAGTAGAGGAAAACAGAAACAGAGGGAAGGCAGGGTGTAAAACATGGAAGATCATGTTCACAAATGCCCGCAGTCTGGTAAATAAGGTTCCAGACCTAGAAGCCTTGATGACGAATGCAGACCTTGGCATAGCAGCAATAACAGAGACATGGTATTCTGCTACTCACAGCTGGGACATCAATGTACCAGGCTATACACTGTTCAGAAGGGATAGGGAAGGTAAAAGGGGAGGAGGGGGTGGCCCTGCATGTCAGAGAAGGCATAAAGGCTACAGAAGTACAGGGAAGGCATGGGGAGGCCGAGGCAATGTGGGTCACCCTTAAATCATGACACAGCACAGCAATACATACAGGGGTGATCTAAAGACCTCCGGCACAAAGGGAGGAAGTGGACATGGTACAAGTGGAGAAAATTCACGAAATGGCAGCTAAAGGTAAAATCCTGTTGATGGGAGATTTCAATATGCTGGATGTGGATTGGACCACCCAGAGAGCTGCTTCAGCCAGAAGCACAGCCATCCTGGAATCCCTGCAGGGAGCTGGACTCAGACAGCTGGTGCATGAGTCAACCAGCGACAAATCAATTCTAGACCTGGTATGGACCAATTGGAACAGAGTCGAAAGAATCTAGGTGGAAGGGCAGCTAGGATCCAGCGACCACCACATGGTATGGTTTGACATGGAGACAGGGACTCAATTAAGCCACACAAGGGCAAAAGTATTAGAGTTCAGGAGGGCAGATTTCAGTGAAATGGGTAGATGTTTAAAAGCAGCCCTGGAGAAAGTAGAGGTAATGGAGAGGGTGGAGGAACAGTGGGGGAGACTAAAAGGAGCCATTCTGGAGGTAACTAACCAATGCATTAGGATAGTGGCCAAAGGGGAAAATAAGAAAGAAACCACTATGGTTTTCTAAAGAGGTAGGAGACAAAATAAGGGCTAAAAGAGCAAGTGTCAGGAGGTATAAGGGGACCCAAAGGGAGGACAACAGGGAGGTGTACCTTGAATGTCTCAGAGAGGCAGGAAAGGCTGTTAGGAAAGCCAAGGCACAGACAGAGGAGGGTTTAGCACGGTCTGTGAAAAAGGGGGACAAGAAATTCTATAGGCACATCAGCGATAGAAGAAAAACCTGGGGGGGACTAATGCTCAAAGGGGAGGAGGGAGAGTGCAAGGAGGGGGATCTAGACAAGGCAGACATACTGAACAAATATTTCTGTTCAGTATTCACTGAGGAGGGAGAGGGTCAAGGACCACAGTTGGGGAGCAGAGGCAACCGGGGTGGGGAGAGAAATGGACACCAGTCCATTCACAGTGGAGAGAGAGTTCTGGAGGAACTCACAAAGCTGAAGGTGGATAAAGCCAAGGGGCCAGATGACATATACCTGAGGATATTAAGGGAGCTGCAGAGGGAACTAGCAGCACCTCTGGCCACCCTGTTCACAGAGTCACTCAACACAGGCGTGATTCCACAGGACTGGAGGAGGGCGCATGTAGTCCCACTGCACAGGGTGGAAGCGGGGAACTACAGGCCAGTTAGCCTCACCTCAGTGGTGGGAAAGATCATGGAGACACTGCTGAAAGAAGGATAGTGGCACACCTGGAATCCATTGGTGCCCAGGATCTGAGGCAGCACGTATTCACATCTGGATGGTCTTGTCAAATGAATCCGATAGATTTTTTTGGGATTGGGTGACTAGGAAAGTGAATTAGGGAGGTGCCGTAGACACCGCCTACCTGGATTTCAGCAAAGCCTTTGATACTGTCCCACACAGAAGGCTGGTTAACAAGATAGGTAGTCTGGCCATGGGGCATAAGGTGATACAATGGGTTAGAAACTGGCTGACAGACAGAAGGCAGAGGGTGGTGGTAAATGGGATCCAATCTGGGGAGAGAGGGGTGACCAGCGGAGTGCCACAAGGATCAGTACTGGGACCACTCCTGTTCAATGTCTTCATTAGTGACATTGCAGAGGGGTTGGAAGGAAAGGTCTGCCTATTTGCAGATGACACCAAGATCTGCAACAGGGTGCATAATCCAGAAGGGATGCAGATAATGAAGAGGGACCTGGAAAAGCTTGAACGATGGTCAGAGGTGTGGCAAGGGAGGTTCAATGCAAAAAAGTGCAAGATAATGCACCTGGAAAGGGGAAAACCCTGGGGAGACCTACAGGATGCGGGGGGAGGTGATGACCTTCAACAAAGAGGAGAGCAACCTAGGGGTTATCTTATCTGATGACCTGAAGGTATCAAAGCAGTGTGCAAAGGTTGCAGAAAGGACCAGTGGCATGCTGGGGTACATAGGCAGAGGCATTACTAGTAGTAGGCAGGAAGTGGTGATGCTATTGTATAAAACACTAATAAGGCCTCACCTGGAGTACTGTGTGCAGTACTGGAGACCACACATGCGTAAGGACATAAACATGGTGGAGGCTGTCCAGAGAAGGGTGATGAAGATGGTGCATGGTTTGCACCACAAAACATATGAGTCAAGACTAACAGACCTCAATATGTACTCACTGGAGGAGTGGAGAGAAAGGGGCGACATGATAGAAACTTTTAAGTACCTCAAGGTGCAGTTGGGAGATATTTTCCAATGTAGAAAAGATACCAGAACAAGGGGGCATGATATGAAATTGGGGGGGGGGGGATTAAGAGGTAATGTGAAGACGTTTTTCTACACGGAGAGGGTGGTGAACACTTGGAATAGTCTACCACAAGAAGTGGTAGGGGCAAGCACAGTGGTGGGGTTTAAACATGCCTGGGACAAGCACAGGGAAACCTTGGGTGAGAAGGAAGTGATGAAAAGCCATTGACCACTTAGGGTGAGTGGATGCATACATGTATGGGGCATATGGGCAGACTGGATGGGCCTAGCGGTCCTTATCTGCCAAGTTTCTGTGTTTCTAGTGCACAGACTGATCTCAGCCACTTTTTGGCATGAGTTTTCATGGAAATACAAATACCGCTTTTTTCTGCTCCCCAGAAATGGTGTTGAAATATGCTGGGCCAGCTAGGGGGGACTGTTGGAAAGGGTGCGGACAAACTTTGCCTAACCATACCCATATCTTCTAGGCTTGCCCATAGCTTCAGTTGTTTTATCAGGGGTTAATTTGGGAACTGGAGGAGATCTTCAGTTGCCTCAGGGAGGTGACTCTATCATTGATCCTGCTGGCCACCCCCCCCCACCAGAATAGAGTACCGGGGGAACACTTATTGCTGTTAATTATACTTTTAGCAGCCAAAAGTAGCGATTGCCCAGATGTGGCACACTACCTATGCACCTACCACAGAGGGGTGGCAGAAAATACTTTTACAAATTCACTCCCTGGAAAAACTGGCCTATACTTTGGCTAATAGAGTGAGACTATTTGAAACCAGATGGCAGAGATGGGTACTCTGTCAGCTAGATGACAACCCAAATTTCATCCCATGAGGCAACCTCCCTGCCCTCCTTTTCCTCTTCTCTTTCTTTTTCTTTTTCTCTTTCTTTCTCTTTTTTTATTCTTTCATTATTTTATCCTTCAACTCTCTCATCGATTTTCACAGCTAAGGCATTGTGTATCTGTTAGCCTACATTATTGATTACAGACCCACTTTTTTTTTCCTTTTATTCGCAGTTTAATATTTTAACATGAAACATTTTACAGTATAGGATGGTATCCAGTCCATGACATGAGGAAAGCAATGCAGCACTAATATGAAACAAACTTAAACAGTTAGATCCTGTGCAGACAGCATTCCTATTTCCTTTAATTCAGGCCTAAAAAATAACTGGAACTCAGAGCCTAAATATTATACCAAATTTCCTTGGATTCTCAATCCAAATATATGTCCAATATTCACATCATAGCTTTTTCTATTTCCAAGGCGGCTGCTGAGAGTTTCTTGTCTGAGTTTTCAGATGATTCTCCTTCTTCAGCGGAATCGGGTTGTACTGTGTATGCAGAAAATCAGCTAACTGATCAGTCTCAAAGAAAATATATGTTTTGTTATTACAGGAGATCGGAACTTTTGCAGGTGCTAGCAGTTGGAAAGTGGCTCCCAGTTCCAAAACTTCCTGCCGATGTGTAAAAAAAAAAAAAAAACTTGCATCGTCTTTGCTGTGTTTGGTATGAGAAGTCTGGGTATATAATGAATCTATTTGCTTTTTACATTGAAGTTCCTTTAACTCTGGACAGCTTAACTAATAAATCTCTGTCAGATTCGAATGCAAAACTCATTAGTATTGAACTTTTAACTTCAGGATCAGGTCGTGATAAAACCGGCAATCCATACGAGCCCCGATTTTGCCATCTTTTATGTAATGAATGCCAAATTTTCTGATGGGAGGTTGAATACCTCAACAAAAATGTTTTTAAATCAGGTCTCTCACACTTTCAAATTCTGTGTCCAAAGAATTAGGAAGGCCAACAATCCTCAAGTTCTTGTATCACATTTGATTTTCAAGACTTTCAGTCTTCCTTAATGTGTTATAGTTTTCTTTTACCACTGCTGCATTTGTTGCTTCAAGTGCAGTCATTTTGTTTTCAAGTATGGTTACTTTTTCTGAGTTTTTTTCAGTTTGCTTAATGTTGGTTTCCGTTTTTTCTTTTGTCATCTTTATTTCCTTCTGTAAGAAATCGATTTTTGCACCGTTTCCTTTCTTGTCTTCCCAAAACTTGTAGAACTCTTATCAATTGCAATTCCCAAGGTTTCCATCGTGTAGTGACCTGATGGTCGATAATCTGTCTGTGGGCTAGAAAATGCTGCCATACCTTCTTATTCTGTTCAAAATTATTTTCTTGTGTTCCCAGTTTAGTTCTCTCAGTTAAAGCGTGTTCTGCTGCTTCCAACAAGTTTGGATTAGCAACCTGATACTAGGATTCAGTTGCAGATGCTGCGGCAGACACCTGAGTTGTGAAGCTGGCTCCTTTAATGTTCCTGTCAGGGAGGATACCATGGTAGCAGCTGTGCCAAGAGGCACCCTACCACCCGGGCTGAGTCCTGGCCAAAGAAATTTATTTTCTAATGGATGTATGCGAGGTGAGGCGAACTCCTCACTTGAAGTGGATGAACATCCGTTTTTCCATTTCTCCATCACAAAAAAGCCAATCATTTCAGTCATCCTCAAAATGCTTCAAAACACCAAAACAGTGGGAGCTCCCTCAGAATGCTGCTGCAGGCTTAGTGGCCATATTGCCCTCAGATTCGATTACAGGCCTACTTCAAAGCCACTGCAGCCTAGCCAGTAGTTTTACTGGTACACTGACAAGCCCAAGCTGGATAATTATGACCTTTGCAGTCGATTCTGGATATCCATCGCATTCTATCCAGGATGGCATCATGCCACCTGCCCTTTTCAGGGATGAGGTGTGTAGCTGTTTCAGCGGAAATATACTGTACATTGCCATATGAGCACAGACATGAACACAAGGCAACTTATACTTGCCAGTATCTGTTTATTATGCCAATAATGAACTTTGTTACAGACTCAGGATTGGACTGCGGTACAGGGGGCCCACCTGGAAAATCAATAGGGGAGGGTCAAAGGTGACACACTCTTATCAGTATACCACTTTAATATGACATACTAGTTCTCTGTTTGAATCTTACATTTACATACAGGGCCCATTTAATAAAAAAAAACAGATGATAAAACCAAAGTTTCTCAGAGTGTAGAAGGTAACCAGGTACCCAAAAGAGGGAGGCCCACCTGGAAATTTCCTGCTGTCCTGGTGGGCCAGTCCAACTCTGCAATGTGAAGTGTAGACTGTATTTACTGTATATCCTTGTCTAGTCACATGTATTCTTTTCTCTTCTTGTATTCTCTGAAAAATGTCATAAAAATCAAACAAAAAAACAAACTATTGGGTTGTAGATAATGGATCGCTTTCTGGTGACTAGAAGAAAACACACACATTAGGAAGTAGCTATTGCGGATTCCAATGAAGTACCAGTACCTCAAGCAAAGCGCAGTGCCAGAAAGTATGATGAAGACTACCTGAAGCTGGGATTCACCTGGACTGGGACCAGTGTTGTGCTGCAACCACAATGCGCTGTATGTACTGATGTTCTCATGCAAGATAGTATGCGCCCTGGTAAATTTCATTGACATCTGGAAACTTAGCATTTCAGCTTAGTGTCTAAACCTCTGGACTTTTTTTAAAAAGAAAGTTGCACAAACTGAGGGGCCAAAAAAAAAAAAACTGTGGAAAGTCATGGCACTGTACATACTACATCTGTGGAAGCATCATGTCTACTGTCATTAAGAATTGCCAACGCAAGTAAACCAAACAACATCAGTGAGCAATGACTTCTTCCTGCTGCATAAGAGATGTGCTCAGTAATGCTGGAAGAGAAAGTAGCAGCGCAGATTTATGCCATCCCTCTGTGCAATGGCACAGTTTGCTGACATATTGAGGACATGTCTGCTGATGTGGAGAAACAGGTAACAGATTCTGTTTGGCAAAGCCTATACTTTTCCTCACAAACTGATGAGTCGACTGTTACTGCTGATGCAGCACAGCTCCTGGTTTATGTCCGTTATGCCACAGAGGCAGACGTTCTGGAAGAGTTCCTGCTTTGCCATCTGCTGCCTGCAAGAGCAACTGGGTAAGAATTGTTTAGCATGTTGAATAAATTCATTATCAAGGAAGGTCTTGATTGGGGCTGTGTGGGAATTCACAGTGATGGAGCATGTGCAATGACTGGAAGGCACAGTGGGATGGTGACAAGATTGCAACCAGTGGCCCCTAATGCCATCTGAAATCACTGCATGATGCACCAAGAAGCACTGGTAGCCAAGAGGATGCCAGATGAGCTCCAGAAAGTCTTGGCAGAAGCTGTAAAAATGGTAAACAATTAAGGCATGACCAGTAAACGCAATATGTTTTGCTATACTGTGTGAATAATTGGGAGCAACCACACACAGTTATTGCTGAACACTGAGGTCCGTTGGCTGTCCAGAGGAATGATGCTGACCCATCTCTTTGAACTGCATGTCAAAGTCTGCATTTTCCTTGCAGACTGTAACTTTCAACTTGTAGAGAATTTCAATGATCCATAATTGCTTGCATTGCTGGCACATTTAGCCAATGTATTCGACCAGCTGAACTTACTCAATGCATCACTTCAAGATAGGGATATCAGCATGTGCACAGTAAGGGACAAGACTGAGGCATTTATCCAGCAGCTCCAGCTGTGGTCTTCATGAGTGCAACAGGAATGGGTGTCCTAATTTCCTACACCAAAGGATTGCCTGCAGGAAAATGACCTTTCAGTTGACAGTATCCATGTGGTCATTTTGGAACACTTAAGTGGGCCGCAAGAAAAGCTCCAAGAATACTTTGTGAAATACCAGAGAAAGGAATGTAACCAATGGATCAGGAATCCATTCATTTTTAAGCCAAGCTTTGCAGATAACTTATCACTAGGAGAGCAGGAAAACCCCACTGACCTGGCTACAGATCCAGCACTGCAGGTCTCTTTTGGGCAATTGGCTGTAGTCAAGTTTGGTTGTCAGTGGGATGTAAATTCCCAGAACTGAAAAAAATCAAGCACTTAACAGTCTTCATGCTTTTTGCACTACCCTACTTCTCTGAGTCTAGATCCTCTGTATTGCCAGCAATAAAAACAAAGTATAGGTCCCAGCTGAAGGATGAAGATGACACACAGCTCTACTCTCTCAACACTGCAGCCATGAATCCAGCAGCTGCCTGCAAAAAAAAAAATAATAAATAAAATAAAACAAACTCTCTTCCATTGACTGTTTTCAAAACATGAAGTGCATTTGGTGCTGCCTTTGAATAATTGAACTTTTAGTTGCTGTTTTGCACAACAGCTGTGGTGCACAGTGCTGCTAATTTTATATTGCTTTGTAAATAAAAAAATCTGTTTTATACCACTGTTTTTGATTTATTTCATGGATGCACATGACGCTTATTATTTCCATTTCAAAGTATATTATTGTGTTTGAGATGTAGGGAGGCCCTTGCTTTTGTCCAGCACCATAGGGGAGGCTCACCTTGACAAAGTCTGAGAATGCATGATACATGCTGATAAATGCCACCACTGTAAACACAATGCATTATCTAACACAGACTGCATTTTATTTAACCTTTAAAGAAATACATTAATTATATTATCAAGTATTTTGAAATCACAGGACACCTGGTGCTGAATTTGTTATTTAAAACTTTGGAATGGACCAGCTCAGCTTTGATGAGATTTCACTAAGGATTAGTAAGTTAGTTGTCTTGCCAATCCAGGTGTGGGCCAAGTTAGAGGTCAGGCTTGGCTGTGAACTAATACCTGAATTTAAGTAGGCAGAAGGAAATGGCTTGTCTCTTGGTTTCAGTATATTTTTTTTTCTGGTGTTTGAAATGAGCTGTGACAAACTGATTGTCTTATTAAAGATGTGTATACAAGGTACCCATTTGACCATGTCTGGGCTGGACCCAGTAGGTATCCTGGGTCAGGGACTGAGATCCATGTTCTGGAGTATAACCTCCACCCAACAATGCAGAAAAAGAAGACAGGTTTCTAGACAACAAAATCATAAATAATATCATCTACAATACTGCCCTTCAAGTTGACATGGGTGGCATAAGTAGTGTACTTGCTCAAGGATTGGGTTTTCAGGGGAGTAAAAGGTGTAACTTGCACTGTTCAATGGTTACCCCCAAATTAAGATGTTACACTTTTGCTTTGCACCTCCTCAGGACCTCAGGGTCTCTCTTGAAGAAATCAATAATTAGGTGGCCCCCAAAAGGCTTAGCCTCAACCCTGGCAAGACAATGGTGTAACTGATTGAGTCGGTTCTTTGTGGATCAGCAGAGTGGGTAATAATGCCACTTTATCATCTTTAAATGACATCGCACTTGGAGCTGATGACAGGGTGAACAACCTGGAGATCATTATGGACTGCAAATTGACATCAGATCATCAGGTGGCAGCAGTAGTCCCTAGTGGCTTTTTTCACTTACAGAACTTCACCTGGATTAAACTATATCTAGTGCCCAGGGACCCGACTATAACAGTACATGCCTTTGTTACATCAAGATTGCAAAACTGCTATGCTCTTTACCTAGGGTAATCTGGAGGCCTGAACTGCTGCCTGCAGCTGGTCCAGAATGTGGTGGTCCAGCTGACTGCTGGTACCCTTCGATCAGAGCATATCGCACCAGTGCTACACAATCTGCACTGGCTGCCAATTTGGTGGCATATAGAAACATTGAAGTTGATGGCAGATAAGGACCGCACGGTCCATCCAGTCTGCCCATATCAGCTTTAAAAGACTAGTGGTGCCAAAATAGCTGGAAGAACATATTATTAATATTATTATTTTATAAAATAAATCAGTTGTTACGTTATATTTTTGAAGTATTCTTTTCTTATTGCTCATTAGAAGGTTTTTTTTACCAGACAGTATTAGGTGTGATGTAAAGATCAGTAGGTTACCTGGAGACTGACATATCTAGTTCTGTTACTCTTAATACCTCACAATTACTGTGATTTCACTCACTACGACATCACAAGTGACCATCTTGCAGCAGGTGATTGGTTCTACTTGGTAAACTGATATCACAGACAGTAAGGTCATAGGACTGATGACGAGGAACAGAACTCAATATGTCAGCCTCCAGGAAGAGTGCTGTTACACACATCACACCAAGTACAGTCAAGCAGAATATATTCTAATCAGCAAAAAGAAAAAAAAGAAAACAATACTTCAGATATATTAAGTAATAGCTCACTACTTTTGAAAGTTAATATTAATTTCAGGCATCACATTGCTCTTTAAGACAGGCTTGTTAACTTACAAGACCCTGCATGGATTGAGTTCTGGCTACCAGGAAGGTCTCCTATCCATGTTTTCCTGTCTCCCCTCTCTGTTCCACTGAGGTAGGTTTGCTTATTTGCTTACTGTCTCATATGCAAGGTTAAAATTATCTGGGGACAAAGCCTTAGGGGGTCTCTCCCCCATTGGTTTGAGATGCTTTACTATTTCATGTCTGTAGTGCCCCCTCAGTTGAAGCCTCTAAGAAAGCCCTTAAAGGGAAAGTCCTGTCAACCTATTTGCTGTATACCTGTTTACCCTGTAGGCATGAACAATGATTCTGTCTCTTCCATCCCCTAATTTCATCCAAATTTAAATATGAATGAGGTTGCTTCACTCTGTTGTGCCCTGGTGTGAAAACCTGTTTGTCTCCATTGCAAAGGTCATGACCCCACTCATGCAAGGCATCATGGGAGTTGATGATGCATACCAGCACAAGCCAGCAGAAGTTACACTCTCATTCAGTTCTGGTGAAGGTCTTGTGAAGTCTCTGGAATCTCTAAAAGCATGTTTTCCTAACTCACATACACTTTAATCTACAGAAAACAGCAGGGCACTTACTATACCTTGAAAAGTTTCATGGCCAGCATAAGACAAAAAATAGGGACTGCAGATGACAGCAACAGCACTGACTAATACAGTATAACTACTGCAGGCTTTAGCACTAAAACATCATAAAACTCCAGGATGCTGTACGTCAGTTGGGTCATGTCATTTGCAATGAAGTCAAGCAGGTTTTCACACCAGGGCAGAACAGAGTGAAGCAACCTCATTTATATTTAAATTAGGAGGATGCGGGAGAGAGAATCATTGTTCGTGCCTACAAACTATATAGGTATACAGAAAATAGGCTGGGTGGACTTTCCCTTCAAGTTCCAGCTTTTTGAGTTGGCATACAGCAGTTTGTTTTAAGTATTTTTGTTGTATAGTTTGAAGGTGTTATTTATGTTTTTTAACTGTTTGTATGACTTATTTAATCTGTTGTAAAGCACCCTGAGCATCAGGGATAGGGTGCAGTGGTGGAAATAAGGGGGAGCCTGGGGGAACTCAGTTCCAGGAGTGAAACTCAGAGTCTGACCACAAAATGAGGATGGACACTCTCATGTAAAATGTACCCCCACGAAATGCAAAAAACAAACACCTGACTAAAATGTAAAAAATAAAACACACAGTGAGGAAATGTGTCCCCAGACCTCAGTTAGGCATATTTAATCCTACGTCAAAGGGAGTGGGTTCCCCCAGTGAATCTTTTCCATTTCTGCAGTGACGGAGTGTCAGGAAAATAAAATAGGCTTTGCCTTGCCCGGTGTACAAGGGAGGGGCAGCAATATTTAGTATACATTAAGAGTTTCCAACAAAGGCAGAAAGTAAACCCATGGGCTGCATCTTTTTCCCTTTTCAGTGCTTTGCTTGTTGACCAAGTCACTGGAAACAGCTGTCCAGCGAGACCCGTTTGTTGGTTGCCATGAGGTCAGCACTGCACAATATCATTATATAATGGCAAATGGAAACTGAAAACTGTATATTTGTTGCATAGCAAATTGTAAATAAAGCTGGTGCCTTATTTGTCTTGATGCCTGGGTGCTTTGGGCTATTAGAATTTCCGCTCTGGCAGGGCCCCAGTGTGATATGTTTTGTGGAGTAATGCTTCCCACTGATCACCATTGTTTTCTATCAAAGTCATTATGACATTCTGATAATTAGCCTACATCATAACAAATGTCAATATTTGGTTAGATGGAGAAGTTCATCACAAATGTCACAGCAGAATCAATAAACAAGCAGTTTTAAAGCAGTTATTGTTCAAACACAATTAATATTGATCTGCTTCTAAATGGCATGCTGTTTTATAATTTCAAAGTACAACAACCAATTGTATGAGAGGTCAAGTATCTTACTGCAATCAAAATTCACTAAACATATACTTAAGGTATAAAATGCCATTATTGAATAGATTGTTCTTACAACACATATGATTATAGCACATATCTTATTTTTTTAAAGCTTCATAATGCTAAACAATTTTATGTATTTAAAAATTTAAATATATTTTACCCGCTCATAAAAATAATATCCTTTCAATTACATATTTTATTGCAGAAAAAATAAAATATGCATATGATTCTTTCTTATACTGTATAATTATATATTTATGTATGTATTTAGAATTTGTGGCCAGGAAAGGCACGTTGAGCTGAAACTCATTTCCAGGAGCAACCTAGGAGAAAATTAAGCTCAAGGAGATTAAGTGACTTGCTCAGGTCACACAGTAGGCAGGTGTTGGTTGTGGGATTCAAACCCAGGTCTACTGGGTCTCCAGGTTTGCAGCTCTGTGCTCTAGCCACTAGGCTATACTGCCTACCCAATACTGATATATTGATGTTCATGTTTATTTAGAGTCACATGATCTACATAGTACTTGCCCACTAGTAGTCTAATCCAGGCTTAACACCTTAGCATGTCTCTGCCATTCTGACATGTACTTTCCTACTAAGTAGCCTAATCCAACCATATAACACATCAAAATGTCACTGCCATTCTCAGACATGGAAATGGCAAAAGACCATGAAATATGGCAAACCCATGGGAAGTGTTCCAAAAGGAAACAGTGGAAGTGTAGTTCGATCAGTTTGTCATGGAGGATAACATTACCAGAGGTGGCATTTAATTCATTGGAGAAGGGAGAGTCACAAAGAGGCTAACTCACTGCACAATTAATATGCTTGGTGTAATGTCCTCTCCCCAGTTTCATAAGAGGACATCTTCTGTAAACTGAATGATAGGCTTATATGTTTCAGTGCAGGACCCAGGGACTGATCCTTGCATCCCGGGACTCAGAGGCAGCAGTTCTAACCATTCAGCTAAAAGGTAATCTTCCTTTTAGCCAAGATGTTAGACTAGCTTTTGTTCTTGCTTGCTGCAATCTTCACTTTCTCCACCAGCTGGCACTCTGCATCCGATTACTGATTTTTGTATATTTGTTTCACCACCAGATCGTACTCTGCATCTCATTACTGATTTTTATATATTTCTTTCACCACCAGATGGAACTCTACATCTCATTACTGATTTTTATATATCAGATGGCACTCTGCACCTCATTACTGATTTTTATATATTTCTTTCACCACCAGATGGCACTCTGCATTTGGTCTGGACAGTGGGGATCTTATCCTCATTGCATTGTCACCAATGTAACATCCTCCACCCCAACTTTGTCAGAGGATATCTTCTGTAAACTGAATTACAGGCTTCCACATTTCAGTGCCAGACCCCGGGACTGATCCTTGCATCCCTGACCTCAGAGTCAGCAGCTCTAACCATTTAGCTAAATGGTAATCCTCCTTTTAGCCAAGGTGTAGACTAGCTTTTGTTCTTCCTTGCTGTAATCTTCACTTTCTCCACCCATTGGCACTCTGTTCCTCCCAGTACAGTATACACAGAATCAGAAGCCAGATGCAGATGCATTACTTGCCCTCAGTGTACCAGAGGTTTCCATTGCAGGCAGTTTTCCTCTCTATAGTGACAAAGTCCATAAATGTTACAGATGCAACTTCCAGTTAAACAAGGGCTACAGCTGTTTCTCATAATACTGAAAGCAGCAGCTGCCATCAGTGTAGAAGATGAACATGAGCAAGGCCCCTGGAATTCTGCAGTTGCAGAATTTTCTGCAGAATTTGCTTCATGCCGCAGAATATATAGTGCCACAGAATTCATTGATTTTTGTGAATTTTCATTCAAATATACTGTTTTTCCATAGTGTCAGGCTTTCTTTCCCATCTTGTTCATCCTGACACCCCTCCTCTATGCTAAGCATATAATGTCATCAATGACATAATATTTAACCAATGGCAGGACTGCGTTCTGCCACAGAAATGAATAAAACATGCCGCAGAAATCAGAAAATTCTGCCGCAGAGCACTAGGGACCTTGAACATGAGGGACCCTTAGCCTATATTTATCTAGTGTTTCCTGAGTACCATGTTCATACTTAAAGGAGACAGGAAATAATTTCCGCATTATTCACTGTCCTTCATTCTTCCTTTCCTTGCCAGTTATGTATTCTGATATATGCTGACTAATTTTTAATAATTAATCTAGTTTTGGGATGCCCTCAGATATACACAGAGTTTCACTCTCCTCACCAGCTACTACTATTTCGTTTCATATTTGTAAGACAGTCTATGATACCCATAACACCATTCCATGCTATTCATCTGAAGGGCCTGGAATGGTGTTACCGATGTAACAGAATGTTCAAACAGTATGAAAAGAGAGAACAGCAATAGCTAAGGAGAGAGGGATTTGGGGCAGTTACAAAGGCAAAGCAAATTAGATTATTAATTTAACAAAAAAGGTGAACAACATATCTGAATATTGGATAGACACTAAAAGGATAACAGGAGGGCATCTATAGGTATAAAACACTTTCCTATCACCTTAAAGATAACCACAACAGTGTTTATTGAATAATGCTCACCAGATTTCACCTTTTCAACATCCCTGAATGGTCTTGAGGTTTTAGTATTGGCACTGTACTACATCTCCAAAATAATAAATCCCAGTTTTTGAACATTTAGGTAGAAAAGCCAAAGTACAAAAACTAAATGCTGATGTCAGAGTTCAAATGGGGGACCAAATGACAGGCAGACGGACACTGGGTGAGTGCGGACGACTGAGCTAGCATTGTATAACTGACTGAGGTCAACATATAGTAAGTCAATCTTATAGCATACTGGAGAGCTGCCTGCCCGCCATAAGGATCCCCACAATTAACAAGCGAGACAATAGCAAACTACTACTGGCCATGTTGGGCCAACTGAAGAACCATAAGGCATGGAGCTTGCAATAGGAGAGAGATGATGTCTTATTTATTTATTTAAGCATTTAACCAGGAAGGCATGCTGAGCAGGCTACTGCTCAATTCCAGATGCGTCCTGGGGGAAGGGGAACAACAGACAACAGTTGAAGACAGCATGATACAAGTGGCTACATAGTGGGGAAATCACTAACATATGGTCCTGGTAGCTATACAAAGTATGAATAGACAACAGTTAAGACAGCATAATACAAGTAGTTACATGGTGGGGGACTCTAACAATTGGTCCTGGAAAAGACAAAGAGAAGTGAGAGAACAATACTTACAGGTACAGATTAAATGCAGTACGAAGTGCGGACATATTCAGTAATTTCACCCGGTGAACTGAGACACTGTCTAGACACATGTGCAGGCAGGGGCAAAATGAGCTCGGAGCAAGGAGTTAAGGTGTGGGGGGGAGGAGAAGTGGTGAAAGTGTGCTGGGAGGGAGTTCCACAACATTGGTATATGGTAGCTGAATGCTAATTGACCGGCAGTAGTGGACCTATGTGGGACAGCTAGGGACCGAGAGTCAAGTTTCTGAGGGAGTATGCTAGGGTTGGTTAGGGCATCAGTGAGGTAGGAGGGGAGTTGCTGGGACCAAAACTTGGCTGGGATTTTGGTGCAGTGGAACTGTCTACAATCATCTAGCGAGGGGAGGTTCATAGATTGGTATAAGGCACAGTGGTGGGTGGAGTAGGGACAGTTCAGGGCAAAGCGACAGAAAGAATGGAAAAGAGGGTCCAGTATGGCTAAGGTGGACTTAGGGGAGGCACTGTAGACTATATCCCCTAGTCAAAGACGGGGAGGATCATTTTCTGCACAATATCCCTCCAGACAGGTACAGGGATGCTGTCACGATTTTAATAAAGTGCACCAAGCCTGGGGTGCAGCTTCCTGAGTAAGGAGTAAATGTGTGTGGAAAAGTTGAGGTGCTGGTCAAGCCAGACACTGAGGTATCTGAAGGAGGTACAGGCCCCCTGGGGTGTTCCTTCCAGCATGTGGAATATGATCAGGGAGGGTAGCCTAGAAAGTTTCTGCCTTGTCCCAAAGGTTACTGAGACAGTTTGCTTGGCATTGAGGAAAAACATGTCAGGTGGGTGAGTGAAAGAATGGTGGGGTTGATTTTTTACAGGCTAGGGATGGGTGGAGGAAGAGCAGTGGGCATCTGGATGTAGCGGGGGGGCTCCACACAAATACCCCAACCCAAATGATGCCATAATTAGTGCTCCAAAGAGCCTAAAATCACAAAATTAATGACAGTCAGCACTCGTTCAGTGGTTTCATATAATCCCAAGAAATTAGAGTATAAAACTTCTGAAATGATATGATCTCTGGTGTAGTCACTGACTGCTGCTCTCTGCTCCAAGATGTTCTCCAGCATATTAAAAGGGGCTTCTACCAGGCACTCATATGATGTATCAACGGGTTCGGGGACAGACTTGAGAGTCGGCGGTCCGGCTGGGGGAGAAGGACTGAACATTCCAGGGACTGCTCTCCTTCTCTGGGGGGAGGGGGCTTGAGTGCCTGGCATATTGCAGACCTCTAGTGGAGGCTAGAGGTACTGCCGCGGCAGGCGTCACGTCGGGGGGGGCCGGGCAGATACTGGTCGCCATTGCACATTCTCACCCTTGGGGATCCTTTCAGCAAAGAACAATGCCAGCCCCCACCCATGATGCCGACCTCACCACCATCCCCGCAGCTTACCCATGTCTGCTGGGAGGGGTTCCGCTCCTGTGGCCTCACCCAGGGGGTAAGCCAGGTCTCGCCTACCTAGTGTTTGTTGGTGGGGTAAGCCAGGGCATGGCAGGGGACAGTGGACAGAGCTGGGCTGAGCTTCCAGGGGGACCAAGCAACAGAAAGAAAAGAGATTTGGCTCAGTGTGTACTTCACTGAGAAAATGTTAATAAATATTAACATAGAAGGAACAACCCCCTCCCATAGGGTGGCCACAAGCATGCTTCACAAACACGGGGGTAAGGGAGGAACCCACAAAGGGGAAAATCGCCCTGCTGATTGGACCACCCATGCTCAAAAGTCAGTCCTGGCCCCCCAAAGCCTAGGAGCGACAGAAGCAATGTGCACTCAGAGGTAATTCCAGCCCTCAAATAGAGTAAATAGCTGCTTTATTTGAAGACATGATACATACACTAACCCAGAAATTGCTAGTGGAGGTTGTAGGACTTGCCTTCTGTCTAGAAGCAAGATACCAAAGATACCAGAAGATACCAAAAAAAGTGCAGGGGCAGACTCTCTGGACCCCTACTTTCTAAAGATTGCGTCCCATGTACTTTCAGTCCCCCTAACACACCTCTTTAACCTATCTCTAAACTCTGGTTCTATTCCCACACTGTGGAAGACAGCCCAAGTGGTTCCCCTTCTAAAATCAGGGGACCCTATGGAACTTAATAATTACAGGCCCATTTCCATTCTACCAGTGCTATCCAAGATGCTGGAGAAATTAGTGAGTAACCAGCTAAGGGAGTATCTTGACACTGCTAACCTCTTGAATCCAGCTCAATCTGGATTCAGGGCCAAGCATAACACTATCACTGCACTAGCCAAGGTCACAAATGACTGGCAAACCAAATTAGATAAAATGAATAATGTCTGTGCAGTATTTCTGGATCTGAGCAAAGCATTCAATACTGTGGACCACGAGCTTCTACTATCATCCCTGCACTCCCTTGACCTAGATCCACCCTCCCTTCAATGGTTCGGATGTTATCTCACCGGTAGGTCACAGCAGGTAAAAGCTGAAGGTGACCTATCCCCATTAAAACCACTGTTAAGAGGAGTCCCCCAAGGCTCTATCCTGGGTCCTATCCTTTTCGCCATTTATATAAATAATATTGATTCAACCCTCACCAATTCCTCTGTACACCTCTTTGCTGATGGCACTGTTTTGTAAGTCAGCAACCCTTCGCCTGCAGCTGCTCGTGAAATCCTACAAACAGAATTCTCCTTGTTACAATATCAGCTACTTGAGAAAAGCTTCTGTTAAATGCAAAGAAAACTAAAGCAATGATGTTCACAAATCAAAGCTCCACCAGCACCTCCTCTTCAATCATCCTCCCCCAGCTATGCACTATACTTGGAGAAAATCTGGAATATGTAGAAAACTTCAAATACCTAGGTGTGTGGATTGACAACAGACTCGACTTCACTCATCATTTAGAAGAACTGCTAAAAAAGCTTCGCCAAAGGCTTGGCCTTCTCTATAGATTAAAACCCTTCCTAAACAGAGATTCAAAGATGAGGTTAGTCCAGGCCATTTTTCTATCAGTTGTTGACTATGCAGACTTCCTTTATAGTCACTGCCCCATCTCCTACCTACACAAGTTGGATACCTTATACCATAGAGCAATAAGATTCATTACAGATCTGCCATCTAATACCCATCATTGCTCTCTTTATGCTGCAGTTGGATGGGTTTCCCTTCACCTCAGAAGGAACAGAAATGCAGCCCTATGGATTTACAGAGCATTATCAAAAAAAATTCCAAACTATATTCTGGACTGCTTCACCCAGACCATTCCTAGCTCCTATGCCCTAAGAAGCAACAACATCATCTTGCTCAAATTGCCCAAATTTAACACCAGGCTAGGGAGGGCAGCAATCAGCTATTCTCTAACTATAGCATGGAACACCCTACAAAAATCCCTAAAACTGTCCAATATTATTCCATTTGCATCCTTTAAACAGCGTTGTACAGTCTTCTTCACAGAGAAATGCAGCTGCTACTGCTAGAGCTAGCTTTGTCATCTCACAATCCCCCTCCCAAAAAAATTTACCATATATGGCATAAATCCTTCCAGGCAGACACCCCATCTTATGGCACCCAGTAATACCTTCACCATCCTAGTATTACATTATGCTTTGTGTTTGACATGGCCCCTCCACTGGGATATGTATATACTGTATATACTGTAAATATTAGCTTAACTTTCCTGTAACCAATTTTTATTATGTGAATGTTACTGTACATCACTGTGTTTATAAACGTTTTTATCCCCTGTATAAATAATTGTTTTATATAAGTGTATGATGTATCTGTTGTGCATCAACTGTTGAACCTTGACATTATCAGGTCCATCTTGTAAATGAGCCTTGCTCAATGATGTTCGCCTGAATAAATAAATATTTGATGATGATGATGAGTTGATGATGATGATGATGAGAAGATGAATGATGAAAATATTTTAGAACACTGCTGTCTGCCCATTTACAACCATCAGACACAGTGCCCTGCCTTCCACTCTCAGACTCTGTTTCTTTCACATCCCAGTAATCACCACCACTACTTGTGTCCAGTGTGTCAATAAAAGTCCTTCTCTTCACCTCAGTTCCCTTATGCCTGCTCAGGATAGGATGTTCACAAATGGCAACACGTAGCTGCCGTGCCTAAACTGCTACACAACTTGCCTATACTGATTTAAAGGGACACTGTCAACCCCCTTAGGCCTCAAAGTGTCCCCAGTTTAAAAAACACATTCTATAATTGTTCACATTCTATAGAGACTATCAATGCAGTTAGTAATTTGATTCAGATCCTTTTTTTCTTTTAAAAAGTGAAAAACTGCCCTCCATACTGGTGTTACCACACCAACACGTTTGTTCACATTTCTTGACCAGCTCCCACTGCATCTTTCCTGGACTCAGGAACACCCCCAGCACAATCTAGCCACTCATTATGCAGTGGGAGTAGAGGAGACTATTGTATCATGAGTGGCTGTATTGTTTGGGGTGTTTCTAATGTTCAGGAAGTGTGCACTATGAGCAGCTCAATGATTTGAAGCAAAACCAAGCTAGGCATCGCTATACATTACAATGCATTTTGGTTCTCATAAGCAAGGAAGCAGATAAAACAACCAGCAACGTCAATGAATTTTAGATAAGGTAAGCAATCATAAAATGTGTGTGTTTATACCTAAAAATAATATGATGTTAAAAAAAAAAAGGTTGACAGTGTCCCTTTAATTCATGCATTGGAGCTGGTAGTATATACCAGAGGTTAGAGTAACAAGCTTTCAATCAGCTTGGTATATCCAGCAGACCTAGGTGGTTTCCCACAGCCTCCATTTGCATACTGTGTAAGCTCGAGCAAGTCACTTAGCCTAGCCAGTGCTCCCCCGGTCACCCCTGGAAACAGGCCTTGGGCCTAATGGACCTTACCTGGTTACCAAAGAATAAAAAAAATATAGTCTGCACTTTTCACATCACAAGTATCTTCACTGTACAGGGTGAAATACACCCACCTTGCTAATAATGTTCTTCCACAGGGACGGCACAAGAACTGATCTTGGTGGATGATGGCTGCCTTTTTGATTTTTATTTTCCTTTGAGGGTTGATGTAGTTGTTAGTGGTACTACTGATTCAAGATGGACTTCAGCCCTGTTGCTGCCATGGGATTTGGACAGAGTGCCTTTGTTCTCAGAAGTAGGACTCCTCCAAATCAGAAGAGCTGTCATTACTTTTTGCATTCTATAAGCTACTGTGGGCACACTGGGAGTGCCATGTCATTTGTCACCATTTCGTATTGGTTTTCAACAATTCTGTCATTTTGTTTTCTGTACAGGCTTTCCTTCTCTCACTGTGCTTTTGGAAGGGGGGGGCAATCTAATTTACCACTTTCCTCAACACTACTGTGCCCTTTTTATTGGTAATACTTAGTGCTTACCTTAGGAACCCCAGAGCCCTGGGCAAACCTTCATCTTGCTGGGGCCCTATAATGGGTGGAGAGCCTTAAGAACTCCTGTGGTTCTTTCCTCATATCTTCTAGCTCAGTTTAGAAATTAGTTTTGTAATGTTCTTGCTACCAATCTGCATGCATCTTCTGATTTGCATAGTATTGTACCAAATGTTCCCCAGGATTGTCCTCCTCCTTCTCTCACCCCACTAATTCCAAATAATGTATCCCCATATTTTAACAGAGGGGAATCTGAATCCACTAATTTAAAGTACATGGATACCTCGATATCACTTTTGAGTATCCCGAGGCAAGTATATGTACTCAGAGACTCCATCATTAAGAACTTAGATAGGGCATTGTGTAATCCTGATAAAACAAATCACACGTGCTCTAGTGTCAGAGGCGCCCAAATTTCAAATATTTCAAACATGGTCCATAATATTTTGAAACATAGTGGGCCGAACCCTTTGGTTGTGCTTCATGTTGGCACAAATGATTTTGCACACTCTGAGTTACTGGACATTAAGAAAAATTTAGTGGCACTTTCAAATATTTTAGTGGATTTGGGATGTGAGATTGCGTTCTCGGAAGTTTTACCTGTTCCTAAAGCTTCAGAAGCTTACAATGACAGAATCCACAAATATAATGATTGACTTCGTCAATGGTGCCTTAAACAAAGTCAAGCTTGCATTACTCATTGGGAGGAATTCTATGACAGACCGGAACTATTTAGTGGGGATGATCTTCACCTGAGCCCAAGGAGAAACCATCTATTGGCTGAACATATGTTAAAATACATAAATGAACATTTAAACTTCTAATGCTGGGGCAAATAAACATACCCTCCCCCCGCGACACATAAATAAGGGATCTGTTACAATAGTCTCAAACAACCTAACTTTTTTTTATTTTAATGCAAGGAGCCTCAATAATAAATTAGATGAGCTACAATCCCTACTTTCCATTGATGTGATTATGATTACTGAAACCTGGGGGATGAGAATAGCAGTTGGGGCCCATTTCTCTTTGGGTACTCAGTGATACACCACAACAGACATAATAGAAAAGGTGGAGGGGTTGCTATTTTTCTAAAAGAGTCCTTTATGTCAGTAAATATTTCTGATAAAATCAAGTCTTCTGATTACCCTACTGAATCACTATGGATTAAATTAGTTTTACATAAACACTACTATCTTATTTTGGGAGTTTGTTATCACCCCCCTGATGCACTCCCTGAATATCTTGATAAGCTCATTTCTGAAATAGAATTTGTCTCCTCTATGGGCGAGGTTATTCTGACAGAGGATTTCAACCTTGGTGAAATTGATTGAGTTGAACAAACTGCCACCTAAAATTCTAGCAGAAAATTACTTGATAACTGTCAGCAATGTAGTCTCACCCTGGGGGTAAACCAGCCCACTAGAAGAACTAACATTTTGGACTTAGTAATCTACAGTACAACATTGACACCTACAAATCTAAATGTGACTACACCTATAGGTAATAGTGACCATTGTTCTATTAGGTTTACATTCGAACATATGATCGTCCCATTACAAAATACCTCTATATTATATTTATATGATAAGGCCGATATTCCCAGTATAAAGACTAATTTGGACAATACTGACTGGCATTTCTTACTAAATACAGTTGGCATGGATGATTATGTTTCTTTTTTTCATAATAAAATATCTGCACTTCGTAATTCCTATATCCCTACTAAATTAAAAAAGGGTTTTAAACAACATGAACCAAAATGGATAAATAAAACCATTAGAGGGCTATTAAAAAAAGGAAAACAAATGTTATGCTCAGTACTTGAAATCACAGAATCCTTCAAATTAGAGTAAATACATTGATATTCAGAAAAAATGTAAGAATGGTATTAACAAGCATTTGTCAATGCCGAATGTTTTCTTGCTGGCATTGGCATTGGTAGTGTAGAAGTTACAGAGCTGCATAATAGGAATGGCAGTGAAGTATTGAACTGAAGCCAAACCCACCACCACCCTGCAGAGACTGACGGGCATTGAGGTGTGCCTTTGGGTCATCAGGCATAACGGCCACGCCATTTCACCACACCCTACCATGCAGACACCGACAAGTGTCACGGTGTGCCTTGGGGTCTTTCGCCCTTATGCGCACCCCATTCCATCAGGAAATATTGTGAGATGGGTGCAGTTTAGGAGAATGGGGTGAACTTTGGGGCCAAAGAGTCCAAGGCACACCTTGATGCTTCTCAGTGGCTGCAGGGTGTGGGTGGGGGTGGAATGGCATGAGCATTGCAGGCAACAATCCCAAGTCTCACGCCTGATGCCTGTCATTCTCTACAGGGTGGGGTGTTATGGTCGGAAACCCTAACGTGTCAGGCATTCGTTAGTATTTTCACTCCAAATTTTCAACATGTTTTTTTTGTGACCCCCCACCTCATGAACAGTGGCAATATCAGTTTGTTAGCTGAAAGCTGCTTTTGCACAGCGACTACGGCATTTGTCACCACAGGTGCAAAAACACATTCCGAAAAGGATGTGAAAAATGACAGCTGTACTGTTCATGGGGAGGTGTAAAAAATGGCAGTGTTGAAAATCTGCAGTGAAAATATTAAAAAAACTGGTGAAGTCATGAGTGTGCGTAGAAACTGTGCAACGTGCACCCATAATGTAATTATTGTTTACAGCAGATTATCAACACAGGTATTTTGGGACCTCCGGTCATGAACAGTGTCACTGTGATTTTCTTTATCTGTCCTGAACTATGATTTCCTACAGTGACCACGCTTTTCTGTGCTGAAAGTGTGAAAACACATTTCGGCCATGTTGTGAAAAATGACAGCTGTACTCTTCATAAGGAAGTGTGGAAAAATGCCACTGGTGAAAATCTGGACTGAAAATATTACAAACTCATGAACTTACGAGGGTGTGAGGAAACTGTGCAATGCTCACTCGTAACACAGTCATTTTTAGGAATTTTTTCACCAAATTTTCAAAATAGTCATTTTAAGACCTCTGCTCATGAACAGTGTCACTGTGATTTTCTTAATGTGTCCCATACATTGATTTCGCACACCGACTGCACCATTGTGTGCTACATGGGCAGAAACATGTTTTGGGCAAGATGTGAAAAATGACAGCTGTACTGCTTATAAGGAGGTGTGGTAAATGTCAATGTTGAAAATCTGGAGTGAAAATATTGAAAATTTGCGAACTTATGAGTGTGTGTAGGATCAGCGCAACGCATGCTTGTAAAATAGTCATTTGTGGGAATTTTTTCACCAAATTTTTAACAGAGCCATTTTAAGACCTCTGCTCATGAACTGTGTCACTGTGATTTTCTTAATGTGTCCCGAACATTGATTTTGCACACCAACTGCGCCATTGTGTGCTACATGCGTGGAAACACATTATGGGTGAGATGTGAAAAATGACAGCTGTACTACTCATAAGGAGGTGTGGTAAAATGGCAATGTTGAAAATCTGGGTGAAAATATTGAAAATTCAGAACCTACGAGCATGCGTAAGACAGCACAACCTTGCAGCTCGTGAAAACAAGTCATTTTTGAATTTTTCACGAATTTTCAACATAGGCTTTTTGAGAGCCCACCTTATGAACACTGGCACTGTCATTTCATTAATTGGTCCCGAAAAGTGATTTCGTGCAGTGACTGCAAAATCACCCTTCAGGCCCGAGTAACGCCATGACAGTGACAGAATTCATGAGGAGGGGTCCCAAAAACCCCATGTTGAAAATTTGGTGCCAAAATTCCAAAATATGCCTGAGATATGCAGCAAAGTTGAAAAAACCCTATTCATTACATTATACAGCTTACCGGCGTTTCCTCAGTTCGCGGTCGGCTTTGAAGAGTGCAGACGTGTTCCCGATCCACCGAAGATCATCGCACTGAGCTCTGGAGGTAAGTATGAGATGAGGTGGGGGTGTGGGGAGGCAGGGTGCACAGACGGTGGGCGCGGGTGGAGGAGGGAGCAGGGAGACTGTGATGGATCATTTTTGTGTTTTCAGGTTTGTTTGTTTTTTTAATTATGACGCGAGATGTTTGCCATGCTGCGGTGGGCTCCCAGCATGGCAATTACATTATGCAGGACATTTGCCATGCTGGGGTGGGCTCCCAGCATGGCAGCTGGAAAGCTTTGGGAGAGCAGTGGAGATGACGGGGATTGGGCACCCTGTCGGCCATTCTGACTTTTGCCATGCTGGGGTGGGCTCCCAGCGTGGCACTCGGTAACCTCTTTGGGAGGGGACTGTGGAACCGACTGGAGATTGGGCACCCCAGTTGGCCAAACACATTTTTGCCACCCTGGGGTGGGCTCCCAGCGTGGCACCTGGAAGACTGTTTGGGGGAGGGAAGGAGAGCACTTCAGTGAGCACTTCCTTTATCTGATCATGCTCACTGAAGCATCTCTCTCTCCCTTTCAACTGTAAGCCACTGCATTCTAGAGTGCTGTCATAGACAGCTGCAGCATGCATTGGGCAACCGTGGCCACGCCTGCAAACACATGGAGGGTATTGGAAGAGGGGGTGACACACCTCCAGAAACTTGGATGATGGCACTATGTTTCTTGCGCATGCGTGCAAGCAAACATAAAAATGGCAAAAAAAAAATGGGAATTGAAACTAGCGAGTAATGCTAAAAAAGCTAATAGTAAATAATTTTCTTTGTATATAAACTCATTAAAAAACCTACTTACCAAGTTGGTCATAATATGCATAATAATAATTTAGTTCAAGACCCATTGGAAATGGCAAATATATTCAATACAAATTTTTGTAAGATATATTCCAGTGACAAGAAAACTAATAGAAACATTTCTTCCGTGAGAGATAATATTACCATTCCCTTAGTCGAGGTACATGCTAAATTAATTACCCTGAAAGGGAAGTTGAGTATATTGCCTGATGGTATACCAGGTCATTTATTGTATTTATTGACAGATAGTTTAGCATTTCCCCTTAAACTGCTTTTCAAGTATTGTATAAATCATAATTTTGTCCCCCACTCTTGGAAAAACAGCTTATGTCATCCCTATCCATAAACAAGGACCAAAAACTAGTTGAGAAAATTATAGACTTATCAGTCTGTGCAAAGTTTTGGAAAGTTTAATAATAGATATAATTTCTTCCACTTTAACATCTCTTGATGCAAAACAACATGGCTTTAAAAAGGGGCGTAGTTGTTTAATGAATTGACTTTGTTTTTATGAGGATGTTAGCCTACAACTAGATAACCAGATACCATATGATGTAATTTACATCGACTTCAGCAAAGCATTTGATCTTCTCCCTCATTGGGCATTATCACAAAAACTAGCCTCCACAAATATGGACCCTACCATAGTCCAATGGATATCAAACTGGTTGACTGGCAGAACCCAAAGAGTAATGATTAATGGTAAGCTATCAAGTTTGGGAAATGTCACCAGTGGTGTACCTCAGGGCTCTGTTCTAGGGACCTATTCTCTTTCAAATATTCATATCTGACATTACAGTTAGTTGTTCATCAAATACTATTAAATATGCAGATGACATTAAAATTGGAGGGCTGTGTTCCACACCTGAGCAGATTGCTATTATCCATACAGATTTAGATTTCATTTCAAATTGGATTAATCATTGGGGCATGAAATTAAATCACAATAAGTGTAAAGTTATTCATTCTGGGTCCGCTAACACTTTACATCAATACATACTAGAAAATAAGGTAGTAAAAGTCACCTGTACAGAAAAAGATTTGGGGGTATTGGTCACCGATGACTTCAGACCTGACTCTCAGATAAACGCTGTAATATTAAAAGCAATAAAGTCATTTGGTCTATCCTTAGAAATTTTAGATCTAGAGATAGAAATGTATTAATGCCACTTTACAGAGCATATGTCAGGCCACATTTGAACTGTTCTTCCCCTTTGTGGTGTCCCTATAAAAAAGTGACATCCTTCATCTTGAAAAAGTTCAAAGACGTTACACCAAGTCTATTAAGGGGTTACAACATGTCTCATATGAATCAAGACTTGTTACATTATATTTGATGCGCTAAATATCAGAAGGCTGAGAGGGGATCTCCTTTTAATGTTTGACATCATGAAAGATCCAGATTTACTTACAAATCTTGGATTGCTGTTTAAAGATCATAACTTTAACCTTAGGGGTCATCCACTTCAATTAAAACTTAAAAAATGTAATCTCTTGTCAAGGAAATATTTTTACACATTACGAGTTATAAAGCCGTGGAACGCTTTACCGCTGGAAATTATTTGTAGCAATACTAAGCAATTATTTAAATCTAATCTGGATAAACTAATACTATCTAATGTCTGTCTTAGTTACTACTAATTTAAGGAAGCATATATGGGCCCCAAGGCTCTCTAGCTTCCTCCTAACCCTTAGTATGAACCTTATCAAACTAAAATGTAATCGCTTAAGAGAAGAGGAGATACACAGAACTAGGAAGAAATGAGGCCAATTAGGCAGTTGAAGCTTCTTGGAGCATCTTTCCTCTGGAAACCAGCAATGGCTGCTCATTTATTTATTGAAATGTTTCACCAGGAAGGCACACTAAACAACAAGTCGCTCATCTCCTGGTGCAACCTGGGGGGAAGGGTATAATAGGAATGAGACATTGAACATTCAAGTTACAAGATCAACATTAACATACAGTTGTAGGTAGGTGTTACAAACAGTGTTGTGCATAACATGTAGAAAGAGTGGACAATAATAAGTGCTGGGTTAATAAGTGCTTACATGAAAGAAAAAGGGGGAAGGGGAGGGAGGAGTGAGATAGGGAAGGGGAGGCAGAAGAGTTGTGTCCCTGGAGACCCCCTCAGGATGCGAGGAACCTGCAAGGGGACTGGTGGGACCAGAGAGAAGGGGAAAAGGCAGTGTCCCAGTGAGACCCCTTTAGGATGGTGGGGGAAGGAGTAGATCAGAGATACAAGCCCCTGTGGGGGCAGGAGAGGGACCCATGGAGAGCATTCAGGGACCTTCACAGTCTGTGAGAGATCAAGGGTGGCCAGTAAGGTGGAGCAATTTGGGGGAAGGAGGGCTAGAGATTTGGAGGGTGAGTGTGCACAGGGTAAAATGAAGGTAAGGGTAGAGAGGTAGGGTTTGTCCAGGGCTTAGAGGAGGAAATTAGGGAGGGACATGGCAGGAGCAGCTAGGTGCAAGGTAATTATTGAGGGCAGAGCTGATGGAGTAGGCAAAGGATGAGTGCTGGATTTGAGGTGGGAGGGAATTCCAAATTTTTGGGAGGCTGTGAGAGTAACTGGATTGACTGATTTAGGTGGATCTGTGGAGGACAACCAGGGTACGGGAGTCGGTTGATGTAAGGGAATGGGAGGGTGGGGGGTTATAAAGGAGGAGGTGAGGTAGGAAGGGAGCTCACTCAACCAGTGCTTGGAGGTGAATTTAGCACAGTGGGAGAGTTGGCTATTTGTAACAAAGGGGAAGGATAGGGCACAATAAAGATCACATTGATGGGTGCAAGGGGGGGCATCCAGGGCAAAGCGGCAGAAGGAATTGAAGAGGGTGTCCAGTCTGGCCAGGGAGGACTTGGTGGCAGCACTACAGACCATGTCACAGTAGTCGAAAATGGGCAGTATCATCTTCTGAACAAGTTCACGCTTAGCCATAGGAGGGATGCAACTATGGTTCCTGAACAGGGCAACAAACTTGGGAAACAGTTTTTTCTGGATGGCATCAATATGTCCAGAGAAGTTTAGGTGTTGGTCCAACCAAACACCTAAGTACCTGAAGAAGGATGTGTCCTCAAGTAAAGTTCCATCAAGATTGTGGAAAGTGGGTAGGGAGGGAAGCCTAGAGAGTCTCTGCCTTGTGCCAAAGTCATGGAGACAGTCTTCTTGGCATTTTGGAAAAGTTGATGGTTAGCAAACCACAGCTGAACCTTGTCGAAGTCTTGCTGTAAGCTGGCTGTAACCTCATCAGGATGGGAGCCAGATGCATATGGGACTGTATCATCGGCCTACATATGTATAGTGGAGAATTCGGAGCAAACAGAGGGAAGGTCATTTAAGAAGATGGAGAATAGGATGGGCCCTAATACTGAGCCCTGGGGGACTCCAGTGCTAATCGGGAGGGGAAGGGAAGTGGCGTCCAAGATCTTAACTGATTGGGTTCTGCCAATAAGGTAGGCCTTGAACCAGTTTGTGGCAGAGGGAGATAGGCCAGCTGCTGGAAGTGAGTCGAGGAGAAGGGAGTGAGAGACGGTAAAGGCCTTGGCCAGGTAGACAAAAATGGCAGAGGTAATTTGGCCAATGTCCATCCTGGTTAGGATGGAGTCTGTGAGCCAGAGGAGAGAGGTGGTGGTTGAGTGGTTTTTCCTGAAACCAGACTGGAAAGGGGTGAAAAAGGAGGTGTTAGATAGAAGAGGTGAGTTGGGAGAGGACAATGTGTTCTTGAAGCTTAGCAAGGGTAGGGAGTAGAGAAATGGGTCGATAGTTGCCAGAGGATGATGGGTCACCCCCTTTGGGTAGAGGGAGGACCACAGCATGTTTCCATGAAGAGGGGAGTGAGGCAGTAGAGAATGAGAGATTTAAGATTATTGAGAGGGGGAATGCAATGGCTGAAGCGGAGAGGGAGAGGAGTTTTGGGTCAAGACCATCAGGGAAGTCACCTTTAGAAGGGTTGATGGTGAGGAGGGCACTTAGGGCATAATTTGGGATTACAGTAATGAAAGAGAAGGGAAGGTAGGAGGGTGGTGGGAAGGGGAAGGGTAGGAGCGGAGGGATTTCAGTAGCTCAGTGGCACAAGAGGTATATTAGGAGTCAAATTCCACAGCTACAGCTGGTGGGTCGGACACCAGTGAGCTATTTACTTTAAGTACCGGGGGCAGTGGGTGAGAGGAGGGGGAAACTAGGGTTTGGACCACCTTCCAGAACTTTGAAGGGAAATTTATGTTGGTGATGAAGACAGATTTGAAATATTCGGACTTGCCTTCACTTGTAGCCCTGGTGTAAGTGTTTTTGAGCATGTGGTAGTTCATGAGGTCACTAGGATGCTGGGTAGTTTTATGACGTTTCCATGCTCGATCTCTAACCCTGAGGCAGGCCAGAAGTTCAGGGGTTATCCAAGGTAAGTGGTTACCTCTGACTCTGGTTTGTTTGAATGGGGCAAAGGCATTCCAGTTTACAAGAAAGACTTCCTTGAAGTAGGCAAGGGCCTTATCAACTGAGGGGAAGGAGGTTAGGGGGACCAGTCAGAAGTGGCAAGGTTACTCAAGAGAAGTTCAAGGTCAAGAGGCTTGAAAAAGCTCAGTTGTATGGTTTTGTGTGGTGATTTAGTTCTGTGAACTTTCCTAACTATGAATATTGGGTTATGGTCACTGAGAGCATCGGGGAGGATGCCAGAGGTGATGACGTGATGGGGGTGGGAGGTAAGGGCCAAGTTGATTAGGGAGTGTTGTTGTGTCTTGTGGTTTGAGTGGGTAGGGTCAGAGATCAGTTGGGAGAGGTTTAGGGCTCTGATTTCACTTTTAGTTTTGGTAGTTTTAGGTGACAGCCAATTTACATTGAAGTCACCTAGGATGAATAATTCCCCAGAGTGAGCAAGAAAAATGATGGAGGTTAGGAGGTCTAGCGCAACCGAAGGATGGACATTTGGGAGGCAATATATGCTGGCTATGAAGACTGGGAGCATGAAGGAGAGGGTCACATGAATAGCTAGAGCATCATGGGTCTCAGGATTGGAGGATGAGTAGATGATGGAATATTGTATGGAGGCTAGGACATAAATGGCTACACCACCACCACCCCTGCCAGCACGGTCTTGCCTTAGCAGTGAGTAGCCAGGAGTGGAGACCGAGTGGTCAGGGATAGTGCTGTTCAGCAAAGTTTCTGAGATGATTAGAATGTCTGGTTTTAGAGTACACACCATGATCTGAATCTGGTCAATTTTTTGCAACAAGCTGCGGATGCTTAGATGTAGGATCTTTAATCCCTTTGGAAGGGCTGAGAGAAAAGAGCAGGGGGGATGTAGTAGAGGAGGAAGCACCAGAGGAGCAAACGGCAATAGGGCCTGGGTTGGGGTGGATATCCCCGGCAGAGAGCAAGAGGAGGGCAAGTATGAGAAAATGGAGCTTAGGGGATTTTGAAGAGGCTGACGAGGAGGTTGGGAGTTTTGAGGAGACAGGTGTGGATGAGTGAGGAAGAAGAAAGTGGAGAACCACGGTGAAAGTGGACACTGTTACCAAAGCTGTATGAGGAATAGTGGTAGAGTGAGACCATATTTGAAAAGGCAGGGAGGGAGTGATAGCATGGATTTGGGTAGAGGAATGGAGATGGTAACTGATGGGTTGGGAGCATTATTAGGAATAGGTGAGTAGAGAGCAAGTGGAGGTGGTAAAGAGAGGGCTATCAGCAGAGCAAGGGGAAGAGAGGAGAGTAGGGGATGCATTGTTCATAAAGGCAGAGAAATTAGTGAATGATTCAGGAGCAAGAAGAATTTGTAAGCAGGAAGTGAGGAGGAGGGGACTGGTCAGATGTAGGGGGAGCTGTAGTTTAGGAAGGTATCTATATGAACAACAGGCAGGGGGTTACAGGAGTGCCTTGAGCTGCAATTTCAGTTATACAGGGGTGCCTGGCACTATAGATACAGAAAACAGTCAGTAGGAGCGCCGAGCGCTAGAAATACAGGGTAGAGCGGAGTCCAACAGAGAAGCAAAAGGGGCCTGTAGCAGACAAAGGAGGACTAGAAACAGCTGTAGAAGGACTAGTCAGATACAAGCTGAGTGGTCCTAGTGCTGGCAAAGTGTACCTGAGCAGCAGCTGGGGAGTGAGCAGATTAGAGAAGATGATGCGGCCAGCCAAAAGCAGTGCCAGAGCCACAATCTCAGTGGAGGAGCCTCCTCAGGGCTCAAGTTAGAAAGAAAACACTGTGCTAAGAATGAATCTGATAGTGCTAACTGCCACTTCAGTTAGTTCCTATGACCAGAAAGGGAAAGCACATACCTCTTACCTGTTCTCTGCTTTTTTCCATGTTTGGTCAAGAAGAAAATTGTGAAAAATTACTGCCACTTACAATTGAAGAACTGGTACATATTGTTAACTGTATATATCTATATCTATAAATATATATATATCTGTATATACATACTGTAAGTAAGGTCCATTCCTGTATCTTACTTTTAGCCTGTACCCCTTTCCCAAAATACAACTAGTACACATCAATGAAAAAACATCTGCGAGAAAAAGAAATACAAAGTGTGAACGTATGCATTTGATTGTGAAGCAGACAATGGTATGACAGTAGATAATCAGAAAGTTTTGAGGCCTGCACCTGGGAGCTGTGCTCGGCTGTAACAAGTAAAAAAAAAAAAGTCAAATGCCAGCACAAGCTACTCACAGCCACTATCCACAAACTGTAGAATCATTAATTTGCCACAATGGAGAAAAAAGGAAGCGAAGGACTTGCTTAAAGTGTTACGAGTGCTTCATTTTATTAAATTGCACAATGCTTCCACGTAAGCTGCCCCCTCTTACAGCAAACAAGTGAAGTTGTGCAATTTAATAAAATGAAGCACTCATAGCACTTTAAGCAAGTCTTTCACTTCCTTTTTCCTCCATTGTGGCAAATTAATGATTCTGCAGTTTGTGGACAGTGGCTGTGAGTAGCTTGTGTTGGCATTTGACTTTTTCTTTAATGGTATGACAGTGTCTGTCCTATTACCTCACTATGTGTAGCCTACTAAACACCTTAGTTGTAGTATTCCCTTACGGAGGGAAACTGTGCAAGATAAAGAAAAAGAGAATAACTGGCTGAGAATTTATTCAACAACCCCCTACAACAAAGAAGAACAGGCAAAACAAGTCCCCAACCACATCACACAACTTACAGAAGCTGAAAACAGTTTTAGCACCCCTGAGTGCTGCAGTGCTACCAAGAAAAACATTTTGCGGTTTAGTAAGTGTAGCTTGATGTCACTGCTGTCTGCCAACTCTCTTTACACAAAAACCATGTCACCATCATACTTATCAGCCAGAGGTGAAAAAAAAATGTTCAGACAAGGAAATTTTAGCTATGGCACTTACACATACTAACATACTAGACGCCAGCAGAGCAGGCCTATTGTTCTATCAAGTCTGCTCAGGCTTCAGCACCCTGATTGGGTACCGCAGCCCTCTATCTGTCTCCTTCCACTAATATTCTATCCCCCAGTCCTGCACCCCCCAGGCAAACCAGCCTCTGCTTCACCCCTTGCCTATACCTGTCCCACCCTCTCTTGAATCCCTCCACCATAGCTGCCTGTACCAGCTCCCCAGGCAGCACATTCCATGGTTCCACCACTCTCTCGGTGAAGTACCTCTTCCTCCTCCTTTACCCCCTAATCCTACCACCCTCAATCTTCCAACTGTGTCCTTTGGTAATTCCACTCTCCTTCAGTCGAAAGATCCTATCTCGGCTAACCTTATCTACTCCCCTGAGGTACTTGAAGACCTCAATCATGTGTCCCCGGTCCCTCCTCTCCTCCAGCGAGAACAGGTTGAGCTCCTCTAATCGTTCCTCATATGTCATATCCCCCAGGCCCCAGATCATTCTGGTTGCTCTCCTCTGAACCCTCTCCAGGAGTTGGATGTCCCTCCTTAGGTGCGGCCTCCAGAACTGCACACATGTTCAGCTTTGGTTTAAATTCATTTGAAACAACTAGACTTATATTTAATGATTGCAATTTTAAAAGTTTACCCTAGCAGGAGAGTCCCTTTTGAAGAAATCAAGAAGTAGTATTTTACACATTAGAGAAATCCTCCCACAAGCTGGCAGGTCTGTGCTATCTGAAATACCTCTACAAATAGCTATTGTTGACTGTATTCCTCAGAAAGAAAACAAGCCAGTCCATAGCTAGTATAATTGGCTGCTGCAGGAGCAAAGTGTATGACAGCTATAAGTATTCTGTGGGAAAGTCAAAAATAAAGATGCCAGTCAAGTTATCAGGCTACAAATTGAAAAACCTGAATGGAAACAAGCTGCAGATAGTACAAGGGTGCCACCCACTGGTGGAAGCAAGGTTGCACTCCTTTATCACTTCTAAAATCCAGGAGCTTTTTGCTCCAGTATAATGTAGTTAGGAACAGGGTATTAACAAAATTAGCTAATTAGTCCTACTTTGCCTCAGCAAAACAGCTCAATCAGAGAAACAGATGCTACACAAGAATGTAAACAGCAATAATGGCACTTAATTAAACCTGGGACTGGGATAAAGTAGTAAACCAGTCACACCAGGGTATTGCTGAAATGCACAGTGCTGCCAAATCAGATTTTACTAATACTTACAATTTACATTAATGCAAACAAGGAATCAACTTACTCTAAAACACATTTTTACTGAAAATGTAATAGCTGCTAAGTTAAAACATTTTGAGTGGTGGGGGTGTAGTTTTGCTATAATGTCCTCCTGGCAGACAGTTACCAGCTACAGTCAGTAATGAGGAAAAGACCAACAAAAGGTATGGAAAGGTCTATAATTATACCAGACAGCACCCAGTAAGGCCTGTGAAGCAGCATTGCTACTGCTTGCAATGCCACCAACCTGGGTTCTGGAATGAGCCAGGGACATAAGAGGGCCAGCGGGGAGAGGAGGAATAAGAGTCCCAGAGGATGTTGTCCTCCTTGGGGAGGGGGGCTGTGAACTCCACTGTACTACTGCCACTTGAGTGATCATGGGTGGTGGTGCAGTTGGATCTAGCAGTGGGAGGGGACACCCACTGACTCTGGCACTCAAAGACATATGCATGCATGCCACGCTGAGATGGGATATATTACGAGATCCCAACGCTAAAAAGCCCAATGCTGGCAATCCCAGCATCAAAATCCTGATGGCCAGAATCCTGACAGTAGATGGCCACACTCCTGATAGTTCCATGGGGGGGCTATGCCCCCGCATCCCCCAGTAAATATATATAGATAAAGTCCAGGTTGCCATACCATGGGGAATGTGGCTGTTAGGAGATCCGTCATACTGTCAGGATTCTATCCATCAGGATTTTGGTGCTGGGGTTGTCAGCATTGGGTTTTTGGGTGTCAGGATCTTGTAAGGATACCCTGATAACACATAAGCATACATGTGTGCCCTTCAGCACTTTTCATCTGCGTCCTGTGTGTGGGTTGGGAGTAACAAAGAAAAAACCCACAAGTCATGCATGATGATACAGGCACTCTTGGGCCCTAATGAACAGAGCATCCGCCACCTCCCAGACCTGTGCTGCTCTGTGGGGAACTCTGAGCATCTGCGCACTACAAACCTCAGCCCGACTGAGAAAGTCTGGGGTTCGAGGAGACAGATAGGCAGTGGAAAGATGGCACTGGTAGGTTGCCTAGCTAAAGGAAGCCACTGTGGTAAGGAGCAGAAGCAGAAAGTGCCTGATAAAAGATTCAACCAATAAACTCCATACCCCATTCTATGTGACATCCAGCCAAGGATTTAGCATTCACTTTACTAGACCAACTTTCACAGTTTCATGGTACCAACCAGTGGTACCCATTCCATATTACCACACTTCCTCCAGTAACAGAGACAGTCAAACAGTACCCAACCCCACCACCTGCACCAGCAACACAAAAACAGTACCTGACCAGACATTTAGTCAATCAAGTCCATTTCCAAATCACCATGGCACCTGCCAGACAAAAAGAACCTTCATATCAGGTGTCCTTCAACGAGGGGCACAATTAGGGGTGTGCATTTAGGGCTTGAGCTCCAAATCTCTATTAATTATTCTTTTACCATGTCCAAAAACTGACCCCTGGCTTATTTGTTTATTCACTGGGTGGGAGGGGTTGGGGCTCAAACCTCTAATCTTTTCAGATGACAAAAACACCCCTGCCTCCAACCAGTGATAATGTCAACAACCATCCAAACTGCATCTAGTCAGAGTCAGTCAGTGATGAAATCCCTTTCCACTGAGGATTGCCAAGTTGTAGTTCACTGAGCCAAAATACCTGTACTAATGAAAACCTTATTTTTGCAATCAGTATTTTATTTATCTTAGGAGACAGTACACAATATATAAGTTCTTTGCAGGTATGATGATGAGGGGCTTGAGTCCCCAATCCTCCCACCCAGGGAATAAACTAACTTTGCTTTTTAATCTTCTAGATAATTCCTGAATACCACCTATGGTTGAAATGTCACTTCTAACTATTTTCAACGCGCATGTAATATTACTGTTTTATTTTATTTCAGACCACACACTGATGCAGCACCTTACTTTTTTGTTATGACAGTACTGGATATCGTTGTTGTTACAAAATGGATACTATATACATTGCCTAACTGACAAAAGGAGATAAATACAGTATACTCTAGAATTAAATATACGTTACAGCATAATTCATTTACTTAGCATTCTGATAAAATATATTAAATAGCTGATACAGGAAAAAACATTGAATAGTCCCATTCAGCAATATTTAGTTCCACTAATCCATATATATATTTCATATTTAAAAATATATATTTCCATTGTATTTTGAGAAGAACTTTATTTTAGTTTGGATATTTAAAATAGTTAAGAATGAAAGAATTAATAGTATAGAGGATAATGTATATTCCTGTATCTGTAACAAGTTTGTAAACTCTTCGAGAGGTTGTCTTGGCGACGTTCAGAACCTCGAGAGCAAAGCTCGAGAGGTTCAGTCACCATGACGACCTCGAGAAGACGTTCAAACTTGTCACAGATAGAGGACTATACATTATCTTTTATAGTGTATGGTCACCTATCTGTGATGACAAATTAGAAAATTGTTACTGTACCCCACATAATGAGACAGAAACGCGAAGACGGCAACAGTTTCTCTTGAATTTTACAGTACTTACATTTCATAAGCTTACACTGGATGGCAAGAGCGATTGTGGTAGACTGGAAAAAAAAAAATGATCGGTTAGCTCCAGGGAGAAAATAGCGGTGGACATGCTTTAATCTGGTGCCTGCATTTTTAAAATCGCCACTCGCAACTGTGTACGGTTATGACAGCTGTTTAAAGAGAATGTGGCTCACGCAGCGCTCACATCATTATGTGAAAGGTTCCAAGTTGTTATGCTGCAGTAGCTACGTACCTGGTGCAGCATAACAACAAGCTACTGCAGCATAACAACTTTTTAGCTGGTATGGATTTTTATGCATAACAACATTCTACCATACATTATAAAGAATTAAGCAATATTCCAAACTATTTTTTCTGTTTTTGTAAGCGGGCTTCTACTGTTCACAAACAGGTATACTTTAGTGTCCAAAGAAATGGCCACATACAATATATAGGGCCTACGGACCGACTGGATGGGCCTAGAGGTACTTATCTGCCAACAATTTCTGAGTTTCTATGTTCTCTTATTTTCACATGCCATTTTTCCTTTTTATTTATTTATTTATTTTTATTCAGAACCATTTACATGGACTAGCAAGAACAGGACAGGGTACAAAGACGAAAAGAGATCAGCTACATAAGTTATGCACAGTACATAGTCACAACTTAATTTCTTATACACAGGCAGACCAGGTAATATGACTTGTCTACAGGCTGAAGTTTGTGTACAGCCAATGTCTCATTTTCCAAAGAGAAGTTCTTACTGACCAGCAGGCAACACATAATAATGTATTCCAATGTTTTACTACACAAATTGGATGTTGCTGTGAACTGTTAAGAAAGATAAGAGAAACAGGTATGAAAAGTACCAAAAGAGAGTATCAGAGAACAGTTTCGGTGAAAAGAGGAGGAGGAGGCAGGGGAGGATAGGGTGGGCTCGACCTCACGGTACAAAATCAGAGTATTTGTCCAGTTGATACTGGACCCATTTATGCCAGTGTAGTTTGAATAGAGGGAGTCAGTCCACGATCCCATATGTCATTCATTCTAATGTATAAAGTTCCAGCATGATTTCCCTCCAGTTAGCATGGGTGAGGGCTCTGTCCATGTGCCATAAGCTTGTGATGGTTTTCTTGGCCACCAAAAGTGACAGAACTAACCACAGTACGTTTTTGCTATGTGTACTGCCTTCTGAGGGGATTGGTACAAGAATGAGAGAGGGAGTGATCCGTCCTGGGCAGTCAAAAATTGCTTCAGTCTCCTGTATAATGGCTTGCCCAAAGTATATGCATTTGGCCAGCTTTTGGCTGGCCATAGTTCCACCAGCATTTGCCTTCACCTAGCCCTGCATATTTAGCCACCATGGCTGGTGTTTGAAAGTATCTATCCTGGCACTTCCAGGAGTATTCCCTGCACTAGGCAGCAGATGTTAGTTTATAGGCAGGGTTGGAGAACTTATGCCAGGTCTCCAAGGTGTGAGAAGTAGTGAGTTCTGAGTTCCATCATTGTGGAATAGAGTTGGTGGATTCAGTTGAGGCCTCCTGAAGCACTCTGTGTGAATGGCTGATGAAGTGTGTCCAGGTTTCCCAAAGGAGATTGGCTTTAAGCAGCTGAACAACTTGAGGGGGCTTCTCCAGGATACAGACAAGAATTGGCCCCCTCTAGCTCAAACAGGAGTGGAGTTGGAGGTATTTGTAGTGGTCTATAGTGGTTAGATGTCTGTAAAGTAGAGAGTGGTAGGATACCCTACAGACCAATTAACTGAAATACATATCTGAGCCTTAGTCTGTGCCAGTGCTGCATTGCTATGTCGATTTGATTTGGGGGGAAACCCGTGTCATAGGCTATGGCTTGAAGGCATATCTTGTCCTCCGGAGATAAGAATCTTCTCTGTACTACCAGCCATTGACAATAAGTTTCAACTGTGTATTGGAAAAATTTGGTTACGGGTATGCATTCCGGTTGGTTACCTAAAAGGTACCTCTCTTAGTCATGCATGTCATTTAATACTATTTTGATCTGCTTCCAGTAGGGCTGATAAGTAGGGGCTGACCAGAGATAAATTATCGGCAGGTGGGACACCAGGGCATACCATTTGAAATTAGGTGGGTTCATGCCTCCTTTTTCCCATGGTAGCTGTAAAATTGAAAGGCATATTCATGGGGGTTTCCCCTGCCAGATGAAGAGTGAGATAGCTTTGTTCCTGGCCCCAGAGTAGCCTTTATCAGGCATGAGTAGAAGAGTTTGGAGAAAATATAAGATCCTAGGGAGGATGTTCTGGCATATTACCTCTATCCTACTGGAAAAAAACAAGATAAAGGTGGGTCCAGCAGGACAAATCTTCATAGATTTGGGCTTGTAGTTAAGGAGCTTGAGGTGTTCCACATTCTTAATGATCTTGACCTCTAAATATCGAATGGTGGTTTTATGCCATTTAAAGGGGAACTGATTTTTTAGTTGTGAGGGTTTGAAATGATACCAGAGAACCTCTGTCTTGAGGGTGCTCAGTTTGTAGCCCAACATATCAAGTAAGGCTTGTGGCTCTCCCAGACCACTGTGATCGACTCCTCTGGGGAAGTTAGGGTAAAGAGAATGTTGTCCGCAAATAGCAAAACCATATAGTGATTACCATCTAGGGGAATCCCAGCCACCCGGGGATCCATATGGATTTTTGCCGCCAGGGGTTCTAGGCAGAACACGAAGAGCAAAGGGGAGCTAGGGCACCTCTGTCTCATGTCTCTGCTCAGTGGGAATGCTTGTGAGAGGGAGCCTTTCCATCTCAGGTATACCAGGGGAGAGATATACCTGTATATTTCTTTTAAGATTTGTGTGAAGTCCTTGTGAATTCCAAAATTTGACAGTGTGGCCCATAAAAATGGCCAGACCACCCTGTCAAATGCCTTCTCAGCATCCAGACTCAGTAGTGTTAGGGGGATTTGACACTATTGTGTCTGACTGCAGTGGATGAAGCCTACTTGATCGGGGTCTATCAGGTGCGGGAGGAGATTTTTTTTTTTTTAGCCTGTGGGCTGTAATGGACATAAAAATGTTATTGTCATAATTGAGCATCGAGATTTATCTGTAAGAAGTGGGATAGCGAGAGTCTTTATGCAGTTTCAAAATGGCTGAGATTACTGTATAGCATCATGAAGGGGTTGGGGTTTTGCCCTGCTGTATCGCCTGAAAAGCAGTCAGCAGCAGGAGAGAGCTGCTTTCTAAATAGCTTGTAAAACTCAGCTGTGTAGCCATCTAGGCCAGGTGCTTTTTTGGGTCCTTGAGTCCTGCTGAATCACCAAATCTATTTCTTCCATGGTGATTGAGGCTGGGAGACCCTGAGCAGCCTCCTCCCCAAGTTTGGAGAGGGAAAGAGCGAGCAGATATGTCTGAATCCACTCTAGTGGGGTCTCTCCCTCCACCGTATAAAGTTGCTGACAATAGTTAGCAGGGCTACTCTTATTTTGGTGGGATGTTTCAGGAGCACCCCTGTGGCTGGGTCAATAACACACACTTGTGTTTAGTTAAACCGTGATTTTCGAGCAAGACTGCATGCCCCTCAAGCCCCTCCCTTGTAGTGGCGATGCCTGAGGGAAAGCAAAGCTTGCTCCACTTATGAGTTCATTAAGTTTTGGATCTCGTTTAATTCTCTGTATTTTGGGGGGGACAGAATTGATGTAAAAAGCGCTGAAGGGTGCATAGAGTGTGTTGAAGATCCCCCAGACAAGCTTCCCTCTCCTTTTTTTCTTTGTTGAATAAGCTACACATTCTCTTGTTAGGACCGACTTGGTGGTATCCCAAAGAATGGTTGGGGTGGTCGATGAGGTGCTATTATCACAGTTTGGCATTGTGAGAGCTTCTCCTGCACAAGTGTTTTAAATTCAGGGTCCCATAGAAACATCAGGTTCAGTTTCCAGTGGGTTACCCGACAGGGACGTCCTAGTTTGAAGGTGGCATAGACTGCAGAATGATCTGAAAGGAGTACTGGGCTGTGTGTTATATCCCAAGCAGAGTCGAGGTGCTCTGCTGTGGTATAGATGTAGTCCAGTTAAGTGGACATGCTCGCTCGAGGGGTGTTATACGTAAAGTCCCACCTGGTTGGGGAAAAAGTGCTGCCAGATGTTAAGCATCCCTAGGAGGACCAGCGTGTGTTGTAGGTATTTCCAGCGGGGTGATGCTCAACACACTGCTGGGCCAGAGGTGTCTAGGGCTGGGGAAAGGGTGACATTTAGGTCACCTCCCATAAGAAAAAATTACTCACCTTAGTAATGTTGTCTCTTCTAATGGAGTCTTGCTATATTATGACAATTGCAGTTTGTCCCACCATTAGAACTGCTCCGGAGGTGAAAGAGTTAACTTCCATGCAGGGCATGGAACTTAGAGCATGAGCTCGGTTAGAAAAGCTCTATCTGGAATATTTCAAACTGAAACTGTCAAATCTTTACGAGCAAGACTCACTAAGGTTCTGTGTGGAAGCTGTAACCTACACTAGCCAACTGGCTACTTAAATATTAACACATTTTCCTGGTCCCAACACCAAGACTCAAGTCAGGGGACCAGAAAATAAGATAAGATAAAATAAAATAAAACACAACACCCAAACACCCCAAGAAAGGAGGGGTGAAACACAACAAGGTGGGCACTTACTAAGTGCCAACACTGGACTGCCCACCCCATACCCAAAGTAGAAGTTCTGAGAGGGGCAGGCTGGGGGGGAGGTAATAATATAGCAACTCCGATAGAAGAAACAGCATTACTAAGGTGAGTAATTTTTTCTTCAAACAACATGAAGTCTTGCTATATTATGACAATTGCAGACTACACAGCAGTACCTCCATGGAGGAGGGACAGAACCTACTTAGGGAATAGGTTCTGAAGCACAGCTGTGCCAAACTGAGCATCCCTCCTGGCCTGGATATCCAGGGAGTAATGCTTGGTGAAAGTGTGTACTGTTTCCAAGTAGCTGCTTGGATATATCTCTAAGATAGGATGTCTCTGGCAGCAGCTAGAGATGCAGCTGTACCTCTGGTAGAGTGAGCCCTCAGGCCTGAAGGGGAACCTTACCCAGTTTTGAAAGCAAATTGGATACAAGAGACAATCCACCTGGCAATGGATCTCTCTTAGTGGCAGGTTTCTTTCCCAACCTCACCATAAGTGAGAAATAGTTGGAGGAGTCAAACCTGTGACCCTTGGTACACTCTATGTAGTAACTTAGGGCCCTCTTAACATCTGTTGTGCAACCTCCTCTCACCAGAGGGAATGGTCAGTGAAGAACACTGGAAGAGAAATAGATTGATTAAGGTGGAAATCTGAAACCACCTTAGGCAAAAACTTCCTGTTAGTCCTGAGGACTATCTTATCCCTGTGAAAGGAAATAAAGTCATTCTCCACTGACAAAGCTTGTAACTCACTTTATGCGCCTGGCAGAAGTGATGGCTACTAGAAACACAGTTTTCCAAGTCAAGTTCTTAAGCCTGGCCGAAGACAGAGGTTCAAAGGGGGGCTGTATCAGCTGAGCAATGCAAACATTAAGATCCCAGGCAGGGGCAGGTCCCTGAATGGTGGATTAGTATGAAGCAATCCTTGAAAACTTGGAAAATACAGGGTGAGTGGAAAGAGAAGAGGGCTTCCCTGCTTGAAATAAAAGCAGAGACAGCTGCCAAATGCACTTTCAGGGTAGCTGGTCTCAGTCCCAAAGAATTAAGATGGACCACATAGTCCAAAACAATGGGCAAATCAGCAGATTCTGGGAAATATGCTTCCTAGAACACCATATGGAAAACCCTTTCCATTTGGAGTTAGCAAGTAGCCCTAGTGGAAGGCTTCCTAGAAGCTTTCAAGATTTCGAGACCACCTTGAGAAAGGTGTAGGTCAGCAACTCCTAACTCCTCAAGAGCCAGGCCTTGAGGTTGAGGGATTTGAGATTGGATACCAAACTTTCCCTGGGCACAGGTTAACAGATTGTGGTTCCTGGGGAGACACAGGGGAAGATGGACTGCTAAGGACAGAAGGAGTGGGTACCAGGGCTGCCTGGCCCAGTCTGGAGCAATCAGAATCATCTTGCAGGGCTGAGATCTGATTTTGACTAGCACCTTGAACAGGAGAGGGAAGGGGAAGGCATAGAGAAACTTCCCTTCCCAATCGAGGAGAAAGGCATCCCGGGGGACTGAGCCCAACACTGGGGGCCTGCAACAAAAAAGTGGAAGTTGATGATTGTCTGGAGCTGCAAAAAGATCTATCTGAGGGGTGCCCCATCTGGCAAAGACTATCCCAGTACTGGGGATCCAGTGACCATTCGTGATGGCCCTTGAAATCCTGCTGAGAGCATCTGCCAGGACATTGTCCTGCCTGGGAGGTGGACTGCTATGAGGGAAGTGTTCAGGGAATAAGCCAGACCACAACTTCATTGCCTCGGTGCACAAGGTCAAGACCGAAAGTGCCCCTTGTTTGTTGATGTACCACATTGTAGTGGTGTTGTCTGTTCTGACCTGTACCACTTTGTTCTGAACAGATGCAGAAAAACCTGAAGTGCTAGAAAAACAGCTCTGAGTTCCAACAGATTGATGTGGAGCAGAGATTCCTGAGGGGACCACAATCCCGGGTGGAGAGGTCAGCCATGAGCTCCCCAACCCAAAAGGGACGATCTGTAGTAAGGGTCAGGAGTGAGATAGAGGATGAAGGAACCCTTGTCTCAGATTGCTCTGATCCTGCCACCACTGAAGGGCCTGGATCAGGGTTCAAGTCACTGGGATCAACTTGGATAGGGATCTCTTCTTTGAGACCAAAAGGCTCTCAAATGGAACTGAATGTCCCTCATCTGAAATCTTGTTCCTTGCACTACAGCTGTGGAAGCAGCCATGTGTCCTAGGAGCTGTAGGAAATGCCTTGCTGGTCGAGAGACCTGCAGAGTGAAGGAGGAGGCCAGAGCCACCAGGGTCCTTACCCTTTCTAAGGGAAGGAAGGCTCTGGCCTGCTTTGTGTCCAGTTCTGCACCTATAAAGGTGAGTACCTGGACAGGTTCCAGAACTGACTTTGGAAGATTGAGAAGAATGCCCAGAGAGGTAAGCAGCTGCTGGGTAACTTGCAGGTGTGATTTGACCTGGTCTGGAGACTGACCCACAACGAGCAGTTGTCTAGGTAGGGAAAGATGGCAATCTTTTGCCTTCTTAAATGAGCAACTGCTATTGCCAGGCGTTTTGTGAATACCCTTGGGGCAGAGGTAAGGCCGAAGGGCATTGCTCTGAACTGATAATGGCCTGAGGGCAGTTCGAATCTGAGGTACTTTTCGTGGGAGCTTCTGATAAGAACATGGAAGTAGGTATCCTGCGGTCCAGGGAAGCTAGCCAGTCCCCTGGTCTTAGGGAGGGTAAAATCATTCCCAGAGTCACCATTTTGAATTTTGGTTTTAAAAGGTGCTTGTTCAGATATCTTAGGTCCAGGATGGACCGCCATTCTCCTGTCTTTTCGGGGGTAAGGAAGTACCTGGAGTACAGACCCTTGCCCTGGTGTAGGGGAGAAACCCTTTCTACAGCTCTGAGAGCCAGGAGGGTTGAGACTCTGTTTCCAAAGCAAAGTCTCTAGAGGATTTGCAGGTGGAAAGATCTGATTCTCATCTGGAAATTTTTTGAAGCTTGAGAATCAGACCCTGCTTACTACTTCCAGGACCCACTTGTCTGATGTTAAAGACTCCCGGGTCCTGGATGAAGTAAGCCAGCCTGCCCCCTACAGGTAATGGAGAACCCGCCCTGGGCATCCCATCAGGGTGCCTGTTTGGCAGGGGCTTTAGGCTGAGGGGTGGGAGCAGGCCTGCTTGTACCCCGTCTGCCTCTCCCTCTGAAGAACCCCCTCTGAGCATAAGCTGAAGAGGAGGCCTGGGTTTGATAAAAAGGCCTGTGAAAAGGCGTGCCTCTACCCCTGGGGGGCTGCCTCTGAGGACTGGCTTGCCGTTCCTTGGCTTGTGCACTCCTATAAGTGGTTCTATATTCATCCATTTTCTTCATATAATTCTCTGTCTGCTCCCCAAACAGAGAATTTCCCACCACAGGAAAATCCATAGCCTTAGCCTGGGTATCCTGTGACAAACTACCAGGCAGTATAGCGCAGTGGTCTAAGGCTCTGAGCTGCAGATTTGGTGACATCCAGCAGACCAGACCTGGGTTTGAATCCCACAGCTTCCACTTGCATACTGTGTGACCCTGAGCAAGTCACTTAACCTCCTTGTGCTCCCAGGTTGCTCCTGTAAAAAAGCTTTCAGCTTAGTGTGCTATACCTGGTTAAACAACTAAATAATAAAAAAAAAAAAAAAACTAGTACACCTGAGCCAAGCCAATCTACGAAAAGCCACAGATGTAGCCATGACTCTAGAGGATACATCATTAGAATCCACTGCAGCATGGAATTGCACCTTAGATGCCTCAATACCATCAGCAGCCACCTGTTCCAGCTCCTTGGCAAGCTGGCCAGGGGCCTGTTTGGCTAAAGCCATGACAGTATCCCATCTATATTTCTGGTATCTTGCAACATAAGCCATATAATTTGCTTGTCTGAGTCCCAAGGATGCTGCCATGTATTGCTTTTTTAGCCATGGCATCAATCTTCCTGGAATCCTTGTCAGGAGGATGTGAAGCCAAGGGAATATTAGCTTTATCACAGGCTGCAGCCTGAACCACACCAACGTGACTGCATTGCTGTGAAAGAAATTCTGTATCAGAACTCTGATAAAGTGTACCTCCTGTCCATCTTTTTATCCACAGGAGGCACAGAATTAGGAGCTTTTAAAATTTTTATTGTTTGTTTCCTAAAGAATTTATGTAAAGGAATAGACAATCTCATGGACTCTGGGATATCCATCATCTCTACAAAATCAGGCTCCTCTTGCTCATCCACAGCTTCCTCTAATGGAAGCTAGAGGGTTTCAGCAACTTTTTTATAAAACAGAAAATGAGAAGGGGACTCAGAAAGCCTAGGGGGAGATTCTCCTAAAGGTCTGTCTGGGGAGATGTCCGGTTCAATGGGCACATCCAGACTTTCAAAGTCACATTCACACTGTTCATAATCATCCTCCCCCTCCTCTGGTTCATAAAACTCCTCTATATCATATTCTTGAACCGGTGGAACAGGGCCAAACCGACCTTTTGCCAGATAGTGGCAGTTCGGACATAACCGGGGAAAGTGACTGGACAATTTGGATTGCTTTGGCTATCTCTGCAGCAGTTGGAGAAGGAAGTTTTGACTCCACACCTGCTGATTTTCTAGTTCACTTTGCTGGAACTGGCTCCACTGAGTCAGCTTTACGTTTGCCCGACGAAGTCTCGCCCTGGTCAGAGGGCACACCCTCTGGTTCGGTTGGCACCGAATCGGGCTGGCCATCTGGGTCAGTGGACTTTTTGGCCTCTCGTTCCCTGAGCCTACCAACTCTCTTATCTAGGGTAGCTGCAGGGAAATTCTTGCAAATCTGGCAGTCTGCATTGAGGTGGTCAAACCCCAGACACAAACACATGTGGTGTGTGTGGGTCAGCCTTGGCAAAGGCTTCCCCCACAGACACTACAGTGTTGAAACCCAGTGGGCCGGTTTTCTTTTGGGTTTCTCAGACACCATGCCAGCTAACCAAACTTGCCCTTTTCCAGCAGTGCCAGGCAAGACACGCCTCGGTTCCTAAACCGCGGTCACGGGTCGTGAAAAAAAACGAATGAACTGCTTTTTTAGAACCGATAAGAACTGGAACCGTGACTCTAAAAGCTTTTAAATGCTTCAGAATAAAGTTTTAACACAACCTGATTGGTTCAAACCAAGCCGATAAACATTTACAAGTTCCACACAGAAATAAACCTGTCTATTACGTACAATACCACAGACAGAGCTTGAACCGATCGGTTTGAGGTTAAAATAATAATAATCGCGGTTGAATTTAACTGAGAAAAACTCTCTTAAACCGAGAAATGAACCGAGCAATAGGAGGAATCTCCGAAGTACTGTTCAGTGAGGCGGAGTAAAGAATCTAACAGTTTCAGTTTGAAATATTCCAGACAGAGCTTTTCTAACCGAGCTCGTGCTCTAAGTTCCATGCCTGGCATGGAAGTTAACTCTTTGACCTCCAGAGCAGTTCTAATGGTGGGACAAACTGCAATTGTCATAATATAGCAAGACTTCATGTTGTTTGAATTAGCTGCCCCAGTAGGATTGGCAGTAACTTGTTGAAAAATCATTGGTCTTCAACTTTACTGGATCCCAGTGGTATAAGGTAGCCAGTGTTACTAGGGACTCATTTAACTGGCCTGTTACTATGACAAAGCATCCCTCAGAGTCTGTCACCTGGTTGCAAAGCACAAGGAGAGCCCCCTGTGGGATCGATATCGCCACACCTGTCCAACTGCCATAGCCGTGTGAGGAAGCTACCACAACCTGGAATCCCAGTGTTAATAATCTGGTGTGCTCCGAATCAGGAAGATGTGTCTCTTGTAAGAAAACTATGTTCGTTTTTTCCCAACAGTCTTCAACTGTTGTATGAGATAATACCTTTTGACAGGGCTACGAATCCCATGTATATCAAAGGACTTTAGAGGGATTATCCATTTTATATAATATAGTGTATGGTGGAATCCTGTTATACATGGAATTCCATGCCTGGAATATGCTTGTGCTGCAGTAGTGACATCATTATGTTGCAGTAGTGATGTCACAAGCAGGATTTCTAAATTTAAGGGTGCTCCCTGTCACTAGGCAGTCCCAACCTGCTTAACAGTTGCATAGTCCTATCAGCAAAACAACAAAATAGTTCTAGACAGATGCTTCTGAGTGAGAGAGAGAGACAGCGCACTCTCCCTGTGCTGTCCTACTCCTCTAGGGACACAGTATAGACTGGAGAATCAGTGGTCTCTGAATGCTCATGTGTCCAAGATTCTGTGCCAGTTGATAGCTTTGGACAGTGCCATTACCCCAGAGGGGGTGATCATTACCCATGTGAATCTCCCCATTGACAACATGGAGCAATACAGAAAACTATAAAAAAAAGTTAATGAAAATGAACTAAAATGGACCTCAATAACTATAAGCCCATATCCATCTTACCAGTATTGTCCAAAATGCTTGAAAAATTAGTGAACAGCCAATTAAGTGCCTACCTTGACACCAATAATCTCCTTAACCCAGCTCAATCTGGGTTTAGACCCATGCACAGCACCATCTCTGCCCTAGCAAAAGTTACTAATGATTGGCAGACTGATTTAGACAAAAGAATAATATCTGTGCTGTATTTCTGGATTTTAGCAAAGCCTTTGATACTGTGGACCATGAACTACTAATCTCTCTCTCTACATTCCATAGGCCTGCACCAGTCTCTCTTCAATGGTTCAGATGCTACCTCTCCGGTAGACTACAGCATGTAAAAAATGAAGGTGACCTATCTACCTCAAAACCACTCCGAAGAGGTGTACCACAAGGCTCCATCTTGGGCCCTATCCTCTTTGCCATTTATATCAATAATATAGACTCCAATCTCACCAAATCTAATATTCACCTTTTTGCAGATGATACTGTCCTATATGTCAGTAATCCTACACCATCAAAAGCCTGTGAACTTTTACAATCTGAGTTCTCTCTGCTGCAGCACAAATTACTAGAAAAGAAACTCCTACTGAATGACAAGAAAACGAAAGCCATGTTCTTCTCCTCCAAGAGCTTCTCTTCCACTCACACCAAACACCCTTCCCCAATTATCTACCATCCTTGGTGAAAGTCTGGACTATGTGGATAAATTTAAATATCTTGGGGTTTGATTGACAATAGACTTGGCTACACTAGCTACATTGAAGATCTCCTGAAGAAGCTCAGACAGAGACTTGGCCTATTTTACAGAATAAAACATTACCTAACCAGAGATTCTAAACAAAGATTAATCCTGGCATCATTCCTATCCTCATTGATTATGCTGATTTCTATATAGTCACTGCTCCCTTTCCCACTTAAACAAACTGGATACCTTGTATCATAGAGCTCTTAGATTCATTACAGACCTTCCTTTCAGCACCCACCATTGCTCTCTCTATACTGCAGTCGGCTGGACATCCCTACATCATAGAAGAAACAAAATGCTGCTCTATGGATCTACAAAGCTCTAACAAACAAATTACCAGCCTACATTTCAGATTGTTTTACCCAGGTCATATCCAGACCATATGCCTAAGGAATAATAAACTCATCATGCTGAAGATACCTATTACCTGTACCAGGCATGGGAGGGCTGCAATCAGCTACTCTCTAGCACTTATTTGGAACTCTCTTCAAAGATCCTGAAGTTGAATACCCTCATTCCAATAGCATCCTTCAAAAACTATACACTAGTCTCTTTCCAGAGCCATGTAACTGTTTCCACAAGGCCTAGTCCTATCACAACCCCCCCTTTCTCCCACACCCCTTTTTTTGCACTTCCACCCTTAATTTGTTTTGTAGCTTTCACCCACTTAACTCATACCTGACCTTATTCCCAAAATCCCATCACCCTTGCTTTAATCTTTCATTACTGTCTTATTTTGTTCCTTTTTATTATAACCCAGTTTCTTTGGCTCATTGCTTTGTATATATGTGAATATCCTTGCATCTGTTCATTTATAATGTCTTTGTTTTTTGTATTCAATCTGTATCTTGTATTTGTGTAAAAATTGTACCTTTATATTGTTATGACCAATCAGGTCCATCTTGTAAATGAGCTATGCTCAATGATGCTCGCCTGAATAAATAAAGATTTTGATTGATTGATTGATTAAAGGCAGGAGCTCCCAAGGAGTAACCTCACTTTTCCAGTGGGAAGATTTAGAATATGTGGGATCAAGGACGCAAGATGAAGTTGAGGAGCTGGAGCTTTGGCCATTTGACTTTCCAAGGACTTTGCACATGCTCAGTAGACTGAACTAGTGTGAATATGTGAAAGGAATCCACGTAGTTGTAAACGTCATTATGCAATACTTAAAGAGCAGCTGACATCTTCAGGATAACTTAAACAAAACATAATATTTAGACACAGTTCAGTCTATCACATTAGTTCTGTATTTTTCCTCCCCATTATTTACTATGGAGGCCATCTGCATGAAAACAGGATCTCTGCTCCAGAAGAGTAAATCTATTCCTGTTGCTTTCTCTCCACCTGAGGTCATAATGCCACCTGTGACATCACAGTTACTCCCATGGCAACAAACTGTCACAACAGAGGATTATGACATGAAGTAGGGAGCAAGCTATAGAGGCAGATGAGCTCTAACAGATAAAGATCATGGGCCGGATATTCAAAAGGGTTGAGCATGCGCAAGTCCGAAAGTGCGCCATTCTGTGATATTCAGCAGGAGGCAGTTAAGCCACGAAAACAGGCTGAGCAACAAGCGCCAATGCAAATGAAGGCATGCGCGGCTTGAAGAAGTGGATCCATGCATAAAAGAAGCGCAATGCAATATTCAAAGACTTACGTAATGTGCAAGAGCTGAACAGCCGGAAGTTGCTACCTAGAGAAAATGAGTCAAACAAAAAGGCTCAAGGAAGAGGCGTAAGAACGCGACAGGGAAGACACATGAGGCAGAGAGACAGAGAAAGCCAGAGTAACAAACAGTGCAGGCCAGGGAGTGCACAGGACAGAAGAGGGGCAAGGGAAGGTGTATGGGACCACAGAGTGCACAGGCCAGTAGGTGTACCAGGTGCAGTGGAGGTAGCAGTCAGGACAGCGGGGGTAACAGAGCAACATCAGCCAGGGGGGTCACAAGCCAGGAAGATGGACAGTGCCAGCTTCCACATGGAAGCTGTAATGAGGGGGGTGAGAATGCATGCTGCAGGGGAAGTGGCCATGGAAGGGTCTACAGCCATTGATGCCGCCTCAACAGGCAGTACATTGCCGCATCAGCTTTGAGCTGTACACAGATGTAGAGATCGTGGACTGGTACCGCCTGAACAGGGCAATACTGAGATGGCTCTGTGAGCTGTGCAGTGATGTGATGCAGGCACCCTCACGGTAGTCACGCTCTGTCGGGGGAAGCAAGGTGACAGCCTGCATGTGTACTGCTCACCACGGGCACCTTCCAGAGGCCAACAGGGGACACCACAGGCATCACACAGTTGGCCACGTCATCCTCACCCAATTCCTCAGTGCACTGCTGCCACATGCTGTGGAGCACATCCATTTCCCCAGCACTGCGGCAGAGCGTACAGCAAACATGCAGGTGTTCCACAGGGTAGCACATATGCCTGGCATGCTAGGGGCCATAGACTGCACCCATGTGGCCATACGCACGCCACCTGGCCCCCATGGGGCTGCATATAGGAACGGGAAGGTCTATTCCAGTGTCAACTGCCAGGTGGTGTGTGATGCCACTGAGCACATAATCAATGTCTGTGCCACACACCCTGGCAGAGCACATGATGCCTTTATATGGTATCAGTCCGCACTGTGCCATCGATTCGAGTGGGGACATCCCCACAGGCCATCTAGTGGGTGAGTACACATGTGGAATTGCAAACGTGGGGCAAGGGTGGGAATGCCACAGGTGCTATGGTAGTGGCACACAGGATATTGGCAATATGGACCCTGAACATGATACTCATCTCCACCATCTCCACACAGGTGACAGCAGATACCCACTCCGTCTGGCTGCTCACCATACCAGTGCCCCATGACCCCCATCGCAGCTTAGCTATAATGAAGCATGCAGCAACACGCAACATCATCGAATGGGTGTTTGGGATGCTCAAGGCATGCTTCCAATGCCTAGACACCTCCGGCGGTGCCCTACAGTACAGCCCCTCAAAGGCCTGTGGGATATTCCTGGCCTGTTGTATCCTGCACAACATGGCCAAAGACTGTGGGATAGCCATTCAGGTCAAGGAGGGGGACAGCGATGGGGACACCAGTGGCACCGGTGATGATGGTGATGAGCAGCCCCCCTTGGACGGCAGGACCCCTGACTGATCCGGCAGGTCCAGCTGCACTGGGACACCATCATGGAGGAGTATTATGCAAGACACAGGTAAGTCAAGGGGCCATGTGCAACCAACACTGTCCTGGCGCAACCCACAGGCACACAGAGTAACACACCAGGGGTGCATGACGGCAAGGGGAGTGGAAGGGACCAGGCACACAAACACACCATCAGGGAAGGGTGAACAGTCATATGGACACACCCACACACACACACACCAGGCACCAAAGCTTACGGGCAGGTGCACAGCAGAGCAGGAACAGACATGGCAAACACACAGATCCACGGACCACACCCACCACCTGTACTGTCCAAGTATGTGTGTCAGATGCTGGGCACCCTTGCACCTTGGTGTACAGTACAATGCAGGCATCATCATGCACATGCACCTGTGGACAGCAGTCGGGATGGTGTGGTGGTCGTGTGGGCGTGATGTGCAGGCCACCCACAAGTGCACTGCCCACCATGGCGCACAGTGCACACAGGGCAGCACCAGACAGGGCCCACTGGGAGACAGGTCAGTCATGTTGCACCATTCATGGCCACAGCGGATGCGTGGTGCGCCGTGACCAACAGCACTGGCAGGCTGAGCAGGGGCTACATGGGGTGGCACCGATGGACCACCAGGGGTCCCACTGTGTGATCGTGACCTTGTCCACAGTGGGGTCTGTAGTATGCCAAACATACCTGCACCAGGGGTGCTCGGGTTGCCCACAGCAGAACCTGGCGTCGACAGGCTTGGTGTTGCACGACGCCAGGAACGGGGCGTGGAGAGCATACTGTGTGGGGTACGCGGTACAGGGGCACCTGCTTGTGTGCCCAATGCAGCCACGACAGCGACCAATGCCTGGGTCTGCCTGTCAATGGCAGCGGTCACATCCATCCGCATATGGACCATCTCCGCACGGGCCAGAGCACAGTTGCTCTGCGCTCCACAGCCATGCACAGTGCCTCCACGGACGCTGCAACCCGCCTTGCTGCTGTACTGATTCCCGCAGCAGTGGGTGTGCTCTTCAAATGAGTACTCTGCCACAGCGGCATCCTGTCCCCAGGGTATGGAAGGTCCTGATGCTCAACACCCCTTGAGGGTGGGCGCGTTCACCAGGACCAGGAATGGGCATATCAAGGGCGGTGGGCATGAGCCACCACTGGACACTGTACCCCCAGACCTGGTGGGTGACTGCTGCTGCTGCCCCTCCAACCGCTGTGCCCCAGGGACCACTCATTCCACTGCTGTGGCCGTAACAGTGCCAGACACCTGCACAACCACCGGTGCTGACAGACACAGCCTGGGACTGTGCCGACATGCTGGCACACACGTTGGAACCAGCTAGGCCCAGGGGCTCATGCTGGCCTGCTGTGTGTCTGTCATGGGACACATACATGTCACTGCCCATTGCAGTCCTTGCATCATCAATGGTGCAGGTACGTGCTACAGCCACAATCACATCGTGCTGGCATGCTTGCATGCCAGACTGCTGAGACACAGGCTGTGCACCCCCCCACACCCGACTCACCGACACCAGAGTTGGCAGCCCGGCGTGCATGCTGGTGCAGTGCATGCTGGCTGGTGACAGAGGTGGATGGACCCTCCTCCATGTCCAGCAGGTCTTCCTCACTGCCTGGACCTCCACCACCATCCTGAAGATGAACAGGATCTGTAACAGAAAGAGAGGACATGGAGTGCATGTAGAACAACCTCCCCAACACCACCACCATGTCATACCATGCAGTGATGGGCTTCACCTGTCTGGAATCCACCTCTGTACCCCTCAATAGCACTCCACTGCATTGATGCAGCCAGTCGGTCCTCAGCCGGGGTCAGCTCCACCACCGCTGGCTGGCCCCCGCCTGTGTCAGCACGTGCCACCCTGAGGACTGCCACCTTCTCCTTCACCCTCCTGCGGTCTGTCCCCATCTTCTTTTTGCATTCCTTCACGGAGCGCTGGTGGCTTCCATGCAAGTTCACTGCCTGAGCTAACCCCTCCCATGCAGCCACACGGGCCTGAGGGGTGCCCCGCAGTCCACTCAGTAGTGGCTCCTCCTCCAGGTAGGCCTGGAAGAGGGCTTCTGTCTCCGCTGTGGTGAAGTTGGGCCTCCTCCTCTGCCCACCATCCTCACCCTCACCTTGGCTCTGCTCGGTCATGTCGATCTGTATGGGTGGAAGTGGACACCTGTCACTGTGCAGTCTACAGCGTTATCCCATAACCATGGTCCAGAACATCACACAGCATGCAACCCACCTCTCACCTGCAGTAACCGAATCTGGCCAGTGCAGCCCAATGTCGCACATTTATAGCACAATGCATGCAAATTAGGAGTGAAGCAACTGTAATGAGATGCAAATCGCGCCACTGCACCTTTGAATGGCTGATCAGATGATTTGCATGTGTCGGCTGAATAGCGCGCCGTTGCGCTTTGCACAATACGGTTGAGCTGGCTGAGCCAATGGCGCAGATCTGTGACTGTGTGGTACACTGCATTGCGCATGCCCAGGTAGCTTACGCAGGCGTCTGCCACGCTGATGACGTGCTGTGCGCGATCGGCAATTCAGGACATGGCCACCATTGTGCCAGTGGTGCTACAGCACAGGGCACCATATGGCGCTGTGGCACTACTGCGCAATAGTCCACTGTGGTGCTGGCACGCAGGTGACCGGTAGCGCAGGATGCATAGATGTCAGATGGCGCTGTGCATGGCCTTGCGTCATAAACCCCTGACCTGGTGTCTGACCTTTGCCCCCTAGCGCTGTTTGGCTGCCATGTGTATGGCTCTGTTGCGCTGTTTGGGGACAGCGCTATGTGAACCGACGGCACTATACGAACAGTGCGATTGGAACCTATGGTGGTCTATTGCGCAACATTTCCATGTGGGGTTGCCATGCTGTGGGGCGCCATATTGCATGCTCTACAACCACAATTATGGCACGCAGGAGAGCTCCCCAGTGGAGTCAGGTGGAGGTGGCCAACCTGGTGGCCATGGTTGAGCCCCACTTTGGGGCACTGTTTGGAGATCAGCCCCTCATCATGGCCTGCACCCATGTGTGGCTGCAGGTGGCCACTGAACTGGTGAGGGTCACAGGGGGGTGCCGGTCTGTGGAACAGTGCAGGCACAGATATAGTGACCTCCGCAGGAGGGAGCCGGACATGCTGCAATGCCTCAAGTCACGTGCCAGGAGGGGTGTTGTGCCTAGGCCAGGTGGGTGTACCATCTATGCACCTGTATTCTCCATAGAGATGTGACTGTGTTTTGAAGGCGGTGCATGGGGGATGGCTCTGCCATGGTTGGCTGAGTCAGTGTGTGCAGGTGTGAGATGCATGGGTCTGGCTGTGTGGGCAGGCACACTCACTGGGCAGGGAACAATCTGCTTTGGGGTCACACTGATGTTTTTCTCAACATTTGTCACCCACAGGCCTGGTGGAGAGGATGCAGGCCCAGGCTGAGGAGGGCCGTGGCGGGCCCAGGTGGCAACCGGGGAGGCGTGATGGGTGGGCCACAGCGGCAGCAGCAGACACAGCTGCAGTGAGTGTGAGTGTCATTACATCATGGATGCTGTGCATGCTGGAGGGAGTGGGCATGACCACCAGCCATGGACAACACAACCATGCACGACACAGGTGACAGTCATCACTGTCCAGTGTCACTGCATGTCTGTGTGTGCATCACTGGTGGTCCATGCATGCACTGGGCATATGGCTGTGGAACTGGCATCCCACCACATTGCCACGTCACTTGACAGCCTTGTTTGTGCTGTGATGGACATGGGCAGTGTGTGTGTGCAGTGGTGCACATAGCTGGTGCTGCCTGGTTGGGTGGGTGCATACCATCACAGGTGCGGGGCACTAGGCTATATGCCTTACAGGATGGGTGGTGTTCAGGGTTGTGGACAGTCACAGCCATTGACTGTGTTCCCTTTTCCTAGGTCTCAGCATCCTATGCCGGATGGACCGTGCCCTCCAGCGGCTGACGCGGGTGTCAGTCACGACACGTGACCTCCTCAGGGACATGCAGCACCATGGGGTCAGGTGACGCTGGAGGAGATGGGAACAGCAACAGGCAGCAGGAGACCAGCCTGCCAGGCGCTAAATGTGCTTCCCTTCCCACTGCACCATCCCTCCCACCCTGCCTTACTCTCTCCCAGTTGTTCACCCCTACCTTGTACCCCTACCCCCCTTGTCTTGTACATATATGTATATAGTTGTGTTATTGGTCTTGGTGTTGTACACATCTTTTTCCAATATATATATTTTGTTACGAATACTGTGGTGGTCTCTGATTTGCAGCTGGCTATGGTTGCTCAGTTGCAGTGGTGTGCATGGCATCTGGGGTGGTATGGTCCTGGGTATGTGTGTGTGTGTGTGTGTGTGTGTGCATGGGGAGGTGTCTCCGGTGTGGGAGTGACTTTCAGTTGGTTTTGCCATCTGCTGCCGCCCACTGCTGGGTGCCCAGGGTGGGTCTGGCTTGTATGGTTCTGTGCTACATGAGGTTGCAGTGTGCCAGGGGGGATGCATGGTGTTTACTGCGGTGACAGTCACTGCACATGGGTGGTGTCTTGGGGTCACAGTGCAGGGTGTGCTGTGCAGAAGGGGGGCTGATGTGCACTGTGGTTGTTGACCCCCTGTGTGTGGCAGTCTCAGCCTGCCAGTGGTTGTGCTGGGGTGTCATGGCCCTGCTGTGCTTTGTTGGCTTGTCCCCATGGGCCAGTGGATCATCCATCCCTCCCCCAGTGATGCTGTGCTTGGGGTGTGCGGGTGTATTGTTAGTTCTGCAGTGTGTTCCTGTGCCCATGTGTGGCATGGCTGGTGGTGGGCCCCAGCCTGCCTCCCTGGTTGTGCAGTTCCATTGCTGTGCTGGGGGGGCTCTGCTTGCACTATGGCACCTCTGGACTGCTCAGCTGGGCTAGCCATGTTGCGCTATGGCGCATCATTTCTGCTCAGCTTCCCCTTCCTGGTTGCGCTATGGCACAGTTTGTGTGATATTCAGATGTTGGCTGCTTGAGCAATTGACCTTGCTCCATGTTTGAATATCGCTTAATTGCACCACAATGGCAAGTGACTCTTGCTTAGCTCCTGCTAGGCTAGCACTTTTGGGCGCAGTTTGAATATCCAGCCCCATGTATTCGTGCAAATTCCCTCTGCAATAAAAGACGGGGAAGAGAAATATATAGAATATATTTGGAACGTAAGCTGAATTGTACCTAATTATTATGTTGTTTAATGTTTTCTTTGAGGCATCATCACCTCTTTAATACATCGTCAGAGTATTACGCCAGCTGCTGTCTTGGATGTGGAATTTTGGAAATTCTGAATTGTGTTTGTACAGGAGAGAATTTTGATGCTGGAGTTAGGTGGAATCTGGGAGCATTAGGTCTGAAAAACCACACTATACTGTAAAATAATTTTTTATGGAATGGGAAATTATTCAAGTTATGAAAGCCATGTTTTCCAATTTCATGGCATACTGTGAAACTTTGATATCCCAAGTACTGATTCTGATTAGCAAAGTGCAATGTAAAAAGGTTCAGTTACTTACCGTAATGGTAGGTCTTCAAGAAAATCTCCTCCACAGAGTCACATCTTTGGAACTGTAGGCTGACAGCATCAGGACCACTTGAAAACTTTTGCCAGCTGGGTCAATCCATGCTGACAAACGTCACTGCCTATATAATGCAGGCACTCCTCCTCCTTTCCTCAGCATCTCGATGGCAACAAGCTTGAAGGATATATCATACTGTTAGGGACCAGGAGACCAGAACCAAAACCAGGCTCATGGGAAAAGTGACAGAACCAGAACCTATGGCCCATAAGAAAAAATTACTCACCTTAGTAATGTTGTTTTTTCTAATGGAGTCTTGCTATATTATGACATATGCAGTGAGTCCCAACCTTTGAACTGCTCCAGAGGTACCTCCATGGAGGAGGGACAGAGCCTACTTAGGAAATAGGCTCTGAAGCACAGCTGTGCCAAACCAAGCATCACTCCTAGCCTGGATGTTCAGGGAGTAATGCTTGGTAAAAGTGTGAACTGTTTTCCAGGTAGCTGTTTGACATATCTCTAGAATAGGATGTCCCTGGCAGCAGTCAGGGAAGCAGCTGTACCTCTGGTAGAGTGAGCCCTCAGGCCTGAGGGAGGAACCTTACCCAGTTTTTCATAACAAAATTGGATACAAGAAACAATCCACCCGGCAAAGAATCTTTTTAGTGGCAGGTTTCCCTTTACCAACCTCACCATAAGTGAGGAACAGTTGGAGGGAGTCAAACCCGTGACCCTTGGTACACTCTATGTAGTAACTAAGGGCTCTCTTCACATCTAAGCTGTGCAGCCTCCTCTTGCCAGAGGAGGAATGGTCAGTGAAGTACACTGGAAGAGATATAAATTGATTAAGGTGGAAATCTGAAACCACCTTAGGCAAGAATTTCCTGTTAGTCCTGAGGACCACCTTATCTCTATGAAAGGAGATAAAATCAGGCTCCACTGACAAAGCTTGTAATTCACTTATGTGTCTGGCAGAAGTGAAGGCTACCAGAAATACAGTCTTCCAAGTCAAGTACTTAAGCTCTTCTGAAGACAAAGGCTCAAAGGGGGGTTGCATAAGCTGAGCAATGCAAACATTAAGATCCCAGGCAGGGGCACGGTCCCTGAATGGAGGGTTGGTGTGAAGCAATCCCTTGAAAAATGGAGAATACAGAATGAGCTGAAAGAGAAGAGGGTTTACTTGCTGAAATAAAAGCAGACACAGCTGCCAGATGCACTTTTAGGGTAGCTGGTCTCAGCCCCAAGGTATTTAAGTGGACCATATAATCCAGGACTGTGGGTAAATCAGCAGATTTTGGGGAAATATGCTTCCCAGAGCATCATATGGAAAACCTCTTCCATTTGGAATTATAAGTAGCCCTGGTGGAAGGTTTCCTAGAAGCCTTCAGGATATCCATTACACCTAGGGAGAGGTGTAGATCAGCAAACTCTAACTCTTCAAGAGCCAGGCCTTGAGATTCAGAGATTTGAGGTTCGGGTTCCAAACCCTCCCCTGAGCACAGGTTAACAGGTTGTGATTCCTGGGAAGACACAGGGGAAGATGGACTGCTAAGGACAGTAGGAGTGGATACCAGGGTTGTCTGGGAATCTGGAGCAATCAGGATCATCTTGCAGGGTTGAGATCTGATTTTGACTAGCACTTTGAACAGGAGAGGAAAGGGGAAAAGCATAGAGAAACTTCCCTTCCCAATTGAGAACTAAGGCATCCAGAGGGACTGAGCCCAACACTGGGAGCCTGCAGCAAAAAAGAGGAAGTTGGTGATTGTCTGGGGCTGCAAAAAGATCTATCTGCGGGGTGCCCCATCTGGCAAATATCACCTCTAAGACCAGGGGGTCCAGTGACCATTCGTGATGGTCCTGGGAAATCCTGCTGAGAGCATCTGCCAGGACATTGTCCTTGCCTGGGAGGTGAACTGCCGTAAGGGAGGTGTTCAGGGAGTAAACCAGAGACCACAACTTCATTGCTTTGGTGCACAAGGCCATAGACTGAGTGCCCCCTTGCTTGTTGATGTACCACATTGTGGTGGTGTTGTCTGTTCTGGCCTGTACAACTTTGTTCTGAACAGATTTGGAAAAAACTTGAAGTGCTTGAAAAACTGCTCTGAGTTCCAACAGGTTGATGTGGAGCAGAGATTCCTGAGGAGGCCACAATCCCTGGGTAGTGAGGTTGCCCATGTGAGCTCCCCACCCCAAGAGGGATGCATCTGTAGTAAGGATTAAGGAGTGAGACTGAGTGACAAAAGGAACCCCTTGTTTCAGATTGCTCTGATCCTGCCACCACTGTAGAGCCTGGATCAGGGTTCACGTTACTGGGATCAATTTGGTTAGAGGGTCTTTCCTTTGAGACCAAAAGGCTCTCAAATGGAACTGGATGTCCCTCATCTGAAATCTGGCTCCCTGCACTACTGCTGTAGAAGCAGCCATGTGCCCCAGGAGCTGTAGAAAGTACCTCAATCATTCAATCGTTCAATCCCTCAATCGTTCAATCCCTCAATCGTTCTATCACTATTGCTCAATCGTTATCGCTCAATCGTTCAATTGTTCTCACAATCGTTCAATCGTTATCTCACAATTGTTCAATCCCTCAATCATTATCTCTCAATCACTCAATCGTTCAATCCCTCAATCGTTCAATCCCTCAATCGTTCAATCCCTCAATCGTTATCTCTCAATCGTTTAATCCTTCCATCGTTATCTCTCAATCATTCAATCATTAAATCATTCAATAGTTCTCTCAATCCCTCAATCGTTATCTCTCAATCGTTCAATCTTTATCTCTCAATCGTTCAATCTTTATCTCTCAATCATTCAATCATTATTCCTCAGTCATTCGATCCCTCAATCGTTATCTTTCAATCGATCAATCGCTCAATCGTTATCTCTCAATTGTTTAATCCTTCAATCGTTATCTCTCAATCGTTCAATTGCTCAATTGTTCTGTCAATCGCTATTGCTCAAGCGTTATCGCTCAATCGTTCAATCGTTCAATCCCTCAATCGTTTTCTCTCAATCGTTCAATCCCTCAATCGTTCAATCCCTCAATCATTTTCTCTCAATCGTTCAATCCCTCAATCGTTATCTCTCAATCGTTCAATCGCTCAATCGTTATCTCTCAATCGTTCAATCGTTATCCCTCAATCGTTCAATTGTTATCCTTCAATCGTTCAATCCCTCAATTATTCTCTCAATCGTTCAATCGCTCAATCATTATCACTCAATCGTTCAATCGTTATCACTCAATCCTTCAATTGTTCAATCGTTATCTCTCAATCATTCAATCGTTATCTCTCAATCATTCAATCGTTATCTCTCAATCGTTCAATGTCTCAATTGTTCAATCCATCAATCATTATCTCTCAATCGGTCAATCGCTCAATCATTATCCCTCAATCATTCAATCATAATCCCTCAATTATCTCTCAATTGTTCAATCGTTATCTCTCAATCGTTCAATATCTCAATTGTTCAATCCCTCAATCATTATCTCTCAATCGATCAATCGCTCAATCGTTATCCCTCAATCGTTCAATCGTAATCCCTCAATCATTATCTCTCAATCCCTCAATCATTCAATCGTTATCTCTCAAATGTTCAATCGCTCAATCATTATCAATCGTTCAATCGTTATCGCTCAATCCTTCAATTGTTCAATCATTATCTCTCAATCGTTATCTCTCAATCATTCAATCATTATCTTTCAATCGTAATCCCTCAATCATTATCTCTCAATCCCTCAATCATTCAATCGTTATCTCTCAAATGTTCAATCGCTCAATCATTATCAATCGTTCAATTGTTATCGCTCAATCCTTCAATTGTTCAATCATTATCTCTCAATCACTCAATCATCTCTCAATCATTCAATCATTCAATCCCTCAATCGTTATCTCTCAATCATTCAATCCCTCAAGCGTTCAATCGCTCAATCGTTCAATCCCTCAATCGTTCAATCCCTCAATCGTTCAATCCCTCAATCGTTCTCTCAATCATTCTACCGCTATTGCTCAATCGTTATTGTTCAATCATTCAATCCCTCAATCATTATCTCACAATTGTTCAATCCCTCAATCATTATCTCTCAATCATTCAATCCCTCAATCGTTCAATCCCTCAATCGATATCTCTCAATCGTTCAATCCCTCAATTGTTCTCTCAATCATTCAATCATTCAATCCCTCAATCATTCAATAGTTCTCTCAATCCCTCAATCGTTCTCTCTCAATCGTTCAATCTTTATCTCTCAATCATTCAATCATTATTCCTCAGTCATTCAATCCCTCAATCGTTATCTTTCAATCGATCTATCACTCAATCGTTACCTCAATTGTTCAATCATTATCTCTCAATCCCTCAATCGTTCAATAGTTATCCCTCTATCATTCAATCGCTCAATCATTATCTCTCAATCGTTCAATCCCTCACTTGTTATCTCTCAATCATTCAATCGCTCAATCGTTCTCTCAATCGTTCAATCTCAGTCGTTCAATTGTTATCTCACAATCGTTCAATCGTTATCTCACAATCGTTCAATCCCTCAATCGTTATCTCTCAATTGTTCAATCTCTCAATCATTCATTCAATCATTCAGTCCCTCAATCATTCAATCGTTATCGCTCAATCCAATAATTGTTCAATCGTTATCTCTCAATCGTTCAATCCCTCAATCGTTATCTCTCAATCGTTTAATCCTTCCATCGTTATCTCTCAATCATTCAATCATTAAATCATTCAATAGTTCTCTCAATCCCTCAATCGTTATCTCTCAATCGTTCAATCTTTATCTCTCAATCGTTCAATCTTTATCTCTCAATCGTTCAATCTTTATCTCTCAATCATTCAATCATTATTCCTCAGTCATTCGATCCCTCAATCGTTATCTTTCAATTGATCAATCGCTCAATCGTTATCTCTCAATTGTTTAATCCTTCAATCGTTATCTCTCAATCGTTCAATTGCTCAATTGTTCTGTCAATCGCTATTGCTCAAGTGTTATCGCTCAATCGTTCAATCGTTCAATCCCTCAATCGTTTTCTCTCAATCGTTCAATCCCTCAATCGTTCAATCCCTCAATCGTTTCTCTCAATCGCTCAATCCTCAATCGTTATCTCTCAATCGTTCAATCGCTCAATCGTTATCTCTCAATCGTTCAATCGCTATCCTCAATCGTTCAATTGTTATCCTTCAATCGCTCAACTCTCAATTATTTCCTAACTCAAGCGTTCAATCGCTCAATCATTATCACTCAATCGTTCAATCGTTATCACTCAATCCTTCAATTGTTCAATCGTTATCTCTCAATCATTCAATCGTTATCTCTCAATCGTTCAATCGTTATCTCTCAATCGTTCAATGTCTCAATTGTTCAATCCATCAATCATTATCTCTCAATCGGTCAATCGCTCAATCATTATCCCTCAATCATTCAATCATAATCCCTCAATTATCTCTCAATTGTTCAATCGTTATCTCTCAATCGTTCAATATCTCAATTGTTCAATCCCTCAATCGTTATCCCTCAATCGTTCAATCGTAATCCCTCAATCATTATCTCTCAATCCCTCAATCATTCAATCGTTATCTCTCAAATGTTCAATCGCTCAATCATTATCAATCGTTCAATCGTTATCGCTCAATCCTTCAATTGTTCAATCATTATCTCTCAATCGTTATCTCTCAATCATTCAATTATCTCTCAATCGTAATCCCTCAATCATTATCTCTCAATCCCTCAATCATTCAATTGTTATCTCTCAAATGTTCAATCGCTCAATCATTATCAATCGTTCAATTGTTATCGCTCAATCCTTCAATTGTTCAATCATTATCTCTCAATCACTCAATCATCTCTCAATCATTCAATCCCTCAATCGTTATCTCTCAATCATTCAATCCCTCAAGCGTTCAATCGCTCAATCGTTCAATCCCTCAATCGTTCTCTCAATCATTCTACCGCTATTGCTCAATCGTTATTGTTCAATCATTCAATCCCTCAATCATTATCTCACAATTGTTCAATCCCTCAATCATTATCTCTCAATCATTCAATCCCTCAATCGTTCAATCCCTCAATCGATATCTCTCAATCGTTCAATCCCTCAATTGTTCTCTCAATCATTCAATCGTTCAATCCCTCAATCATTCAATAGTTCTCTCAATCCCTCAATCGTTCTCTCTCAATCGTTCAATCTTTATCTCAATCATTCAATCATTATTCCTCAGTCATTCGATCCCTCAATCGTTATCTTTCAATCGATCTATCACTCAATCGTTACCTCAATTGTTCAATCATTATCTCTCAATCCCTCAATCGTTCAATAGTTATCTCTCTATCATTCAATCGCTCAATCATTATCTCTCAATCGTTCAATCCCTCACTTGTTATCTCTCAATCATTCAATCGCTCAATCGTTCTCTCAATCGTTCAATCTCAGTTGTTCAATTGTTATCTCACAATCGTTCAATCGTTATCTCACAATCGTTCAATCCCTCAATCGTTATCTCTCAATTGTTCAATCTCTCAATCATTCATTCAATCATTCAGTCCCTCAATCATTCAATCGTTATCGCTCAATCCAATAATTGTTCAATCGTTATCTCTCAATCGTTCAGTCCCTCAATCGATATCTCTCAATCCCTCAATCGTTCAATCTTTCTCCCTCAATCCTTCAATTGTTCAATCCCTCAATCGTTCTCAATCGCTCAATCCCTCAATCAATCACTCAATCACTATCTCTCAATCCTTCCTTTATCTCTCAATCATTCAATCGTTAAATCCCTCAATCATTATCCCTCATATTAATCTCAATCTCAATCCCTCAATGCTTCAATCATTCTTCTCAATCATTTCAATCACATCGTCCAATCACTATCGCTCAATCACATCGTCAATCTCCCAATCGTTCCAATCACTATCACTCAATCATTCAATCACTATCACCAATCCTTCAATTGTTCAATCGTTATCTCTCAATCACTAAATCGTTCATCTCAATCATTCAATCATTCAATCGGTGTCCTCAATCATTAAATCCTCAATCGCTGTCTCAATCCCTCAATCGTTATCTCATCAATCTTTCAATCGTTTATCATTCAATCCCTCAATCGTTCAATCACTCTCACTCAATCATTCAATCGTTATCACTCAATCCTTCAATTGTTCAATCGTTATCTCAATCACTAAATTGTTATCTCTCAATCATTCAATCATTCAATCGTTATCCCTCAATCATTCAATCCCTCAATCATTATCTCTCAATCCCTCAATCGTTATCTATCAATCATTCAATCGTTATTGTTCAATCCCTCAATCGTTATCTCTCAATTGTTCAATCACTCAATCATTCAATCTCTGAATCATTCAATCATTCAGTTCCTCAATCATTCAATCGTTATCGCTCAATCCCATAATCATTCAATCGTTATCTCTCAATTGTTCAGTCCTTCAATCGTTATCTCCCAATCCCTCAATTGTTCAATCATTCTCTCTCAATCCTTCAATTGTTCAATCCCTCAATCGTTCTCAATCGCTCAATCCCTCAATCACTCAATCACTATCTCTCAATCCCTCCTTTATCTCTCATTCAATCATTCAATCGTTATCTCTCAATCGTTCAATCATTCAATCCCTCACTTGTTATCTCTCAATCATTCAATTGCTCAATTCTTCTCTCAATCGCTATTGCTCAAGTGTTATCGCTCAATCGTTCAATCTCTCAGTCGTTCAATTGTTATCTCACAATTGTTCAATCCCTCAATCGTTTTCCCTCAATCGTTCAATCACTCAATCGTTCTCACAATCGTTCAATCCCTCAATCGTTATCTCTCAATCGTTCAATCGTTATCCCTCAATCCCTCAATCATTCAATCGTAATCCCTCAAACGTTATCTCTCAATCATAAAATCATTCAATCGTTATCCCTCAATCATTATCTCTCAATCGTTCAATTATTCAATCCCTCAATTGTTCAATCCCTCAATCGTTCAATTGTTATCTAACAATCATTCAATCATTATCTCACAATCGTTCAATCCCTCAATCGTTATCTCTCAATCCCTCAATCGTTATCTATCAATCATTCAATCGTTATTGTTCAATCCCTCAACCATTATCTCTCAATCGTTCATTCCCTCAATCATTCAATCGTTATCTCTCAATTGTTCAATCCCACAATTATCTCTCAATCATTATCCCTCAGTCGTTCAATCCCTCAATCGTTCAATCATTATCTCTCAATTGCTCTCTCAATTGTTCACTCAATCATTCAATCTCTCAATCATTAATCATTCAGTCCCTCAATCATTCAATCATTATCTCTCGATCACTAAATCATTATCTCTCAATCGTTCAATCATTATCCCTCAATCATTCAATCCTCAATCGTTATCTATCAATCATTCAATCCCTCAATCGTTATCTCTCAATTGTTCTCTCTCAATTGTTCAATCACTCAATTGTTCAATCTCTCAATCATTCAGTTCCTCAATCATTCAGTTCCTCAATCATTCAATCGTTATCGCTCAATCCCAAAATCATTCAATCGTTATCTCTCAATCGTTCAGTCTCTCACTCATTATCTCTCAATCCCTCAATCGTTCAATCATTCTCTCTCAATCCTTCAATTGTTCAATCCCTCAATCACTATCTCTCAATCCCTCCTTTATCTCTCAATCATTCAATTGTTCAATCGTTCAATCCTCCTTGTTATCTCTCAATCATTCAATTGCTCAATTCTTCTCTCAATTGCTATTGCTCAAGCGTTATCGCTCAATCGTTCAATCGTTCAATCTCAGTTGTTCAATTGTTCTCACAATCGTTCAATCGTTATCTCACAATCGTTCAATTGTTCAATCGCTCAATCGTTCTCACAATCGTTCAATCCCTCAATCGATATCTCTCAATTGTTCAATCGTTATCCCTCAATCCCTCAATCGTTCAATTGTAATCCCTCAATCATTATCTCTCAATCCCACAATCATTCAATCATTATCTCTCAATCGTTCAATCGTTATCTCTCAATCGTTCAGTCCCTCAATCGTTATCTCTCAATCCCTCAATCGTTCAATCATTCTCTCTCAATCCTTCAATTGTTCAATCCCTCAATCACTCAATCACTATCTCTCAATCCCTCCTTTATCTCTCAATCATTCAAACATTAAATCCCTCAATCATTATCTCTCAATCGTTCAATCGCACAATCGTTATCTCTCAATCATTCAATCATTCAATCCCTCCTTTATCTCTCAATCATTCAATTGCTCAATTCTTCTCTCAATCGCTATTGCTCTGCCGCTATCGTCAATCGTTCGATCTCCTCAGTTGTTCAATTGTTCTCACAATCGTTCAATCGTTATCTCACAATCGCTCAATTGTTCAATCGCCTCAATCATTCTCCTCACAATCGTTCAATCCCTCAATCGCTATCTCTCAATCGTCAATCATTATCCTCAATTATTCAATCATAATCCCCCAATCGTATCTCTCAACTGTTCAATCGTTCAATATCTTAATTGTTCAATCCTCAATCATTATCTCTCAATCGATCAATCGCCAATCATTATCCTCAATCGTTCAATCGTAATCCCTCAATCGTTATCTCACAATCCCTCAATCATTCAATTGTTATCTCTCAAATGTTCAATTGTTCAATCATTATCAATCGTTCAATTGTTATCGCTCAATCACTCAATCGTTATCTCTCAATCATAAAATCATTCAATCGTTATCCCTCAATCATTCAATCCCTCAATCATTATCTCTCAATCGTTCAATTATTCAATCCCTCAATTGTTCAATCCCTCAATCATTCAATTGTTATCTATCAATCATTCAATCATTATCTCACAATCGTTCAATCCCTCAATCCCTCAATCGTTATCTATCAATCATTCAATCGTTATTGTTCAATCCCTCAACCATTATCTCCTCAATCGTTCATTCCCTCAATCATTCAATCGCTATCTCTCAATCGCTCAATCCCACAATTCTCTCAATCATTATTCTCAGTCGTTCAATCCCTCAATCGTTCAATCATTATCTCTCAATTGTCTCTCAATTGTTCACTCAATCGTTCAATCTCTCAATCATTAATCATTCAGTCCCTCAATCATTCAATCGTTATCACTCAATCCCATAATCGTTCAATCGTTATCTCTCAATTGTTCAGTCCCTCAATCATTATCTCTCAATCCCTCAATCGTTCAATCGTTCTCTCTCAATCCTTCAATTGTTATCTAACAATCATTCAATCATTATCTCACAATCGTTCAATCCCTCAATCGTTATCTCTCAATCCCTCAATCGTTATCTATCAATCATTCAATCGTTATTGTTCAATCCCTCAACCATTATCTCTCAATCGTTCATTCCCTCAATCATTCAATCGTTATCTCTCAATTGTTCAATCCCACAATTATCTCTCAATCATTATCCCTCAGTCGTTCAATCCCTCAATCGTTCAATCATTATCTCTCAATTGCTCTCTCAATTGTTCACTCAATCATTCAATCTCTCAATCATTAATCATTCAGTCCCTCAATCATTCAATCATTATCTCTCGATCACTAAATCGTTATCTCTCAATCGTTCAATCATTATCCCTCAATCATTCAATCCTCAATCGTTATCTATCAATCATTCAATCCCTCAATCGTTATCTCTCAATTGTTCTCTCTCAATTGTTCAATCACTCAATTGTTCAATCTCTCAATCATTCAGTTCCTCAATCATTCAGTTCCTCAATCATTCAATCGTTATCGCTCAATCCCAAAATCATTCAATCGTTATCTCTCAATCGTTCAGTCTCTCACTCATTATCTCTCAATCCCTCAATCGTTCAATCATTCTCTCTCAATCCTTCAATTGTTCAATCCCTCAATCACTATCTCTCAATCCCTCCTTTATCTCTCAATCATTCAATTGTTCAATCGTTCAATCCTCACTTGTTATCTCTCAATCATTCAATTGCTCAATTCTTCTCTCAATTGCTATTGCTCATGCGTTATCGCTCAATCGTTCAATCGTTCAATCTCAGTTGTTCAATTGTTCTCACAATCGTTCAATCATTATCTCACAATCGTTCAATTGTTCAATCGCTCAATCGTTCTCACAATCGTTCAATCCCTCAATCGATATCTCTCAATTGTTCAATCGTTATCCCTCAATCCCTCAATCGTTCAATTGTAATCCCTCAATCATTATCTCTCAATCCCACAATCATTCAATCATTATCTCTCAATCGTTCAATCGTTATCTCTCAATCGTTCAGTCCCTCAATCGTTATCTCTCAATCCCTCAATCGTTCAATCATTCTCTCTCAATCCTTCAATTGTTCAATCCCTCAATCACTCAATCACTATCTCTCAATCCCTCCTTTATCTCTCAATCATTCAAACATTAAATCCCTCAATCATTATCTCTCAATCGTTCAATCGCACAATCGTTATCTCTCAATCATTCAATCCCTCATTTATCTCTCAATCATTCAATTGCTCAATTCTTCTCTCAATCGCTATTGCTCAAGCGTTATCGCTCAATCGTTCGATCTCTCAGTTGTTCAATTGTTCTCACAATCGTTCAATCGTTATCTCACAATCGTTCAATTGTTCAATCGCTCAATCATTCTCACAATCGTTCAATCCATCAATCGTTATCTCTCAATCGTTCAATCATTATCCCTCAATTATTCAATCATAATCCCCCAATCGTTATCTCTCAATCGTTCAATCGTTCAATATCTTAATTGTTCAATCCCTCAATCATTATCTCTCAATCGATCAATCGCTCAATCATTATCCCTCAATCGTTCAATCGTAATCCCTCAATCGTTATCTCACAATCCCTCAATCATTCAATTGTTATCTCTCAAATGTTCAATTGTTCAATCATTATCAATCGTTCAATTATTCGCTCAATCACTCAATCGTTATCTCTCAATCATAAAATCATTCAATCGTTATCCCTCAATCATTCAATCCCTCAATCATTATCTCTCAATCGTTCAATTATTCAATCCCTCAATTGTTCAATCCCTCAATCATTCAATTGTTATCTATCAATCATTCAATCATTATCTCACAATCGTTCAATCCCTCAATCCCTCAATCGTTATCTATCAATCATTCAATCGTTATTGTTCAATCCCTCAACCATTATCTCTCAATCGTTCATTCCCTCAATCATTCAATCGTTATCTCTCAATCGTTCAATCCCACAATTCTCTCAATCATTATCTCTCAGTCGTTCAATCCCTCAATCGTTCAATCATTATCTCTCAATTGCTCTCTCAATTGTTCACTCAATCGTTCAATCTCTCAATCATTAATCATTCAGTCCCTCAATCATTCAATCGTTATCACTCAATCCCATAATCGTTCAATCGTTATCTCTCAATTGTTCAGTCCCTCAATCATTATCTCTCAATCCCTCAATCGTTCAATCGTTCTCTCTCAATCCTTCAATTGTTCAATCCCTCAATCGTTCTCAATCGCTCAATCACTCAATCCCTCAATCACTATCTCTCAATCCCTCCTTTATCTCTCAATCATTCAATCATTAAATCCCTCAATCGTTATCCCTCAATCATTCAATCCCTCAATCGTTCAATCATTATCCCTCAATTATTCAATCATAATCCCCCAATCGTTATCTCTCAATCGTTCAATCGTTCAATATCTTAATTGTTCAATCCCTCAATCATTATCTCTCAATCGATCAATCGCTCAATCATTATCCCTCAATCGTTCAATCGTAATCCCTCAATCGTTATCTCACAATCCCTCAATCATTCAATTGTTATCTCTCAAATGTTCAATTGTTCAGTCATTATCAATCGTTCAATTATCGCTCAATCACTCAATCGTTATCTCTCAATCATAAAATCATTCAATCGTTATCCCTCAATCATTCAATCCCCCAATCATTATCTCTCAATCGTTCAATTATTCAATCCCTCAATTGTTCAATCCCTCAATCATTCAATTGTTATCTATCAATCATTCAATCATTATCTCACAATCGTTCAATCCCTCAATCCCTCAATCGTTATCTATCAATCATTCAATCGTTATTGTTCAATCCCTCAACCATTATCTCTCAATCGTTCATTCCCTCAATCATTCAATCGTTATCTCTCAATCGTTCAATCCAATTCTCTCAATCATTATCTCTCAGTCGCTCAATCCCTCAATCGTTCAATCATTATCCTCAATTGTCTCTCAATTGTTCACTCAATCGCTCAATCTCTCAATCATTAATCATTCAGTCCCTCAATCATTCAATCGTTATCACTCAATCCCATAATCGTTCAATCGTTATCTCTCAATTGTTCAGTCCCTCAATCATTATCTCTCAATCCCTCAATCGTTCAATCGTTCTCTCTCAATCCTTCAATTGTTCAATCCCTCAATCGTTCTCAATCGCTCAATCACTCAATCCCTCAATCACTATCTCTCAATCCCTCCTTTATCTCTCAATCATTCAATCATTAAATCCCTCAATCGTTATCCCTCAATCATTCAATCCCTCAATCGTTCAATCCCTCAATCATTCAATCGTTATCTCTCAATCGTTCAATCGCTCAATCATTTTCTCAATCGTTCAATCGCTATCGCTCAATCGTTATCGTTCAATCGTTCAATCATTATCACTCAATCATTCAATCCCTCAATCGTTATATCTCAATCGTTCAATCCTCAAACGCTCAACTGTTATCTCCAATTCTCAATTATTATCTCACAACAGTTCAATCCCTCAATCGATATCTCTCAATCCTCAATCATTATTCATCAATCATTCAATCGTTATCATTCAATCCCCAATCATTATCTCAATCATTTTAATCATTCAATCCTCATAATGCCCTCTCCTGTTGCTCAATCGCCCAATCGATCAATCCTCAATCGCTATCCTCAATCGCTCAATCCTCAATCGTTTCTCCTCAATCATTCTATCGCTCATTGTTCAATCATTCAATCCCTCAATTGTTCAATCGTTCAATTGTTCTCACAATTGTTCAATCGTTATCTCTCAATCGCTCAATCGCCTCAATCATTATCACTTAATGTTATCGCCCAATCCTTCAATTGTTCAATCGTTATCTCCTCAATCATTCAAGCATTAAATCCCCTCAATCGCTATCTCCTCAATCGCTCTCAATCGCACAATCAGCTATCTCATCCTCAATCGCTCAATCGTCTCTATCAAATCTCAATTGTTCAATCCTCAAACGTTCTCAATCCCTCAATCACCAATCTCACTATCTCCAATCCCTCCCTACCTCCCCAATCGTTCAATCGTTCAATCCCTCAGTTGTTCAATCGTTATCTCTCAATCGTTCAATCGCTCAATCATTTTCTCAATCGTTCAATCGCTATTGCTCAATCGCTATCGCTCAATCGCTATTGTTCAATCCCTCAATTGTTCAATCATTATCACTCAATCATTCAATCGTTATCACTCAATCCTTCAATTGTTCAATCGTTATCTCTCGATCACTAAATCGTTCTCTCAATCATTCAATCGTTATCCCTCAATCATTCAATCCCTCAATCATTATCTCTCAATCCCTCAATCGTTATCTATCATTCAATCCCGCAATCGTTATCTCTCAATTGTTCTCTCTCAATTGTTCAATCACTCAATCGTTCAATCTCTCAATCATTCAGTTCCTCAATCATTCAATCGATATTGCTCAATCCCAAAATCATTCAATCGTTATCTCTCAATCGTTCAGTCCCTCACTCATTATCTCTCAATCCCTCAATCGTTCAATTATTCTCTCTCAATCCTTCAATTGTTCAATCCCTCAATCACTATCTCTCAATCCCTCCTTTGTTATCTCTCAATCATTCAATCAGTAAATCCCTCAATCGTACAATCATTATCTCTCAATCATTCAATTGTTCAATCATTCAATCCCTCACTTGTTATCTCTCAATCATTCAATTGCTCAATTCTTCTCTCAATTGCTATTGCTCAAGCGTTATCGCTCAATCATTCAATCGTTCAATCTCTCAGTTGTTCAATTGTTCTCACAATCGTTCAATCGTTATCTCACAATCGTTCAATCGCTCAATCGTTCTCACAATCGTTCAATCCCTTAATCGATATTTCTCAATTGTTCAATCATTATCCTCAATCCCTCAATCGTTCAATCGTAATCCCTCAATCATTATCTCTCAATCCCACAATCGTTCAATCGTTATCTCTCAATCGTTCAATCGTTATCTCTCAATCGTTTAATATCTCAATTGTTCAATCCCTCAATCATTCTCAATCGATCAATCGCTCAATCGTTCAATCGTTCAATCTCTCAGTTGTTCAATTGTTCTCACAATCGTTCAATCGTTATCTCACAATCGTTCAATCGCTCAATCGTTCTCACAATCGTTCAATCCCTTAATCGATATTTCTCAATTGTTCAATCATTATCCCTCAATCCCTCAATCGTTCAATCGTAATCCCTCAATCATTATCTCTCAATCCCACAATCGTTCAATCGTTATCTCTCAATCGTTCAATCGTTATCTCTCAATCGTTTAATATCTCAATTGTTCAATCCCTCAATCATTCTCAATCGATCAATCGCTCAATCGTTATCCCTCAATCATTCAATCGTAATCCCTCAATCGTTATCTCACAATCCCTCAATCATTCAATTGTTATCTCTCAAATGTTCAATCGCTCAATCATTATCAATCGTTCAATCGTTATCTCTCAATCATTCAATCGTTCAATCGTTATCCCTCAATCATTCAATCCCTCAATCATTATCTCTCAATCCCTCAATCGTTATCTCTCAATCGTTCACCGTTCTCTCTCAATTCGTTCAATCAATCAATCGTTTCAATCTCATCATTCAATCCCTCAATCATTATCTCAACCCTCAATCGATATCTCAATTGTTCAATCGTTATCCTCAATCCTCAATCAATATCTCAATCCCACAATCGCTCAATCGCTATCTCTCAATCATTCAATCGCTATCGCCAACCCAAATCATTCAATCGATATCGTCAATCCCAAAATCATTCAATCGTTATCTCTCAATCCCTCCTTTATCTCTCAATCATTCAAACATTAAATTCCTCAATCGTTATCTCTCAATCGTTCAATCATTCAATCCCTCATTTATCTCTCAATCATTCAATTGCTCAATTCTTCTCTCAATCGCTATTGCTCAAGCGTTATCGCTCAATCGTTCAATCTCTCAGTTGTTCAATTGTTCTCACAATCGTTCAATCGTTATCTCACAATCGTTCAATTGTTCAATCGCTCAATCGTTCTCACAATCGTTCAATCCCTCAATCGTTATCTCTCAATCATTCAATCATTATCCCTCAATTATTGAATCATAATCCCCCAATCGTTATCTCTCAATCGTTCAATCGTTCAATATCTTAATTGTTCAATCCCTCAATCATTATCTCTCAATCGATCAATCGCTCAATCATTATCCCTCAATCGTTCAATCGTAATCCCTCAATCGTTATCTCACAATCCCTCAATCATTCAATTGTTATCTCTCAAATGTTCAATTGTTCAATCATTATCAATCGTTCAATTATCGCTCAATCCTTCAATTGTTCAATCGTTATCTCTCAATCACTCAATCGTTATCTCTCAATCATAAAATCATTCAATCGTTATCCCTCAATCATTCAATCCCTCAATCATTATCTCTCAATCGTTCAATTATTCAATCCCTCAATTGTTCAATCCCTCAATCGTTCAATTGTTATCTAACAATCATTCAATCATTATCTCACAATCGTTCAATCCTCAATCGTTATCTCAATCCTCAATCGCATCTCATCAATCATTCAATCACTATTGTTCAATCCTCAACCATTATCTTCAATCGCTCATTCCCTCAATCATTCAATCGTTATTCTCAATCGTTCAATCCCACAATTATCTCTCAATCATTATCCCTCAGTCGTTCAATCCCTCAATCGTTCAATCATTATCTCTCAATTGCTCTCTCAATTGTTCACTCAATCGTTCAATCTCTCAATCATTAATCATTCAGTCCCTCAATCATTCAATCGTTATCACTCAATCCCATAATCGTTCAATCGTTATCTCTCAATTGTTCAGTCCCTCAATCATTATCTCTCAATCCCTCAATCGTTCAATCGTTCTCTCTCAATCCTTCAATTGTTCAATCCCTCAATCGTTCTCAATCGCTCAATCACTCAATCCCTCAATCACTATCTCTCAATCCCTCCTTTATCTCTCAATCATTCAATCATTAAATCCCTCAATCGTTATCCTCAATCGTCAATCCTCAATCGTTCAATCTCTCAATCATTCAATCGCTATTCTCAATCGCTCAATCGCCAATCATTTTCAATCGCTCAATCGCATCGCTCAATCAAGTATCGTTCAATCGCTCTCAATCATCACCAATCATCTCAACCCCTCAATCACTATATCTCAATCGCTCAATCCCTCAAACGTTCAATTGTTATCTAACAATGATTCAATCATTATCTCACAACCGTTCAATCCCTCAATCGATATCTCTCAATCCCTCAATCATTATCTCAATCATTCAATCGCTCAATCGTTATGTCTCTATCGTTCAATCATTATCCCTCAATTATTCAATCATAATCCCCCAATCGTTATCTCTCAATCGTTCAATCGTTCAATATCTTAATTGTTCAATCCCTCAATCATTATCTCTCAATCGATCAATCGCTCAATCATTATCCCTCAATCGTTCAATCGTAATCCCTCAATCGTTATCTCACAATCCCTCAATCATTCAATTGTTATCTCTCAAATGTTCAATTGTTCAATCATTATCAATCGTTCAATTGTTATCGCTCAATCCTTCAATTGTTCAATCGTTATCTCTCAATCACTCAATCGTTATCTCTCAATCATAAAATCATTCAATCGTTATCCCTCAATCATTCAATCCCTCAATCATTATCTCTCAATCGTTCAATTATTCAATCCCTCAATTGTTCAATCCCTCAATCATTCAATTATCTATCAATCATTCAATCATTATCTCACAATCGTTCAATCCTCAATCCTCAATCGTCATTCATCAATCATTCAATCGCTATTGTTCAATCCTCAACCATTATCTCTCAATCGTTCATTCCCCAATCATTCAATCTATCTCTCAATCGCTCAATCCCACAATTCTCTCAATCATTATCTCTCAGTCGTTCAATCCCTCAATCGTTCAATCATTATCTCAATTGCTTTCTCAATTGTTCACCAATCGCTCAATCTCTCAATCATTAATCATTCAGTCCCTCAATCATTCAATCGTTATCACTCAATCCCATAATCGTTCAATCGCTATCTCCTCAATTGTTCAGTCCTCAATCATTATCTCTCAATCCCTCAATCGTTCAATCGTCTCTCAATCCTTCAATTGTTCAATCCCTCAATCGTTCTCAATCGCTCAATCACCAATCCTATCTCTCAATCCCTCCTTTATCTCTCAATCATTCAATCATTAAATCCCTCAATCGTTATCCCTCAATCATTCAATCCCTCAATCGTTCAATCCCTCAATCATTCAATCGTTATCTCTCAATCGTTCAATCGCTCAATCATTTTCTCAATCGTTCAATCGCTATCGCTCAATCGTTATCGTTCAATCGTTCAATCATTATCACTCAATCATTCAATCCCTCAATCGTTCAATCCCTCAAACGTTCAATTGTTATCTAACGATTCAATTATTATCTCACAACAGTTCAATCCCTCAATCGATATCTCTCAATCCCTCAATCATTATCTATCAATCATTCAATCGTTATCATTCAATCCCTCAATCGTTATCTCTCAATCATTTAATCATTCAATCCCTCATACGTTCTCTCAAGCGTTCAATCGCTCAATCGATCAATCCCTCAATCGTTATCTCAATCGTTCAATCCCTCAATCGTTCTCTCAATCATTCTATCGCTATTGCTCAATCATTCAATCCCTCAATTGTTCAATCGTTCAATTGTTCTCACAATTGTTCAATCGTTATCTCTCAATCGTTCAATCGCTCAATCATTATCACTTAATTGTTATCGCTCAATCCTTCAATTGTTCAATCGTTATCTCTCAATCATTCAAGCATTAAATCCCTCAATCGTTATCTCTCAATCGTTCAATCGCACAATCGTTATCTCTCAATCCCTCAATCGTTCAATCGTTCTCTATCAAACCTTCAATTGTTCAATCCCTCAAACGTTCTCAATCCTCAATCACCAATCATCATCTCCTCAATCCTCCCTACCTCCCCTCAATCGCTCAATCGTTCAATCCTCAGTTGTTCAATCGTTATTCTCAATCGCTCAATCGCCAATCATTTTCTCAATCGTCAATCTCATTGCTCAATCGCCATCGCTCAATCAGCATTGTTCAATCCCTCAATTGTTCAATCATTATCACTCAATCATTCAATCGTTATCACTCAATCCTTCAATTGTTCAATCGTTATCTCTCGATCACTAAATCGTTCTCTCAATCATTCAATCGTTATCCCTCAATCATTCAATCCCTCAATCATTATCTCTCAATCCCTCAATCGTTATCTATCATTCAATCCCTCAATCGTTATCTCTCAATTGTTCTCTCTCAATTGTTCAATCACTCAATCGTTCAATCTCTCAATCATTCAGTTCCTCAATCATTCAATCGATATCGCTCAATCCCAAAATCATTCAATCGTTATCTCTCAATCGTTCAGTCCCTCACTCATTATCTCTCAATCCCTCAATCATTCAATTATTCTCTCTCAATCCTTCAATTGTTCAATCCCTCAATCACTATCTCTCAATCCCTCCTTTGTTATCTCTCAATCATTCAATCATTAAATCCCTCAATCGTACAATCATTATCTCTCAATCATTCAATTGTTCAATCATTCAATCCCTCACTTGTTATCTCTCAATCATTCAATTGCTCAATTCTTCTCTCAATTGCTATTGCTCAAGCGTTATCGCTCAATCGTTCAATCGTTCAATCGTTCAATCTCTCAGTTGTTCAATTGTTCTCACAATCGTTCAATCGTTATCTCACAATCGTTCAATTGTTCAATCGCTCAATCGTTCTCACAATCGTTCAATCCCTTAATCGATATTTCTCAATTGTTCAATCATTATCCCTCAATCCCTCAATCGTTCAATCGTAATCCCTCAATCATTATCTCTCAATCCCACAATCGTTCAATCGTTATCTCTCAATCGTTCAATCGTTATCTCTCAATCGTTTAATATCTCAATTGTTCAATCCCTCAATCATTCTCAATCGATCAATCACTCAATCGTTATCCCTCAATCATTCAATCGTAATCCCTCAATCGTTATCTCACAATCCCTCAATCATTCAATTGTTATCTCTCAAATGTTCAATCGCTCAATCATTATCAATCGTTCAATCGTTATCTCTCAATCATTCAATCGTTCAATCGTTCAATCCCTCAATCATTCAATCCCTCAATCATTATCTCTCAATCCCTCAATCGATATCTCTCAATCGTTCAATCGTTCTCTCTCAATTGTTCAATCACTCAATCGTTCAATCTCTCAATCATTCAATCCCTCAATCATTATCTCTCAATCCCTCAATCGATATCTCTCAATTGTTCAATCGTTATCCCTCAATCCCTCAATCATTATCTCTCAATCCCACAATCGTTCAATCGTTATCTCTCAATCATTCAATCATTCAATCGTTATCGCTCAATCCCAAAATCATTCAATCGTTATCGCTCAATCCCAAAATCATTCAATCGTTATCTCTCAATCCCTCCTTTATCTCTCAATCATTCAAACATTAAATTCCTCAATCGTTCTCTCTCAATCGTTCAATCATTCAATCCTCATTTATCTCTCCAATCATTCAATTGTTCAATTTCTTCTCAATCGCCATTGCTCAAGCCGTTATCGCTCAATCGCTCAATCTCAGTTGTTCAATTGTTCTCCAATCGTTCAATCGCTATTCACAATCGTTCAATTGTTCAATCGCTCAATCGTTTCCACAATCGTTCAATCCTCAATCGCTATCTCAATCATTCAATCATTATCCCTCAATTATTGAATCATAATCCTCAATCGCTATCTCTCAATCGCTCAATCGTTCAATATCTTAATTGTTCAATCCTCAATCATTATCTCTCAATCGATCAATCGCTCAATCATTATCCTCAATCGCTCAATCGTAATCCTCAATCGCTATCTCACAATCCTCAATCATTCAATTGTTATCTCTCAAATGTTCAATTGTTCAATCATTATCAATCGTTCAATTGTTATCGCTCAATCCTTCAATTGTTCAATCGTTATCTCTCAATCACTCAATCGTTATCTCTCAATCATAAAATCATTCAATCGTTATCCCTCAATCATTCAATCCCTCAATCATTATCTCTCAATCGTTCAATTATTCAATCCCTCAATTGTTCAATCCCTCAATCGTTCAATTGTTATCTAACAATCATTCAATCATTATCTCACAATCGTTCAATCCCTCAATCGTTATCTCTCAATCCCTCAATCGTTATCTATCAATCATTCAATCGCTATTGTTCAATCCTCAACCATTATCTCTCAATCGCTCATTCCTCAATCATTCAATCGCATCTCTCAATCGTTCAATCCCACAATTATCTCTCAATCATTATCCCTCGTTCAATCCTCAATCGTTCAATCATTATCTCTCAATTGTCTCTCAATTGTTCACCAATCGCTCAATCTCTCAATCATTAATCATTCAGTCCCTCAATCATTCAATCGTTATCACCAATCCCATAATCGTTCAATCGTTATCTCTCAATTGTTCAGTCCTCAATCATTATCTCTCAATCCCTCAATCGTTCAATCGTTCTCCTCAATCCTTCAATTGTTCAATCCTCAATCGCTCTCAATCGCTCAATCACCAATCCTCAAGCACCATCTCAATCCCTCCTTATCTCAATCATTCAATCATTAAATCCTCTAATCGCTATCCTCAATCGCTCAATCCTCAATCGTTCAATCCCCAATCATTCAATCGTTATCTCTCAATCTGTTCAATCCCACAATTATCTCCTCAATCATTATCCTCAGTCGTTCAATCCCTCAATCTGTTCAATCATTATCTCTCAATTGCTCTCTCAATTGTTCACTCAATCGTTCAATCTCTCAATCATTAATCATTCAGTCCCTCAATCATTCAATCGTTATCACTCAATCCCATAATCGTTCAATCGTTCTCTCAATCGTTCAATCGCTCAATCATTTTCTCAATCGTTCAATCACTATCGCTCAATCGTTATCGTTCAATCGTTCAATCATTATCACTCAATCATTCAATCCCTCAATCGTTATATCTCAATCGTTCAATCCCTCAAACGTTCAATTGTTATCTAACAATGATTCAATCATTATCTCACAACCGTTCAATCCCTCAATCGATATCTCTCAATCCCTCAATCATTATCTCAATCATTCAATCGCTCAATCGTTATGTCTCTATCGTTCAATCGTTATCCCTCAATCGTTATCTCTCAATCCCTCAATCGTTCAATCGTTATCGCTCAATCCTTCAATTGTTCAATCGTTATCTCTCAATCATTCAATCATTATCTCTCAATTGTTCAATCATCTCTCAATCGTTCAATATCTCAATTGTTCAATCCCTCGATCATTATCTCTCACTCAATCAATCGCTCAATCGTTATCCTTCAATCGTTCAATCGTAATCCCTCAATCGTTATCTCTCAATCGTTCAATCGTTATCTGTCAATCGTTCAATATCTCAATTGTTCAATCCCTCAATCATTATCTCTCAATCGATCAATCGCTCAATCATTATCCCTCAATCGTTCAATCATAATCTCTATCATTATCTCTCAATCCCTCAATCATTCAATTGTTATCCCTCAATCGTTCAATCCCTCAATTGTTCTCTCAATCATTCAATCGTTACCTCTCAAATGTTCAATCGCTCAATCATTATCAATCGTTAAATCATTATCGCTCAATCCTTCAATTGTTCAATCGTTATCTCTCAATTCCTCAATCATTTTCTATCAATCATTCAGTCATTATCATTCAATCCCTCAATCGTTATCTCTCAATCATTCAATCCCTCATTCTCTCAATTGTTCTATCGCTATTGCTCAATCATTCAATCCCTCAATCGTTCAATTGTTCTCACAATCATTATCTCACAATTGTTCAATCCCTCAATAGTTATCTCTCAATCGTTCAATCCTTCCATCGTTATCTCTCAATCATTCAATCGTTAAATCATTCAGTAGTTCTCTCAATCCCTCAATCGTTATCCCTCAATCATTCAATTCCTCAATCGTTCAATCGTTCAATCCCTCAATCGTTCAATCGTTCAATCGTTATCTCTCAATCGTTCAATCGCTCAATCATTTTCTCAATCATTCAATCGCTATTGCTCAATCGCTATCGCTCAATCGTTATCGTTCAATCCCTCAATTGTTCAATCATTATCACTCAATCGTTATTGCTCAATCCTTCAATTGTTTAATCGTTATCTCTCAATCATTCAATCGGTCAATCATTATCCCTCAATCATTCAATTCCTCAATCGTTATATCTCAATCGTTCAATCCCTCAAACGTTCACTTGTTATCTAACAATCATTCAATCATTATCTCACAACCGTTCAATCTCTCAATCGATATCTCTCAATCCCTCAATCGTTATCTATCAATCATTCAATCGTTATCTCTCAATCCCTCAATCGTTCAATCATTATCGCTCAATCCTTCAATTGTTCAATCGTTATCCCTCAATCGTTCAATCATAATCCCTCAATCGTTATCTGTCAATCGTTCAATCGTTATCTGTCAATCGTTCAATATCTCAATTGTTCAATCCCTCAATCATTATCTCTCAATCGATCAATCGTTATCTGTCAATCATTCAATATCTCAATTGTTCAATCCCACAATCATTATCTCTCAATCGATCAATCGCTCAATCATTATCCCTCAATCGTTTAATCATAATTTCTCAATCATTATCTCTCAATCCCTCAATCATTCAATTGTTATCCTCAATCGCTCAATCCTCAATTGTTCTCTCAATCATTCAATCGCTACTACCACCGTTCAATCGCCAATCATTATCACCACAATCGCTCAATCATTATCGCTCAATCCTTCAATTGTTCAATCGTTATCTCTCAATCCCTCAATCTTTTTCTATCAATCATTCAATCATTATCGTTCAATACCTCAATCGTTATCTCTCAATCGTTCAATCCCTCAATCATTCTCTCAATTGTTCTATCGCTATTGCTCAATCATTATCGCTCAATCATTCAATCCCTCAATCGTTCAATTGTTCTCACAATCATTATCTCACAATTGTTCTATCCCTCAATCGTTCAATCCCTCAATAGTTATCTCTCAATCGTTCAATCCTTCCATCGTTATCTCTCAATCGATCAATCTTTATCTCTCAATCATTCAATCGTTAAATCCCTTAATCGTTATCCCTCAATCATTCAATCCCTCAATCGTTCAATTGTTCAATCCCTCAATCGTTCAATCATTATCTCTCAATCGTTCAATCGCTCAATCATTTTCTCAATCGTTCAATCGCTATTGCTCAATCGCTATCGCTCAATCGTTATCGTTCAATCCCTCAATCGTTCAATCATTATCACTCAATCATTCAATCGTTATCGCGCAATCCTTCAATTTTTCAATCGTTATCTCTCAATCACTAAATCGTTATCCCTCAATCATTCAATCGGTCAATCATTATCCCTCAATCATTCAATTCTTCAATCGTTATCTCTCAATCGTTCAATCTTTATCTCTCAATCATTGAATCGTTAAATCCCTCAATCATTATCCCTCAATCATTCAATCCCTCAATCTTCAATTGTTCAATCCCTTAATCGTTCAATCGTTATCTCTCAATCGTTCAATCGCTCAATCATTTTCTCAATCGTTCAATCACTATTGCTCAATCGCTATCGCTCAATCATTATCGTTCAATCCCTCAATCGTTCAATCATTATCACTCAATCATTCAATCGTTATCGCTCAATCCGACAATTGTTCAATCGTTATCTCTCAATCACTAAATTGTTATCTCAATCATTCAATTCCTCAATCGTTATATCTCAATCGTTCAATCCCTCAAACATTCAATTGTTATCTAACAATCATTCAATTATCTCACAACCGCTCAATCCCTCAATCAATATCTCTCAATCCCTCAATCGTTATCTATCAATCATTCAATCGTTATCGTTCAATCCCTCAATCGTTATCTCTCAATCGTTCAATCCCTCAATCGTTATCTCTCAATTGTTCAATCGTTATCTCTCAATCATTCAATATCTCAATTGTTCAATCCCTCAATCATTATCTCAATCGATCAATCACTCAATCGTTATCCCTCAATCGTTCAATCGTAATCCCTCAATCGTTATCTCTCAATCGTTCAATCCCTCAATCGTTCAATCCCTCAATCATTCTCTCAATTGTTCTATCACTATTGCTCAATCGTTATCGCTCAATCATTCAATCCCTCAATCGTTCAATTGTTCTCACAATCGTTATTTCACAATTGTTCTATCCCTCAATCGTTCAATCCCTCAATAGTTATCTCTCAATCGTTCACTCCTTCCATCGTTATCTCTCAATCATTCAATCGTTAAATCATTCAATAGTTCTCTCAATCCCTCAATCATTATTTCTCAATCGTTCAATCTTTATCTCTCAATCATTCAATCATTATTCCTCATTCGATCCCTCAATCGTTATCTCTCAATCGTTCAATCGCTCAATCATTATCTCTCAATCGTTCAATTGTTCAATCCCTCACTTGTTATCTCTCAATTGCTCAATTGTTCTCTCAATCGCTATTGCTCAAGCATTATCGCTCAATCGTTCAATCGTTCAATCTCAGTCATTCAATTGTTCTCACAATCGTTCAATCGTTATATCTCAATCGTTCAATCGCTCAATCATTATCTCAATCGTTCAATCGTTATCCCTCAATCGTTCAATCGTTATCCCTCAATCATTCAATCCCACAATTGTTCTCTCAATCGTTCAATCACTCAATCATTATCTCAATCGATCAATCACTCAATCGTTATCCCTCAATCGTTCAATCGTAATCCCTCAATCGTTATCTCTCAATCGTTCAATCCCTCAATCGTTCAATCCCTCAATCATTCTCTCAATTGTTCTATCACTATTGCTCAATCGTTATCGCTCAATCATTCAATCCCTCAATCGTTCAATTGTTCTCACAATCGTTATTTCACAATTGTTCTATCCCTCAATCGTTCAATCCCTCAATAGTTATCTCTCAATCGTTCACTCCTTCCATCGTTATCTCTCAATCATTCAATCGTTAAATCATTCAATAGTTCTCTCAATCCCTCAATCGTTATTTCTCAATCGTTCAATCTTTATCTCTCAATCATTCAATCATTATTCCTCATTCGATCCCTCAATCGTTATCTCTCAATCGTTATCTCTCAATCGTTCAATCGCTCAATCATTATCTCTCAATCGTTCAATTGTTCAATCCCTCACTTGTTATCTCTCAATTGCTCAATTGTTCTCTCAATCGCTATTGCTCAAGCATTATCGCTCAATCGTTCAATCGTTCAATCTCAGTCATTCAATTGTTCTCACAATCGTTCAATCGTTATCTCTCAATCGTTCAATCGCTCAATCATTATCTCAATCGTTCAATCGTTATCCCTCAATCGTTCAATCGTTATCCTCAATCATTCAATCCCACAATTGTTCCTCTCAATCGCTCAATCACTCAATCAATCTAATCGTTCAATTGTTATCGCTCAATCCTTCAATTGTTCAATCGCTATCTCAATCATGCAATCTGTTATTCTCAATCGTTCAATTATCTCTCAATCGTTCAATCCCTCAATCATCTCTCAATCGCTCAATCATTATCCCTCAACCGTAATCCCTCAATCGTTATCTCTCAATCGTTCAATCGTTATCTCTCAATCGTTCAATATCTCAATTGCTCAATCCCTCAATCATTATCTCAATCGATCAATCACTCAATCGTTATCCCTCAATCATTCAATCATAATCCCTCAATCGTTATCTCTCAATCGTTCAAGCGCTCAATCATTTCTCAATCGTTCAATCGCTTAATCGTTATCCCTCAATCGTTCAATCGTAATCCCTCAATCGTTATCTCTCAATCGTTCAATCGTTATCTCTCAATCATTCAATATCTCAATTGTTCAATCCCTCAATCATTATCTCTCAATCGATCAATCGCTATCCCTCAATCGTTCAATCGTAATCCCTCAATCCCTCAATTGTTCAATTGTTATCCCTCAATCATTCAATCCCTCATTTGTTCTCTCAATCATTCAATTGTTATTGCTCAATCCTTCAATTGTTCAATCGTTATCCCTCAATCATTCAATCCCTCAATCATTATCTCAATTGCTCAATCATTTTCTCAATCGTTATCGTTCAATCCCTCAATCGTTCAATCATTATCTCTCAATTTTTCAATCGCTATTGCTCAATCGTTATCGTTCAATCCCTCAATCGTTCAATTGTTATCTCACAATCATTCAATTCCTCAATCGTTATCTCTCAATCCCTCAATCGTTATCTATCATTCAATCATTATTGTTCAATCCCTCAATCGTTATCTCTCAATCGTTCAATCCCTCAATCGTTCAATCGTTATCTCTCAATCGTTCAATCCCACAATTATCTCAATCATTATCCCTCAGTCGTTCAATCCCTCAATCATTCAATCATCTCTCACCTCTCAATTGTTCACTCAATCATTCAATCATTCAATCAATCATTCAATCTTTCAGTCCCTCAATCATTCAATCGTCATCGCTCAATCCCATAATCGTTCAATCGTTATCTCTCAATCATTCAGTCCCTCAATCGTTATCGCTCAATCCCACAATTGTTCAATCGTTATCTCTCAATCACTAAATCGTTATCTCTCAATCATTCAATCATTCAATCGTTATCCCTCAATCATTCAATCCCTCAATCGTTATCTCTCAATCGTTCAATCGTTCTCTCTCAATTGTTCAATCACTCAATCGTTCAATCTCTCAATCATTAAATCATTCAGTTCCTCAATCATTTTCTCAATCGTTCAATTGCTATTGCTCAATCGCTATCGCTCAATCATTATCGTTCAATCCCTCAATCGTTCAATCATTATCACTCAATCATTCAATCGTTATCGCTCAATCCGTCAATTATTCAATCGTTATCTCTCAATCACTAAATCATTATCTCTCAATCATTCAATTCCTCAATCCTATTCTCAATGTTTCAATCCTCAATCGATATCTCTCAATCCTCAATCGTTATCTATCAATCATTCAATCATTATCGCTCAACCTCAATCGCTATCTCTAATCGCTCAATCCCTCAATCATTCATCATCTCTCAATCGCTCAATCGCTCAATCGTTATGTCTCAATCTGCTATTCTCAATCCTCAATCGTTCAATCGCTATCTCAATTGTTCAATCGTTATCTCAATCATTCAATATCTCAATTGTTCAATCCTCAATCATTATCTCCTCAATCGATCAATCGTCAATCGCTATCCCTCAATCGTTCAATCGTAATCCCTCAATCGTCTCAATCAATCCCATCAATCTCTCATCGTTCAATCCTCAATCATTCTCCCAATTGTTCCATCACTATTGCTCAATCGTTATCCCTCAATCATTCAATCCCTCAATCGTTCAATTGTTCTCACAATCGTTATTTCACAATTGTTCTATCCCTCAATCGTTCAATCCCTCAATAGTTATCTCTCAATCGTTCACTCCTTCCATCGTTATCTCTCAATCATTCAATCGTTAAATCATTCAATAGTTCCCTCAATCGTTATTTCTCAATCGTTCAATCTTTATCTCTCAATCATTCAATCATTATTCCTCATTCGATCCCTCAATCGTTATCTCTCAATCGTTCAATCGCTCAATCATCATCTCCTCAATCGCTCCAATTGTCTCAATCCCTCACTTGTTATCTCCTCAATCGTTTCAATTGTTCTCCTCAATCGCCACTGCCTCGCCATCATCGCTCAATCGTTCAATCGTTCAATCTCAGTCATTCAATTGTTCTCACAATCGTTCAATCGTTATCTCTCAATCGTTCAATCGCTCAATCATTATCTCAATCGTTCAATCGTTATCCCTCAATCGTTCAATCGTAATCCCTCAATCATTATCTCTCAATCCCTCAATCGTTCAATCGTTATCCCTCAATCATTCAATCCCACAATTGTTCTTCAATCGTTTCAATCGTCAATCAATATTATCACCAATCGCTCAATTATCGCTCAACTTTCAATTGTCTCAATCGCTATCTCAATCATGCAATCGCTATCCTCAATCGCTCTCAACTCTCTAATCATCTCCCAATCGCCCAATCATTATCCTCAACCGTAATCCTCAATCGCTATCTCCTCAATCGCTCAATCGTTATCCTCAATCGCTCAATATCTCACCGTTCAACCTCAATCATTATCTCAATCGATCAATCACCAATCGCTATCTCAATCATTCAATCATAATCCCCACTCGCTATCTCAATCGCTCAAGCCCAATCATTTCCTCAATCGCTCAATCGCTAATCGCTATCCCTCAATCGTTCAATCGTAATCCTCAATCGTTATCTTCAATCATTCAATCGTTATCTCAATTCATTCAATATCTCAATTGTTCAATCCTCAATCATTATCTCTCAATCGATCAATCGCTATCCCCAATCGCTCAATCGTATCCTCAATCCCTCAATTGTTCAATTGTTATCCCTCAATCATTCAATCCCTCATTTGTTCTCTCAATCATTCAATTGTTATTGCTCAATCCTTCAATTGTTCAATCGTTATCCCTCAATCATTCAATCCCTCAATCATTATCTCAATTGCTCAATCATTTTCTCAATCGATATCGTTCAATCCCTCAATCGTTCAATCATTATCTCTCAATTTTTCAATCACTATTGCTCAATCGTTATCGTTCAATCCCTCAATCGTTCAATTGTTATCTCACAATCATTCAATTCCTCAATCGTTATCTCTCAATCCCTCAATCGTTATCTATCATTCAATCATTATTGTTCAATCCCTCAATCGTTATCTCTCAATCGTTCAATCCCTCAATCGTTCAATCGTTATCTCTCAATCGTTCAATCCCACAATTATCTCAATCATTATCCCTCAGTTGTTCAATCCCTCAATCATTCAATCATCTCTCACTCTCTCAATTGTTCACTCAATCATTCAATCTCAATCATTCAATCATTCAGTCCCTCAATCATTCAATCGTTATCGCTCAATCCCATAATCGTTCAATCGTTATCTCTCAATCATTCAGTCCCTCAATCGTTATCGCTCAATCCCACAATTGTTCAATCGTTATCTCTCAATCACTAAATCGTTATCTCTCAATCATTCAATCATTCAATCGTTATCCCTCAATCATTCAATCCCTCAATCGTTATCTCTCAATCGTTCAATCGTTCTCTCTCAATTGTTCAATCACTCAATCGTCCAATCTCTCAATCATTAAATCATTCAGTTCCTCAATCATTTTCTCAATCGTTCAATTGCTATTGCTCAATCGCTATCGCTCAATCATTATCGTTCAATCCCTCAATCGTTCAATCATTATCACTCAATCATTCAATCGTTATCACTCAATCCGTCAATTATTCAATCGTTATCTCTCAATCACTAAATCATTATCTCTCAATCATTCAATTCCTCAATCGCTATATCTCAATCGCTCAATCCTCAATCGATCATCTCAATCCTCAATCGTTATTCATCATCAATCATCATCCAATCCACCCAATCGCTATCTCTCAATCGTTCAATCCCTCATTCAATCATTATCTCTCAATCGTTCAATCGCTCAATCGTTATGTCTCAATCGTTATCTCTCAATCCCTCAATCGTTCAATCGTTATCTCTCAATTGTTCAATCGTTATCTCTCAATCATTCAATATCTCAATTGTTCAATCCCTCAATCATTCTCTCTCAATCGATCAATCGCTCAATCGTTATCCCTCAATCGTTCAATCGTAATCCCTCAATCGTTATCTCTCAATCGTTCAATCCCTCAATCATTCTCTCAATTGTTCTATCACTATTGCTCAATCGTTATCCCTCAATCATTCAATCCCTCAATCGTTCAATTGTTCTCACAATCGTTATTTCACAATTGTTCTATCCCTCAATCGTTCAATCCCTCAATAGTTATCTCTCAATCGCTCACTCCTTCCATCGCTATCTCCAATCATTCAATCGCTAAATCATTCAATAGTTCTCTCAATCCTCAATCGCTATTTCCTCAATGCTCAATCTTATCTCTCAATCATTCAATCATTATTCCTCATTTGATCCTCAATCGGTATCTCTCAATCGTTCAATCGCTCAATCATTATCTCTCAATCGCTCCAATTGTCTCAATCCCTCACTTGTTATGCCCTCAATCTGTTCAATTGTTCCTCTCAATCGCCATTGCCTGCCAGCATATCGCCTCAATCGTTCAATCAGTTCAATCTCAGTCATTCAATTGTTCCTCACAATCGTTCAATCGTTATCTCCAATCGTTCAATCGCTCAATCATTATCTCAATCGTTCAATCGTTATCCTCAATCGTTCAATCGTAATCCCTCAATCGTTATCTCTCAATCATTCAATCGCTTATCTCAATCATTCAATATCTCAATTGTTCAATCCCTCAATCATTATCTCTCAATCGCTATCCTCAATTGTTCAATCGAATCCTCAATCTTCAATTGTTCAATTGTTATCCTCAATCATTCAATCCCTCATTTGTTCTCTCAATCATTCAATTGTTATTGCTCAATCCTTCAATTGTTCAATCGTTATCCCTCAATCATTCAATCCCTCAATCATTATCTCAATTGCTCAATCATTTTCTCAATCGTTATCGTTCAATCCCTCAATCGTTCAATCATTATCTCTCAATTTTTCAATCGCTATTGCTCAATCGTTATCGTTCAATCCCTCAATCGTTCAATTGTTATCTCACAATCATTCAATTCCTCAATCATTATCTCTCAATCCCTCAATCGTTATCCATCATTCAATCATTATTGTTCAATCCCTCAATCGTTATCTCTCAATCGTTCAATCCCTCAATCGTTCAATCGTTATCTCAATCGTTCAATCCCACAATTATCTCAATCATTATCCCTCAGTCGTTCAATCCCTCAATCATTCAATCATCTCTCACTCTCTCAATTGTTCACTCAATCATTCAATCATTCAATCTCAATCATTCAATCATTCAGTCCCTCAATCATTCAATCGTTATCGCCAACCTGTAATCGCTCAATCGTTATCTCTCAATCATTCAGTCCCTCAATCGTTATCGCTCAATCCCACAATTGTTCAATCGTTATCTCTCAATCACTAAATCGTTATCTCTCATTCAATCATTCAATCGTTATCCCTCAATCATTCAATCCCTCAATCGTTATCTCTCAATCCTTCAATCCCTCAATCGTTATCTCTCAATCGTTCAATCGTTCTCTCTCAATTGTTCAATCACTCAATCGTTCAATCTCTCAATCATTAAATCATTCAGTTCCTCAATCATTTTCTCAATCGTTCAATTGCTATTGCTCAATCGCTATCGCTCAATCATTATCGTTCAATCCCTCAATCGTTCAATCATTATCACTCAATCATTCAATCGATATCGCCAATCCATCAATTATTCAATCGTTATCTCAACTACCAACTCATTATCTCTCAATCACATTACCCTCAATCGTTATATCTCAATCGCTCAATCCCTCAATCGATATCTCCCAATCGCTCAACTCCCTCAATCATTCAATCATTATCTCTCAATCGTTCAATTGCTCAATCGTTATGTCTCAATCGTATCTCTCAATCCCTCAATCGTTCAATCGTTATCTCTCAATTGTTCAATCGTTATCTCTCAATCATTCAATATCTCAATTGTTCAATCCCTCAATCATTATCTCTCAATCGATCAATCGCTCAATCGTTATCCCTCAATCGTTCAATCGTAATCCCTCAATCGTTATCTCTCAATCGTTCAAGCGCTCAATCATTTTCTCAATTGTTCAATCGCTATCGCTCAATCATTATCGTTCAATCGCTTAATCGTTATCCCTCAATCATTCAATCGCTTAATCGTTATCCCTCAATCGTTCAATCGTAATCCCTCAATCGTTATCTCTCAATCGTTCAATATCTCAATTGTTCAATCCCTCAATCATTCTCTCAATCGATCAATCATAATCCCTCAATCCCTCAATTGTTCGTTATCCCTCAATCATTCAATCCCTCAATCGTTATCTCTCAATCCCTCAATCGTTATCTATCATTCAATCGTTATTGTTCAATCCCTCAATCGTTATCTCTCAATCGTTCAATTCCTCACTCGTTCAATCATTATCTCTCAATCGTTCAATCCCACAATTATCTCTCAATCATTATCCCTCAATCGTTATCTATCATTCAATTGTTATTGTTCAATCCCTCAATCGTTATCTCTCAATCGTTCAATCGTAATCCCTCAATCGTTATCTCAATCGTTCAATCATTATCTCTCAATCGTTCAATATCTCAATTGTTCAATCCCTCAATCATTCTCTCAATCGATCAATCGCTATCCCTCAATCGTTCAATCGTAATCCCTCAATTGTTCAATTGTTATCCCTCAATCATTCAATCCCTCAATTGTTCTCTCAATCATTCAATCGTTATCGCTCAATCCTTCAATTGTTCAATCGTTATCCCTCAATCATTCAATCCCTCAATCATTATCTCTCAATCGCTCAATCATTTTCTCAATTGGTCAATCACTATCGCTCAATCGTTATCGTTCAATCCCTCAATCGTTCAATCATTATCTCTCAATTTTTCAATCGCTATTGCTCAATCGGCATCGCTCAACCCTCAATCGCTCAATTGTTATCTCACAATCATTCAATCCCTCAATCGTTCTCTCAATCCCTCAATCGTTATCTATCATTCAATCGTTATTGTTCAATCCCTCGTTATCTCTCAATCGTTCAATCCCTCAATCGTACAATCGTTATCTCTCAATCGTTCAATCCCACAATTATCTCTCAATCATTATCCCTCAGTCGTTCAATCCCTCAATCGTTCAATCATCTCTCAATTGCTCTCTCAATTGTTCACTCAATCATTCAATCATTGAATCTCTCAATCATTCAGTCCCTCAATCATTCAATCGTTATCGCTCAATCCCATAATCATTCAATCGTTATCTCTCAATCATTCAGTCCCTCAATCATTCAATCGTTATCGCTCAATCCCACAATCGTTCAATCGTTATCTCTCAATCACTAAATCGTTATCTCTCAATCATTCAATCATTATCCCTCAATCATTCAATCATTATCCCTCAATCATTCAATTATCCCTCAATCATTCAATCATTATCCCTCAATCATTCAATCCCTCAATCGTTATCTCTCAATCCTTCAATCCCTCAATTGTTATCTCTCAATCGTTCAATCGTTCTCTCTCAATTGTTCAATCCCTCAATCATTCTCTCAATCCTTCAATTGTTCAATCCCTCAATCACTCAATCACTATCTCTCAATCCCTCCTTTATCTCTCATTCAATCGTTCAATTGTTATCCCTCAATCATTCAATCCCTCAATCGTTATCTCTCAATCGTTCAATCATTCAATCCCTCAATCGTTATCTCTCAATCGTTCAATCATTTTCTCAATCGTTCAATCGCTATAGCTCAATCGTTACCGTTCAATCCCTCAATCCCTCAATCATTATCTCTCAATCGTTCAATCCCACAATTATCTCTCAATCATTATCCCTCAGTCGTTCAATCCCTCAATCGTTCAACCATTATCTCTCAATCGCTCTCTCAATTCATCATTCAATCATTCAGTCCCTCAATCATTCAATCGTTATCGCTCAATCCCATAATCGCTCAATCGCTATCTCAATCACTAAATCGTTATCTCAATCATTCAATCATTCAATGCTATCCCCAATCATTCAATCCTCAATCGTTATCTCAATCCTTCAATCCCTCAATCGTTATCTCAATCGCTCAACCGTCTTTCAATTGTTCAATCACTCAATCGTTCAATCTCTCAATCATTAAATCATTCAGTTCCTCAATCATTTTCTCAATCGTTCAATTGCTATTGCTCAATCGCTATCGCTCAATCATTATCGCTCAATCCCTCAATCGTTCAATCATTATCACTCAATCATTCAATCGTTATCGCTCAATCCGTCAATTATTCAATCGTTATCTCTCAATCACTAAATCATTATCTCTCAATCATTCAATTCCTCAATCGTTATATCTCAATCGTTCAATCCCTCAATCGATATCTCTCAATCGTTATCTATCAATCATTCAATCATTATCGTTCAATCCCTCAATCGTTATCTCTCAATCGTTCAATCCCTCAATCATTCAATCATTATCTCTCAATCGTTCAATTGCTCAATCGTTATGTCTCAATCGTATCTCTCAATCCCTCAATCGTTCAATCGTTATCTCTCAATTGTTCAATCGTTATCTCTCAATCATTCAATATCTCAATTGTTCAATCCCTCAATCATTATCTCCTCAATCGATCAATCGCTCAATCGTTATCCCCAATCGTTCAATCAGAATCCTCAATCGCTATCTCAATCGCTCAAGCGTCAATCATTTTCTCAATTGTTCAATCGCCATCGCCTTCAATCATTATCGCTCAATCGCTTAATCGTTATCCCTCAATCATTCAATCGCTTAATCGTTATCCCTCAATCGTTCAATCGTAATCCCTCAATCGTTATCTCTCAATCGTTCAATATCTCAATTGTTCAATCCCTCAATCATTCTCTCAATCGATCAATCATAATCCCTCAATCCCTCAATTGTTCGTTATCCCTCAATCATTCAATCCCTCAATCGTTATCTCTCAATCCTCAATCACTATTCATCATTCAATCGTTATTGTTCAATCTCAATCGTTATTCTCTCAATGTGCTCAATTCCCTCACCGTTCAATCATTATCTCAATCGCTCAATCCCACAATTATCTCTCAACATTATCCTCAATCGCTATCATCATTCAATTGTTATTGTTCAATCCTCAATCGTTATCTCCTCAATCGTTCAATCGTAATCCTCAATCGTTATCTCAATCGTTCAATCATTATCTCAATCGCTCAATATCTCAATTGTTCAATCCCTCAATCATTCTCTCAATCGATCAATCGCTATCCCTCAATCGTTCAATCGTAATCCCTCAATTGTTCAATTGTTATCCCTCAATCATTCAATCCCTCAATTGTTCTCTCAATCATTCAATCGTTATCGCTCAATCCTTCAATTGTTCAATCGTTATCCCTCAATCATTCAATCCTCAATCATTATCTCTCAATCGCCTCAATCATTTTCTCCAATTGGTCAATCACTATCGCCTCAATCGCTATCGCTCAACCTCAATCGCTCAATCATTATCTCAATTCTTCAATCGCCATTGTTCAATCAAGCCATCGCTCAACCTCAATCGCTCAATGTTGTCTCACAATCATTCAACTCCTCAATCGCTCTCCCCAATCCCCCAATCGTTATTCATCATTCAATCGTTATTGTTCAATCCTCGTTATCTCTCAATCGTCTCAATCCTCAATCAGACAATCGTATCTCTCAATCGTTCAATCCCACAATTATCTCTCAATCATTATCCCTCAGTCGTCTCAATCCTCAATCGTTCAATCATCTCTCAATTGTTCTCTCAATTGTTCACTAATCATTCAATCATTGAATCTCTCAATCATTCAGTCCCTCAATCATTCAATCGTTATCGCTCAATCCCATAATCATTCAATCGTTATCTCTCAATCATTCAGTCCCTCAATCATTCAATCGTTATCGATCAATCCCACAATCGTTCAATCGTTATCTCTCAATCACTAAATCGATATCTCTCAATCATTCAATCATTATCCCTCAATCATTCAATCATTATCCCTCAATCATTCAATTATCCCTCAATCATTCAATCATTATCCCTCAATCATTCAATCCCTCAATCGTTATCTCTCAATCCTTCAATCCCTCAATTGTTATCTCTCAATCGTTCAATCGTTCTCTCTCAATTGTTCAATCCCTCAATCATTCTCTCAATCCTTCAATTGTTCAATCCCTCAATCACTCAATCACTATCTCTCAATCCCTCCTTTATCTCTCATTCAATCGTTCAATTGTTATCCCTCAATCATTCAATCCCTCAATCGTTATCTCTCAATCGTTCAATCATTAAATCCCTCAATCGTTATCTCTCAATCGTTCAATCATTTTCTCAATCGTTCAATCGCTATAGCTCAATCGTTACCGTTCAATCCCTCAATCCCTCAATCATTATCTCTCAATCGTTCAATCCCACAATTATCTCTCAATCATTATCCCTCAGTCGTTCAATCCCTCAATCGTTCAACCATTATCTCTCAATCGCTCTCTCAATTCATCATTCAATCATTCAGTCCCTCAATCATTCAATCGTTATCGCTAAATCCCATAATCGTTCCAATCGCTATCCTCAATCGCTCAGTCCTCAATCGCTATCTCAACCTCAATCGCCCAATCGCCCTCTCCTCAACTTCCAATTGGTCAATCCTCAATCGTTCCTTAATCGTTCAATCCTCAATCACTATCCCTTCCTTTATCACCTAATCATCTCAATCGTTAAATCCTCAATCATTATCCCTCAATCAATCAATCCCTCAATCGCTCAATCATTATCCACCATTCAATCGCTATTGTTCAATCCTTCAATTGTTCAATCATTCTCTCAATCACTAAATCGTTATCTCAACATTCAATCGCTATCCTCAATCATTCAATCCCCAATCGCTCTCCATACCCTCAATCGCTATCTCATCAATCATCCAATCGTTATCGTCAATCCCTCAATCGCTATTTCTCAATCGCTCAATCGTCTCCTCAATTGTTCAATCACCCAATCTCCAATCTCCAATCATTCAATCATCAGTTCCCCAATCATTCATCAGCATCGCCAATCCTATAATCATTCAATCGCTATCTCCAATTCCTCACAGTTCAATTCATTCTCTCAATTCTTCTTCAATTGTTCAACTCTCAATCGCTCCCAATCGCCTCAATCCCCCAATCACTCATCTCTTAATCCTCTTTGTTATCTCTCAATCATTAAATCCTCAATCGTTATCTCTCAATCGTTCAATTGCTCAATCATTTTCTCAATCATTCAATCGCTATCACTCAATCATTATCATTCAATCCCTCAATCGTTCAATCATTATCACTCAATCGTTCAATCGTTATCGCTCAATCCTTCAATTGTTCAATCGTCATCTCCCAATCACTCAATCATTCAACCGTTATCCCTCAATCGTTAAATCCCTCAATCGTTATCTCTCAATCGTTCAATCCCTCAATCGTTCAATCGTTACCTCATTCAATCCCACAATTATCTCTCAATTATCCCTCAGTCGTTCAACCTCTCAATCGTTCAATCATTATCTCTCAATCGCTCTCTCAATTGTTCACTCCATCGTTCAATCTCAATCATTCAATCATTCAGTCCCTCAATCATTTATCGCTCAATCCCATAATCGTTCAATCGTTCTCTCTCAATCCTTCAATTGTTCAATCCCTCAATCATTATCTCTCAATCGATCAATCGCTCAATCATTATCCCTCAATCGTTCAATCGTAATCCCTCAATCGTTATCTCACAATCCCTCAATCATTCAATTGTTATCTCTCAAATGTTCAATTGTTCAATCATTATCAATCGTTCAATTGTTATCGCTCAATCCTTCAATTGTTCAATCGTTATCTCTCAATCACTCAATCGTTATCTCTCAATCATAAAATCATTCAATCGTTATCCCTCAATCATTCAATCCCTCAATCATTATCTCTCAATCGTTCAATTATTCAATCCCTCAATCGTTCAATTGTTATCTAACAATCATTCAATCATTATCTCACAATCGTTCAATCCCTCAATCGTTATCTCTCAATCCCTCAATTGTTATCTATCAATCATTCAATCGTTATTGTTCAATCCCTCAACCATTATCTCTCAATCGCTCATTCCCTCAATCATTCAATCGCATTCCTCAATTGTTCAATCCCACAATTATCTCTCAATCATTATCCTCAGTCGTTCAACCTCAATCGCTCAATCATTATCTCAATTGCTTTCCTCAATTGTCTCACCAATCATTCAATCTCTCAATCATTAATCATTCAGTCCCTTAATCATTCAATCGCTATCTCCCATCACCAAATCGTTATCTCCTCAATCGCTCCAATCATTATCCTCAACTCATTCAACTCCATCGCTATCTCATCAATCATTCAATCTTCAATCGCTATCCTCAATTGTTCTCTCTCAACTGTTCAATCACCAATTGTTCAATCCCTCAATCATTCAGTTCCTCAATCATTCAATCGTTATCGCCAATCCCAAAATCATTCAATCAGCATCTCAATCGCTCAGTCCCTCACCCATTATCTCCTCAACTTCAATCGCTCAATCATTCTCTCTCTGAATCCTTCAATTGTTCAATCCCCTCAATCACCATCCTCAATCCCTCCTTTGTTATCTCTCAATCTGTCCAATCATTAAATCCTCAATCGTACAATCATTATCTCTCAATCATTCAATTGTTCAATCAGTTCAATCCTCACGTATGTCAATCATCTCAATTGTTTCAATTTTTTCATTCTCAATTGTCATTTCCTGCTCCGCTATCGTCAATCGTCTCAATCGCTCAATCTGCTCATCTGTTCAATTGTTCGTCAACTGTTCAATCGCTATCTCACAATCGCTCAATCGCTCAATCGTTCTTCACAATCGTGTTCAATCCTCAATCGATATCTCAATTGTTCAATCGTTACCCCCAATCCCTCAATCGTTCAATCGTAATCCTCAATCATTATCTCTCAATCCGACAATCGTTCAATCGTTATCTCTCAATCGTTCAATCGTTATCTCTCAATCGCTTAATATCTCAATTGTTTCAATCCCTCAATCATTATCTCTCAATCGATCAATCGCCCAACTCCGCTATCCCCTCAATCATTCAATCGTAATCCTCAATCGCTATCTCACAATCCTCAATCATTCAATTGTTATCTCTCAAATGTTCAATCGCTCAATCATTATCAATCGTTCAATCATTATCTCTAAATCATTCAATCGTTCAATCGTTATCCCTCAATCATTCAATCCCTCAATCATTATCTCTCAATCGTTCAATCGTTCTCTCTCAATTGTTCAATCACTCAATCGTTCAATCTCATTCAGTTCCTCAAATCATTCAATCGTTATCGCCAATCCCAAAATCATCTCATCAATTATCTCAATCGCTCAGTCCCTCAATCGTTATCTCTATCCCTCAATCGTTCAATCATTCTCCTCTCAATCCTTCCAATTGTTCAATCCTCAATCACCAATCACTATCTCAATCCTCCTTTATCTCTCAATCATTCAAACATTAAATCCCTCAATCGTATCTCTCAATCGCTCAATCGCATAATCATATCTCTCAATCATTCAATCATTCTATCCCTCATTTATCTCTCAATCATTCAATTGCTCAATTCTTCTCTCAATCCTTCAATTGTTCAATCGTTATCTCTCAATCACTCAATCGTTATCTCTCAATCATAAAATCATTCAATCGTTATCCCTCAATCATTCAATCCCTCAATCATTATCTCTCAATCGTTCAATTATTCAATCCCTCAATTGTTCAATCGTTCAATTGTTATCTATCAATCATTCAATCATTATCTCACAATCGTTCAATCCCTCAATCCCTCAATCGTTATCTATCATTCAATCGTTATTGTTCAATCCCTCAACCATTCTCTCAATCCTTCATTCCCTCAATCATTCAATCGTTATCTCTCAATCGTTCAATCCCACAATTATCTCTCAATCATTATCTGTCGTTCAATCCCTCAATCGTTCAATCATTATCTCAATCTCTCAATCATTAATCATTCAGTCCCTCAATCATTCAATCGTTATCACTCAATCCCATAATCGTTCAATCGTTATCTCTCAATTGTTCAGTCCTCAATCATTATCTCTCAATCCCTCAATCGCTCTCAATCGTTTCTCAATCCTTCAATTGTTCAATCTCAATCGCTTTTCAATCGCTTCAATCACCAATCCTCAATCACTATCTCTCAATCCCTCCTTTATCTCTCAATCATTCAATCATTAAATCCCTCAATCGTTATCCCTCAATCATTCAATCCCTCAATCGTTCAATCCCTCAATCATTCAATCGTTATCTCTCAATCGTTCAATCGCTCAATCATTTTCTCAATCGTTCAATCGCTATCGCTCAATCGTTATCGTTCAATCGTTCAATCATTATCACTCAATCATTCAATCCCTCAATCGTTATATCTCAATCGTTCAATCCCTCAAACGTTCAATTGTTATCTAACGATTCAATTATTATCTCACAACAGTTCAATCCCTCAATCGATATCTCTCAATCCCTCAATCATTATCTATCAATCATTCAATCGTTATCATTCAATCCCTCAATCGTTATCTCTCAGTCATTTAATCATTCAATCCCTCACACGTTCTCTCAAGCTTTCAATCGCTCAATCGATCAATCCTTCCAATCGCTATCTCAACTGCTCAATCCTCAATCGCTCTCCTCAATCATTCTATCGCTATTGCTCAATCATTCAACCTCAATTGTTCAATCGCTCAATTGTTCTCACAATTGTTCAATCGTTATCTCTCAATCGCTCAATCGCCAATCATTATCACTTAATTATCGCTCAATCCTTCAATTGTTCAATCGCTATCTCTCAACTTATCTGCCTACTAAATCCTCAATCATCTCAATCGTTCAATCGCATAACTGCTTTCTCCTCAATCCCTCAATTGTTCAATCGTTCTCTCTCAAACCTTCAATTGTTCAATCCTCAAACGCTCTCAATCCTCAATCCTCAAACGTTCTCAATCCCTCAATCACCAATCACTATCTCCTCAATCCTCCTTTACCTCTCAATCATTCAATCGCTCAATCCTCAGTTGTTCAATCGTTATTCCTCAATCGCTTCAATCGCCAATCATTTTCAACTCGCTTCAATCGCTTGTTGCTCAATCGCTATCGCTAATCGCTATTGTTCAATCCTCAATTGTTCAATCATTATCACCCAATCATTCAATTGTTCAATGCTATCTCCCATCCTCAATCATTATCTCTCAATCGCTCTTCCCAATTGTCTAATCACCAATAGTTCAATCTCAATCATTCAATCAGTTATCACCAATCCCAAAATCATTCAATCATATCTCTCAATCGTTCAGTCCTCACCCATTATCTCCCTCAATCCTCAATCGTTCAATCTCATCTCTCAATCCTTCCAATTGTTCAATCCTCAATCACTCATCTCAATCCTCCTTTGTTATCTCTCAATCAATCATTAAATCCTCAATCGATAATCATTATCTCTCAATCATTCAATTGTTCAATCATTCAATCCTCACTTGTTATCTTCTCAATCATTCAATTGCTCAATTTTCCTCCCTCAATTGCTATTGCTTTCGCCGCCATCGCCCAACCGCTCAATCTCTCAGTTGTTCAATTGTTCTCACAATCATTCAATCGTTATCTCACAATCGTTCAATTGTTCAATCGCTCAATCGTTCTCACAATCGTTCAATCCCTTAATCGATATTTCTAAATTGTTCAATCGTTATCCCTCAATCCCTCAATCGTTCAATCGTAATCCCTCAATCATTATCTCTCAATCCCACAATCGTTCAATCGTTATCTCTCAATCGTTTAATATCTCAATTGTTCAATCCCTCAATCATTATCTCTCAATCGATCAATCGCTCAATCGTTATCCCTCAATCATTCAATCGTAATCCCTCAATCGTTATCTCACAATCCCTCAATCATTCAATTGTTATCTCTCAAATGTTCAATCGCTCAATCATTATCAATCGTTCAATCGTTATCTCTCAATCATTCAATCGTTCAATCGTTATCCCTCAATCATTATCTCTCAATCCCTCAATCGTTATCTCTCAATCATTCAATCGCTCTCTCTCAATTGTTCATCACCTGCTCGCTCAATCTCTCAATCATTCAATCCCTCAATCATTATCTCCTCAATCCCTCAATCGATATCTCCAATTGTTCAATCGTTATCCCCTCAACCTCAATCATATCTCAATCCCACAATCGTTCAATCGCTCTCTCTCAATCATTCATTCAATCGCTATCGCCCAACCTGAAACTCATTCAATCGTTATCCTCAATCGCTTCAGTCCTCAATCGCTATCTCCAACCTCCTTATCTCCTCAATCATTCAAACATTAAATCTCAATCGTTATCTCCTCAATCTGCTCAATCGCATTAATCATTATCTCTCAATCATTCAACCTCATTTATCTCCCTCAATCATTCAATTGCTCAATTCTTCCTCAATCGCCATTGCTTGCCGCCATCGCTCAATCGTTCAATCTTCAGTTGTTCAATTGTTCTCACAACGTTCAATCGCTATCTCACAATCGTCTCAATTGTTCAATCGCCAATCGCTCTCACAATCGTTCAATCCCTCAATCGTTATCTCTCAATCGTTCAATCGTTCAATATCTTAATTGTTCAATCCCTCAATCATTATCTCTCAATCGATCAATCGCTCAATCATTATCCCTCAATCGTTCAATCGTAATCCCTCAATCGTTATCTCACAATCCCTCAATCATTCAATTATCTCTCAAATGTTCAATTGTTCAATCATTATCAATCGTTCAATTGTTATCGCTCAATCCTTCAATTGTTCAATCGTTATCTCACAATCACTCAATCGTTATCTCAATCATAAAATCATTCAATCGTTATCCCTCAATCATTCAATCCCTCAATCATTATCTCTCAATCGTTCAATTATTCAATCCCTCAATTGTTCAATCCCTCAATCGTTCAATTGTTATCTAACAATCATTCAATCATTATCTCACAATCGTTCAATCCCTCAATCGTTAGAGTTCAATCCCTCAACCATTATCTCTCAATCGTTCATTCCCTCAATCATTCAATCGTTATCTCTCAATCGTTCAATCCCACAATTATCTCTCAATCATTATCCCTCAGTCGTTCAATCCCTCAATCGTTCAATCATTATCTCTCAATTGCTCTCACAATTGTTCACTCAATCGTTCAATCTCTCAATCATTAATCATTCAGTCCCTCAATCATTCAATCGTTATCACTCAATCCCATAATCGTTCAATCGTTATCTCTCAATTGTTCAGTCCCTCAATCATTATCTCTCAATCCCTCAATCGCTCAATCGTCTCTCTCAATCCTTCAATTGTTCAATCCCTCAATCGTTCTCAATCGCTCAATCACTCAATCCCTCAATCACCATCTCAATCCCTCCTTTATCTCCTCAATCATTCAATCATTAAATCCCTCAATCGTTATCCCTCAATCATTCAATCCCTCAATCGTTCAATCCCTCAATCATTCAATCGTTATCTCTCAATCATTCAATCATTATCTCTCAATTGTTCAATCATCTCTCAATCGTTCAATATCTCAATTGTTCAATCCCTCAATCATCTCTCACTCAATCAATCGCTCAATCGTTATCCCTCAATCGTAATCCCTCAATCGTTATCTTCAATCGTTCAATTGTTATCTGTCAATCGCTCAATATCTTCAATTGTTCAATCCCTCAATCATTATCTCTCAATCGCTCAATCATTATCTCTCAATCCTCAATCATTCAATTGTTATCCTCAATCGTCTCAATCCTCAATTGTTCTCTCAATCATTCAATCGTTCCCTCTCAAATGTTCAATCGCTCAATCATTATCAATCGTTAAATCATTATCGCTCAATCCTTCAATTGTTCAATCGTTATCTCTCAATTCCTCAATCATTTTCTATCAATCATTCAATCATTATCATTCAATCCCTCAATCGTTATCTCTCAATCATTAAATCCCTCAATCATTCTCTCAATTGTTCTATCGCTATTGCTCAATCGTTATCGCTCAATCATTCAATCCCTCAATCGTTCAATTGTTCTCACAATTATCTCACAATTGTTCAATCCCTCAATAGTTATCTCTCAATCGTTCAATCCTTCCATCGTTATCTCTCAATCATTCAATAGTTCTCTCAATCCCTCAATCGTTATCCCTCAATCATTCAATTCCTCAATCGTTCAATCGTTCAATCCCTCAATCGTTCAATCGTTATCTCTCAATCGTTCAATCGCTCAATCATTTTCTCAATCATTCAATCGCTATTGCTCAATCGCTATCGCTCAATCGTTATCGTTCAATCCCTCAATTGTTCAATCATTATCACTCAATCAATCGTTATTGCTCAATCCTTCAATTGTTTAATCGTTATCTCTCAATCATTCAATCGGTCAATCATTATCCCTCAATCATTCAATTCCTCAATCGTTATATCTCAATCGTTCAATCCCTCAAACGTTCACTTGTTATCTAACAATCATTCAATCATTATCTCACAACCGTTCAATCTCTCAATCGATAGCTCTCAATCCCTCAATCGTTATCTATCAATCATTCAATCATTATCGTTCATTCCCTCAATCATTCAATCATTATCTCTAAATCGTTCAATCGCTCAATCGTTATGTCTCAATTGTTCAATCGCTATCGCTCAGTCGTGATCGTTTAATCCCTCAATCGTTCAATTATTACTCAATCATTCTATCGTTATCGCTCAATCCTTCAATTGTTCAATCGTTATCTCTCAATCACTAAATCGTTATCTCTCAATCATTCAATCGGTCAATCGTTATCCCTCAATCATTCAATCCCTCAATCGTTATCTCTCAATCTCTCAATCGTTCTCTTTCCCTCAATCGTTATCTATCAATCATTCAATCGTTATCGTTCAATCCCTCAATCGTTATCTCTCAATCATTCAATCCCTCAATCGTTCAATCGCTCAATTGTTATCCCTCAATCGTTATATCATTATCCCTCAATCGTTATATCGTTATCCCTCTATCGTTCAATCCCTCAATTGTTCTCTCAATCATTCAGTCGTTCTCTCAACCGTTCAATCGCTCAATCATTATCACTCAATCGTTCAATCATTCTCACTCAATCGTTCAATCGTTATCGCTCAATCCTTCAATTGTTCAATCGTTATCTCAATCACTCAATCGTTATCTCTCAATCATAAAATCGTTCAATCGTTATCCCTCAATCATTATCTCTCAATCGTTCAATCCCTCAAACGTTCTCTCAAGCGTTCAATCATTCAATCCCTCAATCGTTATCTCTCAATCATTCAAGCCCTCAATCGTTCTCTCAATCATTCTATCGCTATTGCTGAATCGTTATCGCTCAATCATTCAATCCCTCAATCGTTCAATCGTTCAATTGTTCTCACAATCGTTCAATCGTTATCTCTCAATTGTTCAATCGCACAATCGTTCTCTCAATCATTCAATCATTCCAATCGAGTATCCTCAATCATTCAATCCTCAATTGTTCAATCGCTCTTCAATTGTTCTATCATCTCAATCGTTCAATATCTCAATTGTTCAATCCTCAATCATTATCTCAATCGTTTAATTGTTATCTCTCAATCGTTCAATATCTCAATTGTTCAATCCTCAACCATTATCTCTCAATCCCTCAATCATTATCTCAATCGTTCAATCGCCATTTTCCTCAATCGTTCAATCGCTATCGCTCAAATTATCGCTCAATCCTCAATCGTTCAATTGTTATCTCACATTCAATCCCTCAATCGCTTCTCCTCAATCCCTCAATCGTTCTCTCAATCATTCAATCGTTCTCTCAATCATTCAATATCTCAATTGTTCAATCCCTCAATCATTATCTCTCAATCATTATCTCAATCGTTCAATCGCTCATTTTCTCAATCGTTCAATCATTATCGTTCAATCCCTCAATCGTTCAACTGTTATCTAACAATCATTCAATCATTATCTCACAATCATTCAATCCCTCAATCATTATCTCAATCCCTCAATCATTATCTCTCAATCGTTCAATTGCTATTGCTCAATCGTTATAGTTCAATCCCTCAATCGTTATCTCTCAATCATTCAATCCCTCAATCGTTCAATCGCTCAATTGTTATCCCTCAATCGTTATATCATTATCCCTCAATCGTTATATCGTTATCCCTCTATCGTTCAATCCCTCAATTGTTCTCTCAATCATTCAGTCGTTCTCTCAACCGTTCAATCGCTCAATCATTATCACTCAATCGTTCAATCATTCTCACCAATCGCTCAATGGTATCGCTCAATCCTTCAATTGTTCAATCGTTATCTCAATCACTCAATCGTTATCTCTCAATCATAAAATCGTTCAATCGTTATCCCTCAATCATTATCTCTCAATCGTTCAATCCCTCAAACGTTCTCTCAACCGTTCAATCATTCAATCCCTCAATCGTTATCTCTCAATCATTCAAGCCCTCAATCGTTCTCTCAATCATTCTATCGCTATTGCTGAATCGTTATCGCTCAATCATTCAATCCCTCAATCGTTCAATCGTTCAATTGTTCTCACAATCGTTCAATCGTTATCTCTCAATTGTTCAATCGCACAATCGTTCTCTCAATCATTCAATCATTCAATCGTTATCCCTCAATCATTCAATCCCTCAATTGTTCAATCGTTCTCTCAATTGTTCTATCATCTCAATCGTTCAATATCTCAATTGTTCAATCCCTCAATCATTATCTCAATCGTTTAATTGTTATCTCTCAATCGTTCAATATCTCAATTGTTCAATCCCTCAACCATTATCTCTCAATCCCTCAATCATTATCTCTCAATCGTTCAATCGCTCATTTTCTCAATCGTTCAATCGCTATCGCTCAATCATTATCGTTCAATCCCTCAATCGTTCAATTGTTATCTCACATTCAATCCCTCAATCGCTTTCTCTCAATCCCTCAATCGTTCTCTCAATCATTCAATCGTTCTCTCAATCATTCAATATCTCAATTGTTCAATCCCTCAATCATTATCTCTCAATCATTATCTCAATCGTTCAATCGCTCATTTTCTCAATCGTTCAATCATTATCGTTCAATCCCTCAATCGTTCAACTGTTATCTAACAATCATTCAATCATTATCTCACAATCATTCAATCCCTCAATCATTATCTCAATCCCTCAATCATTATCTCTCAATCGTTCAATTGCTATTGCTCAATCGTTATAGTTCAATCCCTCAATCGTTATCTATCAATCATTCAATCGTTATCTCTCAATCATTCAATCCCTCAATCATCTCTCAATCGCTCAATCATCTCTCAATTGTTCAATCGTTCTCAATTGTTCACTCCCACAATCGTTATCTCTCAATCGTTCAATCATTATCCCTGTCGTTCAATCCCTCAATCGTTCTCTCAATCGTTCAATCATTATCTCTCAATCGTTCAATTGTTCTCTCTCAATTGTTCAATCGCTCAATCGTTCAATCTCTCAATCATTCAGTCCCTCAATCATTCAATCGTTATCGCTCAATCCCATAATCGTTCAATCGTTCTCTCAATTGTTCAGTCCCTCATTCAATCCCTCAATCGTTTTCAATTGCTCAATCCCTCAATCACTATCTCTCAATCCCTCCTTTGTATCTCTCAATCGCAATCGTTACCTATCAATCGTTCAATCCCTCAATCATTCAATCGTTATCTCTATCGTTCAATCCCTCACTCATTATCTCTCGATCGCTCAATCGCTATTGCTCAATCATTATCGCTCAATCGTTCAATCATTCAATCCCTCAATCATTCAATTGTTCTCAGAATCGTTCAATCGTTCTCACAATCGTTCAATCCCTCAATTATCGCTCAATCCCTAAATCATTATCTCTCAATTGTTCGATTATCTCAATCATTCAATCCCTCAATCGTGCATTCCCTCAATCGTTATCTCTCAATCATTCAATTGTTATCCCTCAATCCCACTCTTTCAATTGTTCACTCTCAATCGTAATCTCTCAATCATTCAATCCCTCAATCGTTCTCAATCGTTCAATCCCTCAATCATTCTCTCAATCCCTCAATCGTTATCTGTAAATCGTTCAATCTTTATCTCTCAATCATTCAATCGTTATCCCTCAGTCATTCGATCCCTCAATCGTTATCTTTCAATCGATCAATCGCTCAATCGTTATCTCTCAATTGTTCAATCCCTCAATCGTTCAATCGTTATCTCAATCGTTCAATCGTTATCTCTATCATTCAATCGTTCAATCGCTTAATTATCTCTCAATCATTCAATCGTTCTCTCAATCGCTATTGCTCAATCGTTATCATTCAATCTCAATCGTTCAATTATCTCACAATCGTTCAATCGTTATCTCACAATTGTTAAATCCCTCAATCGCTTTCTCTCAATCCCTCAATCATTATCTCAATCGTTCAATTATCTCAATCGTTCAATATCTCAATTGTTCAATCCCTCAATCATTATCTCTCAATTGATCAATCGCTCAATTGTTCAATCGTTATCCCTCAATCGTTCAATTGTAATCTCTCAATCATTATCTCAATCCCTCAATCGTTGCAAGCAGACGGTAGGAAACAACTGGAAAGCGTGGGTGGGGACAGCTCCCTTTATACTGACACGTGCCATCTGTGGTGGACCCTACCAGAGACTGCTAATTATGATTTTTCCGTTGGGTTGTGACACCTGGCGGCTTAGTCCTACTGGTGAATACCTACTGCAAGAGCCCTCTTGAAGTATGATCACTGATGCTTCTGCTTTGCACTTGACAGCAGGGTAAAAAGGGAATTGAGGCAGTTGGGGGCTGGTGCCACTGTATACCAGCGGGCATGTGGGTGCTTGAGGCCTACTCAAGTAACCAGTGCTCAGAAAACTTCTGGCTCCCACAGGGTCCTAGTGCCTCCAGAACAGACTCACAAGTGGGACTCAATGGTGAAGACCATCTCCTACTTTTGGAGCCTTGGGCATGAAGTGAGCATCAATTTCAGCTTTTTCACATGCATGCCCAACTACTCGAAGAGTTGTCAGGTATGGAACAGTGTATGAACCATCAGCTCCTGTAATGGGGCTTTCAGTAGCAAATCGCTTGAAGTACAGGAAAACATACAAGCCGTTCCTGCAGAGGGACAATGGAACCGCTGCAAAGTACTTAAAGGGAACTATACAAAACTGACAGTGAGAACCAGAAGCATAAAGCATGGGTATTGTCTGTGGATCTTGCATACTTTCATACAAGGTAAGCTTCCTTCATGTCCAGGGGAGTACAGACAATCACCCTGTAGTAAAGGGGGAGAAGGAGGGACTGGAGGAAGACCATTTGAAACCATTTGTATTCAATAAACAGATTCAGGCCCAAAGGTCTAGGATGGGGTGTATTTCTCCTGTCAATTTTGGGACTAGGAAGTATGGAGATAATATTCCTGATTCAGTTCTGCAATCGAGACTGGTTCTGCAGCCCACTTTCGGAGAAAGGTTTGAACCTCCTCTAGCAAGAGGGTTAAATGTCCAGAGGATATCGGTTCTGTAAGACAGCATAGACTGGAGGGACAGAGAAGGGTTGTAGGGTATGTCCTTGCTGAACCACCTCCAGTACCCAAGCATCTGTTACAATCTCACACCATGTGGAAGGAAGAGCGAGTGCAGCCTTCCACTAGGATCCCCTCATCTGCATGGGTTGGGGTGGCAGGAGGATCTGGGGGCTGCCTGCATGATGTCAACACCCACACCTGTGGTGACCCTGGCATGGACACCAGAAGGCAAAGGGGCCTGAGGCATGACAAGGGCCTGCTGGGACCATGGACAGGACCTCTGCAGTTGCCTCTACTGGGGTGGGTATAGGGCCTATGAAAGAAACCTCTATCAGTATCCCTAGACTTGGGATTCAAAGTATGTAGGGAACAGAGTGTTCTTTTAGATGTCTGCAGTTTCCCCCAGAGTGGATTCAACATCGGTGGCAAAAATCTGCTTGCTTCTAAAGGGAGCATGAAGGATGGATTGCTGCACATCAGCTGTAGAGCCAGGAACATGTAGCCATGAGGCCAGTGAAGGCAAATGCCAGAAGTACCAGATGCATCACAGGTTGTCCCGAATAGGTGTCGACTAGCTTCCAAACCATAAGCAACAGTCTTATGGACTTTAATTTTTGCTGGTCCATCAGAGATCTTGCCCGCCATGGTAGCCATAGTCTTCTAGCAGCTATTCTAATACTTAATGATGTACGCCTGATAAGTTGGCAATTCTGAGGCCAAGGGATGTAGTAGAAGCATACTGAATGTTCTCTTGCCTATTGCATCTAATTTCCTGGATTCTTAATCCGGAGGAAGAGAACTCATGTGTTTTGGTGCTGACCATCAGCAGCCATTATGACCACTGAGTCCATCTCAGGATGCAAAGCATAACACTTGGCAAATGGGGCAGGATATTGTTTGTACACCTTCCAAAGCACAGCTAGCAGGGCACTGGGCATGTGCCAAGCAATCATAGTGGAATCTTCCAATACACCAAGTGGATCGGAGGAACAGTCACAATATGCAATGACAGAACCTCAGAAAATTCATAGAGGTGATTCTTAAGAGTCGTCAGCTGTAAAACCTAGCATGGACTGGACCTGCTATAGGAAAGCCTAAAGAGAAGCATCAGGAGGAGACAAAGGAGTGTACTTAACACTTCTCATTGCAAAAGGATAAAGTAGAGTTGCAGTCCACCACACTGGGGGATGGGGTAGACTCATCACCTTCCTCCTCATATTCTTCCATCAGATTTGAATTAGATTTCCTCCTTCTAGTCAACAGGGGCTGGATGAAGGTCAACAGAGTAATGCATAGGCCCTGCTCTGGAACCTTAGGGCATTATTAATGAAGACAACAGGGCTTACAGGTATGAATCAATGGGATTAGCGTCAATGGTGGAGCCTAACATAGGAGCTGGGAAAATAGCAGATTGTCTGAAACAGCAACTGTGCATCAAAGGCCTCCGCAGGGGTCGACTGACCAGTCAACAAGACAAATCCAGACAGCGGAATTGGCTGTGAATCCCCCGTAAGAGAATTAGAGCCAGGGCCAGACCCCAACCTTGGTGTCAGAGATGGTCACTGGGGCAGCAGAAACTGAGGACTTAGTCCGGGTCCTGTCTTTTACTGGAGACTTACCTCTATCCTTCTCACAAAGAGGGGACCTGGAATGGGCAGGCGAGTCATCTTTTTTTCTTATGGCTCTTTTTAACATACTGTATTTTTCTGCTGACTCGTCTTTTGATTTTTCCTTCCTCTTGGCTAGTTCTGCCAGTGGCAGTTCGATGGCGAACCAGGAGCAGGGGAAGCTGGCTTAGCTCCTTGCGACACATGCGGTTTACCTCCCATGGCCTTAAATTTCCAAAGCCTTCTGATGACATCTCTGCATAGCCTGGTTAGAGCTCTGACAAATGGTGCAAGACTTAGTTAGGACCAAACAACAAATACACAAAAAGTATGTGTATTATCTCTATAAAACGTTACTAAACCAATAAGGGAACAATAGTTCCTTCTGTTTTGTCAGTGACATGTTTAGTATTAAAAAAAAAAAGGTGAAAGAAGAAAAAATGACTCACCATAGTAATGTTTCTTATAATGGAGTCTTGCTGTATTCAGACATAATGCAGTTAGTCCCAGCACTTGAACTGCTTCGGAGAGGAAAGAGTTAACTCTATGCAGAAGCATAGGACATTGAGCTCGAGCTCGGTTTTCAAACCTCTGTCTGTGGTACTTCCCAGTGTAACAGTCACATTCTTACAAGCTAACTAAAGTATGGAAATTGTTCAAATATAGCCAAAGGGCAAAATGCATCTTCTTGGGCCCTAAAAGACAAGTCGAGAACCCAAGAAGGAAAGGTAGCGACAATATTTAGTAAAACACCAGAAAAAATAATATCTACCCCCACCCAAGAGAGAGGGTACAAGGTACACCCCTGAGGTGCAACATTGTACCTGCCAGCCCACTTCCCAAAACCAGGTTCTGAGAGGGGAGGTGGGGGGGAGGTCTGAATACAGCAAGACTCCATTAGAAGAAACATTACTATGGTAATTTTTTTCTTCAAACAACATGAATTATTGCTGTATTCGGACATAATGCAGACTACCAAGCAGTTCCCTATGTAGGAGGGAATGCAGAACCTACTTTGGGAAGAGGTTCTGCAGTACTGCTGTACCAAACCTAGCATCAATCCTAGCCTGGATGTCCAGGGAGTAATGCTTGGTATGTACTGTTTTCCAGGTGGCTGCTTTACAGATCTATAACAAAGGTATATCTCTGGCTGCAGCTAGAGAAGCAGCTGTACCCCTGGTCGAGTGAGCCCTCAGACCTGAAGGGGGCATCCTACCCAACTTGTCATAACAAAATTGTATACAAGAAACAATCCACCTGGCAACAGTTCTCTTAGTGGCAGGCTTACCCTTTCCCACTTCACCATAAGTGAGAAACAATTAGACAGTCATTTCTACGTGCCTTAGTATGCTCAATGTAGTAGCTAAGGGCCCTCTTAACGTCCAGACTGTGTAGCCTTCTTTCACCTGAAGAAGAATGGTCAGTGGAAAAAAAAAAAACACAGGAAGAGATATAGACTGGTTCAGATGAAAATCTGAAACCACTTTGGGCAAGAACCTCCTATTGGTTCTGGGGACTACTCTGCCCCTATGGAAGGAGATAAAGTCAGGTTCCACTGACAGAGCCTGTAACTCACTAATCCGCCTGCCAGAAGTAATAGCTACCAGGAACACAGTTTTCCAGGTCAAGGACTTCAATTCGGCCGAAGCCAGAGGTTCAAAGGGTGGCTGAATTAGTTGAGCTATCCATACATTAAGATCCCAAGGCAGAGTGGACTCCCTAAGGGGAGGGAGGGTTAATGTAAACCAGACCTTTGTAAAACTTTCTGAAAACAGGATGAGATGCCAGGGAAGAGCCCTTCCCTGCTGAGAGGAATGCAGAGACAGCTGCTAGATGAACCTTCAGAGTGGCAGGCCTAAGGCCTAAACCATTGAGATGAACTAGATAGTCTAAGGTTGTGGAAATGTCTGCAGAATCAGGCACATTGTCTTTCTGAGAGCACCAAATACTGAACCTTTTCCATTTGGAGTTGTAAGTTTTTCTAGTGGAAGGTTTCCTAGAGACCTTCAGAATATCCAGAACTCCCTGAGAAAGATGCAGAGCTGCATATTCTAACTCTTCAAGAGCCAGGCCTTGAGATGGAGAGACTGGAGAGTGGGGTACCAGATCCATCCCTCGGAGGTGGACAGGAGATTGTATGTCCTGGGTAGAGACAGGGGACGTGACACTGACAAGGACAGCAGTAGAGGATACCAAGGCTGTCTGGCCCAATCTGGAGCCACCAGTATCACGGTGTAGGGTTGAGTCCTGATCTTGATCAGGACTCTGAACAGCAGAGGAAGGGAGGGAAGGCAGAGAGAAACTTGCCCTTACAGTCCAAAAAGAGAGCATCCCAGGGAACCGTCCCCAAGACTTGAGGTCTGCAAAATAGAGGAAGTGATGATTGTCCAGTGCTGCAAAGAGATCTATCTCTGGAGTGCCCCACCTGGAGAAGATGACCTTCGGTATGCGAGGATCCAGGGACCATTCGTAGTGTCCCTGTGAAATTCTGCTCAGAGCATCTGCTAGTATGTTGTCCTTCCCTGGAAGGTGAACTGCCACCAGAGAAGTCTGAAGAGAATAGGCCAGAGGCCACAGCTTCATGGCTTCTGTGCACAAGGCCAAGGACCGAGTGCCTCCCTGCTTGTTGATGTACCACATTGTAGTGGTGGTGTTCGTTCTGGCTTGTACCACCTTGCCCTTGACTAAATCTGAGAAGCTCTGCAGGGCTAGGAAAACTGCCCCGAGTTCCACGAGATTGATAAGAAGGAGAGACTCCTGTGGACACCAGAGCCCTTGAGCTGCCAGGGCTACCAGATGGGCTTCCCACCCTAGGAGAGAAGCATCCGTAGTTAAAACTACTGATGGGACTTGAGGAAGAAATGGAACCCCTTGTCTGAGGTTGTCCTGGTCCAGCCACCACTGGAGGGCTTGGACCAGAGTCTGAGTCACTGGAATCAGTTTGGTAAGTGAATCCTTCTTTTGAGACCAAAAAGACCTCAGATGAAACTGAATGTCCCTCATCTGGAACCTTGCTCCCTGCACCACTGCCGTGGAAGCTGTCATGTGGCCCAGGAGCTGGAGGAACTGTCTTGCTGGGCGGGAGACCTGAGGTCGAAAGGAGGAAGTGAGATACACTAGGGCCTTTACCCTTGACAAGGGAAGGAAAGCTTTTGCTTGTACAGTGTCCAACTCTATGCCTATAAAGGTGAGAAGTTGAACTGGTTCGAGTACAGACTTTGAAAGATTGAGAAGAAAACCCAAGGAGCTGAGTAGGTCCTGGGTAGCCTGAAGAGCTGACTTGACCTGTAAATGAGACTGACCCACTAACAGCCAGTCGTCCAGATATGGAAAGATGGTGATACCCTGTCTTCTCAGGTAAGCCACCACTACTGCAAGGCACTTTGTGAACACCCTTGGAGCTGATGTTAGACCGAATGGCATGGCTCTGAATTAGTAATGGCCTGAAGGCAACTCGAACCTGAGGTATTTTCTGTGGAAGCACCTGATAGGAATATGGAAATAGGCATCCTTGAGGTCCAGAGATGCTAGCCAATCCCCTCGCCGCAGAGAGGGAAGGATTATTTCCAGAGTTACCATTTTGAATTTGGGCTTTGAAATGGGTTTATTCACATACCTTAGGTCTAGGATGGGTCGCCGTTCCCCTGTTTTCTTTGGGGGTAAGGAAGTGCCTGGAATACAGTCCTTTTCCCTTGTGCTGAGTAGGAACCTTCTCTATAGCTCTGAGAGCTAGAAGAGAGGAAACCTCTGCCTCTAGGGCAAGGGTTTCTGAGACTGATGCAAGTGGAAAAGACTTGGCCCTTCTTTTTGGAAATGTTTTGAAGTTGAGGGCCAGTCCCTGGCTTACTACTTCCAGGACCACTTGTCTGAGGTCACAGACTTCTAGGCCTGGAAGTAGTAAGCCAGCCTGCCTCCTACTGGAAATGGGGAGTCGACCCACGCTGACACATCAGAGTGTCTGCTTGGCAGGAGCCTTAGACCAAGAGGATTAGGGAGCAGCCCTGCTCATCCCCCTCCTACCCCTCCCTCTGAAGAACCCCCCATGAGAAGGGAGAAGAGGCCTGGGCTTGGTAAAAAGGGCTTTGAAAGGGCCTGCCCCTAGACTGCTGCTTGTGCAGAATGGCCTGCCTTTCCTTGGCCTGTGCACGACTGTACGTAGTCCTATATTCATCCATTTTCTTCATGTAAGCCTCCGTCTGCTCCCCAGAGAGTTACCTACTACAGGAAAATCCATGGCCTTAATCTGGGTATCCTGTGAAAAGCTAGTACATCTGAGCCAAGCATGTCTTCTGAGAGAGACAGATGTAGCCATGACTCTAGATACCACATCATTAGAGTCTACAGCAGCATGAAACTGCATTTTGGATGCCTCAATTCCATCAGCAGCCACCACCTCCAGCTCCTTGGCTAGCTGTGGAGAGGCCTGTTTAGCCAGTTCCAGAACCGTGTCCCATTTGGATTTCTGGTACCTGGCTGTGTAGGCCATATAAGTAGCCTGCTTGAGTCCCAAAGAGGATGCCAAATATTGTTTTTTGGTTGCGGCATCCACTTCCCTGAAGTCCTTATCTGGGGGTGTGTGAAGCCAAAGGAAAGTTAGCCCTGTCACAGGTTGCAGCCTGCACTACCCCATGACTGCAATGACTATAAAGGAACTCCGCAGCTGAACCTGATAAATACCTCCTGCCCATTCTGTTATGCACAGGAGACATTAAATTAGGGGTTTGTAAAATTTTGTGTCCATTTCCCCAAAGATTTATGAAGAGGGCTAGACAGCTTTTTGTACTCTGGGATGTCCATTTCCACAAAATCAGGCTCTTCATCCTCCTCTGCTGCTTCAACCAAGGGAAGCTGCAGGGTTTGTGCCACCTTTTTGTAGAACAAAAAGTGTGAAGGGGACTCAAGAGAGCCTGGGAGGAGACACCCCTGAGGGCCTGTCTGGGGAGACGTCCGGTTCAATGGGCACATCCAGACCCCCATCATCATCACCGGGATAGTCGTCTCCCTCCCAGTCCTCATAATAAGCATCTGGGTCATAATCCGTAGGAGACGGATCCGACTGAACAGAGTGCCGAACCGGCGGCATTGGTTCAGATGGAAAAGGTCCAAGCAATTGGACAATACTAATCACTTTGGCTATTTCGTCCGCAGTTAGAGAGAGATACAGGATCTGAACCGGCAGACTTGCGCTTTTTCTTTGACTGAACTGACCCCTCGGGGTTGGCTCTCCTTTTGCCCGAGGAGGTATCGGCTAGGTCAGTAGGCATCTCCTCAGGTTCGGCCACAACCAAACCGGGCTGGCCATCCGGATCTACGGACTTCTCGGCCTCCCTTTCCTTCAGCCTACTCAGTCTTTTATCTAGGGTGGTTTTAGGAAAGTTCTTATAGATTTGGCAGTCGGACTTGAGGTGGCCAAACTCCAGACAAACACAGATGAGATGAGGGTCTGCCTTTGCAAAGGCCTCCCCACACTCAGTACAGTGTTGAAACCCACTGGGACCAGTTTTCTTCTTGGGTTTCTCAGACATGGCCAACCTAACAAATTACCTATAGAAGCTTTCAAGCCAGGTAATTAAGCAACCGATCGGTTAAAAACCATGTCACTGGCTTTTTAAAAGAACCAGCAAAAGTCCAGTTCTTTTTAAACTGGTCGGTACTGGAACACACACCAATCCCAGAAAGAGAGGAAAAATTTTATAAAGTTGGTTCCAAACTGGACCAACCGGAAAGAAACCTAATAATTTCCACTCTTTTTAGCAAAATAAAACACAGTCACTACCTATCTACATACAACCTGTACCGTAGACAGAGGCTAGAAATCCGAAAATAACAAAAATATGTGGTTTAAACCCAATGCTTTATTTTTCTTTTACCAAACCGAGCAGAGGAAATCTCTGGACTGACTTCACTGTTAGGTGGAGTAAAGAATCTGACGGTTACACTGGGAAGTACTACAGAGAGAGAGTTGAAAACCGAGCTCAACGTTCTATGCTTCTGCATAGAGTTAACTCTTTCCTCTCCGGGGCAGTTCAAGTGCTGGGGCTAAATGCATTATGTCTGAATACAGCAAGACTTCATGTTGTTTGAAGCAGTAGCTTAGCAACTCTAGCAAAAGTCATCTGCATTCTTCAGAGCAGTGGACCAACCAGTGGTTGATGGCAGGAGAAAGAACAGAACCACGATGGGGTTGCCCATATTATATAACTGATGACAACGCATGTTGGCATGGACTACCCCAGCTAGTAAAAGTTTCTGTGTGGTACTGGTGGCGTACAGTTCTATGATGTGGCTCAATGGAGGCATATGTCCTCAAAAGATTGGGGGGGAAATAACAGAATGCATGGTGGAAGCCTCCAGGAACTCATTTAAGTTCCAACTGGAGGAGTTTTCTTCAGAAGCAAAGCCCAGCTTGCCCTTCATGAGTTCAATGAGAGCTTGGAATGAAGCATCTGTCAGATGGGGGACCTATGAGTACCCTCACTACATAAGGACAGATAGTGAAACTAGATTCCATTCCACCAGGAAACTCAAAATCACCTTCTTCCTCAATCTTCTCCATGTTCAGGTTAGGACTGTATTCCTTTTCCTCCTTAGGGAAGGGGAGAGGAGGCACTTGAGACTCCACTAGAGGAGCAGATGTAGATGGTGGAAGCATGGGGTTGACAATGGGAGTGTAACCCAAAGCACCTATTCCCAATATCAACAGCACAGAAAAACATGTAGGGAGAGGTGTAGCCGCCGTAAGTCAATGGGAGAGAAGGCAGAAGCAGTCAGAGTTTGGAGATAGTTGCCAACACAACCTGAGTGTTGACCATGCCTGTAGCAGGAGTAGATGACAGAGGCTGTGACAGGACAGTGCCCGACAATTGAACACCACTGATACGGAGAGAGCCAGAGCCTGGTGTTAGAGTCACATTTGGGGAAGGTGGGCAGCAGGAACAAAGGCAGCAATCGCAGCCTGGATGGAGGTTACCCTCAGTACCATATCTATGAGGCGCCTGAGAACAGGAGGGAGGAGCAGACAGATAGTCCTTAAAGTACTTACTACAGTGCCTAATGATGTTGAAGATTTTGGATCCTTCTGCTTCGATGCCACCTACCACTGAAGGGACAGCCTACATCTACAGTAATCAACTGACTGATTAATTAAAACATAACTCACATTGTATATTTGATTATTGTTGCTTCAACAATGCTCACTTGAACTGCATGTATCTTATGTACTGATTGTATTGACAAATGCTCAACTATGCTGCCTGTATCCAAATATTTTTATTGCAATACATGACGTGGAAACTTTGCAAATGAGCACTTAACTCAAAGGCTGTCTGATTTACAAATAAAATAGACGAGCTCTGGGGAGACTGGTGGGTCAGTAAAGCAGAGTTGGAAGAATGGGACAGCCACAACAGTGGAGAGGCCGAGGTTGAATGCAGAGTACCTTCCACCTTTGGGGAAAGCTTTGGAAAGCTTCAAGGGCTTTTAATGGAGTCTCCTTGCAGCCTGATTAAAGTCCTGGCAAATGCAGTTCGTCACATCATGGGAGATGCCCAGGCAGCAGACAGACTGAATGAGTGCCATTCTTGAAGATCTTCATGCCAGAAGTGGAATAAAGGTTCCTTAGCAGCATACAACTATCAGTGATAATGATAAAGAAAAAGTCGAGAAATCAAAGATGGCTTTGTTTCTCAACAGATCTGAAGAGCATCTGGAAAAAGTTTCTCAGTGGTCCTGCACTGATGGCTTGCAGTTCCAAAGATGTGTCTCTATGGAGCTGTCCTCCAAGATCTTTGTTTTCACCTTGTGCATACAGTAAAACATCCAAGGGCACTACACATGCTTAAAACATTAAATGCTGTAACATGTTTTCTGCATTTTATATTTAATTTACAAAAAGAACCTTATTATCAAGTATGCTACACAATGGCTTACTTCATTCAGTGGACACCACCATATGATGTAGTGCATTTGAGCAGGGGGATCAAAAACTCATTCATATGAAAAATTCCTTTTCAGTTGATAATTTAATAGAAATAACCAAAAACAAAGTGGTTTTCAAACAATACCTTTAACTGATCTAGTACAATCGCTACAAACACATTCCATAACATTTTAACAGGAAATATTTACAGGCCTCAGATATTTTTAAATAAATCATGTAAAGAAAACAGCTTGCTTTATTACACACCAGCAAAACCACCGGGAATGAAAGTCTGAAACAGTAATCCTGTTAAAAAAAAAAAAAAATTTAAATGCTAATTCTGCAAATACAGTAGCACAGAAACAGCACGATTCTGAAAATTTAAAACATTTGCCTATTAACTAGAACTAACGGAACCTTGATGAATCCTTGGTCATCATTTTTAGCTTATCCAAATGTCTGAAGCTGTAAGTGACAATTGCCTTAAAACCGAGTAAATGTTTTTTAAGTCATGGGCAGCTTTAATTTTGAGTAAATATTTTCAGTAAACTGTGTATGTAGGGTGGGTTCTAAGCAATCCTAGTGTCAGGGACAATGAGCTGAAATAATTTCACATATGAAATACTTATTACCACAAGTCTGGATATAGAGAATACTGGATGGGCAACTATGCAGAACCAGTGTGTTCTGCCACAGAGGGATTCAGATTCCCTCTGACCGAGAGTGAATCTCGAGAGGGCCATGGGAATCAGAACCCTGAGGTGGCAAAACACATCGGTTCTGCGTCAAGTTGCTCATCCTGTATTTTTTAGTGTATAGTACTGTGTAAAAAAATGTGTCTTGTCAGTACTTTTGCTTTCAAAAATGAAACTGACTCATGCTGTCTCTAGAGGTTCTAAAATGCTGTTCTATCACAGTAGGGTAGAAGAGCATTCCATGACCTTGGAACTGTGGTAGAACAGCATTTTGAAAGAGATGGAATTATACACAGAACACTCCACTATACACTATAGGAATATTAAAACAGTCAATTGGAAAACATTGACAATGAATTGGACTAATCTGAGATCAGAATTTAGTTGAACATGCCCACCGTATGTATTCACAAGGATGAGCTTCTTTGCACAAACCAACTGGTGATCTTAAGCAACTAACGGAGACAAAACCAGAAGACAGAAAAAATAATACAAATTTTAATAAGCAGTCAGTTGTAACTATTTTGGAAGGATTTTTCTTTTTGCTCATTACTCTATGTGATAATACTGTGCTGGATGTGTGGGACAGCTTTTGGCCTGGCAGCTGATGTATCTTTCTCTAAACCCCTCCCCCAAACATCCTCAGCATTGTGCTCTCATTGACAGTAACGTCACAGGTGACACTGAACTGACAGCTACTGAAGTGGCTGTTCCTAAGCAGCAGTGACATCACAATCAGTGAGGTCAAAGTGCTGATGATCTAGTGTGGGGCAACAGAGCTAGATATGTCAGCTGCCAGGCAGAATGCTGTTCCACACACCACACTTACTAAACCAGGTAAACAATCTTCTAATTAAACAAAGGGAAAAGAAAATCTCTCAGATATAAAAAGTAATGGTTGGCTGCTTATAAAATCTAATATTAGTTTTAGGCAGTCCACTAGCTCTTTAAAGAGCTGCTGATGCCTTTCATAGTCTGAGGCAGGAAAGTCACACCAGGGTGCCACCTGCCGCTGGGGCTTAAAAAGAATTTTCATTTAGTAATTCATGTCACAAAAACCTTTCTAGGGTTTGCTTGTATTAAAGTGTGATTCTCAAGGTGTAGTTCCACCCCTTCAAAAGAATTTTGATGATGCCTAACGAGGGGGATATGGTTACAGCGTGTTCTATGTAAAGTGTAACAGAATTGGTGGGGGTGGGCTCTCATGTTAAACTGAGCAGGCTACATTTAATTTTGGGGGGCAGTATCAGGTTTAATGTACTACACCCAAAAATGAAAGATGGCCAGTTAACAGCCTCCCCTCTCCATTCTACATAGAGAATAAAAGATGGGGGAAGTGCGTGTATATGAGAATTTAAAGCACACTCAAGGAGTGGGATGCTACATAAACCCTGAGGGGTTTATTAAAGCATCCCACACAGAGGGTGAGCATTAAATTCTCATATGCACACACTTCCCCATCTTAGGGAGCAGTAGGTTTTAAGTGGTGGATCATGTGAATGTCGTAATAACTCACAGGTTATTACAGCAAATAACTCTTGGCCCATAGGGAAAAAAAAAACTAACCCCCAGTTATAACAATTTACATTGAGTAAGCTATAGCTGTCCCTCAATATGCGTCATCAAAATGCTGTGTTGGGGCAGAGCTACAGTTTGAGACTACAAAGCTTGATGAATACTAGCCATCCCTACAAAGGCTTTTGACTAGTTATCCTTGTGACATTCATCTATAAATGGCCTATTTAGATACTGAGGTATGCAGTACCCTGGTGCGACTTGTCTGCCCCAATTGTGTCTGCTGCTCTTTTAAAAATCTGCTGTAGTGAAGGAATAATACTCAAGATTAGTACAAATTCAGTATCAGAAAATAAAATAAACCAGAAAGCAGCAACTTCTCTCAAAGCACCCAAGTACCTGACACTGAAAAAATAATCTTACATCGCATATCTGTCTCCAGAAAACTATGCCAATTGAAAAGTACAGTTCCACAAGAACTTACTGTAACAGCAGATCTTCGAGAGGATCTCTTGCAGCAGGCCACACCTATGGAACTATAGCCACCGGGTGCCAGGACCACACAGAAACTTTTCTAGCTAGCAGTCTACCAGGGGGCTGCCCACTCCGGGTCGCCCTATCCTGTAAGAGTGGGTGACCCCTACGCCCTCCTCAGTTCTCCCACTGGAGACCATAAGCAACCAGTTTCCTGCTGAGGAACCAAAGAAGAGCCGAAGATTCCTGCCAATATAGAAATAAGAGGAGAGGCAGACACAGAAAAAGCCCACCGGGCCAGAGGAATGAAGGGTGGGATGGCATGGTCTGCTGCAAGAGAGCCTCTCAGAGATCTACTGTTACAGTAAGTTCTTGCGCAACTAAACTATCTTACTTCTTGCAGCAGGCCACACCTATGGAACAAGTCACAAGCAGTTCTGACATCAGAAGAGCCAGTCTGGGTCGATGGAACCAAGAGCCTAAGAAAGCAGGCCCTGTAGGACATATAGGCCGAAACTGGCCCCATGCCTAGAAGCAATGTCCAGACTGTAGTGGTTAGTAAAGGTGTGGACAGTACTCCAAGTGGCAGCAGTGCAGATCTCTGCAGTTGAAACATTCCCGAAGCAGCCATGCCTCTGACGGAATGACCATGGACAACACCAGGAAGATCAGATCCTTGCCATACATCCTGTAGCAAAAAGTAATGCAGTTGGACAAGCACCGTTTAGAAACAGGAATGCCCTCTTTCCCTTCCTGCAGACTTTTGTACGGTGCGCATAATAATGCAGAATTCCATGCACATCTAAAGTGTGGAGCAATGATCCCCTGGATTGGCATGCTCTGGGAAAATAAACAGGCAGGTGGATATGTCGATTTAAAATAAACAGACACCACCTTAGGAAGAAAATGAAAACTATGTACTCGCCATAATTCTTGATCTTCTTGGACAAGTCTTCACCATTTATTCATACTGCTGGGTTCCAAGCTTTTTGGCTCCCGCAGAGTCCCAATGCCTATGGCTTGAACCCAGCAGTATGAATAAACGGTGAAAACTTAAGTCCAGGAAGATCTTTGGAGTCATCCGCAAAGACACCCTGTCTCTGTGGAAAACTAAATAAGGAGGCCCCCACAGAAGAGCCCGGAGATCCTTCAAGCAGAAGTTAACAGCAACTAAAAATAACGCTATCCATGACAGAAAGCATAGCTCGCAGGTTGCAACCAGTTCAAACGGAGCCAAAAAATAAGACGTTTCTCCAGTATAAAATTCATGTCCCATGGTGGGGCTGGATTGCATACAGGAGGCTTCAAGTGATGAATGCCTCTCAGAAAAGTATGCAACACCTCTAGTTGGGACACCGTACAGCCACCAACAGGCACACGGAGGGCTGATATGGCAGACATGCACTTTAAGAAAGGAGTACTTCAATATGGAGTCTGAAAGGGACAGCAAGTACTTCAGCATCTGATTCACTGGACAAGTGAAGGGATCCAGTTGACAAAAGGCAGACCACAGAGCAAAACTTTTCCACTTCATGGAATAAGTGACTCTGGTGGAGGGCTTTCTAGTTGCCACCGCGACACCAGCAGCTTTGGGGGACACCCCAAATCTAGCCATGGATGTCTCTTCACGAACCAGGTGTGAAGATGCAGCAATCTGAGGTCCAGTTGGACCAGGGTGCCCCGGTCCTGGGACAGCAAGCTGGTGGACAGAGGAAGGGGAACTGGATGTTCCACTGTCAACGGCTGAAGTAAGGAGAACCAGATCTGACTAGGCCAGAAGGGGGCAATGAGGATCATAGCAGCCCTTTCCTTCTGTAGCTTGATCAGAACTCTCTGAAGCAAGGGGAAAGGTGTAAAGAAACCTCCCTTTCCAAGAGAGGGACAATGTGTCTTGCCAGAAAACTCCCTGCCCTGGAGTGAGTGAGCAAAAAAGCGACAGTTCATTTGAGTGGGGATGCAAAAAGATCCAACTTTAGATGACCCCATCTGTCAAACAGGTCTTCTATGACTGAGGTTAGCAGCTCCCATTCGTGCATCCAGACTGCGATTGGCTTTGTCTGTCCATCAGTATGTTTTGGACGCTGGGAACATGGATGGCCAACAGTTTTAGGCCATGTTCTACAGGCCAGTACCAGACTCTCATCGCTTACTGGCAGAGAGGGCACAAGCGAGTGCTCCCCTGCTTGCTGATCTAGTGGACTACACTGATGTCCATCTGCACTAGCAGAAGACCTGGGGAAAGCTTTATCTGGAAGGCCTGCATGGCATAAAGAACTGCCCACATCTCCAGTATGTTGATGTGGAAAGAAGATTCCATATCCTGGACCATGATCCTTGCATTTGGTGGGGCCCCACACATGGCTGGCCCACCCCCACCTCAAAGCATCGGTGATGAGAATTTGCTGAGGGGAAAGATAATGAGGAAAGGAACCCCTCTTAACAGATTGCTGATTTCCATCCACCAAAGCACAACTTTTTTTGACCAAAGAGGAGACTAGGACCTGCTGTTTCAGGTCATTGGTATGCTGATCCCACTGGACCCTCAGTGTCTTATGTGCAGTCTGGCTAGAGGCACTGATATTATAGCCAGTTATCATGCCCAAGAGCAAGAGAAAGGTTCTGGCTGAGACATCTGCTGTTGTACAGCAGGCAGGCTTGACCCTTTAGGTGGTCTGCCCTGTCCTGTAGCAGGAAGACCATACCCTGAGCCGTATCCAGGATCGCCCCTATGTACTGGAGGTGCTGACAGAGGGTCAAAACTGACTTGGACAGACTGACTGTAATGCCCAGGTCCTGGAACAGTGGTGGTATGTTCCAGAGTTTGCAGGAGTAGTTCCCTGGACTGTGCTTTGAGGAGTCAGTCATCCAGGTATGGAAAGACAGACTCCCTCCCACACTCCTGAGGGCTGCTGCCACTACTGCCAGGCATTTGGTAAACACCCGAAGACAAGTCAAAAGGCAAGGCCCGGAACTGAAAGGGAGCTCCCTGAAAGTGAAATCCAAGGTAATATAGGTGAGAAGTGAGTGCTTTGATATGCATCTTTCATGTCAAGGGAGCAGATCCAATCTTTCTTGTGCAGAAAGGGCAGCAGACCCTGAAGGGTCACCATCTGGAATTTCTTGTACTGAATGAAGAAATTTAGGTCAAAGTCTAGGATGGGTCTGAGAGCCCCTGTACATTTGGACACTAGGAAGAAGTCAGAGTAGAACCCCCTGCCCTGCTGAGTCTGTGGGATGGGTTCTGTGGCCCTTTTGTGCAGCAAGGTGCGGATCTCCTCCCAGAGCACTGTGAAGTGATCTGGTGGGTAAAGAGGACAGAACCGGAGGCTTCTGTGGAGGTCACTCCAGGGTGTGGGCCGTTTTCTATGAGCTGCAGTACCCATGCATCTTTGGTAGTCTTCCTCCACTTGTCCAGATGCAGGGAGAAGCAACCCCCGACAACCACCTCCTGTCTGGTTTTTTTTTTGGGGGGGGGGCGCGGCAGGCAAGGAGTCAGCCTGAGGAAGCACCTGCGGCCTGGGCTGCACCTCTTCCTCTGGGAGACTTCTCATGGTGGAGGAAAGGGTAAGGTAGGGGTAGGCAGGGCTGTGGCTACGTTTACCCTGAGGCTTGGCACTGGGTTTGGGCCTATGGGCAGCATGCCAAAAGGGCACCTGCTGACCACTCCTAGGTTGGTTGGTGTGGTACATAGAATGAACTGACCGCAAGGTGCAGCTGGAGACCTGCAGGTTGGAAAGTATATCCTGCATGTCCACTCCTGTTTATACCCTATAAAGTGGTAATTTAGGGTGGATTGTTGTACATCCTGGGCAAAGGCCGACACACTCAACCAAGAGTGACATCACAGGCAAATGCTTGCCATAGCCGCCCAGGCATCAACGGCATTGTAGGCAGAGCAAAGAAGGTGCTTGCCGCCTGGTTGAAGCCGAGGCAGATCTCACGGGCTTAGATGTTATGGCCTGGGCCCAAGGCAGTGAACACAAGTGTCGTGGTCGTCCTGCTCAGGAATCTTCTTGCTGCAGGCACACCTCCTGAAGAGTTTGTTGGAGATGGAGCTCAGCATAAACAAAAGAAAAAAAAAGTGCAAGTAACATGACACTACACTAGGGAGAGAAAGAAGAAAATAAAATTGAAGAAATCACAGTTGACTGAAGCTGGTGGAATCTCCAAGAGCTCCTACGTACGATGGTCGACAGCAGGAAAGGAACTGAGGAGGGCGCTGGGGCCGCCTACTCATAGGATAAGGCTACGTCAGTGTATGACAGAGTGGGCAGCCCCTTGGTAGGCTGCTAGTCAGAAAAGTCTCCATCTGGTCCTGGTGCCTGGCAGCTATAGTTCTATAGGTGTGGCCTGCTGCAAGAGATGCCCTCCGAGTAAGATCTTAAAACACCAGGTTTAACCAAAAGCATAATGCAAATTACAGTAAGCTTGCAAAACTACCTCATTCACTAGTGTTAGATTTGAATACGCAGCAAACAAAAATGTTATTTTGAGACAACAATCCAACTGAAAGGGTTAATGTCACTGACTGTTGCCTAATAGAGGAACTGGATTTATTGCTTTTTCAGTGGAAAGTAAAGGGGGGCTTAAACTCAAGGCAGAATTACAGCATGCGTTATACAGTAGTGGCATACACAATTAAAAAATGCTACCCTTTTTAAGTATTACAGTAAAGGAAACGTGTCTGTTCCTCTGGTAGGCAGTCCATCTAGTACATCACATTAGGTACCCCCCAAAGAGTGCTGACAATAACAGTAAACAGCCAGATCTGGAGCAATATGTCTAACCCTTTCCTGGTGAAACTGAAATAACAATGTTCAGCAGGATGCAATCTGTTAATGCAATGGAAGACTGGCTGTTTTTGGTTATCAATCAGTTACACATATAGGTTTCCTGAGGGAAGGCAGATAAGACTACCATTACTATATGCTATATTTCTATTTCTTAAAGTTTTGCAGCTTATGGCTATCGGGCTACTGTGGACTTTGCTTCCCTTCCCCAACATAAATATTTTAATGTCAAGTCGGATTCATTTTTATATGCTCAAACTAATACACAAACTAACAGCAACACAGTATTGCTTAACCATGTTTATTCCCCCCATATTATGGCAGATTTCACTTATTTGTATATAAACAATATTCACCAGTCAATCCAAAGATTCTAAATTATAACAGTTAAATAATATTATGACAGATGCAGTCCTTTATCTTTTTCCAAAGTCTGTTGTATCCCTTTATATAACCAAAAAAACACAAAAAACTTGACATATAAAAAAAATTTTTTACATTTTACAAATTTTCAGTCAGGTGAATTTTTCAGAACTGCGGTTTAAAAATGGTCAGCAAGTTTGCTCTTAACCGATTAATTTATTAACACTATAACTAACAATCACAGGTCAAGATATTTAGTGAGGTAATTGAGAAGTCCAGATAATTACATATATATATATATATATATATTTATAAGATATATTTACCTATGGCATATTGTTGACTCTCCACAATTCCTGAATCAGTGATATATGTTACTGTAGACTTGTAAGACTGCAAACCATTGTTCTTGAGTATAAAAATGACTCGCTAAAATAAATAAGAGGCCCTGGCATTTACAAGTGCACAAATGTGAAAACATCTATTAATGGACTGAAAAGGGAACACACATAAAACAGACTACAATCCATGGTCATTTGCCAGCAGGGTAAGAAAAAGAAAAAAAAAAGGTTTCCAGACTTAAATGGTAATATTTACTCACATGTTTTATGAGTACAGCTACAGCTGTCATTAGAAGTTCTGCTTTATCACTTCTGGTATAGCTATGACCTTCCTGGCTTTCTATGACCTGAAGTGCCTACACTCACATTTCATGTCACAGGTATACCAGAAGTAACAAATATTTTAGATCACTTGAGGTACAGAAGTGACCTGAGATGAGCATCTAAGCATCAGAAGGGGCTTGGGCACTTGCATGAATAGCTCTGTATCAAGTGGGTGTTTTTTTTTTTCCATTTTTGTTTACGGGTATGTCAGTTGCAATTGTTGTAACAGACTAACTACAAAAAACAGTGCAGGTTGGCTTGACAGAGTCCTGCTGACATGTATACACAAAAATAAAGTCACTTTCTATTTTTGTGCTATCACAGCATGTACCCCCGCCACATGACTCGGAAGCCTGACAGCAAACGCATCCAACTGGCTGTTGAGGTATTCTGGGATAGGTCCTTTACTACAAAATAAGACTAGTGATACGGCTTCTGTAAACTTTGGTAGTTTAAGTGTAGGATTACTTATTTTAGTGCTTGGAATAGTTGAGCAGTCCCCTAGCAGTAACTGATAATTCTTTCCCCCATAACTATTCTGTGCTGCTGGTCACTATAACTGTTTAAGATATATAGAAAAGGGAGAGAAAGACCCTAAAGTAATTTTGCTGGTGATTTCAGCAGCAGCAGAACTCCAGTATCTAATGTATTCCATTATTTATTTAGCCTGTGCTTTCCTTTGCGCCAAAAGACATTACTGATTTATATATATACAATTTTTTTAATGAAAATAGTAAAACTATACACTAAGGAGTTGACTACCAGTCCAATGAAAGGAACCGAAACAGAATGCAGATATGGAAATTCCCGAACAGTAACAAGTGGTTGGTTCCATAAAGCTATGAAACAGAGGTTTACTTGAAATGCCATGTGAACAGTAAAACAGGGCTCTCCCAGATCTACTGGGATTACTGTATTTCGTAGGAAAACTGAGCAGTCTGCAGAACAACTGTTACTATAAACTGCATACAGGAAAACGGAGTAATTCAAGTTCAATAAAGGGTTAAACTCTCTGTAGTAACTGCCTTGCTTCTACTGGATGTGATGGATGGTCAAACTACATCATCACATCTGCAAGTGCCACGACGCTCTGTAGCATTACATCAATTCAAAGGCTGCACTGTGCTGGCTAGGAGTACCACAACACTCCAACAGCAGCTATCTTTTAAGCTTTGGAGACCAGGATAACACACTGCTATAATTTAAAAACAATCTGCATTTCTTTAAAAACATTTTCAAATATTGTAAAACTATGTAAAGGAAAAGAGATTCTTCAAATGCACCAGCATACTCTTAGCTCTCTGAAGAACCTCATATCCTAGTAGGACAGACAGCAAAGGGTTACAGTCTGACCAGTCATTAGAAAAAAGTTACTATGGTGAGATAGCCCTCATGAATGTGATGGATGCTGTCAAACAGTGGTTTAGTTGAAATGTTTACCAGTTCGGGGGGGAGGTGGAACTCTAATTTTTACATTTCTAAGAGGTGGAACTGAGCTGGAACTCTCCAATGGTATTCAATAGAGAACGGTGTCTAAAGAGTGAGGTGGAATTGAGTTCCTGCCTAATGTAACCCTTTGCAGTCAAACCAATGCAAACTCTTAGTACCTGGGAGGGTTCTAGATTACCAGTTGGGGGAGGGGTGTTCCTGAAGTACACAGATATCCCAAATTTAACATCTCTTTGTGCATTAATGTCCAGGCAACAGAGCGTACTGATGAAGCCACTGGGGCAGCTGTCACTCGTGTGGAACAGGTCCTTATTTCATCACAGGGTGTTCATCTGCCTTTCTTAACAGAACATCATACAAGACAGGCCCATCTTGATCTAGATTTTTTTTGAGATGCAGGGTGTCCATTAAATTCCTTACCATAAGTATCAACAACTGTTTGTAACCACCTATCACCAAGATCACTTTTGACATGGAATACGTGCACTTTCTACTCTCCACTGCTGAAGTGTGATCTAGAAAAATAGACATGTAGAAAATGCACATTGACCTATGGACTACCTTCTCTTTAAGAAACACAAAATTTGAAGAATAACTACCGAGTAATTAAAACTCACCGACTCTTCTAGCTGATGTTATGGCCACTAGAAAAAAAGTTTTCCATGCTTAATATTTTAGTTCCACTGTGGCCACTGATCAAAAGGGGAATTCAACAGCTGAGAACCAGTTTCGGGTGCTAAGTTTTGCTCCTCTAATGCTCCATCCTCTACAGGAACCCAGAGAGCATTACAACTTTGGTATGTATACGGCCCGAAACAGAAACCCCTTTTTTCCTTGGGGTCTGTAGTACCTTCCTGATTTTTCTATTAGGTTTTTAAAGGCAGTATTTTTTATTTACTTTATTCATATGTTTCTGTCTGATCACCAAAAAGGGAGGTACTCCAAAATGGGAAATCTGCAGCCTTGGTTCAACAGATAGTATACTGGTTTATGCACATCTCCCAACAAAGACATTATTAGCAAGGGATCTTGTCGTTTCATTTATATCCACAACCATCAGCAACTGTTTTTCTGGCAGCACATACAATAAACCTGCATTCACATGTTGAAACATCTGTGCTTCCTCTTCAGATGGAAAGCTGTCATAAAAAGTCATTACGGCCTTCTGAAATGCCTCTTGGCAGTGGGGTTATGTAGCTCAGGAACACAGCTTCTCGCAAGCAAAGTAGAGGACATATAGGATGTTTTCTTAGAGCACAAGTTTACCTAGAGTCTTTATCATGTGGTGCTAAGATGTTTGTTTTCGCCTTCTCACATGCAGTCACCTGTACTGGCCATTCTGGGTTGGGGTGCACCCAAGTACTCTGACGTGTCTGGTTACCAAATACCTTCTTTCAGTTTTATTGCTGTGACTGATACAGGTAATTGCAAGACTCTCTTACTCATTCTTTTAAAGGAAGGCTGTCCAAAACACTGTTGCCAATTATCAGGGCTGCAGAAATGCCCGTTTAGCACTACCTTTATGTGGTTACAAGTCTCCACCTAACCTTTGCCTCATTTCTGTGCCTTGAGTGTGCTCCAGAGTTCTGCCCTGAAGCTGTCATTTGAACACTGCCACCGCAGCAGAAGACCGAGTGTGCGCTCCATTCAGTAGTTTCCTTCCTGCTGTCTGCTGGAACGCTCGTTCATGATGAGCTGGGAAAAATTTTACGGAGGCAGAATAACTTGTGTGGCATGTAGTATTCATTTACTTGAACTTTCAGAAGTAAACCCCGTTGAAAACGCAGCATGGTAACCTGTTTTTTTTAATTGAAAGTTGATCCTGAGTTCGGGCATGCGATTACGCCTGGCACTAATGCGCACGCCCAACTCAGGAGTTCAACTTTCAATTAAAAAAATAAACAGGTTACCATGCTCAGTTTTCAACGGAGCTTACTTCTAAAAGTTCAATTAAATGAATACTACATGCCACACAAGTTATTTTGCCTCTAAAAATTTGCCTAGCTTGTCATGAACAAGTGTTCCAGCACAGCGCAGGAAGGAAACTCTGCTAATCTCCATACAAGTTGCAGTTCTGGGCGCTACAAGCAATGAAATGGCGCCACTCACTCCCTGATACAAAAATATCCATTTCGAATAAAATACATGCCCTTTGACAGAAATGCAGCTCTCTGGCTGCATATTGGCAGGTGAGTAGAGACCGAGAGAAAAACTGGGTTTATGACAGCCTTCCTTTAAAAGTATCATGCACTGGTATACTACCTATTTGGGTAGAAGTTAAACACAGCATTTTGAGGAAACAGAAATCTGATTCACCAACATCTGCCTGTTTCTAGAGTTGGTATTTTCACTAAAGTGGCCAAAGCCATTCAAAGCCCTGGGTTGGTGAACCTATCTTAACTCCAGTGACATCAGGAGTGATGGCTTCGCCATCATCTTCAAAATAATTCTATTCCTCGCTAAAACATAGGAATGAGGGCTCCATGGGATGTTTTGTGGTATGGCTAACCATTACAGAGGAGGAGAAAGATTCTGGGGTGATAAAAAACAGGGCAAATTTATCACTCAGCACAGTGTAGAAAAGCAGCAGCTAAAGCTAATATGATGCTGGGGTGTATTGCCAGAGGAATCACCTCCGGTAATCCTGCCACTATACAGGTCATTGGTGAGGCTGCACCTGGAGGACTGCGTGCAGTTCTGGCACCCGTACTCAAGGAAAGATGTTAAATTGCTGGAAGAAATTCAGCGAAGAACAGCAAAGGTGATCCTGGGGATGGAAGATAGTCCCTACAAGGAGAGGCTGAGGGAGGAGATTAACATGTATTCACTAGAGGAAATAAGATAGAAATCTTTAAATACGTGAAAGGCACAAACAAGACAGGTACAGAGGGAAATGTTAAGTTAAAGGGAAGGACACTAGGGGGCATGGTTTGAGACTGATGGGTGGAAGATTCAGGAGAGAAATGAGAAGGCACGATTTCACAGAAAGAGTGGTGACAGTGGAACATGCTGCCCGAAGAGGTGGTATCCTGTAAATTGGTGGGCAGTTTCAAGAAGGGATGGGACAAGGTGAGGGGGAAGGTCACAGTTATGTGGGTAGAAGAGGGAGGGCCAGCTGCAGTGTGATGGACTGCTAGCTGCACATTTGAGCAGACTTGATAGACCACATGGCCTGTATTTGCTGGCAGTTTCGTATGTTTTATCGTCTGTCCCTTTGTTGCCTGGAAGAATTACCACATTTGTTTAAAATTCAATATCCGTTTTTCTGTAATAGGCTGTACGATAGGTTCAGACACAGAGGTATTTTTCTGGTTCTAAATGCTGCTCTCTACTGGCCTTTTTACCTCCAGAATACCAACTAGATTCTTCAACATCTCATTAGGTTATGACACCTTTTCCCCAGAGGGTTTTCCAGAAGCTTTATAGTATACTGCTTCACAACTTTCTTAGAGAGGTCCCTGTTTTTTTTTTAGACTTTTGGATAAGTGGCATTGGTGGACATTTTCTGTAAGAACTTCAAAATCTGTATCATAAAGGAACTCTTTTGAATTTGTTAAATACATTGAAGCAGATAAAGATATTTGATTCCCTTCTCTTTTTTGTGTCTTCAGACAAAAAAAAAAAAAAAAACTTACAGGAATCACAATTCTGGACACTGTGACCAGGGCCTAGATACATAACAGGGATACACCAACCACAAGACCAGCACTTTTTAAAGTATGTGTGTCCTGTTTTCTTAATTTTTGTTTGGGCTTCAGCATGAAACAGAAACATGCTCTCAATTTGCTTTGCTTAGGTTTCACAGCATCTGGACAACTTTATTTTCTTAATTCAACCTTTGTAGTCGAGAAGGGTATTTTTCTGTAAGCCTTCGTTGTCTCTCTCTCCTCCCCCCCAGGTAGGGAGGACAACTTTGGTAAAAATATTTTAGCCTCAGTTTTTTGGGAGCCAACTGCAGATTCTGCTACAAAGTTTTCAGTTACTATGTGCCGAATGAAAAAAAAACAAATATTGTTTCTGGAACCGTCTGGGAACTGAGAAAAAGATAAGAAAAAATGCAGGCGCTGAAAACACTATATAAATAGCGTATGCAAAATTGTAACTTTAAACCACTAAATAGTAAACATAGCCAAGAAACATATTGGAGAGATGATATGGTGATAATTTGTGGAAATTAAAGAATTACCACTGGAAGGGCTGAGGAGCTTGTTATCTGAATAGTGCAGAAGGCATCCTCTGAAAAAAAGTTAAGTTACATACCAGTAACAGTAGCTCTGGGAGAATCTCCTCCACAGAGCCACATTTTTGGAACTGTAAGCCACCGGCGTTCAAGTTTATTGCAGGAAAGACTCTGTTGAGCAAGCTCATTCACAAGGAGGTCCTGAGGCACAAACAGTTACAGGCGTTATGACCACTCGGAAGCTTCTGCCTAGCCAGGGTCACCCACAGTGATGTACATCAGTGCTGCTTATATAACGGGCAGGCAAACGTCTCCGAATGGTCCTGATGCCCGCCAAGTAAGTTCTAGTAGTGTGACTACAGTATATAGAGGGAGACAGCCTCAAATAACTCTAATGCTTCTGGGCATCATGCTGGTGTGGACGTGATGCACTATTCTGACAGCAACCATCACATTCATGTAGTTAGGAGGTCATTTACAGGAAAATCTCCTTGGGAGTTGCAGGAAAAAAAAAATGTCAGCCTAACCAAGCAGTCCTGGATAAACAACCGTAATGAAAGTAGCAGTGTGAGTGATGTCAGTTTCATTTACAGAATGAAATGAAACGAAACTAACTGCATCTCATGCACACTACACAGAAGAGAGATAATGCTCTCCACATGGTTAAAAAAAAAAAACACCCTGCAACCCCTACCCCGTTTTCACTGCTTGAAAGCATCTGGAAACTTAAGAGTACTCAGACATTATTCCTTGCTCCCCATAAAACTGTGTAAACCTTTGAAAGATATGGCTATATGTTTAATTTCAAACATCTCTCCAAATTCTTTAAGAAATTTTCCGACATGAGGTATTTATTTGACTTCACAGCCCAATACCTTATGGTAGCGTGAGCTGATGGACTGTAAAATTTTAATTTAGAAGTGCCTCCCTTTAGTAGTGGAAGGGAACGTAACTGGTGACGAACCCACAGCCAGCTGATCCCGTCCAGCTTCCTGATTTTGACACATGGGCAGGGAGAGTGTGGGGGTGAGCCCCGTACAAGTCAATGGGGATTGTTTTAAAAGCAGTTTTTTGGCAATTTTAAGCATTCTTAGGGGGAAAACTGAAGCCATAGCTCAACTTGTAGGGGCCCTAAAAGTTGAGAGATGGCTTTAATTTCCCCCTAAGAATGCTTAAAATTGCCAACAAATGGCTTTTAAAATAGTCCCTATTGACTTGTATGGGGCTCACCCACGTGTTTCTGCCCAAATGTCACAAAATCTCAGAGCGTGGCGGCAGAGTGGAGGCATCAGGAAGTGGAAGGGATTGGCTGGCTGCGAGTTTGGCACCAGTTACGATCCCTTCCATTACTGAAGGGAGGAACTTCTAAATTAAAATTTTACAGTCCATCAGCTCACGCTGCCATAAGGTATTGGGCTATGAAGCCCAACACCTTATGGCAGTAGGTCGGAAGGTAACTTTAATGTCCTTTTTAAAAGGAACAGTCAGCAGTAAGAACCCTACACCCTAAGGTGGAGCTGGTCCCAATTTGCAGTTTGTGTGCAGAAACATTTTTTCTTGTTACTTATTGTTTACTGCAGTATATTAGATTGTATCCAGTTGATTCTGCTGAAACCAGAAATCCCTGAACCCCCTGCAGCTGAAGTCTGAGCTAGGCTGCAGCAGTGGGAGATTCAAAAGCCTGCTGGTCATGTTAAGAGTTTTTGTAAGCTCTGATCTTTTGTTTGCTGGTCCCACTATCCTTCTGGGACTAAGTACAGTCACAAGAGACTTTACTTAGCCCCAGAAGAAATGGAAATTACGTACCTAACGTAATTCTTGATCTTATTGAACAACGTCTCCACCACTCATTCACACTAATGGGAGTACGCCGGAGGCGCTAGGACCCAGCAGAAGTAAACTTTTAAGGAGAGCCGGCGCCCAAGATGGAACCGTGAGGAAGCGGCACCACGAGCCCCGGCGCATGCGGTAAGTACTATCTCAGCGTCTACCCAACCGCCTCAGTACCTTTTTTTCTGAGGAGGTGCAGCGTAACTTAACCTAGAAGGACTAACCTATAAATCAGATATAAGATAGTCCGAATGATCCGTGTAAGATGGGTCAACAATAAAGTCTTCACAGCTCAGTCAATGAGGGAGTGAAGACCATAAACAGGGAAGTGAGCTCGGGGATGGTGGGTGGGCGTGTGAATGAGTAAATACAGGTTACTCACCTGTAACAGGAGTTCTAGGAATGGTATATGTTGTTCATCCACACTCATTGGCAGTATCCTTGCCGCTTTAAATCTTGCCGGAAGGTCTTCAAGCTTGCTCCTCCCACCCACCCGGGTGGTATAACTCTCGGCTCCGCCCCATGACGCCAGATCTGGCCCGCTGGAAGCTCAGGTTGTGCGTCGAAGCCGGGGAGGTCGGGTGGGTCGTGGTGGATGAACAACATATACCATTCCTAGAACTCCTGTTACAGGTGAGTAACCTGTATTTCTAGGGACATGGATATGTTGTTCATCCACACTCATTGGCAGACTCTAGCAGTTCTCCGGGAGGAGGAGGCAAGACGACACCCCATATACTTACTTGGGAAAGAGAGACTGAGAACCGAGGCCCCAAAACCAGCATCCCGGCGTGACTCAAGGTCGATGTGGTAGTGGGTAATGAAGGTGTTTGCTGACTTCCAGGTAGCAGCCCTGCAGATTTCCTGGATAGGGACGTCCCTGGAAGCAGCCACCGTTGCAGCAGTATGGCGGGTAGAATGAGCTCTTATCCTCTGGGAGGCTCCATGCCCGCTAACTTATAGCAGAGATCTATGCAGGAGGTTACCCACCTGCTTATCGTCCGCTTAGCTGCAGGTCTGCCAGATGCGGCTTCAGCGTAGGTGACAAACAGCTGGCGAACCTCTCCCGAATTTCAGCCGTCGCTCCTTATAATAGCGGCGCCTTCTAGGATCCAGAGTATGGAGCCTATATTCGCCTCCGAGGTGTGATTGGGGTAGAACACCGGCAGAGTCAACACCTGGTTAAGGTGAAACTCCGACACCACCCGGAAGGAATTTCGGTGGGCGCAGGACAACCTTGTCCCTGTGGGAAGACCAGGTAAGGAGACTCGATGGAAAGCGCCTGGAGCTCTCCCATCCTTCTGGCTGACGGATAGCCACCAAGAAGGCGGTCTTCCACGACAGGTGAGAGAGAGCACACCTGTGCATAGGTTCGAATGAGCTTGCCATGAGCTTTGCCAGTACCAGCAGTAGATCCCACGGAGGTGGGGTTTCCCGCACTGGAGGAAATGTGATCAAGGCCTTGAAAAGCGCCAGACCACCTTCTCCTGCGCCGACTGCTTCCGGCCCGCGCCCGTAAGCAGAGATGGCTGCCAGGTGCACCCTTAGGGTATCGACCTAAGCCCTTGACTAGAAAGGGACCATAAATAGTCCAAGATACTTGCCAAGGAACAGGAGGAAGGGTCCAAGCCCTTGCCCTGACACCAAATGGAAACCTTTTCCATTTGAAGGCATAACATTTCTGGTCGACTCCTGCAGAGGCGCCTCAACTACATTGAGGACCTCGTCGGAAAGACCCAAAGCCTGGAACTCTGAGCTCAGGAACCAGGCCGTCAGGTGCAGGGATTGAAGGTCGGATGGAACACCTTCCCCTGATTGACTGAGAGCAGGTCCGGGCGGCTGGAGCTTCAGCGGAGTCCTGGAGCTGAGACTGAGGAGATCTGGTACCAGAACTGGCGAGGCCAGTCTGGGGCTATCAGAATCACCTGCGCCTTGTCCCTCCTCGCCTTGAGAAGCACCTTGTGGATCCAAGGAAATGGGGAAAGGCGTAAAGAGGCCCGGGGTCCATTGCCTCGAGAAGGCATCCCCTGCAGCGAGCCCTGCTGAGGGGGCGGGCATGGAACAGACTCAGCTCGCCTCCGTGGAGGCAAACAGGTCCACCTGAGGTGTGCCCCAAAGGGAGAACAGATGCTGTACTACCTCCGCAGGAGAGACCACTCGTGGGATGCAGCCCCTATCCGGCTCAGGGCATCGGCCAGGGTGTTGGAGCTCCTGCCACGTGAATGGCTAGGAGATCCGCCTCCAGGCTGCTACGAGTGACCAAATGGAGAGCTTCCTTGCATAGAAGCATGGAGCGTCCCCCTGGCGGTTTAGATAGTACATGGTCGTGGTATTGTCCGTCTGACCTGGACCACTTGACCCCGGAGGAACGGAGCAAAGGCGGTGAGAGCTAGGCGGACCGCTGGAGCTCCAGCAGGTTGATGTGGCATCGGGACTCCCAGGGGACCAGAGGCCATGAGCCCGGTTTCCCCAGATGGGCACCCCAACCCATCAGAGAGGCATCGGTCGACAGAGAGACCGTCGGCTCGGGGCGGACGAACGGGATGCCCTCCTGCAATTGATCTGGAACGGTCCACCACTGGAGAGCATTCCACATCCCCTGTGTCACCGACACAAGCTGGTCCAAGGGATCGCAGCGTTGTGACCACTGGCTGGCCAGTCCCCACTGAAGGGGACGCATGTTCCAGCGGGCCCAACGGACCACGCTGGTACAGGCCGCCATGAGACCCAGGAGGCGCAGGAAGTCCCGGGCAGGGCGCAATTGCCCAACCAGAAATGATCGGGCAAAGGAGGAAAGAACCTCGGCCCTGTCCGCCGGGAGCCGCGCTCTGGCTCGAAGAGAGTCGAGCTGCGCCCTGATGAATAAAATCACCTGCTTCGGCTCGAGTTCCGACTTGGCCTCGTTGATAAGGAGGCCCAGTTGAGAGCAGACCTGGAGGGCCAGATCTCTGGACCACTCCGCCTCCTTCCTGGAGGGAGCTGCTATCAGCCAGTCGTCCCAGGTAAGGGTACACCCGGACCCCTCGCGCCGCGAGGGAATGCTGTCACCACTGCCATGCATTTGGTGAAGACCCTGGAGCTGGAGACAAGCCGAAGGGCATGGCTTGGAACTCGAAGAGAGATCCTTCCGCTCGGAAGCGAAGGAATCTCTGGTGAGACGGACGGATAGGGACGTGAAAAAACGCGTCCTGCAAGTCCAGAGAACAGAACCACACGCCGCTTCCAAGGATGGTATTATCTGAGCCAGAGTGACCATCCTGAAGGTTCGAGACCTTAGGAACTTGTTTAGGTCGTGGTAGGTAGAATGGGCGCCAGCCCCGTCTGCTTCGGAACCAGGAAGTACCTGGACACAAACCCTGGGTCTGAAGGAGGTCCACCACCTCTCTTACCACCTCCTTCTGGAGGAGGAGAGGATGTCACCTCAGCGAGCCGCCAGTGAGCTGGGGATCGAGAAGCCCCGAGGCGGCGGCTCTGAAGGGTGGTGCCTGCTCGAATTCCAGAGGCAGGCCTCTTCCCACCACCTCCAAGACCCACCTGTCCGTGGTAACAGCGACCAGGCGGAACGGAAGTGCTGGAGCCGCCCCCAATGGGGACCCAGGGGTAGGTGATGCGGGGATGGGGCGGCACCTCAGCCTCGCCACTGGGCAGGCTTGGAGGAGGGACCGCCGAGGGACCTCCTGGGCCTTCTCCCTGCCTCCTGTTAGAGGAAGCCGGCGGCTTGGGTTTGGGATGCCAAGGCCGAGCCTGCTGGCCCTGACGTTGCTGGGCCGGGCGCGCCGGGGGCACAGAAGGACGAAAGGGCTTAGGCTGTGGTTTGCGGCCTTTGTCCTTCTGAGCGGAAGAGACCGAGTCCAAGGTGGCATTGGACTTCTCGATCCTCTGCAGGTGACCTTCCACCCCAGGGCCGAAGAGGTCAGTCCCCAAAAAGGAACATCCGCCAACTTGTGCTGGGTATCCAGCAAAGGTGGATATCCTCAGCCAAGCCGCACGACGATAGCCACCGCGTCGCCACCGATCTGGCACATGAGTCCCTACATCCAAAGCAGTCTGGAGCTGCTGTTTGGCCACTGCCCTGTCCTGGTCCCGCACCTGCTTAACCGTGAGTCTGCAGATCGGGGAAGATGAGGGATGACCTCGTCTAGGGAGCCCAACAGGGCATGAGAAAATGTGCCATGAGGGCGGGCGAACTGGCCTGGCGAAGCCGAGAGAGGAGCTAGCGTAGACTTTTAAGCCCGACATAGTCCAATTTCTTGGACTCCTTGTCAGGAGGTTTGTCCACATCCCTGGCGCTGCCGTGGCGCCGGAAACGCTGGTCGGTAACCAACCCTCAGCAGAGGGGTGTTCAAAACCGGACAAGGAACCGGAGATCAGATACTTCCTGGCCATCCTGGCCGGGCGAGGGCAGAAGCAGGGGCTGCCAAAGTTCCAGTGCTGGACCCACTATGGCCTCGGCCACCGGAAAGGCCTCCGTCGGAGAATCCCCTCGGTCCAGAATCTCCGTGAGGGGATACCTGGCCCGTTTGGAAACGGGTTCGAGCTCCATCCCGGTGGACTCCGAGATGAGCCGAAGCAGTCCTAGGAAAGACGACGGGCTATCGTCCATTGGCTGACCTCTGAAGACTCCAAGTCCAGTCGCTGGAGAAGAAGGAGGAATCATCTTCGGACTCGGAAGAGTCCTGAAAACTGCCTCTGGCCTGAGCCACCCTTCACCTGCCGAGGTCGGTCGGGAGTGAGGGTAACTGACAGCCGATGGGGTAAACCCTTGCGACCGAGAATCCTTGGTCGGAGCCCCAAGTGGTGGCTGTGGAGGCGGAGGTTCCACCGCAATCGGTGGAGCAGCTGGTTTTGGCCGAACAACCGGCCTGGGTATAGGCTCCTCGGGCAAGTCGAGGGGTTGTGTCGGCCGTTCCGGTGACAGCCACTTAATGGCCGGGGAAGGCGCCGGAGTCGGCTTATTCCCGGCCAGGAGGAGCTGTTGCAACATAAGGTCCTCGTACCGTCGGACGTAATTCTGCGAAACCTCCCCTCATCGAGGAGGAGGGGCGGGCAGCCGGCAGCAACGCCGCTTACCAGCAGTGCCGAGACGGGCCGCCCTATGGCCGGTGAAACAGCTGGACAGCGAAGAAGATCGAACGAGACCGAGAGTCACCGAAATTTCCGGTGGTGCAGGAGGAGTGTCGGCCGGAACCGGCACTCCCGTCGACCGGAAGGTCCATCCAGGGCTCCGGAACGGAGGCACAGGCGAGCCACGGGATCCTCAACTCCTCCGGGGGAACTGGGAGAGGGAATCTCGGCTGCTAAAGGCGACAGCCGTCCAATGGGTCAGAGAAAATCTCGACTTCATCAGTGGGAGTCTCGGTCAACTGACCTGGCCAGGGACACCGTGAGGCCAGTGGCGAAGCCGGCAGTGCGACAGCCCGCGACGGACGGCCGGGGAGAGGGACCTTTCCCGCTCCCAAGAGCGTCGGCGGAGGACCTGCTCTCTCTCTTTTGGACCGAGAAAAAGGTCCAGCAGGCGCAGGCCCTTCTCCTTTAGTGAGAGGGACAGACAAAAACTCCTTAAAGGAAGCCGTGTAGGAAGAACCCAGAGAGGCGGGATAAATGCAGCCGCCGAGGAAGATCTGACCCGCGCCGCTCCTCTTAGAGGCGACCATCCAGCTTCGAGCTGATCCCCGAACCGCCGCCCATGTGGACACCGCCAACCGGGCCTCCTTGGACTTCACGGAGGCAGCTTCTGGGGCAGCCCAGTTGCAATCGGGCATACAGTCTTGGGAGCGTGGGCCGAGAAAGATGAGCACAAGTCGCAAGCCTGCGGGTCGTGCTCAAGGCCTAACAGTAGACACCGTGGGGTGTGGATCCGTCCGAGACATCTTCTGCCGCATGGGCATCTCCGAAATCCGAGATTGATTTATCCGCTCGCGGCCGCGAGGATCGGAGACTGAAGTCTTTTGCAAAATATTTTTTTAAATCCAGAAAGCGGAGAAATAGAAACCAGTCACACACGCGAGCGTTAAGGAGGGAACCTGAGCTCTGCCGTAAGGAAGATCTGGCGCCATGGGGCGGAGCCGAGTTATACCACCGGTGGGTGGGAGGAGCAAGCTTGAAGACCTTCCGCAAGATTTAAAGCGGCAAGGATACTGCCAATGAGTGTGGATGAACAACATATCCATGTCCCTAGAATGGATACTTCGTCAAGAAGATCAAGAATTACGGTAGTGCGTAATTTCCATATCTTTCTGGACATAAAGTCTCCACCACTCATTCACACTAATGGGAGAGTACCGAGCTAAAATAATCCCCGAGATGGATGGCAGGAGATAAAGAGCTCACGTGCTTAGGACAGAAGTCCGTTATGAATGATCATGCCAAATGACTGATGCTGTTTGGCATGGACATCCAAGGTGTAGTATTTAACAAAAGTATGCATGGAGCTCCAGGTTGCCACATTGCAAATATCTGTAATGGGCACGTTAAGGATTTCCGCCAGAGATGCCGCGACTGCTCTGGTAGAGTGAGCGTACACTCTGCCTTCCAGCTTGACCTGTGTCATAGGATAGCAGTGGTGAAGGAATGCCACCAGCCATGTGGAAATGCATCTGATAGCAACAGGTTGATCCAGCTGGGTCTTGCTGAAGGAAACAAACAGTTGTTGAGCCTTGCGAATTTCTTTTGTTCTATCCAGATAGAACCTCAACACTCTCTTAACATCCAGCGAATGAAGGGTACGTTCCCTTCATTCTGGAAGTTCGCAAAGTAGGTAGGAAGGACTAAATGCTGGTTTAGATGGAATTCTGAAACAATCTTAGGGAGAAACTTAGGATGAGTCCTAGAACTACCTTGTCCTTGTGAAAAACAGGGTACGGGGGTCTTTGACTAGTGCGTGTATTTTGGAAACTCTACAGGCTGAAGTAATGGCCACCAGGAAGGCCATTTTCCAAGTGAGGAACTTCAACTCACAAGTGGCTAGAGGCTCGAAAGGTTTACGAGTGAGCATGTCTAGCACAAGGTTAATGTCCCAGGCTGCAACTGGACATCTAACAGGAGGTATAGTATGCAGAATACCCGTAAGAAACCTCTTAAACATGGGCTCAGTTGCCAGTGACATGGAAAGTACTGGCTCATGATATGCTGAAATGGCACAAAGATGAACTTTGTGGAGTACTGCAGACTGGTCTAAGATACTCCAAGACTTTATTCGGTGGACAGGAAAAAGGGTTCCAAGAGGATTTTGCACACCAGAGAGAGAGAGAAACACTTCCATTTAGCTGTGTAGGTTTTTCTAGTGGCCAGTTTATGTGCAGCTAAAAGAATATCTGAAAAACTATGAGAAACATTGAACCTATTCATTTCTATCTCTTCAGGAGCTGAAGGTGAAGCAACCTCAGGTTGGGATGGACCACAGGACCCTGGGTCGTCAGAAGGTTTGTCTGATGGGGAAGTGTCTTCGGGGGGTGGGATGCCGATAGTCTGCTGAGTAGCAGGAACCATATCTGCGGAGGACAGAAGGGGGCAATGACAATCATTCTGGCCCACTTCCCGAGACTCCAATTTGAGTAGTACCCTCTGAATTAGGTGAAGAGGAGTAAAAGCGTATAGAAAGTGTTTTGTCCACCGTAGCCTGAACACATCCTGTCAAAAAATGCCAGGTCCTGGATTTCTGGAGCAGAAGAGAGGCAGTTTTACATTGCGTGGGGATGCAAAAAGGTCCAGGTCTGGAGTTCACCACTCCTTGAAGAGTGACTGAATGATGGTTAAGTCGAGAGACCATTCGTGAGGATCTGCTTCTGTTCTGCTGAGACGGTCTGCCAGCTGGTTTTGTACTTCTGGCAGGTAAACCGCCTGAATTGGAGCCTTGTGCTCCAGACACCATTCCCACACTCTCACTGCTTCCCTGCATAATGGGTAAGAGAGTGCACTGCCCTGTTTGTTGATGTAGTACTTCACTGCCTTGTTGTCCATTTGAAGGAGAATGTTCCTGTGACAGAGTATGTCCTTCAAAGCTCGTACTGCATATAGGACGGCTCTCATTTCCAGGACGTTTATATGAAGTTGATACACTTCCCAAATCCACGTACCCTGGGTGTGGAGATCCTGGTAGTGGGCTCCCCAACCCATCAGGGACGTGTCCGTGGAAAATGGAGATCTGATGATCCAGAGGGGCAAAGGGATATCCTTTCCAGAAGGTTGTCCTCCTGCAACCACCAGGTGAGTGACTTCTTCAGAGGTTCCGTCACCTTGATGAGAAAAGACTGAGGGTGAGTGGTTGGGGACCACTAAGCATTCACCGAGAGGTCCTCATGTGAAGACGTGCCAAGGGTACAGTGAACACCAAGGATGCCATGAGACCCAGCATCCACTGCATCGAGATAGCTTGAACAAAGCTGTGTTCTCTGATGTATCTAGGCACCTGTAAGATATCGCACCTTCTGTCCTCAAGAAGAAAAGCCTTGGCACAGGAGGTGTCCAGAACAGTTCTTATGAAGAGGAGCTTCTGGGAGGGCTGCAACTGCGACTTGTTGAGGTTCAGCAGGATTCCCATGGACATGAGGAAGTCTGAGGCCATGGCGATGGCCTCCAGAGTCTCTTGCCTGGAGGGACTTGCTAGGAGCCAGTCATCCAGATATGGGAACACTTGTATTCCAATCTTCCTGAGGTGCACCGCGAGAATTGCGCAACACTTCATAAAAACTCGAGGTGCAGAGGATAGCCCAAAGGGCAGGACTCGGAACTGATAGTGCTGACCCAATGCCACGAACCTTAGGTATCTGTGGTGCTTTGGGTGTATGAGGATGTGTTGGTAGGCATCCTGCATGTTCAAGGAGGCTAGCCAATTGTGTCGAATCAAAAGTAGTAGGGTACCGAGTAATATCATCTTGGACTTTTCCTTGAGTAGGAACTTGTTTAACTTTCTGAGATCCAGAATGGAGCACATGCCACCAGTTTCTTTGGGACCAGAAAGTAATGGGAGTAGAAACCTGTTTCTCTGATCCAGCGGTACTACTTCTACTGCCCTGTTGTTCAGAAGGCCTTGTACCTCAGAAGCAAGCCTGGGCTGTCATTTGGGAGGATGATCTGGAGGGGGTTCCGAAAGATTGAGAGAGTACCCCTCGTGGATTATTCTGAGGATCTAGTTGTCTGATGTTATAGACTTCCACTGGTTGTAGAATTGAGTCAGACGTCCTTCCACTGTTGAGGAGCAGTCCCTCCCCCTTGGGCAGCTGAGGTGGGACCTGGGCCAGAAACTCAGAAGATGGCATTGAGAGCTTTGGGGCCTTGTGCCTTCTGCTGCGTTTCCTTTTGCGGCTGAGGGTTCTGGTTTCTGTTAAAACCTCCTCTGCCTTTGCCCGGAAAGGACTGACTGTTGTGAAACTGGCACTTGTTTCCACTTCCCTGGGAGGGGACGGGTGTAGGTCTGGCTGTCTTAACGGCAGACCTAGTCTTCTGTGTGGCTTCTACTGCTTGCGCCACCCGAGGTCTGAACAGATGCATACCATTGCAAGGTAAGGCCATGACTTGCTGCTGGGAGTCATTCGTGAAGCCTGAAGTACGCAGCCAGGAGTGGCGACGGGTGCAGATGCCAGCCGCCGCCCAGGAAGCTGTATCGAAGGCGTCCACTGCAGCTTTAACCTGTTGGTTATTGGACTCGATACCCCTAGTTATGGTTTGAAGTAGCTTTGAGTTAACTTCCGATTCGGGCAGAGCATCTACCATTGCTTTGAGGGAATGCCAACGAACATACTCATATTGAGAAAAATAGCCCTGGTAGCTGGCAATGCGCATGCCCAGGGTTGAGGCAGCAAAGACTCTCTTACCCAAGGTGTCTATCTTGCAAGAGTCTTTGTTTATAGGCCAGGCTGTAGATTCCTGAGGTAGGACAGCCTTATTCTCTGCCAGGACCACTATGGCATCAGCAAAGGATTGTGAGGGCAAAATGGGGTGATCCGTGGGAGGGGCATACTTCCTATCTATGGACTTGGCCACAGAAGGAATAAGAGCCAGATTCTTCCACACATCTGTGAAAGGGTCTTGAAAGAGGGCTGTACCCAAGAGGTTAAATCCAAAGGGATCTCTGGAACATGAAGATATTGGAGACGCAAAAGTTTCCCAGGATCGATTTCTGTGCTCTGAAGAGAAATAGGAGAATTCAAATTCTTGAGCAGAGACTTAAAGGAAAGGTCCTCAACAACAGGCTCTGCAGGAGGACTGATCCCTGCTCCCAGGACAGTGTCAGCATCAACGTCATCACCCTGGCAAAGATCAGGATCATGCTTAAAATCATCTCCTGACAGTCCAGGGGGGACTGTGTAGACAGGAAAAGATTGAAAATCAGGAGGAAGAAAAGAAGAAGAAAGAATCTGAGTCGTCAATGCAGAGAACAAGGAAGGGACCGCCATTGGAAACTGTGCCGCACATGGCACCGACAGAGCCAGTGGTGCCACAGACGGTGCAGCAGATGGTGCCAATCGAGCCCCCCCCCCCCAACACCACAGACTGCACCGACAGAGCCCCCTGGCGCCATATAAGTCAGCGCTACAGATGACGACAGTGTCACAGGAGTCTGAAAACTGCGATTGGAGGTAAAAGAAGGAATAATGGCAGGAGAGAGAGGCATCTGTGTAGACCCCTGTGCCGCAGCCATGTGAGAGGGATAAACACCCAAGCGGGAAGTTGATGGCATCGAAGAAGGTGCCGCGCGACTAGAAAGGTCCAACCGCCTCATCTGCCCGTTCCAAGCCGAATGGCCCAAAGGCCCCAGTGTTGAACTGGTCAGCTTGAGCAACTGGACCAACCTCCGAGCCCACTGCTCCATAAGAGCAGCCCACTAGTGAAACTGCTCATTGGAAGCTCCTCCAATAGGCGAGGAGGAGCTCCAGTGTCGAAGAGGTCGGCCACCAGAGACAGAAATTGGCATCTCCGACAGCGGTGGAGACTGGCGCCAGGCCCTAATAACCGACCATCTACGCGTAGACATACCAGAGGGCGACCTCGAATTATGCCATTTCTTCTTTGACCTATGTGTTGAAGAAGAACGCGAGTCCGAACGGTGGCGAGAATGGGACCGTTTCTTTTTATGCTTTCGAAGGGACCGCCCATCCCCCTGAACATTGGACCATCCATTGTCAGACCCCCTTCCAGGGAGGGCAGACCGGACTTGGCTGAACAGCTTTCATACAAAGTCTCCCTACCATCACCTGACCCGCTCATGGTCAACTCTGTCAATGGAGGGCTGAAGACTTCACTTGTACAAGTTAGAATTAATAAATACAATCGGTACTGATTCGAGATAATCTACAAAACAATAAGCTGAACTAAGCTGCTAGAGAAGTTTAACTCCCGGCAGGCTAGCGTCATCGTCACTGAAGTGCACTCGATGGCGGGGAAAAAACTAAGGTGGTTGGAGGTGGAGTAGCCCGAGACGGTCATTACCGCACACACACGAACTCACGGTGCCCTTCCTCTGACTCCATCTCAGGCGCCCGGCCCTGTTGAAAAGTTTTCTCCTGCTAGGTCCTAGCGCCTCCGCGTACTCCCATTAGTGTGAATGAGTGGTGGAGACTATGTCCAGGAAGATTCATGGAAATGGCAAACAACTGATTACAGCTTATAAAAGCTACTATATTAGCAACTGTAATATATATATTACTGCCCTTATATGTCCTTTATCTTCTGTAGCTTCAGGTCTGTTTATAATGTAATACTCCACTGTATAAACTGTACCAATTTATTTTGGATGAATGTGTGTGTGTGTATATATATATATATATATATATCTTTATACTTCCCTGTACCCTCTCCCCAGGTCGCACCATGAGATAAGCAACTTGTTGTTCAGCGTGCCCTTCGTGGTGAAACATTTCAATAAATAAACAAACATGGACTGCAGACTACTGAATCTCCTGATGCTGCAGCCCAGCTCTGATATTAGCTGTGGGTGATTTTGGAATTTCTGACTATAGCAAATGTCAGCTTGGGAGTCAGCCCGATCCAATCTATATATATCTATATATCTATATATCTATATATATATATCTATATATATATATATATCTATATCTATATATCTATATCTATATCTATATATATATATCTATGTAAGTAAAAAAAAAAAATGTTTCTGGCACACAAAGTGCAAACTGGGACCAGACCCACAGTTGGGTGTGGGGCTCTTAGTGCTGACTGTTCCCGTTTAATATTTGAAAAACTATAGTTCCTCCGTGAATACTTGACAGCTGATGTACAAGACATATTAAGTGTTACAGAAAAGAAATTAAAGTATCTGAATGTCCATGGTAGCCGCAGTTGCTCAGAACAGTACATCAGAACTGTGCTGGCAGACTATTTCATCACACATTTCCCACATTTTCCCATACGCTCTGCAGCACTTAGTCTTCATCTGAAAGTGTAATAAGTGTGAAATTAAATAAAAAATTCATCCACACAGAAGTTAAGTAACAAAACTCATTAAAATGACAAAATATGTAAGGTACTAATACCGCTGTTCTTTAACGAAAAGGTCCAGTCATACGTGTCAAATCTATAGCATAAGCTTCATCCTACTGTTTACAACTGTATACAAGAAAATCAAATTATTGCATATTTTGGCACCTGACAAAAGTATCCGTTGGCTAACATAACAATGCTGTGGTCTACAAACAAGTATGAGTTTGCCATAAAAATATAAAGCGGAATGCATACACACATACCAGTTCTGTCATTAAATGGAAGACTGGACAACTGACCACAACATTTTGTGAGTTATGGACAGTCTCTTCATGACCAGGATTATCAGATTTTGGCCCTTTAGACATATTAAAAATATTTTAAGCAAAATATTTCTGAGGGCCTCCATCAGTCAATGCATGTTATCTGGAGATCATGATTTTAAAAAGCCATACTCCCGGTTTTTTTTTTTTAAATATATTATTTCATATCAAATAAGTTACAAAGTTCAGTCATGACTAACAAAACATTTCTTTATGTTTCCTGCGGAACAGCTATCAGAAACAGAATAAAGGAATCCCAACTTTTATAGTATATAGGAAAGAAAATTTAATAGCAACCAAAACTTTGAACAAACTGAAAAGATGAGTCAAACAAGTGAAATTCATGCTCTATTCAGAATGCTTTTCGTCAGACTGCGATGCCTACCCCAAACCTGAATGTAGTCCAGTGTCAGTAGCTGGTATATATGCAGTAACTGGTCCAGTCTTGCAGTACGAAATAAAGCCAAATATAACAGGTTCACATCTGTTGCCTGTACAACATGCAGCACCTATGCCAACCCAAATTTGTACCTTTCCTATCAATCACAACGTTCACGCAGCACTATCTGGGACAAAAAAGGATTTAGCTTATAGGTTCTCTTCAGTAGGAAAAAGCGCAGTTCACAGGATTTTTAAAAAGAAAGAAAAAGTAATTTACAATAGAAGGGCAAAATGTTCTTTAGTGACAAGAACAATCTCTTCCTTTCTCTGTACAAAGCACTGAAAGTCTAATACTGTCTAAAGGCGACCAGCTTCTTCAAAAGAAGATGACCACTGTAGGCATTATGTTCCAGGAACACATAAATAAATGGGTTTTTAAAATTTGTACAGATCCATATTCTCAGGTTATTTTATGTGCACTGGTTTGTCATCTGATTTTAGACGCTTCCGGCGTGGTTGTACAAAATCCTCATCAGAATCTTCAGTAATGTCTCCATCGTCCTCCTCCTCCTCCTCTTCCTGTTCAGATTCAGGCAAGGGTGGAAAGGATCTGTCTGGGTAGATCTCAGAAAGTTTGTCTTCAAAATACATGGCTACTGCTTTTCCTGCTTGTGCAACTTCTGATTCAGCCTGAGAGAGAAGCAGAATACATTGATTCATTGTTAGTAATGCATGCCCCTTCACCGAGTTATCATGGCCCAAACATGCTTACCTTATATTCAATGTCTTGTTTTTCTGCATAAAGTTGAATTATTCTCATCATCTAAAAAGGATACCAGAATCAAATTATAATGAAATTATCACTCTAGATAGCTGCACGACTTTGTGGGACTCTAGGACCAACATTATCAACCTAAAAAGTGATTTTAGGTTGTATTATAAAATTATATTGAAGTTAAAAAAATATATCTATATATACACACCGGTATATCAAAATTGAAGTGGGCCAAGACAATGAGCATAAGTTGTATAGTTCTTCATCAACCCCACCCCCACCAAGTGACTTGAAATATATTCTGAACTCTAATAGTTTTCAACACAGTAACTTATCACGTCTTCATACTACAACATAAACAGATTTACTGCACAGGTTTTTAAGTGTTACCAATTTTTTCTAAGCTCAACTTTTCTGTAAGAGTACTGATGGATATCAACTGATGACAGCCAAGTCGCCCTGGCGTATCACATGACAATGAAAGGAGAACTGCACTGAAACTACTGTAAGACATTTTCCCCTCTAGATTATTTTTAAATATTGGTTCAAATTCTGTTACTGTTCCATCTCAACATGCTGTTTTGTTATCCTAGTGGGTGCTTCTGATTCAGACACAGGTAGTAAGTACCATTTTAGAAATGCGTGATCTAATTTATGTCCTTACTCCACTCTTCTATTGCTGGCACAATGCAGCAACGTTCTACCACAGAATTCTGACTGAAAGGGATATAAACTACATCATACAGTTCTAAAATGGTACTTACCATCAGAGTGTGAATTAAGCAATAAGGCAAGACAGGGTGTGCATTGTGCTGGGACAGTGGCACACCTCGGATTGGCTGAAGCAGGAGGTCGAAAGCAGAGTGCTTCTACCATTGATGAGTGCTATTATCCCTGCACAACAAACACCTAGGAGTGGCTTACTGCAATTATAAAATGGGTTTGTTAGCATAACTGAATAAGCAAAATGTTTTTTCTATATTAAACTTTGTTAAACAAAAAAAGTCTAACACGTACTAAAAAAGTAGTCCCTTTTCTGCTGTTGCTTTGTTTCAGGTTGGACAGTAGGTGGACTGACACTACATGGTTTCGTGCCTTGCTGCAGTAAGGACTGCACTTTAGAGAGTTTAAATGCAGAATAGCTTTGAGCAGCACTGAACGTAGTTTTGCTGTCAGTACTGTGTGTGTTAAGCAGCAGCCAGTCAGAGCATTTTGAAGTTGCCTGTTTTAGTAAACAAGCATTGGAAGGAATTTGTGTATTGCTGGGAGTGGCTTTGTTTCCAGCTGCATTGCGTGTTGAGCGACGTGGAGGGAACCAGTGTCACTGTACTTCTGGCATGGAGCTGTGGCACCCGGTTAAATTTACCACCACAGGAGTTTTCAAAAACAGGCGTGAACACTAGCGGCTCAAGCAAAGTCTTCAAACACCAACAAAGAATATGTAAGTGTGAGCTACACAAATGGGACGGAGTGTGAGTCATGCTGGGGGATGTACAATGCTGTGCAAGCCATGTCGGGGGGGGGGTTACTGGAGAGATCACCGCCAAACAGGGGAGAGAGCTGTATTAACATAAGAAGTAACTGATGTGATACAAGGGCTATCTTGTTTGATGTGGGTTTTTCTAGCCCAGTAAAGGGTGCAGTGATTGTGTAGAACACTGCGGTAAAGAGGTCATGGGACTCCTCCCCTGTGCTGGGATAACAGCAGTGAGATCCAAGCATCTCTGCCAGTCAGGCTTCTGGATTTTCATTACCCAGTTCATAATGAGAAACCACCACTGCGGTCACTAATAGTCAAATATAGATGGAACAATAACAAAATTGAAGCCAGTATTTAAAAAGTAGCCTCTACTGAGAAAAAAAAAAAAAGACTTTCAGGTCCTGCACAGATCTCTTTTAATGTTTTATTTAAATAGCTAATTCAGTGGTTAACTGAAGTTATAATACTCAATACTGGTAAAGAGATGACAAAAAATAGTTGGGAAGCTTTATGGTAATCATGCATTAGCGAGATAAAGCATCACTCTAAGCTGGTAACAGTCTAATGACGCCATGTCTTATATGAGTTTCAAGTAAACAGATAAGCGTCCTAAATCATAAATGCACAGGTGCTCTGGAAACTAACCATGACATCACTCGATTCAATATGAATATCTTACACAAACACATGGACATGTCAAGATTTTCATTCAGTTAGTGACTGGAATCCTAACTGAACTAATGAGGGAAGTAAACATAATTCTAAATATTTATTTTTATTTTGAAAAGGGAATGGCTGCCTGCTTACCCTGAAGGTTTGCAACCTGAGGGTTACTTCCTTAGGGTGAATAAGCTTTTGTTCCTTTTGTGACTGTCCTGCCATATTTCTTTCAGATAACTATAATGCACCACTCTTCTTCCAGGGGTCCTTGGGATGTAATCCCTTTAAAGTATTTGCCTTGCTGGTTATTTAACCCACATTTAGTGCTCCGGATTACAGTCGTAATTCTGGTGCAGCTTTTCTGAAAGCTCATCTGACTTAAGAAAACATCTATTACTGTCACAAAATATCAGGTGTTTTAGTGGATTGTCGCATGCAGTTTTTTTTTTTTTTTTTACAAATCCACTTGAATAAAATGTGCTCCTTTATTTAAGGTTATTGTGATAGTGTCTTGTCTATTGCAGGTACTAGTGCCTCCTTTTTCATTTGTTTGTTACAGATTCCATTGATGAGCACGCCAGTCCTTGGAAATGGCTTTATGTTTTCAAATTAGGAGGTGATAGTCAAACTTACAAACACTGGAGATATGACAGAAAAAGAATTCAGAGTCAAGGAAAACATGGAAGCTCTGGGCAATGGAAACATGCCAGTTGCGGGGGAGAAGATAGAGGAGACAGAATTGGTATTAAGATGTCTTGCTTCAAAGAGTCCCACTCTGTGGTGGACTCCAAAAACAAAACCAAGAATACTGAAAGGGGAGCTAAAGTTTTATTAAGATAAAACTTATAGTACTGCAAGGTCAAACCAACAATCGAACAGCCTCTATGTTCAGAAAATAGTGCTTTGTGAAGGCAGAGCATCAGGTTGATGCTTTGCAAATCTTGACCGGCAGACAGATCTGAGGTTTGTCACTGAGGCCACTAGGATACAAGTTGAGTGATCTTCTGCTTCTTCTTTCTGCCTGTATGGGGAATAGCATTGGGTGATGCAGAGAGAAAGCCACTTTGACATACTTTGCTTTCAGACAAGGCTGCCTATTGCATTTGCGTCACAGGATACAAAAACAAAGAATAATTTTATTATGCATTTAGTTATACCCAATGAAAAAATGAGAATTATTTTAACATCAAGCAGTATAGGAGAGTTTCCCCTTGATTAGTGTGGGGCTGGGAAAAAGATTGGTAATATTACAGACTGTGTCAGATAAAATACTGACAACTGAGACAAATGTTTGAATTTGTCTTAGAAACCACTATTATTTACTTGAAAAACTGACTAGAGGGTTAGACATCAGAATTTTGGTATTCGACAAGAGCTAACTGTAAACTAATTTTTCATGTGAACAACTTTAACTCACATGATGCTGCAGGTTTAAAAGGTGCTTCTGTAATATAACTTAATATTACATTAGGTTATTGGCAATTTTACTGGGAGTCACATGCGCATCAGCTCCTTCAAACACCTGTTGAATAGAGATTGTCTACCAAGGATTCTTCTGTGATTTTGGCATGAAAGGCTGAGACAGCTGATAAATGTACCTCGAGAAAAGATACCTGGGTTATCGAACTAATATAGTGAGAATAAAAACACGGAATGCTGCATCAGTATGTGGGTCGCAAATAAAATGTGAGGATTAGACTAAATACACACGGACAACAGAAAATGAAGTTACAATCAACAGTTCAACCATAGATCTTTAGAAAATGTCTACAAAGAAATAAACAGTTGAACTCCTGTGTCACTTATACAAAGCGGAACAATACTGTCTTTCCAGCAAACCTTCTACCTTACAGTTATTCATATATCTGCAAATCTGCCACGCCTAAGCACAACACTATTCCTAAACACAATGCTATTCCCCACTTTTAAACTGCAGGACCCCTCCCTACAAAGTCTCTCTGGAGGCTGATACCCCACCGAGAGGTCTTGTCTCTCATATATATGCCTCCCTAGTCTCCAGACTTGGAACTAGCAATAGCCCACACTTCACCTCAAAGGGCAGAAGCAACTTAGGGAAGAGATCCCAGAAAAGGAATGGGCCTCCACAGAAGAGTCCTCACTGCTATTACCAATGCACAATAATCAAAACCCACTGCAGCACCAGATATTCACCAGACCTATCGTAATCCAAAAGGTTATGCAGTTTTCAGGCAGGACATGACAGCACTTGCCCTAGTTGAAAGGCACAAAGTGCTGCCTTAATACTAGTGCTCCTATCCAGTCCAGAAATGTGCCTTATATACAAACACAACCCCCTCTTCCAAAAAGGAGGCTTCCTATATATCATTCTGCAAATCCACCTTTGCATGATCCCCAAGATGACACTGCCAGGGACTCTGTTGGCTCTAGATCTGTCAGGAGATGATAATCTACTATACATACAGGTAGCTCTCATCAGTATGAAGTAGGGTATCCTGTGACACTTTGCTTACCATCTGTATCTCCCCCCCCGTCGCCCCTGAAAAAGGGACTTCTAGGCCCAGTGGGCTTACCGGGTCAACAAAATTCAACAAAACAAACACTGGAAGAACCTGAAGTCCTCCCCATAGGAAGTCTGACTTGAGGCCCTGGCAACAAGCTCCATCTTATAATAGCTGGCATCCAAGGTGAGGAGACATTATGGAGAATATTAAAAAAAAAAAAAAATTGGCTTAAGTCGGTTCTGTACTTGCAGGGGACTCCAGAAGTATCTTGCCCAGCAATGAATAGGGATATGTAGAGCACTGTGCACCCTGTAGGTGAAATGAAAATGTCCTTGTCATTATTTATTTGAATCACCACTTGTTTGTAACTATACATGTTTTGTTCTGATCAGAGGACCTGGTTGGTCCTCCACTCCCAGTAAAAACCTTTTGCATGTTACACTGACAATAGATCAACTGTCTAGTTGTCAACTGTTTAAGTTTACCATGTTATGTGTAATGAAAACCAAAATAAATGGAAAAAATTAAGACCCAAGCGCAAGAGATTTAGAAGCTAGTCTGTGATCAATCAGGCTGAACAGGAGAATGGGTCCACAAACTTATTAGTACCCCCACACTGCAAGTCTCTTTCACTTGAGCCTGTACATTTGACAGTTTTCTGGCTGGCAGAAGAATGCCTCAAAACTCATCCTGATGTACCAACGCTAGTAACCGATTTTTAAGGTCCAATCAATGAAGATGATGGAATAAAGATTCTGACAGAGGTGGGATCCCTTCCTCCTGTGTTATCATATCCATACAGAGGCCAGTGCTGAGGAATTGCTTATGTTCATTCTCTTACTGGGGAATAATAAGGATCATTCTGCTTTCCTTTTGAACTTTTCTCAACTTCTCATTAAATGAGAGGAACAGGGTAAAATGCTTATAGGAACCTCCAATGCCATGAAAGGGAGAAGGCGTTCACTGGCATCAGTCTTCTTGGAGTATTATGACATGAAAAAGGGACTTTGGCTCATGCGTTCACCCGGTGAACAAAGGTGTAAATTAAGATAAATTAAAAAAATTGGGAGTTCCTTATTCAAGGTAACTGAGCCACATTTGGTAGGCTCCAGTCCTCGAAGAGTCTGTGTGCTATGGCTGGGTGAAGGGACCAAGCATGCTGGTTTGATGCGGAGCGAGCAACTAAGGTCTGTACTGCATCCTTCTTCCCTTTAAAGTATATAGCAAAAAGCATGATGTGACTGTTTAACAGGGATGCACAAAATTCTTCCTCTGGAGGGTTTGCCATTCCCTTTCAAACCTTTGCTGTGGAATTCTTGGGGAAGAAATTTGCAAAATTCCACCAATAAGTAAACCATGGGAATTTCACAGGAGTCCTCACCTAAGGAAGGACAGGGACAGGCTGGAGACGTTGCAGTGCAGGCTGACCAAGATGATTAAGGGCCAACAGGGCAGATCTTACGAGAAATGTCGCAAGGCACTGATCGTGTACTCCCTGGAGACCAGGCAAGAGAGGGGAGGATACGAGACCGTCAAGTTCCTTAAGTGAATGAACAAGGTGAACTGTGGGGAACTATTTAGCAGAAACAAGATTCAAGACCCCAAGATCATGAGTGGAAACTTTTTGGGGTTTACAGTGCCAACAGAATTAGAATGTATTGGAGTTCTGGATGGATATATCAGTCCGTGGTCGTATAAAGGTTAACAGGGACGTGAGGAAGTTCTGTTTTACAGAAAGGGTGGTGGAGTCGCAGAACAGTCTGCCAGTGGGTATGGTGGAAGCCATGACAATAAATGGTTCCAAGAATGGCTGGGGCAGAATGAAGGGTTTGGTGGTTACTAGGGAGGAGAACAGGAGGGTAAGGGTGGATAGGAAAGGATAGAACCCTGAATGAACAGTAGGTCCCGGGGCAGATATGGAACTATGGGCAGACTATATGGACCCTTGATCTTTTTCTGCCATGACTGCCTATGTTTATAATTTCAATGTATAAGACTCTAAACTGGATTTGTTTATTTATTTATTTATTTTTTTTAAGTTAAGTTAATGTAAACTGTGTTTTCCCCGTATATAAAATAGAAGAGACGTTGATGTAAAGTGTGCAAAAAGGTTGATGTAAACTGCAGATTCCCTCTTGTATACAAGACTGAACAAAATAGGTATCAATATAATTTGTAGTAAAATGAATGTAAACTGTGATTCATTTTTTGCACTTTTTTACTGCATACAGCATTGACACAGATATGAACAGCAGAATTTCACTATTATCTGCAGAAAAATTGTGATTTTGTAGATTTCACAATTCCACTCAGTCCTGTCCAAAGCCAAATCGCAGTGTTTCAATTTGGAAGTATTTTATTGCTCTAGTGCACGGTTTGTATGAATATTTGACTGTGTAGCAGTAGTTAGCTGCAATCTTGTGAGGTCCCCTTGTAAACGAGATGCATATTTCAAAGGCCATACAAATGCTTTCAATGATTAACAGCAAAGCTAGTAAGAATTAAATATTAACACTAGAACCCCCCCCCCCCCCAAAGGGAGCTTACCAGTGGAGACGAGGACACTAGAGAGCGACTGAGTTACAACTAGGCCAACAGATACCTCCTACTTGGGTAGTACAGAAACATACACAGTGTCAGCAGGATAAGACCACTGGTCCATCCAGTCAGCCCTGTTATACATTATCCTAATCCGGGACCTACTGTTTAGTTGGGGCGACTGCCTGGGTGCATGTTATTGTTTTCTTATCTCCTATGTAACCCTGTCCCAGGCCTCCCCAATTTTTATCCTCTGTAGCCCGTAACAAGTTGTATTTTGTCCCAAGGTGCTACTATTCTTGTTATCTTTAACCTTATTAATAGGGCTCTCACCCAACGCAAAACCAACATAATCAGTACAGGATTATTTTTTGTGCCCACAGCCAGCTTTGATAATTTCAGCCTCCAAACTGAAGCACATATTGTAATGCTATTGGCGATGGTGGCAGCCTTTGCACAGTATAACATATAAAAGGCATTGGTACATGTTAAGGGAGGGCAGTACATGCATTACTACCCTCCCTTAAATGTACCAGTGCCCTTTTATATACTGCATTAGCATGCAAAGGCTGTGGGTGCCGCCAACAGCACTGTAATGCTAAGTATAGCCCTGCAGCCCCTTTCCCACTTTGCATCACCAAAACACAGTTTTGTGGGTGGGGCTGTGACGGGTGTTCGACAGCTCTGGTCGAACCAGGAGGGAGGCTTGCTGTGTTAAGTTAAATAACTAAGCAACCACTGAAGAAAAAAAAAACAATTTCAACTATAGCTCCTTTGGGTCCTGGGGCAGGCAGCTACCGGACACAAGTTGTCTGCCCCAGCCAAAAAAATATATCAGTAGCTCTAAGAATAAAGAAAATTGGAGTTGCCCCAGGGTCGATCGGTTCTGGGGAGAGGTATCACATGGTATTATGGAGATTATGCTACTCTCTAACCAGCCACAGTTTCTGAACCTGGTCTTGGGGACTCCCACCTGATGAAATTACAACCTCATCAGGCAAATATATTGTTTATATTCTTACTGCAGCAGCACTTAAGGCGCTGACCCAAAATTGGCTGAAAGTGTCTCCCCCTTCCATGGATAACTGGTATAGAAACATTGATCCAATTAGGAGAATGGAGGCCATCACGGCTTCGTTAAAATTGGTGGCAGATGCATTTAATTCTAGATGGCTTCCTTTCTTTAAACATCTGGAAAAAAAAAAAGGAGGGACTCCGAACTATAGATCAGCCCTTACAGGTAGAATATATTGAAAGGGGGTAGATATATTTTTATGTGGGTTTAGCCGAGTAGTGTATGTGATGGCGACAGGATTAGTATTTTTTATTTCAAAGGCATTAATACCCCTGGATTATAACAAGGGTTCCTGCCTAGAGTGTGGCCAAAAGGGGGGAAAGAGGGGGAGACTAAAAAGGGTAAAAGCTGTATGGCAATGATTGTAATTAATTATCACCCTGTAGAAAGGATACTAACTGTATTAATTTTAACGGAAACAATATTATTTCCTCCATTATGTATGATGAGATCACTGTATTGTAGCCTGATTCCTGTGTACCAAATCAATAACAAAATAAAGGAATACTGAAGTTCAAAAAAAAAAAAAAAAGAATAAAGAAAACAGAGACAGTACCAAAATGCAGGGCTTAAAGAAGGCTTTAAAGTTCTAAACTACTTTTTATAACAAGACTATAAACCACTCCAGTTCAATTGTGACCTTAATGGAAGTGGTAGATCAAGAAGTTAAGGAAATATTCTCTAAAAAAAGGATCCAGGCATGAATCTAAGAAAAACTATCAAGGTTAAGAGTTTACGGCTCTCAAAAAGTTAGAGCCCGACAAATTCCATAGTGATCAAATGACCCGACAAGTGGATGATGTGCAGTGTGCCAATGGAGATAGCAGCTTAATTTCAGAGCTCCTGTCAGGCTCCGTAAACTCATTCGTTTTTTAAAAATAATTACTCTTCAGTGACAAGTGCCTCGTTCATTAGTTTAGTTACCTAGCCAATGAAAGACCTCAAGCAACTTTTCAAAAATTTCTGAGTTTTTTTTCTCGATTTCAAAAATACTGACTCATCACAATGGTCCCACAAGCAGTTCGGAACAGCGAGAGCAGCAAAGGGTTTTTCAGTGGAGCTGTGGCTGAAGTCGTGCATCAACATACTAAGTTGGACATTACTTCAATTAAAGAAATGTTTTTTGAAATTAAAATGGACAACAGGGTTTAAAAACCACTATGGAAAAGCTGCAGATTGACTTTAAAATGACTTCTGGGAGACTAGATGCTGTGGAGAGTAGACTGCAGTCAATGGAGGATTCAGTCTATTATTTGGAGGAACAATCTCAAGTACAGGAGAAAAACTATTTGCTACAAAATATAGACAGTTTAGAAAACAGGGGGAGATGCGATATTAGAACTATGGGTATCCCTGGGGGAATGGAAGGACAAAATATGGTGTATTTTTTTTACAACAAGCTACACCAGACATTTTGAACTATAAATGGTCCTGGCCCTTATAGTCAGAAAGGGTATATAGATCTCTTGCACCCAGACCCCTGAAAGGAAATAGACCAAGATCCAGAATCGCTTATTTTCTCCAATATTCTGTCAAAGAAATTATCCAAGTGGCCATGAAGAGAAAACAGCTGACCTGGATGGGGGCAGGATACGGATACTTCAGGATTTTTCAACCAAAGTAATGGAGAAAAATACGTTTTTGGGGAGGATGTTAAAAAAAAGAGCTTCAACATCATGGTCTGACATACATCATCAAGTACCATGCAACAATGACTGTACAAATCCCAGGGAAATCACCAATGAAGTCTGACGCAGCGGGCCATGTTGGGGATTTCTTTAGTGAATGCTTAATGCACAGACTCAAAAGAGGCTGCAGTTTCGAGCCCCCTTTCAGAACATGGTTTGTGCAATGAGGCTGCTAAGAACTACAATCCCCTAAATGGTCTCCCTCATGAGGGCACTCTCCCTTGACTGAACGGTCCTGACAAACAAGTGTCACCAGACAAAAAAAAGTTTCTGTCAGCAGCATACCTGCATCTACCAAGTCCATAATTACAAAGAAATCTCAACCTCCGTTTAAAGCATGCATCACTCACCTACTATGAATTTCAAACATACAAAAGTCCTAAAAAGGGGGCAAGAGCAGCAGTAGGGAAAGTAATGCTGCGCTGAGGTCATCTGAATAGTCACCCGTAGTCTGCAGGATAGATTCGTCATCTGAAATAGGGGGTAGTCTGAATGCAAGCATGGGGTAGCTCCTAAACTTATGAAGTGAGCACAGATCTTCCGATTTGTGGATTTACCAGTTTTCCTTTGAATTCTATTGGCTAATGAACACTGGGAAACCTGAATGTTACATCTTGACTTTTGCTAACTTCTGGTCCCGGGTCAAAGTCAAGTTGTTTGCTTCAAGGCCGAATTTTATGTGTACTCATTTATTTTCATATGTTTAATTATATTTTTATTTGCTTTTAAACCACAGCACTTTTGAGCCCCTTCTACCTGCCTGGAAGACTGGGCTAAACTTGATCGCAACGCAATGTGAACCTCCCGACTTGCATTATAACTGCTAAGATTTTTACACATGGCTTAGGATCCCAGAAAGGCATACTGGATATTTTCTTAATTTTTTCAGAGATACTGAACATTTTACTGAATACAATTATACACACAGAGTTATATACCTGATCTGCTGATGCCTGATGAACCAATCATACAGTTTAGTGATTTGATGCCTCTCATTTTATAGAAGGTCATGTTATATAAAGTGTGCAAGTACATATTTGCATTCTATTTTCAAGTGCTGTGTGATTGTATGCACCCCAGTTTTCATCAGGTCTGGTTCCTCTGTTATATCATGATTTTCACTGTGGTATCTTTCTTTTCTACAGCACACAAGATGTTTAACCTGGCTCCTTATACCAGAAGGGTAGGTATGCATCCTTTACTGTATTCTTTCAACTAAAGAACTATTTGCTACTTTATTCAAGTAGCATTGTTTCACACTTCTACCCACACCCCCTTTTATCCCTCTCAATCAGTTATATCTTGCCTTTCCTCCACCCCACCCCCCACACACAATATGGGTAATTTCTCTGGTGTCACTTCTGACTTAAATTCACCAATCTGGCTGGCTTACTTAGCTTAGATCCTTTTGAGGGTAATTTGGTGCTATAATTACAGATTCAAACTTTATATTGATATGCGATTGCCTGACATACATCATTCAAGAGCTTATGCAATCTTTCAACGGCCAATATCACCATGATTATAGCACTCTCTCAGTTTCAGTTGATTTAACAGAATCTACTTGGCACAAGTGGGCATTCTGGAAGAGTACATCTCAAAGGAGGCCTCTTGACGGGATCCCTAGAAAAGATGGCCCTCTTGAACCCTCTCATATTACCCAAAGCTATACAAGATTGTCAATTTAGCTCCATCAGCCTTTCCTTGTGCACAGTTATCAGATTAGCAAGAGTGCAGTCAAAGATTTCTGAATCGTTGACGTATGAATATTGCCTAATAATAAACTGTAAATCTTATACATTTAACATATGATAAAGCTGACCCGGCTGTCATAACACTACTTTATATCCAAGAAACATATACTTACGCCAAGTAAATTTTGAAACTGGAAAATCCTTTATATTGCGGCACTGACTTTTCTACCTCCTTTGTGAGCTGATTTTTTTTTTTTTTTTATTTACTGGAGTCCGGCAGTGCAACCCTCTTGGTGAGTTAACATCCTATTTCAGTTTCACAGTTCCAGCCTTAGACCATTAACTTCTGGCTTCCCTCTGGCAGTGAAAGTAGAACCGTCACTCACTGGTATTTCCCCTTATCCTCTTTGTTAATTTATAACGTCTCAATGTTTACAGTACATTCATACTTAATACATACTCTGCATAGTAATTCTGTAATGTTTATTTAGATGAATGCAATATCTTTTTCTGCAATCTACTTCCATTTATTAATCAGAATATAAAAATAGTTATTTACTGTTTTAGTGATCGTCTTGCTTATTAAATAGACCGCTGTGGTCAATTTCTGTATCTCCAATAACCCCTTTTTATTTTACATGTTACATTTAATTTTAATATTCATTATGAGCTATCCTAATATAGCAACTTGGAATACACAAGATCTTGGATCTCCTAATAAAAGGAAAAAAGTTTTACTTATTTAACCAAACATAAAATTGATATAGTCTTCCTGCAGGAGACTCATCTTTCTCCTGTAGAAGCAGAAACAATTATGAGAGGATGGCTTGCAGTAGCAGAATACAGTTGATTTAACACTATAACAGGAGTGGTTACTCTTATTAGAAAATGTGTAAACTTCACAAAAACGTCTCGGGTTACAGAACCTGAAGGTTACTTTCAAATTTTGACTGGCCTTCTTACTGGTATTAAGGTTTCCTTATGTAATGTGTATGCACCAAGTACTGGTCACTCAAAATTTTTTTTACTATATTGTTGCTTGAAATCAGCAAAGTAGCAGACACCGAATTAGTTATTTGTGGAGATTTCGATGAGATCTGTGACCCATTTCTTGACAGATTAGCTCCATGCAGAACGACAGAGGTTTCCAAATCTGGGAAAGCTTTCCAGACTTTAATTCAAGACTTGGGCCTTCTGGACGGATGGAGAGTAGCAAACCCCAAGGTAGAGATTATTTATTCTTTTTTCTCTGCTCACCATAACTCATTAAATAGATCAGATTATATTTTTCTGCCACTGAACATTTGTAATAACTAAGTTAATATCGCTTATGAGCCCAGGGTGATTTCAAATCACCGTATGCTTGAAGACCATATATGTCTAGGTGGCCCTTTGGTAAAAACCCTAGATGGTGATTTAATATACCTCTTCTCATGGACAGCACCTTTGTGGAATAGTCAGGCAAAGAAACAAACCTTTTTCTGAAATTAATGACATTGGAGAGATGAGTAAAAAATGTTTATGGGACATTTTCAGTGTTTATTAGATGAAGAATAATAGGTTTTGCTACCAATAAAAAGAAAGCAAGGCAAAGAGAACTTACCGAGAAAGAAAAAAAATTGGCACAGAAGACATACAAATAACCCTAAAGACAGACAAGATCTGCTGCATAGAATCATTCTACTGAAATATGAAATAAAATGTTACCGCAAAAGGCTGAATATGCCCTTTTCTGTACCCTTAAAAACAAAATACCCTCAGAACCATTAATTGCAGCCCCAACAACCCTCCCAAGAAAACATAACTTATGATTCTAAATAAATCAATTACATCTTTCAACAGTATTATCTTTCACTGTATGCCTCTAACCAACAAAAAAGCTATTCTGATACTGCTGATTTCCTATCATCTGTAAAACTTCCACAACTCTCTGAAGAGGATAACAGATTAGACACTCCAATACCACAACAAGATATTTCTCTCGACATAGAATCCTTTGCTGCTGGGAAAACACCCGGACCCAACGGGATTTCTGCAGAACTACACAAACCACCCCTTCTATAAATAAATACAGTACAGTTCCGATTATCCAGAAATCCCTATGTAATGGACTGGACTCTTGTCTCTCTAGTGTTTGACTACTGATTAGAATGGGGATAGGATAATCAGGTCAGACAATCAGTGGGTTGAACAGTACAGTTCTGTTAGTTTTATTTCTGGCACAAGGTGTCACTAAAGTCATGTATAGTGACTAACCATACCTAGCAGACTGCAACAGAAAACATCTGGAAAGAAAACCGTGTGGTCAGAAGGAAATGAGATGTGGACCGAGCATTATGATGCAATCCTGCCTTCAGTAAATCTGCCTTTTCTGCTCACACAGGATTCACAGGAACATTAAGAAGAGCACCAAGAGCTTTGGGAGTAATACAGTAAAGCATTTCAATCATCAGGTCCTGCATTCTGAGCATTTTTTAGTCCCCCCACGCCATTCAGTTTCTTCAAGCATTTCTGGGTTTTTGTTTGTTTTAGCTCTGGATGCATGTGCTGGTATCCCTGCATATCTCGAGCAAAAGAAAGCACTATACAGTGAGCCCACTGAGGAAAGAGTGAGTCGAGTTGAGCCAGTGTCCATGTGCAAAAGCAGATGGTAACTCTCAGTACTCCTAGTGAGTGACAACTGTAAAGAAATGTAAAGTGTATGCCGCTATGGGGTGTACCTAACGGGCACATACATGTACAGCAAATTATATTAGAAAAGTGCTGCAGAGTGCTGGTTATCTGATACGGGTGACAATTTGTAAAGAAAGTGTCTGCCAGTGGGTGCTGTGGGGGGTAGTGAATAAGAGAACAGCACTGTATAGTAACTGCTATTTACCACAGAACTCTGATCATCCAAACTCCAGATTATCCAAACTGATCTGATATATCCCAGGCAGTTCAGATAATCGGGATTGAACTATATCTATATTTCTCTTATTTGGAATCCTTTGGTATTTCACTGGTAAATTCCATGAATGAAGTATATATTTCTTTAATATCTAAAAAAAAAAAGATTCATTGGACTGAACTACAGGCGAATATCTCTACTAAACTTAGCAAGATCCTGGCCAATGTTTTAGCCTTTAGCTTTCAACCCGTAATTCAAAAGCTAATAGGAAAGGAACAAGTTGGTTTCAGGAGGGGTAGAAATTCTTCTGACAACTTTCATAGGTTATTCTCAATATTATGGGCATATGGACTTCCGGTGACGTCAGCATCTGACATGGCAGCTTGAGCCCTTTGCTCCGACGCCTATCCACCAAAATAAAACCAATCGCCTGAGCATCTATGGCATCCCCAGCTAAGCAGCGAAGGAATAAATCGGGGAAGACTCATCTCACCCCTGCACAGAAACTCAAGAGTATTATTGAGAGACGAGGACCCAAGATTTGTTGAAGAGTCGGGTCTCCCCTCGGAGATGCACCAGGCCAAACATTTAATAGAGTCACAGGAATCGGAAGATGATCTCTTGGAGACCATTAAACAAACGGCAAGAACGGTCTCTAAGATCGATCGCACCCTAACAGAGCTACGAGCAGACTTGAGTAGAACTGATCATAAGACTGATCAAATTGAGCTGGGCCTGAACGCCGTCTCGGAGCAGACAGACAGACAAGACAGGCTCCTGCTGTACCTTCTGGCGCGGGACCGCAAACTCACCCACAGGCTTGACGACTTAGAAGGACGAAGTCGTCGCCAAAATATCAGAATACATGGCATCCCCGAGAGCTCAGAGGATGGCCACACAAATGCTGCTAAATTTGTGCAACATCTGCTCAAGAAAGTTATGGAGCTCCCCGAAGACCTTGACTTAGGCCTTGATCGTGCCCATAGGTCCCTAACCCCCCAACCCAGTAATCCGGAGGCTAGACCGAGGTCGTTTGTGGTCCGATTCATGCTATATAGCAACAAAGAGGTGGTTTTACGAAGAGAGTGGTGGCAGGCCCCCCTGGAATTTGAAGGGCACAGGATAGCAGTAGATAATGATTACACATCAGAAGTCCAAGAAGCCAGAAAGGGACTGTGGCCAATTGTCAAACAATTAAAATCAAGAAATATTAAATGCCAGATTTTGCACCCGGCCAGGCTGAAGTTACATTGGAAAAAGGTACCAGAATCTTTAAAGATTTGCTGTCTGCGGTGCCCTTCTTGGAGGAGCTCGGGATCATGACACCACCCCTCACTAAAGAAAAGCTTGAGCGAGACCACCTGGCCTCAGCGTGGTCCGTTTCCCAGAAAGGAGCTATGAAAGCTGGAACCACGGCGCGATTGCCATACACCACTCTTCGAGTGGACGTCGGCTCAGTTCTTCGGAGACTAGGAGACCCTGCAATAATTAATAAGAACGCAGCCCACTTGAAGGCTCCGGCGAAGACAGCGGAGATCGAGACCCCCAACCCTGCAGAAGCCTCAGACCCATGAAGAGCCGGTCTTAGGCCTTGGTAACCAAGAGATCCCATGCCATGGAGAGGCCCATCTAAGTCCTATCGGTACACACTCCACCCGCGGGGCTCGCCCCCCAGGCCCGACTTTCCCCAGGCATTGAAGTGAGTACCCGATTTCCTCTAAGATGTGGACAAGGACCTATAAGCCTGGAACTTTCCTTCTGTAAATTCAGCTAAGTCGGCCGGGGATTGAGGGACAGGAGGCAGCAGATTTTAATAATGATCCCTGACGCAGCACCCTACCATATTGAAAACTCCTCCACAGAGTAAATTTGTCTCAAAAGGCTGCGCCATCAGATGCTTTAATTCGAGAGGGATCTGCTGCCTATTCTTCACCCCGGCAGTACTCATTTCGGGAAAATGACACTGTTTGCATCAGTCTGACATTAGGGAGAAACACTTTAATTTTTACCTTGATCTGAGTACAGAACTACACCTTAAACAAATTTGGGTCCTGGTACTTGTTATTTAAAACCTTAACCTCTCTCGATGAATAGTTTAAAATCTGGTTGTTGTATGCAGTAGCGGTGTCTGGTGTCCGGGGGTTGAGGGACTATAGCAGGAAGGAACATAGCCTAATCCACTGGACGAGTGTCACTATTAGTTTCCTGAGATGCTCGGGCACAGCAGCCCTCGGTGTGGGACTTTCAGCCAGACAGGCGCATCCTCCAGAGGCATGATACCCTGATACTCGAGAAGCCTCCCTTTCACAGGTGGTGTCTGGTTAACTCCAGGGTCAGGGATGTATGGGGAATCTCACTGAGGGTTCACTGGCAGCGTTCTTACCCCAGCTGATGGGGAATATTTTGTATGACCTGGGGCCTATCTCAAGGTTCCAGCCAGTGAATAACATTTATTAGGTAGCTGGAAATCGGAATGGCAGAGAGAAGACAGTTTCCTTAGGACAGAACTAGAGTGCATTAAAAACTAACATGATTGACTGTGTTGATAAAATTCAGGCTAACAGGAGTTGTAGTATTCCATTAATATTTCTTTTGTTCTCTCAGACCTCTGGTGGATGGGGCGCGGACGCCCTTTGGCTCCAGGTACCCATGGTGCCCATTACTGACCACAGGAAGGAGGGCACAGATCCTGGGATTTCCAGGGCCCTGCAGAGAACACGCATTGCACTCTCGCGTGAACTGCCTTGTTCTGTCACTACAGACACCGTTCCGCTGAATAACATCATTCAGCATCTCCTTGGAAGTTGGAACATTACTTATGGTCCCGCCCTGTCTAGAGGAGTCTTGGCAGGGCTCGGCCTACATCTAATTTTGCTCAAGGTCCGGGTTGGATGGAGACCTGAGCATCAGTTCAAAGTTCTAAATAATTGTTACCCTTGTTTGTTTATTGTTGAATGTAAAAAGTTGGTAACTTTGCTGATGTGTTTTTGGCTTACGAACCTATCGCCTAGAGAGGTATCGGTCCAGAAGGTGGCAGTATTTCTGTTAAACCATGATTATGGCTAACTACTCTACGAAATTTATGTCCCTCAATGTAAACGGGTCGTCTAGTCCCATTAAGAGGAAAAGGATCCAACAATTTATTGCATCACAGGGCTGTGGCGGGATTTTCCTTCAAGAAACCCATCTCTCCCCATCGGAGGCCCATAAATTAAAAACTAAGGCTTTCCCCCAGTTGTACAGTTCCTACCTCCCTACAGGCAGGAGAAGGGGAGTGGCAATCCTCCTGTCGGCAGTCCTCCAAATCCAGGAACAAGAGGTGATAGAGGACCCGGAAGCCAGGTACTTGATAGTTATAGGTTGGGTACAAGATACCCAAATAACACTGGCCAACATTTATATTCCGCCTGGCTCGCCGTTTGGAGCTTATTCCGTATCCTCCGTCTAATTGCTGATAGAGCCAAGGGTTTATTAATCCTGGGGGACTGAATATAGCTCTAAATAGAGCCCTCGACTCTACCTCCCAGATCCCGAAAGCAGACGCCACAAAGGTGAGGCTGATCAGGACTCCGCTCTGCAACTGGGTTTGGCTGACATCTAGAGGAAAAATACCCAAGGCCAAAGAGTACATTTTCTCCCAGATTTAAGGTATACTCACGCCTAGACATGTTTTTCACCTTCTCAAGCGACCTGGGGAGGTTTCCCTCCATGTGGGTTGGCTCAACCATCTTATCAGATCACAGCCCGTTTTTTCTGGAGGTGGAGTTGGGCCTAATCAAACGTTCCACACACTGGAGGTTAAATACCTCCTTACTTCAGGATAGGAGGGTACTAGATGAGCTCAGAAACTCCCTTAAAAATAGCCCTAGCTGAAAATGACGGGCCAGACACCTCGCCCCAAATTCTCTGGGACACAATTAAACCCATCCTACGAGGTAAGCTCATATCAATAGCCTCTTGTAAGAAGAGAGAAGCGAGACAAAATCAGCTAGATTTGATATCTCGGATTGGAGAGCTGGAGGGTGCCCAAAAACAAAAATGGGATGATTCTCGAAACAGGGAATTAATCTCTTGTAGGAAAGCACTTCAAAAGATTCAGATGGCTGAGACGGAGAGAGCTCTATTCCACCTGAAACAAAAATATTACGAGGGAGGACCCCGTGGCACCAGGCTGCTGGCCTATAGGCTACGCCAATCTAGGGCAAAAGCCACAATTACCAAGGTAGTCTCTCCCCCTGCACAGGACAACTGGTCAGAAAATCCACGCAAATAGCGAAGGCCTTCGTGGAATATTACACGAAGCTATATGGCTCGGAGGAAACCTCCACTAGGCAAGATAAAATGAGATACCTTGAATCTATCCCGCTTACCAAACTCTCACCCGACGCTGTCAGGTCCCTGACTAAGCCCATCACTCAAACTGAAGTGATCTCCGTGATCAAAAATCTTAAATCAGCCAAATGCCCAGGCCCGGACGGCTTTGGAGGCAAATTTTACAAGACCATGGCCCCTGACATTATACTCCTTTTGCTTAAGGTTTTTTCCGGAGTGCTAACAGAAGGGGGCCTCTCCCCCCCTCCTTTGCAGTATGCGACAATCACGGTCTTACATAAAGAGGGCAAAGATCCCTCAAAATGTGAATCTTACCGTCCAATTTCACCGCTGAATCAGGATTATAAGATATTTACATCAATAATAGCAACAAGGCTAAACCCCCTGCTCCCAAATCTAATTGGACAAGATCAGACTGGTTTTGTGATGGGCCGTCAGGCTCCGGACAGTGTCCGACTAGCCCTAAACATAATAGACAAAAATCAGACTCTCTCTAACCTCGGCCTGCCTACTCAGTCTCGACGCCAAGAAGGCGTTTGATAGGGTCTCATGGGAATTCCTCTTCCTGGTTCCTGAGCAAAGAGGCTTCCCGGAGCCCCTTATAAACACCATCTGATCTTTATACACGGGCCCGCAAGCGTATATTAGAGTGAATGGGGGGCTGTCCACCAGATTTCACCTAGGAAGAGGCACCTGACAGGGGTGTCCCCTCTCTCCCCTGCTTTTCACCTTATATATTGAACCTCTGGCGGAGGCAGTGAGATTAGCAGGAGGAGTTAGGGGAATTGAGGTGGGCGATGCTGAGAAAAAAATCTTGCTTTATGCAGATGACATATTACTAACTCTCTCGCAACCCCAGCAATCTATACCCCAAGTCTGGCCCATCTTAGAGGAGTTCAAAAGACAATCAGGTTATTCCCTGAACAGAGCTAAAACAGAAGCTCTTAGTTTTTTTTTCATCCCTCAGAGAATATCCAACATCTACTGCCCCTGAACTGGGCAGCGGAGGACATGCGATATTTGGGGGGTCCATCTAACTAAACAAGCGTCTGGGCTGTTTGGGGCAAACTATGTCCCAATGGTTTCCTCTCTTAAGAGGGACATTGAAAGATGGTCCATCGCCAAACTGCCTATGTACTCTAGACTCCAAGCCATATCGATGAACATCTTACCCAGATTTTTATATTTGTTTCAATGCATCCCCGGTACACATGCACACATCACACTTTCAGCACTGGCACAAGCTGATCTCTAAATTTATTTGGGCCAATAAGAGGCCTAGAATAAACCTCAGGATATTACAAACCCATCGTGCAGAGGGGGGGTAGGTCCCTCACAGACCTTGAGGACTACTTCCTAGCAGTGCAGTTAAAAAATGCTCTATGGTGGGCAGATCAGGGTCCGGCTCCCAGTTGGAGGGAGATCGAGAAGATTGAGGAGGAGGGGGAAGACAGACCACCCCTCGATGACCGACTGTGGGCTCCCCCACAGGCCCACTTATCTCACATGCCTAGACTTAACGCAATTGGGGAAACACTCCGGGCCATTCACAGGTTATGGAAAAAATATAACCTATTGTCTCTACTTTGGCCTCCAAAAAGATTAGACTGGGCTGGGCTGAGGACCCCCCCCCCCCCACCTAGATCATACCTATAAACAGTGGTGTCGAATGGGCCTCGAATACTTTGGGCATTTCATCCAAGGGGAAATGATTCTGGATTTCACTTCACTCCAAAATAGATATAACCTAAGAAAAACAGATCATTTTCGATTTCTGCAGGTTAAAACCTATATTATATCCTTACAGAAGAAGGGAGGGTCTCTTGCCAGGGTGGGGCCCCTATTGGAAGCCATTAAACAGTCAAAATCCTCAACAACCCAAAAGGGTCTCATCTCGACTCTTTATGCAGCCATTAGAGTTATAAGAAAAGATCCCCTTATAAGGGTTAAGGACCACTGGCAAAGGGAGATGTCCCCCGCTCACATCCCAGCAAACTGGAAAGAGATTTTTAATATTGTGAATCACACCACTAAATCCCCACTATGGCAAGAGTATGCTTGGAAGGTCAGGATTAGGTTTTTCCTAACACCAGCATCCCTGAACAAAAGACGACCAAGCATTTCGGCCTGTTGCTGGAGGGGCTGTGGGGAAAGGGAGGCAAACTACATCCATATACTCTGGACCTGCCCAAAGCTACATAGATATTGGGAGGACATCAGACAAGCCATAGAGGGTATCCTCTCTATCACTAGTAACCTGGGGTGGGAGGAACTGGTCCTGGGGGTACTGCCCTCTGACCTTAGAGGCCCTGACGGCTCATACTTGTGTTCCATTTTAATAGCAGCTGCTCATAAAGCCATAACAAGACTCTGGCTTAACCCTCAAACACCCAAGAAACAAGACTGGATTACAGTGGTGAGTAATATTGCCAACTCAGAAGAACTGACTTTTAAAATAAATAACAAATACCACATCTATATATACGAAAATGGACCAGGTGGCACATATGGTTACAGGCAGAAGACACCTAAGTCCGGGGGTGGAGGGTACGTGAGCCCCGTGGGCAAAAGGGCTTTGGACGACCTGTCAGGGACTCCCATTTTACAATACCTAGTTAAACCAAAACATACACCCCATGTAACTTTAAAGGGTGTTAGCCTGGAGTATTTTCATAAACTGAAAAGCTTAACTGGCCTAGTATATTAATATACTTAACTTGCTACTCTGTATATATGTAACAGTCATTGTTATAGTAATGCACTGTCTTTCAAAGGCTAAATCAAATGTACAGCAAAGTTCAACAAAATATGAAATTTAAAAAAATATTATGGGCATATTTAAAAAAACATGTAGCCACAGCTTTACTAGCCTTAAACATTAGCAAGGCTTTCAACACATTTGGCCCTTTCTTTTTCAGCTCTTAGAAAAACTCAGTTTGGTCTAATTATAAGTATCTGAATCAAAATCATATACAAGCAGCCTAATTCTGCTGTCATTACAAAAGGTAACCTCTCTCAAACTCTTCATTTAAACAGAGGCAGCAGACAAGGTTGCCCTCTTTCACTCATTTTATTTTATGCATCGAGTCCCTGATAGGAACATCTCTGACACTTCCAATATACATGGAATTCCAACTGAATCTGTTAATCATAAAATTTCAGCTTACGCTGATGATTTGTTACTAACCATCTCCCAATCTTATTTCTCCATCACCAATTTAAGGTAATACTGGAGACCTCTGGAGAAGTATTAGGGCTAACAATTAATTGGAGTAAGCTGAAAAGCCTTATACTTAGCGCTACATCATATGAAATAGATTGTTTTCCCCAACTGACAATAATTGGACATCCCATTCCCCAACGTACCTAGGAATATCTATACATAATACAGTTAGCCAAACAGTCGAAACTAACCTAAATTCTCTCCTTGCTTTGATAAAAGAAGACCTGAATAAATAGACTTACTACAGACTATGCCTGTCATGATGGGGGAAAATAAACACCATTAAAATGATGACAGCTCCTTAAATATTTTCTATTCTAAATCTTCTCTCCTACATTCACACAAAAATCTCATTACCTCCTGGGCGACCATTTTGTGTTGGGTAAACGATGGATAGTTTGGACTTCATATGGAGGTAATGAGTTAAGAAAATTGACAGAACATTTTTTTTTATCCACGGGAAGGGAAGCCGCCCAGACTTGGTCTTAAAAGGGTCAGGGCTAATTGAAGAGATGGTGGCTTTGCACACCCTTTGTGGCAAGGTTATCACTGGGATTTTTTTTACTTAAACATCTTTACTGGTTCTAATCTACACCTGCTATAGATGCCCCCTTTGATTAAAAATGGAACAAAACCTAGTGAGGTCTTCAGAATTAAGAGACCTACTGTCCCTTAAGCTGCCTATTCATCTGTGTAATCACCTCTTTATCACTGCCTCAACTGGGCTTTGTAAACATCTTACTTTGCTCATGAAAGATATATATCTTTTTTAAATACTGTCCCTTATGAAATAATGTCTTTGTGCAGTGTAACAAACCAATAAAGGACATATGGTGGACTAAAGCTATTAGGGACATACCAAACCAAGAAAATAATCAGTTATCCTTTGCCGAGATCCAGTCTAAATACAAAATTTTAAAACCAAATTTCTCGTTCTGTTCAACTTAGCCAAGCATCAGCATATATTATTCTATATACGAACTGCATGTTTCAGCAAAATGAAGAATGGTCCCAACTGTTTAATGTGCTAGTTTAGTATGCAAAGTTTTGCTATATCAGATATCTCTATTTCTAATTCAGCTAGAATAAAGTGGGGAAAAAGAACTGAACACGGTATTATCGCCAGATCTGTGATCATCTCTACGGATAATGCATAGTCTTGTGTGAGAAAAGTACAATCTAGACTGGTACAGTTCAAAATAGGACATCATTAGTTGTCCCCAAACAAAGTAACTCGGTCTCACCCAGCTAACTGTCAGAAATGCAATGCCACCTCTGCTAATTTAACTCATATGTTATGGCCCTGCCCAGACACTGCATCTATATAGAAACAAATTCATGATATATGTCAGAAGATTCTTAGACAAAACATTACTTTTTGTCAAAGTTTGTATTTTGGGTAACTGCTCTCTACTGTATAATAATATAAAGACCCACCCGTAATTGGTTACAGAACTGCTTTTTTTTTTTGTAAATCTTTATAATCACAAGTGGAGCAAGTAAACTATAGAAGGATGTCCACACAGACTTACAAGCAGAGTTTATAATAGAACAACGGACATCCCAGCGCTGGGATACTGGGCAATATTCCCTCGCAAGAGCAAGGCTCCCGAGCTGGCCCCATTGACAATGCTAGAGCCAACAGAAAAGGAAATTATGATAAGTATGAAGAAATTTCTTCTTTCTACAGTGCTTTGCATTGTCAATGGGTATTCAGAACAGATGAGTTCTAAGAAGCAGTACCCAAAAAAAAAAAAATAAGTGGGGAAGGGAATATTGTCCAATATGTCAACCACGTACAGGAAAGCAATTTAATTAACTGCCACCTGCAAAACTCTGTGACCAAAGGCCGCATCAGCAGAACTTTGAACATCCAATCTGTAGTGCTTGTTGAATAGGTGGCTGGAGAACCACATAGCTGCCTTGCACAATTCTAAAACATATGTCTTGCCTCTCTCCATCCAGGGGGTGGCCACAGCCCTGGTAGAGTGAGCCTTGATGAGACCCGGAGGCCTCTTTCTTTCTGCGACATAAGCCTTGGCAATGCAAGCCCTTACCCACCTAGCTAGGATGACCTTGGAGGCTGTGTGTCCCTTTTTGGCTGCTCCGAAAAGAATGAACAACCTATCAGATTTCCAGAACTCAGCAGTCAGTCTAAGGAACGTCCTAGTGGCCTATTGCAAATCTAATGTGTGTGACTTCTCCTTTGAGTGAGCAGATTGTGGACAGAAAAATGGGAGACAGCTTTCCTGGTTCACATGGAAGGCTGCAGGGACCATTGGACGGGACTGTTCTGAGCATCACCTTGTTCTTATGCATTACAAGGTATGGCTCTTTGTGGGACAAAGCCTGGAGCTCATCAATCCTCCTGGCTGAGCACACAGCAACTAAGAAACGCACCTTGTGACACAGCATGTCCAACAGTACTGTCAAAAGCAGTTTGAAAGGCTCCTTACAAAGAGCATTCAGAACCAGATTCAGATCCCATGGAGGAACAGGGAATCAGAACAGAGACTGACTCCTGTAGACAGCCTGCAGAAAATGAATGACCTCCCGATCAGTCCCTAGGGATGACCCCAAGGGCCGACACCTGACCTCTCAAGGTGCTCAAGGCCAGAGAGATAGTGGGCACTACTGATCCTCTAGATTTCAAAACATGATTTGGGGATTGCGGCCAACAGCTCAATGGTCTAACCGTCAGAAAGCCTTTTTTGGTATTTTTTTAGCAACTGCCACTAAATCAATTACAAAGCGTTGGCTCTCTCAATCATGTCTCAGTGTGCAAGTCTGGGTGGTGTTGGCCAAAAACATTTTTCGTATGAAAAAAATAACACCTGATTTGCAGCTTCAATCAGAAAGGTTTCTGGGAATCATGCTGCCCTTCATGTAACTGACTGAAGAGCTGGAGGGAAGATCAATTCTGTCCTAACAGACAGAAGGTTACTGATTAACCCCACTGCAAAAGTGGACTGAAATAAGTCACTATTACCTTCCTTCTCAGAACAGTCTAGCTGTTATCACTGCCAGTTACAATGCCACCCATTTACAGTTAATATTGTGTTTTTCTTTTCCTTTTCATGTCTTAGTAGTTAAACCTGTCTGCCCTGGTGACTGGTCTTACTGGAAGGCTCCTCAGTGTTCTTATCCATCCTTATGGGTTGACGATTGGACTTGGACTTCTTAACTAGAGCTCTGGAGTCCAATGAATATTGGATAGGAGCTAGATCTTTAAAATAGCAGTTTTCTTCATAAATGATTTGTTTCATACTATGTTTTTTTTTTATATTGGATATTGTTGTTTAATGGACATAAGCAACAAAGAAGTTTAAAAAAAACAAGTGCTCAAGGTCAAACCTTTCTCCACACCTTCCTGCAGGAAATCCAAAATCTGCAGAACTGTGGCTTTAGAAGGCTGGAATTTTTTTCCCTGGCCCAAACTGAAAAGGTGGTCCATACACGAGCATAAGCTGCTGAAATGGAATTCTTCCTGGCAACCATCAGGGTGTCCACCACCTTCTTAAAGAAACACTGTTTCATGAGTCTCCTCCTTTCAGGAGCCAGGCTGCGAGCTGCATCGCCCCAGGATTTGGATGCAGAATGGGGCCTTGTGAGAGAAGGTCTCTTCACACTGGAAAGTGAAATAGCGCATGCTGAGCTAGGTTCACCAAATCCAAGAACCACGGTCTTTTGGGCCACTCCCGAGCCATTAGCTTTTTTTTTTTTTTTTTTTTAAATCATTTATGCTTTACCAATTGCCAATGGGTTGCTCCAGCCCTCCCTTGGAGACTCGTACTCCGACCCGAACGCATTGGGTCATCGTGGACTCCGTCAGCTCCTGGCCATTTTCCACCCGATTTCTCCCCAGCACCAGAGCCGTGCAATGGGTGAGGCAACTGCCCCTGCCTCCATGGAAGCAGCCAGATGCCCTGGACTGGTGCCCTCCTCTCATCTGGGTGACGTACCTGTGCTGACACCCAGCTACCGCCGGGGGTCAGTCCGCAGCACACCGCACCGTCCCCCTCCCCAAGGAAGGAGAGCCGTCTACGGATGCTTAATCCTTCCTCCCCCTGCCAACCCCATGACCGACCAGAGTCCGTCCCCGAGCCCGGGTTGCCAGCACAGTGCGAGGTGTGGCATCCAGCACCTCAACCATCAGTGCCACCTGGCCGTCAGAAAGCTTCTTCTTCAGTGCCTTATTTTGCATATGACCTTTGAGGGGGGAGTGGCAGAGGAGGGAAGGCATGCACTCTGCCAAAATTCCATGCTTGTGACAGGACATCCACTGCCTCTGCTTGTGGACACCAGTAGTGGCTGAAGACCCACTGTACCTGTGCATTCTGGCTGGAGGCGAACAGGTCAATCTGAGGATGACCGAACCTTTGACACAGAAGGCTGAACCTTTGGGTCAACATCCACTCCCCTGGGTGAACTTCTTACGGCTTAGCCAACTGGCCTGAATGTTCAACCCCCCCCCCCCAAAAAAGTGAGATTCTCCTCTGCCCACAGCAGGAGATTGGTGGCTTCTTTTAGCATCTCTCTGCTCTGTGTGTCCCCTTGATTGTTTATGCACATCACTGTGACAGCGTTGTCTGACCTTATTTTCACTGCTTTTGACTTCACCAGACTTTGAAAGTGAAGGAGAGCGAGGCAGACAGTCCTCAGCTCCAGAATGTTTATGTGTAGTTGCTGTTCCTGTGCTGCACAAGTCCCCTGAATGGGAATGTGGTCCAGCACTGGTTGTCAGAATCAACGGGAGAGGGGTGGCACTTCCAAGGGAGACCCCTTGCTCAGACTGTGCAAACTCACCTACCAACTCAGAGGCTGTTGCAGGAGGGATGAAGCTGGGATCCTGGCCTGATAGTCCTCCAAGGTCAGATCTCAGGCCTACAACAAATCGATCAGTAGAGTCTGCATGTGAAGGCGCGCCCATGGGACCAGATCTCTCATCACTGTCATGAGGCCCAGAATCCGCAGAAGGATGTTAGCCAAAGCCGACGATTGGCTCCTCAGCCATTCAACCTCCCTCAACAGAGACTCCTTCCTGGCTGGTGAGATGACCTTCCCCTCATCTGTCTTGAACACCACTCCCAAGTGCTCCAGGGTCTGTGATGGCTTGAGAGTGTTTTTCTCCTGATTCACCACCCAGTCATGGTACTCCAAAATCTCCAGAGTCCTGGACACTGACTTCCTCACCAATAGCGTAGACAGCGCTCGAATGAGCGGGTCATCCAGGTAAGGATAGACATGATGTCCCTCCTGCTGGAGTTGAGCCATAAGGACTATGAGTACCTTCAAAAAAACCCTGGGGGCTGTTGCTAGTCCAAATGGGAGTGCCCTGTACTGGAAATGCTGTCCCAGGACCAATAACTCGAGGAACCTTTGATCAGAATGCTGGATGGGAATGTGGAGATGTGCATCCCTCTGATAAGTGGAGCATGCTGACATGCGTAAATTCTCCACCAGGGCAGCCGTTAAGAAAGTGGAGGCTAAGGATACCAACTGCAAAATGCTCGCCTCCTTTGAATCCAGGGGAACAAAGCTGCCCAGGGTCGTAACCCACAAGTTTAAGGCTCTGGCAACAATAAATGACGCATAGGAGGTGCGGAGGTTTGCGCCCGTGTAGGCAAAGGCTCTTCTGCATGAAGCATCCACTCACTTATCGTGCGAATCAGCGAAGGTTAAGGGCCCTTCATTTGGGATAGCAGTGTATCTGACAGAATTATGTACAGCCTTATCTGCCAGAGGAAGGGGGGGGGTCCCACTTGCAGATATTTTCTTATAAAAAGGGAAATACCGCACTACAGACCTCAGCAGAAAACTGTGGTCCGCACCTGCCCACTCTTGTTCAATAATCTAGTCATAGTGAATAAAGTTAGGAAAACAGTTGGGAATGGACGAGGATGTGGACGGAATAGGGCTTACATCTAAAGCCTCCATGGATTGTACCTCCTTCAGCTGCAATGTCCTACAAGCCTCAGCTATCAGAAAGGACAAAGATTTAGTATCAAACAGGGGAGGGATAGGAAATCCTCCTCTTTGGCTCAGTCCACTCCCCTTCCTCATCCTCTTCCTCCTACTCTTCAGAGAGTTTGTGCTCCTCATCATCAAGTAACTTCTTCGGGTCAGGATTATCCCACAGTTCCCAGATATCCTCATCCTGACCCTCTGTATGGTCAGAGTCTGCTTCAGATCTGTATTAGCAGCCTTGTCCTGCTGCAGCGCACCTAGACATGCCTGTGTGGGGCCCCTGACCTGAGGGGCCTGGTTTTGGGTCGAGTGTGTCTGACACGATGACCTGTGGAGCTATAGGGCCAAAAAGCTGAAGATCTACACAATCCTGCTTTGCTGCTGCCAGCTGGTACACTAGGTACACCCCCCCCCAATAAAAAAAAACTCAGTGCAGATTATGGGGGACTGTAAGAGACATATTACCTTGGGTAACAATGGGGGCAATATGAACCCAGAGGAGAGGGTCAAATTACCCTTTTGCAGGACTTGCACCATTTTAAAACTAAAAGTCTCCGATAAGCCATGGTGCCAAAACTAGTTCCACAGAAGCCCAAAGGCAAACAAAATACAAGTAATCATTAGTGGCTAAACATCCGGAATTAAAACCACCAATACTGGCTACAACGAAAGACTACAGCAGCGACCCCCAGTATGTGTGTGTGTGTGTGGGGGAATAGGAGGTAGAAAGTGCACTATCAGCCAGACAGGCAAATTAAAGTAAAGTACAGCTGCTACGTACGTGATGTCAACACTGTACATGTCAGCATGTTACTGAGGGGACACGCACCCAAGCACAGGTGCGCAAAAGTGCCCAGAGGCTTCAGAAAGCCTCGGAAGGAAAAAGGCACATGCGCCCAATGGACAGGGCTATCGGGAGAACAGGAAGCCACGTGGCTGAAAACAGCAGTTAGTGAAAACTGCCACCCAACCTATGGTGACTGATGCCCACCAAAAAAACATAAGGAAAGGAAACTGATCCCTCAGAGCTCACCCTCCCTGAGTGGCTCTCTGACTTTTTTTTTTTTAACTAAGGGAAGAATCAAAGGGGAAATGTCCCCTCTGCAGGAGAGACAGAATTAAAAGGAAACTGTCCCCTGCACAAAGGAAAAAAAAAAACACCAAAACACCAGATAAGGCAAAACAACAGACATCCTAAGCCTTGGCGAAAGGGGGAAGGGATGGAACTGGCGCCCAAAAAGACAGAGACCATGAAAAGGGCCCTAAACAAAAAAACTAACAGAAAGTAATCAGAGACTGAACTGTTCTCTCAGCTACATCACTGCACTTAAGAAGCACAGCAAAACAGCTCTACCATGGAATGAGTCTGCTGGACACAAAAATCAAGTAAATAAAACAGTAAATCTCTGCACCACTCAAACTGTACCAGAAATACAGCTTTATTCAGTTTAAAAATAACACACTGCCATTAAAACATCTCCTGCATCAGGCAAGAAGATCCTCTTATCGGTTTCACACAGTCAGGTGCATCAGGAGGCTGAGTCGAGCGAAAATCACAAGTGCATTGAAAGTGAAGCAGTATACACAATATATGTGCAAACACATGGTGACGTGTCATAAATTAATATAATTTAAGACCATTAAAATACAGTTCAGGGAACCAGAAACTGTTATATTTTGGTATGATCCCACCTGAAAACCAAAACCACTGCACTTACACTGTATGTACGCGCATCTCAAATGTTTTTTGTTTTTCATTGTAAATTGTACTCTCCTGATTGATATTGTCTTTGTTACCTCTTCTGTTGTGCCACTGCACCTGGGTTGTGCCTGAAAAAGGCACTTGTTGCCAATGCACTCATCCGGTTTCCAACGTTAAAATAAAAGGAAATAAAATTGTTCTAGCTGTGGCCCCCAAGCCAAGCACTGGCAGTGGAAATGGGGAAAAAGGCAGGTTAGTCAGTTTGAAAGCAATAGCGTAACAGACTTAATTTAGGGGTGCTCCCTGTCACCAGATAGCTCGAACCGGCTATGCAGAATTGCACCCCCAACAAGTCAAAAAGTCAGGTTATCTTCTCGAGAGAAAATGTCTGAGTTTTTTCCCCCTTCAATGGCACAGTAAAGACTGGAGAGTTGAGATGGAACAGTATGCTAATGATGGCATCAGTGGCTCGTGCCACTTTTTCAAATGCTGCCACCTATCAACTGCTTACATTCTAACCCTCATATTTCATGGACGCCTGACAAAACAGGGCCCGGGGGGAATTTAATGATTATAATAGCAGCAAAACACCCAGTAAACCTCCAACTTGAGGGAAAAACATTAACAAAACACCACCCAATGTCAGAAACACCTGAAGAGGGGGAAAAACACTGAAACACAGTTCCAAATATAAATGTCAGAGTGTGGCACACATACCCCTGGTATTACAGCATGGAGTGCAGAGGCCACTGGTTCTAGCAGGGGAGGCAGGTTGGAAGAGTTATGAATACTGGAGTATCCCCTGGAAGAACCAAGATTACTGTGGTAATTTTTTCTCTCACCCCAGGAGTACTCCAATATTCCTAACTCTTACGCAGACTAAGAAGCATTACTTTTGGAGGTGGGCACAGAACCTACTTTGGAAATAGGCTCTGCAAGACAGCTGTGCCAAATCTGGCATCACCCCTAGCCTGTGTATCCAGGCTATAATGCTTGGTAAAGGTGTACACTGTTCTCCAGGTAGCTGCTTTACAGATGTCCACCAAAAGAACATCCCTGGAAGCTGCTATTGTGGCAGCTGTACTCCTAGTGGAGTGGGCTCTCAACCCTGCTGGGGCCTCCTTCCCAGCTTTTCAATAGCAAAACTGAATACACCGGACTATCCAGTGAGAAACGGACCTCTTAGATGCTGGATTTCCTTTTCCCACATTCCCATAAGTCAGGAACAGTTGTTTCCTGTCCTGTCGTAACCAACAGCTCTCTTGACATAAAGACTGTGCAGTACATGCTCACCAGAGCTTGAATGCTCAGTAAAGAAAATGGATAAGGTGATGGCTAGTTCAAATTAAAGTCTGAGACCACCTCTGGAAGAAATTTTCTGTTAGTTCGCAGGACCATTTTGTCCCTGTGAAAAGAAATGTAATCCTGCTCCACACAGAGAGCCTGGAGCTCACTGATCCTTCTAGTAGAAGTGACTGCCACTAGGAAAACAGTTTTCCATGTGACACATTTCAAAGGAGCTGAAGACATGGGTTCAAAAGGGGGACCCATAAGCTAGGTAATACAGACGTTTAAATCCCAAGCTGGCACCGGTTCCCTGTTAGGGGGGTGCAGATGGGCCAGACCTTTAAAGAACCTTTTAAAAATAGAATTTGATGCCACAGAGGCATTCCTCCCAGCTAAAGTGTAGGCAGACACCGAAGCTAGATGAACTTTTAAAGTAGTCAGCCGCAGGCCCAATGAATGCAAATGAGTAAGGTAGTCCAGCACAGCTGGAACCCCTGTCTGAGTTGGCTCCATATTCCCGGTGGAGCACCAGACTGAAAACCTTTTCCACTTAGAGGCGTAGGTTTTCTTGGTGGAAGGTAGAAAACCTTTTCCACTTGGAGGTGTAGGTTTTCTTGGTGGAGGGTTTCCTGCACCCCCTTAAGATATCCAGAACACTTTCAGAGAGATGCAGGCCTGCATACTCTAGTTCCTCAAGAGCTATGCTGCGAGTCTGAGTGACTTGAGGTTCGGGTACAGGAGTCTCCCTTGGCTGGAGGTTAGCAGGTTGTGCCTCTGAGGAAGCTGGAGTGGTTTGGCCACAGACATGGAGAGCAGCAGAGTGTACCATGGCTGTCTGGCCCAGTCTGGGGCTATCAAGATCATTGTGGCTGACTGGGACCTGAGCCTGAGTTGCACCCTGTACACCAGAGGGGAAGTATACAGGTACCTCCCTGACCAGTCCAGAACCAGGGCATCCAGGGGAAACATTCCCCGAGCTGGGGGTCTGCAACAATACTGTGGCAGGTGGTGACTTTCATGGGATGCAGAGAGATCTATCTCTGGGGTACCCCACCTCTTGAAAATCACTACCACAACCTGTCTGTTTAAGGTCCATTCGTGATGGGCCTGGTTGATCCAACTCGGGGCATCTGCTAGAGTACTGTTCTTAAAATCAATGTTACTTAGCGCTTCACAAACACAGGGCCAGGGTCTGACCAGGTCTGGCGGTCAGAGAAACTGACTACACACACATACTTGTGGTCTTGCACTCCAGGTGAGAGTGGATGAGGAAAATAACTCGAAGAGACTACGTTTGAAAATTTAATTCACTGCAGCTCCAGGTAGGACTGCAACATTGTGGACACCAATACCTAGAAGCCTTGGTGCTTCGCTGCAATAAGTTTCACAGGAGGCTAACTGCTGAGGTAGAAACATTCTATTTATAGTCAAAACAATTAACACAATTTAACAATTTGCAAACAATTACAAATGTTAAAATCAATTTTGTTTAGTATAAAGAAAAACGAAAGTATAAGGGATTTTTTATGTAAAGCAAATGTATAGAAAATATCAAAACAGCAAGGAACATGAATGGTGCTGCCAATATGTAACTAATATTTATATTTCCTTAAACATTTTAAGTACTCAATGTTTTATAAATTTCAAGATGCATGTAACAATTCACACTTTTTTGTATGGCAGCCTGTCTAAAATACAGACATAACTATATTGTACTTAATGTCTCTTAGGAAAGAATCAAAGTGTTGGCAGCAAAATAAATAATTGGGGAAGCCCCAACCTGGAGCTGCAGTGAATTACATTTTCAAACTTAAAGTCTCTTCGAGTTATTTGCCTCATCCACTCTCACCTGGAGTGCAAGACCACAAGTATGTGTGTGTGCGCAAGGTATTGTCCTTGCCTGGCAGATGAATGGCCTGAAGAGAAACTCCAAGGGAGTGGGCCAGAGTCCAAATTTGCATAGCATATGTGCAGAGAAGCTCCGACCTTGTTCCTCCCCGCTTGTTTATGTAATACGTAGTGGTGGTATTGTCTGTTCTGACCTGTACCACCTTTCCCTGAACTAGTGGTGTGAAGGCTTGGAGTGCCAAGAACACTGCCCTTGAGCTTCAGATGGTTTATGCGCTGGAGCGATTCTGCACTGGACCAAGTGCCATGAGTAGTGTGATCTCCTAGGTGGGCACCTCACCCTAGTAGTGATGCATCTGTTGTGAGAATCACCCACGGAGGCTCCATTTGAAAGGGAACCCCTTCTCTGAGGCTGACTTCCTCTTTCCACCACACTGAAGGGCCAGGAGTAATGTTTTTGTTACTGGGACCAGCTCTGAGAGAGAATCCCTCCTTTGACACCAATGAGCTCTTAGGTGAATTGGATGCGCCTCATCTGAAACCTGGAACCCAGAACTGTGCCAGTGGCGGCTGCCATGTGGCCCAGAAACTGTCTTGCATTTTTGGATTGTTCAGGCTGAAGGAGCCTGCCATCTGCAGAATACTTTTTACCATGTCCAGAGGTAGGTAAGCCCTGCACCCCTGGGTATTTAATTCTGCTCCTATGAACTGCAGCACTTGTGCAGAGAGAAGGATTGACTTTTTGAGATTTATCAGGAAACCCAGAGACTCCAAGAGTTCCTAGGTGAGCCGCAGATGTTCTTCTACCTGTTGTGGTGATTTCCCCCCACCAACCAGTCGCCCAGATAGGGGAACACTGCGACATCTGGCCTTCGCAGGTGCACCGCAACCACTGGCAGGCACTCTGTGAACACTCTTGGAGCTGAAGTGAGATCGAATGGCAGGGCTGAAAACTGATAATAGCCTGATGGGAGTCTGAACATGAGGTACTTTCTGTGAGACTTCTTTATGGGGATCTGGAAATAAGCATCTTTTGACAGAATCAGTGACAAGGTTACCATTTTGAACCTTGGCTTTAGTAGGTGCCTGTTTAGCACCCTTAGGTCTAGGATAGGCCGCCACTCCCCTTTTTCTTTGTTGAGAGAAAGTATCTTGAATAAAACCCCTTTTCCTTTTGCTGTGGAGGCACAGGTTCCACTGCTTTTGAACCTCCTTTTCCAACAGCTTTCTTTTTGCATTGGAAGCTGGTTCGAACACTCTTGTTTTTAGAGAGGGAAGGGATTTGAAGCTTAGGGACAATCCCGACTTGCTACTTCCAGGACCCACTTGTCTGTGGTGATCGGTTTCCAAGCCTGGAAATAGTGAGTCAGTCTGCCCCTACTGGAAGTGGGGAGGTGGCCTGGGAGGACAAGTCCGGGGTCCTGCTTTGCCTGGGCCATGGCCTGATAAAAAGGCCTGGAATGAAACTGTCTGCCCTGCCTCCCCCTTCCATATGATCTTGTGGATGGGGAGCCTTTTCTTTAGGAGAGTTACTTCTATAAGGGGTCTTGTACTCGTCCACTTTCTTCGTGTAGGCTTCTGTACGAGTTCCAAAGAGAGAGTTACCCTCAACTGGGAAATCCAGAGCCTAATTTAGAGTGTCTTGAGTAAGGTTTGTGCCTCTTAACCAGGCAAACCTTCCCTGGGCAACTGTATTGGCCACCCACCTGGCAGCAGTGTCACTGGTGTCTGCTGCCATCTGAAACTGATATTTGGCAGCTTCCAAGCCAAATCTGGCAGTCTCAGCAAGGTCTGCTGAAAGACTGGAAGGAGCCTTGTCTGCCATAGCCATGCCAGACCACCAGAGGGATTTTTGGTACTGGGCCACATAGACCTGGAAATTAGCCTGTCTTATGGCCAAAGAAGCTGATAAACAGCCCTTTTTGTCCATACTGTATTTTCCTCGAATCCTTCTCTGGTGGGTGAGAAGCAAGAGGTACTTTTGCCTTGTCACAGGCTGCAGCTTGTACCACCCCCCTGGTGGTCAGGGTGGGAGAACAAAAATTCAGCCTCTTCCCTGTCTAGCTGGTACTTTTTGTCCAGCCTTTTATCCAAAGGAGGGACAGACCCAGGTGTTTGGAGGAGCTTTATTGCATCCCTTTTAAAAAAAATTATTTATGGGAAGCAATAACTATTTGGTGGGTGTTAACCCCACCATTTTCAAATACTCTGCCTCCTCATCCTCTGTCACTTCAGTGGTAGAGATATCCAGAGCATCCACCATTTTCCTAACAAAGGAAAAATGAGATGAATCCTCTGATGATCTGGGAGGAAAGCCAAACTCTTGCTCAGGAGAGACTTCAGACTCTATTGGTTCTCCTTCATCCTCTTCTTCATATTCCCCATAATCTTCCTTCTCAGGCAGGGAGGACAGGAATGATTCAGCAGGGGTCTGAATTGTAGGTTGCTGTCCAGCAGGCAGCAGACCCTGCAAGGCCTGCAAGACCTTAAATGCTTGTGCAATCTCCAGAGGAGTAGACATGTTTGTTTACAAACACAGCAGAAGTCCCCATAGGCTGACTAGCAGGGGGTTCAGTGTGATTATGGAAGACAAGTCTTTCCCCAGATTTCTCCGGTGTCCCTGCAGCCAGAAGATGTCATGCACCGATCCCCACACTGCGTGGGTTTACTGTTTCGGTGTGGACCATGACACCTCGAAGTGCGATCTTTGTCTCGCTTTTCATCCTAACATCCTCGATGACAGTCTCGTACGCCTGAAGTTGGTGAGGACATCTTCAGAGAGACCCAAAGCCTGAAACTCTAGCCACTCAGGAACCAGGCCGTCAGGTGCAGGTATTGAATATCTGGGTGGAGTGGAAGACATCTCGGGAGCCTGTTTTTGAGGCTGAGGCGATCGGGGTACCAAAACTGGCGTGGCCAATCTGGAGCCACTAGGATCACCTATGCCTTGTCCCTCCTAAGCTTGAGCAGCACCTTGTGGATCAAGGAAAGTAGAGGGAAGACAGAGAAGAGGCCTGGGGTCCAAGGCCTCGAGAAGGCATCCCCCTGGAACGAGTCTTGCTGAGGGGGGTGAGTACAGAACAGCCTCAGCTTTGCGTTCTCACTGGAGGCAAACAGGTCCACCTGAGGGGTGCCCCACTGAGAGAACTAGCCGTGAACTATCTCCGGATGGAGAGACCACACGTGAGATGCCTCTCCTACCCGGCTGAGGGCATCTGCCAGCTGATTGGAAACTCCTGCCACATGGATGGCTAGGAGATCCACCTCCAGGCTGCGCACGAGGATCCAAATGCAGAGAGCTTCCTTGCACAAAGGCAGGGAGTGCGTCCTGCCCTGCTTGTTGAGGTAGTACATGGTGTGGTGTTGTCCGTCTGGACTTGGACCACTTGACCCCAAATGGAGTGAATGCAGTCAGCGCCAGCTGAACTGCCTGGAGCTCCAACAGGTTAATATGCCATCAAGTCTCCTCGGTGGTCCAGAGCCCATGGACTCTGTGTTCCCCCTAGATGGCATCTCAACCCTGAGAGAGGCGTTGGTAGTCAGGAAGACCACTGGCTCGGGTGGACAAACGGGATCCCTTCCTGCAGATGCTCTGGGACTAGCCACCCACTGGAGGGCATCCCACATCTTCTGGGTCACTGTGGCCAGCTGGCTGAAGTGACCTTTGCACAGAGACCACTGGCTGGCCAGCTCCAACTGCAGGGAGTGCATATTCCAACAGGCCCATCAGACCATGCTGGTGCAGGGCGCCATGCAACCCAGAAGATGGAGAAGTCCCAGGCAGGGTGTACCTGACCAACACAAAATGATAGGGCAAAGGAGGAGAGAATCTCTGCCCTGTCCACCGGGAGCTGGGCTCTGGCTCAGCAAGAGTCGAGCTCTGCCCCGATAAAGCTGTTCGTCTGCAAGGGAATGAGTTCCGACTTGGCCTCGTTGACTAGGAGGCCAAGGGAGGTGCAGGTCTGGAGGGCCAGCTCCCTGGAATGCTTCACCTCCTTTCTGGAGGGACCTGCAATCAGCCAGTCATCCAGGTAGGGGTATACCTGGACCTCTTGGCACCTCAGGTAAACTGCCGCCATGCTATACATTAGGTGAAGATCCTGGGGGTCGAGGAAAGGCCGAATAGTATGGCCTGGAACTCGTAGAGGGTTCCCTCAGCTCGAAAGTGGAGGAACCTTTGGTGGCATGGACGTATCAGGACGTGAAAACGTGTCCTGAAGATCCAGGGAGCAAAACCACATGTGTTGCTCTAGAGATGTGATCTGAGACAGTTACCTTCCTGAAGGTGCATGACCTGAGGAACTTGTTCAGGTCATGCAGATCTAGAATGCGGCACCAGCCCCCCCATCCACTTTGGCACCAGGAAGTACCTGGAGACAAACTCTGGGTGTTTCAGAGGATTTGCTACTCTGACCATGACCTCCTTGCAGAGAAGCTGGGCTATGTCATCTCGAAGAGCCGACCGAGTGTCTGTGCATACCAAGTCCTCCCATGGGGCACAGGCTCGGCTTGGAGGGTACTGCTCGAATTCCAGAGGCAGACCCTGACAGACCACTTCTAGAACCCACCTGTTCATGGTGACAGCGGACCAGGCGGAAAGGAAGTAGCGGAGCTGGCCCCCTACAGGAGGACCCAGGGGAGGCATGACGGGTATGAGGGTGGCACATAGAAACAGACTGATGGTAGATAAATACCGCTTGGCCCACCCAGTCTGCCCATTTCCCTACCTATTGGTAAGCTGCAGATCCTAGTTAACCAACAGCCTAATTCCTCCTCCCCCTACTAGTATTGCTTTATGTCTCTCCCATGCATTCTTGAATCCCCCCACTGCTTCTGACCCCACGACCTTCTCAGGAAGGCCATTCCATGCATCCACCAACCTCTCCATGTAAAAAAAATACTTCCTCACATTGCCCCGAACCGTCTCCCCTCTACCTTCAAATTGTGCCTCCTTGTTCTTGCACATCTCTTTTTCTGAAAGATGCTACCCTCTTGGACTTTATTGATTTCCTTGAGGTACTTAAATGTTTCTATCATGTCCCCCTTCCTCCTTTCCTCGAGGGTAGACATGTTAAGCTCCTTTAGTCTCTCTTCGTATGGCTTCTGGTGCAGACCCTGTACCATTTTAGCTGCCCTCCTCTGGACTGCCTCCATCCTGTCTACGTCCTTGCGGAGATGGGGTCTCCAGAACTGCATGCAGTATTCCAGATGGAGTCTCATCAACTGTCTGTACAGAGGGATAACTTCTTGCTTTCTACTGGTGATGCCTCTCCCTATGCATCCCAGTATCCCCCCCAGCCCTCCTTACTGCCTTCTCACATTGCCTGCCTACCATTAGGTCATCTGATAGGACTACCCCAGGTCCCTTTCCATTTCTGTTGTTGTTAGTACCTCCCCACGGCTTTTTTTTTCCCAGGTGCATTACTCTGCACTGAATCTAAGCTGCCATACTTTTGACCATTCCTCCAACCTTGCCAAGTCCCTTCTCATCATTTCCACCCTCCCCCCCAACGTATCAATCCTGTTGCAGATCTTTGTGTCGTCTGCAAAGAGGCATACTTTCCCTTCCAGTCCCTCTGCAATGTCACCTATAAAGACATTAAAGAGGACTGGCCCAGTATTGAACCCTGCGGTACCCCACCTTTCTTCGGAGTGGACTCCATTTATGATTACCCTCTGTGTCCTGTTGTCCAACCAATGTTTTACCCAGGCTACAATCCTGGGACCCACTCCAAGGCTGGCTAACTTGTTTATTAATCTTTTGTTGGGACTGTGTCAATTATCTTGCTAAAGTCTAGGTAGGCCATGTCCACAACCCCTCCATGGTCTACTACTCCCGTCCCATCACTGAGCAGGCTTGGAGGAGGACCCAGCTGAGGTGCCACTGGGTCCCTTCCCTCCAGGCTTACGGACCACCGAGGCCGACTTGGGCCTGGGTCACCAGGACTGAGCCTGCTGGCCAGACTGATGCTGGGCTAGTTTTGCCACAGGAGTAGAGGATCAAAAGGGCTTTTGTTTCTTTTGCCTGGAGCCCTCAGGCTCCTTCTGTGCGGATGTTACAGAGTCCAAGGTGGCACTGGACTTCTCGATGCACTGGAGGTGACCCTCCACGCCAGGCCCAAACAGGAACATCCGCCAGCTTGTGCTGAGTGTCTGCTGTGAAGGTCACGATCTGCAAGCAAAGCTCTATGGCGCATGGCCACTGTGGCCACCACCGAGGGGGCACAGGAACCTCCCAGATCCAGAACCATTTGCGGCTGCTGCATGGCCACAGCCTGTCCCTGATCTCGGACCTGCTTGTTTGTGGTATGGAGGTATGCAGGCAGGTGAGGAGAGTCACCTCATCCAAAGAGCCCAACAGGGCATGGGAGAAGTGTGCCATCAAGACGGCCAAGCTCGCCTGACAGAGGCCGTGTGAGGAGGCATCATAGACTTAGCCACATGGTCCAATTTCTTGGACTCCTTGTCCAGCGGCTTGTCAATGTCCTCAATATTGCCCGAGCTTCGAAACACTGAGTCGGCCACCAGTCCCTCGGCAGAGGGGTGCTCCGTGAAACCTGAGAGGGTACCGATGGGCACCGCATACTTGTGGGCCATCCAGGCAGAAAGCAGGATTTGAGGCGCTACCAAAGTTCCAGGGCTGAGCAGACAATGGCCTCGGCCACTGGAAAAGCCTCCGGAGAGTCCTCCTTGTCCAGAATCTCTGTGAGGGGATAGCGAGCCCGCTTCTCGACAGGCTCCCTTTTCATACAACGTGGACTCTGAAATGAGGTGGAGGATGCCCAGGAAGGAAGTGGGCCCTTCCTCTGTCGCGAGATCTCCCACGGACTCCTCATTTACCAGACGGGAGTGTAGGGAGGAATCCCTGGATTCAGAGGAGTCCGCATAAAGCAACCGACTGCCCAAGTCACCTTCAACCCTCAGCGGGCAGTCAGGAGTGATGGTGACAAACAGCCGATGGGGAAGTCCCTTGGTCAGCTGTAACTCCTTGGTCGGAGTGCCAGTCGACGACTGCTGGGGTGGCGGCTCCATCACAATTGGTGGAGGTGCTGGCTTGTGAACCAAGGTGGTCTTTTAATTTTTTTTTATTTCGTATTTATCCTCCTCTCTTCCCTCAGCTCTGGTCTCCTGGGAGCACCAAGGAAGTTATCCTGTGAGGTCTGCCCTTCCTGGACAGTCCTCCGTGTATATAGCCTCGGTTTACCCCGGGCAGGGGCAATGGGCCCCTAACACCCCGAGCAGTCAGTAGCGTCGGTCGGGTGCCAGGTGGGCAGCCGCAGATCGACGGCAAGCTCCGGTGCTCCATCTCTGCTGGAGCTGAAAGGTGTTTTTCCCTGTTTCTTGGGGAGTGGCTGGCGCCCTGACATCAAGGCATGGAACAGACGTCTGCCACTCCCCCACCTCTTCTCTCTATGTCGTCAGTGCTTGCTGCATCGCCGGCCTCCGCCAGAGGGCAGCCATGCACTGACTCAGGACCCGTGTGTCCCTCCCTGGCAGAGGAGAGCAGTCCTCCAGATGCTCAATCCTCTCCCTCCCCTGCCAACCCCCAGCAACCCGAGCTCATTCCCGAACCCGGGTCACCAGCATGGCGTGAAGTGTGGCATCCAGCACCTCAACCTTCAGCGCCACCCGGACGGCTAACCAAGACGGTCTTGACTGACTCCGTTGGGGGAGGGACAGTCTCAACCAACCCCACAGGGGGAGTCTGTGTCGTCCTCTCGGATGACAGCCAAGTGATGGCCAGTGTGGAAACCGGGGTTGGCTTCGTACCCGCCAGCACCAACTGCTGCCACATAAGGTCTTTGTAGGGCCAATGCAATTTGCGCCAAATCCCTCTCCTCACCCGAGGAATAGCGGTGGCGCCGCTTCCCATGGTGCTGAGAGCAGGAGCGCCGATGACCGTGGGAGCTGCTCGATCCACTGGAGGAGGATCAAGACCTCGGCCGCCGGGGATGCCGCGGCACCCCCTGATCTTGAGTCGATAACTGGAGAGTTCTCATCAGCGGACTGAGCAGCCCCTTCTATGGTCAAAGGCAGGACTGGAGTCCTGAATAAAGTTTACGGCCTCTTCGGATGACAGAAGGTCAACAGGGTCAAGAAAGATTGCGGCTACATCATCGGACGGCATCTCGACCAACTGGCCTGATGGGGTCTCCGTGAAGCTAGCAGCCAATGCCGTGGTTTTGACCATCGTCAAAACCTGAGAGTCGTAAGACAGAGAACGGTCCCGGTCCCACGAACGTCGACGATGAGTCTTCTCTATCTTCAACTCCTCCTTCCGAGATAGAGAGCTGCGAGATCCAGAAGGACCCTGACTCTTCGTCGGGAGGGACTGGCACAGCTCCTTTAAGGAGCATGAAAAAGTGGAGCCCAATTGGAACAGCATGAAGGCAGAAGCCGAAGAGGACTGAGCAGTAGCCCAAGCCGCCTCCTCCTTGAAGGCCACAAGCTATTTTAGCTGCTCGGCAGACCCCACAGCCGCTGAGAGCACCCAACGGGTGTCTTTAGATTTGACCGGCGGATGTCGTTTTTCCGGGCAGCCCAACTTAAGGCTGGTGAGGCCACCCGCGAGGACCGTCATGTAAACAGACCCGACATATAGCAGGCCTGGGTATCATGTTCATGGCTCAGGCAGTAAACGCACGTGGCGTGGGGGTCGGTACATGACATCTTCTGCCCGCATGAGCACAGTGAAGTCCAGGCGTGGACTTGTCGTCCATTGTGGTTGGGAAGCTCAAAGACAAATACTGAAACAGTAGTGAAGTTTTAAAAGCAATCCATAAGGACCAGAAAGTGCTAGGGCCTACAATGAGGAAGCGTGAAGGAGGGAACCTGCTTCTTCCAGTGGAAAGGAAGATATAACATCATGGGGTAGAGCCGAGGGATATACCACCTGGGTAGTTGGGAGGAGCCTGCTTGAAGACTTTCAGGCACTTCTTAAAAGGGAAAGGGCCATGCCAGATAGTGTAGATGGAACATATCCACGTTCCTAGAACCCATCTGTTCTGAACACCCACTGACAATGTGGAGCGCTACAAAAACTATACATTTTTATTAAATTTTGCTAATCATTCTATGTCAAGTGCTATGCATTTTCACAACTGATTAGCACAACCACACGTTAAAGTGCAAATCAGTTTTTTCAGCTTATTTAAAACCCTGGATGCCAGGTACTCCAGCAGCTCCAGGAAAACCCAGGCAGGGCGTGAGAGCACAACCTGAAATCATCAGGCAAAGAAGGTAAGGTCCTGAGCCCAGTCCACAGAAAGACTAACCTTGGCACACAGGGAGTCTAGTTCTGTCTGATGAACTTGATGACCTGCGACAGGATCAGTTTGAACTTGTGAGGCTTGACCAGTAGGCACAAGTTTCTGAAGGTCTGAAAGGCCAGATCCTTGGACTGCTCCACAACCTTCTCTTGAATGGCCAGGCTATCACCAACAGAGTTAAGCTAGCCTTGGCAAAAAGAAACACAGGTGAGGGGTACAGGCAAAGTGGGCAAGCATTAAGGATGCAATACCTGAAGCAACATCCCATTGCGTTACACAGAAAAGGAAGTGCAAAAGAAGGAAACCACTTTGGTTCTCAAATACAGTAGCAGAAAAGGTTAGAACCAAAAGGCTGGCCTTCAGGAAATATAAGGGAACACAGCAGGATGAAGACAGGGAGGCATACCAAACTGCCTTAAGGGAAGCAGGGAAGACAGTAAGGCAGGCAAAGTCCCAAACTGAGGAAACAGTAGCACGAACAGTAAAAGAAGGTGACAAGACTTTCAATAGATACATCAGTGAAACGAGAAAGTCCAGAGGGGGTATTGCTAAGCTCAAAGGAGAAAAGGGGGTATGTGAGGAGGAGGACCCTGTAAAAGCATCTATCCTAAATAGATACTTTTGTTCAGTATTTACTGAAGAGAAGGTAGGACAGGACCCACAGCTCAGCACCATGGACACAGTGGGGAGGGAGGTGAGCACTACTCCCTTCACAAAAAGAAAGGGTCCTACAAGAGCTCGCTAAGCTCAGGGTGGACAAGGCAATGGGACCTGATGGCATACATCCCAGGGTACTTAAGGAGCTAAGGGTGGAACTAGCAGAGCCATTAGCAGAACTGTTTAGTGAGTCTCTGAGCACAGGAAGGGTCCCAGAAGACTGGAGAAGGGCTCATGTGATCCTGCTCCACAAGAGTGGTAGCAGGGAGGGGGCCGAGAACTACAGACCAGTCAGTCTTACCTCAGTAGTGGGCAAGATTATGGAGGCACTCCTGAAGGAAAGGATAGTGCAACACCTGGAATCCATAGGGGCACAGGATCCAAGACAGCATGGGTTTACAAAAGGAAGGTCCTGTCAAACTAATCTCTCAGATTTCTTTGACTGGTTAACCAGAGTGGTGGACCAAGGGGGAGCAGCTGATGTCGCCTACCTTGACTTCAGCAAAGCTTTCGACACTGTTCCACATAGAATATTGATAAATAAGCTGGGTAGGCTCGGGGTGGGTCAGAAGTTGGTCAACTGTGTGGCAAACTGGTTAACAGGCAGAAAACAGAGAGTGATGGTAAACAGTATACAGTCAGAAGAGATGCAAGTCACAAGAGGTGTACCTCAGGGATCAGTCCTGGGGCCAGTCATATTCAATATCTTCATTAGTGACATTGCAGATGGACTAGAGGGTAAGGCTTGTCTGTTTGCAGATGACACCAAGATCTGCAACAGAGTAGATGATCCAGATGGGGTGGGCAGAATGAGGAGATCTGGATAAACTAGCAAAATGGTCGGAAGAGTGGCAACTAGGATTTAATGCAAAGAAGTGCAAGATCACGCACACAAGGAAGAGAAACCCCGAAGCCACCCATAGGCTGGGAGAGGAGTTGCTGGCAGTCACAAAGGAAGAAAGAGACTTGGGCATTATCAGCGATGACCTGAAATCATCCAAGCAGACCTCTAAAGCAGTAGGTAAGGCTAGGGGGATGTTAGGGTGTATTAGTAGGGGTATCACAAGTCGTAAGAGGGAGGTAATAATCCCTCTATACCAGACACTGGTTAGGCCCCATCTGGAGTACTGCGTGCAGTACTGGAGGCCACACCTTCACAAGGACATTAACCAAATTGAGACAGTCCAGAGAAGGGCAACCAAAATGGTGCAGGGACTGCATCAGAAGACATATGAGGACAGATTAATGGAGCTCAATATGTATACCCTTGAGCAAAGGAGGGAGAGAGGTGATATGATTGAAACATTCAAACACCTTAAGGGCATTAACAAGGTGAAAGAGTCTAACATGTTTAAATATAAGAAAAATAGCAGGACAAGAGGACACAGCATGAGATTAGAGGGAGGCTGATTAAGGGGGAATGTGAGGAAATTCTTTTTGACAGAAAGAGTGGTGGATGCATGGAACGACTTACCTCAGGAAGACGTGGCTATGAATACAGTGAGCAAAGGCCGATAAGGTAGAAAAAGAAACAGGCAGACTGGATGGGCCTTGCGGTCCTTATCTGCCATCCACCTCTATGTTTCTATCAGTCATTTGTTCAGGCTGGGATACACCATAGCACCCCTGAGCTGCAGGAATGCTGCTGCCACTACTGTGCACTTGATGAAGACCCTGAGCGTGGATGAGAAGCCAACGGGCATGACTTGGAACTGATAAAGAACCCCTTCTGTGCAGAACTGAAGGTGCCACAAGTGGGATGGGCAAACTGGGATGCGGAATAATGCATCATGGAGGGCTAGGTAGCCAAACCAAATGCTCTGCTCCAGAGAGGGTATGATCCAATTCAGAGTGACCATCCTGAACTTGTGGCTAAGCATACACTGATTGATGTAGTGCAGATCCAGTATGGAGCACCAGCCTATCATCTGTTATGGGACCAGAAAGTACCTGGACATGAACCCTGACTTGCCAGGGAGTTGAGGACACGGGCTACTGCTCCTTCCGCAAGGAGCTGAGCAATGTCCTCCCTTAGTGCGGACAGTGTGCCATGTGACACAGAGGACTCCTGAAGAGCGTTGGATCAGTAAAGCTGAAGAGCCCAGAAATCGAGAGGCAGCCTTCTGCTTACCACCTCTAGGACCCACTTGTCTGTGGTAATTTATTTATTAATTTGCTTTTGTTAACCGGGTAAGCACACTAGACAGCCAAGTGCCTATTTTCGGGTTAGAGCCAGGACAAACTAATGACAGACCAACGTGTGCAGAACTGGTGAAGCGACCCCCACTGTGCGGGGACATCCCCAACCCATCACTGGGCAGCTCTGGCGGGACACTGGCTGCTGGGGCTGAAAGGGCACCATTCTCCCTACCCGCCTCTTTTGGCCCCTGGCCAGAGAACTTGGTCTTGGGACACAAGCTTAATTCTCTCTGCTGGGCCTGCCACAGATGCTGTAACAGAGGACCAAAGTTGAAAGGGCTTCTTTTTTGGTTTCTGGCTCTTAGGGTCATGAGATATCCTTCCACTCCCATGCCAAAGAGGTCGGTGCCCAAGAAGGGGGACATCAGCCAGCTTGTGCCGACTGACTGCACTGAATGTGGGTAACCTCAGCCAGGCCCTGTGATGCATCGCGATGACCGCTGCCATGGCATGGGTACAGGAGTCACTCATGTCCAGGGTCATCTGGAGCTGGTGTTCAGCCAGCACTTAACCTTGGTCTCTGACCAACTTCACCAGCAGCTGCTTGTAAGCCAGAAGGAGAGGGAGGATTCCTCCAGCACTCCCATTAGGGAGTGACCCAAGTTGGCCACCATTGTGGTGCAGCTCGCCTGATGGAGACAGTGAGAAACAGCACAAATCTTCCTGGTTGTGTGTTCAAGCTTCTTAGCGGCTTGTCCACATCCCCTTGGCCTCCGGACTTCTGGAAGGTGCAGTCCAAGACAAAACCCTCAGCTGAGGGATGGTCTGAGAACCAAGAAAGGGACCATGTAAGGACTGTATACTTGCGGACCATATAGGTGGAGGGTGCTAGGCAGGATGCTGCCAGAGCTCCAGGGCTGGTAACAAGATGGCCTTAGCCACTGGAAAGTCTGCCCCAGGAGTCTCGTCCTTGTCCAAAATGGCCCTGAAGAGACATTTAGCCCACTTCTGAACTGGCTCCAGGGACACATGCATAGTCTCCAATATTAAACAGAGGAGAGCCCCAAATGACACCTGCCCATGCTAGACAGGACTTCGGCTGAGACATGGTCGAAGATGCGGGTCTCTGCTGCCTCTGACCACCCTAGAGTCTTCAGTCTGACTCATTTCTACCAACAGGTGGCTTGAAAAGCTGGCTGCAGTGCAGGAGTCTTTGGTTGGTGCTCCCACCAAAGGATGCAATGGAGGAGGTTCCAGCCACAAGGCTGGAGAGGCAAATGCCAGGGACATCAGCTTAGGATGGACTAGTGTGAGCAGTACTGGCACCTGCCAAGTAACCATAGTGCCAGGGGTTAGATCCCTACCTCACCCTGCAGTGTTCCATTGTTGCCAGAGGAGTTCCTTGTGCCGCCACATCCTACAGTGGTACCCCTCCACACCCAAGGACAAGGAGGTTGAGGAATGTCAGTGGTGGCGCCTCCCGGTCAAGTGGAATTGAGAGTGCAAATGGTGCCTCAACCTAACTCCAAGGTGATGCCATCAGCAGGTCAGTACAGACAACATGTTGAGACGCAGAGAAGAGCACCAGCTTTGGCAGCATGACCTCCAGTGGAGGATAGTCCTGAATGGAGCCAGTCAGGGACATTGATCGGTCTACATCCTCTTGTTAGAGGATTGGGGTCCTGGAGATCAACTCCTCGTCGGGCTCCTTACACACCTGGTCAACAAGACTGAGAAAAGTCTCGACAGCCTGATCAACTGGTGTCGAGGCTGACAAGCCCAAAAGGGACACCGTGCAGCTATCGACCAATCCCTCGACTATGTGAAGCTCAACTGGAGTCAAGTGCTCGACATGTGTCCAGCCTTCTCGGCAGTTGAGGGAATGAGAAGAACATGATCTCTCCCGATCCCACGACCGGCACTGGCAGCACTCTCCCCCCCCCCCCCTATAAGTACTTTATGAACCCCCAGTCACCCCCCACCCCTGAGGAGTCCGGGACCACATCAGACACAGCAGTGCGCACATGGAGGCTTATTACCCTCCAGGTATCAGCTTGGCCCCTTCCACCCCACCCTGGCTATCGCTGGCCCGCCAGACTCCAAACTGCCATCCGTCCTCCACTGGTTGGCAGCCAAGGGCTGGGGAACCCCTCATCCCTCCCCGGGAGAGGAGAGCCACCTCGTGGCAGCTCAATCCTGCTTCTCACCCCCCCCATGACCTCCCACAACCTGGGCTCGTTCCCTAACCTGGGTTGCCAGTGTGGCAGGAGGTACGGTGTCCAGCGGTCTCAACCCTCAGTGCCACTGGGCCAGGCAGCACTCGTTTCTTACTATGGTGGACAGGGCTCTCCCCATAGGCCTGGAAAGCCAGACACATTTCACAAAAGTCCTCCATGAAAGACCCTTTGATGCTGGCCCCAGCTGGGAGCAGCGGTGAAGTCAATGAAGTGCCCACCGCGGCTGCCACTGCCGCTTCTTCCATGGCCACAACCTGAGCAGCAGACCCCCCACACACTTTCGGCTGGAACTTAGGATTCCTGTCAGCCAGCTGAGAAACCAAGACATGCGATCTTCAAGAGAGGAGGAAAGCATCACCTGACATAGGCCAGGGCCAGAAACGTCATGCACTGCCTCATGGCAACAGAGGCAAGACATGTCAGTCCATCTTCGGCATTTTCTGTCAACACATGAAGCAAAATTTGAAGCCATGAGTTGGCTTTGCTTCCCCGGTGTCCATCTTCAGTTAATGAGGGAGAACTGGAGAGACGGAGAGCAAGAAGTCAAGGACTGATGTTGAAAAATAGAAGAAAAGTTGCAAATTTGTACTTATATGAACATATGAAATTTGCCAGCAGATAAAGGCCTAGAGGTCTATCAAGTCTGCTCGAATGTGCAGCTAGCACCCCTTATTCTGCAGCTGCCCCTTCCTTCCACCCTTCCCCTTCATTAACCCTCCCCCTTGTCCTGTCCCATCCCCTTCTGAAGCAGTCCACTGTTCTACTGGATACCACTTCTGCAGGTAACGCATTCCACTCAGCCACCACCCTCTGTAAAAAGTGTCTCCTCATCTCCCTCCTGAACCTTCCTCCCTCCAGTCTCATATCATGGCCCTGGTGGCCCTCCCTACTTTGAACAGCCCTCTGTACCCGTCTTGTTTATTCCTTTCATGTATTTAAAGGTTTCAATCATGTCACCCTGTCCCTCCTCTCCTCCAGTGAGTACATGTTCAACTCCTTCAACCTCCTCTCGTGTGATAAGTCCCCAGCCCCTTGATCATCTTTGTGGCCTCCGCTGCACCTCAGTAACTTAATGTCCCTTCAGATATGCGCGCCAGTACTGCACGAGTACTCCAGGTGTGGTCTAACTAATGACCTATACAGTGGCAGAATTACCTCCTTCCTCCTCGAGGATATACCCCGTGCAATACAACCCAGCATTTTGTTGGCCTTTGCAGCTGCCTTCCTACATTGTGCCGAGTTGTTCATTGACCCTGTAATGAGCACACCCAGATCCTTCTCCTACTGTCTGGGCTAGCTGCACTCCCCCCAGCTCGTAACTCCTCCTTGGGTTCTTCATCCCAAAATGCAGCACCTTGCACTTTTTGGCATTAAACCCCAGTTGCCAGGTGTCTGACCAGGTTTCAAGCTTTGCCAGATCATCCTGCAACCCCTGCCATCCCCCTTGGTCATCCACCACCGCGCCTACCTTGGTATCATCAGCAAACAGACTGATCTTGCTCTTGATGTCCCATGATATGTCTGCAATGAATATCCCAAACAACACTGGTCCCAACACAGAGCCCTGAGGAACACCGCTCGTCACTGCCCTTGGATGTGAGAGCTCCCCACCCACTACCACCCTCTGTTGCCTTCCCTGAAGCCAGTTTCTACCCATCTCACCAGATTTAAATTCATTGCTGTGCCTACTAATCCTCCTTCCCAGCCTTCCATGCGTACAGAGTCAAATGCTCACTGAAGTCCAGATACAGGACATCCACTGCATGGCCCCCTGGCCAGTTGCCTAGTTACCCAGTCATAGAACTCCACCAGGTTGGTTTGGCAGGATCTGCCACATATGAAGCCATGCTGTCTGCTGTCCTGTAGTCCTTGGCCTCTAGGAGGGCCACCAGCCTCTCCTTCAGGATAGTCTCCATTAGCTTACCCATGATGGATGTGAGGCTCACTGGTCTGTAGTTTCCCGGTTCATCCTTGGGGCCACTCTTGTGGAGGGGCACCACATGAGCCATCCTCCAGTCCTGAGGTACACACCCCGAATGTAGTGAGGCATTAAATAGGTCTGCCAAAGGTCCTGCAAGGACCTCTGCCAGCTCCTTCAGTACCCTGGGGTGGATGCCATCTGGGCCTGGCGCCTTGTCCACCCTCAGTGCCTTCAAACCCTCTCGAACTCTGCCCTCCATGATTTCCCCATCTGTCACCCCTTCCCCCCGTTTCTGTCATTTCTCCCACCTTGGGTGTCACCCCCTCTTCTCTTTAGTAAATACTGAGCAGAAGTACTCATTCAGTGCTTCTGCCTTATCGTACCCTGCTTCTTATGTAGCCTACAAAGCTGCAGAGCTACTAAGGAGGAGGCCAGACTCTTCCACAAGAGAAGATGATCTGACATCACAGGGCAGAAACTGGAGGATATACTGCTTGGGTGGTGGGAGAAGCTTAACTAAGATGTTCTGACAAATCTACACTTCCAGTGGAACTGCCTATGTGTGGATGAACAACTATATTCACGTCCCTAGAACAAGCTGTTACTGGCAAAGCAAGTCTTTCCTGACGGTTCTATAAACAAGTCTGTGGGACACTGATGGGTAGCACCATGATTCCTGCTTATGCCAATTTGAGTGTGTGAGATCTTGGAAAAAAAACAAACTTTGTTCTCAGCAAAGACAGAAATCTATGGTTCGGCAACGTAGTGTTATGGAAACACTACACAGATGTCATAATGGTCATAAGGTACAGTGAAGAGAATAAACAAATACTTTGCACCATTAACTGAACATTTGCAGACATCTGAAGGTTACAGTCATCAGGTTCCACAGATGGAACTTGTCCCAAGCAGTTACACATGCACAGAAACAGTCCGGGAGGGAGGAAGGCCTGCAGCACAGCCCTGCCAAAACCTGCACGGGCTCTTGAGGCAATGTCCAGACTGTAGTGCTTGGTAAAAGTATGGATGCTACTCCTTGTGGCAGCTGTGCAAATGTCAGAGGCTGAGACCCCTCTGAAACAGGCCACAGAAGTAGCCTTGCCTCTGGTGGAATGAGCTTTCACCACTCCTGGCAATTTGTTGCCATACTTATTGTAACAGAACACAATGCAGTTTGCCAATGATTTAGAGAAACATTGCTTAGAAACCTGAACACCCTCTTTGCCTGGGGCAAAAGAAACAAAAAGCTGCTCTGACTTTCTGCGTTCCTTATTCCGGAGTGGTAATGCTTCAAAGTTGTGTGCACATCTAGCATGTGGAGCAGTGCTTCCCCTGGACTGGCAAGATCAAGAAAATAAACCGGAAGGTGGATGGATTGGCTCAGGGTAAACTCAGATACCACCTCTGGAGACACTTAAGATTTGTGTGCAAAGAAGACATCCAGTCTTTGTGAAAAATCAAATAAGACTCCTCGCACCAGAGGGCCTGAAGCTCAGAAATCCTTCAAGCAGAAGCAACACCAGTCAAAAATAACCCTTTCCAGGAAAGGAAGTGTAGTTTGCAAGTTGCAGCTGGCTCAAAAGAGAGACGGTGTCAATTTCTCCAAAATAAAATTCAAATCCCAAGCCGGGACCGGAGAATGGATTGGAGATTTCAGATGCAGGATGCCCAAGAAGATACAGGAAACATCCAGCTGAGCCACAGTGCGGTCAACCACAGGCTCATGGAAGTCCGAGATGGCTGAAAGGTACACCTTGAGGAAGAAGTACTGGAGACCAGAGTCCGACAGCGATATCAGGTAGTCCAGAATCTGGCTCACCGGACAAGTGAAAAGGGATCAGATTATGTCTGACAGCCCAGATGGCAAACCTGTTCCACTCGATGGCATAACTGGCTCGAGTGGAGGGCTTCAGAGCAGCCACTAGGACATCAGCCACACTATGGGAAACTCCAAACCTGGCAATGGCTACGTCCTCAGGAGCCAAGCATGCAGACGGAGGGACTCGAGGTTGGGATGTCCCAGGGTCCCCTGAGCCTGTGTCAGCAGATTCCTGCAGAGAGGGAGAGGGACCTGCTGTAGTAACAGGAAGAATATCTGTCGGGGACAGAATGCAGCTACCAGGATCATGCTGACCCCCTCCATCTGCAGTTTGATTAGCACCCTTTGAATCACAGGAAATGGAGGGAAGATGTAAAGGAAACTCCCGCTCCAGGAGAGGGACAACGTGTCTTCCAGAAAACTCCAGGCCCTGGATCGAGTGAGCAGAAACTGGGCAGTTTTGCGTTGAGTGGAGGTGCAAAAAGGTCCAACTCTGGACGAGCCCGTCTAACAGATCTTCTCTAACAGATCTTCTACGACGGAGACAAACTCCCACTCATGCATGCTGGACTGTGTCCGTCTGAGGCTGTCCATCACAGTGTTTGGCACTCCTGGGATGTGAACTGCCAAGAGAGTTAGACCATGTTCTAATGCCCAGTCCCACACTATCATGGCTTCCCTGCGCAGAGGATATGAATGTGTGTCCCCCCCCCCCCAGCTTGTTGATGCAATACCAGACAGACAGTGAGGTTGTTGGACTGAATCAATAGCTGACCTGGGAGGAGATGGTACTGAAAGACCTGCATGGCATACAGGACTGCTCACATCTCTAGAACATTGATATGCAGGGAGGTTTCAAGCTGGGACCAAGAACCCGAGATTTGAAAGAGACCCAGATGAGCCCCCCAGCTCAAACCAGAGGCATCCTTAGTGAGGATCTGCTGGGAGAGGAGATCTGGAAGGTAACCCCTGCAACAGATTCAGGGGGTCCATCCACAACTGGAGCACCTTGCAGGCAGGGAAGGAGACCAGCACTAACTGATGTAATTCGCCTGAGCACTGGTCCCATTGCACTTGGAAAGTCCACTGAAGGATGCTCATGTGGAGCCTGGCCAGCGGAACAGTGGGGATGGCCGCAGCTATCAATTCCAACAGCCTTAAGTACGCTCTTGCAGGGGCATACTGGCTCTGGGAAACCTCCTGAGCCTGGGTAATAAGGCACTCCGCACTGTTCTAAGGCAGGAAGGCCTTTCCCTGCATCAAGTCTAGAACTGCCCCTATATATTGCAGCCTTTGGGATGGGACTAGGACCAACCTGGGCAATCTGACCGTAACGCCCAGGGAAAAAGAGTTCTCTCCAGAGTCCGCAGATGTTGACTGGATGGGGCCCTTAGGAGCCATTCATCCAGATAGGGGGAAAACATACAGTCCCTCCCTTCTGAGAGCTGCAGCAACTGCTGCCAAGCATTTGGCAGAGACCCATGGTGCAGAGAACAAGCCAAAAGACAATACTTTGAATGGGTAAGAAACCGGTGGGGGGGGGGGGGAGAGAGAATCTCTTGTGGGGTGGAGACACTGAGATGTGCACGTACGTGCCCTGCTTGAGGAGGGGCAGCAAGCCTGGCAGAGTTACCATTCGAAATGTCTTATACTGGACCTACAGATTGAGGTCCTACAGGTGTAAGATGAGCCTCAGATCTCTGGTTCTTTTGGGTACCAGGAAGAATATGCAGTAAAATCCCATGTTTCTTTCGTGCCTGGGCATTGGTTCGATGGCCTTTTTGTGTAGAAGGGACTGTACCTCCTCCGGGAGAACCAAGAAGTGGGCCGGGGGCAGGTGGAGAGCACTAGAGGGGTCTCTGGCGGTGGCTCGATGAGCTCCAGCGTGTGATTCCTTTCTACAATTTGGCGAATCCAGGCATCTGATGTGATGGTTCTCCACTGATTGAGATGGAGGTAGAACCGACCTCTGACCACCACGTCTTGATCGGGGACTGGAAGAGGGGAATCTGGCAAGGAGTTGAGCAGATGCATATCTAGCCGCTGGGGCTGGTCTGTCACCCCTTGGGCGCTTGCCTTCGGCTCCAGCGGAGGAAGGGGCGGGCAAGGTGGCAGAGGCTCTGCCTTTGTCTTGGAGCCGAGAGGCTGCTCCAGGTTTGTGGGACACCTTACAAACGGGAGGGCGCTGTTTGCTACTGGGTTGTGTACGATAGAGCGAATGGACTGACCCTGCCAGATGCCTGCAGCTCATTTATGATGTCCTGCACATCTGGACTGAACAACTTGTAACCATTAAAGAGCTACCGATGCCTCAAAAAAACTTTAAAAAACATAAGTAGGTATAATTCTGCTTGCATTTCATTTATATTCCATCTATTACTGAGGAAATGTGCATGAATATATGATCTTTATTCCTTAGAATTCCTTTAGAGTTCATCTGTCTATTGCTTAATTCCAATTTTACGTCATAATCCTCTGTTGTGGTATCACAATCTGCTGCCATGGGAGTAACTGTGATGTCACAAGCAGTGCACTATGACCTTAGGTAGAGAGAAAGCAACAGGAACACAAACTCTTCAGGGGCAGAGATCTTGTTTTCATGCAAATGACCTCAGTAGAAAATAATGGGGAGGAGGAATGCAGAAGTAATGTGACGTACAAGCTGAACTGTGTCTAAGTATTCTGTTTTGTTAAAGTTCTCCTGAAGGTTTCAGCAGCTCTTTTTTTTTATCCAATTATTTAACAAGGAGTGGCACACTAAGCTGAAAGCTTGTTTACAGATGCGACATGGGAGCACAGGGAAGTAAACTGACTTGCTCAGGGTCACACTGTATGTAAGTGGGGGCTGTGGGATTCAAACCCAGGTCTCCGGATTTACAGCTCAGAGCCTTAAACCACTGTGCTATACTGCCTCTCTTTTAAAAGAGGCATTAAGCACCTTTTGCTGAACATCAGCAGAAAACCCAAGACCCTCAGCTGGGAGCGTCTACGAAGGCAAATGCTGGTGGCACCAGCTCTGGCAGCATGGTCTGAGATATCATAGAGGGCCTGCAAGAGGTGCTTGCTAATATCTTCAGCATTTTGCAGCCACTTAAGAACCTCTTGCTACTGGGAACAATCAGGAAGGGCTTGGGCCGAGGCCTTGTCCTTCTTCCAAAGTGTACTCTGGTACTTGACCATGTGAGAAAGGTAATTTGCAATCTTCAGCCCAAGGGTGGATGAGGCATAGACCCTCTTGCCCCACAAATCAATCCTACATGATTCTCTGTCAGGGGGAGGGAGCTAAGGTGTTTGGGCACCTTGGACCTATAGTGGGCTGCCTTTATAACCACAGAATTTATCTTTGGTTGGGCAGCATAATGAGGAAGACCCTGAGGGGCATGATCCAACTTATCAGCCCTGTGGGGCATGGCTGGCATCATATTAGACTTGTGCCAGGCTGCAGTTGTGGCATTCCTTAGTGCAGGAAGGACTGGAGGAATGATTATAGGAGACGACTCTGGAGTTTCTAGGAAATCCACCAGATCTTGCCCGGTGGCATCCTTCTCCGTATGAAAGCCCACGGCTGAGGACAGCTGCTTCATGACACTGAAGAAAGTAGGGCCCTCTGCAGAAGACCTAGGAGTATGCTTGACAGAGTCTTCACTCACTGAGGAAACTGTTGATCTGTCAGAGGAAAGAAAAAATTACTCACCTTAGTAATTGCTTTTCTTCTCATGGAGTCTTGCTATATTATGACAGAAGCAGTTAGCCACAGCACTTGAACTGCCCCGGAGAGGAAACAGTTAACTCCAGGCAGACTGGAGTTCTAAAGCGCGAGCGCTGTACCCAAAGCTCTATCTGGCTAGTTTCAAACTGAAACTGTCAGATCTTTACGTAGCTAACACTAAGCAACAAGTCTGTGTGGAAAAACCCTACACTAGCCAAGTGGCTACCTACTAGTAGGAAAACAATAACAGAAACAACAACAACAACAATAATAATAATAATATCACCCCAACAAGCACTATTAGGCCCCTTCCCAAAAGACTCAAGTCCAGGAGGAGGCCAACATATTACCCAAAACAGAAATACCTAGTTCTAACCCTAAAGAAAAGGGGAAAGGAAAAGAACTAAAATGGCATGACACAGTGCTTGCACTAATTTGCCAACCCCTTACCCAAGTAGAAGTTCTGAGAGGGGCAGGATGGTGGTTAACATAGCAAGACTCATGAGAAGAAAAGCAATTACTAAGGCAGTAATTTTTTCTTCAAACACCATGAAGTCTTGCTATATTATGACAGAAGCAGATTACACAGCAGTACCTCCATGGAGGAGGGTCAGAACCTACTTAGGAAATAGGCTCTGAAGCACAGCTGTGCCAAACCGAGCATCTCTCCTGGACTGGACATCCAGGGAATAATGCTTGGTAAAAGTGTGAACTGTCTTCCAGGTAGCAGCTTGACAAATTTCCAGAATGGGAATATCCCTAGCAACCGCTAGAGATGCAGCTGTACCCCTGGTGGAGTGGGCCCTCAGTCCTGAGGGGGGTTCTCTACCTAGTTCTTAGTAACAGAACTGGATACAAGAGACAATCCACCTTGCAATTGTCCTCTTAGTGGCAGGTTTCCCTTTGCCAACCTCGCCATAGGTAAGGAAGAGTTGGAGGGATTTGAACCTGTGACCCTTGGTGCGTTCCAAATAGTAGCTTAAGGCTCTTTTGACGTCCAAACTGTGCAATCTCCTCTCACCCGAGGAAGAGTGCTCAGTAAAAAATACTGGATGGGAGATGGATTGGTTCAGATGGAAATCTGAAACCACTTTAGGTAAAAACTTTATGTTAGTCCTGAGGACTACCTTATCTCTGTGAAAAGAAATAAAATCCTTTTCCACTGACAGGGCTTGTAATTCACTTATGCGTCTGGCAGAAGTGATGGCCACTAGGAAAACAGTTTTCCAAGTTAGAAACTTGAGATCTGCTGAAGACAGAGGTTCAAAAGGGGGTTGCATTAACTGAGCAATGCAAACATTCAGGTCCCAGGCAGGAGCTGGGTCCCGAAAAGGAGGGTTAGTGTGAAGTAACCTTAAAAACTTGGAAACACAGGGTGAGAAGAAAGGAGGCAGGCTTTCCTGCTGATACAAAAGCAGAGACAGCTGCCAGATGAACCTTTAAGGTAGCTGGCCTAAGGCCTAAGGAATTTAGATGGACCAAATAGTCCAGTAAAATGGGCAAATCAGCAGATTCTGGGACAATTTGCTTCCCAGAACACCAGATGGAAAACCTCTTCCATTTGGAATTATAAGTGCTCTAGTGGAAGGCTTCCTTGAAGCCTTTAAAATATCAAGGACACCTTGAGAAAGGTGTAAATCAGCAAATTCTAACTCCTCAAGAGCCAAGCCTTGAGGTGGAGGGATTTGAGGTCCGATACCACACTCTCCCTGGGCACAGGCCAGCAGTTGTGGACCCTGGGCAGGCTCAGGAGGTGGACTGAAAGGGACAAAAGCAGTGGGTACCAGGGCTGCCTGGCCCAGTCTGGTGCAATCAGGATCACTTTGCAGGGCTGGGATCTGATTTTACTAATACCCTGAAGAGAAGGGGAAGGGGAAGGCATATAGAACTTCCCTTCCAATCCAACAGAAAGGCGTCCAGGGGACTGAGCCCAGCACTGGAGACCTGCAACAAAATAGAGGAAGTTGGTGGTTGTCTGGGGCTGCGAAAAGATCTATCTGAGGAGTGCCCCATCTGGCAAGAATGACCCCAGCACCAGAGGATTCAGAGACCATTCAGTGATGGCCTTGAGAAATCCTGCTGAGGCATCCGCCAGGACATTGTCTTTCCCTGGAAGGTGAACTGCTATTAGGAGGTGTTCAGGGAATAAGCCAGAGACCACAACTTCATTGCTTGTGCACAAGGCTGATGACCGAGTGCCCCCTGCTTGTTGATGTACCACATTGTCGTGGTGCTGTCTGTCCTGACCTGAACTACCTTGTTCTGGACAGATGCTGAGAAAACCCAAGAGCTAAAAAGACAGCTCTGAGTTCCAAAAGGTTGATGTGGGAGCAGAGATTCCTGAGGGACCACACTCCTGAGTGGAAAGGTCGCCTAGTGAGCCCCCACCCTAGCAAGGAGGCATCCGTGGTGAGGGTGAGAGAGTGGGAAACAGGAATGAAGGGACCCCTTGTCTTAAGTTGCTCTGATCTTGCCACCACTGGAGAGCCAGAATCAGAGTTTGCGTCCACTGGAACCAATTTGAAGGGGTCCCTCCTTTGAAATCAATAGGCCCTCAAATGGAACTGAATGTCCCTCATCTGGAATCTTGCTCCTTGCACTACAGCTGTGGAAGCAGCCATGTGTCCTAGGAGTTGCAGAAAATGCCTTGCTGGTCGAGAGACCCGCAGGGTGAAAGAGGATGCCAGGGCAATGAGTCTCTCTACCCTTTCCGAGGGGAGAAATGCCCTGGCCAACTTTGTGTTCAATTCCGCACCTATGAAAGTTAGTATCTGAACTGGTTCTAGAACTGACTTTGGTAAATTCAGCAGGAATCCCAGGGAAGTGATAAGCTGCTGGGTGACTTGCAAGTGGGATTTTACCTGATCTGGAGACTGACCCACAATGAGCCAGTCGTCCAGGTAGGGAAACACAGCAATCCCTTGCCTTCTTAAATGAGCCACTACCACAGCTAGACGTTTTGTGAATACCCTTGGAGCAGAGGTAAGGCCAAAGGGCATTGCTCTGAACTGGTAGTGGCCTGAGGGCAGTTCGAACCTGAGGTATTTTCGGTGAGAAGGCCTGATCAGGACATGAAAATAGGCATCCTTGAGGTCCAGGGAGGCTAGCCAGTCCCTGGCCTCAGGGAGGGCAAAATCATTGCCAGAGTTAACATTTTGAACTTTGGTTTCAAAGATGCTTGTTCAGGTACCTTAAATCTAGAATGGGCCATCATTCTCCTGTCTTTGGGGTAAGAAAGTATCTGAGTACAGCCCCTTGCCCTGGTGACAAGGAGGAACTCTTTCCACTGCTTTGCAGTCTAGAAGAGAAGAAACTCTGCTTCCAAGGCAAGGGTTTCTGAAGGATTTGCAGGTGGAAAATGTCTGGTTCTCATCTTTGGAAACTGTTTGAAGCTGAGAACCAGACCCTGGCTACTACCTCCAGAACCCATTTGTCCGGGTTAGGGACACCCAGTTCTGGCTGAAATAAGCCAACCTGCCTCCCACCGGTACAGGAGAATCGCCCTGGGCACCACATCAGGATGCCTGCTTGGCAGCAGCAGCCTTAGGCTGAGGGGAGGGTGAGTTTACCTGGCCCGGATCTACCTCTGCCTCTGAAAAAAAACCCCTCTGTGCAAAGCAGAGGGCTTGAGATTGATAAAAGGCCTGTGGAAAGGCCTGCCCCTACCTCTGGGAGTGTGCCTTTGTGGGAGTGGCATGCCTCTCCTTAGCCTGGCACTTTTGCAGGTAGTTCTGTACTCATCCATCTTTTCATATAATTTTCTGTTTGCTCTCCAAACAGAGAATTTCCCACTACAGGAAAATCCATAGCTTTTGACTGAGTATCTTGGGACAGATTAGTGCACCTGAGCCATGCCAACCTACGGAAAGCTACAGAAGTGGCCATGACCCTAGAGGAAACATCATTAACATCCACAGCAGTATGAAATTGAACTTTAGAGGCTTCAATGCCATCAGCAGCCACCTGTTCCAACTCACTAGCCAGCTGGCCATGGGCCTGCTTGGCTAACTGCAATACTGTGTCCCATCTAGATTTCTGATATCTAGCCACATAAGCCTATAATTTGCCTGCCTGAGTCCCAAAGAAGCTGCCATATATTGTTTTTCGCCATGGCATCAATCTTCCTGGAATCCTTATCAGGAGGATGTGAGGCCAGGGAATATTAGCCTTGTCACAGGCTGCAGCTTGTACCACACCTACATGACTACACTGCTCAGTGAGGAAGTCTATATCAGGCCTGATAAAGTATACCTTCTGTCCATTTTTTTTATCTACAGGAGGGACAGAATGAGGATTTTTAAAATTTTGTTGTTTGCTTCCTAAATGACTTATGCAAAGGAATAGACAACCTCCTAGACTCTGGTATATCCATCATTTCTACATAATCAGGCTCCTCTTGCTCATCCACAGCCTCTTCTAAAGGAAGCTGGAGGGTTTCTGCAACCTTTTGTAAAACATAAAATGAGAAGGGACTCAGACAGCATAGGGGAGATTCTAAAGGTCTGTCTGGAGAAATGTCCGTTCAATGGCACGTCCAGACCCTCCCAGCCACATACATAATGATCAAAATCTTCCTCCCCCTCCTGTGGTTCATAAAATTCCTCAACATCATACTCTTGAACCACTGGAACCGAACAAACCAACCTTTTGCCAACTGTTGGTGGTTCGACTGGTCCCCGAGACAGTGACTGGACAATCTGTATGGCTTTAGCTATCTCTGCAGCAGTTGGAGAGGCAATTTTGGACTCCAGACCTGCTGACTTCTTTGACTTTTTTACTGGGACTGGTTCCTCTGAACCAGCCTTCCTTTTGGCCGAGGAAGTCTCGCCCTGGTCAGAGGGCACTCCCTCTGGTCCAGTGGGTGCTGGACCGGGCTGGTCATCCGGGTCAGCGGACTTTTTGGCCTCTCGTTCCCTGAGCCGGCCCAATCTCTTCTCCAGGGTGGCTGCAGGGAAATTTTTACACACCTGGCAGTCTGACAGGAGGTGGTCAGCCCCCAGACAATAAACACAAGTGGTGTGTGGGTCAGCCTTGGCAAAGGCTTCCCCACAGACATCACAGTGTTGAAACCCAGTGGGCCCGGTTTTTCTTTTGGGTTTCTCAGACATAATGCCAGCCTATCCAAAAACTTGCCCTTTTTATGGCAGTGCCAGGCAAGACAACCTTATCGGTTCCTAACCGTGTCACGGGTATTTGAAAAAACCCACTGAAATAAATAGTTTTTTTTAGAACCGATAAGAACCGGGAACCACACTCTAAAAGCCCAATATAATGTTTAAAATAGTTTTTTTAGCAAACCGATCGGTTCAAAACCGAACCGATAATTTCCACACAGACTTTTAAATCCTGTACTTACGGTTTACCAGATAGAGCTTTGAACCGAAATGCGGTAAAATAAAATACTTATTGCCGGTTCAAATGAACCGAAAATACTCGCTTTAACCGAGAAATGAACAGAGATGAAGGAGCTGATCTCCGGAGCGACTGTTCAGTGAAGCGGAGTAAAGAATCTGACAGTTTCAGTTTGAAACTAGCCAGATAGAGCTTTGGGTACAGCGCTCGCGCTTTAGAACTCCAGTCTGCCTGGAGTTAACTGTTTCCTCTCCGGGGCAATTCAAGTGCTGTGGCTAACTGCTTCTGTCATAATATAGCAAGACTTCATGGTGTTTGAAAGGGTTCTTCCTCTTCTTCGAGTAGAATAAGATCAGGAGGGTACTCCTCCTCAACATCAACCTGTTCCAATTCTAGGTACTGATGATGTCCCACGGGCAGCAGTTCAGGGAGACCGAAGTTGTGTCGAGATGCAGGCCTGTATGCGCCCAGCTGGTGAATCAAAACTGTAGTGAATTTGATCAAAATGTCGTGGAGGACGATGACAGTGGATGGCTGCATCGATATTGGGGGTCCAATGGCGCAGGAAGCAATGACACACCAAGAGCCCACAGCCAGAGGACACGGAGATGCATCAGGCCTCGACTGGAGGACCGCTGATGATGGTCCCGTCATTGAAGAAGAGGGGGCCGATGACCCAGAGGTCGCCCACCTTGCGCATCAGGTGGAGATGCTGTCGGTAGAGGTCTGGTAGGTACAGAGACCTAGACAGTAGGCTTAGGCATCGGTGCAGTCAGAGTACCTCCGGACGATGAGGAAGAGGCTGTCGGGGAGTGGTCCCAATCTTGGTCATTTTTATAACTTTTCCCTGAGGACTTAGCAGCCTGGGAGCTCGACGACCCTGCTGGCGACTGGGAAGGAGAGACCCCAGAGAAGCCCTGTCCAGAACTGGCTACCTGTTACTCCATGAGAAATTTTTTAAGAGCCTTTTTGCATCACCTGAGGGGAGTTTGATTAAACTTCTGGCACAGCTCACAGTCTAAGACATTGTGGTAAGACCCAAGACAGCAGACACAGAGTGAGTGTTCATCTGAAGAGGAAATCTTCTTTCCGCAGTGGCACGGACAGAACAGAGAAGTTGAAGGATTAACTCTCGACATAAACGAGGTAAAGGAATCTCTTTAGAAAAAGAGATTCTAAAAAATTAAGTATAGAAAAGCCGTAGAAAAATGGTGGGTTCGAGCATCTGGGGAGACCCATGCGATTAAGTTGACGGTGGGAAAGAACTGGGAGGGAAGCGGGGCCACTCATGCCTTTATAGGGTTGGTGACACAGACGATTGCATGGGCGGCTCCAGCTGTACTACTGAAAATCTTCCGTGTGGATCCTGCTTCACCAACGGTGAAGTTCCATCTGTGGGACCTGATGACAGATACCCCCAAAGATGATCTTGGAGTCCTAATATGCTGGATGTGCTGTGAGAGCGAAGGGGGCACTACTTAGAAGCACGCATATCCAGGGAGCTAACGAGTCCTGGAAAAATAAAGGAACTGGTGACTGCTTGGATAAAATCATGTGCATCAGTCAGCAGAATCCTTCCCCCCCCTTTTTTTTAAAACCTTGTGCCAGGGCAAAGTAAGCTCCAAAGGGATAGAAGAGCTTGGAGCTAGCAAGCACAAGAGCTTGCCCAGAGGCACAGAAGTAGATGGGTCTGAAGAGTCTATAGAAAAGTCATTAACGCCACCCTCAGAAAAAAATGGGGAGGGGTGAGGAGTATGGAGGTTCCACTAAACTGAGAACCTCTGGCGTCAACCGGGGGCCATACAGAATACAACAGGGGGTGCCAGACACTGCACTAGGGACAGTGTTGACCCAGTCCAGATCCAACGTGGAACCAGCCCACACCACCAGACTCAGCGCCAGTCCAGGTACTGGCCAAAAATGGCTCCGGCTCAAAGCCTGGCCCCTCGCCACACATCAGAGGGACCAAACCAGCACCAAGGAGGACAGAGAGAGAATCTCTGGTGCCAGGGAAACACCGAGTCAAACTGACACTAGAACCAGGGCTAGAGAGACACCATGACAGACCAGAAGGCCGCACTCTGCACCAGCTCAAGAACGCAGATGATCCATGCACAACCGAGGTGACCAGAGTGGTACCCAGCCGGTCCTACCAAGTGACACAAGGTACAGATGCAGCCAGTGGGGCAGGAGTGGGCAGCATGATCACCAGTAAGTGCAGAAGGCCACTGCTAGAGACAAACGTTCTACCCGGCTTTTTTGGGGGGGGGGGGTGCACCCAGGGTTCAGTGCTACCAATCTACGAGGGCCATGGACCAGACCACCAGCAGCGGCACCCCAGCCTGATGCGATATCTGCTGCTTCAAAAAGCTGCCCAGGGAAAACTGCCCACTGGGACCCCCCCCAGGACAGAGGAGGAACTCCAGGCTCGAGGTCTCAGTGTCCTGATACCAAGCCCCATGGCAACGTGGATCGCGCCAAAGGGCCACGGCCCCAGGAACCGAGGGTCTTGTGGAATGTTTCCCGTAGGGTAACCTCGAGCGGTACAGTTTCTTTCTTCCCTTGAAGAGCAAGAGAAAGAACTCTAGGCGGAGCGGTGTCAAGAACCCAACCGGAATTGGGAACCGGCCCGCTCCTTCATGCTCTGGAACACTGCCCTTCCCCTGAGCACAGGACCACCCGCGGTCAGAACCCTTTCCTCTCGGGAAAGTGGACCAGAAATGGCCCCCGCTGCCGGAGCAGCCCGCTAAACACAGTACCGGGCTCAAAAAGGCACCGGGTCAAACACGGGACCAGGTTCAACACAGCACCATGCCCAACATGGAGCCTAGTCAATATATGACTATCCCTTAAAGATTAGATAAATGAGCAACCGGCTTCTAAGAGTAATATCGATCTAGACCAATACGGTTTTACTATGGGGAGATCTTCCATCGCCAATCTTCTGAGCTTTTCTGAAAGAGTAACAGATAACTTAGATGCACATAAACCAACTGACTTTATGGACTTTGCAAAAGCCTGCAATACTGTACCAATGGGCAATCTTAGAAAAACAAATTTATTATGATATCAAATGTATTATAAACTGGATAGATTTTTGGTTACAGTGTAGAACTCAGAGTTAGTAGACAGAGATAACTTTCTGACCTCTGGCAACCGACTAGTGGAGTTCCATAGGGTTTGGTGTTTAGTGCCAATTTCAAATTTTTGTTTCAGATATGTAAGTTTAATAAAGTCCAGAACTGGGCAAATAAACATGACAATGACACAAAAGAGCAGGCAGGACAGCCTGCAATATGCTACAAATAAAATCAGTACAATTGGACGTACACTATATTTCCAGATGGGCATTTAGATGGGGAATGTGCTTCAGTATAGATAAACGTTGTGATACATACTGGGGGGTCAACAATCCATTCCCACATCTGCACAATATGTAATACTAAAATAAAAACTGTGGACAAGGTAAAGGACCTAGGTGTACTTAGACAAATTACTTTTTTTTTTTGCGCTAATTCTATTTTTGCACTGGTGGAACAGGGCATCTTCTGGAGTACCCACACGGCTCCACCTCTACTCCCACAGCCTGAAACCACCCTCTTACCGGTCTCCCTTCCCGGTCCCATGGACTCGTCCAGCCCCCCCCCCCCCCGGTGAGCGCCCGACTCGCCTACCTGGCGGCCTTTCTGGGATTAGGGGAATGATCCTGGACCGAGGGGGGGGAGAAGATTCGGTGAAGGGTCAGTCCAGCAGCAGGATGTGGGCAATGGTCCCCGCTGTCTCCTTCGCATCCACTGGTCCATCAGGGTTTTTCCGTGGTGTTGCTCCCCTTGGAGCGCAGACGTGCAATGATGTCTGAACACCTATGTGCTGACGTCTGCTGCCGCTCCGCCCCCTAGTAGCAGCACCACTTGTGCAGGGTTCCCAATCTCCAAGGACCGCTGGTGAGTGATACGAGCCCCAGTGCCCACCCCGGAAGGGGAGGGCAGTCCTCCGGATGCTCAATCTCCTCCCTCCCCTGCCGACCAGAGTTCGTTCCCGAACTCTGGTTGCCAGTGTGGCATCCAGTGCCTCAACCCTCAGCGCCACCGGGCTGGCCCAATGAATTACTGTTTCATCAACAAACATCAGACATCACAAAAGCTAATAGGGTGTTATGGACTATCAAAAATAATTTTAATAGAATAGTAGAAAAGCAGAGGCGATTACGCCACTTTATAGAATATATGTTAGACTACTTCTTGACTACAGCAGCCAATTATGGTGTCCTTTCAAAAGGAAAGATATCCCAAGGATGGAGTGTGCTCAATGGAAAGCTATAAAAATGAGTTACAACGAAAGGAACATACACTACAAGGGCCACCTAAAAACCGTACAGCTCACGTCCCTCGAAACAAGAAGGTTAACAGGAGACCTACTACTTATGTATGATGACATTACTAGGGACCCATACCTAATCAATGAATTACAGTTGGAATTCAAAACTGATAGTAAGGGCACCCGGGTGCACCCGTTGCAATCTGTCAAGCGGAAGTGTAATAACAATAGAAAATATTACTACACTCAATGAGTTGAAAATCCTTGGAACAGATTGCCCCTAGATATAATACTGAGCAAAAGTAAAACAGAATTCAGAAAAAGATTGAACAGTTGCATAAACAATGGAGCAAAACTACAGTACTACTCATGATTTATAAGAGCTAATATGGGCAACTGCCTTCTTTGCTCCTTATTCCCTTAGTAGTAGTAGCAGTGTGTAGTGAACCTGAACTGGCTTCTACGACATTAGTATGGCTGGCTCAAGTTGGAATGCTCAGAAGAAACTACAATTTTGAAAAGGTTGTCTTTTTTCAGCACCCAGGAACCTCTTGTGTTTGTCTTAACACTTTCACTTGAACCTAGGAAAAAGCAGCTATCTTTTCTGTCTCTTATGTAGCTGCCTACGGTAAATATGACAGGCTGCAACATTCTTTACAGCCAGGATACAGTGCTATAGAATAATCTTGGTGCCACATGCTGATGATCACGCGACCACCAGCAGCAAATATGATTCTGCACGTTATCATATTAGAATAGAATGGCATTGCTAGAAACATAGGTGATGGCAGGAAAGGACCGTGTGGCCCACCTAGTCTGCCCCTTTTTCCCCCATCTAATGCAATACCTCAGACCCTGGTTGATATGCGGCTTACCCTCTCTTCCCCATTGTTAGTGTACACTGTCTATCCCACGCATTCTTGAATTCCCCTACCGATTTTGCCCCCACCACCTCCGCAGGGAGGCTGTTCCAAGCATTCACTACTCTTTCTGTGAAAAAATACTTCCTCACATTGCCCCGAGCCTATGCCCTCTAGCCTCATATAATGCCCCCTTGTTCTAGTACAGCTTCTTTTCTGAAAGATGCTAATCTCTTGTACCTTGTTTATATCCATGAGATACTTGAATATCTCAATCATATCCCCCCTTTCTTCTCCTCCAGGGAATACATATTGAGGTCCTCTAGTCTTTCTTCATATGGTTGGTGCAGTCCTTGCACCATTATTGTTGTCCTTCTCTGGACTGCCTCTATTTTGTCTATGTCCTTGTGGAGAAGCGGCCTCCAGAACTGGACACAGTACTCCAGAAGAGGTCTCACTAGTGATCTGTACAGTGGCATAATGACCTCATTTTTTTTCTGCTGGTGATACCTCTCCCTATGCACCTTATCATCCCAGCAGCTCTCCCCATAGCCTTCTCACATTGTTTGGTTAACTTCAGGTTATCAGACACAATTACCACAGGGTCCCTTTCTTGATTAGTGGCAATCAGTATCCTCCCCCCCATCTTGCACTCCTCCCTTGGATTTCTGTGCCCCAAATGCATGATTTTGCACTTCCTTGCACTGAATCTTAGTTGCCACACCCTCGGCCACTCCTCAAGCATGCTTAGGTCCTTTCTAATTTTTTCCACCGCCCCCTGGAGTGTCGACCCTGTTGCAGATCTTAGGGTCATCTGCAAAGAGGCATATCTTCCCCTCCAGTCCCTCTGTAATGTCATTTATAAAGACATTAAAAAGGACTGGCCCCACCACAGATCCCTGTGGTATCCTGCTGGTAACCCCCCCTCTCCTCGGATTGAATGCAGTTTACCACCACCCTCTGTATCCTGTCACTCAACCAGTTTCTGACCCAGTTTGCCACTTTGGGGCCCACTCCCAGGCTGCTCATTTTGTTTACCAACCTCCTATGTGGGACAGTGTTGAAGGCCTCGCTGAATCTAGGTAGGCCACGTCCACCATCCCCTCCTAGATGTACCTCTCCCTGGTCACCCAGTTAAAGAAATCAATCAGATTTGTTTGACAAGACCTTTCCACTTTGAATCCATGCTGCCTCCGATCCAGTGCTCTGCTGGATTTAAGAAATATCACAATTCTTTACTTTAGCAGTGACTCCATTAATTTCCCCACCACCGTCAGGCTGACTGACCTCTAGTTGTCAGCCTCCCCCCCCGTTCCCACTTTTGTGGAGAGAACTACATTTGCCCTCCTCCAGTCCCCAGGAACCTCCCCTCTCTCTCTTATCAATCTGCTGAATAGGGCTGTTAGTGGTGCTGCCACAGCACCTTTTTAAGTTCTTTTAATATTCTGGGACGTATCCCATCTGGTCTCAGCTTTGTCCCCTTTCAGATTCTCGAGTCCTTTAGGACTCTTTCCTCTATAAATGGACTGGTGTCTACCTCTCTCTCATTGGTGCTCCTATCGCCCAATAGTGGTCCTTCCCTTTCCCCTTCTTCTGTGAATACTGAACAAAAATATATGTTCAGGATTGTTGTTTTTTCTAGGTCCCCCTCTGCACATACCCCCTCCCTTTTTAACCTCACAGTCCCACTCCTGGTCTTTCACTAACGACCTGAAAAAGGTCTGGTCTCCTTTCTTCTGAACATATGAATGTGCCAGCAGAAACAGACTACCTGGTCTATCTAAGTCTGCTTGAGTGTGCAGCTAGCACTCCAAGTTTGCAGCTGCCCCACCCCCTCCCATTTGTCATCCCACTGCCACCCTCCACCTCCCCCACCCTCACGCTCCCGTTCCCTGTTCTGTGCCATTTTGAAACTGTTTACAGATTTACATTATACCAACCATTCTGGTAGGGCATTCCATTTTGCTCCCACCCTCACTGTGAAATAATGTCTCCTCATTTCCTTCCTAAATCTCCCCTCTATTCTTAGGTGCATGCCCTGTGACCTCCTCTCTTAACTTAAAGACACCCATCTGCCCATCCTTACTGACTCCCCTCAGATACTTGAATGTCTCTATCATGTCCCCCCTGTCCCTTCTATCCTCCAGGGTGTACATATTCAGGTCTCAGATTGCTGTCAATAGTCTGTCCCTTCCATTCCACATATCATCTTTGTTGCCCTCCTCTGCATCCCTCTCCAGTAGCCTGATGATATGCTTTAGGTGTGGCCTCCAAACTGCACACAATACTCTAAGTGCGGCATTACCAGCGACCTGTAGAGGGGCAAGATCACCTCTGTTCGCCTGGACGAAAAAACCCTCGCTATGCACCCCAGCATTTTGTTCGCTTTTGCAGCCACTCTACTGCACTGGGCAATGTTGTCCATGGTCCCCGTTACTACCTCTCGGTCCTTCTGCTTCCTCAGTGATCCCCAGCTTAACCCCTCCCAGCCAGTATTCTCTCCTTGTGTTCTTCACCTCAAAGTGCATAACCTTACACTTCTTTGCACAGAACCCCAGCTGCCACCTCTCTGACCACTCCTCTAGCTTGCTTAGGTCCCCCCTGCAGCTGCTTCCATCCCTCCTCTCCATTCACCACTGCTCCGATTTTGGTGTAGTCAGTGAACAGACTTATCTTGCTCACCACCCCATGTGCAATGTCTGATATGAAGAGCCTGAACAATACTGGCCACAACACAGAGCCCTGTGGCACCCCACTCATCATCGGCCTTGGAGTTGAGAGCTCCCCTGTCACCACCACCCGCTGCAGCCTCCCACTCAACCAGCTTGTAATCCAGTTCATAATTTTTGCCCCTACCCCTACACCAGTTAGCTTCCCCCCAAGCTGCCCAAGATGCACAGAATTGAAGGCCTTGCTGAAGTCCAAGTAAAGAACATCCACCAAATGACCCTTATCCAGCTCACCTGTCACCTAGTCATAATATTGTATTAGGTTAGTTTAACACTACTTCCCTGAAACAAACCCATGCTGCCTCACATCCTGGAGGCCACTGTCCTCCCGGTACGACACCAGTCTTTCCTTTAGTATTGTCTCCATGAGTTTGCACACTATGGAGGTGAGACTTTACCGGGTGATAATTACCCGGTTCATCCCCTGGTCCGCTCTTGTGTAATGGTACCACAGATGCCATCCTCCAGTCCAGTGGCACACATCCCGACTCCAGTGAGGTGCTGTACAGATCCACCAGCGGCTCTGCCAACACCTCTGCTATCTCTCTCTCAGCACCCTGGGGTGGATACCATCCAGCCCTGGTGCCTTGTCTACCTTCAGTGCTCTCAGTCCCCCTAGGACTCTACTTGCCTCAATTCTTCCATCTGTTGCCTCCTCTCCCCCTGTCCCCACCCTCCCAGTCCATGGTGGTAGCGGTCCCCTCTTTTCTTCTGCGAACACTGAGCTAAAGTATTCATTCAGTGCTTCTGCCTGCTCCTCACCCTTTTCCGTCCACTCCCCACTCCTTTTTATCCTCACTATTATCTCCTTGCACTTCCTTTTCTCCCTGATGTATCTAAAAAAGTCTTTCTCCACCAGTTAATTCCCTGTGCTAATCTCAGCTCCCTCTGGGCCTTGGCTTCTATCACTTTTCTGGTCACCTCCCTGGACCGTCTTACATACTCCTCCCTGCCCACTTCCTTCCCTGTCTTTCTCTACCTCTGGTGCACCTCTTGTTTTGTTCTCACCACCTCCACTACCTCGCTGTTCAACCAGCATGGTTTCCTTGCTCTGCTCCTCTTACTCTGTGTCTTGGTGCAGGCTTCAGCTGCCTCTGTAATCCCCCTTTTAATAATATCCAATTTCTGCTCTGCATCCATCTCCTGCCTTATGCCCTCTAGTTTCCATTTCAGTATTTCCTGCATCCTCCCAAAGTCTGCTCCCCTGAAGTTTACTACCCAAGTAACTGATTTCTCTGGCTCCCCACACATCGTGATATTAAACCACACCATTTGGTGATCGCTTTCGGCTAGTGGGTCCTCCACCTTTATTTCCCTTACTGCCTCCCTGTTCGACAACACCAGATCCAAAGTGTTCTTTAGCCTAGTAGGTACACTAACAGACTGTCAGTAGACCCTCTGGGATTGTGTCCAGGAGCACTTGCTCCCTAGCACTGGAGGTCCCGTCTGAAATCCAGGACCCTTGCTTTCGTGTGGTTTGACTCTTCCACTGTTCTCACACTGAACCACACCGTATGATGATCACTGGACCCCAGGTGTCTACCCACCACTACATTGGTGACAGTCCCCATTGGTGAGTACTAGGTCCAATATTGCTCTTTTTCTGGTGGGTTCTGCCACAAGCATCTTGAGGCACACCCCCTGCAGGGCATCCAGGATACCTATGCTCCCGGCTGTGGCTGCAGCCTGAGTGCTCCAATCTACACCAAGCAAACTGAAGTCTCCTACCAGTAGCACTTCACTTTCGGTTGTCATTTTGTAGATGGCTTCCACTAGTACCCCGTCCATCTCCTCCCCTTGTGCTGGAGGTCTACATATCATGCTAGTGTGAATGGTGGTACCATCATTAGCAGTGTTAGTGGCTCAGTAGGTAGCATACTCGCCTCTGAGGCCGGGAGATCAGAGGGCTGTGGGTTCAGTTCCCACATCTGGCACTTGGGTTAATATCCCAGTACTGACACTGTAGTGCAGCATGAGAGGGGTGCTGCACTTCTGAGGTGCCGTCTTTCGGATGAGACGTTAAACCGAGGTCCCGTCTGCCTGGACTGGTGGTAGTTCAGGTGGATGTTAAAGATCCCATGGCACTTATCGAAAAGAGCAGGGGAATTTCCCCGGTGTCCTGGCCAAATTTCCCTCATTCACTATAAATACCACCAACAGCTTAATCTGGTTTCAAAGTCAGTTGGCATTCATCTGTATCCCCCTCCCCCGGGTCGTGCTCGAAAATAGGCAGGATTTGTCTAGTGCACTTACCCGGTCAACAAAAGCTAAATAAATAAATAAATCTCCTGTCTCCAGGGTGACCCAGAGTGCTTCCGCTCCCTCATGCTAAATTTAATGTGGCCTGTAATTTATTTGTATATGATCATGCAACCAAGTTGGTACACTAGGCAAATAAGATGCCTATTTTCAGGCACGGCCTGGAAGAACTATGTAACGATACAACAGGGCAAATGCATAATGAATAACAACAATACAAAATGGACAGAGAGCACAGAGAAAAAGACTACAATCAATTAGGGTAAATTAGAATTGACACAAAACGTAGGTGCACTTCTTGAAGCCACCTGTGGGATTTGCCAGCAGGAAGGCCATGACAGAGTTGGAAGAAGCGTAAAGCCAGGAAATAAGGGGTAAGAATGGGAGAACATTTTTTTTTTTTTTTAAGTAGGAGCACTGCCAGAACCAAACCCATGATGGAACTGAACAGATGACAAAGCAGTAACTAAGCCGATTCAATACCAGTAAAACATGAAGAGGATCTGGGTGCGACTAGTCTCTTCTGTGGAAGAGAAAGATCTGAGTCAGAGGGACCGCGTGCAAGCATACAGCTGAGGTTTGAATTGGACTTCATGGTTTCTGGCTCCTTAGCAGGAAAGATGTAAGACTACAGGTTGAATCCATGTTGTTAGAAAGAACTGTTACATATTTACCGTAACAGCATATCTTCGAGAGAATCTCTCATCAGACCACACCTGTAAGACTATACACCATCAGGCACTAGGACCACATGGAAACTTTCTGCAGCAGTCTACTAAGGGTCGCCCATGATGATATCAGACGCCAACATCTCAGAGCATAAAAGCGTGGGTGGCCTCACTCCCTCCGCAGTTCCCCGTCGGACACCATACTCACTAGGCCTCTATCTAGGGAACTGAGAAGAGAGATGAGGTGCCCAGCAAGCTAGACGGCCTGGAGCAACAGGTGTTCCATCATGCAGAGAGAGAGAGGAGCGAAGAATCTCAGAGCCTAAGGAGGACAGAGGGTGGGTTGGAATGGCCTGATGGAAGACATTCTCTTGAAGATCTACTGTTATGGCAAGTATGAAACTGTTGTATCTTCTCCAAGGATATCTCATCAGGCCACACCTGTAGGACGAGTCCCAAGCAGTCCTGACGAGACAGTCTGGGCAGCAGAAGGCAAGAGGCCTAAGAAGAAGGCCTTGAGGCACAGCAAGGCCAAAGCCTGCCCTTCTTCTAGAGGCAATGTCCAGACTGTAGTTCTCTGTGAAAATGTGGACAGTACTCCAGTGGCAGCAGCATAGATCTCTGCCATTGAAACATTCCTGAAACAGGCAACCGATGTGGCCATGCCTCTGGCTGAGTGGCCACTAACAACTCTGGGAAGTTCCTTGCCGTACTTCCTGTAACTAAAGGTAATGCTGTTGGCCAGCCATTTGGACAAACACTGCTTAGAGACTGGAACGCCCTCTTTCCCACAGGCTAAAGAAACAAAAAGTTGCGAGGACTTCCTGCAGTTTTTCATAAGGTGTGTATTGTAACGGAGAATTCTACGCACATCTAATTTATGGAGCAATGCTTCCCCTGGATTGGCATGCTCTGGATAATAAACTGGTAGGAGGATGGTTTGATTTAAGGTAAACTCAGACACCACCTTAGGAAGAAACCTGGGGTTCATACGCAAAGACACCGTGTCTTTGTGGAAAATCAAATAAGAAGGCTCACACGAGAGCCTGCAGCTCTGAAATCATTTGAGTAGAAGTAACAGGATAACGCTTTACACTCCAAGTTGCGGCTGGCTCCAGAGGAGCCAAAGTGAGCTTCTCTAAAATGAAAGTCAAGTCCCAATCTGGGTCTTGATCGTGGATGGGGAAGCTTCAAATGTAAAATCCCTCGCAGAAACGTACAGGCCATGTCCAGCTGGGCCACTGTATGCCATCAACAGGCAAACAGAAGGATAATACAGCAGACAAGTGCACCTTAAGGGAAGAGTACTGCAGTCCTGTGTCAGATAAGGACAGCAAATATTCCAAAATCTGATTCACAGGGCAAGTGAAAGGATCCAGACGATGGGAAGCAGCCCAGAGTGCAAAACGCTTCCACTTCATGGAGTATGTGGCCCTAGTGCAGGGTTTCCTGGCAGCCACCAGGATGTCAGCACCTTTTGGGGACACCCCAAATCTTGCAATGGCTATGTCTTCAGGAGCCAGGCATGGAGATGGAATGACTTAGGGTCCGGATGGACCAGGGTTCCCTGTTCCTATGATAGCAGGCACTTACACAGGGGCAGGGGTACCAGAGTTTCCACTGCTAACTGCTACAGTAATGGAAAACATATCTAACAAGGCCAGAAGTATACCACAACAATTAGGGTGGTCCCCTCTATTTGGAGTTTGATTAGCACCCTCTGAATTAAGAGGAAAGGTACCTCCCTTTCCAAGACAGGGGCAATGCGTCTCACCAGAAAACTCCAGGCCGTGGATCAGGCGAGCAGAAAAGCGGAAGTTCTGCATTCAATGGAAACACAAAGCGGTCCAGCTCTGGACAACCCCACCTGTTAAACAGGTCTTCTACGTCTGAGGTCCACAAGCTCCTAGTCGTGCATTCTGGATTGTGACCTGCTTAGTCTGTCCGCCGAGACATTTTGGACACCTGGAACATGGATGGCAGACAGTTCTAGACCATGATCTAGAGCCCAGTACCAAACACTTATCGCCTCCCTACATAGGGGTAAAAATGTGTCCATCCTTGCTTGGTTATGTAATATACTACACTGAGGTTGTCCATCTGCACCAGCAGAGGCCCTGGGGACAGATGGTTCTGGAAGGCCTGCAAGGCATATCGAACAGCCCTCATCTCTAATGTTTATGTGGAGGGAAGTCTCCATGTTGAGCCATGTTTCTTGGTTCTGATGGAGGGCCATCAGCCCTGCCCCGAAACATCTGTAGTGAGGATCTGCTAGAGGGAGGGTATGAAGAATGGGACCATCCACCACTGGAGTACTCTGCAGACAGGGGAGTTCACCAGGACCTGCTGGTCTAGGCTGTCAGTATGCTGATCCCACTGGACCCTCAGAGTCCACTGGGGGATCCGCGTGTACAGCCGTGACATGGGTACGATGACAATGGCAGCTGCCATCAGGCCCAACACATGCAAGAATGTCCTGGCTGCGACATGCCGGCCCTGGAATGCCACCTGGGCCTGAACTATGAGGCATTCTGCTTGTCCTGAGGCAGGAAGGCTAAGCCCTGAGCAGTGTCCAGCACCTCCCTTATGTACTGTAGGCACTGACAAGCGGCTAGGATGGACCTCGGCAAGCTGACAGTGATCTCTAGAGCACTGAACAACTGCCTGGAACATGCTAGAGTCTGAGACAGCTGCTCCTTGGACTGAGCCTTGAGCAACCAGTTGTCCAGATAGTGGAAGATGTACATTCCCTCTCTCCTGAGGGCTACTATCACCACTGCTAGGCATCTGGTAAATACCTATGACACAGATGACAAGCCAAAGGGCAATATTGGTAATGCTCCCCCAGAACAAAACCTGCGGTAGCTCTTGGGGCCCACACCGATATACAGATAGACATCCTGCATGTCCAGGGAGCACATCCAGTCCCCTTGTTTCAGGAGGGGCAGCAGACCTTGCAGTGACCATTCTGAACTTCTTGTACTGATTGAAGAAGTTCAGATCTCTCGGGTCCCCTGTGATTTTGGGAATGAGGAAGAAATGAGAACAGAACACGGTGTTCCTTTTGGACCAAGGCACTGAGTCTATGGCTCTCTTCCGCAACAGTGTATGTAGTTCCTCTAGGAGCACGGGTATTTGATCTGGAGGGTAAACTGAGGGAACAGATGGAAGGTCTGTAGGCAATTCCAGAAGTTAGCACAGCCCTGTTCTATGAGTTGCAGGACCCATGCGTCAGTCAAGTTCCCTCCACTGTTCTAGGTGGAGGGAAAAACGACCCCCGACCACCACCTCCTGACATAATACCGGGGTGGGGGTCGGGTAGGGAGTCACTGTGAAGCTGATCCAGCGGCTGGGGCCACACCACCTCGGGGGCTTTTAGGGTGGGCACTTGTGGTAGAGGCGGGGGCCAGGCAGACCCTGCTCTACATTTGCTCTGAGGTCTGGAAAATGACCCCGGCTTGTGGGAAGCTTTACAAAAGGAGGTCCCCTGTCTATTCCTAGGCTGGGTGTGATATAGGTAGTGGACGGACCTTAAAGTCCTCCTGAGGCCTGCAGGTCACTGAGGAGATCCTGCATATCTGCCCCAAAGAGCTTGTGTCCTCCGAAGGGGGCATTTAGAATGGATTGCTGAACATCAACAGCAAACCCAGACACCCTTAGCCAAGAGTGCCTCCTGAAACAGATGCTTGTGGCAGCTGCTCTGGCAGATGCACCCAAAATATCATAACTAGATCTTAGGAGGAGTTTGCCCACATCAGCTGCAGCCTGAACAGCTCTGAGCAGCTCTCGTCGGCAAGTACCCCCTGAGAGGGACTGGGCTGCTGCTTTGGCCTTTTTCCAGAGAGTATTCTGGAACTTGACCATATGAGCCAAATAATTTGCTATTCTAAGACCCAAAGTGGCAGAAGCAAAGGTTCTTTTGCTCCAAAGGTCCAGTTTTCTCAACTCCTTATCTGGGAGGAGGGAACTAAGGTGTTTAGGCACCATAGACCTATTATGGGCTGCTTTTATCACCACTTAGTCTCTGGCTAGCCCACATAAAAGGGCTTTCCTGAGGGGGCCTGGTATAGTTTGTCTGCCTTTCTAGAAATGGCAGGAACTAGGTTTGACATATGCTAGGTGGCATCTTCTAGAGCAGCCAAAAGACGGGATGAAACCCGAGGTGGGGAGTCTGGAATCTCTAGATACTCCACCGGATTCCTCCTGGTGAGATCTTTCTCTTTAGCCTCAATCCCAAGGCAGCTTGAAGCTGCTTCATCATGGAAAAGAGAAAGGGGTCTCTCAGGAGGAGATCTCGGTATACACTGTGGAGTCCCCACCCTGGTAGAAGCAGAGGAGCCAGACCTGACAGAGGGGCTGTCCACACCCCTCCTCCTCCTCAGATAGGATGAGGTTAGGACTGTATTCCTGCTCCACGTCGATGGGCTCTGAAGGAGGGAGTAAGGACTTCAACATCCAGGGAAACAGAGGGAGTATCGGCCTGTGGGCTGTGGCGAGGGTTGGTACCAGACAGCCCCATCGATGACCCCAGAGTGGGGAGAAGGTGTTGATGGCCACCAAGGTGGCAAGCACCATCTGGACGTCGACGGTGGCCTGCATCGCAGGAGCGCCTTGCAGAGTCAATAGGGGTGGCTGAAACCCTCCCTGACATTGAAGGTCCATCGCTGCCTGTAGAGGGTTGAGCAGAGCTTGCGGTCTGCTTACCTTGCAGTACAGGTGGTCAGAGCAGCAGGGATTGCAACGTCAACAACAGTGACCCCGATGTTGATGGGCCTTCACAGGCCAGGGGAGGTCTGGTGGAACTCGCTGCCAGAGCCAGCCTGGAGGAAGCCGAGGCCTGGGCAGGAAGCAGTCGACGGTGCTGCCACAGTCAATGCTGGGGAAAGCGAAGACCGGGAGAGCACCTGGGGGAAGTGGTACTGCTGTGTTCCTTCTCCTGGTGGGTATGTTTTCCTGAAGATTTCTCCTGGGCCTTGAAAGAGTGGGAGCCTGAGAAGACTTCCGGCAATAGTGCAGAGCTCTGTCTCTGGAGGTCTCTCCATTCTGGTGACCTGTTGCTCAAGCAGAAGAGAGCGCAGGGACTTCCGGCGATATCGCCGGGAGGCTTGGTTGAACTTCTGGCAGATCTTGCAGGCCTTGATGTCATGACCCATGCCGAGAGAGCAAATCCAGATGTTATGCTTGTTGCTGGAATAGATTTTTCTACTGCAACCGCAGTAATGAAAGTTTAGCAGGTCCTTCCGTTCTCAACATACAGGATGACGGTAATCACTTTCAAATAGGGAAAGAAAACAAAAAAGGATGAAGAATTTGTAGAAAAGTTTGGTGGTCGACTGAACGACAGTCTCCATGGAGTCCATGCGAGTTTGGTCAACGTCGTGAAAAGAACTGAGGAGGGAGCGGGGTCACCCATGTTTATATACTCAGGGACATTGGTATCTGACGTCATGGGCAGCCCCTAGGAGACAGTTACAAAAAGTTTCCATGTGGTCCTAGTGCCTGACAGAGTAGCATTCTGCAGTATGGCCCATGAAAGATCTCCTGATCTTGTAGATATTAATATAAGATCAAATAATGCTATTAAGAGCAGAAAGAAATATAACTGCTATTGCCTCCTACAAAAAATCCATTTTTTTAAATCACTGAACCACTGGACCCAACCTGCATCAAAACTACAGAGATCACTCGTGTGGCAAATGAGAGTCAAATCTCCTAGCTAGGTTTAATGGTGAAATAATGTCTATACAAAACTGAAGGCTACAACTTACTTCATTAAATTTTTCACAGTTCTTAAAAATAAGCCGGACATCAGCAACAAAGTCCTCTGGTGTCTGGTAGTGTTGAGAATGTTTCTTTTGGAGTTTCTTTTTCACTGTGGACATATCCATCGGTTTCTTAATGATTTTATAGTAATTGGGTATCTGTCAAGGAAGAGGAAAACAGATATACAACAATAACAATATATAACAAGTGACAAAACGTTACAACTGTGTGTGTATATATATGTTACAGGGCAGTCCGCTCTTAGGCCTACAGCAGGATCTTTCTTCAGTTAGCTTAAGAATTATCCCCACAACAAAAGTTAGCTAACATAGCTATGTTAGTTTACTATACTGAAAAGGCACCATATATGCTTATTATAAGAGCAGTGACCTGCAGAGGTTTCTTGTTCATGTTTTTTTTTTTTTTTGAAATGTAAGACACATTTTGCAGTCTGAAAATCCAGCTGCAATGGATATTATGGGCCTTATAAATCTCCTTTACTGTACAGTATCATCTGCTTATTTACATAACAGGCAGTAATTCATAGTTCAGAAAATGACTAATTTTCATGAAAGCTGCAGTCCCCCGCCCCAAAAATGACACTGCTTTAAACTACCTGGCACACCAACACAGTAAACTAGAGGAGGGTGCGTCTGTTCCTCAATAGAATCATTACTATCTTCCAAACACAAATTTTATACATATATTGATAATCTTAGATAATTCTCGATCTATAATTTTTGAATTCTTAGCTAAAATCAACATATACCAAAAATAATTCCAACACTTGTATAGCAGTGTATATTTTTACTAATACTAAATTATCTCTTCATTTTGACGTGCAAAAGTAAAATTTTCACTCAAAAAAAAAAAAAAACTGAGGAAGAAATATTTATATCCAGCTTTGTGGCCACTTCACGGATACATCAGGCAATCCAGGACCCCTAGTTCCATGTGCCACTTCTCCCAGAGTCACGCCAGCTGGGATGGGAACAGTACCGGTGCCATCATAAATGGCGTCTGAAGTGCATGGGTTTTCTCCCTCTACCTCACTCACTCACCTCACAGTGCCAGGCAGCACTCCAACAGGCCACATAAGCAAGGAGACTCCTGCTGTTAGCGGAGAGAGCCCATGGCTGAGCAGCCATCACAGAATGGCCTGCTCCCAGCTCAGCACCGACACCAGTGCCAGAACAGAGGGAGAACTAAGCACCAAAACATTCTCTGCTGTTTGCACCGGCATCAAGGGGCCCTGACAGTGGATCCTGGCACCGACAGCAGTACAGGCGCCAGGCACTATGCGCATGTCCATCTCTTCCTTGGTGCACAGTCTAGGCCAAAATCAGAGCCTACACTGTCCAAACACAGACACTGCAAGCAATGTCAACGCTAGAGTGGGCACCAGTGTCTGTGTAGCCTTCGGTGTCATCATTGCGAATGCTGAAAACAGGCTGGACGACAGAGTCAACGTCTCTGAAAGTAGTGGAGAAGCTTAGAGGCCTTGACCCAGACTGCCGGGAAGTCCATTGTTCAGGACGACTGAACTGTGTAGTAGGTTCTCCACCGACTGCCTACAAGGAGCATATGGACCACCCACAACTACCACCAGCCTCCAACCAGCTTTGGTGCTTTTTAACTATTTATATGATCTCACCTGTGTCAGTCTTCACCATTCATCATTGGTGCGTCTGCCGGAGACAGGCAGCCCGGAGTCTTTTTTTGAGGAGGGGCTGACGCCATTGCCCACGAGGCTGACGTAATACAGGGTGTTCACGGGTTGGCCAGTAATGGTCGTTGGGTTCTCCTCCACCTCAGTTCTGCTACTCCTGCTGTCAAGACAGCACCCCAGCCAACTAGAGACTGCTGCGGCCTAGTTCGACACCGTTATCCTTGACTCAGCTTTCAGTTCTGCTACCGGTCATTAAGTCCAGTAAGATCTTTCCTTTTATTTTGTGTGCGGCTACGAGTCTTTAAGTTTCAATTTTGTTACCATTCCGTTATGTCTGGTCGCCGGACAAGAAGCGATCCAAGAAAACGGGTCGGCCCTCTATGTGTCAGTTGTCCCTGTGGCCTGCAGATTTCCGTTACCCAACGACATGACGCGTGTCTCGCCTGTCTTGGTCCCCAGCACAATATGGATGCTTGAGACACCTGCTTCTTGATGGACTGTCTAGTTTTGAGCACCGTGATATTAAAGACCGCCAGGGCCCGCTTTGGGGGCGTTGTCGCCGCATCGGGTCCAAGCACAGGACTCTCTGCCCTACCCAGGTCCCTTCTCGCCAATATGGTCCACTGAAGAGGGGCCTCCTCCTCTTCCATCCTTGCCGTGGAGGAGGTCCCTACCACGGTGCCGGAGGGCCGGTCTGGCCCATTCATGGACAGGCCAGGGCGCTGCTTTTGCAGTCACCTCCCAGAGGTGCCGACTCGCTGTCGGGGCCGATGGCTGCAGGTCCCAGCCTGGGCATTCCTGGCGCCTGCCTCAGATCAGGGAACCGCGAGGGTGCGGTGCCAGTCACGGCACTGTGACTGGGGATCCCTCAGGTCGCCGATACAGAGACCTTCATTATCATCTCTTTGGTGGAACATGATTCTGAGCCGGATCTGATTGGCTGCCTGACTCTCGGAGTCAGAAGGTTCCCCATGACCCAGCACCCTGCGTCTCTCCAGGTGCCCCATCCGGCTCAGGTGACTGGGGTTCATGTGGATCTCCCTGCCACCCCTGGCTCGGGAGACCAGCTGCGACCTTCTGGTCCCTCTGCTGCTGGGGTGGCAGTCAGGTTCCCGAGTGAGGGAGTGGCTGCCATCTCCAGTACCATTCTCCTCTCAGAATCAAGATTGAGCCCCCTCCTCCTGAGGTCCTCTCTGGGGGACCTGTGGAGTCGAAGGAGCCCTTGGTAAAGTGGTTGAGGAAGGGTTAAGGATGAGGGGCAAGGGACCGTGGCACACTTCCGTGACCCTTCGGGGTCAGGGGAGGAGTCGCAGTGCCAAGCCCTTTGTTCTCCCTTCTGGGTCTCCCATGGAGGTCCGTCTGGGTGGGGTCCACCCTTCTGGATCCATGCAGCCCAGGTCCCCTTATAGGGTAGCTCACCCTACAGAGTTAAGCCCTCACTGTTTTGATTTCCAGGACAGGATGGTGAATCTACAGACTTGCGGTTTTTGTCTGATGCCAGGCTCTCCTGTGGATTCTGCTAGCCCTGGCAGAGGCACGTCACATCAGGTGACAGGCTCACCTGTACCTCTGCGCCCAGCTCCCCTTTACCCAGGCCACGTTGGGCCTTTGGGACCTTTGATCTGGGATCAGTTCAGGTCTCAGGCAGCGGCGTCCCCTTAGTACGTTAGGGCCATGGACGAGCAGGTCTTTCGACCAGTTCCCCCGCAGCGGCCAGATTCTGATTCATCAAGCTCCTCGACCTCCTCGTCTTCCTCCACAATGGAAGAGGCATCTTCGGTCCACCTGTCCTCAGACGCTGATCAAGCCCAGTATCAGCACTTCCTGTTGAGGTTGGTTAGGGACTTGCATATCTCCCGATATGCTAGGGACAATACCGAACGTGCGACGCAGGCCTTCAGAGGCGAATACGGGGTGCACCATTTGGTAGTCCCATCCTGGCTGGTTCCCTTCTGGAAAGCTGCCTACAGTGCCTGGCAGCATCCATTTTCCCAGGAACCATCCCTATGGACTGCTGCAGGAGGTATTGTGCAACCCCCAGGTGTCCAGGCGCCTCGCCTCATCCACCTTCTGGACCGATGTGGCTGGACACCCCTTTTAGGCTTCGACGCCTGGTCCACAATAGGACCCCCCACCCCCACAAAGACCGATTCTCGAGAGTTGGATTGGCTGGGTCGAAGAGTCCTCTCTTCAGCGCAGAGCCTGTTGGCAAACATCTCACATCAGGCTTACCACGCTGCATACAACAGGCATTTTAGGGGCGATCCGGGACAGGCCTCTAACATTGCTGCTGATTAGGAAGCTACCCGCAAGCCATTGCCTCGCCGCTATAGGTCTGCAATTGGCGAGGCAATAATCAAGGGCATCGATGATACCAATGAAGTAACTTCACAGCTTGCAGGGACAGTGATCTGCATTAGGTGGACAGCGTGGCCGCCTGTCAAGGTTGTCACCTTTGGCCCCACGCAGGTTATTAGCCTCCCCTTCCAGGGCCCCATCCGCTTTCCCGACAGCAAGATGGGAGCCTAGGGCGCTCTTCCCTAAGCTTCAGAGGACCCCATCTCACTCTGATAAGTCCCAGCCTTGAACTGGCTAGTGGAGGGTCCACTGAGGGATGTTTTCCCTCAGGGTTATTGGGCCCCCTTCGGGGGTGCTCGGTATTCACCCACCAGTGATAAATGGTGAAGACTGACACAGATAAGATATGAAAATTACATACCTATTATAATTCTTGATCTTCCGGTGTATCTTCAACATTCATCACTGAATCCAACCCAACTTCCCCCTTGAGGCCTCGGTCCCTGAGATGTCCGCCTCCCTTCTACCCAGAGCCCTCACCCCCTTCCTCCTTGAGTTCTCCTGATGATGATTTTTTTTTGGGGGGGGGGGTCTGTGGGGCAGGGCCTAGGTTCAAGCAAGTCTCCTCTTCTGGACTCCTTGCTTGACTCACACTCTGGGTCTGCCGTTTAGGAGGTGCCTCTGGCCTCCTGGGACGCCCTTACCTTCCATAAGTCATTTTTCCTCCCCGCCTCCTTGAACCCTTTGGTGTCCTGGGGTAGGGGAGCGAACTGCGACAGTCCCCGATCTACTGAGATTGAGCCTGGTGGGTGGCCTCTCCCCATCTCTTTGGCACAACCTCCTTTCATCTTGTGCTCCCTTTCAACCTCTGAGTAATGCTGGCTCTGCCTGAATCTGGGGGCTCGTGGTAAGTCCTGCAGCTCTGCTGCATTCCTGCTTCAGAGCACTTAGGCTTCAGGTCACAGCTCTCACGAGGTTCTCACCCTGGTGTCCCTCATCTGCCCCTGTTTAGGACCAAAGGCCACCTCCCTCATCTAATATCTTCTTCTCTCTCTTCTCCTTTCCTCCTTGGTTGCTCAGGGACTGGGGCCTCTGGTCCACAACCCGCAGGCACCTTCTCTTTCCTGTCCTCTCGGCATACTCTTTCAGTTCATTCCTTTCACGTCTTTTGGGCTACCTTGCCCCGCCCTTCTTTCTCTTTACTTTCTTCTACGGTCTCCTTCTCGCAAAACTGAGGCGGAGGAGGACCCAACGGCTGTTACTGGCCAACCCGCGAGTGCCACGTATCACGTCGGCCTTGTGGGTGGCACCGACTGAGTTGGCCCCTCCTTAAAAAAAAAAGTCTCCCATGGGGTGCTGTCTCCAGCAGGCACCCACCAGTGATGTATGGTGAAGATAAACAGGAAGACCAAGAATTACAGTAGGTAGGTAATTTTCCTATTTTATGCCAAGGATTAAATCAATTATTTGCAGATAAAAGCAGTACACAAAAGTATTCACATAACTACGACTGGTTAAGCAAGTCAGTTATCTTTGCAGTACAAGACCTTTAAAATAGAATACACTAAGAATAATAACACAAAGACTGTATGCAGACAGCCCTACTTACTGATCTAGCAAATATGATTGTAACACTAGTATTGCCAGCTATCAAAGCAATTGTTTTAATACAAACTGGCAAAATACATTCTTAACTTTCAAGCTTCTTCAAACCATATTAATATTTTGTGCTTAAATATACGAAACCTTCAGACAGAAGGGCGAGTGCTAACCATACTAGCACAGAGGTGTGCCATGCGCACAGTATGTCCTTTCAACTACAAGGGATTAGGGGAGAAGAAACCCCCCCTCCATATCACAGAATAATCAGAAACCCTTCTGGCTAGCAACATACAGTCCGCTGATGGGAATAACCTTGACTAACAGCGCGCTATACCCAACAGTTAGATCACACCCGTGACCTATTTAACAATGTAAACCGAAGACTTTCTGAACTTATGTTACGACAGTGTCTGAGACAAATCTTATCACATATCTTGATATAAAAAATGGCAAACAATATCTGGTACTTTATAATGCTCCTGAGTAAGTAGTGCAGTGAAACAAAGTACAGTTACGTAAGCAAAGTGAGTAAAGATGGAGAACTGAGGAGGTTCCTCTGGATGAGGAAAACCAAAGGTACCCGTGATGGAGAAGCAGCTACCGGGGGAAGGTGGGAGGGAAAAATATATCTGCTGCAAGAGCTCCTCTCAAAGATCTACTGTTACAGTAAATTCTTGGGAAACAGTACTATCTTACTTCGACAGGGGCCTTTGCAGCAGGTTACACCTTTAGGACAGAGTCCCAAGCAGTAAGGAGAGACCCCAGTCAGCCGAGTGGAGGTAGAAGTCTCCCAAGGAGGATTAGGAGAGGAGGCCCTGAAGGATTGCCAGTCCAAAGCCTGCTCTGCGTTTATATGCAATGTCCAAACTGTAGTGCTTGATAAAGGTGTGGACAGAACTCTAAGTAGCAGCTGTACAAATATCGGCAGCTGGCACATTCCTCAAGGAGGCAAAAGGAAGCAGCCATGCCCCTGCTAGAGTGACCCTTGACAAAGCCCGTAAGGGTTTACCATACTTTGTGGCATAAAACAATGCAATTAACCAACCATTTGGATAAACACTGCTTAGAAACAGGAGACTCTTCTGTTCTGGGGACGAGAGACGCAAACAACTGGTCAGACTTCCTAGTGGCATGGGTGCGTTCCAAGTAATAACGAAGCACCCTATGAACATCCAGAGTATGAAGTACTGCCTCCCCTCAGTTCGAGCACTTTGGGCAGTAGACCGGAAGGTGGATGTCTTGATTCAAAGTAAACTCTGACATCACCTTTGGAAGAAACTTAGGATTAGTCTGCAAGGACACCCTGTCCTTGTAGAAAACCAAATAAGGATCCTTGCACATCAGGGCCTGAAGCTTGGAAATCCTTTGAGCAGAAGTAATGGCAACTAAAAATAATGTTTTCCATGGCAGAAAGCGAGCTCCCAACTCATGACAGGTTCACGGGCAAGGTAAGCTTTTCTAAAACAAACAAAAGATCCCATGGTGAGACAGGAGGCTTCAAATGCACAATGATACATAAAATGGGGAAGATCCATCTGGGCAATTGTTTGTCCTCAACAGGTGCATGGTAGGCTGAAATGGCAGACAGATGCACCTTGAGTGAGGAGTAGCTTAGTCCAGAGTCAGACAGGGAAAGAAGGTACTCCAGAACTGAATTCACCAGGGGGGTGAAGGGGTCTAAATGCCAAGCAGTGGCCCAGATGTACAACCGCCTCATTTCATAGAGCAAGTGGCCCTAGTGGAAGGTTTCCAGCGCCACCAGGACATCTGCTACCCTGGGGATACCCTGGATCATTGCTAGGTCTGCAGGAGCCACACATGGAGATGCAGAGATCTGAGATCTGGATGGACTAGGGTTTCCTGCTCTTGGGAGAGCAAGTCTGATCGCAGTGGCAGGGAAATGGGAGGTTCCACTGCAAGTTGCTGGAGAAGTGGAAACAAAATCTGGTGTGGTCAGAAAGGTGCCACCAGAATCATCTCTGCTCCTTCCGACTGCAGCTTGAGAACAAAACTCTGCAATAGAGGGAACGCATAAAGGAACCTCACTGTCCAGGAGAGGGACTACGTGTTTTGCTAGAAAACATCAGGCCCTGGATCTAGCGAGCAAAAACTGGGCAGTTTTGCGCTGAATAGGGAAGGCAAACAGATCCAGTTCTGGAAGTCACCATCTGTCCAAGAGTTTGTCGGCCACTGAGGGATGAAGTTCCCCTTCATGGACCGAGACTGGCTTAGACTGTCAGCCAGCGTGTTTTGCACGCCTGGAACATGGACAGCTGTCATGTCCAGGTGATGGTCCACTGCCATGCCCACACTTGCATGGCCTCCCTACAGAGGGGATGAAAATGAGTCCCCCTCTTGTTTATGTAAAAGATCACTGACATGTCTGTTTGGACTAATGGGGACGATAGCAAGACTCTGTAGAAGGCTTGAAGGGCATAAAGAATCGCCCTCTTCTCCAGGATGTTGATGTGATGGAGATGGAGCTCATGTTGGGACCATGTCCCTTTAGTCCGACAGCCTCCCAAGTGCGCTCCCCATCCCTGGCCCGATGAGTCTGTAGTTGGGATCTGACTGGGGGATTCCTTCCTTAAGCAAACCCCTCTGGAAAGGTTGGATGAATTCAAACATCATGCTAATGCCTGTCATACATACAGGGTTCAACACTAAGACGGGTTGCTCTACGTTGTTTGAACACTGATCCCATTGAACTCTCAGGTTCCACTGAATCACCTCCATGTACAGTCTGGCCAGGGGTATTGTGGCAATGGCTGCTGCCATGTATCCTTTAGGACAGACCTGGCAAGGGGAGAAGATCTGTCAGGCATGCATCTGAAGGCGCTCTGCTTTGTCTTGCCAGAGAAAAGCTTTGCCCTATGCTATGTCCAGAATGGCCCCTATGTACTGCAGCCGTTGGCTTGGCCAAGGGGAGGACTTGGGTAGGTTTAAGGTAACCCCTAGGTCCTGAAACAGGGAAAATGTGGCCTGTATGGTGTGGAGTAGCCGATCCTTGGTGGGCACGGTCAGCAGTCTGTCATCCAGGTAAGGGAAGACAATGTCCCTGTCTCTGCAGAGCTGCAGCCACCACTGTGAGGCATTTGGTGAAAACCCTGGGGACCGAGGACAGGCCGAAGGGCAGAGCCCGAAACTGGTAGTGATTTTCCTGGAAGCGGAAGCGAAGGAACCTCCAGTGCGGTTGGAAAATCAGAATGTGGAGGTATGTGACTTGCATGTCCAGGGAGCACAACCAATCCCCTCGATGAAGGAGAGGGAGGAGACTGAGCAGAGTTACCATCCAGAATCATTTGTTCTCGATGTACGGATTCAGGTGGCTGAGGTCCAGGATAGGACGAAGATCCCTGGTTTTCTTAGGCACCAAGAAGAAGTGGGAATAAACCCGTTTCCCCTGTTATGCCATAGGGACTGGCTCTGTGGCTCACTTTACAGGATGACCTGTATCTCCTCTACGACGAGTGCTGGGCACCTGAGAATAATGGAGGGACCGTGGGTTGTCTGGGAGTATCCCTGTGAACTCCAGAGTATGTCAGTTTTCAGTGACTTGCAGGACCCGCTGATCTGTGGTTATCCGATGCCATCCTTTTAAGTACAAGGAAAATCATTATATCTTGAACCTTGGCCCAAGCAATTAGATCACACCCAGACACTGGGAGGATACCAATGGGAGGTAAAACATATAAAATTTCATTATTTGTTGATAACATCCTTCTTTCCCTGACCTCCTGAAATATCCATACCCAGGTATGGGAACAATTAGAAAGCTCTGGAGAAGTGTTTGACTATAACATTAAACAAAAAACATATGCCTTCTATGCGATTAAACCCCTCCACCCTCCCTAAAAAGAAACTATCCCTTTAAATGGTATAAACAGACAATGCGGTACATGGGGATCCGCTCAACTAAAAACTTTAAACATACAGACATAATAAATTTCAAACCTTTAACTCAAAACTTGGCAGATGACTTAGCTAGATGGTCCCATGTCCCCTTAAGTTTCTTGGCCCAAATAGAAACCATTAAACAAAATATTTTGCTGAGGATTTTATTTTTCCTGCAAACACTGCCCATAATGCCAACCCATGTTCACTTCCAATCTTGTAGCAGGATTATCTCCGCTTTATCTGGCAGGGAAAGCCTCCCAGGATCCGTATGCCTTATTACAATTGCTAAGGAGTGAGCAGGTTTAAATGTACCTAATCTCACGGAATATGTCAGGGCTTCCCAACTAAAAGTACTCTTTTCATGGCTCAGTCCTAACTATGATAAGCCCTGGAAGCAATCTGAAGTGACCTGGGGTGATATCCCAGATCTAACTGATTATCTATTTGGCCACCCTCCTCGATGCCTGCCTCTTTCAAAATCCCCCCAATGTACTGCAGAAGTCTTCAAGCAGTGGCTACATGTACTAAATAAAAAAACTCTCTCCCATGAAGGCACGGTTTCTTAGATCCTTGGTTTCCAAAAGTGCCTTCCCCAAATGCCATAGATAAGTCCATGTCCCAGTGGCAGAGATGTAATACTAAATTTATTTACCAATTAATAGGACCAAATGGCAGACATTCATTTGCACAACTCAATTACAATCTACATTGCCTACTAGCTTGTTTCATAAATATCTACAATTAAAAGCACATTTGCAACCCCAGAGGAGGCCTTAGCTGTACTAGCTGAGAATCCTTTGTTAATTATAACAATAATTCATTCCCACATGAGAGGAGGTATGATAGAACATTGCATCAGCAGTACATATGAAGCCCTAGGTGAAAGGCCAAGGGATTCCACAGAAGCTATCTGGGCTAGGTGGTCTATGGAAATACCTGAAACAAACTGGCACACAGCCTCTGCATTAATGCTGAAAGCATCCGGATCACCCTATTAGAGGGAATACGCCAGGAAGTTAAGATGTAGGTTCTTCCGTACTCCTTTAGTGGTAGCCAGGTTTACAGGAAACCTTGAGGGTAAATGTTGGAGGCACTGTGGAGCTACCCAGGCTGACCAGGCTCACATTTTGTTGGAGTGTGGGTTGCTGGGCCCTTACTGGAGATACATACAGCATGAGTTGATAGCCATATACGAGACCCATGATCTGTTCACACCTGGATATATATTAACAGCCACAATTCCTTTTTGTATAAAGGTGGACAGAACTACCCATCTCCAAACCACCTTACTGATCCTGGCAGCAAAAATTTAATAACTAGACTATGGGGCACGGATAGATCCCCCACCAAGGAAGCTTGGCTGGACTTGGTGAGAAAGATATATAGGTTGGAAAGAATGACAGCTAGACTAAGGGACAGGGTGGAGACCTTCGATAATAAATGGAGGAAATGGACCCTCTATTAGTCAAATACATACCCTGATCATCTTCCTTGAAAAGATTTACAGAAAATGAGTGCAATAATGATTGGTGCTAACTGATAACCCCATGTACTAGGACTTGCTGTTAGCATGGAAATGAACTGTGAATGATTTTAACTTATGATGATGTGTGTATTAATATAAACATGTATAGACAGTCAAATTATGTAAAAAAACCTCTGTGCCTAATAAAATTTTTATTAAAAAGTACAAGGAAAATCAACTCTCCCACCACCTCCCTAAGGTCTTGGCCGGGAGGGGTTGACAACAGTCAGGCTGGGGAGGGGCAGCGTGGCCTGAGAGGTTCTTGGGGCCTGAGGTGGAACCTCTGGAAGCAGGAGTGGAAGCCTTGCGCTTAAATTCAGCTTTGCTGCTGCCCTCTGGGTTGCTGTCTGGCATTCCACCGAAAGGACTGCTTAGGATGCTGTTTGAGCTGGGATTTATACATAGTGTGTACAGATCTGATAAGCCTTCCCAGACTCCTGCAGGCGAGTGATGTTTTACGAGTCCTCACCAGACCTGGGCCCACGAAAGGTGCATCCATGATTTTAGACTGCACATCCGGAGCGAAACCGGAAACTCTCAACCACGAATATTGACGGATACAGACTACGGAGGCCAAGGCCCTGCCCATGGAGTCCACCGTATCATAAAAGGCTCTGAGGACGTGGCTGATGGAAACCATTTACATACCGCCCCTGTCCAGAGACTTGGAGCGCTTCACATTAACAACTAAAAAACAGCATAAACACACATAGTATAATATTTTGGCTATGTCTGAACCGGATTTTAAGATGGCCATCAATTCTGCCGTACCCTGGCAATCTGGAATGGCTTGAGCCACCTCCACCGCCTTGTCCCACAGGGCGTTCTGGTATTTAACCACGTGGGCAAGGAAATTCTGAGACCTTATAGCACAAGTGGCCAAGGAATAAACCTTTCTGGCCAACTGGTCAAACTGCTTTGAGTCTTTGTCTGGAGGTTGTGTACTCTGGTGTCTAGGGCACCTAGAGCGATCATGGGTGGCACTAATTACAAGAGTCTGCCTCTGGGTGCTCCCCGTAAAAGGGATTCTCTCCCTGGGAGCACAATAAAGCTGGTCTGACTTCTTGGAGACTGCTGGCATGGAAAAGGGGTGCCTCCAGGCCACTCTGATGACATTCTTATAGGACTATACAAGTTGGGGGGAAGGGGGACCACCATGAGTTGGTGTCCTTCCTCCTGAGAAAGGTAGTCAACTGACATTGCACCAGATCCAGCTCCTCTGTATCCCAGCCATTCAACTGCTGGATGTGCCGCATTACACCCATAAAGGAGTCAGGTGGGGAACGAGGGGTGTCCTTACTGTCCATGGGGTACGAAAGAAGGTCAGAGTCCTTGCAGCCTGAAGAGGAGGAGGAATAACCATCCAAATCCCCTGAATCTGGGGAGGGGGAAGGTGAACGGGGTTGCATGCACAGACGTCCCTTAGGAAGGGGGGTATCGACTCTATCTGGTGTCGGAATGGTCCCCCTAGATGGAGGAGTAGATGGGCAAACCAGAGGCTCGTCCAGAGGGGGCCCCTGAAGAGTAGGCTAGAGGGTTCCTTGGGCACCTCTTTGTCCTTAAAATAAGCCCACTAGGCTGCAAAAAGCACATTCAGAGCTTGTGGAGTATTGGGTGGCAAGACTGGTGCGTCCGGCATCTGGGGATTAGGCTTAAAGGGCCCGGGTGGCTGGTCGCCAGGCTGGGGTAACTCTGGTATTGGAGTAAGCCGATCCGGGTTACCAGGCATAAGACCCAGAGGAACAGAGCCATCTGGCGTCGTACGGTCTGGACCCAACGTCTGGCCATCGGGCCCTCAGGCGTTGGCTGAGGGTGGGTGTGAGGACCAGTCGGCGACTTAGGAGGGGTAGGTGGCAATGGGGTCATGCGAGGGGATGTCAGGGAAGCTGGCGAAGGTACCAGAGTAGGCTGGGGCTGGACTGGCGATTTAGCGGGTGGCTGCCTAGGAGTCGCCGCCAGAATCGGAGAACTGGCTCTCGAGCGGGACGGAGGCCCCTCTTTCTCGGAGGAGGGTGACGGTCCTGTGCGTCACCTGGTGGAGTCAGCCAATGACGTTGGAGAGAACTTGGCAGACACCCTGGCCGGAAGAGTGACAGGCAAGGGCCTGCCGCACGAAGAACCACTGGCCGAGCCTCTCTGCTTAGAGCCCGTGGGGACTATGGTCTCTAAGCTTGAGAGGCGGGGGACGAGGTCCCACTCCCTAAAGAAACTTCTCCCACAACAGTAATATGGGAGGGAGATTCGGTCACCAGGAGGCGGAGGGTGAAAGGACTGCCGCAGTGGAATGAGCCGACCCAACACATGAGGAGAAGACCCATAAGTGGTCACCGACTTGGTCGGAGAACACAAGCAGGAAACTGATCTGGGTTTCTACCTATGCTTCTCCCAGTGCTTGTGTTTGCCGCTCAATTTCCTCTCCTTTTGAAAAGAAGAGGAGGCGGAGGCCAGGGAAGAAGATTAACTCTTTCAGTGAAGTTCCTTCTCCATCTTGGTAAGCTTTTTTGGTAAGCAAGACTTAGAGGGTTTTCTGGCGGCGGAGCAGAGTGAGTCGATTGAAATCTTGGCAATGCTGGCAGGCCTCTATTTCATGGTCTGGGCCTAGGCAGAATAGGCAAGACGAATGGCCGTCCTCATGAGGGATCCGCTTGCTGCACTCACACTTCGATCGCCACCTGTCAACTGAGGATGGAGAAGATGACATGCAAGTAGAACTTGAAGAAGATTCATTTTAGGAAAATAAAACGGGTAAGCCGTTATTCAAAATGGCGGTCGACTAGCTGAAGGCATCCACGGAGGTCCAAGTTGCACGGTCGATGGCAGGAAAAGAACTGGAGACAGGACAGGGGAATGCCCCTTTTATATCATACGTGACATCGGGCCGACATCAGGGGCGGTCCCCCACTGTATACTGCTAGTTAGAAGTGTTCTATGGGGTCCTGGCGCCTGCCAGCTTCAGTCCAAAAGGTGTTACTTGCTACAAGAGCCCCTCAAGTAAGATTTTGTGCTGCCCTAGAAGGCTACTTTGTCAAATGTTTGTACCACATTTACCCCTTAGCATGGTATCTTTAGAAATATGAAGCATCACAAACTAACTGCCACGCAGAAGGGAAGGGCACAACATATTTCTGCACCAGTGTACCCCAATACCAAGAGGGTGCATAATTGGAAGTTCCCACCCACTAAACCCTTCTATGCACAAATACCACATACCCTCCCAGAGACAGCGGAGTACACTTACACCCCAGTCTGATAGTAATTTCAGAAAGGCATTTTACAAACTTTCTGTAGAAAGTCTCTGATGTCAGAAAAATGATAACAGTGAGCACAATGGAGGGTACGTATGATGAATCACTACAGTTACACTCTGTCAGATCAGAACTTATGTCCAAAGTAAAACACAGTCCATCAAACCTGGGACCATAGTCACTGTCTTTCACAGAAACCTTTTGCTCTCACTGAGGTTCCCAGTTTCTTAATTACTAGTCAGCTGCCTCTCCTTCATCCTCCACAGAAGAGCCCTCCTGGTCCACAGTGCCTCAGTCTGCTTCGATCTTGCCAATTAATTTGCCTACTTCAAGAGGGTCAGTGTAAACACAGTATTTTCTGCCCAAAGTCACATGGAATCAGGCCAGGTATAATAAGCTATGGAGGAGTTCCAGATTGTGTAGTGTCGTTTTGATGGCCTCAAAGCCCTTGCATTTTTGCCTGGTGGCATATGAAAGATGAAGGAACAGCAACATTTTGACAGCCTTCATATTGCAATAATTCTTCTCTCTGGCAGCTCTAAGAATTGTATCTTGCACCACCACTAATGTTCCCCACCGCCAACAAGGTGTAGGGAGTCATCCCACACATCTGTAGCCCTCAGAAGCATTTTTTTCAGTAAGCTTTAATTAGACCACTGCAGACATCAATCCTCAGAGCCTCCATGAACCACTCTGCTAAAAACAGCAGCGTGTGCTCTTCTGCCCCCTCATGGAGTCCCCGCATTCAAATATTTGAGGCTTGGACAGCATTTTCCAGATGCGCAAGTTGAGCTTTCAGCAACCCCTGCTCTTTAACTGTAGTCATAGCAGTGGCCAATGCCTTCCTGATGTAGATTCTAAGTGCAGCTCCCAGATTATCCACTTCGCTTTCAACTCAGTGTTTTATCCATTTTCAGAAACGTTTGAGTAAGTACATTTGTGGCAGTTTTATTTATTTATTTGCTTTTGTTTACCAGGTAAGCACACTAGACAACCAAGTGCCGATTTTCAGGTGTGACCCGGGAGATTACAAAGGTACATTCAAGAACATCAGGCAGAGACAGGTACAAGGTATAATCAAGAGCAACAAACAAAGCAAGGACAACACAAGAGCATCAAGGGTTTACACTGCAAGCGGGAGGACGACAACAGCATGGTAAAGGCAATAATCAACATACTAGAGCAACAACGCCCTAGAGGGAGAAGGGTAGCAGATATAATGAAAAGTTACAAGTGGGGATTGAGAGCCCAAGGGTAAAATATAGAGATAGCACAGTAGCATATACACGATTAGAGAGCAATAAGGCCAGAGGGACCCATCACAATCAATTCAGCTAGTAACTGCACGCCTACTAGTGGATAGCAGGGACCCGCCACCTTAAGCAGATGAGTTAGGTAACGACTCAGACAGTCAGAGGGAGTGGTTGAGGAGATTCATTAAGTGCAGTGGAAGGAGGAGGTCAATTTGAGGAAGCCCCAGAGGAAGGCTTTAAAGCAGGGGTGGTGGGAGGAGGAGGAGGAGCGAATGCTTGCTGGAAGGGAGTTCCATAACCTCATGCCAGACGCAACAAAGGCCCAGTCGCCCATTTGAGTGCAGGTTTTGGAACCAGGAGGACATGAGAGTCACTGGATCTTAGATGGCAAGAGGAGGTAGCAGGTAAGAGGATGCAGCGAGGGCAGAAGGGGTGGCAGTTCTGACCACATTGCGATGAAGTTGCCCAAGAAAGACAAAGGTGCAGTGCTTTTCCGTGGGAGCCACTCCAGCCAGGAGTAGAGCTCACAGTGGTGGGTGAGGTGGGGAGCTGAGAGTGCAAAGCGACACACACTGTTGTACGCCGTGTCCCATTTTGAAAGACTAGTTTTAGTGACGTGGGCAAAGGTGACAAGTACATAGCAGAGCGTGGGTAGGAGGACCCCCTGGCTAGGGCGAGAAGGGCAGCCGGGGTGAGGCAGCTTTTTGCTCTGTATGCAAGGCTCAACTTATAGTCTGAGGCCTTGCATGTGTTGCAAATGTGCAGAGTGAGATCCAGTTGAGGGTCAAGTGTCACCCTCAGATACTTGATAGTATCTGCAACTTGTGGGAGGGACCCATCGGCACATGAGATCTTTAGAGGGGCAGGGACAGATTTGTCTTGGCTGCAGAGGCAAAGAGCACGGTCAGAGTCTTCTGCAGGTTGATAGTGAGCTTGTGGACCTTTAGTCAGGTTTGGATATGGTCGAAATCGGAGTTTAGCTTGGCGTCGATGACGGATGTTCTGGGAGCTGGTCAAGATGACTAGGTCATCTGTGTACAGAGTAGATCACCCATGAGCCAGGGCCGAGGGCAGCTCGTTTATGAATAGGGAAAACAGGAGAGCCCCAGGCACAGAGCCCTGGGGGACTCCCCAGTTAACCATAGAGTGCTCAGACAGGGCCTTGCTGAAATTGGTGTACTGCTGTCTGCCCGTGAGGTAGTTAGTGATCCAGGCAAGGGCAGGGGAAGAGAAGCCACGGGACCAGAGAGAGAGGAACAGGAGTGAGTGGTCAACCCATTCAAAGGCTTTCGAGAGATCCACGAAGATGGCTCCAGTCAGTTTGCCTCGATCAGCAGATGATCTCATCTTGGAGGTGACAACGGATAGAGCAGTGGAGGTACCGCGCCCTTTTCTGAAGCAGTTTTGTGCAGGGGAGAGTAGATCATGGATCTGCAGGTAGTGGGTGAGCTGCGAGGCAACCACCTTTTCAAGAAGCTTGCTGATCACAGACAGGATCGCTATAGGGAAGTAGTTCTTGAGATCTTTAGGGTCGCCTTGTTTGTCAACAGAGACGGACTTTGGCCACTTTCCAGATGTCCGGGATGGTATCAGACATTAGCGATTTATTAAAGATGTGGGTGATTGGCCGGGCTAGGATGGAAGCCCTAGACTGAGCAGTTTGGGCTCAAAGCAGTTGTGCCCGGCCCCAGTGTGTGTGTGTGTGTGTGGGGGGGAACCAGCAGGGAGCATCTGGGTCTCCATGACAGAGACAACCCTGAGGTACAAGGGAGGTTACCCCATTTGGGGGGGGGGGTCCTGGTAGGGGAGAGCTGGCAGGTCAGTGAACAGGAAGCTAAAGGCATTGGCAATTGTGAGGGAATTGTTGCAGTTAACCCCGCCACCGTGCATATCAGTGACCTGAGCTCTGCCGGACACTCCAACCGAGTTTTTGATGTTCTGCCAGAAGTTCCTCAAGTTTCTGGCTGAGGAACGTAGGGCAGATTGACAGAACTCACTCTTGGCAGAGCGGATGGCTCTTTTGCAGGAGTTCCTCAGCTGTCTATACTCAAGGAGGACTGTGCTAGAGAGGGAGGCCTTGTATCTCACCAAGCACTTGTCCCTTTGTTTCATGAGGGAGAAAAAGCAGCCATGAAGCCACTTTGTGACGGTGCCCCTCACCCTCTTTTTAGTGAGGGGAGCATGCTTGTTTTGCAGTGGAGTAAAGACAGCAAGAAAGTTGTCAAGGGCCCCAGAGGGGTTATTTGCGGCAGTGACCTGGGAACAGTGTTTGTCGCAGGTCTGCGAGGTAGACTCCAACGTTACGTTTGGAGTAGTCCCTCATCTGGATCACTTTGCAGGGAGTTTTGGGAGAGGAGATGCCCCATATACAGTAGGTGGGAGAGTGATCCGAGATAACATCTGGGAGAATACCACAGGAGACAATTCTATCCGTTGGTTGCTCAGCACCCAATCAATGAGGGAGCCCTTGTCTCCACGTGAGAAGAGCCTTGTTGGTTCAGTAATGAGTTAGCTGAGGACGAGGCCTGCCAGCAACGGCTCGTATTGCTGGACGTTGAGGCCCACCCAGTTAAGGTTGAAGTCACCTAGGACTAATAGCTCATTCGAGCCAACCATGGGACTGAGACTGTTGAGGAGGGAGGACAGCCCTAGCATACCACCCTTAGGAGGATTTGTAGGCACAGATGAGGTGCACCTTTTTGGTGTTGCCTAGCAGGAGAGCATGCAAGAACTCACAGGTGTGGGGTATAATTTATGACAGATACGTTTAAGTGTATCTTATAGTATAGAAGCACCCCACCCCCTCTCTTATTCCATACTCTGTCTTGCCTAACAAGGTTGTAGGGCACATGCAGAGTCAGGGATGTGGGTTTTAGGGAATCCAGGGACATAGACTGCACTCCCTCTGTCTCTAGCTCTACACCACTCGAGAGCTGCTGCTGCTCACCAGTCTTAGGAGGCCCCAACACACAAAATTATAGAAACTGATAGCAGATAAGGACTACATGGCCCACCCAGTCTGCCCATTTTCTATACCTGTTGCAGAAGACACAGACCCTACTTGGCTTCCGGCTTTGTTTTCTTACCTATCCCTTTGCTCACTCAATGCATTTTTGAAGTCCCCTACCAAATTTGCCCTCACCACCTTAGCAGGGAGGCCATTCCATGCATCCACCACACTTTCTGTGAAGAAATACTTCCTCCCTTAGTCTACCCACTTCCAGCCTCATGTCATGACCTCTTGTTCTAAAAGAAACAAGCATTTGTCAATGGCGAATGTTGTCGCTTTGGCATTGGCTTTGGTAGTGCAGTGCAGAAACACATTTTGGGCAGGATGTGAAAAATAACAGCTGTACTGTTCATAAGGAGGTCTAAAAAAAATGGCAGTGTTGAAAATGTGGCATGTAAATATTGCAGATTTATGGGTTACAAGGTGCGTGGGAAATGCGAACACACGCTTGTAACATAGACATTTTATGGACTTTCAACACCAAATTTTCAACATAGGCATTTTAGTACCTCTGCTCATGTACAGTGTCACTGTCATTTCCTCAAACTGTCCCAAAAAGTGATTTTGCACAGCGACCATGCTATTCTGTGTCAGACATGCGAAAACACATTTCGGGCAGGATATATAACATGACAGCTGTACTGTTCATCAAGAGGTGTGGAAAAATGTCAATGGTGAAAATCCAGAGTGAAAATATTACAAATGCACGTTACGAGTGTGCATGTAAACTGCGCAATGCACGCTCGTAACACAGTCATTTTATGGAGTATCATCACCAAATTTTCAACATAGGCATTTTAGGAACTCTGCTCATGAGCAGTGTCACTGTCATTTTTGTAATCTGCCCAACACAGATTTTCCCACAGCAACGGCTTATTACTGCTACCGGAAGTGTGGAAGCAATATTTCGCTAGGATGAAAATGACAGCCGTACTATTCACAAGGAGGTTACAAAATGACAATATTGAAAATCTGGCGGAAAATATTGCAATGGCGGGTTATGAGTACGCGAGTAACTGTGCAATGCACACTTGTAAAACAGCTATTTTGATTTCTTCCATCAGAGATTTACAACATAGGCTTTTTGAGAGCTCAACATGAACGCTGCCACTGTCCTTACGCTAATCGGTCCCGAAAGGCGTTCCGCTGCAGTGACTGCAAAATCACCTTCGGACCGGGTAACGCCATAACAGTGACAGAATTCATGAGGAGGGGTCACAAAACCCCACGCTGAAAATTTGTGCAAAAATTCCAAACAATGCCCGAGATATGCATCAAAGCTGACAAAACCCCATTTATTCCATTATACAGCTTACCGGCATTTCCTCAGTTCACGGTCGGCTTTGAAGAGTGCAGACGTGTTCCCGTCCACTGAAGATCGTCGCGCAGAGCTCTGGAGGTAAGTATGGGGTGTGGGAGGCGGGCACAGAGGGTGGGTGCGGGTGGTAGGGAGACTACTAGGTCCGCTTTCAGTTTACAGGTGTAAAAAAAAAAACATCGCGGACGGTTTTCTGTTTTATAGGTGTTTTTGGGGGGCACAACAGCAGACGGGGATTGGGAACCACTGTCGGCACATAGGAGGGGGACAGATGCCGATCGGGATTGAGCACCCTGCGCCAAATAACGGTAGCCGGGATGCATGAGCCGAGGGGATTGGGCACCCCTAGGCAACCAAAAAGGAGAGTGAGGGGACACATTATGCCAACGGGGAGTGGGTCTCCCCATCAGCACATACAAGTGGCAGAGTAAGCTGACCAGGGATTGACCCTTGAAGTCAGCAGCTTAGCGCCACTGTGCCGCCATGTTTGATGCAGGGCAAGATGCAGGAAGGGTCTGCTGCATGTGACAAGTTTTGCTCAGTATTGCAGCGGACCTTGCTTAGATGTGCTCGCCCGGGTGGTGTGGTGTGTGTGGTGCAGGCATGCAGACTAACTGGGAATGAGGGACGACCTACTGGTGCATGCCCTGCATTCGCCCAACAGCGGCTCCAAAGGAGGCAGTATAGCGTAGAGGTTTAGGGTTTGAGCTGCAACCTGAGACCTGGGTTTGAATCCCATAGCCCCCACTTGCATACTGTGTGACCCTGAGCAAGTCACAACTTCCTTGTGTTCCCAGGTGTCGCACCTGAAACAAGCTTTGGCTTAGTGTGCCTTTCCTGGTTAAACAATTTCCTTTTCCTAAATCTGTACTAACCCAAGATGTTGGCTCCGCAAGCGCACCAACATAAAAATTACTCACCATAGTAATCTTGTTTCAAGGTATTCTTCAATATGATTAACTATAGCAATCAGCCTCCTGTGCTGAACTGCCTCGGAGAGAAATGGAACTTATGCAGATGATGGAATGTCCATTGGCTCGTGCCACCATTCTAACTGCTGCCCTTACCAACTGCTATGTTCTATAACACTCAGATTTATTGCAGCCTGCAGGGTAAGACCCCCTAACTAAGCTAGTCTCTAAAACTTAATAATAATGATAATAATTATACAACAAATCCCTTTTAACTTGTCCCGTTAATGTCAGATAGGACCAACAAAAGGAAATAGGAAGCCACCTGGTTTTAAAACAAACACACCAGAATATGACACCTAACAATCAGAGAATACAGCTATGGCACAGAGGCCAACTGATTCTGGAAGGAGGTAGGGAGAGTTAATCATACTGAAGAATACCTTGAAGTAACAAGATTGCTATGGTGAGTAATTTTTTCTTCTAAACCCAAGAATTCTTCGATATGATTAACTACAGCAGATTAAGAAGCAGTACCTTTGGAGGAGGGCGCAGAACCTTATTTAGGAAACAATCTCTGCAGCACTGCTGTGCCAAATCTGGCATCACTTCTGGACTGAGTGTCCAGACTGTAGTGCTTTGTAAAGGTGTGTACTGTCCTCCATGTAGCTGCTTTACAGATTTCCAGCAGGGGGATATCCATGGCAGCTGCTACTGTAGCAGCTGTACCCCTTGTGGAATGTGCCCTGAGGCCTACTGGGGGGCTCCTTACCAGCTTTACTGTAGCAGAACTGGATACATGCTCCTATCCAGCATGAAAGGGTTAGTTTAGAAGCTGGTTTTCCTTTTCCCACATCCCCACAGGTCAGGAACAGCTGCTGCTTGTGGGTCTTGGTGCGGTCAAGATAGTAACAGAGAGCTCTCTTGACATCCAGGCTATGCAGCCTGCCTTCCCCTGAACTAGAGTGTTCAGTGAAGAAGCCTGGCAAAGTGACTGACTGGTTCGGGTGGAAATCAGAGACTACTTTTGGAAGGAACTTTCTATTAGTCCTGAAGACCACTTTATCCCTGTGGAAGGAGATGTAGTTTTGCTTTGTACATAGGGCTTGTAACTCATTAATCTATCTGGCTGAGGTAACAGCCACCAGGAAGATAGCTTTCCAAGTTACAAACTTCAGATGTGCTGTAGCCAAGTGCTCAAATGGGGGCTCTATGAGCTTGGCAATACAGACATTGAGATCCCAAGATGGCACTGGTTTCCTATCGGGAGGATGCAAGTGAACTAACCCCTTGAAGAATTTTTTTGAAAATAGGTTAGCAGCCAGAGAGCCACCCTTGCCGCCAAGAGACAGGATGAGACTGATGCCAGGTGGAATTTAAGGGTAGTGGGCTGTAGGCCTATTGAATGTAGGTGGGTGAGATAGTCCAATAGGACTGGCAGCCCTGTATGGGAAGGTACTATGCTGTTAGTGTTACACCATATAGAAAATCTCTTCCATTTGGAAGCATAGGTTTTCTTGGTTGAGGGCTTCCTGGAGCCCCTGAGAACTCTAAGACACCTTCAGAGAGGTGTAAGTCCGCATATTCTAGGCATTCAAGAGCCATGCTCTGAGTGTGAGAGATGCGAGGTTCGGGTACAGGATCCTCCCGTTAGGTCAGGAGACTGCCTCTGAGGGAGATGTATGGGTTGGGCTACTGACAGGGAGAGCAGTAGTGAGTAACATGGCTGCCTGACCCAATCTGCAGCTATCAGAATCATCATAGGCGGCTAGGACGAGAGTTTGATCAGGACCCTGAGCAACAATGGGAATGGAGGAAATGCATACAGGCTCCTCCCTGGCCAGTCTAGCACCAATGCATCCATGGGCACTGTGCCCTTTGCTGGTGGTCTGCAGCAGAAATGTGGCAACTGATGGTTTTATTCTGAGGCGAAGAAGTCCATCTCTGAAGTGCCCCACCTGCAAAACACCACCTCCAGTACCTATTGAGAGACCACTCGTGGTGGTTTTGGATGATTCTGCTGAATGCATCTGCCAGGGTATTGTCCTTCCTTGGGAGGTCGATGGCTAAGGGACACCTGTAAAGAGCACACTTATTTTCATTGCCTCTGTGCACAGCAGGCTGGAACTTGTCCCCCCCTTGCTTGTTCATGTAGTACATTGTGGTGGTACTGTCCGTCCTGACCTCTACCACCTTGTCCCTTACCAGGGATGTGAAAGACTGCAGAGTCAGAAACACTACCCTAGCTCTAACAGGTTTATGTGCAAGAGTGACTCTGCAGGGGACCAAGTGCCGTGCACTGTATGCTCTTCCAGATGTGTCCCCCCCATCCTAGGAGGGAGACATCTGTTGTGAGTACCAACATGGGGGATTCCTTCTTGAATGGGACCTCCACCTCTGAGGTTGCTTCTGTCTTGCCACCACTGCAGAACAAGCAACAGGGTCCTTGACACTGGCACCAGCTTTGTGAGATAATCCCTCCTTTGGCACCAGTGTGCCCTGAGGTGGAATTGAATGTCTCATCTGAAATCTGCAACCCAGGACTGTTCCTGTTGCTGCAGCCATGTGTCCCAGCAACTGCAGGAAATGCCTTGCTGATCTTGGCTTGTATAGACTGATTGATCCTGCAATCTGTAGGATATCGCTTACTCTGTCCTGAGGGAAGAAAGTCCTCCTTTGCAGGATATTGAACTCGCCCCTATAAAATTTAGTACCTGAACTCCTTGAAGTACAGATTCTTGAACACTGATAAGGAACCCAATGATTCTAAGCTATTCGGGGTGAACCGAGCATTTTACTTGATGTAGTGACTGCCCCACAACTAGCCAGTCTTCCAAGTAGGGGAACACAGTGATGCCCCATCATCTTAAGTATGCCACCACCACTGCCAAGCCCTTTGTGAATGCTCTGGGAGTGGAGGTTAGGTTTAATGGCAGGGCTGTGAACTGATAATGTCCTGAAGGTAGTCTGAACCTGAGCTATTTTATATGAGATTCTCTGATGGGAATGTGAAAGTAGGCATCTTTCAGATCTAGTGATGCCAGCCAGTTTCCTTGCTGAAGAGTGGGAAGGATCATTGCCATGGTGACCATTTTGAACTTTGGCTTTGCTAAGTGCTTATTCAGTGCTCTTCGGTCTAAAGTGGGTCACCATGCCTCATTTTTCTTTAAGAATAGGCAGTATCTTGAGTAGAACCCCTTCCACCTTTAGGAGAGGGGGAACTGGTTCCACTGCTATTGCTACCAGCAGGTTGGACACTTCTGTTTCCAGGAGTGCACCTTCTGTGAGGGATGCTGGTCTGAAAAGCTTCAACCTTAGCTTAGAGAAAGATTTGAAGCTAAGGGCTAGGCCCTGACTCACTACTTCCAGGATCCACTTCTCTGTAGTAATGGTCTTCCAAGCCTGAAAGTAGTGAGCCAGTCTGCCCCCTACTGGTGGTGAGGAGGCGACCCTGACTAACATATCAGGGAGTCCGTTTCAGTTGAGCTATTGCCTGTGGGGTCGGATCCCCATGCTTAGAGTCCCTTCTGCCCCTGAAGTATCCTCTCTGTTGCTGATGGACAGGGGTGGCTTAGGCCTGGAAAAAAGGTAATCTATAGCCTGACCTACCTCTACCTCCCCTTCCCTGTGTCCTTTAGGAGATAGGAACTTTCTCATTTGAAGCACTGCTCTTGTAGGTGGTTTGGTTTTGTATTCATCCACCTTCTTCATGTATGCCTCTGATTTCTCCCCAAACAGGGAATTATTTTCACATGGGAAAACCATGGCTTTGTTTTGGGTAACCTGAGAGAGGTAGGTTTGTAGTTCTCAGCCAAGCAAAACTCCAAAGAGCCACTGTAAGTGCCATCCATCTGGCAGCAGTGTCACTGCCACCTACTGCCATGTGAAACTGGTATTTTGTGGCCTCCAGCCCATATCTGGCTGTTTCTGTCAGATCAGCAGGCAATCCTGCGGGTGCCTTATCCACCATGGCCAGCACAGAGTTCCACACAGTTTTTTGATATTGAGCAGCAAAGGCCATATAATTTACCTGTCTAATGGCCAAACAAGCAGCTAATGCTGTCAATTTTTCTTGAATCTTACCCAGGTGGATGTGATGCCATGGGTACTTGAGCCTTGTCAAAGCTGCAGCTTTGTTATTACCCCCTTCATAATCAGGGTGAGAAAAAAGCTGCCCCAGATTTCTCCACCTGATATTTCTTGTCAACCTTTTTTTTTTTTTTTATCTATGGGAGGCACAGAATTAGGTGTTTCAATACTTTTACAACTTGCTTCCTTACAGATTTGTTGATAGGAGCAATAGCCTCTTTGTGGGTGCCAGACCAATCATGTCTAGGAATTCTGCCTCCTCTTGCCGCCACAGTCTCATTTGCAGAAAGGTCGAGGGTTTCCACCATGTGCTTAATGAAGATGTAATGGGAGGAATAATCCACTGGTAGTCTAGGGGGGGAATCAAACTCCTGATCCGGAGAGACCTCCAGTTCTATTGGTTCGTCCTTGTCCTCTTCCTCCTCATATTCTCCATACAAGGGGTCCTGGGCTAATGGAACCACTGAAGGAAACATGGTCTGAACAGACACTGGAACAGGTGGATTTGCCAGTACTGGTTGCGCTGGAACCGGTAACAGACTTTGGGAAGTTGCAGTCTGCAAGGTTTGTAACACCTGTAACGCCTGAGTCACTGCTTTAGCCATAGACATGGCCAATTTGGTCACTGGGAGCTCCTTTATTTTTTCTGCAGGTGGTTCGGTGTGTTTTTGTTTGTGTTTTTTCTTAGCCAGAACAGTGTCTCTAGCTGGTTCCCCATATCACTTAGGCTTAGAAGACTCGCCTTTGTCAGAGGCGAGCAGTTCTGGATCTTTAAAGGAAGGCTGTCAAACCCTATTTTCCTGCCAACTACTACTCACCTGCCAACTTGCAGTGAGAGAGGTTCAAGTCTGTTGTAGTACATGTCTTTCACTTAAAATGTGCATTTTATGTCCTGGAGTGAGGCGCCATGTCCTGGTTATGTGGCAGAGCATAACCTGCATCTAAATTTGATTTCTTAGCTTCCTGTACTATGCTGAACACCGCTTCGTGATGATCACAGCACGTTTTCACAAAGTAAAAAGAAACGTTGTGCCTGGTAGAATTGGTCGAGCTCTACCTCTAGAAACAAACCCCGTCGAAAACTGAGCAGTCTAACCTATTTCTGTTTTGCAGCCCTGAGTTCGGGCATGCGCGGTAGCGCGTACACTACCGCGCATGCCCGAATGCACAGCTGCAAATTTCATTAACAGAATTAAATAGGTTAGACTGCTCCGTTTTCGATGGGATTTGTTTCTAGAGGTAGAGCTCAACCAATACTACCAGGCACAACGTTTCTTTTTACTTTGTGAAAACATGCCCTGATGGTCATGAAGCTGTGATCCGCACACAACAGGAAGATAACCAAGCTCACCAAATAGCCCACAAGGTCAAGCTCGGCCTTCCGGGGCGGCAGCACTGTCAGAATGGCGCTTCCAGGACAGCATTAGCAACCTCCATCAAGACAACAAAGGACTACAATTGCATACCATATGCAAGCTGCAAAATGAAAAAAAAAAAAATAAAGGTTGTGCTAATTGGGCGTTTCTGCAGCCCTAGTGATTGGCACAAGAGGTTATCACAGCCTTCCTTTAAGCTTCTCTTATTTATTAGAAGAAGAGATCGGATGATCCGTTGTTTGATCACTCTGAACCGAAGGAGTGGTCGTCATCTTTTTGAAATGTTCTACATGTTTTTATACAGTTTTAGCCAGGAAAAGTCTTGCAAATCTCAAAATTAGCTTGAAAGTGTGAGGAGCCTAAACAAAATAAGTACAAGTTGTGCCTGTCCGCTTTCACAAACAGCTCCCTACACGCAACACAATTTTTAAAATTGGTAGGCCCTGTTTTCTTTTTCAGCTTATCGGACATAACCACTCTTAAAATATAAGAAAAATAAGAACTTAAGTTCGGGTCCCGAACCAAAGTCATTTGAATTAAAGAAGGCAAATACAGTTTCCTGTCAGGCCACAGAATGTAGCGGTCGGGTCCCAGATCCTCACAGCACCTGAGGTGTTTGACTGCCAATAGCCCCATACCCTGTCATGGGTTACTGCACTTATAACATGGATGTTTAAAAAAAAAAAAGATGAACAATTCCAGAAAGGTGTTTTTTTTTGTACTTCAAATAGGGAAAATGTTACTGATGTTTCCGTCTTCAAAAGCAGTGCAGACTAATGCCGGACCACCATTGCAGCAGCACGGTGTCCACGTGCAGCGGCACCGACATCCCGGGTTCGGAGATGGTTTCAGAAGTCAGCGGGCCAGCTGGGGAGAATGACCGAGCGTCCTAGGACTGCCTCTTCCCGGGGAGGGTGTCCGCACTCTGCAGACCTCTAGCAGAGGAAAAGGGGGCGGGCAGATGCTGGCTATCATTGCACATCCCTGTCCCCAAGGATTTCCACAGCAGCCATAAAAAAAAATCTGTCACTCCCGTGGCCACACCCTGGGGAGTAAAGCCAGGGCTTGAGACTGTTGTCCTTGAGGAGGCCCCGCCCAGGGTGGTAAGCCTGGGCATGGGGGAGGGTGGTGTGCTGGGGCCAATTCCCTAAGAGGGAGTGGTCCGGGACACAAAAAAAAAAAAAAAGGCAGTGCAGCCTCACTCTGTTTTTCTGCAGTGCAGTATGCTGCTCGCTCTGTGTTGTTTCTGGTAGTGTGGCTCTTGCTAATCTGCTCTTGGCTGCCAGCTACAAAGAGGAGAAATCGGATGATAGCAGGTAAAACTCATTACTGACTGCTTGGCTCAATAGTGAAGTGAGAGACAGAAGAGGAGACTACAGGAATTGTGAATGAAATGTTCCGCTATCAGTGTTGCGCTTCTCTGTCTCTCTTCAATGTCGAGCTCCACTCCATCCGTGCCTGAAGGGCAACACTGGAACAAATGATCGAGGAGCAATGTCCTACAGGCTGAAATGTAGAAATGGGGACAAATGCACCACAGGGCGAAATGTACGAGTTTTGTGGTGGTGGTGGTGGTGGTTTTTTTTGGGGGGGGGGGGCACAGTGAGTTCTAAACAGCCTTCTCTTTCTCCAGTGCTGGCTGCGACACTGACAGCGGGTCACAGCTCTCTCCCACATTTCATAGTTCCCTGCAAATCTCCAACCAGGTTGTCACCTTCCTTTCCCACTACTGGCACTCACTAAGCCTTTCTCCCAGGGAGCTCACACAGCACAGCTAAGAGGAGACAGAACTCAGTGAGAAGCACGTTATGTACATTGACCAGCCCTTGCCCCATGGAACCACTCACCCATGTAGCTGATCCTGGTCTTGGTACTTCACTGCGATCGACCCGCCTACTGGTCTTGCTAGTGCTCAAATATCGAAATTGCATATGGCTGCCTTTCTGCTGTAATTTAATGGGCAGCTAATGAGTGCCAACGCTGCACAGGGATTCTGCTTGAGGGTGATTTACAGCAACTGTGGATTAAGTAGCACACAATCCACGGTCGGCTGATGCTGTTTCACCAGTTGGGTTTCTTCATTTCTCCAACACGTTATAAAGTTGTTTACTTCACAATAAAAGGCTTTAAAAATCTCAATGTATGAGTTGGTAGCAGAAGCTCACAAGAAATCAGTCTGCTTAACTGGGGTGCAAGCTACACCTTAGAGTTCATTACTTCTGAAAGTTCATCTTATTTATGTTCCTTTAAAAGAACTAGTTCCATTACAGGAATAACACTGCTAAGCAGCCTTACCTCAATGTGTGTTCTTCTTAGCATCTCTACCCATACACCTCTCAACCTTTTGTCACTGAAATGAAGGACATGGCATTAAAATAAGGGACTGCTATGGACACCGACCCTCATAATGAGAAACACGCCTTAAAACAGGGATATACAATCATAAAACACTGTGGAAAACACAGTTTACTTGTATAAAGTTTATTTTTGATTTGGCATCTTAGAATATCAAGTTTTGCTTTAAACTCTGAATATACACCAGTCTCTGTATGGATAGCACCTTTTCCATTAAGGATGGATGAGGGACAGCACAATTTTCAGGGGTAAAATGAGGGATGTCCCTGAAATCAGGGAAAGCTGAGAGTTATGATCTGTACTGTTACAGCATATGAGGCTCAAAGCTAGAGATGTTTGCCACAGACAGCTCACCGCTCTTGGGCTAAATCTACAGACCATGACAAGAGCAGACAGCTTGCGTACCTTGTAAGGCAGTACACATATAAAACACTTACTGATACCTGTAAAGCATCCGCCTTTCTAAGGAAATAAGATGAGCTCTCAATGGCAAGGCATTAAGTAGCTCTTAGATCCGCCCACGAAGGCTACTAAAGTAAACCCAGAAAGCTTCAACTCCCAAGTGCTTAACTTGCAACCCCTTCCCTGTGTAATAAAACTTACCGAGGCTGGAACAGGCTCCTGAAATTCGATGCCCAGTTCATGGCAGTAGAGGTGAAGTAAAAGACGCTCACATTTCTGAAGATTATAAAAAAGAGAAAAAAGAAATTTGCTATGACAGTTCTTATGAATATCCAAGTACACATTAATTTAAAAATCCAGGACTGAAACAATCTTCAGCTACCAGCAAAGCAAAAATAACGTAACTAGCATTAGCAACTTAATTACAATATATATCAAACATATTTAAATTTTGAGTTATTCTTCTATTCATTCCTTTATCTTTTTCTGCATTACAGACCTCTACATGAATATTACGAGCCCCACACTTAGCCTCAAGGGGTGATGGTGCAAAATGAAGTCACACAGTGTGTAAGCAGCTATTGTGAATATCGTGGAATTTGAACCTGGGTTTCTAGATCTCATGCCTGTGCACGCCCCGACACAACTGGAAAGAAGCCACTGCCAACTCAGCATGTTTTTCTGATAAAGAGTCATAGTGTGTAAGTGGCTATCGTGATATTTAAACCAGACTCTCCCAGATCCCATGCCTGTGCTCTACCCACTAAACTATGTAGGGTCCCCCCTTCCCTGGATGCATCCGGAAACGAGCAGTTACCAGCTCAACATGTCCTTTCTAGAAACATTTTTTAAACAAAAAAGTAATGACAAAATTAACATGAAATTCTGTATCCTGAAGCAAATCTACATTGTGAGCATGAAGTCCTGTATCCAAGGCACAGCATCCTGTATCTTTTCTATTGTACATTTTTGCACCCAGGATAAGCTCATTTAGATGAAGCTCATATTTTATGACAGGGCCTTGAGAAAACACTGCAGCAGCATTAACCACACAGAAAATAATCCGTTACACTGCACAAACTGAATATCTCACCTAGATACTGTACACGTAACTAGCTTGGGCAACAAAAACAGGTTACTCACCTGTAAAGTACAGTTACGTAAGAACTTACAGTAACAGCAGATCTTCAAGAACAGCTCTTGCAGCAGGTTACACCATTAGGACTGAAGCCAACAGGCGCCAGGACCCCATGCAAATTTTCTAGCTAGCAGATTCAGCGGGACCGCTTCAACGCCGGTCCCGCCTCCGATGTCAGGCATTGTATAAAAGGAGGCGTCCCCAGAATCCCCAGTTCTCCACCAGAGTCTCCCAGCCGTTCAATGACATCAGAAGTGGAGACTGAGGATCCCGCCATCAAAGAGTATTCAGAACGGTGTTAGAAACACCTAATCTTAGAAAAGAGATATCGAACAACTCTACCTCCAGAGGGATGGTGGGAGGTAACTACTTGTTGCAAGAGCTGTTCTCAAAGATCTACTGTTACGTAAGTTCTACGTAACTGTACTATCTTACTTTGAGAAACAGCTCTTGCAGCAGGTTACACCATTAGGACCGATTCCCAAGCAATACTGGAAATCCCTCGCAGGTGGGAGCAGGCTAGGTAGAGATCGCAAGATGGACAGGAGTCCCTGAAGGACTGCTAGACCAAAAAACAGGTTACACACCTGTAACAGTAGTTCTAGGAGTGGTATATATTGTTCATCCAAACTCTTTGGCATGTCCCTTTCCCCTTTAAATCTTGCCAGTAGTCTTCAAGCTGGCTCCTCCCATCCACCCGGGTGGTATATACATCGGCTCCGCCCCATGATGCCAGATCTTAGCCCGCTGGAGCCAAGGTGATGTGCCTAAAGCCAGGGAGGTCGGGTGGGTGTGTGTGGATGAACAACACACACCACTCCTAGAACTACTGTTACAGGTAAGTAACCTGTTTTTCTAGGAGCGTGGATATGTTGTTCATCCACACTCTTTGGCAGACTCCTAGCAGTTCTCTGGGAGGAGGGAGGCAAGGCGCATCCCCCAACTTAGGAAACAGAGATTAGAGAATCGAGGCCCCAAAACCAGCATCCCAATGAGACTCAAGGTCGATGTGGTAAAGGGTAATGAAGGTGTTTGCTGACTTCCAGGTAGCAGCCCGACAGATTTCCTGGATAGGGATGTCCCTGGAAGCAGCCACCGATGCAGCAGTATGGTGGGTAGAATGAGCTCTTATCCCTCTGGGAGGTTCCTTGCCCACCAACTCATAGCACAGATCTATGCATGATGTAATCCATCTTGCAATGGTCCGTTTGGCTGCAGGTCTGCCAGAAGCGGCTTCAGCGTAGATGACAAACAGCTGGCGAACCTCTCCCCGAATTCCCGCCGTCCTCTCCTTGTAGTAGGAGAGAGCAAGTCTAAGGTCCAGGGTATGGAGCCTGTACTCAGCGTCCGAGGTGTAGTTAGGGTAATATACCAGCAGAGTCAAAACCTGGTTAAGGTGAAACTCTGACACCACCTTTGGAAGGAATTTCACGTGGGGGCGCAGGACAACTTTGTCCCTGTGAAAGACCAGATAAGGGAAGTCCACCGAAAGCGCCTGGAGCTCCCTTGTCCTTCTGGCTGACATGATAGCCACCAGGAAGGCAGTCTTCCACGACAAGTGTAAGAGCTCACACTTGTGCATGGGTTCTAATGGCTTGCCCATGAGCTTTGCCAAAACCAGCAGAAGATCCCCTGGAGGTGGAGGTTCAAGCACCGGAGGGGATATGTGATCCAGGCCTTTGAAAAAAGCGCCCGACCACTGTCTCCTGTGACAATGTCGACTGACCGTCCCACGCCCGGTAAGCAGAGATGGCTGCAAGATGCACCCTAAGGGTCGATGACCGAAGACCTCCTTTGGAGAGACACCAAAGGTAGTCTAAAATGTGAGCCACAGAGCAGGATGAGGGGTCCAGACTCTTACCCTGACACTAAATTTAAAACCTTTTCCATTTGAAGGCATAACATTTCCTGGTCGATTCCTTACGAGATGCCTCCACGACCGTGTAGACATCCTCGGAAAGACCCAGAGCCTGGAACTCTAACCGCTCCGGTACCAGGCTGTGAGGTGCAGTGAATGGAGGTCCGGGTGTAATACTTTCCCCTGGTTCAATGACATCAGGTCCGGGTGTGTACAAAGCCGCTCCGGGGCCCTGCAGCTGAGGCTGAGGAGATCTGGATACCAGAACTGGCGGGGCCAATCTGGGGCTACCAGGATCACCTTCGCCTTGTCCCGCCTCACCTTGAGTAACACCTTGTGTATCGAGGGAAATGGAGAGAAGGCGTAAAGGAGGCCTGGGGTCCACGGCCTCGTAAAGGCACCCCCCTGCAGCAAACCCTGCTGAGGGGGGAGTGCATGGTACAGCCTCAGCTTGGTGTTCTCCCTGGAGGCAAACAGGTCCACCAACGGTTTGCCCCAATGGGAGAACAGACTGTAAGCTACCTCTGGATGGAGAGACCACTCGTGGGATGTCTGGCCTATGTGGCTGAGAGCATCCACCAGTTGGTTTGAGACTCCTGCCACATGGATGGCAAGGAGATCCACCTCCAATCGGCTGACGAAGTTCCAGATCTGGAGCGCCTCCTTGTATAGCAGACGGGAGTCGTCCACCCGCTTGTTGAGGTAGTACATGGTCGTGGTATTGTCCATCTGGACTTGAACCACTTGACCCCGAAGCTGAGGAGCAAGCTGGCAGTGGCAATCTGACTGCTCTGAGCTCTAGCTGGTTGATGTGGCAACGGACTCCTCGGGTCTAGAACCCGTGGGCTCCTGTGGTCCCCATGTGGGCCCCAGCCCATGAGAGAGGCATCAGTTGTGAGGACGACTCCGCACGGGCAGACAAATGGATCCCTTCCTGCAGACGACTGAGACAGTCCACCACTGGAGCGTCCCACATCATCTGGGTGACAGTGACCAACTGGTCGAAAAGACCCTGATGCTGAGTCCACTGAGCAGCCAGTTCCCACTGGAGGGGCATATGTGCAATCTGGCCTAACGGACCACTGAGGTGCACGCTGCCACATAAATCAGAAGGCGAGGAAGTCTCTGGCTGGCAAGTGCCCAACCATAAATGATTGGGCAAAGGAGGAATGAACCTCCACCCTGTCCGCCGGAAGCCAAGCTCTGGCCTGACGAAAGTCGAGCTCTGTCCCGATAAAGCCCAACACCTGAGAGGGCACGAGTTCTGACTTGGCCTCGCTGATCAGGAGGCCTAACTGGGAACAGGTTCGGAGGGCCAGGTCCCTGAACCTCTACACCTCCTGCAGGGAGGAACCCGCCAGGAGCCAATCGTTGAGGTAGGGGTATATCCGAACCCCCTGATGCCGTAAAATGGGCTGCCACCACTAAAATGCATTTGGTGAAGACCTGAGGGGCCGATGACAGGCGAACGGCATGGCTTTGAACTCGTACAGGGTCCTTACCCTGAAGCGGAGGAACCGCTGATGGGACTGATGGATTGGGACGTGAAAACACGTCCTGTAGATCCAGTGAACAGAACCACAGTTTTGCTCCAGAGCTGGTATGATCTGGTTCAAAGTTACCATCCGAAGGTGCGAGACCTGAGATATTGATTCAGGTCATGGAGATCTAGGATGGGACGCCAACCCCATCCGCTTGGGCACCAGGAAGTACATGGACACGAAGCCTGGGTCTGTAGGAGGATCCATCACTGGAGCTACCGCCTCCTTGTGGAGGAGCTGAGCAATGTCGTCCCGAAGGGCTGACAGAGTGCCAACTGAGATATTTTCCTCCCATGGGGCACGGACTTGGCAAGGAGGGTACTGCCTGAACTCTAGAGGCAGTTTCCGACTGACCACTTCCAGGACCCACCTGTCCAAAGTGATACCGGACCAGGAGGAAAGAAAGTGGCGGAGCCGGCCCCCCACGGGAGGACCCAGAACTGGCATGATGGGAATAGGGGTAGCCACCCCCGACCCGTCACTCCGCAGGCTTAGAGGAGGAGGAGGCTACTGGTCCGGCACCTCGGCCTCCTTTGCTGGGCTGTTGGGAACCCTGCTTGGGCCTAGAGCGCCAAGCTTGAGCCTGCTGATGCTGCTGACCTCCCTAGAAGTGGGGCTAACGCAGGAGAAGAATGCCGAAGAGGCTTCTTGTGCTTCTGCTGGTTCTTGCCCGAAGAAATCTTTGCAGAAGTGGCATCCAAGGTGGCACTGGACTGCTCTATGCACTGGTGGTGACGTGCTACCCCAGTGCAAAGGAAGGGCACGTCTGCTAACTTGTGCGGAATATCCGCTGAAAAGAGGATAATCTCAGCCAGGCCCTGCAGTGAGTGGCCACTGCTGCTGCCAGTGAACGGGCACAGGAATCTCCAATGTCCAAAGCGCTCTGAGCTGCTGTTTTGCAACAGCACGGCCCTGGTCACGGACTTGCTTAACCGTGGTCTGCATGTCCGCTGGGAGATGAGGGAGGACTTCATCTAGCAACCCCAAGAGGGCATGAGAGAAGTGTGCCATGATCACTGCCGAGCTGGCCTGACGAAGGCCCAAGGATGAGGCCGCATATAGCTTCCAGGCAGAATGGTCTATATTTTTGACCCTTGTCCGGAGGGTGGCTGGCATCTGCTGAGCTACCCAGCGCCTAAACACTGAAGCAGTCACTAGGCTCTCTCGCCGAGGGATGCTCAGTGAAGCCCGCCAAGGACCCCAAGGGTACAGTGCACTTGGCGAGCCATGCGGCAGACAGAACTGGCAAGAGGCAGGGCGCCGCCATAGCTCAAGGGCCAGGCTAACAATGGCTTCGCCACTGGGAAGGCCTCCGTCAGGGTATCCTCTTAAGGAGATCCATGAGAGGATATTCTGCTTCTTCTGGATAGGCTCCATGGCATACCGTGACTGAAATAAGTCAAGGATGCCCTGAAAGAGGAAGGACCTTCCTCCAGGCCTGTCACTGACAACTCATCATCAGGGTGTGAGTGAAGACCAGTGGTATCAGAGTCCGAGGAGTCGGGATACAGGGGTCTCCCGCCTATGTCCCCTTCAATACGCCGAGGGTGATCAGGGACAACAGTGATGGACAGAAGACGGGGCAGGCCCGTATCAGTCCGATCCTCCTTCGAGGGGGCCCTTCTTTGAGGCTGCATAGGCAGTGGCACCACCAAAACTGGTGGGGAGACCAGGACAGTCCGAACAGGAATGCGTGCTAGCCCTACCAGAGGAAGAACTGGGGTCTTCGGTTCCGGAGGAGTCGGCATCGGCCTAAGAGGCTGGGGCCACGTAATGGCAGGTGTAGCCGGCTTTTGACAGGTCAAAATTAGCTGCCGCCACATGAGGTCCTTTTAACGTCGACGGAGCTCCGTCAGGTCTCCCCTCGCCTTAGGAGGATGAGGATCAGTGGCGGCGCCTCTTCCGGGAGTGTTTGAGACCCTTTTTCGGTTTTTCGACCAATGGGGTCCTATTCCTCGATCGAGACCGACGGTGTCGGCTCTGTCGATCGGGAGAGGCCAGATTTGGTGAAAACCGAGGTTCCAGCTCCTGTCCCTTCGATCGGGATACCCGAAGGACAGGTCTCCTCATCGGGGAAGGAAAGGATGGGTGTCCTCTCCAAGGAGTCGTCGACCGGGGTCAGTGACAATGGCTCGACTGGGTCCAGAGAAATCTCGTCCGGTTCTGCCGTATCCTCAGCCTTGCTGCCTTGGCCTGACAGAAGGTCCGCGAAGCCGGCAGGTCCTGAGAATTGGACCGCCTGCTCCCAGGAACGCCTCGGCAGAAGATGATTTAGGCTACGGTCCCTTTTCTTAAGGCAGGAGGAGTGCAAGCCCGAGGGCACCTCACCCTTGGTAGGGAGAGACTGGCACAGCTCCCGAGAGGACCCAGTGTAAGTGGAGCCCAGGTTAAGCGGCACGAAAAAACTTTGGCTGGCCGAAGCTTGAGCAGCTTCCTGTTCGAAAGCCGCCATCTGTTCGAGCTGTTTGGCGGATCCTGCGGCCATGGAAACTGCCCACCTGGCCGCCTTCAATTTCACTGGTGGATTGCGAAGCTCCGGTCTCCCTAGCTTTAGGCGTGCCTTGCGGTCGTCCAGGACATTGGGATGGAAGGCCAGACAAAGGGTGCAAGAGGTGGTGTCATGCACGACACCCAAGCAATAAACGCACGAAAGGTGGTGATCGGTGCGTGACATTTTCTGTCCGCAAGGACACCGGCGAAACCGGGGGACGACTTGTCCTCCATGCTCAATATGCTCGGAATCGTAAACTCTTATGAGTTTCAAAGATAGCAAATGCGCGAAACCACCGATTAGAATCCAGGGCCTACAGTACTGCAGAAGTAGCACGAGGGAACCTGAATCTTCCAGCAGAAAGGAAGATCTGACGTCATGGGTCGGAGCCGAGGTATATGCCACCCCGGTGAGTGGAAGGAACCAGCTTGAAGACTTACGGCAAGATTTAAGGGGGAAAGGGACATGCCAAAGAGGGTGGATGAACAACATATTCATGCTCTTCGCGTGATGCCACATCCAGTCTATAATGCCTGATAAAGGTGTGCACAGTGCTCCAAGTAGTTGCTGCACAGATGGCTGTAGTGGACACGCTTCATGGCTGCAAAGGAAGTAGCCACCCCCATTGTGGAATGACCCGTAACCGCGCCCGGTAAAGGTTTGTTGCGTTTCTGGTAACAGAACGTGATGCAATGGATGAGCCACCTGGACAGCGATCGTTTAGAAACCAGAGCTCCCATCATCCTATGAGCGAAGGAGATGAAAAGCTGATCAGATTTACGGTGGTGCCTGGTTCTGTTCAGGTAGTATCTCAGACACCTATGCACATCTACAGTGTGCAACAGGGCCTCTCCCCTATTAAGAGTATTTAGGAAAGTACACTGGAAAGTCAATGTCCTAATTGAGAGTGAGAGCCGAAACCACCTTAGGTAGAAACTTTGGATTTGTTCTTAGGGAGACCCTGTCCTGGTGAAAAACCAAATAAGGCTCTTTGCACATCAGTGCGTGAAGTTCAGAAATCCTTCGAGCCGAAGTAACGACAACGAAAAATAACATCTTCCAGGTTAGGAGACGTAGCTTGCAATCCATAGCTGGTTCAAAAGGCAGAAGCGTGAGCTGCTCCAGGACAAAGGGTAAATCCCATGGAGGAATAGGATCCTTAATCGGAGGTCTAAGGTGGAGAACACCTCTCAGGAAAGCACATGCTGTGTCCAACTGAGTTATGGGACGTTGGCCTATAGGAGTATGATAGGCCGAGATGGCACAAAGGTGTACTTTAATAGAGGAGTAGGCCAAGCCTGCCTGGAAGAGAGACAGGAGGTAGTCCAGGACCGACCTTTCCGAACAATCCATTGGGAAAAAGCCTCGTGCTTGAGCCCAGAGGCAAAATCTGAGCCATTTCATGGCGTATGTGAGTGAGCCGCTAGAACATCTGCTACCTCTTGAGACCCCTGCATCGCATGATAATTATGTTCTAGGAGCCAGGCGCAGGTTCAGAGAGTAAGGTCCGGATGGACCAAAGAACCTGCCTCCTGGGACAATACGTGAGAGCTGATTGGCAGAGGCACTGGAGGTTCCAGGGACAGCTGGTGCAGCAGAGGGAACCAAATCTGTCTGGCCCAAAATGGCAAGATAAATATCAGCGTCGCCTGCTCTCTGCGGAGTTTCAATAGGACCCTCTAGATCAACAGGAAGGGAGGAAATGCGTAGTGGAATCTGCCCGTCCAGGAAAGGGACAACGTGTCTCGCCAGAAAACACCAGGTCCTGGATCTAGCGAGCAAAAATTGAGCAGTTTTGCGTTGGATGGGGACGCGAAAAGGTCTAAGTCTGGTGTGCCCCATCTGTGAAACAGATCCTCTACTACCTCCTGGAGTAGTTCCCATTCGTGGAATCTGGCCTGGGAGAGGCTCAGGTTGTCTGTAATGACATTGTCCACTCCTGGGACATGAATAGTAATGAGGTTTGCGGTGTGTTGTAGAACCCAATCCCACCCCGATGGCCTCCCTGCAAAGCGAGTAGGAATGGGTGCCTCCTTGTTTGTTGAGATAATACATCACCGCGGTATTGTCTGTAACAATAGAGTACCCGGTGGGATCTCCGACTGGAAGGCCTGCAGGGTATAAAGAACTGCTCTCATTTCCAAAATATTTATGTGGAGATGAGCTTCCTGGGGCGTCCCTGAGCCCTGACCCTTTCGAGTGTGCTCCCAACCGAACCCTGAGGCGTCCGTGGAGAGCGTTACAATTGGAGACAGTGCAATAAAGAGGACCCCCGCCGACATGTTCTTTGAATCTAGCCACCATTGCCAATCCCGGATGACGGCATTCGTGATCTGAATTGGAAGCTGCAAATGGTCTTGCTTCTGATCCCACTGAACCCGTAACATCCACTGGGTCACCCGCATGTGGAGATGGGCTAGCGGGACTGTTGCAATGGCTTCAGCCATGTGTCCGAGCAGGCAAAGGACCAGTCTGGCTGGGACAGTCTTCTTTGCCAAGATGTCCCTGATGAGGGATCTGATGTGTTCTGCTCGGTCCTGGGGCAGAAAAGCTCTCCCCTGGACGGTGTCCAGAACTGCGCCTATGAACTACAGATTCTGTGACGGAACCAAGCGTGACTTTCTCCTGATTGATAATGATGCCCAACGTCCCGAACAGGGATTTAGTACAGTGAATGGAGAATATCAGAGCTTCTCAAGAGGGTGCCTTGAGGAGTGCTCAGATGCTGAGGTCATTGGGACCTGTCATGAGAGGCCGTAATGACCAGGGAATCAGCCAGAGGTTGTTGCGCCAAATACTGGTTCTCTGTCGGGGCCCTGTACAGGCGGCCATCTTTCTTCAGCACTGCGGGGGTGAAGTGCGGATGCTTCCACGCAGCCTTGGTGATGATGTCCTGAGGTGTCCACCAAGAGTGGCACTACCACAGGCTTAGGTTCTTTCTGTCGAAGGTAACGAGCTGGGCTGTCTCTCTCAGGGTAGAGATCTTCCGAATCCCATCCCATGCTCTCCTGGATGTGCCTCATGATCTCGGAAAAGGAGGGATCATCCGGAGGTGACCTGGGCAGGTCTTGTGGGTCAGGTGATGGGATGCTGATTGGAGGAGGAGACCTGGAGGTATCTGAAGTGTCAGGTCTAGAATCCTCCCCTGGCGGAGTGGACCGGCGATGTCTGGGTCGCTTAGGACTGGGAGACCCTGAAGGAGATCTTGAAGGGGGGCCTTCTCCGTTCTTTGGATCTTCCCCTAGGAGGTGGAGCGCTCCTTGGGGTCGGTGGCCTTCCTGCTGGCCCCTGCGGTGGAGGAGGGGAGTAGGAGGTAAAGGAGTAGGAAGAAGAGGAGGAGGTTTGACTGGGATCACATCCTTCTTTGTGTCCCACCAAAAGGTAAAAGATCTTTGACCTCTTGCATATTCATACGGAAGACGGACCTGGCGCCCGGTGGTCTGTCGCCGCGCCGGTCCGAGGGTGTCTCCAGGATTGGCGAAGGCTCCTGTGGAAGTCCGACATCCTCACTGTTACCTGCCTGGTCATCAGGCAACGCCAGGTCCTCCTCTGTAGAGTCCCGCGACCGTGTCCACCGTGACGGGGAGCAGTCTTCGCTCCAAACATCTCACCGCATCGGGTGCTTAGCCAGTGTCGGTGCTTGGCAGGCGGGTGCTTGACCAACATCTGTCCGACAGGCGCTTGCCTGATGGAGGGCCGGAAGCCCGCTCGGTCAGTCGTCCGCTTTAGGGACATCAGGTCCTTAAGTCTTCCTGAGAGGGGGATCCAGACCCCTGGGAGGCTGGGAGATCAATCTGTTGTCGGGGTCCCGGCGTCTGTCTGAAGATGATTTGGAAGAAGACTTGGATTGGTGACAGTCTGAAGACTTCGATGAGGAAGGTGTTGAGGAAGCCGAAGGCCTGGAAGTCTTGATGGGATGCAGAGAAGCCGAAGTGCTGCCTGAAGACTTGACCTTTACTGGAGGGGGCCGACAGCGAGCCCTGGAGGGACAGCAGTCTGAGTGTGTGGAGCCGAAGCTGGTGCGAGAGTCCGAGGCCCAGTTAGGGGATCTGGACCTGGCCTTCTCCCAATGCTCATCTCGGTGTTTGTGGGACTTAAGAGGTAGATTCACCTCTGGAGGCAGGGTCTTTGTCCATGGTTTTAAACTTTTCTTCCAAGAGGAACCCCTGAAGCGCCTTCTGGTGGCGGATCCTGGTGCGAAGATTGAACCCCTAACAAAAGGAGCAGGCCTTGGTGTCATGTTCCAGGCCTAAGCACTGCAGACAGGACGAATGAAGATCCTTGAAAGGGATCTGTTTGCTGCAGGCACACTTGGAAGGACGTCCTTCTGAAGGAGTTGGAGATGTCGACATTTAGTGGTAAACTGAAAGTTCTAGTCGTCGTACTCTGGAGTGAACCGTGAGGCCGATGCTGGCGAGTCGACGGCAGGAAAAGAACTGGGGATTCGGGGGGACCGCCCCCTTTTATACAATGCCTGACGTCGGGGGCAGTCCCTGCTGAATACTGCTAGCTAGAAAATTTCCCTTGGGTCCTGGTGCCTGCCGGCTTCAGTCCTAATGGTGTAACTTGGCTGCAAGAGCCGTCAAGTAAGATCAGTAGTTCTAGCAGTGGTATGCTGTTCATCCACACTTTCTGGCAGCTGCCTTTCCTTAAGACTGTCTGGAACGCCTTAGCTGGCTCCTCCCACCCGGTGGTAACTCCCGACTCCACCCCATGATGCCAGATCTGCCCGCTGGAAGCACTTCTGTGCACCAAAGCCAGGGAGGTCGGGTGGGTCAGTGGATGAACATCATGTACCACTTCTAGAAAGTACAGCACGTAAAGACTTACCATAACAGTAGATCTCTGAGGAGTGTCTCTTGCAGTAGGTACTACTTTTGGTATCCACCAGAGGTCGCTGTAGCACGGGCAGCTCTTCTAGCAGTCTTTTCCAGGGACCGCTTCACACATGACATCAGCTTCCTGTTTCCTAAATAAGTGTGGGTGGTTCCTGAGATCCTCAGTTCCTCTCCGGATTCAGCTTGCAAAGCGAGGACTGAGGGAAAACAGAGGTACCAAAGGAGTCCCAATCCTTAGTCACTGGACCAGAACTTGCTCTCAGAGAAGGAGGGGGGATGGAGGGCCGGAACAAACCTACTGCAAGAGACACTCCTCAAAGATCTACTGTTATGGTAAGTCTTTACGTAACTGTACTATCTTCCATGGAGTGGTCTCTTGCAGTAGGCAATACGTTTGGGATGAATCCCAAGCAGTAATGGCCATGTGAGAAGGCAGTTATGATAGGAGACCTTGTAGGATTGCAAGGCCAAAGGCCGCGCTACGTCATGAAGCAATATCCAGATTGTAGTGCCTTGTGAATGTATGAATCGTGGAACCAGATAGCTGCAATGCAGATATCTGAAATGGAGGCTCATTTAAAGCAAGCCACAGTGGTGGTCATAGCTCTAGTGGAGTGGGCTTGGACAGTTCCAGGTAAAGGCTTGTTGTATTTTTTCAAACAAATGTAATACATTTTGACAACCAGGATGAAAGTACGTTTAGCAACTGGGAGGCGGTTGCGAACCGGGGCAAAAGAAACGAACAGTTGAGACGTATTTTAAATTGATTTTGTCTGATTAGTATAGTAGTGTAATTTACGATGGACATCTAAAGTATGTAGTAGATGTTCACCCTGATTGGAATAGTCAGGATAGTAGACTGGAAGGTCCAAGGACTGATTTAAAGTATGTTCGGAGACTACTTTAGGAAGGAAGGAAGGGTTATCTGAAGGACCACCCTGTCTTTGTGGAAAATCAAGTGAAGGTTCTCACAAATGAGGGCATGAAGCTCGGAAACATGTGGCTATGGAAGTGACAGCCACCAGAACAGGGTTTTCCATGAAAGAAAAGGAAGGTCACAAGTGACTGCTAGCTCAAAAGGCTCAAGGGGCAATTTTTCTATCATAAACTTGAGATCCCACAGAAGAGCGGGTCTTCTAATAGGAGATTTAATATGTAATATTCCTTTCAAAAACATCTTAGCTAGATGATGTTGGTACAGTAACCTGCCATCCAGAGATTCATGGAAGGCCGAGATGGCGGCCAAGTGGACTTTGATGGAAGATTAACTTAAACCGGACTCGTCGTTTCTCGTCGTTGACTGTTTTCACAAGTGGTTCTAGCTGTTGCATGCGCGCTGAAGACAGCAAAACCAGGAACTAAGGATACCAGGGACCGCCCACACTTATATAGGAAACAGGAAGCTGATGTCATGTGTGGGTGGTCCCTGGAAAAGACTGTTACAAGAGCTGCCGTGCGACACAGCGACCTCTGTTGGATACCCAAAAGTATTACCTACTGCAAGAAACCACACCGTGGAAGATCTACTGCTACAGGTGAGTAACCTATTTTTCTAGGGATGTGAATATGATGTTCTATTTACACTTTCTGGCAGACTCCTAGCAGTTATCTGGGATGAGGGAGGCAAGGTGCACCCTCCCAAATTGGGAAATAAGGATTGAAGAAATGAGGCCCCAAAACCAGCATCCTGGCGTGACTCAAGGTCAGTGTGGTAGTGGGAAATGAAGGGGTGTGTTGACCTCCAGGTAGCAGCCCTGCAGATTTCCTGGATAGGGACATCCCTGGAAGCAGCCACCAAAGCAGTGGAATGAGCACTAAGCCCTATGAGAGGCTCACTACCCACCAACCTATAGCAGAGATTAATGCAGGATACAATCCACTTGCCAATCGTCCACTTTGCTGCCAGTTTGCCAGGTGCGGCTTCCACATAGGTGACAAATACAGTAGCTGGCGAACCTCTCCCCGAACTCCAGACGTGCACTCTTTGTAATGAGTGAGCGCTCTTCTAAGGTCCAGAGTATGGAGCCTGTGCTCTGCCCTCAGAAGTGTGACTGGTAAAATACACTGGAAGATTAATTATCTGAATAAGGTGAAAATCCGACACAACCGTCGGGAGGAACTTCGGGTTGGGGCACAGGACACCCTTGTCCCTGTGGAAGACCAGGTAAGGAGAATCTACTAAAAAGTGTCTGGAGCTCACTGATCCTTCTGGTTAATGTGATAGCCACCAGTAAGGCAGTCTTCTATGACAGGTGAGACATGTCACATCTGTGCACTGGTTTGAATGACTTGCCCATGAGCTTTGCCAAGACCAGCAACAGATGTCAAGGTGGTGGTTCACACACCCGGAGGGAAAATGTGATCAAGGCCCTTAAAAAATAGCACAAGACCACCTTCTCCTGCGCCGAATGCTGACCAGCCCGCGTCCAGTAAGCAAAGATGGCTGTTACATGCACCATGAGGGTTGTCAACCGAAGGCCTGACAGAGGGACCACAGGCAGTCAAGAATGCTAGCCACTGGACAAGACAAAGGGTTCAACCCCTTGCCCTGACATCAAATGGAAAACTTTTTTCCATTTGAAGCCATAGCACTTCTTACCCTAGGAATACTCCAATATTCCTAACTCTGTGCAGTATGCCTTTAAGTCAGATCTGCCCAGAGATGCAATGTTATGCTAATGATGGAACACCATTGGCACATGCCACTTTTCAAATGCTGCCCCTATCAACTGCCTACATTCTAACCTCTTAGATTTCACTCTCCGCCTGTCAAGACCAGACACTCTGAGATCCTCCCCTCAACATCTCGTTCTGACATGAAAACTTATAAAAAAAAATATAAGTATTGTGTTTTTTCATTTGCTGCCTTTATCTTTTGTATTTAACTTAATCAATAGTTTCAGTAAAATTTGTTTTTCTCAGTTTCTCTCAGTTCAGGATAACCAGAGAGAAACTGGAAACTTTTAGTTTAGTTTCCTAAGTTTTGTGACTAAAACGCCATTGTTTTAATTTATTTTTGTTTAAATAAACTTGTTTTTACTAACCGCTAATACCGGTTACTGAACCGATCACCTTGATTCGTTCTCTGTTCCTGGTTCCAATCGGTTTCCTGATTGGTTCCTGAATCGACCGCAACCAGCTGGGGAGGTTTGATTTCTGTTTTGGGCTCACCTGTTTCTGCCATGAAAGGACTACTTGTTAAAGGACCCACATCCCTTGCCTTTCTGGGAGTTAAAGCAAGCTGGTCTAGAGTCATTCAGTTTTCATTAGATGTCTTAAGGGACTGTTCCACCTGTTGTCCAAACAGGCAAGTGCCATCGAAGGGAACATTCATTACCTTTTCCTACATGTCCTGTGTGAAGCCAGCGGTCTGCAGCCAGGAATGCAGTCTGATGCAACTACCAGCAGCGGCAGAGCAAGATGCTGCATCAAAGGCATCCACAGAGGCTTTCGGCTGGTGACTGTTAGATTTGATACCTTGTTTAACAATCCGCAGAATATCCTGTTTGGCCTCTGAATCTGGCAGAGCCTCTGCCAGAGACTTGAGCTTGCTCCCGAGGGTATACTCATTTGGGAAAATGCCTTTGGTAGCTAGCTATCCCCATGCCCAGGGTGGCTGAAGCATAGGCTTGTTTGCCCACGATGAGTGGGTTGTGTAGTGACCTCTTTGGGCACCAAAGACTTTGTCATTCTCAACAAGAATAACAGCGTCAGCTATAGGCCGAGTGAAATACACAGGCTTATTTTTAGAAGCAGCACATTTCCTGTCTGCCTGTGTGGGGACAGCTGCAACTGAAGCAGGTCTCTGCCAAACTGCATCAGACAAGGTCTCCAGTGCAATTTGGACAGGAGGAACTAAACCGCCTGGCGTAATAGGTACGTTCAGGAACTCCAGCTGGAGGTGCCAAGCCTGATCAATGGATGCTGGCTCAAAAATCAAAGGCTGAGTGCATATTTCTGAGCAGAGTCTGGAAAGACAGTTCTTCTGGAAGTACAGACAGAAACTGGGTCTAGGACCTCCTAACCATAACAGTCATCATCCCACCTTCAGAGATAATGAGTCTGGAACCTGACACATCTCACTTTACACCCTCCTCCCAAGGAGGATAGGAATGTGGTCACAGGGCAAGGGCAACATCAGTCCCAGCCACAGGGTTCCTAGCACAGTGGGCCCCTGCAACTCCAGATCCGAACCTGGCACTGGACAACCGGTACCGGAGTGACCGGCAGTGGCACCATGACTCTCCTCATCCCTTTACAGGTCTGAGGTCACACTACCAGTGGAGCAGACATTGATGGCCTTGCTCCCGGTAAGGACCTGAAGGCTGCTGCCACAAAGCAACACTCTTCCAGGCCCAGTGGTACCACCTGACACGCTAACCAAGCCCACCCCAAGGGGCATGCACCACTAGTTGTGCCACCTGGGCCAGACGCTGCACCCACTGTTCCTCAAAAGCTGCCCAATTGTGGAACTGCCCACAGGAGCCTTCAGTTTAAGACAGAGGTGGGGAGGGCTCTGGGCCAGAGACACTGACCTCCCAAGTCTAAAAGTCACCGGTGGAGACTTCCAACTCCAGGAAATCAAATGTTTCGTGGCAGATCTCACATACAGCGACCTCGACCAGTGCTGTTCTTCCCCTTCTTGCGGCTTGAGGATGATGCCAAGGTTGCGCGGTGTCTCACTCCAGACAACAAGCTGCAAGTAGGATTGGTACCACTTCTTTTGTGCTTACAAGAAGACTGCCTTCCTCTCGATTACTGCACTACCCACTGTCACAAGCCATCTCTGGAGGAAAAGTGGACAAGACAGACACGGCCTCGCTACCAGAGGAGCCCGCCTCTTCAGGTTCCCTACAGTCCTCATTGGTTGGCGACCGACACTCAGTAGGACTAAAAGAAACCAAGTTATTTTAATGAACTAAAACTAAACTGGCAAAAAATAAACTCTAGTTTTGAACACTAAACACTGAAGAATTGAATGCTTTTGTAGAGATGGCATTTTGACTCCCAGAGGATGAGCGACTGTCGCAGATGCACACTTGATGGCAGGAAAAATGGAACTCAGGCAGCTGAAGACTGATGCTGAGGTACTAGTGGTTGCGTGTGCTGACTTGTGACTTTGCATATGCAAGCTCCTTACACCGGCCTAGTCCTATGCAAGGTTCCAGCCCCTGCTGGGTCCTAATGCCTCCGGCTCAGACCTACTAGTAGGTACCAATGATGAAGATTGATTCTTGGAAGATCTACATGAAGATTTTGCATCCTTACTGGACTGGCATATTGGTCTTTCACTCTGAAGTTACTGGCAAGAAATTCAATTTTCACTAAATCGCATAGAAACTGCATTTACTGTTCTTATAACTGGCAGAACTGCTAAGGATTAATGAAGGACTATAATTCTGAAATGCTTGAGGAAGGTACTAGAGAACATTAAATTCTCTTCAGAAAATATGGACTGGGCATCTCTACTATACAACACAGGCCCATTAAAGGGGAAAGTGCATCCTTGAAGGCCCAAACACTGTACAGCGCTACCCCTATTAGTTCTTTTTGCCTCACTCCTTTTTTAACATAATCTAGTTAATCCTGCCTTGATCTCCAATGTAAACCAAAGCCGAAAGGCAGCATCCCATAATCCCCTGCAGCTGATGGCAAAGCCAGGGAGCTGCCATAGGGGATTCAATTGGTATAAACACATTTTTAGCTTTCAAATGCTCCAGTTTAACGATTCAGTACTGCTCCTCTCCCAAGGCTAAGTACAGGTCGTCTGACCTATACTTCACTTTGGGAGAAGAGCAGGACTGGTGAATGCCAGAATAGAGCTTTTCAAACCTAAAATCTATTCAAGCCTGTTAAGTCCTTTGCAGCTGCCCCCTGGCCATGATGTCAGCCTAGGGGCATTGTGGGACACCATCTCACGGCTTTCCTTAACACTGGGTATGGGGGAGGCAGTATCAACAATAGTATTTTAAGAAGTGAGCAAAATTGTTTAACCACAGAAAGTGCTAATTGTGTGCTCAGTGATGCATATTTCACTTTACAGCATCTCTCACTCTCTCTTTAATGTAATCATTCTTTGCAACCAGTGGGTTCTCTATCAATCTATGAGACAGAGGCTTTCCTCAATAGTGAAGCAGCAGACTTTTTTGGGGAATTTAACTGTCACTCTGCAGGTCTATATACCTAATTATATGGCATGCCACTGGCTTAAAAGCAAACTTGGGACATTTAGACATCTTTGACCCTGCAGCAGTACCAGCCGATTTTTCAAACAAAACCAGAATCTTTTAACTGAAAGACAACTGTGAACACCACCTAAGGATCTTTTTTACTGATGCCATTTCATATACTCAGTCACTTTTAATAAGCTGAATATACACTGACATTCAATCCAACCTTCTGAATGAAAACATTTACTTTTTGTAAAGTACTTGGGAAGTTAAATGATATTTCTTAGAGCAACATGTTTAATCTACCCTTTGGTGTTTGAGAAATATCCCACATACTGACTATGGGCTAGTAGTCTATGGAGCAGGTACAAACTCGTCCCTAAAGAGGATCAAATTGGCTTTAAACAAAGCTTGTAGGCTTGTACTAGGTGCCCACTGACTAACCCACACCTGCGAGCTCTACACCCGTTCAGATTGGCTTAATCTGCAAAACAGGATTCAGTACCAGGTCTACCTACTTGGAAAGAAGACCACCCTTGGCCTTACACTGCCTGGGATACAGAACCTCCTTTGCTTATCCTCTCGCCACAGGCAAACTAGGGCAGCTGGTGGTAACACGCTTCTAGTCCCCTTCTGCCGAACATCACTAGGTCAGCGGTCGTTTGCCTTCAGGGCCCCTAAATGGCTTAACTTTCTTAATGCTGACCTGCAATCTGTACCAAAACGTGACCTGTTCAAATCTCAACTTCATGCTCATGTAGCTGCTACCAGCACATGCGACTAACACCTAGCGCCCATAGTCCCTTTCCTGAGGCTAACCAACAGCAGGACTTAGTCACAGGCCTCCCATTCCTATCTCCCTACTGTCTCCCCCCTTCCCACTCCCTTCTGGCTTTAGCCAACTACCTCTTGTGGCCAATCTCCTATCCCCCCCCCCCTTTTTACCCTTTCCTTGCCTACCTCTTGGGCTACTCCTCAATTTTCTCCTATATACTGACAAGGCCCCCCCCACCATGGGCAGCTCCCCTGTCCCTCCTCTTCTGCCTCAAAACATCTCTGATCTTTCTCGCAGCTATCTTACTACCCAATACCTGCCTATTCCACCCTTTCATACTGCTCACCTTATACTCCACACTTCCCTACCTCCTTTACCCCTGGCAACACTTACAATTTAACTTAGTTATACATACCTATTCTGTAAACTTTATGATTTTAAATTATCCTTCTGTGTTGTAATTTTGTAATGTTTAACTTCATTATTTACATATTGTACTCTAACATACTAAAATGCCAGCAGAATAGGCCTAATGGTCTTTCGTGTCTGCTCGTTTGGTCAGCCCCCACCCTGGGTGCTGACCTTGCTGTCCCCCTCGCCTTCTCTGGCTTCTCCCTTTCCAGTTCCGGATATTCTTGCTGCATTGGATTTTGCTTCCTGAACCCTCCCTGTACCTGTCCCACCCCTCTTGAACCCCTCCACTGTCTCTGCCTCCACCAGCCCCCTAGGTAGTGCATTCCATGGCTCTACCACCTCTCAGTGAAGCAGCTCCTCCTTTCTCCCTGAATCTTCCCTCCAGCTTCCACCCATGCCTCTAGTGGCCCCTTCCTCCTTCCTTCAAGCACCCTCACTGTTCCTCCCCTATTTACCCTCTTCATGTACCTGAAGACCTCTATCATGTCCCCAGGTCCCTCTCTCTTCCAAAGTGTACATATTTAGCTCTTCGAGCCTCTCCTCATAGGTCCTGTCCCCAAGCCCCAAATCATTTTGTTGCCTCCTCTGGACCCTCTCCAGGAGGTTAATGTCCCTCTTTAAGTGTGGCCTCCAAAACTGCCGCAGTACTCCAGGTGCGGCCTCACCAAGCAGTTATACAGAGGAGTATCACTCTCCTTCTGGAGGTGATCCCCCAGGATGCATCCCAGCATCCTGTTGGCCTTGGCTGCTGCCCTCCTACAAGTCTCAGAGTTGTTCATCTCGACATCCACCACCACCCCAGGTCCCTCTCAGCCATTGAGACTTGTAGTATTTCCCCAGGGTGTACACTTGGCCTGGGTTTCTGCCCCAGGTGGAGTACCTTGCATTTCCCTGCATTAAACCTCAGCTTCCACTTCTAGACCATCTTCCAGCCTCCAGGTCCCCTGTAGGGCCACCTCCCTCCCCCATCCACCACTGCCCCAGTTTCGAGTCATCTGCAAAGAGACTCATCTCACTCCTGATTCCTGTCCTTATGTCAGATACGTAGGCACTGAACAGAAGGGGCCCAAGGACTGATCCCTGTGGGACCCCACTAATGACCCTCCTTGGGGAAGAGCTTATCCCACCAACTACGACCCTCTGGGTCCGGTCCTGGAGCCAATTACCTATCCATCGGATCATCTGGTTTCCCACCCCCATTTCTCCTAGTTTATCCAACAGGCCCACGTGAGGAACAGAGTCAAATGCCTTGCTGAAGTCCAGAAAGAGGACATCCACTGGTCTACCCAGGTCCAAGGCACTTGTCACCCAGTCATAGAACTCCACCAGGTTTGTCTGACACGATTTCCCGGATGAATCCATGCTGTTCATCGTCCAGGCACCCTGACTTATCCAGGGCCCCCCAGCCTCTCCTTGACAATGCCCTCCATCACCTTGCCCACCACTGATGTCAGGCTGACACGCCTGTAGTTCCCTGCCAGCTCCTTGATCCCCCTTGTGGATGGGCACTACATGCGCCACCTTCCAGTCTTGGGGCACCCACCCTGTCCTCAGAGAGATGGTGAAAAGCTCTGCCAGGGTTTCGCCAGGACATCTGCAAGTTCCTTCAGCACTCTAGGATGTAATTTATCCGCCCCGGTGCTTTCTCCGTCTTAAGGGCTGAGGGCTTCCCTCACTCTCTGCTGTGATTTCCCTTCCAGTACCTCTTCTCCTGCTTAGCCCTCCCCACCTGCCAGTGATGCCCCTCCCCAGACCTGCCGATTGCAGGTGCCCTCCTCATTATTCTCTGCCTCCTCCATGTAGGATGCAGCATCCCCATTTTCCTTGGTGAAAACTGAGGTGAAGTACTCATTTAGTACCTCAGCCTGCTCCTCTGGGTCTTGTGCCCATCTCTCCCTGATTTAATCCTGCTAATCTGCCCTTCACCCTTCGCCTTTCCCCAATGTAACTAAAGAACCCCTTGTTCCTCTCCTAATTTCTGGCCAGGTTCTACTCCTTCTTGCCTTAGCCACCCTCACCACTCTAGTGGCCCTTCTAGCCAACAGCTCATACTCCCCGATCCCTTTCACCCTTGAGCACTTGAATTTCTTATAGGCTGCTTTTCTTTCCCCAACCACCTCCTGGACCTCCCTGGTCCACCAACAGGGTTTTGGGCCCACCAGCATTTTCGTCTTACTCTTGCACAGGTGCTGGTAGCATCCTGCACCCCTCTCCTGATGATTTCCCACCTACTATCAGCGTCCATGTCTGACCCAATCCCATCCAAATGCTCCTTAAGGATCCTTCCCATTTCCTTAAAATCCACCCCCCTGAAGTCTGTTACTTCCGTCTTTGTGCAGCCTTCTACCCCTCCTAGGTCCAGGCAGAACCAGACCCTGATGACGTGGAGTCTCTGTAAACGAGCTTTTAGCTCAAAGGTATTAATCAGAGATGGTAAATAACCAAATAAAAATATACTCACCTAGAGAGAAAACTGTTCCTCGCCCATCTTTCACACTTTTGGTTAGCTGGTTTTACATCCAAACACACTACCTCAGATGTGACACAAAATCATGCGGAATTTTTTTATAATCAGTTAACGACTAGCTTTTTATAGTGTCCACGTCTGGTCTGTTTATGTTTTATACCTGGTAAAGTATCCTAGTAGCTCTGTCTTTTCATTAATTATTCATGGTGTGTGTGTGTGTGAAATTTTGGCTTTTACTTTACTTGTAATCTGTTACTTTGACCTGTGTAGTATATCAATATAAATATCAACTTAATAGTTGCATTCTAGTCTTATGAATAAACTTATTACCATTACTTTGGAAATCTAAATCTTTGACACCAGTCACTCAAGTTCCATATATTCATCAACAGAGTTTTAGGACTGTATTTCTAAATTCTGAGAAAATAAAGTAGTAAAGTGCATACAGATATTAAAATGCATTTCCCTTCCGCCCAAATTCTAAGCATGGGGTTCAGACTCACCCTTTGGTCCGCTGGGCTCAAACCCTGTACTGTTTTTCCCTTCTTACTGTGCTGCATGTTATCACAATCGTATTCTACTTCAGGCTTGCTTACATCTCGACAGAATGTGCAGATCCACTCTCCACTAGTAAATATTAAAAAAGGAATATTAAATATAATGATATTAGAAGTAACTTAAGAGTGAGAACATAAAGGCAATAGTCAGTTTTGCAATGCATGGACTTGTCTCTACCAACACCAAAGTTGGGCTTGCCTGGTGCAAAGCAAAATAATTTTTTTTTATCAGACTTATTGTAATTTATTTTTCTGTTCGTTCCGATGATGTCACTGCACATCCCTTTACTGATGGGATTACACATGCTCACTCACTAGGTACCGACAGACTACAAAGCGGTGACATTATAATAGAACCGTGGTTCCTCCCAATTCTGAGACAGCTGGCTTTGAATCTATCTTTGTGAGTTGGTCATATGGACAGGCAGCATAGCAAGGAGCTCTCCCTCTTGAACACTTGGTTCAAAAAGTGGCACAGCTTTGGAGTGTGTTGGGGCCTGGCAGGTGAGCATGTGTAACCCCAGCAGTAAATCAATTCCCAGTGACAACGTGGAATGACACAATGAAAAGTTACTCACTGTATTAACAGTTTTCTTTTAAAGAGCACCTTTCTCAGTGCAGTGCCAAATCATCAGGAGGCTCACCTTCTGACTAGACTCCTCCATACTAATTGTACAGTTTTCACTTCAGTCCCCAAAGGAAGGGATCATATTTTGCTCGAGGGGGCTAGCCACTCAATCCCTTCGACTTCCTTATCGTCAACACCGTCCCCATGCTTGTTCTGTAATGTAATTATATGCCTAGAGCGGGTACATGCTCCATGCAAGCCTATGGAGCATTATTTTTTACTATTTTAACCAGAATTATAGTACAAATTGGAGTCTGTAATCCAGTAGCAAGAGCCTTGTTACTTGATTACTGACTCTGATTTGTACTAAAAGTCAGGTTAAACAGTAAAATAACTACACCATAGGCTTGCATGGAGCACCCCCGAGCCAGGCATATAATTACATCACAAAACAATAAAGCGTGGGGGCATGCATCAGCGATCAGGAAGTGGAAAGGATCGAGCGGCTAGCCCCTTTGGGGGCAAAATACGATCCCTTCCCTTCCTTGGGGGGCTGAAGAGAAAACTGTACGACTACTATGGAGGAACTCCCTGTCAGGTAAGGGAGCCTCCTGATGATTTGGTTGGCTAGGAGAAAAATCCGGGAAAGGTACTCTTTAATGCATTATAACAACCAGTAACATTTGTGCACCATCTTAGAGAGGACTTTACTGTCTTTTGGATGAGACGTTAAACCGAGGCTCCGTCTGCCTGTTGCTCAGGTGAATGTTAAAGATCCCATGGCCTTTCTCAAACAGAGCAGGGGAATACCCCTGGTGCCCTGGCCAAATGTCTCCCATTCACTAAAAATACTACCAACAGCTTAATCTGGTTCGGTTTCAGTTGGATACCTTCTGTATCAAACCCCGCCCCAGTCAACCCTGAAAAAGGGACTTTAGTCTCAGTGGGCCTACCCGGTCAACAAACTTCAATAAATAAGTAAGTTGCCACAGAACTTAGAATGCTTTTTAAAGATGCTCTCTGCTGGTCTCAAGCCTTCCAGAGTTCCAATGATAGATCTTTCAGCTGAAGAGGCCAGGAGACTCGAGACCAAACTGAAAAAATAAATTTAAATTTAAGCTCAACAATGGATTCTTAACATAGAACAAGCAACAGCAGCAATCATTAAAAGCTCAAGCTATCTAAGTGAGCAATAATACCCGATGGGATGGGTGATATTGGGCTATACTGGACCGCCCAGGGGCGTAAGAAAAAATTACTCACCTTAGTAATGTTGTTTCTTCTAATGGAGTCTTGCCGTATTCTGACAAATTGCAGTGATGTCCAACCTTTGAACTGCCCCGGAGATGAAAGAGTTAACTTTCCATGCCAGGCATGGAACGCTGAGCTCGAGCTCAGTTGAGACTCTGTCTGTTGCTGTTTGAACTCAAACCGTCAGATCTTTACGAGCTATACTCACTGGGTGTCCTGTGTGGAAACTATAAACTTACACTAGCCAACTGGCTACTAAATATAATAAACAGATTTTTTTTTTTGGTCCAAAAACAAAGACTCAAGTCAGGAAAACCAAAAAATAAAACAAAACACAACACCCACCCACCCAAACCAAAGGGGTGAGAAAATAAGGGATGGGGCACCTCTCGAGTGCCAACACTGCTACTGCCCACCCACATCCCAAAACAAAGGTTCTGAGAGAGGAGGCAGGGGGAGGTCAGAATACAGCAAGACTCCATTAGAAGAAACAACATTAATAAGGTGAGTAATTTTTTCTTCAAACAACATGAAGTTTTGCTGTATTCTGACAAATTGCAGACTACCAAGCAGTACCTCCGTGGAGGAGGGACAGACCTATCTAGGAAATAGGCTCTGAAGCACTGCTGTGATAAACCGAGCATCACTCCTAGCCTGGATATCCAGAGAGTAATGCTTGGTAAAAGTGTGTACTATTTTCCAGGTTCGAGCTGCCCTCAGGCCACTACCAATTCAGAGCAATGCCCTTTGGCCTAACTTCTGCTCCAAGGGTGTTCACAAAATGCCTGGCACTAGTAGTTGCCTTCCTAAGGAGAAAAAGGATCTCCATCTTTCCATACCTGGACGACTGGCTCATAGTAGGCCAGTCTCCAGACCAAGTCAAGTCACACCTACAGATAACTCAGCAACTGCTCACTTCTCTAGGTTTCCTTCTGAATCTTTCAAAGTCAGTTCTAGAGCCTGTGCAGCTCCTCACCTTCATAGGGACAGAGCTGGATACAGTAAAAGCAAGAGCCTTCCTTCCCCTGGACAGGGCAAGGACCCTTCTCTCACTGGCCTCTTCATTCACCCCACAGGTATCTCGACCAGCAAGGCATTTTCTGCAGCTTCTGGGACACATGGCTGCCTCTACAGCAGTGGTGCAGGGAGCAAGATTTCAAATGAGGGATATTCAGTTCCATTTGAGAGCCTTTTGGTCTCAGAAAAGGACCCTCTGACCAAACTAATTTGTGACTCGAACCTGATCCAGGCGTTACAGTGGTGGCTGGATCAGGACAATCTAAGACAGGGAGTTCCTTTGTCATGGTCTCATTCTCTAATCCTTACTACAGATGCCTCCCTCTTTGGGGTGGGAAGCACACTTGGGAGACCTGACCACCCTAGGGTTGTGGTCTCCTCAGGAATCTCTGCTTCGCATCAATCTATTAGAACTCAGAGCAGTGTTTCTAGCACTTCAAGCTTTTTCCAAGTCTGTTCAGAACAAAGTAGTTCAGATCAGGACAGACAATACCACCATAATGTGGTATATCAACAAGCAAGGGGGCACTCGGTCTACGGCCTTGTGCACAGAGGCAGTGAAGTTATGGTCTCTGGCCTATTCCCTGAACACCTCTCTTACAGCAGTACACCTCCCAGGCAAGGACAATGCCCTGGCAGATGCTGTCAGGAGGATATCTCAGGGCCATCACGAATGGTCCCTGGATTCCCTGGTTTTGAAGGAAAACCTGCCACTAAGAGATCTATTGCCAGGTGGATTGTCTCTTGCATTCAATTTTGCTATGAAAAACTAGGTAGGACTCCACCCTCAGGCCTGTGGGCTCACTCTACCAGAGGTACAGCTGCTTCCCTGGCTGCTTTTTGCAAAAGCGCTTTTGAATTGCCCCATATGTGTAAAAATTTACTTTGTATGGTGCATGTCACTGAGGAGTATACCTTGCACCCCACAGTATCCAGCTGTTTAGACTCCTGATCCAGAGGCTGTGTGTTAAGGTGCTGTGGCCTCTGGGATCTGCCATGGGCAGCTGAGATGATGACAGAGTCTACCATAGGCTGCTTGCACAGGAAGGATTCCTCCTTCGGGGCTCTGTATAGGTGATCTGCCTTTTTGGGCACTGTGGAGGAGGTGTGAGGGCACTTCCAGGCCGCTTAGGTGACATCTGCAAATGTGTCAACCAAGGGTGGGATTCCCAACAGGCTTTGGCTACTTTTGGCGCAGGTACTTGACCAAATGGAGTCTCTCCAGGTCAAGATCCTCAGTCTCCCAGCCCATATTCTCTTGTATGTGACGCATGATCTCCATAAAGGAAGGATCATCCAGCAGTGACTTGGGAGTATTCCTTGGGTCTACGGGGGAAAGACCTCCAGCAGACGAAGATAGAGAAGGAAGAGACCAAGGAATGGTCAGAGTCCACTGGGGAGGAGGACAGAGACCTTGTGTTCCAGCATTTGTGATGCTCAGAGGAGCCAGAGGAACTGCGGCGCCTGGTCCTGGAGCAATGCTTACGGCCTGTTCTGCCCATGCCTGATACGGAAGTGGGCTCCAAAGGGGTCGAGCCCCAATATAAGGGGGTGGGGGAGGCCTCTGCCTGAGGGAGTTTTGGTGGCAGGAGGTCCGTCATCATGGTCTCCCACCAATAGCCAAACAGGTCTTTCACCTCGAACAAGTGGAGCTTGGGCTCCATATCAGTCGTCAGACCCAACACCAGCCTAGTTTTGTGGTTCAGCAGCAGCACACGTCCTGGGGGTGACATCGGGACTGTAGCTTTAAGTCAGACGTTGGTAGCAGATGCCTAAGGCTGACAACCGGTTGTCCCCGAAAGGACTGTGCCCCGAGCGATCATCGGCCAGCAGCAGGGAAGAGGCTGGTGACGGCGGGGACTGGACCGGCAGCACCGATGGCGGGACCATCAAAGTGGTGACGACGGTAGAGTGCCTTCGGTGGGTGTTGCCCGCTGATGATTGATTATCCGGAAGTTTGTCTGATGGCAGCTTATGTGGCCGAGGGGTCTGTGAGGCTGATCTCCCCGAGGCCTTGTGTTTATCCCAGGAGTCAGCACCAGAAACAGAAGCTGACCGGGAGTGAGCAGACGTCGGTCCTGAGGCTGAGGTGGACCTGTCAAAGTCAGAGTGCTGGCCCATGGCCTGATCATGTGGCTGGACTTTGAGCGGCTGCACGGCTAGGCCAGAGCAGAGGTCCTTACCACCAGATGCCCAGATCAGGGTGGGTGGTTTACCACTGGTAGCCAGGTAGGAGAACGGATCACCTGGGAGGCAGAGTCCGAGCTACCCCAGGAGGCAGAGCGGGAGCCTGAAAACCTGGACTTCAAGGGAGATCTCTCTTTCCCTCACCTTCCTTTCTCCTTATGATGATGCTTTCCGGAAGACTTTGTAGGAAGAACTCCCCTGAGAAGAGGAATCTTTTTGCACAGCAACACGTTTTTGTTCTGTGAGGAAAGCTTGAAGGGCCTTTTGGTGGCTCATTCTTGTCCTTATGTTAAAATGTTAGCAGTGCGGATAGGCTTGAGTATCATGATCAGAGCCTAGGCACAGGAAGCAGGCAGAGTGCCCGACCTTGGGTGGGATTTGTTTACTGCAGGCACACTTGGAATGGTGCCATTCAATGGAGGACATCGGAAAAGATGACATACAGAACTAAGGAGCCCTGAAAAAGTGAACTTTTTCATCTAAAAGAAAAAATAAGAAAAGTGGAAGTAATAGCAAAATGGCGGTTGAACATGAGGCATCCATGAAGCCAATGAACGTGAGTCGATGGTGGGAAAACAACTAAGGGACGCAGGGGACCACTCTCCCTTTATAGTGTGCGTGACGTCAGGGGTGGGCCGATGGGGATGGTGAACACTGTAGACTGCTAGCTAGAAATGTTCCATGGGTTGCTGGCACCTGCTGGCTTCAGTTCTACCTGTGTTACCTGCTGCAAGAGCGGACTCTCGAAGTAAAATCTGAATATATACAGACTACCAATTTAATACGAAAGGGAACCCCCCCACCAAAAAAAAGAGGAGAAAACCTTGCTGACAAGTACAGGATGAAGAAACTCTAAACAACAGTGTAAAAAGTGGCATCAGTGTATGCTGTGTCAGGTCTAGGACTTAGTCCCAGTGGAAAAAAGGCTGCATACATCTGATAATAGTAAGATGTCCTGTAGAAAACAACTTGGATGGGGAATAGAGGAGGGTGCCCAAAACTGAACCATGTCTGTCTCCCTGTACCGTACCTTTACTGTCTCCATCCAGAGGCGGTACTGTTCGTGTGAAATGGGGCTTGGAGGCCTAATGGTCACAGCCACCCTATCAAACCAGGCCCCTGAGGCAAAAACCTAGCAGGGGATGGAGCAACTTCAGAAGTCACCACACCCATTCCTCAGTCTGCAACCCTGAGACTCTGATGTCCTCCTCGTCCTAGGGGAGGAGAAAACAACTGCCTATATCTGAAATTTCTACCTTGGAGCATACTGCAGAATAATGGTCAATGGGGAGCCCAGAGTGAACAACCATCATCCATGACTGTGCAGGCCCCACTGCATGGCCTACTCCCAGTCTGGACGGTGATGCCTCCGCCTGCACTAGCAGCAGACCCAACACTGGCACCATCACTGCTCCCAGGGCTGATACCTCAAATAGTGTTGACACTGAGGGCAGCAGCAGCACCAATGCCAGAATCACCCTGACCCTGGCACTGACATTGGGTGACACCAACGCCATACAAGTGGTACCCGGCACTAGAGTTGGCACTAATGTGAGAGCCACAAATTATGAAAACAGCAGAAGCAACACAATAGTTAGTGTCGACATCGCCAAATAAGAGACCAAGACCATAAGTGCTGATCCTGACTCTGGGCTGACAATAACCAAGACTGAATGGGTACGGTGGGTTCTCACTCAGTCACCCACAAGGAGTCAAGGTCTGTTCGACACCACCACTGAAGAATCCTTATGATGGATAGGCGAAGAGGGTGGTGGTAAACACCATGCACACTAGTGAGAAGAGCGACGCACGGTACTCAGGACTCTGTACTGGAACCAGTCCTTTTCAATATTTTATAAGCAGAGAAGCTAGAAGGGAAGGTATGCTTCTTTGTGGATGATACTAAAATCTGCAATAGGGTAGCTACTTAGGGTGGTGGTGGAGAAAGTGAATCAAGACGCAAGAGAACTCAAAGAGTGGTTGAGGGCATGGCAGCTGGGTTTCAATATGAGAAAATGAAAATTACATACCTACCGTAATTCTTGATCTTCTTGGACAAATCTTCACAGTTTATTCCTACTTCTGGGTTCAAGCCGGAGGAGCTAGGATGCTGTGGGAGCCAAAAATCTTCAGGAGGGCCAGTGCTGTGCTAGAACCACGCATGCACGGCATCACGAGATTAGCTCGCGCCTGTGTAGGCTACCTCAGCGTTGACCCTCCAATCGCCTCAGTACCTTTTTAACCAAGGAGGTGCAGCGTAAATAAAACTAGATAAACACCTAACAAGGGCATAAGATAGCCTTTTTGACCCGTATAAGAAGGGTCAGTTTAAAACAATGTCTTCACAGCCCAACCAAATGAGGGAGTGAAGACCAGGAACAGAATGAGTGAGCCCGTGGGATGGTGGGCGGGCATATGAATAAACACTGAAGACTCGTCCAAGAGGATTAAGAATTACAAAAGGTATGTAATTTTCAAGTCTTCACCATTTATTCATACTTCTGGGTTAGAGTACCAAATTAAACCAATCCCCTGAGCAAGGTGGCAGGAGACAGATCAATCAGGACAGAATTCCATTAAGGATTGTCCTGCCAAAGGAAGCATGCTGTCTGGCATGGACATCCAAAGTGTAGGGCTTCATGAAAGTGTGCACTGAGCTCCAAGTAGCCACTTTGCAAATATCTGCGATGGAAACAGAGCCTCTCCCCACCAGGGAAGCAGCAACCGCTCTAATAGAGTGGGCGCATACCTGGCCTTCCAACTTGACCAGCGCCATAGAGTAGCAATGGCGAAGGCAAGCAACTATCCAAGCAGAGATGCATCTGATGGATACCAGCTGACCTAGCCAGGCCAACACAGAGAGCTGCTTCACTTGACGGATGTCCACAGTCTTATCAATGCAGAATTGTAAGGCTCTCTTAATATCCAGGGAATGAAAGGTGTGTTCCCCTTCATTTTGACAATTAGACAAATAAGTGAGGAGAACCAACGACTGGTTGAGGTGGAATCCTGAAACAACTTTGGGTAGGAATTTAGGGTGAGTACAGAGAACCACCTTGTCTTTATGAAAGACAGTATATGGAGGGTCCGTGAACAAGCATGTATTTCGGAGACCCTGCGAGCGGAAAGTGATGGCCACAAGGAAGGCGGTCTTCCAGGTCAGAAACTTCAAATCACATGGCTAGTAACTACCGTCAGCTGGTGTTTCTGCAAAGTTGGGATAAAGCGCACATTTGCTGGAACTGGCCAATTTTCTGCCCTTCATTCTCCTGTCTCTTTCCCTAATGGCCACCGCAAACCTCTAAGGCTTGCATCGGAAAGGAGCTACCGGAATGTGCCAGGGAACAAATGTACTCCGGGTATTTCTGCTAGATTTGCATCTCTCACACCAAAGACTTGCCATGTAGCATACTTAAGCAGCGACCACTCCTGTTCCTGAGACCTCCGTCCAGGGCTTCTCTGCCGTGGTGCACCCGGAGACCTAGCGGAAGATGCGAGGTAAGATCCCAGTCTGTTGACTTCTTGGGGACTGGGCTCTCAGGGTGGGTAGGCTCTCTCTTCCCTACTGTTGCGACACACCAGGGTGCACGCCTCCTTGCATTATACCCACCTTCGGGTCCCTAGGGTGCTCTGGGAGGGGCATACCCCCCTCCTTTGGATTTCCAGCCACCAACACTAGATGGTGACTCGGAAGCATGGCGAGGGTTTCAGGGCAAACTTTGTTTTTGCAGCAGATTGTGTCAGTCACCCTAGCCTCTCCCCGCAGCAAACAAAATCCAGTTGCGCATGGCCGATCTCAGGGGAGGGGTTGTGGATGCTTCCCCTCACAGGTTCTCATTGCTACAAGCGACCTAATTTGGGGCTCAAGCCCAGCCAAGCAATTGCTGCGGCTGAAGGCTTTCACTCTTTAAAAACACATGCTCAGCCCCAAGGAGTTCTCACCATAGCCTGCTACATATAGTGGGGTTAGCGGGTAGCTATGTTGCTACAACCAGCAGGGCTCAGAGTCTGGCTATACCTTCAGGGGGGACTGTGCTGCGTCCGGACATGGGGAGAGGCTGGCATGGCTCAGAGGTGCTCGGTCCTCAGTGGTCACCTCACGGGGCCCCGGCACGCTCGCTTTAGCTGGGCTTCGGGTGCCGGCGGCAGGTGGCTCTCGTTCCCAGTTCCGGGCAGGCCAACTGATCCGCTGCTGTGGATCCTGCTGAATGTATCCCTGCTACTATAAACGGAAGCAGACTTTTCTTGTGGACATTGCAAAACCAGTATCTGAGGAGAAGATGGACTAATTGAGGCGTTTTTGAACTGTTTGCACTTTTCTTTGCCTAGTACTGTTTAGGCTTAATTTCACCATTATATTTCGTCATTTTGTGGGAGCGGGAGGATGGGGACATCACGTATACAAATATAGTGGTAGTGTGGCTGTTATAGCTGGGGACTGGAATCTGTACATGGTTTGAGGGGGACATAGAGCTAGGAAATGGATCACATGGTCACTGCAGGGGGTGGTGGTGGGGGGATGGCTAAGCTCACTGTTCTTGTTTCTATCTCATCCATTTCCCAGGGTGGTGGTGTTTGTGAGGCATAGTGGGGGGTATTGGGCGGGCTGATGGGGCTGGAGCATGTCGAAGCGTACCTTTTCAGTGACTGGAGCTCTGGGCACTTGCTCTTAGTACAGGCTAACATGGGGACAACATATAAATTCTTGTCTTGGAATACAAAAGGGGCAAATGTTAAACGCAAACACTATGTGATATTCTGCCACCTTAAAAAATACCACCCCAACGTGGTTTTTCTGCAAGAAACGCACCTCAAGTATGAAGACATTCTACTTTTTCACAGAGTGGAGTCAAGCCTATGGGGCCGGAGCCAGTAGTAAAAAGGGAGGCGTGGGCATCTTAATCAATAGGGGTATTCCTTTTCAGTTGTTATTACAATTTGAGACCCGGATGATTGGTTTCTCTTTTTGCATGGCTGTCTTGGACATTCAGAGGTGGTACTGGGAGTACTATGGCCTGAATGTGGACTCCCTTGTTTCTTCTCCACTTTTATCTCAGATCTCTGCTTTCCCAGGTTCCCCATTAATTATCTTAGGAGGAGACTGGAAACTGGTCTTTCATAATGATTGTGATAGGTCGAAAGGGTTCCAGAAAGGTCTCTCACTGACTCAAAGGGGACTACAGGAACGGATAGACACTCTGGGTTTGGGGGAGCCTTGACAAATTTTGCAACCAGAGGACAAACAATATACTTTTCACTCCTTTCCCCACAATTCCTTTTCCCGCATAGATTACTTTCTGACATCTACATCTATCTTTCCTGAGTTGGTAACTTATGACATCCTTCCTACGGTTCTCTGACCATGCACCGATTTACATGGAGCATACACGGGGGATGGATGCTCGATAGATCTTGGCGGCTTAACCCAGAAATTTTACAGGATAAATGTGTAGTTCAATCTCTCACTCTACATCCAGAATATTTTTAGGGACAACCTCGGTTCGACAACATCTCGACATGCTCTGGGGTGCAGTGAATGCGCCATCGGGTGAATGCATAAGATTGGTTGCTAAGCTTAAAAACGAAGGGAAGAATCGCTAAGCAATTACTCCAACAAATTAGGGCACTGGAACAAGATCTCTCATACTCATCCAACGCAAAACATCTAGGCCAAGTTAAACACCCTAAGGGCTCAATACTGCCTGCTGGATGAGAAGGCCAACCTGGCACTTCAACGGGTCAAATTCGTACCTGGAATCAGAGGAGAAAGCTGGGAAACTTCTGGCTTTACGGCTTCATCAGTTGGAGGCCAGAAGTATGATTCAAGGCCTACAGCCTGTACCCCCCGGACTGACCCTCACCAAGCCAAGAGAGACAGAAGCAATCTTTAAACAGTATTATGAAAATCGACATACTTCGAAGGCAGAACACCCACATGACACTTCCCTTGTGGATCAATTCCTGGATTCGGTGCCTCTGCCTACCGTCACTCAAGTGCAGCAAGCTCTCTTAAAGGCCCCGATCTCAGTTTCCAAGGTTAAGTAAGTGACAGCACAACTTCCGAAGGATAAAGCTCTGGGTCGGGACGGCTTCAATGTTTCTTTCTACATGGCTTTTCTGGACGACCTAGCCCCTTTTCTCTCCCAACTTTTCGGTGCCTTGCGTTCCTCTGGACTTTCCAACCCCTCATTCACTCAGGCTTGGATCTCAGTACTTCAGAAACCTAGCAAATCTCCCCTTTTGCCCGATAATTATTGTCCCATATCCTTATTGAACTCAGACATAAAAATCATGGCAAAAATCTTAGCAAACCGAATGCACCAGGTCTGGCAAGGCCTATTTAGTCACTCGCAGGTGGGCTTTGCAACAGGTAGGGTCTCATCTAACCATATGCACAAAATATTTCACCTTACAGCTTTAGCAGATGTCAGTCCTACTCCTTTGGTCTTGGTATCCTTAGATGCTGAAAAAGCATTCAACTGTGTCTCCTGGCCTTTCCTATTCGCTGTCTTGAAATGGTTCGGCTTCCCCTCCTCTTTCTGTGACTGGCTCCAGGTGTTATGTAAGTAATACTACCCAACAGGGTGGGTGTTATTGGGATATAACGGACCGCCCAGGGGTGTAATGAGGCCCGACGCCACAGGCGGAGGGCCTTATAGCCCCTGGAAGGTCTGTTATATCCCATAATGCCCACCCTGGAGGTTATTATTACACTTAGAAAATGGGCTATAGGTGTAATTGAAAAAAATAAAAGTTATACAAAAAATAAAAGGTACATTTTATAGTCAAATAATCCCTGTGCTGCTGGAATCACCACAGGAGGGCGCTACCATGTTTGTGTGTGTTACTTGAGCTCATACACTTGCTTTGTTTCTTCACACACTGGCTCACAGACATGAGTGCTGCTTTTTCAGGTTGTTTTGGTTTCTGTCTCGTTCTTCGGTCAGTCAGACATGCACAGAACTTGAAAGAAGGCTCGTTCGTCAGAACAGGGGAAATGTTGCTTAATTATCTATACTGCAAGGCAGGTAGATTTCTTCCCCTGTGCTGTGATATGTGATGCCATGGGAGTTTGCAGCTCACTGAAACAGTCGGCTAAATGTTGACATGGAGCGCAACCACGGTCAGTGAGGAAAGTTTTAACTTTCTGAAAAGGAAAAAATGAGTGTTGCAGGTTTTTTTTTTTTTTACACTGTCTGGTGACTCTGTCCACAGAAGTTGGTCTCGCTAAGTGAGCGGGGCAAAAATGGCAGCTGGCGAGTTTCGGAATTCGGGGTGCCCAAGGACAGTTTTAGTAATAGAGTACCCCGAATTGGAACTTGTTTTTTTTTAACGAGCATTGTAAAGAAATAACAGCCCGGGTGCCAGGCTGTTTCAACCAATCAGGAGGCCACTTTTACTTTACCCATTTTCTAAACTTTAATCCTACTGCTAGAATTTGTTGCAATGGGGTTCTTTCTGATCCTTTCCCTCTTGCCCAAGGCACCAAACAGGGTTGCCCCCATCCCCTTTCCTCTTCAATCTCTATTTGGAACCCCTCATCCGTTCTTTGTAACTCTGTAAAGAGGTCCAAGGCATCTACGTGGGACAGCTTTCCTTCCCCTTATCTGCTTATGCCGATCTCCTCTTACACCTAGAGTACCCTCAATCTTCCATTCCTGCGGCACTTAACATTATAGGTCGCTTCTCACCGATTTGGGGATACAAACTTAACCTAGGAAAATCCTGTGTTATGCCCCTTAATCATCTTGTTCAGAAACACTGGATTACAGACCTGGAAGCCCTCAGCTCTTATCTTGGAGTCAAATTACCCCGTACCTTATCACATACGGTTAAGATTAACCTCTTGCCAATTCTTACCATTAAAGCAGATCTACAAAGGTGGAAACATCTCCCTCTTTCCTTATTGGGTCGCATAAATGTGATCAAAATAAGTGCCCTACCGCATTTATTATACCCCCTTAATATGTTGGGTCCCTATCTCACCAAGAGATGTTTCTCCTAACTGCATTCTCTCCTTTCTGACTTCTTATGGCAAGATAAAGTGGTACTGCCAGGTATTCTAAACTAACATCTGACGTGGAACTTTTGTAAAAGAGCTCATGCTCAAAGGTCTTTCCAAACACTAATTAAACAATTAACACACCCAAAAGAGGTGGATGGCCTATGTCTTCCTAACTCCTCTTAGACTACTGTGCAATTCACTGTAGTAAGATCTTCAAGTGGAGTTCAAGCCAAACTTACGCCACCACACAAAACTACATCCCCCATTGGCTAACTCTGGAACAGCAACTCAAGATCCAAGGCCTCGACCTTCAATCCCTTCTTCACTCTAATCCAGCGGAACATTCCTCCTCCTTATGGATTCTCCCTTTGTGGTGGTCTGTTAAGGCACTGTGTCAAGTCTGCTCTCTTCTCTCCATCTCTTTTCATAAAGATTTAGACCAGCCGCTCTTGGGTTAACCCCCATTTTAAAATTGCGGGCTGCACCATCCCGGCTGCCTTCAGCCCTAATCTCTGGGGGGTACCAGTCTCTACCTCCCTAGCAATGGTGGTAGGATTTGCTCAGCACCTGAGCTCCAGTTGACAGTCCCACCTCCCGCCTTGCATTTCTTCAGATTTCTTCAGCTGAAAGGGGCACTCGCAGCCTTTCTGGGTTCACCTTCTTGGCACCAATCTGTTAACCCAGTGAAGCAATCTCTCCTAGACGCTGCCACGCAGCCCCCCCCCCATCTCCCTTTTTGACAAGATCCTGCAGGCACAAGACCCTCATTTACCTAGAGGAACCTGCTTCTGTTGGCAGCAAGAACTTAACCAATCAGTCGAAGACAAAGAATGGAAAAAAGTCTGTCAGAGACTATATAAATATATCAAGCAGGACTGATTAAGGCACCTTCAATTCCATATCCTGCACAACATGTACTATTCTCCTGCCTGCCTGTGGAAACTAGACTCACCTCTCTGGCCCAGTTTGAGGGAAGGTGGATGGGACCACCAAGCACTTTTTCTGGGAATTCAATCAGGTTCTCTTTCTGGCAGAGAATCAAAACATCCTCGATCCCATACTGGGCTAGAGTCTTACTCTACCCCACAAATTTGCCTCCTAGGGCTCTTCCCAAAGGATATGCTGGGAGTCCACAAGGCACATATGGCGCTCATCTCTGCTGCAGCAAAACTGGTCATCGCCAGTCACTGGATGTATCAGCATAGCCTACCTCTTCAGGAATGGCACGTGGAACTATTCCAGGCATTAGAACTGGAGAAACACATAGCCTAGTGGAATAATCGAGAGGCGGCTTGCAGAGCTCGTTGGAGTCCACTACTTGCACTAGTCCCGGTCACACATACTGGTTGGGTAGCTCCCGATAGTTTGGGGAGCTCCTAACTTTTCAAGGAGAGAGAATTCATCTATTAGTCCAACACAGCCTCACAGTAGAGGAGCTGTCCACGGCCTCCATTCGTTTTGTAGCATGGTTTCTATTTACCTATACTTCCACCGGCTTCTTAGCACATGCTCCAGGGGATGGGGGTCGCTGGGGGATGGGGAGGGAAGTAATTCTATTTCTTTATTTTGGTTAGATAGGTTTCATTTGTTGTTTAACTGGGCCTTGCACTGTCATAATGGTCCTTAGTAGTTCCTTACAGTCCCGACAGTTGTCCATAAATATCTTCCTAGACAAAACTTTGATGATTCCAAAAATAAATTAGATACACTACTATTGAACAGAGTGTAACATAGGCCCCATGTGTGTGGGGAAGATGGTCTCTGACTATTTGTCTTCTTCCATCTTTATAATACCGAGTAATAGCAAGTTATAAAGTGATCATTATGGTTGTATTTGCTCTCACCTCCAAGCATGTCAGGGAGTATCTACCAATGCATATGATGGCTTTTGTTCCTTTTTTTCTTGTTTTTTGTTCATGCTGCAAAAACAGGAAAATTAATGAAGTATATTAAATAAAAAAAAAAAAAAGACATGAGGTGTCAAAGGGAACCCAAAGGGCAGGACTCTGAATTGGTAATGTTGATCCAAGGCCACAAAATGTAGGTACTTGAGGTGACCTGAGTGTACCAAAATGTTCTGGTAGGAGTCCTGCATATCCAGGGATGCCATCCCAGGGCTCCCAGGCCAGACCCACGATCCTAGAACCACATGTTTTGCTTGAGAGATGGTATGGTCTGAGACAGAGTAGCCATCCTTAAAGTGCGCAACCAGAGGAATTTGTTCAGGTCGTGCAGATCTAAAATGGAGTGACAGTCCCTGTCCATTTTGGCACCAGGAAGTACCTGGAGACAAACCCTGGATGAGGTGGAGGGTCCAGAATGGGAGCCACTACCTCCTTGCGGAGGAGCTGGGCAATGTTGTCCCGAAGGGCCAACTGAACGTTGACAGACACCATGTCCTCCTGTGGAGTGCAGGCTTGGCAGGGTAGGTATGCCTTGAACTCTGGAGGCAGACCCTGGCCAATGACTTCGAGGACCCACCTGTCCATGGTAACAGCAGACCAGGTGGAAAGGAAGTGGCAGAGCCAGCCACCCACGGGAGGACCAGGATAGGCTTGGGGGAGATGCCCCCATCCAGTCACTGGGCAAGCTTGGAAGCAGAAGATCCGGCAGAGGGGCCTCCAGGACCTTGACTTCCTGGCTTCCTGATGACCAAGGCCATCGATTTAGGCCGGGGGCACCAAGCCTGCTATTGTCCAACCTGTGGCTGGGCACGTTTTGCTGCAGGGACCAAAGCAGGCTGAAAGAGCTTCTACTTTTGAGGTTTCGAGCTCTTAGGGTCCGTCTGGGCAGAAGTCACAGAGTCCAAGGTGGCGCTGGACTTTTCCATTCTGGTGACGTCCCCTTCCACTCCAGGCCCGAACAAGTTGGTCCCCAAAAAGGGAACATCTGCCAACCTGTGCTGTGTATCAGCTGTGAAGGTGGAGATACCTAGCCAAGCCCTGTGGAGCATGGCAACTACCGCAGTCTTGGACCGGACGCAAAAATTGCTGCGGTCCATGGCTGTTTGGAACTGCTGTTTGGCAACAGCTCGGCCTTGGTCCCTGACCTGCTTGACCGTAGTCTGCAGATCTGCGAGCAGGTGAGGAAGCACCTTGTCAAGGGAACCTAGGAGGGCATGCGATAAGTGGGCCATGAGGAGGGCTGAGCTCGCTTGCCAAAGGCCAAGTGAGGAGGCAGCATACACCTTCTTAGCCATATGGTCCAACTTTTTGTACTTTTTTTCCTTTCCATATATACTTTTCTTTTCCATTTTTCTTCCCTTCCCAGGAGAATGGCGTACACATGCAGGCATGCGTGCATGCCAGGATCAGTGACCCCTTCCACCCCACCCCAGACTTGTGTCGCCACTCCTACCACCTGCGCACCCATTGGGCCTCCATCCGATGGGTGCAGGACTATGGAAGAGCGCGCATCCACCCCTAGAGGTGAAATACCTCTCCAACCATACCCCCCCGGCAGGCTCCCCGGCGACCTAAGGTCATTCCTGAACCCGGGTCGCCAGCATGGCGCGAGGTGTTGCGTCCAGCGCCTCAACCCTCAGCACCACTGGACTGGCAACTTTTTGTTCTTAATCGGGGGGGGGGGGTTATCAACATCTCTAATGTTGCCAGTGCGCCAGAAAACAAGAGTTAGCCACAAGTCCCTCGGTCAAGGGCTGCTCTGTAAATCCAGACAGGGAGCGGTAGGGATCTCGCATACTTGTGGGCAAAATGGTGCAGGGCAGGAGGCAGGGTGCTGCCACAGTTTCAGGCAGGACCAAGAATGGCATCCTGATTTGGGATGGCTTCTATGGGAGAGTCACCCTGGTCGAGGATCTCAGCCAGTGAGTACTGTTCCTGAACGGGCTCCAGCTGGAGACCCATAGATTCTGAAATCTGGCGGAGCATGCCCATGAAAGATGTGGCCCCTTGATCTGTCAACAGGTCCTCACCACCAACTCCACTTCCAATGGTCGTGAGTGAAGGAAGGACCCTTCTGATTCTGAGGAATCATGAAAATGTGAACTACCGCCCACATCCCCACTCTCCCGCCAAGGGCGGTTTGGGGTGACAGTGACCGAAAGGCAATGGGGTAAACCCTTGGCTGGCTGAGCGACCTTGGTCAGAGCGCCAGTCGTTGGCTACTTGGGTGGCAACTCCACTAGTATCGGAGAGGCCAGAGGGGGCCGCATCGGGACCGTATTTATCGACTCTTACTGAGGTGGAGTCGGCTGCAGCTCTTGTGGCGAAGGCCAGGTAATGGCTGTGTTGGGCGTCGGAACTGGTTTCACTCGGGTAAGCCAAAGCTGTTGCCATGAGTTCCTCATAGCGCTGATGCAACTGGCGCCAGTGCTTCTCCTCACCCAAGGAGGATGAGGAATAGCGGCGCTGCTGCCCCAGCACCTGGCGCACGAGTGTCGAGATCGGCACAGGCTGCCCGAATAAGGCCTTCTAGAGTGGAACCTTTACCTCAAACGCTGGGTGGGACCGACAGCAGGTCTCAAGAGGGACCTGGCGAAAGCACAGACCTCTCTTGGTCCAGATGTTCTTGGTCGGGGAGGGGTGGAACAGCAGATTGGTCCCCTCCCCCAAAAAAGAAAGTGGCAGGACTGGAATCTTGGAGAGAGAGAGAGAGAGAGAGAGAGAGAGAGAGGTACCATCCTCCTCGGCACACAACGTGTTCGAGAAAGATCTCAGGGTTATCGACCTGCATCTCGGCCAACTAGCCTGACAGGGAGACCATAGGGTCAGTGGCCAGAGCGAAGCAATGACTACAGTCAGCAACTCTGGCAAAGTGCGAGGAATCAGAGGTCGAGCGCTCCTCGATCACACAACCGGCAGCGAGACAGTTCACTGGTCTCTTTCTCCTTGTCCTCCTTGGATTTTTGGGGTTTCGTGCCCAAGGGACCCTGTCCATGGGTGGGAAGGGTTTGGCGCAATTCTTTAAATGCTCCAGTAAATGAATCACCAAGAGAAAAAAAAAAGCCGGAGCTGAGGAGGACTGCATAGCGGCCTGAGACGCTGCCTCCTCAAAAACGCCACAAGTTGTTCAGCGGACCTCAGGCCGCAGAGACTACCCGAACGTCTTTAGACCAAATGGGTGGATCCTGATCGTCTGGATGCCCAAGGAGTAAATGGGCGAGGTGATCCTCCAAGGTGGAGGAAAGAAAGGAGTAGCATAGTCCACAAGCCTGGATAAGGTGCTCGTGGCCCTGGTAGTATACGCACGAGGAGTGCGGGTCTGATTGGGACATAAGATGCCCGTAACTACATTTCCGTAACCCCAGAGTGAACTTCGCGTTGTCCATGTCGGCAGCGAGAAGTAAAGTTGAAGACGAACGTTTTCACTGAAAATAGCAAACTAAAGCTAAGGGCCTCTTCAGCACGAGAGCGGTAAGGAGGGAACCACCTTCTTCCAGGGAAAGGAAGATCTGACGTCATGGGGCAGTGCCGAGGGAGTTACCACCCAGGTGGGTGGGAGGAGCCAGCATGAAGACCTTCCGGCGAGCCTTTTTAAGGGGAAGGACACTGCCAGAAGTGTGGATTGAACATCATATCCACATCCCTAGAAACAAGTGATCGTAGATTATAAAAGCTCTAACATTCACTGCAGGCTACTGAATCTCCCATTGCTGCCTACTGCTTTGATGTCAGCTACAAGAGGATTCTGGGATTTGTATTAACACAAAATGTCAACCTAGAAGTAAACAAATCTGATAAAATCTACTGTACTACGGTATGCAGTAAGTAAACCAAGTAAGCAGTAAGACACAATAGGGTGTGGGTTAGACACTAACACATGGCTAGGAGGCATAGTGAGGCACGAGGCCACTGGCAGAGTGCGTCCAGCCTCCTAGCCGTGTGTTAAAGTGTCTAACACGCAAACCCTGGAGTGGCTTATTGCACTTATGAAATGGGCATCTAAATTATAGATGCACGTGAAAGTAGAAAAATGCTTTTATAAGCAGTGAAAAACTTAAAAGTGTCTTCATTTTTAATAGAATAGTTCCTCCGCCTATAGTTTTTCTTTTCTACTTAGACTTTTGAGCAGTTTAGGGTTCTTTATTTGTATTTTTTTTGATTATGTAGTTGCCATTGTACCACCCCTCCACACACCACCAAACTAGTAGCACTCCTAAGTTTGGAAAAATAAATTACGATTTGTGTTTGCAGAACAAACCTTTTTCTCCAGTGTGACAAGGGCTCCTGGCAGGCTAGTCAGCAGTTTCAGCAGAGGTTGATCGCTGTCTGTATCATGCTCAGGACAACTGGCTGCTGTTCGGCATCACCCAGCCGGGAATGGGGAGGAGGGGTCTCGCACTGGTCTCTCACAGCTGCAACAGGTCCTGTGGCTGCCACCTCAGCTGGGATTTGGGGGTGCTCAAGCACCATCAGTCTCACGCTCAGGGCTACCGGGAATTACACCGCAGTGCTGTTGACTAGGGCTTCCTGCAAGGAGCTCTGTGACAAAGCGCATGCAACAGGGTTCCATCCCTTTGCATCAGGCCAAAGTCTTGGGCAGGCTGCTGGATGAAATTGTGCCGGTACATTCAGCGGGCAGGAGGTCTGGAAATCAGTAGTTTTTCAGCTGTACAGTCTGCGACTAGGTCTGGCAGCACTACAGTGATCAAGCGGGTTCGTTTGTGAGGAGAGCAAGTGAAAACAAGATGGCAGCTTTTATTTTTTTAACATTCTAATTTGGAAAACTGGAAAAATGGGAAGATCAGTGCCCGCCTGGTATAAACTGATCTTTTTTCTGCGGTGTTAGACATAGTAGCACATTCTTAGGCATCAATCAGAATGCTCGATTTGCTGCCAGCCATTTCATAAAATGCTTTGACAAACTGCACACTGGGAGCAGCCCCACACTTCTGTGTGGGGCTCTTTGTGCAGACTGTTCCCCCTTAAGTGGCAGCACATTTTCTGTCCCCCTTTTTGTTTTTTAAAAGAAAGATTTCTCTTGCCCCCCCCAAAAAAAACACCTTCTCAAGGACTTAGTGGTTATACATTGGCTGCCAGGGAGAAATTCAAAGTCTCTATTTCATTAAGATCTGAAAGGTAGCATCCTCAGAAGCGAACAGGACTTGAACAGGACTGCATCTTCACTACTGGAGGACACAGTGGATTAGAGAACCCAACAGCCCTACAGAGTGGAAGGATCAGCTCCTCCTCACCCCTTTGCTTCTTTATCTTCAAGATCATCAGGGCTGTACTCATCCTCATCCTCCAAAGCAGGGGTTGGGAGTCACAAATCCAGGAATAGGGGCACAGCAGATCCAGCCTCCAGCACTGGAGGAGGTGGTGGAGGAGGTAAATGAGGAACAACTGGAGGCAAGCAGGGAAGTAATTTCTTTAGTAAGTCAGAGAATTCTGCAAGAACAGTCCCTGGGATATTGACATCGTCAACACTGAGACAGTACTTGTGGGCACAGCCTCCAAAGTGCAAGTGGGAGGCTGTGATACCTTTAAATTTGGTTCCCAAACTTTAGCAGAATAGGGTTCTGGCCCTGCAGGGGCTGAACCCGCCCATTTCATCAGCGTACCAAACAAATCTTTAGATGCATCATCCCTTCTTGAGAGCAGTGATCTGGATTGCTGACATTCAGTGGAGCAGTGATGAACCACTGATGAGCTGCGCAACTCCTGTCAGCTCCAGCAGCTCTCAATGATGACGGAAGACCTCACCAAGTAAACTTGGTCAGCAAACACATCTTCAGTGCACCCCTGTATTCAACACATACTTTCAGTTAACTGACATTGGAAATATGGTGGCCACCACAGTAGCTTTGTTCAATTTTTCCCCAAAATTCTCTAAAGCTTTACACCTGTGTCTCTACGTAGCCTGAATTGAAATCTTGGCAGTGTTATAGGTTTATACGTTGTGGTCAAGGGCCAAGCAACACACGCACAATTCGTGGTTGTAGTTGCAGTGGTAGGGAATTTTATTGTTGCACCATGAATGGCTGAATTATTAACATTTACATATAAAAGGATCATTTTATGCACAGAATTTCTCTGACATACAAAATTCTAAAACACAAATTCTGACGGTATAGTCATCTAACAATATGCAACAGTTATAACCAAAAACAGTTAATGCACAGACTCACTAGCAAATTGCATGTTCTATTCAAATTGTGCATCATGTTCTAATTACACCTGTATCAGGAAGTTTCTAGAATCTGGGTGATACACCTCAAAGCTACACATAACCTTGGTATGTCAACAAGATCACAAGTTCACACATTACAAACTCGCTAGCAGATTGCACGTATAGTTCATATTGTCCTTACGTCAATTTCCCACATCATTCATATTGCTCTTATGTCAGACTGGCTATTCCTAAATTCAACAGGAAGAATATACAATGATTAGCAAAAAATTATTCTTACTGCTATATCAACATATACATTTTACATACTGGTCGTACAGCTTCTGAATTAGATAAGATATGCCTTAGCTATCGGTAATATACCCAAGATTAGTGAAACTTTTTGATTATTTCTATATCCATCTTGACTGCCACAAAATCAGCTAAATCTGCCATCGGCCCACAGTATGTAGCTAGTCAGGTACCCTTTTGTTTTTCCCCTTGTGTGTTTAAAATGTATTTTTGTTTCAGATTCTATGACTTCCATCCTCGCTGGTGCAAGAAAAGTCCCTGTAATTTACTATCTGGTTTTTGGATCCAATTAAAAAAAAAAAATGTCTACATAACTTTTCTTTCTTCCAGCACTTCTAACCCTTACCTGATCTCCTCTAAAGGGACTCTAGCATGCATACTCTGTACTAGGTCTAATGTTTTTTTTTTTAGACCAACAGGATTTCTACTGGGACAGCCCTACTCTTATGGACTGTGAGAGATAAATGTATTTAATCCTCTTACACATCTCCCCAACATGTGAACTCTATTTTAGGTTACCTGAAATAATTACACCCAGCAGCTTAGCATCTGAAGTTTTATCCACATTATTACTGTTCACATAGACATGTCATACGTATTTTTATTCTTAATACATACACAGATACATAAACACTGATGGCAGAAAAAAGGGCTTTTGGTCCATGCAGTCTTCCCACCCTACCTTACTATACTGCCTTGCCCCACTGGCAATCCTCCTCTTTACTACTGTTCACCTTTTTTTTTTTTAACTAAACCCATATGACTGTCCCACCTCTGCTTGAAGCTGCTGACTGATTTGGCCTTTATCACTTCCTCTGGCAGCCTGGTCTACTTATCCACCACCATCTATGTGTAGAAGGGCTTATGGACATCCGTTTTTAATCTCCCCCTGCAGGCTTTAGTGAATTCCCTCTCAATCTTCCATATAATCCAAATCCTGCTGAAGATTACCCAAAACATCCTTACTGTGATGGGTATACAAAGTAGTAATATTTATGTAGATGACATGTTGGCCTACTGCATTCAGATCATTGGTCATAACTAAAAACAATAATGGGGTCAGTTTGGTACCTGTGGTACTCCCCCCAATTCACCTGAAGCCACTCAGATTCCCCTATATTTTTTCCCTCTCTTCTCTGTTGTGTAAAAAGAAACAAATCCACCTACTTAAGGTTGAATATGCATTTGAAGTCAAACAGCTTTCTTATTACAATGTTTTGGTTTATAAGGTCAAACGTTCTACTAAAACCTACCAAGACCACTTCAGAAACTTGGACATTTTCTGCTGTGATGTGTAAGTCGTGAAGAATTGCATCAACTACATGCACAGTAGGAGTTTTTTTATGTTGCCAAAATTAATGGGATTTATTTCCTCTTGCAACTCTTCCCATACCCAAACACGTACTGCTGTACAGCATGTGCTACAGGCTTTTTTTGCCCATTTAAGTTGACATTTGACAAAACTGGAGCCAGGGTTCAACTAACAAGAGCTTTGTGAGTTGAATCCTGATTTCAGTTTTTACCAAACGTCCACTTAAGTGGCTGAAAAAAAAAAAAAAAAAAAAAGTTTGAAAAATGGCACTTCACATACTTGAATAGCATGCACCCTTTGCTCTCCCTATACAGATTTCATAAAATGTTTAAGCGCAGAGGCAGAACCATTGATGAGGAAGTGGAAGGGGTCGAGCAGCTATCTAGGAATAAATTACGATACCTTCCCTTCTTTGGGGAGCATGCTTAAAAAAAATCAGCAATTGTCACAGAAGAGCTCCATGGAGGCAAGGGGGCTTCTTTTATGTTTTACAATTAATAAGATATGGAAATATTCTCCTTGAAAATAACAGTTTCTCCACAGACCCAGTTAAACCCACAAAACCCTCACATTTTGTATATATCCTTGAATTTTATGTTTATCATTAGCATTTTTAACAAAAACTCTACTCCACTATTCACTTTTTCATCCAAGACATTTTAACCCCTCTACTCTTTTCTACTATCTGTTGCTAAAAGATTTTGTACCTTTTTCTTATAAAATTTCCTTCAGAAATTCCTATTAGCTCTGTTAACTTTGTTACAACAGGACCTGTACAATCTCACATCCCGCCCACCTTTTTTTTGCCATCTACTGTGCTGTAACCCACCTCTTAAATTGGGGGTGATCCAAGGTTTATCACTTTGTACACAAGTTATATGCTTAGTCACTGAATTCTCTATTTAGATATTCTATAGCTCTCCCATTATATCTTTTCTCCTATTTGATCTGCTGATGCCAGCAAAAAGTAACATTTTCAAAAATGTTATTGTCCTTAATAGCTCAACTGCTTTAAATTTCTTTGGAATTAACTAACTTCTTGGTTAGCAACTTCTCTTCTATGTAATTTAAAGGAAGACAAGAAGTTAGCTACTGCCACATTATGATTTGACTAACTTATTAGACTTAATATCTAGAGCACCTAACACCATTCTCCTGAGTCTGTAAGAAACAAATCCAGAATGTGGGCTCACCTTGTTTGGACACTCACTGACTGTTGGCTCATGTGATTACCCAATTCATTATTACCTGGAGACGCTTTTTGAAGCCAGTTTTCCGCTGTGTAACCTTGATACACTTAATGGCATCCGAGGCATAATTTTGTTTTAATGACTCAACAAGCAGTTTGTCAATCTCCCATTATAATTATTACTGAAATTTGATGTTAACTTTTAATTTGACCACTGCAACTATTAGTTACTCATCCTCCTATTACAATTTACTGCAGGATGGTATATTACTCTCACAATTAACTAATGCTGTACTACTATCAGCCACCAAAGAATGGATTACAATCACAAATAAACTTGTTGAGTTTTGCAATATAGCAAGCTTAAAGGTAAATCTCATGAAAACCAAAGTTGTTTAATTCGTTGCCACTTAAAAATCTTCCTAAGTCTTGAAAAATACAAGGTAAAACTAATGAAAACATAAAAAATTTACAATTCTTGGACTTACTTTCATGTATAATTTAAAATGGACAGATCACTTCACAGTTATTACCAAAACATTTTATTTGCCCTCCTCAGATTTAATAAAGGTATTGGGGGTCACATTATAGATGCCACAATTTGGGATGCAAACATCAAACTCTTGTCAGAATAGAAAAATGAACATTTTGGAAAATGTTATTGTGTCTTCCAAGGGGGATCACAACAAGTGCAGTGAGGGCTGAATTAAGGCAACCCCTCTAGAAGTTCATGCTAGATCAAGAATGTTCTCATATTGGGTAAGGTTATTTAGTTAGTTTTTATTGACCAGGTAGGTACACTAGGCAAGAAAATGCCTATTTTCAGGCATGACCTGGGAGGTTACAAAGACAACCGAAATTACCAAAAGCAGCAGAGTCACGGGCATTACAAAAGAGCAGAAAAACAGCAAAGATATGTGCCATATAACAGAGTTACAAAGAGCAAACAAGGGCTGGAGTATAACGTGCAGTGGTGGGTCATCCGGGGAGCAGATAATGAAACCTCTATCTGTTTTTGTAGTCGAGGTTCCATTTAGATAGGCTGGAAGCACTGGCCTGGTAAAATGAGGTTGACCCACATGAAAAGCTAGGGAACAGGAATCCTTGGACAACTGCTACCCTAGCAGGAGTCGGGGCATACCCAATTCTACAGGCAAAGACTGGAATTTACAGACTTGCAGTTGCTCGAGATATGCACTGTAAAACCCAGGGTGGGATCATGGGTGAGGCTCAGACATCTGAAGAAGTCAGCCACGGAGATGGGGGAGCCATCTAAGCAGCGGATGTCTAAACCAGTGGTGTATGCCCATAATTTATATGAGGACCCAAACAGCATGGTCTGGGTCTTGCCAGAATTTGAGACAAGGCGATTTTTGACAAGCCAGGTCTGAACTTTGTCAAAGTCAGCAACTGCACTCATGTCCAACAAACTACTGGAGCTAGAGTAAAGCACCACGTCATGAGCATAAAGTAGGGTGTTACAGTGAGAAGAGGCATTAGGGATGTCATTAATATAAATGGAAAAAAGCAATGGGCCCAAGATGGAGCCCTGGGGAACTCCAACATTATTATTATTAGTTAGGGCAGGGTTGGCCTTGCTTAACTGAACAAATTGTTGACTGTCACCAAGATAACTGGAGGACCAGCTGATGGCAATGGGGGAATCCCAAAGGGATAATTCGAGTTCTAGTAGGGTGTGATTAACAAGGTTGAACACTTTTGTAAGATCTATTACTATGGCTCCAGTTAACATCCCTAGTCCACAGCAGTTTAACATCACTGGTAAGTTGGACAAGTGCAGTGAGTGCTATGAGCCTGCCTAATCAACTGCTGGGCTGCGGACAGCAGGTTATATTTGTGAAGGTAGTCCATGACCTGGGAGACTACAAGATTTTCCAGCAGCTTGCTGAGAACAGGCAGGAAGGCTAGTAGTACTCAATGCTTTTTGAATTGACACTTTTAAACCCTGGGATAATCTTGGTCACCTCCAGCTTTTAGGAACAGTGGCAGTGGTGAGGGACAGGTTGAACAGTCTGGTAGTCGGAGAAGCAAGAAACATGGCAGCAATTCTACGTAGTTTAGACTGTAGCCCATCAGGGCCAGTGTTCCCACAGGCTGGGATGAATTTTAGTAGTCACAGGACTTCACTGAGAAACAGCATGGAGGTACAAAGGCAGAATGGAAGGATCACTGGGCGGGGAAGGATACACAGGGGAGCACAACATTAAATTCTCAAACCTGGTTAGGTCAGAGAAGTAGGAGTTAAAAGCACTGGCAATAATGTCAGGATTATTGCAACTGGTGTTACTGTCAGATCAGCTGGGTTTGACTCGTTTGACTTTTTACTGTTCCCCATGAGCCCGTTAAGAGTCCAGAAGCTCCTGGAGTCTCTAGCAGAAGCATATAAGAGTTCCCTGCAGTATTCGCCTTTTTTTTTTTTTTTTAATTAATACAAACAGCATTCCTCAAGGCGTGATATTCTAGCTAATCAGGGTGTAGTGACATCATTTTAAATTCAATGTAACATTTGTTCCTGGCCTTAAACTTGGAGGGCAGGCCAGTATGTAACCATCTAGTGGATTTTCCTCTTACCCTTCACCTGATAAGTGCAATATGTTTCTCCTGAAGGGAATGAATGGTGGAGGTAAGGTATGCAAAGGCTTCATCCACATCACTGCAGTAATACAGCAGAGATCAATCTATGAAGCAAACTCAACAAAGAAGTCATCCAGATCAAATGTAGAAAGTCCTGCAGGAGTAGCTCCTTAAGAGGACAGCACAAAGCGGGCATTCCATACACGAAAGACTAGGGGTGGTGACTGACAGAATCAGCAAAGGTGCCAGCAGCAATAATCATATACTTTCTATCAGAACCCAGTCTGCGAGTGAGTGGTTACCTCCTTTGGAGGAAAGTCTGGTTGGATCATCGATCAGCTGAGATAGGTGGATTTTACTTAGAAGTGACTCAAAAGGTTTAGTTACTACTATGCCAGTCAAGAATAAAATCACTCATTAGAATCATTTCATCTTCCCGCTAGTGGAGGGCAGGTAATTAACTCAGGCCAGCATTATCTCCGCTAGAAGGACTGTATACACATACAGTATGCATTTTCTTGCTATCCCCTAGGACCAGTAGCGAGAGGAAAAATTCACAGGAGGATAGGTGACACTAGGCAGTGCCATTAGGTGCAGCTGGAGCCTTATGATAAAGGACAGTGGCCCCATCCCTTTTAGTGGAGGGACGAGCAATTCTAAGCAGCTTATATCCTGCTAGAGAACACACTGAATCAGGAACCAAGGGTTTTAGACATGATTCAGTATTACCAAGGTTATCTGGACCGTAGGAGAAACCCAGGCATAAAGTTCAGGAAGGTTGTTCATAAGACTCTAATACTGAGATGAGTCACCTTGATACCCCTACTGTTAAACCAAGTGGAGGAGCTTTGGGACCATGATTACACTGTGGACTGGGGCTGATTTCAATGTCACCAGCCAGAGTTGTGGAGAGAGCTAGGTGCCACAGGTGAAACAGGTCAGCAGTTAAGGGATCAAAAAGTAATAAAGTTCATACTTAGCAAGGCGCTAAAGTATTAATAGTAAATGCTGGGGTCTTAGGCACCACTTCAGAAATGGATATATAGCTGTGGCAAAGAGCTAGGAGAACTGAAAGTCCCAGGATTGATTGCAGGGAGCACATAATGGTGATAACGAGAAGGAACTGGGATATCAGCAACAACCGTAAGACTTGCAACAGCACAAGCTAATTATAGCAATGACCACTGGGTCAACATTCTCTCTGGATAAACATATAGACTGCTGCTAACACAATTTATGAATGAGCAGGCAGTTAAGAGAGATTGACCTAGAAAGGATTAAACCAGCAACCTAGGTTACGAATGATGGATGAGAATAGACTCCAAATAAAGCTTATAGAGAGATGCTCTTATACTAATAGGTCTACAGATGGCTCTCATGTTCGTTAGGTCTATTCGTGAGGTTGAGACATATGTAATTTTTCTTCTCATATACAGAAAATGGTACAGTCATAACTAAAAGCAATAAAAAGGGTTTTGCAAAGTTAGAAGATACATGGGGAAAAACATATTTAACTCAAGCAAGTTGAAATGTAGTCCCTGGCTGCCTCTTTGGCATCAAAGTGAAAATCTTTAAGCATATCTTTTGGATATAGTTGACCCTCAGCTAAAATCCCATATTACTAAATTTAGGTTTCAGACACATGAATCAAATTTTAAAACATGTTATCAGGGTAACTCACATATGTATGAGGCCACATTTCGTGGATGCAGACTGCACTGTCCAGAAGATACAATTCATGTTCAATGTTGTCCTACATATGGTAAAACTACGGAGAAAGTGGCTGGACCATTATCTGTATCGCTAGATGACCCCCGGAGCAACAGTACAAAAATGCTGCTTGGTTCAGATATGGACCTTGCATCAAAATGTGCATTTTTTTAAGGCACGAAATCCTTATGCATGTCACAGAAACACAGAATCTGATGGCAGATAAGGACAGCTTGACCACCCATCCAGTCTTCCTAATTCATTCCTACCAGAAGTATCACTACAGAGAGGATAATGCATATGTAGGGAGTTGATAAGGAGTTTTTTTACACACCCAAGTTGTGTGATAATATAAACCCTCGAGAGTAAGCTAGAGGGTTTTACTATTATCACACAACGAAGGGTGTAAAAAAAAACTCATTTCTACCCCCTAACATATGTTTTATTTTATATAACTGGTATTAAAAATTCTTAGAATTACCACTACGAGGGAGGCGAGGCCAATGCTCCTACTTTCTTACTAGTAGGCCACCTTCACGCTGACATCACATAACGTGCTAAGCGTGGGGTGTGCCTGCCAAAAGTAAGTAGAAGCGTTTGGACACAGGTCTCCATGGTGATTTTTACGAGTGATCTTAAAATACCTTAAATAAATGCTGCACAAATACAGATCTAAACTGGAGGGTAAGCTACAGAATCGGGCAAGGGGGAGGGATGTGTTAAGTGCAAACCTGCTCTGTTCACTTAAAATTATTACGCTCTCATTTGGATCTGTAAGTTACGATATTATTTTGAATCTGTTTACTCTGGAATGCGAGTGCTACAGGCTTCTTGGGGCAAGGCTGTAAAAGTTGTATCAACCCGCGGGTTGATACGACTTTTTTCAGTACTCAAAAATGGGTTGATAACAAGGATCACCAGTTATTATAGACCCTTATCAGTCTCTGGCTCTTTATCCCTTCCCCTTTCCTTTCCAATAAGATACTCTTATGCTTATCACATTAATTCTTGAACTCCACCACTGTCTCCAACCTCCACCACCTCCAGTGGAACGCTGTTCCAGGTATCAACCACTCCTTCTGTGAAATACTCTCTGACATCTCTCCTGAATCTACCCCCTCCAGCTTCAGAGCATGTCCCCTTCTTCTTGAGCTCCTTTTTTTCTGAAAAATACTTCTCTCCTGTACATTATTAACCCCGTGAGGTATTTAAAGGTCTCTAGCATATCTCCCCCCTTCTCTCCTCCACAGTGTACATACTGGGGTACTTTAGTCTCTTAACATAGGACTTTTGATGCAGACCCTGCACCATTTTAGTTGCTCTCCTCTGGACTGTCTCCACCCAACGTCCTTCCAGAGATGTAGTCTCTGAAACTGGACACAGTACTCAAGGAGGGATCTTACCAGTGATCTATATACAGGAGCCTCACCAACTCCCTCTTTCTGCTGGTGACGCCCTTCCCTATGCACCCCAACATCCCATAAGCTCTTCCAACTGCCCTGTCACACTGCCTGGCCACATTTAAGTCATCCAATATGATTACCCCAGCTATCTTTCCTGCTTGACAGTAGTCAATACCACACCACCCAATTTGTACTTCATCCCCAGTTTCTGTGCCCCAAGAAAAAAATTCTTACCATAGTAATCTCGTTTCTTCAAAGGGATCACTCATTATGATTAAACTGATGCAGTCAGCCTCCTGAGTTGAACTGCCCGGAGAGATGGAATGCTATGCAAATGATGGAACTCTAATTGGCTCGTGCCAATTTCAAACTGCTGCCCTAGCAACTGGTGCACTCTGAGTGCTTCAGATTCTTATGGAGATTAACTGGGTATAGGACCTGCTAACTAAATATAACATATTACAAAAGAAATTGTTCCCTGGGGTCAAGACATCCTTAAGAGTCAAGCCTAAAAAACTTGAGACCACAAGGAAACCAACTGGTTTAAAGGGTGTCTCTCTAACCTGGCCTACATACAAAACCTTAAGGCAGGGGATGCAGAAGCACAGTTACGTAAGAACTTACCGTAACGAAAGATCTTCGGGAGAGGTTCATTCAGTAGGTCATAACATGTAGGACTTGCACAATCTAGCATCAGGACCCAACAGCAGACTTTTCCAGCAGTACCTGACGGGATACTGCCTACCGACGTCACGTGACCGATGTCAGCGTGAGCCTATATAGTGGGCGGTCCCCAGGCCCACCCTCCAGTTCTCTCCCACTGGAGCCCCGGAAGGAAAGGAAGCAGATCTGGAGACCAAAACAAAAATTTCTGAGGGGAAGGAGAGCAGGAAAAAAATGACCTACTGAAGGAACCTCTCTCGAAGATCTACTGTTATGGTAAGTCCTTACGTAACTGTACTATCTTACTTCGAGAGGGTTCCTTCAGTAGGTCATAACATGTAGAACAGAATCCCAAGCAGTCCCTCGAAAGAGAAACTGAGAGAAACAACAGAACACAGGAAGGAACATGCCTTAGGACAAAAGGCCCTGCAGGACAGCTAGGCTGAAAGAACAGGTTACTCACCTGTAACATTAGTTGTAGGAGTGGTATATGTAGTTCATCCACACTCTTCGGCATGTCCCTTTCCCTTTAAATCTTGCCGTAAGTCTTCAAGTTGGTTCCTTCCACCCACCCGGGTGGTATAACTCTTGGCTCCGCCCCATGACACCAGATCATAGCCCACTGGAAGCAAGGTTGTGCACCTTAAAGCCGGGGAGGTCGGGTGGGTGCGTGTAGATGAGCAACATATACCACTCCTAGAACTACTGTTACAGGTGAGTAACCTGTTCTTCTAAGAGCGTGGATACGTTGTTCATCCACACTTCTTGGCAGACTCCTAGCAGTCCTCTGGGAGGAGAGAGGCAAGGCGCACACCCCCTCCGACTTGGCCTCGTTGATGAGGAGGCCAACTTGAGAGCAAACCTGGAGGGCCAGATCACTGGACCGCTCCACCTCCATTCTGGAGGAGGCCGCAATCAGACAGTCATCCAGGTAGCAGTACACCCGGACCCTTCGGCGCCACAGGAATGCTGTCATCACTGCCATGCATTTGGTGAAGACCCTGGGAGCTACAGAAGGCTGAAGGGCATGCCCGGAACTCATTGAGGACCCTCTGCCCTAAGCAGAGGAATCTCTGGTGGACGGACAGATTGGGACGGTAAAACGTGTCCTGGAGGTCCAGAGAACAGAACCACACGCCTCGTTCCAAGGATGGAATGATCCGAGTCAGAGTGACCATCCTGAAGGTTCGAGACCTTAGGAACCTGTTCAGGTCGTGCAGGTCTAGAATGGGGCGCCAGCCAACCGTCCGTTTCGGGACCAGGAAATACCTGGACACAAACCCCGGCCTTGGTGGAGGATCCGTCACCTTCCTGATCACCTCCTTTTCGAGGAGCAGGGCAAAGTCAGCTCAACAAGCCGATAGGGAGGCTGCGGACCCCGTAGCGCCCCCCCCCCCGTGGGGAGACGGCTCGTAAGGGTGGGGCCTGCTCAAACTCCAGGGCAGGCCCTTTCCTACCACCTCCAACACCCAGCGGTCCGTGGTGATAGCGGACCAGGCGGAAAGGAAGTGGTGGAGCCAACCTCCCACTGGGGGAACCCAGGGGGGAGCGACGAGGCTGGGGGCGACACCCCTCAACCAGTCACTGGGCAGACTTGGAGGAAGGACCGGCTGAGAGACCTCCTGGGCCTTTTCCTCCCTGCTTCCTGTTGGAAGAAGCCGCAGGCTTGGCTTTGGGGTGCCAAGCGCAAGCCTGCTGGCCCTGATGCTGGTGTTGCTGGGCTGGATGTGCCGCAGGAGCAGAAGGTCGAAAGGACTTATGTTGCGGAAGACGGCCCTTGTCCTTCTGGGCGGAGGTGACAGAGTCCAGAGTAGCGTTGGACTTTTCGATCCTCTGGAGGTGGCCTTCCACTCCAGGGCCAAACAGGTCAGTCCCCAAGAAGAGGACATCCGCCAATTTGTGCTGGGTATCCGCAGTAAAGGTGGATGTCCTCAGCCAGGCTCTGTGGCATATGGCCATTGCGGCCGCTACTGATCAGGCACAGGAGTCTCCAATGTCTAGAGCCGTTTGGAGCTGCTGTTTCGCCACTGCCCTTCCCTGCACCCGCACCTGCCTGACCGTAGTCTGCAGGTTGGCCGGGAGATGAGGGATCACCTCATCCAGGGAGCCCATGAGGGCGTGGGAGAAGTGCGCCATCAGTACTGCCAAGCTGGCCTGACGGAGGCCGAGGGAGGACGAAGCGCACACCTTGTGCCCGGCATAGTCCAGCTTTTTGGACTCCTTGTCGGGGGGCTTATCCACATCCCTAGTGTTCCAAGAGCACCGGAAAACGCTATCGGTGACCAACCCCTCCGCAGAGGGGTGTTCCGAAAAACCGTACAAAGAGCCCGTAGCTACCGCATACTTCCTGGCCATCCTGGCTGAAGGCCAAGGACAGGAAGCCGGCTGCTGCCAAAGCTCTAAAGCTGGGCCAACAATGGCTTCAGCCACCGGAAAGGCCTCCGTGGGAGAATCCCCTCGGTCCAGTATCTCCGTCAGGGGATACTTGGCCCGCTTGGATACGGGCTCGAGCAGCATCCTGGTGGACTCCGAGATGAGCCGAAGAAGACCCATGAACGATGATGGGCTCTCGTCCATCGACTGCCCCCAGAGGACTCCAGGTCAAGGGGCCTGGAGAACAGGGAGGAGCCGTCGTTAGACTTCAGGGAGTCTGCGAAGAGCTGCCTGGGGCCTGAGCCACCCTCCTCCTGCAGAGGATGGTCAGCAGTGAGGATGACAGACAACTGGTGGGGCAGACCCTGACCCGACAGAGTCCTTGGTCAGCACCCCCCGATTTCGGTTGTGGAGGCGGAGGTTCCACCACAATCGATGGGGCAGCTGGTTTCAACCGAACAACCGGCCCAGGCTTGGGCACCTCTACTATCGCGGAGGGGTTGTTTCGGACTTCGGGTGACAGCAATCAATGGCCAGGAAGGCGCCTGACGTTGGCTTGTTCCCAGATTAAAAGGAGCTGCTGCCACATTAAGTCCTCATAGCGTCAACGCAATTTGCGCGAAGTCTCCTCTTCCGAGGAAAGATGAGACGAGTACTACCGCTTGCCTCGGTGCTGAGACCGCTGATGTCGGCGGGATCGGCTGGACCGAGACGAGGTCCGAGACCGAGATCCTCTGTGTTTCCGAGGGTGTATCTGGGAGGGAGCGGGTGACACCCGCTCCTCCCTCGGCTTGGGAACCTTGACTGGGGACTCCAGCATAGGAGGCACAGGCAAGTCCTTGGTTTCCAATGGGGGAACCGGTGATGAAGGGTTGTCGGTTTCACCAGTCGACAGCCCGTCTGACGGGTCAAAAAAAATCTCGACTTCGTCTACGAGTGTCTTGGCCGGCTGACCCGACGGGGACACCATGAAGCCAGCAGCCTTAGCCGCAACCTCGACCGAGGTTGAGTGTCGACTGTCCGGGGAATGGAACCTCTCCCACTCCCACGAACGTCGACGCGGGGACTTACCCTTCAAGTCCTCCTTTTTTGACCGAGAAGAGAGTCCCAATGGCCCCTCTCCCTTCGTGGAAAGGGACTGGCAAAGCTCCCTAAATGAAGCTATGTAGGAGGATCCCAGAGAGAGCAGGATAAATGCCGTGACCGAGGAAGATGAGGATGCGGCCTGGGCTGCCTCCACCTTGAGGGCGATCATCTGCTTGAGTTGCTCAGCCGAGCCAGCTGCCGCGGACACCGACAAACGGGTCTCCTTGGACTTCACCGGCGGATAACGCTTCTTGGGGTGCCCAAAGTGTAGCCGGGCAGTGCAGTCTTCAAGGACGTTGGCCGAGAAAGATCTACACAACTCACAGGTCTGTGGGTCGTGGTCAAGGCCGGGACAGTAGATGCACGTGGAGTGCGGATCCATCCTGGACATCATCTGCCCGCATGGGCACCGACGAAAACCAGGCGTTAATTTGTCCATCGCAGCCGCGAGGGAAGAATTTGACCGAAGTCTTTAGAATTTTAACACTATTTTTGGGTGAACTGAAGAGTTAGGATCCAGTCTATACGCAGAGCGTTAAGGAGGGAACCTGAGCTTCCAAGCGGTAAGGAAGATCTGGCGTCATGGGCGAGCTGAGAGTTTTTCCACCCAGGTGGGTGGGAGGAGCCAGCTTGAAGACCTTCTGGCAAGATTTAAAGCGGCAAGGAACCTGCCAGACAGTGTGGATGAACAACATATCCATGTCCCTAGAATTAGGCCGTTCGATGTTTTACAATTTCTAGACATGCCCTTTGCCTCCCTAGAGTCTAAATTTGGACTCCCTGTCACACATCACTTCAGATTTTTGCAGATACGTTCATACCGGATGGTTCTAGGTTCCACTCAATTGACCCTTCCCTCCTCAAAGCCGAACTTCATGAATCTGATAATTGAGGGTAAATTTCCAACACAATTGGTTAGCTTTACAGAGCCTTGAGGGGAAGTTGGAAGCAGATCACAGAGAATGTTCTGACCAAATCAAATAAAGAATTAAATACACAGATTACATATGACAAATGGCTAGAGCCAATTATTCCGTCCATGAAGGCTTCTTCAGCGCCCTATTGGCTCGAATATCTTTGGAAATGCCGCATGCATTTTTTATGTCAACAGATAAACTAGCTAAATTCCTACCTGGAAACTTGGGGAAGTGTTGGAGAGATTGTGGGCAGGTGGAGGCTAATACCTCCCATATTTTCTGTAGATGTCCGAAAATTTCCCAGTACTGGAAAGATATTGCCAGGAGTCTTCAAATATTAATCGATACAGACTTGCTTTTAACAAATCAAATGATTCTGCTAAACATTAGGGAAGAAGGATCAGTACCTCCAAAAAATAGTAAGCTTTACTTATATTTGGCGGCAGCTAAGAAGGTAATCACCCGCTTATGGCGGAAGTCCACAGCCCCAACTTTTTCCCACTGGCACTCTATAGTGTCAGAAATGTATTACCTGGAACAACTCTCTGCTAAAAGCTGATCGTATTCCCCAGTTTGAAATCTATTGGAGGTCATGGGTCCTCTATATCTCCCCGTTAGATGACTCATTTATCCCTTAATGAGATAAACCCCTTGGTACCTGCTTCTCTCTTCCCACATGTAGTTCATTATCAACTCAATGATACCGACGGACATTATGACTAAAGTGATTTGTACAAATGGCTTAAACTGGAAAAATGTCCTGTAATAAATGAATTTCCACTGTATGTGTATATTATGAACAATGAAATTGCTGTACATATGTATTCCTGCAGTAATACTGACCTGAAAAATAAAGAATATAAAAAAAAAAATTTATCTAAAGTGGCTTTAGGAAAGTTTTTGCAGATTTGGCAGTCCGCTTTGAGGTGGTCAAATCCCAGACAGTAAACACAGATGAGGTGGGGTTCAGCCTTAGCAAAGGTCTCCCCACACTCAGTGCAGTGCTGAAACCCAGTGGGACCGGTTTTCTCTTTGGGTTTCTCAGACATGCCTAAAGGAAAAAAAGTTACCCTTACCAGCGTTTATATCGGTTCCAACCGTGTCACGGGTCGGTTAAAAAAAAAGAGGAAAATATTTTTTGGGGATCAGATAGGTACCGGAAACCACACTACAAATCAAAGATAAAAACAACACAGAATTGCTTCGGTTCCTAACTGGACCGACCGGGAAGAAACCGAACAAAAAACAATTTCTACCACAAAACATTAAACTATCTACTAAACACTTACTGGACAGAGATGCGAACACCGAAAAAATAAGTAAACGGTTGACAAACCGACTGATTTTTTAATTAAACCGAACCGAAGTGAAGGACAGAATCTCTGGAGCGACTTCTCAGTTAGGCGAAGTAAAGAATCTGATGGTTACACTGAGAAGTACCTGGGACAGAGGTTTGAAAACTGAGCTCGAGCTCAACGTCTTATGCCTTGGCATACGGTTAACCCTTTCCTCTCCAGAGCAGTTCAAGTGCTGGGGCTAACTTCATATAGTCAGAATACAGCAAGATAATAGACTGAAAGCTTCAATTTCCGGATTGTCAAATAAATTTGATACCCCTACAAACAGAGTAGCTACTATTGAGTCGTCGGTGGAATCGATTACTCTAGCCTCCCATGAAGCCACTAAAAAGGGCAGATGCAGCAGATTATCAAAGGAAATACGCACCTTAGAAGTAGACCAAAGACTTTGGAGAATCAAGCTTGCGCACAGAACCTGCGGATTCTAGGATTGGCAGAGGAAAGCGAAGGCGATCATTTGCTGGTCTATGTCCAAGAATGGCTGACGCAGGAACTAGGCGAAGAAATAGCCCCCACGGTGAAGTGTTTTCATTAAGCCTACCGAGTTATGGCGAGAGGCCGACCCAACGATCCTGAAGCCCCAAGAACTGTGGTGGTGGTTACAGATGGAGTGGGATCCAGAGATCATCTCCTTACAATGGCCAGGCAAAAGAAAACATTACTCCACGAAGGACAGCAGATAAGGATGTTCCCCGACTTGGGTTGTGAGACGCGCCAAAAGCACAAGAAATACAATGGTGCCAGAGCGCTATTGAGAGAGTCTGGGATCCCACATGGCCTCGTCTTCCCAGCCTGACCCTGGATAGTCCACAGAGGCAGAGTCTACATTTTTTCAGACCCTGCTGAAGCCATGAAGTGGTGTTGGAGAAATATTGCTAGAAGATCACATACTGCCTCAGCTGAAGAGTCCTCCTCAGAGGAAGAACATACCTGAAAAGAACTGTAAATTACTATATTAAATGGTATAGTATATATGGCTGGGGAGTGAGACGAACAGCTCACCAAGAAATTTTCTAGCTAAAGCTAGCTTGTTCCTTTTCCTTTTTTATCAAAAGTTACAGTAAGGGAAATTGGAGACCACAGTTGAAATGCTAAAAATGCTGTTTACTGCACTTTCTCCTGCTTTATTATTACGAGGGTATGGTTAGTTACAGGGTTTTAAATAATTGATTAGCAGTTTTTTCCTTGGGACGATACTAACTGTACAGAAAGCATTTATATAGGTTTTCTAGAACTGTTATATTTGTTAAACACACTGAGGCAAGTTCTATTTTCACAATGTTTTAGAACTTTTATGAGCAAAATGCTAATCAAGTTTTAGAGTTAAATAAAACCCTGAGTTAAAATGAGTTCCTGAGAAGGAACTGGAAGGGGACAGGATCAGTTGTGTTCCAAGACGGTAGCTGCTGCTTCTTGTTTTCACAGGGTTCTTGTGGATTTTACTTGGTAGAAGGTTATTTCTTTTCTTTCTTACTTCTAAGGGGCTAGCAGCGTATTGTTTTGGGGGCTGTTGGAAGTTTGAAAACTGGTTTGGTGGCTGTAAGTGGGCTCATTTGTTGGATGTTTCACTGTGTCACAGGCTGCGCTGGTGGAGGCCTATTTCTTCTGATTTAAAACCTATTCAGTGGGATTTACTTGGGCCTGGGTATTTGAATTGGGAGACCTACATCTGTTAATTTCAAGCCTATTTTGATGTGTTGTTAGTGAAGCTGATTAAACTGGAGACCTGTTTCCTTTGGCAGTAAACATATTTTGGGGGCTTTGAGTTGAATGTTGATTCCTTGTTGCTGACTTCAGTAGCTGCAAAGACTACTGCATAGTGGGTGAAGGGTGTTAATGGTCTGGCCAGGTCTCACTCAGCTAACTGACTGGAGGCAGAGCTGAATCAGGTTTGTGGTGTTGGCTGCTTTGTCTTCTCAGAAGGAACTAGAAGGGGACGGATCAGTTGTGTTCCAGGACAGTAGCTGCTTCTTGTTGTTTTCACAGGGTTCTTGTGGATTTTACTTGGTAGAAGGTTATTTCTTTTCTTTCTTACTTCTAAGAGGCTAGCAGGGTATTGTTTTGGGGGCTGTTGGAAGTTTGAAAACTGGTTTGGTGGCTGTAAGTGGGCTCATTTGTTGGATGTTTCACTGTGTCACAGGCTGCGCTGGTGGAGGCCTATTTCTTCTGATTTAAAACCTATTCGGTGGGATTTACTTGGGCCTGGGTATTTGAATTGGAGACCTACATCTGTTAATTTCAAGCCTATTTTGATGTGTTGTTAGTGAAGCTGATTAAACTGGAGACCTGTTTCCTTTGGCAGTAAACATATTTTGGGGGCTTTGAGTTGAATGTTGATTCCTTGTTGCTGACTTCAGTAGCTGCAAAGACTACTGCATAGTGGGGGAAGGGTGTTAATGGTCTGGCCAGGTCTCACTCAGCTAAGACTGGAGGCAGAGCTGAATCAGGTTTGTGGTGTTGGCTGCTTTGTCTTCTCAGAAGGAACTGGAAGGGGACGGATCAGTTGTGTTCCAGGACAGTAGCTGCTTCTTGTTGTTTTCACAGGGTTCTTGTGGATTTTACTTGGTAGAAGTAAGAAAGAAAAGAAATAACCTTCTAAGAGGCTAGCAGGGTATTGTTTTGGGGGGCTGTTGGAAGTTTGACAACTGGTTTGGTGGCTGTAAGTGGGCTCATTTGTTGGATGTTTCACTGCGCAACAGGCTGCGCTAGTGGAGGCCTATTTCTTCTGATTTAAAACCTATTTGGTGGGATTTGCTTGGGCCTGGTTCTTTGGCTACTGGGCTTGGAGGGAAAACACAGGGCTGATACATTCTCTCTCGAGTCGGGTGTCTGCCCAAGACCCACCCTCCCCACCCCTCCCTCCCAGTGTTCTGCTAATTTATGGGGAACACCTGCCCTGCAATTGGAGGAAAAGGCTGCAGGTGCAGATCATGTAGTTCTAGCCACTGGGGGTGGATTTAAAGGCTGGGAGAGAGGAGCTTAAGGAGTTGTTCATTTCCCTTATAAGTTTACTGTGTTGTACTGCACCTAGTAACAGGGTTACCGGTGTACTGCGGGACTGTATCTAAGATTAGTGGGTGACCTGATTAGGCAGTAGGGGTGTATCTTGGACTGCGGGGGAACCTAGTGGCTCACCCAAGGAAACCTACTTGGATGGGGATGGAACCACACAGCCTTAGGGCCGGCATACTTTGGGAGGGTGGTGGGGTGCACAGAGTGTGAAGCAGCCATGATACTGGACTGGGCTTGGAAGTTTGGTGGTTGCCCAGTGTGCTACCAGCTGGCACAGCTTAGGGAGGAGGTTGCGGGGATTAGGAGACAGCTGGGGGAAGGGGGGGAGGTATGGTTGGGGAAGGGGGCAGGGGATCTCCCACAGGGTTGCACCAAGCACTGGGGGCGGTGGCATAGGGAAAGGAGTGCAGGAGAATACTCAGGGATCACATAGGGACCCTGGCAGAGGGGGTCCAAAAGGACAATACCAAGGAAGCAGGCAGGTAACTGGGGACCCTCACAAAGGAGGGACAGAGGGACAACATTCTCAGGGAAGTAGGCAGATGGCCAGGGCTGGACAGAAGGAAGCAAGGCGGGGAGGTGGATCAGACCTTACACTCAGTAACCGCTTCAATTCTCTTCTTCTGCTCGAGGATGAGGGGGGTGATGTAGCCATGACAGGAGTGGTTAGAGACGGAAAGGGAGTGGGGGTCAGGAGGCAGGGGCCAAATAGCAGGAAGAACAGGGGGGAACCTGGAATGCAGGAAAATGGGGGGAGCAGTGAATCAGAGCAGGAGGGGCAGGGGGAAGAGGGAGGAAAGTGCAAGGAGAAGGACCAGGTGGGAGGAAAGGTAAAGGAGAAGGACCAGAAGTACAAGGAGGATTCAGTAAAGGGAGCAGAGGGTTTAGGCCAGGGGAACACAACAAGCAAGGAGGGACTAAATGGAGACAGCAAGGAAGGGAGGACAAGCCAGGCTAGTTTACCAGATGGGGGAGAAGAAAAAATTACTCACCTTAGTAATGTTGTTTCTTCTAATGGAGTCTTGATATATTATGACATATGCAGTGAGTCCCAACCTTCGAACTGCTCTGGAGGTGAAAGAGTTAACTTTCCACGCCAGGCATGGAACCTTGAGCGCGAGCTCGGTTGAAAACTCTGTCTGTTGTTCTTCAAACTGTCAGATCTTTATGAGCAAAACTCACTAAGGTTCTGTGTGGAAGCCATAAACCTACACTAGCCAACTGGCTACTAAATATAAGAACACATTTTCTTGGTCCCAAAACAAAGACTCAAGTCAGGGATCCAAAAAATTAAAAACATAACACCCAAACACCCCAAAAAGGAGGGGTGAAAAATAAGGTGGGCATCTACTAAGTGCCAACACTACACTGCCCATCCACATCCCAAAAGTAGAGGTTCTGAGAGGGGCAGGAAGGGGAGGTCATAATATAGCAAGACTCCATTAGAAGAAACAACATTACTAAGGTGAGTAATTTTTTCTTCAAACAACATGAAGTCTTGCTATATTATGACATATGCAGACTACACAGCAGTACCTCCATGGAGGAGGGACAGAACCTACTTAGGAAATAGGCTCTGAAGCACAGCTGTGCCAAACAGAGCATCACTCCTAGCCTGGATGTCCAGGGAGTAATGCTTGGTAAAAGTGTGAACTGTTTTCCAGGTAGCTGCTTGATATATCTCTAGGATAGGGATGTCCCTGGCAGCAGCCAGAGACGCAGCTGTACCTTTGGTAGAGTGAGCCCTCAGGCCTGAGGGAGGAACCTTACCCATAGAAACATAGAATCTGACGGCAGATAAGGACCGCTTGGCCCACCCAGTCTGCCCATTTCCCTACCTGATGGATAAGCTGCAGATCCTAGTTAACCGGCAGCCTACTTCTTCCTACCCCCACCCCCTAGAATTGCCTTATGACTGTCCCATGCATGCTTGAATTCCACCAGTTTTTGACTCCACAACCTCCTCTGGAAGGCCGTTCCATACATCCACAACCTTCTCTGTGAAAAAATACTTCCTTAAATTACCTCTGAGCCGCCCCCCTTCTATCTTCAAATTGTGCCCCCTTGTTCTTGCACACCTCTTTTTTTGAAAGATGCTACCCTCTTGGACTTTGTTGATTCCCTTGAGGAACTAGAAAGTTTCTGTGTTTCTACCCAGTTTCTCATAGCAAAATTGGATACAAGAGACAATCCACCTGGCAATGGATCTTTTAGTGGCAGGTTTCCCTTTACCAACCTCACCATAAGTGAGGAACAGTTGGAAGGAGTCAAACCTGTGACCCTTGGTACGTTCTATGTAGTAACTAAGGGCTCTTTTGACATCTAAACTGTGCAGTCTCCTCTCGCCAGAGGAGGAATGGTCAGTGAAGTACACAGGAAGAGACAGATTGATTAAGGTGGAAGTGTGAAACCACCTTAGGCAAGAACTTTCTGTTAGTCCTGAGGACCACCTTATCTCTATGAAAGGAAATAAAACCAGGTTCCACTGACAATGCTTGTAATTCACTTATCGCCTGGCAGAAGTGATGGCACCTAAAAACACAGTTTTCCAAGTCAAGTACTTAAGCTCTGCTGAAGACAAGGGCTCAAAGGGGTTGCATAAGCTGAGCAATGCAAATATTAAGATCCCAGGCAGACGCAGGGTCCTGAATGGGGGTTAGTGTGAAGCAACCTTGAAAAACAGAGAATGCCGGATGAGCTGAAAGGGAAGAGGTTTACCTGCTGATAAGAAAGCAGACACGGCTGCCAGGTGCACTTTGGGGTAGCTGGTCTCAGCCCCAAAGTATTCAAATGCACCATATAATCCAGGACTGTGGGTAAGTCAGCAGATTCTGGGGAAATATGCCTGCCAGAGCACCATATGGAAAATCTCTTCCATTTGTAATTATAAGTAGCCCTGGTGGAAGGCTTCCTAGAAGCCTTCAAGATATCCAATACACCTTGGGAGAAGCGTAGGTCAGCAAACTCTAACTCTTCAAGAGCCAGGCCTTGAGATTGAGAGATTTGAGTCTGATGTTAAAGACTTCCAGTCCTGGACAAAGTAAGCCAGCCTGCCCCCTACAGGTAGTACAGAATCGGCCCTGGCCACCCCATCAGGGTGCCCGCTTGGCAGGGGCTTTGGGCTGAGGGGTGGAAGCAGGCTTGCTTGTGCCGATCTGCCTCTCCTCTAAAGAACCCCTCTGGGCATAAGCAGAAGAGGAGGCCTGGACTTGGTAAAAGGCCTATGAAAAGGCCTGCCCCTGCCCTGGGATGCTGCCTTTGAGGAGTCGTCTGCCTTTCCTTGGCCTGTGCACTCCTATAGGTGGTCCTATATTCATCCATTTCTTCATGTAATTCTCTGTCTGCTCCCCAAACAGAGAATTGCCCTGAACAGGAAAATCCATGGCCTAGACTGGGTATCCTGTGACAGGGTAGTACATCTGAGCCAAGCCATTCTGCGAAGTGCCACAGATGTAGCCATGACCCTTGATGACACATCATTAGAGTCTACTGCAGCATGAAATTGCACCTTGGATGCCTCAATACCATCCGCAGCCACCTGTTCCAGCTCCCTGGCAGGCTGGTCAGGGACCTGTTTTGCCAGGGCCAGCACAGTATCCCATCTGAATTTCTGGTACCCAGCAGCATAAGCCATATAATTTGCCTGTCTGAGTCCCAAAGATGCTGCCATGTACTGTTTCTTTGTCATGGCATCAATCCTCCTGGAGTCCTTTTCAGGGGGGTGCGAAGCTAGAGGAATATTTGCCTTGTCACAGGCTGCAGCCTGCACTACCCCACATGGCTGCACTGCTGTGTGAGGAACTCCGTATCAGAGCCTGATAATGTATACCTCTTGTCCATCCTTTTATCAACAGGAGGTATAGTGTGAGAGTTTAAATTGTTGCTGTCTGTTTCGAAAAGATTTATGCAAAGGAATAGACAGTCTCCTAGACTCTGGAATATCCATCATTTCTACATAATCAGGCTCCTCTTGGTCATCAACAGCTTCCTCAACAGGGAGCTGGAGAGTTTCAACAACTTTCTTATAGAACATAAAATGAGAGGGGACTCAGATAGCCTGGGAGGAGAAACCCTGCTGGTCTGTCTGGAGAGATGTCGGTTCAATGGGCACATCAGACCTTCAAAACCACATTCACTCTCCTCATACTCCTCTTCCCCTCCTCCAGTTCATAAAATCCTCAAAATCATAATCTTGAAAGCAGGTGGAACCGCCCAAACTGGCGCTTCCCTGATGGTGTCGGTTAGATTCGGAACCAGGAAAGTGACTGGACAATTTGAATTGCTTTAGCTATTTCCTCAGTGGTTGGAGAAAGAACTTATGGCTCCACACTAGCTACTTTCTAGTCCTTTTAGTTGGAACTGGCTCCTCAGAGCTGGCTCTTCGTTGCCGAGGAAGTATCGCCCTGGTCAGAGGCACTCCCTCGGTTCGGTTGGAACGAACCGGGCAGACGCATCGGGTCAGCAGACTTTTGGCCTCCTTTCCTGAACCTACCAACTCTCTTCTATGGTGGCAGCAGGAAAAATCTTACAAATCTGGCAGTCTGCACTGGGGTAGTCAAACCCCAGACAATACACACAGGTGGTGTGTGGGTCAGCCTGTAAAGGCTTCCCACAAACACTACAGTGCTGAAACCCAGTGGGCCCGGTTTTCTTTGGGTTTCTCAGACATAGTGCCAGCCTAACCAAACTTGTCCGTTTATGGCAATCCGTAAACAAGACTCTCTTATCAGTTCCCAACTGTGTCAGCGGGTTGTGGAAAAAAGCGTAATGAAATCCGTTTTTTTTAGAACTCGATAGAACGGGAACGCACTCTAAATAGGACTAGTAAAGTTTGAGAATAACCTGATCGGTTCAAACCGAACCGAAAAGCGTTACAAGTTCCACACAGAATAAAATAAATGTAAGCCTATCTATTACTTACAATACCACAGACAGAGCTTGAACCGACCGTTTGCGGTTTAATTTCGGTCAAAAAACCGATAAAATAATACCTTTTAACCAACAAACGAACCGAGCAGAAGGAGAAATCTCCGGAGCGACTGTTCAGTGAGGCGGAGTAAAGAATCTGACAGTTTGAGTTTGAAGAACAACAGACAGTTTTCTCAACCAAGCTCGCGATCAAGGTTCCATGCCTGGCATGGAAAGTTAACTCTCACCTCCGGAGCAGTTCGAAGGTTGGGACTCACTGCATGTGTCATAATATAGCAAGACTTCATGTTGTTTGAAGGACCAGTTGCGAGCAGTGAGAGGAGTTAGCAAGGTACAGAAGGATACTCAGGAGGAGGAGAGGCATAGGATTGGAGGGGAGGTGGCCGGGAGTAAATAAGGAGGGGTGGCATGTGGCACCCAGATGAGGAGGAACAAGGAGCCGGCTGGGTGGAGGGCGGTAGAAAGGATGAGGGACATGGAAGGGGGGAAATGGAGAAAAGGAGGCGGTCAGAGTGCTCCTGTTGGGGGATTCTATGATCAGGGTATCAAATGGGATAGGAGGGAAGCCTGGCCAGTTAGAACAAAATGCTTCCCTGGACTAGAGTGCACAGGGCTAGCACGAGGTATATCAGCTGGCAAAGGATTGTGGGGTTCCCGGACATACTGGTCCACCTGGGTACAAATGACATTGAGGGAAATAGCGAGCTAGAGATACAGGCAAGATTCAGGGAGCTTGCCAGGGTCTGTCATGACATAGGATGCACAGTTTCCTTCTCAGAAATCCTGCGGTGCCAAGGGCTAGTAGGGAGCACAAAGGAAGATTAGGGAGATAAACCAGTGGCTCAGGGAGTGGTGTGAGGCCAGAGGGTATGGGTTGATGGGGGATTGGGGAGACCTGGGAGGATAAGGACTGTATGCTGAGATAGACTCCATCTCAATTTGGAGGAGGAATCCTTAAGTTGAAAACAGAGGTTCATTGGTGAAAAGTGAGGTTTAAACTTGTGAAGGGAGGGGCCAGGAAAAGGCTGTCGAGGGGTGCCGATAAAGAGATACTCTGTCTACCCCTGGGGAGCTGGAGGATTGCGGAAAAGGCCGACTGGTGAAGTGCAGACCAAGGAAAACAGAATCCCTATGGGAACACGAGCAGGGAAATGGAAGTATAGGGAAAGGGTGGAAGGTAGTCCTGCTAAATGCCAGGAGCTTGGGAAATAAAATGCCTGAGCTCCAGGCAATGCTAACTGAGGGAGCAGTGGATGTGGCAGCGGTCACTGAGAACTGGGCCACTGCAGGACATGACTGGGACCTGAACCTGAAGGGTTACACTATGTTCAGGAAGGACAGGGGGGAGGGAAGGGGAGGAGGGGTAGCAATGATAGTCAAAAACTGCATTGGCATGGGGGAGTGGAAGAGGCGGAGGTAACTGTGGAAGCGAGTTGGGTCACCTTGATTGGGGAGGGGGGCAAGAGAGTAAAAATAGGAGTGGTGTATAGACCCCCTGCCCTGGCGAAGGAGCTGGAGGAGAGTCTGGTGGCAGATGTTGAGAGACACTGCAGACTGGGCAGAGAAACGGTGGTGGTGTTGGGGGACTTAAACATGCCAGGAACAGACTGGGAGACTATGACATCTTCTGTGATCAGGAACAGGTTGTTGATGTCTTTCAAGACGTTCCCTAACTCAGCAGGTGGGGAACCGACCAGGGAGGCCTGGGTACTGGATGTGGTCCTGGCAGACAGTGACCAGATTAGGGTCGGAGGTAAAGGACCCGCTAGGGAGTGACCATGCCACAGTCTGGTTCTGCCTGGACCTAGGAGGAGGCTAAAGGCTGCACAAAGGCGGAGTAACTGACTTCAGAAACGGATTTTAGAAATGGGAAGGATCCTTAAGGAGCATTTGGATGTGATTGGGTCAGACATGGGCGCTGGTAGTAGGTGGGAAATCATCAGAGAGGGTGCAAGATGCTACACCAGCACCTGTGCAAGTAAGAGCGAAAATGGCAGGGCCGAAAACCCTGCTGGTGGACCAGGGAGGTCCAGGGAAGGTGGTCTTGAGGGAAAGAAGGCAGCCCATAGGCAATCCAAGTGCCCAAGGGAGTGAAAGGGATCGAGGGGAGTATGAGCTGATGGCTAGAAGGGTCACTAGGTCGTGAGGGCGGCTAAGGCAAGGAAGGAGCAGAACCTGGCCAGGGAAATTAGGAGAAGGAACAAGGGGTTCTATAGATACACTGGGGAAAAACGAAGGGCGAAGGGGCAGATTAGCAGGATTAAATCAGGGGAGAGATGGGCACAAGACCCGGGGGAGCAAGCTGAGGTACTAAATGAGTACTTCACCTCAGTTTTCACCAATGGGGGTGCTGCATCACACACTGGAGGAGACAGAGATACTGAGGAGGGGGAGACCCTCACCGATTGGCAGGTCTGGGGAGAAGGGGAGGCCTCACTGGCAGGAGGGGGAGGGCTACAGGGAGAAGAGCTACGAGGTGAAATCACAGAGAGAGGGTGAAGGCCCTCAGCTCCCTTAAACGGAGAAAGCACCGGGCCGGATAAATTACATCCCAGAGTGCTGAAGGAACTGCGGATGTCCTGGCGAACTCTGGCTGAGCTTTTCAGCATCTCTCTGAGGACAGGGTGGGCCCCAGGACTGGAAGGTGGCGCATATAGTGCCTATCCACAAGGGGGATCAAGGGAGGTGGCAGGGAACTACAGACCTGTCAGCCTGACATGGTGGTGGGCAAGGTGATGGAGGGCATTGTCAAGGAGAGGCTAGGGGACCTGGAAAAGTCAGGGTGCCTGGACGATAGACAGCATGGATTGCCACGGGAAATCATGTCAGACAAACCTTGTGGAGTTCTATGACTGGGTGGACGAGTGCCTTGGACCTGGGTAGACCAGTGGACGTCTCTCTTCTGGACTTCCAGCAAGGCATTTGACTCTGTTCCTCACTGGGCCTGTTGGATAAGCTGGGAGAAATGGGGTGGGAACCAGATGATCAGATGGATAGGCAATTGGCTCCAGGACCCGGACCCAGAGGGTCGTAGTTAGTGGGATAGTCTCATCCCCAAGGAGGGTCATGGTGGGGTCCCCAGGGATCAGTCCTGGGCCCTCTGTTCAATGCCTACGTCTCTGACATAAGGACAGGAATCAGGAGTGAGATGAGTTTCTATGGATCACTCAAAACTGGGGCGGTGGTGGATGGGAGGAGGGGAGGGTGGCCCTACAGGGGGACCTGTAGGCTTTGGAAAGATGGTCTAGAAAGTGGAAGCTGAGGTTCAATGCAGGGAAATGCAAGGTACTCCACCTGGGGGCCAGAAACCCAGGCCAAGTGTACACCCTGGGGAGTGGGGGGGGAGAGAGAGAATGCTACAAGTCTCGATGACAGAGGGACCTGGGGGTGGTGGTGGATGTCAAGATGAACAACTCGGAGACTTGTAGGAGGGCAGCAGCCAAGGCCAACAGGATGCTGGGATGCATCACTAGGGGGATCACCTCCAGAAGGAGGGAAGTGATACTCCCTCTGTATAACCGCTTGGTGAGGCCACACCTTGAATACTGCATGCAGTTTTGGAGGCCACACTTAAAGAGGGACATTAAAGGGTCCAGAGGAGGGCAACCAAAATGATTTGGGGCTTGGGGGACAGGACCTATGAGGAGAGGCTCGAAGAGCTAAATATGTACACACTGGAAGAGAGAAGGGACCGGGGGGACATGATAGGAGGTCTTCAGGTACATGAAGAGGGTAAACAGGGAGGAACAGTCAGGTGCTTGAGAAGGAAGGAGGAGGGGCCACTGAGGGCATAGATACATAGACAGTGTGGCGAGATAAGGGCCTATGGCCCCACCTAGTCTGCCCATTTGAGCTTTTAAGTTCAAGGCTTATGTTTTCCTCAGAAGTCTGCTGCCCTTACCCTGACCTCCAGAATTCCTTTATGTCTATCCCATGCATTCTTAAATCCTGATTGTTTCAGCCCCCACCACTTCCTCTGGCAGGGTGTTCACTTGTCCACCACCCGTTCTTGAAGAAATTCTTCCTCATGTTTCCTCTGAATCGCCTTCCTCCAACTTCATCCCATGCCCTCTAGTCCTGGAACATCTTTTTCGCTTAAAAATAGTGTATTCCTGCACCCTGTTCCTCCCTGTGAGATACTTGTATGTCTCTATCATATCCCTCTCCCTCCTCTCTCCAGGGAGTACATGTTCAGTTCCTTCAACCTGTCTTCATAGGATTTGTGATGCAATCCATGCACCATCTTTGTTGCCCTCCTCTGAACCTTCTCTACCCTGTCTATGTCCTTACGTAGGTATGGTCTCCAGAACTGTACACTGTACTCCAGGTGGGGCCTCACTAGTGTCTTGTATAGCGGGAATTATGACCTCCCTTTTCCTGCTGGTGATGCCCCTTCCTATACATCCCAGCATCCTATTTGCTTTACCTGCTGCCTTGTCACACTGTTTCCCTACCTTGAGGTCATCAGAGATGATAACCCCAAGATCCCTTTCCTGCTTGGTGCATGCTATATCCTCACCCCCCAACTGATATATTGTGCCAGGGTTTTGTGCCCATATGCATTATCTTGCACTTCTTTGCATTGAATTTCAACTGCCAAACCCTGACCATTCTTCAAGTTTCTGCAGGTCCTTCTCATTCTGTCTACACCTCTGGTGTGTCTACTGTGTTACAGAGCTTTGTGTCATCAGCGAACAGTGAAATTCTGCCTTCTAGGTCCTGTGCAATGTCACCAATGAAGATGTTGAATAGGACCGGTCCCAGCACTGATCCCTGTGGTACCCTACTGGTCACTCTTCCCTCTGTGGAGTGACAGCCATTTACCACCACCCTCTGTGTCCTGCCACCCAGCCAGTTACCTACCCACCACACTACTGTCCTGCCCACACCCATATTCCCAGTTTGTGTAATAGTCTTCTATGTGGCACAGTGTCAAAGGCCTTGCTGAAGTCCAGATAGGCCATGTCCACTGCCCCCCTGATCCACCTCCCTAGTCACCAAGTCAAAAATTCAATGAGGTTGGTCTGACATGAACTCCCCTGGTGAAACCATGCTGCCTTGGGTCCTGTAGTCCATTGACAACCAGATATTCCACCAATCTCTCCTTCAGTAGTGCTTCCATGATCTTCCCCACTACCGAGGTGAGGCTGACTGGTCTGTAGTTCCCTGCTTCCTCTTTGTTCCCACTTTTGTATAAGGGGACTACATCTGCTGTCCTCCAGTCTTTGGGTACCTCCCCTGTTTCCAGTGATCGGCTAAACAGGATAGCCAGAGGTTCAGCCACCACCTCTCTTAGTTCTTTAAGGACCCTGGGGTGCACCCCATCTGGCCCCATTGCTTTATCAACTCTTATTACTTCCAGTTCCTTCAGGACCCTTTCTCATGTAAAGGGATTTGTGTCCATTTCTGCACCATTCTCACCCCTTGTACTCCCTTCAGACCCATTACCCTCCTCTTCTTCAGTAAAGACTGAGCAGAAATACCTGTTCAATATGTCAGCTTTACTGTTGTCATCCTCCACGTGGCCCCCATCCTCCCCCTTCAGTCTCACTATCCCTCCCTTTGTCTTTCTTTTTTCACTTATGTACCTGTAAAGGTTTCGTCCCCTGGAGGGGAAGATTCAGGGAGAAAGCAGGAGGTGCTACTTCACTGAGAGGGTGGTGGAGCCATGGAATGCACTGCCTAGGGGGCTGGTGGAGGCAGACACGGTGGAGGGGTTCAAGAGGGGCTGGGACAGGTACAGGGGAAGGGTTCTGGAAGCAAAATCCAATGCAGCAAGAATATCCAGAACTGGGAAGGGAGAAGCCAGAGAAGGCGAGGGGGGCAGCAAGGTCAGCACCCGGGGTGGGGGCTGACCAATCGAGCAGACTCGAAAGACCGTTAGGCCTATTCTACTGGCATTTTAGTATGTTAGTAAAATACCTGTCTGAAAGTTTACTTAGTTGCCTGTAATGAGTTACTCATAGGCTCAGTTTAAGGAATATGGATTTAAAGCGCTTTACTATATGAAAGAGGGAATTTCTGTGATGGCTTAAAGTGACCAATCTATTGAATTATGTTATATGTGTTAAGTATAGCCACACCTATGTTTAATGTGAGCTTTGGGGAGAAGGAGCTACCATTATCTTCTTTTAGATGGCACTTTAGTGCATATACTTAGAAAAGGCATAGTGAACTTTCCCTGTTCCTCTTTGAAGGGAAGGGACTCCGGGACTTAAGACTTTGTTTTATTATATAATACTATGCAGCTCATGGGTTCACTACACAGTCTACAATGTTTAAGCTCATGTCTTTGGATATTACAAGGAACCCCCTCCAATGATGTATCGTATTACTGTGGATGGATATATTAAATGTGTTAAGAGGAGTGGCACCCTCCTGGTTTTAGAATATACAAATGTAATATCCACTGTAAGTGATTCAAACTGTACGTTTTTGTCATAACAATAAACAAAGTAAAAAGAATACAGCAAGATTTCATGTTTGAAATCGCTCTGGGGGCCTGCTGCTGAGGAGATCTGGGTACCAGAACTGGCATGGCCAGTCAGGTGCTACCAGAATCACCTTCGCCTAGTCCCTCCTCACCTTGATAAGCACCCTGTGGATCAACAGAAATGGAGAGAAGGTGTAGATGAGGCCTGGAGTCCACGGCCTCGAAAAGGCATCCCCATGCAGCAAGCCCTGCTTAGGGGGCAGGCATTAAACAGCCTCAGCTTGGTGTTTTCCCTGGAGGCAAACAGGTCCACCATCGTTTTGCCCCAGTGGGAGAACAGACTGTAAGTTACCTCTGGATGGAGAGACCAAAGCGGCTGACAGCATCTGCCAGATGGTTTGAGGCTCCTGCCACATGGATGGCTAGGAGATCTGCCTCCAGATGGCTCACGAGTGTCCAGATGTGGAGCGCTTCCCTGCAGAGCAGATGGGAATGCGTGCTGCCCTGTTTGCTGAGGTAGTACATGGTTGTGGTATTGTCCGTCTGGACTTGAACCACTAGACCCCAGAACGGAGGAGCGAAAGCTGACAGTGCCAGTCTGACTGCTCTGAGCTCCAACAGGTTGATGTGATTAACGGGACTCCCTGGGAGTCCACAACGCGCGGGCCCTGTTGTCCGCCATGTGGGCCCCCCAGCCCACAAAAGAAGCATCAGTCATAAGGACAGCCGTCGGCTCGGGGCCGACAAAAGGGATCCCTTCCTGCAACTGCCCTGGAATGGTCCACCACTGGACAGCGTTCCACATCTTCTGGGTAAGTGATCAGCTGGTGGAAATGACCGTGGCGCTGAGCCCACTGAGCAGCCACCTCTCATTGGAGGGGGTGCATGTGCCACCAGGCCCAACAGACAACTGAGGTGCACACCGCCATGTAACCCAGAAGGTGCAGAAAGTCCCGGGCAGGGCGCAATTGCCCAACCAGAAATGACTGGGCAAAGGAGGCGAGAATCTCCACCCTGTTCGCCGGGAGCCGTGCTCTGGCTTGACGAGTCTCGAGCTCTGTCCCGATGAAGTTAATTAACTGAGAAGGCACGAGTTCCGACCTGGCCTCGTTGAGCAAGAGGCCGAGCTCGAAGCAGGTCTTGAGGGCCAGGTCCCTGGACTGGTGGAACCTGCTAAGAGGTAGGGTAAATTCTGTCCACCCCCAGCGCCTGAGATGGGCTGCCACCACTGCAATGCATTGGGGGAAGACCAGTGGCGCCAATGACAGGCCGAATGGCATGGCTCGAACTCGTACAGGGTCCCCTCAGCTCGGAACTGGAGGAACCGCTGGTGAGATGGACAGATTGTGACATGAAAGAATGCATCCTGGAGATCCAGTGAACAGAACCACATGTTTTGCTCCAAGGATGGTATGATCTGGGACAGAGTGACCAACCAATAGGGGCATGATCTGAGATACTGATTCAGATCGTTCAGATACAGAATGGGGCGCTAGCCCCCCCATCAGCTTAGGAACCAGGAAGTACCTGGAAACGAAGCCTGGGTCTGTTGGACGATCCGCCAATGGAGCTACTGCCTCCTTGAGGAGGAGCTAAGCAATGTCGTCTCGAAAAGCTAAGTATGGGTGGATACCTTCTCCTCCCATTGGGTGCGGGCTCGGCTTGGAGGGTACTGCTAGAATTCCAGAGGCAGTACCTGGCCGACCACTTCTAAGACCCACCTGTCTGTGGTAACAGCGGACCAGGCGGAAAGGAAGAGGCAGAGCTGGCCCCCACAGGAGGACCCAAAGCTGGCGTGATGGGAGTGGGGGTGGCAGCCCCCGCTCCGTCACTGAGCAGGCTTGGAGGCAGAGTATCCAGGGCCTGAACCTCGGCCTCCCTTATGAACCTGGGAGAGCCCGGGCTTTGGTCGGAGGCGCCGAGCTTGAGCCTGCTGCTGCCCCCTCTTGAAAGAAGGGCTCCTGGGCCGCAGTGGAAGAGTGCCAAAAAGGCTTCTTCTGCTGCTGCTTCTTAGCAGCAGAAGAACCCTTAGCAGAAGTAACGTCCAAGGTGGCATTGGACTGCTCAATACGCTGAAGGTGACCAGCCACACCTGGGCCGAAAAGTTTGGTGCCCAGGAAAGGCACATCAGCTAGTTTGTGCTGAGTATCCACCGGAAAGGAGGAGGGCCTCAGCCAAGCTCTGCAGCAAGAGGCAACTGCGGCTCCAATAAGTGGACACAAGAGCCCCTGATATCCAGGGTCGTCTGAAGCTGTTCGGCAACAGCCCAGTCTTGGTCCCGGACCTGCTTGACCGTGCTTTGCACGTCCGTGGGAAGATGTGGGAGGACTTTGTCCAAAGACCCCAAGAGGGCATGGGAGAAGTGTGCCATGATGATGGTGGAACATGCCTGACAGAGGCCAAAAGACGAGGCCGCACAGGACTTCTGGGCAGAATGATCCAAATTTCTGGATTCCCCCTCAGGTCAGTCAGTATCGGCAGAACTACCAGTACGCCTGAACACAGAGGAGGTCACAAGGCTCTCGGCCAAAGGGTGCTTTGTGAACCCTGCAAGGGGACCCCATGGGCTCCGTATACTTGCGGGCAGACAGAGCTGGACAGGAGACAGGGTGCTGCCAAAGATCTAAGGCTAGGTCAACAATGGCCTCAGACACAGGAAAGGCTTCCATCGGGGTATCCCCTCCCTTGACCCTGTAGACCATGGTGTGCTGCTGGAGCGCCTGCGGCTGCTTTGTGGTCTGTCTGGTACAGTCCTCAAATGGTTCCACTCTTTCCTCCCGGACAGGCTTCAGAGAGCTACCACCGGAATCTATTCCTCTGGTACTTACTCCCTGTCCTGCGGGGTGCCACAGGGCTCCACTTTGGCCCCCATGTTGTTCGCAGTGTATATGCTGCCACTGGGAGATATCATCAGGCGATACAGTTTGAGTTTTCACTGCTATGCAGATGATACTCAACTGTATATGTCCTTTTTGCCCAGACAGGATGTTGCACACTCTGCACTAAACAATTGCCTTACCGAGATCAGGACCTGGATGAGTACTAGCTGGCTAAGACTGAATCCAGATAAGACTGAAGTGCTGGTTTTGGACCCTGGTCGTCCGGGGGCAGGTATGGGAGCTGGCCAGGCATCAGGTCTTTTGATAGATGGCATACAGCTCACTACCTCAGATCAAATGCGTAACCTCGGCGTCATTTTTGACGACGGACTGACACTAAGATCTCAGGTGTTGGCTGTCATCAAATCCTCTTTTTATCATCTGAGGAATATCGCCCAGGTGAAACACCTGGTACCTCCGGATGATCTTCCAACACTGGTCCATGCCTTCGTCACTACCCGCCTTGATTACTGCAATTCTCTCTAACTAGGGCTTCCAGGGGTTGATATCCGCCGCCTGCAGCTAGTGCAGAATGCAGCAGTCAGGCTTTTGACTGGGGCTTCTAGGTCCAGTCATAGTACCCCTGTGCTCCACGAACTGTGCTGGCTGCCTATTCAGTGACTGATCACCTTTAAGGTTGGTTTGCTAACCTTTAAAGCCCTACATGATCAGGGACCCGGTTACATGCAAGACCTCTTGATACCCTACTGCCCCATCCGTCCTCTCCGATCCGCCAACGAGGGATTGCTAGAGATTCCCAGGGTATGATTAAAAACATCAGAGGCACAGAGATATGTTTTTCTTAAGTGGGACAGTCTCAGCTACTGTCTCCACAGCCCTTTTAGAGATTTGCCTTCCCCAGTCTTGTCCGACCACTTGTCAGAATCCTTAGGTTTACCGGTGTCCTCTTTATGGGCTGAGATAGAGGGATTCCCCTCTACAGTGCTAGCAGATACAGAGGCCATTTCTTCCAACTCTTTGGATCTCTTTTTTATAGTTCAGGGCAAAAATGTTTTACAGCTATCACAGTTAGAAAATATATGAGTAGTACCCAGACAAAATACTCAGAGGGAATGTCTGAGTGTCTTGGCTATAATCTGGCCACATGACTCACAATATTTAAAACCAGTAGGTTCTGTGCGTTTTTTTAGGTTCATCAACAGGGACCTCAGACATTGAGCAAAGTGTGTTAATTCAGATGTTTGTGAAAATAATTGGTTCCCTGGAACCAGAAATTTTAAATAAAAACAACTGCTAGCGGTTCCCAGAACCGAGTGCTAATCAGTTCCTTGAAAGAAAAGGGAACCGATAACCAGCAAAAATATTAATGGTAAACAGATCCTAAAAGGAACCGACCACAAACCTAAATTTAGAGCAAAAATATGGGGTAAAACCTCACCTAAAACCATACATCCCTTGGTTCCAAGGAACCATGAGGGAACCACGAACAAACATAAAAAACACTAAAAACTATAAAACAATAACCCTAAACTAATAAAAAGGGCAGCAATTTAAAAATAAAAACTTAAAACAGTACTTATCGACCAATTTTAGTGATATGAAGTGAACTGAAAGAAAGCTCTCCGGGACGTCTTCACTAGGCAGGCGGAGTAAAGAATCTGAAGTACTCAAGAGTGCAGTAGTTGCTAGGACAGCAGTTTGAAATTGGAATGAGCCAATTAGAGTTCCATCATTTGTATAGCATTCCATCTCTGGGCAGTTCAACACAGGAGGCTGACTGCATCAGTTTAATCATGAGCCATTCCTGGGGTTAGAAGTGCATTATTTTGCACTTTGTTGCACTGAAACTCTGCTGCCATATCCTTGACCATTCCTCCAGTTCTCATGTCTGGGTCCACCATATTGAAGATTTTTGAGTCATCCATGAAGAGGCAGACCTTCCCTTCCAGCTCCTCTGCAATCTCAGTTATGAAGACATTAAAGATGACCGGTCCCAACACTGTTCCACGAGGCACCCCACTGGTAACCCTCCCTTCCGCGGAATGAACTCAGTTTACTACCACCCCTTGTTGCCTAGCCCCTAATCAATTTCTTACCCAGTTTACCATCTTTGGACCAACTCCTAAGCTCCCAAGCTTGGTTACTAATCGATGTGGAATGGTGTCAAACCCCTTACTGAACTCTATGTAAGCCACGTTCGCCACTCCACCCTGATCTATTCCTTGACCTAATGTCTTTCTATGATTTATTTTATTTATTTAGTTTTTGTTTACCGGGTAGGTGCGCTAGCCAAACAGGTGACTATTTTCAGGCACGACCTGGGAGGTACAGTAACAATACAGAGTTCATTTACATAATACAGGGAAGCAGTAACAGTAAAGAGAACAGTTTTCAGTAAAAGGCAATAAAGGAGTACAGCTTCAGTGACAATCAACAGGTCAAGAGAAAACAGCAGATTTACAGTGTACAGGTAGCATTTAGTGGCTGGCTAAGGTATACAGGGCAGATCCAAAGCACAGGTGGGTCAGGAGGGGGAGAGAACGGGGCAGGGGGAACTGGGTGAGCAGGTAAAAAAAGGGGGGGGAAGCGGGAAGGCAACCTTGCGGCTAAGTGGTTAAGGTGGCAGCAGGGATGAAGGAGGCAGGATGGGGGGGTCTGGGTGTGCGGTGGTAAATGGATGGTGGCGGTACATGGTCGAGGGGGGGGGAAAGAGTAGGTCAGGCAGAGCTGGAGGCAGGGGAGACACCACCTGCAGTGGGGCTATAGAGGGGTAAAAGGTGGCACGAAAACAGGGCAGGAAAGGACATGATAGGCATTGGCGGCCAGAGGAGGAGTGAAGCGGGGGAACATTTGGACGGGGCAGGGGGCTTACAGTATACGTCTGGGGGAGGGGGATATGGTGGCATAAGCGGTAGAAGGCTACGGGAAGAGACCGAGTCCATGGAACCGTGTGGCGGCTAGAGAGAGCTGCAGGGGAAGGGATCGGAGGTGAAGACGGCCATGGGGCGGCTTTAGCGGCAGAACCACTCAAGAGGAGCCCGGGTTCATGGAACCGAAGTCGGCAGCTGAGAGTTAGGATGGCGGGGGTTCGGTACAGCGGGGGAGCGGCATCAGCAGGTGCAGCAAGTACCCGGGGTTGTGGTACTGTTCCCGGGCAGGAGAGTCGGTGCTCAGTCGGGGCTGCGGAGGTTAAGAGCAAACGAGTCTAACTGGGGTGTGTAGAAGCGAAAAGTCAGTGCTGTGGGATATGACAGGAATGGTGGCAGGGGGCTGAGGGATGAGACCGTGTCCATGGAAACCATATGCAGGCTGGACAGATCGATGAGTGAGAATACGGGGGTGAAAGCAGCTGGTGAGCGGTTTTAGCGGAGAAGCCTACTAGAGGAACGCAGTATCTGGAGCCGTGGGGCGGTGGGAGGCTAAAGATAGCGGGGTTCAGGGGCAATGCGCGGGTGAGCGGTTTCAGTGGCTGATGGTGCGGCTAATGTCCGGGGTTGTGTAACTGTATCCGGGCAGGGGAAACTGTGTTCAGGCAGGGTAGGGGGGGCTGTGGAGGTCAAGGGGTAATAGGAGTAGAGGAACGGGTCCGTTGGGGGGCGCCTAGGCATTGGCTGCGCCAGTACCTGGTACCCCTAGATCATCAGTACAAACATTCCAGTAAGCAGCAGTAACATGTAGAACAGTGCAGACAGCAATAATAGGTTGTTAATGCAGTAGTCAAGGCGCAGTAACTTACAACAAAATTACACACTCTAGACAAGTGCAAGTAGAGAGAAGTACCCTGAAACGGGTCCGTTGGGGAGCGCTTAGGCATTGGCTACGCCAGTACCTGGTATCCATATATCGTCAGTACAAACATTTCAGTAAGCAGCAGTAACAGGTACAATAGTGCAAACAGCAATGGGGAGTAAACATGTATGAAATGGCTCTGTAAGCCAATCAAATTATCTACTTTCCTACCTAAAATTAACATTTACCCCATGAGGGTCTCTCAAGTCTAATCTTTATTAAAAGTGTTTCTAGGAATTTGTCCTCTCACTTTCACCTTCCCCTCTCTGTCTACACACACACACAAACCCCCCCCCTTTCATTTTTTTCTATTAGCTCTCATTATGTTGCAACCTTCTAGTGGCACGTGATTGTCTGCTATATTGTCCGAACAAACTGAATTTAGGGTGACCATCGTTTTTTGTTATCTAGGACCTCATATCTGTAGTCGTAATTATTGGTAGTGGAACCCCCCCATCTACTTCTCTCCAATTGCATTTTTTTAAATATTCTTTTGGTAACTATGTCCACTAGGGATCAGGCCCATTTTCAGGGGCAACCTGACAGCACTGGTGAGGTGAAATGACTTGATCAGGGTCTCACAGTATAAACGTGGAGGTTGTGGGAATCAAACGAGGTCTGCGGATGTACCATGCACATTCACAGCTTGTTACTCTGGCCACAAGGCTATACCAGTGTTCCCCATTCATTGTTTCAGCAAGGTGGGTCACCACTATATTTTTTGCCCCCACCCTAATTTTTTTAACGAAATCTTTGCAAATATTTTTTTTAAAACCACCATTCGTTATTGTACTTCTACCTCATTTTGATACCAGTGCTTCATACCATACTAAAAAACCATTTATGCGCATGCACTATGCATACAGGAGTCCACGGAATAAAGCAACCTTGAACCTGATCAACACCACCACAGCGCTATATCCCCAGAGAGTGGGGAACCCTGTATATTGTTAGCACTTTTTTTTCAGTGGCTGGCCTCACATCTGATGTATTTTGCCTGCTTAATAATGTCGTCCCAAGCTTGAATTTTTCCCCAAACCTCTGGATCCTCTGTGGGTATATGCACTCCTTTTTAAAATTCCTATACTAAATAATGTTTTAACTTTTTTGCTGTACATCTTCTAACCTTTTGCCTAATTACAGCTCTCATCTGCATTTATTTTTCCTTAGTATAAACATTTCTCATACTATGCAACACAGTTTGGGTCCATATAAATTTCGGTCTTGAGGAGAGCCTCTCCCTAAATGTCTACGATCATTAAGTAAATTATTTTCTTTAGTAGAGTCCCATAACTGATAGCCCAATTTCAGGATGCACTCCCAAGAACATATATATTAACAGCAACTTCTACTTGGGGGGGGGGGGTTGATTCTAGCCCCTTGGGAGTTCACCTCCCTAAGATACAAGGGAACTTCCTTCAATAAAGATATTTAATAGAGCCACTGGGGAGTTCACTTCCCTAGAGATTAACTGTTGCTGGGAAAAACCAATCCCTTCTCCAAAACCCTTAATCGTCTTCAGCCTCTACGAACCACCTGATGTGTTAATCAATGTCCTCACCAAGCCCAACAAGGTTAATCTAAATCCATTAAAAATTCAACTGAAAAATGCCTGCTATAAACGTTTAATGCTTTTCCCCCACCTGAAACCTCCTAGCTTGTGATCCCCTGCTCTATCATCCATCACCTACAGGTTACCCCCAAAGTCTTTGCTCCTCAGCGCTCCAACACATTAGTCTAATTACCTGACAAGCGAAGGGGCTGCTGACTGCGAGTGAGATCCAGGAGGGTAGAGTACAGCATCTGGAGTGGTGGTAGTAGAGAGACTTCTTCCCTGCAGGCGTCAGGGTGTTTCCTCTTTTTCTTGATTGTGTTGCCCCAAAGGCATAGACGTGCAATTACGTCAGTGCGGTCCAGCGTGCCTGCACCCAATCCACGGATGTCTGCTGTCACCGCCAACAGATTTGTATAGCCCCATCTGTTGCACACCCAGCCTCTGCTGCGTGTTGCTGATAGACAGGAACCACAAGCCCCCTGCAGTCAGACTCTCATCCTACCTCCCCTCTGCCTGGCTGAGTGCTGGGGCCTGTATGGTTACCACCTCTTCTGCCCCTGGCCTCTAAAGTAGCCCCTCTGCTGTTGGTACTGTGGATAAGCTTGGGGCTGAAAGAACTGCCTATAAGGCCAGCCCCTATGACCCCTGGCTTGCTGCTTATGGGGTGTAGAGGTCTCATCCTTAGCAGCAGCACTCTGGTATGCTGTCTTGTACTCATCCATTTTTTTTCATGCAGGCCTCTGTCTGCTCACCGAAGAGACACAGAGGCTCACAAGGAAAGTCCAGGACTGAGTGTGTTGTGTCAGGTTAATAGTCCTGAGCCAAGCAAACCTCCTTAAGGATATGGAAGAGGTTATCTGTCTGGCAGCAGTGTTATTACTGTTCACTGCCATGCGAAATTGGACTTTAGCAGCTTTTATGCCCCTTTTTTGCAGCCTCTTCCAGATCTGCTGCCATAGGGGATGGAACTGACAGATTTCCATCACAGTGTTCCACAAAATCTTCTGATATCTAGCAACACAGGTCATATAGGAGGCCTGTCTGATAGCGAGAGAGGACCCCAGGTATTGCTTTTCAGCAATTGAGTCTATTCTTCTGGAGTCCTTGTCAGGAGGGTGTGATGCTATAGGGATGCCAGCCTTATCACAGTCTGCAGCCTGTGCCACTCCCTCATGGCTAGGGTGCCCAAACAAAAATTCTGCTCCACCCTTAACCACCCAATACTTTTTGTCCACCTTTTTTTTTCCAGGGGTGGAACAGAAGTAGTGGAATGTAGCACCTTTAAGAACTGTTTCTTCAAAGATTTATGGATGGGCAACAAAACCCTTTTAGAGGTTGACACATCCATCATTTCTCTATAGTCCTGTTCCTCCTCATCATCAAAAGATTCCTGAGTGGGGAGATCCAGGGACTGAGCCACCTGCCTAATGAATTGAAAATGAGAAGTATAATCTTCAGTTCCCTTATTAGGGGAATCAGGTCAGTGAGGATCTGAGGAAATGTCCGGTTCAGTCGGCTCCTCATTGTCCTTTTCATCACAGTCATTCTCATCATATTCTTCTCCAAAAGTCTCTGTTTCGGGTTCCAGTGAACCAGGAACTGAAGTAGAGCCTGTGGTAACTAGACGGAGTTGCTTTTCAACTGGAACCGGGCTGGCCTCAAGAGACTGGAGAATGCAAATCACATTCGCCATCTCTTCAGCGGTTGGATCCGATACCTTCAGTTGCGGTTGAGCCGCTGAATGTTTTTCCTTTTTCTTCTGCCTGTATATGCCAGGTTAGTGGCTGGTTTGGCAAGTCTTTTCTTAGCAGAAGAAGAGTCACGCTTGTCAGACAGCTGGTCCTCCGGTTCTTTATGGCTGTCTGTTGCCGGTTCAGTGGCCTTTTCAGACATTTATTTATTTATTGAAATTATTTCACCAGGAAAAGCACACTGAGCAAGAACTGCTAGTCTCCTGGTGTGACCTGGGGGGAGGGGAACAGTGGGGAAGAGGACATGGGTAGTCCAGGTCCTGATATATACATACAATTACAATACAGTTGAAAACGTCTGACAGAAATGGTTGGGTGTAGATGACAATTTACCCTTATAGTACAGTAGCAATTACATGGGGAAGCCATGTTTTATACCTTGAAAACATGTAATTAGATAATACATCTGCATATGCTTGACAGGAATAGGAGAGTGTGGATTAACAGATATACCCTAATAGTCGAGAGTAACAGTCACAATGAGGAAATCCTGCTAAGGTATTGGGTTGTAGTATATAATGAGATGGGATAAGTGCAAGCTAGCTAGCTCAAAAGTTGGGATCAAGTGCAGTAGTTGGGTGTGGTTGGCAAAGTAGTACCACTGGGCCTACAGGGAGAAGAAATATAGGAGTGTCTGAGGTAGAATAGATTGGAGAGTTAGCTGCAGGAGCAGTTTACTGAGCAGTGGTTGGCAAGGGCCATAGGATAGTGAGGGGACAGAGGAAGAGTGCGAATTTCAGAGGGGAAAGAGTTCCAGAGTTGAAGGAAGCAGTGAGAGAAGGCGGCCTGGCCAGCTTGGGTCCGACGTCTGGGGACTAACAGAAGCTGGGAGTCTAGAGACCTCAGAGCACAGGTGGGTGCCAGAGGGGGAAGACAGTATGGAGGTCAGATAAACTGGGATGGTACCAAACCAGTTCTTCAAGATAAACTTGGCACAGTGTATTAAGCGGCGGTTCTCAAGGGAGAGGAGAGCAAGGGAGTGGTATAGCTCGCAGCGGTGGGTTCGAGGAGGAGCATCAAGAGCGAACTGGCAGAAAGCATTAAAAAGGGTATCCAGTTTGGATAAAACTGACTTGTGGGCGGCACTATAAACAATATCACAATAATCGAAAGAGGGAAGAATCATCTTCTGGATAAGCTCATAACGTACCGGATAGGGGAGTCTAGAACAGTTCAGATATAAAGCTCCGAGCTTGGGGTGGAGTTTTGTTAGTACAGAGTCAACATGGACTGCGAAGGTGAGGTGGCAGTCAAGTCAAACTCCAAGATACCGGAAGGAGGTGACGTCCTCCAGCTCTGACCCATCAAGGGTGTGGAAAAGTGGGAGGGAGGGGAGCCTGGCTAGTCGCTGGAATGCACCAAATGTCAGTTACAGTTTTTTTTTTTTAGCATTTAGAGAGAGCTGGTGAGAGTTGAACAAGAGCTGGACTTTGTTAAAACCCACCTGGAGGGAAGAGGCAATCGAGGCTGGGGATGAGCCAGAAGAAGTTTAGGACAGTATCGTCACCATACATGTGGATCGAGGAGACAGAACAAGTTTGGGGCAAGTTGTTTAGAAAAACAGAGAATAGGATAGGCCCAAGCACCGATCCTTTGGGGGGACACGGTGGGCATGGGGAGAGGATATGGCATCTGCAGTCCTGACAGATTGAGTGCAGTCTGTAAGACAGACACTGAACCAGGCAGTAGCAGATGTGGAGAAGCCAGAGTCAGAAAGGCTAGACCGTAACAGAGGGTGGGAGACTATCGAAGATATCATCTCCTGCAGTCGCTTAAATCACCTATCAAGCATCGACTGAGGGAAGTTCTTACAAATTTCACAGTCCTCCTTGAGGAGGTCCAACCCCAGACAGATTACACAAATAACATGAGGATCTGCCTTAGGGAATGGTTCCCCCCACTCTGTACAATGCTGGAAACCAGTGGGGCCCGTTCATTTCTTGGTCTGTGACATTTATCGGTTGGTTAGAACCAAAAAGTAACAGAGAATTACCTTGGTTAAAAAAAATATATATATAAAAAAAAAAAAGACTCAAAATTTACACCAAATAAAACCACTTTACCGGATGGATGGATGGTACAAATGGTTAAATTTATTCAGTAAACACCAGATAGAGCTATCAGTTCCCATGCAGTTGGAAAAAGCAAGGAGGAACCAACAAAACTTACCAAACTAACACTATCTAGATTAATTCTACCTGTGAAGCAAGGTCAGTGCTTCAAAAATCGAATAAAATAAACAGACTTAAAATAAACCGAGAAAATAGCTTCTTCAGTCAAAGTAAAGGCGAACTCTCCGGAGAAGCCTTACTGAGGTAAGCGGAGTAAAGAATCTGACAGTTGCAGGAAGTGCAACATGGGACAGTGGTTTGAAAACCGAACTCGAGCCTAACTTTCCATCATTAGCATAGATTCTATTAACCATTTCGGCTCCGGGGCTGTTCTATGGTGAGACCATACTGCATTTGTCAGAATACAGTAAGATTTCCTAGGGTTTGAAGATGCCCTTGCTTGGTGCCTACTGCCTGCGTAGCTGCCGCAGAATTAGGCAACGATGCTAACACCTGACCTAGCATAGACCACAGATGCCAGTTATAGGCAGTGTGGTGTGCCCGATGAGATGCAATACAAAGGACAACCCGTGCTGAGGAGAAAACTCTCCGCCCCAGGTGGACTAACTCAGCAGAGTCTGGATCCGGGGACCAGTTGCAGACCAGGCGCCTATGCCTGGTAGGGGTGTCCAACCTCGTCAGTCCCGCAGAGGGATGAGGCAAACTACCTGGAGACCCCTGGGGAGCGCAGTATCAATGCTGACAGTTCAAAGGGGCCAGAGTTGGGGTGGACAGAAGCTGCCAGGTGCTGTATGACGCCTCCTGGAAGGGTATAGATCTGGAAGGGACCACCAAGTGGTCCATACTGTATTCACCTAAAAATGCTCGCATCATACGACTGGTATTGCGTCTAGCAATATGGGAAATATGCAGGTCCTCGATCAGCCTTGCAAGGAAGTGCTGATACACTGTCTGATCAGCGACGGAGGACAGGTGGACAGAAGTCTCCTCTCCCTCGGAGTAAGACAAGGAGGCTAAAGAACAAGAAGATTCAGACTCCGGCTGCAGTGGGGGAGACAGGCAAAAGACCTGCTCATCCATGGCCCTAAAGTAACATGGGAACTCTGCAGCCTGAGATCTGAACTGTTCCCAGGTGAAGGGCTCCGACAGACCCACATGACTTGTAAGAGGAGGGGCTGGATGCAGAGGCAAGGGGAAGAAACACTTCACGGCCAGTGAAATGCCTCTGTCAGGGCTAGGGGACCTAGCTAGCGATCTCGGACTAGGGGATCCGTAGGTCTGCTCAGTCAACGGACACTCAACCAGCCCAAAGTGGCCTGGACTGAGCCCTGTAGGGGAAGCATCCCTATGAGGGGACTGGGGCCATATGTGTCCCGAAGGATGGACCCCAACCCCACCCAGCAAGGACTCCCATGTAAGGGGATGAGAGAGAACTTGGGTCCGGCACTGAGGCTCCTCCCCATGCCCCGAAGGGCTGCAGAACAGCACCGCAGCCCCTCGCCCCGGGCCCTCAACCCCGCTGACTCCAAGGAAAGGCTCTGAGGACGACCCTGCTCCATAGCAGCCAATTTGGACTCCGCTCAAAAGGCGGAAAGGGACTTCCGAAGCCTGATACGGGTTCACAAATTGAAGGCCTGGCAATGAGGGCAGGCGGTGTCGTGGTCGGCCCAGAGACAGAAGAGGCATGTGGAATGGCCATCCTTCGAGGGTATCTGTCGTCCACAGGAGCACTTGACGTGCCCTTGGAGGAAGATGACAGATGCTAAACAACGAACAAATTTGGTGGAGAAGGAAGGAGAGCAATCGGTACTGCGAGCGGTAACCCGGAGGTGAACTAACCCTGACCATGTGGTGGGAAAGAACTGGAGCATGTGGGGAACTCCTTCCTTATATAAGGTGACATCGGGGGTGGAGCCGACGTCTGTTTTTGGGGGGGGGGGCACGTTCCCACGTCGGTACTGCTGGAGAAAAGAATTGCTGGAAGATGCCTCCAGGTAGCGACAGTCCTAAATGTGTAACCTGCTGCAAGAGCTTCCTCTCGAAGATAGATATAATGGATACTCATCCGAAAAAGGCATTTGAACTGCTGCGACGTGCTTCAGTCAGTCCAACGTACACAGGTCGATGGCGGGAAAGAACTGTAGGGCGGACGTGGGGACTGCTCACTACACAGTGTCATGCGACGTCAGGTGAGCGGTCCCTTGTCAGACACTGCTAGCAAAAATTTCCGTGCAGTCCTGACGCCAGGGGGCGCAGTCCTACAAGTGATTACCAACTGCAAGAGCCCGCTCGAAGAAAGATCTTTTCTTCTGTTGTAGGCATGGTGCTGTCTCAGTGGGAGAAGCAGAAGAGAAGTTAGGCAGAGGAGGAGGAGCCAAAGGCCATTACTGGCCAACCTGCAAGCGCCATACAGTACGTCTGCCTCATGGGTGGTGCTGCCGGCGTTGGCTCCTCCCCCTTAGGGAAAAAAGCTCCCGTGGGGTGCTGAGCTCCGGCATACACCCAACAGTGATGAATGGAGAAGAGTGACACAGGGAAGATCAAAACTGTTGCACTTGTGAGCCAAAAACAGAAACACTATATGCAGATAAAAGTTATTAAGGCACACGTTTCTACTTACTATGGGATGTCAGGGTACCCTGGACAGTATGGTGGGTGGGAAATTCCTATAAATTTGTACATATGTACACAGTATACTTGTTAGTCCCCGCTTATGAAGGTGGGTGGCGAGGAAGACTTGACAGACCTTTCTAACCTTTAATCAATGTATCCTGTATGTTACCATGTACAAAATTTACAATATGTAAAACTGCAGTGTTTCTTTTATTATAGCATGAAAAAATAGGTTACTCACCTGTAACCGTAGTTCTAGGAGTGGTATATAGTTCACATCTACATGCTGGAGTTCTCGTGAGGCTCTCCAGCTTCTCCACTACTGAAGTTAGGCTGATTGGCCTATAACTGCTAGCCTCCTCCCTGCTTGTCGTTCATCTATAAAGGGTCCACGTCAGCCCATGTGCGCACACCTATCTGGCAAACACAGATTGGAGAACCGAGGTCCCAAAAGCATCTCTTGATATTTTTAAACGTGACTTAATAAACTGTTGTTGCAGGAACAATTTACAACTATCTGTTATACTGGCGTTGTTTATGTCAGATTATGTAGCCACTATTTTAAATGGACTTGGGATAGTCTGTAAATGCGACTTGTTTCTCAAAAAACCTATCCTGTAAGTCATCCAACTCCTAAATAAAAATAAAATTAAAAAATCTACACACTGCCAGTTCCACTGGAAGCGCTTATTCATTGGAACATCTTCAAGCTAAGCTCCACCGACCACTCGGGCAGTATATTCTATGGTTCCGCTCCATGTCGTCAGATCTTGCATGTTGGAAGCATGGATCTGTGTGCTGCTTGCCGGGAGTTTCATGTGGGTAGTGTGGATGTGAATTATATACCACTCCGACAGCTATGGTTACAGGTGAGTAACCTATTTTTCTAGAGGCGTGGATATAGCTCACTATCCTTACACATGGCACACTTCCCATAGCTCTCTGGGAGGAGGGGGGCAACGCATGCATCCTATCTGGCGAACAGAGACTGGAGAACTGATGTTAGAAATGCAGCATCTAGATGACTCTAAGTTGATGCTGTAATGGGAGATGAAGGTGTGTAATGACTTCAAGGGGACAGCCCTGCAGATCTCAGATAGGAATGTCCCCAGAATCAGCCACCGAGTCAGTGGTATGTCTGGCGGATTGAGCCCTAAGCCTTATGGGAGGCTCCCTATCAGCCACTCTATAGCAGAGGTCAATGCAGGATGTAATCTATCTGCCAATAATATGCTTTGCTGCTGGTCTACCAGGCGCAGCTTCACCATATGTTACAAACAGCTGGATAGCCTCACCCGAACTCCAGCTGTGTGCTCTACATAGCAAGAGAATGCCCAGAGCTCACTGGTCCTTCTGTCTAACATGATGGCCACCTTCCACAACAGGTGGGAAATCTCACACCTCTGCATAGGCTCAAATGGCTTTGCCCATGAGCACAACCAGTGCCAGTATTAGATCCCATAGTGGTGGCTGTTCACACATCAAACAGGTGGTCCAGGCCCTTGAAAAAGCACCTAACCACCTCCTCCTGGGCCATCCTCGGCATACCAGCATGTATCCGGTATACACAGATGGCTGCCAGGTGCACCTTGAGGGTCATCGCTTGCAGCCTCAACTGGAAGAGGGAGTAGAGGTACTCGAGGATACTAGCCACAGGGCAGGCAAGGGGATCAAGCTCCTTGCCATGACATCAAATGGAAAACCTTTTCCATTTAAAGGCATAGCCCTAGCAAGTTGACTTTTTCGGGAGGCCTCCACAACATGGAGCACATCTTCCAAAAGACCCAGAGCCGGAACTATAGCCGCTCAGGAGCCAGGCTGTGAGGTGCACGGACTGAAGGTCCAGGTTCAGGACCTTCCCCTGTTGTCTTGTCATCATGTCGGGCAAAGAGATAACTGCTACGGAGGCCTGCTGCTGAGGCTGAGGGCAACTGGGTACCAGAACTGTTGTGACCAGTCTGGAGCTATCAGGATCATCTGCACCTTGTCCTTCTGGGCCTTGACCACCAGTCTGTGGATCAAGGGGCAAGGAGGAAAGATGCACACGAGACCTGGGGTCCAGGACCTCACGAGGACATCCTCCATCAGTGCCACAGACTGTGTGAGGCAGGCACAAAAAAACCTCAGTACAGGTCCACCAAAGGTGTGCCCCACAGGGATAACGGTGGGTACCTCCTGAGGCAGGGACCACTCTTGTGACATCTCTCCACTGGGCTGAACATCTGCCAGCTGACCATTCGCTATGGTGGCATGAATCGCCAGGAGATCTGCACCCAAGGCAGGGCATGCCACCCTGCCTGTTCAGGTAGGACATGGTCATGATGTTGTCCATCTGGACCTACACAACCTGACTGCTGACCAAAGAAGCGAATTTCGTCAGAGCTAACCACACTGCACAGAGCTTCAGCAGGCTGGTGTGGTGACAGGACACCCTGGGTGACCAGAATATGTGGGCCCTGTAAGTTTCCCCAGATGTGCTCCCCACCCCAGAGATACATCTGTTGGGAGAGTGGCCATCGGCTCTAGGCGGACAAACAAGACTCCTTCCTCCAGATGTTCTGAGATCAGCCACCACTGGATGGCATCCCACATTAGCTGGGTTACTGTGACCAGCACTGGGACAAACGACGGCCCAACTCCCAGTGCAGGAGTCGCATCTGCCAGCGAGCCCACAGGACCACAACTAGTGCAGGAAGCCCAGTACCCCAGCAGCTGCAAGAAGTCCTGGGCAGGGCGCAAGCGCCCAACCAGAAGTGATCAGGCAAAGGATGTAAGATCCAGTGCCTGGTCCATAGGGATGCAGGCCTTGATCTGCAGGGAATCAAGCTCTGCCCTGATGAAGTGAATAACCTGGGAGGGGATCAGTTTGGACTTGGCTGGGCTGACCAGCGGGCCCAACTCTCTGCAGGTCTGGAGCGCCAGATCCCCGAAGTCAGCCAATCATCCAGGTAAAGGTAAACCCCGACATCCTTGTGCTGCAGGAAGGTTGCCCCCCACTGCCATGCACTTGATAAAGACCATGTGCGCAGATAACAGGCCAAATGGCGTTACCTGAAACTGATAAGAATCCCTTCTGTGTGGACCTGGAGGTACCGCCAGTGGGACGGAGTGGGATGTGGAAGAACACATACTGGAGGGTCCAGGGAGCAGAATCACATGCCATGCTCCAGGATGGTATGATTTGGTTTTCATGTAGTGATTAAGGTCGTGCAGATCAGTATGGCACCAGTACTACAAATCACTTGAACCAGGAAGTGCCTGGACACGTACCCCTGACTTGTCAGGGCATATGGGACATGGGCTATAGCCCCTTTGCAAGGATACGCGAAGTCCTCCCATAGGGTTGACAGCACTCCTGACGAGCACAGGATCGGTATGGCAGGGGAGCCCTCGATTTCTAGAGGCAGCCCACTCCCTACAACCTTGAGAACCCCTAGTCCACAGTAATGATGGACCAATGTGGCAAAGTCCACCCCATCCCTCCCGAGGGAGCTGGGTCAGGGTCTGAACAGGCGGGAAGTAGATACCCCCCCCAAATCAGTGGGCAGCTTTGAAAGGGGCACCACCTGCCTAGCCCGGAGGGGCACTATTTTCTTCCATCCCTGCCTCTTTTGGGCCTATGGCCAGAGAAATTGGCCTTGGGGCACCAGGCTTGCTATTAGCCCTGCTGCTGAGGCTGCTGTGGCTGAAAGGACTGAAACTGAAAGGCCTTCTCTTTCAGTTTGAGCTTATGGTCCTTCTGGAATGGAGCCACAAGGTCCAGGGTAACATTCTTTTGAGATTACCTTCCACTCCTGGGCTAAAGAGGTTGGTGCTCAAGACGGGGACATTGGCCAGCTTGTGCTGCGTGTCCACCGTGAAGATGGGAGAGCCTCAGCCAGGCCCTGCGATGTATCCTGACAGCTGCTGCCATGGCATGGATGCCGAGTCGCCCATGTCCAAGGCCGTCTGGAGCTGGTATTTATAGCCAGTGCTTGACCCTGGTCACTGACCAACTTCATCAGCAGCTGCTTGTCAGCATGCAGGGGATGGAGGACATTACCAAGAACTCCCAGGAGGGAGCGACCAAAGTTGGCCATCATCATGGTATAGCTCGGCTGACGGAGACCGAGAAAGGAGGTGATGCAAACCTACTTGGTCGCACAGTCAAGCTTTTTTGGCTCTTTGTTGAGGGGCTTGTCCAGGTCCCTGGGGTTTCCAATCTCTGCAAAGCAAAGTCTGAGTCCCGCCCCTTGGTCGTGAGGTAGTCTGATAACACAAGATGACCCAGAAGGGAACACGTACTTGTGGACCATATGGGCAGAGGATGCTAGGCAGGATGCTCAATGCTGCCAAAGCTGGACAGCTGGTCCCAAAATGCCCTCGGCTATGTGAAAGTCAATCACCAGGGATTCGTCCCTGTTGAGGATGTCTGTAAAAAGGTACTTGGCCCTTTTCTGAACAGTCTCCAGGAGAACAGACATGGTCTCTCAGAGTAGCTGGAGCTGGGCCCCAAATGACATGGTCTACAGTCAGCAGTCAACTCGACTGACACGCGGACGAAGGTATGCGTCCTCAATGACTGCATGCATGAGCAATCTGAGGACTTCTCAAAAACAGCCCTTGATCGTTTGCTGCAGTTGACAACCCAAGAGTTGTTTGACTCTGTGATTCCACTGCCAGCCGGCTCAGCAAGCCAGCTGCAGCATGGGAGTCCTTGATAGAGGTTCCCACAAAAGGCTACATGGAGGCACCTCCAACAACAAGGATGGAGACAGGTGTTGGGGGCAACTGTTGTGGATAGGGTTACCACCTTTTAAAAAGCCCAAAGTGGGACATTTCCTACTGAAATGTGATTTTTCGCAGGACAATATGGAATCTCGCCCAATGCAACAGACTTGTTTTCTCTAAGTAATCAGAATTAAGACCTAGGGTTATGGTTTTTTAGTTGTTTTTGGTGTTTATTATTATTTCAAGGTATTTTAGTTAAGGTATTATACTTTTTTTGCAACATTTAGAGGAAAATCAGAAAAACATTTGTCTGCTATAATGTCAAGACATGTAGTATTTTTCATGTTTTTTCTGCAGGACACAGCTGCCCAAATCACGACTCTCCTGCAAAAAATAGGAACAGGTGGTAACCCTAGTTGTGGACGGACTAGCGCAGACTTGACTGGCGCAGACCAGGTTGGAGGTAGAGATCTACCCTGCTCCTCCATGGTCCACTGCTGCCGGCGAAGTTCCTCATAACATACTGCATGCAATGGCAGAGCCGCTCCTCGTCAGGAGGAATGTCCAAGGAGCTGCCTCCCAGTCGAGCAAGAGCATGAGCGATGCCTCAACTTCTATCTCGAACTTAACTGTCAACCTGAGGGCAGACGCCGAGGAGAAGCTACTGGTGGTGCAGTATAGATGATATGCTTCAGTGGAATGACCTCTGGTGGAGGCGTTCCTGAGTGGATCTAGTCTGGGACACAGACTGGTATACGTCTTCCTGAGGACCGGGAACACCGGTGTCTTAAGGTCGTCTTCTCACAGATCTCCGACAACAGGTTGAGGGAGACGACAAAATTCTTGACCGCCTGATCAGCTGCTGTTGAGGTCGACAGTCTGAGAAGTGCACCATGGAGTTTATAACCTGACTGTTGACCAAGGAAAGCTCAACCTGCGTCGAGCAGCGTGATCTCTCCCAGTCCCATGATTGACACCACTGGCACTTTTATTTCTTATCACGGTGAGTACGGCTCTTCCTTAAGGCCTGGAGGGCCCAAAACACCTCATGGAATTCACTGGTGAATGATGCTTAGATGCTGGCCCTAGCCAGGAGCAATGCCAAGGCCAAGGAGGTGCCCGCCACAGTACTGACTGCTGCCTCTTCCATGGTCACAAGCCATGCTGCAAAACCTGCCACAGCGAAGGCTTTCTTGCAGCAGTTTTGTGTCCCAGTCAGCCAGCCGGCCGAGGAGAAGCTGGGCCATACAATCCTCCAAGGAAGAAGGGAGCCTCATCTGGCACAGACCACAGCCCAAAACATCATGTGCAGTCACCAAACAGTAAAGGCAAGACACATATGGGTCCATCTGTGACATCTTCTGGTGGCACGTGACAGAATCTGAAGTCAGCTTTGTGTTCCATCTTCCACAACTGAAGTAGAACAGAACTGAGGAAATGGCAATTACAGAAGAAACTCAAAAACACCCCAGAGAGAAATCAACAATGGCGCACTTTATGTTCCCTACAATGCACAGAGCTGCAAAGGAGAAGACAGAACTCTTACAGCAGAAAGGAAGATCTGATGGTATACCACTGGAGGATTGGATGGTGGGAGGAGATTGGCATAAACACGTTTTGATGAACCAGCATTTCCAATGGAACTGCCAATGTGTGGATAGTGAACTATAACCACACCCCTAGAACCAACCTTACAAAAGCATGTCCTTGACTCAAGTTTACGCTATTAAGGGGAAACAAACTAAAAAAAAACAAAGTACATTCCCTGTAATGAACTCCTATGTTGAACTCAACTACCAAACTTATGACTCTCTTTTAATTGCCTATGCCTAACGGGACACTGTGTAACAGTCAGACTACAAATAAGTTTCAGTAAACCCTTAAAAACAGTTTAGCACGTCACGAGTAATACTTGCCTTGGAAAGCTGAGAAGTGTGGGCACATGACATGTGAGGTGAAAAACTTTGGGGCATTTGTCACAACAAAGCAGGTCTCCTCCATTTTGGCACACAGCACACCAGTCCTCATTAGGATCATCCTCTTTATTGTTGTTTTCCCCTCCAGTTCTGGGTGATCGATGTACTGCACTTCTAGCTATTGACTTTCCATTTACAAGAGTGTTATTATTACTAGGCTGCTGTTTGCAGCTAGTGTTTCCAGCTCGTGGCTCACATTTTACATTATTCACAAGATTTCGAAGTCCTTCCAGTTCACTTTCCAGGTGCAAATTACTCGGAAGAGGAGGCGTCAGGCTACTTTCAGGACTGCTCAGCTTAAAAAATACAATAATCATAATTAAAATCATGTAAAACTACTACTGGCCTTTTCTGTGTAAAACAAAATTCAGAGATATTGTAACTGCCAAAAATGTAGCCCTGTACCACCATTCAGGAGTTTCCATCTGTATGCACTACTAAAGCATCGTTATTATATCTAACATGCACATAAAACATGGATAAGAAAGAAAGACTGACAGGTGAGAGAAAGAGAAGTATGTGATGCAAGTAAAAGTATAAAGGTAAAAAAACAGTACAGAACATGATTTAAAGGACTGTAAGTACCGTATATCTAAATTCTAACAGGCTAAATCAATATTTTTCCAAAACCATCATAAAAGTACATTTAATATTACAGTTTTATATCTACTAAACAAACTGACATATCATCATATTAACACAAAAATATATGAAAGCAATAACCCACAACAGGGCTTGCATTTTTAGAGACTTAATGCTAGCACAGGGTGAATTGGAAGGCACAAGGCCGGAAGCCAAGTGACTTTCAATCCACCTGGGAAATGTACGAATGCTCAAGAAGCACACTGCCATGGAGTGGATTACTGCACTTCTAATGGAGACCATTTTTATTTTGATGAAGCAGGGTTTTAGTTTCCTTTAGTTTGATCATTAGGTAAAATAAGTGAGTTTGGTAACAAAGGCTGTGTGACTTTGCATGAACCCGGAAACTGCCTTTATTTAAAAGAACCCATGTCCTGCAGTGGGTTTTTGTGTTTAAAAACTGTAAAAAAATATTTTATTGGGAAATGGTTTTATTTTCATTTAGTTAGGTAAATTTGTTACAAACTGTGCAGTTTCTAGGTAAATAACCAATGGTCGGGTATTGTGGTTTAACTAGTAAGTTGTTGGAGTTGGTCAGTTTTTTTATACCCAATTTATAAATGAATATATACTTTCAGTAAGCCAATACAAAAAATGAATCCGGGAGGCATTTTCCACATACAAATTGACTGCAGAAAAAGACCTAGGGTCCATCCAGTCTGCCAGAGTTCCCCGTTTAGCTCTGGGGCCTAGGTTCTTCAAGGGTCCTGGGTCCTAGTCCCCACCCCACAATTCTCCTCCCAGATTCTCACGCACCAAGCAACAACTATATAGAGGATAATGTATGGTCCACTCCCCACAACAAGCACACAGCCATCGAGAGGCTGCCATGGCCGACCGTTTAAACCTTGAGAGCAAAGTTCGAGAACTTGAGATGGCCACTCACGCTTGTTGTGGATAGCAGACCATACACCGTCTTTTATAGTGTATGGTCTACTATGCACAAGAAAAAGTGAGTCTGTGTACTTTAAAATATCACTCACTTTGCACCGCTCTCTTTCGGGGTCAGATCTCACCGCTGTGGCCAGTTCAAGAAGAGCGAAGATTTGCGTAACGCACATGTGCGAAGATGTTCAAAGTTGTGCTGGAGTAGTTACATATCTAGTGCAGCAAAAGCATAATGACGTAGCTACTGCAGCATAACAGCATTGTTCCAGGTATGGATTTCTACCTAGAACATTGTACCACACGTTATACCTTCGTTCTGACCCAGATATGCTTAAAAGCACAAACTGTTTTTGTAGTCACCACCTTGACAGACAGCCTATTCCATGGTAGTATTTAAATTATGAATAATTTACTAGAAGTAATGTCTTGATTCCTCCATGTTGTTATAACTGTGAGAATGGATGCACAGGTGACTTTCTGAAGGTCATACTGTGTGTGTGTGTGTGTGTGTGTGTGTGTGTATGTCTTTGTATGAATTTATGTTAAAAACCTGGGTCTCTAGATTCATAATCCAATGATCTATGTCGCAGCTGAAAATCCATGCCTAGAATAGGGTTGTTGTGCTACAGTAGTGACATCAGTATGCTGTGCTGCAGCAGTGATGTCACCACTTTAGCACAACTTTGAATGCAGCCACACAAAGTCAGTAATGTCAGCCCACCACCAACCCTCAGGTGCCACCCGCCCCAACTACCAGTTCCTGAAAGGAACAATGTTTGAAATGGGTATGGATGCCCATACAGTATAAAAGGTATGGGCATCCTTACACAGGCAAGGCTGTCTCTTCATCTCGAGATTTCTGTAACAACCATAGGGGGTTCCTAGATGCCATGGTAATTTCTTGATGCTCTTGTGCACAGCTGCTCATACATTATCCTCTACGTTCAGGCAGCTTAATTGCTGCTACGTTCCACAGACTGCAGATCAATATTCAATTTATTTGTAAGGGTTCCTTTGGTTAAAATGTTCAGGTGATATTTAGCCAAAATACTGTAAGGGTTTGTACTTCCAGCTTGCACATTGGGGAGTGGAGGTCATTTAAATATGTGGGAAAGAAGAAAGTTGAGCAGATAATACTGTTTCAAAAAGAAGTATCACACTTTTATACTTAATTTGTGAAGCACAATTTCTGGCTAAGAATAGTGTCTACATAAAAACAGAGCTTAACTACAGAACTGTAATAATACCAACTACACAAAAACCCTTTCTACACTGGTACAGAAATATCATTATTTTGTACTCAAGACCAGGATGTTAGGCTGGCTCAGTGGTGCCGAGGGCTGAGGCGATGGACGCCACACCTCATGCCACACAGGCAACCTGGGTTCGGGAACGGACTTGGGTCGCTGGGGGTCAGCAGGGGAGGGAGAGGATTTGCGGCGTCCGAGGGACAGCTCTCCTCCTGGGGTGAGTGGGGAGGTACTGCGCTGCTCTTCAGGGGCCCCGGTGGGGACCGGGGCACTGCAGTCAGCAACGCAAGAAAGGGTGGAGTGGCGGTGGGTGTCAACACATGAGGCGCGCAGACGTGACTGCACTCCGGGGAACAAAGCATGAAAATCCCCCGTCCCCCTGGATAGGTGACAGCACCTTCCAGTGCCTCCACTTCCACACGCCCATGGACAGGCACGGTACTCCAGGTGCCCTGGCCCGCCAATGGTTGCACTACCGGGTCGACGGACTCTGTGGCCAGGGGGAGTGCCTGTCCCCGAATTCCTGGTGGACTGAGGCTTCAGACAGGGCGGTAGAGAGGTGGCGGTGAGTGTGGGTCACTTGAGAGGGGTCTGGTAGGTGGAAGCAAAAAATATAGTTCTCACACACACAAAAAAAAAAGACTAGGATGTTAATAAGGTGGGTGCACTTTCACTGAAGAGGCTAAAAGTCATATAAAAATACACTATTCGGCTTGTATTTTGTTTTATGTTCTGTATTTATCGCCTCTCCTTTTTGTTACTAGAACATCTGCATAAATATGGGATATGCCATGAACTGCATGAAAATAAACTGATTTATTCTTAATGGCCATTTATGACAGCTATTGAGCTCACAAGTAGCAGAGCCACGCATGAGGTCTATGGAGGTCATATCCAGCAGTTCAAAATGAATCATTTATTTTTATGCACCCCATGGCTTGTGACATTTATACAATGGCAGGAGTTTGTAAATTTTTTACGTGCCATTTTGTACTGACAGGCCTAGACAGAATGTTGGTCATAAAACAAGATTCTGCTCAGAATATTATGGAGCTAGAGTGGAAATATCCATTGTTCTCTGAGCTGGAATGGAAATACATTATAAATGTATGGACAGTGTCTACTAACCCATTTTCAATCAGTTTATAACTGATAACCTCATCAGCATGGCATTAGGATGCTGTAAACCTTGCTCAACTATGTCATAATGATGGGATTACAGGATAGAATGTCACTACCTGTCAAAATTCTCGGAAAGAAAAGGTGATCTGCTGCTTGGACAATCATTCAAAATGCACACATTCCATTCAGACAGTTACAGACCCGCTGTAGTATAGATTGCAGTGGCTAATTTCAGCACTTCAGTTGCTCAACATTCAAACCAGGAGGCATTTACAGCCAAGCAGGAGAACAAATGCAGATTGAAAAAAATGTATATATATATTTTTTTCCCTCACAGTGGCTAGTTTTTCCATACACTATAAAATACAATGCCTAAGTTAATGATGGTCAACCACGGACGCAATCACCTCTCGCAGTTGCCATGACAACTATCAACCATTTACTTGGTTGTCCTGGCAACTGCTTGAGGTGATTACATCGTGGTTAACCACTGTTACTCAGGCATTATCCTCTATATTTTCACTTCACCTACACTAGTCTTGAAAATAAATGAGGGATAAGTGATGGACAGCGCTGAATACACTATTAATATGCTAATACACCAAGCTTGCCCAGTGCTTCGACTCACAATTGAGTCTTCCTCAAGGGATGAAAAGGTACTGAGTGCAGTAACATTCTTTTGGACTGTGAAACAGAAGATAAACTATGCATGAATATTATGGAACTATAGAATGTGACTGCAGAAGGAGACCAAAGGGCCACTGGGTCTGCCCTTACTATACTACCCTACCATGTTATATACCATGTCTTAAAAGTTTTCTTGGATACTGAAAGTGGATTTGCGAAAGGTGAAGAGGCTATACACAAGTAACCTTTACCCAACTGGAAAAAGAAAACTTACTAACCCCAGATCTTCAAGAATATCTTCTCCATAGAGCCACATTATTTGGTCTTAGGGCTAGAGGCACTAGGGCTCTGACAGCAAACAATTTTGTTAGGGTGCCGACAACAATGACAGCACCACGCACTGGAGTTGGTAACCATCACTGGCGTCCTAACTGACTTGGGCCTCTGGCAAGGAGACTGAAAAAAACAAGTAGCATGCATGCTGTAAGAAAGAGAAAATTGATACCGACAGAAAAAAAAAACTGAATATAACAACTAATAACCTAACAGGAGGGAGAGCCTCCCTTCCCCAAACTTCTTGAAGGGCAAGCAGCTTGTACTTAAACAATATGAAGGAAGTTCCAAGCTAGTGTGGTCACTCACAAGCCTATGGCAAGGAGAAAAAAATACAGCAGTGACTCCGTACAACTGCACTCTAGATGCAATTAAGCAGCAGTAGTCTAAGGGTACCGTTTGAAAAGCTTTTTTCTTTTAATATTTTGAAGAGTAAAAAAATTAAAGGACAGAAGCCTCTACAAGAGTATCCAGAGGTCTACAACAAGCAGAACCAGAATCAGCATTAGTAAAGTCCAGAAGGGATCCTGATGGGAACAAAACCAGCCAAACCTAAAAGGAAAGGAAGTTGCAAGAGGGTCAACAGTATTTTTCAAAACAAAAGACATCTGATTCAGTGGTTCTATAAAAGGGAATTGAAGAGAGGATTCCAAAAGTAAAACAGTTACATGCAGCACCAGTCAATCTTTGAGAGAATCTTCTCCATTAAGACATATCATAGAATTGTAAGCCATGGATATCATGACCACCTGGATATTTTTGCTAGCTTGTGCTACCTACGTTGACATGCCTCATCACCTACATAACTTGGGTGTTCCTGGAATGCCTCGGTTCCCCTCCGGAGATGAACTCGAAGGATCAGACTGGCAAGATCCGAAGCAACCAAGACCAAACCAGGAACACAGGAGAGGATATGGAAACCTGAATAAACATGTTTATTTAGGTATAAGAGGAGAACCAGTGTGCAAGACCAGGCAGGATAACCACCCATCATCCAACAAGGAGGGAGAAGGAGAGCAATGCCTCAATGGAGAAGATCCTCTGAGATCTACTGTTATGGTAATTATTCTATTTTCTTCATGGATGCCTTTCTCCATTGAGTCACATCATGGATTAATTTCCAAGCATTACTTTGACAGGGTTGAATAAGAGCCCTGTACCATTTGTTATACAGAGAGATAAAAGCAAGGATCTATTCCATCCTATTCTTTTCTGCCACTTGTCTGTCTTTGCCTGTCTGATTGCGCAATCACACCTTTTTCCTGGGCACCCTGAGGCTTTGGCCAATCCGAAAAGGTCTCATACTTCCCTCTTCTATCTCCCTGCCTTCACTTGCTGTTGCCGTCTCATTTCCCCCTTTGCTTCTCTGTGCTTGAGAAAGTATATGCGGATCTTTACGTGAAACTGGGATCCCTTGATTTACAACTATGTATAGTTATGCTGTTTGAAAAATACTGCAGAAGGCTATATAGGAGTTATTAGAAAAGGCTGAAATCTTTAACACTGGGGATTTGACCAGGAGAAACCTTCTGACCCCCTCAAGCTTGTTAACAGAACTGTACGGGAGATGATTCCAGACATCCAGATCTGTTTTGTTACACCTGTGGAGCTTGAACCCTCTATTTCGCTCAGGAAAGAAACTGACCAATGTATTACATTTTGTGATAAACGGGATACAATTAGAAACTGCCAGATCTCATAAAAATAGCATTATTTTTTTTTCAGATCGTTTTTAGATTTAGGTTGGGAGATGCTCTCAGGAGGACTTTTGCTTGGACTGCCTGTGTTAAAAGCCACCTTGTACATGTTTTTATTTTTATTATAATAATAAAGTTCAACTTGCAAATTTTATGTCGTCTCCTAACCTTGCCTCTACGACAGCTAGTGTCAGATCAAGTGGGATTTACACCGTGCATACTCTAAGCCAAGAGTTTTTCATGTGGGTATTAGAACTGGTACCAGGGAAGCATAGAAGAAATAAATGGATCCTGCAACAGCAAGCCCAGGAGTGATTATGAGAACAGCAGCAGCCAAACTAGAAACAGAAACAAAAGTCCTGAGACTGGTCAGCCAACACCAATGATGGAAGAACAGACAGGGACAGTATCAGAGCATGCCTGCCTCCTTCCAGTGATGGGCTATACAGCAAAGAGAAACTGAGAAACTGAGACAAAAAGAGATTCAATGTTTAGAAGTGCACAGAAGAGATGCAGTGACAGGAGCAGCAGAGAAAAGAAGGGATGCAGCGACAGGAGTAGCGATGGCTGGATGTCTTGCAAGCTATCAAAGTTGGAGGATCTGGTGCGGATTCAGTAGATCAGCAAAACACAAACATAAAAGACTTGCTTGCAAACTTACAAAACTGTGTCCATCAGATGATAATGAAGCATACTTGACAACTTTTGGAAGGGCTGCCAGAACCTGCCAATGGCCAAACCAGCAATGGGTAATCAGGCTGGCACCTTATCTGACAGGTAAAGCCCAACTTGCCTACAGCAATGTGGACACTGCACAGTCTGCAAACTATGACCTGGCGAAGAGAGAAATACTGAAAAGATATGACACCTCAGGAGAGGCAGACAGACAGAGATTCCGGTCCCAGAAGTACCATTCAGTCGACAATCCTTCACCCGACTCAGAGAACTCCTTACTAAATGGCTCCAACCAGAGGGCAAAACAATCCCACAGATCGACACACTTGCAATGGAGCAATTCATCAACATGCTACCTACAGACATGCAGCTTTGTGTAAAAGAACACCAACCAGAAAATGGGGAAAAGGCTATTTCTTTAGCTGAAAACTATCAGATAGCCAGACAGACCACGCAGCAGTGAAGTAACAGGAAATGACTGGTAAGCCTCCCCCCACAAATTAAACTCCAGATCAGATAAGAACTCTGGAGAGGTAACAAATCTGCACCCAAAAACTTTATTATGACTGTAATAAGCCAGGCCATATTGCAAGAAACTACCATAAAAATAAAGAGGGTAACACTGGAGCAAATTTGGCCTTAGCAAGTTAGGGTACGTATTTAACAGACGTCACGGTGGCAGATAAAGACTGTGAAGGGACTTGTACACTTAGGAAGCATGACTCTGGTACATGTTGAAGTTCTGGGAAAGAACTGTGCAAGAGGACCAGGTACTGGTGTCCTCTGCACCCACAGGGACACTTAAAACTATCCCACCACCCAAGTGTCTCTGAGCATTAATGGGGTGTTGCACCAAATGAAAGTAGGGGTTGTAGCAAAGTTAGCTGTATCTGATATTATTGAAAATGACTTTCCAGGATTTGCCGAGTTAATCACAGAGGGAAGAAAACCTGCAGTTTCAGCAGCTGTGATGAGCACAGGCAAAGAAAATCCCAAATGGTGGGGACACTCTCCCTTTTGGTGACTGATTCAGACTTGTCTGAGCCCAGCTCCAAGATTTAGCAGTCAAAGAAAGAAGACACCTGAAAAAACAGTGGCAACAGAAGACTGATGGACATAAGGAGTTAATATATGAAAATGCTGAAACTAATCTGATAACTGATGGTTATTTTGTTTCAGAGCACGCCAACAATGTTTCTTTACAAGGTTATTTTAAGCAGTTGGGGGCGAACAAAAACAGGGTCAACCAATGTTTGAAAAATATAATGGGTTACTGTACATAGTCTGGGTTAAACCTCAGACACAGGAACAGATAGAACAATTAGTTATACCACAAAATTATAGAACTGAGTTCTTACAGATAGCACATGATAGTGCTATGAAGAGAGGGATCACACCCTTGGCAGACTGCTGTACAGATTTTACTGGCCTGGAATTCATAAAGATGTTGTTACACATTGCAGTTCTTGTGCTGAATGTCAGAAAGTAGCTCCAGTTGCTAAAAAAGACAAGGTGCACCTACTCTTGACAGATGTGCCTTTTGAGAGAATAGCAATGGATGTGGTCGGCCCTTTAGACAAAAGTAAAATGGGTAATCGATTCATTTTGTTAGTATGTGACTATGCTACTCGATACCCAGAGGCTGTTCCTACGCATACTCTCACAGCCTCAAAAGTGGCAGCAGAGCTTGCCAACATTTTCTGTTGGGTGGGCATACCTAAAGAGATTATTACTGCTCAGGAGAGTAATTTTGGTGCTGCATTGCTTAAGGAACTATACGATAGTACTGTTATGCAAGAACTTACAGTAACAGTAGATCTTCGAGAACAGCTCTTGCAGCAGGTTACACCATTAGGACTGAAGGCGACAGGCGCCAGGACCCATCAGAGATTTTCTAGCTAGCAGTATCCAGGGACCGCCCCAATGTCGGCCCCGCCCCCGACGTCAGGCATCATATAAAAGGGGGCCTTCCCCCAGAATCCCCAGTTCTCCCGGCGCTAGATGACATCAGAAGTGGAGACTAAGGATCTGCCATCAAAAGGTATTCAGAGTGGTGTTATAAACACCTAATCCTAGAAAAGAGATATTGGAATAACTCTACCTCCAGAGCGGATGGTGGGAGGGAAACTACCTGCTGCAAGAGCTGTTCCCGAAGATCTACTGTTACAGTAAGTTCTTACGTAACTGTACAATCTTACTTCGAGAAACAGCTCTTGCAGCAGGTTACACCATTAGGACTGGTTCCCAAGCAATACTGGAAATCCCTTGCAAGTGGGAGGAGGCTAGGTAGAGATTGCGAGTTGGACCAAAGCCTAGGATAGGAGTCCCTAAAGGACTGCTAGACCAAAACCAGCTCTTCGCCTTGATGCAACGTCCAGGCTATAATGCCTGACAAAGGTGTGCACGGTGCTGCAAGTAGCTGTTGCGCAGATGGCTGAAGTGGACACGTTCTTCATGGCCGCAAAGGAGGTAGCCACCCCCTTGTGGAATGACCTTTAACCATGCCCGGTAAAGGTTTGTTACGTTTCTGGTAACAGAACGTGATACAATGGATGAGCCACCTGGACAGCGATTGTTTAGAAACCGGAGCTCCCATCATCCTATGGGCGAAGGAGACGAAAAGCTGATCAGATTTACGGTGGTGCCTGGTCCTGGTCAGGTAGTATCTTAGACACCTATGTACATCTAGAGTGTGCAACAGGGCCTCTCCTCTATTAGAGTATTTAGGAAAATACACTGGTAAGTCGATGTCCTGATTGAGGGTGAGAGCTGAGACCACCTTAGGTAGAAACTTTGGATTCGTCCTTAGGGACACCCTGTCCTGGTGAAAAAACAAGGTTCTTTGCACATTAGTGCGTGAAGTACAGAAATCCTTCTGGCCGAAGTAACAGCAACTAAAAATAACGTCTTCCATGTTAGGAGACGTAGCTCGCAATCCGCGGCTGGTTCAAAAGACGGCAGTGTGAGCTGCTCCAGGACAATGGGTAAATCCCATGGAGGAATAGGATCCTTAATCGGAGGTCTAAATGGAGAACACCTCTCAGGAAGGCGCATGCTGTGTCCAACTGAGTTATGGGACGTTGGCCTATAGGTGTATGATAGACTGAGATGGCACAAAGGTGTACTTTAATAGATGAGTAGGCCAAGCCTGCCTGGAAGAGAGACAGAAGGTAGTCCAGGACCGACCTTTACGGACAATCCATCGGGGAAAGTCCTCGTGCTTGAGCCCAGAGGCAAAATCTGAGCCATTTCAAGGCGTATGTGGCATGAGTGGGCGGTTTTCTAGCAGCCGCTAGAACATCTGCTACCTCTTGCGAGACCCCATACTGCATGATAGCTATGTCTCTAGGAGCCAGGTGTGCAGGTTCAGAGATTGAAGGTCCGGATGGACCAAAGAACCTGCCTCCTGGGACAGTAAGTGAGAGCTGATTGGCAGAGGCACCAGAGGTTCCTAGGAAAGCTGGTGTAGCAGAGGGAACCAAATCTGTCTGGGACAAAAAGGCACGATAAATATCAGCGTCGCCTACTCTCTACAGAGTTTCAAAAGGACCCTCTGGATCAACGGGAAGGGAAGAAATGTGTAGAGAAATCTTCCCGTCCAGGAGAGGGACAACGCGTCTCGCCAGAAAACACCAGGCCCTGGATCTAGCAAGCAGAAATTGGGCAGTTTTGCGATGGATGGGGACGCGAAAAGGTCCAACTCTGGTGTGCCCGATCTGTGAAACAGATCCTCTACTACCTCCTGGAGTAGTTCCCACTCATGGACTCTGGCCTGAGAGCGGCTCAGACCGTCTGCGATGACGTCCACTCCTGGGACATGAACAGCAATGAGGTTTGCGCCGTGTTGTAGTACCCAATCCCACACCCTCATGGCCTCCCTGCAAAGCGAGTAGGAATGGGTGCCTCCTTGTTTGTTGAGGTAATACATCAACGTGGTATTGTCTGTAACAGGAGAGTACCCGGTGGGATCTCAGACTCGAAGGCCTGCGGGGCATAAAGAACTGCTCTTATTTCCAAAATATTTATGTGGAGATGAGCTTCCTGGGGTGTCCACGAGCCCCGAGACCTGATCCCATTGAGGTGTGCTCCCCAACCGAACACTAAGGTGTCTGTGGAGATCGTCACAATTGGAGACGGCACAGTGAAGGGGAACCCCACCAATAGGTTCTTTCAATCTAGCCACCATTGCCAATCCCAGATTACGGCATTTGTGTTCCGAATTTGAAGCTGCAAATGGTCTTGCTTCTGATCCCACTGAACCTGTAACATCCACTGGCTCGCCCGCATGTGGAGACGGGCTAGCGGGACTGTTGCAATGGCCACAGCTATGTGTCCGAGCAAGCAAAGAACCAGTCTGGCTGGGACAGTCTTCTTTGCCAAGATGTCCCTGATGAGGGATCCGATTTGTTCCGCTCGGTCCTGGGGCAGAAAAGCTCTCCCCTGGATGGTGTCCAGAACTGCGCCTATGAACTGCAGATTCTGTGACAGAACCAGGTGCGACTTCTCCTGATTGATAATGATGCCCAACGTCCCGAACAGGGATTAAGTACAGTGAATTACGGACATCAGCCTCCCAAGAGGGTGCCATGAGGAGCCAGTCGTCCAGGTAGGGGAACATGTAGTGGCCATGTCTCCTTAGAGCCACCGCTACGACTGCCATGCACTTTGTAAACACCCGAGGTGCCGATGACAGTCCGAAGGGAGGGCTCGGAACTGATAATGGTGACCTAGAAATTCAAAGTGCAAGAACTTCCTGAGCGCTCGAGCAATGGGTATGTGCAGGTAGGCATCCTGCATGTCCAAGGATGCTAGGAAGGCACCCTGCTTGAGCATGGGTATCAAACCGGGAAGGGTCACCATGCGGAAGCATTTGTAGAAGACCGAAGCACTGAGATCACTGAGATCCAGTATTGGATGGAGGTCCCCTGTCCTTTTTGGGAACCAGAAAGAAGTGGGAATAGTAACCTGCACCTCTCTGGTTCCTCGGTACGTGCTCTATAGCTTCCTTTCTCAGAAGCGTGAGCACCTCCTGCTGTATGAGCAGTGCATGCTGACCCGAATAACGGGAAAGCAGGGGAGGTCTTGATGGTGGGTGGTCGAGGAATTCTATAAAGTGACCTCTCTTGACCAGTTGAAGGACCCACTGGTCAGCGGTAATCGAATGCCACCCTGAAAAGTGGTGAGCGATGCGACCCCTGACCTTTTCTGCTCGTTGATCCAGAGGAGGGGCCGGGAAGAAGTTATGCTGTGGCGGCACTGCCTCCCTCAGGCTGAGCCGGTTTGGTATACCGCTGACCTTGGCCTGGGGAAGACTTAGGTTGGGTCTTACGGTGGAAGGTGCTCCTTTGCTGCTGGCCAGAACATGGCTGCTGCCATTGTTGCCGGCTGCGAAAGCGGTTCTGGTTCCTACGAAAGGAACCAGATTTGGGTCTGCACATGGCCTGTACAGTCCTTACTGTCTTCCTGGTATCCTGAAGTTTGGCGATGACCTTTTCAGAGGGTTCACCAAACAGGACTTCTCCATTATAAGGGACATCCAGAATACTCTTCTATACGTCCAGGGTAAAACCGGAGACCTGGAGCCAGGAGTGTCTCCGGAGACAGACGCCTGAAGCTGCGCCCCTGGCAGACGAGTCCGCAGAATCATATGCGGCTCTTAACACTTGGGTCCCCACGTCTGACCCTGTGCGGAGGAGGTTCAAGAGCTCCGCCTTCTGCTCACCATCCGGTAGTTTGTCAACCAGGTCCTTACCCTATTCCCACAGGGCATTCTGAAACTGAACCATATGAGACAGATAGTTCAGGGTCCTGATGGAGAATGTAGCAGCCGCATACATGCGCCTCCCCAGGGCATCCAACTGTTTGGATTCCTGGTCCGGTGGCTGTGTACTCAGATGCTGTGGTCGTTGAGACCTATCATGGGTGGCTGTAATGACCAGGAAATCAGCCAGGGGTTGTTGCGCCAAGTAATGGTCCTCTGCCGGGGCCCTATACAGGCGGTCAGCTTTCTTTGGCACCGAAGGGGTGGAGTGCGGACACTTCCACGCAGCCTTGGTGATGTCCGCGAAGGTGTCCACCAAGGGTGGCACCACTACAGGCTTAGGGTCCTTCTGCCGAAGGTAACGAGCTAGGCGCGGTCTCTCGGGGTCAAGATCTTCCGAATCCCATCCCATGTTCTCCTGGATGTGCCTCATGATTTCGGAAAAAGAGGGATCATCCGGAGGTGACCTGGGCAGGTCTTGTGGGTCGGGTGTTGGGATGTTGATTGGAGGAGACCTGGAGGTATCTGAGGTGTCAGGTCTAGAATCATCCCCCTGCGGAGTGGACCGTTGATGTCTGGGTCGCTTAGGACTGGGAGACCCTGAGGGAGATCTTGAAGGGGGCCTTCTCCGTTCTTCGGATCTTCCCCTAGGAGGTGGAGTAGGCTTCTTGGGGGTTGGTGGTCTTCCTGCTGGCCCCTGCAGTGGAGGAGGGGGAGTAGGAGGTGAAGGAGTAGGGGCAGGAAGTTTGACTGGGATCACATCCTTTTTTATTGTGTCCCACCAAAAGGTAACAAGATCTTTGACCTCTTGAATATTCATACCTGAGGATGGACCTGGTGCCGGTGGTTTGTCGCCGGTATCTGGTGTCGGGTCAGAGGGCGTCGCCGGATTTGGCGAAGGCTCCTGGGGAAGCCCGATGTCCTCAATGTCGCCTGCCTGGTCATCAGGCAACATCAGGTCCTCCTCTGTACAGTCCCGGCGACCGGGAGGCAGTCTTCGGCTCCGGCAAACGTCTCACTGATGTCAGGTGCTTAACCGACGTCTGGTCTGACAGGCATTTAACCGATGAAGGGTCAGAAGCCCACTTCGGGTCCATCGTCCGTTTTAGGGATGTCAGGTCCTTAATCTTCCTGGAAGGGGGATCCGGACCCCTAGGAGGCCGATCTGGCGTCGGAGTCCCGGCGTCTCTCGGAGGAAGCTTGTTTTGAAGAGGACTTGGACTGGTGATGGTCTGAAGACTTCGAGGAGACCCGGTAGGGTGTTGAGGAAGCCGAAGGCCTGGAAGTCTTGATGGGATGCAGAGAAGCCAAAGTGCTGCCTGAAGACGTGACCTTTACTGGAGGGGGCTGAGAGCGGGCCCTGGAGGGAGAGTGGTCTGAGCGCGTGGATCCTGAGCTGGTGCGCGAGTCCGAGGCCTGGTTAGGGAATCTGGACCTGGCCTTCTCCCAATGCTTGTCCCGGTGCTTATGGGACTTAGAGGGAGACTCACCTCTGGAGGCAGGGTCTTTATCCATGCTTTTTAACTTTTCTTCCAAGAGGAACCCCTGAAGTGCCTTCTGGTGGTGGATTTGGGTGCGACTGTTGAACCCTTGGCAAAAGGAGAAGGCCTTGGTGTTGTGTTCCGGGCCTAAGCACCGCAGGTAGGACAAATGGAGATCCTTGAAAGGGATGAGTTTGCTGCAGGCACACTTGGAAGGATGTCCTTCTCAGGAAGGAGTTGAAGATGCCGACATTTAGTAGGTAAAACTTTGAAAGTTCTAGTCATACGCTAGAGTGGGACAGTGAGGCCGATGCTGGCGAGTCGACAGTGGAAAAAGAACTGGGGATTCTGGGGGACCGCCCCTTTATATGATGCCTGACGTCTGGGGCGGGGCCGATGTCAGAGGCGGTCCTCGCTGAATACTGCTAGCTAGAAAATTTCCGTGGGGTCCTGGTGCCTGCCGGCTTCAGTCCTAATTGTGTAACCTGCTGCAAGAGCTGTTCTCGAAGAAAGATCACTAGGTATCAGTGGCAAAAGAACCTCCCCTTAACATCCTCAGACAGACTGTCTTGTTGAGTGTTTTAATCAAACCACAAAACACATGTTAAAAAGGTTTGTGAAAGGGGAAAGGAAAGATTGGAACCAATACTTACCTTACCTGCTTTTTGCGAGAAGTGCCACAAGCCTCAGCAGGTTTTTCACCATTTGAAATGCTGTATGGTAGACAACCTAGAGGGCCACTAGATGTAATAAAAAAACACTGGAAGATAACCCAACTCAGAGAAATAATCTATTACATCTTATATGTGTGCCCCGAGAAAGAAGCTGCTAAAATAATGCTGAAATTGCCCAGAGTAATCAGGAAGAGGCCCAAAACCAATACAATGCATATTATAACCATGGGGTAAAAGAAGAAAGTCTTTGAGCCAGGTGAAAATGTCTTGCTACTGTTACTCACTACAGAAAATAAACTGTGAATGAAGTGGCAAGGGCCTTATAAGGTGCTTAGTCATACCGGGCACAGTTAATTACGAGACTGAGACCCCTCATAGGAAAAATCCTACCAAAATATACCATGTTGACCTCCTCAAGAAATGGGTTGAAGAAACACCAAAGGCTGCTTTGCCAGTTTTACCAGACACTGATAAAGAAGATACTGATATAGCTTATGACAGACTGGAACAAACTGTAACTGCTGATGCTGTAAAGGTGAATGTTTCCTTAATCTCCGAACAGACTGTAGAAAATTGTAACTTGGTAGAGACATTTAATAGTATTTTCACCACAGTGCGAGGCCAAGCAAAAGGGGTCGAGCATGTAATAGTGACAGGGAATGCACGCCCTATTAGACAAAAGAAATACAGATTACCAAGCCAGTTAAGAGCAGACATGGCTAAGGAAATACAAAACATGAAACAGATGGGTATCATAGAAGAGTCGAGAAGTGCTTGGTCATCACGAATGGTGATTGTAAATAAAAAAGAAGGGGGTGTAAGAATCTTCCTTGATTAAGAAACTTAACTGTCAGAATTTGACACTTATCCTATGCCCAGGACATATAATTTGGTGGACAGATTGAGAAGTGCCAAGTACATCAGTACACTGGATCTGAACAAGGGTTACTGGTGAACCCCAGTTAAAGATACGGGACAAACTGCATCTGCCACTCTTATTGGATTCTGTCAGTTCACCATCATGCTGTTTGGTTCACATGGCGCACCCGCTACATTCCAGCGGTACATGGATGTAATTTTATCCCCTCACACTGGTTATTGTGTTGCCTACCTGGAAGATGCTGTGGTGTACAGTCCAGCCTGGAAAGGCTACCTGGAACACCTATGAGCAGTTATCCAATCTGTCAAAAAGGCAGGTCTGACAAGATAGAAGCTGTAGCTAACAGTCCTATCCCTAAAACAAAGAAACATGTCAGGTCATTTTTAGGGCTGGCTGGTTATCATCGGAGATTTGTTCCCAGCTTTGTCCACCTAGCTACTCCCCTCACTGAACTTTCGAAGAAATTGTTCCCGAATAATGTGAAATGGACCCCAGAGTGTGATGAAGCTTCTGGGCCATCAAGGCTGCATTATGTCCAGCACCTATTTTAAGAAGCTCAGCCTCTGAGAAACAATTTTTGCTTCAGATGAACCAGAGGTAGGCCTAGGTGCAGTCTTGAGTCAGCATATAGATGGGAAGAAACATCCCAGTCTATATATCAGTAGAAAGTTGCATGACAGAGAAGAGGTACTCCACCACCGAAAATGAATGCCTTGAGGCAAAGTGGGCCATGGAGTCCTTTAAGTTTTATTTGCTAGGAGCAGACTTTGCACTTCGATCACAACCCTCTCTGTTGACTCAACCAAATGAAGGATAACAATTCCAAAATCACACAGTGGTAGCGGACACTACATCCATTTAAATTTAAAGTGATGCACAAATCTGGGAAAGAGACTGTCAATGCTGATTTTCTGTCAAGATGTGGATCAGGAATTGAGAATTTCGAAGGCTGAAAACACAAAATGTGAGAGTTTAAACTTCTCTGCTATACTGCACATGCTCGGAACTGTCAAGGTTATAAGTTAAATTAAAAATTAGGGGGATGGCCAGCTTCTACTGATTAGCAATCACTGCTAATCGTGCTAGCAACTAACTTGCATTTCCCAATTCTAGGGTCACAAATTGTGATGCGATCACACTTAAGTTATCCCTTAAGAGGTACTGGCGGCTCCACTGCTAGTTGCTGCAGCAGCAGATATCACATCCGCTGAGGCCATCGGGGCCATCTTCTGTTTCGGTAATACTCTCTATATCAACAGAATGGGAGGCAATGTACACAGAAAAAACAGTACTCACCTGAACAGTAGTTCTAGTAGTGATATATGGTGTACATCCACACTTCTGGCAGAATTCCTTTCCCCTTGCCGGAAGGTCTTCAAGCCGGCTCCTCCCACGGCACTGCCCTGTGACATTAGATCTTACTTGTTAGAAGAAAGCATCGGTGTGCCACTTGCCTGGGGAGGTTGGGTGGATCAGTGTGGCTGTGCACCTTATATCACTCCTAGAACTACTGTTATAGGTGAGTAACCTGTTTTTCTAGGGACATGGATATGGCGTACAGATCCATACTTCTGGCAGACTCCTAGCGGTTCTCCAGGGAGGAGGGTGCAAGGCGCACACCCCTTATTTAGGGAAAAGAGATTGGAGAACAGAGTCCCCAAAACCAGCATCCCAGTGTGACAAAAGGTTGATGTGGTAATGGGAGATGAAGGTGTGTGCTGACTTCCTGGTAGCAGCCCTATAGATTTGCTGGATAGGGATATCCCTGGAAGCAGCCACCGAGGCAGCAGTATGGCAGGTGGAATGAGCCTTAGCCCTACGAAAGGCTCCCTATCCACCAACCCATAGCAGAGGTCGATGCAGGATACAATCCACCTGCCAACTGTCCACTTAGCTGCCAGTCTACAAAGTGTGACTTCAGTGTAGGTGACAAATATCTGGGGAACCTCTCCCCTGAACTCCAGCCATGCCCTCCTTATACTAGGCAAGTGCTCGCCACAGGTCCAAAGTATGGAGCCTGTCCTTGGCCTACGAGGTGTGACTGGTGAAGAACAGCAGGAGATTCATCACCTGGTTAAGGTGAAACTCAGACACAACCTTCTGGAGGAAATTCGGGTATGGGCAGGACACAACCTTGTCCTTATGGAAGGTCAAATAAGGAGACTCCACCGAGTGTGCCTGGAGCTCACTGATCGTTCTGGTAGATGTAACAGTCACCAAGAGCGCAGTCTTCCATGACAGGTGAGACATTTCACACCTGTACATTAGTTCCAATGACTTGTCCATGAGCTTTGCCAACACCAGCAACACGTCCCAAGGTGGTTGTGGTTCACGCACCAGAGCGGAAATGTGGTCAAGGCCTTTGAAAAAGCAAGCAGTAGACCACCTTCTCCTGCGCCACTGACAGCATACCAGCCAGCACTTGGTATGCGGAGATGGCTGCCAGGTGCACCTTAAGAGTCGTTGACTGAAGACTTGACAAAAAAGGACCAAAGGTAGGGTCGGAATGCTAGCCACCGGGAATGATAAGGGGTCAAGCCCCCTACCCTGGCACCAAATGGAGAACCTCATCCATTTGAAGGCATAGCATTTTCAGGTCGACTCCTTCCATGAAGCCTCAACAACAGTGAGGACATCTTCAGAAAGACTCAAAGCCTGGAACTCTAGCCACTCAGGAACTAGGCTGTCAGGTGCAGGGATTGAAGGTCCAGTTGGAATACCTTCCCCAGACTGCAAGACAGCAGGTCCAGCTGGAGAGGAAGATGCCACGGGACGGGAGCTTGTAGCGGAGGCTGAGAGGATCTGGGTAACAGAACCTACGGGTCCAGTCCACAGCCACCAAGATCATCTGTGCACTGTCCCTCCTGGCCTTGAGTAGCACCCTGTAGATCAACAGAAATGGAGGGAAGGCATCCATAAGGCCTGGGGGTCCAGGGCCTCAAGATGGCATCCCCCTGCAGCATTCCCTACTGAGGGGAGCGAGAACAATATGGCCTTAGCTTTGCATTCTCCCTGAAGGTGAACATATCCACCAGAGGGAAGCCCCACTGGGAGAAGTGTGTGCACTACCTCCTGATGGAGACACCACTCGTGAGACACCTCACCCACCCGACTGAGGGCATCCGCCAGCTGGTTGGATATGCTGACCACATGGATGGCCAGATGATCAGCATCCAGGCTGAGCATGAGGGTCCAGATGCAGAAAGCTACCCTGCACAGAGGAAGGGAGTGTACCCTGCCCTGTTTGTTGAGGTAGTACAGTGCCGTGGTGTGTCCGTCCGGACCTGAACAACCTGACCCCAAATGTGGTGAGCAAAGGCTGTCGGCACCAGCCAAACTGCCCAAAGCTCAAGCAGGTTGATATGGCATCAGGACTCCTCAGGGGTCTAGAGTCTGTGCTCCCCTAGAGGGGGCACCCAGGCCCATCAGGGAGGCACTGATCATGATGGTGACAGTCAGCTCCGGGCAGGCAAATGGGATACCTTCCTGCAGATGTTCTGGGACTAACCACCATTGGAAGATGTCCCACATCAGCTGGGTCACAGTGACCGACTGGTCAAAGTGGCCTGTGACAGGGTTGAATAAGGCCCTGCCCCATTTGTCATGAAGAATGTGTTTAAACGCAAGGGTCTGTTCTATCCTCTTCTTTTCCGTGTCTTGTTGGTCTGGTTGCGCAATCAAATTTTCTTGTGGGACCTAGGAACTGATCACTCAGACGGTTTCACAATTCTCTGCCTCTCGCTATATCTCTGCCTTCCCTAGGTATTTCTGTCTTTTCTTCCCCCTTGCATATCTGCGGGTATAAAAATATATGTGAATCTATGTGGAAATGTCACTGATACTGGGATCACTTTGTTTAAAACTGTATATAGTTATACTGTTGAAATTATTGCAAAATACTATTTGGAACTCAAGAGGTTAACCTGGGATGCAGTTTTTAAGCCTTCTGCTGAGCTGTAAGCAAGGTCAGTTCTGAGTCACTATGTTCTTTTTGCTGCACCTGCAAGGAACAAAACTGACAAGAACATTCTGTAAACTTACAAGAACATTCTGCGCGAAGCAGGCTCTCTTAACGGATTCCCAGACAAAGACTTCTGAACAAAAAAAGCAGCAATGTTTCTGCTACAGCGACAAGGGGAGTGAGAGACTGAAACTTGGAATTAAGAGATACCCTCAGAAGGACTTGGTTTTCTCTGCTTGTACTGCCTTTGTAAATAGTTATACTGAACAAATTTTTATTTTTTATTTTGCTGTTATTGAGAAAAATAAAACACTACTTGCGAATTTTGAAACGGCTCCTGGATTTCCTATACTTCCTGACCTATGCCTCGACGACATGGCCCTTGCACTAATACCACCGACAGGCGAGCTCCCACTACAGAGAGCTTATTCTCCATCACGCCCAACAGATCATGCTGGTGCATGTTGCCATGAATCCCAGAAGGCACAGGAAATCCCACACAGGGCGCAATTGCACAACCCCAAATGATCGGGTAAAGGAGGAGAGAACTTCCGCCCAGTACGCCGAGAGACGAGCCCTGGCTCTGCAAGAGCTGAGCTCCACCCCAGTGAAATGCATCACCTGCAAAGGTACGAGTTCTGATTTGGCCTCGTTCACCAGGAGACCAAGGGACAAGCAGGTCTGGAGGGCCAGGTTCCTGGACCGCTCCTCCTCCTCCATGGAGGGACCTGCTATAAGCCAGTCATACAGGTAGGGATATGCCCAGACCCCTTGACGTCTCAGGTAGGCTGCTACCACTGCAATGCACTTGGTGAAGACCCTCAGAGCCGAGGAGAGGTCGAATGGCATTGTCTGAACTCAAAGATCCCCCCTCGCATAGAACTTAAGGAACCGGCAGTGGGAGTGATGGATGGGAACGTGGAAGAAAGTGTCCCAAAGATCCAGAGAGCAGAACCACATGTCCTGTTCCAGGGATGGAATGATTTGAGACAAAGTGACCATCCTGAAGATGCGTAACTGAACGAATTTGTTCAGGTCGTGCAGATCTAAGATGGGGTGCCAGCCCTCTATCTCCTTTGGGATCAGAAAGTACCTGGAGGCAAACCCAGGGCTTACTGGAGGATCCAGGACTTGATCCACTACCTCCTTCCGGAGGAGCTGGGCAGTGTCCTCTCTAAGGGCTGACAGCATGTCTGCGGGCACCATGTCCGCCCATGGGACGTGGGCTCGGCAAGGCGGCTATGCTTCAAACTCTAAAGGCAGACCCTGGCAGACCACTTTGAGGATCCACCTGTCCGTGGTGACAGCGGAACAGGTGGAAAGGAAGTGGCAGAGCCAGCCCCCCACTGGATGACCCAAGGGAGAATGAACAGGTATAGGGGAGGCACTGCCCATCCCATCACTGGGCAGGCTTGGAGGAGGGACTAAGGAAGCAGCGGGACCTCGACAACCCGGTTTGTGGATGACCGAAGCAACTGACTTCAGTCGAAGACGCCAAGCCTGTGCCTGCTGCCCAGCTGGAGGCTGGGACAGCTTGGCCGCAGGGGCACATAAGGACTGAAACGGCTTCTTCCTGTTAAGTCTGGAGCCCTTGGGATCCCTCTGGGTGGGGGTGACAGAGTCCAGCATGGCACTGAACTTTTGAATTCGAATGATGTGGCCTTCCACCTCTGTCCCGAACAGGTCGGTGCCCAAAAAGGGGATGTCAACCAACTTATGCTGGTTATCTGCCATAAAGGTAGAAATGTACAGCCAAGCCCTGCGGTGCACTGCCACTGCAGCAGCCACAGACCAGGCACAGGAATCGCTGATGTCCTTGGCTGTCTGGACCAGCTGTTTTTCCACTGCTCAGCCCTGGTCCCACACTTGCTTGACTGTGGTCTGTAAGTCAGCAGGGAGCTGAGGAGGCACCTCATCGAGAGTTCCTAGAAGGGTATGAGTGAAATGAGCAATCTAAAGGGCCCAACTCACCTGACAAAGGCCGAGAGAAGAGGCCGCATAGACCTTTTTGGCAGTGTGATCCAGTTTCTTGGATTCTTTGCCAGGAGGCTTGTCCACGTCCCAGACGTTGCCGGTATGCCGAAAGACCAAGTCGGCCACCAGACCCTCAGCCGAGGGGTGCTTGGTGAAACCTGACAGGGAACCTGTAAAGAACGCATACTTTTAGGCCATTTAGGGGTCAATTGTGCAGGACAGGGGCAAGGTGCTGCCAAAGCTCTAGAGTGGGGCCAAGATTAGCTTCGGCAATCCAGAAAGCAACCCAAAGGGGAACTCCTTTGTTCGAGAATTTCGGTCAAGGGATACAGTTAGCCTGTTTCTGGACGGGCTCCATCTGGATCCTGGTAGATTCCGAAATGGAATAAGCCACTGAAAGAAGTAGGACTGAGTTCCACAGACAGATCCTTCCCCAATTCGGCGGAATGCAAGGCGAAGTCCTCAGACTCCGAGGATTCGACAAAAAGAGGTCGACAGCCCGAGTCCCTGCTGACCCTGCAAGGTCTGACGGGAGTAACGGTGACTGACAGCCGAAGAGGAAACCCAAGAGTAGTACTGGCATCCTTAGCATGGGGACCATCCTTCAGCTGCTCAGGAAGTGGCTCCACCTGGATGGGTGGAGGGGCCAAAATATGCTCAACTGGAGCAGGCTGGGGCCTCGATGACATGAGTCACGGAAGAGCAGGGGTGGGGGCCAGAATAGGCTTAACCCAAGAAAGCATGAGCTGCTGCCACATTAGCTGTTCGTAGCACGTGGCACATTTTGCGTCTGAGCCTCTCCTCAAAGAGGAGGTAGAACAGTGGCGGTGCCACTTGCCAGAGTGCCGAGAGAAGGAACACCAATGTCAGCTAGGGCTGTTCAACTCTGGGATCTCGACCTCAATCAATCATCAGGGAAGCCGACAGCGAGAAGAGGCAAAAGCTGAGGGAACAGGAAGCTAGTCCGACTCTCCCTTGATAACAGGTAGGACCAGAGTCCGTGAAAGTGAGGTATGTACCTCGTCCTGTGACAATGCATCAACTGGCTCAAGAAAACTTTCCATAAGTTGGTCAATGGGCATCTCGGTCGGCTGGCCTGGCGGGGAGATCTGGAGCCAGTGGCACATACCGACAGATCGACCGTGGTTGAAACCTCCAAGGAAGCACAGGAATCTGAGGCCCAATAGAGCCTGTGATCCCATGACCGTCGGTGAAACTCTTTCTTAGTCTCTTTAGAAGATTTTGAGGATTTCGTGCCCTTAGAGCAACCCTGCCCAAGGATGGGAAGGGACTGGCACAAATCCCTAAATGCCCCATAAAGGTGGTGTTAACACAAAGCAGCACAAAGGCTGAAGCTGAAGAGACATGCTTCGCGACCTGATCTGCCGCCTCCTCAAAAGCTACAAGTTGTTATACAGACCCCGCAGCTGCAGACACCTCTCAACAGGCATCTTTCGATCGAACAGGAGGGTCCTGTTCATCCAGTTACCCAAGAAAGAGTCAAGCGTGCCAGTCCTCCAAGGTACTGGGATGTAAGGTGTGACACAGGCCACAAGCCTGGGATTGTGATTGTGGCCCAGGCAGTAGATGCACGAGGCATGCAGGTCCATTCGGCACATCTTCTGCCCACAGTCACACTTTTTAAAACTGGGCACCAACTTCAAGTCGTCCATGATGAGAGTTTCGAACGAATTCAAAAATCACTTGAAGACTTTACTTGATTGAAGTTTTGAAAGCAAAGGGCCTACTCAGCGTAGAGCGATAAGGAGGGAACCTTCTTCCAGCGGAAAGGAAGATCTGAATTCACGGGGCAGTGCCGAAGGAGTTACCACCCAGGTGGGTGGGAGGAGCCAGCCTGAAGACCTTCCAGCAAGATTTAAAGGGGAAAGGAATACTAACATACTAAAATGCCAGCAGAATAGGCCTAACTGTCTCAAGTCTGCTCGATTGGTCAGCCCCCACCCTGGGTGCTGACCTTGCTGCCACCCTCGCCTTCTCTGGCTTCTCCCTTCCCAGTTCTGGATATTCTTGATGCATTGGATTTTGCTTCAGAACCCTTCCCTGTACCTGTCCCAGCCCCTCTTGAACCCCTCCACCATCTCTGCCTCCATCAGCCCCCTAGGCAGTGCATTCCATGGCTCCACCACCCTTTCAGTGAAGTAGCACCTCCTCCTTTCTCCCCTGAATCTTCCCCCCTCCAGCTTCCACCCATGCCCTCTAGTGGCCCCCTCCTCCTTCCTTCGAAGCACCCTGACTGTTCCTCCCCTATTTACCCTCTTCATGTACTTGAAGACCTGCTCAGGAATACTGCCATAAGTGTGGATCTGTACACCACAGCCATGTCCCCAGAACCTTCATTTTTCAAGAGAGGAATGTGTCTTGCCAAAAAAACTCCAGGCCCTGGAGCAGGTGAGCAAAAACATGACAGTTTTGCATTGTGTGGGTAGGCAAAAAGGTCCAACTCTGGATGACCCCACTTTGCGAAGAGATCATCTACCACTGAGCTCAGCAGTTCCCATTCGTGCTTCTTGGACTGTGGCCTGCTTGGCTTGTCTGCTAAGACGTTCTGGACACCTGGGAGACGCAAGGCTGATAAGATTCATAGATGTGTCGGCAGAAAAGGACTTTCCTGGCCCACTGAGTCTGCCCAGTCCTCCCCGCTTTACCTGCCCCCCTCGGCCATAAATTCTTCCCTCCTTTCCCTTCTCAACCCCTTGTGTTTTTCCCATGCCCTCTTGAATCCCTCCACAGTTCCTGCCTCCACCACTACCTCCGGCAGACTGTTCACTGAGCGGGTGGTGGTGCCCTGGAAGTAATGTCCCTTCACGTTTCCCTTAAACCTACCCCCCCCTCCACACTCAGTCCATGCCCTCTTGTTCCAGCACCTACCTTCCCTGTGAATAAGCTCCTTCCAACTTTATTAATCCTCTTCACATACCTGAATGTCTCTATCATGTCTCCCCTCTCCCTCCTGGTCTCCAGCGGGTACAAATCCAACACCCTCAACCTCTCTTTATATGGCTTCCCACTTAGCCTCTGCACCATCTTAGTGGCCCTTCTCTGTACTCTTTCCATGCCATCTATATCCTTGCATAGGTCAGGTCTCCATAACTGCACCCCGTACTCCAGGTGGGGCCTCACCAGGGATTTGTAGACTGGCATCAGCACCTCCCACCTTCTACTAGTTATCCCTCTCCCTATGCACGCCAGCATTCTGTTCACTTGCCCACCGCCTTGCTGCATTGGGTCTTCACCTTAAGGTTGTTTGTGATTATGATTCCTAGATCTTTCTCCTGCTTAATTGCATTTATTTCCCCACCGATTGTATAACGCGTGGATTATTCACTTCATGTGCATCACCGTGCATTTTGGCACTGGAATTTTACCTGCCATGTTTCCGACCACCCCTTCAGCAACCTTAGCTCTTCCCTCATAGCCTCCACACATTCTTTGGGGTGTCCATCCTGTTGCACATCTTTGTATCATCTGCAAAAAGGCAGACCTTCCCCTGCAGCCCCTCCGCTATGTCGCTGATGTAGATGTTAAACAGGATGGGCCCTAGCACTGACCCTTGGGGGAACTCCACTTGTCACCCCCACCTCCCCGGAATGCACCCCATTTACCACCACCCTCTGGCTTCTGCCCGTCAGCCAGTTCTCTACCCACCTTATTTTCTGCCCCACCCCAAACTCCCCAGTTTATTAACGAGTCTTCTGTGGGGCACAGTGTCGAAGGCCTTTCCGAAGTCCAGACAGGCCATGTCCACTGTCCCCCTAATCAACCACCCTTGTCACCCAATCGAAGAACTATCAGGTTCGTCTGGCATAACCTTCCCCATGTGAAGCCATGCTGACGGACGTCCTGCAGCCCACTATCCTCAAAGTAGCTAACTACCCTTTCTTTGAATATCGACTCCATCACCTTACGCACCACCGATGTGAGGCTGATCGGGCAATAACTACCCGCCACCTCCCTGATGCCACTTTTGTGAAATGGCACCACGTCTGCCCTCCTCCAGTCCTCTGGCACCCACCCTGCATCTACAGACAGGTTCAATAACCTCACTAGTGGTGCCGCCAGCTCCTCCCTTAGCTCCTGGAGCACACTAGGATGCAGGGGCGTCCAGACCCATAGCCTTGTCTACCCACAAATTACCCAACTCCTCCCTGACTCGGTCCTCACTGATTGATGATAGCTCTAGGCCGTGTTCCAGCAGCCAGTGCCACATACTCACTGCTTCCCGTCACAGGGGATAGGAATGATCCCCCCCCCCCCGTTTATATAATGCATGATGCTGACTTTGTCCATCTGTATTAACAGAAGACCCAAAATCAAATGCTCCTAAAAAGTCTGAAGACTGTATGCCGTTGTTAGTGATGCTGTAACAGCGACACCATTATAGTGACACAGCCTGTTCTGCCGCTGACATTTTGGTCAGCATGTCCACTGTCGGAAGGGGTGGTTCTAGTGTGAGAACTGCGGTCTGCAGTTCGCTCCACAGTGTGTGCACTATGGAGTTTGTTATATTAATATATGGGGGGTGCGGGGGACAAAGCCCCCCATGCAGGGTGTGTCGGGGTGGAGCCCCCCATATTTACAGTTAGAGTGTCTTGTTCGTTTGATTGCTGTTACATTAGCAGTAGTTTTCAGTGTGCTGCTGTTTCAGTTGGTCGGCTGTCGCTACAGGGGCTGTCACAGATATCTTCTCGTTGTACATGCTGTCTGTTTTTTCTGATGAACTGGCTTGGTGGAACCGTATAAGACAGCTCTCATCTCCAAGACATTTATGTGCAATCTGGCTTCCACCTGGGTCCAAGAACCTTGTGTCTGATGTCAGCCCAGGTGTGCCCCCACCCGGATCTGGATGCCTCAGAGGTAACAATCTGAGCTGGAGTTGGTATGAGAAATGGAACACCCCTTAAAAGGTTGCTGGGGTCCATCCACCATGTCAATAATTTGTGCAAGGGGGACACGACGAGCACCTTCTGACCCATATCGTCCAACCACCGATACCATTTTAAACTCAATTTCAATTATGAGATTCGCATGTGTAAGCAGGCCAGTGGCACAGTTACAATGACTGCTACCATGAATCCCAGGCGACACAGAAAACATTCTGGATGAAACTTGACTGCTGTGTGCCAGCTGTGCTTGAGCAATGAGTCATTCTGCCCTGTCCAGGGGCAGGAATGCATAGCCCCGCTCTGTGCTCAAGACATCACCTATGTACTGTAGCCTTTGGCAAGGAGTCAGTACTGACTTAGGCACATTCACTATAACCCCAGGTTGAACATTTGCCTGGATCAGGCACAGGGTGTGCAACAGCTGACTCCTGGAGTTGGCATTTCAGAGCCAATCGTCTAGGTATAGGAAGACATACAGGCTTTCCATGCATTAGTCTGCTGCCACAACAGCAAAGCATTTGGTAAAGACCCATGGCACAGAACGTAAGCCAAAGGGCAATATTAAGAACTGAAAATGCTCCCCTTCCAGCACAAATCTCAGATACTGTCTGTGATGTTGCCTGATCTTGATATGAAGGTATGCATTTTGCATTTCTAGGGAGTAAATCCAGTCCCCGGTTTGTAACAGGAGAATCAAAGCTTGAAGGGAGACCATGCAAAACTTCTGGTATTCTATGTAAAAGTTTAAGTCTCTCAGATGTAACACAGGCCTGAGATTTGTCCATTTGGGGACCAGGAAGTATCTGGAACAGAACCCTGTGTTTTTCTAACAAGAAGGCAGTGGTTCTACTGCACGTTTGTTTAGCAAAGCGTACACTTTTTTCAGCAAGGATAAATGTCCCAAAAGATGAGTGGAAAGAGGTGGAGGTTGTCTAAGAGCTCCAGAGTACCTCTTTTTTCAGTTATCTCCAGAACCCATTTGTCTGTGGTAATCTCCCTCTACTGTGCCAGATGAAGGGAGAAAAGGCCCCCTACAACCACCACTGGAGGAAACAGTAGTGTGGGGGCAGGCCAATTTGAGTCATGCTGAGCCAGTGGGGGCAGAGCAACCAGCTCCACCGGTCTCTGATGCTTTGGAATGGTCCGGGGGGACCTGGCAAGGCTCCTCCACCATTACCCCGGCCTTGCTGACAGTAGGCTAGATGGCTACTTCTGGCAGCAGGCTAATGAAAAGATCCCCTTCCATGACCCCTACCAGGCATGTGATACAAGGATTTGACTGACCTGAAGAGTAATTTTAGAGACTTGGAAAGCCTCTTAATGTATCTTCCACATGATAACCAAATGATTCGGTGCCTCTGAAATGGGAATTCAAAACAGTCTGCTGCACAACAATTGCAATCCCAGCAACCCTAAGCCAAGAACATCATCTCATACAAATACCAGTGGCAGCTCCCTGGGTAGATACATCAGACATCATATGCTGAACAGAGCAAACTGCCACCTTAGCACCAAAAAAGGAGATGTTTGACTCATTCTGGGCATTACCTTTTAGAAGAGCCTTAGCTGCAGCTTTGGCAGCCTTCCAAAGGCTATACTAGTACTTTATCATGTCAGCCTGGTAGTTTGCAATACGAAGGCTTAGTAATGCAGAGGCATATGTATGCCTGACCATCATATCTAGCCTCCTGGATTCCTTATCAAGAGGCAGAGTACTCAAGATTTTTAGGTGCCCTGCATCTGCAAGGCTTGGCAGAAGGAGCAGGGTACTGCCAGTTAGTCTTTCTAGGTACAGCTGGTACTGAATCTGGCCTGTACCATGCAGCAAACGTGACATTCTCCAATGTAGGATACATTGGAGGAACAATGATGCAAGTAGTACATGGTACCTCCAAGAAGTCCATCAGGTTCTTTTTTTAGTGGAATCATCTTCTTCCACAGCAAAGCCCATTGCATTCTGCATTTGCTGCATCACAGACTGGAAAGTGGGGCTTCAGGACGAGATCTGGTTATGCACACCACAGAATCCTCACTACAGGAAAATACAGTGGAACTAGAACGTGCTACATATTGTTGTTCTACATAACCTTCCTCTGCTTCATAATCCTCCTCCAGAATGAGGTCTGGATTATATTCCCCCCTCGATGGCATCAATGTTGGTGACAGGAACTGAATACCCTGATGCAGATGCCAGAGGCCGCTGGTCAGAAGGTATATGCTGTGAACCAGCTGATGATGTTGACAGGGTCTGCGATACAGAAACACCTCTTGATGGCAGTACAGGCTGGAAGCATTTACCATATATCTGAAACTGATGCGATTACTACCTGCACGTCAACAACGCCCTGTCCAGGGGCCAAGACCACTACAGAGTCAACGGCAGGCCTGGACCCATCGACGATGGTGATATACTGTCCACAGTTGGTATAGTAGTGCCTGAGCCAAGCCCTGATCTTGGTGTTTGGTCGGTCAGGGAGGGCTGGCATCACCGCTTTCAAGGCAGACAATGATGAAGCATGCAGAGTGCCTGCAAGCCACAGTGATTATGCTTGTGTCCCCACAATAACTGCTCTTTGTGCTGGTCTTTCGATTACGACGACCACCAGTTAGTCGATTGTACTGGTGACGCCAATTTCTGACCCTGGACTTTTTCCATGGCTGCTAAACTTTCTTCCAGCAGAAACTTGTCAGGCACCTTTTGTCTGCATCACCTGGTAGCTTGATTAAAGCTCTGGCAAACCTCACAAGTCCTGACATTGTGAGAGGCCTAGACAGCAGACATACAAGTCATGTGCACTGTCCTTATAAATCTTTTCTCCGCACTCACGTACTGGAACAGCGTTGCTGGTTTTGGCGGCACCACTAAAATTTTGTGAAAAATAATAAATGGAGATGACTAGATGGCTGGAGTTTCCACAGTAGGTCCAACGAGAACGACTGACAGCAGGAAAAGAACTGAGGAGAGATGGGGCCACCCACATTTATGCAGACACTGACATGTGAGGTCGTCATGGATGGCCCCTGGCTAGCAAAAGTTTCCGTGTGGTCCTAGTACAGATGCGGTTATAGTTCTAAAGGTGTGGCCAAATGGAAGAGAAATGCTCGATGAAGATCAACATGTTGCTTCAGTACTTTAGCTCTGAGGTTCTTGTCTTTTGCATTACTTTCCTGTTCTGGGGATACCAAGACCTAATCTACTGAAATCATGTGGCTGGTCCCATCCTCTTCCTTCTGGGCTGAGTCTTCAGCTATGGCACACTGATGAGTCCACACAAGGACAAAAACATGCGTGGTCTGCAGTTTTCAGCCTCTGCAGATTGTTTGGAACACCTTTTGCTACCACACAGTTCTGCTTAAAGCGAAACCAGCTTAAATTCCTTTGTTATGATATGTATATACCACCAAAGCTTTGCATGAGGGGAAGTTCCATGTTTTGCAATCCTTAAAAAAAACCGAGTTAAATCTACAGACTCTACAAGCGAGTAATAATTAAATGTGTTTTTAAACTACAAACAATACAAGGTCTAAGAGGCTGACATTGTAGTGCCCATTCTGAAGCTTGCATTTTGACAGTAAATCATTTCTAAGGTGAAAGAGAAGATCTCATTTGTATTACCAAAAAAAAAAAATCCTACAATAAACTGCTGCTTTTCAAGGAGGTGGGGACTGAAGTTTAATGCAGGGAAATGTAAGGTGCTGCATCTGGGGGGTCAAAAACCCAGACCATGTATACACCCTGGAAGGGACCGCACTGCGAACCACATCGGGCGAGAGGGATCTAGGGGTGGTGGTAGACGTCAAAATGAATAACACTGAAAACTGCAGAAGAACCGCAGCAAAAGCAAACAGGATACTGGGCTGCATAGCCAGGGGGATTACATCCAGGAACAGGAAGATGATCCTCCCTCTGTACAATGACTTGGTCAGGCCGCATCTTGAATACTGTGTGCAGTTCTGGAGACCTCACCTTAAGAAGGACATAGCACTGCTGGGGAGGGTACAGGGGAGGGCAACCAAGATGATTCAGGGCATGGGGGGCCTATGAGGAGAGACTGAAGAGCATGGGCTGTACACACTGGAGGAGAGGAGGGACGGGGGGACAGGGTAGAGGTCTTCAAGTACAGTATGTAAAGGAATAAACAAGGGCTGAGCCAAGGAGATGTTCAGGCTAAAGAAGGGGAGCTGTGGAAGCTGGAGGAAAATTACAGGGGTGGGGGTCGGGGACGTGGAGACATTACTTCACTAAGAGGATGGTGGAGCCATGGAACGCGCTGCCCGGGAGTCTGGTGGAGGAGGGCACAGTGGAGGGCTTCAAGAAGGGGTGGGACAGGTACAAGGGGAAACTGAAGCCGAAGAAGACCCTCTCTGGGGCTAGGGGGGTTGGGAAAGCGAACACCCATTAGGTGGCTGGCTACTGAGCAGACATGAGACCATTAAGCCTATTCTGCTGGCTTTTAGTATGTATGTTAGTATGTAGTATGTATGTTTTGAATAAAAAAAGTGCTAAGTACAAGTGACATATCACAGAAAAATTTAAGATCCGAAATGTTTTGTTCCTTTGATTTTCAGGACAGTTGCAGCCAAATTCTACCACTTGGGTAGGACCTAGTTCCTTTGAGGATAAAAACAGGATATGGGTTCCTGTAGCTGAACATGAGAACACGTCACCTACCATGCATGCACTTCTTCTGCCATCCTCTGCTTTTTCCTGTTTCACTGCTCCAGAAAAGCTGCATACTTCCTCTTCTGTCCCTGGCTCTTGTTTTACTTTTATGTGATCAGGGTTGAAGCTAGTACTCCTCTCTATGCCCCTGCCTGTCGAGCCACAGCTGGAAGAAAACAAGCACCATGAATCTCTGTTTACAGGGGCTTCTCCTGCCAAGTTGCAGCCCTAGATGCGACTTTTATCCAGATCATTTCTCCATACTACTAAGGTCACACTACATTAACCAAGTTGTAGGTAGTTGAGGTGTGCACCTGTGTTATTATAGGGTGCTGTAGAACTAAAAACCAACTCTCCTAGCTTATATACAAGGATAGTCAATCTACAGCATACCAGTGATACGCTGGTGATACCCCTGTGTGCATTCACGAGTCCACAAGTATAGGAAAGCGCAATAGGAAGCCACCACTAGTGGACCTTGTTTTGTAAACAGACGCAGACTCAAAACCAAGTTTTCCAGGTAAAAAATTATGCAGCAGCAGAAATTCAAACGCTATTGATAAATCTGACAGAGGATAACGCCTTTTTGGAAAGAAGAGTTTTTGAATTAGTACATAAAATAAGCCGTGCCCGTGGCGCTGAGGGTTGAGCGCTGGGCGCCACACCGCCTCCACGCGGCGACCCGGCTGGAGTGACTGGGCCGCCGGGGAGACAGGCTCGAGCATCCAACGACAGCCCGCCTTCTCCGGGAGGATTCGCCGATGCCCGACATTCAATGACCCAGCGGAGGCTTGAGGAACTGCAAGCCCCACTAGGGATGGCTGGCCTTGAGCAGCACGGACGCCGGCGCTAGCGTCATGACGTCAGGGGAGGTCGCTGGCTGCTCGGGGAAGGAGAAAACGCGGAACAAGCCTGCCTCAACCGGGAAGATGGGAGGACCATGGCCGTGCCCATGATTTGCCTGTGCCCACCCAGCAGACCACAGACCACGAAACGTAGTTAACGGGTTCGAACCTCACTTATTTCGTCCGGGGTAATCCGCTGCTCCATGGGGATATGTGGTCTGTGTGGGTAGGGTTCCGGGCAGTGGGATGTCCAATTGTCCTCCCTGAAGGGTCGGAGGTGGCAGGCTGGGAGGAGGAATAGAGAGTAATTTCAAAAAAAAAAAAATAAGGAAGGAGAAAGAGGGCAGTGTCCAGTGACAAAGTGGGACAACACAAAAGTTCACAGTACATAATACACACAGTATATACGTACGTACATACATACATAAATACATAGTCATTTAAAGATCCAGAAGCACCAAAACATAGCAGAAACTTAGTAAATTTTAGAAGTAGTCATAATTTACTTTTTATTTCTGAAGTGTTTTTCTATTTTAGGTAGAAAACAACTGGCAAACTGGGTGGGCCAAACAGTCCTTCTCTGTCATCAAATTCTGTTTCTATGTATGTGTTCATTAGAAGGTTTTCTACCTGCATAGTATTGGGTGTGATGGGAAAAGCAGTACTTTACCTGGAGCTGGAAGAATACTTATCTAGTTCTGTTCCTCTCATTACATCATCAGTATGTGTCCTCATTCACTGTTAAATCACAAGCCTTGCTGCCTGACTGGTAATGCGTCACAGGACACCAATACATCCACAGGAAACTGTCCGGTATTGGTGCTATCACAGTTAGTGAGATCACGGTGCTGATGATGTATAGGGAGGAACTGAAATGAAAATTACGTACCTACCCTAAATGATCTTCCAGAATAGCTTCATCATTAATTCATACTTATGGGTCAAGGGATGGAGGCACTAGGACCATGGAGGAGCTTTATACCTACAGGAAGGGAGTCTGTCGGCTACTGATGTCGCACATGCACCTGACATGGTGATGTGCCCGCCAATAACAGTCACTGGGTCTTTCACGCATCTCAGTTCTGTTCACGAGAGAAAAAGTGGTGAGAGAGATAAAAGAGAGGAACAAGATAGCCTTCTTGCCCATATGGACAGTAAAAGGATATAAGAATAAAAAAAATTATTAAAACCCAACAAACTTAGAGACTAAGGGTTGGGCTTACTAGATGGTACAAGGGAAGTGAGTCTATAATGAACCAGAGCCTCTTGCCACTAGCAAGACAGAATGTGAACAGTGATAGGTAAAAAGAGGAGGCAGCAGCCCTGATCAAATGGCTCTTGCAAACGAGGTGACCAAAATGACATCTGGATTTCTAAAAAGTAATAACTCCATACAAATCGGATAGGACTTGAATAAGCTCAAGAGTAAACCCATAAAGTACAGTTACGTAGAAACTTACCGTAATAGTAGATCTTCGATAGAGGTTCCTTCGGTGGGTCATTATATAGTCTTCAGTTAATGGAGAGGGGGAAGGAGCCTTTAGCAGGTGGTTGTGAGTGTAAGTAGATCTGAAAGATTTTCTTAGCTGGTATTTTTGGGCGTTTGTAATTGTATCTGAGAGCTGGACTTAACTGCCATTTATTGTGCTTTTACATTTAGTTTGGGCAGGAGTAAGGGATTCTAGCAGACCAGTTGGTGATTGTGTGAGGTGTCACTGCCAGAGGACTCCTTGGCTGATTGTGTTTTGACACAGCCTGTAATGTGCTCACCCACCCACCCCACAACTTCCCTCCCAGGCTCGTCCTACATTTACTGGGCGAGTCCCATAAGGCCTTGCAACATCCTAATCCTATTAGGGTGACGCTTGGGTAGTGCTGGCTACTGCATCTTGAGTACTGTTTGTATCGACTGCTCGGGCATATGCTGGCTACTGCTGGGAAAAGACTGAGTGTATACGGATTGGAGAGTACTTTTATTGCCGAGGGGGCTCACACCTAACAGTGAGGATGGGATCGAATAATGCAAGAGCCAGTATCTTCGGGAGGGTGACTGCATGTACGGGGTGCAAGACGGCCATAATATTGAATTGGGCATGGAGGTTTGGGGGATGCCCAGTGTGTTACCAGTTGGCAGGCCTCAGGCGGGAGGTCGAGGGGATCAGGAAGCAGTTGGAGGGAGGGGGAGTGGGTTGGAGTGGGAAGAGGGGCAGGAACCATATGATGATAGGCGAGGACAAAATGGCATTCCCCAGAGTATAGGGGCGGGAGTGAAGGACTAGGACCATATGGTCACTCCGGAAGGGAGAGACATGAAAATACCAGTATACAGTCTTCACTCTGAAAGGAGGCGGCGGCCCAGAGAGGGCCAAGGAAGGGAGGGGGACAGGAGTGGGTGAGCTTGGGGCAGGCATCACACTTACAAATTGCTTCACCCTGCTGTACCCGGATGATGAGGTGGAAGAGGCTGGCAGGCGGGGTGCAGGATGACAGGGAGGATTCGTCAGGTGTCGGGGAAGGAGATTGGAGGGAGGCCTGATCCGAAGGAGGAGGGCATGGGGCGTGAGGCCAGGGCACCAGACGGGGCGGGGGTGCAGGAGCCCGGGTCTGAGGGAGGAAAGGCAGAGGGGGATGCACAGAAGAGAGTCAGGGTGGACGAGGCCATGACCTAGGACAGGGCAGAGTTGAGGAAAGAAAAAGGGGACAAGGAGGGGAGCACTCTGGGTGGGCCAGCTCCGAGACTGGAATTTCCAGAGGAGGGGGGTGTTGAGAGCATTAGGGCACAAGGGTCCATTTACTGCAGAACCTTGGGGGGGAGTAGGAAAGCAGGAATAGGAGGCCTGGGTGGACAAGTCAATGGCAGCAGACCAACCGGGGAAGAGTTAAGTGGGGCAACTAGTTATATTCAGGCTGTGAGGAGCAAGCTGGGAGAGGGAGACAGAAGAGGGAGTCTGGAAGGGCACAATCAAACTAGTGATGCCCAGGCTGTGGGAAGGGCGAGGAGCAAGCAGGGCGCCATAGTCAGGAGAAAGTGTCCGGAAGGGCACATACAGACCTGTGACCCCCAAGTTGCAGGAGGTGAGAGGAGAAAACTGGGGGATATAGGCAGATGAGGGAGCCTGGGAGGGCACGCACAAAACAGAGACACCCAGGCTGTGGGGGGGTGCAAGGAGTAAGCCGGGGACGAAGACAGAAGTAGGAGTATGGAAGGGCACAAATGGGCTAGTAACATGGGGGGAGAGGTCAAGGTGCTCCTGCTGAGTGACTCCATGATTAGAGGTATCCAGTGGGAGGGGCCTGGGGAGGGAAAAGGCAGCCCTGTCAAGGTTAAATGTATCCCAGGCATCAGTACATAAGACCAAATTTCAGCTATAGTCAATGGCAAGGGAATGCGGAGAATCCCCAGACTTTCTAGTTCACCTGGGAACAAATGATTTAGAAGGGAACAGTGAACTAGAGATGCAGGCAAAATTCAGGGAATTGGCCAGGGTTTGCCACGCTATAGGATGCTCAATCTCCTTTTCTGAGATATTACCAGTACCAAAGGCAAGCGGGGAAAATAGGCAAAAACTCAGAGGGGTGAACCAGTGGCTCCAGGAGTGGTGCAAGTCAGAAGGGTATGGATTGATGGGGGACTGGGGTGATACATGGGAAGACAAGGGGCTATATACCAGGGAAAGGCTGCATCTCAACCTGGAGGAGAGGGAGATCCTTATACAAACTTTTTGGATTCACTGATGACAAGTGGTGTTTAAACTTGTAAAGGGGGAAGGGACAGAAAGACAAAGCCCCAGCGAGGAAGCTTGAGGTTCAGGACTAGATCATGCAAAGTGGGTAGCGTTAAAGACCAGGGGAACTGAGGGGAAGAGAGATGGGGACTGCGCTGGTCTGAGAAGACTCGGGGGTCAGTGGAGGACGGTCCTGATCAATGCCAGGTGCATGGTTAATAAAATGCCAGAGCTCCAGGCAATGTTAGTTGAGGTGCATTAGACTTGGCGGCAATTACTAAGACATGGGCCACCCAAAGGCATGATTGGGACCTAAATTTAGAGAGACACAATGTTTAGGAAGGATGGGGGTGGGAAGAGAGGTGTGTGTGGCATTAATAGTCAAAAATTACATAGTAGTTGGTGGAATCGAGGAGGCAGAAGGAGATGTAGAGGCAATTTGGGTAACCCTACAACTGGGGGTAAAAGATTAAAAATAGGGGTGGTGTACAGACCCCCCCACAGTGGAAGAGGAACTGGAGGATGATCTGGCTGAGAACATCAGGGGTCACTGTGGCCTCGGAAAGGGCAGGGTGGTGATCATGGGTGACCTGAACATGCCAGGGCAGACTGGGGCACTATGACATTCTCGGTGGCCAGGGAGCAGAGGTTGATGGATGTTTTCCAGGATGCCTTCCTAGTCCAGCACGTGGGGGAGTCTACTATGCAGGACTGGATCCTGGACATTGTCCAAGCAGATAATTACAAGATAGGGGGCCTGGAGGTGAGCAACCTGTTGGCAGGCAGTGACCATGCCACAGTCTGCTTTCTTATGTTCCTAGTGGGAGAGGAAATTTGCACTAACGCAGAAGTAATAGATTTCGGGGGGTGGACTTTGAGGGCATGGGAAGGATTCTTAAAGGGTGCTTGGATGAGATAAGGCCAGACATGGATGCTGGTACCTTGTGGGAGACCATTAAGAAGGGGGTGCAGGAGGCTTCGGGGGCCTGCGCAAAGGCAAGGCGCAAGCAATGTAGGGCCAGTAAGCTGTGTTGGACCGGGAGGGTGCAGGAGGCGGTGAGGGAGTAAAGGCTGCCTATGCTGTGCAAAAGCTCAAGGGGCTAGGGAGAGGGAGAGTATGATTTCCTGGCTAAGGGGCACCAGGGGGTAGGGGGCCAAGGTGAAGGAGGAGCTTAACCTGGCCAGGGACATCCACGGTGGGGGGGGGGGTTCTATAGATACAGTGGGGAGAAAAGAAAAGTGAGGGCACAGATCAGCAGGATGAGAACTGGGGGGAGATGGGCGCAGGAAGCTGGGGAACAAGTAGAGGTGCTAAATGAGTACTTTGCGTCTGTCTTTACCAGGGGAGGTTGGGAATCTTTCAAACCCGATGGGAGGGTAGAGGAGCCCACTGAACCAGGAGGTCAGCTGGAGACTGAAGGACTGGATGAGACTAGGGCAGGGGATGGGTCGTATCTAGAAGGGGAAGGGAGGAGAGATGAATGAGGAAGGGGGATGGGAGGGTGAAATCACAGCAGATAGGGTGAGAGAGGCTAAAGTGAGGTCGCTAATGGCTGAGAAGGCACCGGGGCCAGATGGCCTGCATCCAAGGGTGCTGAAGGAACTGGCGGATGTGTTGGCAGCTCCACTGGCCACACTCTTGAACATCTCCCTGATGACAGGGTGGGTGCTTTAAGATTGGAAGGTGGCTCATGTGGTGCCTATCCACAAGGTGGGATTCAGAGAGGAGATGGGGAATTATAGGCCCGTTAGCCTAACATCTGTGGTAGGCAAGGTTATGGAAGGCATTATTAAGGAGAGGCGGGGGGGGGGCGCAGCTGGAAAGGTTGGGGCACCTGGATGACATGCAGTATGGTTTTGTTCTGGGGAGGTCATACCAGACTAACTTGGTGGAGTTTTGTGATGGGTGCCCTGGACCGACATGGGCGGTGGATGTCCTCTATCTGGATTTCAGTAAGGCGTTATTCGGTGCCCACAGCGGCCTAACAACAAAGCTAGGGGGATGGGGGTGGGGGGCAGTTGCTCAGGTGGGTGGAAAACTGACTACGGAGTGAATACAGTGAGTGGTGGTTGCAGGGACAGTCTCCTCCCCCAGGAGGGTCATCAGTGGGGTCCCCCAGGGTTCAGTCCTGGGGCCACTCCTGTTCAATTCCTATGTCTCAGACATAGGGTGGGGTGCTAGGAGTAGGATGTCTCCCTTTGCGGATGACTCAAAACTGGGAGCACTGGCAGACGGGCAGGAGAGGAGAGAGGCCCTGCAGGGGATCTGGATACCGGGGGCAAGGAAATGGGGTTGAAGTTCAATGCAGGGAAAAGTACAGTTATGTGAAGCTTACCGTAACAGTAGATCTTCAAGAACAGCTCTTGCAACAGGTTACACCATTAGAACTGAAGCCGGCAGGCGTCAGGACTCCACGGAATTCTTCTAGCTAGCTATCTTCAGCAGGGACCGCCCCCCGGCCCGTCGGTCCGCCCCGACATCAGGCGTGAGTACATAAAGAAGTCCGCCAGATTCCCCAGTTCTCTCGCGGAGACTCCGGCCAGCAGAATGACATCAGAATGGAGACCGAGGATCCGTCATCAAAGACAAAGGCAAGCCCCTGCCCAGGCTTCGGTGAGGCCATGCCTCCTCAGGGGAATGGTGGGCGGGAAGGTACCTGCTGCAAGAGCTGTTCTCTAAGATCTACTGTTACAGGTAAGTTCTTACGTAACTGTACTATCTTACTTGAAACCGCTTGCAGCAGGTTACCCATTAGGACTGATTTCAAGCAATAGCGCCTGTAAGCATTCTGGGAGGAGGAAACTAGGAAAGATCTTTGACAAGTCCTGACTCTAGGACAGGAGACCTTGTAGCACGGCCAGGCCGAAACCGGCTCTCCGCCGTGAAGCAATATCCAGGCTATAGTGCCTAATGAATGTGTGCACAGAGCTCCAAGTAGCTGCGGCACATATGGCAGAGGTGGAGACGTTACGAAGTGCTGCAAACGAGGTAGCCACCCCCCTTGTCGAATGGCCCTGGACTGTACCCGGGAGGGGCTTCTGTTTGCTGTCGTAGCAGAATGAGATGCACTGGACAAGCCAGCGAGAAAGAGACTGCTTTGAGACAGGTTGGCCCAGCATCCTCTCAGCAAAGGAAACGAACAGTTGCTCCGACTTGCGAAGCTGTTTAGTTCTGTTCAGGTAATACCTTAGACAGCGGTGAACATCCAGGGTGTGAAGCAATGCCTCTCCTCTATTGGAATATTTAGGAAAATACACAGGTAAATCGATGTCCTGGTTGAGAGTGAGGGCAGAGACCACCTTAGGCAAAAACTTAGGATTCGTCCTCAGAGATATTCTGTCCTGGTGGTAAATTAAATAAGGCTCCTTAGACATGAGAGCGTGGAGCTCGGAAACTCTCCTTGCTGACGTGACAGCAACCAAAAATAACGTTTTCCACGACAGAAAACGCAGCTCGCAATCTGCAGCAGGTTCAAAGGGAGGAAGCGTGAGTTGTTCCAGGACAAAAGTAAGTCCCATGGAGGAACTGGATCCTTAATGGGTGGCCTAAGGTGTAACACCCTCTCAGGAAATCTCGAGAGGCATCAAGCTGTGCCACTGTCGCTGTCCCACGGGAAGTGAAGCAGAAATCGTGCAGAGGTGCACCTTAATAGAGGAGTAAGCGAGACCCGAATGGAATAGGGAAAGCAGGTATTCTAGCACCACTTTCACCGGGCATCCTAGAGGGGAAAGACCGTGTGCTTGCGACCACAAGCAAAAGCAGCGCCATTTCATGGCGTACGTCGCATGCGTTGCCAGCTTTCTGGCTGCGGAAAGAACTTCCGCCACCTCTTGCGAGACCCCATGTCACAAAATGGCTATGCCTCTAGGAGCCATGCATGCAGGTTCAGTGAGCGTAAGTCCGGGTGGACTAGAGAACCTTCCTCCTGAGACAAGAGATGGGAGCTGAAAGGCAACAGGATTGGAGGTTCCCGGGACAGCTGCGTTAGCAAGGGGAACCAGATCTGTCTGGGCCAGAATGGGGCTACCAGGATCATTGCTGCATGCTCCCTGCGCAGTTTGAGAAGAACTCTCTGGATCAACGGGAAGGGAGGGAAAGCGTAGAGGAATCTGTCCACCCAGGAGAGGGACAATGTGTCTCACCAGAAAACACCAGGCCCTGGATCTAGCGAGCAAAAATTGGGCAGTTTTGCGTTGGATGGGGAAGCGAATAAGTCCAGTTCTGGAGTGCCCCATCGAAGAAACAGATCCTCTGCTACTCCTTGAAGAAGTTCCCACTCGTGGACCTTGGCCTGGGAGCGACTCAGGCCGTCTGCGATTGTGTTGTCCACTCCGGGAACGTGAACTGCAATCAGGCTCGCGCCGTGTCGGATTACCCAATCCCACACTCTCATCGCTTCCCTGCAAAGCGGGTAAGAGTGTGCGCCTCCTTGTTTGTTGAGGTAATACATCACTGCCGTATTGTCAGTTTGGAGCAAAAGAGTATTCGGCGGGATCTCTGACTGAAAGGCCTGCAGGGCGTAAAGGACCGCCCTCATCTCCAGAATGTTGATGTGGAGATGAGCTTCTTGAGGGGTCCATGTTCCCTGGGACCTAACCCTGTTCAGGTGTGCTCCCCACCCCAGCCCTGAGGCGTCTGTGGAAAGAATCACCTCTGGGGGCCGGCGCTGTGAGCGGAACACCCGCAGAGTGTACCTGGGTCTAGCCACCACTGCCAGTCTCGAATCACGGCATTCGTGATTCTGACCCGGCTGCTGCATATGGTCTTGCCTTTGGTCCCACTGCACCTTGAGCATCCACTGAGTTACCCACATGTGGAGCCTTGCCAAGGGGACGGTTGGAGCGCGCAGCCATGTGTCCGAGCAAGCGAAGGACCAGCCTGGCAGGGGCAGTCTTCTTCGCCGAGAGGTCCCTGATGAGGGATCTGATGCGTTACGCTCTTTCGTCGGGAAGGAATGCTTTCCCTTGGACGGTGTCCAGAATTGCGCCTATGAACTGCAGCTTCTGTGATGGTACGAGGAGAGACTTCTCGTAATTGATTAGGATGCCCAGAGACTGGAACAGGTCCTGGGTGCTCTGGATAGCCAGCAACAATGCCTCTCTGGAGGCGGCCATGAGAAGCCAATCGTCCAAGTACAGGAACACATAGTGGCCCTGTCTCCTTAAAGACGCTGCCACGACTGCCATGCACTTGGTAAAGACCCTGGGGCGATGACGGCGGAGCGGAAGAGCTCGGAACTGAAAATGGTGGCCGAGAAACTCGAAGCGCAGGAACCTCCTGTGCGCTTGAGCCACAGGGATATGCAGGTAGGCGTCCTGCATGTCTAGGGACGCTAAGAAGGCATCCTGCTTTAGCATGGGAATGAGACCCTGAAGGGTCACCATGCAAAATCGTTTGTAGGCGACCGATGTATTTAGGTCCAAGATTGGACGGAGGTCCCCTGTTTTCTTTGGAACCAGAAAGAAGTGGGAATAGTATCCGGATCCTGTCTGGTTCTCTGGAACATACTCCACCGCTCCCTTCTGCAGGAGCGCGAGTATTTCTTGCCTGATAAGCAATTTGTGCTGACCCGAGTAACGGAGAGCAGAGGAGGCCTCGGTGGCTTGTCTCGCAATTCTATAAAGTGGCCTCTTCGACCAACTGAAGGACCCACCTGTCGGTGGTTATGGACTGCCACCCTGGCAGGTAGTCCGCAATGCGACCCCCGACCTTGATGTCCCGTTGATCCTGAGGGGCGGGGTCTGGGAAGGAGTCATGCTGTGGCGGCTGAGGGTCCAGCGGGCTGAGCCGGCTTAGCTGGTCGCTGACTTCGGCCCGCGGACGACTTCCCCTGGGCTCTGCGGGAGGAGCCCCTCTGTTGCGGGCCGGCGCGAGACTGCTGTCTCTGCACCCAGCCTCGAAAACGGCTTTGGTTCCTATGAAAGGAACTAAGCTTGGGTCTGTACATAGCCTGGACAGACCGCACCGCCTTCCCAGCCTCTTGAAGTTTGGTAAGGACCTTCTCTGAGGACTCACCAAAAAGAACTTCTCCATGAAACGAGGCATCCAGGATGTTCTGGACGTCCGGGATGAATCCGGAGACACGGAGCCATGAGTGTCTCAGGAGGCATACGCCTGAAGCTGCCGCTCTGGCCGAGAAGTCCGCGGAATCGTACGCGGCTCGCAGCACCTGTGTTCCCACGTCCGAACCCGTATGGAGGAGTTGCAACATCTCCTCCTTCTGCTCACCGTCTGGCAATTTGTCCGCCAGGTCCAGTCCCTGCTCCCACAAGGCATTTTGGAACTGTACCATGTGGGTTAAGTAGTTCAGGGATCTGATGGTGCAGGTAGCGGAAGCATACGTGCGCCTGCCCATAGCGTCCAGCTGTTTGGACTCCGGGTCCGGTGGCAGGGTGCTCAAATGTTGCGGACTCTGGGACCGGTCATGAGAGGCTGTGATGACCAGAGAGTCGGCCAGAGGATGTGAAGCCAGATACTGGTCCTCCCTAGGGGCCTTGTACAGGTGGTCAGCTTTCTTTGGCATCGCGGAGGCGAGTGTGGACGCTTCCACGGTGCCTTGGTGACGTCCACGAAAGTGTCCACCAAGGATGGTACCACCACAGGCTTGGGATCTTTCTGCCGAAGATACCTGGTGAGGCGTAGTCTCTCGGGGTCTAATTCTTCCGCATCCCAGCCCATGTTCTCTTGGATATGCCTCATGATCTCTGAGAACGATGGGTCATCCGGAGGAGATCTAGGAAGTTCACGTGGGTCCGGAGAAGGGATGTGGATTGGAGAGGGGGATCTGGATCCTTCCGAGAATTCCGATCCCGTGTCCTCCGTCGAAGTTGAACAGCGGCGTCTTCTAGGTCTCTTAGGGCTGGGTGACCCTGAAGAAGATCTGAATGGAGGTCTCCTTTTGTCTGGTCGCCCCCTAGGAGGATCCGCCAGCTCCTGGGGGGAAGGTACTCGGCCTGCCGCCCCGGACGGAGTAGGGGGCGCAGGGGCCGGTGGGGTCGCAGGTGGAAGAGGAGGAGGGGTGAGAACCACATCCCTTTTTATGGTGTCCCACCAGTAAGTGAACAACTCCTTGACCTCAGATATGGAGAGGCCAGAAGACGGACCGGGCTCCCATGGCCAGCCGTCTGGTTCCGGCGTCGGCTCCCCAGGGGTCTCAGGTTCCAGAGAGGGCTCCCTTGGGGGTGCGACAGGACCGGGTTCGCCCGTCTGGTCCTCGGGCTGGTCAGCTCCTCCTCCGTGATCGTCTCCTGACCAACGTCGGTGGGAGGCGTTGGGGTCCTCTTCTCAATGGGTGGTACGGACGTCGGTCCCCTGGCTGACGACCGAGAAGACGTAGGCCTGACCGGCGACGGGCGTCTGGTGGTCGACGGTTCCTGGGACCTATGGTGTAGGGCCGGCGTCGGGTCCGACGGCTTCTTTAAGGAGGTAAGCTCTTTGGTCTTCCTCTGGGAAGAAGGCGGCAAAGAGGAAGACCTGACGTCTGGTTCGGAACGGCGGGAACCGGACTTATGATGGTGATGATGGTCCCCCAACCTAGCCAGGGCCTTAGAAGAGGAAGATGAGGAAGGCCTGGAGGTCTTGGCCTGTGAGAGAGAAGAGGAGCCTGAAGGGGTCTTCACCGCTGCGGGAGGAGAGGCTGAGAACGGCCGGGAAGGAGAGCGGTCGGACCAGGAGCTGGAGCTACGGAGTCAGAGGCCCTAGGCAGGACTTGGATCTAACTCTCTCCCTGTGCTTCTCGGGGTGTCTCCGGGCCTTCTCTGAGGATTCCCCCTTTGAGGCTGCATCCATGGTCCTGATTTTTCTTCGAGCAGGAACGCCTGAAGGGCCTTCTGGCGATGGATCCGGGTCCGGCTGTTGAACCCCTGGCAAAAAGAGCAGGACCGGGTGTGGTGGTCTGGGCCCAGGCACCGGACGCAGGCCGAATACGGATCCTTAAATGGGATTTGCTTCCCACAGACGCACTTCGAAGGATGGCCTTCAATGGAGGTTGGAGAGGACATCAGACAGCAAAGAGCCGAAAAAACAAACTTTTCCGAAGGAAGAACTTAACGAGCATCGCGCTAGAAACGAGTCAAGGGTCGTAGACATGCAAGTCGACGGGAAAGAACTAGGAATCAGCGGACCACCCCTTATGTACTATGCCTGACGGGGCGGACCGACGTCAGTAGTCCCGCTGAAGATAGCTAGCTAGAAGAATTCCGTGGGGTCCTGACGCCTGTCGGCTTCAGTCCTAATGGTGTAACCTGCTGCAAGAGCTGTTTCTCGAAGTAAGATCGTAGGGTGCTGCATCTGGGGGTCAGAAACCCGGGACATGCATATACCATGGGGGGACCACACTGCAAGTCACATCGGGCGAGAGGGATTTAGGGATAGTGGTGGACAGCAAAATGAACAACACAGAGAATTGTCGAAGAACTGCAGCAAAAGCAAACAGGATACTGGGCTGCATAACCACGGGGATTACCTCCAGGAGGAGGGAGGTGATCCTCCCTCTGTATAATGCCCTGGTTAGGTCGCATCTTGAGTACTGTGTGCAGTTCTGGAGACCCCATCTTAAGAGGGACATAGTGGGGGCATGGCCCGGACCCGGAGAAGATGGCTGCTTGATTCCTTCACTCTGCCCCAGCCCAGCGAAAATCTGTTTGTATCTGGTCACTATGCTGCACTGAAGACCTTTCCCTCTTGACGGTTTTTCCCTGTCATACCACTGACACCTACTCCTGACTTTCTCTTGGGGATGGCCACACTCCAGTAACTTTTACGTGCCGCACAGATTTCGGTCCCGGCCCGGTCTATTTGGCCATAAAGGCCCGAGCGTGGCTTTAGTCAGATCAGTGGCGTCTAGCTCTCTCCCTCCTCCCCTGCTTCCCATCGGGCGGCGTTCGTGGGCATTACATGTCCTAGTAGGACTGGCATTAGTCCGGCGGCAGATCAGTAACACTTCAGCTACTAACAGGTTGCGAGCCTCTCCTAATCAGATGGAACGGCTGGCAGCTCTATTGAGGGTACAGAGTCCCGGGTGGCCCTCAGGTCAACAGATCACACGCAGATGAGGGAAGCCTTGGCAAACATTACAAAAATGCTAGAGGCACTGCTTAGCAGAGTGGACACAATTGGCGCCTCCCTAGTGGGTAATGCTGCGGATGTTCGCCGCCTCGAAGACCAGCACAATGTTCTTGAGCAGCATGTGGAGAAGCTGGAAACCCAACATTTAAACGCCCTTCACAGGCTTAGGGACCACGAAGTTAAACTGGCTCAATTATGGCACAGAGCGGAGGACCAGGGAAACCGCAGTAGGCGAAACATTAGGATCCTTGGGGTGCCAGAAAGGATGGAAGGCCCAAATATGGAGAGGTTCCTAAATGAATGGATTCCCCCAGCTCCTCGGTGAACGATGGAAACAGCCTGTGGGGGTGGAACGCGCTCATCGTGTTCCTGGTAGTCCAAATAACACTAAGAGTCCCTGGACCATAACTGCCTACATACTGCATTTTTCTATTAAAGAGAAACTACTCAGGGCCACGAGGGAAGCTGGGGAGTTGACCTGGAGGGGCCATACCATTTCCTTTTATAGAGACTTTTCCCAGGAGGTTGCAGCTAAACGAAAAGCTTATAACTATTTGAAAAAGGTACTGAGTGCAAATGCCATACAATATCGCTTCAAGAACCTTACCACCTTGCACCTGTCGAAGAATGGCCAGTCTTTTTTGGCCGAGTCCCCTTGAGACGCTAAGGCCTGGATTTGTAGTCACTGGCCTGGCATCGGGGACTACATCCCCCAGACACCTCTGGGAACCACAGGACCGTACGGATCACGGAACAGGTGGAAAGATAACGCTGCTCCTAGGGACACTGATCGCAGATGGACGGGTTCCTTCAATAAGGATCCCCGCACACAACGGCAGCTCTGGGCCCCAGCAACTGAAGAGGCCACTCAGGCTAATCCTGATTTACCTAGTGATGGTACGACAGCCAAACTAATGGCCTACTAGACTCCTCTCTCCCAGTGAAGCAGCATCAGCGGGCTAGAAGCCCCGCTCCTCAGCATCAGGCAACCCTGCTGTGTCCCCTCTGGCAAAACTCCTCCGGGCAGATAGGTCAACCTTGGATACAGGAAAGCACCTGGGCCCTGCGGAGAAACGGTCTGTGGGTCACTGGGAAGTCCCAATCCCGTTAGATTGGGCAGAAGTGATGGAAGAGGCAGAAGATGACGTAGCAGCAACCGCTGGCCTGCTTAAACCTGGACTTAAAACTTTCGATGAAGCTCTTGCAACACTTAGCAAGGGAGAGCCATTTAAGAACACGTGATACACTAATGATATAGCAGATATGCATCTTTCTCCGCTGGCTGGCTCAGGCCACCACATTCCCTAAGAGTCGATGCCAGGAGTAGAGGGACCTCCCTGTTTCCTTTTCCTCCCTCTCTGTCTCTGCCCTGGCCGAGACTCAACCCACAATCTTTGGGCCTCTGTTTTTTCCCTGCTGTGCACACGTGACTATCCTCCTTGGTAGCTGCATGCCTCTACTGCATGGTGTTGCTCTGTACTTCTAGTACCTCTTGCTCTGCCCCCGCGCTGTGCATGGGCAATTCTGTCCTATGGAAAGGGCCCATACATCCAGTTGGTAAAGAACGCTTACTAGTGCTGCCATAACATGGTTTCGCCCTCCCTGTGGGCATCTTGATCTGCCATTTCCAAGTTGCCTCCCCCCTGCCCTTATCTCTTTTTGACTCCCGCATAACCTGATGTTTACTCCCAATACCTGACCTGCAACTGTAATATGTGACGACAGACCCCCTTCCCTTCCCATTTCCCGAGCAGGCAGATGTATCCTGCTGCTCACTGGCTGAGGGTGTCCCACCTGGTTCAGGATGGTCAGGATAGTTGGGCCTTTCCTGATTCCAGGAGGCGGGTCTCAGGACCAATCCGGCAGAGCCGGGCTTGGACAGATCACCCATATCTGGTGTGACCTCCCCCCTTTATATATTTGGTGTCTGAAGCAGTGTGGCTGCTGGGTGTACCAACCACCCTTCTCACACGTACACCTTTGGCACCATAACCGAGTTTGTGTTTGTATAGAAAGTTTATACTGTGTTACATTTAAATTGTTGTTGGATAGCTGTTTGCTACATTTACGGTTCCTCAAGTTATATAATTGGTATTTTTTTCTGTTTTGCTTAGATTTCTTCTGCAGTTCACAGACGGAACACTTTCCACTGCTATCACTCCTTCTCTCTCAGCTCTTGCTCTTTGGGGTTACTTGTGACATACGTTTCAGCACAAGTCAGTGCCCAGGTACACCCCCCCTCCTTTGTCTCCTCTGCTGCTACTGAATAGGTGAGTCCCCTTTTCTCTACTATTTGCTTGGTGGTGTACAAAAAAATGACTCTGACCCCGATTGGGCCGCGCGGTAGGGAGTGCGTCTCTTGGAATGTGCGCGGGTTGAAACATCCGGTAAAGCACACTGAAGTTTTGCAATTTTTAAACTCAATGAGGGCGGACATAGCTTTACTCCAGGAGACACACCTTACCACCTGCACGGTCCAGTGGCTCAAGAAGCTTTGGATGGGCACAGTGCTGGCCAGTTGTGCCTCCACAAAATCCAAGGGGGTTGTTATTCTACTACGGAAGTCGGGCCCCTGGACAGTGGAAGCGCAACGCCGGGACTCACAGGGCAGATGAGTAATGGCCAAGCTGTCATATCTAGGTGGCAAAGCCATAGTAGCCAATGTCTACGGCTATAACACCGACACAGGAGACGTCTACCCTGATCTGGGTCAGGCCTTTGCTGAGCTCTCTGCTGAAGAACTCGACATCCCAATCTTGCTGGGAGGGGACCATAACTTGGTGCGAGATATCTTTCTAGATAAATCTCTCCCCACACCACAGTCCCATCCAAGGGTCTTGGAATCCCTAAACACTCTAATATCAGAATGGGGGTTGGGAGACCCTTGGAGACTTCATCACACGACCGGGAGAGACTACACCTTCTTCTCTAACGTACACGGGACACACAGCAGACTTGATTTCTGGTTGGCCAACTATGCTGCCCTTCCCGGGATAGTGTCCTCCACCATCGGCAGCATACTTTTATCGGACCATGCCCAGGTGACACTCACTTTTTTGCCCCCAGGGCAGGGACCGCCTTCCACAAGATGGAGGTGTAACGCACTTTTGCTGCAAGATGCAGCATTTCGAGACTTCTTGAAGGAAGAGACTCTCTCCTACTTTACCTTTAACACCCAAGGAGAAACCAGTGCAACCATAGTTTGGGAAGCCTTCAAGGCATTTATAAGGGGGAGAATTATCTCCTACTCAGCGACTAAAAACAAACAAAGGGCACAACAGATAACTGAGCTGCAAGCTGAACTTGCATGCCTGGAAAGACGTTTTAAGATGTCCACTGATCATCCACTTAACTCTCCTTTTCTAGCTGATATCACTGGTTTAAAATACAAAATTAATGTATTGCTAAACAGAAAGGTGGAGTGGCAGCTAACTCGGGCCAAACATCGCTCCTGGGAGGGAGGGGACAAGGGGTTGGGGGGACTTCTAGCCTATTACCTCCGGAAACAGCAGGCGTCTTCTAGGATCCTCGCCCTAAAGACCAAGCAGGGGAAGGTAGCGACTACACCCAAAGCTACCAATGCAGCCATGCATCATTTTTATCAAGAACTTTATCAGTCCCACAACGCCTTGTCTGACGCCGAGTTATCCCGGCACCTGCAAGAGTTCTGCCAAGGAGCCCACCTTCCTCTGCTTTCCGACAAGCAAGCCCATGCACTGGATGCCCCAATTACCCAGGATGAATTACGTCTGGCCTTATCCCACATGGCTAAAGGGAAGGCCCTGGGTCCGGATGGGATGTCCGTCGAGCTATATCAATTGCTGCAGAATGAGATCACCACCCCCCCTTTAAGTGCTCTTCAGGAAGCCCAGAAAGATACTTTACTCCCCTATACTATGCATGAAGCCCTCATCACATTAATTCCAAAAAAAAAAAATATCGGACGGCTTACTTTGTGCGAACTACAGGCACATATCGTTCCTCCCAGTGGATGTCAAGCTACTGGGCAAAGCATTGGCAGCCAGACTGTCCCCACTACTGTCAGAACTGGTCCATCCCTCGCAGACTGGGTTCTCAGCAGGGAAGTCCAGCGCAGACAACCTGCGTCTTATACTAAAACCTCAAATGGCTAGCTCTACAGTCCGATACTCCCATGGCCGCCTTGGCGACTGATTTTGCCAAGGCATTTGATTCTCTGGAATGGGCATATCCCCACTAGGTTCTACGATTGTATGGATTTGGACCTCACTTTTGCTCCTGGGTATCCACTCTGTACAATCTACCCACGGCCAGAATCCTTACTAATAAGTACATCTCCCACCCCCCCTTTCTCCTGCACAGAGGTACCAGGCAAGGCTGTCCCCTTTCCCCTCTGCTCTTCCTTGTGGCTCTTGACCCACTGATAAGGAAGCATACCACTACCCAGAATAGCACCAGTATTCCAGTGGGGGACTCCTCATATTTAGTCAATGCTTATGCAGACGATATGCTGCTCACACTTTCTAATCTGCAAGCCTCCCTACCCTCAGTTCTGTCCATCCTGCAAAAGTTCGCTTCATTATCAGGACTCCTGGTGAACCAAAAGAAAACTACACTTTCTCCATTAAACAAGAAATGTAGTAAGCACCGTCATGTTGGCACGGATATTGTCTGGGCCCTGCAAGGTTTCCCCTATCTGGGCATCACTATTACAACAGCCTGTAAAGATTTAGAATCAGTTACTCCCCCCCCCCGGCATTTCTAGCGACTGAGATACATTGGTGGAGGAAGCTGCGTCTCACCTTGAAAGGGAAGGTTGAAGCCATTCGAATGTTTATTTTCTTCAGAGTCTCCTACATACTCTCCAATCTGTCTAGTCCTCTTTCTCAGAAGCCATTTCAGGCCTTAGATAGGCTAGTGGCACATTTCCTCTGGAAGGGCAAGGTCCCTAGATGGGGACGTGCAAGATCGTGCCCACTGGACCGGGGGTCTGAACCTCCCTGGTTCATGGGTTATGAACTTGCCTTTCGGATGGCCCAGACCGTGGCCTGGTTAGCCCTCGCTCTTCGCCTCTCCCGTGGATTCAGTTAGAAACTGCCATGTGCAGCAGGGTTCCTCTTTTTTCTCTCCTGTCCAGCAGGCAACCCTTGGGGCAACATCGGACACCTCTTATGAAAGAGACATGCAGATCCTGGCACAGGGCGATGGCTCTAACTGGGATTCCGAAAGCGGACTACCCCCCTTCCCTTCGTTACGCCCCAATCTGGAATAACCCCCTTATCATGGTGGATCACAAGCCGCTCCTTTGGAAACTCTGGACCTCTAAGCATGTCAGTACGGTAGTGGAGCTTCTCCTTCTGAACACACACACTAATGTCTTTTGAACAGCTCAGGGACAAATACGGCCTGCCATCCCAAGATTTCTGGAAATTTCTTCAATTAAGGAGTGCCTTAACTCCTCTTCTCAAGTTTGCGTCAACCCAGTCCAAACAGAGCTGCCTAGATAACCTTCACCAACCCAATGGTGGCAAGGGCCTTGTAGGCTCCCTGTATAGAACTCTTAGAGATACCCAGCCGGATGCCTCTCTCTCTAGCAAAATCGCATGGGATCGAGACCTTCTATACCCTATATCCCCACAGTAATGGTCGGAATGTCTCAGGGAGGTCGATAAAGCTTATGAAGACTCCAGGAGCCAGCTACTTCAACTTAAAATTCTCCTTAGATAGTATAGGACCCCGCAACCCTTTTCAGTTGTCAGCTAATCTCACAAGACAGATGTTGGAGATGTCACTCCTCTCCGGCCCACTTGCTTCACATACTCTGGACTTGCCCAACAATACATACTTTCTGGATGCAAGTCCTGAAGGACTGCTCCGCCATAGTAGGCACACAAATTTCCCTTCAGCACTACCCCGTTACTGGGAGATGCCTCCCCATTGAATACACTTTCCTGTTATAGCAAAGCATGGGTCCTTGTTGCAGTTATGGAAGCGAAGAGAGCTCTCCTGTTAAAATGGAGGTACTCTTCACCTCCTACAATCTCACACTGGTGGGCGGCTATGGCTAGACTGGCCATTTTTGAGAGACTAACGGCAGTAACTAAGGCTAAACTGGCTGTCTACCATCTTAAATGGGATGCATATCTACACTTGTATCTGCATGTTAGCACCCCCTTCCCATTGCAAAATCCCCGTTACCTAAATATAGATTGTGACAACAGAAGGGCCCCCCCAACCAAAGACGTTCATACTTTTGTTCCCCACCACTGTGGTCTATGTCTCTGGCAGACTCCACCTGTAAAAGTCTTGTCAGTCTCATTCTAACCAGCTTTTTTCCGTATTACCCCAAATGTGTGTCTGTGGCTGCTTACAGTATGATATAGCCAGATAATGCATGTTATAGGTGTTTTGGAATCTATTTTGGACTCTCAGATGTGCTAAGATAAGTTACTTATTTCTTAAGTCATGTCTCCCTGTCAATTGATGCTATATCTGATGTCTGGTCTACGTATGCCTGAAACTGGAACTGTTGATGTTGATATGGATAGTATTGCTCTGTGTATCCTACTGATGTTGTGCAAAGGTTGAAAAATCAATAAAATTTTACATGATTAAAAAAAAAAAAAAAAAGGAGGGACACAGCGCTGCTGGAGAGGGTCCAGAGGAGGGCGACCTGGATGATTCAGGGCATGGAGGGTAGGACCTATGAGGAGAGACTGGATGAACTCAATCTGTACGCACTGGAGGAGAGGAGGGACAGCGGGAACATGATAGACTTTCAAGTATGTAAAGGGGATAAATAAGGGCAGAGCCAGGGAAGTGTACAGGCTTAAGAAGGGAGGAACTACCAGGGGCACAAGTGGAAGCTTGGGGGGGTACGAGGGGCGGCGCAGGAGACGCTTCTTCAAAGAGAGGGTGGTGGAACAATGGAACGCACTGCCCAGGAGCCTGGTGGAAGAGACCACAGTGGAAGGATTCAAGAAGGGTTGGGACAGGTACAGGGAGAAGCGGAGGCCAGGGAAGGCCACCTCTGGTGCTGGGGGTTGGAGGAGCGAGCTCCCAGTAGGGGGCTAGCTTCTGAGCAGACACAATTCCATGGGGCCTATTATGCTGGCTTTTACTATGATACTATGATATAGGACTGGCGCCACCTGGCGCTGGGCTGCACAGCAGACTTTTCTAGCAATCCCTAACCCATCACGTGAGCGACGTCAGCGTGGCGGTATATAGTGGGCGGTCCCCATGCCTGCCCTCCAGTTCTCCCGCTGGAGCCAAGAGGAGGCCTGACAGCAGGAGCAAACAGGATTTGGAGTCCCTGTGTAAGAAACAAAATGAGGGGAAGGAGGGAGGGAAAAATATGATCAACTGAAGCAACCTCTCTCGAAGATCTACTGTTACGGTGTGTACGCAACTGTACTTACTTCGAGAGGGTTCCTTCAGTAGGTCATTTCATATAGAACTGAGTCCCAAGCAGTCCCTCCAGAGAGAGACTGAAAGAAACTAGGGAGGAGAAGAAAAATAAACCCCAACAGAAACTGGGAACAAGAATGGACCCAGCCTAGGACAGAAGGCCCTGCAAGACAGCTAGGCCGAAGCCTGCCCTCCGCGCCTTGAAGCAACATCCAGACTGTAGTGTTTAGTAAAGGTGTGGACAGAACTCCAAGTGGCTGCAGTGCACATATCAGCCGCAGAGACGTTCCACAAAAAAGCAGCGGCAGCAGCCATGCCCCTAGTAGAATGACCCCTGATGGGACCCGGCAGAGGTTTTTCGTACTTCTGGTAACAATACCGAATACAGTTGCCTAACCATTTGGAAAGGCACTGCTCGAAACCACTTTGCCCTTCAACCTGGGGGCAAAGGAAACAAAAAGCTGACCGCAGCTACAGAAATCCTTGGTTCGGTGTGTGTAGCACCAAAGGATTCGATGGATGTCCATTGTGTACAGGAGTGCCTCACCTCTGTTCGAAGGGGATGGAAAGTAAACTGGAAGCTCTACCTATTGGTTCAGTGTGGCTTCTGACACCACCTTGGGTAAAAACTTAAGATTTGTCCTGAGGACCGCCCGGTCCTTGTGGAAAATAAGATAAGGCTCTTTACAAAGCAGAGCATGAAGCTCCAAAATCCTTCAGGCTGATGTGAGGGCAACTATAAATAATGTCTTCCAGGAAAGGAAGTGCAAATCACAGCTCATCGCTGGTTCAGATGGGGGGAAAATGAGCTTTTCCAACACAAAGTTCAAATCCCAAGGTGGGGCTGGGCTGTGTATTTGGGGGGTGGTTCAGATGGAGGATCCCTTTCAGAAAGATTTTGAGACCTCTAACTGACCACAGGTTTACCATCCACCAGCTCGTGGTACGCCGAAAGGTGGACCTTCACGGAATACGACAGACTGGAGTCTGACAGATGAAGGAGGTATTCCATGACTTGTGGGGCAGAACAAGAAAAGGGTGTTCCACTTCTTGGAAGTTGCCCAGATGGAAAAAATGTTTCCACTTCACAGCATAAGTGGAATGAGTGGAGGGTTTTCTAGCCTCTAAGAGAACCTGAGCTACTCGAGAGGAGACCCTAGAGCGAGAAATCACTATGTCTGCAGGAGCCACGCGTGAAGATACAGGGTCCTAAGCCCCGGATGAACAAGGTGACCTTGATCCTGAGTCAAGAGGTCGTGGGTCACTGGAAGTGGAACCGGTGGTTCCCTAGATAGCTGTTGTAGCAGAGGGAACCAAACTTGTCTCGGCCAGAAAGGGGCGATGAGAATCATCCTTGCCTTCTCTGCCTGAAGCTTGAGAAGGACCCTCTGGAGAATGGGAAATGGAGGGAAGGTGTACAAAAATGTTCCTGTCCAGGAGAGAGACAGTGCGTAGTGCCAGAAAACACAGTGCCCTGGAACGAGCGAGCAAAAACTGGGAAATTGTGCACTGTACTGGGAGGCGAAAAGGTCAAGTTCCGGACGCCCCCATCTTAGGAAGAGAGTGAGTCTGCCACTTCCTGATTTAATTCCCATTCGTGAATTAGGGTCAGAGACCTGGCGAGACTGTCCGCCAGGACAATTTGGACACCTCGAACATGCACGGCCACTAGGTCCAGATCGTGCTGGACCGCCCAGTTCCATACCCGCATTGCCTCCCTGCACAGGGGATACGAGCAATTTCCTCCTTGTTTGTCGAGGTACCAAACTACCGACATATTGTCAGTTTGGACCAGCAGTGATCCCTTGGGAAGCGGGGTCTGTAAGGCATACAATACTGCCCTCATCTCCAGAACGTTGATGTGCAATGATGCTTCCAAGCTGGACCACAGTCCTTGAGCTTGGTGCTCCCCATCCCATGTTCGATGCATCTGTAGTTAGGGATGTCAAGGAGCTGGGCTCCTGAAAGGAGACCCAAGGAGAGGTTGTAGGGGGTCCCTCCACCACAGCAATTCTTTCTGAACTGCTGACGACACCAGGACCGGATGGTCCAAGTCATCCAGAAGCTGATCCCACTGCACCCGCAAGGACCACTGAGTAACTCACGTGGAGTCTCACCAGGGGAACAGTAGTGATGTAGGCTGCCATCATACCAAGAAGGCGGAGGATCTCCCGGACTGGGATGGTCCTGGATGAAGCCACCCACGAAGCCTGACAGATCAGGGTCTCCACCCTGTCTGGAAGAAGGAAGACTCTGCATTGGACCGTATACAAAACCACCCCAATGAATTGTAGTCTCTGGAACGGTGTCACGGATGACTTGGAAATACTGACTGTAATCCCCAGTCTGCCAAAGAGGTCCAGGGTAAAGTCAAGTCAAGTCATTTTTATTTATAAAGCGCCTTTCGAAATCAAAGCGCTGTACAGAAATAAATAGAACAATAAAATCCAAACAATAAAACAACCAAAACTAAGAAGAATAAGTCAGGGTAAAAAGACATGTCTTTAAAGCATTTTTAAAACCATCAACGGTTGGGCATTCTCTTAACCAGCGAGGTAGAGAATTCCACAGGGTTGGAGCCGAAAAGGCAAAAGCACGAGATGCCGATAACTTCAAACGAACCCTGGGAATCTCTAGCAATCCCTCGCTGGCGGGACGGAGGGGGCAATAGGGAATCAGAAGATCTTTCAGGTAACCGGGTCCCTGGTCGTGTAGGGCTTTAAAGGTTAGTAAACCAACCTTAAAGGTGATCTGCCACCGAACAGGCAGCCAGTGTAGTTCGCGAAGCACAGGCTTGATATGACTGGTTCTAAGAGTCCCAGTCAAAAGCCTGGCTGCAGCGTCCTGCACCAGCTGAAGGCGGCGGATATCAACCCCCGGTAGCCCTAGGTAGAGGGAATTGCAGTAGTCCAGACGGGTAGTGACAAATGCGTGGACCAAAGTTGGAAGGTCCTCCTGGGGAATCAGATGTTTCACCCGGCGATATTCCTCAGATGGTAGAAAGAGGATTTGACAACAGCTGACACCTGAGATTTCAGGGTCAGACCATCATCAAAAATAACGCCCAGATTTCGCACCTGTCGAGAGGTAGAGAGCGGTACGCCACCAAGTACTAAACCTGATAGCTGTCCAGCACCCAAACCCACCCCAGGACGACCTGGATCCACGACCAATACCTCAGTCTTATCCGGATTGAGTCTCAACCAACTCGAACTCATCCAAATTCTGATCTCATCCAGGCAGTTATTAAGTACAGAGAGTGCATCACTCTGATCGGGGAGAAAGGACAGATACAGCTGAGTATCATCTGCATAGCAGTGAAAACTCAAACTGTATCGCCTGATGATTTCTCCCAATGGCAGCATATACACTGCAAACAACATGGGAGCTAAATGGAGCCTGTGGTGACCCCACAAGGCAGGAGAAAGCGTCAGAGGAATAAATTCGGTGACAACTCTCTGAGACCTGCCAGTGAGGTAAGAACAAAACCACTTGTGGACTGTACCAGACAGCCCACAAAAACCGTAGTCGCTCAATAGCACCCATGGTCTACAGTGTCAAATGCGCAGATAGATCAAGAAGGACCAGAATAGTACAAGCTTTCAATCTCTGGCCATTAGGAGGTCGCCTCAATCCGAACAAGGGCAGTCTCAGTACTATGCCTTTTCCTGAAACCAGACTGGAGAGTATCATAGACATTATGAGAAGTAAGATGATCATCCAATAGCAACGCAACTGCCTTTTCAATAACCTTACCAACAAATGGCAGGTTAGAGATGGGCGGTAGTTAGCTAGACAGTCTGGGTCAAGGAGGATTTTTTAGGAGTGGTCGAACTACTGCCTCTTTAAGGGGTCAGGAAAACCCCTCTCCAAGGATTTCAGATAATATCAGCAAGGATTGGGTAGATAATTTCTACACAACCTACTAACAGCGTGTAGGACCGGATCCAAACTACAACTAGTTGGTCGCATTGTTTGGATGATCTTCACAATGTCCACAATTCTGGCGGTGAAAGTCTAACCAGACAGACCGAGGATAAGACACCACCAGTCAGTCACCACAATCCCCAGTAGGAGAGGTCGGACCCGATGCGGACCTGATGCTGGCAACCTTATCTGCAAAGAAGTGGCGAACTCCTCGCATCTAAGCTGAGAGAGGCTTCTCTGGGCTGAAGACAGACTGGATTGCACAGTCTGTCCACAGTCCGAAAAGCTGAGCGGTCGATTCTTTGCAGCAGAAATCTCTCTGGACAGGAATTCTGCCTTCTTCGAGTGATTTCTGATTGGTAGCTATCATAATGGGCCAACAATCTAAGCCTGTCAGCATCAAGGCCCGATTTCATGGGCTCTCACCCGCCGGCCTCTGCGCTCTAATTCCTTCAAGGAGCCATCAAACCATGGACTCCTTGGACGGATGGTGAGAGGCCGAACACAAACAGGTGCAATTTTGTCCAGAGCATCTCCCACAGCCTTATTATAGGCTAATACAAGACCATCTGGACTCATGCATTCACCCGACAGACTCGATAGATCCAGCACCGCCATTAGGTCATTGGGGCCAATACCCCTTAAAGGGCGGTATTGGACCATCTCCGTAGGGGCAGACCTATTAGAGGGGGCCCTGAAACTGAACCCTATGGTGTAATGGTCCGACCAACTGACTGGTTCCACCCCCAAGTCAGTGATCTCCATACCCAAGAGAAAGACCAGATCTAATGAATGACCCCCTATATGGGTAGAGGAGGTAACAACCTGTGTCAGGCCCAGTGTATTCATCAACTGGAGGAGATTTTGACCAAAATGAGATAGTTCATCATCGACCCAGGCATTGAAATCGCGCAGGAGTATTAATCTGAGAAACCTCAACACCAGGTCGACAATGAAGTCTGCAATCTCCTGTAGGAATTCGCCTCAGTCACCTGGTGGAGTGATGGCGAGGAGAATCCCACAACCTGCACCTCATGGGGATATATTCAAAAGATCTGGTGTTCCCCAATGGCACATCCACAAGGCCCAGTTCAGATTTAAACATAATGGCCGCCCCTACGATCCAGCCTTGGATGGTGTATCACCGAGAACCCGGCTGGAGTTGCCAAGTCCAATATAGGGCCAGGATTTTCATCCAGCCAGGTCTCAGTGATACAAGCCAGATCATATGACTCAACAAGATCAGCTATAATAGCTGTCTTGTTTTTTACAGATCTGGCATTGCACAACACCGCCAAGGCAGGATGAGCTGTCGAGGAAGACCTCGGTACCCATCCGATTTCTTCGGGACTCTTGGGTATGGGGACAAGATAAGAGCGACCTCTATCCTGACCCCATTTCACCCCAGGACATCTTCTGGACCCTAAAACCCCAATCCGCCCTCCCCTATCCTGTCCCCCACAAGGCCCAGCTTTCCACCTTCGTCCTCGCCTCTTCAGGATGCCAGTGCTCGACACCTAAAGTAGGTGTCGGATGACAGTGGTGGGCACTCAAAGGACGTGAGTTCCCTGAGCCTAGTGGGGAATAATGCCCAACCGTCATTTATTAAAACAAAAACAAAGAAACCTACAAATATCGAACCTATAAATAACACACACCGTAAATTTACTGCTGATTATTAAACAAATTTGTGTTTTAAACAATGCAGCACCTCTCACGTGCAACACTGCAAGAGATGTTATAAAATCTCCCACATGGCAGGGAATCAGTTAAATAAATCCGAGTTATAGTAAAACAAATAAAAATAAATAAATGTACAACCACTCTCACCACTCTTAGTCCAGAAGTTGGTAAAAAAAACAGAGAAAACGATTCTCCGGCAGTCCAAAGATTAATAAAATCCGGATAAGGTCAAAAAGTTCTCAGCAGGTAAATCAATCATAAATATTCAAACGAACAAACAGGACAGCCCAAAGGAGAGAGCCTCTAGTAAACAGTCCCTGGATGGGGCAAAAAAAAAAAAAAAAAAAAAATCAGCCAATCATCCAGGTAAGGGAAAACCGCAATATCCTGGCGGCATAAAGAGGCCGCCACCACTGCCAGGCACTTAGTGCTGTCAGAAGCCCAGACGGCACTAGGCCGTAACATCGAGAGCGTACAATACCTTCTTCCTCACCACTAAGGACATCTGCTACCAAAGGCAGACCGGGGGGCTGGGGGGGTAGGTGGGCGTCAGCTGGCTGCCCAGAAGGAGCCAGTTATCCACAAGATCCACCACCCAGAGACTCTTTTGTCTTGGCGAGGTCAAAGAGAATCCTGTGTTCCTTCAGTACCAGAGACACTGGGAAGGACCCAGAGACCTGGAATTTACCTCATGCAGAGTCCTGACCACAGCCGAGGCCCTTCTGGGGCACTTAGGGTGATCCTTCAGATTCTGTTCTGAAGGCACAACAAACACAAGCAGGAGCTTCCTGTTCTCTAGGGACTTGGGAAGCATGGATAAATACAGGCAACACCAGGCCATGTCGTGTTGCTCACCCTGGCTGTATACACACGTCATGCAGACTGGTGACCAACATCTTCTGGCAGCACCAAACAGAATTTTAAACCCCATTTCTTGTCTTCCATCGATGATCCAAAGAGGGAGTTGAAAGAACCATAAAACTACACTCAAATAACTTCAAAAGGAAAGGTTTGCCAAAGGCGTAGAAAAATCCTAAGTGTGAAGGCGGGGACCTGTTGTTCTTCCAGCGGAAAGATCATTCTCATGTCACAGGATGGAGTGGAGGGATATATCCGCCAGGGTGGTGGGAGGAGCTTAGCTTAAAGATGTTCCAGTCAATCACCGCATTCCAGTAGAACAGCCACTGTGTGGAAAAGTGAACCACACACATGCCCCGGAACTGCTGGCTTAAGGCCCATTCGTGATTTCACTGGATGATGCTGCTTAAGGAATCTGCCATGACATTGCCTTTGCCTGTCAGATACACTGCGAGTATGGTTGCTTCTAAGGAATATGCCAGGTTCCAGATCCTCATTGCTTCTGTATACGGTTTTGAGGATCTTGTTTATCCCTGCTTATGTAGTACACTGCTCTGGTGGTGTCTGTCCTGATTTGGACAGACTGACCCCATAGCTGGGAGAAGAAAGACTGCACTGCTAACAGTACTACTATGAGCTCCAGCCAGTTACTGTGTTCTAGTAACCCCTGTGGGTTCCATGTGCCACTCACAGTGAGGTCCTGCAGGTGGGCACCCCAAAGGAGTACATTATCTGTGGTAGGAATACTTGCTGTTGATTGCTGATGGAAGGAAATGCCCTCTCTAGTGTAACTTTCTTCTGTCCACCACTCTGATTCCACTAGTGTTGTTGCCACTGGCACTAACTTTGCGAGTGAATCTGACCTTTGAGACCAGTTGTCTCGCTATTGGATCTCTCTCTCATTCGGAACCTGGCCCATGGAACCACAGCTGTGGATATGGCCACGTGACCTAATAACTGTAGGAAGTCTCTTGCAGGTCTTGGCTGACCTGCTGTGAACAATTCTGCTGTTGCTATCAAAGCTGTAACTGCCCTACATGAAGAAAGCTTTCCCCAACAGGGTGTTTAGTTCTGCTCCTATGAAGTCCAGTACTTGGAACAGGCTCTAGCTGGGAATTCTGCAGGTTTCTTAAAAATTCCAGGTTCTCCAAGGCTCTTTTTACGAACTAAACTGGGCACCTTGTCTATTGCTCTGTTTCTCCTGAAACTAGCCAGTCGTCCAGGTTGGGGGAAAACCACCACACCTTGTTTTCTCAGATGCACTTCCACAATGGCCAAGTACTTTTATGAAAATCCTTGAAGCTGAGGGGAGACCAAATGGAAGATCTGTGAACTGGCATTGGCAGTTCCCTAGCTTAAATCTGAGATTATTTTCTGTGGGATGGCCAGACTGGGATATGAAAATAGGCATCTTTCAGATCCAGGGATCCCAGTCAATAACCTGCATGCAAAGATGATATAATGCAAGTACCTCAACAGCATAAACAAGGTGCAGTTGGGAGATCTTTTCCAATATAGAAAAGACACCAGAACAAGGGGGCACAATATGAAATTGGAGGGGTGGGGGATTAAGAGGTAACGTGAGGAAGTGTTTCTACATAGAGAGGGTGGTGAACGCTTAGAATGATCGGCCACAAGAGGTGGTAGGGGCAAGCACAGTGGAGGGATTTAAGCTTGCCTGAGACAAGCACAGCGAAACCTTGAGCAGGAAGGCAGTGATGAAAAGCCATTGACCACTTAGAGTGAGTGGATACATACATGTATAGGACCTATAGGCAGACTGGATGGGCCTAGCGGTCCTTATCTGCTGACAATTTCTATGTTTCTATCCTTAATGTGACCATCTTGATTGTTTTATTTTTCATAGAAACAGAGACTGATGGCAGAGAAGGGCCACTTGGCCCAAGTCTGCCCTTTTTTCTCTACCTACTATCTTATCGCAGACCCTACTTGATCTACAGTTCTCCCCCCCCTTCTACTACGATTCCCTTGTGCCAATTCCATCCATTCTTAAAACCCATCACTGTTTTTGCTCCCACCATCTCAGCTGGAAGGCTGTTCCAGGAATCTATCACTCTTCTGTGAAGAAGTACTCCCTCACATTTCTCCTTAAACTAACCCACTTCCATTTTTCTAGTGGGCCAGGAAGTATCTTGAGAATAAGCCTCTGCCCTACTGGGAGGCAGGGACTTTTTCTACAGCTTCTGATATTAATAGTTTTACTTCCAGTTCGAGCAGACTTTTTTTCTGTGGGAGAGCGAGATGGAAAACTTCTGTATTTCCACAGGTTTAGAAATTGTTTGAACTGCAGCCAGGCACGACCCCCAGCCCACTACTTCCAGTGCCCACTTGTCTGTGGTAATGTTTACCCATTCCTAGAAGTAGTGTGCCAGTCTTCCTCCCACTGGCAATGGTTAGGCAACCTGGGCAAAACTGTCAGGGGTTTTGTTTTGGCTGGGGCTTAGAAGCTGGAGCTGCAGCATTAGCCTGGAAACCATTTTTCCCCTTCCCCTATAGTAACCTTTTTGTTACTGGTACTTACAGGGGACACAAGAGACATAGGCTCTTGCGGAGTATGTCCTGCCTCTGCCTCCCCTTCTGTAGGAGGTAGAGTCCTTTCCTTTGTCACTTTTACTTCTGAAAGTGTCTTTGTATGCATTCACTTTTTTCACGTAGGCCTCCATTTTCTCACCAAATAATGTATTTCCTTTGAAGGGAAAATCTTTGGTCTTGTTTTGAGTATCCTAAAAAAGGATGGTAGCCCTCAGCCAGGAAGACCATATTAAGGACACTGCCTGAACCAAAACTCGAGCAGCAGTGTCATTAGTGTCCAGTCTGTAGGATGTTTGCACACTGCACAGGAATAAAATGAAGCACTTTATAAGAAGCTGAGCCGTCTCCTCACTTTGGGGTGGTGAGTGCAGGATTTCTTTGTTTACATACTCGTCAGTGTCCACCAGTGTGGAAATATTTTGTGGCACCCAGGACTGATCTTGCTGCTGCAATTAGGTCCTGTGCCAACTGACCATCCGCTCTTTCTCCAGTTGCAGAACTGTGATCCGAAGTGCCTTCTGGTACTGTGCTATATGTGCCGAGTAAGCTGCCTGCCTGATAAGCAGGGAAGCTGTAGCATAAACCTTTTTGGCCATAGGGCCTGCTCTATTGGCGGGATGTTAACCATTTGTCTGACAAATGAGGAGAAAGATAAGTAGTCCTCATTGTGCTTTGGAGGAGGTTCAAAATCTTGCTCAGGTGCATCTTCTAATTCCATGGGTCACCTTTCCTCCATTTGTACATACTATTCTTCCTCCTCTCCACAGGCAGGTAGGTTGGAGTCTGAGCGGGGGGGCCACCAGGTATCTTACAAAAATTTTCCTTGGCCTAGATCGCCTGGAAAAATTGCCACTTTTTTTATATGTACTCTGATGAGGGCATTTTTCTGGGTCATCTACCTGCTTCGTTCTCCATTCAGGAGGAGTGGCAATGACATTCTTTTCTTTAAAATTTATTTTTGGCAGACATCATTTCTAATTTCAACCAGACAGGAGAGAACAGGGAGTTGCCAGGGGAGGGGTTCCCCAGGTAGGTCGAACAGAGCAGTACAGAGCCCGTCAGGTAGCCCTGTTCCCACCAACTGCAGGCCCCTCTCTTTTGGGGGGAAGACAAGCCACAACATGCACTACAGCTCCTCCCCAAGCCACCAGCTCTAGGAATGTGCTGTGGCGCCAACCTCAACCTGCCAATCCGCGTTCCGCCAGAAAGGGATCTGCCCCCCTGGAGGACTAACAGGGGAGAGGGAGGCCTGTCCAGCATCACAGATAACAGGATCCCCCTTGACATCCCCTCTGGCACTGGAATCCAACACCGTGCCAGTCAAACTACTGCTAGAACTTAACTTGCCTCTACCCTGTTTTATTTTTCTTTTACTTTTCTTTAGTCTTTTTTTTTCTTACTCCTACCCTATTTATTTTAGTTTTTGTTGACCGGGTGGGTGCACAAGACAGCAAAGCTGCCCATTTTCAGGCAGGACCCGGGAGGTTACATACCATGGGTGGGAAAACAGCAGTGACTACAGAAGATAAATCAGGTGACAACAAGCTGTACAATTAGCCAAAAGCATATAGTCAGGAAATAACTGAAGCCAGGATCAGGCTTGGAACATAACACAGTACAGTGGCATAGACAAAGAATTCGACACATACAAGGTCCCAGTACATCGCATTTTCAACAGTTATACAAAATAGTGGTAAGTGCATGGAAATACATGGCTAAGGCAATGCTCAGGGAGAGCAGGATGGAGAACAAGCACCAGGTCAAGTAGCTACGTGGGACAGGCAAGTGACTGGGTACACCCACCACAGGAGCAGGTTTCAGAACAGGCAACTACCTTATGGAGTTCCTGCTTAAAATCACGGGGGGTAAGGGAGTTTGAGAGCCAGTGGAAGGGAGTTCCATATTTCTGAAGCACTGACAGAGAAGGCGTTTTCACCCATTTTTGTGTTGCACTTAGGTTGGGCAAGGAGGGATTTATCAGCAGATCTACTCTAGACAGGGGGGTTTCACCTGTACCCGAATTACTGCAAGTCCTTGCCTCTCCTTACTCCCTTGCAAAGTATGTGCAGTTGCAGGAGTTTAAAACAGGAAGCCTACCACTGATGTCAAGTACAATGTCCTCGTGTCCTGCTTTTATGTATTTAGCTCCCAAACTGTGGGATTCTCTACCTCCTCAGATTCACAAGTGCAGGACTGTGGAGAGCTTCAAAATGGTCTTAACACACATCTATTTTATTCGTCATATGGTGATTATGCAGAATAACCCTGTTTGTATTTTTGTAATTTTGGAATCTGTGGATTTTTACTTTTTTATTGATTTTAGTTATTTTATTATTGTACAGCGCTTTGGTTTTAGAATTGCACTTTATAAATAAAGTAGTATTATTATTACTACCCTGCCTGCCTGTTGAGCTTCAGAGTATCCCACCGCCGGCTGCCTTGCTGGGCTGAGGGGACAGAGTCAGACATCCTTAGTGTGTTGGTCCATTGTGCAGGGTGCCGCTTGATGGCCTACCCATTATGTCGCCCTCTGTTCCACTCCCAAATATGCTGCTTCTAAAAGCAGAATCAAACTGGATCTGGGGCACAGAGGCTGCCTTCTTGGTCCTCACCACTTCACTGACCCTTGCCGAGAATCATAATGGTCTCTTAAACATGTTTGAGGTTTTGGGGGGTTATCGTTTTTATGCATACCTTAGAAGCCTCAAGAATGGCCCTATTAATTGCTTCCCATCTCTCTACCACCCCCCCCCCATGTTATGCACCCCAACTAATTTATCCCTAACCAGCTCCCTCAGCCTGTCAAAGTCTGCCCTTCTAAAATCAAGGATTTCGGCTCTCGATTATGGTTTCCCAGACCAGAGGGCCAGTTCAACCCAAACTTATAGTCACTGTTTCGCAGCGGTTCCCCCACCCCTGAGTTGGTGAGCACGTTGCCCTTGAATAAATGCAGCTACACACTATGCAACAGCACGTACAGCAACTCTGGAACGAAAAACTGAAGATCTGTTGAACAAAAACTATAGAACACTTACCTGCCCCTACTACCTGTGCTGGAGGTACTTGGCGGTCTGACTGGAGTATGGGAGTTGGATAAGCCTGGTGAAATTCAAATGAATGCATTAATTGCACATAGCTAATATAGAATACAGTCTGCAAACCTTAAGGCAAGGCACACAGTTTTGGTAACGATAATTACTGTTTGCTAATCAACCAAATTTTTATTAGTTACTAGCCAAGTCAGAGGAGCAATTTCACTAAATGGTTGTTTGGATTTGTCCATTTGTATACTTAGATACAGTCCAGAAGAGTGCAACTGCAGGGAAACAGAGTCAGATTACAACAAGAATTACAGCCACTCCATACTTTTTGCTACAAATTGCAGGGAAAAATTACTATTTGGACATTTTTTACTGCAATTCAGCAAATTAGTTGATTAGCAACTTTTGCTTACTGATCAAGGCTGCACTTAATTACCAAACGAAAAAACTTCTTTGGGTAGCAAACTGTAATGTAAGCCGGCTTATGCTATGCCTTGTAAAGAGTATGTGTTTGGTTGGCACAGAATCGCATGATGAAATGTAAGTATGTTTTGAAGCTAGAATTATACAACATGATATGACCAGTTTACATAAACCAGCACCGCCAGAAAAGATAAATTACTCACCAGTAACAGATCATCTAGGAGTGGTATATGTTGTTCACCCACACTGTCTGGCAGGTTCCTTGCCGCTTTAAATCTTGCCGGAAGGTCTTCAAGCTGGCTCCTCCCACCCACCCGGGTGGTAAAACCCTCGGCTCCACCCCATGACAACCAGATCTAGCCCACTGGAAACCAGGTTGCGTGTCTAAGCCAGGGAGGTCGTGTGGATTAACAACATATACCACTCCTAGAACTCCTGTTACAGGTGAGTAACCTGTATTTCTAGGGACGTGGATATGTTGTTCAATTCACACTTACTGGCAGACTCCTAGCAGTTCTCCGGGAGGAGGAAGGCAAGGCGCGCACCCCTTATACTTACTTGGGGAATATGGACTGCAGAACCGAGGTCCCAAAAACCAGCATCCCAGCGTGACTCAAGGTCAATGTGGTAATGGGAAATAAAGGTATGTGCTGACTTCCAGGTAGCAGCCCTGCAGATTTCCTAGATAGGGACGTCCCTAGAAGCAGCCACTGAAGCAGGGGTGTGGCGGGTAGAATGAGCTCTTATCCCTTTGGGAGGCTCCATGCCCACCAACCTATAGCAGAGATCTATGCAGGAGGTGACTCACCTGCCTATTGTCCACTTGGCTGCAGGTCTGCCAGGTGCGGCTTCAGCATAGGTGACAAACAGCTGGCGAACCTCTCCCCGAACTTCAGCCGTCAGCTCCTTATAAGTGAGCGCTCTTCTAGGTTCCAGAGTATGGAGCCTATATTCGGCCTCTGAGGTGTGATTGGGGTAGAACACCGGCAGAGTCAACACCTGGTTAAGGTGAAACTCCGACACCACCTTCGGAAGGAATTTCGGGTGGGGGTGCAGGACAACCTTGTCCCTGTGGAAGACCAGATAAGGAGACTCGATGGAAAGCGCCTGGAGCTCTCCCATCCTTCTGGCTGACATTATAGCCACCAAGAAGGCAGTCTTCCACGACAGGTGGGAGATATCGCACCTGGGCATTGGTTCGAATGGCTTAGCCAATACCAGCAGTAGATCCCACGGAGGTGGAAGTTCTTGCACCGGAGGGGATATGTGATCAAGGCCTTTGAAAAAGCACCCAACCAACTTCTCCTGCGTTACTGACTGCTTCCCGGTCTGCGCCCAGTAAGCAGAGATGGCTGCCAGGTGCACCTTAAGGGTCGTCGACCGAAGCCCTTGCTGAGAAAGGGACCACAGGTAGTCCAGGATGCTTGCCAAGGAACAGGAGGAAGGGTCCAATCCCTTGTCCTGACACCAAATGGAGAATCTCTTCCATTTGAAGGCATAGCATTTTCTTGTCGACTCCTCACGAGACGCCTCAACGACGCTGAGAACCTCGTCAGAAAGACCCAAGGCTTGGAACTCTAGCCGCTCAGGAACCAGGCCGTCAGGTGCAGGGATTGAAGGTCCGGATGGAATACCTTCCCCTGATTGACTGAGATCAGGTCCGGGAGGGCTGGAAGCCACCTCGGGAGCCTGGAGCTGAGGCTGAGGAGATCTGGATACCAGAACTGGCGGGGCCAGTCTGGGGCTACCTGAATCACCTGCGCCTTGTCCCTCCTCACCTTGAGAAGCACCTTGTGGATCAAGGGAAACGAGGGAAAGGTGTAGAAGAGGCCCGGGGTCCACGGCCTCGTGAAGGCATCCCCCTGCAGCGAGTCCTGCTGAGGGGGTTGGGCATGGAACAGTCTCAGCTTCGCATTCTCCCTGGAGGCAAACAGGTCCACCTGAGGCGTGCCCCAGTGGGAGAATAGATCTTGTACTACCTCCGGCAGGAGAGACCACTCGTGGGACGCAGCCCCTATCTGGCTTAGGGCATCGGCCAGGTTGTTGGAGGCTCCTGCCACGTGAATGGCAAGGAGATCCGCCTCCAGGCTGCGCACGAGTGACCAAATGCGGAGAGCTTCCCTGCACAGAGGCACGAAGCGCGTCCCACCCTGGCGGTTTAGGTAGTACATGGTTATGGTATTGTGTGTCTGGACCTGAACCACTTGACCACGTAGAAACAGAGCGAAGGCAGTGAGGGCTAGACGGACCGCTCGAAGCTCCAGCAGGTTGATGTGGCATCGGGACTCCCGAGCGGACCAGAGGCCGTGCGCTCTGTGCTCCCCCAGATGGGCACCCCAACCCATCAGAGAGGCATCAGTCAATAGAGAGACCATCGGCTCGGGGCAGACAAACGCGATGCCCTCCTGCAGATGTGCTGGAACGGTCCACCACTGGAGAGCGTTCCACATCCCTTGGGTCACTGTCACTAGCTGATCCAGAGGATCAAAGTGCTGTGACCACTGGCTGGCCAGTCCCCATTGAAGGGGACTTACGTATCAACGGGCCCACGCTGGTGCAGGCCACCATAAGGCCCAGGAGGCGCAGGAAGTCCTGGGCAGGGCGCAATTGTCCAACCTGAAATGATTGGGGAAAGGAGGAAAGAACCTCGGCCCTGTCCTCCGGGAGCCGTGCTCTGACCTGTAGAGAGTCGAGCTCTGCCCCGATGAATTGAATCACCTGCTTTGGCATGAGTTCTGACAAGGCCTCGTTGATGAGGAGGCCAAGCTGAGAGCAAACCTGGAGGGCTAGATCTCTGGACCGCTCCACCTCCGCTCTGAAGGGGGCTGCAATCAGCGAGTCGTCCAGGTAGGGGTACACCTGGACCCTTCGGCGCCGCAGGAATGCTGTCACCACTGCCATGCATTTGGTGAAGACCCTGGGAGCTAGGGAAAGGCCGAAAGGCATGGCCCAGAACTCGTAGAGGGATACCTCTGTCCTGAAGCGGAGGGATCTCTGGTGGGACGGACGGATTGGGACGTGGAAGAATGCGTCCTGAAGGTCCAGAGAACAGAACCACACGCCTCGTTCCAAGGATGGGATTATCTGAGCTAGAGTGACCATCCTGAAGGTCCGAGACCTTAGGAACTTGTTGAGGTCGTGCAGGTTGAGAATGAGGCACCAGCCCCCCATCCGTTTTAGGACCAGGAAGAACCTGGACACAAACCCCGGGTGTGGAGGAGGATCCACCACCTTCCTGAACACTTCTTTTTCGAGGAGCAGGGCGATATCGGCTCAGCGAGCCAATAGAGGCTGCGGACCCCATAGCGCCCCCGAGGGGCGACGGCTCGGAAGGGCGGGGCCTGCTCGAACTCCAGGGGCAGGCCCTTTCCTACCACCTCCAGCACCCAACGGTCCGTGGTGATAACGGACCAGGTGGAAAGGAAGTAGTGGAGCCGTCCCCCCATGGGGGGAACCCAGGGGGGAGTGATGAGGCTGGGGGCGACACCCCTCAACCCATCACTGGGCAGGCTTAGAGGAGGGACCGGCCGAGGGACCTCCTGAGCCTTTAACTCCCTACTTCCTATTGGAGGAAGCCACAGGCTTGGGTTTTGTATGCCAAGCGCGAGCCTGCTGGCCCTGGTGCTGATGCTGTTGGGCCGGACGTGCCGCAGGCGCAGAAGGACGAAAGGACTTATGTTGCTGTTGTCGGCGGCCCTTGTCCTTCTGGGTGGAGGTGACAGAGTCCAGAGGGGCATTGGACTTTTTGATCTGCTGGAGGTGACCTTCCACTCCAGGGCCGAAGAGATCGGTCCCTAGGAAGGGGACATCCGCCAGTTTGTGCGGGGTATCCGCTGTGAAGGTGGATCTCCTCAGCCATGCTCTGTGGCGCACGGCCACCGTGGCTGCAACTGATTTGGCACAGGAGTCTCCAATGTCCAGAGCCATTTGGAGCTGCTGTTTTGCCACCGCCCGTCCCTGGTCCCGTACCTGCCAGACCATGGTCTGCAGGTCGGCTGGGAGATGAGGGATCACCTCATCCAGGGAGCCCATGAGGGCGTGGGAGAAGTGTGCCATCAGTACGACCCAGCTGGCCTGGCGGAGGCCAAGGGAGGCCGCAGCGTACACCTTGCGCCCGGCATAGTCCAGCTTTTTGGACCCCTTGTCGGGGGGGCTTGTCCACATCCCTAGCGTTCCCCGAACGCCGGAAAGCGCTGTCGGTGACCAACCCCTCTGCAGAGGTGTGTTCCGAAAAACCGGGCAAAGAGCCGGTAGGGACCGCATACTTCCTAGCCATCCTGGCCGAAGTCACACGACAGGAAGCAGGCCGCTGCCAGAGCTCCAAGGCTGGGCCGACAATGGCTTCAGCCACCGAAAAGGCCTCCGTGGGTGAATCCCCTCGGTCCAGTATCTCCGTGAGGAGATACTTGGCCCGCTTGGATACAGGCTTGAGCTGCATCCCGGTGGACTCAGAGATGAGCCGAAGCAGACCCATGAAGGACGATGGGCTTTCGTCCATCGACTGGCCCCCGGAGGACTCCAGGTCAATACGCCTGGAGAACAGGGAGGAGTCATTGTCGGACTCCGAGGAGTCCGCGAAGAGCTGCCTGGGGCCCTGAGCCACCCTCCACCTGCCAAGGACGGTCGGGAGTGAGGGTGACAGACAACCTGTGGGGCAGGCCCTGACCGCGAGTCTTTGGTCGGCGCCCCCGATTTCGGTTGTGGAGGCGGAGGTACCACCACAATCAGTGGGGCAGCTGGTTTCGGACAAACAACCTGCCCAGGCTTGGGCACCTCGGCTACAGCGAGGGGTTGTTTCAGCCGCTCGGGTGACAGCCACTTGATGGCCAGGGAAGGCGTCTGCTTGTTCCTGGACAGAAGTAACTGCTGCCACATCAGGTCCTCGTAGCGTTGACGCAATTTGCACCGAATCCTCTCCTCTTCCGAGGAGGAAGATGAGGACAAGCGGCAGTGCCGCTCACTTCAGTGCCGAGACCGCCAATGTCGGCGGGATCGGCTGGACCGAGAGGATGTCGGAGACAGAGAACCTCGGTGTTTCTGAGGACGGGTATGGGAAGGGGCGGGGGATAGCCACTCTTCCCTTGGCTCGCAGGCCTTGACTGGGGACTGCGGCACCGGAGGCGCAGGCAGGTCCTCTGTCTCCACCGAGGGAACCGGTGAAGAAGGGTTGTCGGCTTCACCAGTCAACAGCCCGTCCGATGTGGCGAGAAAAATCTCAACCACGTCGACGGGTGTCTCGGCTGGATGACCTGACGGGGACACCGTGAAGACAGCGGCCTTAGCCGCAACCTCGACCGAAGTCGAGTGTTAACTGCCCGGGGAAGGGGACCTCTCCTGCCCCCACTAACGCCGATGGTGGGACTTACCTTTTGAGTCCTTCTTTTTGGACTAAGAGGAATGTCCCGATGGTCCCTCTCCCTTTGTGGAAAGGGATTGGCAGAGGTCCTTGAAAGAAGCTGAATATGAGGTACCCAGAGAGAGTGGAATAAATGCTGCGACCGAGGAAGAGGACGATGCGGCCTGTGCCACCTCCTCCTCGACGGCGATCTGCTCGAGGTTGTTCAGGCGAGCCAGCCACCACGGTAACCGCCCAATGGGCATCGCCGACTTCAGCGGCGAGTAGCGCTTCTCAGGGCGTAGCTGTAACCGGACAAGCGTGGTCTTCCAGGGCGTTGGCCAAAAAGCGAGCGGCATAACTCGCAGGCCTGCAGGTCATGGTCTGTGCTAGGCACTAGACGCACGCGGAGTGCAGATCCGTCTCTGGATATTTTCTGCCCACAAGGGCACCGCCGAGATCCGGAGTCGATTTGTCCATCGTAGCCAGAGGAGAAATTTGACCAAGTCTTGAAAATTTTAAAATAAGTTTCGAAGCGAATCAAGAATTAGAATTCAGTCTATACGCAGAGCTGCTATGAGGGAACCTGAGCTTCCAAGCGGTAAGGAAGATCTGGCGTCATGGGGCGGAGCAGAGTGTTTTACCACCCGGGTTGGTGGGAGGAGCCAGCTTGAAGACCTTCCAGCAAGATTTAAAGCGGCAAGGAACCTGCCAGACAGTGTAGATGAACAACATATCCATGTCCCTAGAACTCTACCCTACCCTCATCCTACAGGCCAATTTCAATGTCAAATTGTGATTACAAAATGTATATCTTAGTGCTAGCACACAGAATTGAAAACATCATGCCTTTATTGATCAATCATGATCAGGTGGGCTTTATTAAGGCACGACAGGTTCACAATGCAGTGTGACGAACACATCTACTTAAGGAGTACACAGCAACACGTTCAATTCCCCTGACACTCATTGGATTGGAATGCCGAAAAAGCATTTGACAGGGTGGCCTGGCCATTTTTGTGGGCTACCTTGTCTAGTTTTGGCTTTCCCCTGGACATTATACAATTGCAAAATATGTATAAACACCCTCGGGCTTACTTAAAATTAGATGGCTCTCTCTCTGACCTTTTTCCTCTACAGAGAAGAACTCGTCAGGGATGCCCCCCTCTCACCCGTTATTTGCTCTGTATCTCGAGCCATTAGCCCAAGCCATTAAAGCTCACCTGGAGATTGAAGGCATACCTATGGCAGGCACAAACGATAACATTTCACTATTTGCAGACGACATCCTTCTCACTTTGTCCTCCCCAGATATATCAATCCCAAGGGTCTGGGAACAACTGGAGATGTATGGTAAAATCTCAGGGTATAAAATTAACCAACAAAAAACAGAGGTACTACTGTGTAACTACAGCCCTTCCCCTGCTTTAAAACATGCATTTCCCCTTAAGTGGTATAAACAATCGATGCGGTACCTTGGGATCCATCTTACATGGATCTCAGATACATGCAGATACTGTAAATTTTGAACCCCTAACCCAAAACATAACTGAGGACCTCACACGATGGTCACAGATACCTTTGAGTTTCTTAGCTTGAATAGAAACTATTAAACAAAACACATATCCCCGGATTTTGTTCTATCTGCAGACACTCCCATCATTTCCAACACAGACTTATTTTCAAGCTTGGAAAAGGCCGATCTCTCGCTGTATATGGCAGGGGAAACCTCTCAGGATTCGGTACTCTCTCTTACAGTTATCAAGACACAGAGCTGGGTTAAATTTACTGAATCTCCTAAATTATGCCCGAGCTTCTAAATTAAAGAACTTACTCTCCTGGATGAACCCCAATTGTATTATGCCCTGGAAGCAGTTTGAGATGACTTGGAATGACATAGAAGACCTGACAGACTGTCTCTTTGGACATCCTCCTGGTTGCATACCTCTCTCTAAATTCCCACAATATACTGCAGAGGTGTTTAAGCAGTGTCTGACTGTATTCAATAAGAAAAAATACTCACCTTAGTAATGTTGTTTCTTCTAATGGAGTCTTGCTGTATTCTGACTATTGCAGTGATTGCCAACCTTTGAACTGCCCTGGAGAACAAAGAGTTAACTTTTCATGCAGGGCATGGAACGCTGAGCTCAAGCTCGGTTGAAGCCTCTGTCTGCTGCTGTTTAAACTCCAACCATCAGATCTTTACGAGCAATAGTCACTAGAAGTTCTGTGTGGAAACTGTAAAACTCACACTAGCCAACTGGCAACTACATTTATTAAAAAAGGATTTTTTTGTTTCAAAGCAAAGACAAGTCAGGAAACCCAAAAAAACAAAACGCAACACACCCAAAATAAAGGAGGGTGAGAAAGGGGCACCTCTAGGGTGCCAACACTGCACCTGCCCACCCACATCCCAAAAACCAGGTTCTGAGAGGGGAGGCGGGGGGAGGTCAGAATACAGCAAGATTCCATTTGAAGAAACAACATTACTAAGGTAATTTTTTCTTCACACATGAAGTCTTTCTGTATTCTGACTATTGCAGACTACCAAGCAGTACCTCCATAGAGGAGGGACAGAACCTACTTTGGGAATAGGCTCTGAAGTACTGCTGTGCCAAACCGAGCATCACTCCTAGCCTGGATATCCAGAGAGTAATGCTTGGTGAATGTATGGACTGTTTTCCAGGTGGCTGCTTGACAAATTCTAAGATAGGAATATCCCTGGCAGCAACCAGGGAAGCAGCTGTACCTCTAGTAGAGTGAGCCCTCAGGCCTGAGGGTGGGGTTCTACCCAGTTTTTCATAGCAGAATTGTATACAAGAGACAATCCACCTGGCAACAGATCTTTTAGTGGCAGGTTTGCCCTTACCGACCTCTCCATAAGTGAGGAACAACTGGAGGGACTCAAACCTGTGACCCTTGGTGCCCTCTTTGTAGTAGCTAAGGACACTTTTTACGTCCAGGCTGTGCAACCTCCTCTCTCCAGAGGAGGAATGGTCAGTGAAAAAAAACAGGGAGAGACACAGACTGATTAAGGTGGAAATCTGAAACCACCTTAGGCAAAAACTTCCTGTTAGTTCTTAGGACCACTTTATCTCCATGGAAAGAGATCAGGCTCCACTGACAGGGCTTGCAATTCACTGATACGCCTGGCAGAGGTAATGGCTACCAAAAACACAGTTTTCCAAGTCAAGTACTTAAGTTCTGCAGAGGACAAAGGCTCAAAGGGTGGTTGCATAAGCTGAGCAATGCAAACATTAAGGTCTCAAGCAGGAGCAGGGTCCCTAAAGGGGGGATTGGTGTGCAGCAATCCCTTGAAGAACTTACAAAACATAGGATGGGCTGACAGAGGAGAGGGCTTGCCTGCTGACAAGAAGGCAGAAACAGCTGCCAGATGCACTTTAAGTGTAGCTGGTCTAAGTCCCAAGCCATTAAGATGAAGCATATAGTCCAGGACTGTAGGCAACCCAGCAGATTCTGGAGAAATATGCTTATTAGAGCACCAAATAGTGAACCTTTTCCATTTGGAGTTGTAAGTCTTTCTGGTGGAAGGCTTTCGAGAAGCCTTAAGGATATCCAGAACCCCTTGAGAGAGGTGTAGATCAGCAAACTAACTCTTCAAAGAGCCATGCCTTGAGATTGAGAGATTTGAGGTTCGGATACCAAATCCTTCCCCGAGAGGATGTCAACAGGTTGTAATTCCTGGGAAGAGACAGGGGAAGGTGGACTGCTAAGGACAGCAACAGTGGGTACCAGGGCTGTCTGGCCCAGTCTGGAGCAATCAGAATCACTTTGCATGATTGAGACCTGATCTTGACTAGCACTTTGAACAGGAGAGGGAAGAGGGAAAAGCATACAGGAACTTCCCTTCCCAATTCAGAGTCAGAGCATCCAGCGGGACTGAGCCCAAGACTGGGGGTCTGCAACAAAAGAGAGGAAGTTGGTGATTGTCTGGGGCTGCAAAGAGATCTATCTGTGAAGTACCCCATCTGGAGAAAATCACTTCCAAAACTAGGGGGGATCTAGGGTCCATTTGTGATGGCCCCGAGATATCCTGCTGAGAGCATCTGCTAGGACATTGTCCTTCCCTGGGAGATGAACTGCTATCAGAGAGGTTTGCAGGGAATAGGCCACAGACCACAACTTCACTGCTTCTGTGCACAAGGCTGTAGAACGAGTGCCTCCTTGCTTGCTGATGTACCACATTGTGGTGGTATTATCTGTTCTGATCTGGACCACCTTGTCCTGTACAGATTTGGGAAAGACTTGCAGTGCCAGAAACACTGCTCTAAGTTCCAAGAGACTGATGTGAAGCAGAGATTCTTGAGGTGACCACAGCCCTTGGGTGGTAAGATCCCCCCCAAGTGGGCTCCCCAGCCTAGCAGGGAGGCATCTGTGGTGAGTATTACTGAATGAGACTGAGTGACAAAAGGAACCCCCTGTCTTAAATTGTCCTGATCCCGCCACCATTGCAAAGCCTGGATCAGGGTTCAAGTCACTGGGACTAGTTTGGTAAGGGAATCCTTTCTTTGGGACCAGAAGGCTCTTTAAGTGGAACTAATGTCCCTCATCTGGAATCTTGCCCACAGGACCACCGCTGTAGTGGCTGCCATGTGGCCCAGGAGCTGCAAGAAGTGCCTTGCTGGTCGAGACACCTGAAGGGTGAATGAAGAGGCCAGTTCTATAAGGGTCCTTGTCCTGTCCAGGAGAAGGAAGGCTTTTGCTTTTATTGTATCCAGCTCTACCCCTATAAAGGTGAGGAGCTGTACTGGCTCGAGAACTGACTTTGGAAGGTTGAGGAGGAATCCTAAGGAAGTGAGCACTTGCTGAGTTATTTGAAAATGTGACTTGACTTGGTCTGGAGACTGGCCCACTATGAGCCAGTCGTCCAAGTATGGAAAGATGGAGATCCTTTTTCTCCTTAGGAAAGCAACCACTACTGCCAGGCACTTTGTGAACACCCTTGGGGCTGATGTTAGGCCAAAGGGCATTGCTCTGAATTGACAGTGGCCTGAGGGCAACTCAAACCTGAGGTACTTTCTGTGGAAGCACCTGATGGGAATGTGAAAATAGGCATCTTTGAGGTCCAGGGAGGCTAGCCAGTCCCCCTGGCCTTAGAGAGGGCAGAATTATTCCCAGAGTCACCATTTTGAATTTTGGTTTTAAAAGGTGCTCGTTCAGATATCTTATATGGGCCGCCATTCTCCTGTCTTTTTGGGGGTTAGGAAGTACCTGGAGTACAATCCATTGCCCCTGTGTAGGATAGGAACCCTTTCTATGGCTCTGAGAGCCAGGAGGGAAGAAACCTCTGCCTCTAGGGCAAGGGTCTCTGATGGATTTGCAGGTGGAAAGGATCTGGTTCTCATCTTGGGAAACTTTTTGGAGCTGAGAACCAGTCCCTGGCTTACTACTTCCAGGACCCACTTGTCTGATGTTAAAGACTTCCAGTCCTGGACAAAGTAAGCCAGCCTGCCCCCTACAGGTATTGGAGAATCGGCCCAGGCAGACCCATCAGGGTGTCTGCTTGGCAGGGGCTTTAGGGCTGAGGGTGGAAGTAGCCTGCTCTATTCCCCGCCTGCCTCTCCCTCTGAAGAACCCCTCTGAGCATAAGCAGAAGAGGAGACCTGGCTTGGTAAAGGGCTCTGAAAAGGCCTGCCCCTGCCCCTGGAATGTCTGTCTCTGAGGAGTGGCTTGCCTTTCTTTGGCCTGAGCACTCCTGTAGGTGGTCCTGTACTCGTCCATCTTCTTCATGTACTGTAGTTCTCTGTCTGCTCCCCAAACAGAGAATTACTAATGACAGGGAAATCCATGGCCTTAGCCTGGGTATCCTGTGATAGGCTAGTACATCTGTGCCAAGCCATCCTCCGAAGGGCCACAGATGTAGCCATGACTCTAGATGAAACATCACTGGAGTCCACAGCAGCATAAAATTGCACCTTGGATGCCTCAATCCCATCCGCAGCCACCTGCTCCAGCTCCCTGGTAAAGCTGGTCAGGGGCCTGTTTAGCCAGAGCCAGCACAGTGTCCCACCTGGACTTCTGGTATCTAGCTGTGTAGGCCATATAGTTAGCCTGCCTGTGTCCCAAAGCTGCTGCCATGTACTGCTTCTTTGCCATGGCATCAATCCTCCTGGAATCCTTATCTGGGGGGTGTGAAGCCAAGGGAATATTGGCCTTATCACAGGCAGCAGCCTGCACTACCCCAACATGGCTGCATTGCTGGGAAAGGAACTCCGTGTCCGAGCCTGAAAGGGTATACCTCTTGTCCATTCTTCTGTCCACAGGAGGTATGGAATTAGGAGTTTTTAAAATTTTAAATGTCCGTTTCCCAAAAGATTTATGGAGGGGAAGAGACAATCTCCTGGACTCTGGGATGTCCATCATCTCTACAAAATCAGGCTCCTCCTGATCCTCTACTGCTTCTTCCATTGGAAGCTGGAGGGTTTCAGCCACTTTCTTGTAAAACATAAAGTGGGAAGGGGACTCAGAAAGCCTAGGAGGAGAAACACCTGAAGGTCTGTCTGGGGAGATGTCCAGGTCAATAGGCACATACAGACTCATCACCATCATCATCCTCATACTCTTCCTCCTCCTCCGGTTCATAAAATTCTTCTAAAGTATAATCCGGAACTGGGGGAACTGACCAAACAGAGCCCCTGACAGATGGTGCCGGTTCGGCCGGAACCAAAGTTAGCGACTGAGCTATCCTTATCACTTTGGCTATTTCATCAGCGGTCGGAGAAAGAACTTGTGGATCCGAACTGGATGATTTTTCCCTTTTCTTTCTTTTAACCAGAACTGACTCCTCAGAATCGGCTCTCCTTTTGCCCAAAGAAGTTTCGCCCTGGTCAGAGGGCACTCCTTCTGGTTCGGTCGGAACTGAACCAGGCTGGCTATTCGGGTCAGCGGACTTCTCAGCCTCCCTTTCCCTCAGTCTACCTACTCTCTTATCCAGGGTAGCTTTGGGAAAACTTTTACAAATTTGGCAGTCTGAATTGAGGTGGTCAAACCCAGACAATAACACAGGTAGTGGGGATCAGCCTTAGCAAAGGCTTCCCCACACACACTACATTGTTGAAACCCAGTGGGCCTGCTTTCTTGGGTTTTTCAGACATGGCCAATCCTATCCACAATCTCTACCTTTTTTCGGCAATCCGCCAGGCAAGACACACTTCTATCGTTCCTGACCGTACATGGGTCTTGGAAAAAACATAATTAAACTGCTTTTTTTTTTTTTTTACCACGCCTAATAAATTCATAAGTTTTTTAAAACCAAACTGATCGGTTCAAACCGAACCGATCCAATGTTTACAAGTTCCACACAGAAACTAAATGCAAAACCTATCTAGTACTCACGGTACCACAGACAGAGACTTAAACAGATAGGTTCAGTAGCAGAAATTCGGTAGAAACTGAGCGAAAAAAAACGACACTTTGACTTTTTTGAACCGAGCAAAGGAGCAATCTCCGGAGCGACTGTTCAGTGAGGTGGAGTAAAGAATCTGACGGTTGGAGTTTAAACAGCAGCAGACAGAGGCTTCAACCGAGCTCGAGCTCAGCGTTCCATGCCCTGCATGGAAAGTTAACTCTGTTTTCCGGGGCAGTTCAAAGGTTGGCAATCACTGCAATAGTCAGAATACAGCAAGACTTCATGTTGTTTGAAAAGATTATTGCCCATGGAGGCACTTTTTCTGAGATCTCTTGTGGTGAACAGTACCTTTCCACCCAATTCTTTTGATAGATCCTTAACCCAGTGGTATAAATATAACATCAAACATATTTTTCAATTATTAGGCCCACAAGGCCTTTATTCATTTGTCCAACTCCAAGCTCAGTATAAAATACCCCTTACATAAGTATTTGCAGCTAAAATCTTATTTGCGACCAATGGAGAAAGCACTGGCAGCAGTGGCTGAACTCCCCCCTCACTAATAATAAAATTACTTCTATCACAGAGACAAGGTACCACTCTAGACCACGGTATTAGTCTGGCCTACCTTGCTTTGAGAGAGAGAGACCAGAAGACTCTACTGAGTCGATTACAGCCCACTGGCCCTTGGAATTGGGGACTGACCAACCGGTTACTAACTGGAAGACGGCCTCCCCACTTATGCTTAAGGCCTCAGGGTCCCCATATTGGAAAGAGTTTGTATGGAAATTACGATATAGATTTTTCCGCACTCCTGCTGTGGTAGCTAGTTTTACAGGCGGGCCTGAAGGAAAGTGCTGGAGAAGATGTGGAGCAGTACATGCAGACCAGACTCTCATTCTGGAATTGCAACGTGCTGGATCCTTATTGGAAGGAGGCAGTGCAGGAGCTGGTGGCAATATATGAAAACCCAGGTCTTTTTACCTCTGGGTATATACTGACAGCTACTACTCCATTTGGTCTAAAAGTAGAGAAGAATGTATACCTGCAAACTACATTGCAAACATTGTCAGCAAAAAAGGTAATAACCAGACTATGGGGAACAAATAGGCTGCCAACTAAGGGAGAGTGGCTAAACTTGACGAGAGATGCATAGGATGGAGAGGATGGCAGCCAGAGTATGGGATACAGTGGAGGTATTTGATACAAAATCGAGAAAATGGATTATGTATCAGTTAAGAACTTATTCAGACTTTGTTCCCTGAAGCTAATCAAATCAATACTGGAGAAATGTCCCAACGGGACTTGTCTAGTTCATGTGATTAATTAGCCCTGATGCGGGGTGAGAGGTTTTTTTTTTTTTTTTTTTTTTTTTTAAAGTCCAATGTATAATTATATAACCTGAACGAATATATCTATGCAAAATATCTTGTATAATGTATAAATGCCCTCATGCCTAATAAAAATGTTATTAGAAAAAAAAAAAAAGGCAGAGAGTGAATACTTGCAGACCATGGGGTGGAGAATGCCGGGCAGGATGCTACCAGAGTTCCAGGACGATCCCAATATGGCCTCAGCCATGAGAAAGCAATCCCTGAGGATTCGTCTCACGAGGGATGTCTTTCAAAAAAAGGGGTAATTTGCCTCTTTTCGGAACAAGCTCCAGAGGGACATTCATGGTTTTTGATACAAGTCATATTAGAGTTCCAAATTACACCTGCCCATGGTCAGTAGTCAGCTCCTTAACTGATGCTCAGTCAAAGATACGTACCCTTGATGACAGCATGGACGAGACATCCTAGTAGTCCAAGGAGACTTCAAAAACGACCCTCAACTGTTTGCCGCTGTGGACCACCACAGTATCTTCCGACTGGGTGATTTCCTCAGACAGCTGGTCTAGCAAGCTGGCTACACCACTGGAGGCCTTCGCCAGTTCTCCCTCCAAAGGCTGAGATGGAGGCAGTTCCACCTGCAAGGGTGTTGACAGATGCTGGAGACATCTGTTGAGGGTGGACCAGCATGGAAATGCCTGGCACCTGTCAGCTGACTGCAGCCAGAGGTCCCCGCCTCGCAATGGTTCACTGCTGCCAAAGTACTTCCTCGCTGCAACACCACATCCTGCAGCGGTGCCTCTCCTCACCTGAGGACAAGGAGGTTGAAGAACATCGACTGCTGTGCCTCGACTAAGAGCTCGACCTTGACTGTCGACCCGAAGGCTGACTCTGAGATGTAGCTACTAAAGGGTTGATACAAACGGCATGACGAGGTGCATGGACAAGTACCAGTTTCAGAGATATGACCACCGGTGGAGGATGGTCACAAGTGGAGCTGGTTGGGGACACCGACCAGTCCACATCCTCCAAGGAGCAGACCAGGAAAACTGGGGTCTTGGAGATTGACTCCTTGTCGATTCCCTCCAACAGCTGGCTGACGGTAATAAAAAAAAAAAATCTCAACTGCCTGACTGACCAGTATCAAGGTAGACAAACCAGACAGGAACACCGTGGAGCTTCCAACATGGCCCTTGACCACAGAAAGCAACAACTGGAGGCGAGCACTCAAAATGCATCAAGCGGTGGAGGGAGACGAGGGGCGAGGAAGACCTCAATCTCTCCTGGTCCCACAACCGAGACAGCTGGAACTTCTGTTCTGCCTGTGGCCCCAGAACAACTTCACTGGCCACTGCTGGTCAGCAGGGAGGTGAGGGGGGATCTTGTCAAGGACTCCCAACAGAGTGTGTACAAAGTTGCACCTGACAGACACCCAAGGATGCCAACAGAGTACACCTTTTTAGCAGCACCATTTTTAGCAGCATGGTCAATCTTCTTATAAAACATCCCTGAAAACCCACTTTTTTAATTTATGTTTTGGCCTGGATTCTTGATTTGAGAGATTTTTGTCACTTGCAGTAAGTCGCTCAAAGCCTCATGATCTATAGTTTTGTTATTTATTGTTCTTGTCGCTCACTATAAGTCGCTCAAAGTCTCTGGGAATGGGCGCTATATAAATTAAATAACCATTGCCAAAGGCAACATTCGTAACCTGTTGGGCATCTTGGGTGATGCCAGAAGTCTACAGCCAGGCACGATGTGTAATACAAAAACGCCTGCCATGGCACAGCAGGAGGCAGTGTCAAAGGCATCCATGAGGGCCTTAAGCTGGTGACTGTTGGACTCAATACCTTGTTTAACAGTAGAATATCCGGTTTGACCTCTGACTCTGGCAGAGAGACTGTCAAGAGACTTAAGCTTGCTTCAAAGGGCACATGCATACAAAGAAAATGCCCCTGGTAGCAGCCATTCACATGCCCAAGGCAGTTGAAGCACAGTCTTGCGTACCCATAGTGTCAATCTTGGATGACTCCCAGTTAATGGGGTGTGCAGTGACCTTCTTAGAAATAATGGCCTTGTCATTCATGGCTGCGTGACAATAGCATCAGCTAAGGGTTGAGTGACATACACTGGTTTATCATTAGGTGCAGTGTTTTTCTTCTTGGCCTGCTAGGGGACAGCTGCCACCAAAGCAGGTCTATGCCAGACCACATCAGACAGGGTCTCTAATTGGGGGTGTGTAGTGGGAGGAACCAAACTGGCCAGCATATTAGACATGTTAAGGAACTCCAACCAGGGGCACCTACATTGGTCAATGGCTGCTGGCGTGAAATTTAATGCAGAATGCGTATTTCTGAGCAAAGCCTGAAACCAGAGATCCTCCTGAGGCACAGAGACTGGGTCTGAGGTGTCTTGCTCTCCTACATACCTTGTCTTAGACAAGGCACTTATGTGAAGATTTGGGAGTCACAATACATATGCCAAAGTTTGTGATGACACCGTGTCAATGACTGCAATACACAGAAGCAGAGTTTGGGAAAAGAAGGGTATGTCTTTCTTCTGCAGGACAGGGCAGACAACCTGACTGCCTACAGCACAACTCATACACAGGAGTCTCAGTCTCCTGGCTATGGCCATTGGGACGATGCCACTAGCCAGTCTTTACGTGAGGATCCCTCAATGGACAGTAAGGGTCCATGGGCAGTAAGACTGTAGTAATGGGATCTGTTCCACAGCCTCTGTCAGACAGACATCTCACAGTTCTCTAAATTGCCTTGGCAGACAAGTTAAGCAGATCACAGCCCAAGATTCACAAATGGGAACTGCTGATTTCCTTGGTAACCAATGTCTTTGCAGGATAGTGTTTACCAGAGTTGGACCTTCTTTGTGTCACCACACAACACAGCACTTCAGCATTTTCTGCTTGCCCACTCTAGGGCTTAAACGTTTTCTGGAGACACAAGCTGTCCCTTTTTTGGACAGGAAAATTCATATATGCATTTCCCAAGAGGATGATGAGGTACAGTAGGGAGTGGGACTGCAGGTGTGCTATATATAGATTGATCTTCCATCACAAACATGGCTGCTACCTTTACAGAGTAAAAAACCTTCAACTAGGCCGTAAAAATAAAACTACCTTGAATGAAAAATGAAACAAAATTCATTAAGTGTTGTTTCCCCAATTATATCACACTACTTAAACACAAATTAGAAACATTAAGTATTGTTCATAGTTTTCATTACAACTGTTTCTTTGCTGACAATGAAAAATCCTCCTCCTGTCTAACTGCATATTAGGGAAATCTCTTCTTTCCCTGACAGTGAGATAATGGAGTCTGTGACTCTACAAAAAGCCTTTTAAGGGCGTCTGTAGTATGTTAGAAGAGAAACATTCTGCCAGTGGAACTGAGCAGCATTTTGAATCCCTGTATTCCACAGCAAACATTCCATGGTAAACATTCCATATCTTAAATATGGAGCAAGACAGAGAAAAAAAAAACAGGATGAAGAAAGTAAGCAATACTACTTCATAAACAAAAAGCAAAAGTGGGAAACAGTTACACAGGCAGATCCAAACTGCTGAAATACTGTCGAACTTGAAATTTTCACTGTCAAGTAACTCACTATTGTCACTGAAGCACTAATTTGCGTGAAAATAAATTTGCTCTAATTATCACTTTTAGTAGTTTTTTCCATTATAGAGAATGTGGTGATTGTGACTTAGCGCTAAAATAAATTTTATGCAATTATGGTTGCATTTGTGTTCGTGCTAAATTTACTTTGCGTGACAATAACTAGTTCTACAGTACATTCCTGAAGTTTATAAAAGCACATACATTTGAATCATGCATGGGTATTTTTAGGTGAAATCTATCACCCCCACACCAAAAAAGGCAACCTGGCAGGTTTAAAGTTTTGAACACATTTCCATTAAAAAACAGTACTTGTATTGATTTAAAATGCAAGGTAACTTTTTTTTTTTTTTTATACAAATGTGCGCTACACAAAGTTTTCATTATGTTTTCGCTAACCCCACAGTTACTAGAATGGGGACTATTTTTTGTATTTAGAGTTAAAATGGAAGCATATTGCAATAAAAGGTTCAATTGTTATCTTTTTAAAATACTTTTTTCTTATTTCCATTCATTTTAAGTCATATACTGAAATGCCATTTTATAAGAGCAATAGGACTCCAGGGGTGTGCCATTATGGCAAAATCATCACACTTCTCAGGTGCATTTAATGGCACTCTGCTGCGCCTCATGCCTAACGACGCACCTGAGACATGCAATTTCACCATAATGCACACCCTGTCATGTCTTATTGCTTACATAATACATGACAGGGAAGTGATATAGTATGAGATATTGTCACATCATGTGTGTGTTGTGAGATGAGGCAGAGTATCTTCAACCACCCAAAAAGTGACAATATTCTGTGCAATGCCACACAACAGTGTGTATTATTACAATTACAAGATACCAGTGATAACACACTGAAATTTCACCATGAGTTAAAGACTTCCTCAGGCAATCAGCTTTAAGGATTTCTTTCAATTTTATAATTGATGTTCCAATTTAATAGTAAAAAACCAGACTCAATAAGGGGTGAGGGCGGGCACAGTACTAGACAAGAAGAAAAATGGCAATTTAAAATATAATAAAACGGTATAGGCAGAAAGTTTTCAACTAAACACATACTGCTGCTTTAATATCTCCCTTCTCAGGGTTTCATTATCTGCAATTGCTTTCTTACAAAACACAGCCTTAAAGAAAAAGTCCCCTCAACCTATTTTCTATATACCTGTGTAGTTTATAGGCATTAACAATGATTCCCTCCTCTTGCAACCCCCTAATTTCATTCTACTTTAAATATAAATCAGTTTCCTTCACTCTGTTTTGTCCTAGTGTGAAAACCTGTTTGTCTCCATTGCAAAGGTCATACCCCCACTCGTGCAAGGCATCATGGAAGTTGATGCGTACCTGCATAAGCCAGAAGTTATACTCTCAGTCAGTTCAGTTACATGTTGTGTGAAATCCAGGTATTCTCTACAAGCATTTTTTTTCCAACTCGGATACATTTTAAACTACAGGAAATAGCAAGGCACTTACTATGCCTTGAAACGTTTCATAGCCAGCTTTAAGACAAGAACACAGGGACTGCAAAGGACAGCAACAGCACTGACTCGTACAGGAGAACTACTACAGGCTTTAACACTAAAATATCAAAATTCCAGGATGCCTTACATGAGTTGTGTCATGACGTCTGCAATGAAATCAAGCAGGTTCAGCAGAACACAGTGAAGCAACCGCAAGGGGACACAAGACAAGGAATCACTGTTCATGCCAACAGACTACACAGATATGCAGAAAATAGATAGAGGGGACTTTTCCTTTGAAATACAGTTTATGCTAGTAAAAAGGCTTACCTGTTGAGCCAGGTGATAGTGATGTTGGCCCTGGAGACAGGTTTATAATGCCTGTAGGCTGCAGAGATTGGTGATTAGCAGATATATATCTGCTAAGAAGGTTATCTAGGTTACTTGACCCAGCATCTTCCAACTGCAAGAAAACAGTGAGGACTTACTTAGCTTTTTTTCAATCTGAATATACAAACAACCTTTCATATATTTTCTCAAAGCTACTAAACGCCTAAACAGGTTCTGTAATAACACAGTAGGGTAACTGCACTGTTGCATCATTTCTCATTTGAAAGAGTGAATCCCATATGAGTATAAAGTTGAGCTATTTTTTAAAGTCTTATCAATTCATTTACGGAATACCGTGCCTCTCCCTTACAACAGCCCTACACCCTTCTTTAAACAATCTCTATATCATTTGCTAATGAAAAAACAGCTGTAACACAGAGGTACAGTTAAAAGGAATGATGGCATTACTGATTTACTGTAAAGAAAACATGAGATAGCCTCCATACACAAAATGCAGGTGAAAGATTTCAAGTCCTTCAAACTCAAAATAATTTTGACTTCTTTACATACGGCATGTTTTTATTTTTTTCCCCAGACTTTTTCTTGTATACTTTAAAGAGCTAGTGTACTGTCTAAGATTATTAGTTTTTAAAAGCAGTCAACTATTACCTTTTATATTTGAGGTGCCTTTTCTTTTCCTTTTGGGTATTTAGAAAATGTTTTACCTGATGTTAGTGTGATCTCTGGAAAAGCACTCTGCATGGCAGCTGACATATCTAGTTTTGTTCCCCCCACTACATCATCAGCACTGTGACCTCACTGACTGTGACATCACAGCTAATCAGAAGAGCCACTCAGTAGCTGCCAGGTCAGTCACCTGTGATGTCAGAGTCATGGAAGTCACAGCGCTGATGACCTAGTGGGGGAAACGGAACTAAATGTCAGTTGCCAGGCACAGTACTATTCCACATATCTAGTATAATAATGTCACACAGAAAACTTTCTAACAGCAGATGGAAGAAAAATACTTCAGAAATAAAAAAATTGCAACTGACTAATTTCTAACACTTTCCTGTCTACTATTTTTGATTCTACTAGCTCTTTAATGCATTCTATACTGTAAATGTATGCATTTGTGACTTGACACCGTTTTCACTGTCTGGAAAGGTCAACAGCTAATATTCTGCTACCTATGCAAACCACGGGAAATGCTTATGAAATCAACCTGGCCTTTTAACATAACCCAGTTGGTTCTTGCTTTGTCAAAACTTTTTTAAAACTAAATCTTACATAATTGTAAAAATTAGATTCAAGAATCATTGTGATTTATGTTAGTTGATGGTATGAATATACTGTAATGTCTTATATTTAATTCTACGCCTCATGTCAGATTGCCAATAGCGCATTCCAATTAAGTGCATTCCAACTGGCTACTCTAGCGGCTGTTTACTGCCAGGAACGGACTGCTAGAACAAACAAAAAGCACCATTTCCTGGCCACCCAGCAACCATATCTATCAGTCAGCCATTTCAAAATGGAGTACAAGGACAGAGGGTGCATATGGCAGAAGGGAAATGCCAAGCAAGCATAAAATGTCCAGGACATCTTGAAAAAAATGGCGAGTTGTTAAATTTGACAGCTGACCTTGGAATTTCCAAGCATATAAATGAGCTAGGTTAGGGCCCATGCTTTAACTTGGGCCCTCAAATCATCCTGTTGTCATAAAGCGCCAGGAAATAAAGTACTCTGACTGATCATTATTGCTTAATAAAATTATCACAGTGATTATCAGCCACAACATGAAGGACTGCAGTTCTACTAACCTGGATGGGTGGGATATCTGGAAGAGATGGGAGATTCGCTGGATTTGTTACTGATGGAATAAGTTCTATTGATGAAATGGATGGGCTAGTTGGTCCGCGGTTTGCATTGGCCATGCTGGCTGTGGTAGGGCTGGTTGGGTTAGCAGCATTATTGTGGACTGAAACTACTGGAAAGGGTCCTGCATGCCCAGGATTGGAATGCTGTCACAAGATTCAGAAACATAATTAATACAACTGTAAAAAACTTAATCCTATAGTATATAGTTTTAAAAAAGGATTGAAAACTTAATTATGCTAGTTAAAATATTTTGCTGCCATTATAAAGCAAGCTTCCAATGCTATGGCCATATATATCGGGTAGACTGTAAGTTAAGTCCCATTACCTAGACTTTTAGAACTATTAGCCAGGTTTTCAGACTTCTCAACTGCTATTAAGTTCTTTCAAATATCTGAACAGAAAATCCCTCCACACAGCTGACAATAGTTGGTAGTTGTAGCCATCCTTCACATTACTGAATAGGAGGGGATTGAAAAATGGTGTCTAACTCTGCAGCCCAACACCACCATGTAATGTAGTTTTGTCTTAAGACACAATGGAGCAATATTTAAATAAATGTTTGAGAAATTATATTAAAAATAAAAGGAGTATGACACAAACATTTCTTTACCTGTCTTTGCAGGTGGGGCTGCATCATTGAGTACTGAGGTCCGTTGTGGCGTGGAATTCCTGGTATGCGGGCTGCATTCTGTGCCATTCTCATTTGATGAGCTTGAAATGCTCCACAGTTCATATTCCCTCTTGGCACTGCTTGCATGCTGATCAATCTTGGAGGCTATAAAGAGTGGATAATGAAAGCAACTTTTTTATGACAATGCATTCTCCAGTTTTAATTGTGAACAGTTACTGTTCCAGAAAAATCAGGAATTGATCAGATTACAAAATTAACATTGCAGGACTGCTCGAGTAGGCAGCAAAATCTCAACAGTGAACTATATCATGACAGTGCATATTTCAAGTACTGATTGCTACGAATTTAATTTATTAAAAAAAGGATACGAGTAATTTATTACTACTAACAAAATGGTTTAACACATATAAAAGTATTTCCACAGTGTGCAAAATAACCTATGAAAGTAGTTGGTAATGACTGAAAACACGGGTTATTTACTAGGGAAGTCCAAATGAATGTATGATGCAATAAAGAATCCCAAGTGTGAATGCATTCTTTTTACACAAGCTTACAACGACTACATTCTTATTATTTAGTTATATAGATTGAAAGTTCACCTCTGTGTTGGTACAAAAACAGAAAGTGGCAAGAACCTACTGGCTGTTGTAAAATCTGAGGTCTAGGATGCGGCGCAGGTGGTTGAGCCATCCTCATCTGCTGCATCTGCTGTTGTTTCTGGGCATACGCCTGCTGCTGCATGTGCTGGAGCCTGAGCTGGGCCAGATTTATTACTCCTGGGGGTTTGGCAACATGGTTCGTTACTGCAGGGCCCTGTCCAACTACAACATTTGGAGTGTAACCAGTTGTTGGTTTGTTCTCAATGACAAGATTACCTGAATGGATAAAAACATACAACACTGTGGTGAACGTGAACTTGGATGCATCTACTTAGGAAACTGTTCAGGATATAGTATTATCCCCCTCCACCCCACTGCTCCTTGTCCAGGGTTCTCCCAAGCCATTTAATATAATGGAATCCTCAAATGCTTTCTGAAAACTTTCATCCCATTGAAATGGATGGGAGCTGAAAAACACCGATTTCAATGAGGACAAGAGGCACATATGACATCTCCCCAGCCACTTGTCTCCCATGGATTGGCTCAGTTTTTTTTGTACCACTTTAATTTAACTGATGCCAATACTGTCAGGAGAGAATATAAGACAGTTACACTACCCATTTCTCAGATGCTTCATGAAATTAAGACTTGTGTCTGGAGGTCCCTCAGCCGATATTAAATTATGCTGCACCTCTGTGTTCAGACAGCTCCTTAGAAGAGTCTTAATGAGGTTTTCCTTGCAGAATCCCTGCTCTCAATCAGCAGCTGACACTGGCATTGCCATGACAACAGATGCAAGAATACGTTAACGGACGAACCCCTTCCCCTTCTGTGATAATAAATGCACACACATCCGTGACACTTTTCAAATGTTGTTTCTTCTCAGAGTCCTGACATGGCTGTACTGCTGTCTGCATGCTTCTTCAAAACCTGACTAAAAGGAAGGTATGAACTCCATTTTGATGAAGTGCTGGCAAACATGCCTGAAAACTGAAGGTGAAGAACAAGCTGCCGCAGTATTATCATTAGATGAAGAAGAATCATGACATGAAGAATCCGGTAAGATGAACTTTGGCGTGAAGACCTCATTAACACCCCTCAGAAAGAACAGTTACGTAAGAAATGAAAATTAAATACTCACCGTAATTCTTGATCTTCACCTTTCATTACTGATGGGTTCAAGACAGAGGTGCCAGGACCCCGTGGGAGCATGTAGCTTTAAGACTTCTGAAGGGGCAGACATCAGGGACAGTGCAGCCCATGAGGCGGCACATGATGTCGCCTTCTACGCATTGTCCGACCAATCTCTTGTGGCTCTCAACCTCCTCATTTCTGCTCCCGGAGAGGGAAATAGAAAAGAAATGGGTGGGGCAAGGGAGACCCAAGGGAAATAGGGAAAAGAAAAAGATAACTTAAACATAAAGCCAACCAGAGAGTGAAGAGGTAAGACCTCTGGGAGGGTCTTTAAGGCCAGGGGTGACCAGAACCACTGGGCAGGCCAAAGAGAGAGATGGGGTGGGGTGGGGGGACATACAAAGGATCCCTTATCCTCAGCCAGGTACGCAAGACAGCACTGCCACATTCAGACTAGGAAAGGATGATTTCCCAGGAGCAACTTGTAAGACAATGTGCTATGGAGGCAGAGTGCAAGAGTGGTAGAACACTCCAATGCCCAAATAAATTTTAAAGTGAGGGTCCTGAAGAGTACAATATGTCTGTAGAGGACCTCCCCAAGGGAGCCAACCTATAAGGCAGAATAAGGAGAGACATAATGAGCAGTTAGTTCAGGACCGGGTAAGAGATAGGCACCCACCTCCTGTTTTTTTTTTTTTTTTTATTATTATTATTAGAAGTGCACAGACAGAAAGTACTTCCTGGAGGGTAAGGGATCCTGGTGAAGATGGAAGGCATCTGACAGTGTCTCCCTCTCTCTAAAAAGGGACTTAAAGAGGTCACTCCTGAACAGCAACACACACCCTTATAAGAATATAAGGGTAACAGGGCAAAAGGTTGGGGGAGGGTACACACATATGTACCCTGAAAAATAGGAAGATAGATATCAAGGAACCCACTGCTTGCACTAACCCACTACTGAAGATCCTAAAAGAAATTTAGAGGATTCTGAAGCACAATAAAAGCAGTACTTCAGTACGGACCCTCCACCTTGTAGTCTTGCATGTATAATAAATGGAAGAATGTGTCAGGTAAAGCAGTAGAATGACACTACGGCAAGTTTCTGGCCCTGAAATTTCAAAAATTTCAAAGCTGACCTCCAGTAAAAAGAACGGTGTCAACTGATGCCCACAATACTGGAGCTAATGCAAGTCTAGAGATCCTCTAGATTAATGAGCCTCTTCTCTAGAGGGAGGAGGAAAAGGAAAGCAAAGTCATCTGTTTTTGTCATCCCCCCAAAAGCTAAGGAGAAGGGAAAATCTTCCTGACTACGAGGCAGGAGTTCCCTCTGGGGGTGCCGCTAGACACTGGACCCTTTTAAGTTAAAAGGGGGAAGACAACAGGAAGGCAGCACTGCCAAGAGGTAAGGTAGGCAGGAAGCATTAAAGCAAGGTGAAGATATCCTGGAAGATCAAGAATTACAGTGAGTACATAATTTTCATATCTTACAAGAATCTTCACCATTCATTACTGGTGGATAAGTACCAAGCTACCACCTGAGATGGGGCTGGCACACCATGAGGAAGAAAGTTACCTCACCCTCTTGTGAGGGAGATACAAGAGGAGGAGGAGGCCGCTCATAGGTCTGGCAAGACCAGAGATTGGTCAGGGGTAGGCAGAGGCTCCTGCCACCTGGGAGAGGGAAGTCACCCGGCTAACTCTTGCCTGACCCTAGAGGACAAAAAGTGTGCCCCTCTGGTATGGTGATAACCTGGAAAGATGGGAGCCACACCATCTACCTGATGCAGACTGCTGTTCCCACAAGCCTGGAGGCTACCTCACTGGCTTCATAAGACACCCTTGACTGGTGCCTCGCTAGCTTCAGGCCATGGGTGGAAAAGCTGATGGCCCGTCTGGTTGCCTCACTATCAGGCATGGATGCCAGAAGCTGACTTAGTATCGCCCAGAGGTGCCTGGCATAGGCAGCCTGGTGTGCCAGGTACACTGAGACGCACAAGAATAGGCACACTGCAGAGAACACCCTTATACCCCAGTGGTCAAGCTTGGCTGAATCAGACATTGTGGGGCAGTCGTGCCTAGGGTGATGGTGCCCAGAGGCTCCACTCCTGAGGCGGGATGAGGCATAAAACCTGGAGACCCCATAGATGCACAATACCTGCGCTGGCAGTCCTTTGGGGCTGGAACTGGGGCAATGGGGTTCTGCCAGACACTGTGCGACATCCGAGGAGGGCTGAGGCTACAGAGGAATCAGTGGATTCAATAATGTATCCTCAAAGGAATGTCAGTGTTGCACGCACAGGGTTGCGTCCTATGAAATGGGACAGATGCTGCTCCTCCATCACCTCCGATAGGAAACGCTGATAGTTGGTGAGATCAGCATCAGAGGAAAAGTGAATGGAGGTATCCCCTTCCTCAGAGGAGGAAGTCGGAGATTCTGAGGAGCTACGTTCAGAGGGAGGCAGTGCAGGGGCTTGAGATCTGAAGACGACCTCATCCAGGGCTCCAAGGCACATGGAGTATACAGCCGCCATAGCCCTGAACTGTTCCCAAGTCACAAGCCCATTAGGCACAGAAAAACCTGGGAGAGAAGAAAATGGAAGGCAGAGGCAAGAGAGGAGGAAAATGGTCATGAGAGACCATACCAGCATTTCTGCTAGGGCTGCGGGAGCGAGCAGGGGCCCTTTCCCTAGGGAGGGGGATGCGCACACCGCCCTCTATAGGACGCCCAACCATGGAGGGGCAAGCTGAGTGGTGCCTCGGGGGGCAGGGAGGGGAATCCCCAGGTGAGGAGAACTGAGCCGTGCTGGTCCACTAAGGCAGACAAAGACCTGTTGCTCAACAGAGGCCCAACAGGAACTGCAGAAGCCTCATGAGAAAGATGGGAAGATCCGGCACTGCCGACAGCTTTGAAACTCCTCTGTGTCACCCACAGAATCAGCTTCTGAATCCGTCCCCATCATTGCACCAGAAACAGGGCTGGCACCAGTGTTGGCACCATCTCCAGACTTGGCACCAGTGTCGGCACTGCCCCCTTCTCCAGTGCAGAGTTCAGCACTGGAAGCCTCCTCAGCACCACCAGTGGCACCAAGAGACAGAGGAAGGGTTGCACCAGAGCTGACACCAAGCTAGAGGGCTTATAGACCCCAAAGAAGACCTCGTGCTAGGCCAAGGGGAGTCCTGGGGCTCCGAGGATCCAGGCAGTCAATCAGGATCATCCCAGTCGTCCGAATCTGAGGACGAGACCAGGCAGATCAAAGAATCCACCCTAGGAACCCCCCCACTCCCAGCACCGCGAGTGGTGTCAGAAGGGAACCTAGCTGAGCTGTCAGTGCTGCCCCACTCACTAACATAGGAGACTTGTGTCGGGAGCCAAGGCAGCCCCAGGCCGCGACACTGAGTTAACCATCAGCACAGACCTAGCATATAGCAGAGACCTCAACACCAGGGGTGTCAGAGACCCTGAGGGGGCACCAAACTGCGAGGGCTGCTTAGCCAACCCCCTTGAGGCCAACTGTCCACCCGTCCCCTCACGCAGGCCTGCAGTTCTAGTGAGACCAGAACCAGGCAAGGCCTGCTCTACCCTTGGTGCATAGTACCGTGGAGAGGCTCAGGGGAGAGCCAAGAGACCCGTCTTTTGTACCCGTGAGCGGCATTATCCTCCAAAGGTCGGGAGGGAGGGGGTGTCTTGTCCCAACTGTACCATACGGTTCTTCAATGTGCGGAAATCCATGGAGAAACAGGCATTGCTCTTAACCATGTCATGGTATGGGCCCAGACAGGTGAAATAACAATCATGCCAGTCTGTTGCAGTCATGGGCTTCCTGCAAGGGCATCAACACACTGGGTAGAAGCCCTGCCTTCAAACTCGCAGACTTACTAGGCCCCAAATCGGACATGCACAGAAAAGCGGAAAATAACAGAAAATGACAGGAAAAGGTGCCTGATGCTGCACTAAAGCATAAAAAATAAAGGAGGGCAAACAAAGCTGAAAATGAGAAGGTGTCATCGAGCAAAGCAAGCAGAGACTAATGGTGTAGATGAAAAATTTTCAGCAACTCCCACAGTGATCCAACCCCAATGGCGGAAAAAGCAGAACCGAAAAGGCTGGGGAGCTGGCATCGGTTACTGGCCAACCCATGAGCACCACACCAAGTGTCGGCCTCATGGGTGGCGCTGTCTCAGATGTCTGCTCCCCTCCTCAAAACTCTTAAAGCTACATGCTCCTGCAGGGTCCCGGTGCCTCTGGCTTGAACCCGGGCTATATAGGGAAGATATCTGCGTGATGACATTGCTGTGGGTCGCCCCAGTTAGACTGCTAGCAAAATGTTTCCATGTGGTCCTGGTGCCTGATGGGTACAGTGCCTAAGGTGTGACCTGCTATAAGAGATTCTCATGAAGACCTACTGTTACGGTAAGATCTTCCTAGGGATCTAATCAGGATCATCCCAGTCGTTCGAATCGGAGGACGAGACCAGGGAAATCATCAAAGAATCATTTTTGTTGCCTTTCTCTGCACCATTTCCACCTGGTCAATGTCCTTCCTGAGGTGAGGCCTCAGAATTGGACTCCGTATTCCAGGTGAGGTCTGACCAGCGAACTATACAGTGGTAGTACCATCTCTCTCCTCCTGCTCGTGATTCCCCTCCCAATGCAGCACAGTATTCTGTTGGCCCTCAATGTTGCCTTCTCCCACTGCTTACTAACCTTCAAGTCATGTGAGATTACGGTTCCTGGTTTGAGGCAGCCAGTTTTTCGCCTCCTAGGTAATACTACTTTCTTGGATTTTTCTTTTATATGTGCATGACCTTGCACTTTTTGGCGTTAAATCTCAGCTGCCACACTCCGCACCATTCTTCTAGTTTCTTGAGGTCAGCTTCCATCTTACTCAAGCCTTCTGAGGTATCCACCCTGTTACATATCTTGGTGTCTGCCAACAGACACCGTCCCTTCCCGTCCGACAGCGATGTCTGTTATAAAAACACTGAATAGCAGAGGCCCCAGCACTGAGCCCTGGGGCACCCTGCCTTCCATCGCTTGCGTTCCATTAACCTGTACCCTCTGGGTTCTGCCTTGTAACCATCCGACTACTTCTGGACCAACCCCTGTGTGGTCAAGCTTCTTTATCAGCCTTCTGTGTGGAACCAAGTCAAAGGCCTTACTAAAGTCTAGGTAGACCACATCTACTGCCCCACCATCGTCCATTATTTCTGTAGCATAGTCAAAAAACTCGAGATTTGTCTGACAAGACCTACCTGCTGTGAAACCATGCTGTTTAGGGTCTTGTTGGCCAGTAGTTTAGAGGAATGCTGGGATCCTCTGTTTGAGTAGTGTCTCCATTAGTTTCCCAACTATAGATGTGAGGCTCACCGGTCTGTAATTACCAGCCTCTTCGCAACTGCCTGATTTGTGAAGTGGAACCACTATTGCCTTTTTCCAGTCATCGGGTACCACACCACTCTTCAAGGATTTTGAGAACAGAAGTGACAGAGGGGCTGCTAATTCTGCACCTAGTTCCTTAAGGATTCTGGGGTGCATCTCATCTGGTCCCCATGGCTTTGTCAGCTTTTAGTTTATTCCTTCTAGGGGTGCTGTCCAAACTGTAGTGCCTAGTGAAAGTCACGACAGTACTCCCAAATGGCAGCAGCACAGATCTCCGCTGCACAGACTCCCCTGAAACAGTCAACAGAAGTGGCCATGCCTCTGGTATTGGTGCCCTTAATAGCCCCAGGAAGTTCCTTACTGTACTTCCTATAACAGAAAATAATACAGTTGGCCAACCATTTGGACGGACACTGTTCAGAAACTGGTATGCCCTCTTTCCCAGGGGCAAAAGGAAAGAACAGCTACAAGGACTTCCTGCAGTCCTTCATGCAATGAACATAACTGAGTATGCTATGTACATCTGAAGTACGGAGCAATGCTACCCCTGGATTTGCATGCTTCCAGATAATAAACAAGTAGGTGGATGGTTTAATTCAGAGTAAATTCAGACACCAACTTTGGCAAAAAACATATGGTAAGTACGGAAAGGCACCCTGCCTTTGTGAAAAATCAAATAGGGCTGCTCACATGAGTGCCTGAAGCTCTGAAATCCTTCAAGCAGAGGTAATAGCAACTAAAAATAATGCTTTCCACAACAGAAAGCGTAGCTCATAAGTTGTGGCTGGCTCAAAGGAGCCAAGTTTCTCCAAAACAAAATTCAAGTCCTAGGCCGGGACTGGGTTATAGATGGGAGGTTTTAAGTGCAGGATGCTTCTCAGAAAGGTACAGGCCATGTCCAGTTGGGTTACCGTACGACTCTCAATGGCACACAAAAGGCTGTTATGGTGGACAAGTGCACCTTCAATGAAGAATACTTCAGGACAGCATCTGACAAGGACAGCAAGTACTCTAGAATCTGTTTCACCGGGCAGGTGAAGGGGTCCAGATGATGGGAAGCCACCCACAAAGCAAAGCACTTCCATTTCATGGAATAAGTCACCCTGGCGGAAGAATTTCTGGCTGCCACCACGACATCAACCACTTTAGGAGAGACACCAAATCTGGCAATGGCCATGTCTTCAGAAGCCAGGCATACAGGTGAAGACACCGGAGGTTCGGATGGTCAAGGGGCCCCTGATCCTGTAACAGCAAGTCCAGGCACAGGGGAAGTGGTACCATAGGCTCCACTGCTAACTGTTACAAAAGTGGAAACCAAATCTGCTGAGGCCAAGAGAGAGCCACCAGAATCAGGGTGATGCCCTCCATCTGGAGCTGGACATGAATCATAGGAAAGGGAGAGAAGGCACAAAGGAATCTCCCTTTCAGTGATAGGGACAATGCATCTTGCCAGCAAACTCTAGGCCCTGGATGAAACGAGCAGAAAAGCAGCAGTTTTGCATTGAGTGGGGATGCAGAAAGGTCCAACTCTGGGTGACTCCACCTGCTGAATAGGTCTACCAGAGGAGAGCACTTCCTATTTGTAAATTCTGGACGGCAACCTGCTTAGCTTTTCTGCCAGGATGTTTCGGACACCTGAACATGGACGGCCGACAGTCTGAGGCCGTGCTCCAGAGACCAGTACCAAACTCTCATCAACTCTCTGCACAGGGGGTAAGAGTGCCCCCTTGCTTGCTGATGTAGTACACCACACGGATACAGTCTGTCTGCACTAGCAGGGGGCCAGGTGACAACTGAAGGCCTGCAGGCCGCAGAGAACAGCTCCCCTCTTGAGGATACTGATGTAGAGCAAAGCCTCAAAAACAGACTACGTACCCAGAGTCTGGTAACAACCCAGATGAACACCCCAGCTCATCTCCGAGGCATCCATGGTGAGGATCTGATATGGGGAGGGTATGAGGAAAGGAATCCCATTGAGCAAATGGCTGAGTTCCATCTACCTCAGGAGAATCTTCTTGACCGGTGAAGAGACGAGAACCATTTGATCCAGATCTTCGATCCACCTGTACCCTCGAATTCCATAGAGGGATGCACATGTGTAGCCTCACCAGGGAAACCATGGCAATAGCTGCAGCCATCAGACCCAGCAGTCTGAGATATGTCCTGGCTGTGACACATCAGCTGTGATAAATTTCTTGGGCCTGTGCTATCAGGCACTCTGCTCTCTCTGGGGGACAGAAAGGTAGCACCCTGGGCTGTGTCCAGTATAGCTCCTATGTACTGGATATGCTGGCCAAGAATCAGTACTGACTTGAACAAGCAGACTGTGATTCCCAACTAGCCAAACAATTGCAAGGTACTCTCCAGGGTCAAGAAAGGCTTTGGACCAAGCTTTGAGCAACCAGACGTCCCGATACGGAAAGACGTAAAGCCCTCCCCTCCCTCCTGAGGGTCACTGCCACTACAGCTAGGCATTTGGTGAAGATCTGAAGTGCCAAAGACAAGCCAAATGGGAGGACTCTGAACTGGCAATGCCCCCTTGAAACAGGAAACTGAGGTACTTCCTGTGGGGAAGGCAGATCTTGATCCACAGGTATGCATCCTACATATCTAGAGAGCAGAACTGGTCTCCCTCCTGGACAGAGAAAAGGCAACAGGCCTGGGAAGTTGACCATCCTGAACTTTTTGTACTGATGTAGAAGTTCAGGTTTCTTAAGTCTAGGATGGGCCTCAAGTCCCCTGTGAACTTGGGAATGAGAAAGAAGTGGGAGTAGAACCCTGTGTTGCGTTGATTCTCGGGGTGCATTCTATGGGCCTTTTTCGCAGCAGCATCTGAATCTCCTCCAGCAACACAAGTATGTGATCTGGAGGATAGGTAGAAGGCCTTGGAAGGGGCTCTGGAGTCATCTCCAGAAATTGTAGAGCATGTTTTTGTTCTATGAGTTGCAGTACCCCGGCATCAGTTGTCATCTCCCACCACCCATCCAGATGGGGGGAGAAACGACCCATCACCACCATGTCCTGGGAAACCAGATGGAGGAGTTCAGGCAAGGAGTCAGGCTGAGGCTGCTCACACAGCCCGGCTTACTCCTCCACCTCTTGGGGACTTTCCTGTGGTGGAGGACGGGGTAAGGCAGAGCCTTGGCAGCTTTGTGCTTGTTGGATTGTCTGGTGCCAGACTTGGGACAATGCGTGACGCGCCGAAAGGGCACCCTCTACCCACTCTTCTGGTGGGTGTGGTAGAGGGAGTGAACAGACTGCAGAGTTCTTCTCAAGCCTACAGGTCACTGAGAATATCCCTTATGTCTGCCCCAAAGGGAGCATTCAGGATGGATTGTTTGACTTAAGAGGCAAAACCGGATACCCTGAGCCAGGAGTACCTCCTCAGGCAAACTCCCACTGCGCAGGGCCTGGCGGAGGCATCTAGAGATTTATAGGCAGCCTGCAAGAGATGCCTGTCCTCATCCGCACCAGTCTGGAGGGTCTTGACCATGTCCTGTTTTTGAGGGCCCTCTGGAATGGACTGGGCTGTACACCAGACCCTTTTCTAGAGGTCATTCTTGAATTTGAGCATATGGCCAATGTAACACATAATCCTTATGGCCAAAGTGGAAGAGGCAAATACCCTCTTGCCCATAAGGTCCAACTTCTGTGATTCTTTGTCCAGGAAAAGAGAACTGAGGTCCTGGGGCCTCTTAGATCTATCATGGGCTGCACTGATCACTAAAGAATCTGCCTGCGAGGTCCCTCGAAAAGGCTTCCAGCGGGGCCTGGTACAGCTTCTCCACCTGTCTGGGCAGTGGGGGTCAAGTTAGGCCTGTGCACCAGAATGTGCAGTGCCATTCTTCATATGCATTGATCACTGGAGGAGTTAATGGAGAGGAGAATCTGTCAGATCTAGGTAATCCGTCAGGTTCCTCCAGTAATGGCCTGCTCGCAGCATCAAACTCCTTACCCAACTTCAATCGTTTTATCACTGCTCTGAAGGAGGGGACATCCGGGGGGGGGGGGACCGTGGGGTGTATTTGGAGGAGTCCTTCCCACTGAGGAAACAGTAGAGGTGCTAGAGGGGGTCCAGGCCCTGGCACCCTCAACCTCCTTGTTAGGTAGCAAGAACTCAGGGCGATAATGTCATCCCCTGGCTCAGATACAGGCACAGAAGAAATCAATGACCGTGAAGGGGTGGTCACGATAATGCCTGGTGGGACGGCGCAGACACTGGCCAAGAAGGCAACGCCGGCGACAGGCTCTGAAGTGCAACTCTCTGCATGAAGTCCCACACTGAGGAAAGGAGGGCCTGGACATCGATGGTCACTGGCGTCAACAAAGAGCCCTGTGGCAGCGACAGGGGGGGAATTGAGGCCCCGGAGTCAGAAGGAAGGCCTAAAGCAGCGACAAGATGGGGGCAGGTTGGGGGACCAACTGAGGAACCTGTATCCCTGACACTGAAGAACAGTCAGGGGCATCTGCTAAAGGACCCGAAAGCCAGACGATACAGGACAGTTGCCCACCCCTAGCAGGCCAGCAGCACTACATTTCTGTGGCCCATGAGAAGGTAGTGGGGCATTCTGCAGGGGTGGACGTGTTGGCAGGGGTAAAGAAAACCCCGGTGACGATGGGCCAGTGTCAGCAGAAGAGGAACAGATGGGCCGTACTGCCAGGGTCCCCTGTGGGAGATAGGGTGAGGAAGACAGTTGGAATCGGTGGGGGAAGGGATAGGCCCACCGACAAGCCAATGATGGGCTGAGGAGGTCCAGCGTGAAAGATTGCCAAAATCTACTCCAATGTAGAGAGGGTGTGGGTGGCAGCACGGGTCACCGCCAGTCTGTAGAAAGACCCTGTAATGGCTGGCACTGGGTGCAGTGACCAAGAACATTCCCGGGAGGGCCAGTCTTTCTCCCCGTGGCGGTGCTTCCCCGATGACTTGTCCCTGGGATTGGTAACTTGAGAGCTCAAAGATGGGGCCGGGGAAGCACAGGAGCTGCTAGCCTGAAGCTTCTTTTCCAAGGTGGCAACCTTCTGCTCCATAAGGAAGTACTTTAATTCTTGCTGATGCTACCACCGCGTAGCCTGACTGAAGCTGCAGCAGATCTTGCACACCTGAATGTCATGGTCAGTGCCGAGGCAGTAGACGCGGGCCTCGTGGTAGTCCTTTATCACAGAGCTTCTCTCAGAGGCTGCAGCGATGCAAAAGATTGTCAAATCCACTTGGCATAGACGAAAGGAAAAGGGGAATTGTGTTCGGGGGGGGGGGAAGAGAAGAAAACAAATGGAATATTCTGGAAAACTGTGGTTGACTGAAGCGATGGTGCTCCATGGAGTCCGAAGTGTGATAGTCCACGGTGGAGAAAAAGACAGTACAGTTACGTAAGAACTTACCGTAACAGTAGATCTTCGAGAGATGCTCTTGCAGTAGGTAATTACATATAGGACTGACATCGGCAGGCGGCAGGACCCCACGGAAAAAGTTCTAGCTAGCAGTCCCTGAGGGACCGCCCATCGAGGTGACCGGCGCCAGACGACGCGGTATAAAGGGCGTGCCCGGACGCCCGCCTCAGTTCTTCCCCGCCACAGGCCCGACGAGGAGAAGCAGACATTTCTCAATGGAAAAGGAGCTGGAAAAGCCTAGGGGATGGAGGGCGGGAAGGTATTACCTACTGCAAGAGCCTCTCTCGAAGATCTACTGTTACGGTAAGTTCTTACGTAACTGTACTATCTTACTTCGAGAGGGCTCTTGCAGTAGGTAATTACATACAGGACAGAATCCCAAGCAGTCTGGAACAAATGAAAGGCACCGGGAGGAGGAACTACTCCAAGAAGTAGTAAACAACCTTGCAAACCTCAAGATAGGAGGCCTTGCAAGACCGCTAACCCGAAGCCTGCTCTACGGCGAGAGGCAATGTCCAAACTGTAATGTTTCGTAAAGGTATGGACGGAAATCCAGGTGGTGGCAGCACAGATGTCTGCCGCGGACACATTCTTGAAACAGGCCGCAGAGGCTGCTACTCCCCGAGTGGAGTGACCTCTGACCTGACCCGGAAGGGTCTTGTACTTGTCATAACAGAAAGTGATGCAATGAGCCAACCACTTTGATAGGCATTGCTTGGAGACAGCATTGCCTTCACTTTTGTGAGCAAAAGAGATGAACAACTGATCAGTCTTTCTGAGATCCTTCGTCCTATCGGTGTAGTATCTCAGAATCCTGTGGACATCCATGGTATGGAGCAAGTATTCTCCTTGGTTGGAGTACTGCGTGAAAAAGGCAGGTAACTCAATAGACTGATTTAAGGTAGACTCCGCTACCACTTTAGGAAGAAACTTAGGGTTCGTGCGTAAGAGCTACTCGTTCTTTGTGAAAAATCAGATAAGGGATTTTTACATAGGGCCTGGAGCTCGGAAATTCTGCGAGCCGAAGTGATAGCCACCAAGAAGAGCGTCTTCCACGATAAGAACTTCAAGTCTGTGGAAGCCGCAGGCTCAAAAGGAGGAAGGGTAAGTTTCTCGAGAACAAAGTTCAAGTCCCAAGGGGGAGCCGGAGTCCAAATAGGGGGTCTGAGATGAAGGACCCCTCTAAGAAAGGTCTTGGATACCTCCAATTGGGTAAATGCTTCATCAGCGAAAGGAACATGGTAGGCTGAAATAGCAGACATGTGAACCTTCAAAGAGGAGTGACTGAGACCCAGGTCGAAAAGATGACGCAAATAATCAAGCAGAACAGCCACAGGACAGGAGAAAGGCTCCACGTTCCTGGAGGCAGCCCAAATGGAAAATCTTTTCCATTTCATAGCGTAGGTGGACCTAGTGGAGGGTCTTCTAGCCTCCACCAGAATCTCGGCCACCTTAGGAGAGATGCCAAAACGAGATTGGGCTAGGTCTGCAGGAGCCATGCATGAAGTTGAGGAGACTTGAGTCCCGGATGGACCAGGATCCCTGATCCTGGGTCAGCAATCCTAGATAAAGGAAGAGGAAGAGGAGGAACCTCTGAGTATTGTTGTAGAAGAGAACCAGATTTGCCTGGGCCAGAAAGGAGCATCAGAATCATTCTCAGCCTTCCAATGCAAGTTTGCAGCACACGAGGGACCAGAGGAACTGGGGAAAAGCATGGACGAATCTGTCCTTCCAGCTTAGAGATAGAGCGTCGCTCCAGAAAGCGCCTCACTCTGGAGCAAGCGAGCAAAAGGTTGGAAGTTTTGCGTTTTGGGAGGAGGCGAACAGGTCTATCTGTGGAGTCCCCCCAACGCTGGAAGATGCCGTTTAGAACCTTTTAGTCCAGTTCTCACTCGTGTGGCAGAGCCGAAGAACGACTTAGCTTGTCTGCCAGGACATTGTCAACTCCTAGAACATGGATCACCGTGAGGTGAAGGTTGTGAAGCATTGCCCATTCCCAAACCCTCATTGCTTCCCTGCACAATGGGTAGGACAGAGTCCCTCCCTGCTTGTTGATGTACCACACCACGCACATGTTGTCTGTTTGGACAGCTAGGTGACTGGGAAGGATGTATTGGTGAAGGGAATGGAGAGCATACAGTACTGCCCATAGCTCAAGTACATTGATGTGGAGAGCTAACTCCAATCTGGACCATAACCCCTGGGTTCGGTGAGGACCCAGATGGGCTCCCCAACCTTCGCCTGATGCGTCCGTGGTCAGAGTCTGGGGGTGGGGAATGAAAGAAGGGGACCCCCCGGAACAGGTTCTCTCGAACCATCCACCATTGGAAGTCTCTTGTCATCAGCGAAGAGATCAGCACCAGATGATCTAGGTCATCTACAAGTTGATCCCACTGAGAGCGGAGAGTCCACTGAGAGATCCTCATGTGGAGGTGCACGCGGAACTGTCGGGATGGCAGCCGCCATAAGCCCCAGAAGACGGAGCACCGACCTCGCCGGAACCTTCCTGCGTTCCAAAAGAAGGGAAATCTGGGACTGGAGGGAGGCCCCTGTCCGAAGGCAGGAAGGCCCTGCACACTGTCGTATCGAGGATTGCCCCGATGAACTGGAGTCTCTGGGAAGGGTGCAGATGAGACTTGGAATGGTTGATGGTGATACCCAGACCAGTGAAAAGCTGCTGGGTGAGGGAGAGAAAATGCAGGAGTTCCTCCCTTGACGAGGCCGCCAGGAGTCAGTCGTCCAGGTAGGGAAAAACCTGAACTCCCAAAGTATGCAGATGGGTCGCTACCACCACCAAGCATTTGGTAAAAACTCAGGGAGCCAAGGAAAGACCAAAAGGGAGCGCCCGGAATTGGTGATGGTCCCCCTGGAACGCAAACCGGAGGTATTTTCAGTGCGAGGGGTGGATGGGGATGTGCAGGTATGCATCCTGCATATCCAGTGCACAAAGCCATTGGCCCGGCCAGAGAAGGGGCAAGAGCGTTTGAAGGGAGAGCATACTGAACTTTTTGTATTCTACACAGAAGTTCAGGGAGCTGAGATTGAGAATGGGTCTGAGATCTCCCATCTTCTTTGGTACAAGGAAGAAATGGGAATAGTAACCCGTCCCGTGAAGGTGAGGGGGGACGGGTTCTATGGCCTGCTTTGCGAGGAGAGCAGATATTTCTTCCCTGACCAGAGGAAGATGGTCCCTTGAGGAAGAGGAGTTCAGAGGGGGGTGGCATGGAGGTTTCTGCAGAAACTCTATAGAGTGCCCCTCTGCTATGATCTGAAGCACCCATGAATCCGATGTTATCCTCTCCCAGCCCGGAAGGTGGAAGGAGAACCTCCCTCCTACCGGTTCCTGCGGGGAGTCCGGAGGCGGTGGGAGAGGGAAGGAGTCAGGTGGTGTGCGGCAGCGCCGCAGCTGGGGCACCCGCTGCTTTTTGGGATGGCAGGGGCCTGGCAGCCGTGGGGGCCCGGCATTTAGTGGCTCGCCTTCCTTGGGGTTTCGCTTGAGGCTGGCTGCGTCTGCGAAAAGGACGGCACTGCAGGGGATAGGGACGGTACATGGAATCCACAGATTTGAGGGCCGTCCTCTTCTCCTGCAAGTCGGTGATGATGTCCTTGACATCACCACCGAAAAGCACCGAACCCCTGAAAGGTGCTTCTTGAATTGCTGACTTTACCTCCGGGACCAAACCTGACACTCTGAGCCAGGCGTGACGCCGAAGACTTACGGCGAACGCGGAGCTCCGCCCTGCGGTGTCCACTGCATCGCAGGTCGTCTTCAGAATGTGACGACTGGCCAAACGAGCAGAACGGACAAGGTCAGCTAACTCCTGCTTGACTTGGGAGTCAGGCAAAGAGTCAATCTTAGATTCCGCCTGGGTAAGGACAGCCTTCTGGTAATCCCCTATATGTACTACACAGTTTAGGGCCCTGATCCTCAGTGTGGAAGAAGCATAGATCTTCCTTCCACACAGATCCAGAAGACGAGATTCCTTATCCGGAGGAGACGAGCTCAAATGTTTCGGGTGTGCTGACCGGCCGTGAGCGGCGCTAATCACAACTGAGTCTGCACGGGGGGTGAGAATCTAGAAAGTCTACACCCTCCGGAGCCTGGTATAGCCTGTTGGACTTCTGAGGAAGTGGGGCTAAAGCCGACGGTTGTTTCCAAATAGTGGAAACAAGGTGGGCATGAGGCTCGATCCAGGGTGGCACTAGAGTAGGGACCATAAGGGGCAAGTCCAGATGTTCGGCGAGTTTTACCCGCTGAGGATCTGGCTCTAAGGAATGCCACTGATGTACTTCCTGGATCTTCCTAAGCAACTCCGTGAAGGAAGGATCCTCCGGAGGAGACTTCGGAGTCCTCGGCCGGGGCTTGGATGGAGTGCGAGGCTCATCGTCTTTCTCGGAGCATCCGTCGGAGGAATCCGAGGAGTCCGAGAGAGAAGAATTTGAAGCAGAGTAAGACTCCTAACTGCCTAGGGGAGGAACGGGTCCTAGGGGGATCCTGACGCCAGATCCTGCTCTCTCTGGATCCCGAGGGAGAGCTGAACCGGAGAGGGAGTGTGCCGTCTGGGGCGTACGGGTGCCGGAGGTGGCACCATCGCCGTAAGGCGGCTCTCGACTTCCTTGGTGAGCTGAGCCTTGGCCTCAGCCCACCAAGAGGCCAGAGTCTCCTGAAGATCCACCGGCCGCCTAGGGGGCGGTGGAGGAGGAGGAGGGGGATAGTTGTACGGATTATATCCGTAAGGTGAGTATCCGTAACGCGGCTGCGGGAATACCGGAGCTGGGTATTCGGGCGTCTGGTACTGCGGCGCAGGATACTGCGGACCCGGGTAAACCGACGTCGGATAGGACGGCGGATACCCAGGTACCAGAGGAGCTGCCGGAGCAGACGGCCCAGTAGGGAATTCCACGGTGGATCAACCATGATAGGCCCGTGGGGTGAGGGCCCGGTGGGAGAGAATATCCCCGCCGGCCAGGCTGCGTCCAGATCGGTCCCATGGGAGGAGGGTCTGACGGCGGATAAACATCCCGGCATCGCCTGGGATGGAGAAGAGAAGTCCCCGGGTCAGGCAGGGGACTCGGGTTTCGGTTGGCAGCGTAAGGCCGCTGGAACCTGGGACGACAGGACGATGAGGGTCTGTCGTAGGCTCTGATGCCCGGCGACATCGGAGAAGCCGGGCGTTTAGGGGTCGAATCCCGAGGACGCCAGAGGAGCCGCGTCCGACTTAGGGGTCTCGCCGGAGGCGGGCCGAGGTGGGAAGCGCCCGTCCGAGGGACATTACAGCGCCCGCCTCAAAGGGTCGGGCGCCCAGCGTTTTCCCCAGCGGACGCCGGAGGAGCCGACGTCCGCTTATGAGAGGCGCCCGGGCCAGTAGGCCGCAAGCCTGCAGCAGTACTGGGGGCAGAAGTCTTCCTTTGCCCGGAGGCACCCGAAGGGCTCGCACGGTAACCTGACGGGTGGGCCGACACCTCCTCCAAAGCCTTGGAGGATGCCGTAGGGCGATCCCCCGGAGGGAACGTTACCTTAGCCGCGGCTCCAGCCAGAGTCGTGGAAGAGGAGGCCTTCTCCCGGTGCCTTTCTTTGTCCCGCTTCTTGTGTCCTTCTGGGGAGGTCGACGTCTGCCTAAGCTTCTTCAACTCCTTCTCCATTGCAGACATCTTTTTAAGGAGATGGGCTTCCAAAGACTGCTGGCGTCGTCTGCGGGTGGCCGCGTTGAAATGCAAGCAATGCGGGCACTTGACCCAGCGTCAGTCGGGGCCTAAACAAAAAAAAGAGGTGACCGTCCTGTGGGGCAGTTGGGCGCAGACGAGTCGCACTTATTTTTTTTGAAGGGACCATATAAACTGACGCTCACCTGACTAACAAATTGCAAAATACTGATACTTTCGTAAAAACCGATGAAGCAACAGGGCTGAGCTATGAACCGCCACGCAGGCGCTGCACAAGCTGGGACGGAAAGAACTGGAAGGCGGGCATCCGGGACCGCCTTTATACCGACGTTGCCTGACGCCGGTCACCTGACGGGGGCGGTGCCCACCAGGGACTCAAGCCAGAAATTTTTCAGGTCCTGGGTTCTGCCGACGCGCCAGTCCTATATGTAATTACCTACTGCAAGAGCCCTCTCGAAGTAAGATCTGGGGAGAGCGTGGGGTCGCCCATGTCTATATAGGGAGGAAGTCCGTGTGATGACGTCACCGTGGGTGGCCCCAGTTAGACTGCTAGCAAAAATGTTTCTGTGTGATCCTGGTGCCTGACGGCTATGGTTCCTAAGGTGTGACCTGCTTCAAGAGATCTCTTCAAAGAAGATCTTCAGAACTGTATCACTGAACCTTTTACTGAGAACAGATAAGCTACTGAACAAATGATCAACGGTGCTGCAGTGACTTCCGTCCTTTGTCATGGTCTTATAGTATATTATCAGAAAACTCCAACTCAGATCCAACTTCCTGTGGTGTGTAGTCTCTGAATTTTGCAATGGACACACTGGTCCCTGCTTCAAGTTCAGAAAGTTTCTGAACAGTGATGGTCATGTCATGCATTTTGCCAAAATGGAAAAGTCTTTTCACTGGAAAGCCCTACTTATCAATCCAAAATGGTGGAGAAAATCAGAAAGATGCACACATTTATATATGGAAATTGATTTTAGCAAGACATTGGCTTTGGCACTTTTAACTGTGGTAAGCACGCTAAACAAACTCGAATAATTCACCAGTAATGTGTTTACTGCTCCTTCAAATTATAGCCCTCTTGTGTGGAATACCTCACTAAATTGCCACGGTTTCTCATTCAGGACATGGAATCTCTTTCAAAGCATTAGAATTTTTTTGAATTAAAAAAAACGCCTCGTATTTCACTAGCTAAGGGATGCTATCAGCAGCATCTGCAGCAACTAGTGCCATTCTGTGCAAAATGCAGTGACATGACAAGACACCTGGATTTACGTCCTTTAGTCTAGTGACCACTTCAGACTGAACCAGTCAAGGCTGCAGCCCCATCTGTGGCAAAACCACTTATGTCGTTGAGATCCACATGGCACTTTTTCAAAACATCAAAATTGACTCACAAAGACTCTGCAGCAGCACCAAGGAGCTGTGTCCGCGACAAAAAAATGTGTTTCAGACAACCCAGAAGAAAAAAATTACGCACCTTAGTAATTGTGTTTCTTCTAATGGAGTCATGCTGTATTCTGACAATTTGCAGTTAGCTCCAGCTCTTGAACTGCCCCGGAGAGTGAAGGGTTAAAATTCTATGCCAGGCATAGAACGTTGGGCTTGAACTCTGTTGAAAATTGTGTCCTTTTGAAACCAAACCATCAGATTCTTATGAGCAAAACTCACTGACTAATGTGGAAATTGTAAAACTCTTAGCATCAAACTGGCAACAAAGACTTTGGATTCCCTAAGAGACTCAAGTCAGGAAACCCAAAGAACAAAAGCCAGGCAACAAGAACTAAAAACTCAAACAAATACAAAGCACCCAACACAACTGGAGTGGGCTAAAGACACCCCTGAGGTGCAACACTGCACCTGCCCACCCACTTCCCAAAACAGGTTCTGAGAGGGGAGTCAAGGAGGGAGGTCAGAATACAGCAAGACTCCATTAGAAGAAACACAATTACTAAGGTGAGTAATTTTTTCTTCAAACATGAAGTCTTGCTGTATTCTGACAATTTGCAGACTAACAAGCAGTACCTCCAAGGAGGAGGGACAAAACCTACTTTGGGACTAGGCTCTGAAGTACTGCTGTGCCAAACCTAGCATCACTCCTAGTCTGGATATCCAGAGAGTAATGCTTGGTGAAGGTATGAACTGTTTTCCAGGTGGCTGCTTGACAGATTTCTAACAAGGGGATATCCCTAGCTGCAGCTGTACTTCTAGTGGAATGAGCCCTCAGGTCTGAGGGTGCATTTTTTCCCAGTTTGTCATAGCAGAATTGAATACAGGACACAATCCACTTGGCAATGGTTCTCTTGGTGGCAGGCTTTCCCTTACCTACTTCCCCACAAGTGAGGAACAACTGGAGGGGGTCAAACCTGTGACCCTTTGTACGTTCTATGTAGTAACTAAGGGCCCTTTTAACATCTAAACTGTGTAGCCTCCATTCTCCTGAGAAGGTGTGATCAGTGAACAACACAGGAAGAGACAGATTGGTTTAAGTGGAAATCAGAACCCACTTTAGGTAGGAACCTTCTATTGGTTCTAAGGACCACCTTATCTCTATGGAAAGAAATGAAGTCAGGCTCCACTGGCAGGGCTTGCAATTCACCGATACGTCTGGAAGAAGTAACAGCAACCAAAAACAGAGTTTTCCAAGTCAAGTACTTGAACTCTGCTGAGGACATAGGGTCGGGGGTTGCATCAGCTGAGGAATAAAAATATTCAAATCCCAGGCAGGAGCAGGATCCTAAAGGGGATTGGTATGAAGCAATTCTTTGAAAAATTTACAGAATAAAGGGTGAGATGACAGACAGGAAGTCTTCCCTACTGAAAGGAAAGCAGAAACAGCAGACAAATGAACTCTGACAGTAGCTGGTTTGAGGTCTAGGCCATTAAGGTAAACCATGTAATCCAGAACTGTAGACAACTCAGAAGTGTCTGGGGAAATGTGCTTCTTGAAACACCAAATACTGAACCTTTTCCATTTGGAGTTGTAGGTTTTTCTGGTGGCAGGCTTTCGAGAAGCCTTGAGGATATCCAGAACCACTTGGGACAGATGTAAATCTGCATACTCTAACTCTTCAAGAGCCATACCTTGAGATTGAGTGACTGGAGATTGGGGTAACAAATCCTCCCCTGAGGGGAGGTTAGCAGATTTTAATTCCTGGGAAGAGACAGGGGAAGATGGACTGCTAAAGACAGCAACAGGGGGTACCAAGACTGCCTGGCCCAGTCCAGAGCAATCAGAATCACTTTGCATGGTTGTGACCTTACCTTGACTAGAACCTTGAACAATAGAGGAAAAGGAGGGAAGGCATAAAGAAACTTCCCTTCCCAGTTCAAAATCAAGAGCATCCAGAGGAACTGAGCCCAAGACTGGGGGTCTGCAACAAACAGAGGAAGTTGGCGATTGTCTGGGGCTGCAAAGATATCTATCTCTGGAGTGCCCCACCTTGAGAAAATCACCTTCAACACCAAAGGATCCATAGATCATTCGTGATGGCCCTGGGAAATCCTGCTCAATGCATCTAATTTCACACTGTCCTTTCCTGGGAGGTGGACTGCTACTAGAGAGGTCTGCAGGGAATAAGACAGGGACCATACTTTCATGGTCTCCGTGCACAAGGCCATGGACAGAGTGCCTCCCTGCTTGTTGATATACCACATGGCGGTAGTGTTGTCCATCCTGACCTGAACCACCTAGTTCTGTACTGACAGAGAGAAAGCTTGTAGGGCAAGAAGTACTGCCCTGAGCTCCAGGAAGTTGATGTGAAAAAGGGATTCCTGAGGGGACCACAGTCCTTGGGCTGTGAGAGCCCCCAGATGGGCTCCCCACTCCAAAAGGGAAGCATCTGTGGTAAGAACCACAGAGTGAGTCTAAGAGACAAATGGAACACCTTGCCTCAGACTGCCCAGGTCCTGCACCACTGAAGGGCCTGAATTAAGGTCCGAGTAACAGGAACTAGCTTGGTAAGAGGATCTTTCCTTTGGGACCAAAAGGTTCTCAGATTGAACTGAATGTCCCTCATTTGAAACCTGACCCCTTGGACCACTGCTGTGGAAGCTGCCATGTGGCCCAGAAGCTGCAGAAAATGTCCTGCTGGTCGAGAAACCAGAGGGAGAAAGGAAGAGGCCAGCTGAGAGATGGCTTTTGCCCTTTCCAAAGGAAGGAAGGCGCTTGCCTTGAGGGTGTCCAGCTCTGCCCCTATAAAAGTAAGGAGCTGTACTGATTCGAGAACTGACTTGGGAAGATTGAGAAGGAACCCGAGGGAAGCAAGAACTTGCTGGGTGACCTGCAGATCTGACTAGACTTGGTCTGGAGACTGGCCCACCAGAAGCCAGTCGTCCAGGTATGGAAAAACAGAAATCCTTTTCCTTCTTAAAAAGGCCACCACTACTGCTAGGCACTTTGTAAACACCCTTAGAGCTGAAGTTAGACCGAAGGGCATTGCTCTGAACTGGTAATGGCCTGAGGGCAATTCGAACCTGAGGTACTTTCTGTGGGAGCACCTGATGGGAATGTGAAAACAGGCATCCTTGAGGTGTAGGGAGGCTAGCCAGTCCCCTGGCCTCAGAGAGGGAAAAATTGTTCCCAGAGTCACCATTTTGAATTTTGGCTTTATTAGGTGCTTGTTTAGGTATCTTAGATCCAGGATGGGTCGCCACTTCCCTGTCTTTTTTGGGGTAAGCAAGTACCTGGAGTACAGACCTTTGGCCCTGTATGGAGTAGGAACTCTCTCTATGGCCTTTAAGGCCAGTAGAGACAAAACCTCTGCCCCTAAAGCAAGGGTTTCTGAAGGATTTGCAGGTGGAAAGGATCTGGGTCTCAGTTGAGGAACATTTTTGAAACTGAGAACCAGCCCCTTGCTTACAACCTCCAGGACCCACTTGTAACAGACATCCAGTCCTGGACAAAGTAAGCCAGCCTGCTTCCTACTGGAATGGGGAAGTTGACCCGGGCTGACACATCAGGGTGTCTGCTTGGCAGTAGCCTTAGGCTGAGGGGTGGATGCAGCCCTGCTCATCCCCCTTCTGCCTCTCCCTCTGAAGAACCCCCTCTGAGAAAAGGAAGAAGAGGCCTGTGCTTGGTAGAAAGGCCTGTGAAAAAGCCTGCCTCTGCCCCTAGCTTGCTGCCTTTGAGGAGTTGCCTGCCTCTCCTTGGCCTGGGCACTCCTGTAAGTGGTCCTGTACTCACCCATTTTCTTCATGTACTTCTCTGTCTGCTTCCCAAACAGAGAACTGCTCACCACAGGGAAATCCATGGCCTTGGCCTGGGTATCCTGCAAAAGGCAAGTACATCTGAGCCAAGCCATCCTCCGAAGAGCCACAGATGTAGCCATGACTCTTGATGACACATCATTGGAGTCCACAGCAGCATGAAACTGCACCTTTGATGCCTCGATCCCATCAGCAGCCACCCTCTCCAGCTCCTTGGCTAGCTGAGGGGGAAGCCTGTTTAGCCAGTGCCAGTACAGTGTCCCACCTGGACTTCTGGTACCTGGCTGTATAGGCCATATAGTTAGTCTGCCTGAATCCCAAAGATGATGCCATGTACTGCTTCTTTGCTATGGCATCTATCTTCCTGGAATCTTTGTCTGGGGGTGTGAAGCCAAGGAGATGTTTGCCTTGTCACAGGCAGCAGCCTGCACTACCCCAACATGGCTGCATTGCTGATAAAGAAATTCTGTATCTGAGCCTGACAAGGTGTACCTCTTGTCCATTCTCTTGTCAACAGAAGGTACAGAGTTGGGAGACCTAAGAATTTTTTGTGCGTTTCCCAAAGGACTTATGGAGGGGAATAGACAGTCTCTTAGACTCTGGGATGTCCATCATCTCTACAAAGTCAGGCTCCTCTTGATCCTCCACAGCCTCAACAGGAAGCTGGAGGGTTTGAGCCACTTTTCTGTAAAACAGAAAGTGGGGAAGGGACTCAGAAAGCCTAGGAGAGGAAACACCAGATGGTCTGTCTGGGGAGATGTCCGGCCTCGTCATCAAACTCCGGTTCGTAAAAATCTTCAGGAGAATAATCCTGAACCGGGGGAACCGACCGAACCGAACCCCTGCCCGAAGGCGCTGGATCGATCAGAACCGGACAAAGCGATTCCACAATCCGAATTGCTCTGGCTATTTCTTTGGCGGTCGGAACATGAAGTTCTGGATCCGAACCGGCAGATTTATCCTTGCGTTTTCTCTTTGTAAGAGCTGATCCCTCAGGATCGGCTCTCCTCTTGCCCGAAGAAGTATCGCCCTGGGTAGAGGGAACTCCTGGTTCGGTAGGAACCGAACCAAGCTGGCCTTCTGGGTCAGTGGAATTCTCGGCCTCCTTATCCCTAAGTCTACCTAACCTTTTTTCCAGGGTAGACTTAGGGAAATTCTTGTAAATTTGGCAGTCTGAATCGAGGTGGTCAAACCCCAGACAGTAAACAGGTGGCATGGGGATCGGCCTTAGCAAAGACCTCCCCACACACACTGCAGTGTTGAAACCCAGTGGGCCCTGTTTTTTTCTTGGGTTTCTCAGACATGGGCAACCTAACAAACTTACCCTTTATCTGGCAACAGCCGGGCAAGACTCCCCTATCGGTTTCTCACCGTGTTACAGGTGTTGGGGAAAAAAAACGTTAAAAATCAAGTTTTTTTTTTTTTTTTAAACCGATACGGACCAGTAACCACATACTAACTTTTCAGAAAGATTTAGACTAAAGGATCGATTCAGATAAACCGGTCAGACAAATTTACAATTTCCACACAGTAACTGTCCACAATACTATCCTACATACTTACGGTACCACAGACAGAGTCTCGAACCAACAAACGAAACGAAAAGCAGACTAAAACCGACACTTTTAACCGCATTTGAACCAAGCAGAAGTAGAAAATCTCCGGAGCGACTGTTCAGTGAGGCGGAGTATAGAATCTGACGGTTTGGTTTCAAAGTGTCACAGACAGAGTTTTCAACCGAGCTCAAGCCTAATGTTCTATGCCTGGCATAGAATTTTAACCCTTCACTCTCCGGAGCAGTTCAAGTGCTGGAGCTAACTGCAATTGTCAGAATACAGCAAGACTTCATGTTGTTTGAAAGTACAGTTATGTAAGAACTTACTATAACAGTAGATCTTCGAGAACAGCTCTTGCAGCAGGTTACACCATAAGGACTGAAGCCAGCAGTCAGCAAGACCCCATGGAAAACTTCCAGATAGCTATACCCAGTGGGGGACCGCCCCCAACGTCAGATACATCATAAAAGTGGCCGTCCCCCAGCATACCTCAGTTCTCCCGCTGGAGACTCCCGGCATAACTATGTGATCAGAAGGGAGACAGAGGATTCACTTCCAGAGGAAAACTAATAATTCTGATGCGTCCAAGACGCTATGAAGTAGAACCAAAACTCCTGAAGGGAAGGTGGGAGGGAAACTACCTGCTGCAAGAGCTGTTCTCAAAGATCTACTGTTACAGTAAGTTCTTACGTAACTGTATTAACTTACTTCGACATACAGCTCTTCCAGCAGGTTACACCATAAAGACTGATTTCCAAGCAGTAAGGGTGTAATGCTAACCCAGTTGGGAGGAGGATAGGAGAGATTGAGGCAAAAAAAGGGACCTCTCAGGACTGCCAGGCCGAAGCCCACTCTATGCCTGGAAGCGATGTCCAAACTGTAGTGTCTCACGAAAGTGTGCACTGAACTCCAAGTAGCTGCCACGCAGATGGCGGATGTCGCTACATTTTTCAAGGCAGCGCAGGAGGTAGCCACCCCCCTTTGCAGAATGGCCCTTTACCGGTCCCGTAAGGGTTTATTGCATTTCTGGTAACAGAAAGCAATGCAGTTAACAAGCCACTTGGAGAGTGTTTTTGATACGGGTCCACCCATCATCCTTCGAGCAAAGGATAAGAACAGTTGGTCAGATTGTCTATGCGAACGGGTTCTGGCCAAGTAGAACCTTAAAATCCTATGCACATCTACAGTGTACAAGAGGGCTTCCCCTCTGTTCATATAGTTGGGGAAGTACACCGGAAGGTCAATGTTTTGGTTTAAGGTTAAGGCTGAAACCACCTTGGGAAGGAACTTAGGATTGGTCCTTAAGGACACCCTGTCCTTATGGAAAATCAAGTAAGGCTCTTTAAACATGAGAGCCTGAAGCTCAGAAATTCTCCGTGCCGAAGTAATGGCAACTAAAATGAACGCCTTCAGGAGAGAAGGTGAAACTCTCAATCTGCGGCTGCTTCAAAAGGAGGCAGTGTAAGCTGTTCTAAAACGAAAAGAAGATCCCAAGGAGGAACTGGATCCTTGATCGGGGGTCTGAGATGCAAGACACCGCACAGAAAAGCACGGGAAGCCTCTAATTGGGCTAGTGAATGCTGACCAACCGGTGTGTGGTACGCCAAAATGGCACAGACGTATACCTTCAGGGATGAATATGCTAATCCCGACTGGAAAAGGGATAGGAGGTAGTCTAAAGTAAACTTCGCTGGGCATTGAAGGGGATCGAGGTCACAGGCCTGAGCCCACAGACAAAATCTCTGCCATTTCAGAGCATACGTGGCGTGAGTCGAAGGTTTCTTGGCTTCCACCAGAATATCTGCAACCCCTTGAGAGACCCTGTGCCTAAGAATGGCTACGTCTTTAGAAGCCAGGTGTGCAGGTTCAGGGATTTGAGGTTTGGATGGACTAGGGAGCCGGCCTCCTGGGACAGCAAATGAGAGCTGACTGGTAACGGCAAGGGAGGCTCCTGAACCAGCTGGTGAAGCAGCGAAAACCAGATCTGTCTGGGCCAAAAGAGCGTTACCAAGATCATTGACACCCATTCTGATCGAAGCTTGAGAAGAACCCTCTGGATCAAAGGGAAGGGCGGGAAAGCGTAGAGGAACCTGCCCACCCAAGAGGGGGACAACGTGTCTCAACAGAACACACCAGGCCCTGGATCTAGCGAGCAGAAATTGGGCAGTTTTGCTTTGTATGGGGCCGCGAATAAGTCGACGTCTGGTGTCCCCCATCACCAAAACAGGTCCTCGATGACCTCTTGTAGCAATTCCCAGTCGTGAGCTCTGGCCTTCCACTGGCTCAGGATGTCTGCGACTGTTTTCCACACCTGGAACGTGCACTGCGGTAAGCATGGTACCATGCTATAGTGCCCATTCCCACACCCGCGTTGCCTCTCTGCAAAGGAGGTAGGAGTGAGTGCCTCCTTTTTTGTTGATGTAATACATCACCGAGGTGTTGTCTGTTTGGAGCAACACATGACCCGGTGGAATCTCTGACTGTAAGGCCTGTAAGGCATACAAGACTGCCCTCATCTCCAGGACACTGATATGGAGGCGAGTCTCCAGGGGCGACCAGGTACCCTGGGTCCTGGTGTCTCTCAGATGAGCTCCTCAGCTGGACCCTGAGTCAGAGATGATACTGGCATCACGAAGGGGACTCCCACAGAAAGATGTTCCGGGACCAGCCACCACTGCAAGTCTTGAATGACTGGTTTTGTGAGTCTGATTGGCTGGTCTAAGTGATCCTGCCTCTGGTTCCACTGGGTTCTCAGCGTCCACTGAGTAACTCATGTGGAGGCAAGCGTGGGGGACCATGGAGATGGCAGCCGCCGTATGTCTGAGCAGACAAAGTATGGTCCAAGCGGAGACCAAATTTTGTGCTGATAGTCCTCATCAGTGGCCTGATGCATTCCACCCCGTCCCTGGGCAGGAAAGCTCTCCCTCGATGGGTATCCAGAACCGCGCCAATGAACTGTAGCCTCTCCAAGGGAATGAGAGAATACTTCTCTTGGCTGATGGTGATCCCTAAACAAACAAGGAGAAGGTGTTGTAAATGGCTTTCTCCAGTGCCTCTGGGGAGGAGGCCATCAGGAGCCAGTCATCCAAATAGGGGAAGACGTAATGTCCTTGTCTCCTGAGGGCCACTGCCACAATTACCATGCACTTGGTAAAGACGCATGGCGCCAAGGACTAGCCGAACAGGAGTCCTCAGAACTGGTAATGACATCCCAGAAACTCGAAATGCAGACATTTTCTGTGCGATCAGGTGATGGCAAGATGAAGATACGCATCCTGCACGTCCAGGGACACTAGCCATGCATCTTACTTGCGCATGGGAAGAAGACCAGGAAGGGTAACCATGCGGAAGCGCTTGTATATCACGAAGATGTTTAGGTCACTGAGGTCTAGGATCGGGCATAAGTCCCCAGTTTCCTTTGGAACCAGGAAGAAGTGGGAATAGTATCCTCTTTCTCTCTGGCTCTTCGGTACGGCCTCGATGGCATTCTTCGAGAGAAGTGCTGAGATCTCCCGCTAAATGAGCAGGGCATGCTTTCTCGAGTAACAGGAATGCAGAGGAGGTCTGGACGGTAGGTGATCAAGGAACTCTATAGTGTGTTCTCGACTGATAAGCTGAAGAATCCACCAGTTGGAGGTGATCCTCTGCCACCCTGACAGGTGGTAAGTGAGTCGACCCCCGACCCTTTCTTCCCTTTGGTCCAGAGGTGGGGGAGGGGCGAGGGCCGGGAAGGAGTCATGCTGTGGCAGTACTGGCTCCAGCAGGCTGGGTAGGTTTGGTGTCTCTCTGACCCTGACCTCCGGAGAATCTCCGCTTGTTTTTATGGCCAAAATTGCCCCAGTGTTGTTGCTGGCCTGACTGAGGTTGTTTGCTCTGTAGGCCATGAAAATGGTTCTGTGGTCTGCGAAAGGAACCAGGCCTTGATTTATACATGGCCTGAACCATTCTGACCACCTTCCCAGCATCTTAGAGTCTAGTGATGACTCTCTCGGAGTCTTCACCAAATAACACAGAGCCATTGTAGGAGACATCCAGGAAACCTTTCTGGATGTCTGAAGCAAATCCAGAGACCCTCAACCAGGAGTGTCTCCAGAGGCAAACACCTGTTGAGGCACCTCTTACTGCTGAGTCCGCAGAGTCGTAAGCGTCTCAGAGGACTCTGGTCCCAACATCCGAGCCCGTACACAGGAGATTAAGGAGCTCCTCCTTCTCGCCATGTCAAAAGTCCTTTAGTAGGTCTTGACCCTGGTCCCACAGTGCATTCTGAAATTGCACCATGAGTGTCAAATAATTGAGGGACCTAAGAGAGCAGGTAGAAGCCGCATACATGCGACGGCCCAGCAAATCCAACTGTTTGGATTCCTTGTCCGGTGGCTGGGTGCTGAGGTGTTGGGGCCTTTGTGAGCGGTTGTGCGTAGCTGTAATGACAACAGAGTCTGCCACAGGTTGCTGAGCTAAATAAGGAGCATCCAGCGGGGCCTGGTAAAGTCCGTCTGCCTTCTTGGTGACCGCTGGGGTCGAATGTGGGCACTTCCATGCAGCCTTGGTAGCATCCAAAAAGGTATCCATTGGGGGTGAACTACCACAGGCTTGGGGTCTTTTTGCCTCAAGTAACGTGCTAGGCGTTGCCATTCGGGATCTAAATCCTCCGTCTCCCATCCCATGTTCTCCTGAATGTGCCTCAATGTCTGAGAACGATGGGTCATCAGGTGGTGACCTAGGAAGGTCGTAAGGCTCTAGGGAAGGGGTACCCAGAGAGGGAGAGAGATCTGGAGGTGTCCGAAGTGTCAGGACACGAATCGTCGTCCAGTGAAGAGCGGGATCTTCGGCGGGGCCTCTTGCATCCATGATCATTAGGGGATCCTGAAGGGGTCCTGGAGCGTGGAGGTCTCTTGGCCTTTGCCTTTCTGTCCCTGGACCTATCTTTTTTGATGGTGTCCCACCAAAAGGTGAACCGATCCTTAACCGCCTGTAAATTAAGGCCAGACGAAGGGCCTGGCATCAGTGCTTGCCTGTTGATAGGGGCGGACGCTGGAGGTTGAGGCACCGTCGGGTCTGGCACCGGATCATTTGGTAGGCCGGCGTCTTCTGTGTCTTCCGACATGTGGTCGTTGGTGGCGTGAGCTCAGACAGCTTCCTCCGAAGTCCCCCTGTGACTGGTGGCAGAGGTGGGGGTGGTGTCAGGTTTCTGGGGCATTTAGCAGACAATGGATCCGGCGTTCGCTTAGCCTCCGACATCCACTTAAGGGACATGTGCTCCTAAGTTTTTCTCAGAGTTACGTCAGAGGTCTTCGGAGGTTGGGAGACCAAACGTTCGGTATCCCGGCATTGGTCCTTGCCATCGGTGCTAGGCCTAGTCACCGACGTGTGCTTGTGGTGATCGGAAGCCTCCGAACTGGCGGCTGACCCCGAGGGACGGCTGACAGACTTGGTTCTCATTGGTTGCAGAGAAACAAAGCTGGAGCCCCCTGAGGCCCTAATCTTAATGGGGGGGGGGCTGAGACTTAGCCCGGGATGGAGATCGGTCTGACCGGGTGGAGCTGGAGCTGGCCCGGGAGTCGGAAGCCCGATTGGGGGATCTTTCAATATCCTTGTCTTGGTGCTTATCCTTGTGCTTTCCCGATTTATGTGAAGGTTCCCCTTGAAAGGATTGGTCTTTCTGGCATCGTCGTGGAGCTGATGCGTGCGATGGCGGAAGGAAAAGAACTGGAGTATGCTGGGAGACCGCCCCTTTTATGATGTATCTGACGTCGGGGGTGAGGCTGACATTGGGAGTGGTCCCCTGTTGGGTATAGCTAGCTGGAAGTTTTCCGTGCAGTCCTGCTGCCTGCCGGCTTCAATTCTTATGGTGTAACCTGCTGCAAGAGCTGTATCTCTAAGATTTCTCATTTATAAATCGCACATATGCAGTAAGATTATGCTCCACTGCAATATCAACTGATTAATCTAGCAGTATGCTAAAACAGGGAACGTGTTTCAGTTTTGTAGCGATATTACCCTCAGTCACAGAAGCAACTGTTGATTGGAAATCTCTAAAGAGGGGTGACTGTAGCCAGTGAGTGAATCTATATTTAAAGTTCTGAGGTCTTCAACTCAGTGTGCGATGCACAGTTGATTTGTCTCTGGGACAACTGTATTTGGGAGACTGAATTTTGCAGCAAAGTACTCATTTTTTAGAGCAGCTACTATTGCTGCCTCTGATTGTCTCACAGCACCGATATGCTCGTGCTATAACTGTTTTGGCATTCTTTGGCTGAAATATGTCCTTTCATGTTTTGTGCTTAGTGATGCTTTCATGACTGAGCTGCTGTTGTGAATGAATTTGTTAATTTTGCATATAAAACTTGGCAGTACATCATGCGTTCTTTTGCTTTGTTCATCAACCATGGTCTGCTGCATTTCCACACTGGTCTGAATGCTCTGCTATGACGAACACTAAATCTTGACTCCGATTCATAAGAATCATGAACCGTTGTATCATCTAGTTGCCTGTCTTTGGATCAGTGTCAGTGTTTTCTGTACTCTCTGAAGTTGCACTGGCGTGAACCTGACCAGAAGTAACTTCAAGAGAGGCAACACTTTTGAAATGAGTCTGGTCAGTAATTATTTCAAGACAGCGCAATACTTTTACATGGAGCAGACACACTGGTACTTGATAATTCTTGAGATGCTACACTTTTTGAAACACTGGTTGATGCACAAGGTTGGTCGGATGTCATTTCAACTGATGTTACGGTTTTAGTCACAGATGGGGCAGCATGCAGTTCCAAAGATGCAGCTGCGGACACAGTGCATGAATGTGTTAGAGCACAGCTACTTGAGGGTCTTTCAACATGTTTGTTCTGTTCTGTGCTTGGTGCACTACTTGTTTGCCCACTTATCGAGTAAAATTGAGTGATTTTTTTTTTTGTTTGTTTGATTCATTTGTAAATGGTATTTTTCTTTTATGGCCCAAGATGTTACTAATAAAATTTGAACAAAAATAAGTTTTTTTTTCTATCTCAGGGTAAACACTTTTTTGGGGGGCTTAATTTTACCCTGCACTTGCCGTTAAGTACGGACACAACTCAAGTGTTCAAGTGGTTCAGTCGAGACCGTAACAACTCACAGTAGTTCATTAATTCCCCCTCCCCCCAAAGCACAGTGCCTGTAGTTAAGTACTGACACAGCACAAGTGTGTGACTGAGCCAAAACCACAAGGACTCTCAGAAATTCCTATAAAAAAATTAAAAAAATTTCATACTGCGCTTGCAGTTACTTAGCTGAAGTACACAGCAGGCAGATCCCATCCAGCTTATGCTGTACTGTGTCTCAGCCAAGACCACAAGGAAAATGCATATTTTTAAGCCTTTTTTTAATTATCTGACAGTGCTCCTCAGTAGTTTGCCTCCTCCCTGTTCATCCACACACTGCTCTAGGATCCTACTGCCATCACACAAATCCTCAGTGTCTCTAATGCGATTTGTTAGTTGTTCTGTGTGTGTGTGTGTGGTGGTGGGGGGAAGCCACTAGAAAACTGCTTCTTTCCCATCCTCTTTGCCAGGCACTCATTACATTATGCTATTTGCCCTTATCACTCACTCATGACCTGGTCCTTTCCCACCCTCAATGGCCAGGCACCCCTTACAGAGTTTGCTGTTTGCTCCAGTCGTAGTAACCCGCTTCTTTCCCACCCTCACTCCTTTGCCAGGCAGCCACATTACAGCACTCTTTGCTGTTAACAGAACTGCCCTTTAAATTTATAAATTTTTGTTTTCTGCTGCATCAGATCGGAGCTTCCCTTGAACACTTGGAGTTACTCCATCCTCTACAACTCTCTGCTACACACTGATGTACATTTCAGTGTGAGCAGCTAATATAGACTCCCCTTGACCCCTGATTGGCTCCTGGCATTGTCAATCACAGACAACCTTAACAGCATTGGCTTTCAAACGATGGGCATCGAATGATTGGTAACCAAGAGCCTCTAACACCGTCTTCAGCAGTTCGACATGTGACTGTTCTTCAAGGACCCACGGGACCTGTGTGATGCCACAGCAATCACAGAGCCACAGATGAGGGACAGGGATTGACTCAGAGGAAAGTGTTTTGGCAAGCTATGGCAATGGGAGGCAACTGTGCATATGCGGTAGTCAGAGCCTCTAGGGACTGAGTAGTGCAGTCACACTATACTATGGTTTATACTGTGGGTTTAGGACAGTAGAAGGCTTGCTTGCCTAGGAATACTGTCCCCACTCAGAGGATGCAACTACGAAGTTGCATTCATTTAAGTAAGCATCTAACTTTGTTTTAACATGGAAACCTAGAATTTTGATGACAGATAAGGACCACCTGTCCCACCTAGTCTGCCCATTTCCCCACCTAATGGCTAAGCTGCAGATCCTAGTTAACTAACAGTCCACTTCCTCCTACCCCCCCCCCACTAGAATTGCCTAATGTCTCTGCCATGCATGCTTGAATTTCCCCACTGTTTTTAACTCCACGACCTCCTCAGGAAGGCCGTTCCATGTATCCACAACCTTCTCCGTGAAAAAATACTTCCTCACATTACCTCTGAGCCATCCCCCCTCTATCTTCAAATTGTGTCTCCTTGTTCTTGCACATCTCTTTCTGAAAGATGCTACCCTCTTGAACTTTGTTGATTCCCTCGAGGTACTTGAAAGTTTCTATCATGTTCCCCCTCTCCCTCCTTTCCTCGACGGTATACATATTAAGCTCCTTTAGTCTCTCTTCGTATGTTTAAAATCATCAAAGTTAGATTATTGTGCAATGTCAGCTGGCAGTTTGTTCCACAGTCTTATTGTCCTTGGCAGAAAAGTGTATTTCTGCAGATTTGTTCTGGAGACATGGTCTACTAGTCGCCTGTCATGTGTCCTCAGGTGATGCAAATGGTCTTTGTATTTTAACCCCAGTTCTAATAATAGGTTGTCATCCCCCAAAATTTTGTGCAGACATAACAAATCCCCCCCGTAAGTTCTGAGACTTAGAGCCCACAGGCCTAGCACCCCAAATCTAGCATTATATGGTTTGATTTTAATGCTAGGGACTGGTTTGGTAGAACGACGGGCTCTTTTTAGCTGTTCTATGTCCTTTACTAAACCTGAATTCCAAAATTGGGAGTCGTAGTCTAAATGAGGCCTGATGTAAGACTTACACAATGGTAACATAACCTGTTTTGATTTGAAAAGGATTTCCTTATACAATTTAGAAAGTGGTTTACTCTTTTGACCACTTGTTTGCATTGATTACTGCTTTTCATGTTGGTTACTAGTACTCCCAGATCTTTGATTGTGTCCACTACCAAGAGCTTCCTGCCGTGGAGAAAGTATTCTTGCTTTAGATTGTTCCTACCATAATACATGATGATGTACTTATCTAGACTAAACTGCATCATGTTCTTGTCCACCCAATCTACTGTATGTTTCAGGTCTTCAGTCATGCTAATTCTGCCTTGACCACACTTTATCCCACCTCACAGCTTTATATCGTCCACAAACTTTATCAACTTATTTCTACTGGTAACTGGAGGTCATGGACAAACAGATTGAATAAAAGTGGGCCCAGTACTGAACCCTAGGGGATCCCACTTGTCACACTAGCATAAGTGAAAGTATCCCATTTATTTTTACTTTTTGGTTTTGACCTGTAACCCCTCTTAGTGTCCATCCTATTAACATGTTTATTCCTAACATCGACAGTTTGAGCCAGCCCCGTGGCACTGAGGGTTGATGCGCTGGACGCCACACCTCACGCCAAGCTGATGACCCGGGTTCGGGAACGAGCCCGGGTCATCGGGGGGTCAGCAGGAAGGGGAAAGGATTGAGCGTCCCTAGGACTGCTCTCCTTCCCTGGTGGGGGGGGGGTCCACCTGCCAATGCACTGGGGACCTCTAGCGGAGGCTGGAGGCACTACAGTGCACGGCCGCAAGTTGCTGGGGACTGGAGCTGCGGCGGATGTCATTCGGGGGTGCGCGGGAGCGTGCACCAGCCGAGCTGGACGTCGTATGTCCGAGCTCCAGGGATACACAAGAACAGGGAAAACAACAGCACCATGGATAGGCGATGGCACCAGTCCCCATGCCCATCTCTGGGCCAACCCCGACTGACCTTCCAGGTCCTCCACAGCCAGTCCTACCCTGCAGCCAGAGTCTGTCTGTAAGGGTGCCCAAAAGGAGTAGGGCGACCCACCCTGGGAGGGTTAGACCAGGGGTACTGGCTGCAGGGAGGAGGAGAGAGGAGGTACAGCTCGGCGGGGGGGGCCTCTGGCAGGCAGGACATGGACTTGGTTGCCTGAGAGAGGTCCATGGGGCTGCGACTGGAGGGAAAAGTGTCGAAAATGTTTTGAAAATTGAAAACAAATGACATCAACTGCTTCATTGTGATTTAAATTCTTGGTAACCATCTGATAAAAACGAATCCGATTAGTATTACAACTCTTTTTAGTGAAGCAATGCTGCGTGAAGTATCAGTCCTCGGTTTAAGTCAAGTCCCTAGATGCATCATCCTTTAGGATCCCTTCTACTACTCTACCCACAATTGACGTGAGGCTTACTGGTCTATAGTTAGATGGTGTAGTTTTACTTCCCTTCTTATATATTGTGACTATAAGAACTCTTCTCCAATCCAAAGGTACACATCCTTCATTGATGAATTTATTCCCAGTGATGACAATGGATGGTGCCAACTCCCTAGCCAGCTCCTTCAGCATGCGTGGATGTAGTCCGTCTGGATCCGGTGATTTGTTAGAATCCACTGTTGCTAGCTTCCCCTGAATATAATCAGACTTACAAAATGGGGCATTGCTATGGGGGCATCTAGATGCCTCAGACAGTGTCTAGTCATGTACCATCCTTCACATACACCGAATAAAAATAGTTGTTAAATAATCTTACCATATCTTCAGGTGAATTATACTGTGACCCCACGTGAGTGAAGGGGCCAATAACCCTTGCTGAACCCCTGTTGCCGTCTAAACAGGAGTAGAATCCTTTCATGTTATCTTTTTTATGGGCTAGTCTAAATTCTGTTTCCCTGCGTGCTTTACTTGTGGAGTTCTTGAACTGTTTCAAAGCAGATTTATATTTTTTTTTTATTTATTTATTCAATCTCGGATTACAATACCTTTGAGAGCAAGGCACTCATTTACAAAGGTTCAAAGTCAGTGGGGGGGGGTGAACAAACATACACAGGCGGTAACACAAAGACTAGGTTTAAAAAATAGTTAAGTACATATTTTAATTATCTAGAATTAATAACTTCTGTAGTGGAGAAGAAAGAAGCTGGGGGGTTAATAAGAGAACAAGAGGGGTAAGAAGCCAGAAGGCCTTGTCAGTAGGAGTAGAAAGAGTGGCAGGTGTGGGTAGGTAGGAGGGGAGGTGGTGGGAGAGTGGGCGGAGGATATAGTAAGGGTTGGAAAGGTAAAGTTCTGGGGTGGAAAAGAGGGAACTGGAGTGCACACAGGTGGTAGTATCATTAGGTGAAGCAGGCGCAGGAACTATTTGTTATAAGATGCTGACGGAGCCTGTACTTGAAAGGACCTAATCTTGGTATGGCTAGGATTTCATTGGGAAGTGCACTGAACCCAAGTGGGGCTCTGTAAGCAAATGACCACTGCCCTTGAGATGTCCTGCACCTAGGAATACGAGTTTGTGATTGGATCTTTGTCATAATGGAAAAGCTATTTTTTTTTTCTTGTTTATTAATTTCTGGATCTTTTGATTAAACCATATTTTTTTCCCTCTACTAAAACAGATTTTCCTGTTGGCTACAAATTTGTCCTCCAACATATTTATAGTATTGACTAGTAGGGTCCATGCCAATTCTGTGTTCAGTCCTGACTGTCTATCTGGCAAGTAACATTTTTCTAGTTCTCTCTCAAAGTTAGCTATGTGGTAGCTCCTTTGGTGATTTTTTTTTCTTTTATTTATCGAGCACTAAATGGTATCGAGGTCACTGTTTGACAGGGGTGCATCAATTTCTATATTGCAAATGTCAGTGGGTATGTTGGCTAATAGGACATCCAGAATATTTTCTCCCCTTATTGGTTGGGTTATCATTTGCTTTAAATCTAAGGAGTCAAAAACATCCATAATTCTTTGCTTCTGAACACTGTTTTGCACTTTGTCCAGTCCAAATTCTGCAGGTTTAGGTCACCCGGTAAGTGTCACCATCCTCTGTCATTTCCACAATTTGATTTAATAAAACATTCGTAGCTTGCATAGTGTTGTTAGGAGGCCTATAAAATGCATGCCTCAAGGGTAATTTTCTTGCTATAGAATCCTGTTATGTTCAACCAGATGGTTTCTACGTCTACCCCTTCGACAATTACTGATTCTAACTGGTGACACTCTATGTTGTCCTTAACACTGATGGCCACAACCTCTCCCTTACGTCCAGACCTCTCCCTACTAAACAGCTGACAGCCTGTGACTGACTTACTCCAGCCACTGTCTTCATCTCATAATGTTTCTATGACACAGACAATATCCAGATCTTTTACGCTAATAATGCCCACCAATTCAGCTAACTTAAGTTTTTGCATTGAGCGACAAGATTTTGGCTTCCTTGTTAGCCCTCTCTGGCTTTATGTTAGCCGTCCTACAGGGTATATGCAATTGTTTCTCCTTCGGCCCGGAGTTCAGTCATTTTGAATGTGTTGCAACTGCCCTTGTCGAACTAAGGCCCAGTGTTCTGCTCACAAATTTGTAATTCCTGTCCCTCGACCAGGTACAAAGCCACTGATTTAACTGGCGTACTTTTTGTTGCTGTAATGGTTCGCCCTGGGCACTGGTAAAAGTTCAGAGAAAATTATTTCACAACCTTTGCTTTCCAATTTGACTGCTAAATCAGAAAGTCCCTTATAATCTATGACTCACTTTTTTTGCCTATATCATTTATGCCTATATATAGTACAGTCTGTGTTTTGTTTTTCCCCCCCAGTACCACCAAGCAGCGCCAATTCAAAACCAGAATCCCTACTTAGCGAAAAAAATCTACTTGCGCTAATGACGAGCGCCAGCGAGAGCCCTGCAAACTAATGCTGCTCAGTCTTGTAAAAGCTTGGAATAACAGTCCTACATCTGCCCTCCTCCAGTCCTCCCGGACCACTCATGTAACTCCCTGAGCTCCCACAAAACCACAGGGTGGACCCCGTTTGACCCCACTGCTTTGTCCACTTCCAAATTTACAAATTTCTCTAGGACTCTTCTCCAAAAGCAGGCTAGTGTCCACCTCCCTTCCTCCAGTGCTCCTGTTACATTTTTGTGGCACCTCCCATCGCTTTCCTCTGTGAACACTGAACAGAAGTACTTGTCCAGGATGTCTGCCTTTTCCTGTTCCCTCTCTGCACAGTCCCCCACCCCCCTTCCCTTCTTAGCCTTACAATCCCAAGCTTGGTCTTCCTTTTTTCGCTTACTTACCTAAAAAATGTCTTGTCTCCTTTTGTTACTGCCTTGGCTATTCTCTCTTCACTTTGTGCCCTTGCACTCCTAATTGCTCTCTCTGTTCCCTTTTGTTTCTCCTAATGCATCTCCCTGTGCCTTCTGAATGCTACCCTCTTAGCTTTCACCTTTTCCGACACCTCTTTCGAGACCCACAGTGGTCTCTTTTTTCCTCTTGCTTTTGCTCCCTTGCTTGATGCAGAGGTTTACTGCCTTCACAATGGCACTTTTTAGTCTCCCCCACTGTTCCTCCCCCCCACCCAATTCATCCCAACCTGCCAAGTCATCCCTGAGGCACTCATCCATCTTTTTAAAATCTGCCATCCTGAAGTCCAGACCCTCACCTTTGTGTGGCTCGTTTTCGAACCCTATGTTTAACCACACTATACGGTGATCGTTGGTCCCCAGGTGGCCCCCCCACCTTTACGTCTGCAACACTGTCCCCACTGGCGAGTACCAGGTCCAGTATTGCCCCATCATGAGTGGGTTTACTGACTAGCTGCATAAGGAATGCCCACTGCAGGGAGTCCAGTATTTCCCTGCTTCTAGTAGCTGAACCTGCAACTGGGAAGCTCCAATCTACATCCCACAGACTGAAGTGCTCCACCAACAGCAGCACAGCCCCCTTTTCCACCAACTTGCCAATGGCTTCCAACAATACCTTATCTAAATTCTCTCCCTGTACTGGAGGTGTTTGTTAGCCCCCTTTTTTCCGTTTGGCTTTCTCTCCTCCCCCCACCCCATCTCTTTTAAATGCACCCACTACCATCCCCCTTCATTTCTTTCTCTCTGCTTCCTGTATGATTTGCATCCCAGGGATCGGGGATTCCACTCCTCTCAGGTTCTGACTACACTCTACTCTTTTTTTTTTGGGGACTACTGTATCTTCACAAAAATGTTAAGCGTGAATTTCTGGCTGTCCACATTTATTCCAACATGGTGCTATAAAAACACCTGATGTCAGAATGCATCATCTGGCATTTATGTTTTTCCAAAACTCTTTCAGTGGTGGGGTATGTCCCAATTAGTGCTCTGACTTTTGTACAGAAAATCTCATATTCATTATTAAATTTACGTAGAGAACCCTGTTGCCTAAATACCATGTGCTGCCATCAACACCGCCCACATATGCCAGCTTCCCCATACTCTAACACTGATGGCGATGGCTCCAGTTCCATAAAGTCCACAGTACTCAGACACTAGGTTTGTGTCTCAAGCCTGAGGCTCCAGTCAAGCTGGCAGGGAAAAGAACAGTCCAACATGGCTTACCTCGCCCAGAAGAAAAACTACTCACCATAGTAATGTTGTTTCTTCTAATGGAGTCTTGCTGTATTTTGACTAAATGCAGTTAGCCCCAGCACTTGAAATGCTCCAGAGAGAAGAGAGTTAACTCTATGTAGAAGCATAGAACGTTGAGCTCGAGCTCGGTTTTCAAACCTCTGTCTCTGGTACTCTGCAGTGTAACAGTCAGATTTGTACGAGCACTAAACTAACTAAGCCAATAGGTAGAAACGGTTTCTTAAATTTTTGTGCCAAATGGCAATAACAGATCTTTAGGGTCAAAAGACTCAAGCCAAGAACCCCAAAAGAATATAAGCAGGTAGGGAAACAACCAAAAACATTCATAATAAAAACCAGAAAAACCCTTAAGATAAAGGCATGCCAAGTATACCGCTGGGATGCAGCACTGTGCCTGCCAAACCACATCCCCAAACTACTAGGTTCCAGGAAGGGAAGCAGGTCAGAATACAGCAAGACTCTATTAGAAGAAACAACATTACTATGGTGAGTAATTTTTTCTTCAAACAACATGAAGTCTTGCTGTATTCTGACTATATGCAGACTACCAAGCAGTAACCCCTTGGAAGACGGAGTCACAGAACCCATTTTGGGAACAAACTCTGCAGCACAGCATGCCAAACCTAGCATCACTTCGTGACAAAATCCGGAGAGTAATGCTTGGTAAATGTGTGAACAGATTTCCAGGTGGCTGCTTTACAGATGTCCACTGAAGGTATATCTCTAGCTGCTGCAACCAAAGCAGTTGCACCTCTGGTAGAATGAGCCCTCAGACGTGAGGGAGGCTCTTTCCCAAGATCTGAACAGCAGAATTGGATACAGAAGACAATCCACCTGGCAATTATTCTCTTGGAAGCAGGTCTGCCCTTTCCCACTTCCCCATAAGTGAGAAACAACTGACAACAGTCATTCCTATGGGCCTTAGTATGTTTCACATAGTAACTAAGAGCCCTCTTTACATCAAGACTATGTAGTCTTCTCTCCCTGTAAGAAGAATGATCAGTAAAAAATACAAGCAATGACAGACTGATTCAGATAAAAGTCTGATACCACCTTAGGCAGAAACTTTCTGCTGGTGCGAAGGACCACCTTATCCCTGTGAAGTGAAATGAAATGAAATTAGGTTCCACTGATAATGCCTGTAATTCACAGATTCTCCTGGCAGAGGTAATGGCTACCAGGAATACAGTTTTCCAAGTCAAGTATTTCAGCTCAGCTGAGGATAAAGGCTCAAAAGAGGGCTGCATAAGCTGAGCTATACAGATATTCAGATCCCCAAGAAGGGGTAGGCTCCCTAAAGGGAGGATTAACATGTACTAAACCCTTGAAACATTTCTTGAAAACTGGATGAGAAGCTAGGGAAGAGCCCTTATCAGCAGAAAGGAAGGCAGACACAGCTGCCAAATGTACCTTGAGAGTAGTAGGCTGGAGGCCTAAACTATTAAGATGCACCAAATAGTCCAGTACAGTGGCAATATCAGCCAACTCTGACGAACATGTTCCTGGGAACACCAGAACCCAAATCTTTTCCATTTGGAGTTGTAAGCCTTTCTGGTAGCAGGTTCCTACTAACCTTTAAAATGTCCAAGACCGATTGAGAAAGGTGTAGGCTTGCATATTCTAGCTCTTCCGAGAGCCAGCCCTTGAGCCTGAGAGTCTGAAGACTGGGGTAAAGGATCCTCCCCCTGTGAGGAGGTAAGAAGATTGCACTGTCTGGGAAGACAAAGAGGCAGCGTTACTGACAGTGACAAAAGAAGAGGGTACCAAGGCCGTCTGGCCCAGTCTGGAACCACTAGAATCACCCTGCAAGGCTGAGACCTGATCTTGATCAGGACCCTGAATATCAGAGGAAAAAGGAGGTCATGCATACTGAAACCTGCTTGTCCAATTAAACAAGAGAGCTTCCTGATGGACAGAGCCCAGAAGAGGCGGCCTGCAGCAAAAAGAGAGGGAGTTGGTGATTGTCTGGGGCTGCAAAGAGATCCATCTTTGGAGTGCCCCACCTCTTGAAAATGACCTGAAGAATTAAAGGATTCAGGGTCCATTCATGATGACCCTGAGAAATCCTGCTGAGAGCATCTGCTAAAATGCTGTCCTTCCCTGGGAGATGCACATCCATCAGAGAAGCCTGAAGGGAATAAGCCAGAGACCATATCTTCATGGCCTCTGTGCACAAGGCAGAGGACAGAGTGCCTCCCTGCTTGCTGATGTACCACATGGCTGTGGTATTGTATGTCCTGATCTGCACTACTTTCCCCTTGAACAACAGTTGAGAATGTCTGAAGTGCTAGAAAGACGGCTCTCAATTCGAGAAGGTTTATGTGTAGAAGGGACTCCTGGTGGTTCCTTGAGCTGTAAACTAATTTAGGTGAGCCCCCCAACCTAGTAGGGAGGCATCTGTGGTGAGAATCACTGAAGGAGCCTGACTGATAAATGGGCCACCTTATCGAAGACTGTCCTCCTCCAGCTACCACTGGAGGGTCGGAACTAGAGTTTGAGACACTGGAACCAATTTGGAGAGAGGGTCTCTTCTCTGAGACCAATAAGATCTGAGATGAAACTGAATATCTCTCATCTGAAACCTTGCTCCCTGGACCACAGCTGTGGATGCTGCCATGTGGCCCAGCAACTGTAGAAAGTATCTGGCTGTACGAGAAACTAGAGTACGAAAAGAGGAAGCCAGAGTTACCAGGGACTGAACCCTTGAGAGGGGGAGAAATGCTCTTGCCTGAATAGTGTCCATTTCCACCCCTACGAAAGTGAGAAGCTGGGCTGGTTCCAGAACAGACTTTTCTAGGTTCAGAATGAAGCCCAATGATTCTAGCAGTCTTTGAGTGACCTCTAAGGCTGACTTGACTTGGTCTTAGGACTAGCCCACTAGGAGCCAGTCGTCCAGGTATGGGAACAGAAAGATTCCCTGTCTCCTGAGGAATGCACCACTACTGCAAGACACTTGGTGAACAACCTTGGAGCAGATGTTAGGCCGAAAGGCATAGCTCTGAATTGGCAATTGCCTGAGGGCAATTCGAACCTGAGGTACTTTCTCTGGGAATGTCTGATAGGTATGTGGAAGTAGGCATCCTTGAGATCCAGAGAAGCTAGCCAGTCTCCTGGTCTCAGAAAGGGAAGAATTACTCCCAGAGTCACCACCTTGAATTTCGGTTTTGTTAAATGTTTGTTCAGGTACCTTAATCTAGGATGGGTCGCCACTCCCCTGTCTTTTTTGGGGGCAAGGAAGTATCTGGAATACAGTCCTTTTCCCCTGAGGCAAAGAGGTGCCTTCTCTACTGCTTGCAGAAGAGAGGAGACTTCTGCCTCTAATGCATTTGTCTCCAAGGGAGAGGGAGGACTGAAGGACCTTGCTCTCATTTTTGGGAACCTTTTGAAACTGAGAACAAGTCCCTGGCTCACTACTTCCAGAGCCCATTTGTCTGAAGTAATAGACTCCCAGGCCTGGGAGTAGTAAGCCAACCTGCACCCTACTGGGGATGGGGAGGAGACCCTGACAAACACCTCAGGGTGTCTATTTGGCAGGGGGCTTAGACTGCGTGAATGATGGGGTCCTGGTCATCCCACGCCTGCCTCTTCCCCTAAAGAACCCCCTCTGCTGGAAAGAAGAGAAGGAAGCCTGAGCTTGGTAGAAAGGCCTTTGAAAAGGCCTGCCCCTGCCAGCCCTAAAGCACTGCCTCTGAGGAGTGGCCTGCTTTTCCTTGGCTGCAGCACTCCTATAGGTGGTCCTATATTCATCCATTTTCTTCATGTAGTTCTTGGTTTGCCCACCAAACAGAGAATTACCAGTTACAGGAAAATCCATGGCCTTAGTCTGGGTATCCGGTGAAAGACTGGTACATCTAAGCCAAGCAAACCTCCTCACGGAGATAGATGTAGCCATGACTCCAGAATGCACATCATTCCGAGTCCACAGCAGCATGAACTTGTACTTTGGATGCCTCTATACCATTTACAGCCACCTGCTCCAGCTCCTTGGCTAGCTGGGGAGGGGCATTCCTAACCAACTCCAGAACAGTATCCCACATAGATTTCTGGCACTTGGCTGTATATGCCATGTAACTTGATTGCCTGAGCCCCAAAAGAGGATGCCAAGTACCGTTTCTTAGCCATGGCATCCACTTTCCTGGAATCCTTATCTGGGTGCTGAAATGCCAGAGGGAAATTAACCTTGTCACAGGCTGCAGCTTGCACTAACCCAACATGGCTGCAATGTGCTGAAAGGAATTCCGTGGCAGGATCTGATGAGGCACACCTCCTGTCCATTTTTTTTATCCACAGGAGGAATGGAAGGAGGAAACTGCATTATTTTCTGTGTCCATTTCCCTAGGGATTTGTGCAAAGGGATAGACACTCTGACTCTGGAACATTCATCATTTCCACGTAATCAGGCTCCTCCTGATCCTGGTCAGCTTCTTCCACAGGAAGCTGAAGAGTCTCAGCCACCTTCTTGTAAAACAAGAAGTGGGAGGGGGACTCAAAGCCTGGGAGGGGAAACACTGGAAGGCCTGTCTGGGGAGATTGCAGGCCTAGATGAGCCAGTAGAGCCTGACAACTCTCCGTCATCTTCTTCCTCCTCCCAATAGCCCTCATAATATGCCTCTGGGTCAATGTCTGAGGCAACAACTTCCGACCGAATGATCGTATTTCAACCGATGTCGGTTTGATCGGAACCGGGCAAAGCGATTTCACTATCGTAATCGCTTTCACTATCTCCTCAGTGGTCGGAACATGGGGTTTCCAATCCGAACCAGCTGATATTCTTTTTCTCTTTGTCGGAACAGACTCCACAGAGTCTGCTCTCCTTTTGGCCGAAGAGGTATTGCCCAGGTCAGTGGGCACCTCCTCAGGTTCGGTCACAACCGAACCGGGATGGCAATCTGGGTCAGTGGACTTCTCAGCCTCCCTCTCCCTCAGCCTTCTCAAACGTTTTTCAAGAGTGGCTTTGGGAAAGTTCTTACAAATTTGGCAGTCTTCTTTGAGGTGGTCAAACCCCAGACAATAAACAGACAAGGTGAGGATCGGCCTTAGCAAAGGCCTCCTTACACTCGGTACAGTGCTGAAACCCAATGGGACCGGTTTTCTTTTTGGGTTTCTCAGACATGCCGAATACCACAAAAAGTCACCCTATTCAGCATTAAACCAGGCAACTAAAATTTATCGGTTCCAACTGTGTCATGGGTCGGTTAAAAAAATCCCACAAATAACCGGATTTGTTTTAGGAACCGATAAGTACCGGAAACCACGAAAATGAACACAGAGAAATACAATTCACAATAGAATTCGGTTCTGAACCAGACCGACCGGAAAAGAACTGAAGGCAAAACAATTTCTAATAAAATCAACACAAAAATCACACTACCTACCTACTACCACTTACTGTTACCGAGACAGAGGTAAGGATACCGATAAAATGAGGACTGCGGTTGAAAAAAACAACGATTTAAACGAATACCGAACTGAAGCGCAGGAGGGATCTCCGGAGCGACTTCACAGTTAGGCGGAGTAAGAAATCTGATGGTTACACTGCAGAGTACCAGAGACAGGTCTGAAAAACAAGCTCAAGCTCAACATTCTACGCTTCTGCATATAGTTAACCCTTTCCTTTCCAGAGCAGTTCAAGTGCTGGGGCTAACTGCACATAGTCAGAATGCAGCAAGACTTCATGTTGTTTGAAAGGGCTGGCAACACGTCTTTCTGTGCAAGTACCCTGAGGTGGCCAGGGGGCTGGAAAGGCATGAAGTCAGAGGTTTCTCCACCCCTCTCAAAGTCTGAGGCATAAGGTGCCATTCAAATACATCTCCACTGCAGAGTGCAGCAATATCCCAGGGTAGCTGGATCTGTGTGTACTCTGGGCCTGGCCTTCCCAGAGAACCCTGTCATAAAGGGTAAACACTGAAAACACAGCAGCACTGAGATAGGCAGAGGACATTCTGAGAGCACAGAGTCGAACTAAGTAAGCAACAATTGGGAAACCTCACAGCAAAAGAGATGCACAGAAGGAGAAAGAGGTGTAAATAAATTAAAGATTGAGAAGACTGTCCAACGGGACCAAATCCTGGCTACAACCAGTTTATCTTTGGAACACTAAAGAAAACTTAGAACTTCAAGATGGCAAATCAGAAATCTGCCCACCTGCATATTTTTTTTATCACTGTAAAAATATCTATAGGCATTTCTCACTTTAACAGCCAAGTTTACATACAGTGCAGAAAATTATTAATCTGAAACATTTGCTGAACCACAATGCTAAAACTACACAAAACAGTTTTCAAACCCAAAGAAAATGATGGGGAATAGGAAGAAAAACCTAAGAAATCACTGCATGTTTTACATTCCTGCAAAAGCACAGAAATCAATCAATTTTATTCAACAAAGTTAAATACAGCATATTAAATCTGAGTTTAATTCAACTTCAGATTCTTCTGCAACTTTCTTTCAGACTGACCTCTTTGCCTTTATTTTAATTCATCATCTCAGTTGATGCTTCAAAGTATGGATCTAGGTAGGTTTTGGCCACTTCAGTAACAGCCATTCTGACAGTCTGCCATATTATTTTATAATGGCTCATCTAGTAGTTTAAATTATTCATTTCTGAAACTAAAAGGTCCAAAAATTTTCTTAACTGTGTATGTTCTATTTGGAAATACTGACACACTGCGCAACTTCACAAATACTATAATAGGATAGGTACTGGCTCAGTGGTGCTGAGTTTTGAGGTGCTGGGTGCCACACCTCGCTCCATGCCGGCTACCCGCATTTGGGAACGAGCCCGGGCCGCAAGGGATCAGCAGGGAGGAGAAGGATTGAGCATCCGGAGGACAGTTCTCCATCTCCGGGAAGGGGAGACTCCAGTAGTTGGTGCTTGCCTGGCCCCTAGTGGTGGCTGGGGACAGGCGCACCGATGCCACAACACGAGGGACAGGAGCGGCGCAGGTGCTTGACGGTGTTGTGCACGGCACCATTGTGGGCGTCACTGCATGCGCTGCCCCCGAGGGGAGAGAAAAACAGGGAAAATAGCTCCCAGCGGATGACGGGGAAGCTCGCAGGACCCGCACCCGGCCAGCCATAGCACGATACTGGATCTGGTCTTGGTGAAGGAGGGCCCCTTCCACCACCTCTAAATGGGGGGTAAGCCCTGGGAGCATACACGCCAGATGGTGGATGCCAGGGTGACGGGCTGGGGCTCCCCCTGAGTGTGAGGGCCGAAGGAGCAAGGAGTAAAACATATTTTAAAGGGGACAGGCTACAACATATACAGTTGCAACTGTATCCTAATGAAAGGGGAAAGAACAGTAGAATACTTACCGGAATAGCTCTTAGACTCCCCTCCGTTAGTCCACACCCTTGGAAATATAGAGACCAGACACTAGGACCACAAGGAACATTTGCTAGCTGTGGGCCACCAATGACATCACCATGCATCAGCATCTATATAAAACGTGGGCAGCGCCATCATTCCTCAGTTGCACACTGGACATTAGATTGAGGATCTCCAACCATGGGAACCAAAAGATAAGACCAGCTCAGGCATGTAAGGTTAGGATATATATCAAGTTCAGCTGCATATCATCTAATGTAACCCTCCCTGAAGCAGCACAGACATGGACGGAGGGACGGCATGGCCTAATGGAGAAGATCCTCTCGGATGTCTACTGCTATGGTAAGTACACAACTGTGCCATCTTCGAGAATATCTCCTCCATCATTCCACACCTTTGGAACAAAAAGATAAGACCAGCTCCCCAAGCAGTCCCAAACACCAACTGGGAAGTGGGTACAGTCATATATATATATTCTGGATAGCAGGTCTTGCAGTACCGCCAAGCCCCAAACCAACATGTCTATGACAGGCTATGTTCAGACTGAAATGTTTAGTGAACATGTGGACACTGCTCCATGTGCCTGCAGTACAAATGTCAGTCATAGAAACATTTCCGAAACACAATTGGAAGTGGCAATTCCTCAGGAGAAGTGACCACAAACTGCACCAGGAAGTTCTTTACTGTACTTCCTGTAACAGAACGTATTATAATGTGGCAGCCATTTGGACAGGCAATGTTTAGCCACAGGAGAGCCCTCTTTCCCAGGGGTGAACAAAGCTAAAGCTGAAAGAACCTTCTACAGTCCATGGTGAGATTCACACAGTAAACTGTATAAGTATTCTATGCACATTTGAAGTATGGAGCAGTGCCTCACCGTGACTGGCATGCTCATGGTAATAAACAGGAAGGTGTACCTTCTAATTCAGTATAAATTCAGCTACCACCATCGATAGAAACTTAGGATTTGCATGCAGAAAAACTCTGGGCTCAATTTTCAAAGCCCCGAGAATGCCACAAGCCCCTGGTTATCTCAAAAGAGCCAACGTCAGTTTCTCAAGTAGATATTTCAAGTACCAAGACAGGACTAGATTGCAGATAGGAGGTTTCATTAATGAATACCTTTCAGACACGTATGGGTGCGACAGGGTTGAAGAGGATCCTGTCCCAGTTGTTAAGGAAAGAGTTTAAATGCAAGGATCTGTTCTGTTCTATTCATTTCATGTCTCTTCTCTGTCTGGTTGCAAAACTAAATTTTCCTGTGAGACCTCGGACTTGCTCATCCTGACTCTCACAATTCATTGCCTCTCACTGTCTCTCAGCCTTCCCTTGCTGTAGGTCTTTCTCCTCCTTTGCATATTTAGTGATATAAAAATATATGCAAATCATTATGTGGAAATGTAACTGATGGAATCCCTTTTGTTTAGAAATTATATAGTGTTACTGTTGAAATGTATATAATTGTATTTTGAGATGACTGCAAAAAGCTATTGTGAACTCAAGAGGTTACCAGAGTTCAATTTTTAAGCCTTCTGCAGAAGAGCTGTGGAAAAAAAGGCCTCAGCTCAGGCACATTGTGTTCCTGCCCTGCACCTGCCTGATACTTACAAGAACAGGATGCTTGTTACGAATGGGGGTTGGAAGGACTTATAAGACAGCTGAGCTGCAACTGCTGGGAAAAGAAAAAAGGCACAGAGGTTGAAGGAAAACTCTGATGGGTGTTCTCCATTTTATTTTGCCTTTGTAAAAGATTATACTGAACAAGTTTATTTTTTTATGTTACTGCTAGTGTAAATAAATATTTTGGTGAGTCCTGCAACTGCTCCTGGTTTTTCCTATGCTTCCTGACCAGTGCCTCGAAGACAACAGGACACCTGTGATTGGGCTACCCATATGACTACCAACAGGTGCAGGAAAAGCTGATACAGCAGTCAAAGGCACCTTAATTGAGGAATAATGTAGATCAGAGTCTGACAGTGACAGCAAGTATTCCAGCACAGTATTTACCGGACATGTAAATGGGTCCAAAATCCTCAAAGCAGATCACAGAGTAAGTCACTTCCATTTCAAGGAATATGCATAGTCTGTTAGAAGGCTTTCTAGCCAAAATCAGCACATCAGCAACCTTTGGGGACACCCCAAAATGTGCAGTGTCCATTTCTTTAAGAGCCATGCATGCAGATCGAGGGACTTCATGTCTAGATAGAGCGACCAGGGATTCCTTGGCCTGTGGCAACAGACCACGCAACAGTTGTACAAGGACAGGAGACTCCACTGCCATCTGCTGCGGAAGTGGAAATATTTGGCTAGGCCATACTGTACCAATGAGAATCAGAGTGGCACTCTCTGTCAACAGCTTGAAGAGCACCCCTGTAGCAGTGAAACTGGGAAATGAATACATGAATTTTCCTGTCCAAAGGAGGGACAACTTGTCTCGCCAGAAAACTCCAAGCCCTACAGTGGACAAGCAGAAAACGCTGCAGTGCTGCATGGTGTGGTATCCACGTCCCTAGAAGAAAACATTACTTACCATAGTAATTGTGTTTCTTCTAAGGGAATCTTACTGTAGTCTGACAAACGCTGTATGGTCTCTCCATAAGACTGCCCCGGAGCCAAAATGGTTAATAGAACCTATGCTAATGATGGAATGTTAGGCTCAAGCTTGGGTTTCAAATCACTGTCCCTGGTTGCACCTCCTGCAACCATCAGATTCTTACAAAGCATGCAGAAGCTAAAAACTCTAAACTTACTTAACTATGCTAAATACCCCAAACAGGGTAAGAACAAATGCCCCCAAATAACAAGGGCATCATTAAGACTCAAGTCAGCTGATGCCCAACAAACCATTAGGTACCCACAGGTTTCCAACATAACCAGCAGTGTACAGGGCCCTGAAGGTACTGGCAGGGGAAGAAGGGTGGGAGATCAGAATACAGTAAGATTCCCTTAGAAGAAACAAGATTACTACAGTAAGTAATGTTTTCTTCAAACCCCAGGAAATCTTACTGTATTCTGACAAATGTAGACTACCCAAGCAGTGCCTTTGGAGGCGGACAGAGGACCTATTTAGGAAACAGGATCTGCTAAACTGCTGTGCAAAACCTGGCATCACTCCTGGTTTGTGTGTCCAGACAATAGTGCTTAGTGAATGTATGGACTGTTTTCCAGGTAGCTGCTTTATGGATTTCCAGCAGAGGGATATCTCTTGAAGCTGCTATAGATGCAGCTGTCCCCCTGGTAGAGTGGGCTCTGAGCCCTTGAGGGGGCTGTTTACCCTCCTTGCTATAACAGAACTGAATACATGCCACAATCCATCTTGCTACTGACCTTTTTGTGGCAGGTCTGCCTTTCCCAACTTCCCCATAAGTCAGAAAAAGTTGGGTCTTATCCCCACTATGACTTTTTGTATGCTCCAATTAGTAGCTGATAGCCCTCTTAACATCCAAGCTATGCAGTCTATGTTCCCCTGAAGTAGAATGGTCAGTAAAGAAAACTGGAAGTGTGATAGACTGATTAATGTGAAAATCTGAAACCACCTTTGGAAGGAATTTATTATTAGTCCTAAGGACCACCTTATCCCTATGGAACGCCACATAATCAGGCTCCATGGACAAAGCCTGGAGTTCACTGATCCTTCTAGCAGAAGTAATGGCAACCAAAAACACAGTCTTCCAAGTCACATAGTTAAGATCAGCTGTTGCCATAGGTCCAAAAGGTGGTTGCATAAGCTGTGCTATGCAAATATTGAGATCCCATACTGGAGTGGGAGTTCTGTTGGGTGGGTGCAAATGCATCAATCCCTTGAAGAATCTCCTAAACACTGGATTAGAGGCCAGGGATGATGACATACCTGCTGATAGGTAAGCCGAGACTGCGGCCAAGTGCACCTTCAGTGTGGAAGGCAATAAGTCTAGAGAATGCAGGTGAGTAAGGTAGTCCAGAACCACAGGCAGTCCTGCCTGATTGTAGTTCAGCTTTCTAATTTTGCACCATATAGAAAATCTTTTCCACTTGGAAGAATAAATCTTTCTGGTAGAAAGTTTTCTAGAAACCCTGAGGACCTGCATAACACTCTCCGAGAGGTGTAAACTGGCACACTCTAGGTCCTCAAGAACCAGTCCTGGAGTCAGAGACCGAAGGTTCGGGTACAGGATCCTGCCCTGGGGTGAGGTCAGTAAGTTGTGCCTCGTGGGAAGGCTGACCGGTTTGGCTAATGACATGTCCAGTACCATGGAGTACCAAGGTTGCCTGGCCCAATCTGGAGTAATTAGGATCATTGTGGCAGGCTGGGATCTGAGCTTGATCAGAACCCTTAGTAGTAATGGAAATGGAGGGAAGGCATACAGAAATGTCCCCGACCAATCCAGGACTAGGGCATCCAGTGGTACTGACCCTGTCACTGGTGGTCTGCAACAATATCTTGGTAGCTAGTGGTTTTCTGGTGAGGCAGAGAGATCCATCTCTAGAGTCCCCCACCTTTTGAAAACTACTTGTAATACCCGACTGTTCGGGGACCATTCGTGGTGGCCCTGATTTATTCTGTTTAGTGCATCAGCGCAAACATTGTCCTTGACTTGCAAATGAACAGCTGACAACTGGATATTTAGTGAGTAGGCCAGGGTTTATATTGACATTGTGCACAGAGGAGTGGACCTTGTGCCTCCTTGTTTGTTGATATAGTACATTGTGGTAGTGTTGTCCGTCTGGACCTACAAATGCCTGCAATGCTAACAAGACTGCCCTGAGTTCCAGGAGATTGATGTGAAGCAGGGAGTCTTGCTTGGACCACGAACCGTGGATTGTATACTCCTCTAAGTGTGCTCCCCAACCTAGGATGGTAAGCACCCTGGAGGGTTGTACCTGCAGGAAGGGAACCCCTTACTTGAGGTTCTTTTCTTCTACCACCACTGCAGAGAATGTATAAGTGTTTGGGCCACTGGAATCAGCTTTGACAGGGAATCCTTCTTTTGGAACTAGTACTGTTTCAAATGATACTGAATGTCTCATTTGAAACCTTGCTCCTAGCACTGTAGCTGTTGATGCTGCCATATGGCCCAGCAGCTACAGAATGTGCCTGGTTGGCCTGAGACTGCCAGGTTGAAAGGAGCTTGCCAACTGTACCAAGTTGCTTGCTCTTTCCTGTGGAAGGACAGATTTTCCTTTTACTGAATCCAGTTGAGCCCCTATAAACTCTAGAAGCTGCACTGGTTGCAGCACTGACTTTTTCTGATTTATTAAGAACCCCAGGGAATGCAGGAGATCCTTTGCAAGTGCCAGGGACTGTTTGATCTGGTGAGGATTTTCCCCTACCAGTAACCAATCATCTAGGTACGGAAAACTGCCACTCCTATTCTCCTTAGGCGTGCCACAACCACAGCCAAGCATTTTGTGAACACCCTTGGAGCAGAAGTGAGACCGAAGGGCATTCCCTGGAACTGGTAATGGCCTGAGGGCAGCCTGAACCCGATAAATTTTCTGTGCAACTGCCTTATTGGGATGTGGAAGTAAGCATCCTTGAGATCTAGGGATGCAAACCACTCCCTTTGCTTTAAAATGGGCAGAATTGTAGCCAGAGTGACCATTTTGAATTTCTTTTCAGTAAATGCTTGTTCAGATACCTGAGATCCAGTATGGGTCGCCACTCCCCTGTTTTCTTGATAGTGAGAAAGTACATTGAACAGAGGCCTTTTCCCCCTGTTGCAGAGGAACTGGCTCTATTGCCCCTAGAGAAAGTAGGCTTAATACCTCCCTCTCCAGCAACAGGTCTTCTGCTAGGGAGGAGGGTCGAAGAACTCTTGCCCTCAGCTTTGGTTTTAATTTGAAGCTGAGAGCCAGGCCTTGACCCACTACCTCCAGGACCCACTTGTATCTGTAGTGATGGATTTCCATTCCTGAAGGTAGTGGGCCAACCTGCCTCCTACTGGTACTGGGGAGGCAACCCGAGCAGACTCCTCAGGGGGTCTGCTTAGGTTGTGAAGCTGGCTGAGAGCTAGGGGCTATCCCGTTACCACCCCTTCTGCCCCTGCCTCTGAAGCAGCCGCTCTGGTGCTGGTACTGCTGATACTGAGGAAAAGCCTGGGGCTGAAAGAATGGCCTATAGGGCCTACCTCTGGAACCCCAGGCTTGCTACTTATGGGGTGTAGAGGATTTCTCTTTTGCAGCAGCACTTTGGTAAGCTGTCTTGTAATCATCCATTTTTTTTTTCATGTAAGCCTCTGTCTGCTGACCAAACAGAGACATAGGCTCACAGGGAAAGTCCACTGCTTTGGACAGTGTGTCCTGTGTCAGGTTAGTTGACCTGGGCCATGCAAACCTGCGTAAAGATACAGAAGAGGCCATCTGCCTGGCAGCAGTATCATTAATGTCTGCCATTCTAAATTGCACCTTAGGTGCCTCTATGCCCCTTTTTGCAGCCTTCTCCAAATCCGCTGCCATGGGAGCTGGCACTGACTTTGTGATCTCCAAAACAGTATTCCACAAAGTTCTTTGATACCTTGCCACACAGGCCATATAAGAAGCCTGTCTTACTGCAAGAGAAGACCCAAGATACTGCTTTTTGGTGATAAAATCCATCCTTCTGGAATCTTTGTCAGGAAGATGTGAGGATAAAGGAATGCCAGCCTTATCAAAGGCTACAGCCTGTACCACTCCTTCATGGCTAGGGTGGCCCAACAAAAATTCTGCCCCACCCTTAGCTACCCAGTACTACTTATCCACTCTTCTTTGCAGGGGTGGAATGGAAGTGGGTTTATGCAGTGCTTTCAATACCTGTTTCTTTAAGGACTTGTGGATGGGCAACTGGTCTCTTTTTGAAGTTAGCACATCCATCATTTCTCTAATCTTGCTCCTCATCCTCATCAGTAGATTCCTGAGTGGGGAGGTCCAAGGACAGAGTCTCCTGTCTAATAAATTGAAAATGGGCTGTATAATCCTCAGTTCTCTAATCAGGGGAATCAGGTCTGTGAGGATCCAGGGAGATATCCAGTTCAATAGGTTCCCCATCGTCATCATCAAAATAATCCCATTCCGTACCCTTCAAGTTCCCCTGAACCGGGAACCAAAGCAGGACCTACAGAAACCAACCACGGTCTCTCTTCAACCAGAACCGGGTTGGTTTGTAGGGACTGAAAAATGCGAATCGCTTTCGATATCTCCTCAGTGGTTGGAACCAATACCTTTGGTTGCAGTTCAACTGCTGAGTGTTTCTCTTACTTCTGCCGGAATGAGCCAGGTCAGCAGCTGGTTCGGCAAGTCTTTTTCTTGTAGTGGAGAAGTCACCCTTGTCAGAGGGTTAGTCCCCCAGTTTCTTATGAGTGTCTGCTACCAGTTCAGCGGTTTTCTCAGACATTTTCGCCTGCAGTCATTTAAGACGCCTATCAAGCATCGACTGAGGGAAATTTTGAAAAATCTCACAATCCTCCTTGAGTTGGTCAAACCCCAAACAAATAAACTAAATGGGGATCTGCTTTAACAAACGGTTCCCCCAACTCTGAACAATGTTGGAAACCTGTAAGGCCTGTTCGTTTCTTAGGCTGACACGTTTATCGGCTGGTTAGAACTGAAATAAACCAAGAATTACTTTGGTTAACAAAAAGAAAAAAAAAAAACACTAAATTTAACTAAGCCACCTTACCAGACAGTAAAAATGCTGTAATTAAACAATTACAATACCAAATAAAGGCACAGTTCACTCCTTGTTAGGGAGAACCAGAAAGGGACAGAGAAAACTTACCAACTTGACACTAACTAAATCTACCTGTGAACAAAGGACAGTGCTTCAAAAATCGAATTAAACAACAAAGACTTAAATTTGATCAAGAAATAAACTTCTTCAGATGAAGTGAAGGAGCGCTCTCTAGAGACGTCTTACTGAGGCAAGCTGAGTAAAGAATCTGACGGTTGCAGGAGGTACAACCAGGGACAGCGATTTGAAAACCAGGCTCGAGCCTAACATTCCATCATTAGCATAAGTTCTATTAACCATCTCGGCTCCGGGGCAGTCCTATGATGAGACCATACTGCGTTTGTCAGAATACAGTAAGATTTCCTGGGGTTTAACAGCTCCAACTCTGGTCAACCCTATCCTGTGAAGAGGTAGGTTACCAAGGAGGTCCAACAGTTCCCATTTGTGAATCTTGGACTGTGATCTGCTTAACTTGTCTGCTAAGGCATTTCAGAGAACTGAGAGGTCTGGCTGACAGATGGAGGCTGTAGGACAGATCCCAATTACTACAGTCTCACTGCCCACGGGACCCTTACTGTCCATTTAGGGATCCTCATGCAAAGACTGGCTAGTAGCACTGTACCAATGGCCACAGCCAGGAGACTTACTCCTGTATACCAACTGTGCTGTAGGCAAATCAGGTTGTCTGCTCTGTCCTGCAGAAGAAAAATGTAACCCTTCTTTTTCTAAAAACTGCTTCTATGTATTGCAGTCATTGACAGGGGGGTCATCACAGCGTTTGGCACACGTACTGCGACTCCCAAATCCTCGCACAAGTACCTTGTCCGAGACAACATATGAAGGAGTTTCCCTGGAACTGGCTTTCAACAGCCAGTCCTGGTAAGGAGAGACATAAAAGCCTTCCCTGTGAAGGGTTGTTGCCACTTCTACCCAAGCAGTTGGCACAGACCCATGGCGCAGAAGACAGGCTGAAAAACAAAACTCTGAACTAGTAATACTCTTCCCCAGAATAAAGCAGATGTACTGCCTGGGAGTGTTTCTGATCTTGACATGAAGGTATGCCTCCTCCTTATTCAGGCAAGAAAGGCAGTCCCTTGTTTGTGATAGGGGAATGATAGCTTGCAAATTTTGTAATCTCCCTGCTATCCTGTTATTGTTTCAGATACACAGAGAATCTTCCTCTCACAACCACTCACTGATGTGACATTCGGAGTGGAGCTATATCCTGCAAAGAGTCATGTGGAACCGGTGGTGCCAGTACCACCAGTACCCACTGCTTTGGGTGATTATGTAGGGGCACCTGGGGAAGGGGACCTGGCATGGCGCCACCTGCCCTTACTCCACCCTGCTGATGGTGGGCATGGCTACCACTGGCAGCAGGCAGGTGACAGGATCCCCTACCACAGCTCACAGCTGGAGTGAAATACAGGGTCTTAACATACCTTAGATTCATTTTGGACGACTGAAGACCTTTAGGGCTTTTTCCACATCATAACCAGTTTTGTCCCTCTAAAAAGTGGCCTTTAAAACTTAATTTGCAAAACCAACAAACTCTGAGCCAAACATATTGCCTCATACAAATGCCAGAAGCAGAAATCCTGATAGAGGCAGAGAACTCATAGGCTGAGCTGAGTAAAAGTTTGTCAACCTCAGCACCAGCCGCTAACAGTGTTAGGTAACTCCCTACCCGGTCAGAACAGCACTACAATAATAGCGCTGCTCAGAACAGCGCAGTCTATGTAGCGCTTCCATGGACAGCAACGGGGGAATAACAGCACTGTGTAGTACGCGCTCCCCAACTCACTGTCCGTGGTGCTAGAGAAGGGCACATGGGGACGGGAAATCAGGAGGCTGGCCGAGCTACTCCTATGGTGTGGAGCGCTAAAGCATGAGCAAGTCAGCCAGAATGGTGGTGGAGACCAGGGTTCTAATCCTGGTCTCCAAAACTCTCACCCCCCCGCAATCCAACTCCAGAGTTGGTTATTTTAAGTGGGGGCATGGCCCCATTTGGGGGAAGGGTGCAGGTGGGGCACAGCCACCCCCCTCCGCAAAAATACAATTATTGGTGCTAGCGATCGCTACCAGTGATGCTGTGTTTGCTTGCAGCATTTCTTCCTGCCGCTTTTATGATTGGCGCCGTTATGACCTAGGGCCAGTAACTCATTCTTGGCAGAGCCCTCAGGAAGAGATTGGGCTGCAGCCTTTGCAGTTTTACACAGGCTATTTTGATATCAGATTATATGGTTGCCTGGTAGTTTGCAATTCTAAGGTCTAGTGAGGCAAAAGCATAGGTACACCTGCCCATCACCTTCAGCCTCCCAGATTCCTCATCAGGAGGCAAAGTACTCGCATGTCGAGGTGCTTCAGACCTATCATGAGCAGCCATTATGAGTACAGAGTCAGTTTTTGGCTGGTTAGCATAATAAGGCTTAGCAGATGGGGTCAGATACTTCTCATCAGCCTTTCTGGTAATGCAGGCAATGAGGTTATTTCAGTTTGGGATTAATACCTTTGAGTCAAGGACTCGTTTTCAAAGGTTCCACGTCAATTGTTAAAAACAGACATAACAGTATAAAATACAGAGTTAACAGTAAAAGGAACACTGAATCATATACACAATCAGTAATAGAACAAGTCTGAGGTTTTACACATCAATTTAGTACTTAATTACACAAGCCTGATTCAAGGAAAGAGAAGGGAGGTGGTCAGCCAAAAGACAGCATTGCTTTTGGGGGAGAAGAGTTGAGCCATGAGGAGACAGTTTGTTACAGGTGGATACGGTGAGGGGGTCCTAGGAAGGTGATATTCAGTGGAGTGATAACTGAGGAAAGGGGTAGGTACTGGGAGAATGTCGACCAAGTTATTACCAAATTAGCACCGGCAGGTACAGGTAATTTTTGAGCCAAGGAAGGTTCTGAGCCCAGTTCTGAAAGTACTAATCTTGGGTGTCTCAGAGAGGTCATTGTACCACTTCGGTCCCTGATACTGGATAGAGTTTTGGGCAAGTTTCGTCCTTTTGAATGGAATCATCATCCTGTCAGCGGCCGTACTTTGGGTCGATTTTGTAGGGACAGTCAGCCTAAAGTGGCCTCCCAATGTGGAAGACGACAGACCCAGCAGCACCTTTTTTTAGAAGCAGGCAGGTTTGATATTGGCCTCGAAGGCTGAGTGGGAGCCACCCAGTGTCTTTGTAAGCATGCAGGTATGGGTGTCAATGGCAGCCCTACAGTGAGGCGGCAGGCTTTACTGAAGAGTGTGCTGATCCTATTTAGGGCTGTTTTTGTGTCCGCCCCATAAACAGGCAATCCACAGTCTATAGTAGACAGTCTTGAACTACTACTAGTGGCTAGTTTGAGAGCATCAGGAGTCATTGAATGTCTATGACGATAAAGCACGCCCAGCTTTGCATTTGCGGTTTTGATAACAGTCTATGTGGCTTGAGAAGGTGAGGGTGTCCTCAAACGTGATGCCGAGATAGTTGAACTTGGTGACTTATTCTAGAAACTCGCCCTTTTGATTATGTATCAGCAGCGGCAGGTATTTCTTTTTGCTTTGGGAGGTACTGAAGAGCATACTCTGTTTTTTTTTTTACATTTAACAGTAGTTTGTTTTCTGTGAACCAAGATTCAAGTTTAAGGAAGCTGCTTTAGAGATCTGTTGCGACGAGTGGAGGTCTTTACCACCGACTGATATTACTGTGAGATTAGTTTGTACCATGCAGCAAAGACTGCATCCTCTAATGCAGAATATGTAATGGTTATGATTAGGACTTCTGTTGACATCACCAAAGAGAATAGAAGTCTAAACATATAGCTCCAGCTCACGGTCCATTCAAACTCCCCCCAAAAGAGGCTTTTTTTTTTACTCTAATTTTGCTCCTCTTGACGGCCGGGGAATGCTTGTCCCATGCTCCGCCTTGTACATGGGCGCTCAACTTGCCCCACCAGCCAGCCTCCACCACGGATGCATAGTGGGAAGGACTGTGGCTTACCCCTCACAGACCCCCACCCACGCACCCCAGCAGGAGGTGGACAGGAGAGGACGCATCACCTTGGACCCCACCCTGACTTACTCCGAGCTTTGTTTGGCTGGGGAGAGTCGTGGAGGTGTCATTGTGCATGTCTTGAGAGTTTCTATCTTTTAGATTCCCTAAGGCGGATGTGCAATGACATACAGCGTAATGGAGCAACGCTTCGTGCTCACCTACAGGACATCCGCTGCTGCCCGATCCCTGTTACGAAGCCCCCACTGCTGCAACTCCAGTCTCCACTGGGGTCACTATAGTGGCGGGCGCACACCTCTAACCCTCTCCAGGAGAGGAGAGCAATCCTCCGGACACTCAATCCTCTCCCCTCCACTGGAGAACAGAGTCAGTTTCCAAACTCGGGTCGCCAGCATGAAGCAAGGTGTGGCATCCAGTGCCTCAACCCCACTGGACTTCATTCATTCAATAATTACTAAATAATCTGCCTCTTAACCGTGATCCAGTCCTGCAAGGAGTTGGCTCCAAGGCTACATTAAATTTCGGTACTATGTTCCTCAGATATGCCACTTGCAATTAAAAGCATATTCCACAGGTATGATACATTTCTTATTTACTGAAATCTTGGATTAACATCTTTGAGCAGGAGCTCTTTACATGGGTTCTACGTCATAAGATAATTTAACTGGAGACAGACTACAAGTGCTGAAGATGTTGCAATGCAAATGTCACCAGGCATACAATTTTAGAGTATTACGGTCAGATAAGTAGTACAAAAATAGGACAAGTAACCAAGAGAGAATGAAACAAATATACCAACGAAAAAATTATACAAAATGCAGACACGATGTTGTTAATGCAGACAGGGAACTTTGTAGATAGGGAACATACAACAATTAGTAGGCATTGAACAAGGTATGCCAACGTCATTTGTGAATTATACAGTAGTAGACAAGCAATTTACAACATAGACAAAGGAGGGAAAAGCTACATTTGACAGGCATTGAACCAGGAGTGCCAGTGTCAATTTCCCAATGAACAAGCTTCAAACAGATGGGGTAGCAGCCTATAGGAGGAGGGGATAGTCAATCAGGGTGAAGGGGGAGGGAGGGGCAGGTTGAAGAGGGTGGAGGGGAAGAAGAAAAAAAAAAAAAAGGAAAAAAATCAGGCGAAGGATTGGAAGAAGCCCTGGGGCCAAGGTAACTAAAAGAGCGAGGAGGGGTAGAGATGGGGGAGGGAAAGGAGGAGCAGGGAGGAGAAGAAGAGGCAGAGGCATTAATAAAGGGGGGGGACAGTGATTATCAGATTGTGCCGTGTTAAGTAAGTGGCGGGCAAGGTAAAGGTCATAGCAGGTATGCAGAGGTGCCAGGAAGGAAGGTGAGAGCTATAGGACAGTATTGGCAGGTTTCTGAGACCAAAGGAATTGATAAGATATTTAATTGTATGTTATGTCACAAAAGCGACTATATGATTATTATATTTTTTAACTGTATGTCTTGTTACAAATGTAACTGAATGTTTAATTTCTCGGATATGTTAAATATTCAACTGTATATGTTTAATTCTTCATCCAACTGCACTCCGGAGACTAGCAACTTTGTTGTTCAGTGTGCCTTCCTGGTGAAACATTTCAATAAATAAAAAAAATAAACCCTAAGCACCACCAGGTCGGCCCCAAAAGTCTTTTGACTACACCTACACAACTAAATATAACTAAGGGAGTATAATAACTCAGATGAGCAGACTCCAAAAGTGGATGACCACAGATTCAGCAGAAGATTCTCATGGATTAACCACAACTGCCATGGAGCTGATTGACCATGCTGCAGAGGAAGAACAGCAGCTTGCCTCTCCCCAGCTTGCTCCTCAGCCCACAAAACGTGGCTATTATGATTGAACTGCAGGACTTCAATCAGAAATCTGTTTCTTATACACTGAGCTCAGAGAAAACTTAAATAAGGTTGAAAATAAAATTGTTGGCCTAGGGATACAGGCCGTGGCCACAGACACGCGTACGGATCACCTGAAATGCCTGATGCTCCACAGAATCAAGGAGAATAAACAACTTACAGCAAAAGTGCGATGCCTTGAAGAATCGTTCCTGAAGAAACAATTTCTGTATTAAGAGAGTACCAGAGGGTAAACAAGATTGGGACAGGATTGCTTTTATGGATTCCTTCCTTCGAGAAGTCTTACAACTCGATCCGACCCTGTCTTTGGACATAGAGTGGGCCCAGAGAGCACGAACACCTAAACCCAAACACCCAGATGAAAGGAGCCACGTCATTGTCCTCCATTTACTTAATTACTCAATTAAACAAGATCTACCCCTCTGTGCTTGAAGGTTAAAGCAAATTCATAACAAAGGGAAGCAAATATTAGTGGACGATTACTCCCCAGCACTTTCAGCTAGCAGACAGTCCTTTGCCCCAATCCTACATATACACAGCTCAACATCTTAAATTTCAAACTCCTTACCCAGCTCGACTGGTAGTCATGTTTTCAGATGGCCCTCAATTCTTTTCATCACCACAAGAAGCCTCAGAGGAATTGCAAGCCCCGAACGTTGATGTCCCTTCACCCTGATGATCTTCACCAGATACACAGACACTTTCCCAGAAGGCTTGGCACTCAGCCCCGACAACATCAGAAAAGAGAGCACATTACGAGACTGCACTGAGAGACATTAAGCAGTTGCTACGTACGTTCCAGCATACCCCACCAACCTGAAACTGTAAAGTACAGTCTCTATTAAGTACATCTCTACAAGAGATCTTGTGAGCTCAATGGTCCAAGAGCTACTGAGTTAATGTCAAAGTGCTCGAGCAATGACTGGACCAAGCCTGAGGGTTTATACCTCAGTTTAAAAAAATATATATCAGAGTTCCCTTAAGGTATTAATTGACAACGCTGGTATTTAATCAAGGGGAAGAGTGGTTGCCTTGCCATTCATCCTGGTATACACCCAACCCCCAAAAAAAACAAAAAAAAAAACACACACACACTTTATGTTGGGCAAGTGCCCTTTCCTTCTATTCCATCCATGCTAGATTTCGGAGAGGGGGGTTCTGGGGAAAAAGCTACCAACTGCATTCCACACTCTACCTTTTCAGATGGGAGAAGAGTAACTTTGAGGCTGTGATTTCCCCAATTGCTAACTCTATGTCATCGGTTATCTATGCCAAAGCTAACCCCCCTGCTAGAATACAAGAATTTATATTGTACATTGTAGAGAGCTGCAGCAATTATTTGGCGGCACTGAGCTGTTCTGCCACCGATCCTGAAGGTGGCATTCCACATCCTTATAGAGCAGCTTCTGAATATTTATCAGGTGATTTATTAGTAGACAGTGCTCTGCTCCCCAAGTCAGTGAACATGGACTATATATAATTAAAAAATAAGTAGAATCAGTTTTGACTCGAGAGGCTGAGGTACAACCTCTGCTTCCTCAGTGCATGATCATACATTAGTGCAGCCTCGTGATAATATCTCACTACTCCACTGGCTCAACAGTTAAAACAGTGGCACTCCTATTCTTACACCCCGAGGCTGGAATGTGTGACCCCCCAACCAGATTATTTGTATTTGGGGGGGGGGGGGGTTCCACAGGGTGCCAAATTGTGCCCTGTCCCGCTTCTCATTATGATAAAATTACCTGCATACAATGGGACCCTGCATTAAATATGTGGATGACACGACTGCTGATAGTTTCGAGGACGTAAGTCAAAGTACAATACATGAGGACTTAAGAAAAATTGAAGTATGGACTCGGTGTAATAAGATGCAGATTAATCAAGACAAAACACAAGAAATAAGTTTGGGAAAACTAATAAAGCCAAGTTGCCCCCTCTTATGTTTGGGGGTATTACTGTGAAGGTGGTAAAGAGTATCAAATTGTTAGGTTTACAAATTCAAAATGATTTTAGTGCCGGCCCAGTGGTGCTGAGGATTGAGGTGCTGGATGCCACACCTCGCGCCACATTGGAACCAGAGTTCGGAAGCGAGCTCGGGCACAGGGTTGGGGAGGGAGGTTGAGAGCTCACAGGGCTGCTCCTCTCCTGGGGGTGGGCATGGGATTGTCTGGCATGCCAGTGGCCCCAGTGGAAGCCGGAGGTGCTGTAGCAGCGTTGACTTACACGCACACTGCGTGGCTGACGCTGGCAGGGTTGCCATGCGCCGCAGTGTCAGACTGGCAAAACGCATGGGAGAGGAATGTGGGATCTCGCGGCTATACAAAGAAAATACCGCCCACCCGGATAAGCGACAGTCCTTCCAGTGCCACCGCCACACGTCCAATGCTGGTTCCCTGCCACTGCCTTCATCTCCCTGTGGCCACATTTCCCCGGGGCGGCCACGAATGTCCTTGAAGATGCAGGGAACATGGCAAATGGTAGAGCGGGTTGGTGGTGAAGTGGCCCAAGAGAGTTCAGGGCTTGGGGGACAATAAATAAACATAGTTAAAAAAAAAAAAAAAAAAGATTTTGGCTGGAAAGAACACGTGACAGATGGTAAAAAAAAAGAAATTCCAGGGTGTACTTTCTGAGAATGTTAAAGGGAGCAGGTGTGAGTCAGGAAGATTTAGTGTATTTTTTTTTGCACAGTTGTTCGCCCCATCTTGGAGTATGCGGCTATTGTATGGGATGCTGGGTTAACTTTGGGAGAAAGTGAAGAAATTGAAAGAATTCAAAAGAGAGCTCTGAGGATTATTTTAGGCAGGAAAATGTCATAATGATGCACTGAAAATGTGTAAGTTAGAAAGGTAGGAGAAGAGAAGAATATAAATGTCAAAGAAATTGTTTTATGAAATCTGTACTCCTCAACACAAGTTGTATACCCTGTTACCACCTAGAGAAACTGCCATCTATGGTCAAGGCCCCTGGAATTCTGTGATTCTGCGGTTGAGGAATTTTCCGCAGAATTTGCATTATGCCGCAGAATTAACTGTTTTTGAATTTTTATTCAAATATACTGTTTTTTAAATAGTGCCAGGCTTTCTTTCACATCTCATTTTTCCTGAAGCCCCTCCTCTGTGCTCGGCATATGATGTCATTGATGACATCACATCATATTTAACCAATGGCAGAACTGCATTCTGCCAAAGAAATTAATAAATGCTGCCGCAGAAACCAGAAAGTTCTGCTACAAAACACTAGGGGCCCTGTCTATGGTTTAAGAAAACAGGTTAGATGGCGAAAACCAGTGTTTACAACAACCAAATACCAGACTTATTTATGAAATTTTTTTAAATGATCATTATTAATGTGTGCATCCTCTGTGTAATCAAATGTTTATTGTTTTTGTCCTTGTTTTTAAGGAATAATTTTATTATGTTTTTTGTATTCTTGTTATGAACTGGTGTACTTAACTTCAGTTGACCCCACCTTTGGTGGAGTTTTGGCTGTAATATGGTAAGTAAACAAACAAATCCACAGTACATTGGGGGTCTAGAGCCCGTAGCTTACATTCAGCATTAGCGGAAGAAACAGGCTTACTATAAAGTGCACAACAGATACTTGAATGCAATTCATAGCAATGTGTCAGCAGAAAAGGACCATACTGGTCCATCTAGTCTGCCCATTTCCCACCCGCCCCTACTTGTCTCCACTTCCCAGGGATATTTTCCTCTGCCCACCAGCCAACCCCTTGTGTCTGTCCCACGCCCTCTTGAATTCCTCCACTGTTTCTGCACACACCACCTCATTAGGTAATCTGTTCCAGGGTTCCACCACCCTCTCAATGAAATAACATCTCCTTACATTGTTCTTACATCTTCCCTTCCAATCTTAAATAATGACCCCTGTTTTAACTCCTACTTTCCTTTTGAATAACCTACCTTCATTCCTTTATTTATTCCATTCATGTGCTTGTAAGTCTCTAGCATGTTACCTCTCTCCCAACCTCCAGCGGGTATAGATTTAATTCTCTCCACCTAGTCTCGTATGGCTTCTCTTGCATATCTTGCACCATCTTTGTTGCCCTTCTCTGAACCCTCTCCAACCCATCTATTTTTACTTTTTTTTTTTATTTATTTATACAGTCTCGAATTACTATACCTTTGAGCGCAGGCGCTCTTTTACAAAGGTTCCACATCAGAAGGGAAGGGTAAACAAATGTGCAAAGGTGGTAGACAATGACAGATTTAAAAACAGTAATAGAACATACTTTGTATCTAGTATAAGGAGAAAGGGGGATTGACACAGGGTGAAAGGGGCTAGAGGAAGAAATAAAGAGAAGCGGCCAGCAGGCCTTGTTGGAATCGAGGTGTATAGGTAGTGACTAGGGTTCTAGGAGAGGTCGTGGGCTATTGGGGGGGTGGAGGTGGGACTGGAGAGGAGATAAAAGGCAGGAGGGTAGAGCAAAGGGAAAGGTAGTACTGCGAGTTGTTGAGAGAGAGAGAGAGAGAGAGAGGAGAACAGGGGGTTAAGAGGTTGAGACATATGTACGGTAGGATTTAGGAGAAGCAATCACAGGAACTGTTTGCTGTGAGATGCTGGTGGAGCTTGTGCTTGAACGGACCTAGGTTTGGAATGGACGAGATCTATATCCTTTCTTAAATGAGGCCTCCTGAATTGTACCCCGTATTCCAGGTGCGGTCTGACCATGGTCTTATATAAAGGCATCAACACCTCCTGCTTCGTACTTGTTATACCCCTTCCTATGCACGCCATCATTCTATTAGCTCTACTTACTACATTGGTCTCCTACTTTAAGGTTGTTTGAGATTATAATCCCCAGGTCCCTTTCCTGTTCTGTTTGCTTTATCAGTTCTCCCCCTAGTGAGTACTCAGGCAGTGGATTTTTACGCCCCACATGCATCACCGCACACGTCTTAGCACTGAACTTCAGCTGCCAAATGTCAGACCACTTCTCTAGGGTGCTCAGATCTCTCCTCACTGCCTCAACCCCTCCTGCTAGATCAACCCTATTATATAACTTTGCATCATCTGCAAAAAGACACTTTCCCTTCAAGTCCCACTGATATGTTAAAAATGACTGGTCAGAGTACTGACTCCTGAGGAACACTGCTTGTCACCCTCATTATCCTAGAATGTACACCATTTATCACCACCCTCCGACTTCTATCCTTCAGCTAGTTTTCCACTCATCTAGTCACTTTCTGTCCCACCCCCAGGCTCTCTGTCTTATTTACTAGCCTACTACTACTACTGCTTCTCCTGAGATTGTAACATTAAGTTTCAGACTAGTTACAGCAGTCTATCTTCAATTACAGATTCCTAGTGGGGAGTCTTGCAGTCATGACAGTGTGTTGAATTCTGGGAGATGCATGCTCTTCCCTATTACCCTTATATCCTGTGGATTCTCTTTCATAATTGTTCTGTTGGCGGGCAAAGTTAGCTGGGGGGGGGGTAACAAATTATGAGCATGACTGCTAAGGCTTGCAACACATGGCAGAACCTTGTTCTCCGTCACATACCACAATATTTACAGGGCTCAAATTTAATGGTATTCCGCTATGTTTTGCATACTAGTTCTCAAGGTGGAATACCATTTTCATCATGCTGGTATTCCGAATGGAATATCACTCCTCCATTCAGTCACTGCAGTTTAATTTGTAGCATGCTCTTTTGGATAGGTGGAATACAAGACAGACGGAATACCAAATTTAGGTTTTTGGTATTCCGCCTCCAACACCAGACACTTTTCTTAATTTTTATCCCTGTATATGGTCTACTGGCTGTAATTCACACTAATATCCCTGTACTTCTGGGGCCCTTGAGAGACAAAGGAGGAGATGAAATCATGATGGGGTAGTCACCACCTTCCATACCCTAGGTCACCATCTATTCAGTGTCATGCCCTAGATACTGCTTATAGCCTCTGAGATCTGCTATGCTGAGATGTCTGACCCAGTAAAATTATAGGAATAATATTTGCTATGCTAATACAGGCTATATCACTATAGTGTGATATTCAACCTCTTCCTTCTATGTTGTAGTGGAAGTAGAAGAGGCTACTGCTTGGCTCAATGAGAGCTATGCTGAACAACCAATCTTTTATAGCAATAACATTTATTTTCATCAGTTATGACGACAAACTAGCAATCTACTAGTATTTCTTCTAGCCTGAGCTTTTCTAACCATAATTCGTGCACCCTTTTTTAATTAATAGTCTGCCCTAAAACCTACGACCTCACCTTTTATATACTGGATCAGGAGCCGCTGACTTATCAAACTTCATTTTTCAGTAATTGTCTTATTCCTCAAGAAGTGCCCTTTAACACCCGTCCCCTTACACCTCTAACACTAATGACAGTATTTACTGTCATGAAGGCTCACTTCATCCTGGTGAATGACCTTCCCTTCAGGAATGGATTTCCCGGTGCCTCAAGGAGAGTAACTGCACTCTCCCTCCTTGGAAGTACCAGCAGCTTTGGTATGTTTACAGTTACTAATTAAGATTTTGCCCGGTTGGCAATCTGTTGAGTTTTTGTTTCTAAGTACACTATATCGCTTGTGATATTAATCCTAGAAAATGCATCTGGTTGAAACTCTTTCCGCAAGTTCCTTTTTTTACTTCCCTTTTTCTCTAGGCTGTTTCACTCTTTTTTTTTGTAGCTAGCTATCTACCCTATGCATCTTTTCCTCTACTGCACACCCATCTTCCTCTCCCGCTCCCTTTTCCTTGGCTGTTTGCCTCTCTCTTACCTAGCTTTCTACCCTAGCCACCTTTCCTTCTGCTGCACACTCATCCCAGCTTGGACTACCTTTTCAGAGGACAGGAGGGTCCAGCTTTTGAACTGGCAGTTTTTTCCATCAACACAAATGGCTGATTCTACCAAAATACTTATCTTTAATGTAAATGGTATCAACAGTCCAGTAAAAAGGTTTAGACTTCTTCAATATTTTCGATGCAAATGCCCCCAAAATTATTACGCTCCAAGAAACCCATCTTTCTAAAGCGGGCATAAATAAATTTCAAAACATGGGCTTCCCAATAGCTGTAGCCTCATCACACAAGTCCGGTCAACAGAGATGAGTGCTCACTTTAATCCCACAAGCAGTTCTTTTTCAACTCCAAGATCAAGTAATAGACCCAGATGGATGATATCTGTCATATTAACAGATATGTTATATGAAATGCCTCTCACAATAGAAAATCTTTACTTTCCGCCAGGTTCCAGTAAATAGTTGCACAATCTTTTCTCAACAAGCTACTCCCTATATTAAAAGGGCAACTTATTCTTGGAGAGGACCTAAATGTCACTTTGAACCCTGCCCTAGATTCAAGGCACACACTTCCCACATTTAGACGGTATACACACTATGCTCCTAGAACTAGTACTTTGGCACACTTAGATTATCACATCACAACAGCAGAACATCTTTATTCCATTCAAGACATATACTAGAGCTACATCACTTTCCTATCATACCCCAATATTCTCTGAATTATCTCCAGGAAAACCTCTCCATTCTAACTTTTGGAGATTGAACTTATTCATATTAAAAGACTCCACTTTAGTACAACACTTGAAAGACCGCATACCTCAAAGCATAGCTAACAATACCCAAGATACCGTCCCCTCAATTTTGTGGGACACACTTAGAACAGTAATACACGGAGAACTGGTAACCTACTTGACTGCAGAAGCTAAAAAGCATAACAACACGGAATTGCAACACACTCTGTAAACTCTCCAGAGTTTTATATATCAAGAGGATATTTCAGTTAGACCATAATTAGCTCAAGTAAAACAAGAAATGCAAAAACTGCTAGATGACCATATAGAGCAAGCTTTGCACTATTTAAAGCAAATATACTACCAAGGAGGATCTCTGGGCATTAAAATCCTAGCCCACCACCTCTGAGCAAGAATGACTCGGATGTGTATTTTGCAATTATACAATCCACAGACATGTACCTAGACAGAGCTCCCCCAGGATATTGTAAACATTATGACCGACTACTATCGATCTCTCTACTCCTCGAATGAAACACCCTCCAGAATAGTTTCCTTAATCGCCTAGCCCTCCCCAAACTAGCAACAATAGAGGCTGAATGACTACTCCTTCACATATCTTATTTAGAAACTGCCACAGTCCTAAGAGATGCCAAATCCCAGAAATGCCCAGGTCCTTATGGATATCCAGGAGAATTTTATAAAGAAATTCCAGGAGGTTTTATTACCATATCTGCTAAAGATTTTTCAGGAGGTGCAAACCGCAGGTATCCCTCCCCCATCCCCCCACCCTGAAATATGCAGTAATCTCTGCTATTTTTGAGGCAATATAGCACAGTGGGTTAAGGCTCCGAGCTGCAGATCTGGAGAATTGGGTTTAAATCCCACAGCCGCCTAGGTGCATACTGTGTGATCCTCAGCAACTCTCAACTTCCTTGTGCTCCCAGGTGACATCTGGAAACAAGCTTCGGCTTAGTGTGCTACTCCTGGTTAAACAATGCTACCTTTCTCTCCCTTTCCCATTTTAAAACCTAATAAAGATTCTTGTCTCCCTGCCTCTTATCGCCCAGTTTCAATTTTAAACTATGACTAAATTTTTTATGGCAGTTTGGGCTAGGCGGCTGGAGTCACTCATGCCCAAATTAGTTAATAATGAGTAGGCTGGATTTATTAGAACATGCCAAACCCACGATAGCATTAGCCATACGTTGTTGCTGTTAAAATATGTTACCTCCCGGTGCATCCCAGTAGCCCTCCTGAGCCTAGATGCAGAGAAGGCCGACAGTGAACTGGTCCTATTTCTGGCACACTCTGTCAACCTTCCGCCCCACCCAAGTTGTTTTGATGCTGCAAAGTCTTTATACCTTCCCAGAAGCATGTCTCAATTAATGGCTCCCTCACGACCCCTTTTACTCTGGAGAGAGAGATACACACCAAGGCTATCTTCTTTACCCTCTTCTTTTTGCACTGTACCTGGAGCCATTGGTGGCTGCTATCCGGCTAGACCCAGCAATATCAGGTATTCTGCTAGGAGGAAGAGACTATAAACTTTCCCTCTTTGCTGCTGATGTTCTCCTGACCTGAACTTCCCCAGGTGACTCAATCCCAGCACCACGGAATCTTTTTGGCAGTTTGGAAAGGTGGCAGGTTATGATTTAAATACAAAGAAAGGAGGTTCTCCTCTGTAATTATACTCCAATCCTGTCCATAAAAACGTCTTCCCCTTTAAATGGCAAAATGGAGCCATTCGACATTTAGGGATAAAAGTAACAAAAAAACTCAAATATTTAGAACTACTGAATTATGAACCATTAACTCAACAAATTTCTGCTGATTTATCCAAATGGTCCCAACTACAACTTGGATTTTTCTCCTGCATAGAGGTAATTCGACAAAACAGAATACTCCCACGTATCCTACACTACCTCCAAACTTTACCTGTCATGCCAGCCCCTTCCTATTTCCAATCATGGCACAGAATTTTCTCTCGTTTCATTTGGAATGGAGCACAACCTTGATTTCGTTTCTCAGCGCTACACTTCCCATGGAGTAGGGGCGATGTCAATCTCCCTAATTTGCACTGGTTCGCACAAGCTGTGCATCTCCACACTTTTTGTATTTGGCTTTCCAAATCTCACCAACCCTATTGAAAACAGATAGAATTCCTGATAAATGACCTATTTAATGTCAATTATTTCTTCAACCACCCATTACAAAGTAATCCATATTCAAAATGTACCCTTTACATGGCTACGACGATAAAACAATTGCACTTGACAACATCTCACTACCTCTCGCCAGTCCACCTGTTTCAACTACCACCAATCGCATACGATCAGAATTTTCCTCAACGCTCGGGACACTTCCATGAAGTATTGGAACAGAAAGGTCCTTCAATTTTTCTTTCAGCTTTTGGATCCCCAAGGAGTGCTAGCTTTTGAGACTCTTCGTTTACATTACGATATAGAGTTATCAGATAACTATTGATTCCTGTAACTCCGCTCATACATTAATAGTAAAAAAAAATTGCACGTCATTCTAACTGAACCGCTACCTTTACTGATGCAACTTGTAATTACCCGTGTATACAGTGATTCAGTCCCGCATTTGATCAGCCAGCTGGCGAAGGCTCTTCAAGAACTTCCCCCAGAGATGACAGAACATATTCTACAGAAATGGAATATACAGCTCAATGAAAATCTTACTATAAAATATTGGCATACATTTGTTCTCTCCACCCACTGTCAGATAGCTACAATGGTGTGGCATGAATTTTCACTGAAATGCAGGTACCAATTTTTCAGAACACCAGAAGTGGTAGCCAAATACACTAATCCAAGCCAAGCCCAATGAGGGAGGAACTGTGGGACCACCCAAGAGAACCACACCCACATCTTTTGGTCTTGCCCATTGTTGGGGCTGTTTTGGTCGGCAGTGGCAAGACCTACAGGACATCTTTAATGCCCCTGAGGCAATTACACCCTCGCTGGTTCTCTTAGCTATTCCACATCAAAAATGCCTTTTCCGAGATCAGACAGACGACTTCTTACTCTGACATTAGCTGCCAAAGAGACGATCACCCGCCTGTGGTTGATTCCAATAATAGGTGACTGGCGAACTACAGTAACATAAATCTATGCTTTTAAGAGACTGAGGCATCCCTTACATAATAAACTTCCTACCTTTGAACTTCACTGAAGACACTGGGCGATTCATCAAAATGCAAAAGGATCCAACTTTTGTGACATAGGTGACCCCCTCCTTCACCGTATTTCTTCCCTCTCTCTCTTTTTCCTGATACCTATCTTATCTACTTTGCTTTCTCTTCTCGCTTCCCTCTTTCTCTCTCTCGATCAGCATTTCAGATAACTTAATTATATCCTTACTTGCTTTCACCTCACAATTAATTTTATTTAGCTATGGTAAACCAGTATCAAATAGTATTACCACAGTATTCACATTATTTTATGCTAAAAAATATATTAAAACTATTAGATCTCTTACATACAGTTATACAAGTATTTAAACTATATTATGTCTGTATGCACACACTATTGCATCTAGATTTAGCTTTTACAATATGATCATGAATTTTTTTCTCATCTTTTTGATAAGCTTGACCTGCTATTACTTCTGTCTGTACATGTTATACTCTGAATGCACAGTATACATGTTTATTCTTCATTTGTAAAATGAATAAAAAATTTCATTTTATAACGGTTGGGATTATATTCCATCATGTCGTCGACATCCCAACTGAAGACAGGAGGGAACACCTGTGGCTTCTGAGGAGGAGGATGCTGTAATGTGATATTAGCATGAGTCGATGGTATTTGAGAGTTCTGAAGCCCTGTCAATGGGGTAACTGCCTGTGTATGTAACCCAAGTAGAATGTACTGCATCATCTCTGAATATGATGCCAGCACAACTCAAGAGTCGACAATGCCCTGGACAGGGGCCAGGACCACTTGCGTCAACAATGGCATTGAACCATCCCTAGTAGGTATGGCAGCACCCAAGCCAGATCTCGACCTTGGTGTCTCACTGACTGTTGGGGAGGGGCTCTAGTCAACCCCGCAGGAGTGGACAACAACACAGAAGACTGCTTGTGTCATCCACTGGCCTTAGCAAGATAATGGCATCCTACCGTCCACAGTAGGTAAGGCAGCGCCTAAGCCACACCCCAATCTTGATGTAACATTGATGGTTTGGGGCTGTAGACAATGTCACCAGAGCGGTCAATGACTCAGCAGAATTACCTTGTCTCACCAGCAACCGGGACCTCACTGGCAAAGCAGATTTCTCATTGTATCTGTGCTTACGCTGGTGGCCCAACAATGAAGAGGGCTGCAACATCAACTGTTCTCTACCCTGGTCCTTAGACGCCGATCATTTCTTAGCCAACTGCAAAGCTGTAACCAGCTTTTGGACCCATTTTTTTCTCCTGACTGCTAAAGGTTACAAGAGAAGAGTAATTTTTCTACAGCTTTCTTTTAGCATCGCCTTGTAACCTAGTTGAGTCTCTGGTAAATCTCTCAATTCTTCCCATTGTGAGGAAGGCCAAAGCAGCATATACAAATTGTGTGTGTGTGTATCTTTGTACATTTTCTCTCTGCACTTACAAAACCGAAATAAAGGGTCTTTCTACTTCGACGGCAAGAAAAGGCAACAAAATATGCTTATTAAAAAAAAAGTGAAAAAAATAAATGGTAATGGCTAGTTGACGTTTCCTTCAGTAGGTCCGACAAGGCTGATCGATGGCAGGAAAAGAACCAATGAGTGATGGGGCCGCCCACATTTATATAGATGCTGTCTCATGACGTTGTCATGGGCAGCTCACAGCTAGGAAAAGTTTCTCTGTGGTCCTAGTGCCTGGCAGCTACAGTTCCAAAGATGTGGACTAATGGGGGAGATATCCTCGAAAAGTATCATAAGGTTTATTAAAACACCCATTTTATTTTGATATATAAACATATTTTGAGGGCCGGCCTGCTGGCGCAGTGGTAACACTATCGCTTGTCATGCCTGCGACCGGGGTTTGGTAGCAAGCTCTGGGTCATTGGGGCCGGCCAGGGGGAGGAGGATTGTGCATTCCACTGGTCGGTCTCTTCCAGGGATGGAGGGTTGTTGTCCCTGCTGCTATACTGCCACCTGGGTGACACCAGGTGGTAGTGTGGATCGGGGGACACCAGGGGATGGCTGGATGCCAGCTGGATCTGGGTGTGTCACCACGTCTATGCATGAGGCATCTCCTTTGTCCCTTCACATGCTGTCAGAGGGCGGGAGAAATGCAAGAAAATGGGCCCACATGCTGGGAAGATGAAGCACCCAGCAGTGTCCCGGATCTCCCCTGCCTTTCTGTTCCACGGCCCCGCCTTCCCAACGAAAGTTTCAAAAGTTCGACCAGGGGGACCTCCTCATCCCTGCCTGGGGTGTAAACCACTGCTCCGTGGGGAAAGGCTAGAGACACTGTATAGCAGATGGAGGGACAACAGATCGGATGCTCCCACGCCTCCCAAAGGGGCCTGCATGCAGGCAGCGGGAGTGAGGGATGGGGAGACCTTCAGATAAAAAATATATATATATATATATATATATACGTACTACTGAAAATTTGCCTTGTGCCTTTTGCCAGTCCTCTGCATGTCTTCTCCAGGTTGGAGTTAAAATGGATTTGACTTAAGTCATACTGACTGCGGTGTTTTTTATTCCTGTTAATGGATTCTCCCTTGCCCACTACGAGGCACAGCTTGCAGTGTTCCCTTTCATGGTGCAAGAAAGTGTGGAATGGAGTCCTACTTTTGTTGGGGCAAAGCAACAGGCAACAGAAAAGCTCATAATGCTTGTAGCTGGGTTGTGTTGCACATAAGTCCACTAAAGTCAAGAAGCAATGCAATCTAGAATAACCAGGTCTGCCATAGCCAGTGGAAACACAAACAGTGGAAAAACACCCATGCTAAGATAGGCCTCAGCAGAGGGAGGTTACTGGAGAAAGGAATACTGGGGGAATATGAAGATCTTCCCAGAATGTATCTTCACCATTTATTCACACTAATGGATCTGTGCCGGAGGCACTAGGACCCCACGGGAGCCAGAACGTTTCAGCAGGGCTGGTACCGAAACATGGCGTGCACATGCACGGTGCTGCAACCTCGGCACCAGCCCCTAACCGCCTCAGTTCCCTTTCCCCCACCGTTGCCTGCACTTCAGTGACGACGACATTCGCCCATCGGAAATCAGAACTTCACGTCTATAAGACAGCCACTTTCAGTTTGTTTTTTGTTTAAATCTAGAATTTATTATTTTTGTATCAGTTTAATGATTTTATGAAAAGTTTTCTGTCAGTTTTCTCTCCGTACTACCGAGCCTCATCAGGAACTTTCTACACGATTACGGTAGGGAGCCTTCCCTGCATCATGCTTGGACGGTGTCATGTTTTGTCTGGCACTAGCTTTGGCCCGATGTCGTGTGGGCTCGGTGCCATGGTTGGCAGGCTGCTCTGGCAGCCGGGACTGTGTCTGGTCCACCTTCCCGCGCGGGAAGGGTTTGATGATGAGCAATCTTATGTTCGGGGTTGGGGGGGGAGACAGTCCTCTGGAGCATGAAGGAGCAGGCTGGTTCCTGATTCTGGTCGGGTTCTTGGCACCACTCAGTCTCCAGTTCTTTCTCTCGCCCTCAGGAGACAGGGAAACAATACCACTTGATGTTGCCCTACTGGAAGTCTTCCTCGAGACCCTTGGTTCCCAAGGCCATAGCCCTTTTGGTGCCATCCACATCGCCATGGGCCTTAGTGCAGGGACACAGACCTCGTGCCTGGAGCACCCCCCCAATCCGGGGGGGGGGGGGGGTAGGAGTCCCCAGTGGGCATTCTTCCCTGGGCAGCTCTTTGGAGTAGCAGGTGCAGTGTAAGGCTGGAGCGACATTGCTGGTGGGTCCAGTCTCTGGCTCTTGTAGGCTGGTGGCGCTGAACCCACAGGTGAGGCATCCAAGCCAGGTAAAGTGTCTGGGTCCATCATTGTCCTTCTGCCCTTGCCAGTGACCATGCCGTTGACTCCTGCCCCACTGGCTGCATCGCCACCTTATGTCTCTTGGTGGCACCAGTCGGGTACTACTGCCAGTCACTTTGGTGCTGACTGGGTCGCTGGTGCTGGGTCTGGTTCTGGCATCTGTGCTGGGTTTGGGTCTTCGAGGCCTGACCTAATGCCACTTCCAGTGCTAGTCCCAGTGCCACATCGACCGCTCTTCGGTGTCATGTGGGCTTCATGCCAGCATCGGGTCACACAGGATCTCCTTGTGTAATTTTCTGCCCTCCCTTGTCCTTGGGGCCTTGCGAGGTGCCCGTGTCAGTGCTCCAGGCACTGGGTTGTTTCTTGCTAGTAACAGGTTAGCTCAGAAAAGGAGGGGTTCCAGTACTGCGGATATCCCAGTGCTGATTTGGTTTGGTTCCTCCAGGAGCCATCCCTCCAGCTCTGCTGGTTTCAGTGTCATTTGATGACAGGTTGGTGCCGGGATCTCCTGGCATCGCACCTGGTCCCCCCGGTACCACCTCCTACAGTACTGGCCCCCCGACACCGTGTCTCTCTGTCAGCGCCGTGTTTCCAGCACCACGTGTGTCTGATGCAGTGTCCAGTGCCAAAAACCTGGCACCTAGATCCGGTGCCAAGGTTCAGCCTCAGGGTCTGGTGCTCCCTAGTGCCGCCTCTGGTGCTCCTCTCTGGTGCCCTGTCTGGCACTCGATCCATGCCAGAAGTTCTTGGACTCCTATGCAGTCTCAGCATATACATGCAGTCCAAGCTGGCCCTTATAGCAGCCGACAGAACCCCTGGTTTGATCACTCACCTGTCTCCTAGTAGGTCTACACAGTTACTATACGGTTTTTCCAGACAGACAATAGTCTGCCTTGCATAGCACGAACAAGCAACAATGAGCTCTCTCTTCCTTATTAGCTCAAAAGCTACGAGAGTGTAAAGGAAGGGCCTGCAGCAAGCGATCCAACTGTGGGCCAGTTACCCGCCAGCAGTCTAGTTTTCACTGGCAAGAGAGATCAGCCAACCAGGGGCCCATTTTTTGTCTGATTTTGTGAACTCACTATTCAGTGAGTGGGCACTCCAGTTGCCTAGAGTCGGCTCCAGAAGGCCAAGACATATCTTTTCCTGCTGGGATATATTTATACTGCCATGCCCCTCTCTGTGTGTCTGCCTTCGTCTCTCTCTCCACCTCCGTCTCTAAGCTCCCCTAGTACAGGCAATATTGCTTAAACTGGATGTGCAATGGGAAAAAATCATTCTGGTGACATCCTGTTGGCCTCAACAGATATACTTTCTCTGTATATTAGCTTCAGCTAATGGAGGACTCTTCCTCACAGGTTGGACATGTCTCAGTATCTTCTATTCCATCCCAATCTGCGCTTCCTTCATCTTCAGAACTGACTCCTAGAGAGAGATGGTTTTAGGAGAAAGGTACTTCAGAGAGTTCCTGCAATACATTTTCCTAACTAAAACCCTCCATTAGAAAGCCAATCTAATGGAAAGGTTTTTCCGTCTGGTGCTCAGAAATTCACAAGAACCCCTGCCGGAGCCCACCATACCAGGTTCTGAAGTTCTTGCAGGACCCTTATGCTAGTCTGCAATATTCCATCAATCAAGGTTCTCTTGTGTGTTATGTCTGCATGCCATGAGCCCTTTGGTACCTTCTACCTGGCTCAAATGCCTTGTTTTAAAAGGTTCTTTTAGGACAGTTCGATACATGAGACCCCTTGTCCAGAAGCTGGTGGTTGCTTGGATAACAGCATTCTGTAGTACTTGTTTACCCACTAGCCCTTGAGCCTTTTTGCGACTTGTAAGCTAAGTTTTCACTTGGAAAGCAGCTGCTAGTGGCCGTCCCTTCTGCTTGCAGAGTGTCTGAAATTCATCTCTTGATCTTTGATGACGACCCCCAATTGTTTCCCACAGGAACAAGGTAGTACTCCGTACTCGTAAATTCCTTCCTAAGTGGCATCACAGTTCTCTCACCGAATCGGCCACTGCTGCTTACCTACTATGCCAGCTTCCAGAATGATGGAAAGCTCTTTCTTTATATTCTCTGACCATTCTGGGAGTCATTTCTCACCTAGACAAGGCTAGGATTTCAAGAAATTCAAACAGCTTTTGGTCTCTTTTGCTCCGGTTGAAAAGTCAGCCTCCTCCAGTCATGCACACTTCTGCTAAGGTGGTGAGCCCCCCATGGCATAGTTCACACTTAAAGCTCAGGTACATGCCAACTCCACTTCTATAGTCGTCACGTCCCTAGCAGGGGTTCACCTTGTACCTACCAGTGGTACTCTGCAAAGCTGTAACTGGGATTGCAGTGCACATTTTTGTTACACACTGTGTCCTACATACCACTGTCAGGCAGTATGCCACTTGGCAGGGCTGTCCTGAATGGACTTAGCCCTGACTGAGTTTTTCACTCCTACCACCCTACCTTAAGAGTTCTTGCTCAGCTTGGTACTCTGACCCATTAGTGTCCACAAATGGTGAAGATACATTCCAAGAAGATATGAGAATTACATACTTACTGCAATTCTTTATCTTCTAGGAAAATCTTCATTATTTATTCATACGCCCACCCACCATCCCCCGAGCTCACTTCCTTGGTGTTTTGCTCTCTCCCTTGTTCAAGGCTTGAGCCGTAAAGATGCTGGCTACTCATACACTGACCACGCTTACACAGGTCGCCAGGGCTCATCATGCCCGTCAGGAAATGCATGACTACTAGTTAACTTATTCTGCACTTCCTTGGTAAAAAAAAGGAACTGAGGCAGTTAGGGACTGGTACCGAGGTAAGCCAGGTGTTGCAACCCACTCTTGCGGCACCGTGCATGCACACGGCTTGCCTCTGTGTCAGCCCTGCTGAAAAGTTCTGGCTCCCGCGATGTCCTAGTGCCTCCAGCACAGGCCCATTAGTGTGAATAAATTATGCAAATATTACTAGAAGAAAAAACTGCTCACCTTAGTAATCTTGTTTCTTCCAAGGTATTCTTCAATATGCTTAATTCTTGCAGTCAGCCTCCAGTGCTGAACTGCCCGGAGAATGGAACTTATGCAAATGATAGAAACCCACATTGGCTCGTTCCACCATTCAAAGTGCTGCCATTACCAACTGCTGCAGTCTATAACGCTCAGATTCACTGGAGCCTGCAAGGAAAGGACCCCTTAACTAAGCTATCATAATACTACTAACAATATTTTAATAATAAAATCCCCCATGACAAGTCCTTCAAACAGCCAGATAGGACCTAAAGAGGGGAAACATCCAACTGGGTTTAAAAAAACCTATAACACAACTAGGGTAACGACTCATTTCTATACAGAAACCCTGCTGTTATACAGAGGCCACTGGTTCTGGAAGGGGAGGTAGGGAAGGTGAGTTAAGCATACTGAAGAATACCTTGAAAGAAACAAGATTACTAAGGTAATTTTTTCTTCTAACCCCAGGAATTCTTCAACATGCTTAATTCTTGCAGACCACAAAGCAGTACCTTTGGAGGTGGTCACAGAACCTTACTTAGGAAATAAGCTCTGTGGCACTGCTGTGCCAAATCTGGCATCACTTCTGGATTGGGTATCCAAGCAGTAGTGCTTTGTAAAAGTATGTATGGTCCTTCATGTAGCTGCTTTACATATTTCTAGCAGTGGAATATCCCTGGCAGCTACTGACGCAGCAGCTGCACCCCTCGTGGAGTATGCCCCAAGGCCTACTGGGGGCTCCTTACCAGCTTTGGTGTAACAGAACTAGATACATTGCACTATGCAGCGTGAAATGGCCCATTTAGATGGTTTCCCCTTTTCCCACATCCCCATAAGTCAAGAACAGTTGCTGTCTTTCCTGTCGTTGGGCCTTGATATGAGTAATATAATAGTTTAAAACTCTTAACATCCAGGCTGTGCAACCTGCGTTCTCCAGAACTGGAGTGCTCAGTGAAAAAGACTGACATGATTGATTCAGGTGAAAATCAGAAACCACCTTTGGAAGGAACTTTCTGATAGTCCTAAGTACCACCTTGTCCCAACAGAAAGAGATGTAGTCCTGCTCTGTACACAGGGCTTGAAGCTCATTAATCTTTCTGACCGAAGTGATGACTACCACATCAGATGTGTTGTGGACATATGCTCAAATGGGTGTTCCAGAAGCTTGGCAATCCAGACATTAAGGTCCGTGTGTGTGTGTGTGGGGTGCGACAGGTGGGCTAACGACTTGATAAGCTTTTAAAATAGGATTGGATGCCATTGATACACCCTTGCTAGCTGAAATATAGGCTGATAATGAAGCCAGGTGAACCTTAAGAGTAGTGGACTGCAAGCCCAAGGAATGTAAATGGGTGAGGCAGTCCAGTAAAGCTGGCAATGCTGCCTGTGAAGATACCACATCACTGCCAGAACACCATATAGAAAACCTCTTCCATTTGGAAGCATAACTCCTCTTGTTTGAGGGCTTCCTGGATCCCCTCAGGACATTAAGAACACACTAAGAGGTGCAAGTCTGCATACTCCAGGTCAAGAGCCAGGCCTGGAGCCTGAGGGATCTGAGGCTCAGATACAGGATCCTCCCCTGTGAGGAGGGTAGGAGATTGTGCCTCCGAGGGAGCTGTATCGGTGAAGCTACTGACAAGGACAGCAACAGTGAGTACCATGGCTGTCTGGCCCAGTCTGGAGCTATCAGAATCATCGTGGCTGGCTGGGACTTGAGCTTGATCAGGACACTGAGCAACAAGCAAAAAGGGGGAAATGTGTAGTTTCCTCCCTGACCAGTCCAGTACTAGGGCGTCCATGGGTACTGTGCCCTTTGCTGGTGGCCTGCAGTAGAATTCTGGCAACTGGTGATTGTCGTGGGATGCAAAGAGATCCATCTCTGCAGTGTCTCATCTTCTGAACACCACATCCAACACTTGCCTGTTCAGTGACCATTTGTGGTGGTTCTGGTCGATTCTGCTTAGAGAATCTGCTAGGGTGTTGTCCTTTCCTGGCAAATGAATCCCTCCCTCGGACCACTAGAAAGTCTTCCACCCTCTCCTTCTCATCCCTTTCTGTCGTACCATGCACAACCAGAACACCCTCTCCTACAAGGGCACCAAGATGTTCAGTCTGCCCCCTGCTATCACCGAGTGCCCCACACCAGCTTCCTTTAAGTATAACCTAAAGTTTCACCTCTCTAATGCAGCCACCTGCTTGTGTGTCTACATAATTTCCCCTCAGGCTGCTTCTCTCTCTTCCACCTTAAAAATTTAATCTCGTCTTTAACTGACCCAGGAACTCCGGTCTGAGAATGTAAAGCACTTTTTCAACCTGGCACTTTGTAATGTTTATGCATTTGTATTAGTGACATACCTGTTCTCAATTGTCCTAACTCCCGTAACCTTGTTAACCCAACTGTGTGATCCTTTGCCGTTTTGCCTTACTGTTGTAACCTCCTTACTGTATGTATCTGTCCTGAACTGGACACTTGTGAAAACTGACACTTTTGCTCACATGCCATTCCAGTATAATCAATAAACAAACTGAATGGCTATCAATGAAGCTTGAAGGGAGTAAGCCAGACTCCACACCTTCATTGCTTCTGTGCACAGTGGGCTGGACTTTGTTCCGCCCTGCTTGTTTATGTAGTACATTGTAGTGGTGCTAGCTGTTCTGACCTGCACCACTTTGCCTTGTATCAGAGATGTGAAGGCTTGCAGGGCTAAAAACAAAGCTCCGAGTTCCAGCAGATTTATATGCTGGAGAGACTCTGCGCTTGACCAGGTGCCACGTTCCCCCAAGTTTACCCCCAGCCTAGGAGGAAAGCATCTGTTGTGAGGACTATGGAGGAAGACTCTTGCTGGAAGGAACCCCTTCCCTGAAGTTCTCCTTGATCTGCTGCCATTGAAGGGCCTGTAATAATGTTTCTGTTACTGGTACCAATTTTGAAAGAGAATCCCTTCTTTGACACAAATGCGCCCTGAGGTGGAATTGCTTGTCCCTCATCTGAAACCTGGAGCCTATGACATAGAAACATAGAATTTGACGGCAGATAAGGACCGCTTGGCCCACCCAGTCTGCCCATTTCCCTACCTACTGGATAAGCTGCAGATCCTAGTTAACCAGCAGCCTACTTCTTCCTACCCCCAACCCCCAGAATTGCCTTATGACTATCCCATGCATGCTTGAATTCCACCACTGATTTTGACTCTACAACCTCCTCCGGAAGGCCATTCCATGCATCCACAACCCTCTCTGTGAAAAAATACTTCCTTAAATTACCTCTGAGCCGCCTCTATCTTCAAATTGTGCCCTCTTGTTCTTGCACACCTCTTTTTTGAAAGATGCTACCCTCTTGGACTTTGTTGATTCCCTTAAGGTACTTGAAAGTTTCATCATGTCCCTCTCCCTCCTTTCCTCAAGCTATACATATTAAGCTCCTTAAGTCTCTCTTCATATGTCCTCCGTGCAGACCCTGCACCATTTTAGTTGCCCTCCTCTGGACAGCTTCCATCCTGTCTGTCTTTATGGAGATTGGGTCTCCAGAACTGCACACAGTACTCAGATGGGGTCTCACCAGCTGTCTGTACAGAGGGATAATAACTTCCTGTTTTCTACTGGTGATGCCTCTCCTATGCATCCCAGTATCCCCCAACCCTCCTTGCTGCCTTCTACATTGCTTGCCCCCTTTAGGTCATCTGATATGACTACCCCCAGGTCCCTTTCCATTTTTGTTGTTGTTAGTATCTCACCCCCATTGTGTACTCTTCCCTGGGTTTTTGTTTCCCAGGTGCACTACCTGCACTCTTAGCATTGAATCTAAGCTGCTACATTTGACCATTCCTCTAACCTTGCCAAGTCCTTCTCATCCTTTCCACCCCACCCTGTGAATCAACTCTGTTGCAGATCTTAGTGTCATCTGCAAAGAGACATACTTTTCTTCCAGTCCTTCTGCAATGTCGCTTATAAAACACTGAAGAGGACTGGTCCTAATACTGAACCCCGCGTGCACCCCGCTAGTAACCTCCTTTCTTCTGAGTGGACTCCATTTACTATTACTCTCTGTGTCCTATTCTCTAGCCAATTCTTTACCCAGGCTGTCATCTTGGGACCCACTCCCAGGCTGGCTAACCTGTATATTAATCTTTTGTGTGGGACTGTGTCCAATGCCTTGCTAAAGTCTAGGTAGGCCATGTCCACAGCCCCTCCCTGATCTACTACTTTGGTCACCCAGTCAAAGAAATCTATCAGATTTGTCTGGCATGACCTTCCCGAATCGATGCTGCCTAGGGTCCTGTGCCCCTCTGGCCTCTAGATACTTGACAATTCTTTCCTTTAGAAGTGATTCCATCATTTTCCTATCACTGAGGTTAAACTAACAGGTCTATAGTTTCCTGCTTCTGCCTTGCTCCACTTTTATGAAGAGAATCACATCTGCCCTTCTCCAGTCCTCTGGTACCACCCCATCCTCCCATGATTTGTTAAAGAGGGTAGTCAGTGGTGTCACTAGTTCTACCCTTAGTTCTTTTAGAATTCTGGGATGAATCCCATCAGGCCCCATTGCTTTGTCCACCTTCAATTTTAAGAGTTCTTTCAGAACCCTTTCTTCTGTAAATGGGCTGGTAACTTCTGTATCCAGAGTGTTACTACTGTTTGTTTTATGTACCTCCCCCTCTTCCTTTGTAAATACTGAGCAAAAATATTTGTTTAGTATCTCTGCCTTTCACAGTCTCCCTCTGCCCCCCCTCCTCCTTTATTAAGCCTCACTATCCCTCCTTGGTCTTCCTTTGCTCCCTGATGTACCTATAAAAGGTTTTATCCCTTCTTAACCGAGTTGGCTATTTTTTCCTCGGTTTGGGCCTTTGCTGTTCTGCCTTCCCAGCCTCCTTTTGCTTTAACTGATACAGTTCTCTGTCCTGCTCCTGCGATTCCTTGTACTTCCTGAATGCTTTCTTTTCTCTTGAACCTTCACTGCCACTTCCTTTGAGAACCATAGTGGTTTCTTACATCGTCTTGTTTTGTTTATTTGCTTCACACAAAGGCTCGTTACCTCTGTGATGGCAGTTTTTATTATTCCCCATTGTTCTTCCACCCCTCCTTCCTGCCCATTTGCTAGTGCATTCCTTAGGCACTCACCCATTTTGGCAAAGTCAGCCCTCCTAAAGTCCAGTACTTTTGTCTTTGTATGGCTTGACTCTATTGCTGTGTTTATTGTGAACCATACTGTTCGATGGTCGCTAGTTTAATGCAGTTTAATGACTGTGCCTGCTGCTGCAGCCATATGCCAGAGCAGCCGTAGGAAATGCCTTGCTGGCCTTGTCTTGCTGAGCCTGAAGGTTCCAGCAATCTGCAGAATGTTGTCTACCCGTTTCTCATGTAGGAATGCCCTCCTGCTCTTAGGGTGTCCAACTCTGCTCCTATGAGTTTAACACCTGCACTGGTTGTAGGACAGATTTCTTGGTGTTGACCAGAAACCCTAGGGATTCTAGAATGTCCTGGGTTGAACTCAAGGAATTCCTTATCTTCTGTGGTGATTTCCCCACCACTAACTAGTTGTCTAGGTAAGGGAACACTGTGACGCCCTGCCTTCTTAGATAAGCCACCACCACTGCCAAGTACTTTGTGAATGTTCTTGGGACTAAAGTGAGGCTGAATGGCACTGCTGAGAATAGGTAATTATCTAAGGGGGAGTCTGAACCAGAGGTACTTTTTGTGGGACTTCCTTATGGGGATGTGGAAGTATGCATCTTTTAGATCCAGAGATACCAACCAGTCTCCATTTCTGGACGGTTGGCAGAATCACAGCCAAAGTTACCATTCTGAACTTTGGCTTTGCCAAATGCTTGTTCAGTAATCTTAGGTCTATAATGGGTCGCCATTTCCCATTTTTCTTCAGGGTCAAGATGTACCTTGAGTAGAATACTTTTCCCTTTGTTGCAAAGGGACTGGTTCTACTGCCTTTGACAGAAACAGAGTTGTTATTTCAGTCTCTAATAGCTTCTTTTCTGAGGTGGAAGCTGGCCTGAAGACTCTTGCCCTTAATTTTGGGAAGGATTTAAAACTGAGGGATAAACCCTGACTCACCACTTCCAGGACACACTTATCTGTGGTGATGTTCTTCCATGCCTGGAAGTAGTGAGCCAGCCTGCCCCTACTGGTATAGGGGAGGCAACCCTGGCAATTATGTCAGGGGTTCTGTTTAGGCTGAGGTTGAGCCTGGCTGGCTTGGTTCCCCCAAGATCCTCTTCTGCTCCTTCCTCTGAAGTATCTTGTCTGTGGAGGATACTGTTGGTACTGCTGTGAATCTTGGGCCTGAAAGAAAAGTCTGCCATAAGTGGCCCTACCTCTACCCCCTCTTCCATAACGCCTAAAGGAGATTTAAGGTTTCTCTTTAGGCAAGTTGCTCTTGTAGGTAGCCTTGTATTCATCCACCTTCTTCATGTAGGCTTCTGTCTTATCCCCAAAAAGTGAGTTATTCTCACAGGGGAAATACATGGCCTTTGTTTGTGTGTCTTGGGATAAATTAGCTCTCAGCCAAGCAAACCTTCTTAAAGCAACTGTAAGAGCCATCTACCTGGCAGCAGTGTCGTTGGCATCAATATCTGCGATAGGCAGGTACCCCCCAAGGAGTTCCTCCCTTATTCTATTGAATATTTCCAAGATAACAACACGCTTTGGAAGGGCAGCCATAAGTCATGCACTGCTCCAACTTTGGAGCAACTAGCAAAAGACATTAAAGTTGAACTGCCTTATTAGTTTACCTGCTTTTAAAATGCTTTATGCTCGAAGTGTGAAGGATTCCTACAACTGCTTCCACTAGCTGATGCTCCAGGTGTGCATGTGGAAGTTATGCATGATGGAGCTCTCAATAAACTCTCACTCATCTTTTTGGCCTGGTCTCTGCTCTTCCCTGCAGTATGCCCAAGCTGTCTTGATAGGATGCCCTTTATGACTGTCCCTCCATACTCACATGCCACTTTCGGTGTGGGGGGATCTTTAGTAGTAGTTCTCTGATTTGTGTTGAGCCGCAAGCTGAAGTATGAACTCTCTCTGCAATTGGGTATCACCTTTTTACCATGAACTACGCCTGGACCCTAAACGTCACTTCTATTGTTCTTATGGACCCTAAGCTTACCTGATCTGTACTCCTTTCCAACTGGATCCACTTGGCCTGTTCTGTCCTTTAACTTGAGCCATTACTACTGAATTATCCTTGACTAATATACTAACATACTAGATGCCAGCAGAGTAGGCCTATTGGTCTATCAAGTCTGATTGTGCTTCAGCACCGTGGTTGGGTACCATAGCCGTCTATCAGTCTCCTTCCACTGTTACTCCATGATATATACAGTCTTAGCACTTATACTTAACTCATATTACTGTTTATCTATTGTAGTATAGTCACAGTATGGTACCGTTTTTGACCTTGCCAAGCTTAGACTGCTCCCTTGATTAGGCTGGTGCGTCTGAATACCCATTGTGTCATAGATAAAAAAAAAAGCTAATACTGTATTGATTCTGTAAACCATGCTCTGATTATTTCTTTGAATGTATTCACTTGCTGTTTCTTGTCCTGTCCTTTGATTATACCTTTTATGTCCAGGTCCATCTTGAAAATGAGTTTTTGCGCAATGGTCTCTCACCTGGCTAAATAAAGAATTGATTGACTGATCTACTGCCATCTGGAACTGGTACCTGGAAGCCTCCAAACCAAACCTGGCTGTCTCAGTCAGGTCGGCTGACAATCCAGCAGGGGCCTTGTCTGCCATGGCCAAGGCAGACTGCCACAAAGATGTCTGATATTTGGTTGCATAGGCCACACAACTTGCCTGTCTAACAGCTAAAGAAAGCAAGGCAAATTTTATTTTTAAGGAACCCAATCCCGGAGGCTCTGGGTGCCCAAGACAATATAACAAAGAACATATAAATACTTTTAAAAGCGGCAGAAGATAAAATCAACACTCAATTAAAATTAACTATGATAAGAGACAGGGTTAGAACATATTATTCAGTACACGGCTGGCTGAATAGGTGGGCCTTTGGGGCTTAAGCCTCTGCTTAAAAACACCAATTGAAGGGGCCTCCCGGACTGCAGGTGGAAGCGTTTTCCACAAGATCAGCCCAGAGACACTGAAAGCTCGATCACCAGAAGTCCTGAGATGAACCCTGGGAACATCCAGGAGGAGCAGAGGGAGTGAACAGAGGTCACAGGAGTCAGGAGATCTGACAGGTAGCCAGGACCCAGTCCATATAGAGCCTTATAGGTGAGCAAGCCCACCTTGAAAAGGACCCTCCACCTCACCGGCATCCAGTGCAGAAGCATGCAGGACTGGGGTCACATGACATGACCTGGGTAGGCTCGTCAGTAACTGGGCCGCCGCACTTTGCGGTGGGTTCCTCCCATGACCCCGAAGTAGAGGGTGTTGCAGCAGTCAAGCCTGTAGGTAAAGGCATGTAACAGGGTTGGCAGATCCTTGGATGGAATGAGGGGCTTGATCCTGGTGATGTTTCATAAGTGGTAGAAACCACTCTTAACAGACGACACCTGATCTTCAAAGGTCAGCCTGCTGTTCAGGATCACGCTCACATTACACACCCTTGGGGAGGCAACCAACGGAGCAGACCCTGGAAAAGACCTGTGTCTGCTCCAGGCAGCAACCCATCACGCCCACGACTCGGCTCAACCACTAGCACCTCTGTCTTATCCAGGTTAAGTCTCAGCCAGCTGGAAGCCATCCAGTCATTGATTTTAGCCAGACAGATATTAAGCACATCAATTGCACTAGATGTTCCGGGTGCAAATGACAAATACAGAGCTGTGCATCATCTGCACTGCAGTGAAACTCCACGCTGTATTGTCGAATGATCTCACCAAGGGGCAGTATATACACCGCAAACAGCATTGGTGACACGCTTAAGACCTGCGGAACTCCACATGACAGAGGCACTGGAGAGGAGGAGAAATTCCACATCACTACCCACTGTACCCTATCCAACAGATAGGACTCAAAAGTATCTGATGACAGTACCAGTGAGTCCACAAAACTCACAAAGCCGATCAAGAACCACAACATGATCCATGGCGTCAAAAGCTGAAGAGATTGAGAAGTACAAGAACTGTCCTGTCTCCTCCATCTCTAGCCCTGAGCAGATCACTATGCACCCTCACTAGTGCACTTCTGGTGCTGTGTCTAGCTCGAAAACCTGACTGAAATGGCTCATAGATGTCACAGGACACGACACGATCTTTGAGCTGATAAGCCACCAATTTCTCGACAACCTTGCTCAAAAAAGGTAGGTTGGAGATAGCACAGTAATTCGCCAAGACGTCTGGGTCGAAGGAAGCTGACAGATCACCCTTTTTGATAATACTGTCCATTTTCCAAGAATCTTTCTCGGGAGGGTGGGATGCCAAAGGTGCCCTGGCCCTATCACAGGCTGCAGTCTGTACCACCCCTTCATGGACAGGGGTGGGAATAACAATTCTGCCCCCGACCTGTCTGATATTTTTCATCAGCTCTCTTATCCAAAGGTGGAACAGAGTTGGGAGGTTCTAACATTTTGAGGATATGCTTTTTAAGAAACTTATTGATAGGCAACAGTAGTTTCTTGGTGGGGGTTAGTCCCATAAGATCCAGGAACTCTGCTTCCTCATCGTCTATCGACTCATTGGTAGTTAGACCCAGAGCCTCTACCATTTGTTTCACAAATGTGTAGTGTGAGGAGAAATCCTCAGGTAATCTGGGTGAAGACTCGAAGTCCTGGTCAGAGGAGACAGCTGGTTCAATGGGTCGCCTTTCATCATCCTCACTGTACTCATCATACTGTTACTGAGTGACAGGAACAGAGTCCACAACCGAACCAAGGACTGAACTGGTGGATTTACTGGTATCAGTTGAACCAGAACTGGTACCAATCCCTGACTAGTTGCAGCTTGCAAAGCCTGAATAACCTGAAAAGCTTGCAATCGCTTCAGCGGCAGGCACAGCTTTTTTTTCAACCAAAGTCCCCTAAGGCTTTCCAGCTGTTCCGTGTACTTAGACTTTTCTTTCTTTTTTGCTGGTTCCGGTTTGTCAGCCAGATTGCTGGTATGCTTTGTTTTTGATGACTCTCCTTTACTTGAAGTGGATGGTTCAGTTTCATCATTTGTATCTGTTTCAGCAGAGGAAGCAGGCTGATCAGAGCCCCCATCCTCCGGGACCGTACAAGAGGCCGTCTTTTCCAGTTTTAGGTGGAAAGGTTCAACAAATATCACACTCTGCAGTAAAATGAGATTCCCCAAGACAGACCAAACACAATTCGTGTTTATCAGCCTTGACAAATATCTCACCACACTGTAAACAGTTTTTTCATATTTTCTTTACTTTTACATATACATACAGCAGGAATTCATATTACATATAAATGATCACTGATAAGGATCTACAGTTAACCAAAGGGGGTACAGTGGTGTTACATTTACAGTACTCCAGTATATGCAGAGAGGTTTATATATATATATATATATATATATATATATATATATATATAAAACAGGGTCTCCATTTGATCTCAAATGAGGTTATTTGTGCTAGCCTAATTGCTATAGACCTTTCCATATAATATACTTCAGTCATAACCTTGTGCCAGTGGGATAGTGTGGCTACAGTAGTGGTCCACCATACGCTTGTTATGGCTTTCTTGGCAGCACTCAAATAAAGCTACAACTTACTTTTTTTTGGATGGGGGAACTTCTCCCTCCAGGCCAATATAAAGAAGTATCATTTGAGGTGTTTATATCTCCGGGCCTATTAACTGCCTTAGGCTTTTGGTAATGTCCTGCCAGTAATTTGCCATGGTCGGGCAGGAACAAATAATGTGTGTAAAGTCTGCCTCCAGTTCCCCATACTCCCTCCAACACATTCCATAATTTGCTGGCAGAAATTTAATCAACTTATCAGGAGTAACAAAAAATCTTACACGGCATTTCCAAACGTGTTCTGACCAGTAGGGAGCGTAAACAGCACTCACTGAATGTAAAATAGGTTCTAACCATTTCTCGTATGTTATTTGAGTATTTAATTCCCTATTCCATTGAGCTAAAATACCTTTGGCTGATTCTTGCCAGCGTTCTCTAAAGGACCTGCATATCAGGCCTATCAAATGAATTTGCTCGTCCCTCAATGGCCTCTAAAAGCAGGCCCATCAGTGGGGGAACTGGGTTCGGTAAACCATGTCTAATAGGGTCTCTCTCCAGTAGGAACGTCCTAACCTGCAGATATGTATAATGGTGGGTGTAAGGGAGATGGAATTTAGCTTGGAGAGTGGCAAAATGTAAAACGCCATGTGAATCTAAAAATGTATAGATCACTGATAACCCCCGCCTCCTCCACTCTCTGAAGATGTGGTCAAGTTGGGCTGCTGTAGAATCCTGTTCCAATGTTAGGATCCTAAAGTAGCATATTTCCTCCACCCCCGGGAGGGCCCGTACTTCATACCAGACTTTTAAAGTGTTACGGGTCCCATAGGTATAGTCCCTAAGATTTAGCAGAGAATTTAACGGGGCACAAATGATGAGAAGACCCTGTAAACAGTTTCTGAAAACAGCAGGGCCAGTTTTCTTTTTAGGTTTATCTGACACACTTGAAACCCACAAAAAGGTATGGTTTTAACCAACACTAACCGTAGTTAAGTAAAGAAAAACAACGGTATCACCACACACACTAGGTTGTTCGCGGTTTATTTCCCTGAGAAAAAAGACCACAATCCGAGAAAGAACCGTGAAAATAACGGTTCAGACACTGGAACAGCATAAAAATATATAAAATTAAAAGAGAACTAAATAAAAACTAATGGAAACGCCAGTTCCTTGATTTTTTTTTTTTTTTTATACAACCAAAGAGGAACCACGAAACTATATTAAAACAAACTAGTCTAGCGCGGACTAATAAAAGAGTAGGTAAAGTCAGCAGATGAAATCAAATTAAAAGTCAGCTTTTTTACATGAAAAAAACAACGGATTCATGACTTGTGAGGAGAAATCTCTGAGGTGTCTTTTCTAGGTAGGTGGAGAGTGAAATCTTGAGCATTATAGCAGCAATTGATAAGGGCAGCAGTTTAAATGGTGGCACGAGCCAATGAGTGTTCCATCATTTACTAAGTTCCATTTTCCAGGAAGTTCAACACTGGAGGCTGACTGCAAGAGTTAAGCATATTGAAGAATTCCTGGGGCTAGAAGATAATCACATTTAGTTCGTAATTTTCATGTTCATCCAGTAAACAATGATATTTACCTGGAAATCTTCAGGCTGTACTGCCTGCTAATGTCGGAGAGGTGGACCTACCCACAGATATGGATTGGCTGATATCAGCTTGCATACTTAACAGTCTTACCTAAGTTGACAACATTTTTGGCCCAGAATGTTGGATCACAATGGAAACGCACTGCTCCATTAGCTGCTGGGGCAGGGTCACAGCGTGCTTTCAAAATGTGCCGCAACTGGAAAGTGATCTAGAAAAAAAGAAAGCATGGAAATGTTATATAAAGTATAATTAAAAAGTGCATTGTTTGCTCAGAACTAGACAATTCTGCTAATCATATCGCTACACTTACAGCAAAATCTGCAAATCATCCTGCTTTAAGGCTACTTGCTTCTGTACTATTTTCTGCTTGTGAAGTTACTCACATTTGTGTGACTTCTGAAACCAGTAAGAAACAGCAATTCTGTAGCATGAATGACTATACAGAGAATGCACAAAGTAAGGAAGGTTTCTAGAGCAGATTCTTTGTTGGGGTTGCATTTCATTTGTCCATCCTTGCCAATAGGCCAGGCTTTCCTTCAATGCAAAGAGAAGTCAGGCCCATGTCCCACCAAAGATAAACTTGAAACACTTGTCACAAAAAAAGCACGAGATTACTGGTACTCAGAACTACAGAGTTACAAACCACAGCACCACACACCGTTTTGTGCATCCACAAGTGACTTATGGGGGTGTCTGGTGCTGCATATTTTTTTTTTTAACTTCGCACTTGTAACAACAAAATTGTATTGTTACTGTCACTAGTGATGGTCAGTTTATCTGGTGAGATGTGCACCTGGCTCCTTTGGTTTGCACAGCTGTATCCTTGCAGAGAGCATCATCGGTACTCGAGCAGGGTATTAAATAGCTGGTATTGCAAAACACGGGGTAATGCTAACCATTTTCAGAAATGCTTAGCAGTAGACTGCTAACCATTTTTTGAGTGAGTCCATGACAGTACACAACATTAATAAAATAATTTTTTTTAACATTTTGCTAATCAGTGTGTGCCAAGTGCTATGCATTTTCACAACTAATTAGCACTTTTACATGTCAAACTGCTAGTCAGTTTTCTCAGCTTATTTAAAACCCTGCTCAAGCCACCTCACTCCCTCTTAGTCCCAGACCTTCCTTCAGCCTGTTCGAAAGCCCTGGATCCGATGTCTACTAGAACAGTCACCATTTCCCCCAGATACTCTTGGCCTGTCTCCTTGTATGATGTTCTAGACTTACCCCTCTGGATGGAGCCGGGGAACAGAAGGCCTAGAGGTTCAGGTAATGCACACTGGCACAGAACACACGGCGGTGTCATCTGCCTACAGGACACTGCCTTATCCATTCATCTTTTGTCACTTTATGCTCCACCTTACAGAGGCACAATCCAAGACGAGAATTATTCTGGCCTTTCAGAAGCAGGCTGGAAACAGGCATACCCACCCAAGCGCAGTGATAATGTATGCGGCGCATCTCGAGGGGGCGTGCCCATGAATATGCGGCACATCCCCATATTCAGCAAAGATGTGCGGCGCAGCTGTCCGTGCATCTTGGAGATATGCCGCACAAAGTTAGACATGGAAGAACCATGCCTAAGTCCCAGCCACCCACAGGCAGGCTGCTGTACTGCACACAGCAGCTGCCTGCCCCTGCAGCCCGGTGGCAGTCCCTCCCCCAATAGCACTGTGCCCCTAAATCAATAACCCCCCCCCCCCAACATGCCCCGTCCCACCAGGTCAGGGGTATCCCTGTACTCGTAGTCCAGTGGACCCCCTTCCCATCCCCGAACCCCAATCACAGTGATATTTAATAAATAAAAACCCGAAGTGCCTGGTAGTCCAGTGGACCCCCGCCCATTCCGAACACGGTGATATTTAGTAAGTAAAAAAGCAGTGCCCAGGTAGTCCAGTTGAACCCTCATCCAGCATGCGGCCGCTGTACATATCCACATTACCTCTTTTCCACACCACTATCCCACTGCTCCCCTGTCCCAGCACAGCGACCAGCCAGCGAGCAGCACAGCCCTCCACACACCTCCACAGTTGCCCGCCGACTGAACTGTCACTGACAGCGTACAGTATAGACATCTATACTGTATGCTGTCAATGACAGTTCAGTCAGCAGGCAGCCGTGGAGGTGTGCAGAGGGCTGTGCTACCGCCGACTGACTGGCCTTAAGGGGACTGGGGGAGCAGGGGGATGTGGGTGGTGGGGGCTACTACACTATGGAAAACGGGTGGGGGTCTGTTACTGCGATTAGTTGCTGGATTGGGGGTTTCCAACTGGACTACCAGGTCACTTCAGGATTTTATTCATTAAATATCACCACTGATAGTGATTAGAGGATTTTTTTGGGGGGTGCCACTGACCACCAGGGCACTTTGGTGTTTTTATTTATTAAATATGACCATGATCATGGTTCGGGCGTGGGGATGGGAGGGGGTCCACTGGACTACAAGGGCATTTCTGTGTTTTTATTTATTAAATATGACCACAATCGTGGCTTGGGAATGGGAGGAGGTCCACTGGACTACCAGGGCACTTCAGAGTTATTATTTATATCACTGCTATTGGGGTTTGGGATGGGAGGGGTCCTTACACTGTGGAAACAGGTTGGGGACGATCATATTTTGAGTGGGGTTTGGGATGAGACGGGGGGGGTCCCTACACTATGGAAACGGGTTGAGGTTTGATGTTGGACAGGACTGGGTGGGGGGGCAGGCTGCCTGATGCATTCTGACATGCGCCACATGCAAATGCGGCCATAATGTTTATGCAAATGGCCAGTTTGGCTTTGCATGCCTAATGGCTGCATTTGCATATTCTAGCTCAATACTGAGAATTTTGGACTGGCGCATCTGGGGATACACCACGCATCCCCATTCACAGTATTCAGACCACCCTGCAGGATGAGTTGGCACATTGTCAGCCGCCCCCATCTGCGCCACCCACCAGGATTGCTAGATTTAGACAGGGTGCACAATCCATTGGGATAACACATCTTGTTTGAATATTGCATTTTTTTGTGCCGGACCATTTATTTGAGCGGCGCATCTAGATGTACCGCGCATCCCCTGGGTTTTGAAACTGGGGCCACAGTCTTTTTATTCTTTTGATCTTAACCCTTCCCAAATCTACAGTGTTATCTCTATGCAAAATGTGGTGGACATTTTTTTTTTTTTTTTTTTTTGAGAAAAAACTCAATTCAAACATTTATAAAATACTCAAATTTTGCGGAATTTGAAAATTGTACCAATAAATAAAACTGGAAAATGCCTGGCATCTTTTACAGTGGAAAGACAGTAGGGTCAAACTTTTTGCCTAATTTTGCTGCACTGTTGCTTGAAAATCACTGTCACATGACTGGACATATAATGCCTCTGGGTCATCATACGAACATACGAAATTTGCCAGCAGATAAAGGCCTAGAGGTCTATCAAGTCTGCTCGAACGTGCAGCTAGCACCCCTTATTCTGCAGCTGCCCCTCCCTTCCACCCTTCCCCCCTTCATTAACCCTCCCCCTTGTCCTGTCCCATCCTCATTTGAAGCAGTCCACTGTTCTACTGCATACCACTTCAGCAGGTAACGCATTCCACCCAGCCACCACCCTCTCTGTAAAAAAGTGTCTCCTCATCTCCCTATTGAACCTTCCTCGCTCCAGTCTCATATCATGGCCCCTGGTAGCCCTCCCCTTCCCTACTTTGAACAGCCCCTCTGTACCAGTCTTGTTTATTCCTTTCATGTATTTAAAGGTTTCAATCATGTCACCCCTGTCTCTTCTCTCTTCCAGTGAGTACATGTTCAACTCCTTCAACCTCCTCTCGTATGATAAGTCCCCCAGCCCCTTGATCATCTTTGTCGCTCTGCGCTGCACCCCCTCCAGTAACTTAATGTCCCTCTTCAGATATTGACGCCAGTACTGCACGCAGTACTCCAGGTGTGGTCTAACTAATGACCTATACAGTGGCAGAATCACCTCCTCCCTCCTCAAGGATATACCCCTTGCAATACAACCCAGCATTTTGTTGGCCTTTGCAGCTGCCTTCCTACATTGTGCAGAGTTATTCATTGACCCTGTAATGAGCACACCCAGATCCTTCTCCTCCTCTGTCTGGGCTAGCTGCACTCCCCCTAGCAGGTAACTCCTCCTTGGGTTCTTCATCCCAAAATGCAGCACCTTGCACTTTTTGGCATTAAAGCCCAGTTGCCAGGTGTCTGACCAGGTTTCAAGCTTTGCCAGATCATCCTGCAACCCCTGCCATCCCCCTAGGCCATCCACCACCACGCCTACCTTGGTATCATCAGCAAACAGACTGATCTTGCTCTTGATGTCACATGATATGTCTGCAATGAATATCCCAAACAACACTGGTCCAAACACCAAGCCCTGTGGAACACCACTCGTCACTGCCCTTGTAGTAACATGTAGTAACAGGATTTCAACCCACTGTCTGAAACTGTATTTCTGGGTAACAGAGGTATCCACCAACTCTACCCAGGGCAAGAGGCGTCCAAGACAGATGCTTTACACTGCTTCTTCCCCCCAACAGTGTAAAGACTCACACTCAGGACCCGAATCAGAGTTGTCAGCATGGTAAGCCATACTGCTAACCATTAAACCTTCAGGCGTACTCAACCACACCAGAGTTGAGGAATGAGCTCAGGTCACCGGGAGTCGGGGGTTGGGAGGCTGGGAGAGGATTGAGCAGGTCACCTGATAGTCCTCCTCTTCCAGATCGGTGTAGTGTGTTGTCCTGGCTGCCACCAGGTGGAGGGCTGCTGGCAGCGCCAATACTTGGGACACCGACTTAGGTCAGGGTGTGTGGAAGAGACCATGGTTCCAGAGCACATACACGCCTATGTGCACATGTGTCCTCCATGTCACTACAGCGCCAGGGAAGAAAGAGAAAATGGAAAAGTGACAGTTAGGGCTTAACGAAGCCCTGCCACCTACCTCCAACCCGTGCTGCTGATTGGGCTATCTGGTCTGACCTGGACTTGTAGATTGGGGGGTGGGGGGGAGACAGCCCTCCCTTCTCCAGCCCTGCCACAGGGGCAAGCCATCTGAGGATACTCTGGTCAAGTAAGTTCTAGGGGAAGTAGATGCTGGTTGGGAGGGGGTGGGACAGGGCTGAACAACAGCCCCTGCCATCAGTGGAGAAAAAGCTCTGTGGAGGGTGGGGGGACCTTCAGGTGCTTTGGAACATCTGCAGTTTGGCAATGAAGGCAATCTTTTTTCCTCAGAAGCAAGAGCACAGTACTGGCATGCTAAGAAAGCACTAAAATAAGTGCTTTAAAACCAGTATAATTTTGCTAACCTGTTTTTAATGAATAAAGGCAGTTGCATAAAGCTGATTACTAAGTGTTGAATTTCGGGTAGCAAAATGTCAAACTAATCTATGAAACTGTCTCCTTAATGAGAGATTTCAAATTGCAAGACCTCACAAAGTAGAGTAGTATATTTTCTTTTAACTGACTCTAGTAATGATCTGATTGAAAAGAAAGAAACAAAATTAAGAGTTTAACTCATTCCAGATGGTCCATATTACAGTACTGCACAATGGAAGAAGGCTTACTCCCAATTTCCCCTTACACAAGAGTTTTGCTCGAAAAAAGTCTTTCACTACTGGTCTGTTGCCCAAAGGATAGTGAGTGCATTTCATGTCATATAGGAATTTGAGGCATAGCCTTCCATATGCTGGGGTGAGTTGGAAAAGCATTATTGTGTTAAGGACATAATGCACTGTATGCTTCCATTCACCAGCACTACCAAGTAGCGCCTATCATCTGCAGTGGATACTGTTGTGGTGTAGGGATCTCTGCCTATGTGACAAGAAGGTCTATGGTAAAACCTGTATGTGGGCTCTTACAACCCTGAAGAAACTTCACTGGCATTAACCAGCAAGCTCCACCAACAGTACTGAGTCCAAGAAAAGAGCCAGCACTGTAGCTGGCAAAACCACCACCCTCCTGCATTACCGGGCCCAGGGACAGTCAGCTCAGAGGCTGACAAAGCCACTACCTCCCTATGCTGGTGGGCAAAAGGTCACCCAGTATAGCAGCAAGCACAACACCTAGGATGTCTAAGTACAAGACAACAGGGAAGGATTCAAAGCGTCACTAACGCTTCCCTATCAAAGGGTGGGTGATGCTCCGGTTCAACAGCAGGTTTACTTTGTGGGTCACCACACGCAGCCAATGTCCCTGCCTTAGACATCTGTGGCAGTAGCGTGCATGCAGGTGGTGGGTGGGGCCCAATAACTGGAAAAGGGTTGCACTAGGCATCAGCTGACAGCCTCTCTACATCCCTCTTTCACCACAAACTCTCTGAAGCAAGCTGGCCCTTCCACCTCCAATCACCACAAGCCCAAGGTGCTTCACTTTTGGAGACAGCAGGAAGGCCCAGACAGGCATAAGTTGCATTTACCAGACAACGGAGGTACCAATGGCCTGGGAAAGGAACCTGAACTGCAGGCTAAGTTCAGCAGGCAGTGGAGGTGACCACTGCTCCATGGCCGTAAGAGTGGATGCCTTTGGCAGAAGTAGTAACAAAACAAAACTCCAAAAAAAACCTACATAAAAAATATGCTGTTGCACCTTAGCCTTCATTTGTTCCTGGTCCTCCTCCTGCCCTGAAGCCATAATCCTCAGCATGTGACAACAGAACCATTCTCTTGGCAACAGGTTGCGATATCAAAAGCAAAGGATTATGACTTCAAGACACCTATAAACAAGAAAAGATGAAGTCTGAGATGAAAAGATTCTGTTTTAATGACCATTTTCGGTAATAAGAAATGGAAGGTCCTGAAATTCAAATTTGAGGAATTTTGTGTAACTGCTTCTGCTAATGTTAACTATGAAGTTTTTGCTGGAAACCAGAACATTTCTAACTTGTAATGCCATGAGATAAGCGAGAGACTGCAGTTTACTGTCTCATCTGAAAAACAGTACCTTAGCAGTGTAGCATACCCCCCTAATGCCGCACTGCGCTGTCAGCTCTGCCCTCCTTCCTGACTCCATTAGCAACCATCACTTAACCTACTTGGTCTGCAAAATCCACCGGGTTAAATCCCATCACAAATTTATATTCCAACGGTCATATAAAACTCTAGACCTCTCCCCTCTCCTGGGGGAACTAGCTCACTCTAACTGGGACCTAATCCTAAGATGCTCTAACATGGATGCTGGCCTTACGTACTTCCGGAACACCTTCCTTAGCGCCTGGGACAAACATGTCCCCCTGCGCCATGCTAAGCTCCTAGGGTCTCACCTTCCCTGGATATCATCCGAGCTGACAGCATGTCAACAAGCCCGCAACAGGGCATGGCGAATTTACAAATCTATGCTCCTCCCAGGCGACAATATCACCTACCGCATGCTCCAAAACAAGTGCACAAAGGCCATCCGCTTAGCAAAGGCCGAATATTTTAACAATGCCCTAAACGCAAATCTTGGGAAGCCTTCTAAATTCTGGAAAGTCATCAACTCCTCTTTTCTCCCCCAACAACAAATCCCCCCTCTCTCCCAAGGGACTCAACACTCCAACCCCCTGACGGTAGCCTCTGAGTTCAACTTCTACTTCACCACTTGTGCTATGACCCTCCTGGACTCCCTTCCTCCAGTAACCCCAACCAATCCCCAGATAGCTACCCCACCGCCGCCTGGCCAGAACCCTTTCTCTTTCAGACACATCTCCCCCATCGAAACCTTAGATGCCCTTCGCTCCCTGAATCCCATCAAAGGAAAATCTCCCGACGGACTCGACAAACTCCTCTTCCTATCTGCCCCAGCCATAGCTACTCCCCTTGCTGCCCTGCTAAATCTCTCATTCATCACTGAATCACTCCCCACAGAGTGGAAACATGCCACTGTCCTACCACTACCAAAATGAGGTGACCCTACCTCTGCTGCTAACTACCGCCCCATCTCCCTCCTCCCCACTCTCGCCAAACTCCAGGAACACCTAGTACTATCTCAACTCTCCCACTTTCTCTCTGAAACTAACTTCTTCACTCCATTCCAGTCCGGTTTTAGGAAAAAAAAAAAAACACTCCACCACCACCCCCCTACTAAGACTCACGGATTCCATCCTCTCTGGGATGGACAAAGGACAAATTACATCCGCTATTTTCATCGACTCAGCCAAAGCTTTCGATACGGTATCCCACCCCCTCCTATTATCCTGCCTATCAGGTGCTGGGCTATCGGCGTCAGCCACAAATTGATTCAGAGCCTATCTACAAAATAGAACCCAATCTACAAAAATAGCTGACTGCACCTCCCCCTTCTCCCTATTACCACTGGCATTCCCCAGGGCTCAGTCCTTGGCCCCATTCTCTTCTCCAGCCTACTAAATGATCTGCCAAAGGCTTGCTCCACTACCTCAATCCACATGTATCCTGATGACACAGTCCTCTCTACTTCCGGCCGTACCTACGAAGAAGTCACCTCTAATCTCCAGACCGACTTCAACAAAGTACAACGCTGGTTTAACTCCAACCAACTCTCCCTAAATGCCAAGAAAACAGTCTCTATGACTTTTGGCACTAGACAGAGGCTATCCAGACTTACATCCCCTCTGATCTTCCGTACCCTAAATGACACCATTCTTGAAGACGTGCCCTCTTTTAGGTACCTGGGGGTTTGGCTTGATCGCCACCTCTCCTTTTCCACACACGTGGACGCCATCCTGTCAAAACTGCGCCCTAAGCTCGGTGCCCTCTATAGAAACCACACTAGTCTCCCGCTTCCTGTGAGACGTGAAATAGTCCAGAAAATGATTCTACCTTCCTTCGACTACTGCGATGTTGTCTACAGCTCTGCCTCCAAGTCCATCTCATCTAGACTGGACCCCCTCTTCAATGCCTTCTGCCGCTTCGCCCTTGATGCCCCCCCCCATACCCATCACTGCGAGCTCTTCCATTCGCTGGCCCTTCCATCCCTGAGCAACCGGCGCCTACTTCACAGTGCTAAATTTGTTTCTAATTTCTGGCTCAGTTCCCTTCCACCCTACCTCGTCTCCTCCCTATCTTCCCCGCCAACCCCCGCCCTCAGGTCTACTGACTCCAGGCTATTAGTAATCCCTCACCGAAGGACCTCTGCAGGCCAATCAGCTTTCTGTTACCTCCTCCCTAAGCTCTGGAATGACCTGCAGGCCCAAATCCGCCATTCCTCCTCTAAACACACACTATCCTCTGCTCTCAGTAACTTTGTACCCAACTGTACATGCCCCAGACCTCCCCCCCCTTGCCTGATTCTCCCCACCCCCGATCCCCTCCTCACCTTACGCGCCTGACCAGCAGCTTGGCCTTCGCCCAAATGACTGGCTTATAAATTGCCCTAAACAACCCATGCACTAACCCTCTCATGATACTTCTGCTATCTCCCTTCTTATTCCCCCGTCAATGGCTTCCCTAGGTCAACCCTCTAATCTTTCCCTGTGTATACTACCCAGAACTATCACCTCTCCCTGGCCCCAAGCTCAGGCTTCCATTTCTCTCTGCCAACTTGGTGCATTATACTTCAAATTAATCTCTAGATAATAGGCACTTATGTAATCATGTATAGTTCCAGATGTGTAATCAAGTATGTTATGCCGCCCTCCTTGTGGCACATGTATGTACTGTCTCCACATGTAACAAGTTTGTAATTAACCACACTTAACTATGTAACAATTGTTTGTATTGCTCGATTCCAAGTTCAACCTACTGATTGTTTTATGTATACCCTCCTCCTTTGTACCACCACCACCCCCCAGGTTGCACTGTGAGACGAGCATCTTGTTGCTCAGTGTGCCTCTCCTGGTGAAACATTTTCAATAAATAAATAAGTATTGGGTACCAGCTCAGGTTCCTGGTTTGGGACTAAAACCCACAACCTTCTGATCTTCCAACCCCAGAGGCAAGTGTGCCACGTACTGGGCCACTGACACTGCTAATACTACTTCTTAAATAAACGGAGAGAAACAGAATTTGACCGTTTGGCCCACCCAATCTGCCCAGATGTTCATCTGTCTCTGCAGACTCTCCCACTGTTTACTAATATTCTATGTATATCCCACACATGCTTAAAGCCCCGTACTGCTTTCGCCTCCATCACTTCTGCTAGCAGTCTGTTCCAGGTGTCTACCACCCTTTCAGTGAAGCAGTACTTCCTCATACCAGTACTGAGCCTGTGGCACCCCGCTGGTTACTCTCCCCTCCTGCCCTCTTAATCATCACTATCCCTCCCCTTGTTCTCCTCTTCTCACTGCTGTATTTGAAGAAAGTCTTATTTACTTTACCTACCTCTTTGGCGATCGTTTCCTCAGTCTGTGCCTTTGCTCCCCTTACCACCTTTTCCTGCATCTTACTTTGTGTACCTCCCCATCTTCCTCCCTCTGAGTCTCCTTATACCTCCTGACTGCCACCCCCTTTTTTTTCCCCTTTCCCACCTCGGCAACCTCCCTAGAGAATCATAATGGTCCTCCTTTCCCTCTGCTTTTACTCACTTACCTCACACAGAGGCTGGTTGCCTTAATTATGTCCTCCCTTATTTTTTTCCATGGTGCCTCTATCCCTCCCTGGCAATCCCCCTTGCAAGGCATGATGAGGACTTCCCAAATGCCTTACCAACTCCTCTCCCTGTGCAGGAGGTCTGTATATCACCACAGTATGGCTAGTGGCCCCGGAACCAGTCATCAAGATAACCCACAACACCTCCACCCTTCTTTTTCCTCAGGGTACCCCTGCACCTCCAGGGCCTTGATTCCCTCCCTCTCATATAGTACAACCCCTTTCCCCTTCTCCCTGCCCTGAATCTCCTGAACAGAGTAGCTCAGTATATGGCCATGTCCCAGTCGTGGTGCTCAGCACACCTTCTGGCCACTAAATCCGGCTAGCCTCCACCACAATAGCTTCCAGGACCAGAATTTTATTTCCCAGATTCCCTGCATTGGTGCACATGGCTCTCCATACCTTACTCCCTCCCTGTCTACCCCCCCTTCCTGTACTGTTTCCTGAAGCTCCCCCGACCCATGTCTTCCTTGTTTTCCTTCCTAATTAGTTTTGGTTTCCTGTCTCCTTTACTCCCTTATTCTTACATACCTGATTTACTGTGCCCTCCTTTCTTTGCTGCTGCCCCAGGGAGTCCACCCTCTTCATGCCATCCCCCTAATGCTCCATCGGTGGTACCGGGGACCACTGCCTCCCTTGATTTTAAAGTTTCCTGCCCTGGCTAGTTTAAAATTCTCATCCAAAGAAGCATTTAAAACTCTCACTAAAGGACTGTGGCCCCTTCCTGGAAGGATGTAGATCCCTCACCCCTGTAGAGGCGCATATCCTCCCAAGCTGTCCCCAATCCCCAATGTAGGCGAAGCCCTCCTCCATGCACCATGCATTCAGCCAACTGTTAAATTCCCTCGTGTGGAGTACCCTTTCCTCTCCCTGGCCATGCACAAGTAACACCTTGGCATAAGCCACCATGCGTGCCACCTGCCTCGAGGCCCTTCCCCAGCTCCCTGAAATTACCCTGCACTACCCTTACCCTGTCCTTTGTCAGGTCATTTGTCCCCAGGTTGACAATGATGTCTAGCACCCTCCAATCTTCTGCTGCCCCGGGGATCCTCTGGATTTGACCTCCGTTCTTCCAAGCTGAAGCAGCTCTCAGGCATTTCATCTACCTCTCCCCCTTCCCCAACAACAGAGTCCACCACCACCAGCTGCCGCCTCCTCAGCTAGGGGCTGCTTCCTCCCTCCTTGGGACCTCTCCTTCAGAGGACCTCCACTTCCTTCCTTCCCAATGCTACAGATGCCTCCTCTTGGCTGCCCCACCCCACCAGTACAACGAAGGAATTCTGCAGTGGTACAGACGAAGGAGCTTACACCCCTCCCATGACCAGCGAGGTCCAACCGCTCTGCCTAGGCATCCTCTGGGGGAGCAGTGCCAAACTTGGTGGCACTTGGGTGGAACATGAAGTCCTCTGTACCCTTACCAGTTCAGGCTGGTGCCCAGCAAGTTCTGCCTTCAATCCAGAGAGGAGTACAAATGAGGCAGCACCTCGGTCTCCAGAATGTGTCTTGCAAGCCCGCAGCCCCACACTTGTTGCACTGCACCACTCCCATGATCTAGCCTTCCTTTACTCATGTGTCTATTGAAACTTCTCTGTACCATACTGCCACCCTTCTACTCCCACTGTATTCCTACTTCCCTCTTTTGCTTGCTTGAAACTTATTTGCAACCCTACCCTAGACAGGGAGAGTTGTTTTACCTCATCTAACCAACCTATCTGTACCTACTTGCCCTAGGTATCTATTACTGCCTACCCTTTTGCTTGCCTGAAACTTACGTTACCCTACCCTAGATAAGTTGCCGCTTGTCTTCCTTTTTCTAACCCACCTACATGTACGCAACCTTACCCTGGGTGTCTACTGCTACTTTCCCACTTGTGCTAGGTCTACAACTTGTAGCTACCTTTCTTATTGCTAGCTGTTCCAGTACACTGTAAAAAGTTATGTGATTTTTCCAACCTTGGTCTGGTTCCCCCTACTAGTTTCCGGCGGATTATCTGCAGATGCCCTACAGACATCCATTGCCCTTACGGCAGATGCCCCACTCCTGCGTATTCCACTCCTGCGCTGGGGAACACCCATGGTGGGCCACACTAGATGGGTTCACCTATACAGTGCTTCCTATAGTCTCAAGACTGATCTGTACAGTCATGTGACCAGACGCGCCTCTCAACCCAGCTGCCGACTTCCTGATATGGGTTCCAACTTCCAAACTCTCACAACCTCCTTCAGCAGAAATGTATTTGTCCCACAGCAAAAATCCTTTTTAGGCAAGTAAAAATTGTTTGACTTTTACCCTACTATTGGCAATTAGCTGAGGCTTAGCAGTCCAGAGGTATGTGAACATGGTACTTAACATGCAACAGGTTTAGCTAAACAGTTTCTTATTCATAATGGACAAATATTGCAAATGCAATTCTTACCAGTCTCTTGCTATACAGCAATGCAGTGCTGCTGCCACTTGAAATAGCCCAATTTGTGAAATTCATTACATGCATCACTTGCCGTGAAAGGCCATTGATATCATGCTGCTGCTGCATTAGCTTCATCTGCCTTTCTTTTGTTACACTCTAAGGAAACAGAGAATACTTAATAAAGTAACAGACAGTCACATAATGACTTGGAGAGAGATCAATAATCAACTTATTGTTAATATTTTAAAGTGCCCGGCAATGGTTTCTAGAGAACATATGCAGACAGAACACATGGTACCTTATAGTGGGTGCAGTCTCTCAAACCACTGTATTTAAATAACTGAATATTCATCTTTTCCTTCTATTTTTTTTTTTTTTTTTAGTTTCTTTTATTTGACATTTCAAATGGAGACAAACATTCCAATCTCAGAGTAGGGCACTACAGAGAAGATGGAGTCTTGAATGATCACAGTATATAGAAGCAAGCAGAGCGCATATAGAATATACCCACCTATAAATAAAATATTAAAAAAATAAAAAGATAAAAGGAAAAGATCAAGCACTAGTACTGTACTAACCTAACCTACAGATTAACAAATAACCACGCATAAGCAGGTTAGCTCCCTTGAAGGGCAAGGGGAAAATCCATCTCAAAATGAACCCCAAATAATTTGGCCTTATAAAAAGGGCAAAACATTTCCTGAACTGTGACTGGCTGATAGCCTCTTTAAGCTATGTCCTTGCCAGAACATATCTTTACAACTGGCACTACTTGTGCCAATAAAAACACTGCAAATGATAAAATGAATCCGTGTCACCGCTCTCCCACTGCAGCTCCTCACCTAGAATCTGACAGAACCACAACAGCTGCAGTGGGAAAGCAGTGGTGCCAACAGAGAAAGCATAACAGCAGCAATCCGTGTATTCATGGTCCCGAGTTTCTTTCTCTTCCTCACTGACTGGTACAGTTTGAGAACCACGAAGCCAGAAACCACAGTCCACGGCTGCCACTGAGGAACATGCTCGCTCCCAGTCAAATCAGTCATTTAATGTAAAAGAAAGCAATAAAGTCAATTAACAAGACAAACTTTTAAAAAACAAAAAAACCTAAAAGGAGGCAAAAAAACGTTCTGTATGAGGGGGCCCAGAGAAGAAAAAATTACTCACCATAGTAAATTGGGTAGAACACCCCCTTTAGGCCTGAGGGCTCACTCGACTAGGGGTACAGCTGCTACTCTAGCTGTGGCCAGAGATATACCCTTGTTAGAGATCTGTAAAAGCAGCCACCTGGAAAACAGTACATACAGTGGCGTGAAAAAGTATTTGCCCCCTTCCTGATTTTCTCTATTATTGCATATTTGTCACACTGGATGTTTTCAGGTCTTTAGAGAAAATGTAATATTAGATAAAGGGAACCTGAGTGAACAAATAACACTTTTTTTTTAATTTCACTTATTTAATGAAAAAAGTTAACCAACACCAACTGGCACTGTGTGAAAAAGTAATTGCCTTACTTAACTGGTTATACCACATTTAGCTGCAATGACTGCAACCAAACACTTCCTATAATTCAATATCAGTCTTTCACATCGCTGTGGAGAATTTTAACCCCTCTTCCTCGAGAACTGCTTTAATTCAGTAACATTTGGTAGGTTTTCGAGCATGAACTGCTCGTTTCAGGTCCTGCCACAGCATCTCTATTGGGTTTAAGTCTGGACTTTGACTAGGCCACTCCAAAACTTTAATTTTACTTCTTTTTAGCCATTCTGATGTGGACTTGCTTGTGTGTTTTGGATCATTGTCTTGCTGCATGACCCAACTACGCTTCAGCTTCAGCTGACGGAAGGATGACGGACATTCTCCTTAAGAATTTTCTGGTACAGAGCAGAATTCTGGTTCCTTTAAATATGGCAAGTCATCCAGGTCCTTAGGCAGTAAAGATCCCACACCATCACACTACCACCACCATGTTTGACTGTTGGTATGGTGTTCTTACTGTGGAATGCTGTGTTTGCTTTACGCAGACATTATGGGATCCATGTCGTCCAAAAGTTCCACTTTGACTCATCTGTCCATAGAACATTTTCCCAAAAGGCTTGTGGATCATCCAGGTGCTTCTTGAAAATGAGACGAGCGCTTATGTTCTTCTTGGTTAGCAGTGGTTCTCTTGCTACTCTCACATGAAGCCCATTTTTGCCCAGTCTCTTTCTGATTGTGAAGTCATGAACACTGACCTTAGCTGAGGCAAGAGAAGCCTGCAGTTCTTTGATGTTGTTTTAGGATCCTTTGAGACTTCCTGGGTGATTTGCGCGCGCCTTTGGAGTAATTTTGGCAGGCCGCCCACTCCTGGGAAGATTCACTACTGTTCCAAGTGTTCTCCATTTGGAGATTATGGCTCTCACTGTGGTTTGATGGAGTCCCAGAGCCTTAGAAATAGCTTTGTAACCCTTTCCAGACTGATAGAGGGCAACAAATTTTTTCTGATCTTTTCAGGAACTTCCTTTGATCATGGCATAATGTGCTTGTTGAATCTTTGTGCTGGCAACGTGACTCTGATGGTAAGGGTCAAAATAAGTGAGGTTTATATTGAGCAGGGCTGGCTGTAATCAAGCCTGGCTGTGTTCAATCAGCTGACTCTAATTATCCCTTTAATTGGGTTGATTTAACTAGGGGCAATTACTTTTTCACACAGTGCCAGTTGGTGTTGGTTAACGTTTTCATTAAATAAATGAAATAAGTAAAAAAAAAAGGGTTATTTGTTCACTCAGGTTCCCTTTATCTAATATTATATTTTATCTAAAGACCTGAAAACATCCAGTGTGACAAATATGCAATAATAGAGAAAATCAGGAAGGGGGCAAATACTTTTTCACGCCACTGTACATTCACCAAGCATTACTCCCTGGACATCCAGGCTAGGAGTGATGCTAGGTTTGGTACAGCAGTACTGCAGAGCTTCTTCCCAAAGTAGGTTCTGCATTCCCTCCTCCATAGGAAACTGCCTGGTAGTCTGCATTATGTCTGAATACAGCAAGACTTCATGTTGTTTGAAGAAAAAGTTACTCACCATAGTACTGTTGCTTCTTTTAATGGAGTCTTGCTATATTCAGACACCCCCCCCCCCAAGAACCTGGTTTTGGGAAGTGGGCTGGCAGGTACAGTGTTGCACCTCAGGGGTGTACCTTGAACCCTCCCTCTTGGGTGGGGTAGATATTTTTCTGGTGTTTTATACTTAAATATTGTCACTACCTTTCCTTTTTGGGTTCTCGACTTGAGTCTTTTCAGCCCAAAAATAATCTTTTGCCCTTTGGCTAAATGTTGAACAAGTTCCATACTGTAGTGTATTAGTTTGCTCATAAGAATCTGACGGTTACACTGGGAAGTACCACAGACAGAGGTTTGAAAACCGAGCTCGAGTTCAACGTTCTATGCCTCTGCAGAGAGTTAACTCTTTCCTCTCCGGGGCAGTTCAAGTGCTGGGGCTAACTGCATTATGTCTGAATACAGCAAGACTTCATGTTGTTTGAAACATCACGCTAAGTGCATCACCCACATGGGACACGCTCACTCACACTGGCTCTAGAACTGGGTGGGCAAACTAAGAAATATTTGCCAAAAAAAAACTTGCTTTTGAGTGTTTGTGTGTGTGGGTGGGTGAGTGGGGCGTGGAGACAGACAGACAATGCTCTGTAGTGACTTAACCAGCTCCATTCCAAGACAAGGACTACTTTTTTCTACTGATATATTTTTTTTACTCTATCTACACTTATGTGCATTTTTTTAATTAACTTCTTTACTGGGGAGGGGGGCCATTTTATAAGCGGAATAGACACTCCTAGGGTGTAGTTTATGGCCTGATAAGAGCACTTTCCAGGTGCTAAAAGCACTCTGCATAAGCGCCTTGTGCCTCATTACACATCATGGGTGAGCTCTTACAAGGCCATAAACCACACCTCGTCGTGTCTTATTCCTTACATGACTTACAGAATGTACAGTTACGCAAGAACTTTCCGTAACAGTAGATCTTCAACAGAGGTTCCTGCAGTAGGTCATTACACACAGGACTGAGCCACCTGGTATCAGGACAGCATGGCAAACTTTTCCAGCAATGCCTGGTGGGGGACCGCCCACCTGACATCACCTGACCATCAGCGTGACCCTATATAGAGCGCGGTCCCCATGCCCGCCTTCCAGTTCTCCCTCTGGAGATCCTAAAAGGAATGACAGAAGAAGGAAACAGTTCCTGGAACCCAAAAAGAAAACTGGGGGATGGAGGGAGGGAAAAATGTGGCCTACTGCAGGAACCTCTCGAAGATTTATTGTTACGGTAAGTTCTTACGTAACTGTATTATCTTACTTTGAGAGGGTTCCTGCAGTACGTCATTACACATAGGACTGAATCCCAAGCAGTGCCAAAGAAAGACAGAGAGACACAAGGGAGGAGGAGCCAACGAAAGAACAGTACAGGACCAACCTATGACAATAGGCCCTGCAGCACGGCTAGACCAAACCCGGCCCTACGCCTAGAGGCAATGTCCAGACTGTAATGCCTGGTGAAGGTGTGGAACGAACTACAGGTTACTGCTGCACAAATTTCCTCGGCAGACATATTCCTTAGAAAAGCAGTAGATGCAGCCATGCCTCTGGTGGAGTGATCTCTGAATTCCCCCGACAGAGGTTTGTTGTGCTTCTGATAACATAAGTGAATGCAATTAGCAAGCCACTTAGAAAGGCATGGTTTGGAAACTGCTGGCCCCAAAGACTTGGGGGCAAAGGAGATGAAGAGCTGATCGGTTTTACAAGAGTCCATAGTTCGATGGACGCAACATCTTAGTATTCTGTGCACATCAAGCGTGTGCAGAAGCACCTCACCTTTATTCGAAGGAACGGGGTAGTAAACTGGGAGTTCCACTGACTGAGTGTGAACTCAGAAACCACCTTGGGATTTGTCCGTAGGACCACCAGGGCCTGAAGCTCGGAAATTCTGCGAGCCGAAGTAATAGCCACTAAAAATAGCGCTTTCCAGGAAAAACAGCGCAACTCACAGCTCATTGCTGGTTCATAAGGGGGAAGCGTGAGCTGCTTCTCCAACAAAAAATTTAAATCCCAAGGCAGAGCAGGGCTGCGGATGGGGGGGTTTCAGGTGGAGAATCCCTTTCAGAAAGGTTTTTGAGATCTCCAGCTGCGCCATGGTTTTACCATCCACTAGCACATGGTAGGCTTATACAGCTGAGAGGTGGACCTTAAGGTAAGTATAGGATAACCCCGAATATGACAGATGGAGCAGATACTCCATTATATGAGGAGCTGAGCAAGAAAAGGGGTCCCAACACTTGGCAGCTGCCCAAACAGAAAAACGCTTCCATTTCATAACAGAAGTGGATCTAGTGGAGGGCTTCCTAGCCTCTACAAGGACCTGGGCTACTCTGTTTGAGACCCCAAAGCAGGACTTAACTCATTCCTTCCTGATGATGCCATATGGCGTCATAAAAAAACATACCTCTTTTTCCTGATGACGCCATATGGCGTCCTAAATCATTTGCTGTAGTGCCTGATGACGCCAATTGGCGTTCATATCTTTCTCTTGGTGCAGCTCAAGCATTTGTTTACATTTGATGAATTGAGTTGTACCAGCTAATAGGGGACATCGTACTCTTACTGATTTTACCTAATATAATATGTGTTCCCATTGGCTATTTTTGAGAAAACAAGCCTTAATACATAAATAAATAAATTTACTATTTTTGCATATAGTGAAAAATGTATTATGTTCATTCTGCCATTAGTTTGTATCGTAACAACAAATCATCTTGTTTTAGTGTAACATGTTAAGCTGATCAGGTTTACACTATAATTAATTTCATAACTTTTTTTTTTTTTATTCGAGCAATCCGATTGGCCGTCACCACTTTGGTGTATTTTTTTTTTTGGGTATTTTTCTACAATCACATGTTGTCACTGATATCATGATTGTTATAACTATTAGTTCATTTATACCACTAAGTGAGCTGAATATTTCTGTATTTAAAAATCGAGCTCTGTGATTGGTCGGATTTTCTGACATCATCATTTCTGAATTTAATTGGTATAAAGGGATTGTCTTAGATGCAGGCACCATCCAACTGATAAAGCCTTAGTTGTCGAAGCGCCAGGGAACCTGCATGCAGATCTTTTGTTGCGTCTTCCACTATTCTATTCAATGTGTGTGCCTGAAACTTATCTGGCATCAGTCCAGCCCCAATCTCTGATACATTGTAAAGGCCAAATCAGTTTTGAATCCCTCCACAGTCACTGGTGTTGTCCATCGACTCGTATGACGTCAGTCCAGACTCAACCTCTGATGCACTGTAAAGTGTTCTTCAGGTTAAAATCCCTCCACAGCCACTTGTAAGATCTAGCTCCTTACCATGCATCAGTCGAGCCCCAAACTGTAGTGAACAGTGAAGTGAATTTCAGGTTCAGATCCCTCCTGAACTGATGGTGTTGTCCATTGACTTACCATGCATCAGTCCAGACTAATCCCATAATGCACTGTGAAGTGCATTTCATGTCTAAAACCCTCCACATCCACTGGTGTAGTCCATCAGTTCAGCCCCAATCTGTGATGCACTGTAAAGTATTCTTCAGGTTCAAATCCTCCACAGCCACTTGTAAGATCTGTCTCCTTATCATGTGTCATTCGAGACCCAAACTGTAGTGAACACTGAAGTGCATTTCAGGATCAGATCCCTCCACAGCTGATGGTGTTGTCCATCGACTTACCATGTATCAGTCCGGACCAATCCCATAATGCACTGTGAAGTGCATTTGATGTTCAAAACCCTCTACATCCACTGGTGTAGCCCAACAATTCATATGACATCAGTTCAGCCCCAATCTCTGATGCACTGTAAAGTATTCTTCAAGCTCAAATCCCTCCACAGCCACTTGTAAAATCTATCTCCTTATCATGCATCCATCGAGCCCCAAACTGTAGTGAACAGTGAAGTGCACTTCAGGTTCAGATCCCTCCACAGACAATGGTGTTGTCCATTGTCTGATCTGGTGTCAGTCCAGCCCCAACCTCTACTGCACTGTAAAGTGCTGTTCAGGTTCAAATCCCACCAGAGTCATTGATTTAGTCCATCTGTTCATCAGTCTTCAGTCCAACCTTTATCTCTGACACTCTGTGATGTGCATTACTGATATGGATCCCTCCTCAGTCACCATGGCGTAGTCCATTGTGCACATTAAGATTCATTCCAACACTACCCTCAGATGCACTGTAATGTTCTATTCAAGTTCGAATCGCTCCACAACCACTTTAGTCCCTTGTGCTCATAATGCTTCAGACCATCCCTTACCTCTGATGCACTGTGATGTGATCAGTGCCAGTGTATGACGTATACAGTCCATTCAAATGAAACATAGCACACAGTACACGTGCACCAATGAGCATCACTCCATGGTGCAGGCACACCCACACTCCTTCCCACCCACACAGTGCGCCATACTGAATGTTGCAACATATTACATGTGTATGCAGGCAAACCATGTGACACAGCACATAGTACACAACCTTTACAGGTGTACATGTCATCACCCTGTATGTGTACCCACAATGTTTCTGCATGGCATATGAACACCATTACCAGGTGCAGGCAGCCCCACCTGCTTCCCTACAACTGAGTATACCCCAAGGACATGTGCCAATTCATGACACAAAATGACTGCAGTGCCTATGAGCATCATTCCTTGGTACAGGCACACCCACCCCCTTCCCCATGACACAGTATACCCCAAATTACCAGTGCCTTTTCAGCAATTTCATCATCCTATACGTATACCCATAATGTATCTACAGTGTCTGTTAGCACCATTATCAGATGCATACAGCCCCTCTCCTTTCCCCAGAACATATGAAGTGCATCTGAGCCTGTATTATGAATGCAGGACCCCCCAACCACCACCACTAACACACAGTGCTTCCTCATACAGTCATTCCCTCACCTTAAACCATCCCATAATACAACCCCAAAAATAAACTATGCTAGGAAATTAAATAATACACAGATTTATGTAACATGATGTTTACTGAAGGACTGTGAACCTTTACATTAACATCATGCTTCATTTACAGTATAAAGCAAACAGCACAAATAAAATACAGTTTCCTATACTTATCATGGAATTTTATTGCAAAAATAAAATAAAGTAGTTTCTTTCAATGAAATTACACATTTTAACTACAGCACATATGCAATTAATCATAGAGAGCCCTCCAGCACCAAAATTGTATCCATTTCCTGTGTCAGCTCACTGACCTACACTGGCAGTGTTCTTCCTATTTACATCACTTGACCTCACAAAGCACTTCCTTCCTGCATCACTTCCTGATATGTCCTTCTAAGGTAATGTGTAAATATGTTCTTACTAAACTAGGGGAAAAACAAAAAAATTGATACTCAGATTCATAAACTAAAATCAGTGGGTAGGAAGAATTGAACACTGCAAAATTCCAACCAGTGGAATGGAACAAAAACCAAACTGTAATAACAAGAGAGTCAGATATTGATTTGGACTAAAAAAATGGTAAAAACTTGCAAAATTTATATTTAGACAATGACAGATGTTTATTGTATATTTTTAACTATTTTAATCAACAATTTTACAGAAATTTAATATTTTGCATGACTATGTAAACAGAGCATAATTATATTTAGATAAAATCATCAGAATTTATTAAAATATGAAAACAACCTCATACGACATTAAATCCAGTTAAATAGACATTACCAAACCTCACTCATTTTCAAAAACTTTTGTCCTGAAAACTTTTCTTTTTACAGTTTTAAAATTGGATGTATGGTTTTTAAGATGTGTAGGTTTAAGCACAGTGTGTTTATATGAATGCTGCAGATCTAAAATCCCTTCAGGCACACAGGTGTTCTAGCAGCAGGCAGAGGGTACCTGAACATTCTAAGTGACAATAGGATAGAATGAGTTAATTATGTCTGCAGGAGCCACGCATGAAGATGCAGGGTCCTGAGTCCCGGGTGTACAAGCTTGCTTCGATTCTGAGTCAGAAGGTGGAATTGGAGAGGAAGCGGAACTGGGGGTTCCGCTGACAGCTGTTGCAGAAGCGGAAACCAGATTTGCCTCGGCCAGAGGGGAGCTATGAGAATCACCCTGGCTCCCTCTGCCTGAAGTTTTAGAAGGACCCTCTGAAGCATGGGAAGTGGAGGGAAAGCGTACAAAAATGTCCCTGTCCAACAAAGCAACAACACACTGTGCCAAAAAGCACCATGCCCTGGAACGAGCAAGCAAAAACTGGGAAGTTTTGCGTTGGATGGGGAGGCAAACAGGTCGCGTTCCGGTCGCCCCATCGCTGAAAGAGGGAGTCTGCCACTTCCTGATTTAATTCCCATTAGTGAGCGACGGTGTACGTTCTGCTGAGGCTGTCCACCAGGACATTTTGGATGCCTGGAACGTGAATGGCTGTGAGTGACAGACCGTGTTGGACTGCCCAGTTCCACACTCGCAGCGCCTCCCTGTAAAGGAGGTACAACTGAGTGCAACCCTGTTTGTTGATATACCAGACTGACATGTCGTCCATCTAGATAAGCAGAAATCCCCTGGAAAGGATGAACTGAAAAGGTCTGAAGGGCGTACAGGATTGCCTTCATCTCCAGGACGTTAATGTACAAAAACATCTCGAGCTGGGACCATAGACCCTGAGATTGGTGGTCCCCCATATGAGCTCCCCAACCCTGGTTGGAAGCATCCATGGTGAGAGTGCACAGGGGAGCAGGCCTAAGGAAGGGAAGGCCCTGGGACAAGTTCGAGGGTTCCCTCCACCACTGCAGATCCTGCTTGACCATGGTGGAAATCAGGATCAGATGATCCAAATCGTCTCTGAACTGATCCCACCAGATGTGCAAGGTGATTCTCATGTGTAACCTGGCGAGGGGAACTGTGGAGATGGAGGCTGCCATCAAACCTAAGAGTTGGAGCATCTCCCTGGCTGGGAGGAAATTGGAGGAGGCTACCAAGGTCGCCTGTTCTCGATTGGCCTCCACCCTCTCCGGAGGGAGAAAGGCCTTGCACTGGACTGTGTCCAACATAGCTCCTATGAACTGAAGTCTCTGAGGAGGAGTAAGCGTGGATTTGGGGACACTGACTGTAATCCCCAAATGAGAAAACAGGTCCAGAGTAGGCAAGAGAGACAGCCTCCAAGAGTGTCTCCCCAGACGAGGCTGAAATTAGCCAGTCATCCAGGTAGGGGAAAACGGCAATGTCCTGATGACGCAAGGCTGCTGCCCTGCTGCCACTATCACTAGGCACTTGGTAAAGACCCTGGGTGCCGAGGAAAGGCCAAAGGGGAGTACCCTAAACTGGAAATGCTCCCCCTGGAAACAAAAGCACAGGAAGAGGCAGTGGCCTGGAAATTCTGGAATATGCAAGTAGGCATCCTGCATGTCCAGTGCACATAACCAGTGGGCCTCCTGAAGAAGAGGTAGGAGGCACTGGAGAGTCAGCATTCTGAATCTTTTGTATTCGACAAACAGATTGAGTCTGCTGAGACAGAGTATGGGTCTGAGGTCACCAGTCTTTTTTGGAACCAGAAAAAAGTGGAAGTAAAACCCCCGTCCCCTTTGATGAAGGAGGACCGGCTCTATTGCCGCCTTTTGCAGTACAGCTTGAACTTCCCCCCCTTACAAGACAAATCTGGTGGGGCGCGTAAGACGAGCAACTTGGTGGAGATTACGGAGAGATTTTCAAGAACTCCAGGGTGTGCCCCTCTGAGACAAGTTGCAGGACTCATGCATCGGAGGTTATACCTCTCCATTCATGAATGTGGAGGGCGAACCTCCCCCCCACGGCTCCTTGTTCTGGGGTGGGGGAGGAGGAAGGGAGTCAGGTCGGCGGCTCAGGGAGGGCCCCCTGATCACCTCTGGAACTCTGAGGCCAGAGGGGAAGAAAAGTAAGCACCCGTGGCCTTTCTCTTGCCCTGATTACGGGCCTGAGTTTGCTTCACCGGCCTTCTGGTCCGTTTCCGAAAGGGCCGTTTCCTTTGGACACTCGATCGGTACATTGAACTAACGGACCTCAGGGTCTGGCCTCTGTCCTATAGGCTCCGTATTATGTCCTTGGGATCCCTACCAAAAAGGAGCATCCTGAATCGCAGTCTAGACATCAGCAGCGAGCCCAGAGATGTGTAGCCAAGCATGTCGCCGAGGTACGGCCACTGCGTCAACCGAGACGTAGGTGGCTCGTAAGGCACGCCTGCAGGAAATTTTGGACATGAGCAAATCCTTGGCGAGGTCCTCCTTGAGGTCCGAGGGATCCATAGATTGGATTCGGGCCTCCAGCTTGGCCAGGGTTGCTTTTTGAAAGGACACCATGTGAGCTTCGTAATTTAGGGAACAGAGAGCACACGTAGCCGAAGAGAACACTTTCTTGCCATATTGGTAAATCTGCCAAGACTCCTTGTCGGGAGGAGAGGTGCTCATGTGCTTCAGGGCAGCCGAGCAATCATGAGCCGCGGTAATGACAACTGAGTGGGCTTTTGGGTGCAAGTCTAGAAAAGAAACACCCTCAGGAGTCTGGTAAATCTGGTCAGCCAGGATAGAGTGTGGCAGTTGCCAAATCGTGGTGGTGAGGTCTTTGTGGGGCCCTATCCAGGGAGGAACCGGGATTGGGGAATAAGACTAAGTCCAGATGTTCTGAGAGTCTTTTCCTCATGGTGTCCTGTTCCTCAGTCTCCCAATTATGATACTCCTGGATGGTCCTCAAGTCCGAGAAGGAAGGGTCCTCTGGAGGGGACTTGGGAGAAGCCTTCCCTTTAGGGTCTGGGGACTGTCAATCGGACAAGTCCTCCGAGGTATCCTCCCCGGAGCCCGGGTCCTCTGGATCATCTATGGACTCGAAATTGGGAAGATGGACCTTGTGAAGGGTAGTCCCCGAAATGTGAACAGTGGAGCAAACTGAGCTCACTGGGGTAAGGACTTGGGTAGGGCGACAGCTCTCCAGGTCCGAAACCAGCTCCGTCCTGGCATCCTTCCACCAGGACTGGATGATAGTCTGGAAGTCCTGAGTTGGAGTCTGGGGAGGAGGTGGAGAAGAGGGAGAAGGAAGGATAGGAGGCACATGAGTAGGAGGGTAATGATACACTAAGGCACCTAAGCCTTGATAATGATGGTGAGGATACCCCTGGTAAAAGGGGTATCCCAGAGAGTGATGTCCCAAGAAGATTGAATATGATGGATCTGGAGGAGGACCTGCTGGGCAAGGACTGGTGGGAACCCCTGAGAGTAGCTCAGGACATTAAAAGGCTTAGAATGGCCTGGGAAATTCCCGTATGTCAAGGTACCAGATGTCAGGGGTACCAGGGTGAACCCCGCCATTGTGTAGATGGGAGGCAGGGCGGGCATAGATCGGAAAAAAGGTAGTCGGGAGGGGTAGGTGTCAGGGCCGTAGGGGTTCTGATAGAGGGATCTGCACCTCTTCCATCTGGGGTGCTGAGGGAAGGGGATCAGACGTAGAGGGGCCCTGAGGAGCCTCCAGCTTAAGGACAGTGGTCGGCTGAGGGGCTTCTAACCCTTTGTCCCCTGCGGAGGACTGATGAGTGGAAGCTGGAGTAAGAGTCACTTACAGCTGTTCATCACCTCTTCCCACCCGAGGTGGCAGGAAGAAAAGCAGGAGCCACCAGGGCTGGGGGTGGGGAGGGAAGACTTGAGTTCTCCTTGGAGCTTAGTCGGACATCGGGTAAATCAGCAGAGGCCAACAGATGAGCAACGTCTGGGTGGGCACCAGAGGCGGCCGACTTACTGGACGAAGGGACCGGGCGGGAGAGGAAGGAACTCCCTGCCATCTTATTGGTCATGACCAACGAGTCCCCGAGGAGCGTGGGCTCGGCTCATTTGTCGCCGGGCAGGCCCCGGAGCCAGGGATCGACTTAACGGCACATACTGGGCGTCCGCCAGAGGAGCCAGTGGGCGGCTTACCTGCTGAAATCGTGAGCAGTGGGGCTGACATGCCCGGAGTGTCCCCGGACACAGCCTGGACTGCCACTACGGGAGGCGTCGGGGAGAGGCCTTGCTGATAGAAGGCCTACTAGAGTCTGGATGGTCTTTGTCCTCATGGTGCTCCCTGTGTTTCTTTTTTTCTTCTTGGCCTCTGTGGAAGGTGAAGAAGCGGATTCTCTAAGGCGCTCCATTTCTTTTTCGAGCGTGGCCATCCTAGTTTTTAAGAGATGGGCCTCCAGGGCATGTTGCCTTCTTTTGTGGGTTGCCGGATCGAAGGGCTTGTAGTCTGGGCAAGCCGCGGTGTTATGATCCGGGCCTAGGCAGAAAAGACACCTTCTGTGACCGTCCTTGTGTGGAATTTGAGTACTACAATCTTCACACTTCTTCTTGACCTTATAAGATGGAGAAGACAGAGAAGAAACGCAATTCGTTTTTAAAGAAAAGAGGCGGGTTTTAAAGGCAATTGACTAGACAGTTTTACTGCAAGGTACCATGCACAGGATGACGGCGGGAAAGAACTGAAAGGCGGACATGGGGATTGGCCACTATATAGGGTCACGCTGACATCGGTCACGTGACATCAGGTGTGCAGTCCCCTGCCAAGCATTGCTGGAAAAGTTTGCCTTGCAGTCCTGACGCCGGGCGGCGCAGTCCTGTGTATAATGACCTACTGCAAGAACCCTCTCAAAGTAAGATCTGTTGATATCATGGTCAGCAGTACTCAGATCAATCAACCCCTTGTATCCTAATGCCAAATGGTGGAGCAGACGATTCGATAATCAGCATGCTATTTACTCAAGCCTGCAACATGTTTAATTAGTAGAAGAAATGACAATTAAACTGAACAGTATATAGAAATGGAGAAAAGTCTAGAAACATTGACCCACGATCTAATACAGTAAACAGATTCACACCAACAACTCATATTCGACTTAGACTTCGCCAGTCAAAATAAAGGTACCATCCCACTAGGACTTATTAAATCAAAGACTGTAATGAGTTTTAAGCTTGCCAACACGAATCACTGAATTGCAGTGTCAAATACAAGGAAACTGGGTCAAATACAGAGTAATTTCCAGCAATCATTCAAACAGCAGCTATAACAGAAGAGCCTTACCCTAATGTAACAGAACACTGCTTATTCAGTTTTTTCTACAGAACTCCCAAGCCTGGGTCAGGCGGTTCAACAACAGAATCAGAGAATCTCTTGACCACCTCTGATTCTGTAAGTAAGTAAACTCTCACCTTGCAAGAACATCTAAGCCTAGCAGAGAAGAAAAAGGTACTCAAAGTATTACATCACTTTTCTTCCAAAAAGATTAGGACAGTCAACATCTGCGCAGGAAACATGGTGCTCCAGAACCAAGAATCATTTTTCAGGATCCCCCAACCAATTCTCTCACCTTTCTCTCCCTTAGGCCTCTCAGCATTCCAAAGCTACATCTTTGAGCTGAAGAGGCCAAAAGGCTCGAGACCTAATTTAAGAAACATACGCCAATCATAGCAACATAAAATTTCAGATTAAAAAAAAAGGTTTTAATGACAGAACAAGCAACAGCAATCAGTAAAAGTTCAAGCTTTGATTAACAATTACTCATTCAGAAGCAACTAATTACCTTGCACTAAAAGGGGCAGGCAGGGAAGGGTAGTTTAACTGTTCTAATCCTTTAGAAGAAAAATTGTGTCTACAATGAATACATTTTCTTTCTAACTATAATAATTAAATAGCCCAGTCAAACTTGTTCAGGCTTTAAGCAGTAACATGTGTTAGAGGGCTGTAGGATTACTTTGGAAATAGGCCTTAAAGTATATAAATCCCAAATCTACCATCCTATTTTGCCTGTGGACCAGGTAACAGCTTTGCAAATCTCTGCCAGTTGCACATTTCTTCTTACTGAAACTGCTAAACTAGCAGTGTGTGCTTTAATGCCACCTGGGGTACATTCCTTGCCCTGGCATAACAAAAGGAGTATTACAGATACTAGTCACCTTGTTGCAGACATCTCACCATCTGTGACAACTATCTGCGGCCATTCCTAATGATCTTGGTTTTAAACCTGTACAAACTGAGGGCACTTTTAATGTTTAATGAATGAAAATGTCCTCCCCTTTATTTGAATGTGGCTTTGGGAAACAAACTGGCAAGATACTACTCTGTTTTAAGTGGAATTCTGACACCACCTCAAGTAGGAATGGCACATTTGTCTTCAACACCATTATTTCCCTGTGGAAAATCTGGAAGGAGGGATCAATTTAAAGAAAGTCAACTGTGACCGCACAATGGAATAGGTGGTGCCTGACAAATAAACGCAATTAGAGAAGTACCTGTATAGTCGGCACCCACCAAGGCCTGGAGTCCTGTAAAATGGGCTTCCAAATAAACCGTGAACAAATCCAGTTTCTCTTCACCAGAAAAAGACTGCCAGCCTCAAAAATAGTGCAAAAATCCAGCCTTGAAAAAGCACGAATCAGTGCGAAACATGTTAGAAACACAGAATCTGACAGCAGATAAAGGACCGCTTGGCCCACCTAGTCTGTCCATTTCCCTACCTGATGGATAAGCTGCAGATTCTAGTTAATCAACAGCTTACTTCCTCCTGCCCCCCACTAGAACTGCCTTATACCTGTCCCATGCATTCTTGAATTCTCCCACAGTTTTAGACCCCACAACCTCCTCAGGAAGGCTGTTCCATGCATCCACAACTCTGTGTGAAAAAATACTTTCTAACATTACCTCTGCACCGTCCCCCCTCTATCTTCAAATTGTGCCCCTTTGTTCTTGCACATCTCTTCTTCTGAAAGATACTACCCTCTTGTACCTTGTTAATTCCCTTGAGATACTTGAAAGTTTCTACCATGTCTCCCCTCTCCCTCCTTTCCTCGAGGATATACATATTAAGCTGCTGCTGTTGGCTAACTAATTAGCTGCTGGAACCCTCCGAGGATTTTTTAATCCTGTTTGTCTTTTCACTATGAGACTGGATCTATTAAAGCAGGATTTGGAAGCCCATTTTACAGGACTCCAGGCCTTGGTGGGTGCTGGCTATACAGATACTTCTCTAATGAGATATCAATGCAGTGTATTTACAACTCACTAACCTTCCTTACTATTGTGACCGCCACCAGGAACAATGTTTTTTATGTGAGGCATTTTAATTCAGTGGTAGCTATAAGCACAAAAGGGCTGGACATTAACTGAAAAAGCACCAGGTTCCGATCCCAAGCTCCTATAGGTTTAGAAACACAGAAGTTGACGGCAGATAAGGACCGTAAGGCCCATCCAGTCTGTCCATTTCTTTTTCTACCATATAAATGTGCCATCGGCCTTTGCTCTGCTGGTGGCCTATCTATTCATACTCATCTGCATTGCTCCCTTATGCCTATCCCATGCCTGTTTGAAGCCCTGCACTGTATTTATAGCCACCACTTCCTGAGGTAGGCCGTTCCATGCATCCTCCACCCTTTCTGTGAAAAATAATTTCCTCACATTCCCCCCTTAATCGGCCTCCCCCTAATCTCATGCTGTGTCCTCTTGTCCTGCTATTTTTCTTATATTTAAACATGTTAGACTCTCACCTTGTTAATGCCCTTAAGGTGTTTGAATGTCTCGATCATATCACCTCTCTCCCTCCTTTGCTCAAGGGTATACATATTGAGCTCGTTAATCTGTCCTCATATGTCTTCTGATGCATTCCCTGCACCATTTTGGTTGCCCTTCTCTGGACTGACTCAATTTGGTTAATGTCCTTGTGAAGATGTGGCCTCCAGTACTGCACGCAGTACTCCAGATGGGGACTAACCAGTGTCTTGTAAAGAAGGATTATTACCTCCTCTTCACGACTTGTGATACACCCCATTAATACACTAACACCCCTAGCCTTACCTACTGCTTTAGGAGGTCTGCTTGGATGATTTCAGGTCATCAGTGATGATGATACCAAGTCTCTTTCTTCCTTTGTGACTGCCAGCAACTCCTCCCAGCCTATAGGTGGCTTCAGGGTTTCTCTTCCCTATCTGCATGATCTTGCACTTCTTTGCATTAAATCCCAGTTGCCACTCTTCTGACCATTTTGCTGGTTTATCCAGATCTCTTCTCATTCTGCCCACCCCATCTGGATCATCTACTCTGTTGCAGATCTTGGTGTCATCTGCAAACAGACGAGCCTTACCCTCTAGTTCGTCTGCAAGGTCACTAATGAAGATATTGAAGAGGACTGGCCCCAGAACTGATCCATGAGGTACCCCACTTGTGACTTGCATCTCTTTTGACTGTTTACCATGTACCACCACTCTCTTTTCTGCCAGTCAACCAGTTTGCCACCCAGCTGACCAACTTCTGACCCACCCCGAACCTACCCAGCTTATTAATCAATCTTCTATGTGGAACAGTGTCAAAAGCTTTGCTGAAGTCAAGGTAGGCGACATCAACTGCTCCCCCTTGGTCCACCACTCTGGTTACCCAATCAAAGAAATCTATGAGATTAGTTTGACAGGACCTTCCTTTGTAAGCCCATGCTGTCTTGGATCCTGTGCCCCTATGGATTCGGGTGTTGCACTATCCTTTCTTTGGAGTGCCTCCATAATCTTGCCCACTACTGAGGTAAGACTGACTGGTCTGTAGTTCCCTGCTCCTCCCTGCTACCACTCTTGTGCAGCGGGATCACATGAGCCCTTCTCCAGTCTTCTGGGACCTCTCCTGTGCTCAGAGACTCACTAAACAGTTCTGCTAATGGCTCTGCTAGTTCCACCCTTAGCTCCTTAAGTACCCTGGGATGTATGCCATCAGGTCCCATTGCCTTATCCACCCTGAGCTTAGCGAGCTCTTGTAGGACCCTTTCTTTTGTGAAGGAAGTAGTGCTCACCTCCCTCCCCCGTGTCCATGGTGCTGAGCTGTGGGCCCTGCCCTACCTTCTCTTTTAAGGAATGGTCACCTCCAAGGGCCCCACACTCAAGTGTGGGGCTGGTCCCAATGTAAACTTTGTGAGCAAAAACATACTGGTTTACTTACTGTATTTATTTAAAATGTTGGTAACCAGGAAAGGCACACTGAGCCAAGGCTAGTTTCCAGGTGCGACCCACGGGAGGGAGGGATGAATGGGAAAACAGACAACAGCATTGTAAAAACATACTAAGTATAAAAATACAAAATGAAAAATAAATACATTGACAGTCCAATTGAGGAGATTAAGTGAGAAGTCCCACATGAATTAACAGTATGGAATCTTTCTTTGAGTAAAACGAGCAGTGCGTGAATTTGTAAGTAGATACACTGAAAATACGTGTTAAATAATGCACCGCACTGAAAAGCGAGCACACTGAGGGCCAGGAGCACCATAAGCCGAGATTTAGGAAGTCAGAGGCAGGGGGTGGGGTGGAGGGAGAGACAGGAGAAACCATAAAAAACACAGTCAGAAGGTTCAAGAAAAGGAGCGACAGGTGTGTGTGTGGGGGGGGGGGGCAGGAATATGCCTTTGCAGGTATCTAAAGGTATGGAGAGAAGGGGACAGACTAAGGGAGGAGGGAAGTAGGTTCCAAAGGGAGGGGAGACTGAAAGAGAAACAGCTTGCCCAGCACATGAGTGAGGCTGGGGAATGGAGGTGGTGCAGAAATCCCTGGAGCATAGAGTGAGAAGAAAGCGGGGGAGAGGAGTGAATATAGTAGATTGTAACACTTGTTTTTTGCTTAGTTCTAGGCCAACATCTTCTGATACTACAAATCCCAGAATCCCCTGCAGCTGATATCAGAGCAGTAGGCAACAGTGAGAGATTCAATAGCTTGCAGTGCATGCCAGAATTTATATAAAGCTCTGCTCTTTTGTTTGCTGGTTCCACTGTTCTCCCTTGGCTATGTACAGTCACAGAGGACTGTACTTAATCCTGGAGAAAAGTACACCTGAAAAACATCTGATCAGAGATTATAAACTCCAACATACACTGCAGATTCTGGAATTTGTAGCAAAAGATATTAGCCTAGAACTAAGCAAACTTTGTTTGATACAATCTATATACTATAGTAAACAGTAAGTAAACCAAAATGATTTTACACACAAAGTGTACACTGGGAGCAGCACCATACTCGAGTGTGGGGCCCTCTGTGCTGTCTGTTCCCCTTCAAAGAACCTCTTAAACACTGAATGTGTTAATAAGGATTCTGCTAAGGCCATGGGCCTAAATGTAGCAATTGCTTACAAATGTACCTTTAAAGATGCTCACTTTAAACTCAGGCTTTAAATGTAATAGGTAATTCAGAATTAGTGAAATATCTACATTCTCAGATGAATGGGAATTTTCTCCTCACCAGATTAAGAATCTTTTCCATTCTGAATTGTAGGTTTTCCTTGTGGATGGTTTTCTGGTCACCTCAAGTTTCTGTAAAACTTAAGTAGAGATTTAGTTCTGGAAACTCAATCCCTTCAAGAAAAATGCCTTCAGGGGAAGGGACCTCAAGTTTGGAAGGATCGATCACCTAGCCTTTTGAGACTGTCAGAAAGGACTCGACAGAGAGGCTATTTTGTGGATCGGGGGCATGCTATGGAGAGGCTCTCACTGCTTAGCCACAAGTTGAGACTGTGGCAGAGCCTAATAAGTGCAAATGATGATCATTCCAACGATACCAATTCCATTATATGAACAGCTATAATTCCATCTTTCTGAATCTCACAGAGAGATTAATATCACCATCTTAAGGCGCTGAATCTGCATCCACTCAGAAGCCATGACCACCTTCTGCTGGAACAAAGGACAGGGCTTTTGTCTATATTCTTGCACAGATGCAAAACACTTCCAGTGAATGAACTGAACAATTCTCCCATGTGTTCCAATCTTTCAGCAGGAAGTAATGAGTTGTTCTTGGGGCTGAGTCAGACATGATCCTGCAGACAATACGGCACTCTAGTGATCACTGTCAAAGCCTTTTTCCTTCCGTTATCCGAGTACTGGATTGTGAAGATGCACTTCTTTCAAGGTAACAGTACTTGCAGTATTGCATTCTTTCAATGCCTTGAGCATCTGCATGCCCCCATTTCTAGATTTTTAAATGCAACGCTTTTAATCTTGTGATTTAATCTATTTAGCTCAAACATAGCACTGAAGCCCCAGCTCTTCGGCACTATAAAGAAAACCCGACTGCCCACTTGCTACATGTGTATCTACCATCTTATTCGGGAGTGGCGGAAATCAGCGCAGCAACAAATAGGGTAGTGAGAGCAGGTAGGTGAATGGAGATCATTTTTTTTGCAGGCACTAGTTGAAAAAAGGCACAGCCAAGACCAGGAGAGGGCAGAAATTTTGACAAATCAAGTGAAACAGTATGCAAAGGCATAAGAAGGAAAGGTGAAAGAGGGCAAATCATTAGAGGCTCAACACAGATGCCACCTTAGACATGGAGGAAGAGTAACGGGAAGTATCCGTGTGGGAAACCAAACATACTAACATACTAAAAAGCCAGCAGAATAGGCCAAATGGTCTTGTCTGCTCAAAAACCAGCAACCTAGTGGTTGCTCGCCTTACTAGCCCCCAGCCCCCAAGAGGGTCTTCTTTAGTTTCAGTTTCTCCTTTTACCTGTCCCACCCCTTCTTGAATCCCTCCACTGTGCCCTCCTCCACCAGCCTCCCAGGCAGCGCATTTCACGGCTCCACCACCCCCTCAGTATAAACAATGCCTCCTACACTGCTCCCCCATGTAGTTTTCCCCACTCCAGCTTCCACTCATGGCCCCTGGTTGTCCCCCCCACCCCTTCTTTAGCTAAAAAGCTCCTTGGTTCCACTCCTGGTTATTCTTTTTTACGTACTTGAAAACCTCTATCATATCTCCCCTATCCCTCCTCTCCTCCAGTGAGTAAAGCCCACGCTCTTCCAATCTCTCCTCATAAGGCTTCCTCTCCATGCCCTGAATCATCCTGGCCGCTCTCCTCTGGACCCTCTCCAGCAGTGCCATGTCCTCCTTCAGATGAGGTCTCCAGAACTGTACACAGTACTCGAGCTGTGGTCTGACCAAAGTATTATACAGAGGGAGGATCACCTCCCCCCTCCTAGATGCAACATAGGCACAGATCAGCTGGACACGTTCCACAAAACTCCAGTACATTTTCCCGGGTGTTCCTCAGGGTCCTCCTATAATAAAAATTTTCTTAACACCAGTCCTATGGAGGTTTATTTTCCTGTATAATTATTACCACCTTTCATTTCATTACAAAAATAAATAGCTATCAAAAAAGTACTCTTCAGTCTAAGGATTTTGTCAGTTGTACACAACTAAATTTATAGTGTATGGGAGAATGCTGTTTTAGGTAGAAATCCATACCAAGAATAGCACTGTTGTGCTGCAGTAGCTACATCACCATGCTTTTTATCAACAACCAGAGAACTGGAACAACTAGGACAGGGCCAATAAACACAGAAGGGGAACTGATCTCGATGCAAGAGTAATGGCAGATACGTTTAATAAGTACTTTCGAAGTATCTTTCAAACAAAAAACAGCTACGTAACAAAAATGAGTGCACACCGTGAGTCAACTGATGCTATAGACTTCAGTAACATCACAGTACTGGCCAAACTAATGAACATAAAGACTAACAAGTCCCTGGGGCCAGATGGTCTCCACCCATGTATACTTAAGGAACTGGCAAATGAGCTGGCCGGTCCTGTGGGAGTTCTGTACAGCATGTCACTGAGGAGTGGGGAAATTCCGGACGACTGGAGCTTGCCAAATGTTACACCCATCCATAAAACCGGGGTAAAATCAGGCGTCAGAAATTATAGGCCTATTAGCCTGACCTGTGTCCTGTGTAAAATAATGGAGGAATATATCAAAGATTATTTAGAACATTACATCCAGGCCATGGGATATATAGCCATCACTCAGCACGGATTTACACATAGGAGATCCTGTCAGATGAACCTGTTGAGTTTCCTTGAACTAGTGAGTAGGGCCTTGGAGGGTGGTCTACCGGTGGATGTGGTATATCTGGACTTCTCCAAGGCCTTTGATTTAGTGCCTCATACAGAGTTGATTAGCAGGCTCTAGGAATCAAGCATTGAACCACAAATCATTAAATGGATAGAGGCATGGCTCAACCATAGGAGGCAGAGTGTAAGCATACGGGGGTATGCACCACACTGGGGTGAAGTGACCAGTGGAGTCCCACAGTGCTCTGTGCTGGGACCAGTGCTCTTTATTATTTTTGTATCTTCTTTGCAAACATCGAACAGCACACAGATGTCCAGATCTGCAGACAACTGCAAGGTGGGGGCCATAGTAAGAACAGAAAATGATGCACTGAACCTGCAAAAGGAATTGGACTCAATAGGCAACTAGGCGGCACTACACAAAATGAAATTTAATATTCAAAAATGCAATGTTCTGCATTTCGGCAATAATAACCTTCTTGCAACCTACAAATTGTGCAGTCATACACTAAATAATGTAGTGTGTGAAAAGGATCTGGGAATCTTGGTTATCAAAGACCTCACATTTAGACAACATACTACTAAAGTGGTTAGTAAGGCAAGTGGAATGCTACACTGTATCTTACATAATATACGAAGTAGAGACAGAACTGTGATACTGCCTCTGTACAATGCTCGGGTTAGACGAGTATGGTGTGCAGTTCTGGAGTTCATACCATAAAACATCTTGAGAGGGTACAAAGTAGAGCGACTAAAAGGATTCACAATCTTCATTCCCTCCCATATGAGGAGAGGTTGAGAGAGCTGGACTTGTACTCACTGGAGTACCATAGGCTCTGGGGGACCTATGCTTGGTGCATTCTGCTTTTCGGAACATGGATTTATGGGAATGTGTGGGATTAGAACTACAAGAACCCATGAATATCAACTGAAGGTCAAATTATACAAGTCCAAAAAGAGGGGGTCCTGGATCAACCAGAGAGTCGTGGCTCCTTGGAATCGGCTCCCGCCAGACACAGTTAACAGTGACACAATGACTACTTTTAAGAACAAGACAGATGCCTATTACTGAGTCACAGGTATACCCCTAGCCAATAACCTCTATGATCCTTTCACCAACAAGACTTATTGGCGCAAGTTACTGTCTCGTAACCAGACTTATGATACTTGTGCTAGATTAGACACGTAGCTACTGCAGCACAACAACTTTGAACATCTTCACATGTGTGAATCACGCACATTTTCACTCTTCCTGAAACTGCCACGGCGGTGACAGCCAACCCCAAAAGAGAGCAGTGCTGGAAAAGTGAGTGATGGTGCAGAGACTCCTCCTGTGCATAGTGGACCATACACTACAAAAGAATGCATGGTCAGCTATCCACAAGCATGAATAGCCATCTCCAGGTTGCCACGGCAACCAAAACACCTCTAGCTTCACTCGAGGTTTAAACGGTTGTCATGGCAACCTCTCAATGGCTACACACCCTTGTTGTGGATAGCGGATCATACACTATCCTCTGTTTTACTCTACTCGCTTCAAAAAAGAGAAATACAATTGCCACAGACTGGTTCTCTCCCTAAACTATGTCCACACTGCTACCAGTTTTCACAACCCTTCAGATACCTGAATGGTAACCTTGATGTGCTGCCACCATTATGTTCAACTGTCACTACAGGCACCCACCAAGGTCCAAATCCCACCAGAACCACTGCTCCAACAGTACAGTGACATTTTCCAAAAGGGCAAATAAACCACTCCAGTCATAGTCGATAACTTTTGTTTTAGACAGCTTAGTAGCCTGTCTCTTCAGAAACGGATCACGGACTTGTCAATTTATTCCAGGTTATCTATACCTTAAAAAAAACATCACAGAGAGCATGAAGTACATAAAAATAACATTTAATACTCCACATTTACAGGGAATACAGGATACTACAGATATGAAAAACAAAACATTTGAAAAGATAGAGATCACACAGAAAAACCTAACTAAAAGTTAAAAGGGAATTGTCAGCTCCCAGGAACAAAAAAGCAGGACCTGTAAGTCCTGATTAGCTAAAACACGCAATGTTTTAGTTATTTTTTTTTTTTAAAAAACAACAACTTGGCTGAAATATGTACACGACTGACGGGCTAAGCCGTGTGGGACTCCTGTGTGCCAATACAGTTCACAGAAGAGATTAACACATATACAGCACCTGTTTGCGATTCTAATGCTGGTACCAAGCAACAGAAGAAAGCACTTTGTCTGTCGATCAGTATTGGCATTAAATGTGCAAACATCTGTTGCTTCTCAGTGACTGCCCTGTCCCATTATGTCTGTGCCTAATGAATCACTTTTTTTCATTTTTCTGACACCAACTGACTGTTCTTGCCTGCCACAGGCCTCAGCCATGCCTACACTTCATCCCTTTTTTCGTTAATCTTTTTTTAATTGGTTAAACCATTTCCGATTGAAAATAATGGAGCTGACCCTCTCCACCACCGCTGCTGTACCAGCAGTTGTCCCTATCGCCATCTCTCCGCTTCCCTGTCTGTCGACTACTTGGCTCTACCCTCTACCTGCGCTCCTCACTCGAGATGGTGGTTCCTACTTCTCATGTTGCAATTTCTCTCTCCAATCTCTCTGACTGTGTCAGTCGTATAAGAGCAGTGAAGGGACGAGAGAGGTGCACACACTGGGGCACCAGGGACAACAGCACCTCAAAAGGAGAAAGGAATTATTGGAGGTTCCTGGAGAGAAATAGCTCTGAAGAAGTGGTGAATACTTGGATGTTTTTATAATGTCTTTCCAGATTCTGCCAGGGCTGACACCTGCCCCAAGTGTTTGGTAGTAAGCCTTTGGAGAAGCCCTCCTTGAAAAAAAATGTACCAATTTCAAAAGGAGTTCTACTGCCATGCCACACATATCTCTGTGCTAGAAAAAGTTATCTAAATCCTGTGGAAGACATTGGAGATGGTGAGATGCCTGGCCACGTTCATCAAGTCAATGGCATTTGGGTCCTACTCCATTCCTACTAAGAAATCCCAATCAAGATCCATGCTAAGAGGGATAGATTGAGCAGGTATGGATGCATCACTTGTCCCTGAAGTAACAGGTCCTCTCTGATGACGAAGAGTAGATACGAACTGACTGACATCTGTATTAGATGTGGGAACCATGGTCTTCTAGTCCAAAATGAGCAGATGTGAATGACTACAGTGCAAACCTGTTCCACAAAGTACCTCTGCGCAAACAAAACATCCAGGGGTGCAACCAGAGGGACGGCCAGTCCCAAATTCGTCTGATAAATCCAAACAGGTAGCACTCCAGAAGCATAAAAGCAGATGCAAATTTAATACAAAAATCAAAGTACAGTATCTTTATTTGGCTAATGCCATGCAGCTGCTAGCCAGTCACCTCAAGTGAACAAGCTGTACCTCCACCCAGCGCTCCACATCGAAAGAGAGGCTTAGTCATGGGGCAAACCTGTTTGATGCTGTGAACTACCCAGTGGAACATGGGACATCACTGTATATGCAAACAGCAATCCCAGCAACCCCCAATGTAGGGAAAGGCATTCCATGCAAACGTTTCTCAGGTGCTTTCTGGGGGGGGATTGTTGCAAATAATTCCATATCCAGTAAATCCCACAGTTTTGTGAGGGTACACACCACAGCTTAAAGAACAAGACTGTCAGTGGCACACTTTAGAATAGGCCTACACCGTGCACAAAGTTGCGAAGGAGTAGACCCGAGTCTTCCAGTGCAAAGAAGATCTGACGTCACGGTGCGGAGCCGAGGAGTATACCACCTGGGTGGGTGGGAGGAGCTCAGCTTGAACATGTTCTGGCTGAACTTAAAGAAAAGGGAAGACTCCTAAGCGTGGATAAGTGTACCATATCTACACCCCTAGAACATACTTTTTCTTTGTTGGGTGTTCCAGGTTTTTAGATTCCTCATCGGGGGTGGGGGGGGGGAAGGGTTCATCCACATCCCCAGCATTGCTGATTTTCTGGAAAATGGAGTCAGTCACCAATCCCTCGGCTGAGGGGTGGTCCAGAAAATCAGACAAGGAGCCACTAGAAACTGCATACTTGCAGACCATATCTGATGACGGCACCACACAGAAGGCTGGATGCTGCCAAAGCACCAGAGCCAGTCCCAGGATGACCTCGCCACAAGGAAGTCTAAACCCCCAAAAAGAATCATCCCTATCCAGAATTTCAATGAGTGGGTATGTAGTCCCGATCTGAACACGGTTCTCAAGGGTGATCAACCTAAGCACAGTCCCCCAAAACACCAGCCCATGGTTGGTGTCCAGCACTTCAGTGGATTCACAGTCAAGCCAGGGATCCTCGAGGACTGATTCATCAGAGTCGGTAATCTCCATAGACAACCGACCTGACAAGCCAGTAGCCAGATGGGAGTCTTTGGTAATGGCTACCGCAACAGCTGCCGTGGCAGCAATTCCACCCGAATCAGAGGAGAGAAAGGTGTCAGCAACACTGGTCTCAGCAGGACTGTAACAGGCCAGACTGGAGAAGACCAGGGTGGAGGGTAGGTGCCTACATTGCCCAACTGCCCACTGCTGCCACATCAGCTCCTCATAGCGCCGATGCAACCTGCAAGGGAGCCTCTCCTCACTGGACAATGATGAGGAAGAGGAGTGCCTGCGGCATCACCTCACAGAAGAGTGGGAACAGGAGTGCAAGGAATCCCTCGAACACAATCTCAACCGAGAGCGGGATCTCGACAGACGACTGAATCGATGGTGAGGAGAGGCAGGTGGAGTGGGCCATGTACAGAACATGAACCGGCTCCTACTTCTGGACCCCAGAGGGAGGCAGCTCAAGAGGAGACAGCCAGTTCCACTGGCTGCTCCTGACCCTCCTGAGAGAGTCGACAGGACCGGAGTCCTAGAGAGAGAGTTGTTCTTGACCCTTTCAGACAATTAGTCAACCGGGTCGACCAAAATGTCAACCACCTGGTCAGCCTTTATCACAGCCAACAAGCCCAGTGGGGGTTACTGTGTAATTAGTGGCCAGGCCCTCTACCAAAACAGTCTCATCCGAAGCCAAGCGCTAAATAACTATTGCTTTGTCAGGAAAACTGCAGAAGCGGGAAGAGTGTGCTTGTTCCCAGTCCCACGGGAGTATTTCTTTTGATTTTTTATTCTTATTGCTGTAGCGGAAGGGCCTTCCCCAAGGGTTGGGACAGATTTACACATCTTCTGGAACGTCCGAGTGAACAACGCCTTGATGCTGGCCAAAGCCGGGAATAGCGCCAATGCCGACAAGGATCCTACCGCAGCTTGGGCTGCCACTGCCGAAAGCTGGGCTGCTGAGTTCACTGCCACGGATATTGCCTTGCAGTTATCTTTAGAGCAAACTGGAAGGTCCCATTCAGCCGTCCGAGAAGACCCAAGTAGTGGTCCTCAAGGGATGACAGCAGGAGGGTTTTGCAAAAGCCGCAGGAGGCAGCGTCATGCTCTGCCCCAAGACAATAAAAGCAGGATGTGTGCAGGTCCATGTTCAGCATCTTCTGGTTGCACTGAATGTAATGCTTGAATAATGGATCCAACCTCACTTCCTATCAATCCACAGCAGCACTTAGTGAGGAAGCCAACGGTGCACTTTAGAATAGGTCTACACACAGCACAAAGAGCTGCGAAGGAGGAGATGAACAGGTTACTCACTTGTAACAGTAGTTCTAGGAGTGGTACATGTTCATCCACACTTCTTGGCATGTACCTTTCCCCTTTAAATCTTGCTGGAAAGTCTTCAAACTGGCTCCTCCCACCCACATGGGTGGTAAATACCTCGGCTGCGCCCCATGACGCCAGATCTTCCTTTCCGCTGGAAGATACAGGTTCCCTCATGCTCTTGCAGCAATTCGTAGGCCCTGGATTCAAAGCGTCGGCTTTTACTGAAACTTAACTTAAAACTCGTTCGAGTTAGTGATTCCAATTGTAGTGCATCAGACATGTAGGAAAAGTCTTTCCCCTGGATTTCGCCGGTGTACCTGTGGCCAGAATGTTGCGCACCGATCCCCACCTAATGTGCGTTTATTGCTTAGTTGTCGGACATGATACCTCATCTTGCACCTTTTGCCTGGCTTTCCAGCCCAACGTCCTGGATGAATTTCAGAATTAGGAGCTCGAATCTCCCTGTGCATGTGGGAATGAGGAAACTGAGGGGAGTACATACCAAGATCATGTTCCTTTGAAGTATTGGCTCCATCTCCCTTATCTTTTTAAGTCATGCTATAGAGTCAATAAGATCTATTAGCCTGATGAGGCTGGTTGGTAGGGGTGACTGAGTTGCGTGAGGAAGAGCAGTGAGGAAGTGGAATTCCCATTTAGTATTATTCTTCAGCCAGTCCAGTGGCATGGAGGGCTGAGGCACTGGTGTCTCACCTCTTGCCAAGCTTGCGACCTAGGCTTGGAAGCAGACACAGGTCGCCTGAGGGTCAGCTGGGGAAGGGAGGATCGAGGGTCCCCAGGACAGCTAGCTGCCTGGAGGAATTCAGGTGGTGGTACAGCGAGGTGACACGGGGAAGGGGGGGGGTCACCGCACGAAAGACATCAAAGGCATCTCCGCAGAGGCTAAGTACCCACATAATATCCATGGCACACGTGGCAGACCATGGGGCGAAAATGTGGAAAAAACCTCAGCAGCAGGATGATGCTCAAGTCAACTCCATGCAGGCTCCACACTGGTTACCAGGCACCTCTGAGGAAACCCTCTGGCATAGGGCGAGAAAGGAGCTGGGTATGCCCCAAAGAAACTAGGTGGCAGGGCTGGGAAGGTCAGTCAGATGGGGCACCTGGGCAGCCAAACACAAACAAAAGATTGAAAAATTATCATTTTTCAACGCTTTTCCTGACAACAGTCGTGTGGACAGATTCCCTGAAAACTGACAGTGTGCCCCTAACTCTTGTTGCAAGCAATGGATCTGCAAAGCTTCAATGGGAATACTTATGGGCAGGGTAGGACAAATTGGATTTTGAGTTGGAGGCCACTTAGATCACCAGCTTTCAAAATCTGGTGGCCAAAAAGTATTACTGGCCATTATTTTTAAGGGTTCAAAAATCACTGAGGACAAGTAGCCAGTAACTTTCAAAATCTGGCAGCCAAACCGATTTTTTTAGTGGGCTATGGCCACCTGGCTACCCAATTTGTCCCACCCTGCTTCTGGGAAGATCTGCCACAGGATCTTTTACCGCTTTTCTTCATCTATGCTTGATCTCTAGCTTCTGGGGCTGAACCAGTAACTGTTTTTCTTGAACTTGTTTCTCTGTTTTGCTCTGCCACAGGAGTTCCGTCCACAAAATGCATTCTTTAAGTGGTCACACCAGTTTTTGTCCCCCACCCCAGATTTGTAGTACGTGAACCTTAACCTTACTGCTGCAGTCCTTGACTGCCTTTTCTAGAGGTCCCCAATGAAGAGTGAGCCATTGTAAAGCAGACTGATCATGTGTACCTTGGAGAAAGTACCTGCATGCCAAGCCCACAGCCAACTTGGGTTTTTTTGGGGGGGCCTAGACCCCACCATCCTGAGGTCAAACCCCCAGCCCCACCTACCGTTCCCCCATGCCCGTGCTTGCCCCCCCCCATTGTAGGCAACCCAGCACTCCCCGGTCAGGGCCACGGGCGGACCCCTGCCCCCAGATGTCTGAGGCAGTGGAGATGGTGGCAGAGCAGGGACGCATGCCTGGGGGCCACCTTTTTCGAGACTGGATTCCCAGGAGAGACGTACAATGAGGTCCAGTGTCTCCCAAAGAGAATGGCACCAGCCACTGCAGTACCCCCAGCCTCCACCACGGGTCCGTAAAGCACCGGGCACTCCTCCTCCCAGTAAAGCAGTCCCTAGGATGCTTGATCCATCTCCCCTGGCCAGCCCTCCGATTCCCAAGTCTGTTCCTGAATCCGGGTCATCGGCATCGCAAGCAGAAATCCAACCACTGCGCAGCCAAAAGTTTTTATTTTTTGCTGAAGTCTAGTAATACATCACCCTTGAGACCCATCTAATAACATCCTCTAATACATCTGATGTGTATAATGAGGCGAGGCCCACTGGTTGTAGTTGATCACTGACAGATCTGTTCTTTTCATCCTCGTCCACCAAGTCAAAGGCCATTGACACTATCTGGGATAAAGTTGCCTTGGCTGAAAACATGCTGTGGACCATTTTAATATTAGTTACCGCCAAAGCCTGGAAAACCTTCTGTTGCTTAATTTTTTTCTACAGACCCTGCCAATCAGCTTTCAGGAGGTTCTCTATGGCCAGTGGGACCGGGAAATGGGCTCTACTCTTGAGCTGCGAAACAGGGTGAAGGCCTTTTCTCTCAGGCCTAGCTGAAGCTCTGCGAGGACCTTCCTATCAAAGTCCAGGTTCTTGACTTTCAAGTGTCACCAATTTTCCCTGTTGGAGTCTAACAATGTGTTTTCTATCTCACCCTCTTCCGTTGAGGAGGAGCTGAAGCCTGGTCTGGAAATTGACAGACTTCTTTTTTTTAGTTGACTGTTTGAAGCATGGCAGTTGGAGGAGGGGAACTGTATCCTCTCTCTTGCTGACTTTATGGGTCCAGTTGTTTTCACCTACAGACTGGGTGGGCTAGTGGAGCTCTACATCAGGGAAATGAAAAAATCTCAGATCTAGTGTGAAGGTCCTACGAGCCTTGGGTATGCCTGGACCCAGATGGTATGCCTGTCACAGAGGTTCTTGGCTGGTTTCCTCTGCCCCTTCTTAACCTGCCACAACAAGGGGATGGGAGCTGGTCGATGCATTTTATTCTCCCTCTCAGATAATGTTTTTTGCAATGTGTGCAGACAAAGTCCACCTTTATGGCCTCAAGCACAAATTTACCAAGGGTGTATTTCCTGCCACTGGACTATTTATTTCCCTTTAAAAGGCATGTAGCAGTGCAGAATATTCAGACCTGTGCTTTTAAGCAGGTGGTAGTGTGCCTGTGTGCTACTCTTTAAGCCACAATACTGTTAAAATGGAGGCAGTGTAGGATGCACAAATCACAAAAAACGAAAGAGAATGCTCAGCCTGCTTGAGTGAAGACCACTGCTGTGCTGTTAAAGACTCTTGCAGTTTTTATGCCTAATACAGGAGATAAAAGATGCTTTCTGTCTGCTGTACAATCATGCTCAGCTTCCCCCTCAGTCGCACAATCAACCCGCTACATTCCACCGAGTGTGTCCCAGAAAACCGCCTCTTAACTCTTCACGAGTCTAGTGCTTCAGACCCCCAAAACATACCCCAAATAAATGGCCTCACTCACCAGAGCGTGCACTGTTCCCACCTGGAGCCCCAAGGGAATGACGGCCCTAACTGGTGGTGGGGGGTGGGGGGGCAGTTCTTTCCCTTCCAGCATGAACACGCTGAGAGACACTGGTGACAGCAAGTATGATGCACCAATGCGCATGCTCTCCCTCGCAGTGCAGCTTGTGGTCTCCCAAAACTGCACCATCGCCTGTGGTCACCAAGGTGACGGTACAGTAGTTGGATGTGCTCCCCCAACATCCCGGTGAAGAACCATGCTACTCAGATTCTCGATCCTAATCCCCCAGCTCTATCTCTCTTCCAAACCTGGGTTGCCAACATCACGTGTGGTAGCCCTACTGCAGAGACAACGAAATGGCCCACCCAACAGCACTTTGACTATAAAGTGCTCTCACTTAGGTTCTTACAGTGTCAGAACCATTTACCTACTGTTCATCTGTTCATGGCTGACACCCCAAGAATACATGATGTCAGGCTACTATTAAAACTATAAGCAAGCCAGCAGGGAAAGTATAAATTCATTGAATGGAACACCAGGGCTCACCCTCACTACAAAATATAGTCACTTAGTTTTTCCAGCACAGCACTTTTGCTTTGTTTTTTGTTAAATCAACGTATGGATTAACACCACTCGCTTTGGCAAACCTTTCACTGCAGAAATATGAATTGCTACCATGTGAGACAAAGGTACACCACTGTGCCTACTGTCTAGTCACATAAACACTGGCAAAGAAAATAATCTAAACTGATCTTCCAATTCAGATTTTATTAGATGGTCTGTGATATCCAAGTTAACAAAACAAAGAACTGCTGTCTGCCCCAAAGCTGTGAACTTCCTCCTTCAGCTAGTTTTCTATATTTTGCTTATGCCAACCAGCCCATCCCCATGTACCTTCCCTATCCTACATGGTGCTACTCTCTCCACCCCCCCACAGCAAGGTCCATGGAGGTCAGTGCTCCCGTACAGGTATGCAATTTACATACAGATACAAAAAAAAATATTTAAATATAAATCTGGTACTTCTCCAATATTGTATTAACATTCTCTTTGGGTCTCTTACCATGCTCTAACTGTTCAATAAATTTTGTGTAGCAGTCAAAGCCAGGCAACTGACAGTAGCAGATAATTCAAAAATCTCTCAAACTTTCAGAAAGCAGACAACTAATCAAGTATATTCAGCACATTAGTCTGCTGCTTTACTAGCATCAGCTTTCCATGCTTCATGGGGATACCAACAGGGGTTGTGCATTAATAAGTAATACACAGCTAACTGAAAAGATTAATGCCTGGGGTGCACACTGCAGGAATATAAAGTGCTAAACAAAACACTAACCCAACAAGGGAAAATCAATATTCACACCTACTGCAAAAAATACTAAAACATTCAAAAAACTTGATAACAATATAGAACTAAATTAAACGGACACTGTCAGCCTAAAATTAGTTGATTTTGTTTCTCTATTGCAAAACTGTATCAGACACCTTTATTACTGAGAATTACAAGCATGGTTCCCGATTGATATTAAAAGAGAACTTGTTCAGTTTTTTCCTACATTTTTAATATGTTCCATCTCAAAAATCTCCTGTGGATTGCTCTCAAACAGAGTGGACTGGTAACATGGTTACTGCAGGTCTGTGGAAAAACAATGGGGGATAAGAGAAAAAGCAGTGTGAGAAAACGTTCAGATAGTGAGGATCAGGACAGAACTGATGACTGGTGTTTGCTATAGGGAGGCATAAAAGGAAGGAGAAGGCAAGAAAGTCCCTACAAAAGTATAAAACAGGTTTTCTGTTTTGGAAACAGCTGAAGAAGCTGGAAGTAGCAACATTCAGGAGATTCAAAATCAAAACCAGATAGCTCAACAAGGAGAAGTGGTGAATAGTAGACAAGCAGAAAATGCTGAGGAACTCAGGAGCACAGCAAGCTATTAGGGAAAAAGATTTAAGCACTCCCCAAAAATGAGAGATTTTGGTTTGGTGGGGATTCCATAATCAAATTAATGGATAAAATAATATGCAGGTATAGAAAAGATATAGCAATGGTGAGAGCAGTCTCTCTGGTGCTAAAATAAATGACATCAAAGAAAACCTGGACAGCCTACTCAAGGGTACAAATTCATCCATTACAGTTTTACACATAGAAATAAATTATGTGGGGAGAAGGAACATACTGGATATTCAAAGAGACTGAGGCAGTGGGTGCTTCTTTGACTCAAAAGGCATTTAAGGTGGTAGTATGTGGAATGGTCCCAGTCCCAAGAGCTGGCAGGAACAAAACCCAGAGTATTACACGTCTCAATGGCTGGTTGAGACACTGAAGTGAAAGGAGGGAGAGACAGATCTTCCGAAAAAATTGGGATAGGGATTTGTCAGAATTAGTGTGGACAGGATGGACTACACTTAAATAGGAAAGGTGTAAGAATCCTTGGCGAGAGAACAAACAGCACCCCTGAGACATGTTTAAACTCAAAAGGAAAGGGGAAGGGGTAGGACAATCTTTTGTTGCAAACATGCTCACTAAACAATTTGAATTGGGTAAAAAAGGTCATGGAAGTAAGGGACTGGAAAGTTCTGCTTATAAATGCAAGGAGTCTTTTTAAAAAGACAGATGAATTACAATGCATCCTAGCCAAAGATGATGTACAATTTTGTGCAATCAATGAGACTTGGTGGCAAGATGATGATATTTGGGGAAGGAATATAGAAAGATATACATTAAGCAGCAAACAAATGAAAAATAGGAACTGTGGTAGAACAGCAGTGTATGAAGCCGATTATATATTCACGGAATTCATGTCTAAAGATCAGGAGCATATTTCGTTAAAGCTTCTTCCAAAAAACTGGGAAAAAAATATTCTGGGGTTGGTATACAGATCTCCCTCACAGTCAGAGAAACAAAAATCAAGCAATGCTGGAAATGCTGAATAAACTTAGTATGGAATACAGGATAATACTGTTGGGGAGATTTTAATATGCCTAGTATTGACTGGGGTTCAGGGAAAGGTAGAACATGATTGGAAACGGACTCAAGTACCATAAACACAGCACCCAGAGGTAAAAATATTCTTGACCTGGTGTTAGGTAACTCAGGCAATCAGATACTAAACTGTAGGACAGGTGAGCCATTGGTGGGCAGCGACCACAGCATCATTACTTTTAATATTTCAGGTGCAAATGGTGAAATCATAGGCTGTACCAGGATTAAATGCTTTAAATAAACTATGACAGGATTAGAAAGGTATTAAGAGAACAGGACTAGAATAGTCAGTTCAAAAATCACAACCTAAATGAAATGTGGGAAATGTTAAATTGAAAGTTAAGTGAACTTATTTTGAAATATGTACCCGAAAAGGTGAAATATAAGATGGGTAGAATACCTGGTTGGTTAAATAGCAAAGTAAGAAGAAAAATTGAGAGAAGACAGAAAGCATATAAAAGGGTAAAAATGTTACACACATGAAAAGCCTAGGAAAAATATTAAGAACAGGGCACGGAAATGTTAAAAAATATGTAAGGAGAGCCAAAAGGGACAGAGTTACATCTGGCACATCGGGTCAAGGAGAATTATAAATCCTTCTACACTTCCATGTAAACTCAAAAAGGAACACCTCAACTCAAGTGGGTCCTCTAGTTGATGAGTTAGGTGATATTATTAAAGATGAGAAACAAATGGCTGAAGTGCTCGACCATCACTTTAGTAGTGTGCTTAAATCAAAATGTGTATCAAATTAACCCCAGGCTGCAATATTCTAACTGTCCAGAAATACTGGTCAAGGAGGAGAACACAAAAAAAGTCCAGACAGCTTACATCCCAGAATTCTCCAGAAAGTAGCTAATGTAACACACATTTTTCAACAATCCCCGGACAGAGGTACAATTTTGAACTGCTGGAAAAAAGGCAACACTATATAAAAAAAAAAAAGGATCAAAGTCTGAATGCAAAAATTATAAGCTTGTGAGGCCTACCTCAGTTTTATGTAAAATTTTAGAGCAAATAATCACAGAAGAAATAACGTTTTGGCAGAAAATAATCTAGAAGATACGTCACAACATAGATTTAGAAAGGGTAGATCATGTCAAACGTACTTGCTATATTTTTTGATAGGGTTAGCAGTGCCCTGGACCAGGGTAAGCCTGTGGATATTATTTACCTGGATTATAGCAAGGCATGTGACACCATTCCTCACTGACAGCTGACCGGCAAATTGATTAAAATGGGCTTGAATAAAAGATTGGTAAACTGGATTTATGCATGGCTTACGGATAAGACACAGCAAGTCACACTGTGGGGTGTTAGTTCAGAATGGACACCTGTGACTAGTGGGGTGCCAAAGGGATCAGTTCTGGGACCTCGTTTAGCAACATTTATGCTCCATCTATGACAAGTGTTGAGGATGTGTGGTTCACAAAAGCTGCAGACAATACAATGGTGGGTTCAACAGTCAGTAGTATGGTTGAAATAGAGAGGTTTAGGAGGGAATTGGAGAATCTGGAAAAGTGGGCACAGGAAAGAAGAAATTTCTCCATACTTACCGCAACTTCCTTTTCTGTTAGCTCCTACATTGTCAATGGGTAGTCATAACAACTGGGTATTGTGCACACCTGCTAGGGGAAATGGCAGAGCCCAAAGGCTGAATCAGCCTAGAAAGTTGGGCATGTGAGCATTCCGGACAGCAGCAACTCTCCCATTACTACTGTCCATGCAGTGCCTATAAATACATAAATAATCATCATACCTGTCGACTTGACAAGAAAAATACCCAAATCACCTATACTGGATATTGGACTAGACTTTAAACAAGTAATCAATACTAGAGGTCACCCACTCCAACTTGAAAGGAAAAACTCAATAAAAAGATCATATATTTTCTTTCAAAGAGTAACTAGACCACAGAATCAAATTCCAGTGGATACGGTCATTTGTAAAAACAAAGAAACCTTCAAAAAGAAGTTAGACAACTTTATAATGTTAAACAAATCATGCTTTTATGGGTGAAAGATAGGGGCTACAATGGGCAGCAAGAAAAAATTACTCACCTTAGTAATATTGTTTCTTCCAATGTATTCTTCTATATTCATAACTGTATGCAGTCTGCCTCCTAAGTAGAACTGCCTGGAGAGAAATGGAACTATATGCAAATGATAGAACCTATCGTTGCTCAAGACACATATTCAAACTGCTGCCCTTATCTATTGCAACGTTCCAGCAACGTCTCAGATTTCGATAACAGCCTACAAGGCAGAAGGACTACATATCTATCTAATACTACCCAAGACATAGAAAGGAACCTACTCCTAAAATCCAAATACAAGCCCTAGTGGCTAGTCAATTACAATACTAAAATAATTAAAACTTTCATCCTGGAAACGCATGTATCCAAAGAATAAGAAGATAAATCCACAAAGTTAAAATGTACTCCAGTAGTGTGTACATGCATATTAAAATCCAAGAAAAAAAATCAGTAGGCATGCTGAAGCTCTGGTTCTGGTAGTGGAGGCAGGGTGGGAGAGTTACGAATATAAAAAAATATAATGGAAGAAACAATATTACTAAAGTGAGTATTTTTTTCTTCTAACCCCATGTATTCTTCTATATTCGTAACTGTATGCAGACTTCAAAGCAGCACACCTCTGGAGGTGGGCAGATAACCTACTTTGGAAAGTGGCTCTGCAGAACTCCTGTTCCAAATCTGGCATCACTTCTGGACTATATGTTCAGGCTGTAATGTTTAGTTAAAGTATGTACTGTCCTCCACGTGGCAGCTTTACAGATGTCCAGTAGGAGGACATCCCCTGAAGCTGCTGTGGAAGCAGCTATTCCTCTAGTTGAGTGGGCCCAAAGTCCTGATGGTACCGGCTTGCCTCCTTTTTCATAACAAAACTGTATACAACTGACTATCCAGCGAGAGACTGACCTCTTGGTAGGTGGTGTACTTTTTTCACATCCCCATTAGGTAAGGAATAACTGTTTATCCTCCCTGTGATCTTTAGTGTGAGAAATGTAATAGCTCAGAACCCTCTTTACATCAAGACTGTGGAGTCTACGCTCACCTGAAGTAGAATGCTCAGTGAAAAACACTGGTAGCGTTATGGATTGGTTCAAATGAAAATCTGACACCACTTTGGGGAGGAATTTTCCATTTGTCCAGAGTACCACTTTATCATTGTGGAAAGCAAGCAGTTTTTTTCTATACATAGAGCCTGAAGCTCACTTATCCTTCTAGCAGAAGTCATAGCCACTAAAATACAGTTTTCCATGTAACATACTGGAGGTGAGCTGAGGACATCGGTTCGAAAGGTGGCCTCATAAGTTGAGCAATACAAATGTTCAAGTCCCACTCAGGGAGATGTTCCCTGATGGGTGGATATGTGTGACACAAACCTTTGAAAAACTTCTTAAAAATAGGATCAGCTGCCAAATGAACTCTTAAGGAAGTATGCTTAAGGCCCTTATCATGCAAGAAAATAAGATATTCAAGGAGAGTTGGAATTCCTGCCGAGGCAGGTTCGCTGCTGTGAGAGTTACACCAAGAGATAAACCTTTTCCATTTAGCTGAATAGGTTTTCTTAGTCAAGGGTTTCCTATACTCCTTAAGTATGTGCAAAACTGCTTGGGAAAGATTTAGATTTGCAAACTCTGGCTTCAAGAGCCAAGCTTTGAGACGGAGGGAGCTGAGGTTTAGATACCCTTTTTTCCCTTGGTGGGAGGTCAACGGGGTGTGCCTCCGAGCGAGATGTATCGGTTTGGATACTGACATGGATAACAGGAGAGGGTACCAATGCTGTCTGGGCCAGTTTAGAGCAATCAGGATCATCAAAGCAGACCGAGACCCAAGCCTGAGCAGGGCTTTCAGAATGAGAGGGGAATGGGGGTAAGCATACAGGCTTCTTCCCGACCAGTCCAGTGCCATGGCATTTACTGGGATTGTGCCCTTTGCTGGAGGCCTGCAACAAAACAGTGGTAGCTTGTGGTTCTCCTGAGAGGCAAAAAGGTCTACCTCTGGGGTACCCCACCTTCTGAAAGCTGAATTTATTACCGGTGTGTCCAAGGACCACTCGTGGTGACCCTGACTGATTCTGCTCAGGGCATCTGCCAGAATATTGTCCTTCCCTGGGACATGAATAGCTTGCAGGGCTTTTTTTTTTTGAGAGTATGCCAGGTCCCACAATTTCATGGCCTCTGCGCGTAGAGGATCTGATCTTGTGCCACCCTGCTTGTTTATATAGTACACTGTTGTGCTATTGTCTATCCTGACTTGTACCACCTTGCCTGCACTAGATGAGCAATGGCCTTTAAAGCTAGAAGCACAGCTCGAAGAGATTTATGTGAAGAAGAGACTCTGCTTTGGACCAAGTCCCATGGATGGTGTGTTCTCCCATATGGGCGCCCCATCCCAATAGAGAAGCATCTGCTGTTAGAATAAAGGAAGAGTTCTCCCTCTGGAAAGGGACCCCTTGCCTTAAGTTGTCTGAATTTTTCCACCACTGTAAGGCTTAAATAACAGCCTCTGTTACTGGGATCAATTTTGACATCTTGTCTCTTTTTCTGTGACCAGTGAGATCTGAGGTGAGACTGCAGATCTCTCATTTGGTGAGACGGTAAATGTTGCTGCAGCTATGTGACCCAGAATCTGCAGATACTGTCTTGCTGGGCAAGGCTGGTTAAGCTTGACAGAAGCAGCTAGGTCGGAAATACTTTTCACCCTGTCCTAAGGGTGGACCAGCTCTTCCCTGTATTATATCCAGCTCTGCTCCTATGAATTGCAACACTTGAACAGGGGCAAGAACAGATTTTTCTTGGTTTATCAGGAATTCTAGGAATTGCAGAAGATGCACTGATGATTGCAAATGCTCAGAGACCTTTTATGGAGACTTGCCCACAAGCAGCCAATTGTCCAGATAAGGGAGATCTAGACTATCAGACCTTCTTAGATGTGCCACAACTACAGCTAGACACTGTGACTATCCTGGGTGCTGAGGTCAGACCGAAGGCAAGGGAAGTGAACTGGTAATGGCCTGAAAGGAGCCTGAACCTGAGATACTTTCTGTGAGACTGCCTTATTGGGATGTGAAAATAGGCATCCTTTAAATCCAAGGCTGTCAGCCAATCCCCTTGCTGGATAACTGGTAGTATGGACGACAGAGTGACCATTTTGAACTATGGCCTCACTAGAAATTTGTTGAGGGATCCCAGATCCAGAATGGGTCGCCACTCCCCATTTTTCTTTTTGGTCAGAAAGTAACGGGAATAGAAACCCCTTCCCCGGAGATGCACTGGCACAGGTTCCACTGCTTTCATGTGGAGCAATTTTTGTACCTCGTTTTGTAAGAATTTTCCATCCATGAGGGAAGCTGGCTTGAAAATTCTCAATTTTAAAGGAGGAAGGGATTTGAAGCATAGGGGAAAACCCTGACTTACCACTTCTCTGTGGTGATGGAAAACCAAGTCTGGAGGAAGTAAGTTAGCCTGCCCCCTACTGGTACTGGGGAGGTGACCTTGACCAACTGGTCAAGGATTTTGTTTTGAGGGTGCCTGAGCTTGGGCAGATTGGAAGCCCCTTCAGGAACCCCTCCTGCCTCTAGATCTGAAGTACCCAGTCTGCTGTGGGTAGGACTGCTGCTGGAAAGCAGCCTGGCCCTGGTAAAAAGGCCTCCCATAAGAGGACCTTCCCCTGCGCCTCCCCTTCCATAAGGCCTATAGGAAGGGGCTGGCCTGTCCCTGGAGGAGTTACTTTTGTAGGTGGCCTTGTATTCATCCACCTTTTTCACGTCGTACTCAGTGTGTTTGCCAAACAGGGAGTTGTTCTCCACAGGAAAATCCATGGCCTTGGCCTGGGTTAGATTAGTGGCTCTAAGCCATGCCAGTCTCCGCAGAGCCACTGAGAGCCATCCACCTGGCAGCATTGTCACTGGCATCAGCTGCCATCTGGAACTAGTATTAAGCAGCTTCCAGACCAAATCTAGCTGTCTCTGCCAGGTCGTCAGAGAGGGGCGAGGGAGCCTTCTCTGACATGGCCAGTACTGACTGCCAGAGTGTTTTCTGATACTGTGCTGCATAAGCCTGGTAATTGGCCTGCCTAACACCCAATGAGGCAGCTAAATAACCCTTCTTAGACATACAGTCTATTTTTCTGGAATCCTCCTCAGGGGGGTGGGAAGAGAGGGACCCTCGCCTTTTCATAGGCTGCCTGCTGGACTATACCTTGATGGTCAGGGTGAGAGTACAAGAACTCTGCCCCTTCCTTGTCCAACTGGTATTTATCAGACTTCTTATCTATAGGAGGAATAAAATTACGAGTCTGTAAAAACTTTAATAAGTCTTTTTAAAAGAACTTGTTAATCGGCAAAAATACCTTTTAGTGGGTGTTAAACCCATCAATTCTAAATATTCGACCACCTCCTCATCATCAATAACTTCATCGGTAGCCAAATCCAAGGCATCCAATATTTTTCTCACAAAAGAGGAGCGAGATGAAAAATCCTCTGGTCGAGGAGGCGAACCGAACTCCTGCTCAGGTGAGATTTCAGGCTCTATGGGCTCATCCTGTTCAGGATCCATCTCACCATAATCTTCACTTTCAGGCTCCTGTACTTCAGGGGTAGGAGCTGGAGCAGGAGGCCTTACAGGAGCAGGCTGAACAGGCAGGATACCCTGTAAAACTTTTATAGCCAGAGCCATCTCCTCTGCAGATGGCAGGCTGTGAGACACTGTAGAAACCCCTTGAGGTGCAGGAGCCTGGTGTTCTTAGTGTTTGGTTTTCTTGGATTTTTTGGAGGGGGACAGAGAGTCAGTTGGACCACTCCCCCTTTTTAAACTGCCAGAAGCACCCTTATCAGGGGTGGTTACAGAAGCCAAGGCAGTTTCAGCAGCATGTTTTGATGGCTGGTTAGAGCCAGATGGACAGCTGTCCACTTTTTTGTTTAGCCTTTCCATTCTTTTCTCAATTGTTTTTTGAGGAAAGGACTTGAATATAGTACAGTCTGCTGAAAAATGTTCAGATCCCAAGCAGACTAAACATAAATCGTGTTTGTCAGCTTTTGCAAACACTTCCCCACACGTGATACAGTTCTTAAAACCTGGGGGACCAGTCCTTTTCTTTGTTTTTTCTTGTAATTCCATTTCCTGGAGAAAAAACAATAACCGTATATTAGTATTCAAACTAACAGTTTTCTTTTTTTTTTTCTTTTTTGTCTGTTCAGGAACCGGTTAAGGATCCGAGAAAGAACCGATAACTTTTCAAAACCGAACCGGGTCAGTGGTTCATGAGAACCGGAATATCAGTTCAAAAGAACCGACCACACAGATCCACAAAATACAGATAAATTCAAAATTTACAGAAATTAGACTAAAATAACGCTAAACTACAGCGAAATACGCCTAAATTAATTAAGAAAACCTCAGTTCCTCAGTGGTTACACCGAACTGCGAGGAACCGAGGAAAAAAACAATTTTAAGCGTAATCTAAATAAAATTAACTTTAAAACGTAATAGAACTAAATTAAACAATAAACGAAGGCAGCAGTTTAAATACAGGCTGGAAAATAATTAAACTGGAATCAGCACGAACAGTTGAGAGGAAGCTCTCCAGGCATCTGACTTGTCAGGCGGAGTGAGAAATCTGAGACGTTGATGGAACATTGCAATAGATAAGGGCAGCAATTTGAATGTGTCTTGAGCAATGATAGGTTCTACCATTTGCATATAGTTCCATTTCTCTCCGGGCAGTTCTACTTAGGAAGCAGATTGCATATAGTTATGAATACGGAAGAATACATGGGGTTATAGAATGCTATTTTGCACCTCTACATTCCTTAGTAATCCGATAGGACTTTAGCCAGAATAAACACAGTAAACCGTAGCCTACCTCATCAGATGATGAAAAATGACTGATCGAGGCTCATCTTCCAAATGTTTATGGCTTGGCAGGTCCTGCAGAACTGAATAAACTAAAACAGACTCATTAAAAGGCAAAGGACTGCATGCAATGTAAGCACTCACCTGCAAGAAGGTACCCTTGAGTTAATATCAAATTTGAACCTGTTGAAACTGCGTGCAAGCAATCAACATTCTAATGTGAAACTGCTCTTTTTTTTGGATATCTATATAAACACAAGCGCAGCAGGTAAACTATACAGGGATGTCCAGACAGGCTTATGATCAGAGTTTCACAGAAACACGTACATCCCCACACTGGCATACCAGACAAAATTCTCCCACACAAGCACCACTAACAATGTAGGAGCTAACAGAAAAGGAAATTACAGTAATTATGAGGAAATTTCTTCTTTCTGTAATGCTTCACATTGTCAATGGGTAGTCATAACGGGTTCTAAGAAGCAGTACCCAGAAAAAAAACAGGTGGGGGAGAAGACTGTCCCATACTTCAACCACGCATAGGAAAGGAATTTACCTAACTGCCACCTGTAAAACCCGGCGACCAAAGGCCGCATCAGCAGAGCTTTGAACATCCAATCTGTAGTGCTTGGTGACTGTGTGGGCAAAGTAGCTGCCTTGCACAACTCTGAAACAGATACCTCTCCTCTCTCCACCCAGGAAGGAGTGGGCCTTGATGACAGCCGGAAGCCTCTTCTTTTCTGAGTGTTGTCAAGGCACAGGTCAGGAAGCATAGGAAAACCAGGAGCAATTGAAGAATCCACCAAAAATATTTACTTATAGTAGCAGTAATATAAAAAAATAAACTTGTTCAGAATAACTAACTATATACAGAGTCCCTTTTTCTTCTCTTCAGTAGTTGCAGCTCAGCTCTCTTACAAGTCCTTTTTCAACCCCCATTCTTAGCAAGCATTCTGTTTTTGCAAATGTCAGACAGGAGCTGCAAGAACACAGTGTGTTTGCTGAGGCCCCTTTTGCACAGCTTTTGCGAAAGGCTCAAAAATTTGCACCAAGGTAACCTCTAATTTCCAACAGCTTTTTGCAGTCATCTCAAATTATAAATATATACATTTCAACAGTAATACTATATGTTTTCTAAATAAAAGGATCCCAATACCAGTTACATTTCCATAACAATTTGATCTTTATATATTTTTATATCAGCAGATATGCAAGGGAGGAAAACAGACAGCAAAGGAAAACGGAGACAGTGAGAGCCAAAGAATTGAGAGATTGTCAGGGTGATCAAATCAGAGGTCTCACAGAAAAATTGGGTTGCGCAACCAGCCACAGAAGAGACAAAAAAGGAAAGAATAGATCCTTGCATTTAACCACTTTCTCCTAACAAATGGGACAGGGTCTTCATATACCCTGTCACATTGAGACATAAGCCTTGGCAATGCAGGCCCTTACTCACCTAGCCAGGGTGGCCTTGGAGGCTTTTTGCCTGCTTGGCCACTCTGAAAAGAACAACCTGATATTCGGCACTCAGCAGTCCATCTAAGGTATGTCCAAATGGCCCATTGGAAATCTAACTTGTGCAACTCCTTCTCCTCTTGGTTGCGGGCAGAAAGGTGAGAGATTTCATATGGAAGGCCATGGGGACCATCAGAATTAAAGACAGAATTAAAGACAGGACTGTTCTAAGCACCACCTTGTCCTTATGCATGACAAGGTATGGGTCTTTGTGGGACAAAGCCTGAAGCTCACCAATATTCCTGGCTGAGCATACAACAACCAAAATGTACCTTGTAAGATAGCACATCCAATGGTATTGATGAAAGTGGTTCAAAAGGCTCCTTAGAAAGTGTGTTCAGAACCAGATTCTGATCCCAAGGAGGAACAGGGGATCAGAATAGAGGTTGGCTCCTGCTGACAGCCCACAGAAAACTAATAACCTACCAGTTAGTCCCTAGGGACAAACCCAAGGAGGCTCCAACAACCGACACCTGACCTCTCAAGATGCACAATGCCAAACCTTTCTCCACTCCTTCCTGCAGGAAAACTAAAATCTGCAAAACCGTGACTTTGGAACCAGATATCTTTTTCCTTGGCCCAAGCCAAAAAGGTGGTCCACATGCAAGCATAAGCTGCCGACATGGAATTCATCCTGGCAGCCAGAGTGTCCACCACCTTCTTAGAGAAACCCTGTTTCAGGAGTCTCCTCCTTTCAGAAGCCAGGCTGCAAGCTGCATATTTCCCAGATTTGGATGCAGAGTGGGGCCTTGGGAGAGAAGGTCCCCCCGGCACTGGAAGGCGAAATGGTGGGTGTTGAGCTAGGTTCACAAAGTCCTAGAACCGCAGTCTTCTGGGCCATTCCAGAGCAATTAGAAGAAAGCTTTCTCTCGAGTGCCCTGTTTTGTGTATGACCTTGGGGAGAAGTGGCAGAGGGGGGAAGGCATATGCTCTGCTGAAATTCCACACTTGTGACAGGGTTCTCCACTGCCTCTGCCTGTGGACAACTGTAGTGGCTGAAGAACCACTGGACCCAAGCACTGTGGCTGGAAGCAAGCAGGTCAATCTGAGGACGACCGAACCTTTGGCACAGAAGATCGAACACCTCCAGGTTCAACATCCACTCCCCTGGATGAACAGTGTTGTGGCTTAGCCAATTGGCCTGAATGTTCAAGTGAACTGCTGAGAGAGAGAGAGAGAGAAGGTGCTCCTGTCCCCAAAGCAGGAGACCGGTAGCATCCTTCACCATTTTCCTGCTATTTGTGCACCAGATTGTTTATGTACAGCACCGTGACCGTAGTTGTCTGACCTTATCTTCAGGGCTTTTCCCTGCACCTGACTTTGAAAATGAAGGAGAACAAGACGCATAGCCCTCATCTACAGAACATCTCCAGAATGTTTATGTGTAGGTGCAGTTCCTGTGCTGACCAAGTCCCCTGAATGGGGATGTGGTCCAGCCCACCCCCAACCCACCTGACAGGCTGGCATCGGATGTCAGAATCAACTCTGGGGGGACTTCCAAAGGAGATCCTCTGCTCAGATTTTCCAAACTCACCCACCAACTCAGACTCTGCTGCAGCTGTGGGGAAACTGGAATCCTGGCCTGATAATCCTTAGAGGCTGGATCTCAGGCTGACAGCAACTCCATCTGTAGGAGCCACATGTGAAGGCAAACCCACAGAACTAGTTCTATCGCCACCATCATGAGGCCCAGAATTTGCAAGAGGCGGTCAGCTGAAGCCAAGGATTAGCCCCTCAGCCACTGAACATCTCTCAACAGGGTCCCCTTCCTGGCTGGTGAGGGGAAGACCGTCCCCATGTCCATCTTGAGCACCGCCTCTAGGTGTTCCGGAGCCTGAGACAGCTCAAAGAACTCTTCTCCCGACTTGACCACCTAGCCGTGGGGCCCCAAAACCTCAAGAGTCCTGGTCACTGAATTCTTGCCAATGGCGCAGATGGTGCTCAAATGAGCAACCCATCCAGGTAGGGGTAGACACGATGGCCCTCCTGTTGAAGTTGAGCCACCAGGACTAAGAACCTACGACAAAACCCTAGGGGCTGTTGCCAGCCCAAACAGGAGTGCCCTGTATTGGAAGTGCTGTCCCAGGACCGAGAACCTGAGGAGTCTGATGAGACTGTCTGATGGGGATGTGGATATATGCATCCCTCGGATCTATGGAAGCTAGATAATTCCCCTGGCTGGACAGCTCGGATGACTGAACACAGGGACTCCATTCTGAAGGCTGTGTGGCGCATGAACTTGTTTAGGTGTTTCAAATCCAGAACAAGCCTGAAACCACCTGACTTCTTGGGAGCTACAGAACAGCTCGAATAGAATCCCTGACCTTGCTCACTGGAAGACACCGGCACAAAAGCCCCAATTTGAGTGAGGTGGTCCAGGGTCTCTGACATCGCTTGCCTCCTCTTAGGGTCCTTTGGAAGCGGGGACAGTAGAAAGCATCCCTTTTGAGGGAACTGAAGAAAATTCTATCGCACAACCTAAAGTGAGAATTTCCAAAACCTCAGCATCTGATATTATCTGGGCCCATCTTGTGAAAAAATTGTGCCGTCTTCCACCAAGGGAAGGGAGGCAGAGATAGGCCCGCGTACCCTCATTGTGAGGTGTCAGCTTTTCACTCTGGCACACTGCTGCTTCTTCGGGCAAGGGCTCCTCTGCTACTATTGCACTTAAAACCAGAATAGGCTCCTTTACTCCCCTGGTTTCCAAAGTTCCAAAAGGGACAAAAAATAAACCTCGATACTGCCTCTGTCAACCGCCTCCTTGACCTTTTGGAGTTGAACCAGACTTTTACTGTTGCTTTGACACTGGAAGGTGGCCGTTTTTTTCGTGGATATCTTTCTAAATATCATCCAGGCCAGAAACAAACAACAAGTCTCCCTCGAAGGCCAGGTTAAACAGCCTGGTTGTCGATACCTGATCAGTGACCTAATGCCGGAGCCACACTCCTCGCATGGTGGGCACAATGTGGTAAGCGGAACAAGCTGACGTGGAAATTCTCCACCACAGCATCCCCTAAGAAGGTGAAGGACAAGGATTTCAACTGCAAAATGCTCGCCACCTCCGAATCCAGGGGAACAAAGCTGCACATGGTCATAGCCAACAAGTTTAAAGCTCTGGCAACAACTAAGGAAGCACAGGAGGTGCAAAGGTTTGCACCACTGGGAGGGGAAGGCTCTTCCGCATACAGCATCCACTCACCTCTTGTGCAAATCAATCAAGGCCAAGGGCCCTTCAACAGAAACAGCAGTGTGTCTAACAGAGTTATGAACCACCTTATCAGTCAGAGGAGGGGGCTTCCTGGAGGTGCTAGAGAGCAGTGCTTGTGACTGGTCATGCTTCTGTTCAGCTCTGTATCAAACTCTGCAAACAACAAAGAAAACAAGTATAAAGGCAACTTGTTCAGATTCCAATATCATAGATGGGCGACTCATATCGCCCAAAATCAAACTATATCAGAAAAATCATGGGACACCCAAAGGGAGCTGCAGGGGGTCTGGGACAGAAAGGCACGCAGTAGATGCCACAATCCCAGCATGGAGTGTCTGGCCAAGCAGTGGGCCAGAGTGGAGCAGGGGATCCCCTGCTGTGGGACTCAGTATTACAGGCGGTCAGGGACATGGACCATAAGGTGTAAGTGGTCCTTACCAGGTTGGGCACTCAAGATGTGAAGATCGACACAGCGGTGCAAACTGCTAAAGATGCCGATGACCGTTCTCAAAAGACCCAAGCCACCTTTTCTGAAATGACACTGGAGAATATTCATCTCAGAACCAGGCCTGAAACTCTCGAGAATGTGACTCAAGCCATGAACCTGCACCTGGCAGGTGCACCAGAGACAGTCAGAGGAGAGGCCCTGCTCATCTCAGAACCAGGCCTGAAACTCTCGAGAATGTGACTCGAGCCATGAACCTGCACCTGGCAGGTGCACCAGAGACAGTCAAAGGAGAGGCCCTGCTCACTTACTTAAACAGTGGATTTACACCACCACCATGCCTACTGAAATACAGCCAAAACTTGAATCATTCAGGCGTGCTTACCAGGCTAATTTGAGGTGGCCACAAGATTACCAAGAGGATGCCAGAACGATCCTCATTATGGCAGGACCAGAGATCCGGGACTCAATCCTGCAATGTGCAAGAGCAAACTGTCCCCTTTATCTGGATGGCCATGAGTTTAAAATTTTCACCAACTGGTCCTGTGCTACATGCAGCCAACGTAAATTATCTGATCCTCTCAGAAGACAGCTGCAAGGTCTGGAGGTGGCCCACTCCTTGTTAGCCCCAGCCAGTCTTCAGATTACTTATGGAGGGTGTATGTACCAATTTAATGATCTGGCCGAGGCATGCAAGAAAGTGGATGCCATTGTGGCAGAGTTTTCCAACAGAGTGCCACAGGAACAAGACCTACCGCTGGATTCAGATGAAGAGGACTGATTTTCTTATATACTGCTGATTTACTGAACTTGGTACTAGTTTTGTGAACTGCAAGTATTTGGAGGGAGACACGGTAATGTGGACTTTGTTTTTGGACTATTCCTCCTGTTGCATTATTCTTTTTAACAATGCACCTCAGGTATACTTTTCATATTAGTAGTGCCTTCTGATGCATTTATACCTTAATCCCGGTGGAGCTGCTTTCTGATTTAAAATGCTGCTGACTGCACAGTTACAGCTTCAGGTTTTGATGCCATGTGTAATTAGTCAGGGGAAGGGAGAATCTGAAAGATCATTTGGGTTTAACTGCTTCTACTGCTGTATTGTTTTAATACTGGAGCCAGAATGCCTTCAGTGCTTTTCTACCATTGGACCACTGTTTAATTCATATTAACTGGTACGGATTTTTCCTTACTTAGTATGTTCAAGTTGCTGTTTATGTATTTTAAATACGGTTTCTCTTATTATTGTGGAGCTTCTATGCCCCTGCCAGAAAGCCCTATTATGCCTATAGATCTGCAGCAAGGATCATGGGAACAATGGCTGTATATGCCATGCACTTTTTTCCTTTTCTCATACCTAATTTTACTGTCTCCCACAGGTTTTAGCATGACAGACATTCAGAATATCATGCCTGGCTGGACTGTACTTTACGGAGCTTATCCATACATTGTGTCATAGTACCTCATATGCTGTATCCAAAATTGATGGGACATTATTTCCTGAAGCTAGCAAATATCTACTGTCATCATCTGAAGTGTTATTTCTCTCCTGGTTCCATTGATAAGGACTGTGAAATGTTCTTTTTTCAGAAGTGAATAAAATAAACAAAAAAGAGAGGAGATCACCACCTGAGAGTATTTTCTTCCAAGAAACGGAAAACACCGAACCCTAGGTTTCAGCAGATATTTTCTTTGGTCCGTACCTGCCCATTCCTGTTCAATAATTCAGTCACAGTGAATAAAGTTCAGAAATCATGTTGAAACGGAGAAGGATGCAGACAGGATAGGACTGACATCCGCTGCCTCCATGGATTGCACCTCCTTGAGCTGTAATAACCTACATGCCTCAGTTATCAGACAGGACAAGGACACAAACGGGGGAGGAATAGGAATCCTGTTCAGCTCTGTCCACTTCCCTTACTCCTCCTCCTCCTCAAAAGATTCAGCCTCCACATCAAGCAACTTCCTAGGGTCAGGATTTTCCCCAAGACCCCAGATATCCTCATCCTGACCCTCTGTGTGGTCAGGGTTGGGGTCTGCCTGCAGATCCATATTAGCAGCCCTGTCCAGCTGTGGCGTACCTGGATGTGCCTGTGTGGACCCGCCTCCCCCAACCTGAGGGGTCCAATTTGGGGTCGTGTGTGACTGATGGGATGTTCTGTGGCACATCTGGGCCCAAAAGCTCTCCTAAGAGCAACAAGAAAGATTTATGCAGTTCTGCTCTCCCATTGCCAATTAGTACACCAGGTGCAACCCCACCGTCCCAACCAAAGCTCAGAGGTTTACCTGGGGGAGGGGACCATGAAGACATATTAGCTTGAGAAACACAGGGAAACGGAACCCAGAGGAAAGGGTCTCATTACCCTTTTGAAAGTTTACATCTTTTGAAGGTCAGCAGTCTCTGATAAGCCATGATGCTGAAAGAGAAAAACAACTGTGCCATTGCATTAAGTCAAAAATCAAGCTTTTGCCAAATGTAAAAACTATAGTACCACTGCCGTGGTGCCCACATCTGAAAGTGGGGAAAAAGACCAATCTGCTGAAGGAAAAAATGTTTAGCCGCTGAGCTGTCTGTGAATAGAGGCAGCACAGCAGTTAGGTTAAACAGCACAGCAAACACAGAGCCACTGCGTCTAGCAAAGGAGACGTTCCAGTGCATGCTCTTTAGGTGCATGTAAACGACGCCATGACACAGAGTGTGACGTCGGCACATCAAGTGGGGCACATGCACCATATAGGTGTGTAAAACGCAAGTTGAGGCCAAGGAAAGCCTCTGAATACAAAAGGGACACGCGCCCAATGGACTGATGGAAATGGCGGGAAAAGTGCAGCTGAATAGAGCAGATATGAAAAAAGCACCACAAGCCCGAGAGAACAATAAACCCATAAGATAGGGGAAAAAATGGACTCTAATGCTGGCAGAGCCTAAATGCTGATGCTGCAGGCAGGCAATGAATTTTGTTTTGTAAACATCAGCAAGAGCTGAGGAAAACTAAAGAGGAAAGACCCTTTAAGAAAGAGCTAATTAAAATAGCAAGGTCCCACAACAAAAAGGTACTTGCCAGGTACCACACACCAAATATGTCCTACAGACTTTTTTGGAGACCATAAACACGGAGAAAACCCCAGGAACCTCCTAATCTAAAACCTCAATAAGAAGACTGGTACCTACCGAGGCCCCTTTTTGATGTAAAACTGAAGACCTCTTAAATAGACACCCCAAAGTTATGTGGCAGATGTAGCCCCCAATCCAAGCATGTGCAGTGGAAATGGAAAAGCAGGTTAGCCAATTTGAAAGTCGCAGCTTAATGAGCACGATTTTAATTTAGGGGTGCTCTCTGTCACCAGGTATCCCCAACCCGCTATGCAGAATTGTGGCTCCAGGGCCTAGAAGCTAATTTTTTTCTTCAGAGAAGCTTGTTGGAAGTTTCTCCTTTGATGGCACAACTAATACTGGAGAGTTGCAGCTGTCTGGAATGCTCACCTAACCAACATTCTAGGCTGATTCAGCCTTTGGGCTGCACCATTTCCCCTAGTAAGGGTGCACAATACCCAGTGGTTATGACTACCCTTTGACAATGTGGTGCACTACAGAAAATGGCTTAAACTTTAAATACTGACAAATGGAGAAGTGGGCACAGGACAATGGGTTAATCTTTAAATACGGACAAATGCTCAGTGATGTATTTGGGTAAGAACAACTCAGGAACAAAATACACTTTTAAAGGTCAGGTATTAAGAGTTTTAACTGAGGAAAGGGACTTCGGAATTACCATAACAAATGATCTGGGATTTAAAAAGCACTCCACGAACTGCCAAAACATTTTATGGTATCTTGGGAAGTATTCTTACACATATTAAAGTACAGTTACGTACTTACCATAATAGCAGATCTTCGTAAGAATCTCTCAACACCTGTGGAAAATTAGCCATCTGGCTCTAGGACCACATGGAAACTTTTCCCTAGCAGTCTACTGGAGCCCATCCACAACGTCTGACGTCAGTGTCCCTATACAAGCGTGGGAGGCCCCATCCCCCTTCAGTTCCCCGACAGAGATCCTGCTCAGAGGTTCTCCCCATACGGAACCAAGAGAAGGACTATGGTTCTGCCCATCAGACAAGGCAGAAAACAACCGAGGAGCCCTTGAGAGGAGAAAAGGGCAACCCTGATACAGCCTTAATATCCCAAGAGGAAACCTTGACTGTGGAATCCAGCAACAGAAAAATCCAGCAAGAGCTCCAGAATGCAGCCAGCTAGACACGGGAAGGATTCCAAGTGAGTTCTGGTGTGAAAGATGGAAAACTCTTCCATGAGGCTGAGAAAGTTTTCCTAGTGGAAGGTAGGAGCAGGTGGGTGTCAGGAGCCAACGGTTGATGGGAGAGGCACAGGCATCACCATTGATGGAGGACCAGAAGCAGCTGGAACAGAGAAAACATGCCCCGAAACCCCTAGCCTCAATGCCATGATGTTGTGGTAAAAGGGAGGGGCGAGGACCTCAAGAAAAGCGACTCCAAAGCAGACAAACCTGGGGAAAGAGAAAGGGCAGTCTCTCCATGTAAATCCTTGCTGTGCAAGAAGAAGCTTGTTCCCGCAGTCTCCTGGGTGAAATCCTTGCTGTGCAGAAGTAGCTTGAGGTTCCCACACGTTGCGGAGTTCGGGGGTATCCGTTAGGAGAGGCCTCTTCATGTCAAACCACCGGTCGGCGATTCAACCTTGTCCTGCACCAGTGTGGAGCTCCGGTACAGCGCAAGAAGGAGCAGAGCAGTCAGAGCCCAGGTCACAGGAAGATCTTCACATTCAGCGCTGTACGTGGACTGGCCACGTTTACCCCATAACCCCCTGGATGTCATGCTGGTGGTTGGGAGGGGCGGTGTTGGCGCAAAAGCAACCTAAAAAGGGACCGCCCTGGAAGACCAAAAAAAGGGAGTCTCCAGAATGTCCCAGACTGTTGCTCCTGGCTCTCGCTCCTTACTGTGTCTGCCCTCAGTACCCCCCAGTCCAATGGTGGAAAGAGAAAGTGGTCACGCAGAAAAGAAAAAAGCTGCCAAAAAGACCACTAAAGGTGGCAAGCAGGCCCAGATCATGGACCAAGATGGCTCGGAAGGCAGCAAACCACTGCGACAGTCTCACCAACTCTGCAAATGTCCTTCTCAGCCGTATTAGATTGAGAAGAAAAGAAACACTTTTAAGGAAAAGTAAAAATAGAAGTGGAAACAAATAAGAGACTGCAACTGAAGCAGCATTTACAGCAGGGTCAAAAGAGTCATGATCAACAGCAGGAAAGGAGCTAAAGGGGATAGGGCCACCCACGCTTGTATAAGGACACTGACATCGTCAAGGGAGACCCTAGTGGACTGCTATGGAAAAAGTTTCTGTGTGGTCCTAGAGCCTGATTGTTAATGTTCCATAGGCGTGGCCTGATGAAAGAGATATCCTTGAAGATCAGCAGAGATGCTAGAGTTATGCTGCCACTGTATACTTTGGTCAGACCACACTTGGGAGTACTGTGGACAATTTTAGTCACTGTACTCTAGAGGTAATATAAAAACACGAAGGAATGCAAAGGCTTGGCATTTTCACCTTGGAACATCATACATTATGGGTCGAGCACAAGATCCCCACGTACTGCAACTGAAGGGAGAACTACCATGCATGAAAAAACAGGGCAATGTGAATTTCACAGAGGGTGCTGTCACTTTGGAACAGATTACCGCTAGATATAGTGGCTAGAAACATTGTGACAATCTTTAAAGGAAGTTTCTGGCATAAAGTATTGGGCTTCACAGCCCAGTACCTTAAGCCAGCGTGAGCTCATTTTTGTAAAAATTTTTTTTTTTTTTTACTCTGTGTAAAGTAAATAAAGGGATCATAGCTGGCTCCATAGCCACCACCAATCGATCCCTTCCAGCTTCCTACTTGCTCTACTCCGCCCCCGTGCTCAGTGTTTTTGTGTCATGTGAGCAGGGAAAGCGTGGGGGCGAGTCCTATACAAATCTATGGGGGGTTTTATTTAAAGCTGTTTTCTGAAGCTGTTAGCAATCTGAAAGGGGAATGAAAACCACCACTCTACCCTTGCGCTCTCCCTGCTCACACGTCACATTCATTCCCCATCATCAGAGCAGCCCCCATGAGGCGTAATACAAGACTCACAGCTAAATCATCTTTCCTGGTTCCCCTTTGTAGAACATCCCTAGGGCAAAGATCTTTCCACTACCGTGCCCCTCTCTGCCTCAACACATTACCCCCCCCCCCCCAACACTCTCCCAGTCCCATAGCATCTCACTTTTCAAATCAGGCCTTAAAACCCAACTAATGGAGAATGCTAAATGTGACTGTGGCTAATGCTGCCCACCCTCCTCTCTCCCAAATCCTCCACTTCTCCTGATTCAGGGACTCCCTAGAACATACGTAGCGGCATCCTACAAATCTCTGTCTAGGGATCACAGGAATACTTCTTAATTACCTCACCTGCTAAATAAGTTCTAGCCTGGACTGTCCTGCCAGTACTGTAACTGCATATACTGTCTGTCAGTGTTAGTCTTATACTGTCTTTGTTTTCCCTCCACGCCCTCTAACCGACGTGGAGCCTTTGCCATAAAAAAGTTACTCTGTCAGTACTGAAATTGTAAATAATGCCTGTTCTCATCTGTCTTTTACTGTATTGGTCTATCCTCCACCCCCTGTAACCTGACGTGGAGCATTTGCAAACGAGTCTGTGACTCAAAGGATTGTAATTCCGATTGTACTCAATAAATAAAAACACTGAGTACGGGGGCGGAGTAGATAAAGTAGGAAGCTGGAAGGGATCGGCTGGTGGTGGCTACGGAGCCAGCTACAATCCCTTTATTTTACACAGCGAGTACAAAAATAATTTTTTTACAAAAATGAGCTCACGCTGGCATACCTTATGTCATCATGTCGGAAATGCATTTTAAGGCAAGGCTGGATGACTACCTTAGACGTATTAATGTAACAAGATATAAACTTTGAGAAAAGGCGAGCAACTAAAGTGCAAATTGCCTGCTCACTCATGCACAACCTATTAAACATGTTCATAGTCAGTGCTTACTATTTCAAACAGTAAGCACTACAGAGTGCTTATTTTAGGACAACACTGACTTTGCAGCACTCGGGGAACTGCCCTCTTTTAGAAAATGCCTTTTTCTGACACAGCTTGGGAAAAGGCAAACTCTTTACAAGCATAAATTTACAGGCATTTGGGCACAACATTATTGGTGCACGCACACTAAATGGACCACGGGAGATTCATCCGGGACAGTAAATGTTCAAATACAGGAAATAACTGAACTGCTTTTTTAATATCAGTCGAGAACCATGTTTATAATTTTCAATAATAAAGGTGTCTGCTAGTATAGTTTTACAATGGGGAAAAAAATTGGCTAAAAGCTGACAGTGCCTCTAATTATTTTGTTAATTGCTCTTGCTGTCATTGTTTACCCTGATTGTTATGTACTACTGTACTATGTACACCAATGTCCTGTGCTCTCCCGGGTCGTGCCTGAAAATAGGCGGGATTGTTGCCTAGCGCACTTACCCAGTTACCAAAAGCTAATAAATAATGTATATCACATTATACAAAATAAAATTACTCCTTTAAGAAACAGACTTAATGAATAATGGCATTACCTTGTCACTATCACACCACTAATAAAAGGCAAATTACTTTCAACGATTCCCACGTCTGAACAAATATACAACAGGGTTGAAATTACAATTTAGTTAAACATATAAATATGATAAACTTTTAATCATACAACAGATTAAAAACTGTATTACTGTACCTCCAGTTGCTGAAGCAAAGATTTCCCTTTTTTATTTATTTCATTAATGAGAGTAAATATGGCCACCTTGATTTCCTGTTCCACTCGTTTATGAGTTTCATTGACTTCTTTTATCCTAAACATGCAAAAGCGAAAAAACAAAAATAATGTAAGACAGCCACCAACACTTTTATGTAACATTCTACCTGTTTCACTACGTCAAAAAGTTTCTGCACTAGGTTCATCAATTTGGTTCATGTTACTAACGTAACATTTTGGGAAGAATATCAAGAATAAGGTGCCCAGAGCCACCTTATAAATTAGAAATATAGGTTACTCACCTCTAGCCATAGTTCTGCTAGGGATATACAGGTTACTCACCTGTCATAGGAGTTCTAGGAATGGTATATGTTGTTCATCCACACTTACTGGCAGGTTCCTTGCCGCTTTAAATCTTGCCGAAAGGCCATCAAGCTGGCTCCTCCCACCCACCCGGGTGGTAAAACTCTCAGCTCCGCCCCATGACCCAAGATCAAGCCCGCTGGAAGCCAGGTTGCGCATCAAAGCCGGGGAGGTCGGGTGGGTTGTGTGGATGAACAACATATACCACTCCTAGAACTCCTGTTACAGGTGAGTAACCTGTATTTCTAGGGACATGGATATGTTGTTCAATCCACACTTACTGGCAGACTCCTAGCAGTTCTCCGGGAGGAGGGAGGCAAGGCGCACACCCCCTACTTGGGAAATAAGGACTGGTGAACCGAGGTCCCAAAACCAGCATCCCGGCGTGACTCAAGGTCAATGTGGTATTGGGTAATGAAGGTTGTGCTGACTTCCAGGTAGCAGCCCTGCAGATTTCCTGGACAGGGACGTCCCTAGAAGCAGCCACCAATGCAGCGGTATGGCGGGTAGAATAAGCTCTTATCCCTTTGGGAGGCTCCATGCCCGCCAACCTGTAGCAGAGATCTGTGCCGGAGGTATCCCACCTGCTTATCGTCCGCTTGGCTGCAGGTCTGCCAGGTGCGGCTTCAGCATAGGTGACAAACAGCTGGCGAACCTCTCCCCAAACTTCAGCCGTCCGCTCCTTGTAATAAAGGAGCGCTCTTCTAGAGTCCAAGGTATGGAGCCTATATTCGGCCTCCGAGGTGTGATTGGGGTAGAACGCCAGCAGTCAACACCTGGTTAAGGTGAAAATCTCCGACACCACCTTCGGAAGGAATTTCGTGTTTGGGGCGCATGAGGACAACCTTGTCCCTGTGGAAGACCAGATAAGGAGACTCTGTGGAAAGCACCTGGAGCTCTCCCATCCTTCTGGCTGACATGATAGCCACCAAGAAGGCGGTCTTCCATGACAGGTGAGAGAAATCACACCTGTGCATAGATTTGAATGGCTTGCCCATGAGCTTAGCCAGTACCAGCAGTAGATCCCATGGAGGTGGAGGTTCTCGTACTGGAGGGGACTTGTGATCAAGGCCTTTGAAAAAGCGCCAGACCACCTTCCACTGCGCCACCAACTGCTTCCCGGCCCATGCCCGGTAAGCAGAGATGGCTGCCAGGTGCACCTTAAGGGTCGTCGACCGAAGCCCTAGCTGAGAAAGGGACCACAGGTAGTCCAGAATGCTAGCCAAGGAACAGGAGGAAGGGTCCAACCCCTTATCCTGACACCAAATGGAGAATCTCTTCCATTTGAAGGCATAGCATTTCCTGGTTGACTCCTTACTGGATGCCTCAACAACGTTGAGGACCTCGTCAGAAAGACCCAAGGCCTGGAACTCTAGACGCTCAGGAACCAGGCCGTCAGGTGCAGGGATTGAAGGTCCGGGTGGAGTACCTTCCCTCTGTTGACTGAGATCAGGTCAGGGCGGGCTGGGAGCCGCCTCGGAAGCCTGGAGCTGAGGCTGAGGAGATCTGGATACCAGAACTGGCCGGGCCAGTCTGGGGCTACCAGAATCACCTGTGCCTTGTCCCTCCTCACCTTGAGAAGCATCTTGTGGATCAAGAGAAATGGAGGGAAGGTGTAGAAGAGGCCCGGGGTCCACAGCCCCGAGAAGACATCCCCCTGCAGCGAGCCCTGCTGAGTGGGGCGGGCATGAAACAGCCTCAGCTTTGCATTCTCCCTGTAGGCAAACAGGTCCACCTGAGGTGTGCCCCAGTGGGAGAACAGTTCTTGTACTACCTCCAGCAGGAGAGACCACTCGTGATAATCAGCACCTATCCGGCTTAGGGCATCGGCCAGAGTGTTGGAGGCTCCTACCACATGGATGGCTAGATCATCCGCCTCCAGTCTGCTCACGAGACACCAAGTGCGGAGAGCTTCCTTGCACAGAGGCAAAGAGTGCGTCCCGCCCTGGCAGTTTAGGTAGTACATGGTCGTGGTGTTGTCCGTCTGGACCTGGACCACTTGACCCCGTACAAACAGAACGAACGCAGTGAGGGCTAGTCAGACCACTCGAAGCTCCAGCAGGTTGATGTGGCATCGAGACTGCTGAGGGGACCAGAGGCCGTGCGCTCCGAGCTCCCCCAGATGGGCACCCCAATCCAGAGAGGCGGTCGTTAGAGTGACCGTCGGCTCGGGGCGGACAAACGGGATGCCCTCCTGCAGATGAGCTGGAACGATCCACCACTGGAGAGCGTTTCACATCTCTGGGTCACTGCCACTGGCTGGTCCAAAGGACCGGAGCATTGTGACCACTGGCTGGCCAGTCCCCATTGTAGGGGACGCATGTGCTAACAGGCCCAACAGACCACGCTGGTGCAGGCTGCCATGAGGCCCAGGAGGCGCAGGAAGTCCCGGGCAGGGCGCAATTGCCCAACCTGAAATGACTGGGCAAAAGAGGAAAGAACTTCGACCTTGTCCGCCGGGAGCCATGCTCTGGCTCGAAGAGAATCGAGCTCTGCCCTGATTAATTGAATCACCTGAGTTGGCACAAGTTCTGATTTGGCCTCGTTGATGAGGAGGCCAATCTGAGAGCAGACCTGGAGGGCCAGATCCCTGGACTGCTCCACCTCCAGCCTGGAGGGGGCTGCAATCAGCCAGTCGTCCAGGTAAGGGTACACCTGGACCCTTCGGCAACGCAGGAATGCTGTCATCATTGCCATGCATTTGGTGAAGACCCTGGGAGCTGAAGAGAGGCCAAGGGCATGGCCCGAATCAGAAGGATCCTCTGCTCTGAAGCAGAGGAATCGCTGGTGGTACGGACGGATTGGGACATGAAAGAACGTGTCCTGGAGGTCCAGAGAACAAAACCACATGCCTCGTTTCAAGGATGGAATGATCTGAGTCAAAGTGACCATCCTGAAGGTTCGAGACCTTAGGAACTTGTTCAGGTCATGTAGGTCTAGAATGGGGCGCCAGCCCCCCATCCGTTTTGGGACCAGGAAGTACCTGGACACAAACCCTGGGTCTGATGGAGGATCCACCAGCTCCCTGATCACCTCCTTCTGCAGGAGCAGGGCAATGTCGGCTGGACGAGCCGACAGAGGCTGCGGACCCCGTAGTCCCCCGAGGTGCGACAGCTCGATAGGGTGGGGACTGCTCAATTCCAGAGGCAGACCCTTCCTACCACTTCCAGCACCCAGCAGTCCGTGGTGATATCGGACCAGGCGGAAAGGAAGTGTCTGACGGCCCCCATTGGGGAACTCGAGGAGGAGTGGCGATGCTGGGGGTGACACCCCTCAACCCGTCACTGGGCAGGCTTGCAGGAAGGACCGGCCGAGGAGCCTCCTGGACCTTTCCCTTCCGGCGTCCTGCTTGAGGAATCTGCAAGCTTGGCTTTGGGGTGCCAAGTGCGAGCCTGCTGGCCCTGATGCTGGTGCTGCTGGGCCGGACGTGCCGCAGGGGCTGAAGACCGAAAGGGCTTATGCTGCTGCTGGCGCCTTTGTCCTTCTGGGCAGACGTGAACAAGTCCAAGGTGGCGCTGCACTTCTCGATCCTTTGCAGATGACCCTCCACCCCGGGACCGAACAAGTCTGTACCCAAGAAGGGAATGTCTGCCAGCTTGTACTGGGTATCCGCTGTAAAAGTGGAGATCTGCAGCCAAGCTCTGCGGTGCATGGCCACTGTGGCCGGTACTGACCGGGCACACGAGTCAGCGATGTCCAAGGACGTTTGGAGCTGCTGTTTGGCCACCGCCCTTCCCTGATCCTGCACCTGCTTGACCGTCATCTGAAGGTCAGTCGGGAGATGAGGAATCACCTCATCCAGGGAGCCCAAAAGGGCGTGTGAAAAGTGTGCCAGCAGAATGGCCGAGCTGGCCTGACGAAGGCCTAGGGAGGAAGCAGCACAGACTTTCCGCCCGGAGTAGTCCAGTTTCTTGGACTCCTTATCGGTGGCTTGTCCCATCCCAAGCGTTCCCAGAGCCGCGGGCGCTGTCAGTCACTAGCCTCCGAGGAGGGGTGCTCGAAACCGGAGAGTGAACCGTGGAACAGCATACTTTTGAGCCATCCTGGCCAAAGGTGCTGGACAAGAAGCTAGCCGCTGCCATAGCTCCAGGGCCGGGCCAACAATGGCTTCGGCCACCAGGAAGGCCTCCATGGGGGAATCCCCTCGGTCCAGTATCTCCATGTGGAGATACTTGGCCCGTTTTTGAAATTGGTTCGAGCTTCATCCCAGTGGACTCAGACGAGCCGAAGCATTCCAAGGAACGAGGATGGGCTCTCGTCCACCGACTGACCCCCAGTGGACTCCAGGTCAAGCCTCCTGGAGAACAAGGAGTCATCGTCATCACACTCCGAGAAGTCTGCGAGCAGCTGCCGAGCGCCTGAGCCACCCTCCACTTGCCGAGGTCAATCGGGAGTGAGGGTGACAGACAACCGATGGGGCAAGCCCTGGCCCGACCGAGAATCCTTGGTCGGGGCCCCAGATTTAGGTTGTGGAGGCGGGGGTTCCACCACAATGGGTGGCGCAGCTGGTTTCGGCCGAGGCTGCTTGACTACAATGAGGGGTTGTTTCGGCCACTCCGGTGACAGCCACTTAATGGCCGGGGAAGGCGACTGAGTCGGCTTATTCCCAGTCATACGGAGCTGCTATCACGTTAGATCCTCGTAGCACCAACGCAATTTGCGCCGGAGCCTATCCTCCAAAGAGGATGACGACGAGGATGAGTGACATTGCTGCTTTCCAAGGTGCCGCAACCAAAGATGATGATGATGCAGCCTGGGCCACTTCCTCCTTGAGGGCAATCATCTGTTCAAGCTGTTCAGCAGAGTCATGACATGGACACATGTAGACATCCTCGACTAGACGGGAGGATAAGAAGTTTCCGGCGCCCAAATGCAATCTGGCAACGCGATCCTCTAAGACCGTGGCCGAAAAGGACTTGCACAAGTCGCAGGCCTGCTAATCGTGCTCAAGCCCTAGGCAGTAAACGCATGTGGAGTGCGGACTGGTCCAGGACATCATCTGCCCACAGGGGCACCAACGAAAACCGGGAGTCGAATTGTCCATCGCAGCCACGAGGGAAGACAAAGACCGAAGCCTTGTAAATTTTAAAATTGGTTTCGGGTTAACCGAAGTTTTTGGATCCAGGCCTAAAACACAGAGTGCAAAGGAGGGAACCTGAGCTTCCAAGCAGTAAGGAAGATCTAGCGTCATGGGGCAGAGCCGAGAGTTTTACCACCCGGATGGGTGGGAGGAGCCAGCTTGAAGACCTTCCGGCAAGATTTAAAGCGGCAAGGAACCTGCCAGTAAGTGTGGATTGAACAACATATCCATGTCCCTAGAATAACAATTCACATCCACAGTCTAGTAGTTCCATAGGGTTCAATAGATAGAGAGAGGCGCTAGAGTGCTAACAGACACTGGCTCAGGTGAAGCTGTGTGTCCAGCATATTTCCGAAGGACTGCGGTGCTGGTAAAAAGCAGGAACCGCATGGTGTGTACTGGGTGAGTGAAAATGCTGTGGGCAGAACCCAGAGGTAGGCTGCTCCTGTGACTCGCTCCCTCTCACCCAGATACACAAGAAATTGTAGTGACAAACTTAGGTAGCGGCACTGTCACACTGGTCTACTGAGGTACATGGCATCCACCATAGGCATACTGAGGGATCCCCTGGAAGAAACATATTACTATGGTAAGTAATTTTTTTCTTCTCACTCCAGGAATCCTTTAGTATGCTTGACTACAGCAGACTACAAAGCAGTGTAGCTGGGAGGAGGGAACAGAACCTACTTTGGAAACAGGTTCTGCCGGACTAGTGCCAAATTTGGCATATAGACTGTACATCTAAGCAGCAGTGCTTCGTGAAGGTGTGTACAGTCTTCCAGTTAGCTGCTTCGCAGATATTGAGCAAGGGAATGTCCCTTGACGCTGCCACTGAGGCTGCATTGCCCCTAGTGGAGTGGGCACTGAAGCCTTGAGGTGACTGCTTGCCAGCCTTATTGTAACAGAATTGAATGCAAGAGACTATCCAGCAAGAGATGGTTCTCTTGGAGGCTGACCTACCCTTGCCTACTTCGCCATAGGTGAGGAAGAGCTGGGTATGAGAGGCCCTCAGCTGTTTGGAATGCCCAGGTAGTAGGTCAGTGCCATTTTGACATCCAGACAGTGAAGCCTGCACTCGCCAAGAGTGGATTTGTCTGTGAAAAAGACTGGGAGTGTTATGGATTGCTTCAGGTGAAATTCAGACACTGCCTTGGGAAGGAACTTCCTATTTGTCCTGAGAACTACCTTATCTTTGTGGGAGATAATACAGTTCGGTTCAGTGCAGAGAGCTTGCAGCTCTGAAATCCTACTGCTGAAGTGATGACCAATAGGAAAACAGTTTTCCAAGTGACATACTTTAAGTCTGCAGTGGCCATGGGCTCAAATGGGGGCTCCATAAGCTTGGGTATGCATAGGTTCAAGTCCCAGGGAGGGACAGGTTCCCCAAGTGGGGGTTGAAGGTGCAGTAGGCCTTCAAAGAATTTCTTAAAATGGAGTGAAAAATTATGGATTTCTCCTTATCAGTGGAGAGGTAAGATGAAATGGCTGCTAGGTGAACCTTCACGGATGAGGCTCAAAGGCCTGATGCTTGTAAATGTACCAGGTGGTCCAGTAAAGAAGACAGGCTGCATTGCAGTGGGTCAATTTGCCTATCCCTACACCAGAAAAAAGAAAATCTCATCCATTTGGAAACATAAGTCTTTTTGGTGCTTGGCTTCTTGGCCAGCCGAAGGATTCTGAGGACTTGCTCTGAATACTAAGAGTCAGGTAACTCTAGCTCCTCAAGTACCAAGCTTTGAGGTGAGGAGACTATGCTGGGGTACGCTGTCCCCATCTGAGGCAGGGTCAGGAGACTGAGTGCAGGCGAATGGGCCGCTTGACTGACAGGGCAAGGAGCAGAGAATACCAAGGCTGCCTTGCCCAGTCTGGAGCCACCACAATCATGGTGGCTGGCTCGCTCCTGAGTTTTGGCAGGACCCTGAGGATCAAGGGGAATGGAGGAAAGAAAGTACAGTTACGCAAGAACTTACCGTAACAGTAGATCTTCGAGAGAGGCTCTTGCAGTAGGTAATTATATAGGACTGATGCCGGCAGGCGTCAGGACCCCATGGAAAAATTTCTAGCTAGCAGTCTCTGGCGGGGGACCGCCCCCATGTCAGGTGACCAATGTCATATGACGTCAGTATAAAGGGGCGGTCCCCCACGCCCGCCTTCCAGTTCTTTCCCGCCAAAGGCCCAAAAGGGTGAGACGAGAGAGAAGCGGATATTTCCCAAGCTCGAAAAGGAGCTAAAAAAGCTTAGCGGGATGGAGGGCGGGAAGGTATTACCTACTGTAAGTGCCTCTCTCGAAGATCTACTGTTACGGTAAGTGCTTACGTAACTGTACTATCTTACTTCGAGAGGGCTCTTGCAGTAGGCAATTACTTATAGGACTGAGTCCCAAGCAGTCTGGAACAAGAAGCAGTAAATGGGAGGAGGAAAGCTACTCAAAGTAGATCCTCTAGCTGTGAAGGCCTTAAGAAAGGAGGCCTTGCAGAACAGCAAGCCTGAAGCCTGCTCTACGGTGAGAGGCAATATCCAAACTGTAATGTTTTGTAAAGGTATGGACTGAAGTCCAAGTGGCGGCAGCACAGATGTCCGCCACTGACACATTCTTGAAACAAGCCGCTGAGGCAGCGACTCCTCTGGTGGAGTGGCCTCTCACTTGACCCGGAAAAGTCTTCTTGTACTTGTCACAACAGAGAGTGATGCAACGAGCCAACCATTTGGACAGGCATTGTTTAGAAACAGCACTGCCTTCTCTTCTGTGGGCAAAAGAGGCTAACAGTTGATCAGTCTTTCTGACATCTTTTGTTCTGTTAGTGTAGTATCTCAGAATTCGGTGAACGTCCAGAGTGTGTAAGAGATACTCCCCTTGATTGGAGTGTTGCGGAAAGAAAGCGGGTAACTCTGTGGACTGGTTCAATGTAGATTCCGCTACCGCCTTTGGGAGAAACAGGGTTGGTGCTCAGAGCCACACATTCCTTGTGTAAAATCCCGTATTTTGATTTTTCACATCAGGGTCAGGAGCTCAGAAATCCTCCGAGCAGAAAGTAATGGCCACTAGGAAGAGTCTTCCATGAGAGGAACTTCATGTCTGCTGAGGCTGCCGGTTTGAAAGAAGGCAGAGTAATCTTCTCGAGGATGAAATTCAAATCCCAAGGAAGGGCAGGAACCCGGATAGGGGGTCTCAAGTGGAGAACCCCCCCCAAGGAAAGTCTTAAAGACCTCCAGCTGAGCAAACGTCCTGTCTGCAAAAGGGACATGGTAGGCCGAAATGGCAGCCATGTGTATCTTTCAAGGACGAATGACTGAGACCCAGATCAAAGAGGTGGCGCAGGTAATTCAGCAGCCGCTCAGCGCACGAGAAAGGCTCAAAATAATTTGAAGTGGCCCAAATTGTGAACCGTTTCCATTTCATGGCATAGGTAGACCTAGTGGAGGGTTTTCTAGCCTCCAGCAGAATCTCAGCCACTCGGGGTGAAACCCCAAATCGGGCTTGAGCTATGTCTGCAGGAGCCATGCGTGTAGTTGAAGAGACTTGAGACCTGGATAGACCAGGGTCCCTTGATCCTGGATCAGCAAAAGTCGCGACAGAGGAAGAGGAGGTTCCTCTGAGTATTGTTGTGTTGTAGAAGAGAGAACCAAACTTGCCTGGGCCAGAAAGGAGCGATCAGTATCATTCAAGCTCCTTCTGAACCGAGTTTCTGCAAGACTCTCAGAATCAAAGGGATCGGGGGGAAAGCATAGACGAATCTGTCCTTCCAATCTAGAGACAGAGCATCTCCAAAAAATGCTGCGCTCTGGAGCGAGCGAGCAGAAGTCGGGAAGCTTTGCGTTTAGAGGTGAGGCAAACAGGTCCACCAGTGGTGTTGCCCAACGTAGGAAGATATCGTCTAAGACCCCCTGATCCAGTTGCCACTCGTGAGCTTGAGCAGACGAGCGACTGAGTTTGTCTGCCAAGGTGTTCTCGACCCCCGGGACGTGAACTGCCGTGAGGTGGAGGTTGTGCTGAACTGCCCAATCCCAAACTCGCATCGCTTCCCTGCAAAGAGGGTAGGAACGAGTCCCTCCCTGTTTGTTGATGTACCATACCACACACATATTGTCCATCTGTACAGCTAAGTGGCCGGGAAAGAGGTGCAGATGCAGGGCTTGAAGAGCATAAGGCACTGCCCAAAGCTCGAGCACATTGATGCGAAACGTTTTCTCGAGCTTGGACCAGGAGCCCTGGGTCCTGTGAGGTCCAAGACGGGCTCCCAAACCTTCGCCCGAGGCATCTGTGGTCAGAATCTGGGGGGGGGAGGAGACAGAAGGGAACTCCCCAACAAAGGTTCTCTTGAACCATCCACCACTGCAAGTCCTGAACCATGGGAGAGGAGATTAGGACAAGATGGTCCAGGTTGTCCAGCAACTGATCCCACTGAGACCGAAGCGTCCACTGAGAGATCCTCATGTGAAGCCAAGCGCAAGTGACTGTTGGGATTGCAGCCGCCATAAGCCCGAGGAGGCAAAGGACTGACCTGGCACTGACCCGCCAGCAGCCGGACAACAGAATGACCTAAGCCTGGAGTGTGGCCGCCCTGTCTGGGGGCAGAATGGCCCTGCCAGAGGTCGTGTCCAGGATCGCCCCGATAAACTGGAGTCTCTGGGACAGGATCAAGTGGGACTTGGAGTGGCTGATGGTGATGCCCAGGAAGAAAAACACCCCCAGGGTAAGGAAAAGGAAGCGCAGGAGATCCTCCTGGATGGGGCCGTCGGAAGCCAATCGTCAGGAATGGGAAAACCTTCACCCCCGGGTACGCAGGTACGCCGCTACCACCGAAAGGCATTTGGTGAACACCCAGGGTGCCGAGGAAAGACCAAATGGAAGGGCCTTGAACTGGTAGTGGTCCCCCTGGAAAGCAAAACGGAGGTATTTGCGGTGAGAAGGGCAGATAGGGATGTGCAGGTAAGCATCCTGCATATCAGGAGCGCACAGCCACTGTCACAGCTGAAGGAGGGGCAGGAGGCCCTGTAGGGAGAGCATCCTGAACCTCGAACTGAGGTAGAGAATCGGCCTTACATCTCCTGTCTTCTTCGGGACCAGGAAGAAGTGGGAATAGTAACCAGTTCCCTGAAGAGGAAGGGGGACGGGCTCTATCGCCTCCTTCAGCAAAAGTGCTGAAATCTCTTCCTGGACCAGAAGAAGGTGTTCCTGAGAATACGACGACCTTGGGGGAGGGTGATGAGGTGGTTTCTGGAGAAACTCTATTGAGTGTCCTTCTGCGATCAGCTGGAACACCCGGGAATCTGAAGTTATCCTCTCCCAACCCGGGGGGGGGGGGTGGAGGGAAAACCTCCTCTATCGGTTCCTCCGGAAGCCCAGAGGCTGTGGAGAGGAAAGGAGTCAGGTGGTGTGGGGCAGCGGCTTCCAGAAGCACCAGCTGCTTTTGGGCGAAGAACTTGGCAGCCGTGAGGGTCCGGTGTTTAATAGCCCGCTTTCTCTGGGGTTCGCCTTTTGCCGATTCTGCCTGCGAAAGTGACGGCGCTGCGTTTGACGGGGATGGTACATTGAGTCCACAGACTTCAATGCAGTCCCCTTCTCCTGCAGATTGGTGATAATGTCCTTGACATCACCACCGAACAGCACCTAACCCCAGAAGGGCGCTTCCTGAATAGCGGACTGCACTTCCGGGACCAATCCTGAAACACGGAGCCAGGCATGATGCTGTAAGCCTACGGCAAAAGCAGAGCTCCTATCGGCAGTCTCCACTGCATTGTAAGTAGCACGAAGCATGTGCCGACTGGCCGAACACGCAGAGAGGATGAGGTCAGCCACTTCCTGTTTGACTTGAGAGTTCAGAAGGGAGTCCAATTTGGATTCCACCTCACTAAGAATCACCTTCAGGTAATCCCCCATGTGACCGACATAATTTAGGGCCCTAATACCCAGAGTGGAAGAAGCATAGATCTTCTTCAAATACTGGTCCAGAAGACAGGATTCTTTGTCAGGTGGAGACGAGCTCAGATGTTTCGGGTTAGCTGTTCGGCCATGAGCAGCGCTAATCACAACCGAATCAGCTCGAAGGTGAGAATCTAAAAAGTCAACACCCTCAGGAACCTGATATAGCCTGTTTGACTTCCGAGGAAGTGGAGCTAAAGCCGACTGTTGCTTCCAAATAGTGGAAACAAAAACGGCATGAGGCTAGATGAAGGGTGGTACTAAGGTGGGAGCTGTCACGGGCAGATCCAGATGCTCAGCAAGTTTCTTACGGTGGGGATCTGGCTCCAAGGAATGCCACTTATGAACCTCGTGGATTTTGCGTAGCAACTCCGTAAGAAGGATCCTTGGAGGACTTCATTGGAGTCCTTGTCTTGAGCTTAGGCGGAGGCGTGGCTGGAAGTCGTCCATTTCCAGAACAACCAGAGTCGTCAAGGAGGACGAAGAAGATGATGAGAAGATTCCCTCTCCAGGCGTGGGGAAGGAACGGACCCCTTGGGAAGCCCTCGGGGAAGTGTGTCCTGCCCCACCCTGGAACCAGAGGGCTCGGCCCTGGTATCCGGAGGTGGGAGAGTCTGTTGTCACGGACGTATGGGAACCGGAACCATCGTCGGGAGACGACCCTCCACCTCTCTGATGAGCTGAGCCTTGGCCTCAGCCCACCACGAGGCCACAGTCTCCGAGTCCACCGGCGGCTGAGGGGGTGGTGGAGAAGAAGGAGGGGGATACGGGTATGGATTATACCCGTAGGTGCGTATCCATAACCCGCGGTGGGAAGCCCGGCGTCTGGTGAGCCCGGGTACTGCAGGCGTCGGTACTGGGCGTCCGGTTCTGCAGAGCCAGGTAGGGCGTTGGATACGACTGGGTGGGATACCTGGGAACCGAGGGGTCTGCGGAGCAGACAGCCCGGCGGAGGCCCACGGGCAGGTCTGGAGCAGAAGGCCCGGTGGGCGGAGGGCCCGGCGTTGGGCGGCATCCGGAAGCAGGATGTCACCGGGTCGGCAAGACGGCGTCGGGCGAGGCAGCGTCGAGTCGATTGCCCAGGCGGCGGGCCGGTCTGGCCAGGCGCGCAGGACTCGGCACCGCCCGTGGATGGAGGAAAAAATCCCTGGGGTCAGGCTGAGGAGACCCAGAGTCCCCGGAGGGCAGCGAAGGCTGCGGGAAGCAGGAAATGACTGATGTTGGAAGGTCCGGCATCGGCTCAGCCGCCATGCGGACGTCGGGCAAGCAGACGTCCAGGCAGACGCCAGAGGGGCCGACGTCCGACTTAGCGGACCCATCCTCCGAGGCAGGTCGCGAAGGAGGGGCAGCCTGGTCAGGCGGCAGAGGGGCCGTGCGCCGCCCCAAGGGGTCGGGCGACTTATCGACCTTCTCCGTGCGGGCGTCAGAGGAGCTGACGTCCGGCTTATCAGAGCCGCTCAAACCAGTAAGCCGCACGGTGGCGGCTTTACCAAGCGGGAGGCCTCAATAACCGGGCGCCTGAAGACGGCCTTGAGCCAGTCGGGCAGCGCCGCTTGAAACTTCCAACGCGCCTGGGCATGGATCAGTCCGGGAGAGAGAGACGTCACCTGGAGCACAGCGACTCCCGAGGGAGACGCGGTAGATGAGGAGCTCTTGTCCGGGTGCTTCTCCTCCTCTTTTTTCTTGCGATGGCCTTCAGGGGAAGTGGACGCCTGTCGGAGTGGGACATTTTCTTCTTTAAAATATGGGCCTCCAGGGACTGCTGCCGCCGTATGCGGGTGGCCACGCTGAATTTAAGGCAGTGCTGGCACTTCACCTGATGATCTGGGCCTAGGCAGAAGAGGCCCTGGGAATGGCTGTCCTTGTGCGGGAGTTGGGCGCCACACGAGTCGCACTTGGTCTTGTGCTCAGAGGGTGTAGGGGACGACATACACCAACGAATACCTGACAAAAATTCGAAAAATCAAAAATAACTGTAAAAGCTACCGACGGCTAAGGCTGACAAGCGTTGAACTTTTCCGCGAGGCGCTCACATGAGCCAACGTCGAGAAAGAACTGGAAGGCGGGCGTGGGGGACCACCCCTTTATACTGACGTCATATGACGTCGGTCACCTGACATGGGGGCTGTCCCCTGCCAAAGACCGCTAGCCAGAAATTTTTCCATGGGGTCCTGACGCCTGCCAGCGTCACTCCTACATGTAATTATCTACTGCAAGAGCCCTCTCGAAGTAAGATCTGTCCAGTCCAGAGTTAGGGCATTAACTGGCACTGTGCCTAGGACTGGAGGCCTGCAACAGTACAGCGCAATCTAGTGGTTGAGGTTTGAGGTGAAGAGATCCATCTCTGGGGTGCCTACCTCCTTAAGACTGTGGCCAGTACCCGTCTGTTTAGGGTCCACCCGTGGTGAACCTGACTGATGCAGCTCAGGGTGTCTGCCAGCACATTGTCCTTGCCTGGGAGATGAATGGCAGAGAGCTGTATGTCCAAGGAATAAGCCAGAGACCAAACCTTTATGGCCTCTGTACAGAGCTTTTTAGATCTTGTACCCCCTTGCTTGTTGATGTAGAACATGGCAGTAGTGTTGTCTGTCCTGACTTGGACAGATTTTCTCTTTAGCTTGGGGGGGGGAGGGGAGACAGAAAGGTACACAGCCCTGAGCTCGAGAGATTTGTGTGGCACCTGGACTCCTTGGGGGTCCATTCGTCGCTTATGGACTGCTCTGCCAGGTATGCACCCCACCCTAAGAGGGAAGTATCTGTAGTGAGCACTCTGGGGGGCTCCTTTTACTGGAAGATAATTCCTTCTCTGAGGTTTTCCTTGTCTTTCCACCAGTCCAGGGCTTGAAGAAAGGTCTTTGTGACTGGGATGAACTTTGAGACAGTCTCTCTCTTCTGGGACCAGTGAGCCCTCAGATGATACTGAATGTCTCATCTGAAATCTGGCACCTGGGACCGTAGCTGTAGTATAAGCCATGTGGCCCACGAGTCTGAGAAAGTGTCTGTCTGGTCTTGGCTGGCTCTAGGATTAACGAGTCTGCCAGATTCTGAAGGTTGTGCATCCTGTCCAATGCAAGTAAAGCTTTCCCTTGCTGGGTATCTCGATCTGCCCCACTGAACTCCAGTAGTTGAACTGGCTCAAAGTGGGACTTTTCTGCATTGATCAGAAAGCCCAGGGACTTCAGGGTATGCTCTGTGAGGCTGAGAGTCTCTGACCTTTTGGGGAGACTTGTCCACTATCAGCCAATCATCCAGCTAGGGAAAGACACAGACCTCCTGTCTTCTGAGATGGGCGGCCACCACTGTCACGCACTTTGTAAAAACTCTGGGAGCTGAAGACGACTAAATGGCAGAGCTGTAAACTGGTAACAACCAGAGGGAAGTCTGAATCCGAGATATTTTCTGTGGGAAAGCCTGATTGGAGTATGGAAATAGACATCTCTGAGCTCTAGGTAGGCTAGCCAGTCTCCATGTTGCAAGAAGGGAATCACTACTGACAGGGTGACCATCTTGAATTTTGGATTGCACAGGAGTTTGTTCAGGTACCTGAGATCTAGAATGGGTCACCAGTCCCCAATTTTCTTCTGGGTGAGAAAGTACCTGGAATAGGCCTTTTCCTCACTGGGGGGAAAGGACCTCTTTCCTACGCATCTGCTGACAGGAGAGACTTTACCTCTAACTCCAACAGAAATCTTTCTGTAGGAGTTAAAGGCTTTAAAGTCCTGTGACCCTGCTGAGTGGGAAATTTTTTGGACTGCAGGGTGAGTCCATGACCTACCACTGCCAGCACCTGCATGTCTGTGGTGATTAGGTGCCACTGGTGGAGGTAGTGGGTCAGCCTTCCTCCTACTGGGGGAAGGAGGCAACCTGGGCCTTGCAATCAGGGGTTTTGCTTTGCCTGGGTTATTGTAGAAGGGTAGGATCAGCATATTTCCTGAGCCTTTCTTTCTCTTCCCCCTAAAGAACCCTCTCATCTGAGAGTAGTCTAAGGCACAGGGTAGAGGGCCCTGGAATAGTAACCCCTACCTCTACTCCCTCTGCCTTGAGGTTTCTGAGAAGTAGAGGCTTTCTCTTTAGCTGCATTGCTCTGATAAAGGGGAGGAATGCAAAACCACTTTTTATATATACACTTCTGTACTGTCCCCAAAAAGAGAATTATTCTCACTGGGGAAATCCATAGCTTTTGGTTTGGGTGTCCTGGAAGAGATTAGTAGTCCTCAACCAGGCATAGCACCTGAGTGAGATGGCTGGAACCATACCCCTGGAAGCAGTATCACTGGCATCCACAGCCATATGAAACTGATACTTTGTGGCTTCCAATTAATTTTTTTTTTTACAGTTTTTGCCAAGTCTGGAACCACCCTGTCTGGGGCTTGCTGGATGATAGCCAGGCCAGAGTTCCAGACAGCCTTTTGGTATTGTGCTGTATATACCATGTAAGTAGAAAGGCACAGCAGCAGAGAGGCTGTGGTGTAAGATTTCTTACATCATGTCCAGCCTTCTAGATTCTCTCTCTGGAGGCTGGGAAGATGGGACACCTTCGCTTTATCACAGGCTGCAGCTGCAGCCTGTACCACTCCTTCATGGTCTGGGTGCAAGCAGAAAAACTCTGCATTAGTTTCATCTAACTGATACTTTGTCTCTATTTTCTTGTCCACCTATGGAATGGAGATGGGATTTTGGAGTAACTTAAAAATAGCCCTGCGAAAGGACTTGTGTATTGGAAGCAGTAGCTTTTTAGAGGGAGGGAGACCCATCGTATCTAAAAAGTCCACCTCCTCATCCTGGTCAGTGGTCTCTTGTATAGTGAGATCCAGAATGTCTACAATATGTTGGACAAAGGAATAACTAGAGGAGAAATCCTCCCAGCCATTAGAGGGGGAGCCAAACTACTGATCAGGAGATACATCTGGTTCCAAGGGTTCACCCTCCTCTTCATCATCATCATCCCCCTCATAGTAAAAGCCCTGGCCCAGCCCATGGTCAGACGGATGAGGAGGAGTGTTAAGATCAGGTGGGGGCACTAAGGAGGCTGCCCACAGCCTGAAAGATTTGATATAATTGCTAAGCCTTCGCCACTTCCTCCACAGAGGTAATATCTTTTTGAGACACTGGTGTCTCCCTTTGCTTTTCAGTGGGAGGGGCAGTGATGTGTTTATCTTTTTGTTTCTTTTTAGCAGGCATTGAATCAGACACCTGCCTAGAAATTATTTTCTTGGCTTGGTCATTATTTTTATCAGACTTATTTTCTAGGGGGTCCCTAAGAGGACACATCTTTAGCTTTTTGATGAGAGGAGGACCTCTCTTCAGAATTTTTGCTAGAGGGTGAGGCAGAGTGAGAAGCAATTTTTTCCAGTCTTTTAGCTCTTTTCTTAAAGGGACACTAAACATTGCAGGGGTCACCCAAACTGTAAAAATCCATGGAAATATCTTTCAAATGAGGTACTGGGTTTACCTGTAGGGTACAGGAGTGTTGAGATATGAATAGCTAAGTAATGTGTAAATCAACTCATAGCAACAGCCATTTCATGCAGTCTTAAAAACAGGAAGTGATGTCACTGAGGGGCTAGCTCTATGTTGTTAATTGCAGCTTGCCCCTCAGTGACATCACTTTCTATATTAAGACTGCATGAAATGGCTGCTGCCTTGTTTTGATTTTCAGATGATTTAAATATTCATATCTTGGGACATTTGACACCTACAAGGAAGCCAAATACCTCATTCAGCATAACTTTTCATGAGCTTTCACATTTTTGAGCAATCCCTGCAATGTTTACGGTCCTGTTAACTGTTTTTGAACAAAACTTTGTACGAAGTTCACAGTTAGTAAGAATATGGGCTGGACTCAAAACAGTTTAGACGAAGGTCGTGGCTGTCTGCCTTGGCCACTACTTTGAAGCACTTTATACAATTTTTAAAGCCAGTGAGTCCAGTCTTCTTCTTAGGTCTATCTAACGTGCCAATTTGTTAGAAGTCCTTGAAAAATGGTTCCCTGAATGGGAAAAATAAGTAAATTCAATTGGTTCCCAAATGCTGTGGAACTACAAATAAACGGTTCCCAAAAAACGAAAATACAGCAAAAATGTATGAAAAACACAGTTCACTATACTACAGGGAACCGCTATAAAAATAAAGCTGAAAAAGTTAAAAGCAGATTATTTTAACCTCAGACGCATTATTTTTTACTTCAGAATAAAGCGCGAGAACTGCAGGAGGAACCACTGTGAGGGGGGAAAAAAGTTCCAGGGAACCGAAGGGAACTGTCCAAAACAGTCAAAATAAGCACTAAAAGCAGCATAAAGTAAAATAAATTCCTGACTTTAAAGAAAATAAACTTCTTGAAGCAAAGATGTAAAGACAGCTTGGGGGCAGACATGCTCCAGTCAGTGCAGAAATGAATATGACTAGGCTCCAGCACAACCTACAGGCAGCACTCTCTTACAACCTCACTGGCTAATTCTTTTCATCACTGGCATAAACTCCACCTCCAGGCAGCTGAACTAGCTGGCATAACTGCTACAGTCAAGCATACTGAGAGATTTCAGGGGTGAGAATGGGTATTTAGCCAGTTTCTGAACTGGCTTTAAGGGATCTCCATGGATTCCAACATCAAGTGGAGCAAAGCCCCAAAAGAGGTTGACCCCATCGGAGAAGATCAACCGTCAGAATAGTCTAGGAAGAACTGGAGAGTCCTAGTTGAGGCCATGGAGGACTCTCCGCTCAAGTCTGACTGGTCCTTGAAGATAGCCCTGGTCTGTTTCTCATGTGTGCAGACCACACTAGAGCCCTGGGTGACCTTGGCTCTTACCAGTGATATAATTAAGAGAGAAAAATAATTGAGACAAACAATCTTGGTGCAATGCCAGACTAAGAAATGCATTTTCATAAAAGACACTTGCTTTGTGATTTGAGTACAAAACATTTCCTCATATGAAAGGCTACAATGAATTAGTTTTCTTCTAAGTGCACTGAAGTTCCCCATCTCCCCCATCAGGAGGCTATATAGCACTCACACTTGGGAGAAAATGTAATGTTCCCTCCTCTTATTTTATTGTTTTGTACTTAAGAACCTGGTTATTTTCAAAATTGCCACAGAATAGAGACTCCTGAAGCATTCTTCCTATTATTAGCAAACATATTAAGCTTATGATAAACATTTACCTATTTTTCACTTGAGACGCCGCATACTGGACATAATTCTTCTTCTCATGAAGTTTGGCTACTAAATTTTCAATTGCACCTTTCTGATTTTGAAAAGCTTCTTCTAAAAACTGGTACCTATAAAAAAAAAAAAAATTAAGTGCTGAAAAAAGATTAAAAAGATACAGCATTTGAAAACAAATCCTAGTAAAACTCATACAATACTGTTTCAAAAAAGAAATTCAATTCAGAAAACTCACCATAATAGTAGGTCTTCGAGACAATCTCCTCTACTGGGCCACACCTTTGGAACTGTAAACCATCGGCATCAGGACTACTTAACTTTTGCTAACCAGGGGCCACCCAAGATGATGTGTGATGGCGGTACCCATTTAACCTTGGTGGCCCCATTGCTCCTCAGTTCCCGTCTGGCGATAAGTTCCAAGGGCCTCTTACCGTGAGGAACCAGGAGACCAGATCAGTACCAGGCACCCAAAGAGGCATGTATCTGGAAACAAAGTATTCATGAGGTACTTATGGACACCTCCGAACAAGGCAGTGGATAAACCTGCAAGCTTATACCTCAGTAAGGGGGAAAGAGGGTGGGTGAGCTGTGGCCCAATCAGGGTCAAATGAAACAAAACACAAAACAAAGACCATGGTCTTCTCTTGCCTCCCACAGAAGAGTAAGTTCTGTCCTTTGTCATCAGAAGTGGTCAAGGATATAACCTTGAACAGGTGGAGACCTTGGAGAAAATTTGGACGACACCTTCTCTTTTGCACCCCATGTTGACAATCTGGTGGCCATAGTTAACAGAAGACTGGGTGCCCTTTACCGGAACCGTAACAATCTCACTGGAGATGCTAGATGTCTTACTATGGCCAGCTCCATTCTGTCACTTATAGTTTATGGGCTACCTGTCTATGCAGTGCCTGTGACACGGCGCTAAACAAGAGTAAATCTGATCTATAATAAAGCATGCCACTTTGTACTTGGTACAGGCAACCGCACCTACAGTTGTACCCTTTAAGCACTCACTGACTGGCTACCTTTACCCAGACAAATAAAGCTCCACACTAGTTTGCTAGCTAACAAGGCGCTCCTGCGCCCAACACCCCCAGCTTTACCAAATTGCTTCCACACCATCTTCAACCAATAACATCAGGAACATGGCCAGGAATGCCCTTAAGCCTCCCTTCAGGCATACTCAGCTGGGAAAGTGGTGATTTGCCGTCAGGGTTGCTGATTAAACAAACTGCCTGACACACTACTGAATCTCAAGTTTAATCAGTTCAAGAGATAGGTGAGGTCTGTCTCTGCAGTCCAATGCAACTGTAATCGTTCAACAGTTTTATTTGGTTTCTCTCTGTACATTACCAGTCACTCTTTATACATCCGTGTGGATTTTTCTTTTTTGTTCAAAACTGTATGTAATTGCTGTGCCTTAAATGCTTTGAGCCTGACTCTGCTGCATTTCCTCTGTAACAGATTACTGTATGTATTCGATGTGGAACCTTTGTAAATGAGCACTTGTGCTCAAAGGTGATTTTCGGACGTTTTCAATAAATCAAAATGTTTCATCTTCACATTTGACTAAGTCACAAAATTTGTCTAGTTAGTTGGGTACATCATAGGTAACCACATGTGCCAAGTTGTGGCACATTCTTGCTAGCGCAAGCTAATTGTGTTCAACAGCGCATGTCAGGTGCACCCTATATCAAAAACACTTTTCCCAGGTTCATAATCCTCTGCTCTCCACTCTCACATAAATGTCACCTCAAAGACATCAGGCCACATCAATCTCACTGGGGAAAACATTCTATACTATATGTATCAAGGCTCCCCCAGCACCTGTCTAAAATTAAAGCAGCAATTGTTATAGCATTGAAAAGAAATCCTTTTTAAAATCACTGCAACCCAAATGCATGTCAAAGTAACCTTCGTTACCAAGCAATTTGAATCCTCCAATTCTATCCTTGAACTAAAAAATTAATTAACCCATAGCATTATATGACTGAATTTGAAAACTCTTCCCGCCCATAGGTCAACCTGTAGCTGCACTAACCTGAAGTACTGAGTAGGACTGCAAGTCCTGATCTCCAGCCATGCTCCAGTTGCTACTCCTCCAGCGAAATAACTTTTCCCCCAGCTGAAAGTTTCCCTTAGACCCGGTCCTCCGAGCCCCATATTCTTCCCTATCAACGTCCTGGCTGAAACTAAATTTAAACATGTGCACTAAGGATCAGAAACGCCCCTTTTAGTAACAGCCAGTCACGTTACAGTTCCCACACTACAGGGTCCAATGGGACCAGACTAGCAACCACTGACTAGACACCTGTTGCCATGAGCACTATAATTTGGGGAATTCACCAATCACAGCTTCCATGGCTCTGTAAGTCTAAAAATAACCACAAGGACAAAACAAAAAACAGGACACTTTTTAATAAATCAGGACTAACTTACACTATTTTAAAAAACAGCAAGACATAAACTAAGTGGGTTCGCATCGCAATTTGTGACCCCAGATCAGAGAAAAGAGTCACATTTTGGAATGATTAGCAATCACTGCTAATCATTCTGAACTAACCCTGGGGTCCTTTAAATGCCCTTTTGGCATTTTTGGGCATATTTCTTTAATCCTCTCCCCCCAGTTTTTCTGTCCTCCCCATGCCCTCCTGATTGGCCAGCGATCCCCCACATAACCCAGTCTCTGCACAGGAGAAACATTGCAGCGTCCTCTTGCAGCGTGACCCCAGGAGAAGAGCAAGCAGAACCAGAAGCTCCAGCCAGAGCAAAATTTAAGCAACGTAAGTTCCAGTTTCCTTTTTTTTTTTCTTTTAAATTGTATTTTTTTAGCTTGTTGGTGGTGTCCAGTAATGAATTTCTTTCTGTGTTTGCAGGGAGGAGCCGCACTGAGGAGCATGGGAGCCGAGGAGGCAGAGACAGCGCGAGAGAGGACGGGACCAGAGGAGAGCCACAAAACATCATGGTGAGGCGAGCAGGCAGCATGGCCTTGATTAGACAGTCCGCTACAAAAAAAAAAATAACAAGTACAAACTTTTCAATTTATTGTCCAGGGAGCCTGGAGGAGTGAACTCAATGGGAGGGCACGTGGCAGGGCAGTGGCATGACTAGGGGGGCAGTGAGGGCAAGGCTGGCACCTCATGGGAGGGACCTGATCTGTGGGCAAAACGGAGAGGAATCAGGGAGAGGAAACAAGAAAGTAAATGTGAGCTAACTATTACCCTGCTTGGCAGAGATGAACAGAGTGGTATAAACAGTCTTTATTTGGTGCCCTGCCCAATCGAATGCCAGCGATTCATCTGATGGGGGGAAAAAATCAAACTTTACTGTGCTCTTGCAAACTGTTTGGGAACAGAAAACAAATAAGAATTGTGCCCTGTTTTTTTTCCCCAAAGAGTTCTGAGGGGAGACAAGACAAAACAAAACAGGAAAAATAATTTGTGTGACTAAATGTGCCCTGCATTTGGCAGAGATGGAGGGACAACAGTGGTTAAACAGCCACGCCCAGTTTTAAAATGCATCCAGTCCTTATTGCAGCAATGACAAACAAACTGTATTGACTTGCAAGTAGCAAAACATTTTTGGCAAGAGACTAAGAATTATGCCCTGGTTTACTCCAAAGAATTCTATGAAGGGGAGGAAACAAAAGAAAAACTTCTGTGACATTTAAGTAAATGTACCCTGCCTTTGGCAAAAAGATGAAGGGGACAATGAGTGGTCATGCCCTCCCTTCCTGCTTTATTTTGTGCCCAGCCAGCCCTGTTTTGCAGCAGCGGTAAGAACTGTGCCCTGGATTTTCCAGACTTCTCAGGGGAGAGGAAAAAAATGCAGCAAAAACCCTATATCAGTTCCTTGCTTTGGCAGAGATGAAGAGGACAAACACAAAAATACACATGCTTGCTCTGTTGCACTGGGGAAGCTGCAACTCTTGTGTGCCCTGCCCATCGGACCTAGGGGACATTGCAAATTAAGGCGATAGTGGAGAGTATCGGACCAGTGCTGCGCTAGTAGCGTAAAACTTTTGTGAATACAGCGCGTGCTTGCGCTTACTGTTGATGTGTCAGTTTGTTTGAGTTGGTGGGGGGGGCGAAAGGTTTTTTTTGTTTGTTTTTAATGGAGGGGGTGCTGGGACTGAAGCCCATCAACTCAAAATAACCCAACAACTGACTGAAGACATTAGCGTAACTTGCTCCCACGATAATAGCGTAGGTCCATTGCTGGTCCGATACTCTCCACTATCTCCCAAATTAAGACACTAGCCCTGCTGCCAGCAAGAGCTCTGCCGCAGCAGTGACCTTCAGGGAAGTGTTCTTTTCACAACTGAAACTTTAGGTGTGTGCCCTGCCTATGGCAGAGATCAGGGACAAGTTAACAGAAGTCTATGCCCTGCTGCCAGCTTTCCCGCAGCAGTGAACTCTGGGGAAGTGTTCTGTTCACAGCTGTGTGTGCCCTGCCTATGGCAGAGATGGGACAAGTAAACAATGTAACTGGGGGTTAGGGGGCTCAGAGGTCAAAAGCAAATCTGCAGCTGCCATTATCTTTTTTTTTTTCCAGTACAGAGACTTAGCCAGATTACAGTAACTTAATGTGTTAATTTTTAAGTGCACAGCTTGACAAAAGTCTTGTTTTGCTAACTTCAAACTTTTTCATAATTACAGTCCAACATGACTGGAAGAGTAAAATTAGTGACTGCAGAAGGATGGTGCAAAAAATATGATCCAGACAAAAACTGGCTACAGATAAGTAGTGAGGTAGACTTTGCAGTGTGTGCTAGTTGCAAATTGTGCTGTCAGTATAAAGATGAGCTACGTGAGTTGATGAACTTCAGTGAGGCATTAACTGCAGGGATAACAGGCCCCCAGCTAACAGCTGACACCATCCGGAAACATCTTCAGATAGCAGCACAAAAAAGCTCTTAACATTTTGAAATTTGGTAAAACATAGTCACCACTTGAAACATATCGCCATACCACAATTGGTATGTTTAAAGCTATTGGGGGGTGAGTAGGAGGACTGGACCTAGAGCTGAATAATTTTAATTTACGGGGAGGGCTTTCGATAATGCAGAGGAACAACATAGAATGGTTCTAGGCAGGCTGATGGAGCTCCTGTATATTATGGGCAAAGAGGACAATCCTATTAAAAAGTCTGAAGCGATAGCAGAAGAGAAGCGCCATGGAGTTCATCTGGGCAATAAATACATTAACACTGTTAGTGGGAAAGAACTGATAATGCGTATTGGCAAGAATCCAGAGGAAAACCTGTTGGTAACTGTAAAAAATGCTAATTATTTTTCAGTTTTTATGAATGGTAGTACAGATAGTGATGTAATTGAAAAGGAACTGGTTTACATAATTTATGTTAATCCCAGCAATGGTCATGTGGAGACTAAATTTTTACGAATGAAAGCAGCATCAGATGGCACAAGTGAGGGACTCAAAGATCTCCTCTTACACATTGTTGCAGAGAGTGGCCTGTGAAAAAATGGTTGGGTTTGGGGCTGATGGGGCAGCTGTCAACATGGGTGTAAGATAGGGTCTTGCTGCACTTTTAAGGGAAGACCCACAGTGGTTGGTTGCTGTTCATTTCTCACACAGATTAGAACTGGCCATTAAAGATGCTTTGGATAATACCTATTTCAACTAAGTTTCAGAATTTATGACCCAGCTGTTTTATCTCTATCGGAAAAGTCCTAAGCGACTTAAGAGAGTTTCGGTCCCTTGCCAAGGCCATGGAGATGTTGGCTGAAAAGCCCAAGAAGACTCATGGCACTCACTGGGTGCAGCATAAACTTCTTGCCACCTGGGCTGTTACCAAATCATTCCCTGTAATCACTGCCATTTAGAATCTATGACCGCAGACCCAACTCTTGAACAGGCCAAAGCCAAGGGAGTGTTGCAAATTTTGACTAACTTCCAAATGGTTGCACAACTTCTGTATTTTTAACAATTACTTCAGCCACTTGCCAGGTTCTCACTAGCACTTCAAAAAGAAGTTGTTGAAATGCCTGAGCTACTTAGCTCTGTTGAAACTTTGAGAAACACTCGACCATGCTAAGCAGAGTGGCCCCATATGTGGCAGTGAACTTGACATTCTCTTAAAAAATGAGTGATGTTCCTTCAGGAGCATGTCCTGATATCACTTACGAGGGTGTAAAATTAACATATCTAAGTGCTCAATCTATTAAAACTTTTCAACAGCAATGTAAGAAATACATTATAAATATTGAGAACTGTTGTGAACAAAGGTTTGGTTTGAATGATGAAAGTAGTATCTATAACCGTGCTAAAGTGTTAGATACCAGACTTTGGCCAACAGACCCAAAGGAACTGGAGCTGTATGGTAACAGTGACATCACTGAAGTAGCTGACCATTGTTCAGCTCTTTTGCAGCCTGATTGTGACACCCACCAAGTGCTTGCAGAGTGGCAAGAGTTTAAGATTTTTGCTCAAACCAATTTATATGTCTGCCTCTGCAATCTGGTCAAAGCTGGCATGTGATTTCCAAGATTCTTATCCAAATCTGTTGAAGCTTGTCACTGTGTTGAGAGTATTTCCTGTGTCTAATGCAATAGTAGAAAGGTGTTTTTCCAACTACGAACAAGGTAAAAACTGACTGGAGAGCAAGTCTGGCGGAGGATACTGTAGAAACATTGATTCGCATTAAAAAGCAGGGCCCCCCTCCAGATGAATTCAACCCAGACAGGGCTGTAGACAGATTTTTTAGTGCTAAACCAAGGCGTCGGTGATTGGCAGCTGCAGATGGTGAACCACCCCAGGTTCCCCCACCCCCAAACAGGCCAGAATCACTGGCTACATGCCTGGTGGAGAAGAGTAGCAAACAGATCGCATCCAATCCTTGTTGGTAACTGTGTGGTCAATCACGGTCACAGGTGGAGTTTTTATGCTGGGACAGGGGTTCATTATGTTTAATCTATCACAACTCACGATCACGCGCTCAAATTCACGATCTGCTTTGGCAGATATCCTATCTCGGCTCTTAAAATGTATGTGTGCTGCTGCACAATTGCTGTATTTCTCTGGAAATGGCTAAATAAAAGTCTCAAACTGGTGCAAATGTGTATTTTTATCAATATAGAGCAAGATAAGTACATTTTATGGGGTTTTGAGCAAAAATATCAATGTTTGGTAATTGCTAATCATTTTTTACTTTGATTAGCAAAGGCTGCTAATCAAGTCTCCGACACTAATTTATGCCTTGAAACAATAATGTATATGGTATAAATCAGACATGTGATTGCCGCTGATGAGATATGCTATTTCTGGGCAGTGATCTCTTTTGGCTTCCACTCGTGACGATCAAGAGGTCACTGCCCACTAATGAAGATAAACAGCATATGTCTCATAAGAGACCATCACATACCCTCCATCTTCATTCTTCTCCATTTGTCCCCACTTTAGACAAGCATCAATCAACCCTTAACCAACTGAAAAGCAGCTTGAATAATGCCCGATTACATCACAATGGCCTCTGCTGTACTCTTTTTTTTTCCTTCAATTGTTTAACAAGGTGAGACACACTAAGCTGAAAGCTTGTTTACAGGTGCAACCTGGGAGCACTGGGAAGTTAAGTGACTTGCACAGGGTCACACTGTATGCAAGTGGGGCTATGGGATGCAAACAAGGTCTCCAGATTTGCAGCTCAGAGCCTTAAACCACTGCGCTATACTGCCTCCCGAAACTATTCAAAACACAGACGTGAAATCAAACAGTTAAATCTTCATAAAAAGAACACATTTAATAGAGTTACAATTTAAAATACATTGTATAAATTAGACACCATGATGGGACTCACTGTGCCATTTGTTTTGTTTAGCAATTCTTAACTGGGAAAGGCACACAGAGCCAAGGCTCATTTCCAGGTGAGACATCGGGGTGGGGGGTAGAGAATACAATAATAAAACATATACACAGTAACAATGAAACAGCACAAAGTGCTAACTATGTATAATTTAACAGGTTCCACTGCAGCACCAACAAAAAAGTCAACTGATAGTGTTATGAGCTGCTCTTAAATGCAAGTACGTGACCGGAGCAGGTGGGAAAATGGCAATGCAGTGGTAGCTGGGAGACTAATTCAGGCAGAGGTATACTACAGGAGGAGGCCCAACAACAGGGGTGGTGGTATGGTAGGGGCTTTAACCAAGGACGGTCAGGTAGAGGACTGGCAGGAGCAGGTGGGGGCAGGAGGAGTTTCAGCTGGTACCTAAGGAAGATGGGGGTGTGTGACTAGATGGAAAAGCAGGTTCCATAGGAAGGAAGGCAACAGGAGGAAACTGTACAGCAGAGAAGTGCAGGTAGGGAAGGAAGAAGGCGGGAGGACCCTGGAGCGGAGCGGGTAGGAGGTAGAGGGAATGGGAGAGAGGAGTAAGGACAGGCAAGTGGGCGGGGACCCAACCCAGTATTTAGAGATGAATGAGCTACTAGCAGAGCCATGAGTCAGGTATGTCACATTTGCACTCATCACTTGAGAGGAGGTGGAATTACTGACTCATGGCTCTTGCTACTCGTGAGTTATGGTCCTGCCCCCTCACTCATTAAATAAATGGCATATTCTGAGTCAACCAGCAACAAAATCATGAAGCAGACCATCACCAGCTAATACTTTACAGGAGAACTGCGCTAAACCTCAAAGTCATTTTTCCCCCAGAAGAAGCATTTTTTATATACTGCATCCCATTCCATTATTGTTGTCTTCACTGACCATTTAGTTAAGTCAGTTGGTGTTTCTGATTCATACACTGGTGGTAAGTGCCATTTTACAACGTATGATGTACTTTATGTCCCACACTTGGACCACAATAAGGACAGAGTACATCATGCAGTTCTAAAATGGTACTGCCTACCAGAGGGTAAAGCAAAAACACCGACTGCATTTACAAAAAGGAAAGTATAGATGGAACAGAAACAGACTGCAAAATAGTACTAGAAACACAGCTTCTTCAGAAGACAGACTTACAGATTCACTGCTGTTCTCCTTTACTCTTTTAAGTAGGTCAATACATTTCCTCTAGCCACCCTGTAGTAACACACCCCCAGTACTTTGCCAGAACTCCCTCTAGCTTTTCAAGGGACGGTGATCCTGAGAGTAAAAAACAAAAAATATATATATATATAAACAGGTTTTTGGTTACAAGATTTAAGCTGTCGTTGAGGCACAGGTCAGGAAACAAAGAAACATAGAAACTGACGGCAGATAAGGACCACTTGGCCCACCTAGTCTGCCAGTTTCCCTTCCTAACTGATAAGCTGCAGATCGCTTAGTTAACCAACAGCCTACTTCCTCCTACCCCCCACTAGAATTGCCTTATGTCTCTCCCATGCATTCTTGAATTCCCCCACTGTTTTGGACTCTACAACCCCCTCAGGAAGGCTGTTCTATGTATCCACAACTCTCTCTCTGTGAAGAAATACTTCCTCACATTACCTCTGAGCTGTTCCCCCTCTATCTTCAAATTGTGCCCCCTTGTTTTTGCACATCTCTTATTCTGAAAGATGCTACCCTCTTGGACTTTGTTGATTCCCTTGAGGTATTTGAAAGTTTCTATCATGTCCTCCCTCTTCCTTTTTTCCTCGAGGCTATACATCATTAGTTCCTTTAGTCTTTCTTCATATGTCTTCTGATGCAGACCCTGCATCATTTTGGTTGCCCTCCTCTGGACAGCCTCCACCCTGTCTAAGTCTTTGCGGAGATGGGGTCTCCAGAACTGTACACAGTACTCCAGATGTGGTCTTACCAACAGTCTGTACAGAGGGCCAACAACTTCCTGTTTTCTACTGGTGATGCCTCTCCTATGCAACCCAGTATCCCCCAGCCCTCCTTGCTTGCCTTCTCACATTGCTGGCCCACTTTTAGGTAAGTCTGATGACTACCCCCAGGTCCCTTTCCATTTTGTTGTCAGTATCTCACCCCATTGTGTACTCTTCCCTAGGTTTTGTTTCTCAGGTGCATTACTTTGCACTTTTGCACTGAATCTAAGCTGCCATGCATTTGACCATTCCTCCAACCTTGCCAAGTCCCTTTTCATCCCTTCCACCCCACCTTGTGTATCAACCCTGTTGCAGATCTTTGTGTCATCTGTAAAGAGACATACTTTCCCTTCCAGTCCCTCTGCAATGTCACTTAAAGACATTGAAAAGGACCAGCCCCAGTACTGAACCCTGGGGTACCCCACTAGTAACCCTCCTTTCTTCACTGTGGACTCCATTTACTATTACTCGCTGTGTCCTGTTGTCCAACCAGTGTTTTACCCAGGCTGGCTAATTTGTTTATTAATCTTTTTATGCGGGACTGTGTCAAATGCTCTTGCTAAAGTCTAGGTAGGCCATGTCCACAGCCCCTCCCTGGTCTACTGCTTTGGTCACCCAGTCAAAGAAATCAATTAGATTTGTCTGACACAACCTTCCCGCTGTAAATCCATGCTACCTTGGGTCCTGTGCCCCACTGGCCTCTAGGTACTCAACAATTCTTTCCTTCAGAAGTGATTCCATCATTTTCCCCTACCACTGGGGTCAAACTAACAGGTCTAGTTTCCTGCCTGTCTTGCTCCCACTTTCGTGAAGGGGAATCACATCCGCCCTCCTCCAGTCCTCAGGTACCACCCCATCCTCCCATGATTTATTATAAAGGGTAGTCAGTGGAGTTACTAGCTCTTCCCTTAGTTCTTTTAAAATTCTGGGGTGAATCCCATCAGGCACCATTGCTTTATCCACCTTCAGTTTTAAGAGTTCTTTCAGAACCCTTTCTTCTGTGAAAGGACTAATATCAACCCTCCTATCCAGAGTGCTTCTATTGACCGGATTAGGTATTTCCCCCTGCTTTTCCACTGTGAATACTGAGCAGAAGTATTCGTTCAGTATCCCTGCTTTTTCGCTGTCGCTCTCTGCCCAACCACCTTCCTCTTTGATCAGCCTCAGTATCCCTGCCTTGGTCTTTCTTTGCTCCCTAATGTACCTATAAAAGGTTTTATCCCCCTTCTTAACAGAGTCTGCTATTTTTTCCTCAGTTTGAGCCTTTGCTAATCTGACTGCCTTACCCGCTTCGTTCTGCTTTAACTGGTACAGTTCTCTGTCCTGCTCCTTCTGTGTTTCCTTATACTTCCTGAATGCTATCTTTTTTTCCCTTACCTTCCCCGCTACTTCTTTTGAGAACCATAGAGGTTTTTTCGTTTTGATTTTTTTATTTGCTTCACACAAAGACTTGCTGCCTCTGTGATGGCTGTTTTGAGGTTTTCCCATTGTTGCTCCACCCCACCTTCTTGCCTGTTTGCTAGTGCTTTTCTGAGACATTCTCCCATTTTGACAAAATCAGCCCTCCTGAAGTCCAGTACCTTCACTTTTGTGTGGCTTGACTCTACAGCTAAGTTTATTGTGAACCACACTGTTTGGTGGTCGCTTGTTCCCAGATGGCTACCCACTTCAAGATAAGAGAGCCTCTCTCTATCCCCATTTGAGAGTACCAGGTCTAAGACTGCTTTCTCCTAAGTGGGTTCCAAAACTAGGTGTCTGAGGCATGCCCCCTGTAGGGCATCAAAAATGACCCTGCTCTTGGATGTGGCTGCAGCAAAGGTGCTCCAGTCAACGTCTGGCATATTCAGGTCCCCCATCAGCAATATCTTCCCTTTCTCTGCCATCCCAAGGATGCCTTCTATCATTTCTATCATTTCCTTGTCCATTTCCTCCCCCTGAGGAAGCATAGGAATACCATGAGCATAGAAAGGCCAGGAGTAGCTGAAAAATTTGCAAGTAGCATTTTATCAATAACAGTAAAAATAAGAAAATAATTGTTCACTATAACCATTTACAAAGGCAGTACAAAGAGAAAACAAAGTCCTTCATCTGAGGGCATCTCTAATTCCAAGTTTCAGTCTCTCTCCAGCAAAAATATTGCTGCTCTTTTTATAACAAGTCTTTGCCTTGAACTCCTTAAGGAGACATCCTGTTTTTCACAAACATGCCAGTTTCTTTGCAGAGCAGGCTTGCAAATAGAACAGGATCCCAAGTCAGCCTCCTGCTGACAGCTCTATAAAAAGAGTTTGCAAACAAGCTTGAGGGGAGCTCAAACTACATCTCAGGTTAACCCCCTAAATTCCAAATAGCTTTTTGTAATCATTTCAAGAGTATAACTATATACAGTTTCAAACAAAGGAATCCCAGTTTCACATAAAGATTCATATATTTTTTATAACAGCAGGTATGCAAGGGGAAGAAAAAACAGAAACAGCAAGTGAAGGCAGAGAGATAGCAAGACGCAGAGAATCGCAAGACCAGCAGAGTGATCAGTTCCTATGTCTCACAAGAACATCTGGTTCCATAAGAGACAAAACAAGAGAGGATAGAACAGATCCTTGCGTTTAACTCCGTTCTGCATAATAAATGGCATAGGGCCTTGTTCAATCCTGTCACAACCCCTTTCATCAAATGCTTCTAAACACCTTTAAGTGCCACACAAATCTTTGAGTGCATTTAATTATTTTTAGGGCAATACATAGTAAGTTTAGCTTGCAAACAATAGATTTTTCAACTCCTTTCTCGGAGTTGAAACTGAAGCCAGCTGTTCACCCTCTTCAACAGGGTTTACTAGAACTCTATAGCATGCTGTCTGCCTGGTATTCTGAACCAAACCATTGTGTATCCTATATATTCATAAGAGGCATGTCCCAAGAGGCTGCTACCATGGTAGCCTGCTCTCCTAGAAATGAGCTTTCAGACCCACTGGAACAATGCAGAGGCAAGAGTATAACATTAAAAACATTCAGGATATGATCCATCTCAGAATGAGTACATTGGCTGCACACTTGCCATTGGCAGAAAAACGTAGGATGTGAAAAGCCATTAGGCAGCTTTGCTAAATGGCTCCGTAGAAATCCAGAGCCCTATTAACGCCTACAATATGCAGAAGCCACACTCTGGTTGAACTGGGATTTATGAAAAGAAAATGAACAGTTACGTACTTACCCTAACAGTAGATCCTTGAGAGAATCTCTCATCAGGCCACGCCTATGAAACTTATAGCCGCCAGACACTAGGACCACACAAAAACTGTTGCAAGCAGTCAGCCGGGAGCTACCCACAATGACATCAGATGTCAGCGTATAAATAAATGTGGGTGGCCCATCCTCTCCTCTCCTCAGTTCCCTGCAGGAGATCATGCTCGGAGGACCTCCTTATAGGGAACCAGTAGAGAACCCAGCACTCCACGAACCAGGTGAGACAAAAGGCTGGAACAGGTCACAAAGGAGACAGAGGAAGCAAAATCCAGTATTACAGGCCCACAAGGAGGAAGGAGGGTAGGATGGCATGGCTTAATTAAAGAGATTTTCTCGAAGATCTGCTGTTACGGTAAGCATGTATCTGTTCCATCTTTTTTGAGGATGTCTCTTGTATAAGGCCACACCTATGGAACGAGTACCAAGCAGTACTGACAGTGAATAGTCTGGGGGTCTGGAACCTATAGGCTTATGAAAGTAGGTCTTGTGGCACAGCTAGGCCAAAGCCAGTTTGTCTACTACAAGAGACAACGTCCAGACAGTAGAGCTTAGTGAAGGTGTGGAGAGTACTCCAGGTAGCAGCTGCACAGACCCCTGCAGCAGATATTTTCTTAGAACAAGCAACAGAGGTGGCCATGCCTCTAGTGGAATGTCCACTAATCATCTCAGGAAGTTATTTACCGTACTTCCTGTAACAAAAAGTAATACAGTTAAGACAGACATTTGGATAAGCACCATTTAGAAAAGAGCAGTTACGCAAGAACTTACCATAAGAGTAGATCTTAGAGGGGATCTCAGTCATCAGGTCACACCATAATAACTTCACCGTCAGTGAAGTAGGATCCACACAGAAGATTTTCAGCAGGACCACTAGGGCAGCCCACACCGACGTCACCTGCCAAAGTCACCAACCCTATAAAGGCGTGTGCAGGTTCGCACTTCCGAGACCAAGGGAGCAAAACCCTGCCATGGGGACCGAGGAGAGGGGGGAGTGCCCAGGCCAAAATAAAAGGCTGGATACACCAGTTAGCCAGTCTAAGCAGAGAACCCCTAAAAGGGGGATGGTGGGAGGGAAAACAGACCTGATGATAGAGATCCCCTTGAAGATCTACTGTTATGGTAAGTTCTTATGTAACTGTTCTATCTCCGGGGGTATCTCAACCATCAAGTCACACCATAGGAATGAGTCCCAAGCAGTGACAGGTGCAGCAAGACAGTCTGGGAGGAAGGCCAACCAAATCCTAGGACAGAAGTCCCTGCAAGACAGCCCGGCCAAAGTCTGCTCGGGCTCCAGAGGCAATGTCCAGACTGTAGAGCTTGGTCAAGTGTGGATGGTACTCCAGGTGGCAGCAGCGCAAATGTCAGTAGCTCAGACCCCTTTGAAACAGGCTACAGAAGCAGCCATGCCCCTTGTGGAATGAGCTTTCACCATCCCTGGCAACTCTTCGCCATACTTGCTGTAGCAGAACAAAATGAAACTGGCTAGCCATTTTGACAAACATTGTTTAGAAACTTTGGTGCCCTCTCTTCCCTGGGCGAAAGAAACAAAAAGCTGTTTTAACTTTATGCAGTCCTTAGTCTGCAGCAGATATTTCAAAAGTCTGTGTACATCTTATGTATGGAGCAGTGCTTCCCCTGGATTGACACGCTCTGGGAAATAAACTGGAAGGTGACTAAATTGGTTCAGGGTAAACTCAGATACCACCTAAGGGAGGAACTTAGGATTTGTGCGCAAAGAAGACAGTTTAATTTCTACAAGTACAGACAAGCTGAATTCCAAACACTGCATTCAACGATATGGGGAACCCTAGAAAGACTGCACTGCAAAGTCAATGGTGTTAACATTTCTTTCAGTCAAGAGGGGGAAATTCACATACCACTAAGGTTTCAGGATCCTGCATAACTGACAAATGCACTGGTGAAGCCCTGGAGGCGTAGGAAAAGTCTGTGGCCCAGCTATGCTCCTTGGTCCTCATAACACCCAAAATAGCTGCAGTGCAGCAGCATAGGGACTCTGTCAAACGTTAATATCATGGAGGCTAACAAAACCGTGGACCAAGCATTGGCAGTGGCAAACACACTTGTTAAGGGAAATGCACACCACAAGATTAGGCTTGAGAACTCTTAAAATGTCTTGCTGGCCAGACATACAAGAATTCTGGTATTGCCAGAAGGCATGTAGGGTGCTGACATGCTGGGTTTCATGGAGCAGTGGCTCCAATTAGAGTTGCACCTTGTTGAGTTCCATGGTCTGGAGGGCCAGCGCCACACAATCACCGGAACTGAAAATCCCAGAGCAGTGCTAATCTCCTTCCTATCAGTGAGAGACAAAGATGGGGTATTTATGGCAGCCAAACGTCTGACTGACAAATGACATAAGGAAGATTCTCTTCTTCCAGGATCGGTCTTACGCCACACAAAGGTGTGACGCCTTTGATGGGATTAAAAAGGAGCTACGGCAAAAGCAGATCCCGTTTGCATTAATCTTCCCCCCTGGACCGGCTGCATTTAACCATTTGTAGTAAGGCATACTTAATCGCTGACCCTCAAAATATGGCCAGTTTGCGAGAAAGAGCCACACAAGCGGAAGACACAGCAAGAACAGGGCATGACATACTGCTCATATTGGATGCAGTGCCAAGGATGACCCAGGGAATTACAGACCAGTCAGTCTGACCTCCATTGTGGGCAAGCTCATGGAGACCATACTAAAGGAAAGGTTGGTGGAAGATCTAGAGAAGAATGGGCTCCAGGATGCGAGGCAGCATGGGTTCATGGAGGGGCAGATCGTGTCAAACGAATCTGATTGACTTCTTTGACTGTCACTAAGACAATAGACAAGAGGCCAAGCAGTAGACATCCTCTATCTTGATTTCAGCAAGGCCTTTGACTCTGTGCCCAACAAAAGGTTGATCAGGAAGCTGGTGGATCTCGGGGTTGGGGGAAAAGATGGCCTGATGGGTGGAAAACTGGCTGAGGGACAGAACCCAGAGGGTGGTTGTTGGGGGAAAGTTATCTGGCCCCAGAGAGGTAACCAGTGGGTCCCACAGGGCTCGGAGCTGGTGTTGTTCAATGGCTTCATCAGTAATATTGGGAATGGCATTAATGGCAAAATGTGCCAATTCGCAGGTGACACCAAGCTCTGCGGGAGAGTGGACACAGCTGAAGGAATACAGGACTTACAGAAAGATCTGGAAAAGCTGGGGAGGTAGTCCAGGATCTGGCAGCTTAGCTTCAATGCCAAGAAATGCAAAGTTATGCATATTGAAGCCAAGAATCCCAGGACAGAGTACTACCTCGGTGGAGTCAGAGTAGCTGCATCAGAGGAGAAGGACCTGGGAATGATTATCAATAGTGACCTAAAGCACTCCACGCAGTGCAAGGAAGCAGCAGCAAAGGCAAACAAGATGCTGGGATGCATATCTAAGGGGATCAACAGTAGGAGAGAGGAGGATATACTTCCCTTGTACAGGTCACTGGTAAGGCCACATCTAGAGTCTGGAGTTCAGTACTGGTGCCCACACCTCAAAAAGGACATTAACCTGCTGGAGAAGGTCCAGAGGAGGGCTACAAAGATGACAGCGGATCAACAGGGTAAGGCATATGAGGAGAGGTTGAGGGTACTAAACATGTACTCCCTGGAAGACAAGAGAGAGACACAGAGAGAGAGAGAGAGAGAGAGAGGACATGACTGAGACCTTCAAGTACTTGAAAGGGATAAATAAGATTGATAGAGAGAGTCTCTATAAGCTGAGTGGCAACCATAACATGAGGGAGCACAGTCTTAAGGTGGAGGGGTGGGAGGTTTAGGAGGGAGGTCAGAAAGCACTTCTTCACAGAGAGGGTGGTGGACACTTGGAATGCGTTGCCAAAAGAGGTCATCTCATTGAAGACAGTGGGCAGCTTTAAGAGAGGCTGAAATAAACATAGGGAGAAGGTAAGGATCATCGGTAGGGAGGATTTGAGGAGAGTGGGGAGTTAGGGCAGGGACATTAGCTCAAGCTGTGGACCCTGCAATATGGGCAGACTTGATAGACCAAATGGCCTTCTTCTGCTGGCTTCTTCGTATGTTCGTATGATAAGGCACAAGATCAGGAGACACCTAAACTAGACCAAGCAATACGTAATGTAAATGTCTAACTTTACTGGTGCATTACTTTATCCCTTTGCTTCCCACTAACAGGTTTAATGCATTGTACGGACTTCAATTTTGCTTGTTTGCAAAGGACACTTTCAAGACAACTGTGGGCGAGTACTGAAAGCAATTCTGCTCAGGACATTAATGCTAAATGAAAAAGCAACCATTAGAATCTTTCTTAGCCGCTTATTAATGCCCACGCTTAACATTAATTTGTGGAGATCATGGCAAACACAGAGGACACAGTTCTGCACCTTTCACTTCTAGGATAAAAGATTTGTTGCAGGAATGTGTGCTGCCATGCCTGTCGACGCTCTGACGTAAGAAATGTGTCCAATAGCTCTGAAAACTTACAACCCTCTACTGTTGTAGTCTGTTAAAATGCATATCACTTCGATGTTTTACTGCATCGAGATTACTAACTTGTACATTATTTCAGCAGTTTTATCCTGTGATAAAAGTTAAGCAGGGGCTTTGTGTTTCTCCATCAAAACAAGAGATTTATCGTAGTTACCAGGGTACTGAAAGGATATCTAGACATATCCTATCACAGTTCATTAAAGGATAAATACACTTTTCTTCCACCCGTTCTGTTAATGGTGGATTGGCCTGGAATTTTATAGTAGCGATTATAACTGTCCTGTAACTTCCACTGTTCTTGTTACTACTGTAGGGGACACAACAGCAACCTACCAGAATACTGCTGTGCATCAAATCATGTGCATGTTTCCATACATGGAACATATAAGTAAATGCTTTTACTGATACTCAAAAATCTATAAAACATTTGTGCAAAACTAAACTGACAAAAACCTCTAATAATTTAAGCATTTAAGCCAAAGAACTGAATACTGCTGTCATATAGAAGGTGACATTCTGGCCTCTGACGAGGACAGAGACAACGTTACTAATACGCACTCGACGACGGGGGGAAAAAGAACTGAGGCAATTAGTATACTATTACCCCTTCGGCATATACACAACTGCCTACAAATGTAAACAAACACATACCCATCACTATCCCAAAACCTATTAGTTGTCTGTTATTTACACGGCGGCTCCTTCCCTACTACACAGCATCATAACGCAATTTTTAGGAGTAAGGCTGTAACTTGAAATTGGTGTCTCGGATGAACAAGGAAATATTGGTGAAATGGTAACTGAATATCTAAATAATCTGCTTTAAAAAAAAATTATAAAATGGCTTTATTAGGTCCTCAGGCAGACAGTTTCTTACCACGAGCTGCCTGTCCCAAGGACATATTCATGTCACCAGCTGTTTTTTTTTGCCCACCCCAGCTCCAGGCCGGCCTCTCCTTCGGGCCTTCCTATGCCCCTCGCTGCCACACTGCCCCTTCGCCAAGTGGGTCCCTCTCCTCCAAGGGAGAAGGCACCGGTGGGGTAGCCAGCACAATTCTTGGCCTGGTTGCTGCTGAGCTGGTCTGTGGATTGCTTGGGGTCTCGCAGCAGCTGGCCACCGTCATCCAGTCGGCCACGGGGCTCTTTTCCCATTTGCTCCCCGTGGGCGTGGCGTGCCACAAACATCAAGGCGTACGCAGGCGTTCACTACGCCTATTAGTCTCTGAGACCTAACGCATTGCCGTACCTCCAGCCTCCGCCAGGGGTCAGCAATGTCAGGTCACTTCCCTGCCACCCCTCCCCTGGAGAGAAGGCAAGCAGTCACCCAACGCTCGAGCCCTCTCTCCCCGGCCGGCCCTCCAGCACCTGGGTCCGTTCCTGAATCCGGGTCGCTGGCATCGCAAGCAGAAATCCAACCACTGCACCGATGGGCCAGGCCAGCAGCTCTTTAAAAGCAGTTTTAATTTTCACTTTTACCTTACTTCTATTTGGCTGCCATTATTTTTATTGAAACAGCAAAGGGCAAAAACGGACTTTGAAAAAGTATGGTGGTAAATTGGGGGGGGCAGGGAAAATGTACACTTTATTTGTTAAACTTTTTAAGACAAAACTTAATGACTTAGATGAAGTAAGCTGGGAGCACCACGTAGGGTGACCACTCCAGCAGAAACTAAAGATCTGATGACAGAATTCTGGAAGATTCAAGGCCACCAAGAGAGAAAGTATCTTTGAAAAGGTTTTAAGTTCCTTCAGCACCATTGCTCCCGCAAACATGACGCTGAAGTTGGACTGGATGTTCTAATCATGTAGACAGAACGTGAATTTTACACACAGATAAGAATTTTGCGATCCACAGACAGACACAACACACCCACATCCACCGGTGCCAGTCTAATATCATATCTGCATACAGTTCAAGGACAAAACTCCTCTCGACTAAATGCAATGAAATAGCAGGATGAAACCAGTAGTGAGCATAACCTGCCTTTAGGTTGTGTGTTGTATGTTGTCAGCAAAGCGAAAAACAAAAATAGTGTAGCCTAAAACAATCATACATACTATCTTGTTTCTACAGGCTAATACCAGTGAAGTCGGTCTAAACAAGAGCCATGGCAAATATAACTAGTTCACCAAAGTCAGTTTTCGTTTAACATTAAACAGCAGAAAGACGGGCATAAAAACACCTGCAAAAAATAAACTTCTGCTCTCCAACTTGGTCCTTGAAGAAGGTGGGGCATGGCACAGAGAACTTTCCTTGTCTGGGGGTGTTTTTTTTATCACCAGAAAGTCAACTTACAACCTTGCCCTAGACTGGATATTCACCACAACACCCACTTAGTGCTAACCAAAAATTCTGTAATTCTGGCAAGACCCTAACGTAAGTCGAGTTCTGCAGACCACCTCTCCAGAAGGACACAGAGTGGAGGCTATAAGGAGGAGGGCAACTAAAACGATGCACGGTCTGTATCAAAAGCCCTATTAAGAGAGTCTAAGTGACCTCAATGTGTTTTCACAATTTCCAACCAGGAATGGCATGCTAAGACGTGATAGCTTGTTACCTGATGCATCCTGGGGGTGGGTTACATGGACCTCTTATTAATGGGGGAATGTGGCCGTGGCACCAGGGAAACTCTCCTATTCTTCATTAGTAAGTGCCATGGGATCTTTTACTTCCACCTGGACAATGACCCGAGGTGGACAGAAGGACCCTCTGTTTAACGTCTCATCTGAAGGATAGCACCTCAGTTGTGCAGCATGCCTCTTGTACTGCCCTACAGTGTGTTATAGTTATTACCCCAAGTACTACTAGGTGTGGGGCTAGAACCAACAACCGTCTGATCTAGCCCCAGAGGTGAGTGTGCTACCTACTGAGTCACTGAAACTGCAAAAAAACATAATATATGTACACCCTGGAAGACCGGGGGGATATAATAGAGACCTTTAAATACCTCACGGGGTAAATAAGGTACAGGCGGGAAGAAAAAATGACTCACCTTAGTAATTGTGTTTCTTCTAATGGAGTCTTGCTGTATTCTGACAGATGCAGTGATCCCCAACCTTTAAACTGCCCCCGAGAACAACGAGTTAACTTTCTATGCAGAGCATAGAATGCTGAGCTCGAGCTCGGTTGGAGTCTCTGTCTGGAGTGTTCTGAACTCACACTGTCAGATTCTTATGAGCCAACTAGCTAAAATTCTATGTGGAAATTGTAAAATTCTACTAACCAACTGGCAATAAAAAGTTTTGGATTCCCAAAGGAAGACTCAAGTCAGGAAACCCAAAAAACAATCTAAAGTGAACAACAATAATAAATCAACACCCAAACAAAAAGGAGGGTGTAACCAGGAGAAACCCTGGGGTGCAACACTGCACCTGCCCACACACTTCCCAAAATCAGGTTCTGAGAGGGGAGGCAGGGAGGGAGGTCAGAATACAGCAAGACTCCATTAGAAGAAACTTAGTTACTAAGGTGAGTAATTTTTTCTTCAAACAATATGAAGTCTTGCTGTATTCTGACAGATGCAGACTACCAAGCAGTACCTCCATGGAGGAGGGACAGAACCTACTTTGGGAATAGGCTCTGAAGTACTGCTGTGCCAAACCAAGCATCACTCCTAGCCTGGATATCCAAAGAGTAATGCTTGGTAAAGTTATGGACTGTTTTCCAGGTGGCTGCTTGACAGATTTCTAAGAGCGGTATATCCCTGGCAGCAGCCACGGAAGCAGCTGCACCTCTGGTGGAGTGAGCCCTCAGGCCTGAGGGAGGAATCTTTCCCAGTTATACATAGCAGAACTGTATACAAGATACAATCCACCTAGCAATAGTTCTCTTAGTGGCAGGTTTGCCCTTACCCACTTCTCCATAAGTGAGGAACAACTGGAGGGAGTCAAACCTGTGACCCTTGGTGCGCTCTATGTAGTAGCTGAGGGCCCTTTTAACATCTAAACTGTGTAGCCTCCTCTCTCTCCTGAGGAAGAATGATCAGTGAAGAAAACAGGGAGAGACAGACTGGTTCAGATGAAAATCTGAAACCACTTTGGGCAAGAACCTTCTATTGGTTCTAAGGACCACTTTATCCCTATGAAAGGAGATAAAATCAGGTTCCATTGACAGGGCTTGCAACTCGCTGATACGCCTGGCAGAAGTAATGGCTACCAAAAACACAGTTTTCCAAGTCAAATACTTAAGCTCTGCTGAGGACATGGGTTCAAAGGGAGGTTGCGTAAGTTGAGCAATGCAAACGTTCAAATCCCAGTCAGGGGCAGGATCTCTAAAAGGGGGACTGGTATGGAGCAATCCCTTAAAAAATTGACAGAATATTGGGTGAGAAGCTAGTGAGAAAGACGTTCCCACTGATAGAAAAGCTGAAACAGCTGACAAGTGTACCTTGAGAGTAGCTGGTCTGGGGCCTAGGCCATTAAGATGGACCATATAATCCAGCACTGTAGGCAACTCAGCAGCATCTGGAGAAATATGCTTCTTGGAACACCAAATGCTGAACCTCTTCCATTTGGAGTTGTAAGTCTTTCTGGTGGAGGGCTTTCGAGAAGCTATGAGAACATCCAGAACCCCCGAGACAGCTGCAAATCTGCAAACTCTAACTCTTCAAGAGCCATGCCTTGAGATTGAGAGACTGAAGACTGGGGTACCAAATACTCCCCTGAGTGGAGGTTAACAGGTTGTGATTCCTGGGAAGAGACAGGGGGAGGTGAATTGCTAGGGACAGCAACAGAGGGTACCAAGGTTGTCTGGCCCAATCTGGAGCAATCAGAATGACTTTGCAAGGCTGTGACTTTATCTTGACTAAAACTTTGAACACAACAGGGAAGGGGTGAAAGGCATACCAGAATTTCCCTTCCCAGTTCAGTACTAGAGCATCCAGGGGGACTGAGCCCAAGACTGGGGGTCTGCAACAGAAAAGTGGAAGTTGGTGATTGTCTGGGGCTGCAAAAAGATCCATCTCTGGAGTGCCCCACCTTGAAAAAAATCACCTTTAGTACCAGAGGGTCCAGGGTCCATTCGTGATGGCCCTGCGAGATCCTGCTCAGTGCATCTGCTAGCACATTGTCTTTTCCTGGAAGGTGAATTGCTGTCAGAGGTTTGCAGAGATTAAGCCAGGGACCACAGCTTCATAGCTTCTGTGCACAAGGCCGTAGACAGAGTGCCTCCTTGCTTGCTGATGTACCACATGGTGGTGGTGTTGTCTATTCTGACTTGAACCACCTTGTTTTGCACTGACAGAGAAAGCTTGCAGGGCCAGAAAAACTGCCCTGAGTTCCAGGAGATTGATATGGAGAAGAGATTCCTGAGGGGACCACACTCCTTGAGCAGTGAGAGCCCCCAGATGGGCTCCCCAGCCCAAAAGGGAAGCATCCATGGTAAGAACCACTGAATGAGACTGAGTATCAAGAATGGGACCCCTTGTCGTAAGTTGTCCTGATCCTGCCACCACTGAAGAGCTTGGATCAGGGTCTGAGTCACTGGAATCAGTTTGGTGAGGGAATCCTTCCTCTGGGACCAAAAAGTCCTCAGATGGAACTGTATGTCCCTCATCTGGAATCTTGCCCTTGGACCACTGCTGTAGAGGCTGCCATGTGGCCCAAGAGTTGGAAAAAATGCCTTGCTGGTTGAGACACCTGAAGGCTGAAGGAAGAAGCCAGTTCCATAAGAACTCTTGCCCTTTCCAGGGGAAGAAAGGCTCTTGCCTTGTCAGTATCCAGTTCTGCTCCTATGAAGGTGAGAAGCTGTACTGGCTCGAGAACTGACTTGGGAAGGTTGAGAAGAAATCCTAGGGAAGTGAGCACCTGCTGAGTTACCTGCAGGTCTGACTTGACTTGGTCTGAGGACTGCCCCACTATGAGCCAGTCGTCCAGGTATGGAAAAATGGAAATCTTTTTTCTTCTTAGGAAAGCAACCACTACTGCCAGGCACTTTGTGAAAACCATTGGGGCTGATGTTAGGCCAAAGGGCATTGCTTTGAACGGATAGTGGCCTGAGGGCAACTCCAACCTGAGGTACTTTCTGTGGGAGCACCTGATGGGAATGTGAAAGTAGGCATCTTTTAGGTCCAGGGAGGCTAGCCAGTCCCCTGGCCTCAGAGAGGAAAGAATTATTCCCTAGGAAAAATCCCAGCTTCAATCCTCCCAATAGCTCCTCTTCATAGAAGCCCTCCTGGATACTTCTAGGGCAAGGGTTTCCTTCTGGAGGAAAAGAAGAATGACATTCTCCAGATGGCTCGTTACATCAGGGAGAACACGTCTATTTGAGCCATCACCATGCAACCAAATGCTGGTCCTCATGGCCTCATCTGTGATCACTAACTCTAGCCCATCTCCACATGAGGACCACACAATGGATGCTCAGCACACAGTGGCTGCTGACCACACATCCACAGTCTTACCATACAAAAGTAACAGAACCTCTGACGAGATCACATGGATGGTGGACTTAGGAAGACAAGCTCCTTCCTAAGAAAGAAGGCCCTGAAGTACAGCTAGGCCAAAGCCTGCCCTTCTTCTGGAGGCAATGTCCAGACTGTAGTGCTTGGTGAATGTGTGGACAGTACTCCAAGTGGCAGCAGCACAAATTTCCACAGCTGACACGTTCCTGAAACAGGCAACACAAGTGGCCACGCCTCTGGTTGAATGGCCATGCACCACACCAGGAAGTTCCTTCTTATAACAAAAAGTAATACAGTTGGCCAACCATTTGAACAAGCACTGTTTAGATACTGGAGGGCCCTCTTTGCTGGAGTGAAAGAAATAAACTGAGAGGACTTTCCATTGTGTGTGAGGTGTGTATGTGTATGTGTATATATATATATATATATATATATATATATATATATATAATCTATCTATATATATATCTATACATATACATACAGATATAGATATAGATTATATATATATATATATATATATATATATATATATATATCTAGATATCTAATATCTAGATATCTAGATATCTAGATATCTAGATATCTAGATATCTAGATATCTAGATATCTAGATATCTAGATATCTATATCTCTCTATACACACACACATATATCCATATCTGACAAGGCCAGAATGGAGCCGCCAGAATTAGGGTGGCACCCTCCAGCTGTAGCTTGATGAGCACCACTTGAATCAGAGGAAAGGGTGGGAATGTGTAAAGAAGCCTCCCTTTCCAGGAGAGGGACAATCACCAGAAAACTCCAGGCCTTGGATCTAGCAAGAAGAAACACGGCAGCTTTGAGTTGAGTGGGGACACAAAAAGGTTCAACTCTGGATGGCCCCACCTGTCGAACAGGTCTTCTACAACCAATCAGCAGGTGCCACTCGTGCATTCTGAACAGAGACCGGCTGAGCCTAACCGCCAAGGTGTTTTGGACGCCTGGCACATGCACGGCTGACAATTCTAGACCATGATCTAGAGGCCAGTACCAGACACTCATCGCCTCTCAGCACAGAGGATAGGAATGGGCCCTCCCCTGCTTGTTGACGTAACTGACCACACTGAGGTTGTCCAACTGCACCAACAGTGAGCCTGGAGAGAGATGGTTCTGGAAGGCATACAGAATTGCCCTCATTTGTAGAACGTTTATGTGGAAGCAGATTTCCCACTGGGACTAGATTCCCTGGGCCTGATAAGGACCTAGGTGTGCTCCCCAATCCAGACCCGAAGCATCCGTGGTGAGGATTTGGTGAGCAGTGGGGATAAGAAAGTGGACCCCTTTTAAGAGATTGCCTGGATCCATCCACCACTGAAGCACCTTGTGTACTGGGGAGGAAACGTGGACCAGCTGATGCAGATTATCTGAATGCTGATCCCACTGGAACCTGAGGGTCAACTGCGGGATCATCATGTGCAACTTGGCCAAAGGAACCATAAGCCTAGCAGCCTCAAGAACTCCCTGGCTGGGACATATCCGCACTGAGCCACCACTTGGGCCTGAGCTATGAGTCAGTCCGTCCTGTCCTGTGGCAGGAAGGCCTTGCACTGAGTAGAGTCCAGAACCGCCCCTATGTACTACAACTGCTGGGACAGGGACAGCACAGACTTGGGCAAACGGACAGTGATGCCCAAGGACTTGTTCTAGAGTGAACAACAGAAGTTCCCTGGACTGGGTTTTCAGTAACCAGTTGTCCAAGCATGGGAACACAAAGGCCTTCACTCCGGAGGGCTGCTGCTACAGCTGCTAAGCACTTGATAAATTGCCATGGCGCAGACGATAAGCCAAAGGGCAACACCCTGAACTGGTAATTTCCCCCTGGAAGAGGAACCGGAGGTGCGCCTGTTACAGGGGCAAACCATGATATGCGGATAGGCATCCTGCATGTCGAGGCAGCACAGCCAGTCGCCCTGCTTGAACAGAGGAAGGAAGCCATGTAGAGTTACCATCTGGAACTTTCTGTATTGGATGAAAAGATTAAGCTCCCTGAGGTCTAGCATGGAAATCAGCTTTGAAGCCAGAGACTCTATCAGGAGGGCCTTCTAAGGCAAATGCCAGTGACAGCTGTACTGGCCGTAATATCAGCTATATCATAGCTCTGAGGAGATACTTACCAATATCTTTCAAGGCTTGGAGAATTTTGAGAAGCTCATGTCTCTGGGAACCCTCAGGAAAGGCCTGAGCAGCAGCCGCCTTGCCCTTCTTCCAGAGGGTATTCTGGTACTTAATCATATGAGCCAAGTAGTTGGCAAGTCTGAGGCCCAAAGTGGCTGAGGCAAAAGTCCTCCTGCACCAGAGGTCAATCCTCCAAGATTCCCAGTCACGGGGAAAGACAACTAAGGTGCTTGGGTGCCTCAGACCTGTCATGTGCAGCCCTGGTTACCACTGAGTTGGTTTCAGTCTGGGCTGCATAAAAAGGCAGCCCCAATGGTGCCTGGTAAAGCTTATCAACCTTTCTAGGCATGACAGGTACCAGGCTGGGCCTATGCTAGAAGCAGAGGAGGAATAACTTTGGGTGGAGATTCTGGGATCTCCAATAAATCCACCGGATTCCTCCTAGTGACATCCTCTTCCTCAGTCCGTAACCACATAGTGGAGGAGAGCTGTTTCCTAATGTTAAAGTAATGCGGTTCCGGCGCCTTGGGGCGTGTTTGACTCCTCACTCCTGGAAGAGACATGAGACCTGTCAGAGAATCAACCTCAGTGGCTTCCTTCGGGAGGATGAGATCAGGGTGATATTCTTCCTCTACGTCTGCCTGATATGCAGCACAAACCAACAGCTCTCTAGAGGGCACGAAGTGGGTAGGTCCAACTGGCATCAACACTGAAGCAGCGCCCGATGAGGGTGACAAAAGGCCCAGGCTGTGGAACAAACTGCTGAATGAGAGCCAAGGTTATGGAAGTAAGAACATTAAGGTGGACGGCAGTTTAAGGAAGCATCGTTGACATAGGTATCAACGGAGAGAGCAAGAGCCCAGCTCTGACAAACCACCACTAGCCACAGAAGAGGCGGTAGGGCCCAGCGCCTGCGGACCTCGCGAGCCAAGATATTCTGGTATTTGATCATATGAGAAATAATTAGCAATCCGAAGTCCCAGAGTGGAGGATGCATAGGCCCCCTTACCCCAAAGATCAATCCTTCTAGATTCCCTGTCAGGGGGAAGGGAGCTAAGGTGTTTGGGCACCTTGGACCTGTTATGCGCTTCTCTGATGACCACAGAGCTGGTCTCAGGCTGGGAAGCATAACAGGGCAGGCCCTGAGGGGCATGATAGAGCTTATCAGCTCTCCGGAACATGGCAGGAACTATTTTAGGGTGATACCATGCTGCGGCGGTGGTATTCCTCAGAGCTGGCGGAACGTGAGGAATGATCTGAGGGGGAGATTCTGTGATCTCCAAAAAGTCCACCAACTCTCCCCGGTTGGCTTCCTCTTCCTCAGTGTGGAAGCTCATGGCTGTAGACAGCTGCTTCATAACATTGAGGAAAGTAGGATTTTCAGGTGGGGACCTCGGGGTGTACTTAACAGAGTCCTCGCTCACTGAAGAAGCAGCGGACCTGAGTAAAGAGATTCCTCCTCCTCTTCCTCAGAGAGAATAAGGTCAGAGTGGTACTCCGACATCGACCCTTTCCAACTTAAGAATCTGATGAACGAGGGGCCAACGGTCCCCCTGAACGGCGCAGACCAAACTGGTGTCAATGGTGCCGGGGACACACAGAATATCTAAAAAAGTGAATTCCAGCATGTGACAGGGTTGAATAAGACACTGCCCCATTTGTTAGACGGAAAGAGTTTAAATGCAAGGGTTTGTTCTATCCTCTCCTTGTCTGTCTCTTCTCTGTCTGGTTGCGTAACCACATTTTCTGGTGAGACCTAGGAACTGATCACTAACGGTTTTGCAATTCTTCACCTCTCACTATCTATCTGCCTTCGCTTGCTGTTCTGTCCTTTCTTCCCCCTTGCATATCTGCAGTTATAAAAAATATGTGAAGGGCCAGCCTGTCGGCACAGCGGTTGGATTTCTGCTCGCGATGCTGGCGACCCGGGTTCGGGAGCGAATCCAGGAGCCAGAGGGCCAGCTTGGGGCTGGGTGCCTGAGCATCCGGACTGCTTAGCTCCTCCGGGGGAGGGGGTACACTGGCTTGGCGGTGGCCTGACCTCTGATGACAACCAGAGGTACCACAGCCCCGATGCCCACACTATGAGGGGAAAGCGTGATGGGTGCCGGCGTAAGCCATGGCACGTCACGCTCTAGGAGGGCGTACTACAAGAAAAATGCTTCTCCCAGGGAGACACCGACACGAGGCCCGATAGTGGATCCCCACCTGCCTTCAGCTGGAGTACCGGCCAGATCCCGACAATGCCTTGATTGCCTCTGGAGTGGGTCTCCGGGGACCCTCCACCGTGTCCCCGCCTGGGGGATAAGCCAGATGCTCCGCGGGGGACTCCAGGACAGGAACTGGCAGCTCAAAGGTAAGGCAGTTGGGTGATAGTGCCGGGCTGGGGGTAAAAACAGAAAGTAAAAAAAATATATATATGTGTAAAACTGTATGAGATACTGGGACCCTTTGTTTAAAACTGTATATAGTTATACTGTTGAAATGATTGCAAAGCTATTTGGAACTCAAGGGATTAACTAGAGATGTAGTTTTTAAGCCTTTTGCAGAGCTGTAAACAAGAGGCCAGTTCTGAGTCGCTATGTTCTCTTTGCTGCACCTGCATCGAAACTGACAAGAACATTTTGTAAACTCAACATTCTGTGAGAAGCAGGCTCTCTTAAGTTCCCAAACAAAGACTTATAAAAAGAGCAGCAATGCTTTTGCTAGAGAGACAAGGAGAGTGAGACTGAGACTGAAACTTGGAATTAAGAGATACACTCAGAAGAAGAACTTAGTTTTCTCTGTCTGTACTGCCTTTGTAAATAGTTATACTTAATAATTTTTATTTTTTATTTTGCTGTTATTGAGAAAAATAAAACGCTATTTGTGAATTTTGAAACTGCTCCTAGTTTTCATATGCTTCCTGGCCTGTGCCTTGACGACATGAAAGCTAAATGTGGAATAACACCCAGCCCAACAGGCTGAGGAGTACAGTGCAGTAAATCCTACTGTATCTGCCTCTCCCCACAATACAGGAATGTTAACAACTGCACCTTGTCCAAAGTGTCAGGTACTGCTATACAACAAAAGCTTAGAGGTATGAACAAGGTGGAGCCAAACTTCAAGGCAGCAATAGGTATATACCCAAGAGACATCCCTAGAAGGAAGGTGAAGAGCGATAAGGAGAAAAAAAAAAAAAACCCCAAGGACTGACTTTTTTTTATATATATAAATAGATTTTCTTCCATTGGGGAGGGGGAATGGTGGGAAGAAGGCATGGGGGCCCACCTCCCAATTCTATGTTTTAATAAAAAGGGAAAAAGATGAACCTCCAAACAGGGAGGAAGAACTCCCCAAGGGATGGCAAGAAGTATGCCAGTGAGCAGAGGCACGACAGGGTGAGCTGCCCAGAAGCCCTGGCTCTTACTTGAGCAGGGGATGGTGGGCGGGCACATTAATGAATGATTAAGATATTCTAGAAGATCAGCAATTACACAGTGAGTACACAATTTTCAGATCTTCCTGGAATCAATCTTCATTTATTCACACTAATGGGTCAAAGAAGCAAGCTTTCCCCAAGAACAGGGGAGGAGCTGGCTCACTCTGAGGGATAAACATCCCTCAACCCTCTGTGGGAAAGAACCACTGGAAGGCAGGGACTCCTCAGGAGTCTGATGGGACCCAAGACTTGTTAGGGGTAGGTAGAGACTCCCATGGCCCAGGAGCAGGAGGGTGTCCTGGCAACTCACGCCTGACCCTGCGGGAGAAGAAATTAGTACCCTGGAAATGAGAGTTGAGCACCCTATGCTGGGCCAGTGGTGTCAACCAGGAAAGCCATACCATTCGCAGAATGCAGACTACTATTCCTACCAACCTGGAAACTACCTCACTGGTGTCATACAACACTCTTGACTTGTGCCTTTCCAGCACCAGGCTCTTGGCAGAAAGGCAAATGGCCTGCCTGGCATGGAAGTCAGAACCTGGCCTAACTTCGCCCGCACACTTGCTGTAAGCTGCCTGACGTGCAGCAATGCACATCATAATGCATGGCACCGAAAAATCCTGCACCCCAAGCATCCATCTCTGCAGAGTCAGCCTTGGGAGTGCGATCATGCAAAGGGTATTTAGACCCACTGGGGGTCTGCAGTACCAGAATCAGACAAGGAGTGAGGTACAGCTCCTGTAGACCCCACAGGAGCGCAATATCTGCACTAGACGTCCTCAGTAGCTAGAGAAGGGGCAAAAGGACAGAGCCAAACATTCCTGGTTGCCCCCTAAAAGCCCAGAGGTCAAGGAGGGATGACGACAGTCATCGCTGAAATTACCAAGGAATTACAGTGCCAGGGTGGCAAAACTGTGAATGAAAGACCCCACATTCAACTCCCTCAACATCTCCATAAGTACCTGCTGGTACAGAGTATCCTGCATCTGTGGACATGTGAATGGAAAAGTCCTCTTCCTCAGAGGAGGAAGAAAGAGAGGAGGAGCTGGACCCTTAGAACGGTAGTGCAAGGACCACAGGCCTGAAACAGGCCTGGGGTAAGACACCAGACATGCTACTGTACTGTTGCCAGGTCGTGGGCCCCCAGAGGCCCCACAACACTTGGCAAGTGAAGACAGGGAGGGAGAGGACCAGGAGGGATACAGAAGACAGAGGCTCAAAGTTCTCTGCCAGGGCTGCAACGGAGTGCTCATGGGACCTCTCCTGGGGGGAGGGCCTAACAAACTCGCCCAAGTGAAGCAGTACAATCTTAAAGGTCTGAACCAGATGATGCCCTTTGGAGGAGGCCCCCTGGTGCAGACAGCAGAGCCATACAAGTCCCACAGGGCAGACCTGATCCCTACCCGTGACCATGAAAGTTGGTTCCAGGGAAAAATGAACCACCGAGTTGCACAGGACCCCAGGCTGGTACTGCCTCCAGCACCAGTCACAGGGTCAGCTGCAGGCCCAGTGGCAAGTCTCTTCCCCTCACCCAGACTCGCACTACCCCAAGCCTTATACCAGATTCAAAGTCACCCCAGAACCGCCCCCAAACCCAGTATGGCAAGAGGCACTGGGAGCAGGTTTGGCACCACGAGCAGCATCAGAGCCAGGCTCGCCATCACAAGCAGCACCATACTCGAGGCCGGAATAGAGGATGGCACCAAGAACAGACATGGCACCATGGGCAGTACCAGAACCAGTCCCAGTGCCAGGCCTAGGGATGACACTGTCTCCAGGCTCAAAACCGGGTCCAGGGTCAGTTTCATCATCACTGTCCCCATCGTCCCCAGGTTGCAAGGTGCTCAGGAGAGGAGAATAACCACCACCTCAGACTGTGGGTCGCAGCAGACTCCTCTTCTGGCCCCGTGAGCAGTACCAGGAGGTGGTCCTGTTCCGTGCCACCACACTCACCAGTACCATGAGTGGTATTAGGAGCTGGGGTGGCACCAGACCACAACACCAAGGTGCCCACCGGTGTAGACCAAGCATATAGCTTCAGCCTCACCACCAGGGGCATCTGCTGCCCCAAAGGACCAACAGATTGGGGAGGGTTGCTCAGCCATCCCCCCATGAGTAAGCCAATAGTCTACCAGATTGTCGTCCCCCCCCCCCCAAAACCTCCAACGTAACGACAAATCAAGCGCAGGGAGGACTCATCTTCTTCAACATAAGAGGCATAGTGCCCCAGAGTTCATGATGCCCTCCAGAAATGGGTGTTTGGGTAATCCCTGGCACCCTAAGGTAAAGGTGCCCCAGAACTGGTGTCCCAGGTTCCCCACGGCCACAGTGTGGAGAAGAGGGGGAACATGTCTAAATAGGACCCCACACCCCAGCACAGTATGCCCTTGTGAAGCCCTAGCTGGGCTTGCTTTCATTTTCCTTTTCTCCTCTTTCTGGGTTTCCATTTTCCCCTGCCTGCCAGGTGAGCCGGCCCGAAACAAAGACTTTTAATGTTTTATTTAATGAATCACCACTAGTCTTGTTTGAAAAGTCCTTTATTGAGCCACCACTCCAGTCTGCGGGTGGTACTTTGTGTTTCCCAGCTCTGTTGTTCCAGGCCAGCTCCTCCCATGACACTTCTTCCACGAGGTTCCTCAGTATCTTTTGCACCCCAGCAAACCAGAGTGATCCAAAAGGCTGACGACTTTCTTTAGTCTTCCTTCACAAGGGGTGACCAGTTTCTGGTGACCCATGTACAACATACAGTCGATCTACACAGCCTTAACTGTATCCCATTTCTTTAGCCCAGAAGGGATAACAAGTACCAGTGGTCTACGACATAACTGCAGCCGATGGTAAATATCCTTTGAAACTTTATTCCTTTTTCTGCAGCTTGTGTGTTCCTCCTGCGGGGGAGAATCATCCTGCTGGTTCCATGGACTAAATGTTTGTTTTAATGCTGTGTTTCCATTTAAGAGTATTGACAAATTTATTAGTGTTAATTTAGAGTATTTTATACATTTCAGAGCTATTTTAGTATTATTTACAGTAGGTACTTTAGTACAGATGTCAATTCTTTAGAAATGTTTAGTAAAACTTTTGTGCATTTGAGTCAGCTTCACGCCTCTCTTGTAAGTACCGGTTACTGGCAATTCACCTCGGACTCCTTTCCCTTAAATTCCCTGATGCCCGCTGGCAGGGAGCCACACAAAATCCAACTTCAGATGGTTGATGTAGTCTTAATTTTCTTTCCTTCCTTCTAAGTGATAGCCGGGTGGACCTGCACCCTGACCTGATCCACTGAAGTTTGGTCGGCATCAGCCTCCTACAGAGGTTCTGGGAAGGGGCTCAAGGGAAGGCCTAGAGACCTCAACTTGGCATCTCCGGTGAGAGACCTACCTCTAAAAGTGTGTGTGTGTGTGTGTGTGTGCATGCGCGTGGGGGTGTGTGTCCCACTTCAATGCACAGACTTTTCAGTGTGCATTTGTCCATCAAGAAGTAGGCGTTGCACCTATCCATGTCATGGTCCAATCCCAGGCAGGTCCTGCACTTTGTATGCCAGTCTGATGCAGCGAGATGACCCTGCAGGGTCAGTGACACATGAGGGTGCTGCCTTTCCTATTTCTTCTGCCCCTTCGAACATGGCATACTGACGGTCAAAATAATAAAACCAGGAGAAAAGCATCTGGCGCCTACCTGACAAAGAAATAGTCCCCGGGAAAACAACTGACATTAACTATAAGAAAGTGTTTATCAGAAACACTAAAGGCTGTTCCCTCTGTCATACACACTCGCAAAAAGTAACCAGAGTATCCCACTCTTCCAATTTACAAAACAGCAATTACCTCCCACCACAGCTGCAAAAACAGTTGCACATTTAATGTTTCCATTTTTCCTTGTTCTGTTAATGCTGTCTCGCAAAGAAGGCATGAACCAATGATTCTCATGTTCCTTCTTTCAGATTCCCAAATGTGATCTGGGGCCTAATGGCTGCTTGCATGGCTACCTGCCAAAGCTTCCCTGCCCAAGCCTAAGCTGAAATCTGCTTGGTTAGCAGCTACACAAGCTCCATGTCCTCATGGACCAACTCCCCCAGAGAGATGAATAGCAACATCAATGCTGAAGAGCCCACTCCCTAGGGTCACCTCATCAATGCTGGAGACAAGTCTTCTTCCTTGTCTGGCAGCTTTCTTTCCTTCGAGTCCTGCCTGACATCGTTGGGTGCTGAACTTATACAGGCTTACTTCTCAGAGTTCTTCCCCTCAACCCCCACCCACTGGATCTCCCTCAATGTCTTCCAAGGAACCCACCACAGGCCAGCTAGCCATCAGTTTGTTTGCCTTGAGGAGAAACTGCCCTGTGGTTCCTTCACCCTCCTGGTGGTCACTCTGAATATTTCCCATTTACTAGAGAGCCACCATATATGTCCCCAGATCTCACAGCACAAACCTCATAATACAAGAAAACCACAGCAACGCAATATATTGACAGCATTCAGAAACAGGGGAGGTGGTGAATGGTGGTGGGGAGAGAAGGAACAGGTATAAAGGAGGAAACAACCCAGGGAATTAATCAAAGACAGGTTCAATTTAAAAAACAGAATTCTAACATGAATGAAAGGCTCATTCCAATTACCATTTTTATCCCTTATCTGAGGGATGGTGCCATGTCCAAATCTCTATTTAAACCTTGCCAATTTCATGTTTCTGTACTGTATATTAGGAACCCCTCCCACCAAAGGAAGAATTTGTCCAAGCCAAAGTAGCTTGGACAAATTTCTCCTAAAGCCGGGGGGAGGGGGGAGCTAATTTCTTAAGTCTCAATGATTCAAGAATATCAGTCCTCTATTAGTTAGAACTTGGGGTTCAGTTCTGGAGACCACATCTCCACAAGGATATAGATGCGCTGGAGAGGGTTAAGAGAAGGGCAACCAAGATGGCGCAGGGTATGCAGGGAAAGTCATATGAGCAGAGGTGTAAGGAGCTAGATCTGTACACGCTGGAGACAAGGAGGGAAAAGGGAGACATGATTGAAACATTTAAATATGTAAAGGGGATCAATAAAGTGGGAGAAGAGGGTTTACTTACGAGGAAGGAGGGTGTCAAAACTAGAGGGTACAGCCGCAGACTGCAAGGAAAAAGATATAGGGGCAATGTGAGAGGGTGTTTCTTCACAGAGAGGGTGGTGGAGCCCTGGAACAGACTACCAAACAGAGTAGTGGGGGCTCAATCGGGTGGAAGAATTCAAGAGGGCATGGGACAAGCATATGGGGCTGAGTATGGGGCGGGGGCTGGCAGGAGGGGGAAGTGTAGGAGGGAAAAAAGGGCAGACTAGATGGGCTGGTATGGTCCTTTAATGCTGTCAAGTTCTATGATATGACTCTATGATCATCTAGCCAGTGTTTCGAGATTTTATATTTTGCAACTATTGAAATGAGTGCAACAGTACAGCAAGTTCCCATCATTCTCACTGGCGAATCAAAACGACTTTCAATAGTACATGTCTTCACATTAAAATGATCTATGAGAAAATTCATAGGAAAGAGAAACATTTTTATTATCATCATCCCCCCCCCCCCATAGTCCAGCATTCTTTCAGCTGCTCTACCACCTAGCCCCACCACTGATCCAGGAGCCCTGCATACCTACCCCGTGGGGTAAAGCTCCCACGAAAAGGCACGGAGAGGTCAAATCTGATAAACTAGAATCCACAAAGATGGTGGCACTGGGGTTCTTCTGTGCTGGGCAGGTGATTGGTGTGAGGCCAGCACGTGCCAGCATCAATGTGCCACGATGGAAGAGTGCTTTGCCACTGACTGTCCCTCCTGAAAAGCCGAGGCATGAATGCGTGGGCAAACACGAAAGCAACAGGTGTGCGCGCAGCAAGGCCTCTTCTGTGTCACCCCCTTCCACTTGCTTCTCCTGGGCACCCGAAGCTGGCGCTCAAGCAGCGGAGAACAGTCTGCTACCCACCTGGAGGAGTCTGTGCTCTGGAACACTACAGCCAGGCGCCCCCAACCCCTCGCAACCATAATGACCCAGGCTCATTCCTGAATGCAGGTTGCCACAAGTAGCCGTACCATAGTGCTAACAGGCTGGCCTGAGAGAGAGAAACTTTTCTACCAGTTTCCAAAAATGTTTTAATTGGGGGGCAGTTCTACACAAGACAGAGAAAGGACCCATTCGGTTCACCACAATTGTTACATCTGCTGTCTGCTTAAGTTCCCACTTTATTTGGATTTATTTAGAATAATGGATATTCAAGTTTCCTACCTATGTTCCTTGTGTTCCTGTAACTGACAGTCTCGGCATGTCAGTCTGTCGCATGTTTCACAAAATAGTTTTAGCTGCTCTTGTTTGTGGACAGGACAAAAAACAGGACGTTGCCCAGTTGCTCCAACTGCCTCTATTGAGAGAGAAAAAAAGAAAAGGCAATGTTTATGATAGACTCTACTGAAAATATAGCACAAATGATAGCCTACGTCACTCCGCCAACTTCAGCTACCAAGACACTAACATACTAAAATGCCAGCAGAATAGGCCTAATGGTCTTTCGTGTCTGCTCATTTGATCAGCCCCCACCCTGGGAGTTTAGTTTAGTTTATTGTTCTAGGGAATTATTACCTTTGAGCCAAAGGCTCTTTTACAAAGGTTCCACGTCAAGTTAAGTACAAACAAAAGGTTACATAGAATGGCACTACAATTTGTGTTGTGACAATAGCAAGAACACAGACAGTAAAATAACGAAACATTTGTGCAAGGACAGGTAATACCAATAAACACTTATCATACAAAACAAAAAAAAATCAAGCCAAGTGAGGTCAAAATCAAGTTAGGGAAGTGTACAGATAGAGAGGGTAAGAGAAAGGGTGAGACCTTGCTGCCCCTCTCCCTCTCTGGCTTTTCCCTTCCCAGTCCTGGATATTCTCGCTGCACTGGTTTTTGCTTCCAGAACCCTTCCCCTGTCCCTGTCCCAGCCCCTCTTGAACCCCTCCACAGTCTCTGCTCCACCAGCCCCCTGGGCAGCACATTCCATGGCTCCACCACCCTCTCTGTGAAGTAGCACCTCCTCTTTTCTCCCCTGAATCCCCCTCCCCCTCCAGCTTCCACCCATATCCTCTAGTTGCCCCCCCCTTCCTTCGGAGCACCCTGACTGCTCCTCCCCATTTACCCCTTCATGTACCTGAAGACCTCTATTATGTTCCCCCAGTCCCTTCTCTCTTCCAATGTGTACATATTTAGTTCTTCGAGCCTCTCCCCATAGGTCCCTCAAGCCCCAAATCATTTTGGTTGCCCTGCTTTGGACCCTCTCCAGAAGTTCAATGTCCCTCTTTAAATGTGGCCTCCAAAACTGCATGCAGTACTCGAGGTGCGGCCTCACCAAGCAGTTATACAGTGGTAGTATCACTTCCCTCCTTCTGGAGGTGATCCCCCAAGCGATGCATCCAAGCAGCCTGTTGGCCTTTGCAGCTGCCCTCCTACAAGTTTCAGAGTTGTTCATCTTGACATCCACCACCACCCCTAGGTCCCTCTCAGCCATCGAGACTTGTAAGCCCCCGGTTGTACACTTGTACAGATAATGAAAACAAAGCACTGCTTTTCCTTGACACAGTGGAATCAAGTTTATAATGTGCCTCTGCATCTCATTTAAAACACAGCACCTCAAAAACCACAGAGCCCGCATTATCAGGGTTCAGAATGCTTTCCATTTGCCCTTTATCTAACTTCAAAGGAGATAGGAGATGAAATCCTAATATTCTTACTGGTTACATCAGTCAAACATCAAAGGGTGGCCTCTGAGCCTTTTTTTTCTTTTTTTGGGGGGGTGGTAATTGGATAAAATGCTTGTTTGTGTTCTGCTTTTAATTTTTGAAAGGAGAAGAATCAGGAGTCAGCGCGTGTCAAGCTTTCAACTGGCCATGTCACAGACTCCCGATTCAACATGAAACGTGTGGCTGCTGTACACACTTTGGATGCCACCCTCTCATCTCCATAAATGCTGCCGTCTCATAATCATCCATCCCTTTGTACACTGGCTCAACATCCCCCCCAATCCACTGAGGGCTGCCTTACGGAGCAAATACAGTCAGCAGTGGTATCACAAGTAAGATACCCCATATTATAAACCATTATTTAGGTTACTCCAATGTGTTCATCATTGGGTCCCGACTGCTTACTCTAGCTACTTACGTGCCCCGGTTTATAACCCCTGCCCCCCTCCACTGGTTGACTGTTGAGGGAAGAGGGTGAAGAATGGAACCATCTCACTGGCTGCACAGTGCCACGAAAAAGACAGCTCCTCATGTGTGCTCCCCACACCGCTGCTTTAGTCTGTGCAGTGTACAAAAATTTTTGCCCACCAGCAGATTTGGTGCTTCTGAGACCAGGACTCCATGGGCTCAGTTATTCCCCACTCGCTGCTACAGTGTGTCCCTATAGGGTCAAGGGAATGAAAGGTGGCTTGCTGACTGATTTGAAGCTGGCGCACTGAGGCATCAGGAAACATTCATGTGCTTCTCGACTCGGTCCAGTGTCAGTCTAGGAATGGGGCTTGCAAAGTAAAAATATTGGCAGTAAAAAAAATAAAAAACACGGGGTTGGGAGAAGGCTGATACTGCCATTAAGTTTATGTGCAATGTTGATAACACGGGGAACTAAGTAGCTAGAGCAAGCATTTGCGACCCACTGAACACAGTGGAGTAAACTAAATAATGGTTTATAATATGGCATATCTTACTTGTGATACTGTGATACCACTGGACTGGAGACTGCATTTGCTCGGTAAGGCAACGGGGGGGGTGTTGAGCCAGTGTACAAAGGGATGGATGATTATGAGACGGCAGCATTTACGGAGATGAGAGGGTGGGATCCAAAGTGTGTACAGCAGCCACACGCTTCATGCTGAATTGGGAGTCTGTGACATGGCCAGTTGAAAGCCTGACATGCCCTGACTCCCGATTAAAAAAAGAAGACTGGTGGGCTCGTCGGCGCAGTGGCTGGATTTCCGCTTGCGTCGCCGGCGACCCGGGTTCGGAAACGGACTCGGGGTGGAGAGCCGGCCGGGGAGGAGGTTAGAGCATCTGTAGACAGCTCGCCTCGGGGATGGGAGCGCACCTGCTGGCTTTCTGGCGGAGGCCGGAACATGGCAGAGTGTTAGGGGCTCAAATTTCCGGGGGAGTGACAGACGTCGGTGTTCGCCATGACGTCAGGTACATCACTCTCCGTGGGGAGAAAAACGGAAAAATGGCTCTCTGATGAGCCAGATGACAGCTCTCCCGGTCCCCTCGCTACCATTACAGCCCCGCGACCTCCCACCCCAGCAGCACCTGGAGCAGATGCCGCAGTGCGCTGGACGACCCCCACCGGTGCCTTCCCTCTTGGAGGAGGGGGACCCACCCGGCAAAGGGATACGCTGGGCTACCTCCAGGGGGCTGCGATTTGGGGCTGAGGCAGGTCGTGGGGATGGCGGACAGACGGGGCACATTGAGGGCCCAAAGGAGGTGCTCACCAGATGGAGAAAAAAAAAAGGACTGAAGCCGATTCTTCTCCTTTCAAAAATTAAAAGCAAAACCCCAAATGAGCATTTTAGCCAATTACTCCAAAAAAAGCAGGCTCAGCTGCCATCCTTTGATGTTTATGATTGATGTAACCAGTAAGAATAATAGGATTTAATTTTCTATCGCCTTTAAAATAGCAGCCCATGATACATATGAAGCATACGCTATAGAACCATACTGAATAAAAAAACATACTTCCCACAGTGCAAACAAAGGATATTCCAAGGTGCCCACTGCCCTATACGAGCATATACACTAGACAACCCAGAGGAGCTAATTTAGACAATGCAACCATCAATGGCAATATATATAGCCTTAGAGTAACGAGCTGTGAACGAGCGTGGTACATCCAGCAGACCAGACCTTGGTTTGATTCTCACAACCTCCACTTGCGTACTGTGTGACTCTGAGCAAGTCACTTAACCTCCCAGTGCTCCCAGGTCGCCCCTGAAAACAGGCACTTGTGCCTAGTGGGCCTTTCCAGGTTACCAAAAGATCAAAAAAAAAAATATCAATGAAACCGAAAATTATCAAGGCTCCACTACTGCACTAAATTCATTATAAAAATCGGCTGGAAGGTCCTATTTCCTGCTTAGCTTAAGTAAGTTATTCCAGTGACAAGCCCTCCTAATTCGAGGCAGCTCCCAAGTACTTTTCAAGCTTCTCACCTGTCAAGTCTGTTTACCTTACACTTAGTTTATTGATCTGCGCTCAAGTTTCTGACTGCGGCATTTCATACTTCTGTATTGTAAAGAACGTTGTATTTCCTGGTTTGTTTTGTATTTCCTGGTCTCACTGACTGTATGGAACCTTTGTAAAAGAGCTGCTGCTCAAAGGTAGTTTCCGAATCAATAAATAAATAAATAAGTCACAAGACCCATATGTTAATTCCCTTGAAATGCACAGGTTGACAGTCTAAGTGATACTGTGATGTGTTACTCAGACTTGGATGAAATGTGAACTTACAATGCTGTTTGCAAAACGTCACATGACATCCCTTGAACTGAGGACACTGTCATTAGTAGTCACGTATTTTCATTTGTATTTGGTTTGGGTAGCTCAATTGTATATTTGATGCATTTTTGTTAAGTTGGTTTTAAAAACTGAAAATATCTTATGACCAAATGTACAGACTGGAACTTCAAGCAGTAGGACTGGGGCCACTCGCATCTAGAATTCCTGAAGCTCTTCACTTGCCCCCACTTGCAACTACAGATATGGCTGCCACCAACAAGACCCTTAAATAAAACTCTCTTAAATCTGAAAAAATAAATTAAGCTTTCTTTCCTCACACATAAAACACATTTTAAACAAGCATTTGTCAATGCCGAATGTTGACTGCGTTGGTCCGTTGAGCTTGCTCACTGCCCCTCTGTCACTCGCTCGTTCTGTTTCTCCCGGCGCTGCAGGCGGATGCTTTGTACTGGGCTCCTGCCTGCGGTGGTACCCTTTTCTGCCCACAAATAAATCTGTGGCTGTCCTGACAGAGCTCCGTTAAGGGTGGCTCACTCCCCCCTCTCACTCACTCATTCCGTTTCTCCCAAAGCTGCAAACTGCCCTTTTGTACTAGGCTCCTGCCTCTGTTGTGGCGCTTTCTGCCCACAAAAGAAATCTGCAGTAGTCCCGGTTACATAACCGCTGGACCTTGCTCACTCCCCCGGTCACTTGCTTGCTCCATTTCTGCCAGTGCTGCAGGCTGCCCTTTTGTACTGGGCCCTGTGTTCATTGCCGCCTTTTTCTGCCCACAAAGAAATCAGCAGCAGTCCCAACAGAGCTCTTTTGAGCTCACTCACTCCCCCTTCCTCACTCGGTCATTCTATTTCTCCCGCTGCTGCAGGCTGCCCTTTTGTACTGGGTCCCTGCGTGCATTGCTGCCTTTTTCTGCCCACAAAGAAATCTGCAGCAGTCCCGACAGAGCTCCGTTGAGCTTGCTCACTCCCACTCTCTCACTCGGTGATTCCGGTTCTGCCGGCACTGCAAGCTGGCCTTTTGTACTGGGTTCCTGCCTGCATTTGCCGCCTTTCCTGCCCACAAAGAAATCACGGCAGTCATGATGAGCTCCGTTGAGCTAAACACTCTCTCACTCGCTGGGTCGCGTTTCTTCCAGCGCTGTAGGCTGCCCTTTTATGCTGGGCTCCTGCCTCTGTTGGCACCTTTTTCTGCCCACAAAGAAATCTGCAGCAGTCCCGACAAAGCTCCGTTGACCTCACTCACTCCCCCTCTCTCACTTGCTCATTTCGTTTCTGCTGGTGCTGCAGGCTACCCTTTTGTACGGGGCCCTGCCTGCATTGCCGCCCTTTTCTGCCCACAAAGAAATCCACAGCAGTCATGATAAGAGCTCAGTTGAGCTCGCTCACTCCTCCTCTCTCACTCGATCATTCTGTTTCGCCTGCCGCTGCAGGCTGCCCTTTCGTACTGGGCCCCTGCATGCACTGCTGCCTTTTTCTGCCCACAAAGAAATCTGCAGCAGTCCCAACAGAGCTCCGTTGAGCTCACTCACTCATTCTGTGTCTCCCGGCGCTGCAGGCTGCCCTTTTGTACTGGGCTGCTGCCTGCGTTGGCACCTTTTCCTGCCCACAAAGACATCCGCAGCAGTCCCTATAGAGGTCAGTCACTCCCCCCACCTCGCTCGATCCTAATCTGTCCCAAACACTTATTTCCGACAACGACTGCGGTATTCTGCACTGGAAGCGCGAAAACATTTGACCAGGATGTGAAAAATGACAGCTGTATTGTTCATATAGAGGTGTGGAAAAATGCCAGTGTTGAAAATGTGGTGTGAAAATATTTCTAATTTGCAAAGTTACAAGGGTGCATGGAAACTGCACAACGCACGCTCGTAACAGTCATTTTATGGAGTTTCATCACAAAATTTTCAACATAGGCATTTTAGGACCTCTGCTCATGAACAATGTCAGTGCGACTTTCTTAATGTGCCCCAAACATGGATTTCCCACAGCGACCGTGCTATTATGTGCTGGAAGAGCGAAAACGCATTTCGGCCAGGAAGAGAAAAATGACAGCAGTACTGTTCATAAGGAGGTGTGGAAAAATGGTAATGTTGAAAATCTAGAGTGAAAATATTGCAAAGTTGTGAAGGTACGAGCGTACGTGGAAACTGCGCAACGCACGCTCATCGCACACTCATTTTATGAACTTTCATCACCAAATTTTTAACAGGCATTTTGGGACCTCTGCTAATGAACAGTGTCACTGTCATTTTCATAATGTGTCCCGAACACGGATCTCCCACAGCGACCGTGCCATTCTGCGCCGGAACTGCGAAAACACATTTCAGCCAGGATGTGAAAAATGACAGCTGTACTGTTCATAAGGAGGTGCAGACCAATGGCAAGGTTGAAAGTCTGGAGGGAAAATATAAATTCACGAATTTACGGACGTGTGTGCAAACTGTGCATCGCACGCTCGTAAATTGCAACATAGGCTTTTTGAGAGCCCACCTCGCGAACACTGGCACTGTCGTTTAGTTAATCAGTTTCAAAGGTGATTCTACGCAGTGACCGCGAAATCACCTTTTGGGGCTGATTAACACCATGACAGTGCCAGAATTCACGAGGAGGGGTCCCAAAAACCCCATGTTGAAAATTGGTGCCAAAATTCTAAAATAATGCGGAGAAGCGCATCAAAGTTGGAAAAACCCTATTTATTCCATTATACAGCTTACCGGCATTGCCTCAGTTCGCGGTCGGCTTTGAAGAGTGCAGATGTGTTCCCAGTCCACTGAAGATCATCATGCCGGAAGTATGTATGGGGAGGCAGGGTGCGCAGTGGGTGGGCGCAGATTGTGGGAGGGGAGACCATGAGGGACGTTTGCCTTTTGACAAGCGTAAAAAAAAAAAAAAAATTTGTGTTTTTTTTTTAAACAAGAGCATGTGGCATGCTGGGGTGGGCTCCCAAGCGTGCCAACCTTTTGAGGGGCAGCTGTAGCTGATGAAGTTAGGCACCCCGTCAGCACACAACAAAAGGGGGTTACATTATGCTGACGAGTTAGGCACTCCATCGGCACACAACAAAAAGCAGGTGTTACATAATGCCAATGGGGTGGGCCCTCCTGTAAACAACATCACTCAGACACTGAAGCCGGCGGATTGGGGCCCGTCAGCAAACCAACACAGTGGGAGGGGGCACATGCTGCCGAGGGGGACTGGGCACCCCCTTGGCGGGGGGGGTGCTTAATATTGTTTGTGAACACGGCGTTACTAGTATCGACTTGGTGGAATTGAATGAGTGGGAAACAGGAACAATTTGGAATAATTCATTCATGACCACAACCATTTGAAAGTCAAGATTTTGATGCATCAATAAATCAGGAATAGAAGGTAACGAATAATATAAGTTGCAACATCCTCAACTGAAATATTGCAGGACTTCACAATAAATTTGCAGATCCTCAGTGGGTTAGCTTTGTCTCTACTTTTGAAGTTATTATTTTTCAAGAGACATGGGCACTAACTCAGCCTTATTTGAATGGTTTTGAATCAAATTTTGTACCTGCAAGTAAAGCGAAAAAATATGGAAGAAATAAAAGAGGACTGGCAATTATGATAAAAATTAGGGATGGTTTAAGGGTTTTAACAAGTCACCCCCTTACTTCCGAAATACTTATGGTAGTAGTTGAGTGGGATTCCAATATTGTTCTCATTGTAAATGTATACATTCCACCATGTTTTCATACTTGCCCCACATATATTTGGACTCAATTGTCTATGGGAATAGATTTGTTTACACAAACAAATAAAGTAGATATAGTACTATTAGCAGGTGATTTTAATGCTAGGATTGCAAATTTTGATAATTTAATAGCATTGCAAGAACAACTTTATATGCCAGATCTCGAACAAAGAAGAACTAAAAATATGATTGTTAATGAGGCAGGGAGATGTTTTTAAACCTTTATTAGGGATAATAATCTTATCATCCTTAATGGGAGATTGGAGGGGGATCATGATGATGAATGTACTCCCCACCCCCACCCCCAGGTAGGAGTGTGACTGATTTTATGTTCCCCTTTTAGTTATCAATACTTTAAAAAATTAGAGGTGATTATGAGAACAGAAAGTGATCATGCAGCAATTTTGCTGGCCTTTAAGAATCCTGATAGTAATTCTCCTTTACCTAAACCTATGATTGAGCTTGAGATTCGCGGGACTAAGAAGCTAAGATTGAATAATAAGGTAATGAATAAAGTATCACATATAATATATTCTCCTACCTTCGTTAACCTATATCAGAGTATACAAAATGATTCTAAAGGCGAACAAATTTATCACCTACTGAATTTAGGATATCAACAAATAATTAATGAGATTTATTACACTAATATTAATGACCTTAAATCGGTATCCTGGTTTGATGACCATTGTAAGAGGGAGAAAAAAAGTTAGCCAATCTTATTAGACAAAAAAACATACGACAAAAGGGGTGCTAAATTTAAACAAAGCTCGTAGTGAATATAATAAATTCCTGGTTCAAAAAAAAAAAGGAGTCTACACAAACAATGGGAAGTAATGTATCAAGCTATTAAGGAGGGCAACAGTATGCTCTTTTGGTCATTAGTATCAAGAGGAACTAATTATCAGAATTCAAACCCTCTGACATATTCCTAAAGAAACTTGGACCATATATTACAATTCTTTACTTAATAAACACACTAATGTAGGGGAAGAAACAGTAGATAGTTACATTGAGGGGGGAGAATATAAACCTTTAGTGTTTACAATAAGCGAGGTAGAAGATGCTATCTCAAACCTCCCAAATAAAGCACCTGGACCTGACTTGATCCCTGGGGAAATTTATAAGGCACATTTAAACTACTGGGTAATCTTTTTCACAAACTTTTTTAATATACGTTTAAAAGAAAGATTTATACAATTTTCATGGACAAAAATTATAATTGTGCCAATTTCTTAAGGACATTTGCGATCACTAGCTAATTATCGTCCAATCAGTCTTATTGATATCAGTGGGAAAATCTTTTCGAAAATTTTATTACAAAAATTACAAAACTGGACAATGACAAATTCTCCATTATCTATGTTTCAAGCAGGATTTCGCAAGGATTTTGCAACTACAGATAATATTTATATCTTATCTCATTCAATAGAAAAATATAGGTCATTTTGTAGAATGAAGCTGTATGTTTTGTTTGTCGACTTTACGGCAGCATTTGATTCAGTGAATAGAAACAAATTATGGGAAATTCTAATAGGGGAAAAAATATCTTGGAATCTTCTGGTCCCAATTTATATGTTATATTCACATACAGTTACAGCTGTTAGATATGATAAAGGTAATCTTACAGATTACTTTAGAACAACCTCAGGAGTCAAACAGGGATGCCTTTTGGCTCCACTTTTGTTTACTTTGTATAATGATTCTCATATGATTTACAATAAGGTATCCAGTTTAGATTCTCCTAAAATTGGGAATTACCCAATTCACAGTCTCGCGTATGCAGATGACAATTTTTGCTCTACCTATACAGGGACTGCAAAATAAAATAACCCAACTTAACACTAAATGTAAACAATTGGATTTAACAATAAATATGAAAAAAACTAAGTACATGATTTTTGCTCCAAAGCAGGTTCAAGGTAAGAAACCAAGATTCTATCTAAATAAAGCACAGATTGAAGGTGTAACTTCTTATATATACCTAGGTGTTAAGTTTTCTGTGAATGGAGCATGGTTAGAGTTTTGGAGAGATTAAGTGGCAAAGGCTAAATTGATGGCTAAAGCATTACTGCGCTTTAACAGTAAATACGCAGGTCATCTAGTTTCTCCGGCATTAATCGCTGCTGAGGGAAAAATGAATCCTATTCTAACATATGGAGCAGAGGTTTGGGGTGTAAACCCTCCTTTATGGTTGGAGACTCCTCTCTCTTTTATATAAATCATTATTACAGGTCCCTCTATCCACATCTAATCCTATAGTTGGGGCTGAATTAGGAAGATTACCCATTGCCACCATAATTGAGATGCGTATGGTGGGCTATTGGCTAAAAATTATTAATCCTCAGGCTAATAGTTTACCGCTATTATGCTTGAAAAAAAATTGCTTGGCAAAATCAGAATTTCAGATCATCTTGGGTCAAATCTATCCAAGGTATTTTGGAGAAAACAGCTATGTATCATCTTTGGCTAGACTGGGAAAAATTACTTATAATAGCTCCTTTATTTAAGGAACTGGTTAAAAAAAACATTTACATTTGCTCAAAGTAAACAAATGGAGCTTCTCGGAGCACAACGTCAGGCTATTTGGTTAGCCCAAAATAAGACTGACATATTTTTGGAAACCTATCTAATTTTACCCCTTACATCTTTACATAGGAAAATGATTACATGGGCAAAGATGGGCATTATCTACTCTAAATATATATTCTTTAATAGAATAGCTGCCCTTAACACCTGCCCTGAAACATGTAGGGTAATAAGGGTTTCGTAGAAAATCTTTATCATATCACGATACAATGCCCTTTATATAAATTCCCACGTTTTAAACTACTTAATTTTCTTAACAAATATGCAAATGTAGAATATGACCCGTTATTTGTGCTTTTACAACATCATACATTAGAAGAGGCTAAGATGACTTCAGGGTTCTTTTATCAAGTGATGAAATATAAAGAAAAACATCTCCCTGCCTCTGAGAAATAAATTTGAAGCCTATTAGCTCAAATGAATTAAAATTAAGTAAGCTGTTGGCCCTTAGTAAAATGATACAAATATTAAGAAAGGGAGGGCTGGAATTGTGTAAAAGGGAAAGAGAAAGGAAAAGATAAGGGAGAGATAACTCCCCTGTCTGATTATGTATATTAATACTTTGTACCAAGGACTTTTAATATTTATACTGTGATGTAACTGATGTCTATGTATTTGTATGTGTTATGATGAACACTTTAATGTTTTTAGTATATTGTAATGGTAATTACCAAACAATAAAAATGAACTGAACTGAGAGGCAGGCCGACACATTATCTTAAGCAGCTGCCTCTCATCTTGTGTAGCCGCCACTCTTTTAGGCTGCAATTTCCAACATGATACAATTGTGCTGTGCCTTTAAATTTGCATACTTGCGCTAGGAATGTGCGCAGGATCAGGCACCTGGCATTCATGTTAGTGTTCTCACACAGTGAGATATGCACGAGAAGAAGAGGAGCCAATATGACCGAACGTGGTCAGGGATTTCTTGGCTTTGCGCAGCTGAATTAAGGATTAGCAGGTCAGGGATCACGGGGTAAACCCGTGGGGTAGTCAACAGACCTGGCTACAGTTGGGAAGGCGCCAAATCATGGAACCAATTGAGAGGAAGCCTCCTGGAGTGACAGTCCAGCAGCCCTATAGTGGAGCAGCTACAACACTTTGGGTAAGTCCCATTTCAGTAGTCTGCTGCCACTTTAGGGCCTTTTGCCATTGTGGTTCTGGCCTTCCTTTACGACGGATCGTTCGGTCGTCTCTGAAGTAGTGTCACTGACTATTTGTTACACTGGTCAGAGCAGTCGACTTACTTACTGATGGGAAAAACATACTTTTTGCTTTGAAAAATGTATTAGACTCCTGTTGAAAATCCAAATTATCTGAAGTGCGAGGGGGGGGGGGAATTGTCACATGGTGGTCTCCAGCATTAGACCTGCATACATTCAAATAGCTTTCACTCAAAGGGCAGCTGCAGCATAAAGAAAGAAAAAAAATTAACTTGTACTGGCAGTAAAAGAAACAAAAAACCAGTCTACACAGAAACAGACATAGATTTATTGTCTGTGGAGAAAGAAATCGTCTGATTCACTTAACTGAAAGCTCTAAGCAGGCAGCTTACTTGATTTTGCAATATTTGAATGAATCTGTCCTGGAAAAAATATTGTATTAAACTGAAGTGGGGCTGAGTGAAGGGGGCAGGGGAAGGAAAGCCCTTTGTGTGGCCTCCCACAGTGGGTGTTTTAAGGGCTGCATAAAAAATAAAACATAGATTACTGGCAGCAAAAAGAAACAAAACAAATAATTAGAGCTCTGCACAGTAGTCCGATAATTCCTGACCTGCTGCACGGCACAGCCAGTTGTATATGTGAGAAGACACTGGGGGGCAGGACCTTAGCCTGAGTTGAACCCCCCCCCCAAAAAAAAAATCAGGGCTCCTTAATGGTGCCACCAGTGGGTCTGCTAGTCCTGTCCTGCCAGTCTTGTGCAGTCAGTTGCTTCATCAGTCTGTGTGGTCATTTGTTTCTGAACCCCGAATAGTAAATAAAAACAAATTTGTGAGAAAAAAAACAGGGCTATAAACGGTGCCTACAGGGGTCTGCAAGTCCCTGTCCCACCAGTCAAGTTGTGCAGCCTTGCTTCGTCAGTGTGGTCACTTCTTTCTAAACCCTGAATAGGAAACAAATATTTGTGTAAGAAAAAAAAAAATCAGTGCACCAAACGGTGCCTTCCAGAGGGTCTTGCCAGTCCTATGCAGTCAGTTGCTTTGTCACTGTGTGTGGTCATTTGTTTCTGAACCCCGAATAGTAAATAAAAATATATTAGTGTGAGAAAAAAAATCAGGGCTACAAACGGCATCTCCAGGGGGTCTGCAAGTCCCTGTCCCGCCAGTCAAGTTGTGTAGCCTTGCTTCGTCAGTGTGGTCACTTGTTTCTAAACCGTGAACAGGAAATAAAAAAAATATTTGAGAGAAAAAAAAAATATCAGGACTCCTTAACGGTGCCATCAGAGGGTCAGTCAGTCCTGTCTTGTGCAGCCTTGCTTCATCAGTGTGCGTCAGGTCACTTATTTTCTACTGGCAAGCCACAATATCCGCAGTTCCAAGCTGCTGCATTTGTAAACATCAAAAGTAAAAAAAAAAAAAAAAAAAAAAAAAAAACAAATTTGTGTTCCTAGCTGTGCTGTCTGCCAACATAGCTTAGCCTGCCCTGTACCCATCACTGTCCAACTCACGAAGTCATCACAACCATCATTACCAAACTCTCGTTCTATACTGACACACGACAACACTTAGGAAAAAAAGATTTATTGAATAATACACAATGCAGAAACTAACTTTGGTGTCAAATCAACTCAAAAACGGAAACATCCTGATCAATATGACAACCGTGAGATGATCAGGACAATGCCAATTGGTCCAGTCTATATAGCCGATGTCAAAGAGACTCCCTGCACCTCCTCCAGTAAACGCAGAAAAAAACACCTCTAAGCATAGGGCAACAGGTTTTTATACTGGCTGGCTTAAATATTGCTGGTTAAAGTACAAAGAAAATGATGGCATATTTTGCATGAAACAAACAGATGCCCAAATCAGGAGCAGTTTGGGTAATGAGTGGGTGCAAGACATTCAAAGAAGATGCTATAAAAAGGCATCAGAACTGTTCTGTTCATGTCGTTGCTTCTGAACTGGAAGCTAACTGCAGAATTTCAGGTGCAAAAGGTGGAACAGAGCAACCAATGCAGCATGCCCCGAAACTGGAACAAGAAGCTTTTATGGCATCCCTTTGTTGCATGTAGTCGCCAATAAAAAATGAGCTGCTTCACACAACGTAATATGGCTCACTGCTGGATCTCGCCAAATCACTGGGATGCAAATACCTAGACAATATACATATTGCTGATGATGTTAAATATTGTTCCGATCAAACCGTCAGAGAAATGGTTCTCTCTCGGGTGAGGTGGTCAGGAGAGCAGTACTTACAGATTTGAAGGCTGCCAAATTTTTTCTTATTTGGTGGACGAAACAACTGATATTGCTGTTATGAAGCGGCTCATTTTGTATGGTATGTCCTGCAAAGAACGGAAACCCAGAGTTTCTTTCCTGGGAGTTGAGGAACTAACTGATGGAAAGGCAGACACAACTGTTAAAAAATGCTGGAGTTCTCTGATAAAAATGGACTTTCAGCTGATCACTTTGCAGGGTTGGGCAGTAATGAAGCAGCAGTTATGCTGGGCAGGCAAAATGAAGTGGCTAAACAGCTGAAAGAAGTCAGCCCAATATTTGTTGAAAATCACTGTATCAGCCAGCCCGCCAGCGCAACAGTTGGATTTCTGCTTGCGACGCCAGCGACCGGTTTTGGGAACGAGCCCAGGTCACTGGAGGGCCGGCCGGGGGGAGAAGGATTGAGCGTCCCAGGGACAGCTCTCCTCCTCCAGGGGGAGGGTAGGGGACTGGTCCGGCGCCTGCTGGCTCCTAGCGGAGGCTGGGAGTATCACAGGACGCACGGCCCAATACTAACTGGGGGAGGAGCGGACGTCGGCGTATGCCATGATGTCACTATGCTGCCCCCAACAGAAAGCCAGGAAAATCACTCGCTGGCCCTCCAGATGACGGCTCTCTGTTCCTAGGGGCCTCCAGCGCGTTCGCGGTGCCTCCTGTTCCCCAGCAGCACCCCTGGGCCCTAGAAGGATGTGCTGGGGCTATCCCCCCCGGTGCCTTCCCCCTCGTCAGAGAGGGACCCGCCCAGTGAAGGGATACACCGGTATATCCCGGGGTCAGCTGCGATCTGGGGACTAGAGGAGGTCCGGGCAGGGACAGAAGAGGTCAGGGGGAACTTGTCAGAGCCTGAAGGAATGGAGGACCAGCGAGCACGGGGCGGAAAAAATAAATACAAAAAAAAGAAAATCACTGTATGGCTCATCGGGAGGCCTTGGCTATAAAGTCAGCAGCAAATGAAATGAACGCCATTAAAAAGTTTAATCAAACACTAGATCACATACAGATATTATGAAAATTCTGCTGTTCGCATGGCTGCCCTGGGACAAATTCAGCAGGCAATGGAGAACCCTGTTTTAAAGCCTAAACAGACAAAAGCAGTTAAGTGGCTGTCCAACGATGCTGCATGTGACACACTAAGGAAGATTTTCCCATCCGTCGTTACATACTTGCAAAGAGGCCTCTGAAAGGCATGATCCCCAAGCAGTGGGCCTAATAAAAATGGTGGAAAAAGTACAGTTACGTAAGAACTTACCGTAACAGTAGATCTTCGAGAGAGGCTCTTGCAGTAGGTAATTACATATAGGACTGACGCCGGCAGGCAGCAGGACCCCACGGAAAAATTTATAGCTAGCAGTCCCTGGCAAGGGAACGCCCCCGTCAGGTGACCGAGCGTCAGAGACATCGGTATAAAGGGGCGGTCCCTGACGCCCGCCTTACAGTTTTTTCCCGCCACGGGCCAGAAAGGCCGGATGAGAGAGGAGCAGATATTTCCCTCAATGGAAAAGCAGCAGAAAAAGCTTATGGGGATGGAGGGCAGGAAGTTACCTACTGCAAGAGCCTCTCTCGAAGATCTACTGTTACAGTAAGTTCTTGCGTAACTGTACTATCTTACTTCGAGAGGGCTCTTGCAGTAGGTAATTACATATAGGACTGAATCCCAAGCAGTCTGGAACAAAGAGGCACCGGGAGGAGGAAACTACTCCAAAACGCAGTTCTAGCTGTGCAAGTCTCAAGATAAGAGGCCCTGCAGAACAGCCAGTCTGAAGCCTGCTCTGCGGCGAGAGGCAACATCCAAACTGTAGTGGTTAGTAAAGGTACTGACGGAAGTCCAAGTGGCAGCAGCACAGATGTCTGCCGCCGACACATTCTTGAAACAAGCTGCTGAGGTAGCTACTCCTCTGGTGGAGTGGCCTCTTACTTGACCCGGGAGGGTCTTGTTGTTTTTGTCATAACAGAAAGTGATGCAATGAGCCAAACATTTAGATAGGCATTGCTTGGAAACAGCATTGCTTTCCCTTTTATGAGCAAAAGAAACAAACAACTGATCAGTCTTTCTGAGATCCTTCATCCTGTTGGTGTAGTATCTCAGAATTCGGTGAACATCCATAGTATGGAGTAAATACTCCCCTTGATTAGAGTACTGCGTGAAAAAGGCAGGTAACTCTATGGACTCATTTAGAGTAGACTCTGCTACTACTTTAGGAAGAAACTTAGGATTCGTGCGAAGAGCAACACGTTCCTTGTGAAAAATCAAGTATGGGATTTTGCACATCAGTGCCTGGAGCTCGGAAATTCTCCGAGCAGAAGTAATGGCCACCAGGAAGAGTGTCTTCCACGAAAGGAACTTCAAATCCGCAGAAGCTGAAGGTTCGAAGGAAGGGAGAGTAAGTTTCTCGAGGACAAAGTTCAAGTCCCAAGGGGGAGCAGGAGTACGGATGGGGGGCTTCACATGGAGTACCCCTCTGAGAAAGGTCTTAGAGACCTCCAGTTGAGCGACAGCTTTGTCTGCGAAGGGAACATGGTAGGCCGAGATAGCCGCCATGTGTACCTTCAGAGAAGAATGACTGAGACCCAGGTCAAATAGATGACGTAGATACTCCAGCAGAAGCCCCGCTGAACAGAAGGGTTCCACGTTCTTGGAAGCAGCCCCGATAGTGACTGTTTTCCACTTCATGGCATAAGTGGATCTGCTGGAGGGTTTTCTGGCCTCCACCAAAATCTCTGCCACTTTGGAAGACGCTCCAAAACGGGATTGGGCTAAGTCTGCAGGAGCCAAGCATGCAGTTGAAGGGATTGGAAGCCTGGATGGACCAGGGTCCCCTGATCCTGGGTCAGTAAACCGAGAGAGAGAGGAAGAAGAAGAGGAGGATCCTCTGAATGTTGTTGTAGAAGAGAGAACCAAACTTGCCTAGGCCAGAAAGGAGCGATCAGAATCATTTGTGCTCCTTCTGAAGCTAGTTTCTGCAAGACTCGTGGGATAAGTGGAATTGGGGGAAAGGCATAGACAAATCTGTCCTTCTAGTCTAGAGACAGAGCGTCGCTCCAAAAAGCGCCTCGCTCTGGAATGAGCGAGCAGAAGACGGGAAGTTTTTCATTCAGAGGGGATGCAAACAGGTCGACCTGTGGTGTTCCCCAAAGTCAGAAGATATTGTCTAGGACCCCTTGGTCCAGTACACACTCGTGAGTCAGAGCAGAAGAGCGACTTAGGTTGGCTGATCTCTAGGGTGCTGTCAACTCCCGGAACGTGAACTGCCGTGAGGTGAAGGGTCGTGTTGTGTTGCCCAATCCCAAACCTTCATTGCCTCCCTGCAAAGAGGGTAGAACCGAGTCCCTCCCTGTTTGTTGATGTACCACACCACGCACATGTTGTTCGTCTGGATGGCTAGGCGGCCAGGAAGAATGTATTGGTGAAGGGCTTGGAGAACGTACAACACTGCCCGAAGCTCGAGCACAATAATGTGAAGCGCTTGTTCTAGCTTGGACCAGGAGCCCTGGGTCCGATGAGGCCTAGATGGGCTCCCCAACCTTCGCCCGAGGCATCTGTGGTTAGAGTCTGGGGACGAAGAGAAAGAACTTCCGAAATAGGTTCTCTCGAACCATCCACCATTGCAAGTCTCAAGCATCAGCGAGGAGACCAGAACTGGGTGATCTAGATCGTCCACTAAGCTGATCCCATTGAGGCATAGAGTCCACTGAGAAATTCTCATGTGGAGTCGGCTTGAGGAACCGTCAGGATAGCAGCTGCCATGAGCCCGAGAAGGCGAAGGACCGACCTCGCAGAGACCGTCCTGCGGTCAGACAGCAGACTTATTTGGATCTGGAGGGTGCACGCCCTGTCCGGAGGCAAGAAGGCCTTGCCCGTGGTCGTATCGAGAATCACCCCAATAAACTGTAGTCTCTGGGATGGATCCAGATGAGACTTGGAATGGTTGATGGTAATACCCAGGCAGGCAAAAACCTGCTGGGTAAGGGAGAGGCAACGCAGGAGTTCCTCCCTGGACGAGGCCACCAGGAGCCAATCGTCCACGTACAGGAAAACCTGCACTCCCTGAGTACGCAGGTGGCCACCACCACTGCCACGCATTGAAAGCACTGGGGCCGAGATAGACCAACAGGGCGCTTGAACTGGTAGTGGTCCCCTGGAATGCAAAGCGAAGGTATTTGCGATGAGATGGGCGAATGGGAATGTGCAGATAAGCATCCTGCATATCCAGAGCACACAGCCATTGACCCAGCCGGAGGAGGGGCAGAAGGCTCTGCAAAGGCATCCTGAACCTTTGTGTTCTACGAAAGATTCAGGAACTGAGATCAAAATTGATCTGAGATCTCCTGTCTTCTTTGGGACCAGGAAGAAATGGGAATAGTAACCCGTCCCTAGGTGAAAGGGGCGGGTTCTGTCTGTTTCAGCAGGAGAGCAATTTCCTCCTGGAACAAAAGAAGATGTTCCCATGAATACGATGACTTCAGAAGGGGGTGGCGGGGTGGTTTCTGAAGAAACTATCGAGTGTCCTTCTGCTATGAGCTGGAGCACCCAAGAATCTGTGGTTATCCTCTCCCATCCCGGAAGGTGGAGGGAAAAACTCCCTCCTACCGGTTCCTCCAGGGAGTCCGGAGGCAGTGGGAGAGGAAAGGAGTCAGATGGTGTGGGGCAGCGCCGCAGCTGAAGCACCTGCTGCTTTTTAGGGTGGGGAGCTTAGCAGCTATGGGGCCTGGCGTTTGTGGCCTGCCTTCCTGGGGTTTCGCCTTTGGCGATTCAGTCTCTACGCAAGAGGACTAGGCGCTGCTGCTGATGGGGACGGTACATGGAATCAACTGACTTCAGTGCGTCCCTTCTTTACAAATCGGTGATTATGTCCTTGACATCACCCAAGCACCAATCCCGGAAGGGTGCTTCCTGGATAACAGATGCACCTCCGGACCAACCCTGACCACACGGTCAAGCATGACGCTCGTAGGGCCTACAGCGAAAGCTGAGCTCCACCCAGCAGTGTCCACTGCATCGTATGTCGCACGAAGCATGTGTCGACTGGCCAAATGAGCAGAGCGGACAAGATCAGCCAACTCCTGCTTGACTTGGGAGTCAGGCAAGGAGTCCAGTTTGGCTTCCACCAGAGTCAGAATGGCCTTCTGGTAGTCCCCCATATGGCCGACATAGTTCAGGGCCCTGATCCCCAGCGTGGAGGAAGCGTAAATCTTTCTCCCATACTGATCCAGAAGGCGTGATTCCTTGTCAGGTGGTGACGAGCTAAGATGTTTGGGGTTTGCCGACCGGCCATGAGCGGCACTAATCATGACAGAGTCAGCACGAGGGTGAGAATCCAGGATATCAACACCCTCTGGAGCCTGATATAGCCTGTTCGACTTCCTAGGAAGCGGGGCTAAAGCCGACGGCTGTTTCTGTATTGTGGTAACGAGGTCGGCATGAGGCTCTATCCAGGGTGGCACCAAGGTAGGAGCTGTCATGGGCAGATCCAGATGTTCAGCGAGTTTCAGACGCTGAGGATCTGGTTCCAGAGAGTGCCATGATGAACCTCCTGGATTTTCCTAAGCAACTCCGTATAAGAAGGATCCTCCGGAGGAGACTTCGGAGGAGTCCTTGGCCTGGGCTTCGACGGACAGCGTGGCTCGTTGTCTCTCTCAGAGCAACCGTCGGAAGAATCCGAGGAGTCCGAGGGTGAAGAGGAGGATGAAGAGGAAAGACTCCCTTTCCCGACCCGAGGGAGGAACGGACCCCTTGGGAAGTCCCTGGGGAAGCGTGTCCTGCCTTTCTCTGGATTCAGACGGAAGAACCCTGGAATCTGGAGGTGGTGAGGGAGTGTGCCACCTCGGACGTACAGGAACCTGGGACGGCACCATCGTCGGAAGGCGGCTCTTGACCTCTTTAGTGAGCTGAGCCTTGGCCTCAGCCCACCAGGAGGCCAGAGTCTCCTGCAGGTCCACCGGCGGCCGCGAGGGCAGTGGAGGAGGAGGAGGAGGCCGGGGATAAGGATACTGGTTATAACCATATGGAACATATCCAAAACCCAGCTGCGGGTAGCTCGGCATCGGGTACTGTGGCATCGGGAAGCCCGGCGTCTGGTACTGTGGTGCCGGATACTGCGGTCCCAGGTACACCGGCGTTGGATAGGACAGAGGGTTCCCGGGAGGGCTGCTGGAGCAGGCAGCCCGGCGGTGGCCTCACAGGCGGGTCCATTGGAGGCCGGACGGCCAAACAGGAGCAGGATGTCTCCCGGAGTTGGTAGGGCTGATCGCTGAAGGACCTGGCCGAGGTACCAGCATCGGGAGGGCGGTGTCGGGCCGGCGTCAGATCCGGCGCACCAGGTGGGCGGAAGGACTGATGGAGGAGATTCCCAGCCCGTCTGGGGATGGGAAAAATCCCAGGGTCGTGTTGGGGAGGCGCTGGGTCTCCAGGCAGCAGCAATGCTGCAGGGAACGAGTGCAGCCGGGCGTGGGAGGGTCCGTCGTTGGTTCCTCCCAGCTGGAGCGTCAGAGCGAGCCAGCGTGTGGCTTAAAGCGAGCTCCTGGCGGGGCGCGGAAGAGCAGCGTCCAACTTATAGAGGCCATCACGGGCAGGGTCAAGTAGAAGGATCGGCCTGGTTACGTGGAGTGGAGGCTGCGCGCCGCCCGAAGGGTCAGGTGTCTTACGGCCCCTCTCCGGACGGATGGAGAAGCCGACGCCCGACTTACCGGAGTCGCCCGCAGTGGTGGGCCGCAAGCCTGCGGCCGAACCAGAGGCGGAGGCCTCCAATTGCCTGGAGGCGCCCGCAAGGCCTGAGCGCGAGCCAGACTGGCAGGCCAACGCCCCCTCGGAAACCTCCGAGGCGGCCGTCGAGGAGTGGTCCCCCAGAGGGGACGTTACCTGTGTCCAAGCGACTCCCGAGGGAGATGCGGTAGAGGAGCCCTTGTCCCGGTGCCTCTCCTTCTCCTCCTCCTTCCGATGGCCTTCGGGGGAAGTGGATGCCTGCCTCAGTTTTTTGAGCTCCTTTTCCATTGAACTCATTTTCTTCTTCAGAATATGGGCTTCCAGGGATTGCTGCCGCCTTTTCCGGGTAGCCGCGTTGAAGCTGAGGCAGTGCTGGCACTTCTCGACCGGGTGATCGGGGCATAGGCAGAACAGGCACAGGGAATGGCCGTCCTTGTGCGGTAGTTGGGCGCCGCACGAATCGCACTTATTTTTGTGCTCGGAGGGTGTAGGGGACGACATACACCAACAATGGTACCTGACGTTAGTCGAAAAAAAGCAATTATTTCGGTAAAAAAACAACGAAGATAGGTCTGATAAAGCACAAACTTTTCCGCGAGGCTCTGCACAAGCTAACGGCGAGAAAGAACTGGAAGGCGGTTGTCAGGGACCGCCCCTTTATACCAACATCTCATGACGCCGGTCACCTGACGTGGGGGCGGTCCCTCACCAGGAACTGCTAGCTAGAAATTTTTTCGTGGGGTCCTGCCGCCTGCCGGCGTCAGTCCTATATGTAATTACCTACTGCAAGAGCCCTCTCGAAGTAAGATCTGGCAGTTTTTTCTATTTTTGCATATGTGACATAGTTCCACACCTTAACATCTTATCTAAATGCTTTCAAACATCAGCTCTAAATTTTACTGATGTAAAGACGCATTTAAATTCCACTTTAAAGATTCTGAGGGCACGCCTACTAGTACCTGGTCAGTACTTCTCAGTTTTGACTGAACTAATACTCCTGAATGATAATGGCTTGAACTTACCATTTAGCGAAGCACAGTTACATCGTTTCAGAACCTCTGGGCATGGGATGAAGTTGGAGGGAGGACGATTCAGAGGAAACATGAGAAAGAATTTCTTCACAGAACGGGTGGTGGACAAGTGGAACACCCTGCCAGAGGAAGTGGTGGGGGCTGAAACAATCACGGGATTTAAGAATGCATGGGATAGACATAAAGGAATTCTAGAGGTCAGGGGTAAGGGGAAATAGACTTCTAGGAAAACAAACTGAACTTACAAGCTCAAATGGGCAGACTAGGTGGGCCATAGGCCCTTATCTGCCGACACTGTCTATGTATCTATGTATGTATCTATGTATCTATGACAACTTTTTTAGGGCCCTGAGTGCTCAAACTGAACAAAGGTTTCCAAGCACAGAACTTTTGGATGCATTCAGTAACTGTGACTCCAGCATGATACCAGAAGGTGATACTGAAGAGTTGGAAGACTATGGTAGCGACAGCCTTGACATTATTCTTGGTCACTATGCTACTGTTGTGGATGTAGATGCTTCTACACTGGAATGGGCTTCTCTGCATAGTCTCATGTTCACAGAAAAGATGGCCTTAAATACTATTTCGGATGTGCTACACACACTATGTATGTAGACCTGTATCCAAACATATCTACTTTGGCAGAACTAGCAATGATACCAATGTTGCCTGCAGATTGCAAGAGGGGGTTTTCTGCATTAAATCGAATAAAAATGCACGAACAAAAGAAATTAGTTGCTAGTGTGCTAAATGCACTTATGATTATCTCAATTGAGGGCCCTGATGTTGACAATTTCCCCTTATTTGGAAGCTGCAGCTCACTGGGCAGGGATATGAAACCAGGCACTGGTAAAGAGATCTAGTACGCACCAGGAATAATGTCAAGACTCTCACAAATTGTCGCTTGGCCTGCAAAGAGAATGCAGAGGTTCTCCAGTATGTCGCAAAACTTACCACACTTTTACTACTGCACACCAGCCAAGGCCTCCAAATCAGCCATACTACTCCTATTTTTTGCTCCTTATGCATTTATGCATCCCGTGACTGACTCTGCCCACTCGTAGCTCCGCCACCTTTACCACCACTCTATAGTTTCAGGCAATGTGGAACAATACTGCCTCATTCGCGTACAAGAGCAGTTCACAGTTATGAACTTGGATCAATAAAAAGAGGGAAAAGCAGGGTCCCAATATGGAGCCTCGTGGGACTCCATACTGAACTCTCCTGTATGATGAAACTGTCCCCCCAAATTTTACACTGTGATCTGTCGAAAAGATAATCACTGAACCACACCACAGTGCAGTTACCCACCCCCACCACTTTTTAAACGATCAAAAAGGAATGGTCAGCCAAGTCGAATGCCTTGGTTAGGTTCATGAACATAGCCCCCATAAGACAACCAGCCTCAGAAGCTCTATGAACTAACCAAGGCAGTCTCAATACTATGACCTCCCCTAAATCCATGTTGGCTGGTGGAGATCAAATCATACATTTTAATATAGTCATTAAATTGTTGAAAAATTATTTACTCTTATACCTTAGGCAACTTTTCACTATGTTACAACTGGTGCTTTAATTGCTAGCATATCTCATGTGAATGCATAGTTTCTCAGTGCAGTGTGTTTTGTTGGGAACTGTTCATTTTGTAACTAAAGCTGTTCTGTGCTCTGTTGATGTACTTCAGTTTATCACTCTGGCTGAACTCAGGTTTACAACTGCATGTTGTTTCAGGCTATACAGTGCATAGTTTACCCAGCTATGTATCTGACTGCAATGTACTGTATTTTGTGATCCTGCATTTTTATAAGTGTCTCTCTTGCTTCAGGTCTGTCCAATTCCCTCTCAGCCCTCCCTCCACCCTCCCAACTTCCTCTCTTATTTCAATCCCTGTTTACTTTCCCCTTCCCAGCCTACCTTATCCTGACCATCCTCTCCCTTCTTCTCCCAGAAGTCCTCAGTAACCAGAAGTCCACAGAAGCCCTCAGGGTGGTGTGAGCAGAGCTGCCCCTTCCCCAGACAACCATTAGCGCTCACAGATTGGAACTCTGGATGCAGCGTCAGGCACTATATTGCACTACTGGAATACATGGACTTTAACCATGCAACGCTGGAAGCAGCCAACTAGTTAGATTGGCATATATCACCCTCATAAAAGCTTTTGATACAGTCAACCATAGTATCCTAATCAACAAACTCTTTGCTTCCAGGTTATCTCCAGACACAGTTGGGTGGTTTAAAAGTTACCTTGGTAACAGATCCCAACATGTGAAAATCAATGGAACCCTCTCAGATAATAGGCAGGTGACAACCGGAGACCCGCAAGGTTCTATACTGGGCCCTAATTCAGCCTGTTCTTTAATTCACTCCCACTGGCCTGTCCCGCTATCATCCTGCTTGCTATATGCAGATGAAGAGGCCATCTTCTCCAGTAGCCAAAACCCGCACCTACTGGAATTCAAACTCCAAAATAGCTTTGCAGTATTGGAGAACTGGTTTACTCAAAATAAGCTTCTCCTGAACTACAAAAAAACTAAGGTTATGTTGTTTGCTAACAGCCAGAGCAAACACAGAGCTAGTCAGCCAACCATCTTGAACAAGCAGGAGCCACACCTTTAAATATTTAGGCATCACGCTTGATAGCTCCCTCTCCCTCACCCACCACGTAGACAATGTTGTAAAGACAGCCAAGACCAGAACTGGTCTCCTCTACAGACAGAGACACAATATGATCCCTGCAGCCTCGTCTCTGGCTGTCAATAGCTCTATAATCTCTGTTATAGACTATGGGCTAATTGTGTACAGTGCGGCAACAGATACAGCCCTAAAAAGGGTCAGAATTGCTCTCAACAAGTCTTGTAGGCTCGCCCTGGGGGCACACAGGCCCACTCACACCTGTGAACGTTACTTCGAGTCCAAGTGGCTTAGTCTTCATGGGAGGATTAAATACCAGATCTGCCTGCTAGGGAAAAAAGCTCTCCTCGGTCTTAACTCCTCAACCCATTGCAGACCTCCTTAAACCTGTGTTTAACTTTCATTGCCAGACCAGGGACATAAAATGCTCTGCATATCCCTTTCTGTCACATGGCACTTGCACAAGGATCCTATGCTTATAAGGAGCCCCCCTCTGGCTCAATGAATTACCCCCAGAAGTAATAAATGTGCTTAAGCTTGGAACTTTCAAGAAATCCCTACTCAAACACTTAACAGTACTCGGCTCCTGTGACTGCAGGTCCTAACCTTCAGCCACACTCCCCCTTGTGTCTCTCCACTCCCTGACCACCCATTCACCTTTCTACTTTTTCTTCAGTCATTCCCCCATATCCTCTTACCCCCCTTACGTTTCCCTCTCTTCCCAGCCCTCACCCCTTCTGTCACTACCCATTCCGCCACCTGTAATTGTCTCCTCTCTCACCATCCTTTTTAAACACCCTTTGCTCACCCTCCCCAATAAGGACACCTCTGTCTGTGCCATGTTTTTCTAACCCTGGCCCTTTACCCCTTTGTCATAGTCAGCCCTGACTACTCCACTATCTATCCTCTCCACCTCGCCTCACCATACTAGTCCTGTGATCCCTGAATTCATAGCTTATCAAAACTGTTAAATACGGTCTGTACTTTAATCGCATGAACTAATGCATTTCCTTCTTGTATACAGTAGTTTTGTATAGCTTTTTCCTCTTTGTAACCATAGGATTTCACCAACAATGGTAAATTATGTGTTGTACGTGACTATGTCTATACCTTTTTTTGTTCTGTATGTACCAACTGTTTGAACCTTACCCAATGCAGAACCTTTGTAAAAGAGCTCTTAGCTCAAAGGTGCAACTCCGAGACGACAAATAAATAATACGCAGACAGTATGGAAATAGGTCGATAATTATAAAAATCAGTTAGAGAACCAGATTTATGAACTAGAACAACAAGATTTTTATCACAATTTAGGTACTTGTCCAAGCTGGAAGGACAAATTAAATAAAATACTAATTGGATAGTCTGTTTCAGATGCTGCAATATTCAAAAGTTTAGGATGCAATTGGTCATAACCAGGGCATTTACCAGGTTTTATCTTTTGAAATAATTTTAAGACTTCATTCCTACTCACTTTCTTTAAACAGAAACTGGACCTCTCCACTTTAACCTCGTGATTAGTACATGCTTCTCAGTTTAAACCTTCCTGATAACAGACCAGATGAGAAAACTGTAAATTAAATTCCTCAGCTATTACTGTAAGACAGGTTAATAATTCACCATTTTTAGACATACTTGAACTATTAACAGTAGTAGGGGAGAGGGCAGTTCTAAGAGTTCCAAAATTTTGGGGAGTTAGACAAATTCTCCATCTGTAAAAGTGATAGGAATCATTTTTTTATATCTCTAGATGCCCTCATGTTGTCCTTTTAGTGTATATCCAATATTCTGATATGTTTTTGACCTTTTTTGTTAAATGAATAATCTAATTTTGTTGCTTCTGTAATTGCCTTGAATCCCTCTCTCCTCAGCAGTTGCTGCTCTCTTTGCACACTGCCTGAACATTCTATGACATCAGTAACACCATTCCAGGCCATTAAGATGAACAGCATGGAATGGTGTTATTGATGTCATAGAAATATGAAAAGAAAGCAGTAGCTGGTAAAGAAAGTGGAACTTTATAAAGATCTGAGGGTGCCCCGAAGCTATTTTTTTTTTTTTTATCAAAAATTGGTCACAGCATATCAGAATACATAACTAGCATGGAAGGGAAGCCAACTATGTAAAAATAATTTCCTATCTCATACTAACATACTAACATGCCAGCAGAATATCAGAATCAGTCTTTCGCGTCTGCTCGTTTGGTCAGCCCCCACCCTGGGAGCTGCCCCTGCTTGCCCTCTCGGGCTTCTCCCTTCCCAGTCCTGGATATTCTCGCTGTACTGGACTTTGCTTCCAGAACCCTTCCCCTGTACCTGTCCCACCGTCTCTGCCTCCACCAGCTCCCTGTGCAGCACATTCCATGGCTCCACCACCCTCTTTGTAGTACCTCTTCTGTTCTCCCCTGAATCTTCCCCTCTCCAGCTTCCACTCATGCCCTCTAGTTGCCCCCCCTTCCTTCGGAGCACCCTGACTTCGCCTCCCCTATTTACCCCCCTCATGTACCTGAATACCTCTATCTCCTTTAAAGTAATTTTTACTAACTCTACTTCCTTTTTGCAAATATTTATTTTCCTATACAAATTTAAATCATGAATTGAATTACTCTTTTTGTAGGTAGACCAGGCTTAGCAGAGGGCGGGAGGTGTGCCCAGTGATGTCAGTGGGGGTGGGGCTCATTCTACACCTTAAAAGTGCAGCCACTCCAGAGGTCGATCAGCAGCTTTTGTCGCCTGCCTGCTGCAGCCTGTTACCATTACACAGCCTACCGCTTCTGTTGCTACAGACTGCTTTGCCATTTAGAGATGGCCTTTTTCAGCTGAGACTGTCCCAGACTGCTGGTTAGGCGGCTCCTAGTGGCTGATGTTCATGGCAGCATGAAGTTTCGACACACCACCAAATGCAGGACGCAATGGATTAAATATTGGGGAAGTAAATATATGTAAACAGCAAATAAAGGCAAAGGTGGATTTTTATAAAAGAGAGCAGGAAAATACTTTTAATAATAAAAAAAGTTCTGAGAAAGGATTTAGTAATTTAATGAATGTCAAAAAGAAGAACATAGACAAACTGGATGGAAGGGAGGTAGAGGCCCTGCAGGGAGGACCTGGAGCTCTGGAGGTGGGTCGAGAAGTGGAGAGCTAAAGTTCAATGCAGGGGAAATGCAGGGTTCACACACCTGAGGCCAGAAACCCGGACCAAGTAAATACCCTGGGGGGAGAAACGCTACAAGTCTCGATGGGCGAGAGAGACCTGGGGGTGGTGGTGGATGTCAAAATGAACAACTCAGAAGATTGTAGGAGGGCAGCAGCCAACGCAAACAGGATGCTGGGATGCATCACTAGGGGATTACCTCCAGAAGGAAGGAAGTGATAGTCCCTCTGTACAACTGTTTGGTTAGGCCGCACCTCAAGTACTGTGTGCAGTTTTGGAGACCGCACTTAAAAGGGACATTGCACTCCTGGAGATGGTCCAAGGAGGGCAACAAAATTATCTAGGGGCTTGGGGGACCTACAGGGGAGGCACGAGGAGCTCAACATGCACACTCTGGAGGAGAAGAGGGCCAGGGGACATGATAGAAGTCGTCAAGAACATCAAGGGATTAACAAGGAGGCTCAGTCGGGTGCTCCAAAGGAAAGAGGGGCAACTAAATGGCAGGGTGGAAGCTGGGGAGAGGCGGGGGAGAGAAGAAGGTGCTACTTCACTGAGAGGGTGGTGGAACCATGGAATGCGTTTCCCAAGGGACTGGTGGAGGCAGAGCTTGTAGAGGGGTTCAAGAGGGGCAGGGAGGGCTGAGCTGAGGAAGTCCAATACAAGGGGAATATGTTGGACTGGGGATAGAGAAACCCAAGGGGGTGGGGAGGCAGCAAAGTTGGCACCCAGTATGGGGGCTGACAAACAAGCAGACACGAAAGACAATTAGGCCTACTCTGCTGGCATTTTAGTATGTTAGCAAACAATCTCTCACTCACTGGTTCATGGGTCTGGGGGTGAGGTCTACAGTGAGGTAAACATATTTAGTCTGCAGACAAAGTCATTCTGTGAAAATTAACTTCATCCTTAAGAATATAGTAATGTTTAGGGTACCCATTATTTATAATATGAATCAACTGATTTCTATTGTACATGTAACTCACTACTAAGCTGACATGTATTTGTTATTTCTTTAATTATTAATGGAATGCACATGTACATATTATTTTACACCAGCTGTGCTTCTCTGAATAAAAAGGAAATTTTAAAATCTGGTCAACTGCAGTGGAGGCTAGGCTACTGCAGGCTCAGAGGGGGCTGGGCGTTAGGCCATGGGATAGGGGATAGAAGTACGTAACACGGGCTGTGGCGCATGCGTTCCTACTCCGGGGGTTCCTGGCGAAAAACGGAGGCAGAAAAAGCTGGCAGCAAGCAAGATGATGAGACTGCCCGCAGGCTCCACTCCCGGGCCAGGTACAAGGTAAGCGCTAGCGATTCCAGGGGACGGGGCTGGGGGAGTCCGTCGGATGGGGGCGGCCGTCCAGAGGAGCATAAATAGGAATAAAAAAAAAAATAGGGAGGATCATTTTGACAAGCAGGTCTTTACGGACTTCAGTGGGAAAGACAGTCCTTGTTCCAGTGAAGGATGCCTAATTTGGAGCGAAGCTTTGAGTGTATGGCATTGATGTGAGCGGAGATGTTCAGGTTACTATCAAGCCACATGCCAAGGTATTTGTAAGTGTGGACTACCTTCGGTTGGGTACCATCAAGGGTGGAGAAGATCGGAGGAGGTGAAAGCCTTGCTAGTGTTTGGTTAGTGTCAAAGGTCATGGACACAGTCTTCTTGGTGTTCATTTTGAGCTGGCTGGCTTGGAACCAGCGTAGCACATTGTGGAAATCGCACTGGAGTGAGGATGCAACCGCAGACATGGAGGGACCGGATGCACTGATAACTGTGTCGACAGCATACATGTGAAAATGGGAGGAGACAGACGGATGGGAGGTCATTTAGAAAAACAGAAAATAGTATGGGGCCCTGAGGGACTCCTGCATGTATGGGGGGGGTTGATAATGCAGCACCCAGCTGAACAGACTGCTGACTGTTAGTAAGGTATGAGTGGAACCACTTAACTACAAGAGTAGAGTCCAGCTGAAGCCAGCTTGTTTACAAGGAGGGGTGGGATACCGAATCAAATGCCTTAGCAAGATCAATGAAAATACTGTAGCTGCTGTGACGAGATCCTGGTCCATCCCTGTAAGGACAAGGTCAGTGACATGGAGAAGGGAGGTGACAGTAGAGTTTTTTTTCCTGAAGCCAGACTGGAAAGGGGACAGGACGGAAGAGGAGTCTAAGAAGTTCATTAATCTGGAGTGGACTAGTGACTCTTGTAGTTTGGGAAGGGGAGAGGAGAGAGATGGGTCTATAGTTTCCAGGAACTGATGGATCAGGACCTTTGTGGAGAGGGAGTACTTTTTTTTTTGGTCAACTCTATTTGTAGCCTCCTATACTGGTCCTACAGGACTCTCTCAGATGCGGCCAGGGAGCCAGCCTTTTTCCCCACTCAGCCCAAGAACTCCAGGCCAGACCCATGAACCGAGTCCACCCCTCCCCAGCTCCAACCGCCGACCCCGCGGAGCAGGGCCAACTCCTACCGGTGCTCTTTCTTTAATCTAGTGGGCGCGGAGGAGTGAGGAGGCAATACAAGGATTGACTGGGAAGGTCCGGCGGAGAGCACCTATGGACCAGTCATCGCCTTCCTGGGTGCCAGGGCTGTTTTTTTCTGTTGCCCCCAAGGCTCGGACATGCAATGACATCCACAGCGATGGGTGCACTCCCACACTCGCCCACAGGACATCTGCTGCAGCCTCAACCTCTCAACGTGCTCCGTGAAGTGTGCTGCCCCCCGTCTCCATCAGGAGCCTCTTTAGTAGCGGAAAACACAATCCAACCACCCCCAGGAGAGGAGAGTCATCTTCTGGACACTCAGTCCTCTCCTGCCCCTGCCGACCCCCGATGACATGAGCCGGTTCCCAAACCCGGGTCGCCGGCATGGCGCGAGGTGTGGCATCCAGCGCCTCAACGCTCAGTACCACCGGGCTGGCTGAGGGGGAATACCTTGGCAGTTTTCCAAGTGAGGGGCACAGCACAAAGGGAAAAGGAGAGGTTCAAAAGGTAGATGAGTGGGTGAAAAATAGTGTGGGCATATATGTGGAGGAGTTTGGGGTCTAAGCTATCTGGGCTGTATTTTGAAAGGTTGAGAGACTTGAGGGCAAGGAAAACTTCCTAAGGGGAGACAGGAGAGAAGTGAAAACCAGCGGAAGATGTGGGTTGGGGATGGGGGGACTGTGAGGACTGGCAGGAACTGTGCAGGTTATGAACGCTGAACTCCTGGAGATAGTCCAGAGGAGGGCAACCAAAATGATTTGGTGCTTGGGGACAGGACCTATGGGGGAGAGGCTCGAAGAGCTAAATATGTACACACTGGAAGAGAGAAGGGACCAGGGGGACATGATAGAGGTCTTCAGGTACATGAAGGGAGTAAACAGGGGAGGAGCAGTCAGGATGCTCCGAAGGAAGGAGAGGGCAACTAGAGGTATGGGTGGAAGCTGGGAGATTCAGGGGAGAAAGGAGGTGCTACTTCACTGAGAGGGTGGTGGAGCCAAGGAATGCGCTGCCCAGGGGCTGTTGAGGGATTCAAGAGGGATGGGACAGGTACAGGGGAAGGGTTCTGGAAGCAAAAACCAGTGTAGCGAGAATATCCGGGACTGCAAAGGAAGAAGCCAGAGAGGGGGGGGGCAGCAAGGTCAGCTCCCAGGGTGGGGGCTGACCAAACAAGCAGACAAGAAAGACAGTTAGGCCTATTCTGCTGGCATTTTAGAATGTTAGTATGAACAATTTGTTGAAGAGGGAATCGACAACAAGGTGGTCAGAGACCAATGAGCCATCTGCTTGGGTGGGGGGTTAAAAGAGTGCAATATTTTCCCGAAGTGGAGGGACAGTTTAGATTGGATTTAAAGAGCCTCTGATCTCATTAGAAAAAACTTGAAAGCAATGTGAAATTTAAATACAATTCAGTTTATATTTCTATTTTCTATGAATTTTTATTACTGAGGACAGCTGTATGAAAGATAATTACTGCCTCATAGACTATCTGCTCTTTCTGCTTGCCAACACCTGACATCATAACCCCCATTTATGGCATCATAATTATCTCCACAGCAGCAGACTGTGCTGTCAGGCGCAGGCAAGCAGCCAGAACACGTAGGGCAGTAATCCTGTTTAAATGCAAATGTCCTTTGTAATAAATTAAGGTGTGAAAATTACAGAAAATAGTAAACATAAGCTGAATTATGTCTAAATATTACATTTTTTCAAAGTTGTCACAGCAGCATCAGGGGCTCTTTAAAGTACTGGGTCTTGGCTGCTTGGATAGCCTTTGTGCAGGCGTTTAGACCTGTAGTGCTGATGGTTAGACTCAGAGTGGGAGGCCTATTTGCCAACCTCAGCACCCGCAGAAAATGTTTTAAGGAAATCAGTTTTGGGAGAGCCACCAGGCAAAGCCTGAGCAGCAATACAATCAGTTTTCCACAGGCTGTTCTGATATTTGATCATGTGAACCTAGTAGTTTGCAATCCTAAGGCCCAATAATGCAGAGGTACAAGTACATTTGCCCGTCACATCCAGCCTCCTAGATTCCTCATCAGGAGGCAAAGTACTTGTATGTCTAGGGGCTCTAGACTTCCTACGAGCAGCCATGATGACCAGAGTCCGTTTCTGGCTGGTTACCGTAAGGTGTAGCAGATGGCGCTGGATGCTGCTCATCAGCCTTTCTAGGAACTGCAGGCAATGAGTTTGGTCTGTAACATGCAGCAAAAGTAGCACGCTCTAATGCAGGATATATGGGTGGAATGATAATTGAAGGGAAGTAGGGGACCTCCAAAACTTCCACTGAGATTCCTGTCAGTGGAATTTTCCTCTTCCTCAAAAAAAACACACGACAGACTACATTTGCTGCATCATGGCTTGTAAGGATGGGTCCTCAGGAGGACAACTCGGGGTAGAAAAAAAAAAAAAAAAACAGTCCTCACTACAGGATGATAGGGTAGAACCAGAGTGAGAGGGAACCCTCCAGAACTTTTCTCCATTCATACTCCTCCTCTAAGTCCATGAAGTCAGGATTACATTCCATTTTGTCAGCGCGATCGACAACGGCAGTTGCAGAATGGCCAGCGATGCTGGCGGCTGCTGAGAGGCAATGTGTAGTGTACTACTGGAACCCACCAACAAGGGCTGAGTACCAGAAGGCCCCATCAGTGGAATAACTGCCTGCACTAGCAACCATGGCAGAATACATCTCATGACTTCAGAAAACAAAGCCAGCACAGCCCGGGAGCTGAAGGTGCCTTGCAAAGCGGCCGGAATTACCTGCCTCAATGAGCCCTGATCACATCACAATGGTGTCATACCATCCATAGTAGGTATGGTAGCACCCAAGCCAAGCCCCGACCTTGGTGTCTCAATGATGTAACCGGGGCGACGCCACCAGAGCGGGTGCTGATGAGGACATTTTACCTTTTCTCAATGGCAACCGGGGCCATGAAGCAAACTTGTGTTTTCTGTGTCTGTTCTTAAGGCCAGATGAGGAGACCCACAACGATGACTGTTCCTTATCCTTAGATTTCGATGGCCGCTTTCCAGCTGATGGTGAGGGAGAACCAGATTTTGAGACCTTTTCCTTCTCCATGGCTTTCACAAAAACAGATGGCAGAAAAATTGAAATTTGAATACCTGTAAATTTTATTTCTCAGACTGCTGGTCTCCGGGCTTAACTACTGGGAGGTACCTCCTCTTGCCACGTGACAGGCAGGAACCCAAAGCTCTGCAGCCCGGACAACCTCTCTCCCACTTCCTGTCACCACCAGTTCTTCCCAAGCTGTTCCAACCTGGTAGTATTATATAAACTTGGAAACAGAAAGACAACATTATGTCAAACCTTCCGCCAGCTTACTACATTCTGGGAGGAAAGAAGCCCAGAGACCAGCAGTCAGAAAAAGAAAATTTACAGGTATTTAAATTTCAATTTCTCTCTCCTTATGCTGGTCTCCGGGCTTCATAACTACTGGGATATACTAAAACAGTACATCCCCTGGCTTCCCGGGTGGGAAGAATGTAAATACCTCTTCAGGTATCACCATTACCACCTGAAGTACCAAGAAGTCTCGGACGAGGCAGGCACATCAAGCTGACAAAGACTGGAGACGGTGTAATTAGGTGGCCAAAGAGCCGCCCTGCATAAGCCAGCCAGGGAGAGCTCATTAAAGCCCGCCCATGAGACAGTCATGGCCCTGGCTGAGGGTGCCTAAAGGCATCCCCATTTGCTGTGAGGTAAGTGGTTATGGATGAATAAATGCATCTGACAATACAGCTTAGAAGCCATTCTTATGATGGTTTGGTCCTTGGCAAGGACGATGAGGAGGCTGGAGCCTTCCCAACGGGCTCGGATCTTTAGAGACAGCGCTGCATCACTGTACTAGGATCCAGAGCATGAAATTATTTCTTGTTGCTATATTTAGGAAAAAGGGGCAGGTAGGGTTACACAACCCCTGGCTGCCGGAAAAAAAGGAAATGCTATCATCGGTAAAAGAAAACTGGATCTAATCAGGGGACCACCAAGTCCCGACTAGTAACGATACAAAAATACTATATGAGGAAATCAGGGGACCACAGAGTCCTGAGTAGTAAACATACCAAAATACTATATGAGGAGCCAAATGGAAGACATCCTCTAGCGTACAGATGCGACTGGCTAGAAAGGTAGCCGCGAGAAATGCGATCATTGTGGGCAGGAGTATGAGGGCTGCCTTTTAACCAAGTTGAGACTCCAACTGGATTGAAGAGCGATTTAAAGTTGACGCCTTCAGGAATCATCCCGCCTGGGGATGAGACCACCGGGACTCTCCTGCCTCCAATGACAAGAGTGCTCCCCATGCGGAATCTGAACCCACCAGGAGGTTGGTTGTAGGTTTTTCTCAAATTCTTTGGGAGAACTGTAGAAGAAGAAGTAGGGATACTGCCCAGTCGAAATGTTTTGCCCTTGAAGCCAGAGAGGAAGACTGCACCATATTCTGTATTCGAATAAGATAAGTAAAATGAATCATAGCAATGCCAAAAGGAATAATTCCTAGCTCCTTGAGAGACTCCTGATCAATGTCCCTGCGAGGGGGAATAACCTACACAGAGTGAAATGCAGCCCAGGTGCTGAGAAGAGGGTCCGGGCTGAGGATCTGATAGGAGGTGGCCTTGACATGTTAGTTAATCAGACATGTGAGCCATGGCCACGCGGGCCAGGATGGGTAGGCTAAAAACAGTTCTGACGGATCCGCAGTTACCTTGTGTAGGATTCTGGAGAGCAGCAGAATTGGGAGAAAGGCTTATGGAAGTTTTGCCGACAGGCGGAGGGAGCTACCCGAGGAGTGCTGAAGCATCGTCCTCCAGCTACCATAACCCTGGTAGGGAGTTCTTGTGTTCTAGCCATTTTGCCTGGGGTGTTATTTAGAGCTGGAACGTATGCTGCCATCAGGCTTGGCCGGCTCCATACGTCCAAATGAAAGAGTAGAAAGAACTCCTTGTGTATCCATGATCTCTTGATCAACCCCAGTGATCAATACAAGTTATCATTACTCAGTTGCCCATTATGCTGAATCTGGACTCTGACAGAGACCACTTGCCTAGTGCGGAGACCTAGCCCAGAATCTCCCTAGCCCCTTAGGCAGCCACTGTTAATGAGTCTTGTTTGGAGAGGAAGCCCAAATTGTGAACTCTCAGATGTTGGCCCTCCGAGCCCTAATGAAGAATGTCCCCCTCCCCACAGCAAGGAATTGGGAGCTCTTGTTTCTTGCCATCCCTGGAATTAGAGACCACAGTTTGAGAATGCTGGCCTGGATAGGCTGTCTGTGAATCAGTGCCTAGGGTCCTATGTCTACGAGGGAGAGCCTGACCCTATGAGCCTTTTAAGCCTTGCTTGGTGAGGAGGCCGCAAATTGCGAACTCACATAATATTGGTCCTCAGAGCCCAACAATGAAGAATGCTCCCCCTAGCAAGGAATAGGGAGCTTTTGTTTTTTGCCATCCCTGGAACAGAGACCGCAGTTTGAGAATGCTGACCTGGATGGGCTGTCTTGCCATCCCTGGAACTGAGACCACAGTTTGAGAATGCTGGTCTGGATGGGCTGTCTGTGAATCTGCGCCCAGGAGACTATGACTACGAAGGATAGCATGTCCCTATGAGCCTTATGTAACAGTGAGCAGTGAAGAGGTGAGCGGCTCGAGAATTCTCTAGAGGCTGCGGAGGTCCATGGATTTCTCGTCTGTTTCAAAGTCTGCTCCGAGACAGGGCACTGACTTAAGTGCCCTCGTACGGCTCTTGATAAATCTGTGCCTAAAGAGGCACTGGATGATCTCCATCACTGCTGGTATTGCTTGCTTGAAAAGTGGGGCCTTGGAGGATGTTCCTTGAGTCAGAGATACTTGAGCGGCTCCCAGATGGGGAAAAGCGGATAGGAGTCTTGTAATTCTATTGATGCCATGAAAATCCCCCAGATGGAGTTTTCCAAACAGATGCTAGCGTCCCTCTTGACAAAGATGTGCTCACCTAGAGGTGCAGAATTTTCAGGAGCCACCCTGGTCTGAGATCTCCTGTGCCTTTGGGGATTCCAAATAAGAGGGCACCCCCCCCCCCCGATCCAATCTGTGGGGTAACCGGCTCACTAACCCCTTTCAGATGATTAGGAATCGCTTGAACCTTGCCAGGTCTGTGAATGCTTGGGCCCTTGCCAAAGTACAATTAGAAGTTGGCGAGGAAGCCGCATGAGGCTGGCAGTGTACTTCTGTGGGCGGCGACTGGGTATCTGACATACCATGCCCCGAACCCCTTTGCATGTCTTGGTGTGGAAGTGTTTGTCCCCCGTCGAGAATGGGCCAGGGATCCTTCCTTGCGAGGTTTTGTTGCCGCTCCCTGGGACTCAGGTGCCACCTTGTCCTCCCCTGTGGTTGTACTGGTCACAGGAGGAGAGCCATGTGCGTTTGCCTGAGACTACCCATTCTGCCCTTTGCTGTAGTCGTGGGCACGACAATCCTTTCCCGAGCCTGGTAACCATGCATCTTCTCCTTCCCAGAGTACTGGGAACGTTTTTCTGAGGGCGTAACCGCACTGCAGGTTTCCTTCAGGAGGCATATACTCCCGGTGAATCTCTGAAGATGTGACCATTTGACAAGGACAAAAATTCAAGGAGTGCTGGGTTGTGATTTGGTAGAACATGGAATTTGCTGCGTAGCTGTCTGCCAGCTGAGTGGGCCGAGACTAGGCATTTGAGCTGGAGTAGGTTACATAGAAACATAGACTGACGGCAGATAAGAACCACTTGGCCCACCCAGTCTGCCCATTTCCCTACCTATTGGATAAGCTGCAGATTCTAGTTAACCAACAGCCTACTTCCAGCAACCCCCCCACTACAATTGCCTTATGTCCGTCCAATGCATGTTTGAATTCCCCCACTGTTTTAGACCCCATAACCTCTCCAGGAAGGCAGTTCCATGTGTCCACCACTCTCCATGAAAAAAAATTTCCTCACATTACCCCGAGCCATCCCCCCTCTATCTTTAAATTGTGCCCCCTTGTTCTTGCACATCTCTTTTTCTGAAAGATGCTACCCTCCTGGACTTTGCTGATTCCCTTGAGGTACTTAAAAGTTTCTATCATGTCCCCCGTCCCTCCTTTCATCAAGGATATACATATTAAGCTCTCTGTCTCTTCATATGGTTTCTGATGTAGACCCTGCACCATTTTAGTTGCCCTCCTCTGGACTGCTTCCATCCTGTCTGTGTCCTTGTGTAGTTGAGGTCTCCAAAACTGCACGCAGTACTCCAGATGGGGTCTCACCAACTGTCTGTACAGAGGGATAACCACTTCCCTTTTTCTACTTGTATGCCCCTCCCTATGCATCCCAGTATCCCCCTGGCTCTCCTTACCGACTTCTCACATTGCTTACCCACCTTTAGGTCATCTGATATGACTACCCCCAGATCCCTTTCCATTTTTGTTGTTGTTAGTACCTCCCCTGCTATTGTGTACTCTTCTCCTGGATTTTTATTTCCCAGGTGCATTACTTTGCACTTCTTTGTATTGAATCTAAGTTGCCATATGTCTGATCATTCCTCCAGCTTTGTCAAGTCCCTTCCCCTGGGGGCCTTCTTGACATAACCCCCCCCCCCCCATGTCATGCTTTCGAGCAGGCTGCTAATGGGGGCTGTGGTGGTATGAAGGTTCGGCACAACACTCAGACTAAGAGGGTCCCCTCTGGAGGCTGTGACCTCCGCCGACGATCGGAAGCTGCTTGCTGAGATGGCGGCCTCCAATATCTCCTGTGACCTCGAGGCCACTGTTCACTTAGAATATATGCACAGAGATCGGGGGTGGCACCGTGGGGGATCTGCACCTGTGGCAACTCCTGCTCGGAGTATATCCTGCTAATCCAAGCACATACTATGGAGCATGTCTGGCTGCTTCTGGCCTGTGCAGCTGGGCACCCCATACTAGTCATCCCATCCAATACTAGACGCCCCATCCCCGTAGTCCAATAATCCACCTGCTGGGGGACAGGGCCCTTATCCAGATACGGATTCCCTTAACTGCACAGGTGGGGCCTCATCAGTGATCCATAGAGAGGCAGTAATACCTCCTCCTCTCTGCTGTCAGTAATGGGCAAACTAGGTGGGCTGTATGGTCCTTATCTGCCCACAGATTCTATGTTTCTATGCAACACCCCTTCCTATACACCCCAGTATCCCATTTGCCTTACTGTAGGCCTTGTTACACTGGTTTCATTGTTTTAGGAAGTCATTGATGATGACCCCTAGGTCTCTCATCAGAGGTCATGCACAGCTATACCCACCCCGCCCCAACTCACCCATCCAGTACTCTATCCCTGGGTACTTGTTCCCCATGTGCATCACCTTCCACTTTCTGGCATTGAATTTCAACTGCCAAACTTTTAACCACTCCTCTAGCTTTGCAAGTCTCTCTGCATCTCCCTAACCCTCTCCTCGCTACCTACAGGAGGCAGTATAGCACAGTGGTCTAAGGCTCTGAGCTGCAAATCTGGCGACATCCAGCAGACCAGACCTGGGTTTAAATCCCACAGCTTTCACTTGCATAATGTGTGACTCTGTGCTAGTCACTTAACTTCCTTGTGCTCCCAGGTCGCACCTGGAGACAGCTCCGGCTTAGTGTGCCTTTCCTGGTTAAACAATTTCCCCTTTCCCTTACATTGCCACAAAGCTTAGTGAGTCTTCAAAGAAAGACATCTTGCCCTGGATTCATCCTCCCATGTCGCTAAAGAACATACTGAAAAGGACCGGACCCAGGACCGATCCTTGGTAGCACCCCACTGGTTACCTCCGTCTTCTGATTTGACTCAGTTAATCACATCCCTCTGCTGTCTCCCTTCCAACCAGTTTCTCGGCCATCTGTCTCTTTCACTGCAACAAGATCCTCTAGTTTCTGCAACCTTCTGTGAGGCACGGAGCCAATAGCTTTGCTGAAATCAAAGTTATGTAAATCCACTGCATGGTTCTTATCCACTACCCTTGCTACCCAATCAAAGAATACTAATCAGGCTGGTCTGACAAGACCCTTCCTGCCACAAAGCCATGCTGTTTACTATCCTGAAGGGTATCCTGTGATAACAGCGACGCAACAATAGCGACTCAATTACAGCAAATACAGTATAACAAATGTTAAAATAGCAACCGCTAAACAAATATGACTCACCAAATAAGCGATTTCAGCGATAATCAGCGAGCAAAAATAGCGAATTCCTAAAATAGTGATTTACTCATAGATGAAGGTGACAAATGATGTCTCACAGCTGTACGAGTCAAAATAGTGACTTCTGGAAACAGGGAAAACATACACCATCACAAGGACTGTGACATCTGTGGGAACGTCTTAAAAGTCCATCTTTATTGAAAGCACCATCTTCACTTCAGCTCACACTTTGAACTGAAAATTGTAAGCTAGCCCACGCAAATAGTCATATTTGCTCCTTGTAGAATACCGTGACAATTTTCTCAACATGCAGGGGTCAAAATTAAGTTCTGCAGCCACTAGCCAGCACGGCTAGTGACTGGAAAAATTCACTGGCCCCACAGACATTTCCACTGGCCCAGTTGGTGTACATACTGATGAGCTGCCTTCACCAGTACAAGCCCACAGGGCTACTTAAATGAAAATCTTACTAGCCTGATGCAAAATCTACCAGCATTTGGCTAGCAGGCCAGTGCCAATTTTGACCCCTGACACAAATGTTCATGTCCTTGTATTTTCTTTTCTCAGCACATCCACCTGCCACAGACACCATTTGCTCGACCTTCAGCTCAGTGAGCCTCTGTTCTTTTAAGCATTCAATCATCTTCCACTTGATACTGTCTCAACACTGTTACAAGTACGCTTCCTAATTTCTGCCATCACTTTCCTATCCCCAACATCACCAGCATCAAGGACAAGTGTGTGTTCCTTAATAAGAACAGATACTTTGTTGTCCACCGTAAGTATTCTGGCCAAGCACTGAAACTTATGTGAATCAACAACGCCAACAAATCTTATCCTGCGTTTCCTTGTCTTTTCAGTAGACATAGCCTTTAAACAGTGCTAGCGGCCTACCTTTCTGGCTCTGAATCAGCTCAAAGTCCACCACTGTAATCCACCACATCTACCAGAACCGAGCAAGTCTAGCTTCATTTTAAAGCAGAAAGGTGGGTGGAGCCTATGGTGTAAACAGGAAGCAGTGTAACGAACATGGAACATTGTGGGAGGTACACAAGGAGTGCTTGAACAAAACTGATCGCTAATTTTACCCAACAGCTATACTTGTCAGCGCCATTGTATATGATTGCGATTTCAACACTCACTATAAGGCCAGAAAACTCTGCTAGTGGACCCGGGAGGTACAGGAGGTGGTGAGGAACAAGAAGGCAGCATACAGGCGCTTCAAGTGCTCGAGGAGTGAAAGGGATCAGGAGGAATATGAGCTGACAGCCAAGAGAGTCACCAGGGTGGTGAGAGCAGCTAAGGCAAAGAAGGATCAGTCCTTGGTCAGTGGGATCCGGGAGTGGGGGGAGACAAGGGGTTCTTTAGATACATAGGGGAAAAAAGGAAAGTAAAGGGGCAGATCAACAAGATAAGGATAGAGGATGGTTGAGCACAGGAGGCAGGGGAACAGGCAGAGTCCTGAGTACTTTGCCTCAGTTTTTACAAGGGGCTGGAGGCTATGTCTTGCGGGGGAGCGAGGACAAACTGGAGGAAGGGTGGGACTGGTAGAGACCAGGGGCCCGAAGGTTCTGGGGAAAGGGAGTGCCCACCACAGACATGTTTTTTTTTGGGGGGGGGGGCGCAGTACAAGGTGAAAAGGGTGAGGATGTGGAGGCTGAAATCCCAGTAGAGAGAGTAAGGGAAGACCTCAGGTCCCTTCAGACGAAGAAAGTACCTGGGCCAGATGATACATCCCAGGGTGCTGAGGGAACTGGTGGATGTCCTTGCAGTCCCTCTAGTGGAGCTTTTCAACATCTCTCTGAGGACTGGGTGGGTGCCCCAAGACTGGAGGGTGGCCTATGTCATGCTGATCCACAAGGGGGGGTTATCAAGAGAGGAGGCAGGAAATTACAGGCCCATTAGCCTGACATCTGTAGTCGGCAAGGTGATGGAGGGTATTGTCAAGGAAGGGCTGGGGGGTTACTGGAGCAAACCATTAGCATGGCCGATAGGCAGCATGGCTTTGTCCCAGGAAGATCGTGCCAGATAAACCTTGTTGAGTTCTATGACTGGGTGACGAGGGTCCTAGACCAGGGCAGGCCAGTGGACGTCTTCTTTCTGGACTTCAGCAAGGCGTTTGATTCAGTACCCCACAGTGGCCTGCTGGCTGAGCTGAAGGAAATTAGGGTAGGAATACAGTTGCTAAGAAGAATGGGAAATTGGCTCTCTGAACATACTCAGAAGGTGGTGGTTGGAGGGTTAGCCTCATCCCCAAGGTGAGTTACTAGTGGGGTTCCCCAGGGATCAGTGCTGGGACCACTCCTGTTCAACACCTATGTCTCAGACATCAGGAAGGGGATCAGGAGTGAGATGAGTCTCTTTGCAGACAACTCAAAGCTGGGTGCAGTGGTGGAGGAAGAGGGGAGGGTGGCCTTGCAGGAGGACCTGAAGACTCTGGAAAGGTGGTCGGGAAAATGAAAACTAAAATTCAATGCAGGGGAAATGCAAGGTTCTGCACCTGGGAGTCAAAAATCCATGCCAGGGGTATACCCTAGGAGGAGACAATTCAAGTCATGGTGGGTGAGAGGGACCTGGGGGTAGTGGTAGATGTCAAAATGAACAACTCTGAGACCTGTAGGAGGGCAGCAGCAAGGGCAAACAGGATGCTGGGATGCATCACCAGGGGGATTGCCTCCAGAAAGGCCGAAGTGATCCTTCCACTGTACAACTGCTTGGTTAGGCCACACTTTGAGTACTGTGTGCAGTTTTGGAGACCACATTTAAAGAGGGACATTACACACTCCTAGAGAGGGTCCAAAGGAGGGCAACCAAAATGATATGGGGCCTGGGGGAGAGGACCTATGAGGAGAGGCTCTAGGAGCTCAACATGTACACCCTGGAGGAGAGGAGGGACAGGGGGGACATGATAGAGGTCTTTAAGTACATGAAAGACATCAATAAGGGAGGCCCAGTCAGGGTGCTCCAAAGAAAGGAGTATGTGGCAACAAGAGGTCACAGGTGTAAGCTGAAAGGGGGCAGGCTCAGAGGGAAAAGGGGGAGATGTTATTTCACTTAAAGGGTGGAGCCATGGAATGCACCACCCAGGGAGCTGGTACAGGTGGAGACTGTGGACGGGTTTAAGAGGGGATGGGACAGGGGAGGGTAAATCTGACCAGGACCAATACAGGTGGAACATCTGGGACTGGGGACAGTATGGGGGGGGGGGGCACGGCTAAAATCAGCCCTCAGTGCGGGTGCTGAAAATAGAGTAGACTCGAGAGACCATTAGGCCTATTCTGCTGGCATTTTAGTATGCTAGTATAAACAAGTTGCCGATTTATACCGCGCTATTAAGCAATCATTATTTTTACATGGAACCTCCTGAAATACACTGCTCTCTCTAGGAAGTTTACGAGGCTCTCTTCAACTAGCATCTTGAGCACTGTAGCCTCAACAGAGGCTAGACTGACAAGTCTGTAGTTAACCAGTTGCTCCTTGTCATATTCCCCCCCCCCCATGAAACAAGATTACATCTGCTACCCTCCAGTCTTTTGGAACTACCCCTGTCTGAACTGGACCCCCACCAAGGTACAGTTAGTTCTGTTGCCGCCATTGCCTAGAGCTCACTAATTTTATTTTCCAGCCGCCTAGTGTTAAAGCAGACCCCTTTCCATCTTTCTTCTGCTCCCCATTCCTTCTCCCTTATTCTCCCCTAGTCTCCTCAATTTTTATTTTTCAAGCTGAATGTAGGCTTTGTCAGCCCTCCCTCAATTGGTTCTTCCACTAACCTAATTTGAACTTCACCTTACTGTTACCCACCTTGCTGATACTACTCCCCTGTTCAGGGGGAACCCTAGCCAAGATCCCCAGCTGCTCTCCCTTCTCAGTGGTTCCCCCAGCCTCCATCTCCCCACAGTTAAACTGTCCAATGTAAATGTAGAAGTTCTGCCCCGGAGCACTGGCCCCCTCCCTTGTCAAGCAAAGGTCATCACCAGTGAAGAGCCTTCTGCCCAGAAGCCCCTGTAGTCCCCCACAAAGTGGCACCCCAAATCCTGACATCTCTTCCTTCCCTACTCTACTGTACCCATTCCCCTTATTCCACAAAGGAAGGACCTTGGATAAGGCCAGGGAAGCAGAGTGTACCTTCAATCTATCCCCCAGCCTCTTAAAGAGCCCCTGACACCATTGTGACAACTTTGAGAAAATGTAATGTTTAGCACAAGTGAGCTTATATCTTAATATTTCTGTATTTCTCATTCTTCTTTATTACTAAGGACATCTGCATGTAAATAGGCTCACTGCCTTACCTGTTCTGGCTGCTTGCCTACATATGACATCACAGTTCTGTTTATGTCATCACAGTCTGTTGCTGTGGGAATAATTACGATGCCATAAACGGGGGATTATTTATTTTACTTATTTATTTAAAAGTTGGTAACTTTGAAAAGCACCATGACCAGAAGCTCGTTTCCAGCTGCAACCTGGAATATGATGTCATATGTAGGATAGCAGAAAGAGCAGATAAGGTCTAAGGGACAGTAAGCCTCTTTCACATAGCTGTCATTGGTAATAAAGAAAAAAGGTAAATAATTATACAAAATACATGAAATATAAACTGAACTGTCTAAATCTCACATTTTTTTCCAAGTTTTTCTAATGGTGTCAGGGGCTCCTTAAAGTTCTGCTTTACTGCCTCCATGGAGTGGTTTCCTGAATTATGTTGATACCCAAATGTACCAGCACCCACAGATCCCCGCCTCCCTCCCCCATCCTCCTATCCTATCGATATGGCTGATGCACCAGGAAGACATATGACCACGTCACTGTCCTTTCCTCCCCGCCCACCACCCTCTACTCCCCTAACCATTGAGTCCCCAATCACTAAGGGTCTCCTTGATTTCCTCCTGCTCACTTCCCCTTTGGGTGTCACCATGTCATCTTGCCCATCTCCACGAACAGACTTTTTATCACGACACTGTCACCTCCTCCGCAGACCTGGTAGGGGTTACGACCCCCCCCCCGGGTGCGTTCTCTGGCCCATCATGGGTCCTGTCGGGTCCTGGTATTTTCCTTCATTTTATTGTCCCCTGCCCCCATGCCCTGCAATGGGCGCAGCAGCCATCTCCACCTCCGTGGAGGCAGTCAAGCACTTGGGCACAGGTCGCACCCCTCTTGTGCTGACGCTCGCTGTACACACACCCCCCCCCCCAGAAAGGAGAGCAGTCCTCCGGACGCTCAATCCTTACCTCCCCAGCTGACCCCCGAATTCTCAAACCCAGGTTGTCAGCGTGGCGCGAGGTGTGGCATCCAACGCCTCAACCCTCAGCACCACCTGGCCGGATATCTCCATGAAGAAACTTAAAGAGTCCCCCTTCCCCCAGGCACCTGAGCCTCCTCCAGGAATGCAAAGCAATTTGCTGTCTGAATGGTCTAAGACTGGTCAAACCTCTTGTGGCTGTCTCTGCCACCTTTCCTCTGCCCTTCCCATTACCCTCCAGCCCCTGAGCTTGAGGGGTGTTTTGGGGGTGGGGAGTAAGACTCAGCTGAGCTGGTTCCTCAGCAGAGATATCTCATCTCTTGCTGATACCAGCTGAGCAGGGAACTTCACAAACCTCCTGCAGATGGGGCAGTGGCTCCTTCTCCAGAGCGTAACCCTGGAGAACAGCAGCCCCACAGTCCCAACTGACTACCTCCCTGCTATATCTCAACTCCATACTGATCCTATGATACAAAAAGGCCTACCTTATATATGAAGTTCTGCTGTATTTGGGATACTTTCTACACCTCCCTTGTGTAATCCCTTAACCCTTGGTTAACTGCAGTTTTATATATTTGTATAACATACATAAATATAACAATTCAAAATATATAAATTTCTATTTCACTTTTGTCAATAAAACTTTAGTTTTTCAGCATATTATACATTCAAGCAGAGATCAGCGCAACTTCAAAATTACATAGCTAAAAGTAAAATAAAAATAACTTTCACTGTGCCCAAAGTGTGACTTTAAATTCTGAATACAGAATAACAAACTGTGGGTATCAAGCAAAAGACACAAAAAGGATTATAAGAAACTGCAGCCATCATCCAAATGTAACAGCAAAGCTCAATATTCTAGAACTCAGTGGTCTACTTCAGATGTTCTAGCAGAACTAGAACACTCTGCCAGGAAAGCAGAGTCTTAGCAACATGGAGTATACTGGACAGACAATGCACAACTAGTGTGTTCTGCCACAGAGGGGATCTGATTCCTTCTGACCTCGAGTGCGAAGCTCGAGAGGTCCATGGCAATCAAAACCCCAATGTGGCAGAACACACTGGTTGTGCATAAAGTTGCTCATCCTGTATTTTTTTAATAATGTGTAGTACTGTGTGCAATGTGCACAGGTCAGTTCTTTCACTTTCAAAATGAAACCGACTCATGCAGTCTCTAGAGGTTTCAGAATGTTGTTGTACCACAGAAGGATACAATCACCTTTTAACTGTGGTACAACAGCATTTTGAAAGGGATGGAATTATATACAAAAGAATGCTCTACTACACATTATAGCCCGATTCTAGCTAAAGAATGGTATCAAATGCCTATACAGAACAATGCACTACTATACACTATAGCCTGATTCTAGTTGAAGAATGACTTCAATAAATGCATTTTTTAAACAAGAAATAGCCAGTCCAGAAAGCCCACCAAACAGTGAAACAAAATCACAGTACCACATAATTCACAAGCCACCACACAGCAACAAGCCAGCAAATCCTGGTGACGAGGACAACCCATAAAAGGCACACACTGCCCAACTAGTGTATATAAATACAATGAAATTCACACCAGATGCGATTCACCACATAACAAATGCGTTGATTATCCTGCTCGCAACCAGCATCACACACACAAATTCCACAACTTCCTGCAGGCAACAATATCCTCCTTCTCAACTCAAACTGTACACCCAAAAAAAAAGTAAAAATGAGAAAAAATATGGAAAATGCTCACTTAGCTATGGGAGCTCCACACAGACAGACACACCGATCTGCAATGTCTTTAATACAAGGAAATTTTCTAGAGCTTTCTTGAGAAGTCACCTAACAGCCTGGTTGAAACTCTGGCAAATTTCAAAAGTCGTCGCATTGTGAGACAGGCCCAAACAGCACACACAAACCAAGTGCTTCTACTCTTCATAAATTTTAACTCCACACAAACAATACTGAAATAAAGGCTCTTTCGACTTCAGAGGCATAGAGACAACAGAACACTAAGAAAAGGAAAATTAAACCGCAATGGCTACGTTGATGGTGTTTCCTTCAGCAGGTCCAACAAGGATGATACTGTAAGAAAGAACTGAGGAGTGATGGCGGCCGTCCATGTTATACACATGTAGACACTGCACACTAATGTGGGCAGCCCTTGCTAGCAAAAGGTTCCGAGTGGTCCCAACGCTCACAGCTTATAGTTCCAAAGGTGGGGCCTAAAGGAGGAGATATCCACAAAGATGATGCACAGAATTATGTAGCTCAATTTTTAAAGATGCTATACATGGTTTTCTCTCTTTTTCTGAAGTCTTTTTTTCTTCAAATGGCACAGACAACTGGCTGGTATATTTAGGATACTGCTGGCAAATTATAGTAAAGAATGCATCCACATAGCAAACACCATGTCACCACAGATGCAGAAGAGCATTAACAAGAGACTGAACAAAGCAGAATAAATGAAGGCTTACAGCACCGTTTTTTACAGTAATCATAGATATCGCAGTCTCCTTGGGGAGACAGCCAGACTCGACTTGGTTCTTCTTAATGATTGGGTGAGTTAACCCACTTAAACCAACTCTTATTAAAATGACCGCAACAAGAGTATACATTGCTATAACCCTTTACTCTAAGGAATATATTAAAGCATATGTAAACCCCATAATTCAAAAAATGGCTTCACTGCCTTTTAAAGAAAAGACTGTTTATATGAATGCTAGAACTGCATTTATTTAATTAGCATAAATGCAGTTTCTCAGTGTGTAAAAATTGTACATAGTTCTGAAAGCAGTGCCGGATTTGGAGCATTGTAGGCTGGCAGAAGGCCAATTTTTCAAATAGGGAGGAAATGCTGGCCAGTACATATAGGTTCTAACCCCATGTATTCTTCTCATATTGCTAACTCTGCAGTTAGCCTGCTCAGTAGAACTGCCCGGAGAATGGAACTATATGCTAATGATGGAATCATTATCACGTGAAACATTCAAACTGCTGCCCTCATTTGCTGTACATTCCATCAACGTCTCAGATTTCTTACTCCGCCTCACAAGTTTAGACGCCCAGGAGATCCCCCAGGTCGTTGTTGGCTATTGTGAAGTATAATCTTTTTTAATTATACATAACTTTCTTTCTGCTGCCTTCATTATTGTTTAATTTTATTCAAACGTCTAATTTGTATTAGTTTAGTAGATTTAGCGTTTATTTCTCGGTTCTTCTCGGTTCGGTATAACCGCTGAGGAACTGAGTAGTTAATTATTAGTTGTGGATGTAACCCCCTTACAAATGGGGGTTCCTAAAAGCCTTCCCAGAGCTTGCCTAAATGCTCCCTGCCTAACTGGTGTTCGACACAATGCCGCCAAAATGCGGGTGTTGTGAGTGCTCCTGAAGCCTCCAGTACTGTCTCTAAGAGATGCCTGCTCGCAGGCTCCAGCGGGTTGGTATGGGGGGGGACTGGTGTTTCCCTGTTCGAATCCCACCTGAGCTGCGGTGAAATCGCTCCAATTTGGTAGTCGCTATAAGCGCAAAAGGGAGCCCTTTTGAAAGATGTAACTGTTTGGCTATAATTAGAGTATTAGTGGAATTACAGTTTGCCTAACCTGCTTCTTTTGTAGCTGGGACTGTGTGCGCTTGGCCCCTCCATTTTGGACCTGGACTATTGAACTGGGCCAATGGTGAACGGGGGAACACTAAAATGAAGATCTTTCTGACCAACCAGGATCAGGACTCATGTGAGAGCCAGCTGACCAATGAGACACAGCTAGTAATTCTGGGAAGTAAAGTCTAAATTATGGCGCCTTGTTTGCACCAATAGGGGCAGTTATTACGTGACTGGCATCTGCAGCCCACCTATGGGATCGGGTGGCGCCCGAATGGTGAGATTTGGGCTAACTGCCAAAGGGCAGCGACGTTGTGGCTGTTAGCAAGAAAGGAGCTCTGGGCTCCTGCACCGTGGAGTTTTCGCGCGGGAAGCGCGTGTGTGGAAGGCCAGATTCGGGCAGCTTGGTCGCTGGCAAGTGTCGGAGTAAATCCGCTGGGTAGCGGTCAGAGGAGGCTGTGCAAAAGCGCAGCTACCTACCAGGCTCACCCTGTAGAGGACTGGAGAATCTGCTGAATTGCGCTCGGTCTGTCAGGAAAAGTGAAGCTGCGTTGCGACTCCCCGATTAGCTGTGAGTTCAGTCGGGCCCTAGGAGCAGCTGCTTGGTATGGTACCCCTCTGTTGCTTTTCATATAAATGTGTGGAGAAGTGTTTGAAGTCCAGGCTCGGTCCTGCAAGTTATGTGAGAGCGCTTTTCCTTCTGGAGTTGTGAGTACTAAGAGAGCGCTTTTCTTTCTGGAGTCGTAAGTACTAAATCAGGGTAGCTCCCTGTCAAATGTTTCTAGTAAGGGCACGATCTTCTTGTTACTTTGCTGACTATACTAACTGAGCCTGCTGGCTCTATTAAATCTTCATAGGAACCTTATGCTTGCTTCTGTGTCAGGGCCCCAACCAGCTGCATCGAGGGACTAATCTTTATGGCCTGGGTACCCAGAGACCGTGACTTATAAGTTAGGCCTGTGCACAGTGCCCTAGATAGATACTTACATATTAGATTGGTAAGCTAATTAACCTGATCACCCCAGTCCTTGTTAAGTCCCCCTAAATAAATCAGATTGATTGTTTTGCAAAGGTATACTGGCTAACTTGTGTGTTTATGGTGAATTACTGCACAGTGATTATTATGTAACAGCATCTTACTTTTCAGGAGGCCCCCGGAGCAAGCTGATTGGTTCAAGCCTGGGGGTAAGTGTATATTGTAAGGGTACTGTGATTGATTTGTGTGGGCCACCAGTGGGAAGAAAGGGGGGTTGCAGTGACCCAGAGGGCTGTGACCAAGTCATATCAGACCGTCTTAACCCCGACCTCTGGGTAGAGGCACCTGCCAACAGATCCAGGCCCCTCAACCTGCTGTCGGCTGAGCAGGCAGGGGTAGTAGCCCTTAAGATAGCACCCTCAGGGGGTTACACGGACTTTTTCCGCTTTAATTTCTCTATTTTCATCTTAAATATTTATTACTATGTTAAGTTTTATGTGTTGATTTAAACCGCTAACCCGGTTTATTTATAACTGCTAATCCGGTTACTGTGAACAGTTATATCAGTTCCGAGAACCACTGACCCGGTTCCGAATTCTAAAAATTTATCGGTTCTTTTGGTGCCTAATCAGTTCCTGAACCTACCACAAAAAAAGAAAAAAAAAAAAAGGGAAATCTCTGCGGTTAAGGTTTTTCCTCCTGAAAACAGAGCACTCTGAAAAACCTAAGAAAAAGACTGGTCCCCCAGGTTTTAAAAACTGTGTGAAGTGTGGGGAAGTGTTTGCCAAGGCAGACAGCCATGACAGTTGTGTTTTCTGCCTGGGAACTGATCATTTAAATTCTGACTGTAAAATCTGTAAATCTTTCCCACAGAAAACTGTGGAAAAGAATGGAGAGGTTGAACAAGAAGTTAGGGGGTGTTTCAGGCTCTAACCAGCCAACACCTTCCAAATCAGCAGGTGAAACCGCAGTTTCTTCTTTTACCACCCCTGATAAGAGTCAATCTACCTGTTTAAAGAGACTGAGTGGGCCGGCTGACTCTCTGGTCCCCTCCAAAAAGTCAAAGCCCAAGCACGTCGAACCCCAGGCTAAACCTACAGGGGATACTTCTGTGCCTCACAGTCTGCCTACTGCTGAGGAAATTGCCAGGCTATCAAAGTCACTGAGGCAATTCAGGGGTTTATACCTTCTCCAGACCCTCCTCCTCCAAGGGTTCAGGAGGTTACTCCCTGCTCGAACCTCCAGTCTCAGGAGATGGATACTGGGGAGTATGATTTACCAGAGTAAGATGAAGGTGAGCCCACTGAACCGGAAATCTCACTTGAGCAGAAATTTGGCTCTCCTCCTAGGCCTGAGAATTTTTCCTCTCACTTTTCCTTTGTGAGGAAAATAGGTGCCCTTGACCTGGCTACCACCGAGGTCATAGAAGATGAGGAGGAGGCAGAATATATGGAAATGATGGGGTTAACGCACACTAAGAAAATGTATCTGCCTATTAATAAATTCTTCAAGAAGAATTTATTTGCAATCCTGCAGAACCCTAACTCTGTCACACCTCTGGACAAGAAGGCTGGCAGCCCATAACCACAGAAAAGTGGGTATTGGAAGTAGTGAGCCAGGGACTCTCCCCGAGTTTCAAGTCCTTCCCTCCTCTGAAGTCAAGGCTATTCAAGCCAGTCTCCCTTATCGAAGAACAGCTCCTGGAAAAGGAGGTTCAAACCCTGCTCAGCATGAAAGCAGTGGAGCAGGTACCTACCCTTCAGAGGGGCAGAGGGTTTTACTCCAGGTATTTTCTTACCAAAAAGAAAAATGGGGAGTGGCTGCCTATTCTGGACCTAAGGCATCTGAACAAATATCTCGCAAAGCCAAAATTCAGGTTGGTGACCCTACCTTTAATTTTACCTGTTATTCAGCAGGGAGATTGGCTGGCATCTCTAGACTTAAAAGATGCTTATTTCCACATCTCCATAGGGGAGTCTCACAGAAAATCTCAGGTTCAGACTTCCTTCAGGTAATTACCAGTTCTCAGCCCTGCCTTTCGGTCTAACCTCAGCACCAAGGGTATTCACAAAATGCCTGGCAGTGGAAGTGGCATTCCTACAAAAACTAGGAATTACAGTTTTTCCCTATCTCAACGACTGGCTAATAGCAGGAAAGTCATTTCAGCAGGTGCAACCACACCTGGAAATAAACAGATTTGTTGCAGTCTCTGGGTTTCCTGCTGAACCAGGAAAAGTCCATCCTCACACCGGTTCAAGTTCTGCATTTCATAGCAGCAGAACTGAATACCATAAAGGGAAGAGCTTTTCTTCCAGAGGGCAGAGTTCAGTGCATACTGAAACTGATTGCTTCATTCAAATTGGGAAAGCCATGTCCTGCAAGAAGATACTTGCAAATACTGGGACATATGGCTGCAGCAACAGAAGTGGTCTTGGGAGCAAGACTTCAAATGAGAAACGTACAGTTTCATCTACAGACACACTGGTGCCAAAGAAAAGACCATATGTTAAAACTGATCCCTGTAACAAGGTCAGTGATCCAGTCCCTGCAGTGGTGGACAGATATCCACAATCTAAGGACAGGAGTTCCCTTCCAAAGGGAAAATCCTTCAGTCATCCATACAACAGATGCTTCTCTGTTAGGATGGGGTGCTCATATAGGAGCGCACACTACCCATGGCATTTGATCAAGCATCGAGTCTTCTCCACATAAACCTGCTGGACCTCAGAGCAGTGTTTCTGGCTCTAAAAAGGTTTTTCCCCAGTTAATACAGGGCAAGGTGGTGCAGGTCAGAACAGACAGCACCACTACAATGTTTTATATAGAAACAGAATTTGACGGCAGATAAGGACCGCTTGGCCCACCCAGTCTGCCCATTTCCCTACCTAATGGATAAGCTACAGATCCTAGTTAACCAGCAGCCTACTTCTTTCTACCCCCACCCCCTAGAATTGCCTTACGCTGTCCCATGCATGCTTGAATTCAACCACTGTTTTTGACTCCACAACCTCCTCCGGAAGGCCGTTCCATGCATCCACAACCCTCTCTGTGAAAAAATACTTCCTTACATTACCTCTGAGCCACCCCCCCCATCTTCAAATTGTGCCCCCTTGTTCTTGCACACCTCTTTTTTTGAAAGATGCTACCCTCTTGGACTTTGTTGATTCCCTTGAGGTACTTGAAAGTTTCTATCATGCAAGCGAGGAGGCACAAGGTCAGACCCCCTGTGCACAGAGGCCATGAAAATCTGGGAACTTGCTTACTCTCAAAAAGCTTCCTTGCAAGCTAATTATGTACCAGGCAAGGACAATACCCTGGCAGATGCTTTAAGCAGGATATAGAAATTACTTACCTACCGTAATTATGATCTTTCTGTGTATCTTCACCATTCATCACAGATGGGCACCGGCCAGAGGTCAGGACCCCGCGGGAGCCTTTTTTTTATTTTTTTTTATAAAGGATAGCGAGCCGACGCAGCCTCGCGCCCCCCCCGAGGCCAACGACTATAGTTGGCGCCGCGGGATTAGCCAAGTTAGGTTGTGTTGACTCCGCCTGCCTACCAGTTCTGAGTCGCCGGAGAGGTAAGAGGAAGGGATGGAGGTGGGACAAGAGAGTCCAAGGGACAGAAAAGGAAAGGAAAAACCAGACCAAAAGGAGAAATAAACGACTGAGAGGACAGCATAGAAGAGATGAGACTAAAGGGATTGGGTAGGGGTCCCAATCTCTGGAGCGGAAGAAGGAGGGAGAAAATTTAGGAGAGTGAGAGGTAACAAGGATCCAGGACCCTTGTCCGTCACCAGACTGTATAGGAACTGCAAGGAGTAGCAAAGCTCATTTGCCAGAATTCAAGGCACAGAATAACTGGCAATACCCCAAAAGCAGAGTCAGCTATTCTGGAGAAGGACAGGGTACAGGGACTCGGTACTCTCTCTGTAAAGATATTTGGTGAAAAAAAGGGGGTTCCTTTTTTTTTTTTTTTTAAATCAGATGGATAACAGAAGGAGGGCAACCACCAGTTCTCACCCCGTAGGGGTGAAGATAAGAAGTAGAGAAGAAGTGCCACTAGAACTGTACCCCTTAGGGAAGAAAATTACCACCCTGTGTGTCCCAACTTTACCCCGCTCAAAAAGAGGGGTAGGCACAGAGGGAGGAGGATCCAGAGACTGAAGCCCCAGGGGGATGGCGGGCAGGATTGTGATGAATGGTGAAGATACACAGAAAGATCATAATTACGGTAGGTACGTAATTTCTATATCTTATCTGTGTCAATCTTCACCATTCATCACAGATGGGTGAGTAACAAGCCCCCCGAAGGGGGTTGATTAATTGCACCCTAAGGGACAGTGTCCCTTAGCCCTCAGTGGGTGACACACTAAGGGGGAACCTTCTGGGCCTGAGAGTGGGGAGGCGAGACAGGGTCCCCGGAGAAGGAAGGAATTGCCCGACAAGCGTCGTCTCGCCCCTCAGGGAAAGATATAGGTTCCCTGGTGGCCGGAGCAAATCACCTCACGCAGGCCAAGGGTGACAACCGGGAAAAGCGAAGCCGCCAATCTCCTGGTGCAGATCGCTGTCCCTACTACCCTGGTAGCTACCTCATTGGCGTCGTAAGATGCCCTTGCTTGGTGCCTTGCTAGCTCCAGGCCACGTGCAGAGTGTGCGATGGCTTGCCTGGTTTGCTCCGAGTCAGGCAAAGCAGCTAGGATCTGACCCAGCGCTGACCACAAGAACCTGTTGTAGGCTGCATAGTGGGCCTGATGAGCGGAGATGGAGAGAAGCAACCGTGCCGAGTAGAAAGTCCTCCTCCCCCAGAAATCAAAATCCGAAGAGTCCTGATCTGGGGGCCGGTCACGGTGGAGGGCGCGAAGCCCGTCAGGAGTGTCCAGGTGCGTCAATCCGGACTGTGGATGGAGGCATAGAACCTGGAGACTCTGGGGGCGCAATACCTCTGGCTGAGGTCCCTAGGGGCAGGAACTCGGAGAAGGGCCTCTGCCAGAAGCATGGGCGCCTCCCGAAAGGGAGCAGGCCAGGGCGGCACCACAAGGATGGCCACACCGAAAATGCCTAGAAAGGCATGCGCCGCATGCTCAGGATTGCTCACGGACAGGGGAGAGAGGTGAAGGTCCTCCAGCATCCTCACGAGGAAACGCTGATACTCTGAGAGATCAGCGGCAGGAGAGATATGGACAGACGGTTCCTCTCCCCCTGAAGAGGGGGATGAGGAGCTGGAGGTCACCATGCGTTCTGACAGTGGCTGCTCGGGGGGAGGTTGAAAAACCTGGCTGTCCATGGCCCTAACGTAGTCAGGGAACCGAGCAGCCACCGCTCTGAACTGTTCCCAGGTGAGAGGACCGCTAGGACCAAGAATACCTGGGAACGCTGGAGAAGGCCGCAGAGGGGAAGGGGCAGAGCCGAGAGAGGAAGTCGGCTGACCTCTGCCAGGGCTAGGGAGCGGACCATGGACCCCCGCGGAGGGTGTCCTGAAAGACTCCGCAGCAGACAGCTGTACAACCACACTGGTACTACCTAGGCTGCGCCCAGAAGAATCCCCCAAGTTAAGCGACCGGGGCCGTATAGATCCAGGAGGACGGTCCCCTGCCTCCAAAGAATGGGACCCCCTCAAGGAACCAGAAGGGGAAGGGCGGAAGTCCGCACCGGCTTGTCCAGGCCAGGTGGGTCCCAGAGAAAGGCCGGCAGGCCGACCCCACACCCTCGACCCCTCGGAGTCCGAGAGGTCCTAGTCCTCGAAAGGGCCAGCCTAGGAAGCTGGCAACTCTGGGCTGCCCCCGAAGGGGAGACCCAGGGAGCAGCACCCTCCCCTCCTGTGGGCTTCCCGATAGGCCCCAAAGTTGGGCGATCGAGACACACCACCGGAGGGGGTACCACCGCCGAGGGGTCAAGGAACCCCCCAAGGCCAGGTTGCATGGCAATGGTGGCACGTACCACAGCCTGCTGGTCAGTACCACTGACCCTAACCTCGGGGGGAACCAGACGCACCTCAGTAGGGGGCTGACTGAGACCCACCGTGGAGACCACCGGCTCGTCCTCCTCTGCAGACAACCCCGAAGGGTGTGACTGCCCGTTCGACTCCGAGCCCGACTCCGAAGAGGTAGAGTCTGAGGCCCTAAGCCAAATGGTAGGAGGGCGAGGGAAGGCGACCTTACCAAAGGGCCCAGAAGTCAAAGCAGTGGCCAAGGCAGCACCTGCACCCTCCACAGCCCCGCAAGCGGCGCTGGCAGAAGGCGGCAGGGCAGCACGGGCCAAAGGTCCTGAACTAGGCCCAGCTGCGGCACCATCAAGTCCACCGGCACCAGGGGTGGTACCAGGAACAGAGGCGGGCCGACAGAAGCCCCAGCAACAGCCTCTGCACCAGCGCGCCCGGCAGAGCCCTCGGCCCGACCAAAGCGGCGCCAGCGACTCCAAACGGACTGGTGCGAACACTGCTGTAGACCCCCAGGCGCCTGGCGGCACGAGGAAACTGTGGTGGGGCCGGCACCAATGGGCTGACTCGAAGGCCCACGGCGCTGTGTCAACCTGGGCGCCTTGAGACATGGCGGCGACTCGATTCCAGGGTCCGCGGCACGCGAGCAGGGTCGACACACGCAACGAGCGCCGGCCAAGGCCCTAGCGCCGAGAGGCGAGTCAGCGCCAACAGGGCCCACGGCACCGAGCGGCGCGAAGGCCCAGCGGCACTGAACAGCGGCGTCGACCGGGCCTTCCGGACGCGGGAGGCGACACGAGAGAACCTTCACCCCGAAGGAGTGATTGCCATAGCGGCACCTCCGCCCGTTCCGGGAGGGCGGGGCCGGGCCTCAGCCTACGGAAGGAGCCTCGGCCAAGGCTAGGCTACAAGAGGCCGGCTCCCTCCTCCTCGATCCGTATAGAACTGGGAGGGGACCCGGAGGAAAGGCCGAGAGAGCACGGCTTGGCCCGACGAGTGCGAAATCCTAACCCCGAAAGTCGGCGGAGCTCGCCCTACTTTAAACGCGTGCTGTTCGAGGACGCGGCGGTCAATGGAGAAGCAGGCGTCGCACGAATCCATGTCATGAAGCGGGCCAAGACACGAGAGACACCGGTCATGCTGGTTGGTAACTGAGTATCAGGCCACACGGCACCGGGATTTACGGGGGCCGCCCACCCAGACGACTTCTGCCCTCCGACCGCAATATGACCTACGGAAAACACCAAAAAGACTCGACGTTGCTTATACTGTAAAATAAATGGAAAGATCTTACCAGCGACGTCGAGTAGGGCAGACTAGAACTAGCAGGAACCGACGGACTGTCGACGACAAAAGGCTAAGGCCTAAAAGTTTGAAAATCTCTTCAGCTGGCTTCCCACGAGGCGACCTCGACGGCGGGAGACGAAGAACTGGTGGGCAGGCAGAGTCGACACAGCCTAACGGCTAATCCTAGAGCGCCACGTAGTACATTGGCCTCAAGGGCGGCGCCGAGGCTGCATCGGCTCCTATCCTTTTTAAAAAAAAAAAAAAAAAGGCTCCCGCGTGGTCCTGACCTCCGACCAGTACCCATCTGTGATGAATGGTGAAGACTGACACAGATAAGATCAACCAGGCACATCACGAATGGTCTCTGAAAAGACAGGTACTGGATTCAGTGTTCAGACAATGGGGCACTCCAGAGATAGATCTCTCTACCTCTAACGAGAATCACGTTACCCCTATTCTGTTGCAGGCCACCAGTCAGGGGCACAATTCCCCTGGATGCTTTGGCCTTGGACTGGTCAAGAAAGCACCTATATGCCTTTCCTCCCTTCCCTCTCATTTTCAGAGTCCTACTCAAACTCAGGTCACAGCCTACGTCCATAATTCTGATAGCACCAGACTGGGCCAGACAGCCATGGTATTCCCTTCTGCTGTCAATGTCAGTGTCCACACCAATCCTCCTATCCAGGAGGCGCAATCTTTTAACTTCCACCAAGGGAAGATCCTGTACCCGAACATCAGGTCTCTCAGACTCAAGGCTTGGCTCTTGACGACTTAAGAGTTTGCAAATTTGCAGCTTTCCCAGGCTGTTCTGGATATCCTAAAAGGATATAGAAAATCTTCTACTAAGAAAACCTATAATGCAAAATAGAAAAGGTTTTCTGTCTGGTGTGATGCTAAACATGTTTCTCCTTCTCTGGCTGAGATTCCACTGTTATTGGAATATCTTACTGAACTGCACTCTCAAGGCCTCAAACATACATCCCTGAAGGTGCACTTGGCATCCATTTCAGCTTTTATCTCAGTAGGGAAAACTGTTTCCCTTGCATCTAACCCTATTTTCAAAAAAAATTCTTTAAAGGATTAGCCCACTTGCATCCTCTTATTAATGAATCAGTCCCAGTATGGGATCTGAATATTTGCTTTGCTCAGCTCATGAAGCCTCCATGTGAGCCTATGTCATCAGCACATTTACAATATGTCACATGGAAAACTGTGTTTTTAGTAGCAATCACTTCTGCTAGAAAAATAAGTGAGTTGCAAGCACTGTGTGGGGAAAAGGATTATTTATCCTTTCATAATGATAAAGTAGTACTCTGTATTAACAGAAGCTTTCTCCCTAAGGTGGTTTCTGATTTCCACTTGAATCAGTCCATTACACTGCCAGTCTTCTTCACAGAACATTGCAGATCAGGAGAGCGCATGATCCATAGTCTGGATGTTAAAAGAGCACTGAGTTATTATCTAACTCACACTAAGGATCAGAGAGCCGATAAACAGCAACTTTTTCTCACTTATGGGGATGTGGGAAAGGACACTCCAGCCTCTAAGAGATCAATCTCTCGCTGGATAGTTCAGTGCATTCAGTTTTGTTATATGAAATCTCACTGCCCACTCTACCAGGGGCACAGCTGCTTCTATAGCAGCTTCTAGTGATATTCCCTTGCTGAAGATCTGTAAAGCAGCTACCTGTATGTCAGTGCACCCCTTTACTAAACATTATAGTTCAGGGTGCAAAATTCCTATATCTTAGGTGCCCCAGGGCAGGCACTTTTGCTTCAGGACACCTACAGCATTTTAGTGCCTGCCCCTTTGGGCACCTAAGGTATTTCATTGCAGTTCCGTTTTTTTTCCTCCTTTTCTAGCGCTTGCCGTTTTTTTTTTGGGGTCTTTTTTTTTCCTGCAGTTTAACTTTCCCTGGGGTTGGGGAGCCACTTGAGGAGCACAGACGCAGAGCTGACACTGCTAGAGCTGATCACGAGTGTGCTCTTTTGGATGTCAGCTGACTGCTTGTCTGTTTCATCACCCATCGTGAAGGAGAGAAGGATGGAGGAGTAGTAGGCTGATGTGCCCCAACTGAGTGGCACAGCGATCAGCCAGTCAATTCTTCAGGGATCCCTTGTTTGCTCTTGGAGGCGGGCTGCAGCAGGCACACACATACCAATAGGTGCCATTATGAACTATTCACCCGCCACCTCCAGACAGTGTGACGCGAGCACACAGCACGCCATTCTGTGGCTTGAATTTGGGGATACAGGTCGTTCTGCAGTATTGTCTGCCAGCCTGAAACCGATCTCGGTCAACAGTCTAAAAAAATTAATAACCAAAAGCTCTTTTAAGAGCTGATTGAATATTTAGATCTTTAAAAAAAAAAAAAAAAAAGGGAGTACAAGGGAGGGGGTTTGACTACGTAGGGGCAGTGGGGGAGGAGAGGATAAGTGAAACCGTGAGGGTCTCTACAGTCAGGAAATCGGCAGGAGTAAAGAAAACAAACGTCTGGGGGGGAAAAAATGGAAATGCAGAAATGAGGGAGGGGAATATAACTAAACAAGGTGAAAGCCAGAGAGTAGTGTGTGTTTGTGAGACCGTGAGGGTCCCTTGAGTAGGGACTCAGTCGGGAGGGAAGGAAATCGTCAGGAGAAAAATTATTTAAAGCAATTTTGGCAAACCTAGAAAAAAAAAAAGAGCAGCAGCTTGCAAAGCAGACACAGATATCTAAGCTAATCAAAGACTGCTGAACTGCTCTAGTCTTTGTGTCCGTTTTCTAGCTAATAAAACAGTGGCAGTCTCAATATGACTTGAGGGGGGGCACTAACTGCAGACTCGTGCTGAAGCGCTGCAGACACTGAATGAAGAAACACGCTCTCTAAGTAAATATATTACTACTACCAACCAGCAAAATAAAGTGTCCCAAAAAGGAATAATTCTGTACTGTCCTTTGGATGTGTAATTAAGAGACAGTATTACTGAGTAACAACTACTACTAGCTACTATTAGTAAATAAACACTAAACAGAGAGAAGGGGGACTCAGTGGGGGGCCCATTCTCAGAGAGTACAGGCTGCCTGCAGCAAATTCCAGTATAGTTTGCTAGCAAAGCAATCTCTGTTTTTATGTAGCTAAGTAGTGGCCACAGACTTGGAATTTAAAACCACACAGGACAGCTAAACGCTACCGCTTATATGACTTAATTTTTACTAAAAAGTTGCCTCCTGCCTGTGTGTTACTACTATTTTTTTTTTTACCCAACGGAAGCTTAGCTAACTAATCAATCAAATATTAAAACAGCTCTAGCTATACAACTTCAACTTGCTGGAGTTAAGTAGCTGAAGTGAAGACAGTCAGTCTGTCATCTTGATTTGTAATCGGTACTAGTCTGTACTATCTGTGAAGGGATCGAAGTCTACAGCTGTACACTACGTGGCCATATACAATAAATCTTTAATATAGCTATTTTTTTTTTTTTTTTTTTTTTTTTTTTTTTTACACACTACTGTGTGGACTAAATAAAATCTAAAAGAGATAAGTCAGTTGATTATAATAATTAAAGTCTATTAAAGCTTTATTTACAAGCTACTCTAAGGACCAAGTAACTAAATGTAAATTCAGGGATCAGTTATAAAAAAAATATTGAAAGTTTTTTTTTTTTTGTTGTTTTTTGTTACCAGTTACCTGTGGACTGGACTACCTAAAAAATCTAGACAGTAGGGATCTACTGTTAAATAAGGCCTTTTACAGACTAGTTAAGCTTTTTTGCGAGCAAGCTACTCTGTGGTCAGACTACTACCTATCTAAATACAGGGTCAGGATCTGATCCAAGTTATTGTTAAAGCAGCAGTGCAACAATCTGGTGAAAATTTTGACCTTTTTTTTATGCTATTTTCGACTGCCAGTTACCTCTTGACTTGTATAATACCCTTCCTTCCACAATTTGAGTCTGCTTTAGTACTTTTTTTTTAAAGCCTGAAATAATAAAAGGAGCACCACTTTTAATACGGTGTGGACCAGGTCTTCATCAGTATTTTCAGCTGTTTTTGTCCATCAATTGTTTATATATCACTTCTGTTGTGACTAAAATGAACTATTATGCAGCAGACAGTGCTCTCTGACATTACAGAACAATAGTTGTTCAAAAACAGCTGCAAATACTGATGAAAACCTGGTCCCAGCCGTATTAAAAGGAGCGCTCCTTTTATTATTTCAGACATGAAAAAAATGCTAAAGCAGAATCAAATTGTGAAAAAAAGGGTATCCTACAAGTCAGGAGGTAAGTGGCAATCTAAAATAGCATAAAAAAGTATAGGTCAAAATTTTCCCCAGATTGTTGCACTGCTGCTTTAAGTTAAAAGCTGCGTCTTAAACTAGTTACTCTGGATTACAACATTATTACATAATCTATCTAGTAAGTACAACAGGGTCCGTCTGTAATCTGTTGTACATTGTACATTACTGCTAAATAAAGTCTCATCTGCATACAGTAAAGTTTTTTTTAAGAATCTACTCTCTGGACGTCACATTCAGTAACTAATCTAAAAAGGTTTTGATAAGGTCCAAACAGCTTTTTTAAAAGCTACTACTTGGAATTGGACCGCCTACATTCCAAAAGGGACAATTAAAGCTGCCTGAAGCCACAAATAGCTGGGCAACTGTCTGATCAAAAAAGTCAGACAACATAGTTTTTCTTCTTGTTTTTATTTTATTTTCAAGTACAGAGACAAACAGCACATACAGGCAGTTTTTCTTGTGTAGCATTTATTAATATTGACAGCTGAATCAATTCAGACAAGTTGAAGTTCAACATCAACAACACATTAATAAACATCCTCTGAGTGCATAGCGTGATAGCATAGCCCAACTAACAGTAGTCTAGTTTGGACAGTTTGTTACTCTGTCTTAGTCTGTGCAAGTGCAAGCCACCTAGTGCCACCAGTCTGCACAACTGTCTGCTGACACACCCACAAGCAGACAGACACCATGAGTCTTTTTAAATCTGGATTTCAGAGAAAGCGTATTGAAACTCTGGGAGCGGAGGATTCCCCAGCAGCAAGTACTAGCAGTTGTACCACCATCACAAGCGCTTCACCAACACCTACTGTAGTGCCACCACCTCCTTGCCCAGACAGTCAAACTATTGTGGTGACCACTGATGTTTCCTCAAGTGCTGCTGCTTGTACTGAAAACCCAGTTAAGGCCCAAAAAGTGAGAACATTTCAAGAATCATGGAAAAAAAGGCAGGCAGTGGCTTACGTATGACACAGATAATTCTGTACATGGTGTCAGAATTACGATAAAAGCCAAAGTAAAAATCATTTCAGATCTGGATGCAGTACTTTTAGAGTACACATTATCTCAGCACACGAAGTGTCCGTAGCACACAAAAATGCTGAGAGGGCATACACTGCAAATAAAACAAAAGCTGGAGAAAGACCAATAGAGATATCCATACAGCTAATGGAACAAAAAGAAATGAATCAAATTTGTAAATTGTTCAGTACTGCATATTACATAGCTAGGACCGAAAGGCCTTTCCGGGGATTTTCCTGGGTTGATAGATTTACAAAGAAGAAATCATGGGGATGATGCTGTGGGTCACAGTTACAGCAGTGACAAGCAACTCAGTGTCTTCATTCACTGTATTGCCCAAGATATTCAAAGCACTACTGCTAGTCTACTACAAGATGACTTTTCTTTTCTTGTCGATTCCTGCACAGATAAAAGTGTGACTGAGGAGGAGGGCATTTATGTCCATGTTTTGAAAATGGCCTACCTGTAACAAGGTTTCTTGCACTGAAACCAGTCAGTGTCCCTAATTCAGAAAACATTTTACACACTGTCATTGATGCTTTAGAGAGTGAAGGTGGTTTAAAGGATGGTGGTTTGAAACATAAGCTGATAAGTGCGGCATCTGATGGTGCTGCTGTAATGTTGGGGAGTACTTCAGGTGTCCTTACTCAAATAAAGCAAGATTGCCAGTGCCCACACCTCACTGACATACACTGCTGTGCACATCGTTTAGAGCTTGCTGTAAAGGATTCTTTCAGAGACTGTCCCTTTTACAAGTCATTAGAACAACTTCTGCTTAACATTTACTCATTTTACCACAGGTCACCAAAAAGTTGGAAAGGCCTACAGGAAACAGGATCCCTTTTAAATATTAATGTGGTCAAACCAGTTAACATTGGTGGCACTAGGTGGCTTGCACACAGAACTGGCCATTTCTGCCCTTGAAAGGAACTGGACTGCATTAGTGCCTCACCTCAAACATGTGACACTGACAAAGAAGCAGGATCATGGCCAAAAAGCACTAGGAATACTTAAAGTGCTTAAGACTTTAAAATGTGTCATATACATGAACTTTCTGAAAGTGTTTTTTGGTTATTTATCTGTTCTTACTCTGTGCTTTCAGCAAGAGGATGCCATAGTTGAAAAAGTTCACAGCAGAGTAGAAAGCACAATTCAGAAACTAAACGGTCTCTCGAATCAAGAAACTCTTCACCGCATAACATCTGTAAATGAGAACCCAACTCACTACAACAGTGTTGACTTAACTAATGAAACTAGCAGGCACAGATCAGGTTCTCCTTCAGACATTGTAGAAGCCACAATTTCAGAGATCAAAAAATTTTTTTCAGAAAACATCACAGCACATTGAATCTCGCTTTCAGTCCTTCACGACCAATAAAGTGCTACTAGCTGCAAGAGCTTTAAATTTTCAGTCCTGGCCAACATCCACAAAGGCACTTAAGACGTATGGAGATCAAGCAATTCAAACAATTGTTAATAACTATAAAGTGGTCCTAGACTCTTGTGGAGTTGATGCTACTTTGGTACTGCTGGAATGGCTAGACTTAAAGCACGTACTCCACTTGCTATCTGTTGAAAGTTGTAAGCTTCTGAAATTGTGGCAGAAAGTGATTATTGCGGATGTGCAGGATCAACAATTTCGAAATGTCTTGGCCACTGTCAGAATCATTCTCCTGATTCCTGTTCACACTGCTGCTGCAGAACGGGGCTTCTCTGTAATGGGAAGAATAAAAAAATGACTGGAGGGTTGGATTACGCCCGGACACCCTTCACAACCTAATGTCTATATCTCTCAATGGACCCCAGCTTAGTGACTATAACCCTGAAGGTGCCATATCACTGTGGTGGAAAAACTGCAAAAGAAGGCCCACTATCAAAGCTTATGGCTCCAGAACACTGTCACTGCATGCTGCTTCTGCCAGCACTAGTGGTGCTGAAAACAAAAGTGCTTGGTCCAGTGAAAATGACATTTAAAATTATGTTAACTAAGGGGTGGCATGTAAATAGTTTATTGGGCATGTACATTTTCTTCTTACATGCCCAAGTGGGCATGTACTTTTTTTCCACAAATTTCATACCCTGTTATAGCTTGACCTTGCGGTCCAGAAGTGATGCCAGGTATGGCACAGCAGTCCTACACAGTCTCTTTCCTAAGTAGGTTCTCTGCCCACCTCCAAAGGTACTGCTTTGAAGTCTGCAGAGAGTTAGGAATATGAGAAGAATACATGGGGATAGAAGAAAAAATTCCTCACCTTAGTAATCTTGTTTCTTCCAATGTATTCTTCCATATTCATAACTCTCCCTCCCTTCCTCCCCTTCCGGAATCGAAGCCTCTGAATGGTCTTAATTGACAGTCCCAAACACAGGCACATTTATTTTAATACTGTGGGATTGTTTTTTCATACTTTCCTTTCTTTTTCCCAGGTGATTCTGGGTGTTTCAGGTATGCCTGATACTATAATCATTAGTATCAGTGGTAGGGTTAGTATAGAACAGTTTTGTCTGTATCAAGCAGTTTTTTTGAGCTTGAGTCACTTAGTAAGATTGCCTTGTGGGCTTCCTAGAAATCTGAGACGTTGATGGATGTACAGCAGATGAGGGCAGCAGTTTGAATGTTTCACGTGCCAATGATTCCATCATTAGCATATAGTTCCATTCTCCGGGCAGTTCTACTGAGCAGGCTAACTGCACAGAGTTATGAATATGGAAGAATACACTGGAAGAAACAAGATTACTAAGGTGACTAATTTTTTCTTACTAACCTTTAACAGTTCTAGGAGTGGTATACGGTTTACATCTATACTCTGGCAGTTCCACCAGAAGTGCTGATTCGGACATTTTTAAGCAAGCTCCTCCTACCACCACCACCCATGATGTCAGATGTTTGCACACTGGAAGCAGGGATCCAGGTACCACACTGTCTGGGGAGGCCAGGTGGGTTGTGTGGATGTAAACTATATACTACCCCCCTAGAAAGAACAGTTATGCAAGAACTTACCGTAACAGCAGATCTTTGAGGGGATCTCAGTCATCAGGTAACATCATAGGAACTTCACCATCAGTGAAGCAGGAGCCACATGGAGGATTTTCTGCAGTACTACTGGGGCCACCCACACTGACGTCATCTGCAGACATCACCAGCCCTATAAAGGCATAGACGGCCCCGCTTCCTCCTTTGTCCCCCCCTTCCCGAGACAAAGGAAACACACTCATATCATGGGGGGCTGAGGAGAGAGAGGTGCCCAGGCCAAAATAAAAGGCTGGATGCACCAGTATGCCAGATCTGAGAACAGAACCCAACAAGAGGGGGATGGTGGGAGCGAAGGCTGAGATCCCCTCGAAGATCTACTGTTGCAGTAAATTCTTACGTAACTGGTGTGTTCCATCTTCGTCAGGGCTATCTCAGTCATTACTCAGGTCACACCATAGGAACAGGTCCCAAGCAGTTACAAGTGCAGCCAGACAGTCTGGGAGGAAGGCCAACCAAAGCCTAGGACAGGAGACCCTGCAAGACAGGCCGGCAGATGCCTGCTCAAGCTCTAGAGGCAATGTCCAGACTGTAGTGTTTAGTGAAGGTATGGACGGTACTCTGGGTGGCAGCAGCGCAGATTATAACAGCTGAGACCCCCTTGAAACAGGCCACAGAAGTAGCTATGCCCCTTGCAGAGTGGGCTTTCACCACCCTTGGCAACTCTGCCATGCTTGTTGTAGCAGAACACAATACAATGTGGCAACCATTTGGAAAAACATCGTTTAGAAACCTAAATGCCCTCTCTTCCTGGGGCGAAACAAACAAAAAGTTGCTTAGACTTTGTCGTCCTTAGTTCAGACCAGATATTTCAAAATTCTGTGCACATCCAATATATGGAGCAGCGCTTCCCCTAGATTGGTACACTCAGGAAAATAAACTGTAAGGTGAATGGATTGGTTCAGGGTAAACTCAAACACTACCTTAGGGAGAAAACTGCAGTTACGTAAGAACTTACCGTAACAGGACATCTTCGAGAGAGGTTCCTGTGGTAGGTCTTTACATATAGGACTGCGCCCCCTGGCATCAGGTTCCAATGGCAAACTTGTAGATAGCAATCAGCAGGTACTCCCCCCCGACGTCAGGTGAGACGTCAGCCCAACTATAAAAGAGGCGGTCTCGTGCCCGCCCTCCAGTTCTTTTCCACCGGAGACCTAGAGAAAGGTAAGTAGAAAAGATAGGAGTGAAGACTCCTAGGATTATGTTTCCTCTCTACACCCAGGGGCTAGGCAGGATGAAAATAAAGAAACTATCCAGAAGTAGGGGGAAGGTGGGTGGGAAACTAGACCTACTACAGGAACCTCTCTCAAAGATCTACTGTTACGGTAAGTTCTTACATAACTGCAATATCTTACTTCGAGGGAGTTCCTGCAGTAAGTCTTCACATATAGGACTGAATACCAAGCAGTCCCAAAGAAATAATACGGAGGTACATCCACGAGTAACTGCTAGTTATGACAGTAGGCCTTGCAGAACCACAAGACCAAAGCCAGTTCTGCGCCTAGAGGCAATGTCCAGACTGTAATGCTTAGTGAAGGTGTGAACAGACTACCATGTGGTCGCTGCACAGATCTCTGCAGTGGACATATTCCTGAAAAAGGTAGCAGAAGTAGCAACATTCCTAGTGGAGTGACCCTTAACCGCCCCAGGAAGGGATTTCCCTTGTTTTTGGTAGGTGAAGTGGATGCAGTTAGCCAACCACCTACAAATGGTTGGTTTGGAAATGGCCTTCCCCTGGCACTGGGGAGCGAAGGCCACAGAGAGCTGATTTGTCTTACAGACTTCTTTAGTCCAGTTAGTGTAATACCTCAGAATCCTGTGCACATCAAGAGTGTGCAGTAGGTATCCCGTTAGAATGCTGTGGATAATAGACCGGCAGTTCGACACTCTGGTTAAGAGTGGTTTCTGAAACTACCTTGGGAAGAAATGAAGGGTTAGTCCGAAGGATTACTCTGTCCCTATGCAAAATCAAATAGGATTCCTTACAGACAAATGCCTGAAGTTCTGAAACTCTTCTGGTGGAAGTGACTGCAACTAAAAACAAAGTCTTCCAAGAAAGGAAGTGCATGTCACAGCTAGAGGCTGGTTCAAAAGGGGGCAAGGTCAGCTTTTCTAGCATAAAATTCAGGTCCCGGGGGGACAGGGATTCTGGACCGGAGGTTTCAAGTGGAGGATGCCTTTCAGAAAAATTCTGGCGACCTCCAATTGAGCCAAAGTTTTGCCTTCCACCGGAAGGTGATAGGCCAACACCGCAGAGAGATGGACCTTAATGGAAGAATAATTAAGGCCAGTCTCTGATAAATGTGCGAGGTACTCTAACACCTGAGCAGCCGAACACGAAAAGGGATCCCAGCTCCTTGCTAGGGCCCAGATCAAAAATCTTTTCCACTTCATGGCGTAGGTGGATCTGGTAGAAGGTTTACTGGCTTCTACCAAGATATGAGCAACCTGTGAAGAAACACCATAGCAAGAGGCCGCGCATGAAGGTGGAGAGACTGAAGGCTTGTATGCACCAGGGTACCCTGCTCCTGAGTCAGAAGGTCATGGGATAACAGAAGGAAAACCGGAGGTTCTAGCGCCAGATGCTGCAAGAAAGAGGGAACCAAATATGGCGAGGCCAGAGAGGAGCGATCAGAATCAAATGTGTTCCTTCCTCCTGAAGTTTCCCCAGAACCTTCTGAATGCGAGGAAAGGGAAGAAAAGCGTAAAGAAACCTCCCTGTCCAAGAGAAAGACAGTGCGTCTCACCAAAAAGCACCACGCCCAGGAACAAGCGAGCAAAAGTTGGGTAGTTTTGTGTTGAATGGGGAGGCGAACAGATCTATCTCTGGCCGACCCCATCGAAGAAAGAGATCTTCGACCACCTCTAGCTTTAACTCCCACTCATGAGCCCTGGCTACTGATTGACTGAGACTGTCCGCCAGGACGTTGTTTATGCCTGGAACGTGGACTGCTGTCAAGAAAAGGCTATGCTGAATCGCCCAGTACCAGACCCTCATTGCTTCTCTGCAGAGAGGGTACGAGCAAGTTCCTCCCCGTTTGTTGATGTACCAGGCTGTGGACATGTCCGTCTGGATAAGGAGCAAGCCCGGTAACAGGTGGGACAGGAACGCCTGGAAGGCGTACAGAACTGCTCTGGTCTCCAGAACATTGATATGGAGTAGAAGCTCCTGGTCGGACCAAGACCTTTGTGAACCCCCAGATGGGCTCCCCAGCCCAAGTCTGAGGCATCCGTGGTAAGGATCTGGGTGGGGATAGAGGAATGAAAAGGTGCTCCCCGTAAAAGATTGGAAAGATCTTACCACCAGAGAAGATCTCTCTGTAGGCTGTTGGAGATCATGACCTTCTGGTTCACATCATCCGTCCCGATTCCACTGGACTTGAAGAGACCACTGGGTGACCCTCATGTGAAGTCTGGCGAGGGGGACCATTGAAATGGCCGCTGCCATCAGTCCCAAGAGACGAAGCATGGCGTGTGCTGGAATACATCGAGCCTGGGCCACGACAGTGACTTGAGAAACTAAGGTCTCTGCTTGATCTGACGGCAGAAAAGCCTTGCTCTGAACTATGTCTAGTACTGCTCCAATGAATTGGAGCCATTGTGATGGTACTAGCTGGGACTTGGGCAAACTGATCATGATACCCAGTAGAGCAAACAAGCTCAGAATAAGAGAGACTCTTTCAGGTTGTTCGGAGATGGCGCTGCAAGGAGCCAGTCCAGGTACAGGAACACGTAAATGCCCTGGCGGCAAAGAAAAGCCACAACCACCACTAAACACTTGGTGAACACCTGGGGGACGAGGAAAGGCCAAAGGGGAGTGCACATAATTGAAAATGGTTCTCCTGAAAAGTAAAATGGAGGAAGCGGCGGTGAGCCAGGAGGATAGGGATATGCAGGTAAGCATCCTGCATGTCCAGGGAGCACAGCCAAGAATTTGTTTGGACCAGGAGAAGAAGCCCCTGAAGGGTCAGCATAAGAAACCTCTTGTACTCAACAAAGAGGTTGAGCATGCTGAGGTCCAGGATCAGTCTCAGATCACCAGTCTTCTTTGGAACTAGGAAGAAGTGGGAGTAAAATCCCCTTCCTAGCTGGTTTTGAGGGACTGGTTCTATGGCCACTTTTAACAGGAGGGCCTGAATCTCCTGGAGGACTATGGGAATCTGATCCTTTGGACAAAAAGACCGTCCCAGAGGATGAAGGGCAGGAATCTCTGTAAACTCTATCGAGTGACCTCGCAGGATGAGTTGTAACACCCATGACTCTGCAGTGACTAACCTCCACCCCTCCAGATGGAGGCCGAACCTCCCTCCTATCTGTTCCTCCTCAACCGCTGGAGGTAGTGGGAGGAGGGGAAAGGAGTCAGGATGCCAAGCTGAGCTTTTGCCCCGGAGGCCGGTTTAGGGAATTTGGCCTGGGGGTTTGGGGTCCCGAACCAGGGGCTTGTCACTTGCCCTGACGTGTACCCTGGTTTTTATTCCATCTCCTTTGGCGATGAAAAATCTGCTTCTTCTGCCCCATCCAGAACATGGAGCGTACATCCCGAAGGGAGCGTCCGCTCTCTTGCAGCACGGTAATTATATAGTTGGCGTCGCCGCCAAAAAGGACAGAACCCTTAAAAGGGGCATCCAGGAGGGAGGACTGGATGTCTTGTGCCAAACCTGCAATCCTAAGCCAAGAAAGGTGACAGATGCAGATCCCCATGGCTGCCGCCCTAGCCACTGAGTCTACCGAGTCATATGTTGCACGCAAAGCATGACGACAAGTAGATTTCCCCATTCTGACTTTGTCCAGTAACTTGTTTCGGACTGACTCATCCTGGACCTCCTGAAGGTCCCTCTCCAGTTCGGAGAGAGAAAGAGGCCTTCTGGAAAGCCACTATGTGTGAAACATAGTTGAGGGACCGGATGGCGCAGGTAGGAGGAGAAATAAACCTTCCAGCCAAACTGATCCAGCTGCCTCGAGTCCTTGTCGGGAGGAGAGGAACACAAATGCTTTGGCTGAGCTGATCGGTCGTGGGCAGCAGTAATCACCATAGAGTCAGCTTTAGGATGAGTGGTAAGATGTGGAATCCCTTCTGGGGGATAGTAGGTATGATCTGCCTTTCTGGAGACAGCAGGAATGGATGACAGCTGCTGCCAGATAGTAGTCACCAGATCCTGGTGAGGACCCATCCAAGGGTGGGGATGGGTAGGGGATCTGTGGTGGCTAGATCTAAATGTTCCGCCAGTCTCTTACGCTGGGGATCCACTTCTTTGGAAGGCCAGCCTCCTGCTGCTTAAATAGTGCACAAAGGGTCCTCAAAGGAGGGATCCTCTGGAGGAGATTTTGGGGACTCCTTGGGTGGTACCTCGACAGGTGACCGAGGGTCCAGTGGTTCGGAGTCAAAGTCCGTGTCGGAAGGTTCAGAACTGCTGGGGATGGGAGGGTCTACCCCAGAGGGACCTACTGGTAGAGCACCTGCTGCACATCCGGAGAGTGTCAGTGGGGAGGGCCCCCTAGGTAGGGGGATGTCCCCCACAGACTGCCTTAGCTCTGTGATGAGCTGGGTCCTGGCATCCTGCCACCAAGTGGGTATCTACTCACGATCTAGCACTGGAAGTGGAGGCTGGAAGCCCGGGTAGCCTGGGTACTGCCAAGAAGGATATTGTAAACCTGGCGATCCTGGATTATAATAAGGTGTGTACCCAGGGTATCCCGGCATCGGAGGCATGTAGCCTGGCACTGGGTACTGAGGTGCAGACGGCAGGCCGCCCAGCGATGGTGCGTGGAGGTCTGGCCCCAGAAGACCGCCTGGAGGTTCGACTGGACCTACTGGGGGAGGTGCCAAAGGGCCACAAGGTAGCGTGGGATCCGGAAGGGCCCCAGATGGTCCTGAGGGAGGAGGCTCTATAGAGGGATCCCTGGCTGGCAACGGACTCCTGTCCGGAGGCGGCAAAAGATCTGGTGAATGGGGTAATTCCAGGAGGGACCCCAACAAAAGGTCAAGGAGCGATCCTGATGGCAGGGACAAGGCAGGATCGGGTGGCGAATCCCTGGGGTGAAAGACCCGGAGGGATGAAGAGCGTCTCTGCAGCACACTCAGTCCGGCATTGGGGGCTACACGGGCGAGTGGAAGGGTCCGGGCGGGTGACGGAAAATCCGCAATCCGACTTATTGGACCTAACCAGGCTAGAGGGAGCAGGAACTCCTGGAGCTCCTTTTCCATCGATGCCAGCTGTCTAGTAAGGAGGTGGGCCTTGAGGGTTTGCTTGCGCCTGGTCCTAGTGGCTTGATTAAAGGCCTGGCAGATAGCACACTCATCGGAGTTGTGCTTGGGGCCTACACACAAGTGGCAGAGGAAATGGTTGTCCCCGAGCGAGATTTGACCTCCGCACTTACAGCACTTCTTTGGATGAGTCAATGTACAAATCGGTCAAATCAGTGAGGAAAAAAGTTATAATATGAAGAAACATTTCAACTGACATGCCTGCATTAGATCGCTGTTCTAACTCGTGAGCCGAACGAACTGAGGCGACAGCTGGAAAGAACTGGAGGGCAGATGCGGGACTGCCCCTTTTATAGTCGGGCTGACGTCGTGTCATCTGACGCCGGGGGCAGTCCCCGCTGATTGCTATCTACAAGTTTGCTGCTGGAACCGGACACCAGGGGGGCGCAATCCTATATGTGAAGACCTACTGCAGGAACCCTCTCGAAGTAAGAGCTTAGGATTCGTCCGCAAAGACACCCTGTCTTTGTGAAAAATCAAATAAGGTGCCTCACACCAAGAGGCCCAAAGCGCAGAAATCCTTTGAGCATATATAGCAGCTAAAAATAACGTTTTCCAAAAAATAAAGCACAGCTCGCAAGTCATGGCTGGCTCAAATGGAGACGGGGTCAATTTCTTCAAAAAATGAAATTTAAATTCCTAACCGGGACATGAGAATGGATTAGAGGTTTCAGATGTAGGATGCCCCTGAGAAAGGTATGGGACACTTCTAATTGAGCCACGGTATGACCACCCACAGGCTTGTGAAAGGCTGAAATAGCTGAAAGGCGCACCTTGAGGGAGGAGTACTGGAGACTGGAGTCTGACAGAGATATCAGGTAGTCCAAAATCCGGCTCACCAGACAAGTGAAAGGGCCCAAATGACGTTTGGCAGCCCAGATGGCAAATTTCTTCCATGTCATGCCATATGTGGCCCTAGTGGAGTGCTTCTGACCTGCCATGAGGACACTCGACACTCTCTGGCACACCCCAAACCAGGCAATGGCTATGTCCTCAGGAGTCAGGCATGCAAATGGAAGGACTTGAGTTTGGGATGGGCCAGGGTCCCCTGAGCCTGTGTCAGTAGGTCTCTGCAGAGGGACCGGAGGTTCCTCCGCTAACTGTTGCAGTAATGGAAACCAAATCTGTCATGGCCAGAGTGATGTGACCAGGATCATGCTGGCCCACTCCATCTGCAGTTTGATTAGCACCATCTGAATCAGAGGAAACAGAGGGAAGGTGTAAAGGAACCTCCCACTCCAGAAGAGGGACAACGCACCTCGCTAGAAAACTTCAGGCCCTGGATCTAGCGAGCAGAAACTGGGCAGTTATGTGTTGAGTGGGGACACAAAATGGTCCAACTCTGGATGACCCCATCTGGTGAAAAGATCTTCTGCGACGAATGAGAGAAGTTCCCATTCGTGCATGCTGGACTGCATCCTGCTGAGGCTGTCCACCAGGTTGTTTAGCATGCCGGGGACATGGACTGCACAGGGAGTACAAATGTGTCTCCCCTTGCTTGTTGATGTAACAGACAACACTGATATTGTCCAACTGGATCAACAGCTAACCTGGAAGGAGATGGTTCTAAAAGGCTTGCATGGCATACAGGATCGCCCGCTATCTCCACGACATAGATATGCAGAGAGGCTTCGATCTGAGACCAGGATCCCGGAGTCTGAAAGGAACCCAGGTGCACACACACACACACACACACACACACACACACACACACTGAACCTGAGGCATCCGTGGTGAGGATCTGCTGGGGGGATGAGATCTGGAAAGGGACAGTATGACATGTAAAAGGCCTTGAAGGGGAGCCAAACTCCTGTTCAGATGAACCATCCCATTTAACTGGTTCACTTTCCACCTCCTCCTCTTTGTAATGTATGTCTCCTTTTCTACAGGCAGGTGGGCTGGAGCCTAAAAGGGGCAGGCATCTGCATGAAATTTCTCACAGCCCTGAAGGCCTGGAAAAAATGCCACACTTTTGCCATGTCCTCTGCCAAGGGGCACTGGTATCTGGACAAAACCCTCCTCCTTTGCTTTTTCTGGAGAAGTGACAAGGACATACTTTTTTTTTTTCCCCCTTGTGGACACAGTTTCCAGTGCCTGCTCTGAAGCTGCATTTCTGCAATCACTGGACGTAGGGTTCCCCAATTTAGACACCACAGCATCTTTACCATGCGTATCTGATGGCTGTGTAGCTTTATCATTTTTCTCTGTCCCCTTTGTCAGGGACTGCTGCTGCTGCTTATGAGGAGGCGGACCTTCTGATGCATGCTTTGCACCATCACTGGGAACTCCCTCATAGCCGTTTCTGGTGACAGAGGAAGACTGACAAACCATAAATGTTTCTCTTCTTTTGACCCTTTAAGTTAAAGTTTTAGGGAAAAACTTCTTACAGAGCTCACAACTGATAAAAATCATGATCTGGACCCAAGCACCTTAAACAGAGATTTAGCAGTATAGAAACATATAAATGTAGAAAACAATAAAAGACAGCAGAGGGTGACCAAGGGTCCATCTAATCTACACATGCCAGGAGCTGAAAACTGTTACTATAACTTTTTTAAAACCTGTAGGTGGTGTTTTCTTTTCTTGAGGTCTATCAGTCATGCCTAGTATTGAAGACCTAGTAAAGAAAAACACTGTTGGTTCCCAAAACCAGCAGAAGTGTATTCTCCGAGCCAGAGAACAGTAGTAGTTCTGAGAATGTTTGTAAATCCAATTCCCTATACCAAGAACCAAGAGTTAAAATAGCCAAAAACCACTTAGCTATGAAGAAATAAAGTAGTGTATAAAAATATTGGTAGCCTTTTTTGAATCTCAGTCCAGTTCTCCAAAGGCGGGCACCAAGACTGCTAACACATCAAAACCTTATTTAAAAAATGGAGAACATGGCTGTTTTAAGCCAGGTTTAACCTTTTCATCAGCAAAGCTTTTGACACTGTTCCACACAGAAGATTGATAAATAAGCTGGGTAGGCTCGGGGTGGGTCAGAAGTTGGTCAGCTGGGTGGCAAACTGGTTGACGGGCAGAAAACAGAGAGTGGTGGTAAATGGTATACAGTCAGAAGAGATGCAAGTCACAAGTGGGGTACCTCAAAGATCAGTCCTGGGGCCAGTCCTCTTCAACATCTTCATTAGTGACCTTGCAGATGGACTAGAGGGTAAAGCTTGTCTGTTTGCAGATGACACCAAGATCTGCAACAGAGTAGATGATCCAGATGGGGTGGGCAGAATGAGAAGAGATCTGGATAAACTAGCAAAATGGTCAGAAGAGTGGCAACTGGGATTTAATGCAAAGAAGTGCAAGATCGTGCACATAGGGAAGAGAAGCCCTGAAGCCACCTACAGGCTGGGAGGGAAGTTGCTAGCAGTCACAAAGGAAGAAAGAGACTTGGGCATCATCATCACTGATGACCTGAAATCATCCAAGCAGACCTCTAAAGCAGTAGGTAAGGCTAGGGGGGTGTTAGGGTGTATTAGTAGGGTATCACAAGTCGTAGAGGAGGTAATAATCCCTCTTTACAAGACACTGGTTAGCCCCATCTGAGTACTGCGCAGTACTGGAGGCCACACCTTCACAAGGACATTAACCAAATTGAGGCAGTCCAGAGAAGGGCAACCAAAATGGTGCAGGGACTGCATCAGAAGACATATGAGGACAGATTAACAGAGCTCAATATGTATACCCTTGAGCAAAGGAGGGAGAGAGGTGATATGATCGAGGCATTCAAACACCTTAAGGGCATTAACAATGTGAAAGGAGTCTAACATGTTTAAATATAAGAAAAATAGCAGGATGAGGACACAGCATGAGATTAGGCGGGGGCCGATTAAGGGGAATGTGAGAAATTATTTTCACAGAAAGGGTGGTGGATGCATGGAATGGCCTACCTCAAGAAGTGGTGGCTATGAATACAGTGCAGGGCTTCAAACAGGCATGGGATAGGCATAAGGGAGCAATACAAATGAGTATGAATAGATAGGCCACTGACGGAGCAAAGGCCGATGGCACATTTATAAGGTAGAAAAAGAAATGGGCAGACTGGATGGGCCTTGCGGTCCTTATCTGCCGTCAACTTCTATGCTTCTATGTGGAACCCGAGAACGACAATTATACTGAAAAATCAATCAAAAGTTAAAAAGTGGTAAAAAACAGAGCAAAAAAAATAACAAGCAAACCAAATCTAACAGTTATTGAAAGCTCGCTAAGACAACTTAAACAACTTAAAAACAGTAAATAAAGTTGAGCTGACCAAACTGGAGTCCGGGGCCAACTTTGGGGTGACTGCTCTCTTCAGGCAGAGAAACAAATCTGACGTTAACGCACTAGGGGGTGTGACCATACTGCAGACTTTGAACTTGTATTTTAAGTTCCACAATTAAAGTGATCATCATATTCTAGTCAGAGGATGAGACTTTTGCAAAGTATCATAAGTTTCATAAATTACCTTCCCTCTGCCTGCCTCTCCTCTAATGTACTTCTCTACACAGATGACACTATCATCTTTGCCTCTGGCCACTCCTATGATAGCGTCTTTCCCAGTCTCCAGACAGAATTCAACAGAGTCCAGTCCTGGTTCCTAGAAATCAGCTAAAACTAAATACCAATAAAACTGTCACCATGGTTTCTGGATCAAGACAGAAGCTTGCCTCCCCCACACACACACACACACCGTGATCACCACCCTGGACGACTCTGCCTTTGAATTGGTCCCAGCCTTCAAGTACCTGGGTGTCAGACTGGACATCCACCTCAGTTTCTCCACTCACATTGAGACTATCCGTGCCAAACTCCAGCCAAAACTTGCCTTCCTCTATCGGCACAAAGCCAGCCTACCCCTTCCCACCAGGTGCAATCTTGTACGTAAAACAATCTTGCCAGTGTTGGACTACGTCAATATTGTTTATGGAACGGCCCCAACCTCGTCTCTCCAAACTGGACATTCTACTCAATTCTTTCTGCCACTTTGCCACTGCCTCCCCCCCACACACTCACCACTGCACCCTCTACGCTCCCCTGCCTCGCTCTCCCACAGAACAACCATCCACAGCATTTCCCTCATAGCAAAATTCTGGTTCGGTTCCCTTCCCCCACCTCACTTCCTGCCTGACCCCAGCAAACTCCTTTGATTACCCTCTCCAATACAGGGACTTGCGCACTTTTCACATCCCTCGCCCACAAAATGTCACCGGCCAAGCTGCCTGTTCGCACCGGCTCCCCCTCCTCTGGAACAGCCTTCCCTCCGACCTGCGTCAGGCCTCCTCTCTTCCATCCATAAAAAAAACTCCTCAGGCTCCTCCCCACCCATCCCCGCCCCAATATTTCCCAGAACACCCCTACCTACCACCTGAACACAGAATTCTTGCAGCAGTCCAGAACATTTCCGTATACTGGCTGACTTAATTGTGAATGTAAAATTTCGTGTACTGTATGAAATATGGTTGTGTATACTGTCTTTTTGAAATTACTTTGTGTAGCTCTTCTCATTTCTGTGTACGCTCTGTAACCAGGTAGTACCTGGAACCAAGCTTCAGCTCAGTGTGCCTTTCCTGGTTATCAATTTTTTTTATAAATAAAAGTATCAGTGATGGATTCCTGATGTTCAATTCCTGTCATCAGAATAATGGTTTATTATTTATTTATTTTTAATTTTTTTATTATATCAGATACAACACCTTTGAGCTTGAGAAGCTCATTTACAATGGTTCCTTGTCAATAGATAGAATACTATGTACAAATTGAGATTCACAGAATAGAGACATTTTCTCAAGATAACCACAGATGCAACAGCTGAGAGCAGCACACATGTGGCTTTGTCGGAATGGAGTTAGTCAAGAGGTTGTAGTTGATTAGTAGGGGTTTGGGGTATTTTGGGGGGGAGAGAGAAACGACACTAGCAACTTCCAGAGTATTGCCAGGTGGAGGGTTAGGATATGTAGTAAGTGGTGTTGTCTCAATGGCAGTTACAGTTGGTGTTGGGAGTATTTGTTTAAGTGTTTTTTTTTTTTTTTTTGTAAATTGTTCTAGTTTAGGACTATTTAGTAGAGACTCTGATAGCTCATTTAACTGCTGTGGTGCCCAATGGCAAGAGAGAGTGAGGCTTGGGTTGTTCTGTGATATGGAACAGCTATGGCATTTCTGGTTAAATTCCTAGTGGCGTGATGATTTGGGAGTGGCAAAGGAGATCCTGGATTCCAGCTGGTAAGTGGCCTAATAATGCTTCTTTGCCAAGGAGGCATGTTTGGAGTTTTATTCTGTCCTGAAGTGTGAGCTATTTGGTCTGGGCATATAGGGTGCAAGTATAAGTAAGCCAATCGGCACTGAACAAAACGACAGGCCTTATTTAAGGCTACTTGACCCTGCTGAGGATAGTGTTGGAGGCTGCTCCATATATTGTGAATCCAAAGTCAACAGTGGGGAGGATTAAGCAGGACAGCAATACGTTTCGTCTCCTGGGTGAGGTTACGTCTATGCCTGTATAATGCCCCAAGTTTTCTATTAACTGTATTTACCAGGACGTCCACATGGGACAAAAACAACAGGGCACTGTCAATAGTGACACCTAAGTATTTGAAGCAGGGTGGGGAACATCAGGTGGCCAAGGGCTACTTAAACTAGTTTAGCTACCAGATTTTAAAAGTTATTAGCCAACTTGGCTACCTATCTACAAAGCGATTTTTGGGCCTTTAAAAAAGATTGCCACTACAAATATTGGTTTGGCTACCAGACTTTGAAAGTTAGTGGCCAAATTGACCACCAGCTCACAAACTGATCTGTTCCACCTTGATCTGAAGGTAGTGGATATGTTCTAGAGTAGCACCAAAGTCACTGAGGACTGTTAGGGAATGAGCTTTTCTCTCCATCTGTGGTCCAACAAATAACATTGTTTTCGCCGTCTTCTAGTTTAAAAACTAGTTTATTTTGTTTAAACCACTCCTCAGATGAGTGGAAATTGTCCTGCAGGTTTCTAGTGAGAGATGTCCTGGCTTGGACTGCTGGTGATTGTAACTGCATTGTCTGCACATAGCAAGATCCTTGATGTTTGGCATGCTACTGGGAGGCTATTTATAAAGAAGCTGAACAGGAAAGGTCCCAGTATTGATCCCTGAGGCACCCCCTATGGTGACATTTTTGGAATCTGACAATACCGCACCGATTTTGACTTGCTGTGTTCTGCCAATGAAGTAGCTGTTAAACAAGGATAATGTGTCGTGTGAGAGGCCTAGTGAAAGGAGTTTTGTAGTCAGGAATGTGTGGTTGACTAGATCAAAGGCTTCTGTCAGGTCAATGTAAAATGACCCAATAAGATGGCCAGAGTCTAGGGCTTCATGTACGTAGTTGGGTGTATTCAGTTAGTGCCGTTCTGGTGCTGTGCAGCTTGTGAAACCCATTCTGTTTGCACTGGATGTTGTACTTGCCGAGGTCACCTATAAGCTGGTCTGAGACGACTTTTTCAAGAGCTTTCAATAGTGCCGAGAGGATAGAGATGGGTTCTCTAGTTAGTAACAACGGTGTGGTCTCCATTTTTATGAGCAGGTGTAACTAGCCCCAATTTCCAGATGCTACAGAACTGGGAGTGTTGTAGTCATAGATTAAATATTTTCGTTAAGAGGATAGCAATCTCATTAAGGGATAGGGCAATCATTTTCATATTGAGGGTATCACTGCCTAGTCTGGTTTTGCCTGGGCCCTGCTTTACATAACGGACTGTATTGGTTACTGATATGGTTTTAAAGTAAACTTTGGGGTAGCTAGTGTCACTAGAGGGACTCAGATTCTGGTAAGGGTGCAACAGGTTAACAGGGTCGGGCTCAGAAGTAGGTGGCAGAAGGGGGGGGACGTGACTAACTATCCAGCTGAACGGACACACTTCCAGAGAGCTCCTGCTACAGCATATTTAATTTAGCATATTTTCTGGACTTCATGCCTAACCTGAACTTTAAACTATATCTACTTGTTCCCTGGGGTCCAGCTGGTTCTGGGGATACCAAATTTGCCGAGATGGGGCAGAAAAAACTCTGATCAAAAAACAAATTTCTTTGCCCCACGTGGCGGGGCCTCCAAACCTCCAACTGCACCTGCAAATCTTCCCATGGGGGATACGGTGGTAGGGGGGCCTGGTCCGGCTACACTGGAATCTGCAATCGGCAGTTCTGACTAAAACTGTCCAGCGTAGATGAGAAAATGGACAGGTGTAATACCCAATAGCTTCATGTTGAACAAAAACTGGACCATTTAACAGAAACGGTGCAAGATGAAGAGAAATCCTCGAACCGGGCCCAAGCCATGGCCGCCTCCTGTATGAAGGAGCAGGCTCTGCTCCAGACTGCAGCAAATGGAAAATCTGACCCATGCTGCCAATGTCCAGATCATCGGAGTCCTGGAGGGCACAGAAGGAGAGAATCTTTCCCTTTATTTGAATGCTTGGCTATCGGAGACCCTTGGACTTAATCTACAGGACCAGTTGGCCTGTGCATACAGAATGAATATTCGGAGACCAGAGTCTAGAGAGGGTTCCAGAACAATCATGCTCATTAGTGTCTGTGGTGGTGCGGGACCATATTCTGCAAGCTGTTCGAGCGAGGCGCAACATTGAGGTGAATGGATCTGGAATCTTATTTTTCCCCCGATCTCTCCTACTCCACTCGCATGAAGCAGAAAGGATTATACGCGGTCTTAAGTTTTTTGGCAAGCACCGGAGAGTCAGCCGGTTCAATAGCTCTTACCATAGCCCTCACCCGTATCAGGGGTGGTTTTTGTGGCCCTGGAAGGTTCAGCCAACGACTTAAAGGGGATGGACAGGTCAGAGCCCATGGACCCCTCATCCATTTTTCTCTGCAGTCTTTCCCTACGTTTCTCAACTGTCTTAGTAGGGAAAAGATTTGCATACTTCACAGTCAACAGAGAAGTGTTGTTGTCCAAGACAGACCAAAGATAAATCATGTTTGCTTTGGCAAACACTTCTGAACACTTCAAACAGTTTTTAAAACCAGGAGGTCCTGTTTTCTTCTTGGGTTTATCTGACATTTTTGTTTAAAAGGGAAGAAGGGGGTGCTGTGGAGCAGCAAGATGGCACCAGCAGTTTAATTAGGCACGGACATTCACTGGATAAAAATCCTATAAAATTAGTTTCTTCAGGATAGAAGTGCTCCAAAACTGCAGCAGGATTAACTGGAACGCATAGCCAGCGCATGGGATCGAAAAAAGATGCCAAACATGCGGGGCATAGCTTGGAAGCATTCTTGTCCTCACCAAGCTCCTCTAAAGGTTCAGGGCCTTCTACGATGACTGGGACAACGGTACCCGAACTTTTGATGGCGCAAATCCTCACCTTGCTGTCGAAGATACAGGTGAATGGCGAGGAGACAAACACCTCGCAGTAGTGGAGGCCAAGCTAACAGACAACGATCGTAGTATTCAGGACAACGCGGCTGCCGTTAAAGACTTGCAAGGTACCAGTGATCGTCAGGCAGAATGCAACGCGGCCTTTGTTCGTGATTTTACTTTGCTAAAATCCAAGGTGGAGGGATTGGAGAATGCCCAAAGACAGGCAAACATCCGGATTGTTGGTCCCCCCCAACCCCGATTTGTGGGAGCTACAGAGCTTATGACTACAATCAGGAGACTGATTTTTCAGGATTTCCACCTCCTTCCCATGGACCTTGCGACAAAAATCACAAGAGCCATCACAATCCCTCAAAGACCTAGGAAGAGGGGGGAGACACAACAGACCCCACTTACGGCGGTTATAACCCTGTCAATTCTGGATGCTCAGACCTCCCTCTTACAAGTAGCCAGAGCTAGAGGAGATACAATTTGGGAAGGCAGTTCGGCTTGGGTTTTTCCCTGCTCTCTCTGCCCAAACTCAACACAGTGTGGAGGCCCAATTAAATTTCCCCCGCACGACTGCATGTTCGACACGATTCGAAGTCGCATGTATTTGCGGACCCTGGAGCAGCGGCTCAATATGCAGAGAAACGTATTACAAAATTACACCATCCGGACTCTAGTTCTGACGAGGAAGGGTGAAGTTTGGTTCCTATATGAGCTGTAATGTAATTTTTCCAGGGTCTATGCTTTCCATAACCATTATGACTCGGGTTGATTTGAAGAGGGGAAATATTTCTGTGGGGATGTCTGTACACGCAATTGTTTATTGTTAGGGTCATTGAGTTGTTCCTTTGTTAATGTTCGAATTAATAGTCTGTTAGGCTAACTGTAGAAACAAATGATGGTATGATAGAACACCACTCAGTTTCTGGACTTTATACACAACCTCTGCATTCCTGTGTTACCCATAGGGCAAGGATCTTTGCTCTGTCCATGCTACGGGTCTTGCCACACAACTTAATTGAGTACAGGCCACTTTTTTTTATTAATCTGCTTACGTGGTATAAGTCACTCGGCCCTCCATACTTTTCCAGTCCTTCATGGAATCTGACATCATGGCACTAATTCCTGTTTGACACAACTGGAGGTGAGAGTGACACTGTTCTACAAGATGCCTGCACTGAACTTTACTCCTAACAGTTTATATGTTGTCGGACTTCTGTACTGTATGGCCTGCTGCAGCTGAATATATTAACTGTAGTGTAATTGACCTGAAAGTACAGTCCGGAGGTCTGTGTACCTCATATCTGCCATTTATGTATGACAATTGTACTGTAATATCATAAATTCCATAAATAAAAAAAAAATAAAAGGGAAGAAAACAGGAACTGGGACCCAATAAGAATTTTTAAAAGTTATTGGTTCCGATCGGTTCTAGAACCGAGGGATCAACCTGGGGACAGAGAAAACCCGGTTCAAAAATAAACAATTTAGAAGAAAATTACTGTAAAAAGTGATCGGAACCAGAATAAAAGTTCCAATCCAAGGTAGAAAACAGTTGGGTTACTTCCCAGTTCCCAGAAACCAAGAGGAACTGCAAAAATACACAAAACTACGTTAAAATTTACAATACTGAGGAAAAAAGACAAACAAAACACTAAACTATGCAGCTACTGAATAATAAACAAAAATAAATTTTTTTGATCAAATGTTACTTCAGGAACAACTTGAGAGAGAGAAAATCTCCAGGGTACCCTGTCTTTGCAGTGGAGAGAAAAAATCTGTGGGTTACAATACAGGCAGCTGAACTAGGCAGCTTTTGAATTGAATGCATGAGCTAAAGATTCCATCATTAGCATAACATTTGGCGCCGGAGCAGTGCTGTCTTAAACACTGCAAGAAGCAATAAATAGTGGACTCCTGGGGTTAGAATATCATATTTTTGCCATCCTTCCCTAATAATAGTTCTACTACCAATCACTCACAATCATCTGAAGGGGGGGGGGGGCAAGGAGATCTTGTATCCCTGGAGGTTGTCCTGCAGGAACAGGAGGTATCCACCACCTCGTCTAGATGTTCTGTCCTCCCTGAAAAGGTTGAAGCCTATTAAGGATATTGATGTGTCTGGGGTTGCAGGGGTGAGCCAGGTTTCAGACGGATACAAGGTCAAGCTAGACCTGGGCTACCCAGGCTTCGAGTTGGGCAAATTTTGGTATGAGGCTGCCGGTGTTTAATGAGGCAATCTTAACTGTACATAGAGGTGTCTTGCTGGTAGATCCCTTATGGGGAGGAGGGCTCTGGGTTAGGGTGAATTTTTCCTGACAAGTAGGAGAATGAATAGAAGCTTTCTGATAGTTCTTTGGTAGGAGTACTTCTTCAGAGATCTGTGTTCAGGGTAGGAGTTTGTTTTATTTGGTGGAGCATTTAGGGGGACACTGATAGAAACAGAGGCCCTGAGAGTGGGATTTTGTAGGGGGAAGGTCGAGTAGAACCAGTTTCCCAGTGGCTCATTTTAAGGGTAGGGCAATTTGGGAGTGGAGTTCAGAGTGGGATTTTGTAGGGGGAGGGTGTGTAGAACCCGTTTCCCAGTGGCTCATTTTAAGTGTGGGGTAGTTATTTTGGGAGGGTGGATAGTATATGTATGACATCTGTAGGCCATCTGATACCATCTTCACTAGTGCAATAAGAATTAGGATAGTTTTCAGCAGGTGAGAGACAGGCTAGCCATTTGGTGCTGTGTGTATTTTCATAGGAGGCCATGGAACGGGGTGGTGCTTGGTGGTTTGATCCACTGCAGCATAGTGTTAAGTCCTGCTGTTGTGCCGTGGATAGAGGCAATGTTGGGGGAGGACATGTTAGGATAACAAAGTGACTGTGATTAGAGGAAAGTTGTTCGCACAGAGCCTGGGCTGGCAGTATAGCCTAGAAGTTAGAGTAATGAGCTGTGAACGAGCTTGGTAGACCCAGCAAACCAGACCTTGGTTTGATTCTCACAACCTCTACTTGCATAGTCACTTAACCACCCAGTGCTCCCAGGTCGCCCCTGAAAACGGGTACTTGTGCCTAGGGGGCCTTACCCGGTTACCAAAGACTTACAAAAAAAAAATGCTTGATGCTGGGTAGGAATTAAGATCAGGGAAAGTAATTAGGGGATGAGAGGAATACGGAATAAGAAAGATTTAAAATTTGAGGTTGAAGTTTGGGGGGGGGTTGGTGTTTTTTGTGTCAAGTGGTAATTATATTCTCATAGTAGTGTTGGATCAAGTCTGATGTGAACTGTATGTAGCGTCAGGGAGGTGCATATAATGGAACACATTTTGCAATGTTGTTGAGGGAGTAGATTATAGAGAAGACAGGAAGAGTTTCAAAGCTCAGTTATCGGTTGTAGGTAAATTGATATTGGGTGTGTATGTAATAGGGAGCAGGTGTGGAAGAGGAGGGTGGTGTATAAGTGGAGATGTCGACCCCGGGTGGGTGTGCCGGTTAAACAATCAGTGCAGGTATGCCTACGCAAAAGACCTGCAGTGAAAGAGTGACCATTCCAAAACGGCGCGGAATGCCAAACTAGCATAGTTTGTACCTGGGGAACTGTCCTGGGCTCCGCCGTCTGTGGGAGCTCTGCGGGGAGGGCAGCAGGTAGATGCCCTCATGACCCAGTGGCTGCGGTCTCTGTGTCCAGAGGCTGGGGAATTGTCCTGGGCTCCGCCGTCCACGGGAAATTTGAAGGGAGTGCGGCAGGCAGATGCCCTCACAACCCAGGGACTACAGTCTCTGTGTCCAGAGACTGGGGAATTGTCCTGGGCTCCACCTTGCCGGGAGGGTGGCAGGCAGATGCCCTCACAACCCAGGGGCTGTGGCCTCTGTGTCCGGAGGCTGAGGAGGGACAATATCAGCTCTTTGCTTAAACTTTTAAGTGTTTCTCTTGGAGTTCAGCTGTTGTCCCAAGTGCTGTGTAGGGCAACTATGATGTCTTCAACACTGTTAAAGATGCTTTTTGATGAAATAAATATTGTATTATGATGTAACCCAATTGTCAAGACATCAATTGCAACAACCCCAACATCAACATAAATGTTTCTCTTCCTTTATCTTATTTATAGAGCCACTGGTGGTGTACAGTCTCAGCATTTCACAGCCGTGGCCATCTGTGGAGAAACTTCAAAAATACATGATTTAGCACCACTTGCCAGGAGGCAGGACTTTCCAAACCCACCTGTGGTTTCGAAACCACTGGAGTGAGGGTGCGTGTGTGTATAGATACATGAAAAGAGAGAGACACAGATATGGTAAAGTTTTCCTGTTTAACAGTTAGGATAAAAACTAATTTTCATGTGGAACAAATCATATCTACTCTGAGCACATTATCTAGAATATGGAATTATAACACAAGAAGCAATGGAGTACACAGTTTACAACACAGAAAAGGCTGCTTTAAGGTAAAAACACAAATAATAAAAATAGTGTGGTATTGAAAAAATGCATAATGGTTTATAGTGGAATTACCAGTTCAACCCCACCTCCATAACTAACTCGTGGTTTCGCTACTGGTGTGTTACAGTTCTTACCACTCGCTGGTGGAGATAAATGTTACTCCACTTCAACCCCTTATGTATTCCTCAACTTCAGCTGTCGGCCAGGAAAAAACACTGAGCTGACAAACTGCTTATTTCCAGGTGTTTCAGACGGCTAGGTTTGTTTTGAGTTGCAGCTCATTCTTCATTTTGTTTTTACCTGAGGAGACCTCTTCTTTCTTTCTGATCATGTGATCCTTGGTAAATTTTACTCGCTGGTGTGCCTCTATGCAGGTTTTACAAAGCCACTCTCCACATTCCACACAAAATCCAACCGCACTGGCATTATCTTCACAGCTCGTACATACCTATAAAAGGAAAGAGAGCTTATACAGTTGGTCAGAAATCTAATTTAAAAAATGGAAATATCACAAGTCTGCAAATTAACATGCATTAATCTTAGAAACAGAGTTCCATTTGAAGGGAAACAGCACAAGAGGCCCAGCACTCACAGGTGGAGCTGGTAACAATATGCACTTTGTGTGCAAAAACACTGGTTTACTTGCTGTTTACTGTAGTATCACAGACTGTATCAGACTAATTTTACTTATCTGTAGGCTGAAATCTTCTGCTACTACAAATCCCAGAATCCTCTGCAGCCGACAGCAGTACACAGATGTGAGAAGGTTATATAGCCTGCAGTGCATGTTACAGTTTATATAAGCACTTATCTTTTGTTTGCTGGTCCTGCTGCCCTCCATGGGCTACGTTTCAAGTCACATACTGAGAGCTTACTCAGCACTTAGTCCCTAGGGAAGAGGAGTCCCAAAAAAACATCTGACCAGAGATTACAAAAGCTGAAACCACACTGTGGGTTATTGAATCTCGCACTGTTGCCTACTGCTCTAATGTCAGCTTCAGCGGATTCAGGGATTTCCAGTAACAGAAGATGTCGGCTTAGAACGAAGTAAAATTAGTCTGAGACACTCTACTATTCTACAGTAAGTAAACTAGAATGTTTTTGCTCACTAGAGTGCACATCGGGACCAGTCCCACATGTGAGTCGAGGTTTTTTGCTGTTTTTCGTCATTGCCTAGTACCCAGACAGTTTAGAATTTTGTTCTGAAATTTTCAGGATAGAAAGGACTTCGGCCAGAGTGTTGCCTTTCACTGGTTTGGTAAAAAAAAAAATTAATCCATTTCAGAGTTATAGGCCTTGAAATTTCAGTTCTTAGCATGCTCCACACGGTCTTTTAAATAGTTGTTTCATAAGAAAAAATAATTTGGCCCATACAAAAATAGATTCTGTTTCGTATTGGGGGGCAATCTTTTTTTTGTGAGAAAAAAATATTTTTTTGTATAGCTATCTTGTTTCTGTCCCCCCCCCCCCAAAACAAAATTTTTTTTGCCTTGAAAACCCATAAAAATTATATCCTGCAGAGACACCAACATATGTATCTTGTGATCCTGTCAGGTGGATTCTGCAGTTAGTTTTGGGACAAATCCTCAAGAAATGCGTTTTTAACGAGTTTCAAAATCTTCTTTCGTGACCCGAATTTCTTTTTTATACAACCATACGTAAAAAAGATTCCCCAATTCCCTTCATACAAAAAAAGAATTTGGAGTTTTTTTGTATGGGGAATCTTTTTTCGTATCGACAGCCTCACAAAAAAAAAAAAAAGATTCCTTCGTACTAAAAAAAAAAAATCTGGACTTATTCTTTTTTCCACATTTCAACTTTAGCAATCCATAACTCCGTCAAGGTATGTAGTTATGGGACAATCCATATTTCAAAATAAAGGTTTTAATGAGCACTGCAACACTAATACACACCACCTCCAACACAAAAAATTGAGGGTCCATATTAAAAATTACAATTCCCATAGGATAACACTGCAACTTTAACAAGCTTCTGGAGTTCACGTACAATGGCCCAGATATTCAAAAGGGTTGCGCATGGCGCTAACTAATTTAATACTTGATGCGATATGTAAAGGGAAAAGTGCGCCAGAACAAATCCCGGCGCGCCGGGCGCATCAGTAATGTATGCAGGCATGGGGGGGGGGCGTGCCCATGCATAAACTGCACAGCCTGATATTCAGCCGGGCCGTGTAGAGTTATGCAGGTGCAACCCCTACCTGCGCCTGCACAACTTTACAGTGGAAAAAAAAAAAAAGGATCAGTTGAGGGCCACCCACAGGTGAGCTGCCGCATTGCAGGGCGCAACACAGCAGCTGCCACCTGTGGGTGGCTCCGCTCCACCGCACCTGGTGATGCCCCCCCATGCCCCGATCGCGGGCTGAAGTGCCCCCAGTAGCCCGATCGCGGTGTAAGTTCTCTCCCCAAAAGTGAAGATCCCTGGTGGTCCAGTGGACATGAGAAGCCAGATCGCGGCGGCATCCCCAACCCCATGTCCGCAATCCCTGGTGATCTAGTGGCCCCACCCTCCTTCCCACGGAGCCCACCACCCCCGTCAGCACCCCACCCCGCCAGCAGCCACGCACTGCCGATTGAGTTGTACAGACGCCATTGTTCACAGCATGAGTCAATGGGCGCAGTTCATACCGCATAAGTCATTCAGATATGTGAATGAATCCATTCATTCACATATCTGGACTGACTTATGCGGTATGGGCTGCACACCCACCGGCTCTTCGCGCTGAACCAATGGGCGGCAGCCCTACCAGCTGTCAGTCGGGCGGGTGGTGCCGTCACCGGGGAGCAGGGTGGTGGGGCTCTGTAGGCGGGAGGCCACTAGATCACCAGGGACTTGGACGCTGGGGGTGAGGATGCCACCCGCGATCGGGCTACTCAGGGGTGGAGGAACCTTTCATTATGCCTGCTAGATCGGACTACCCGGGGCGCTTTTCTATTATGCCCGCGATCGGGCTACCGTGGATTTATTATGCCCAATCGGGCTACTCGGGATTTATATTATGCACGCCGATCTGGCTATTCGGGGACCTCTACAATATGCCCGCGATTGGGCTGCTGGGGGGGGGGGGGGATACTGTTCTGCCCGCGATCGTGCTGCAGGGGGGCGTCAGTCCCCAACGGCTGCTGTCTGGCAAGGCACCAGGCACAAGTCATCAGGGATCAGCGCACCTGCATGCTAATAGGCCCGTAATTAGATGCAAATGCCCCCCCCGTGCCTTGCATAAATTATGGCCCCATTTGCATGTCACCCTTTGAATATCGCAGGTGCTGCACATGGCGCAATGGAACTTGCGCCACTGCATCTCAATGCTCCACTCTGACCACTTGCGCTGGCGCAGTTCCACTGCGCCATGCACAGTGGGTGTGACTAGGGGGGCGATATTCAAAGAAGTTGTGCCATAGCGCAACTCAGTTGAATATCGCCCTGGCCACACCCCTGCGCAACTATTTTGTGCAGCGCAGGGGCTTGCACCACAGAATGGCGCAGTTTGAATATCTGGGCCAATGTATACAGCAATAAAAAGGTTTTAATGATTAGTACAACACTAAGCCCTTAAAAAAAAAAAAAAAAGAGAGAACTGGAAATGGTTCATCCCTACCAAATAAACAAGGAAGCACAAATTGCTTTTCTTGAGGAATGGAAGCGCAGGGACCTCCACATACACATGTGGATAAATGGAGGCACGGAAGTGCTGGGCCCCTTCATAATCACGTGGATGTTGCACACTGGGGTCTCGTGATTCTACTATCTCAAAAAGTATGGAAATTCGTTGCAAAAAATAAACTTTGTTAATGCACTGACTGGAGTTAAACTGGGAAACGTGGTGTTAAGGTTTCCAACCCTAACACACCACCCTGCAAGCAGCAAAAGGAAAAACCATTACAGTTTTCACTGTCCTGAGTCTTGGCATATTAGGCCTGGGGTGGTCTTTGGGGTCATTAACCCTTAAAGGGCTTAGCCCCTTGCTCCCCAAGTCCCCCACCATGCCCCCCAGGACTTCTTTCCACTCAGGGATCCCCCTGACTTTACTCCGCAGGGCAGTCTTCAACTCTATCCCTCACGACGCCAGTACAAGGATACCAGCGGGGGTCACTGCCTCCCTGGCTTGCTCCCCAGGGCAAAGCATAGAGTCAGGCCGAATTTAACTGATAGGTCGCCAGCAGAGAGCCAGAGCGGGTGAACAGGGCCAGAAGAGCAGAGGCATCATTAATGGTGGCCACTACATTTTCTTACTGGAACCCGCATGGGTGGGTGTGGCGTGCAAGGACATAAGGTGCCAAAGCGGCAGCGTCCAGCATGCCCCTCACCCCAGCTAGACCTTGGTAGCTGCTGAGCCCCCAGCCTCCGAAAGGGGTCAGTCACGCACCAACTGCACATGAAGCCTCAAACCCCCGGAGGGGAGCAGTCCAAGTGATGCTCAATCCTCCCCCCCCCCCCCAAGCTGGCCTTCAGAATCTCGGTCTGTTCCCAACCCAGGATGCTGGCGTGTCAAACAGAAATCTTACTGCTGTGACACTGCCAAGCCAGCCCAGGGTTAGCAACCTCAACGTCAACCCATTCTCACAGCCAGCCTGCACATCTGAGCTTATCTGCTGATGGAATGGGAGGAGAGCACTGGGGTTGATAACCCCTCACAGAAGACCACAGACCTGATTTACCAAGACTCAGAACAGCGAAAAATGTAATGTTTCTTTTCCCTCTGTTGCTTGCAGGGTGGGGGTGGGATGTTGGGGTTGGAAACCCTTACACCACATTTCCCTACTTTTGTCAGTTTAACCCTAACTGGTGCATTAACAGTTTGAGCTATATAATATATATACACAAGGGATATACAATGGTGAACTATCAGATAAATGATTTATCCACACAAGTGCTCTTTGACCTTGGGTAACCTCACGAGTGAGGTGTCCAAGGTCAAACAGCACAAGTGTAGATAAACCATTTATCTGACAGCTCACCATTGTATATTTCATTTATGCAATACTGATGCTTTCCATCAGTGCAGGAACATTTGGTTTTGACTGTTTATCTTTATTTTAAATGATAATTTCTGGGAGTTTTGGTTAACTTTCGCAGAGTATGTCTGCCTAGCATAGTGGTTGCTATTAAATGAAACACCACTCATTTTGTAGAAAACTTCTTGCTGAACAAATGTCATGCTCACAGTACTATGCTACTTTTTTCATTTTAAAGTTATTCACATTTGCTTATCAAGAAAGGGAAAAAAATAGAATTTTATGCTGTTTTTTGCTATTATAAAAAAACTAAAAGGTATCTATAAATTAAACACCGCTCATTTTGTAGATATTTTTGTGCTGAACGTTTTTCATGCTCACAGTACCATATCATTTTTTGTTTTAAAGTTTCACATTTCTCAAAAAAATGAACAAAAAATTATATTTTCTTCTGCTTTTTTGCTAATTGTAAAAAATCTATAAGGTATATACACACACATGAAACACCACTCATTTTGTAGATAATTTTGTGCTGAACAATTTTCGTGCTCACAGTACCATGCTATCTTTTTTCGTTTTAAAGTTATTCCCATTTGAATATGGTTAGTACTGCTTCTGAGGCCCAACATTCTAAATAGAAACATAGAATTTGATGGCAGATAAGGACCGCTTGGCCCACCCAGTCTGTCCATTTCCCTGCTTACTGGATAAGCTGCAGATCCTAGTTAACCAGCAGCCTACCTCTTCCTACCCCCACGCCCTAGAATTGCCTTATGACTGTCCCATGCATGCTTGAATTCCACCACTGTTTTTGACTCCATGATCTCCTCCGAAGGCCGCTCCATGCATCCACAACCTCTCTGTGACAAAATACTTCCTTAAATTACCTCTAAGCCGCTCTCTATCTTCAAAGTGCCCTTGTTCTTGCACACCTCTTTTTGAAAGATGCTACCCTCTTGGACTTTGTTTATTCCTTGAGGTACTTGAAAGTTTCTATCATGTCCCCCTCTCCTCCTTTCCTCGAGGCTATACATATTAAGCTCCTTAAATCTCTCTTCATGTGTCTTCCGGTGCAGACCCTGCACCATTTTAGTTGCCCTCCTCTGGACAGCTTCCATCCTGTCTATGTCTCTGCGAAGACTGGGTCTCCAGAACTGCACGCAGTACTCCAGATGGGGTCTGACCAGCTGTCTGTACAGAGGGATAATAACTTCCTGTTTTCTACTGGTGATGCCTCTCCCTATGCATCCCAGTATCCCCCCAGCCCTGAATTCTAAAGAGATTTGTGACACAGTAACTGTGTGTATAAATGGCCACTGTATGTATAAATTTATTTATACATACAGTGACTCAGATAAACGCATTTATCACACTGACTATACGTCCACCCCATTGCATATTATAAAAAGGGTCTCAGAAATGCTGCAATCTGATTGGCTGTTAGGATTCCAACAGCCTTACATTAATCCCCATTACATTGTAATGTACTGCCTGATCACCATGGCACATGGATTCTTCCTGTCAGCATTCCATCCTCTAGTACTGCTGGATGTCTAGAATGCTGCATTCTGATTTTGAACCAGCATTCTTAAACTGTTGGTGGAAGAACTATTTTATTAAAAATCTCCCTCTAAATGAGGAAACATGCAAAAAAGCATACTTTTAGCAATTTCCTTTTGGAATTTTTTTTTATAATAGCAATAAGGCACTCCCAGGAGTTAGATTAACAGTCAGTTAATCACCCCCCAGGGGCAATATGGCACTTGGCTGTGCCTCATGCCACATTACACCCCTAGGGGGTGATTAACAGACTGTTAATCTAACGCCTGGTCATGCCTTATTGCTATATATATATATATATAAAGCCATTTACATGTTAAACCCAACATTTTGCACCTTAATAACTTTGCAACCGTTTGACAGATTTGCCTGAAATTTGGAATACATGATCAAGACCAATACACCTTGGGATCTGCCAAGTTTCGTACCGGTCGGATACACGGCTGCGGAGTTATTAAGCGTGATCTGCGATGCGTTCACGCTTTTTCTGGAATTCTACGGTCGTACTTCACAGGTCGACGGTTTGCGCCGACCGTCTGAAATCTTCAGGGAACGGGCGTCGGGTCCCTGATGTGCCTTTGAAGATTTCGTGAAAAAATATTAAACGGTTCAAAAGTTATTCAAAAAACAATTTCCCATTATAAGTCAATGGGAAAAGTTAACAAAAAGTTCGACAGTGTCGCAAATGCATTTTTACTGTCGCAAATCCACCATTTTGTTTTCAGTTAGTGATCAGAAAAATGCTTGGCATTTAAAACTGGGACCCTCTAGCAACCTAATTATTTTTGTATTCACCAAGTCGGGCACAGAGGATGCTAGTATGTCTTTATTTTGGGGTTAAACACCCCAGAAATATGTTTTTCAAATTTCTGGAAAAGTACTTTCGCAAAGTAGTGTCGCACTCACGAAAGTGTCGCAAATTTTTGCGAAAGCTTTCGCAAATTGAGACAGTACTTTTCTAGGCTGTGGGTAAATGACAGCAATTCTTTGGCACCCTGCTGCAAAAGAACGGTTTGGTGCTTTGGCTTGAAATTTGGAGGGAACGCAGCAGACATCTCACAGATGTGCCTTTCAGTGTTACGTTACAAAAATATTACGCAACGCCAAAGTTACGGTACTCCAAAGTTTACGCTTTTTCCCATAGGATAACATCATGGCATCAGACGCATTACAGCAATCCTTTGGCGCCCTGCTGCAATATAATGGCTTGGTCTTTTGGGCTGAAATTTGGAAGGAAGACAGCCAACATCCCATAGATGTGCCTTTTAGTGGTTTGGTGAAAAAATATTACAGGGAGCCAAAGTTATGACACTCCGAACTTCTTTTTTTCCCATAGGATAACATTATGGCGTTCACCGTGCCTTTCAGGGCCCGTATCTCGGAAATGGTGCGAGACACAGACTTTGTTGAAAAAATGCTTAGCCCCCTAATGGGGGCTAAGTACAAAACTAGCCAGGAAAGTCATAAATCATATGACTTACATTTTTTTTCTACGACGTACGGTTCCTGAGATATAAGCTATTTAGTATTCCAACTCCTCATTTTCTGCTCCGAGACCCATTATTATGCATACATTCTTTGTACTCACCGTCTTTCTCTATGTAGCTTTTGGGGGAAAACCAGCCTGTGCACTTACATTACTGTTACCCTTTCCGCTTGCAGTTCCATACCCGTTTCACTTACCGTTCACATCTACGCCACCATGTGCGTTATCCTTTGCGTTTTCATTTGTGCTTGCGTTTGTTATTTTTTGCCATTTGTGTCTACAGTACTGTTTCTCTTTCTGTTTCGCTTTGCATCACCATGCCCATTGACATTTCCGTTTGCGGGCACCATGTTACTATGTGACAAGACATCATGTGGCAGACCGTTCCCGTCTATGCCACCGTGTGCGTTACCCTTTCTGTTCTCATTCGCGCTTGCGCTACCATGTGCACCACTGTTAGCACTTCTGTTTGCGTTGCTGTTCCTGTTACTATGTCACAAGACATCACGTGGCGGGAGCACGGGGCCCCCGCCGCTGCATTACATTCACTATTTCTCGGTATTCTCAAAACGAAGGGAAATTAGAGGCAAAAAACTCCGTTAATGCATCAGTTGAGGTTGTTCCACAGCGACAAAGTGAGGAAATTCGGTGTTAGGGTTGAAAACCCCAGCCCACCCCAACCCGGCACTGGGGTGCGCGTTGGGGTGTTCGGTCCTAACTCTCACCCATTCTCCTACTCCGCCTGCTGCTTTACACATGTGATGGGTTTGAAGAGTTTGGGCAGACGACCCCAATGCGCACCCCAATGCCGGTTGGGGGTGGGCTGGGGGTCCAAGGGGTTTTCAACCCTAACAATCGATCTCTCACTTTTGTCGCTGTGGAACAACCCTAACTGATGCATTACAGATTTTTTTGCTTCTAATTATAATTATATATATATATATATAAGATATATATATATATATATATAAATATATACACACACACACACACACACACACACACACACACATACATATACATACACACACACCTCTGCGTGTGTATATATCTATACATCTCCCCTCACTATGCGATACCCGAATAAACCAGTCGTCAAGGTTTACATGGTGTCAACACCCTTGAGTGTATAACAAAAACTCATTACACACCATTGCCTACACACTACCCTCCATTTAGTTAACTATAATGTATGGGGGGGGGCCCTTATTACTAACTGAAATCAAGCGGATTACAACCTTGTTATGACACTCTGTTAACCCTTGAGTATCAATGGTACAACAAAACAGAATGCTCACAACATTCAATGTTCCACTTTGAGAAAAATGTTTAAAATACTGCCATTTGCAAGCAGGCCCACTGGCGCAGCGGTTGGATTTCCGCCGGCGACCCGGGTTCAGGAGTAAGCCCAGATCGTCAGAGGGCCGGCCAGAGGGACAAGGCTGCAGCATCCCACGACAGTTTGCCTTCTCCGGGGGAAGGGTGTGGAGTTAAGCTCAGCGTCTGCCGACCCCTAGCGGAGGCCGGGGGTCTTCCTGGACGTCAGCGCCTGAGGTGCAGGGCAGGTCTCAGATAGAGGTCTGGACTACACCACATCAAAGGCCTTGGCAACTAGGGGTAGGACAGCGCGGGCGTTAGTGCCATGACGTCAAGGGGACTCACAATGTCCAGAAACACTGGAGGAGGAAAATGCCTGCCGGACCCAGGTAGACAGAGCTTCGGGGAGCTAGCCCTTATGTGCAACCGCCTGTCTGGCCGATCAAGGGTCCAACGAAACGCGAGTGTCAGGGCCTCATCCCCATCCCCACCCAGGGGGGTAAAACCGAAGCTCCATGGGGACCTACAGCAGACCAGGTAGGTGGTAGCAGGGGTAGACTCTGTAATGCTCCTGAGGATGCGGGACTGGTAGGAAGTAGGGAGGATAAGAAGCAATTACAAAAAAAAAAAAATGTTGGTATTTAACTGATTTGCGCCAGGCTGTACAGATAAACAGTGCTGCGAAGAACACACAAACAAAAGAAGCGGGATAAATGCCGTGACCGAGGAGGATGAGGATGCAGCCTGGGCCGCCTCCTCCTCTAGGGCGATCATCTGCTCGAGTTGCTCAGCCAAGCCAGCGGCCGCAGACACTGCCCAATGGGCCTCAGACTTCACCAGCGGGTAATGCTTCTCGGGGCGCCCAAATTGTAACCAGGCAGCGCGGTCTTCAAGGACGCTGGCCAAGAAAGATCTACACAACTCGCAGGCCTGCAGGTCGTGATCAAGGCCAAGGCAGTAGACGCACGTGGAGTGCAGGTCTCTCCTGGACATCTTCTGCCCGCATGGGCACCACCGAAAACCAGGAGTCGATTTGTCCATCGCAGCCACGAGGGAAGAATTTGACCAAACTCTTGAGAATTTTAAAACTATTTTCGGACGAACTGAAGAATTAGGATCCAGTCTATATGCAGAGCGTTAAGGAGGGAACCTGAGCTTCCAAGCGGTAAGGAAGACTGCGGGATGAGGTAGCCAGACTCAGAGCGGAAGTAAACTGGGTCAGGAGTACCATCACCCCTGTCCAGGAACCACCCAGTCCAATGCAGCTGCCTCAAAGGATGCCGAGAACGAGGAGCACTTGAATGACAGTGGGCTCAGGGAGGGTTAGAGCAGTCAGGCAGAGGCACATCCCAGATCCTATTCCTCTCAAGAACTCATATGCCACACTGGCAAATGAGGACAACCAAATAGAGGTACCCAGGAAGTGGAAGGAAAGGATGTGAGGTTAGGCAAGGAGGTGACCTCAGTGGGAAAGCAGTGGACCCCAGAGGAGGAGAGCGAATCCTGGTGGGACTCCATCATAAGAGGGATCCAGCTAGGAACACAGGAGGGGGAGGACAGGGAGGTGAGGTGCCTACCAGGTGCCACGGCATGGAGGGATGGAAGGAAGATACTGGGGATCACTGGGAAGGCAAGACAGGAGGGTGAGCTGGATGTCATTATCCACCTAGGTACTAATGACTTGGCAAATGGGGAGCCAAAGGAAGTTCAGGAAGAGTTTAGGAAACTGGGGAGGGGTCTCAAGCAAGTAGCTACTTCTGTCACTTTCTCAAGTACTACCTGTGAGAGAGCAAGGAGAGCATAGGAGTGCATGCACCAGGAACTTTAACTCATGGTTGAAGAACTGGTGCTGTGAGGAAGGGTTTGGATTCATTGGTGACTGGGGACCCATCTGGAGGATGGAGGTTTGTTCAAGCCTGGCGGCTCGCATCCATCCTGGAGGGAATCAAGCACTCAATGATAAGTTTAAATGCTACATTGACAAGCATTTAAACTAGCAAAGGGGTGGCAGGCCAGCAAGGATGATACCTACTTGCTCACCCCCACAGCTAGTAATGGAACCAGTGAACCAGAGGAGTGGCTATCTCTGCAAAGCAGTGTGCAAAGATGGAGATTAGTGTCCAAAAGGTGGATAGCAGAAAGGGCAAAAATTCAGCAGAAGGGCGGACAGCAAGGAGAACCAGGGATAAATGACAACCAAGGAAGGGCTGGAGTAGAACAGTGAAGCAGTCTAGGAGGTCAAATCATGGAAAGCCATGTGTGCAAATGCCAGGAGCCTTAGCAACAAGATGGAAGATCTGGAGGCTGTCATGGTGCAGTCAGACCTGGACATTGTGGCCATCACTGAAACCTGGTGTAATGATAACCATGACTGGGAGATGGCCATACCTGGCTACAACATATTCAGAAGAGACAGAGCAGGCAGGAAGGGAGGAGGAGTGGCACTGTAATGAGAAAATGACATAAGGGCCACACAGATCCAGGAGGAACAAAATGGGAGAGATACTGTGGGTTAAGCTGGAAAGGAAAATGGGGCCAGCCATCCGCACAGGTGTGGTCTATAGACCACCAGCCCAGGAGGAAGAAACAGATAGGAGTTGATGCTAGCCATCCAAGGATGGCAGACAAGGGTGAGGTAGTACTGGTTGGAGACTTCATTATACCAGATGGGACTGGAGCATCCCAGCAGCAGCATCAACTAGGAGCAGATTTATCCTGGACTCACTTCAGGGTGCCTTCCTCAAGCAACTGGTCATGGAACCAACTCGGCAGAAGGCAATACTGGACCTTGTGCTCACAAACAGGGACAGTGTGATGAGGGTAACAGTGGGGGAGCACCTGGGTAACAGTGACCACCAGTCATTGTGGTTTGAAATCACAGAAAGAGCAGAACCAAACCACACAAAACACGTATCCTGGATTTTAGGGGCAGACTTTGGGAAAATGGGGAGATGCTTGAAAGAGGCATTAAGGGAATGGGACAGGAATCAGGGATTGAGGAACAGTGGGCAGTATTTAAAATGGGGATTATAAGAACAACAGAATTATGCATTAAACAGGTTAGCAGAGGAAAAGAAAGAGGAGACCATTATGGTTTTCAAAGAGGTAGCAAAGAAAGTGAAAGCCAAAAAGATTGCATTCAGGCAATACAAAAAGACACAGGCAGAAGGGGATAGGGAGAAGTACCAGGAGAAACAAAGGGAGGCAGGGAAGTCAGTAAGGAAAGCCAAAGCTCAGACAGAAGAACACATTGCAAAATCAGTGGTTAAAGGGGACAAAACCTTTTACAGGTACATAAGTGAAAAAAGAAGGACAAAGGGAGGGATAGTGAGACTGAAGGGGGAGGATGGGAGCAGCGTGGAAGATGACAACAGTAAAGCTGACATATTGAACAGGTATTTCTGCTCAGTCTTTACTAAGGAAGAGGGGTAATGGGTCTGAAGGGAGTACAAAGGGTGAGAATGGTGCAGAAATGGACACAAGTCCCTTTACAGAAAGGGTCCTGAAGGAACTGGAAGTAATAAGAGCTGATAAAGCAATGGGGCCAGATGAGGTGCACCCAGGGTCCTTAAAGAACTAAGAGAGGTGGTGGCTGAACCTCTGGCTATCCTGTTCAGCCAATCACTGGAAACAGGGGAGGTACCCAAAGACTGGAGGACAGCAGATGTAGTCCCCTTATACAAAAGTGGGAACAAAGAGGAAGCAGGGAACTACAGACCAGTCAGCATCACCTCGGTAGTGGGAAAGATCATGGAAGCACTACTGAAGGAGAGATTGGTGGAACATCTGGTTGTCAATGGACTACAGGACCCAAGGCAGCATGGTTTCACCAGGGGGAGGTCATGTCAGACCAACCTCATTGAATTTTTTGACTGGGTGACTAGGGAGGTGGATCAGGGGAGGGCAGTGGACATGGCCTATCTGGACTTCAGCAAGGCCTTTGACACTGTGCCACATAGAAGACTATTACACAAACTGGGAATATGGGTGTGGGCAGGACAGTAGTGTGGTGGGTAGGTAGCTGGGTGGCAGGACACAGAGGGTGGTGGTAAATGGCTGTCACTCCACAGAGGGAAGAGTGACCAGTGGGTACCACAGGGATCAGTGCTGGGACGGTCCTATTCAACATCTTCATCAGTGACATTGCACAGGATATAGAAGGCAGAATTTCACTGTTCGCTGATGACACAAAGCTCTGTAACAGAGTAGACACACCAGAGGGTGTAGACAGAATGAGAAGGGACCTGCAGAAACTTGAAGAATGGTCAAAGGTTTGGCAGTTGAAATTCAATGCAAAGAAGTGCAAGATAATGCATATGGGGCACAAAACCCTGGCACAATATATCAGTTGGGGGTGAGGATATAGCATGCACCAAGCAGGAAAGGGATCTTGGGGTTGTCATCTCTGATGACCTCAAGGTAGGGAAACAGTGTGACAAGGCATCAGGTAAAGCAAATAGGATGCTGGGATGTATAGGCAGGGGCATCACCAGCAGGAAAGGAGGTCATAATTCCAGCTATACAAGACACTAGTGAGGCCCCACCTGGAGTACAGTGTACAGTTCTGGAGACCATACCTCGTAAGGACATAGACAGGGTAGAGAAGGTTCAGAGGAGGGCAACAAAGATGGTGCATGGGTTGCATCACAAGTCCTATGAAGACAGGTTGAAGGAACTGAACATGTACTCCTGGAGGAGAGGAGGGAGAGGGATATGATAGAGACATACAAGTATCTTACAGGGAGGAACAGGGTGCAGGAAAACACTATTTTAAGCGAAAAAGATGTTTCAGGACTGAGGGCATGGGATGAAGTTGGAGGAGGAGGCGATTCAGAGGAAACATGAGAAAGAATTTCTTCACAGAGCGGGTGGTGGACAAGTGGAACACCCTGCCAGAGGAAGTGGTGGGGCTGAAACAATCACAGGATTTAAGAATGCATGGGATAGACATAAAGGAATTCTAGAGGTCAGGGGTAAGGGGAAATAGACTTCTAGGAAAACAAACTGAACTTACAAGCTCAAATGGGCAGACTAGGTGGGCCATAGGCCCTTATCTGCCGACACTGTCTATGTATCTATGTATCTATGAAGATCTGGCGTCATGGGGCAGAGCCAAGAGTTTTACCACCCGGGTGGGTGGGAGGAGCCAGCTTGAAGACCTTCCGGCAAGATTTAAAGTGGCAAGGAACCTGCCAGACAGTGTGGATGAACATATCCATGTCCCTAGAAATTGAGTTTTCTTTATTACAAAAATTCTTCATAGAAATAAATTTCTACCGAGTGTTTGAACAGTACCTCTGTACAGTAAGTCTCCTCAGAAAAATCTAACTGAAGTCCATCAGTGTACAGTTTGCCAGTGAAATATTATAGGCTTAGTCTTTTTTTTTTTTTTAATTCAGACTTGTCCTCTATTAGTAAAGTACTAATAAATGATAGATTTATTTTCCACTAACATCTTTCAGCCATCCCTTTTTTTCCCTAAAGTCTATTTGTTTTTGTACTCATTTATTTTTCATTTTCACCATAAGTCTCCATCTCTGACTCCTTCCCACAAATTTGTCACCTTTCAGCCTTCTTACTAGGTCCTGTATATTAGTCCCCACCTGGGAACTTCCCTAGCTCTTTCACTCCCATTATGCTTTATCTTTCCCATCATCACCTTTTTGTTCTACAGATTCTCTCAAGCTTACAATTTATCACTTCTTTTCCCTGAGCCTCCCCTTTCTTCTTTCCCCACATATAAATATATATATATCTCTCATTTTACCTCCCCTCTACACTGTTTTTTTTCTCTTTTAGATATTTCCTGAAGACGATCTCAGGTCGAAACGTAGATTTTTAACTCTATTTTCAGCGTGCATTTAGTATAACCATTTTGTTTTACTAATATACTGTAATAGTTAACTAGTGTGCCATAATCTGGGCCCTTCTTGGAAACTTCTTTGGTAAACCACTCTGTGCCAGTTTTCTTTCCCTAGGCACAAACATCTGAGTTACATTTATTTTCTCAGAAACGTACACTAATGCTGCTGCCCCCAAATAAAACAATGTCATTATCAGATTTGCCTTGACGGTTATTGAGCCAGTGTGATTAGACAGTATGGCAGTATGTCGTCCTGGTGAGCCACCATAATTTTATGTGGGCCATTAAGTTTAGCTAAGTGACTGCCCTCATGGCTGCTAGGTTTCTTGGTGCTAAAGACAACTCCTGCTCTAATGCTCCTCCTTTTCCACCTCGTACATGCGCAGGCCAGGCAGCTTTTACTTACCGTCTCCCCCACCTCTGGAATCAACTTCCCTGGGAGACACTCCACTCTCCTGCCTTCTCTGCCCTAAAATCCCGGCTCCAAGCTGTTCCTGCCAATACATGCTCTTGCCAATCCTCATCTACCCCCCAATCCTGCCTCCTCTTTCTTCACAGACATAGCATCTTTGCAAACCCAAGGTGTCCCAGTCTCCCTGGTCCAACCCTTATTATATTTAGTTTCTCCCTGGTCTAACCTCCACTGAAATGTTTAGTTCTCTTAGGTACGAACCCCTTATTGTCACTGTCTAAGCGGTGACACTCCATACCTACAATTACTCTGTACATAAATGCACTATTGTATTGACATGCATTATTGTATTACTCTGATGCCTCTGTATATACCTTTGCTCTGCAATTTGTTCTTAACTTGCATTAATCTTGGTACTGTATCAACTGTTTTACCCCCTATGTGTTCTATCCCTAGGTCACACCAGGGAACAAGCTTCAGCTCAGTGTGCCTTTCCCGGTTACCAACTTTTAAACAAAATACATTTTTTTGAAGATTTGTTTTTGTGTGTGAATTTTTAGTGCTCTTGAAAGATGCTGGATTGACAGCACTGGAAAATGAAGCCCTCTGCTTATCTACAGGACAGGTACAGCACAGGCAATCAGAGTGTGAGGTTCCCCACACTGCCCCACCAATGTGCCTTAACTCTGCCATGGAGGGACCACCACACAGGTGAGAAGGTACTCAAATTCCGTCCCCAATTACTCCATGGCTTCTGACATAAAACTGCCAACAAGGGTGCCAATTAGTGCCAAATGTGCTGCTGGTCATGATGTAGATACCTGTCCACTGAGAACTGGACCGAGACCACCACAACTCATTTCACACAGGCCACTGAACAGCCCTCAGGTGATAATGGCTTTCGGCCACTACCGACCTCAGCAAGATTTGAACCAGTGACCTAGAAGTGAAAGGCTCCTTAACCAGTTAAGGGAACTGGATGGCCCAGTGGTGTGCTAAGTGACTAAACTGTGATTTGATATTTAGCTGTCCCTACAAAAAAAAATCAAAACAGTTTACCAGTTCTCTCTGTCTCACCGGTGTCTGCTGTCAGTCTATCATCCTCACTTTTGGAAGACTCCATCCCTGCTGCCTGGCTGTTTTCTTTCATCTCTGCCTAGAAATCTTTTCATCCTTACCCCACCCTTTTAAAAAAAAAAAAAAAATTTCTTTAAAAACGCCCTGTGAATTCTCAATTTTACCTCTAAACTCTGCTCTCTCTGGATAATTTAATCTCCATTTCGAGATTTTTAATCATTTTCTACTCCCTTTTATTCTGTCGCAGTATCAACCATCAACTTTCCTCTTCTTGCTCTCTCTCAACCACCTTATTTTACCTCATTCCATTCTCTTTAATTTTCTTCTTTTGGCTCCCCGATCAAGCTACCATAGCACAACAGGAAAAGAATTGCCAAAGTGAATCCTGAGAACAAGCAGAGCACACTTGTCAGTTTTCCTTCAGACTAGTTACCAAGAGAAGTGCAGCTACAGTAGCCCAATCTAGGGAATACGTACATACCAAATGCACAGTTGACAATTGGAAACTGGAAAAAGTAACTGCTTTTCTCCAAGTGGACTTCAAGGCCATTGGGTAGTCTTTCCAAGGAAGACCCAGAAACAGTCCCTCACTAGAATCTCCGCTTCAACTGGATGCCTCAGTATGGAAAATAACCTCCCTCTGAGAAAGAGGCAATGTACCTCGAAGAGTTGGCACTATGGCAGTCTGATGGTCTTAAATTTTTACACCTGCTAATGTTTTGCTGTGCACTGCTCTTTCCTGTATTGTTGCTGTTTGATATCCTTTCTGGCAGCAGCACCTCAAGAGCATTATTAGTGTCAATGTAAGTCTGCACACGCGTGTCCCTGAGCGCACGCCTATCTTTGGAAAATAATTTGATAAAAATGGCAACTTAACCCTAATTTTAATATTTCATTTATAAATTTTGCATTACTACAAAACAGAATACTTCACTGTGAAAAACACTGAGTTATATCATTAAGTGGATTCTGCCAAGGGCAATGCATGGTCATTACTCATCTAGTTAACACTGGGGGGATCTTATATCATGAACTGGATATGAAACAACGTGGCTAATACAGCAAAACTGTCATGACTATCTACTCCCTTAACAGGTCATGTGTTTTTTTGTAGTTTTGTAGCAGGCTACAATAACTACATCTATATCCTATGGAATATAGAAGACTCAGAGGGGATCTCTGTCTCACTTATAAAGTCGTTCAAAATGAATTCCTTATGAAAACCACTGGATTAGCTGAGCATACTGGTCCTAATACTACACGATCTCACCATATAAAATTAAAGGGTGACAAACTGTACTTACGAACATACAAAATTTGCCAGCAGATAAAGGCCTAGAGGTCTATCAAGTCTGCTCGAATGTGTAGCTAGCACCCCTTATTCTGCAGCTGCCCCTCCCTTCCACCCTTCCCCTTCATTAACCCTCCCCCTTGTCCTGTCCCATCCTCGTTTGAAGCAGTCCACTGTTCTACTGCATACCACTTCAGGAGGTAACGCATTCCACCCAGCCACCACCCTCTCTGTAAAAAAGTGTCTCCTCATCTCCCTCCTGAACCTTCCTCGCTCCAGTCTCATATCATGGCCCCTGGTGTCCCTCCCCCTCCCTTACTTTGAACAGCCCCTCTGTACTTGTCTTGTTTATTCCTTTCATGTATTTAAAGGTTTCAATCATGTCACCCCTGTCTCTCCTCTCCTCCAGTGAGTACATGTTCAACTCCTTCAACCTCCTCTCGTATGATAAGTCCCCCAGCCCCTTGATCATCTTTGTCGCTCTGCGCTTGACCCCCTCCAGTAACTTAATGTCCCTCTTCAGATACGGACGCCAGTACTGCATGCAGTACTCCAGGTGTGGTCTAACTAATGACCTATACAGTGGCAGAATCACCTCCTCCCTCCTCGAGGATATACCCCTTGCAATACAACCCAGCATTTTGTTGGCCTTTGCAGCTGCCTTCCTACATTGTGCGAGTTGTTCATTGACCCTGTAATGAGCACACCAGATCCTTCTCCTCCTCTGTCTGGGCTAGCTGCACTCCCCTAGCTGGTAACTCCTCCTTGGGTTCTTCATCCCAAAATGCAGCACCTTGCACTTTTGGCATTAAAGCCCAGTTGCCAGGTGTCTGACCAAGTTTCAAGCTTGCCAGATCATCCTGCAACCCTGCCATCCTCCTGGTCATCCACCACTCGCCTACCTTGGTATCATCAGCAAACAGACTGATCTTGCTCTTGATGTCCCATGATATGTCTGCAATGAATATCCCAAACAACACTGGTCCCAACACGAGCCCTGTGGAACACCACTCGTCACTGCCCTTGGGTGTGAGAGCTCCCCACCCACCACC